>JAVHKZ010000016.1:2500000-5000000 GCA_035079395.1 Aspidiotus destructor
CGTAGAGTGAATTTTTCAAGATGATCCCCGATGGAACAGGTTCTCTGTTGAGATTTCAACTCCCGAACTATTTTGTATGGATTTGAGAGGGACTTGGAAAAAGTCGACCTTTGTCAGTGACGGACTTGACTTTCGCGCGGACACAAGCACACTCATGCGCTGACCTTTTTCTAGCGGGGAACCCGCTATTTTGTTAGGGAGATTACATCCTCAGAAAACGTCCACGTCCGGGAGTTTCTGTGAACTGCGTGACGTGACGTGTGGCACTCTATGACGTCAGCAATGACCTTGACTTATTTTAGGGACTTGCAAGAATTTCAACCTCCAGCCGGGATGCTTTATGACGTCATCAATGACCTTGATTCACTTTGGGGGACTTGGAAAAATTCCAACGTCCAGTCTTCATTATATCAGGCCTAGTATTGTTAGGGGGATTACATCCTCAGAAAACGTCCGCGTCCGGGAGTTGCTATGAACTGCGTGACGTGACGTGTGGCACTCTATGACGTCAGCAATGACCTTGACTCATTTTAGGGACTCTGAAAAATTTCAACTTCCAGCCAAGATGCTTCATGACGTCATCAACGACCTTGAGCTGCTTTAGGGACTTGTAACAATTTCAATTTCCACTGGGAGTTTTTGTGAACTGCGTGACGTGAAGTGACGTGTGACGCTTTATGACGTCATCAATGACCTTGACCTATTTTAGGGACTTGAAAAAATTCAAATTTCTTCTGGGAGTTTCTGTGAACTGTGTGACGTGAAGTGACGTGACGTCTAACGCTTTATGACGTCATCAATGACCTTGACCTTGACCAACTTTAGGGACTTTGAAAATTTTCAATTTCCCTTGGGAGTTTCTGTGAACTGCGTGACGTGACTTGTGACGCTTTATGACGTCACCAATAACTTCGACCTTGACCTACTTTAGGGACTTGAAAAAATTTCAATTTCCAGCCGGGATGCTTTATGAAGTCATCAATGACATTGACCTTGACCTCCTACTTCAGGGGCTTGGAAAAATTTCAATTTCCAACTGTCATTATATCAGGCCTAGCATGCAGTACACTGAAAAGAGCCCAGCAAACTCATTTTCTGAGTGGGCATTCCCGCGCCGACGTGATCGCGAGCAGAGGAGGTTGCGGGTTCCTCGCTGCCATTGCGAATCAATTTTTTTTTCCTTTTCTTTTTATTTATTCAAAATTCAGCGTGCGGACACGAGCAGTTGCTTGTGATGATTGTGCCTTAATCCACCGCTGACCTTTGTACTATACATAATAGGAGGAGTAATTGAGGGAAAAATTGACTCTCAAGCTAAATAATGATGATTCGGCGTCCGAATTCGAACCAGGGGCAATTTGCTAACCGGCTTGTGTGACGTCATCAATTTCGGGGAAAGGCCCAGAGACTTGAAATACCTTGGGAGGAACTTGAGAACAGGACTTAAGGGTGACATCATCAACTTGTGAGGTCATTAATCTAAGTTGGCTGTGCTGATGTTATTGAGATCAGCAGTAGCATGGGAAATGGCACACGTAGATGTGAGAGGCCACCTCTCTGCCACGCTCATTCCACATTCATTTTCTTCTTCACTACCTTAGCGACAAATGTAGAGAATATATAGTTCCGAGCACTTGAGGCGAGTTCCTCATACACCGTTTTAGTTCATCTCGCTCACTTCTCCACGCCTCACACCCAAAGAAGGGATGCTGTAGTTCACCATCTCGCTCCTGAACACAGTTTGGACACGACTGTGGCTCAACATTCCTCATTTTGTCAAAGCACTCGTTGAAACATCCATGACCGCTCATCATTTATGTGAGATGAAAATTTGGCTGGTCGTGGTCTCGATCCATCCACTTGTGACCTCCCTCTTGACCAGCACAATTTGTAGGATAGTCCTTGTCTTCTTCTTTGCCTCGAACACCACCGCTCGCTCTGCTGCCAACAGGTCAATTGGCGGTGTCCACGCTAATACGCTAAAAGCGTCCGTCGACACAGTGCGGTAGGCACTAAACATCTAAGCGCAGCTCTTCTTCTGCACTCAACCTTCGTGGAGTCGGCCCACATTGAGGCTCCATAAAGGAGGACTGACATTTCTCCACTCATGTTAAGTCTTCTGGTATCTTCTCTTAGTCCTCCATGGTTCGATATGAGGTAGGAAAAACGGATCACACCCTTTCTCCACCACTTTCACAAAATGGTGGCTGAAGCTAAGCTTGCTGTCGAATCAGAGCCCCAGGTACTTCAGTATCTTCTTGATCTTGATGTTCACAACTTGCAGGCGAGAGGTAGGTGGCTCAAACTTTCGATGGGTCGAGAAAACAACGGGCTCCGTGTTGTCACTTGCCGAAGCTTAATCCGGCCGACTGAATCCAACAAGCTACAGCCTTTCAGGCTTGGTTAACCTTGGACTCCACCTGGCGTAGCATATGAGCAGCACCCCTGAACATAAGTTTGTTTTGAATAGGCCGTTGAATGCAGTATTCCACAAAGTAGGGCCCGAGACAGAGCCTTGAGAAACACTGAATGTTACGCTTCTACTCACTGTGCCAGCAGACGTATTTGCTTCAACTTCTCAGCAGTTTAGGTAACTGTAAATGATCAGACACTCTTGCGTTTTGTCAGCCATGGAATGGAATTAGAGGCAGTATTTCTGTCGAGGCTGACGGCTGCGCAGAACTGGCGCTTCTTCTCCAATTTGATTGTGGCATCTGAAGTTCAGCAATCAGCTCGAAATCCGTACAGACTCCCAGAAATCATCCTCTCGGACGCTAAATGGTTTTGATCTGCGTTGCCACCGCCCACTCAAACAACTTGCTGACAGTCTCGAGCAAGCAGAAGGGTTGGTAGGAGGACCAGGGCCGGATTTAAGATTGTGTGGCCCTGGGGCCCAGGAGGATTGATCTGTCTCTTAACCTAAGTAATGCTTCTTATTCAGTTGTCTCTACAACAAATATGACTAATTTGGTAATTTGTGGAGGCCCCCTAATTTGTGGAAGCCCGGGGCCCTGGGCCCTGGGTCCCTTGCCCCTCCCCTAAATCCGGCCCTGAGGAGGACGGCACGCCAGCTGGTATTTTCTTCTTCTCCATCAATGCCCACCTGACCTTTCTGTTCCGCACCATGCAACATAATGAATAAGTTTTTCTGAGTCCATAAACTTTCCGTGAGTCCCTCTCCTATCACTTAGTCTCCCAGACATCATAAGTCCTCTTTTTATCAAACTACGGCTCGAAAGTCAACATTTTTTCAAGTACAACCTTCAAGACTTATAAGAATTTTGACTTCTGAGCTATACATGATGAGAGGGAGACTTGAACCATTTTTGCGAATGATGTTGGACTTGGACCATTTTTATTTTCATTGGACGTCATACGGTGGAGGCCAAATTTTTCGAAACAACCCCTCTTAGAACAAGTCCATTGTTAAGAGCTGCTGATATACGGTGCGAATTCTCTCTCGATCAAGTGACAAATTCACCATTATTTCTCATCATTGATCTCCAATGCCACGCGTCATTCTTCCGGGCAGCAAGTGCAAGCAATGATAATATTATAAAGACAATAATAGCTGTTAAAATATCACTAGACTTGTTACAGTCCGCCTTAATTTGAAAAAATATTGGAATATTTTATTTTATAATCTTTACGACCTCCGAATTTGTAAGTGCATTATTCGTCAGCCTGCATTTTTGAAATAAAAGCGGTTAGAGCGCGGTAATGGGGCGTATAATAGTCTATTTTACAGAGCAAAAAAGTCAAGGTGCCCCTTCGAAATATCTGAGATCGGCAACGCGATTCTCTGATGACAATCGTAAAGCACTTTTTTTTCCGCCTTAAGCCGAAAGCGTACGATACCTGTCTTGAAAGAAAGTTTACATCAAAAGTCTTTACGACCCACGTGAATGGAAAAACAACTCTACAAATTGCAATTTCGTTTAGTTCCCCTCGCCGCGCCGCAGTAGCGCATGCAGTAAGTGTATCGAAAATACGATCAAGATATGGCTCACCAAATTATTAGTACCGGTATTTCGTATGTCTTGGTTTGATTTATGTCGGGTATGCAGACATGATAAAGTTTTATTCGTAAATAAGATATCGGTATTTAACCTCTTCCATCTGCTTTGAACTTCTTCCTGCTTCAAAAAAATAGAAATTACGTCGTCTTACTCGTACACGTACATAATTGTAAAATATGACTCACCGCCTGCTTTTTTTATTTTCGTATATTGGCCGACCTCTTACTGAAGACTAAGTCGTATCAATTTTTTTTTTTTTTTTTTTTTTGCTTAGGGTAGTCCAAGATTTAATGAAATAATTGAACGTTGACTTAGGTATGTCATGGAAAAGTCAACCTCTCTTCTCTACAATTTGAATAATTCAACATCCTTAAGTTGGACAACTCGATTGAATTTTAACCTCACACAATTTTTTCGATATCCATTACCCACCCTTGGGTCAGGGCGTCCTTTTAGGCTGTTTTTTTTTTTTCGCTACCAACGCAAGCGTATCGTTCAAAGGTAATGGTGTTTTTGCCGAGTTTGAAAACGAAAACCGAGCTGAGGTGGTGCATGAGAAACTGGAAATGGAATGATATATCAAAAGCTTCAATCTGCTTCATTCAAGTGCTGTTTCTAATTTTTAAATTTTTCTTATTTCACATTATATCCCCCAAGTTCAATTTTCTTTCACTCGATAGAAAAGCAGAGCGACACTAGCGCTGACAGTAACGCGAGGCCTGAAGTGGTGATACCTACTCCCCCCCCCCCTTGAAGACGACCCTGGGTGAGTCGCGTGGTCAACAAACCAAATTCGTCGCAGAAAGCTTTGATAGGTAGAAATGTTGTACTTTTTATTTCAGTGTGTTGAATTTCACTACCAAGACTTACCACCGATATTACAAGCAAACACTGACTCAAGACTGAACTTTCATTTGACATTATCAACAATGGTATAGATCTATAGATCTTCGGTGAGGGAAAAGCTGTCACTGTTTATACACATCAACACTCCATATTTCTCCCTGGTGGACACCGGTTTGGATGGGTTGGTCGGAATTGTATTGGTCTCGAACTCTAACTTTTAAAGGCCTGTCCTAGAGGAACGAGTGGAGAAATTTGGGGCCAGTGTCGTACAATTTGGAGAAGATGTAGTGACAGCCAATACGAAGAAACGCTCCCTGAATGTCAAAGAGAATGAAGTCGAGTTTCAAGTTTGAAAGGAGAGCTTCTTCAATTTGTAGGTCTCAGTTAGGTATCGCTTGGAAATTGTTACGGCCTTCGTGGAAGGAAGCCTTTTTGCGAAGGAGGAAGCATGTTATTGGATTCAATAATCAGAATAGTCTTTTGTTCAGCATTTTTTCGAGCAGTTTACCAAGAACAGAAGTTAGACCAATAGCAAGGCCGGCAAGATACGGGGAAGGAGGAAGCTTCATTAGGTTTTAGTGGTGGAGGGGTGGAGGGGCGGATCAATGCTTTGCAGTACTTAGAATCGCGCCAGCTTTTCTACACTGAATCATCGCAAATTTCAACCTCACCGAATCCATGTATCAACATATCCCTCTACTAATACCAAGAAAAAAAAAAAATTAGATGTCATTGTAGTAATCCCTCTATCCCAAGTCCATTAGACCGGCAGATTTTTCAATCACCACAAAGGTATAAAAATTTTTCTTGAAAACTTTCCAAGTCCATTATCAAGGAGAGAACTCGAGATTCAAAATTCTTCCAAGTTTCCCTCCTATCATAATATACCGTATAGCTTGAGAGTCGAAATTTCTCAAAGTCCTTCTTCTATCATCTATAGCTTGGAGGTAGGAATTTTTCCAAGTCCACTTCATATCATATATGGCTAGAGTGTCGAAAATTTTTTAAGTCCCTCTCCGTGATGTCATCAACCTCTCCGTGACGTCATCAACTTCTCTGTGACGTCATCAACTTCTCCGTGACGTCACCAACTTCTCTGTGACGACATCAACCTTTGCGAACGCGCTTGCGCCTAAATCCACTTCATATCATATATGGCTAGAGTGTCGAAAATTTTCTTAAACCCTCTCCGTGACGTCATTATTCATTAACCTCTCCGTGACGTCATCAACTTCTCCGGGACATCATCAACTTCTCTGTGACGTCATCAACCTTTGAGAACGCGCTTGCGCTCGCGCTCTCTGGGACGTCATCAACCTTTGCAGAATCAACCTCTCCGTAACGTCATCAATGTCTCCGTGACGTCATCAACTTCTCTGTGACGTCATCAACTTCTCTGTGACGTCATCAACTTCTCTGTGACGTCATTAACCTTTGCGGACGCGCTCGCACTTGCGCTCTCTGTGACGTCATCAACCTCTTTGTGACATCATCAACCTCTCCAAGACGTCATCAACCTTTGCAAACGCGCTTGCGCCAAGTCTACTTCATATCATATATGGCTAGAGTGTTGGAAATTTTCCAAGTCCCTCTCTGTGACGTCATTATTCATTAACCTCTCCGTGACGTCATCAACTTCTCTGTGACATCATCAACCTTTGAGGACGTGCTCGCACTCGCGCTCTCTGTGACGTCATCAACCTTTGCGGACGCGCTCGCACTCGCGCTCTCTGTGACGTCATCAACCTCTCTAAGACGTCATCAATTTCTCTGTGACATCATCAACCTTTGCGGACACGCTTGCGTCTAAGTCCACTTCATATCATATATGACTAGAGGGTCAAAATTTTTTCAAGTCCCTCACTGCGACGTCATCAACTTCTCCGTGACGTCATCAACTTTTGCGGACGCACTCGCACTCGCGCTCTCCGTGACGTCATCAACTTCTCCATGACGTCATCAACCTTTACAGACGCGCTCGCACTCGCGCTCTCTGTGACGTCATCAACCCTTGCGGACGCGCTTGCGTCCGAGTCCACTTCATATCATATATGACTAGAGTGTCAAAATTTTTCTAAGTTCCTTTCTGTGACGTCATCAACTTCTCTATGACGTCATCAACCTTCGCGGACGCGCTCGCGCTTGCAAAAAAAATTCCTGGGAGTACCCTCAACAAAAGGGATAGCGGATTCCCCGCTAAAAACGGGAAACCTCGAAATTCATTCTCAGTGTTTATATTTTCTAAAGGAATTGAAAAATTAATGAACTTAAAAAGTTGGACACTTCACTCGAAGCGCTCAACTGAAATATATCGTAGGCTATGGTTTGGACTCCACCCCGAAGAATATGACTTGACTCAATTCAGTCCAGTGGCGTATGGTTATGCTCATTCTTTTTCTGGAGTGGTGGTTTTTGTTCTAGTAAAACGTGAAAATGGATCAGCAATTTCATACAGATTCCAAATTGTTTACCTCCCCCTCCCCCTCTCCATAATCACGCTGTTGATCTCGTCCTTATGCATGCATAAAAAAATAATATCGGTTTATGAAAAGGGAAAATTAAAAAGTAGATGAATGAAACCTCAGAGTTTCAAGTACTGAAGGCAAATTATGAAATTCTTCACGCCAAGTTCAATAGGGTCGGCATGGGAGCTCAAATTTTTTTCGAAAATTACAAAAATTCTACATCCGTTTTCTATGAAGGAGTTCTGTAAGCAGGTTGCAGACTTTGAAACTTTTCAAAGAGAGCTGACCAAAAAAACACTCGTTTCAAGAAAATCCGTCGGGTAGTTTCGGAGGAGTTCGACGGACAAGAAAATCTTATAAATGTGTCATTCCAACAGAAAAGGGCCCTTAAGGTGAAAAACATTAATTTTCAGGAAACGCGTTTTTCTAAAAGAAATTGTATTGAATACAATGGAACATGTCAACTTCAAACACAAATTGTGAAGCGACTATTGAATGTGGAGAGCTGAACAATAGCTCATTCGATTTGTCGTTGAAAACTATACTAAATTCATGTGCTTTTTCGCATTTTTGTCCATTCTCATCTTAAGGGCCCTTTTCTGTTGGAATTACACAAATAATAAATAATAAATAAATAAATAATAATAAATATATAAGGAAACCTGAACGGACGGGTGTAATACCTCACTTTTCCACTAGGAAAAGTCGGTAAAAGAGGTTTGAAAAATAGAATAAATTTCGTAAATGAAATCGCTTAATAATATGAGTGCTGAGACTTCCTCTTCTTCATTTGACTCTGTAACCATTCAGTTAATGTCCGAAATTTTTAATTCATCTATTGTTGATTTATTTAAGTATTGTTCATAAAACGTGTTTATACTTCGAGTCCATCCTCTTTCCTTTATTTTTCAGCTACGTGACTCTAGTCATCCTCGCAACTTTCTTTCTTACAGAATTTTTCGATTATTCAAGAAATGGTTTACTTGCATACCTAGCGGGTTGTAGTCATAACCGATGGAAAAATAGTGTCATCATTCTGCCCTTCCTTACGATTGCGGCAGCGTGAGAGGCAAGAGAGGAAAAACAAACATTAGCCTAACTGCCTTAAAAAGGTCTTACATGTCACTTCTCTCACGAGTAAATGTTCTAATTTGTGATTACTCGTATCTCTGAAAGCAGTAAACAAGTTAATCGCGAACACGCGTTCAACAATGTCCATCTAATGAACCTGTAATTGTGTGATTTTAATACCGCGTCAGATAGGCTATTATTATAATGGTGGCGGGCTCGGCTCGATTATAATACTAATTTCAAGGTTTGAATAACTTATATTCGAAACTACTTCGCGCACAGAATGCTTCGACATTATTCATTTTAACGATACAACCATCATAGACACTCGCAAGATGAGAACTTACTCGTTCAGCCGATTGTCGCGCAGCCTTATCGGGTTAAGAAAATACTACGTTTACTACGCTTACAGAGCGGGAGGCATTTTGTAAAAGGGAGCAGTCTTGTTAATAATGTCATAAATTACGTATACGACGGAACGGTGACACAAGGGCACGCATAAAGACTCGACCACGTACAGCTCAACAGGTATATAATATCATTATTATGGTTATTTTCGAGTAGTTGTGCCGAAATTAGTTCGCTTCAAGAGCTATCGAAGCCCTTAAAAATGATTCGAAAATTATAGGGATAACTACGTATAGCTATGCGAGAATAAGCCATCAAAATATAATGTAACGATGCAATAACGCCGGGCAATTAAATTAAGGAAAACGAATTTCGTTAAGAAAAGGGAGCCTGTATATGACTCTCGTGGGCCGTCGAGTGCTAACCCTGCGAATTTAAGTAACGCAATAAGTCCCGAAACCGTTCCCGCTCCCTCTTTTCATAATCCTTTTATAAATTCAACAAATCGTAAATCCGTCATTGAACACGATATTTAGTGGGTTTTTATATAATCATGGTAGACTAACCTTCACATCATTATTTTCTATACAGTCTACATGCAATAATCTTATTCATACGCGTACCACAACCCTGATAGCGACGTAGAATAGCTTCGTATTCTTTATGATTGTAACATAGTTTTTCAATCCGGTCTGCATTTACGATGTGTGGCACGTGATTTTCACCCTTTTTTCCTTCAAATTTCTGAACTGTCTACGACGTCGTCGACGAATTTCATCATCGTCGAAATTATCTTCCGGCCTATTCACGCCAACCCTCGAACAGAAAGAGAAGAAGAAAAAAAAGCTAATAACTTTTACGATCGTGTACAAAAAACAGGTTCAGTCTGTTTGACATTATTTCATGGCGGAGAAGTACAAAAGACGATATCGAAGCATCCCTTATTATAGTAGGTATCTATACGAGGTATCTTAATACCATAAATATTGTCCGTAGTGCAACGAAGAGGGGTCGTTTTCGAACTCATTACAGTAATTTTTGATGAATGCGACATGTTGAATGTAAAAATGTCTTCGATGTCATTTTAGAAGATAATACGCTACGGGTATATAAATACCGTATCAGAGCTTTTAAAAAGGTGGGCCTTGTACGAGGAATTGATCGATTTTGTTGCGAATTCGTATCTGTCCGGAACGATCAATTAGCTGTTTTACCTGCGGGCTCGGTGACGTTCTAGGCTATTCTTTTGAAAAGCCAATATTGAGGTTGTGCCTTTACTCGTACAGTATAACGATGCGATTATGGTAATTTGATAGGGGATTAAGCCACCCGAATGCGGTTATGGTATTTGTAATCGCATGCGAGAATCTACCCCGAGTTGTGAGTGTTTTGAATCTTTTTATCATATGGGGTACATGAAATCTGAGATAGTTACATTTATTATAACGTTGAACTCCCGAAGAAAATGTTGAAAAATACAGCACTATAGTCTATTGGTAATGTGAACACTTGAATCAGCTTGACTTGAATTTTGAAAGTTAGAAGAAAACGTACGGTCAGAGGTGACCGTTGATCCAAATTTGTCGACCGCAATTGATTCAGGTCTTGGTTGAAATTGTGTCGATTATCGATACATCGTTCAAATTGATATCGAGTTGACACGAAGTCAGATTCATGGACTTGATGATCGGTCACTTCAATCAGCAGTCAAATTTAGATCAATCTTTCCGAATGCTTGATGGACTTCATATCAATTGTTGCTCGACGTCAAATTGATGCCGATATTTAGCGTTCGACTAAAACTGTAAGAGGGTCCTCAAATTGATGTTGGAATCCTCAATTGGAACATTATTGCTGATATTAGATCGATCTTTGACAGAAACCAGTTGGCCGGTGGAAGTAGCTTCTATAGTTTCAAGAGTGAACCAATCATGACGCGGCTTTGTTGTATCCAATCAGATCATATTATTGTTATACTTTGAGAACAAATGTTCAACGGCCTTGCAACCATACAACTGATGATGAAGTAGTTCCCAAAAGTACACTTATAAGCTACCTATTGAAGTAGAGTATAGTACACTGGAAATCTTTCTACTACCAAGTGCACTACTTACACTTCATTATACTCAAAATGAGTTGTAGCGATCATCCAAACTTGTCGATTTCTATCTACTCTTTATTTGATTCAAAATTGCATAAGAATTCGGGGGGATTCAATATTTTATAACGTCGATCTATAGACACCTCCCTCACCCCGAGTGCTTGATAAGCTTTCATTGTACCTTCGATCGGTTCCGTGACTTTGCTACTAGTAGACGGAATTTTAAGACCAGGCCTTCCGAAAATCACCATTACGCTTGATCCATGTTGCAATAGGATGGTGCCGCGATAGATGCGCACAAATTTCTTTGGGTTACTATGACTTGCTGAAATTCAAGTCACTTTCACTCTCAATTCTAAATCACTTTTGGCCTGTTTACTTAAAATTGATGCAAATTTGACGTCAATCATTAGGTCAACAAATACTTATACTAAACAAACGTGATTCAACCAATTAACTGATTAAATTCGGCCAGTAAATCTATGTATTGACGATCCTTATGTTGGTAAAACAAATTAAATGGAGTGCAGTTTCTTGACAATCCATACCCAATAATTGAAAATATAGAAATTACGTGTCTGCGCACTACTTACACTTCATTATAATCAAAATGACTCGTAGCAATCATCGGAACTTGTTGATTTCTATCTACTCTTTATTTGATTCCAAATTGTATGAAAATTTGGGGGAAGTCAATATTTTATAACGTCGATCTATAGACACCTCCCTAACCCGAGTGCTTGATAAGCTTGTATTGTACCATTTGGTCTGTTCTGTGACTTTGCTACTCGTTATATGACCAAGCCATTTGAAAATCACCATTACATGTCGCAATATTCGGATGGTGCCATAGTGGACGCGCACAACTTTCTTTGGGTATCATGACTTGCTGAAATTCAAGTCACTTTCACTCTCAATTCTGAATCACTTTCGGCTTGTTTACTTAAATTGATATAAATTCGACATCGATCATTTGGTTAACAAATGAAGGGTACACGGGAAGAAGGGGCTTTGTCCAAACGTACCGAGATGAAGAAATGGTTTCTTCGGAGAGATGCAAACGATCCAATTGTCCTGCTTGTTACGTTTGGACAAAGCCCCTTCTTCCCGTGTACCCTTCAAATACTCCTACCAAAAAAAAATACAGCAATTCAACCAATTAACTGATCAAATTTAGCCAGTAAATCTATGTATTGACAATCCTAATATTGGTAGAACAAATTAAATGGAGTGCAGTTTCTTGACAATCCATACATAATAATTGAAAATATAGAAATTACGTGTTTGCGCACTACTTACACTTTATTATATTCAAAATGAGTTGTAGCAATCATCCAAACTTGTTGATTACTATCTATTCTTTATTTGATTCCAAATTGTATGAAAATTTGGGGGGAGTCGATATTTTATAACGTCGATCTATAGAAACCTCCCTCACTCCGAGTGCTTGATAAGCTTGTGTTGTATCATTTGATTGGCTCAGTGACTTTGTTACTCATAGACGGAATTATACAACCAAGCCCTTCGAAAATCACCATTACGCTTGATCCATGTTGCAATAATCGTATGGTGCCGCGAAGGATGCGCACAACTTTCTTTGGGGTACCATGACCTACTAACATTCAAGTCATTTTCATTCTCAATTCTGAATCACTTTTGGCTTGTATACTTAAAATTGATGCAAATTTGACGCCGATAAATATAGAAATTAAGTGTCTGCATTTTGAATTATTCGGTAAAATTAGCCCTAAATAGATTCTAAAAGAAAATCAATTTTCAGTTGACATCATAGGTCAATACATGAGATATCTACTCAGTTTTAATGTCAACAATGAGCTTAAGGAAGGGATTGAACGGTTGATTTTGAGTCGAATCCCGATAATTTTTAGTCAGTTGGAAAGAAAATCAGGTGTAAGTAGTGCACTGGGTTTTAAAAGAATCTCAAGTGTTCTACTTTATTAATTAGTCTACAGGAGTGCAAACCTCGAACATTATGTAGTTCTTGCAGTATAACATAGTGATCTTATAGGCTACACCCTTAGGCTGCGTTGTGATTCTTTCACTCGCGTTTCAATTGCCTACCAGATTTGCTGTCGTCTAATTTGTCGGTTCTGATTCTCTTCTCTCGTACAATCTCCAAGCTAAATAATCGCTATCGCCTATAAATCCTATGGGCTCATACTGATATAACTTTTTAGCAGGGAACCCGCTATCCAATTTGATTGGGGGGATTACATCCTCAGTAAACGTCCGCGTCCGTGAGTTTCTGCGAACTGCGTGAGTTGACGTGAAGTGCGGCGCTTTATGACGTCATCAATGACCTTGACCTACTTCAAGGACTTGTAAAAATTTCAACTTCCAGCCTTTATTATATGTATCAGGTTTAGTACACTAAGAAGAGCCCAGCCAACTCATTTTCCGAGGCCCGTTTTCGCGCCAACGTGATTGCGAGCTTGCGGGTTCCCCACTGCCATTGCAAACCTGCAATGTTTGATCAGAATCTCGCGGCACAGCTGAGGTGGGCTCGTAGCACATCATCGGTTGAGAAACACTGATGTAACTCCTCGTTGATCTACTGAGGCTCATCTGCCTGCTTTTTACTGAATGACTGCAACTTTTGTGTTCTGTAGCGTAATCTATTCATTCCATTATTATTCACTTAGGCTTTGTGATTTTGTAGGTGTTCACACTGCAAATGAGGAAAAATAACAACTTTCTGGAAACATCGAATTTTGCCAAAAAATTTCCCTCTCCTCAACTAGTTTTTCCTTCTTGAACATCTGTTCATATTTTTCGTCACTCAACGAGGTTATGTTGCTCACAGATTAGCATCAAAGTCTCCTGCGACCATTTTGGTCTTGAAATAATCTCCTCTATTTTGCTTCTTTTTCGATCCTTTTTTTTTTTTTTTCATCTAATTCTCAAGAATGTCTACATCAACCCGGGAAGAGAATGATCGTTAATTTACCTAATTAAATATGGGGTATTATTAATCAGGTTTCATGAACGAGAAAATAATTCACACCCTGGTCCTACTTTTTGCAGTACTCGCGCTAAAACTCTATCCTAGGCGGCCGAAGCCTTCAATTCCATCAAAATTACCACCGTGAAGTCGAGAATTACGAATAACAAATTCTTCCGACTCATAATAAAAGTCTTCAAAAACCATACAAACGTTATTAAAATTGACAACCTCGTTACGTGTCTGTAAATTTGGATACTCTCCTAGAAGGCTCAGTTACATAAAGGCAGCAACGATCCTCACAGAAAGAGGAACTCATTAACCCCGACTCTATTGTGACTCAGCTCAAAAGACGCGTATAAGACTGTAATTCTTTGTTCCGAATACACGCGAGCCTCATTGGTCGAATTCTGGTCCTATTTCATTTTCTTTCTCGATATAGGCTACGAGAGAAAACGTCGAGATTTATTTAGGCGATCTCTCAACGTTATCAACATTGGGAAGCGTTTCGTCGTCCTTGATGTTACACTTTTCAAACAAACTTCCTCGTTTCAGCTTTCACGCGTTAATCAGGCCTACCTACATTTCTAAAATCGAAGCACGCCATTATTTTTTCGAAATTCGGATTAACAAACAAAAGAGCGAGGCCCGGAACTTATTTGTTTTATCAAACGCACTCGAGTTTAAGGTACCCTCGTGACACGCACAGAAAACAAGTGAAAATTACAGAATTCGACCTTTTCGAGTTGATTTTTCTTATATAGACTCGAGTGCACACTCGATTATTTATCTCATTATCGGCGTTATTTGTCATTTAGAGGGTACCTAGAATATAATGTATATCGAAGAATTTCTCAGTATACGCGTACAATGATTCACGAACGAAGTATTTGAAAAATTCGACTCGATAGACGGTCGTTATCTCTTTGGTAATAATAATGGGATGACGAGGAATGTGCGTGAGTTATTTGCAACAGTGTTCTAAACCGCGTGTGATGTAATGATTGAAAAGCTTTTCATCGTTAATATTCTTTATTGTGACCCACATGATAACGTAGCGGCGAATTTGAGGAAAAAGAAAATATACTCGGTCAGCGTGACTGAAATCTTTTAGCCTGCACCCTGGGGCTAGTCGCCTCTCTCCAATATAGCCTGTACGAGCGGGAAATGGAAACGAGAAGGAAAAATTATTCTACATCAATAGAGAAAATACGAAGCTTTTCCGAGTCTTCGATTGTTTCGATGTAGCTGCTCGGACTCGCACAAAGAGACTCCAATTATCGCGGAAAATTGATTTATTGGAGCAGGAACTTTTACTCGAAATTTACTCAAGACCGAAGGCAAATGAATTCAGAAAATGATTTTTTGAGGAGCGTCCGAGAGAGAAATCCGATATTTCCACTCGAGTTGTTCTTCACCAATCAATCTGATAATGTGTCCTTCCTCGAGCTTTATCTCTTCAATAATAATTTTCATAGAAAAGTCCGAGTTCCCTCCTTCCCAAGTGGTGCTGCCAGAAAAATCAGAATGGAAAGACTCTACTAATGAAATTTGTGAACAAAGAAAGAGACAAACCTGAGGAAGGTCATTGCCCATGTTTACGCAATTATTCGAGCCCGTCACCCGCTAGGAGCGCTGCAATCCAAATTGGAGACGGAAGAGCCGCCGATTTTCCGATTTGAATGTGAATTGAATAATCTCAAAATATTTTGAGAACGAACCCATTCACCAGAAAAATTATGAGAACGAAATTTGAATAGCGTGAAACTTCCTACAAGTTACCTTCTCCTGAAAATGGTGATTTTGATTGATGTGAGAAAGCTTCCACCCACCACTCGCACTCCCCAACTACCAGCCACTTTTTCATCACCTGATGACCGTTTATGGTAGGTCCGTTGTAAATCTAAGCGCACACTACCAAGATCGTCTGCAAGTAGCCACGGCCGTGGAGTAGCGGAGACGTTGTGCACGATGCCTAAATTGTAACAGTGGACACAATTGTAGGAAGAAGAAAAATAAAACGCTCGCCTTCAATCTGTGTGAAAATTGATCTTCGTTCATGACCTTGTGATTCTCTACCTTTAAATTCCTCCTCTTCCCGGTTCATTGGCTGCTATTCAAAAGTAGACGGATGAAAAACTAGACGTTGACTCGCAATGCCAAGTCCTCTGATTATGAGGATTATCTAGGCTATTTGTGGGTGGTCTCCAAAGAAAGAAGGACCAATTTAGGAGAGCGAATATATGGGACAGTTGCTCTTCTAGGTTGAACTGACCATAATTTTGCATACATTTGGGTTTTTGATCTTTTTATTTTTCTCCAAATGATTTCAATTTCCATGGTTATTCAAACAATGAATCAAATACTGTTTGCATTTCTATTCACACTGGCACGATGTCTCATTTAGAGTTTTTTTTCCGGTCAACGAAAATTATAATTCAAATCTTTTCCGTTTCGGATTCGATTCATGATAATGAATTTATTGAATGAAACAGCGCAGGATAATCGCGATAAGATTTGCCCTCGTTTGGAAATTACTAATCGTACAATAACAAACAAACAAAAAGCTGAAGAGTTTCGAAAACGATTACGATAAAAATATCCTATTTAGACAAGACTGTCTGGTAGTTTTTTGGTAATACAAACGTTTCGAGGTGATTAGCAGATATTTTTAGAGCCTAAAACATCTATTTGTACGGTTGGTTCTCTTTACGATCGAATAGATGCGGAAAGTAGTCGAAATCTTACGAGTAATCATTTCGACAAGCGATAAACAAGAAAAAAGAAAAAAGTTTGCGAGTAGCCTTGTTTGATTTTTTTTTTAAAGAGAATGTACAAAAATAGGATTCCCGCTGTCTTCTATGAAATATATTTTTTGTTTAAACATGGGAGTTATTCTCGGATGAAATTTCGAACTTGCGGCGTACCTCGTCCGCCTCGCAATCTTGATTTATTAGTAAAGAAACACTACCTATGGCCAAAGATACTGAGAGTTGAAAAAGGAGGGAACGCGTTTGAAGCTGGATCTTTTTTCCAGTTCTCTTTTCCATAATTGGTACCAGGCCTGAGATTGAGCTCTGGTCCGGTCAGAATTTAAAGCCATATCGGGGCCAGGTGAAATATTTGGTCCTTGTAAAGTGAAAGCCAGGGTAAAAATCAGGCCTGATCTTTCAATTCGAAGTGACAGCTTTGGAGCTTCTTTTACACCAGCGTTGGACTGGTGCGACCACAATTCTGAATCCCCTGACTATACAGATCGATCTCTGCCCCTTTCCTCTGGTTACCAGCATTAATTTTGTATTCCTTCTACGATTACTTCTGGCAGTAAGCTCTTATAGATGGCTCAAGTATAACAGTAGAGGACTTCATTTCTCTCAAAACTGATTTCTTCGGCCTCGCCAAAAAACTTCCAATCGGTATTCAAGAGGGAAGCTATCTCAATTTAAAAATTAATATCATTCAAAGTTTTCAATCTTTAGTGAATTCGTCGCAAAATACTAAGCTGAAATAAGAAAAGCGACGCTCGCAGGCTGCTCTTCTCTTACTTATCTTCTTTATTTTCTTTCGTACAGATTGTGACCTAACCTTGAGTGTTACATCAATGTCGTTACATCTTCTCTCGTGACCATCAACTCGACAAGGGAAAACCTTCGAGAACAATCTCAGCATTTCTGATCACGAACTTTCAAAATGAGAACGCAAACTATGGCGCGAATTCAAAGGAAAGCCATTTCCAAAAGCCTAAATGAGTATCCAGCCTGTTTTAATTTAATTTGGGACCGAATTTCTTACCATAAAATTAGTTTACTCGAGTTCCGAACAAACACCTTAGAAAGTTTCATCGTCATTACAAACATATACTGTACGTGATAGCGTTCGTTTTTTTTTTTCTGCAAGGACCCTACTAAAGTGTTGAAGGGAAAAGTAAACGCGCGGTTTCGAGTACTACGAGCGTATCATTTCCATACTTTCCTTATCTTCATCGAACACGATCGACTCTAATATAACGGCATGTGTTGTCCGCTTATTTAAGCGCGCGGTGACAAGGAATTGTTAACTATCAGATTGAAGCTCAATTTGAAGGTTTTTCATCGAAAAGTTCCACACGAGTGGAGATAATTCCTATATATGAGCGATATGTTCGTTCACTAATTTTTTTTTTTTTTTTCTCTAGTCTGCACATACAATATTGTTGTATACTGTTGTCTATATCCTTAAATGCTCATTAAACAAAATTAGTAGATAGGTTGCGATTATACGCGAAATAAATTTTACGAAACTGTGCCATTTTACACTCCTACGATATATTCTAATGTTTGCTTTTTCATTATCAACCGCGTTAACTGGGACTGACGTAATACTCGATTCAGCAGACGTCATTTCACACTCGAAGCGCCGAAACGCGACACACCTCGCGGCCGCCGTTCTCGGCTCTCTTTACCATGAAAATTTCGCGCAACCTCTTTACCTAGATACGAACGAAGAAAATTCATACAAATTGTTAATTTGCCATTCTTATTTAAAGAATACGCGACTCGTGTAACACCGAAAAATTACTCGTATACACAGTTAGAGAAAACACTTCCTCTATTGAGATTCAATAATGTATGTGAGATTAGTCGAAGTGCATTGATGAACATTGACAGAAAATTTCACTCGGCGAATGGTTTTCAGGTCAACGATGAAATGTGTCACCCTTGAGGGATTAACATATTTTATTTGGGCCGGTCAGCGCTATTGTCGATTTGTGCTGGCTTGTATTGCTGCTTTCTGGGATAGAGAACGGAATACGAGCTGTGCTATATCATAAAACATTCAAAATAACACCAAAATGAAGCCGATTTAAGCTTTTTGTCATTCTACCTGAAGTAATGCAGAAAAATACGAACTCTACTTAGACATGATGATGAAGAACTCATTCACGCGTATTAGCATAGCTCACATCCCGTTCTCAAATTTGACAGTAGTTTTATTTCTGGTTAACGGATTACGTATGTTGTTAGCGCTCCTGGCGGTCACTTGCGGATGACTAGCCCGAAATTAGCGCATACCACAACTTAGAACGTGATCCACTTTAAAGCATGTCAGCAAACCCGAATATGACCGTCGTCTTAGCTCTCCCTAACTCGTTGCAACTGATAATTCTACTCGAAAACGGGAGCAACGGATACGCGGGGAGCGCGTCTTTGTTCCCCTTTTCTTCCAAGCCTACACAGTTTCCCACTCGTTGGAAGCTGACCTGAAGAAGCGTGTGCCTCAGCTATAAGGCATACGAAGGTTTCTTTAGCTTTGCCCGAATGGACGAAGGTCTTAACAAAGTGCAACAGAGCTTTCCTTCCTAGGATGCCATATCTACGGATTTTTACGTACAATATGGATTTCTTGCGATGAAGGGAAAGGTACCTTAAACGCTTGTACGAGAGATACCTTTCTCATGCTTGTTAAAGGCTGATACTGCAATGTTTTGTAATTAAGAGCCGATCAAGGGAAAAGTACCTCAGCTACATTCATGAGGGATACTTTTCTCCTGATTGTTATTAGTGGATCAATCAAAATCCGTAGAAATCTGTTTTTAGGTCTTACAAAAAGTGGCGGATACGGATTTTTGACACTATCACCTGGCAGCACTGTTTCCTCCTGGAACTGCAGTATGCAGATGACTGAGCCTCAACCACACACTCACCCAGTGCTACCAGATGTACGGATTTTTGTTCCTCGAAAAAGATACGGATTTTTCTACGGATTTCGTGTGCTCAAGGATCACTTATCTGAAAGATATTTTTCCCCGAGTCGATCAAGGGAAAAGCACCTCAGTTACTCGTATGAGAAATACCTTTTTCCTGATTGTTATTGACAGATTGAAGTTTATAGAAATTTGTTTTTGTCTTAGAAAAACTGGCGGATACAGACTTTTGATATCATCTGGCTCCGTATTTTGCTTTTCAATCAAAGTTTTCTACACCCTCCTCTTGAGCGTTTGCCCTCTTCGTTTTCTGCTCTTATTCTGTGATTTCCCTGATTTTGTCAAGTTTTTCCTCTGATTTAGGCCGAACATGTTTCTGTGATTATGACGTCTCACCATCCCATCTTTGAGTCAATCATCTCTGTTATTATCTTTTGGTCCTCTCTGGTGACGTCGTGTTCCTTTTTCACAAAAATTCAAGCCACCAAAAAATTATGTCTTTCCAGAATTTTCCTAAATCCTATAGCCTCTAATTCCAAAATTTGCGAGTTTACATCGACCCCGTAAGTTAGCTCCTGGTTCTCCCCTCCCCTCCTCCAACAAAAATAAACCCTGGATTTGATTCTGGAAATCTGTAAGTTTGAGGAATCATGCACCCTAGCCCCTAATTCCAAAATTTGCGAGTTGACGCCAGCCCCGCAAGTTGTCCTGTATAATTTATCCCTTCACATCCTTCATAATACACTATGACGTCATCAGCCGTAACCCGGAGTCCTCTCTTTACGATGACGTCATTGGCTGGTGACATCACATCCGCAAGTTTAATCCACCTTCTCCCATTCTAATGATCTATGAGTAATTTGAAATAGGCTTTTATTCTTCCGCATTTCAGACTGATGTTGGGCCTGGTTTCATGAAAGCTAATGATAGGCCTGATATAGTGTATACTGTTCCAGTATAATGGAGGCTAAGGAGTAGTACCCTCAATTTGAAATCTGCAGGTATGACGTCATCAGCCGCACCCGGAGGCCCAGTCAGTGCTGCTAGATCTACGGATTTTTGGTCTTCAAAAAAATACAGATTTTTCTGCGGATTTCGCGCATTTTTTGGGCTCAAGGGAGAAGTACCTTAGTCACTCGAAAGAGAGATACTTTTCTCTTGGTCAATATAGGCTGATATTGCAGTCACCTGTAACATAGAGTTGTTCAAGGGAGAAGTACCTCAGTCATTGATATGACAGATACGTTTCTCCTGATCGTTAATGTTGGATCACCAAAAGGCCACAAAAATCCGTTTTTAGGTCTTACGTACGGATTTTCTAAAGCAGTGCACTCGGCAAAAGAGCTGTGAGAAACCATCGACGAATTTAACACCCTGCCGGGCCTCAAGGTGGAGGCAGGAAAACCTGAAGTCTTTGCGGTGTTACCAAGAAAATCTAGGGAATGTCGGTCACCTCGTCACCTCACCACTCTACATCAGGAGAATTATTGTATAGACTTGACTCAAAAGTTTTCAAAGACAGGGGTCTACACAAGACACCCATTAAAATGATGTTATTCAAAGGTACAGAATTACCAACTCTTATAGCAGCAAAAGATGACCCTGTACGGTAGACAGGTGGAGCAACTTGAACAATTTCAACGGAGGCTGATTCGCAAAAAGCCCGTGATCCTCCGCTAGGAAGATATTGAGGAGGCCCTTATCGAGGAGATCCAGCTAAGATGGCAGGGCCATATCCACAGAATGGATGGATAAAAACTTCAAAAATTGTTCTACAAGGGGAACTATTAGGAAGAAGCCACAGTGTGGGTGGACAGAAAAGACCGAATCCGTGCAGTACTCACAGAAGGCAAATGGCCAAAGATTGACAAGAATGGAGGAAGAAAGCCATCTTACATTAATGGATCTTTCTAACGGCTAGACGCACTAGCAAAAATTCCAGTACGACGAGAGATTGCCTCCAAAATAGGAATGATTAAAAGCGAGAACAGAAAACGAAATAGGATTTTCCATTTCTAAGTTACGACGACCGGTTTTGAGGTGGATTCTCTACCTAGAACGTCTTACTTCATAACAGAAGACGCCAGAGATTTCCTCACTCAAGTTTGAATAGTAATTTGTCCATCTCCTTCTCGAAATGGCCCGTAGGCTACTGGACTTTTCAGCAGCTCAATAACGACATGCTGGACATACAATATAACAGTACCTTTGTTTTTTCGTTCTCGAAATGCTTCTTTCAAGAGGGTTTGTGCTTACAACCCCCTGTAAGCGGGCATTTTTCATGTCAGCTCATTTGTACGTAAAATCTCGTTTTCTAGCCTTATTATAGAAGTATCAAAAATTATTCATCATCGTCGTTACATCATAAAAGGATTCATACGAGTATTATTTTTCGCTCCCATTGATGAAGCGGCAGTTTAGCTCATCGTAATATACGGCAGTCTTGATCTATTGTTATCAACTTTTGATACAAATGAAAAAAGTGAGAGAGAAAAAAAAGGGATGAAAGAAATAAAAATGATTAATGAAACGAACACCGTACGTGCTTATTTGCATCGATTTGGGATATTCTCACGAGTTAATGACTTCTATTCTACTCAATGGAATATTTTACGTTCCTTTTTTTATTTCTCCTCAGTTTTGAAAAAATACTCTATGGTCCGTAAATACTAATTTAAGCTCGATAAAAATTAACTTAGATAATGAGATATTAGTTGAATTATTCGTTCATTGTTAGATAATACGACGGATTGCATAATTCGAAAAAATATCAGAGGTTAAAAATAGTTCTGGAGATTTCATCATTATCAAAATGATAAAGGCAGACTATTGCGTGCCATTTAAGATTAGAAACCAACTCCAGGGATCATTCAACATGAAGCTTATAATAAGATTTTCTCGATAGAACTGAATATCTCAATGAATTTTACGTGCAGTACACGCTTCTTCCTTTTAGTTCGAAAAAAGAGTAAAAAAAGTAATATTCAAGCGACTTTAGGATATGCACCAAGAAAGAGGGAAGGTGAAACACGTTGAATTGCAGCATAATCATCAGCACGAGTAGGAATTACGATTTCTTAACCTCAGATGAATAAATCAGCAGTATTCTTATCTGTTGCACTTGCGGATTATAAATTATATAACCGACAATGTCACGGGTATACGTTTACTAAAATTATAGGTCACCATTTCTATGCTTCAATATGAGAAGCGTTTATATCCAGAACGTTTCTCGTTTAAAATTGATGTCTAAAAGTACACGTGGAAGGAAAAAAGAACCATGATAAATCCTACTGGGTGACTTTTTATAAATGAAACAAGCACCTTGGGCGAGATGTTAGGAGGGTCGGCTAAATGACTTCGTTTTCGGATACAAGTTTATTTTTGAAACTTGCCAAACATCATTTTTTATTCACTCTCGCTCCCCCCCTCTCCTCCTGAGAAAGAAACACTTCATTATAAAGATTCCATAGAGAACATTCCTTTCCTTGCAGGCTAGTTAACCAATTAGTATTAAACTCACCGCACGAAAACTATTAATAATCCGATTTTTTGCTCGAACGTCGAAATTTTTCCAGTCCCCCGCCTATCACCTATAGTATGTATCTTAGGTAAGATAAGATAAGAAAATCGACGGAGACGAACGAGGAAATGACAACGACAACGACGACGAAAAGTGATAGCAATACTGTCGGCTAGCGAAAGCGCGCCGACCCTAAAAAGGAAAAAATAAAAATAATCGATACAAAGTCAAGAGTTTAGTCTCAATGACTTGAATTCGGTGCTTGGGTCATATCATGAAGAGAGCGCCTACCGAGTTATCCTCAGTTATCTGGTATTGAGGTTGCTTTTGGTGGCTAGACTTCCGAAAGGGGAAAGTCCTTAGAGTCATTAAGGTTAGTCGATGTGGAATAAAGGTTGAGATTTTTCGAGATTCACACAAATTCAAAACTTCTTACTGGGAATTTGTTTGATGGAGGATTATTTAAAAATTTTGGCTGTCCATCGTCCGTTCATAAGTTACTAGTCTTGCAAAAGTTCTCCTCTTTCATATCATTTTTAATCTGGGGACTGAGAATAATTTCTAGTTCCGAACTAGAAGTAAATTTGAAAAAATGTGACCTGCTCCAAGATAAGGGCAACTATAGCAGCAAAACGCAAATCTCCAAGGAGAGCGAAAACGGAATTGTATTGCTACCCTTCAGTGCTGCCAGATCTATGGATTTTTGGTCATCAAAAGTGAAGAATTTGCGTAAAATACAAATTTCTTGCGCTCAAGCGAAAAGTATCTTAGACACTTACATGAGAGATACTTTTCTCCTGGTTGTTATAAGCTAATACCGCAGTCTTCCGTAAAAATCGAGTCGATCAAGGGAAAAGTACCTCAGTTACCACTATGAGAGATACCTTTCTCCTGATCGGCATTAATAAATTAGTCGAAATCCGTCGAAATCTGTTTTGAGGTCTTATAAAAAAAGATGAATAAGGATTTTCTACCCTTTCCCTGGAACAAGTATTTGATGCTAATAGCCCTTATCTTGGAACAGGTCACAAATTTTGATCTCCAAGCTTTATGTGACGCGCATATTTCCAAAACCAGCAAAAGAACATTTGCCGGCAGACCAGTGTTGCATGTTGTAACGCTCAAAAATTTGTTTGCCGTTCAGTGTTGATGCTGTCCACTCATAGTGTTCACTGTTAAAAAATTCCATACGTTACAATCTGCAACACTGGTCTCCCAACAAATGGTAAAAAGCGCGTCATGTGTCGAGAAGAGAGGGGAAAGAGCCGCTAGCTTACAAGCTTCTCTCTTCTCGTAATGCTCCCTCTATGAGAGTCTAACCATAGAAATGGCAACTTTAATCCTCGAGGCTGCTTAACGGAACAATTCCACAGATGAGCACTCCAGCTGTCGGCGAATATCCTCTAGTTAGGACTTCTGACGTCTTCCAGCTCATCTCTTACCAGCCAATACCATGGTTACCCTCCGCAACTTTTCTCTTCCACCGCACATCATTTGCCCCAAGTACTAAATCTTTCTTCTGCTAACACTGTTCAACAACTCTACGCTTTTCTGAATCCTGTTCAACACTTCGATCTGAGTCATATTTGATTCCATGGTATTTGTACATAGAAGTACATTTCTAGCGCTCGTATTTCATCTTCTGTACCTATATCATGGGTCCAGCTCTTGGAGTCATATAGCAATATACAGAAAATAGAAAATCGTAAAATTGTGAGTCTGAATTTTAGGCTTAGCTCTGATCCCACGAAGAGATTTCTAGAAGTATTTCTGGACTGCTAAATCTTCGTAAGGATTAGTCGGTTTTCACATTTTTCGTTAAGCACGCACATCTGCGCTGTACAAAGTTAAATTGACGTATATCCAAAACAACTGTCTGGGAAACTGAATAATAGTTTTCTAGATGGTAAAATAGGATATAATCGAGTTATTCCCTTGAGATTCTTTTCGAATGTTGTCATCGAATTTTTCAAATTCGGCCTGGTTTCTGAGATCTGTAATAAAGATACGTCTTTTTGGATTTTGACGTATCTCCATGCCGACAAGGGGATCGACACACACACACGTAACTAGCCGACTACACACTCTAACCATTCTTTGTGCAAAAGATATCGTTGAACAGATATTCAACTTTTGTACGGCAGATCTATCCTGTATGATTAGACGTAGACTACAAATCGACCGCTTATGTGACTCCGACCACTCAATGTCAACGTTAAAATTGAGTCGACGTCTGGCATAAGATTAATGTCGACTGAAAACGGGCATCAATGCCAAATGAATTGCTTGCCTTTGTATGGAGTCAGAAGAAGACCTATCATTCAACGATAAGAAAACTTGCGAACGACGTTGAAAATCGGATAGGAGTTTCAGAATCGAGATTAAAAATGAGTCCACTCTTGGTCGATGAAAATCGACGTCAAAATTGCGTCCCATTACTCCGCTGGCCAAGTATAATTTTGATTCTGGATGACCCTCAATATATGATTATGAGTTACGACCAACCATTCTGTCTGTGAATAGCAAAGTCACTAACCAATGACACAAGAAGTTGACTTCAAATTGTCTCTAGATCGACGTCGGTTTGAGGTCGATTCAACGTCAATCAGCGTACATATTCAAAGAACTGAACTGACGCAACAGAGCAGTCGATTTTAGGTCGATAGAAAGATAAGGAAACGTCGATTCGCAATCGCATGAAGATCGGCGTCGATACAAGGTCGACTTAAAATCGATCAGAGTACATTATCAAATAACTGAAACAGAGGCGTAGACAGGATTTCATCGAAGGGAGGGGGGGATTTCCAAATAGGAGGTTCAAAGAAAGAGAGGTCCATCTAAATCCATTTTAAAGATGGTGTCAAAGCCTCTAAAAATTGCTTGAAGCAACGAAAATCCCAATTGCAAGGGGAGGGGGAGATTCATTCCAGTAACCCCCCTTCCTTTGGCAAGGTGTTTGAAAAGAGGTGTGCTCAGTTTGATTGTAAACCGAACGCAACAAGCATCCACATTTAAAAATAAACGGGACGCGGAACCGGGTGACGTAACCCGGTTCCGTTTTTACATTGTTTTAAGTGAGGATCAGCTGACGTAGCGCCTTCTTGTTTGCATTGAACTGAGCACACCTCTTTTCAAACACCTTGCCTCCTGGGTGCCCCTCTGAACTAAAAATCGACTAGAAATTGACGCAACAAAGCAGTCGATTTTAGGTCGATAGAAAGATTGGGAAAAGTCGACTCGCAATCGCGTTAGATCGATGTTGATATGAGATCGATTTAAAATAAATCGATCAGCGTACATTATCGAAGAACTGAGACAGAGGCTTATCTAGGATTTTCTTGAGGGGAGGGGGGGATTTTCAAATAATAGGTCCAAAGAAGAAGGAGCCCATCTAAGTCCATTTTGAAAATGGTGTCGAAGCCTATGAAAAATGCTTCGCGCGACGAGAATCTCAATACCAAGAGGGGATTCATTCCACTAATTCCCACCTGGGTATGCCTTTGAACTAAAAATCGACTTGAAATCGACGCAACAGAGCAGTCGATTTTAGGTCGATAGAAACTCTAGCAGGAGTCGACTCTGAATCGCCTCTAAATCGACGTCGATTTAAAGTTGACCAGCGTATGTATTTTCAAAGAGTTAAAAATCGCAACTTGAAATTGACACAAGGGAGCAGTCGATTTCAGGTCGACAAGAAATTCAAAGAAGTCGATTTCAAACGACTCCATATCGACCTTGTGTCAACCTCGTTGGACAGTCGTTGATGAATCCGAACATATGACCGTGATTTTGAACAATATGTGAATTTTCAATCGATTTTGACTCAATTTTTTCGTCCACTGAAAATGGACGTCAATACGACGGTGATAAGAGTAGTTGATGTAAAAATTTTTATCCTCGATGAAAATCGATTAGTATTCTCGGGAAAAATTTCACTTTCGTCCGGAATTTCAAATCTTCATCCTTTTAATTTTTTTTCTCAGAATTTCTGTTTTGAACTTGGGTTTTATTTCTCATACCTCATCAGTACGCCTATACGAATATTTTTTCCACTTGAATCGCAACGCGATAACAAAACCTAATTTCGCTAGGTATATTTAGCTAATTTCCAGAACGATGTAAGAATAATAAGTACTGTGCCTTACCATATTATGTGCAAATCGTAGAGGGACATGACAGAAATAATGTTTACTTTGAAATTATAATATCTTCTCATTGGTAATATTTGCTTCATGTTCAGACTAATAAATTCATTTGCTAATCCAAGCAAATCGAGGTGGCCTGATAGTCACACGCTATCGAGTATTCGCTCAATTTCTCCTACTCACTTATCTTGACCTTATACGCTATTTGGGTGCTTGCTGGCTGAAAACTTTTCTACAATATTCTCATCATCGGTTGTTTTCCGTTTTTCCGACAATATTTTCAATCTATAGCCTGTAAAGCAAATTCGGTGACTCATTCAGCCGCGTCGAAAATAATATATTCCGGATTTTTAATAACACTTCTAAACTAAACACGGTAGAGGTGTACAGAGTGTATAAAAAGAACCTTTTAACAACACGTGTCTGAAATTAATAAAGGAGAAGATAATCTACAAAATCCGTAACGGTGAAACCCATTCTCACACAAATCGTCAAATCCAATACGGTCATTATGTTAATTTATTCGGACTCGAAGTAGTATTTACATTGATAACGTGCGCATAATATGACTATGAAAAATCGAACGTTAAAAAATAAGTTATAATGAGAATGAATGAGAGAAAAAAAAAAAAGAAAAAGGAAACAAGAACACTTAAATTAATTAACATTATTTGTTACTCAAAGCGTAAATAGAAGTAAGACGTAACTGCCAATGCACTTCTTGCAGGTCAAGCGTATCCTTTTCATCCCATCAGAGAATGGACTTCAACCAAACGTACAAAAGAGTACGTGTAGAATGAGCCAAGTTAATTAGGAACGATGTTCTGAATACGGAAAAACCTTATGGGTCAGTTACACGGTCACCCGATATGTAAATATTGAATAAGGGTTATCCTCGCCTCTTGTCGGATCTGATAGGTCCGAGGGATATCGAAATAATTGGTGTATCATCGTCTAAATCGTACTTGATTAGTTCATTAAAAGTGTAATCGAAAAAGTCCACACAGATCCGAGTCAGGAGAGTCTATTCGTTCAAGATTGTCGCCAGCAGTTCAAATGCTTTGAATATCAGATGGTATGAGGCTTCAAGAACTGAGTATGTTCCTCAAGCAGCGATAAAGCTCACAGGTACAAACATTATTGAAAACAAACAGAAAAAAATGAGTCACCTTGAATGCAAAGAGGACGAAGAAAAATAAAGGAGAACTAATCAACGGAAGCGGTGTTGAACTACTAGCAAATGGTAAGGAACAAATAGCAGGACCGAGGACCTTCAATTGGCGCCCCTACCCAGCTTCCTACGACTGTTCTGAGCCGAATTGTGGGCCAAAATATGCTAAAGATTGACCAATTTGCCAAAATTCTCAAAAATTGAAAATTGTTTCAACTTCCATATTTTGCTTAATTTGAAGAAGAACTTTAACGCTGATTCCGAAAAAGTACCTGAATAACCTTATGAAGCTTGAAAGTTAAAGAATTTGAATTTTCAAGGCTGTCACTTGCCCGCGTCGCGATTTTTGGTGAAATTTTGTGGGCGCGAGCACGGGCGCTGGTGAAGTGACAGCCTTGGGAATTTTCCTATTCTTATTTTGAAAATCTCGGCTAATTAGTCAATTTTTAGCACATTTTGATCTATAAATCAACCAGAAGTCATGGAAGGTTGGGTAGCTTCATGTTAAGCATGGCTTTATCCGGACACAGCAGCTATACTGCCTATAGATATCTCTTCTCCAGCCTGCGAGTGTGGTGCTGTGACGCAAAACGCAAGACACATATTCAAGGAATGCCCCATATTCAGTGAAGGCCCACCAGAAAAATGGGATGACGAGGAATTGGTGAAGGCATACCAACTGGTTCAGGTTACAAGACTATGGGACTACGAAGTAGCTAGTGCTAGACGAAAAGTTGAAGAAAGGATTGACAAACAAGCAGACGACTGCCATGATGATGAAAATCAGACCTGAAATTCTCTGCTGACGAATTTCGAGTAGCCTCAAGCATAAGCTTCCACTAGCCTTTAGAATAAGTCAGTATTAGTAATAGTAATAGTAATAGAAACAATAGAGATGTAACGTAACTGCAATAGCCATAAATTTAGCCTTCCGCATAAGAACCTCCCAACACTCTCTTTGAGGAACCTAGGTACATAAGTGGAGTGTTGGGGCTTGACTGATAGCCCAAATGTCCTCTTTGTCTCTTTAGGTTAGGGGCGGGCACAAAGTCCGAAGGGCATCATTTTGAAAAAAAAAAATTAGAGGCCATTGCAGATTTGCAATGGCAGCGGGGAACCCGCAACCTCTCGCGCTCGCGATGACGTTGGTGCGAAAAGACCTAGTGGGCTTCGTTAGACTAAATTTTCACATCTAAGAAAGTTTTGAAGTATTTTAACCGCTTCCAGGATGACTGAAAGAACTCTCATTTCCTTTTCAGAGAAAATTGAAAGAGAGAATTCAAAAGTTTAGACACCAGCACAAATTATTCTCGGGTTCCTGAACTTGAGACTCAGAAACAGTTTAATTCTCAGGTTCCCAAGTATCGATAGCTCGAGACCCATAGACGAATTCGTGATTGGGTCAAAAAAATGAAATAATTCGTTGGTATGCCAAAATTGTTGGACGGAGACCAGGCCTGGCGAGGAGGGGGGGGGGATTTTGTCTCCGGCTCTCTTAGGAGCCCGCAGGGTTGAATTTTTTTGACATGTTTCATGTCTTTTCTCTACCCCCTAATTCTTGAAAAACAGTGACCTTGGGACTTGGAATAATTTTGGTAAAAAAAAAAAGAAATAATAAAAGAAAAATAAAATAAAATAAAATTAAATAAAATAAAATAAAATTAAATTAAATTAAATTAAATTAAATTAAATTAAATTAAATAAAAATAAAATAAAAATAAAATAAAAATAAATAAAAATAAAAATAAAATAAAAATAAAATAAAAATAAAATAAAAATAAAATAAAAATAAAATAAAAATAAATAAAAATAAAATAAAAATAAATAAAAATAAATAAAATGAAAATAATAAAATGAAATGGAATAAAAATAAAATTAAAAATTGAATAAAATTAAAAATTGAATAAAATTAAATTGAAAATAAAAATAAATGTCTCGGCGGTCATTGAGAAATTTGCGAGTACCATCCTCTCTCTCAAAAAAAAAATAACGAAAAATAATAAACTAAAAAAATAAAATCAAAAATAATTCTGAAAAAACTCATCAGCCTGAAATGTACTAAAGTAGACTCGTACTGGACCAAGAAGCGGGACGAACGAGCGGAGCGAGTGAGGCCCAGTAATCTCATCAGCTTGAAATATACTGAAGTAGACTTACTCTAGACCAAGAAGGCTCATTAGCCTGAAATATTCCCAAGTAGACTTGTACTACATCAAGCGAATGTTTTTTAGCCGGAAATATTCCAAAGTAGACTTATACTACATCAAGCGAGTGCCGCGGGTGAGTCCCAGAATACAGTCAGCCAAAAATACTCTAAAGTAGACTTATACTAGAACAAGAAGCTAGAAATTTCGGAAATTTTTGAACTATGAAGAGCTTAAGACGACTGGCGAAAAGACATGAAACATAATTTTTATATTTTTGGCAACGCCAAGAAATCCTTCATTTTTTTTTTTTTTTGAGGGGGGTGCTGTGTTCTTTGCCTCAGACTCGATTGGAGCTCTCGACGAGACAGAGCGGTAAGATTCAACACTTCAGCGCTGTTAGATATTTTCCATCCCTTTCCTTCTATGAGCTATCTTCATGAAGTCGGTCCATACAGAATCGACAATGCACGGCTCATCATGATCCTTCTTTTTGCTTCCCTCAGTCTTCCTAGATTGATCATCAGGCGACTTAGGTTGGTCACCGCCCCCCCCTGTTCTTTCGACTACTATCAGGAATGATTCCTAAAGCTCGGCCCAGATACTTCATCACCTTCTTAACTGCGATTTTCACACCTTGCAGGCGAAAGGTAGGTGGACTCAACTTTCGACCGGTCGTCTTTGTCTTTCCTATTGCGAATTCCAGTCTGACCGACGTATAATTGTCCGGTTTACCGGCTATCCACCGCTACTGTTTAGGCACTGCATCTCACCAGTGAGTGGACAGTGTGTCATCCGCATAGTAGATGAGCTTAATCTTCCCTTCCTTGTCATAAATTTCTGATTACGCTACTGCAGTGGTTCCCAACCGGGGGTCCGCGAAGCAGAGCCCGGGGGTCCGCAGAAGGTCTAAAAATAATTTCTTCAATTTTTGTCCAGGAAAAATTTGTTCGGGAAGGCGTTTTGATCAAGATTTTATGATATTTTAGGGCAATTTTTTCAAGGGTGCGGAGCCGGAGCTAAAAGAGCCAAAATAGCGGCCCCGCTCCTTAATTTTTGTCATTTAGGAGCCAAAGGCTCGCTCCGCTCCGCAGTTTGCGGAGCTGGGATTGGGTTGGCTCCGGCTCATTTCACCGGCTCCGCACCCTTGAATTTCTTCAACTCCGGGGGGAGGGGGGAGGTCCCTAAATCCTCCCCTCTGTAAATAGGCCACTGATTAGTTCTGCTTCATTCCTGTAACACTTTTTCGTTGGGGGTCCGCAAAAAAAGGCCAAAGCATTGAAGGGGTCCGTCATGTCCTAAAGGTTGGGAACCACTGCGCTACTGCATACTCAAAACGTCTCAGTCTCGATATTGCAGTGCAATTGACTGGAATTTAGTAGACCTATGATTCCTAGTAAGGCCTCGAGCACCGAAGAAAATTACATGATAGATTGACAAGTTTATGTACCTGTGAAAGACCGGACCTACTGTTTGAAATTTGAAGAAGCAGTAAAAGAAAAGTTGGACAGGTTCTTATTTCTGTGATCGATGAAGATGATATTAGCGTGTTTCAGTACATCATTAGCATAGTGCGAGCGTGATATCATTTTCAAAAAGGGCTATAAATAGGTGAGGAAAAATAATAGCAATTGAAATTGACTCGTCAAACCAAACGCTACGGTTTCCTTCCGCGCGTTATCTCTCCTCATGCATCAGTATACCTGTTTTCACTGTTTCACTTCCCAAATTGAACATTAATTATACGAAAAAGCGAGCCGCCGCGAGTGAAGAAATAAAAAGGAATTATTTAGGTCATTAGGAACAACCCTTATTGAATTTGATCTCATTATTTCGTTAACGAAGCCGGCGCAAATAACGCGGGTTCTCCAGTCCGTATATGCATGGCTTTTAAATTCATCATCGCATAACTCGTCCAGTCCCCACCAGTAAAAAAGCGTATCGTTTCGGCGCTGTTGACCTTTTCGAACATTAACATGGAAATGAATTTTTCTATAATAAAAATCACTGGATGGTCATATTATATGATGCACTGTTGTACGGGCGCGTCGGGTCGCGTTCGAAATGAGACGAGAGAATTTTAATGAATTTTAGTGTCATTTACGGATATTCGAGAACGTGTGTAATGGCTATCGTTAAGAGCCTCGATGGATTTCAAATTAATTTAAATATTATGTTAATGCGATAGTCTGTACACGTACCGGGTATATAGATTAATATCGTAAAGGGTGCGAGTCATTTGCCTCTTTAGTGACTCCCATCGACTCCTCCGCCGCTGTCAAATACTATACCTAATGTGGATTTTCATGTTATTTACGAGCTTCGAAACGGTAGCGCGGCCTGCCCTCCCACTTTTGGCGATAACAAAATTCATATTGTTAATACGATACCGCGTGGAAATCCCTTCAGATTGGAACGCGAAAGATACTTTTGACAGCAAAAGCCCTTCTGAACGCGGCGTGAAAAAGAAAAATATTAATAATACCGCGGCCAAACGATACTTGAAATAAGCGATCTGTCGAAATACACTCGGGAAATTTTAGTTCGACGAAATTTGCCAATAAAACCTTCAATCCTGACCTCGTTCACGGATTAGTAATGGCACAAAGTACACTTGTTACCATCGGCGGCGGTGTAAAATCGAATTTCCGCCGGCGTTCTCGAGTTTCCCGCCAAAAAGTTTTCACGAACTGTCTCTCTCTCACTCTCTCTGTCCGGTTGATTTCGGCGCGAAAAATTATCCGCAACCGAGAAGTGGTACATAGTTTTTACGTTTCAACAACGCCCTCGGACCACGTGAGTTCTAGGAAGACTCGTGACGTTTACCTGCGGTCTTTTGCCCGCGTACACCTAATCCGTCTTTCCCATTAGTACTTTTGTCGGCGGTCGTCGAATTGTCAACCCGGTCGAATTCTGCGAACCAACGCGTCAAAGTGGATTTCTTGATAAAATATACGCGAGCGTAAAAGGATGGATGTCAAAGAAATTCGCAGCGGGGCATTAACGGATAGCGAACGCGTATATGCGCTGCGAAATCTGAGGCGGCGTGAAATTACAATCGCGAGGATTTCTAGTCTTCGCGTGGGAATACGAGTAGGTTACCGATATTTTTTTAAAGAATACGGACGAACGGGAGTTTTCGTGTATCTCTTATTTTTCTTATCGCTCCGAACAATCTTGAGAGTGCTCGACTCGAGCGGTAACAACGAATTTAAACTAGTGCGAGTCCTCTACGGAGCGGTGCGTATCCTACGTCGGACTACTCAGATTTGAAGGTCGCGTATTTTCTTTTTCGTAAATTGAAAAAGTTGAACTTTTTTACGCCGGTTTCTTCGGTCGTTTTTCACCCGCTCTTGACTGAACGACACTTTTAAAAACGAATCACTGTTTACGAGTGGTTTCGGTCCATACATTAATTGACTATTCGGGGAATGGTGAGTGAGTCATTATTGACGAGAGTTTATCCATCGACTGCGGCTTTAAAATTGGGAAATTTCTGTAGACTAACGTCAAGATGACTCATCGTCTCTTCAATTAACGCTATGCGTACAATTAGTGGAACGTCCTTCTGAAAAATGTATTGTTTCGCGATCACCTCTTCGAAGGAGACTGTCTTTCTTTTAAATGTTAGGGCAACCTTGCAGATTATGAGGTGCGGTCGATGGAAAAGACGTCTATCTTCAAAAATAATAAAATTTGTTATGTTTAAGATGTTACTCGTTGTCTCTATTGATTAGGATTCCGAAGAAATCTTTATTCGGAAATTTGCAGTCATCCCCTCGCACCAACAATACAAGAAAAATGGGAAGTGTGGCCACTTTCCTGGAAAAACTGAAAGTCAAGAGAAAGTCAGGAAATTTCGGAAAAATTGAAGAAAGTAGGGTGAATTTTGTCAAGCGATTAAGTCCTAACGGCTGGTACTCAAACCTCTACGATCAGCAAAAACAAAAAGAACTTCCCGCTGACCATCTCGATATTTGAAATTCTTCTAAGCCACCTTCTATCATATATAACTTCAAGTTCTCTTTCATCATACATGGCTAAAGAGTTGAAATTTTCTAAATCCCCCTCCGTCGCGTCATCAATCTCACGAGCGCGAGATGGGGGGGGGGGGGAGAACTCGAGATTCGAAATTCTTCCAAGTCCCTTTTCCAAGTCCACTCTAAATTTGAATTTATTACCCATAAACCTTCTCCTATGCAGGTCAAAGCAATGGAAACAAATTCCAAGTTTGTAGGTGAAATAGCAATAAAGTTAAATGGATTTGCGATTTTGCAACTTCTGTTTATAAAATAGATATGGCTAGAGTGTCGAAATTTTACTAAGTCCCTCTCCGTGACGTCGTCAATCTCTCTGTGACGTCATCAACCTTTGCGGACGCGCTCGCGGTCCACTTCATATCATATATGGCTAGAGTGTCAAAATTTTTCTAAGCCTCTCTCAGTGATGTCATCAACCTCTCCGTGACGTCATCGACTTCTCTGTAACGTCATCAACCTTTGCGGACGCGCTCGCAGTCCACTTCATATCATATATGGCTAGAGTGTCAAAATTTTTCTAAGCCTCTCTCAGTGATGTCATCAACCTCTCCGTGACGTCATCGACTTCTCTGTAACGTCATCAACCTTTGCGGACGCGCTCGCAGTCCACTTCATATCATATATGGCTAGAGTGTCAAAATTTTTCTAAGCCTCTCTCAGTGATGTCATCAACCTCTCCATGACGTCATCAACTTCTCTGTGACGTCATCGACTTCTCTGTGACGTCATCAACTTCTCTGTGACATTATCAACCTCTCCGTGACGTCATCAACTTCTCTATGACGTCATTAACCTTTGCGGACGCGCTCGTGGTCCACTTCATATCATATATGGCCAGAGTGTCAAAATTTGTCTAAGCCTCTCTCAGTGATGTCATCAACCTCTCCGTGACATCATCGACTTCTCTGTGACGTCATCAATTTCTCTGTGACGTCATCAATTTCTCTGTGACGTCATCAACTTTTGCGGATGCGCTCGCGGTCCACTTCATTTCTAAGTCCCTCTCTGTGACGTCATCAACTTCTCTGTGATGTCATCAACTTCTCTGTGACGTCATCAACTTCTCTGTGATGTCATCAACCTTTGCGGACGCGCTAGTGGTCCACTTCATATCATATATGGCTAGAGTGTTGAAATTTTTCCAAGTCCCTCTCTTTGACGTCATCAACCTTCGCAGACGCGCGCGCGCCCTCGCAAAAAAATTCCTGGGAGTACCCCCCAACAAAAGGGATAGCGGGTTTCCCGCTAAAATCTTCTGGCGGAGCCAAATAAAACAGATCATGTTTCATGTTTGCTGTCCTTTTGTGTGGTTGTCACTCGTCTGTTTTCATTGTCGACCTAGTTTACCTAACATTTGGTCGAGCGGCTTGCGTGTAAGGTCTGAGTGGTTGACGAGGTAAAATCCTAGGAGGGGGGAGGGAGGTCTTCTTCGTCTATTATAAGTTTGTTTAGGACTGGTAAGTTCTTAGCATAAAGCTAGTATAAAGCTATCATGAAACTAGTATCAATGGGCACTACGCCCGGACACCCTATCGCAAGCCTAATTTAAGACTATTACGCTTTAGGACGTCTTCAATGACCTTGACCTTGACCTACTTTACGGACTTGGAAAAATTTCAAATTCCAGCCTTTATTATATCAGGTCTAGCATGCAGTATACTGAGAAGAGCCCAGCCAACTCGGGCAGCTGGGCATTTTGTCCCCGGGTCCAGCTCTTTTACGGATCCGGTTTACAAGGGAAGAGGTGGATATTTTTTGGGGGGCCCGCTGTGTTTGTTGCCCCGGACCCGGCTGGAGCCCTCGACGGGCCTGCACTAAGTCAACACACCTCAGGAAAGCGTACAGAGACAAGAATCTTTTTGTCAGACCAAAGTGCTGAAGGAAATCGAAAGCAGGCATGAAATACCCTTGAATTCTTGAAGTTGGAACTCAGAAATAATTCTATTCTCAGGTTCCTAAGGATTCCCAGCTCAAGACCCAAAGACCAATTCGTCATTGGGTCAAAACAATACAAAAATGCCCTTGTCAAACAGAATCGCTCGAGAAAGCTCAAATGTGCAGACGCAGACTGCCTTTACCCTCGTGGTTTGAAGTTGAGCCTCAGAAATAATTATTTTCTCAGGTTCCTAAGGATTCATAGCTTGAGATACAAAAATACGCTTGTCACACAAAATCGCTGAAGAAAGTTTAGAAGTGCGCAGACACAGGCTGCCTTTACCCTTGTGGTTTGAAGTTGAGCCTCAGAAATTAAACTATATCCAGTTTCTCAAGGATTCGCAGCTTGGTAGAATCTTCAGAATCCAATCATTGACCCTCGACAAAATATTGAAACCTTTTTGTGAGAGAAAAATGCTTAAGCAATATTCTTGGATATCTACTCAAATGAGGCCAAATGTACGAAGAAAAGAAGTAGCGAATAATTCAGAAAATCTCTCACATTCCAAAGACGCGATTTCGGTTGAAATAGTAGAAATTAGTGTGACCTAAGCCCACAAGCATCACGTCTCCTAACACTACACTATTTTTTGAAAATTCCTGAACTGAGATTGGTTGCGTCGAGAAATAGAACCGTTTTCCATTTTTCGATAGGTGATCGCGTTTTTCTATTATGATCTTCTTTAGTTGTCCCGCATCATTGCGAGACGAAGCGTTCCTCATCGAGATTTGATACTGTTATCGTTGATCAAAGCTCGAGGACGAACGTCACGTCTCGCCACGATGCGCCGCAACTAAACAAGATCATAACAAGAAAACGCGACCTCCAATCGATAAACGAAAAACGGTTCTGAATTCAGCACAAAAAGTCTATCTAGAGAGTAATTTTAAGAAAACTTTCAATTGTTGTGTAATGTATTCACAAACCTTATTTATTCTATCAGCTTCCTATGATTGAATGACGAGGAACTCCGCAAGGTGTAGCTTTAAATGACGCTTGTTAATAAGTCTCTTCACATGCTGATTTGTTTGAAGGTTGAGTCACATATTGAACGACGACCGATCAAACAATGGAAACAATATTATTAGAAATAATCATACTATAAAAACGACTAACCTGGTTTTCCTGATTTTCCGCCATAACTCAAAGGCACCAATACCACGAAAACAGAACAAAAATAACGACGCGACGTAAAATACAAAATAACAATTCAACACAACGGGTAGAGCTAGGATAAATCACAGTCTAGACGCTCAGACGTTTGAAAAACAAGTGAAGTGTTTCTTTGTAGTCACAAACGTCGCTGAGTAATTCTGAGTCATATACAGATCTATGTCGCGATAAGGTAGAAAAACAATTGATCTAATAGAAAAAAAAATCGCGAGAGGGAGAGCCCGTCCACCAGGACGAAAAAGAGAGAAAGTTTAAATCTGTTTGCAAGATGGGAATTTCAACTTTTGGTCAAAATCAAAATCATTGAACTTGTTAGATCGTTAGGCGAATGTTCTCGATAGGTCCAACTCGTTAACCTGCTGCAGACTTTATATTAATGTATACGACGAAGCATGCTATCCCACGAGAACAGCCACGGCCGTGGAACAGCAGTGTTGAGCTTCCATGGCTCATAGGAGTGAGGTGTGAGTGAGCTAGAGATGCATCAGGGGAGCTGTGGTAGCTTCCTGATGATAGAACTTTCAAGAGAAATATTTTCAACTGATTATTCAGAGAACTCATGATCTGACCAGAGATGCGACGAGAGCTATTTATGTGGAGAGTGTAAAAAGAAGGTTGTCGGTGGTTGTTTACTGCTGTTCTATTTTCACCTGCTGTTCAGAACGATGCATTCTTTCTGCTTCAATTTCTTACCGTTCACAGGGTGTTGCACGCCCCCACCGTTCCCAAAATTACAAAATCGTTTCACAGTCCAACATAAGAGCACAAAAAGCTTCCATAAGAACTTCGGTTTCTTTCTCTACTTCCACAGAATTTGTAGCAATCCGTATTGTTCATGATTTACTTACCGTATCTTATTCTGAGAGCATTGGCAGCAGTTCGAGGATGACGTCAACTTTATTATCAAACCTTCTGTGTTTCACATTGTAATGCATACAGACAAGTAGAACTACTGTTTTTGCAATTTATGTTGCAACTGAGCTTTCGGCTTAAAACGTCATAACTTTTCAGAAACAAGCAATTTTTCATGACTTGTGAAATTGTGATAGGTATTGTCTTCGTGGGTAAAATTATGCAGGTGTCAGATAACGAACAGTACTAAATTACTTGTCTTCTTTCCACCGATTACGAAAGCTTCATAAATACATTGTATAATGTCTTTACTTGTTCGAAAATCGAGTGTACACGAATACGATTATCTGTCCTACACTGTTCGTAAGATGATAAAAATATCAATTTTGCCTTCAGTAAGTGCCGTGAAACTACCTGTGTAAGTTTCTTAGGAACTACAAAACTTTTTGTTTTTCCGATGTCGCGCACTTCAAGCAAGTACATAAAAACATACCCAATACGAGTCGACAAAATTTTCCATTTTCGAAAGAAATTACTCACCCGGTTTTTTCAAATAGCGGGAGGGAGGAGGAGGGGGAAGATTGAGCCAAGTTTTTTGAAAAAGCTACGAGGTCGTGTAGGGCTAGTTATGAGTCACCATTAGGGTCCTTTATCATCTTATCTTGATCGTGTAGGTTCTGTGGTAAATAGAATAGTCACCGAAAAGTAATATTCCCCTTCACTTTGCTGTACTTTGGTCTTCCAATTTTTGATATTTACTCAGTATCAAGGTTCCAAAAAAGAAAATAGAGCGGCTCTTGCATGCGAGCTCCCAGGATCTAAAAAAAAATAGGAGCCGCTCTCAGCTCTGGAACTGTAATTTGTGAGCGGAGCCACAATTTTGGCTCTTTCAGGAGCCTGCTTCCATAGCGCATCTACAAAAGAGACTATCAAAGAAAATTTCGAATTATTGGAAGACTTGGTCTTCTAAATCAATTTTGATGAGTATCACTACTCATGTTGCTTAGAATGCTCGGCATTCTGCTTCGAAATAAACCTCTAATCGTTTTTCACTCTTAAACGGTTCAATTGAAAATTTCTAAGTTTTCAAATATTCATGAAAAATTGCAATAATATATGTACATTTTATATCGTATATTCTTACCTGTTAGATGTGACTACCAAAAAATTTCTCCAAAAGATATTTTGGAGTGAATAGTGCACAATTGAAGCGTAGACAAAATGCCCTGGAGAAATTGCATCGTTTGACGGGTATACACAGTACGTTGGGTTATATTTGAACTTCTCGACGTCAATGGTAGAGTTGGTGAGCATAACTTCTTTCCGTTGAACAAAGAACTGCAGGCATAAAAAATAAAATATTGAGAAATTACAATTACGATTGAAAATCATTTTGGGTATGAAGAGGTGTAAGTAGTGCACTGGATATTAAAAATAGTTCAAATAGTTTTTTTCCGCTTAGATGATGGTTGGTGGACCTGAAACGCTCGCAGTTTCTGCGGCATTTTTCTTGAAGTATTTCCAATATATTTAGCGTCGGTCAACTCTCTCGAGTATCATTGTGCCATTCTACTTTATACCTTTGGTCGTTCTCTCATCATCAGTTGTATCGCTACTGAAGAACAAGGCTTCAAAAATTAGGGCACAGTGTGTCCTCCAAAAAAGAGGGAGCCGTTTACTGGTGGACCAACCAGATTGCCGAGCGAAGAAAAGAGTGCAACTGTCAGCGCCCGATATACCAGCGTAGTAGAGGCTGCGAAGGGACGCGGGCGGTTGCACCTGAATACCAGCTGGCTCGCAAAAGGCTGGAAAAGGCCATCAAAGACAACACGAGTGCTGCATGGCAAGAGCTGTGTGTTATGGCAGAGGACGACATTTTTGGAAAGCCTTATAAGATAGAGCTGAAAAAGCTAAGGGGCCTCTCATCAATGAGCCGAATGGAGCCAGATGTTGTGGGTCAAATCATAGATGGCTTGTTCCCACAGCAGCCACCACCAATGATAACGCTACCAATAGTAGAAGAGGATGGTATATCCCTCCTAGGTACCGAGGAGGTAGACGCAGCAGTCAATAGACTGCGGGGTAAGTATTGGAAGGCTCCAGGCCCGGATGAGATTCCAAATCCAGTCTGGAGCGCCATACACTCAGTTGACCCAGCACTACTTGTTGATACTTCAATGCGGCAGTGGTTGGGAGACTGTTCCCTGTGCGATGGAAAAAAGCCAGTCTAGCGCTGATCGATAAGGAGGACAAAACACCTGGCCAGCCATCCTCTTATCGTTCACTTTGTCTGCTGGATAATGTTCGGAAACTCCTGGAAAGAGTGATAGCCAATCGACTGGAGAGCTATCTGAAGGAAAGAGATATAATCTCTAGTAGCCAGTATGGTTTTAAAACTGGAGATGCTGGGATCCGGCTGAAGAGGATAGCCGAGTCAGCGATTGCTATGCGTCAGTTTTGCGCGGTCGTCAGCCTCGACATAAAAAATGCGTTCAACTCAACCCCATGGACGAGGATATTGCAAGCCTTCATGGACGCAGAAGTGCCCGCATACCTGTTCAGGATAATCAGCAGCTATCTTAGCTGTCGAGAAATCCAAGCAGAGACGTCTGCTGGTACAATGAAGCGCCCAGTCACTTGTGGAATGCCGCAGGGGTCGGTCCTTGGGCCGCTATTTTGATGCGTCGCATTTAACGAGATATCTAAGGTGAAGCTGCTGCCGGGTGTTTCAAACTTATCTGTTATGCGGATGACACACTGGTGGTATGCACTGCCGAGATGATTGTAGCGGTGGAGAGCAGGGTAAATCGGGCTCTAGAGGTAGTCGAGTCAGCTGGACTCGAACTTGCAGCAAGACGGAGGCCATATTATTCACGAGCCGTCGGAAGTTCACTCCACCCCCCCCCCTTTCGCCTGCAAGGTGTGGAAATCGAGACTAAGGAGAAGATGAAGTACCTGGGCATCTGAATTGACTCGACGCTGAGCTTCAGGCACCATTTCCTGATGGCAGCGAAAAAGGCAAGCCGGGTAGTTGGATACCTAAGCCGCCTGATGAGGAACATATGAGAACCGAGAGAAGCAAGAAGAAGGATCATGATGATCACCACTTTGTCGATCCTTCTATATGGTGCACCAGTATGGGCCGACTTCATGAAGATACCACGCAGAGGAAGAGAGATGGGAAAGATCCAACGAAGAGCTGCGCTGAGGTGTGTTAGTGCCTACCGCACTGTCTCGACGGAGGCTCTCTGTGTATTAGCACGCTCACCACCAATTGAGCTCCTTGCTGAGGAGATAGCGGTGTTGTTCAGAGCAAAATAGACGACAACGATCAACCGTGGGGCTCTACGGGTTAAGCAAGAGGCCAGGTGCTCCTTGCTTGAGAAATGGAAAGTAGGAACCCGTGTGTTAATACGCGACCTTGATGAGTGGATGAACCGACATCATGGCCTACTAAACTTTCATCCGACGCAGGTGTTAAGCGGCCATAGCTGCTTCAACAAGTACCTTCATGAGAAGATAAAGAAAGTTGAGCAGGCAACGTGTTCGCACTGCGACCAAGGGCGGGATGATGGACCAGAGCACACCTTATTTGAGTGCGAGGCGTGGAGGTGTGAGCGGGACAAGCTTAGTCAGTCTCTTCAAGAGATTGGGATAGATAAAGCGCTTGTTCCAAGAAGCCTGGTACCCGCCATACTAGGTTCCGAAGAAGCATGAAACCAGGTGTCTTCATTTGCAGCCACTGTCATGAAGAAGAAGATAGACCGCGGGAATGGAGTAGACAAATTCAGAACCACGCTATGTCCTACTCGACACTCCAGATTTGCAGGAAGAAGAGGAAGATCACCCCCGAAGAAGGAAGAAAATGAAGAGAAGCCAACAGCAATCCAGTTTATTATCTAAGATAGTGGGTTCTAGTGTTTTTTGCGTGCCAGAGGGGCTCCGTAACTTGGCGGTTGCCAAAGTAGCTTGGCAGCTGCTGAGTAGAAGGGGGGGGGGAATTCGCCGAGGAGATTCTCTCAACTCTAAAGTTATACCCGAAAGGGTCGATTCCGGTACTGAAAGAAACAAAATCAAATACATAAGCAACCCGCACCCACTCCACCATGGAGAACAGGGCGGCGTGACATGAGCGAATTGGATAACAGTGTAATCTCACTGGTAAGGACATAGCCGAGTCGTGATTGGTAAACACTAACCCACATGCTACGTTTCTATTGGCTACCAGGTGTCGATTCTGTACTTCTCTCACCAAAGTAGATAACTTCGCACTGTTCGCAACTGAGCTTATTAACTTCCCCGAAGTTCCCTTTGTCTTTTCCTTCCGTCTGGTCATTGCTGATTCTCTTCTCTATCATTCCTGAAGGCTTCCATCACCATGTTTGCGTATTTTCCTATGTATTGTACTGATCTACAGTACTGCCTCGCTGCGCTGTCATGAGTTCTCTTTTTTGATTAAATTTCCCCAAGAACTGTTTCAACCACACTTTCAGAACAGCCGCTTGCTGCTACAACTTGCTCTTTTATCTCGATTTTTTTCATCTTCTCTTCATTGTGTGTCCGGACAGAAACTGCTCATTGGCAAAATGTTCTGAATCGTCGCTAACATGTGTCTGGGTGCCTGGGTTGGTGGTACAAGTCGTTTGGGGTGATGGTGTTGGAGTGTGTTGGCTTCTCTACTTTGTTCTTCACCAAAATAAATGTGATTCTCATTGTCCGTTACCACTGTGACTTAGATGTTTCCAGTCCTAGCACCTGTTTCCGAGAGGAATTGGTCCAACTGTCTATTGGTACTGAGACGAACGCAAAGTTAAAGAATGAAGCAATCACAATGCGTCATTGATTCAGCCAATAAGATCACAGAACTGATGTTCAAGACTTTCTGGTTTAGTAGCGGAAAATTGTGAACATAACAGATTGAATCACAATGATTCTAATATACAAGGTGTTTGCAGCCATGGACAGTAGGAAAGATGAAAAGTTTGAAGGTTATAAGCAGGAACCTGGAAACGACGAACTTCATTAAACGATTGTAAAATGTGAAGTATTTAGAGCTATGAACTCTAGAAGATCAACGCAGTCTTAGAAACTATTGGAGAGGCTCTGGAAAGTCATGAAGGTCCTGTGCGCCACGAAGGCCCTTCATAAGACGTTCAAACAGTTACGTTCGTAAAAGCTCTGCAGGCTCAATAGGTGACAAACTCAGAAGAAAGCTTCACACCACATAAAAGAAGATACAGTCCACGAGACTCGTAGAAAAGGAACTTCATTCAGTTTATTAGCGACAAAATGACTTCAAAACTTCAGAGAAAGTGAAGACTTCTCGTCCATTTTACAAACCAAATCGCGAGTTCTTACCAAGCAGAAGTTCGTTAGGCATTTTTATACATCTGCTATTCGACACAGTTCGATGATGAAGTTCGGTACAAAGCTACTTTGTCTCCATGTAAACAACACAACATACAGCAATGATTTGACTCATTCGATTCTCATTTTTAATTGATGATTTCCTGCGTCCGTATGTACGTACTGTCCTACACTCAGGAATACTGAATGGCAACTGTTACACGCATTACTAAGCTGTTAATATTCATTGAACGTAAAACGTTATTGTTTACAGCTCAAAGCGAGCAACTTACTAAATAGGCTATATTTTTGCTATAATGATCGCATGCAGCGTCAAGTGACACGAGTGTTTTCATTTTCCGATTCGATGAGTGCAGCCTATTTCATAACCCCTTCAACGTATATTTCCAGAATACAGAGCTACAGTATGACTCTTCGGGTCATCGGTGCACCTATTTCCGATAGCCAGCTGGCTCATTGATACCATATAACTTCGGTATACGTGAATCGATATAATATGTACACATTATGCTTGATTTGAACAATCGATAATGCGTGCGGAAAACGATGTTTACAATTTCGTTTGTATACAGAATTGTCTTCGTTGCATTCGTATGCATTATTTCCGAATAATTGAATTTTCATTTCTCACATTTTTTTTTTTCTTGTGTACGCAGGTTGGCAGACGAGAGATGCGGAAGAACTCGTTTTGTAATTCAAACCTTGAACCTTAATTTTCGTTTTAGGGCGTGGTGGCTTCTATAATTCACACGAACGACAAAATCCGGAAGCGTTACATCTTTTTTTTTTCCTCCTTCCTCTCCGGCTTATATACTAAATAAAGTACGGCGAGTGGAATGCATACAGAGGAGGAAGAGAAAATCGTTAACTCGGTGTGTTTGTTTACTATGCAGGCGTGCGTAGTAGTAGCAAAGTGAAACTTCAGATGAATGGAGATTGCCGTGACTATAAAATAACGAAGAGTGAAGGACGAAGCTAAAATATGGGTCAAATTACATAACGATAGAGTATAGGAGAAATGCGTAGTAGCAACGTTGCAACGTTTATCGAGAGTAACAATTATGTTTTTTTTTTTTCTGTCCGCAGATTATTTTCAATATCGCGCAAACGCATTCCATCAGCACGACAAAATACCGTGGACTTCTTTTATCGTGTACGAGGAAAGAACAAAAAAGGTGAAAAAAATTTTCATTGTGCGGCTATTCGATCGTAATTATGGTTGAAGATAACGAATATTTGGGCACGCGAACGCGATCGTCGGACTGGGGGCGAGATTGAAAAAAAACGTTATCAAATCTCGAGGTCGATGGCCCGGGAAATCGCATCCTAGCTTCGGAAACGAATGCGTACACAATGCGAGCGCGACGTTTTTAGTGGAAGTGATGCCAACTGGTTCTGGAATAATGTTTTTGAATGACGTACTGTCAGGGCGCAAAACATCATAACTTCGATTAGTTTTCAGGGTGAGGAATGCTTCTGAAAGACTGTAGTGTCGTTTTGATGAGGACGAAGACGAATGACTGAACTTCTTTCCAAGACAGTTGGTCAGTATGTCAGTGTGGTATAACGACGTTATACTGTCAGAAGAGAAGAAGAATAAAATCAATTAGCACACCCCATTCCCCCCATCTAAAATAGGTTTGACTAGTCCAATCAGGGGCGTTCCGAGAGGAAATTATTGAGGAGGGTGAAAACAATATTTTGCCAAGTGACTATTAGGAGCTTCAGTCTGGGCTGAAGAGAATTGGTGAACTTTGAATGTCAACATTTGCCGACTGACCCAAAAGCCTATCGGAACGCCCCTGAGTCTAATATACGATAGTAAAGATATATTTTTGACTGGATTACGCTGGTAGACGATATCAAAACCAGACACTTGATATGGTATGGGCATGTCCAAAGTATGCCGGAGAATCGACAACTGAAGAAGATCACGGAATGGTTTCCCAGAGGACGAAGAAAGAGAGGTCGCTAGGAAGAGCTGGACAGCCGGAATATCAACGGAAATGCAGTGTCAGGACATACCGGAGGGTCCAAGGATGGACCGAGGAAAATAGAGAATGGTCATCGGAAAGCGACATTCGCTATGAACCGATAGATAGATAGGTAGACGTACAGAAGCAAATCCAGAACGGAGTCCGGGGGCTTAGGCGAGGGTTGTCTTGGTGGCACGAGAGCTCAGACGCAAACCTCAGAATGAGATCCAGGCCAGAAAGAAGACATAAAAGGTGAAAGAAGGTCGTGACAGTTCAGGAGAGCGATTTGATAAAGTCGACGTTCTCAAGGGCAACGCTAGGCGTTCAGTTAATATATGTTTCCCCAACAGTAAACAAAGGACATATTCATTTGGAAAGCAGGGCCGTGCCTATCATAAGGCGACCTGAGCAAGTTGCCGGGGCGCCAGAAACGTAGTAAAAAATAAGAATTTTTATTAAAAAAATTACATCGAATTTTGAAAAGTTTATGTGAAGATTTTTTATTTATTCATTTGAAGAGTCATAAAACTACATTGCGGATTATGGGCTCGATATGTAGGATAAACATGATAATGAAAACAAATAATATTAGATTAGCTTAGATTAGGTAGATGAAAATAAAGGAACTTAGCATAGAATGGTGAACAGTTGAGATACATGAAGATAGACTCAGAACGATCAGAGAAGAGGAAGATGAAGGATTTATATGGATGTAAAGAAATTAGTAAGATGGAGATATTGAAGTGTGAGGGAGATGGAGTCTGAGTTGTATTTGAGAGCTTGGAGGAGGGAAGGAAGGAAGAAGGGACATTTAATGAAGAACGGAGGTTTAGGAGTACAGGACATGAGAAGAAGTGATCGACGTTTAGGTCAGGTTCGTGACAGTGGGGACAGGATGCGGGTGTTTGGGAGTTTCGGTCAATGAGTTGTGAGAGTGTGATTCGAGTACGGCCTATACTTAATCTAGAGATAACGTTGTCTTCGCACTTGGAATTCCTGATGAAAGAGGTTGACCAGAGGGCTGCCTCCATTTTCCGGCTGCTCCTTCTTGCAGCGCTTGGTCGGATTTGCTTTGATACGAGGTATATTGTTGTAATCGACTACCGTCGACGTCGGTATTAGGTCGACTTGAGGTTGAAAACTGGCAAGTACCTATATTTCAACTCATTTCTCAAATTGATTTGGACCTAAAATGAAGTGCTCTCAGTTAATTTTCAGTACCCGGAGACATGTGCACTAGTCCATCTGGAGTCAAACCTTGTAACCTTCCGTTTGTATGGTGATTTTGCTACTCGTAGACAGAATGTGCAAGAAGCTTATCAAGTATCTCAATTATGCTTGACCATGGCAGTTATGGTCAAATCAATGTAAATCCTACGTCGATTTTCTGTCGACGTAAAAATGGAAAGCTAGAGGAGTCGACTCCATTTTGTCGTCAATTCTGAAACCCTATCCGGTTGTGCCTTTGGAATCTACGAAATTTCACCGTCAACTGCAAGTATTTTGCCGATGAATGACGACGATCGACCCAACATTGACAATGATACTTTTCCAACTTCAATTTAAGTATAATACCAGACGTCGACTCAATTTCGACATCGACAAGTCGATAGAACTAACTGGGCGATCGATTTTGAGGCTATTTTCAGTTGATCCGCAGTCGAACTGCATCGATTCAAAATCTACAACGATTCAGATTCGATTTTTGCTTGAAACGAGTGAATTTGACGATTTTAAGTCGACATCGGGCGTATTCAAGCTGCACTACGGAATTTTAGAATTTATCAAAGAGGATTTCCTCGGCATTGCGAGTCGCACTAGTAACTATAAAAAAGTACAAAGATGTATTCAAGAATATTGCACAAAAATTTTATGTGTATGGGAATAAGATTAAGAAGAGAAAATTGTAAAAATTTTCAGTATCCTGAGAAACAGGTTTCACGCAACACTTGAAATTTGTCTCCGCGAGTTGCAATGCGTACATAACACGTCAATGTTTTTTGTTAAAAACGAGTTTGCGCAATTGCAGTCTTTCAAAAGTGGTAAAGGCCTGCGAATAAATAGTACAAGAAGCGATTTGTTATTCGATCGTAATTAAACGAATATTTGAGTACGCGAATGTAATGGCTGTTAATTGGCGGGCCGCGAAGACGAGGCAAAGATCGCGGAAAACGTTATCGAGCCTCTCGAGGTCGATGGCCCGCGCGATCGCCGAACACTGATTTCCATCTCGACTTTGGGAACAAAATCGTCGAGCTTAAGCGCGCATTTTATTGACCGTTAATCGGAATCGCGCGATCCCGTTTCCAATTTAATTATTATACGATGCATATGCACATATTCAAATCGAGATGTGCGAGAAAGAGACGCGAGAGAAATTGAAAAGAGCGAATACGATACCTCGCGCGTTCAGTTCTCACGAGGCGTTTTCGTTCTCGAATATTTTAACGCGAATCCGCATTTTTGTTAAGCTCGCTTTTCTCTTTTCCGATGTGTGCTGGCGAAACATAAACAAACCCAAACGCGTCGCCGAAGTAAACGAATTCATCCAGTCGGCCCAGTTTGTCTGGATATTGCGCTACGTAACTCGTATCTGATTCATCCCTCTTCTTAGACAATTCAATAGTAGTGTATTGAATTGTAATTCTTATACATATAGCCTACAGATTCCTATATATATGTTCCTTTCGTCTGGGGATGATTATGAATAAACGTGAATAGATATTACGAAAAGAATAACCGAGTCAGCCGAACGCGATTGGGGGCAAAGAACTGAAAAGCAACTTCTATACCGGCTAGATCGTCCTGCACGTGGTATGTAGAAGAAAAAAAGCAGCTGTTTTCCACACCGTACGCTAGAATGACTTTTTTTATAGGCGAATCTTAAGTAGGCTTTGTTGTTTTCTTTTCCAGCGTATAATTGTTAAATGAATTTTCTAATTAAAAGTTATTGTAGTTTACCTTGGTCGAGCATTGAACGACATATTCGAGACCGCGTATGTCCCACATGAGGGCAGACGCTGGCGATACATTGGATGGCGGTTGTGCTCGAACCGACACGTGTCAGTTTTCTTGACGAAAATATTATGCCGTCTTGCGTCATTCTTATTGACACCACCAGACTGTAGGTATTATTTTGTGTATGATAATTGAGCGTTTGTGATCGCGAAAACGCAAAATATTCTGAAATTTCGTGCGACTGACTGATCGACGAAGATAATAATGGTGCTTATTAAGAAAACGTTTTTTCAAACTTCGACAGTCGTCTTGTATTCCTATTCAAGTTGTTTTATGCGGAGGAAAATAAAAGGAGAAAATTCGATTTACAGATTGAAGTGCATAGAATTGCTAAACAGCCCTCAAGTTTTCATCAAAGCGAGCCGCTTTGACGTCAAAGAATTTTGCGTGGGATAGAAATTTTGTTTACGACTTTAATCTTCGAAATTGTAATGAATTTTGTTTTCCTTGGGCCGTTCAACGACCTTCCGTGGGCTGGAATATGCTCGCGGGCAGTCAGTTGAATAGCCATGACATATATACTGAATGTACAAACTTTGGGGTGGTTGTTACCTTCCATTAACAATGTTTCATCTTCATTTATTAGCATCCTTTTTTCTGGGTAAATTTGAGAATGTTTTCCTCGTGGTAAACTTAAATTCTTTGGAAAAGAGAATAAACAATTCTACTCATTTTCTTTTTTGTAAGGAGGAAAACTTTATATTTTTTGATGGAGAAAAATTGAACCCAATTTCTCATCTCTTCCGATAAATTCTTTCAAATGATTTTGACTGATGAGTCGCGTAGTCGATTTTTAGTGATGTAATAAGTAAGGGAGGTGTGAATAGATTGAGAAGGTAGAAAATAAACTGAATAGCTCGACAATCAAATTCGACTCCGAGCTACGCAACATTCTCGATTTTCCAACTCTATCGTACAGCGCATTCTGTTCCTCGAGCACACTTCAACATCTTTTCTATCTTCAATTTCCTTCCTCTGGGTTCCTTGTCATATCGGCCTCTCGAAGCTCTGCTCTCCCTCTCTGGACTATGACTTAGAATTTTACTATGGGTCTTCAATCATCTCATCATTGTATCCTTTGTCCTCAACCCGTCAATAAACTTTAATTCCCCCTGGTTCTTGTCAGTTCATTCCTGACGTCATTAAGAAATTATCATAGCACCACTCTAACCCACTCCTACCTTCTCCTTAGGTTCTCCGCTCCACCCTCATGCCGCAATACTACCTTACTCAGGAATCCTTCTCTCGTTTTTCGGAAGGACGTAATGTTTCCTATGAGGAGTTTTTCTTTCTTGTGGTTGTGGATATATAAAAAAAAGATAGCGTTATATACGGGTACAGTACTTTATGTTGTAAGCCAATTAGCATAACCCAGAAGAGACCACGTGGAGTTTGGCTTACTTGCGTTCCATCCACCCGAGAAGGGTTTCGTTATAATTCACAAGAACGTAATACACCTGTCTGCTCTACCCTGAGAAATGAAGGGTTTTGTCATACTTCACAAAAACGTAAGATACTTGTCACATCCACCCTGAGATGGGTGTCGTCATAATGCAGCCGAAATTCATAGTGCTGAACAATCGGGATACTCCTCTACCTCGAGGAAGCATGCGCTGTGGATCAGGAGGCTGCAGCATTCTGTCCATATTACTGTGGACGCGCAGACAGGGCAGCGATGAATGGACTGTCGTTTCTTTGGACCTGGTACTGCCGCAAGTGCCTTACGTTTCCTTTCCTGACGAGCCCCTCCTCAAACTTCCCTATCAGCTGCACTCCTGTCAAAAGAGCTTAGTTGCCTCTGAGAACGTTTTGGGCGACCTCGTGCTTGGAATCGTAGACCTTGGAACTTCCCTGCAACCTCAGTAGGGAGAACTGCTTCTTCATCATTGGGCTCAAGAAGTTACTCTGTAGGCAACTCCTCAAGGGACTCCTCATGAGGTTCTTCACTCATCTCTTGCTTCTCTGATCTTGTCACAAAACGATTGCACAATAAGAAGCGCGTCGCTCGAGAACGATAAAACTCAACTGATTAGTACCGGTTATCGGTACAGAGAATAGAAATGCTTAGCATGCAGAGAAGCGATAATTTGTAAGTTGACTGGTCATGACGAGAAATACACGCATACACGCATATCATAAATAAAAGGCGAACTAGCAGATAGAAAAGTAGCGTCGTCTCGGGTCCAATTGGCTTAAAGTACAGCACCGGATAAAGTTTCATTAATTGGTACAGTACTGGTATATAATGTTTAAGATACCGGTACTGTACCGGTATATAATCACTTCGATATAGAAAAGAGGTTTTGCGGAAGGTGCGAGAGGGGTTGTCAAGTCAGGTGCCCTACCAGTCTTACCAACTTTGTGATAAGAATTGAGACCTGCCTACGCTGGACTTGTATCCTAGACCTAATTGGGTGATAGCTGTTTGGGCTATCATGTGCTGCTATGTTTCACAGTTAGTGATGTAGGGTGTGTTGGTGAATGTAGGGCAGTTTTTAAGAGTGCCAGTACACATGTTTCAACATACAGCAACTTTCCCAGGCCATGATTGTTAGGTACCGGCTTTTATACAAACTGGTCTTATCATGTATACTTTGTTTTAGATGTTAGGCCACTCCTTACCTTTAGATTGTATTTTATCCGTGGAGCATAGGCGTAATTATACAGTATACTATAGACTACACTAGACCTGAGATATTTGTTTTGAACTAGGAGCTTCAGTATTGCACGTTAGGCTACCTAGGTCATCTTCCCCCTGAACGAAACATTCTGTACACTAGTCCCAACACATACAGCGTACAAGAATTTGAATATCCTGATGACGTCATCAGTGACCTTGACCTACTTTAGAGACTTGAAAAAATGTTGGCCTCTGCTTCTTTGGGTTCTATAGACGTATGAAAAGTCGATACAATATAATCGATAGAATTCATATTGATAAGTGATGTCAACGTGCATAAAAAGGAAGCATGTAAAATATCATGTCAGCTTCTCCGCTGTATTGTTTTTCACTCACTTTGGCAATTCAAAAGCTCTTATGGCGATCTAACTTGGTCAAGGGAAAGGGGTCTCTAAAAAATTGTAAATCTATGAATTGCAACTTGTGGAATTAGAATTTTTCATAATTTATCATCGTAGAAGTGCACCTTGCGAAAATATAGTTTACCAAACCACAAAAGCTTCGTTTGATTTCAAACGTTTTCCAGGAATAACACAATCGATATTAACTTTAGAAAATAATTACGACAAAGTTCGCACACCAGAATTATATCATAAAAAAAAAAATGTTTCAAGATTCGTACTTTACGCTCACTCGCAATTTCTCCTGCACCCGCCCCCTCTAATCGCACGTAAATCTGGTCGTTCACCTACACCAACAGTTGGTTTACGGGATTATAATATACTTTTTTAATAGGTGCATGAACTCTAAAGATTGTCATGAAAATATTAAAGTTCATTTCGGGTCAATGTAATAGTTCACTGGAGGTCATTATCAGGTATTATATTTTTGCCTAGCAATTCGAGAGAGTTGCGATTCGTCGAATGTTTAGGATTTTCTCCCCTTATAGTTTTCTGTTGTCGTACGCATGTACACTCGCGGTTTACGTTCAACTTGTAGCTCCTGACTTTTAATTAATATTTATGTACTTCGAAGGAGTTGACGCACATCCTTTCGCCACCCAACGTAGTCATTAGACATGTGATTGAGGAAGTCTAGCTACTTTACACAGCTGTTAATTAGAATCTTTCGCGTGTTATGACGAGGTATATAGTATAGGAATGGACAGGATGAAGACAATCCGCGGTGTTTAATAAAGCGACAAAGTGTGAATCACGAACATAATAATTACGAGTGCGTGTTGTCGATTAAGAAGAAAGGACTTCTGAATTGTTTTGGAAGGTGCTGTATAAAAAAAGGTGCATTTGATTCTAAGAAAATATTTTAAATCAGCTTACAAGGGCATCAATCTCGGATATATCACTCTATTGCAGTTTGAATGACATTGAAGAAAATTCATTAACAATGTAAAAATGAGAAAAATTCGAAAACATGAATGCCTGGAAGGCTGGATTTCAATATTCCAACTTTTGAACAGTGTACACCGTCTGCATTTTCCGATAATCGTAATCCAATAGGCCCCGTTCATTTCCTCTAAAATTAATGGAAGAGACTCTGCGAACAATGGGGTCTCCAATATTTCAACCTTCTCTTTCATTGTACTCAAAATTCTAAGATAGATTCAGCGCTCCACGTTTCATCAACCATATCAGTGAAATGATTATTTTTTACAGACACGTAAGATAAAGAATAATTGTTTCATCAATACAAGTGTGCTCGTACTTACAAGGAATCTTAAAAACTTGTACAGGTATGTGCAGTCAATGAAAAACAAGGACAAAGTATTCTTCTGGTAGACAAGTACATTGATGACACTATCTTCAACTTGAACAGAAGAGACAGAGGGGGGCAGAGCCGCTGACAATTTTAAATGGGTTAGAAGAGCAAGTCTTGAAGTAACGTTTTGATTGCCATACCACCTCTTTTGTAACACCTCTTCAGTTCTCATACTTCCGTCGCTTGAAAATGATCTTTTTTCATTTTTACTCGTATCTGCGGTTTTTGTGAAAAAATATATTTGCAATAAAGAACTTTCATCATATGCCGTAACTTAGAGGAGAAAATTAATTCCATTAATGAGGCTAGTGCAGCCTATTTACAGTTCCTCCTTCGGAAGTTTCAGTTTCAGCTCATCTCATATGCTTCACACATATTCTTTCTACGGTCATGTCTACGCCTTGGTTTGAAACCACACTTTGTGAGGTTTCGGTTCTACACCGATAATTCTTTCACATCCTCAAAACTGGAAAAATACATCACGGCAAATGGATTAGAGTCGAACTTCGACGTTGGTAAGGCAATCAAAACGATACTTCAAGACTCTGACCCATTCAAAATTGTCAGCGGCTCTGCCCTCCGCAGAATTTGACATCTTCCTACGTAAAATAGAAGAGACAGCTTTGAAAAACGCTACGAAGCTCTTATGAGGCCTCTCTCCTTTACATTCGAGATCAGGCCACCGGGAATAAAAGCATTCATCGACAGCAAACATCACCAATCAGACACCTTATAAGTCCAGCAGGAGTGCAACAAAACTTGGTGACATTGTTATTAAACCACCCCCAAAAAGTCCCCATTCCTAGCATGAGCATTTACACCGCAAGGCGGCAAAGAGGTGGACTTTCTCAGTTCCTGAGGCCTAACTATAAAAGAAAGAGGGGTCATTCGAGAATGAATATCACCAGAGATTCCATCGAATTTCGTTCTCCTCCCTATTATCGGCATTATTCATAACCAATTCTGCTGGACCACTGCTCCGACTGTCAAACAGTAATTCCAGTTTAAAGTATAGAGCCATCAAAATCATAAATGCCCTTTTCACTTTTCCAAGGGCACATTAAAAGATCTAAATCCTCAAAGAGTGCAAATTTGACGTCCCTAAAGGGGTATAGCTGGCAGCAAAACGTTTATGGACCAGTTGAGTTTTGATGGTTCAACACTCGGCCTCATAGAACAAAAATTCGAGGCGTATTCCAACTGAAACGGAAATTATTGAATATTTTGGCGATTTTCGTCAACTGGTAAAACTCATTAGGTCCCTTTTCAAATGCTTGATACAGCCTGAAAAAAATTGTACAACGTCCTCTGTCTCAAACTAACGCAAAAATCATCTTCCTCACAACAGACCTAGTCTTTGTAAACAAGTGGCTATCCTACCGTTCTTTCTCTCCTCTTTGAATGATCTTTATATACCCTATAGCACTGACTATTTCAGCGTGAAACTCGCCGACACTCTTCGCAAATTCTCAGACTAGATTTACAAAAGTCGCCTTTCAGAGATTCAACAGTGGTAAACCGGTACATTCACACAGTACAAGGATGCAGTAGAATAATCGATGTAGAGGTCAGATTGTAGACCTCGTACACTGCGAATAGAACGACTTTTTAAATGAATATTGTCTTGATCTTTGCAAGTTTCCTGCACCCGTGCGGGTAACTTGCAAATAACAAAACAATACTCACTTACTGTGTACCGCAAACTCAAAAACCTTCTAGAAGAAAACGACTTTTCAATCGGAAGGCTTCATCTTCGGAGCTGGCAGTACATTTTGACGTTCAGCGAGGACGATTCTCACAATTACACTTCTCTTATGGAATTTCGTTACTTCAAGCTCTCGACTGCTGGAATGACCTTCAACGGGGAGACAAAAATCCCAAAGAGCTGAGAAACGTCAATCAAAGCTGTCACATAGTTCAAATTTTTGATTATGTGATAGATTTACTCTGCCACCGACTCCGCTTGTCTTCTGTTAGCTCATAAAATGGATCCAGATGCAGATGAGATCGTAATCATAGAAACCCGGTTTAGCGTTCCTCGATAAAACGCCATGTACATGCTTCATTGATAACACAAAACTACATTGCCCTTGATCACTAGTTACGTTAGCCGGGTTTCTGCAGTTTCAATCACATCTGCATAGGGATCCATAAAAGGCTGTCTGAATTTGAAGGATCTAGTTCAAGAAGTCGTTACGTCGAGCTTTTCGGATTTTTGCGTCATGTATATCATTTTCAGGATTTTCCGAGCTTCTTTTCGTGGTAACACGCCAAAAAAATCAAAAAAATCGACTTAAAAACTTCTTGAACTAGTCCCTTCATATTCTCTTCTCCTTCATATTCTTTGAAATCCACCAATTCCATACCCTCGTTGAAGGCTGTTGCGTGGTTCATGATCGAAGAGTTGCCTCTGTTTTTAACAGCTTCAGAAGGTCCATAGGGGTCCTCGTGGATGACTAGAATAGACATGGCGCTTATGGAATTTTCTCGATTCATTCACGTTTTACGGAGTCCGTTTATTCTTGTCGCAAATCCGCTGAAAAGTCTATACTCTAATGCTCTTGTACTCGCTTCTCAGTATGACGCCCTTGAAGGATTTCTTCTGCAAAGTTGTTCAATAATAACTTGCAACGTGGAGGCCAAGATTTCTGTTTCCTTCTGGTTGTACATTCTTCTCAGAATACAAGAAGAGACGGCCTCCCCACAACATCTGGAACGCTCGGCAAAGTATTGATCCAGAAGTCATCTCGCAGTAATTGATTAACGACCCATATTCCATCCACACATCGCGGTCGTCAACGGCCGCTAGTAACGTCAGACGCGAGATGAAAAACCGCGAACTTACAGAAGCGATGCTTCAAGAATTTCATTTAGAGTATGTTCATGAGAATTCAAACAGAACTCAATGAACAAAGAGAAAAATTCATCTACGATAGCGAACGGAAATAACGGATTATAAGAATCGAATTATGCTAGTGATACGAGCTTATATCAGCAAGTGTAGGCATATTTCCCGTCATTGATAAGATTTTCGATCAAAATTATTGCGTTTCAATTGTACATTGCACGCTTATCTTGGTCTACAAATAGGTCACACGGGAATCATGATAGAAGCGATATCTCGGCATGTTACCTCGTGACATTCTTTCCTGCACTCTTTTTAGACTTCAGATTCTCTTTCTAACTCGACAATATTTTGAGATTTTCACGGGGATTATTTCATACTATTCTATGCTCCTCCACCTAGAACTGAGCTCACAGAGGGTTCGAATCAATTATCACTCAGCTTCAGTGGCGGAATTGTCGGAAGGAAGAATTTTCATGTTGTTCTCCAGGGCCTGTTGCAATCCCTCCCACACCTACACCCCAGTGAGTCCTCACATAAAAAAGACATCTGCGAGGGCTGTGAACGATATCAAATTAAGGAAAGTAACCAATTAAGGATCTGATAAACCAATTATCGCGAATAATATAGAACCAGGGATCAAACGGAACTATCGGCAGTTTGCATTCCAATCTGTAACAGAATGCGTACGTTACAATGCTTCTAGATTATCGCTGCGTATACGCGTATTTTCGCACACTACCTTCTCTCTCTCTCTCTCATCGGCGAGAAGAAAAATTTGCACCCATTTAAAAGCGGGTAATTTATTGTTTTACTTTCGCGTAAGCGCGCCGCGAATATAGAAAAGTCATTCTCTCTCTTTACAACCGCCGCCGTCTGATATGGAAACAATCAAACACCTTTTCTGCCGAACGAATGGTGTTGTGGCGCCCCTCTTCGTGTCTTGAAACGAGCAGCACTATACAATATCGTGAGGCGGCCGTACGCATTCCCCATACGTCCCTCGATTTTAGACGGATGTAAATGAGACAAAGTGCGTTGACCTTAACGTCGCCGTTTTTCTTTTCATTGTAATAAAGAGGAAGAACGATGACTAATAATAAGAAGTTTGATTCGGGGCTAGGGCCGTACGATTACGACGCAGAAAACGAGAACCAGGGTGCGCTTAGTACAGCACTACAGTCAAAATAAACTTCCCTTCTGCAGTACACACCATGTACCGAACATTTATTGGTTTGATAAAAAGGGTGATACTGTCAGCGGTTAGTGGTTACCAGAAAATATTCATTTCTCTTTTTTTCTTCTTCTTCTTCTACTTGATATTTACGAGACCGTAGCGTGAAATGCGTACCCGTTTCGTCGAATTTTCTACGAAGAAAAAGAGAGGTATATCGTGCCCCGGTACAGTGGAGGCCGGGAGGAGAGGGTTGTAAATTTTCCTCGACATTCTGGAGACTGTAAATCACTCCTAGACTAATAAAAAAATTTCAAGTTTCTAGGCAGTACACATGTTTTAAAACTCTTCATACGCGCGGTAATGAAAAACAATTGAAGTGGCTGAACCAGTTTCGGGAAATTGTAAAAGTTTTATTACTCGATCGACTTACCAATAGATACGTATTATTCTGGAAAGGGAACGGAGGGGTAGGAATTACAAAAACATCGTGCGGAGGCATACATTGCAAATGTGAAGATCATATTAGACTGGTTTATGTAGTAAATTTCGATCACGGATCTTCTCGTGATATTTTTCGTTTCAGAGAAGATTATGAGCGATAGAAATAGCGGTAAACACAGGATACAACTTCGAAGGAAGGCTTGTTCAAAAAAGAGTACGAACGAGTGTTCGACCATAACTAGGAAAATCGCGTTAATTCGAGAGATACAGTATCAGATTTCATCTCGACGCGGACAAGCTAACCGATGAGCTTTAAAAAATACACTAGCAAAGAGGAGATAAGATTTGGTTGATGGAGTACAATTGTTGACCACTTGTAGGAAAAGAAGAACATTACAGAGGTTATATCCGACCCATCATATGCTCACTGATGAATAATCCAGTCCAATTAGAATCATAGTAGACATTCAGTTTTATCCTGATGACGATTCTCAACTCATTTTCAACAATCAAGGTTTTCAACTCCTAGATTTTTTTAGATATCCTTTATAGGTTCGAAGCACCTATTATTATAGAAGAAAATTTAAGAAACATCTGACGAAAAGCTTGAGTAAGATGTCTTCCTTGACTTCATCCCCCTTGCCCCGCTTGGTGCGTGCCTCTCCATCAGCTGTGCAAAGAAGGAACATTATATTTCATGTTTCCCATCTTTTTGTGAGGCAATTGGAATACTTTTGCTAAAGTCGCATTTGAAAGAAAACCGGGGGCGTATGAGCGTGCACGCTGCTCAAAGTGGTCCCTATAAAACCGCACCTCCGGCACCAGTATCTACCCTTTAGGGCATTGCGCCAGTAGTCCAGAAGGCTTGTATTGAGAGTGACCTGGCTGGCTCCATTTCTCATTGGGTTCCGCGCGCTGTGCAAAGTCCGTCAATGAAGCCACCACAGGGTTCTACCCCACGGACCAAGGGAGTGCTCAGCATTCGACCTGGAATTCAGGCAGTCCTATACCATGGACACACGCGTATCTACTCCTCCACCAGAACTTTCAGCCGCCACTGGGTGCCTATTAGGGGCTCACCAGCAGCGCATTGTGACCCTGGCTTCTCAGGTGAGGGATTTTTCTTCCTTTTCCTCTTCTTCTTGTACGATTTATTTTTCTTATTCTCCGGGCGCTCCCTCCTTAACGCCCTATTTTGTTGGTGGGCAGTAGCATGAGAGATGGCACACGCGAAAAAGAGAAGCCACCTCTCTGCCGCTCCCTTCCGCGTTCATTTTCTTCATCATTACCTTAGCAGCAAAGTACGATGTGCGATTCCATGTTCCATGCCTCCGTTGAGAGTAGCATGCATGGAACCAAAATTACTTGGGGTGAGTTCTTCATCTTCCTTGATCTCAGAGAGAGACTATTTTAGCTCACCCCGCTCACGCCTCACACTCGAAGATGGTGTGTTGTGGTCCACCATACCGTTCCTAGTCACAATTTGAACACGACTGTTGCTCAACTTTCCTTATTTTGTACACGCACTCGTTGAAACACTCATGGCCGCTCATCATTTGTATGAGATGAAAATTCAGCTGGTCTCGGTCCATCCACTCGTGACCTCCTTCTTGACCTGCACAGTTTGTAAGATAGTCTTTGTCTTCTTCTTTGCTTCGAACACTACTGCTCGCTCTATCCCGCTACGGTTGCTCAACTTTTCCCATTTTGTGGAGGTACTCGTTGAAACACCCATGGCCGCTCATCATTTGTGTGAGATGGAAGTTTTACTGGCCATGGTCTCGGTCCGTCCACTTGTCAAGATCTTTGCGAAAGTTCTCGTCATATCATCAGGGTCGAAAACGAAGAAGACACGAGGGTGATATAATAGAAGATCATTGATTGCACCGAGATATTTGATCCAACTCTTTTCCTTTGAATTTCGTGGTACGTACGATTTTTCCTTTGTAAACGCTATGACTTCTGTTTGAGAGGTGTCAACTGTGAGTCACAATTGACAATCTTGTATATCGTTTTTTGTAGCTCAGCTTGACTGTCTGCCAAAAATTAGGCTATCGTCAGCGTAGTACCAACTCCGGATGTTACTGTCTTCTTCCTCCGGAGCTTCACTGAATATTTCCTCTGCGTATAAATTAAGTAGAAGAAGAGACAAGAAACATCCTTGCCTGACCTTCTCCATGATGGTCGTCTTCCCCCAAGGCGGCACGGCAGTCTGATGCCAACTCAAAGCTGATCTATTCGGTCCACGTTAGTTTTTTTGGTAATTCTAGCATTTTTCCGTACCTGACACAATCAAAGGCCTTTCGATAATCGCGAACATTCATACCGCAGCATCGCTGTTTAAATGTGCCAATTGCAAATATGGCCTCGCGACAGAGGATCATAACTTATAGAGTAGCACAGGTTGAAATTTTTCCAAATCCCGATGCTGTAAGTAAGCTCGGGTATAGAGAAACCCTATTATATCGCGTTAGGCCTCGTATAGGAGGCAGGAAATGTAGGTCAAGGTCACTGATGAAGTCATCAAGCGTGGCAGAGAATCTTGACGGTTTTTCGTGACGATTTGACATGTGTATGTCTTTGGGCTGGGAGTCAGTCAGAAATCTGTGTAACGTCCCGTAACGCTTTATGACGTCATGAATGACTTTGACCTACTTTGGGGACTTGTACAGCAGTATACTAGGCCTATACTAACTAGACTGCTATAGTAAGCCCCCACAAGCTAGTGAGCCTAACATAGCCTTCATTATATTAGGCCCATATACATAGTACACTAAACTAGCGAGTGAGTTCCCGGAAGCCAGTTAGCTCAAACTATTGCAGACTAAACTTGAAAATTTACGTCATAGTTTCTTCCTCAAGAGTAGTCAAACCACCCAAGAATCAAACGGATCTCTCCCCTACTGTTTGTTATACTTTTTAGATGAAGTGGTGACGGGCGCACACGCTTCTTTTAGTCTAGTGCAAAGCTATAATAGACCTAGAATAAGCTTAGTATAGAACTAGCTACGAGATCAGAAATCTAATATAGGCCTAGCATAATGAAAATAGCAAAGTTTGAAATATTCTTGCCCCTAAAGTAGGTCAAGGTCATTGATGACGTCATCAAGCGTGACAAAGAACTGGATGGTTCTGCCAAAGTGGTCCCAATCGAGTCCTTGAGGTGGTTCAGAGCCCTTTCCCTCGACCACGGAACTACAATTCACAACAAATTCATAATAGCCAGGTCCCTACAGTAGGTTAGAGAATCAATCTTCCCGAAATCACAACTCACACCCTACCCCTAGAGATCAATGATCAGAATTTCTCGTCCCTACACCCATTCTCACCATATTCTTCCCAAATTTTCCTCTCAATATTTACAGCTCAAGAATTTAGTGTCTTCACTGAACCGTACCCCAAGTTAGAATTCAAGACCATTAGCTATTCCACGATTTCGATCCACCGATGACGCCTCAAAGTGGGTGTGGTCAATTTTGGGACAAAAATCATGTCATTTTAAAGACGTAGGGCATATGAAAAGACAAGAAACTTGATCTTCATTTATTTTGCCCTTTCAGAACATTTTTGCCTTGGAACTACAATTCATCCCCTTTTCCCGCGCTCTCGTATACAGCTCAATACATTAAATTTTTCCAAGCCTCTCTCTCAGGCTTAGGACACGGTGTGAGTGTTGAGCGACAATATATCAAAACATTTCGATATCAACGCTCAACACCATGACCGAGGCCTTAATATGAGAGCTCATAGCTCGAAAATAATCGAGATTTTCCCAAATCTCTAGAGTAAGTCCGAGGTGCTGCTCTTCCTTACCGAAAGAGTGGTGGACGGCGGATACGTTTCTCAAAAAATCTTCTTTAGAACAGGTTTCTAGTTAAAATTTTGACCGTCGAGCTAAACATAATACCATGAGAAACGAACTAAATGTCTAGCAAGAGAAGGTGACTGACCTCGACAAACAATCATAGATCTATCCACTTGGAGGACAGTCAATTTCCCACTGCCATTGCAAACATTGAAACAGCTTCAATTGTTTTCTTTGGCTTCCTGATCTTTCCAAATTCGCAAGGCTCCTAAAATTTCTGATACCATTTAAAAATTGGATTTCATTCATGGATTATATTTAAAAAAACGAGACTACCAAATCGTATTTCCCACGTTGGCGCGTAAATATTTACGCACACGATTACGATAGTTCATTAATTCCGTCTCTCGCAAGCTAATTTAAACTACGGTCCCTCTAGTAAAGCAGAAGTTGTAGCCAAAATTCATACGTCTTTTGGCTAGACGCGTACAATTTCTTGCGCGTCGTCTCAATCCGTGAGAATAATATACGGAAGGACGAGAAGCGAATGAACGAACGAGCGGCAAAAAATGAAGGGGGAAGGAACGGGGAGAAAAATTCTGCTCGACGACGAATACGCGGCTATTTCAAAATTGACGGAGTAAATTTCGCCCAGACGATGCGCACAGACCCGACACACCGCGAGAGCAGGGCGAAGAAGAACTTCTACTACCAGCAGCGACGGCGATCGATAAAATTTTAAGTAAGATTAAAAGGAGCAGACTACGCACGTTACGACGAGAACGTTGAATTTTTCCGTTCTACACACAACCGCCTACATTATACCTTTACGTATAGTAAAGCTTTTAAGATGGGAAATTAAACGTCGGATAGAGTCGAATTTTCGCCCAGCAGAAACGCAGCAGCAAGCAGCGGCCGCGCGCGCGAACAAGAAAAATCCGCCGGGGATTGTGTGTGGAAGAGCCGACGCGAAAAAGGGCGTACGAGCGCGTCGTCGACGCGGACGCTCGGTACGCGGCGGTAACGGTGGCGGTGGTGGCGGCGGCGGAAAACGCAGTCAGACGGGTGCAAATTCGCGACGATTTTGACGCTTCCGCAAATATTGGACTGTGTTCCCGTCGACGGCAGCGTCGCTCCGTGAGGTCAACGCCCTGCACGTAATCGTTTTGCCGGAGTCGCGTACACGCCTTAAAATATTGGCGAAAATTCTCGTATATGCGAATATCGTCGCCGTCGTCGTACACCGCCCGACCGTACACATCCATTCAAGAAAGTTTTTACAATCTTTCTTTCACTCCGACGTGGTCGGTGTACGTTTTCCCGAACGCGGTAATGTGACTTACTATCGCCGATGTATGGAGAGCTTTTTTCTTTTCCTCTCATTTACGAGTGATAGTTACGCGGGGTACGGTGAAGAGAGAATTTTTCCCGCGCTGGAAAGTAAATTTCCCTGCAATCGTACACGACGACGTTGTCTGGACAATTTAGGAAGAAGGTTCGCAGAATTACGTTTAGGTGTATACGTCACGGAGACACCGCTACAACAGTTTAATTCTTCTGTAAACACAACGAATCCCTCCGGAGGGCCACACCCAGTTTTGGATTCGAATACGTCTAGATTCCACGATGTTTTTCACGTAGAGAACAAAATTTGGGAAATATACGCAATGGAGATGGAAACGTGGGTCGCGGAATATTCTTTGTTGAGACCATAAAAATCTTATTGTCGTAAGCGGAGAAAAAAATTAAAGTAACGACGAACAAAATGCTGGGATGGCAACAATTTTGTAAATGTTCTCAGGCCAAGGATACTAAATTAAAAATGGATTATAGGTGCCTTCTTACCCAGCATAACAAAATTTGTTCGACGCGACTTGTTTCAAGAGAGGTTTATTCAGGGCTAGGTTTGGATTCCATCCATGGAGTCTGACATTGTGCGAAACTCCCGATTCTTTTTTCTCTTGCTGTACGCTTTCCACACAACACCAAATGTATTTTCAAATTTGAGGAAAGGGGATCTAAAGATGAATTCAAGACATACATACAAGAGGTTTTACAATCCTCCTTCCGAAAATGTAGGATTCAAGTAAGCACCAGCAAGGCTGAAGTTCAGACAACCAACTTATCAAACTTTGCAAAGTCAGTCAGGTTGTAAAAATATTGACTTTTACCATTCCTTCGGAAGAAGACAATCAATTTTTAGCTCGAAGTATTCGTAAAAATATCCCGTTGAACATTTGATGTCCCCATGGGAAAATTTTGGGAAATTTTAAGGACATAATGAAGAAGTTTTTGCCATCAAATGTTCAACGTTAACGTTTCGAGTCCTTACTTGTCCACTCAGAATACACGAAAACAAATTCAGTTTTTTGATTTGCTATTACTGGTTTTACTTACTTTTTAAAACCATTTACACGCAAATTAGAAACGGTATACATGTTTCGGTTTGACATTGGAAGCATGTGAGAAAGTTATTATGCATAATGATATAATGATAGAAAGTCAGAAATGAAAAAAATGATGCGATAATTTTCGTGTACTAAATTGTTGTCAACGGGTGATAAAACCAAGGTCGTAGGAAGTAAAATGGTCATTTTACAGTTCATTAACAACATTACAATGGATTACGTATAGTCAGGTGAGAATAGAAAATTCGGTAGCGTATTGCATACGAAGATAAGAGGATTTTACTGATCATATCAAATTGCGGTAAAGTTTGGTTTTCCACGAAATAGACAAAGAATATTCACGGTCAAGAACGAGTACGTAGAAAAAATTTCTGAACGTGAGGGAAGGAAATTAAGGTGAAGGTGTTCTAAAATGTACGAGCCACGACATTGAGGAGGGGGAGGGGGGTATCATCTACTTCCTAAAGGGAAGGGAATTACGAGAGAATATCCAGAAAACTTTAAAGGAAACTTTGAAAATAGAAGTACCCGACCACACGGCAAATTGAGAAAAGACTCCGAAATTATTGCCGCCAAATTGAAGATCCGGGAAGTCAGAAGCATCTTCTATCGATTTTTTAGATCTACAAGAGATGACATCAATGAAACTCAATTCAGACGAAGACTACAACTGTTCAAATAACCATCAGACTCTTCAAAGGTGTAAACAAAGGTCAGAAACAGATCAATATCTTTGAATAAGTGAGAGCGGACACGTTCAAAGCCATACTAAATAAAGAGAGGGAAAGCTTTTCCAGCCAAAGTGTCAAGTGAGCTGTAAACTCTAAGTCGAGAGCCACGTGATACGAGCTGAGAGCTTTCAATATCAAGCTCACAAACTTATAATTTCGAGCTCCAAGCTCATGTCATTATCTCGTGTATGTCCTAGGTCCAAAGCTAAAGCTATTAGCCTCTGCTTTGTTTTACGGATTGAAACCTCTGCTTTTAACGGGGAATCCGCTATCCATTTTGTTAGGGAAATTACATCCTCAGAAAACGTCCGCGTCCGCCTCCGCGTCCGGAAGTTTCTGTGAACTGCATGACGTGACGTGTGGCGCTTTATGACGTCATCAATGACCTTGACCTACTTTAGGGACGGAAAGATTTAAACTTCCAGCCGGGATGCTGTATAACGGCATCAATGACCTTGACCTTGACCTACTTTTGGGACTTGAAAAAATTTCAACTTCCAGCCTCCATCATATCAGGCCTAGTATACAGTATACTGAGAAGAGCCCAGCCAACTCGGCATTTTCGCGCCAACGTAATCGCGAGCGCGGGAGGTTGTGGGTTCCCCGCTGCCATTGCAAACCTGCAATGACCTCTAAATGTTTAGTAGAGTTCAAAACTGAGACCTTTCCTTAAACGCGGAATGGATTAATCGATTGTTAAAATTAAAATACACCCAATCGACTATAGATACTGCAGGCCATCTAGCCTCAATTCAAACTCGCCCAGACCATCACTACAAAAACACACACGAGTGCTATACATATCAAAGTAAGGATAAACAATGAACACTACATAAGAAAGTTTCACTATGGCAGCCTGGGGCACAGCTTTTGGCCAAGAGCTCACAATCACTCGAAAAATTTTAATTCTGAAAAACTATCTACTACCATTACCTACACCCTTTCGTTCTCCATGCGAAATTGTATTTTCAACAACACAAAATCCTACCTACACCTTGAAACAGACCTTCCGCACACCAGCTTACCATACCATCTACGGGGTATCATTATCAACATATCCTTCTGGCAACACTCCACTCCCGACTGAAACTTCGATTTCACCAACTTATCTAAAATGATAAAGGGATTCTCAGAACCAGTTTTGTGCGATACCGACGGATCATTTTGAGCGCTCCATAAGGGACTAAACTACTTCAGCTCGACGCCAATATATTTCCCTTATCTTTACCGTCGAACTTCAGCACATATTCCGCTGTTTTCCATCGTCACCGTCAAACTTAAGGCCATATTCCTGTGTCTCAAAATCATTTACAACCTTCCAAATCCACAATTTCAGCATACATTTCTCAGCCTCGTGGACTAGCTATCCATTCTGAATGCAATCATAGACATTTACTTACATTACCCTCTAGCTCAACGTATCCTTCTACTACATTTTCTCACCGACACCACAAAACACATGAGCTTCATACGGGTTCCTGATCATGTGGGAATTCAGGGAAACGAATCATAGCCTGCCAAGCTTTAATCCTCCTAATCTCACCAACACAATACGATCCAACCAACTATTACTAAATCAGAAATAAGAAATTAGTTGCAAAACTCAAAAGCGTTTTCTGAATCACCCTCAGCCTTAGGTATCTTCTGACATATAACTACTCGTCCCTTGAACAGCTGTATTGTTTCCTGTTTCTGCTCACCTTCAGTCGGATGATGAACGCCTGCTCAAAAGGGCTCACACTCCTCTTCATTTTTCTCGTAAACAGTTTTCGTAGATTTTCGCTGACTTTCTTTGTAAACCGTTTTCTAGAAGAAAATTCCATACAATCTTTGCAACTTATTTCTTGGCCTTGATTTAGTATTAGGTTTTGTAAGCAAAATCAACCAACTATATCCGCCACCTTATTCACCACAATTGGAACCAATTCTAGCAAACTCAAAAAACTTTTGGCAGCAGGCAATTGGCACAACTCAAATCTCTTCCGAAACTCGGGCCATCGTTACAATGTACAACTCGATATCAAGAAGTCACATCAACTCGACGGACATAATTGGATCACACACAGCCTCCTATTCATGCGTTACATCTACATGTTCACCTTCCACCATGTCACAGATTTTCATTCCATTATACTCTGAAACTCTACAAAATTCCTCACACATCACATCTAGACGTTTTTAAACATTGATCCGATACAAAACTCCTCCTAAACAATGAACGAACCCCTACTCCTGACGTTGAGCTAAATGGCACATTATAGAGTAGCTTTATTCTCATACAAAAGACAAGAAAAAAATTTATCAGCGGAAAGGGTGTAGCAGGATAAAAATCGTAAAAAGTGCCCCGAAAGGTGCATCATCTTTTTTTCAGGATTTTCTGAGTCGTACGCCCTGAGCAGAATGAGGGTTTCACGTCCAGTTTTCGCCCGCGCACTGTAACGGAACAACGCAAACGTGAAAGGGTTTGACAACGTTGCATTCACGTCGTTGTTCCGTTACAATGCCAGGCGCGAATCCAGAACGTCATTATGAGAGGGGGGGGGGGGAATTCATCTTCCCTCTCCCCGTGAGTCCGCGCCTGCAATGACCGGATGCATAGAATGCTCTATCTACCCTTGGCGCACCACTCGAAAGATTCATAGAAAACCGTAGATATGTTGTTTTTTGACATTGCGAAGAAGATGCACCAAGTTTGGTAGAGTCACCTCTCGGCGGCACATTGCCCACTCTTATTCTTCTGCACCCTTAGTCCTCAATATTATGTCGGCGTCACTAAGCTATCAAATTTCACTTCAGCTGAAAATGCGAAGGAATTTTTCACTTAATTGGGACTTTTGTATGCATGGCGAAGTTCACATTTGTCCCAATCTGAACAATAGAGTAGGATAGCTCGACAGGCGCAATATATAGCTCTGAAGAGTCCAAAATTCAATTGATAATCAGCTTAATGGATCTCAATTCACTCAAAAGAAGGAAGATTTTGATTCATTGAACATCTCCATTTCACTCCTGTTCAGCGGAATTTGAATCCTTGCTCTGCTGACATTCAACATCAAAAGCAAATACGTGATACGTCATCCTTCAGGAAAAAAGATTTGAATAAGAAAACATAAACTAATCTATTTTGCCGTGTAAAAGTTCGAAACTCCGTCCAGAGTTAACAAGAAAAACAGCTCAAACTTAGCTCGCAACCGTGGTCAGACAGGTGTACAACCTGTCTTCTCATTATTAGCTTTCTGCTTCGAAGAGCTTGTCATATTCGTGCGCGCGTTATACCTCGTGCTCGAGAAGAAATAAAGGCATGTCATCCGAGTACGATTACACACATGCAATCAGTCTGTCTAAGAATTGACAAGTTGGTGGGTACTACTTCGTGTAGACGAAGAGCCAATGCAACGAGTGTCTCTCGGTACCTACGCACATAACTCGACGGTGGCTGACGATGAATCCGGAAGGTATTTTCGTGGTATGATTTAATGCGAGTAAACTAAAAAATGATGACAGCGTCGCGTCGTCAAAACAGAGAAAGATCACGCGCTCCAGCATGATAAAGATGACCCGAATGTGTTTACAGTGTTTAGAGTATTCACCTGCGATGCATACGTGCCAATATTATATTTATCTGCATTCTAAACGTATGAATCGTAAGTACGGGATTTACATACTTATGGAGTTACGAATATGTCGATAAGTGCGAAGGTAAAACCCGAATGTGCCACACGGTACAGAATGTGGATGAATAAGTTCGAGCGGCGCCTCTCTCGCGTCCGTACCGGGCACTTTACGCTAAATCAATGCGGTAATGGAGCGCAAATAGCGTAGAGTATATGCGCGAGTAAAACCGCACTACCACATTTTCCACGCACATACAAGATTAAGTAATTTCAGAACATTAACGATATATACCAACAGAACGATACAACCTTAACAAAAATTATGTAACGAAAGCCTTGAACGTCGTTCTACGTAACACTCGTCGTTGTCAAGAGTGTCGCATAGCTAGGCTACGGCCGCCGCTGTTCCACTTTCGAGTATTGTTTTATGCCACAGTATTCAATTACGCGGAAATGCTGGGTCGTATCATTAATACTTTTACTCGTACACAGATATTATCAAGTTCGTCATTGATTTTACACAATATTTTTATTATTATTTGTTCGATCTGTCTTTATTTAGGGGAACAATCAAAGGTGGGGGTAGGCATTTTGAAGAAAAAAAAAACATAATTATTTGTTAGAGAGATAGGTCTGTGTACATATGCTGTAAGCTCAGCCTTGGGTACGATACGCATCAATTAGGAGGTCCAGGCCAGGCCTGTAACCAAGGGGAGCAAGAGGGGACTGAACCTTTGGCTTTCTAGTCAGAGAATCATTACTACGTTTGCCCCCCCTGATTTCAAAAGGAGCCCCTCCTACAGATGGTTTTCAGTTACGGACCTGAAGGTATATGAATTGGGGGCAATCTAGTGCATCCAATATCACCACTTGTACTCGAAATTATAATATGCATGCAAATTGCAAGTCGAATCCGATGGAAGTCTCCACATCATAGAAATTGTATTGAACGTAACCCTCCACGCCAGATGCCTTTACCAACCCCAAAGAACAACGCTTGAGACATATTTACCTCAATATTACAGTGTTTTGGATCATCCCGAGCACAAAAGGGCAAGATTTCAAAGTACTGAATCAATTTAGTAGAAGATACAGTTTGAGCACCATTAGGCCTGAAGAGAGGGAGATATAGGAGGCGAGGATTCCTCTTCTGGGCCTTCGGGCTTTTCATTTTCAATAATAATCACTCTTTTCAAAATCAGGTCAAGGTCATCTAGATGAGGAATTTTGCTTAGAATGTAGTCTCAAGGACAGTGATATTAGGTTTCTAACTGAAAAACCCCATGACAGCTGCTCCGTCTACCACAAATCAGTTCTTTCCTCTTTCTAAAGATGCTACCACTGTGTAACTCTTCCCTCCCTAATTAATTCTCTCATTTTTTAGCTTTATAGATCAACCATTCCCCATTTTACTCATCAATCGATTCGCTTGTGAATATCCTTGATGACGTCCCCGCAGTTTGTATATCTCTAAATTAGATCAAGATCATAAATGATGTCCTTCTCCGGTGATTTCATGTAAGAATCGGGAGGTCGTCTACATGCTAGTACATTCCGTCTGCCGATCTTGACTCAACATAGAGAAATCGACACAATTTTTCCAATCCCTCTACTCAAAAATCCTCAGATCACGTCAAAACTTTTTTCTGCTTCCCGAAGTTTACAAATTGTCTCCAGAAATCTTAAAACTCATTCCTGGTTCCCTGAGATTTGGGGACTATACCACCAACAGAGTCAATGGCGGTCCATCTCTTGTACATTACTCGAAATTATAAATTTTTTTTCTTCTATAGAAAGTGAAAGTATGTTTTTCGAATTACTACCATGACTGTTTTTACTAGCGGGGAACCCGCTGTCCATTTTGTTAGGGGGATTACATCCTCAGAAAACTCCCGCGTCCGGGAGTTTCTGTGAAGTGCGTGACGTGTGGCGCTTTATGACGTCATCAATGACCTTGACCTACTTTAAGGACATGAGAAAATTTCAATTTCCAGCTGCGATGCTTCATGACGTCATCAATGACCTTAACCTTGACCTACTTTAGGGACGGAAAGATTTCAACTTCCAGCCGGGATGCTTTACAACGTCATCAATGACCTTGACCTTGAACTACTTTCGGGACTTGGAAAAATTTTAACTTCCAGCCTTCATTATATCAGGTCTAGCATGCAGTATACTGAGAAAGGCCCAGCCAACTCATTTTCTGAGGGGGCATTTTCGTGCCAACGTGATCGCGAGCGCGGGAGGTTGCGGGTTCCCCGCTGCCATTGCAAATCTGCAATGGCCTCTAATTTATTATTATTGCAGCCTGGCATGACTGAAAAATTATACAAAGCTACCTTTACTACCATGCCGTAGTTCCCGCCCTCTCCAGGGCATAGGCCTCCCTATAAGTACTTTTATTTTGAGTTCTCCTCGTCCGGAGAATGTTTGCTCTGTCGATTGTTTCCCTTCCCTACCTCTTTCTCGGTTTTCCTATCTTTCTTTTCAGTCGATCCGCAAATGGACGTTCGATAAGAAGAAAACTAAAACTGTTTGTTAGTTCATTTATAGCAAGTAGGAAGAAAAAACTACTCCATATTATTTCTCCTTGAGGGGCCCTGTTTTGGATGGGTTGGTGGGCGGATTGATCTTGAATTTTTATCGTTCGCGACCTGTCACAGGGGGACGATAAGTTAATTTGGAGGAAATGTGGTGACGGAAGTCGAAGAAAATGGTAATTAAGTCTGAGTGATACGAAGTGGAAGGTGTCACAGACTTTGTGGGAGCCTTATCGGCCTGAGGAAAGAATGTTGCATACCAAAAGGTCTTTGATTCGTTTTTTTGAAACAATTTAACATGGACGGAAGGCAGAACGATAGGTTGGTGAAGGGATCTTCAGTAGTTTTTTGTCTGGGAAGGATGATGGTCAAGTTGAAGGAATTGTGAATTGAAATAAAGAGAGTTGAGGTGGATTTTGGATGTTGTCGGGGCCAACAGCTGCGTGTTTCATATTTTTGTGGAGACAGAAGTGAAGATCAGAGGAGGATATGGGTAGATTGTAAGCGAGGAAACGAGATGGAGAGAGCCTCCGCTCAGTGTTTGAGAGTAAGAGGAGTGTCTTCGTAATTGGCGTAAGCTGGAACAGAGGAGTGAGAGGCAAGCAGTTTAGCTTTGGCTTGAAAAGGGTTGAAGTTTGAATTCTCTGGAGTGCCCAGATTCAAACTCGTGATGATTTCAAATCCCTTCTCTACAGGTGTTGACCTTGAATTTTACCGCGGAATCTCCCAACTGCCACTCCTTATATGGAGAGTTTGTGAGCCAAAATTTCTCCAAGGTTTCTCTCTCCCAGTTCAGAAAAACACATTTTTTCTTCTCCAGCCTCAAATATTGAAAAGCTGTAGCAAGGTTAGAATGGTCAATGTGCCTCCAGAGGTGCACCTGTCAAACGCGATGCGTCTTCTTTGTGACGTTACAAATAAACATACCCATTTTTTTTCGTTTACGGGACAAAGGAAACGTGACAGGTAGGGTTGGACTGATCGGTTGGGAATCGGAAAATTCCCGGTGGGTTACAGGGTGTTTAGGATCGATCGGCTGGCCTTCTCTGGTGGCAGGGTTCGACAATGCTTGTTTTGTCCATGTCTCCGGGGAGAAGCCTGAACGTAAAAGCCTCATTCTGCCCATGGCACATCACACAAAAAATTCTGAACTCTTGACGTCGCAAAAAAGATGCACCGAGTTCGGCAGACGTACCTCACGAGGGCACATAGGCAATTCAATTCTCATCCTGCAGCATCCTTCCTTCATGCTGAAAGATAGGAACGTCCATGTAACCTGATAAACGCAATATTCTCACTCAATCCTCGCTCAGCAGATTCAAAACTCGGAAAACTACCGCAATGAGAGCTCATAAGATTATTATTATGCTTAGCAACTATGCGTACAGCCTTCGCTAACCGTAAGTTTGAACTTGAATTGTACCATCAATTCTCATGGCAACGTCATGCCAAATCCGACGCCGTTCCGCACACGAAAGAGGCGTTGTTTACGCAATTCCTTGCGCGACGCTACCAGAACAATAATCGAGTTGAACATCATCCATTCTTGTCTACTACACAAGTCGCTATTGGTCGAAATTCAAAACGTCAAAGCCGTCATCAACCAAGTATCGAGATCGTCATCAGCCGAACCATGGACGTATCAAACGCTCTTCCACAAGTACATCACTGGAACTTTTATCTCCCCTGACCATTTCGGAATCGTCAAACGTGTCCCAATCGTCGATATCACTGAATTCACAAGTTACAGGGCAAAGGCTGTTTCCAGGCGAACTTCCACCAATATCATTATAGGGATTGTCACTTGAGCCCGAGTTATTACCATCAAATTCTAATATTTGCGATGATCCGGAAGATTCTACTTCTGAAGGGAACAACAAGTTCAGAGAGAGTCTTTGAGAGACTAGAGCATTCCAAGAGGAAATTATTGAGAGGGATGAGAACAATATTTTGCCAAGTGACTAGGAGCATCAGTCTGCGCTCAAGAGAATTGGTGAAAGTTTGAATTTCAACATTTGCCGACTGCCTCAAAAGCACGGGGGGTAGCCCGGGAGTGTCACTCCCCCCTCCTCAAATTGAGAGATGTTTTCTGTTCTACATCGTACAACATGATCAATATTTATCGCACAAGCAATACAGATTGCTGAGCACATCGATAGGCTTGAGTGTAGTTTGAAGGGTACACTCTTTCATTTCCTTTTGGATCCTCCACTATGAATTTACGATACCAAGTTCCCTCAATTTCTCTCACATATTTCCACTAACTTTTGAGCAGCTCCCATCACAAGTCTCGCTCGTGGTTCTAACGCTAGTGTAGAATATAATATCCATTCATCTTTTCAAATACAAATTTAGAAATATGGCCTCGTTAGGAATGATTCGCAATTTTTACTCACACAAACCTCAATACGTACACGTGCCCAAACAATGCCGAACGGTCGGAATTTTCTTTTACGCCTTAAAGCGTTTTCAATACTTCACGGAAAAATACGTTACGTTAGAAGTGGGTCAACTAGTCACGAAGTGGCGCAGTTTTCAGCGCACCATTCGTGCGAATACCTATACGTTGTCATTACGTTCGCCTTATTTTTGACGTAAAATTTTTACATGCTCGAAATTTCTGTCTAGACATCGATTTTCCTCATTTCTGAAGTGCACAGCACGCAATCAAGGTCAAGAAATTCTATTGACATTCACGACATTCATGACTTCTGCATGATGTTTTTACGTCCCGTCAGCGAGGTCCTCACTACATGCACGCCAAACCTAAACCGTCCACGTCCATTATACATTTCTACATAAACCCACGAAAAGTACGGACCGTTCTTCGGAAATATACACTTCACGTTCATATGTCATCATTGACGTTCGGTATCAGTTATTATTGTTGTCTCGAACAACGATTTTCGAATTCCTTACTAATAGTATTGTTTTCGTATACCGTATAACGAGGTTATTTCTTCCCTTTTTTTTTTTTTTTTGCGTGCGTAGATCAACGGCCCAAAAACGTTTTTTTTTTTGTCGCAGGCTCGTGCGTAATAAATCTGTTCGGTAGACCAGTTTCGTCTGCGACAATTTTTCACCCCGACTCGACGCGGGTACCCACGACAATACTCTTCAGGTAAACAATACCGTCTTGTTTACTCGAGTTCGCTATTAATAAACTGGTTTGTCGCCGTACTTTCGGCTTCGACGTCAGAAGGAAGTATTTTAATTTCGAAAAAACGATGAATTTTCCTTTTCGATTTCGCGGCGAGTACAATCGGAAAGACCGACGAGACGGAGAGAGACGACAACAAAAAAAAAAAAGGGAATAATAATAATAATTATGAAAAGGAAAAGAAATATTAGGAACCCTTATTTCGTTTCCAGACTTCTTAGTTTAGTTTCTCGAGGACGAGGGAGGGAAAAACGACCCGTCGGAAGGTTCGTCGTTCGATGTTGGCACGTGGAGCCATCTACCAGACGTGTATTCCCCCTTACGGAATTACCGGCGCGCGGACAGAATCCGGGTACCCTAGTGTGTGATACTATAGCGCGCGAAGAAAGGATCGGAAAGGGGATGCGATGAACGGAGACCGCGAAGAGAAGCGCCGTATGGATGTTGCGTAGTAGTACGTCGAGTAAAAGGAATACACCGAAAGAGTGAGGTCGTCGGTGCGTTTTGGCGCGAAATCGAGTTCTCACACATAAAAAGGGGCGACGGTCATCGAACCTAAGTTAAGATAAGGTAATGGGTGCGTGTCCTTGGGACGCGCGAGTGCGTATTTCTCCTTCTCTCTCTCGCGTGTTTTTTCCTTACCCAATTTGTGCTCGTCGTTACACACAGCGAGCGCGCAACCCTCCTTCATTTCGCGCCGAAATATTAGAAAAATGTATAATATTCTCGTATTACAGTATTGCGTATGTAAGTTGCTGCACTATAAACGGAAAGCCTTTGAATATTGCCGACGATCTTTCCTCTTTTTTAGAAAGTCTGCGCTAGACATGTGTGGAAAATTTGAGACAGGGTTCTCGAGCGCGTTGCGACACTTCATCTTAATTCATTGGTTCGTGCACTGCGTTGGAGATTCAACTTTTCATACATGCGAAGATCGAAATGAAATGTACGAATAATTTTCATGACAACTAGGAATTCGCAAATTTTTAATTTCTGTATCGCTTGAAATGATGCCTCGGAACAATTTGCACCTAGGTACCTGAACCTCAGATTACGTGGCCATTTTGGATCCCTCAACATTTATAAGCTGTCGAAATAGAGAGATTTAAGGTATTGTGAGGGACTTTTTTCAAAGTTTCTCAATCAAGGCCTCTACTATCGATACTAATTTCATACTTATGAATGATATGTGAATGCTATAGCTAGTTTTATAATGGCTACCAACTTACTTCTATGTGTTGCTACATAATGCGAAATGTTGCTTGACCAGTGAAAGACATTTTCCATAATCTGTAAAATTAAAACTCAGAAATATTAATTACATGAGTCGTTGGAAACTGAAAATCTTTTAATACCCGCGCCTAGCGAGACATACCTAATAACAAAGCTCACACACTAGAAGAATCATCCGATCTTTTTTTAGGGGGGTTCCGGAAAAAATGTCCACCGTCCGACCGGCCGGCAATCCTCAAAGGTCGAAAAAGTCCCCCTCCTACTATATGTACTAGTATATAGCTAGTGTATAATACAACGTTCTACCCACACACGTAATCTGTCTTGGACAATTCGTGCGCGGCGCGGTATATCTTCTGTGACACTGGGTATGTCTACCCATATTCCAAGTTTTGACATGTTTCATGTCTTTACTCTGACCTGACCCTAATTTGAAATTTTCCGAGTGCCCCCCCTTCACCCTCGAATTTGCGAGTTCATCCCGCGAGTTCACCTTGCCCAGTTTATAAGTATACTAGCTTTATGATCATCGCTATATTCTAGCTTTGAGCCTTCATTATACTAGATCTAATATACAGTATACTAGTTGTTGAATCCAAATATAGAATCGATATTTCAATACTATCGAGATTGATACATCGATATATCGATATTATCGAGACTGATAATATTGATATTATCGAGATTGATAAATCAATATAATCGTGATGTATCGATATTACCGAGATTTATATATCGATATATCACGATTATATCGATATTGATATATTGATATGATCGAGATTGATATATTGATATTATCGAGATTGATACATCGATATAATCGTGATATATCGATATTACCGAGATTGATATATCAATAATTATGATCGAGATCCATAAATCGATATTATCGAGATTGATATATTGATATAATCGAGATCAATAAATCGATATTATCAAGATTGATACATTGATACTATCAAGATTGATATATTGATATTATGGGGATTGATACATCGATATAATCGTGATATATCGATATTACCGAGATTAATATATCGATATTATCGAGATTGATATATTGATATTATCGAGATTGATATATCGATATAATCGTGATATATCGATATTACCGAGATTGATAATGATATTATCGAGATTGATATAAGTGATCTTCACTTTGAATTTCCTTGCAAAACGCCCAAAAACATATATAATTTCTGTTTGTACTTCAAGTCTATGAGTTTCGTGAAATTTGACCACCGCGAATGAGCAGGTATTACGCCTAAACTAAGCTGCTTGATTATACAGTATAGTTAAATACTGGGCTTGACATGGAACATGATCTTTTTCTATTTGGCTCCACCAGAAGAATTTTTTTCTCCTCCCCTTGACCTTGAAGCCATCGTCCAGGTAAATTTGAGCCAGAGGACGAGATGAATAAAGAGACAACACTAAGTATTATACTTTTTCTTCTCCCTCACTAACACCCAATGTCTAGAGATACTTGGAATTTCCCACCTCTCTGCTCGGATACTTCTGACTTTCAAACTTCTCCTGATTTTGTCACGACTTCTAGGAATAACAGGAACCTTATGAGGGGAAGGGGGGATCGGACTCTATACATGATAAGGACGACTTCCAAAAATCCGACCTTTGAGGTACAGATGTAGGTCTGCAACCGACGGATATAGAGATTTGATCCTTAGGAGAAGAAGCAAGAGCCGCAGCCGTATGAGTTTGGCTTCAAAGGCTTCAAGGTCACGTTTCTGATTCCTAATGATCTTGACTCAAGTGTAGGACTTCTGGATCTGTAGATAGATAGAGCAGAAGAGAACCTCACGAGCCTGATGGCCTGGAGCTCAAAGATTTTATTAGGAGCTTGGAAATTAATCTATTATGTACAGCTTTCCTACCCAAGGGAGCGGTGATTGTGTCTTCGTTTTGTGGTAGGAAAGATTTCAATTGTCATTCACTTGTAATTCTGAAGAAGGACGGAGCCTTAACCTCGTTTTTTCCCCCTATTTCTACTGGCTCGTGACGCCTTTCTCAATAAAATCAATTTTATCGCGTTTCAAGACAGGAAGGGAAGAGGGGATTCAGCTACTCTCTAGTAAGCCTCATAACTTCGACCTTCTTGAGAGTTAGAAGAATGTTTAAATCAGTAAGCGACATTTAGTTGTTTTTTTCTTTTTTTGAAGAAGGGACTGCCGTGGATGCTTTCTGCAAGCAGTGAACGATGGGAAAAAAGGAGCTCTTTTCACTCTTTTTTGAGGATAAGGCCGTTGTGGTAAGCCAAAATGCACGTAAAAAAGGAGGTACTCTACAGAAAATACAAAAAATGCACGGTCCGACGCCTTCAAATCAATAGCGATTCCTTCAGAGTGCGCAGCGGCGATACTTATAGTAACAACCTCCTACAAGGTTTACTTGAAAGGGACACCACAGTTGATGCAGATTGCTAAGCAGGCCAATATCGATCCCAAGATGCTGTACTGACCTCCCCATAAGTCTTTGGTGCCTTGACAATGCAGGAATCCACTGATCTATTGATGGATTCTTCCATAATGAGGGCGTCGCGGGCGAGGTCTTCTATATTGAAAACCCTGACCCTTTGAAGATTTGAAGAGTACGTTCCTCTACTGAAGCATGGAGGATCCGTATAACAGTTATGTAAAACTTTCAGTTACCCGTGGAAAGTTCTGTTTTTCATACTTATCAGTTTGAGATCAAAGTTGATGTCCTATCTAGCCAATATGGACGAAGTAAAAGAATCACCGGCTTCCTCAATTTCAAATATCGACGGTCGCGAATTCGTATGTGTAATTTTATAAATGCCTAATAACGAGTACGGACCGATCATGAAAGTAATCATTCGCATTTAGCTTTTGCTCTTTGGAAATCGTTTACCATCTTCACGCGTGGAACCGCTTCCTCTTCTCGCTGATGTCGCTCTTCTCTCGTCTCCCAACTAAAAACTGCCAAGAATGCTATTAATTTCCTGCCTAGACTTCGTAATCCGAATATGGCAGTGTTTAATAAATAAACAAACGAAGAATGTCAATAATGCTAATTTTCAAATACATTGCGGTCAACTATAGGTGCTGTCAACCCGCCTACCATCAGAACCGCGAGGTTCAATGATACTTTCATGAATCATCATGATCGGTTCGATAAATACCCGTCAGCTCCTTTTGTTCGCCCTCGTCTACTTTCTCTTCACGTGTGTACATGAGCGTATGTACAAATATTTATTGATATTTGTACAAAATTTCAAGGCAAATGTCGAATCGTATTCGCGAGCTTCGGTCAACAGGTACCGTCCACACTCGCGTATACGTTGAATAAGACCCTGCGTAGAATGTAAAGGATTTGGTAATTAATTGAAAAGTACCCACGATGGTACTAGACGTACGCTTTATATGTTGATAGGCTCTATTCACGCCAATGAGACGATGACTCCGAAATCGTTGTCCTATGGGGTTCGATAAAGGAGAGCGCTCTAAATTCAAGTTCGAATCTCAAGGTTTTTTTCTTTGGAGACTTTTTGTTATTTATCCCTGGCCCCTCTCACTCTATTTCGATTTTCATGTACATACAAACTTAAACGCAATACCGCGAGCGTTAGAAATCATCGATAATAATAAAAGCACATGTCATAGTGTATTGTAGTAAACGATCCTATCTTCTTGCTGTACGTAAAGTTGAATACACTCGCCGAAAATTTTCCCGCCTGAACGTCAAGTTGCCGCGTCTGACTGAAGTAATTAATTACGGCACGTTCGCTACCGACCGATAAATCACCTATCATTTATTCGATTCAATACGCGGTGCATTTTAATCAGCCGAGTTGCGGTCGTCGCAAAAAATGTCCAATTTATCCGATGATGTGGAAACGACCGACCATGATTAGAAAATATTTATTCCGAATTTCGAGAGATTTTTATCGCGAAAAATCCGTCTTGCGCAACATTTTGCGTATAATATTCCTCAATTGTGGATACGAAAGAACGCGCCTAACCTTGATACCTTTTCTTCTTTTTGGCCATCAAATTAGTATATTTTTCTCTGTGTCGGTTTCTTTTCTGCTCCGCCATCAGTTACTCGGAGATGGATTAGTCTGGATATATTTTCTTACGTATACCTAAAAAAAAAAAATAACACGCGAAATTGACCTTCTGTAATAATGATTCGTATCACGTATGCGGCTCCATATGCTCACACGAGACCACAAGCGCTATATCTGGAAAAGGCTTATTGGATTTGATTTTAGGGTTGGAAATTCGAATACGTATATCATAGTAGGAGAACATTTCTGAGGAATATAGCTTAATCAAGTTACTTGGACCGTTGACGAACGAGAAAGGGTTCGAGGATAAATCTATTCCTAGAAATTCGGACGGAGCAAGAGCCGAAGAAAAATATTACTTTTATATACTCGAACGAGGGAAGTACATATATAACAATCGATATAACGAAAACACTCATTTTGAAAGATAAAATCACATTTTTATTTCGAATATTACTCCGTTTGTCGATTATTCTCGCGAGTGTTCAGGATTCTCGACATTTGTACGGAGCGGCGGAGGAATAATCATATTTCAAAAAAGGGGACTCTAAACTGCGGAGCTCTTTTTGTTGTACATAAGCTTCGGTATGTCTGTATAGGGTAGACTGCGGCTCGTAGTTCTTCTTCTATTTACGCAGTCTGTTTATTTCTTCCATCTTTCGCCATAAAACACATTGTAGTTGATTCTTTGTACGTTGAAATTATACGAATTTACGTCTACAAAATAAGTACGCATTTATTTTAGAATGAACTCAGGTTAGTGACTTGGTCAGCTGAAAAATAATTTTTGCAGTAGAAAGACGTTGCCTCATCCACGGCTCAGTTAATGTCTATCTGGTAATAACTTGCATAATGAGAAATCAAGAGAGAGAGAGAGAGAAAAAAAAATGACGAAGAAGTTCTGAGTTGGACGAAAACTAGTGAAGACTAACCTCGGGGAATTTTGAATTTCCCATCCTATGACAACGTTGGAAAATGCGAGCGATTCCATTTGCCTTCGTTCGTAAAATTTTTTATTAGTTTCAGGTCCAATGCCTCTCAAATTCTGAATTTCTGGTTTCTGCCCTATTCCAGAACTAATGTTCTTTTGGATGAGGAAGGAAGGGGAATCCAAAAACAAGAAATCGTGTGGCTCGAGCCAGAATCAAAGCTTCCTTGTTAACATCTGCACCGAAAATTACCGACCCGATCCACTCACCAGTATACGACCTTGAGCAGTGGCGTTCTGAGCCACCGGTAAACCGGGAGAGTTCCCGGGGCCCTAGCATTTTGGGGGCACCAAGCAAGGGGGAGAAGAAGCAAATTTAAGAAATTAAAAAGATTAAAAAGCAATAAAATTACGATAATTTGAAGAAAAAAAAAAGATCTTGGTGCAAGACTTTAGGGCTATTGGATTTCTTGGCGCAGCCAAAAAAATTAAGATCATGTTTCATGTCTTTTCAAAATTTTGCCCAATCAGATATTTTGTGGATAATGCGAGACGAAAATATTTTAGAATTCTAGGCTAAGGCTTCAGAGAGGCACACTCGCATGATTTGTCCCGCTTCTTGGTCTAGTATTAGTCTACTTTGGAATATTTCAGGCTAATGAGCCTTGTTGGTCTAGTGTAAGTCTACATAAGTATGTTTCAAACTGATGAGATTAGGGGGCCTCACTCGTTCCGCTCGTTCGCCCCGCTTCTTGGCCTAGTGTAAGTCTACTTTTGTATATTTGAGATGTTGTAAGCAAACCAGGATTGACGACTTACGACGTCACCGACTCAAGACGTCATTGACTTATGACGTCATTGCCTTATGGCGACACCAAACTTATGACGTCATTGACTTAAGACGTCACAAAACTTATGACGTCTCTGACTTATGACGTTATTGATCATTGACTTATGACGTCACCAATTTATGACGTCATTGACTTATAATGTCATTGATGGCGTCACCAACCTATGACGTCATTGACTTAAGACGTCACAAAACTTATGACGTTATTGATCATTGACCTATAACATCACCAACTTATGACGTCATTGACTTATAATGTTATTGACTTATGATGTCATTGACTTATGACGTCACCAACTCATAACGTTATCAATCATTGACTTATGACGTCACAAAACTTATGACGTCATTGACTTATAATGTTATTGATATATGACATCACCAACTTATGACATCATTGACTTAAGACGTCACAAAACTTATGAAGTCACCAACCTATGACGTTATCGATCATTGACCTATGAAGTCACAAAACTTATGACGTCATTGACTTATGACGTCACAAAATTTATGACGTTATGGATCATTGACTTATGATATCACCAACTTTTGACGTCATTGACTTATAATGTCATTGACTTATGACGTCACTGACTTATGACGTTATCGGTCATTGACTTATAATGTCATTCTTTTATGACGTCACAAAACCTATGACATCATGAAACTTATGACGTCATTGACTTATATTGTTATTGACTTATGACGTCACGAACTTATGGCGTCAATAACTATGACGTTATCGGTCATTGACTTATAATGTCATTCTTTTATGACGTCACAAAACCTATGACATCATGAAACTTATGACGTCATTGACTTATATTGTTATTGACTTATGACGTCACGAACTTATGGCGTCAATAACTTATGAGGTTATGACATCATTGACTTAAGACGTCACAAAACTTATGAAGTCACCAACTTATGACGTTATCGATCATTGACCTATGAAGTCACAAAACTTATGACGTCATTGACTTACAATGTAATTGACCTATAATGTCATTGACGGCGTCAACAACTTATGACGTCATTGACTTATGACGTCACAAAACTAATGACGTTATTGATCATTGACTTATGATATCACCACCTTATGACGTCATTGACTATTAATGTCATTGACTTATGATGTCACCAACTTATGACATTACCAACTTATGACATCATTGACTTAAGACGTTACAAAACTTATGACGTCACTGACTTATGACGTTATTGGTCATTGACTTGGAATGCCATTCACTTATGACGTCACAAAACCTATGACATTATGAAACTTATGACGTCACTGACTTATAATGTTATTGACTTATGACGTCACCAACTTATGACATCATTGACTTAAGACGTCCCAAAACTTATGAAGTCACCGACTTATGACATTATCGATCATTGACCTATGAAGTCACAAAACTTATGACATCATTGACTTATGGCGTCACAAAACTTATGACGTTATCGATCATTGACTTATGACATCACCAACTTATGAAATCACTAACCTATGACGTCATTGACTTACAATGTCATTGACTTATGACGTCACAAAACTTATGACGTCACTGACTTATGACGTTATCGGTCATTGACTTATAATGTCATTCACTTATGACGTCACAAAAGTTGTGACATAAAACTTATGACGTCACAAAACTTATGACGCCATCGACTTACGACGTTACAAGCTAATAGCTTCATAATCGCTCTCGGAGTTTTCTTAGCCTCGTATGAATTTAGCTTACGCCTTCGCATTCTATTAGGATAAACTATAAACTACAGAGGAAGGGGAGGGGGGCTTCCCTCGTACTCAGATTCGCAGATTTGAGCATCACTGCCACAATGAAAAATTTCCATAAGGATGAGTCCAGAGCAAAGACATGAAACATGTCAAAAATGGAGTTAAATTTTTCAAGGGCCCATGACGAGCAACATTGCGGAAGTAACTCTGACCTTGAGAAAACTGCTACCGTTCCAAAATCATGGCTTTTTTTACAGCAAACTGGGATCAATCAAAGTATTTTTCAAAAAAAAAAACACACGCCAAGAAGAGATCATCCTCTCCTGCCTTAAGACTGGTTACACCCAACTCACCCGCTCTCACCTCGTCTAAAGCCTTCACGATCCTCCGCCATACAACTACTCCCATCCAGAGACCAGTCCTCGCCCAACTACGTTTCCTCACTTCTGATCTCCGCACTATGCAACAACTCCGGTTAACCGTCTCCAACCTCCTCAACGACCTAGGTTCTACCTATTTCTTCCAATTACTCTAATTATAAATGTAATAATTAAGTACAAATTAACGCAGAGCTGATGCCTCGTTTAGAGCAGTCACATAGCTTGTAAAAAAATTTAAATATTCATTCGTTCATACTCTCAGAATAGCGAAAAATGCCATTATTCACGAAGTAAGCCCAGAAACCCGGAATACAACTAGACGACTCCGGAAGCTATCTAAGGAATCGTAAATTTGGTATGAATTGAGAAACCATGAAAATAGATGAGATCGAATGTGTCTCTGGCTAAATAATTTTTCCAAAAGATCTTGGAAAAATTTTTTTTTGGTCGACGGAAGTTCTCGAATTTTCTTTTTTCCATTTAGGACTTTGAGATCGATACATGAGTCTTGTCACGGTACAGCGACGAAGACGACGTGCATCGTACGCAGTAAATAGCGGATCTTTAACTGCCTTCACACGCACTACCAGTAAATATTTTTCAGCATTTTAAACGTCCATAACAGTTGACATATTCGTCTGGTTTCAATCTTCCCTCTTTCGACGAAGGGTATCGCATCCAAAATGTAATTACTACTTTCTCGTACTGTTCCCGAGTATTATTCCTCCTCCGTACCCAACTTACAAAATAGGATTCTCAAAATCCGTCGCCGCCCTACAGGAAACTGCAATGCAATCCTGGGCAGTTGTCTTTTAGCTGTCAACGACAGACTTTTTTTGCTGTTTCGAGACGTAACTATACTCGTATTCACCTATTATAGTCTTCTATCTACACGAGTCGACAACTCGCGAACGCATTAGAGAAGTATATACTCTATTCCAGGTCAACCGTATGAAGAAATATTCGATCTATCTATAGCTTCTAGCTGTTTTCATGTACAGTAGTAATCTCTCTTCCGTAAACACGTGAACTCGATATTTTTAACGAATAATGGCTGTTATTAGAAAGATATCCAGTTAATCGTCGCCGAGTACATTCCACCGCAAATAGTCGTCGCCACCGGTCACCATCGCGGGTCTCCACTGCACGCGCATCGTCATCTCGCACCGAAAGCCGGAATGTAGGTACAATATTATTGACTCGCAGACACGTAATTCACTAGCGCGGTATCGCTCATTCAATAATCTGGTAGAGTTCTTCCGGGCGGAAGTCGAGAGAATAAAAAGAAATGAAAACACGAACGCTAGAATAAAATATGTAACTTCGCGCTATTTACAATGGTGGAAAAAAAAAGAAGAAAAATTAACGACCTCGTGTTCCCATTATCTCATTAGGTTATTGTCTGCATTTACGTAGGTTGAACTCGTATTTGAACAACAATAATTTGTCTTTTAACGAGGGTAATTTTGCTCATCAAACAATATTTTGATGATTCATTTTACATTTTGTAACGGCGCGAACGTACAAGCATTTTTGTTTTTTTTTTTTGGTTCGAAGATCGCTAGCACCTCCTACAGAATATAATATACCTTGTTTAATAAAAATTTATTACGCGTAAAATAATCAAACTCCGATCTGTATCAGAAAAGTGCACCACGATCCATAATAAACGAGGAGGGGGCAATGGAATGGGGGCAGGAATAATTTGACGTTCGAGTGCACCTTTCATTTAATTCATTACGTAATTAGATTTTTAAATAGAGGTCCGCGTCATTATTATCTATTTTCGTGAAGATCTTTTGTAACCGAATTGCCTGTACAGTATCGCAACGGATATACATTTCAATAAAGGTTGAAAAACTTTTTTTTTTACGACATGCATAGGAATGTAGCGGTGGTATGTAACGAGAGGTGGGACATAATTATATTCTCGCGTATAACCTCCTCTCCATGTTACAGATGTGCAGGTTTGTTTACCTGACTCGGCTTCTTTTTCCTTTCTGGCGCTCCGCTAATACTGACGATTGTTCGAGAGCATAAACGTACATAGATTCAAAAATCCTTTCATTTGCAGCGCACATGCTCGCTCTGAGAGCTCAACTACATAAGTAGCGACGGCCAAGTTGCTCGAGCAATTGAGCGACCAAACCAAAAGAATTTGGTTCAGTCGCTCCAGCAATTGGGCTACCGCTGCTTATGTAGCTGAGCTATGATACAGCAACTGCGAATTGAAAATGAAAACGACTCTTTAGAAGAAATGGAATTATGAGCTACAAAATCAAAACTAACGAAAAAAGGAGAAAAGAACGGCGAGATGAAGTAAATCGTTCTCATCAATCTATATTTACTTTCCTAGAAAACGCCTACAGACCAGCGAAGATTTCGGCCGACACAATCTACGACTTACTTATCACTCATCTCGAACAACAAATGGAAAATACTCCGATTGACTTCACCAAAAATCTTTCATATACTCTCTCACTTCTCCACAACTCCTCCACAACGAACGAATGACCGGAAGCATAGTAACTCAGATCGTCCATCTCTGCTCGAAAAAGTCAGCCCCGGTCTCGCAATTCACTCTCTTGGTCCCAAACTACAACTCTTGAACGCAGCTGCTTCCGAGGCTCAGTGCTCGCCTCCACGCCCTGGAATATATCAAGTGGAACAGAAGTTTTTCAACATTTGATTGTATGCGAATGACACCATCGTCATCACATCCGGTAACACCAAAGAAGAGCCAATCAAGGGAGTGATGGATTGCATCACCTTGATCTCAGAAGAACTTTCTGTTTCCATCAATCTGCTCCTCAATATCGGCAAGACCAGAATACTGCTGAAGAATCAACTGCCACTTCACCTCAGAGATGATGGCCAAGAGATGCTCACCTTCAATGTACTAAGCATTCAAGGCAATTAAATACCTCAGCGTAGTACATAACTGATAACAAACCAAGCTTCAGGGCACACTTCGAGCCAATGGAGGAGAAATTGATAACTCACATTTTCCTCTTCCAGAAACTCGGCCGGAACTTTACAGCACGAAAAGTGATATTCCAAGGACTGATTTTATCCCGTGCTAAATATTGCTCATCTACATGGTATCACAGATTCCACCTGAAGACATACCGTGAGTCCATTACTGGAGTCTACATCACTTCATAAAGCATCCCGGCTGGAAATTGAAATTTTATTAAGTCCCTAAATCAGGTCAAGGTCATTGATGACGTCATAAAACATCCCGGCTGGAAATTGTAATTTTTCCAAGTCCCTGAAGTAGGTCAAGGTCAGGGTTATTGATGACGTCATGAAGCGTCACACGTCACGTCACGCAGTTCACAGAAACTCCCGGTGGAAATTGAAATTTTTTGAAGTCCCTAAAGTTGGTCAAAGTCAAGGTCATTGATGACGTCATAAAGCGTCAGACGTCACGTCACTTCACGTCACGCAGTTCACAGAAACTTCCAGAGGAAATTGAAATTTTTCCAAGTCCCCAAAGTAGGTCAAGGTCATTGATGACGTCATGAAGCGTCACACGTCACTTCACGTCACGCAGTTTAGGAAAACTCCCAGTAGAAATTGAAATGTTTGCAAGTCCCTAAAGTAGCTCAAGGTCATTGATAACCTTATGAAGCATCTCGGCTGGAAATTGAGATTTTCAGAGTCCCTAAAATAAGTCAAGGTCATTGCTGACGTCATAAAGCGTCACACGTCACGTCACGCAGTTCACAGAAACTCCCGGACGTGGACGTTTTCTGAGGATGTAATCTCCCTAACAAAATACCGGGTTCCCCGCTAGAAAAAGGTCAGCACGTGAGTGTGCTTGTGTCCGCGCGAAAGCTAAGTCCGTTGCTGCTAGTTGCTATTGTACTCGCTGCTAGCCTACCACTCCATCTTCATTATTATATTTTCATGATTTTTTTTTTCATTTCATTTTTTTTTCTCTATTAATTATTATTTATTTTTTATTTATTTTATCATGTTTTATTATTTTTTTTTATTATTATTTTTCTTAAGGTTGTATTCAATATTATCTTGTTGGGTTGGTGTCGGTGGTAATTATCCTACAGGCTGTTATCGGCACTACCCAAAAAAATAAACAAGGGAAAAAGAAAAGAAAAGATAGTTGAGAGATCAATTAAGTGGGTTCTATTAAGAGGCATGCCAGTCTCACACTGGGGACATTTTTCTCCAGTTGGAACCGACGACGAAGGCGGTTTTGTGCGACAAGGCGAAGCTGTTTCTCCGGCCAATGTATTCCAGGCCTTCAAGGACGCCACCACTGAAGAATGGGACAGAGCCTGGAAGAGTATCACGCCAAAAACGTGGCCCCAGAAACTGTTCCCATCAGTCCGTGACCGACTAAAAATCAAAACTCCTCCTACCTTCTGAATATCACACGCCATATCCGGCCTCTTCCGCTCGTTTTTTCGACAACCTTTAGTCTGCCGAACATGTGGTGGCCGAATGCATTCGGTTCACAGTCCGACACCCAACGGACTGGGATAAACTTGAAGAGTACCACCTATTCTACGCGCAAAAATGGATACTGAAGCTGTGAAAGACTGAAAACCCACACTTTCGCATCAGAACTCTGGCACTGATGTAAGTCCTCAGTAATTCAGCGACCTAACCATTCCCAGACAATCGTTCCTAGTTGGCGAACAACTCTAACTAACTAGGCAGGGCATTCCAATAAACTTCAAGGTGTCATCGGACTGTTGCTGCTCATCTTCCAGAGGCCATCCAATGGTAGTTGATAATCAATGACCACGGACCTTTAGGCAGAATTTCAATCGCACTCACCCTGTTGATGCGCCTAACTACTGGGATTGCCGCTTTTGGCGAAAAGTGGAGTACTGGTCAAATGGTGTAGATCAGCATGTCCTTCTGTTTCAGCATAGGATAAGATGTTGATAATTAGGCAACATTTTGTGTAATATAATAACTTGCAATTACAATGCCCACACATGTCCTCTGTCTTGGAAAATTTGTGCGCGGTGCATCTTTTAAGACACTGAGTATGTCTATTCCAAGTTTTTTTCTCCTCCCCCTGACCTTGAGGCCACTGTCTAGGCAACCTCGGGCCAACAGCGGTTATGAATGATGAACCAACACTAAGAATTATACTTTTGTCCTCCCTCCCCCCCTCCCTACTACCTAACGTCTAGAATGAAAGAAGAGAAGAGCCCGAACATTGTTTCTCTTCTGTACGGTCACCTGAGGTGTTACTCTCCAGACTAAGTTCAGGCCAGTTGGGAAGATGATTAAAAGCCGCAGAATGATTGGGGAATCCGTTCAAGTTGTGAAGAGAGTGGACACATCGCGTATGCGTCTTGCGGGCCTAGCCTACGTTTGTTTCAAGATGATCTCAACGGAATAAGAAGAAACTTGACGATCTGACCGGAAATTAAAGAGGAAGAAAAGAAGACACAGCAACGCCAAAGGACAACTTTGCCAAGCGTCACTTTTACGGAAGAAGAAGAAAGACTGCTATAACCAGCCAGAGGGTTGTGACGGTGTAGGCTCAAAAACATGACCTTTGAATTTTTAAATTAATACTATGGTTTTAATGCTCTATTCAACTGTCCTCTTTTTGCTCTTTGTCTAGGAAATTTGCTGAAGACTGAAGATCACAGAGTTCCATCCTCTTGAGCCAACGAATTTCGGTATTGATTAGCAGATCTTTAGTGCCTCCTCATTGTATGACGTTCGTCCAATCTTTTCTCGCCTTTACTCGAGCGTGTTTTTCATTGATTCATCAAAATTTGAGATCCCAAGGTCCCGGTGGAGATCCGCCACCCGCGGTTATCAAAAGGTGTTGGCCATTGCTTCAAGGAATTTGCTCTGCATTCGTTGAATAATCTACCTGTTTGAGAGCTGTGAACCTTAGATTGCGTGCGTTCACTCACTTCTTACAACCTGCACAGTATCAGGTACATATGATATGCGGGACTCAGGAGAATTCAGACTCTCGGGGACTCCAATTTAAAACCAATTCGACCCATAGAACAGGATCCCTGTTATTTCAAATTCGACTTCCTCATCTTGCAAAATAAGTAGATGTCCATCTCGTACAAAATTACGCTAGGGAAAAAACAAAAAGAAAACATCGTCATAAGCATTGACGAAGGTAAATCTCAAATGTAATACACGTTCCGCTCTTTGACCCGTGATAAATGCATTTGTACGGCGACGGCGTTTGGGACCATGCTTCATGAGAAATAGACTCACAATATAATAATGTATGAATGGAAAAGACCTGATAAACGTCGAACTCCTGTACCATCCGCGAATTCAATCAATTTTCACGCGTTCGAAAACTTTTGTTCCGAACTGTTATAGGCTCTTTCAAACTTTTATTACAACCACATTCCTAAAACATACGGTAACTTCTTCGAAACTTTTCTTCCATTGAAGTTCTATTATAGAATTTACAGCCTCGAGCGAGAACGCCCGATGACGTAGCCGTTGATCATATATAATTTAGCGTACATTTTCTCGTATCGAGAGAAACCTAAATGAATCGATGTTACTCCATTCATTCATTGTACGTATTAGTTACATCGTCCTAACAATGGGTTTGGTAAGCTAATAAATTAATGTAACGATATTTCGTTACACATTCCAATTCCAAGTACATAACTGGCAGTCTGCATTCGTGAACTGTTGCTCATTTTTGTGTTTCTCTCTCTCTCTTTTTTTTTCGCGCAGGTAAGAAAATGCGATCCGCTGTACACTTTTCACGGGCCTGACGTGGTCTCTGTGCAAAATCCATTTGATTATACGACGTCGACGTTCGCATTCGCCATAAATCACACGCTTATAACGGTCAACTCGCCCCGTTGTAAACGAGCGAACGCAAATTACTCGCGCGACGCGCCTAATTTTAACCGCGACATTTATTTTCAAATCAAAACAAACAACGAGTAGGAATGAAAAAAAAAGACGAAGAAATTCGATGTCGAAAAAGATTTAATCACACGCTTGCACTTGGCAAAGATTAGGAGAAGTAGCTGTCGACTGCTGCTGGCTGTTGCACGAAGTAATAAATTAGTCTGCGAAAAATCGTGTCACGTTGCGCTCGAACGCAAAATACACGCGTAGAAAGAATACAAAAACTTTTTCTTTCCCGACGCATCGAAAATTTCAGAAAAGTACTTTGATGTTCCGGTAATGTCGCCGAAATACTTCGATTATAAAATACCTTTGCCCCTTAAATTCGTTGTCGTCGATGGGGAAAGATCAATCATTAGGCCCTTAAGTGCGGGGAAGCTGCTGATATGTCGGTGACTGTAAATTTGTAGAAACCCGGAGATGATGTAATTCAACGCACGTGGACTTATCATGACGTTGGCGATAAATTTATTCGAAGAAAACTGAAAAAAGTGCAGCGTAAGATTCTTATCGGCACTGAGCTTTAAGTAGAGTGCAAAAAAGAAATCTACCATTTTGTGCAAATTGGATCCTGTACGTATGTCTCCAGCTCCCTCTTCAGGGATTGAGCGGGAAGGGAAAAAGAGAGATTTTCTGGAAAAGCCCAATAAATGAGGATCATTCTTCATGTCTACTTGTAAATGACCTCATTTATATTTTAAGGCCACGACTGTTTTGCGATGAGATCATAGCTTAGCTTGTGAATCTCTCTCACAGAAGCGCGGCCGGTTCTTGGACTATAATATTGGCGAGGGGTACTGTAAAATAAACAATCTAGCTAAAGAGGCGACTCACTCCCTCTGTTCGTTCGCCACTTAAATAATACGGGGGGGAGGGGTGTCTCACTTGTATCAATATTAGTGACGTCATTAGGTCGACGTCGGAACCAAGTGATGGGAGCCTGATATGGCATCAGCATTCAAGATCATCAGCTCGGGCTCATTCTCTTCCTTACTCTCTTTTATTCTCGGAATCAACAACTCCGCCAGTAGACGACGTTATGAGTACTGATGACGTCACAGGCAATCATCACAGATGGTTACGGTGTTAGAAGGGCTAATGACGTCATCAGCAGCGCCGTCGCCAGACTTCATGAGGCCTAAAGCAAAATTTTCACATGAGGCCTTTTTTCAATTTAGGCTACTCTAATATCTTTCTGAGACACGAGTTTGAGACTCGGGCTGGAGACTTGAAACTGAGACTGAAGCTTGAGACTTGAGACTAAGATTCGAGCTTGAGACTCGACACTGAGACTCGAGCATGAGATTCAAGCTTAAGAATCGAGGCTGAGACTTAGAACTAACACTCGGGATCGAGACTCGAGTTTGAGATTTAAGGTCAAGACTCGAGACAGACACTTACGACCGAGACTTGAGCCTGAGACTGAAGCTTGAGACTCGAGACTAAGATTCGAGCTTGAGGCTCGGGACTGAGACTCAAGTTTGAGACTAGAGACCGAGACACGACATTGAGACTCGAGCTTGAGAATCGAGGCTGATTCGAGACTGACACTCGGGACTGAGACTCGAGCTTGACACTCAAGCTTAAGAATTGAGGCTGAGACTCAAGACTAACACTCGGGATTGAGACTCGGGACTGAGAATCGAGTTTGAGATTCGAGGTCAAGACTCGAGACAGACACTTGGGACCGAGACTTGACATTGAAACTCGAGCTTGAGTATAGATGTTGATTCGAGACTGACACTCGGGACTGACATGACACATGAGCTTGAGACCTGAGACTGAGACTCAAAGACTGAGACTCGAGCTTGAGACTCGAAGCTGAGACTCGAAACTGACACTAGGGACCGAGACTTGAGACTGACACTCGAGCTTGAGACTCGAAACTAAGACTCGAGCTTGAGGCTCAAGGAGACTGAGACGCAAGACCAAGACTCAAGATCGAGACTCGGGGCTGAGACTCAAGCTTGAGACTCGAGACCAGCCGGAGACTAAAGACTGAGACTGGAGCTTGAGACCGGAGACTGAGACTCGCACCTGAAATTCGAGCTTGAGACGTCAGCTTGAGACTCGAGATTGAGACTTGTGACTCGAGATTGAGACTCGTCGCCAGACTTTTAGAGACCTAAAGCAAAATTTTCACGAGCTCTTTTTTCAATTTAGATAATTTTAATTTTTCCCCCTCCGCCGGCGCGAGGCCTACAGTAGTGCGAGGCCTGAAGCGGTAATACCTTCTCGCCAGCCCCTGGTCATCAGCTTCGACTCTCTCTTTCTCTCTTTTATGCTTAGGATGACTCACTCCACTCGGAAGTCTCCGAACAGTCTCCAGTATACTGCTCGAGTCTCCTTTCTTCTTGGCCTCCGGGTCATATCTGATGACGCCATACTTGCAGGTTTCAGAATTGAGTACTACTTCTTACTTTCATCATACTAGGTTATATAGTGTACTAGACTACACTAGGCCTATTATCAGCCTTCCTGAAATCTTAAACCTTTTGCTTTGGCTTAGAAGCCGTATGCCCATTTGCAATGAGCTGCTATCGGCTTATTTCTAATTTCATCAACTGCTTCAAGTTTTTCATGATCAGCCTAAAATGAGTTCAAAAGTCGGCTTCTGCTGCTATTAAGCCGTTCAACTTCTTTGGCTTGTCAGCACTGAGCCAAACACAACCAAGCGACATGATAACGATCTGGAGAACAGGAGAAATGTTTATTCACTATAAGAGGAGATTATCCTATTCCCCAGATCGTTATCATGTCGCTTGATTGAGTTTGGCTAAAAAGGGTCCATATGCTCCAGTGTGCGAATTACTGTCATCGCCTTTTCTATATTTACTAGATGTACATCACTGATCCTAATATTGGAAATTGAATTTTCAAATAATGATGACTCTTGATAAAGAGACAAGAAACGGATCCAATAAACTTAAATGAAGAAGGACAATGATGAATTTAATAAAAATTTTATAATTTGATAACACAAGACTCTACAACTTAACAACCACCTATGATCTATCACTTAGTACAGTTGAATCTGTGTTTGTTTATTTCAAGTCACTTTTCGGTGTTGAAAAGAAATACTATTGAAATCCCCATGATATCGAAAGATTTCTCGTGCGATTTACATAAATTTGGATGATTTGTTCTTATTAAAGCCTGAATCAAGCTTGAAGAGTGATGAATACTGATACAATATGAATAAATCAAAACCAGTGAAATCGAAATTATTACGCATGCCTCAAATTGAAATTCCATCAAATTTTGGGCAGCCTCCCACAGGGATGCTCAATTAAAAACGAAAATCTATACATACAACCTATGTGGGTTTTAACGGTAAGACATTTCCGTCCTTAGTACTTTATAAACAAAATTTCTAGATGAACCGATACCGAGCCCAAACGAGTAAACCACTCCAAGGAACTAATGATAGAGGATGGACGATGTAAACCTTGTACAGATTACAATCATACTCTGCCTAATTCTCCATCAAACATGATTGTACTCGAACCGATGCATCCCACGTGCGAAAATAGCGCTTGCCATTCGCGCGGAGCGTTTACCGTACTCGCGAAAATAGATCGAAAAGTGTTATCTAATATAGATCTGCGTTGCTTCGTAAAAGTTCCGTTAAGTTTCAATAACTGGTTCCGCGGATCGTCAACTATGCGAACAAGGAAGGCGTGTCCGATATACAAATTTCTCGACGCGCTTTACCATAGCGCGGCGGCGGTACCTCGAAGTTACCTCTCCTAAAAAGCAACCAGACGGAAAGGTCGTTCGCGAATGGAATGGAATTAACCGGTGTGGACATTAGGTCGCGGAACATTTCGCAAATATACGCGGTTTTAATGCACGCCGCGAAACCTCTCCGGCCCCTCCGTCTACCAGCGTCGACATCAACATCCGCATGCTTGCGTATCAGGTTTACCTTGGTCCTTGGTGCCGAGAATCGAATCGCACTCGTTGCAATTTTCAGAACGAACGTTCCGACGCGTCATCGGCGACAAATTTATTACGGAATTAACGGTGGAAATCCTAGCTCGCGCGTGCAAGACCGTCGACGTCGTCGTATCTTTCGCAAACGCCCGCCGTGCGAAACTTTCTCCCAATTTTTAAGTACAATAATATACGATTGCGCGGGAAGAAACATACTATAGGCCGTCTTTACGTAATTTAGAAGGATTTAAATTTGAACGTTTTATTATCGCTAGCTAGTCGCCTTTCGCTCCATTAAAAAAGTACTCTCGCTACTCTTTTGAAAGATATGAATCTTGACGAGCTGGAAACGAAATTCCTAAATTAACGTACCATCAAACGTCGTTGAAAAATAAAAAATCGTAAACTAATGAATGGACGCTCGCGTACATACGCATTCTTCAAGGAACATAAATTTTGGCAATCTTGTGACCGGAAATATATATTAGAGGGAGTAAGAGAGAGCGCGGTCAAACAGTCTTTAACGTGAACCGAACTCTTCTACGAATGTCGAAATGACTTTTTAAAAATTACGTATAATACTCCGCAATGTCGACATTATGGACTCATGGTTAGACTCGTGCATGCGCAACTTGAGTTACGATTTCCAGTAAAAATATTCATTTTCGTAAATTTTTTTTCCGTGTCATCGACTAATATGGATTTTCCTTCCTGCTAATTTTATACACGTTTGGCTGTTTTTCAAACTAAGCACGATTTCTCGGTAATCCGCGAAGTCGTAACGTATATATAGAGGTATACACACGCTGAAAATATAATAATAATAAAAAAAAAAAAAGGAGTAAAAATTCTAGTTAATTGAATTTCTTCATTCATAGAGCGCTCGCTATATTCACGCGATCTCGCGATAACAAAATTTCCAGACTGGACTGTTTGCTTTTAGTGCACCCTCCTCCCCCATTGTCTGTGTACATACGGGTAACGCGAAACTATAAATTATTCTCGGATTTTAATTACGCAAATTTACCACGCCCCCAACCCCGTTCGAGACGACCATTTAAACCCCGGGAATGAGCAACGTGCTCGTCGACGTTATATTATCGAAAAACGTAAACAGAAACGAGGTAAACGATCTTGCCGGAGCACATGTTTACCCGCGACCACACGCTATTTGCACATGCACATTATATATTTGTTTATTATAAAAAGAAGGAATTCTGAAAAACTTACGTTTCGTATGTGTCATCGAGAACGGCAAGATGTGTTTCGACCCACTTAGATGTGATCATCATAGCGAATAGAGAATGATCGACCGACGTACGAAATTTCTCATGTAGACGAGGATGAAATCGGGTTTCCTTCGGGTGCACTACCGGCTGTGCAAAAATTTGCGAGTATTTCCTCACCAGCTAGACTTTAATATGAGCTTTACAATGACTCACCTTATAAGTAAGCACAGCCTGTTTTATAGACGACGATTGGAATCACAAACTCTTAGAGATACGATGCCCTCATGCTCGTTTATTGCAAGTCTATCCTGATTCCTGAGTATCCTTCTCACCACCCAAGTATATCGATGACGTCACACCTTTCTTGCACTTGTATTTTTTCTTGGTAAACAATCAACCGCAAGCTTGAACTTGAGGAAGAAGATTTTGACTTTAGGAGTCTTAGCCTAAAATCCTAGGTCAATTGTAACCTACCTTTGTTGCCCAGTAGAGAAATTCAACTCAAAATCCAAAGTTATAGTCTGGCTTAAAGTTCAGAGCTCATCCTTCCTCGGGGCCCACCTCTACAGTTTTTCAAAATCCTCTCGGAACTTGAAATTTTTCCAAGTGCCTAAATTAGGTCACATGTTATTGATGACGTCGCCAAGGTCGGATGCGAACGTTTCAAAATAGACTCTTACCCAAAAGTGCTCCTCTAGCTTAGATGCTTATTGCTAGAAACCTTTTCGGACGCGGATGATGTCCGAGATTGTCACTCGCTTAGCTCGAAATTAGTCTAAATAAAAGGAGTCTCAGACTAAAATGCTCTTTTGGACCTACGTTTAGCTTCAAACTACATGATCGGAGCCTACTTCATAACTTAGAAATTTTCCATTTATACAGAGGTTTAAGTCATGGCCTGAAATTTTCTCAAGTTCCTTCGATAAAATATAATTAGAGCTCAAATTCCTTTCAAATTCCTAAATACGACAACAGAAATCTTAGAATGTTCCTCTCATTTATATCCATTCCTAGCTAATTTGGAGACTTCTCTAGGCATTAGGGCGTGTTTGGGAAATACAGCGATACTTTTTGCAGCGCCGGTGGTCGAGCGATTGAGTCGCGGACTTCCGATTCAGAGATGTATCGTTTAAACTTTGTAACTAGGAGGACAAAAATATCCGTTCTTTCAACTTCCTCTCCCTTACCTCTCGAAATAAGAATTCACTACGGTCAGACTCGATCTCTAATGCCTCTTCCCCAGCGACGGACTTGGCTTTTGCGCGGACACAAGCACACTCACGCGCTGACCTTTTTTTAGCGGGGAACCCGCTATTTTGTTAGGGAGATTACATCCTCAGAAAACGTCCACTTCCGGGAGCTTCTGTGAACTGCGTGATGTGTGGCGCTTTATGACGTCAGCAATGACCTTGACTCATTTTAGGGACTCGGAGGAATTTCAACTTCCAGCCGGGATGCATTATGACGTCATCAATGACCTTGATTTACTTTGGGGACTTGGAAAAATTCCAACGTCCAGTCTTCATTATAATCAGGCCTAGTATTGTTAGGGGGATTACATCCTCAGAAAACGTCCGCGTCCGGGAGTTTCTGTGAACTGCGCGACGTGAGGTGACGTGTGGCGCTTTAGGACGTCATCAATGACCTTGACCTACTTTAAGGACTTGGAAAAGTTTCAATTTCCAGCTGGGATTCTTTATGACGTCATCAATGACCTTGACCTTGACCTACTTCAGGGACTGAGAAAATTTCAATTTCCAGCCGAGATGCTTCATGACGTCATCAATGACATTGAGCTACTTTAGGGACTTGCAAACATTTCAATTTCCACTGGGAGTTTTTCTGAACTGCGTGACGTGAAGTGACGTGTGACGCTTCATGACGTCATCAATGACCTTGACCTACTTTGGGGACTTGGAAAAATTTCAATTTCCTCTGGAAGTTTCTGTGAACTGCGTGACGTGAAGTGACGTGACGTCTGACGCTTTATGACGTCATCAATAACCTTGACGTTGACCAACTTTAGGGACTTCGAAAAATTTCAATTTCCACCGGGAGTTTCTGTGAACTGCGTGACATAACGTGTGACGCTTTATGACGTCATCAATAACCTCGACCTTGACCTACTTCAGGGACTTGGAAAAATTACAACTTCCAGTCGGGATGCTTTATGAAGTCATCAATGAATTGACCTTGACCTACTTTAGGGGCTTGCAAAAATTTCAAATTCCAACTGTCATTATATCAGGCTAGCATGCAGTACACTGAAAAGAGCCCAGTCAATTCCATTTCTGAAGGGGCATTTCCGCGCCGCCGAGATCGCGAGGAGGGGAGGTTGCGGGTTCCTCGCTGCCATTGCAAACCTGCAATGGCATCAAATTTTTTTCATTTTTTACCCTTTTCTTTTTATTTATTCGAGAAATTTTTCACGCGCGGACATTTTGGCGCGCGGACGTGCCTTAATTAACCGCTGCTCTTCCCTTTCAAGGTTTTCTGCTGCACATTCGCATCAGCTTACTTCTTTTGATGCTGGTAAGGTCATTACTGTTTATTGGAAATTTTTCAATTTTGATCTCGATTATCAAACTTGAACTTTTCTCAAGATCCTGAAAACAGAAAGTTTGGAATGTTGCCTACTCTGCAGCACTGATAGTCTCATTAAAATAGCTCCTTCAAGTAACGAAATATGCAATACTTCATACACCAATTGGCCTAAACCTTTCAATAAGTCAGATATACAATGTTTCAAACTCCATAAGACTCATAAACTAGGTTTCTTGCCTCCCCTTATTTAATTCCATCGCAGAACCCGTGAGTTTGACCTAAATGTGGAAGGAGACTGCTTTAGCACATGAAGACTTGTTTTATACTCACTGTACACAATCGACCTACCTGTATTAGGGCAGTATAGGTTCACACGGGTAAACCGCACCGCATTTTTGGACCTAAGAGTGACAAGCGGAAGGTCCAAACGACACCAAAGTAATGCGCGGCGCAACAAGCATTTCTCCTTATGCATGTCGCTCCGCGCAATGTTGTAGCGTCGTTCGAACCTTCCGCTAGTCATTCTTAGGTCCAAAATGGCGGTCCGGTTCACCCGTGTGAAACTATACTGCCTTACCTACATCAAATGGAAGCACAGTCGCAACATTCTTGGACGGCAGTTAATGGATCACAATAGTTTGTAACTGAAACTCTCCAACAAGCAATGAACGAAATCAGTCAGTCAATTCCACAAAAGGACTCACCCAAATACCTTGGAATGTATCTACACTCGTAGGAAAACCATTAAACCCCCGACGAAATCGTCACCCATACACCTGTTACCCAAGTTCCTTGTTCGATTCCCTCCCTCCTCGGGTATACATGGTTATGATCGGAAAAGTCCCTAAGTTACAGCTATTTAAAATGACATACCCGATAGTCTAATTTGATTAAGCTCATGGAAAGGTTGTACGAGGAATCTTACATAAATTGGTCACGGCGCGGCTGGGGAACATCAAGGTGCACTGGGTGCAAATGCACCTGGTGAAAAATTTCCCGTAGTCAAACATGTTTGTAAGCAATTTTTCACAAATTGGGATGAATGCATCTGGTAGGAAAGAAGGAAATTGCCGCTTCTAAAGAACCTACCTCCGTCTATTCTCACTGTCTGGGAAACGAGCGATGGAATGATAGCTATTGAGAACCTCGAATTCATTAACCCTCTGGAACATCCATAAATGAGACACTAGGTACTCTTTGGTCTCTTTATATTAGTTCTGTACAACGGGAAATAAAATGGTGCTATTTTAGTCGACAACTTACCTTTGTGCCAGTCTTTTGAAATAGTCTTTTGACCAAAATTAGTTTTCCTCGTGTCCTGAAAGTTCTTAAGTTTGTCTTCGTATGAATACGTCTTCAAAATAATCATTGGTCAACAAGTTAATCACCTCCTTCTTTCAATCTCCGCTCGTGTACACATACACATTTCCAAAATATTCTAGAATCTCCATGCGCCCACACTCAACACTCCACGAAAAGGCCCGCGCCAAGTTTCAAAATTAGGAAGTTTCCCGTACGTGACCAATTTTGGTCGAAATCACCAGATGAATCAAGGCACAGAATGGCATACGTACTCACGTACGTCGATTTCACTTTGTGCGGCTTTTTGATTATTAGCTTATTATTCTTCTTCGCCCTACGCGGTCGGGAAGGAACAAATTTCGAAGCTCTCTATACTGCACGATATAGTCCGAAGTAAAACCGGAAGAGGAAGTCATTGTGTGTACATTATGTTATGTGCGGTAACGAAAATTTGATTATAACCTACGTTCCCTCGACGGACAGAGTAAGGGTTCTTACCGTCGTTTCTATTTTTCTTTTTTAGCCAAAGTACGAATCTTCGAGGGTTGCCAATTTTCACTGCGAACGCAGCAGCGGAAGAGCGTTCAAAAGTTTATCATTCTTCCCTCTGGGTCCATCACTTCTTCCTACCTACCTTATTTTGCACGTTTCACTCTCGTGTAATAAGTTATTTGGAAGCACGTTTTCGAATGCAGACTCTCTCGCTTGTTGTTTCCGCACAAGTTCGTCATTCTACCCGTGGGATGCATCATTCCTTTTTTACCATACAAAAACACGTACGTACATATTATGTTTAATCCTTCGCGCGCGCGTTGCAAAACAAAATAAGTTATTGCACGAGCAAACACCTGAATGGAGTGAAAATATCATCTCGTGGATTCCGACGATGATGTTGTTTACTCTTTCGTTTCTTTTGTTTTTTATGGCGAACACGAGCGTCGAAGACGCACACAAGCGCGCACGATAAATGCTCCCGTTCGATCTCAATTATCTTGGAAAGCCCGCGCTTCGCGGAATAAAAAATATTATCGTTTGAGAACGTTGGGACGCGTGCCGCGAATTAGGGTCCGAGCCAGCGATCAGTCATCAATTTGTTGTAGGTAGGTACAACAACCTACTGTTGTCGTGTGCGTGGAAGCTGAGATACATACCGAGAAAAAATTTCTCATACAAAATAGTCATGCAAACTTGGCACATTTTCTTATCAGTATTCGTAACATTATCGACAGATATTGTTTCGTTCGGAACGTGCAGAAGTTATGTGAAGGCGTTTTACGAGATTTCGTTACAAGCCATTATTAAATAAGAAATTCTAAAGATAGTTACATGAACTTGTGAATGTACGACACGTTTTGATCTGTTTATTTCTGAGTGTCTACTGGTGAGAATATCAGGAGAGAGACCGGATTTTTTCAAGATGATTGTGGAAACAAAAACTAAAGGAGAGCGTGATATAATCAATGTACTTGGGTCAGAAAGAGATAGACGAGAGACTTGAAGTGGTTACAAGCGTAAGCGAATGACATTCACCGGATGTCACTTAAAATCTTCAAAGATGAGAAAATTTGACGCAAGAGAATGCGACATCAGCTCATATAGAGGAGAAACCTCCAAAAATTCGATTCTCGACTCTATCTGTTCGATATTTTCATCTTTCAAGCGATATACAAAATAGGTACCAAGGAAATTTTGCAGATTCTTGTCTCTAAAATCGATCATTAAAATCGATGATCGAGATCATAATTGAAAAGTTTTCAATAAAAAGAGACCATGTGAGCAGCAAAAGAAGTGAGCTGATGCGAGTCTTTAGTGGAAGACCTTGAGAGAGGAGAGGGATGGGAGGCGTAGTGCAACCTTGGTGACTTAACCAGTGATCTTATTTTAGGGAGTACGAAAATTGAAAGTACAGATGATTTCTGCCCTGTCAGTAACGAGATCTAAACCATGGATCTCCGAATTAAAAATTCGCGAATTGACCGCTTGACCGCCAGAGTTGCAAAATGTATCGCTTTATTTCAATTTGAATTGATACTTAGAGGCCATAGGAGGTTATTGCAAACATGTTTTAATGCCGAGAGAAGACTTGGAATTTATTGAAGGGTGCATATCTGTCTCATTGATTTTCAGCCTCCGAACTATAGGTGATAATAGGGGGACTTAGGAAAATTTTGAACTCCGCTAGACTGCCAGATCTACGGATTTTTGCTCCTTGAAAGAAATACGGATTTCTCTACGGATTTTGCGTCAAATAAGGATTTCTTGTGCTCAAGGGAAAAGTATCTTAATCATTGCTATGAGAAATATATTTCTCTTGGTCGTTATAGGCTGATGTGGCAGTTCCACGTAACATTGAGTCGATCAAGGAAAAGTACCTCAGTCACGAGTATGAGAGGTACGTTTCTCCTGATTCTTATTTTCAGATCAGTGAATGTCCGTAGGAATTCGTTTTCAGGTCTTAAGAACAAATGAGGGATACGGATTTTTAAAAATATCTGGCAGCAGTGGACCTCCGAGCTATGGAAGGGACTTGGAAAATTTTCGACCTCTGTCGGATATGATAGGAGGGACGGGCGGCTGACCTTTTTTCTGGGCTACTCCCCGATAAAATAGGTTCCCTGTCAAAACGTTCCACCAGTGAGGAATTATTTGAGAATTGCAGACAATTTTCCAAAGATCTTATGCATCGGGCCAAAGCACCACACACGGTCAAAAGTCTGCATCATGTCGATGTCAACTGTGAGACATTCTTCCATCTTCAAACGCCTTTGTAACACCTTTGTGACTCGATGGACTTGGTCTACTGCAGTGTGTGTTTTTTAACAGCCAAATAAGTGATTGGGTAAGTTGATTATTGATTTAATTCGCTTCAGAGCTCACTTTTTGAATAGTTTAGATAATGTGATCAACAAAGAAATTGGCCTATAAGAAGTCGTCTAATCAGTTAGTTGACCTGGCTCGGATATCATGACAATTTCTTGGTACATGGCACAGGCGTAAGCTAGCATTTACAGTATAATTCTGCCCTGTTTAGGAAGAAGTCCTCATCTCCACAACCATCGATATTCAACATTGCAGAATGGGTATTCTTACAGATGAAGAAGAGTATATTATTTCTGCACCAAAAAGTTTATGGTATTATATCTTGTCGATACCGAATCAGAATACCCATCATTATTTCAGCATTGTACGGAATCTTAGATCATGAACCATGCTAAGAGAAAAACAGTGCTGTTTTTCCAGGAGGTCTTCTTCCTTGTCACGGCAGAATTCAGTATGACCGGAGTTCCGGTAGGGTTCTCGCAAGTTTTTCATTTCCAGCTTGACTCGCGAAATACGTCGACCAGGTGTTGAACAAACGCTTCAGCTTCATTCACGTCGCTCTTCATCCAGGCACCCGCATGTTTTATGGGTCGTATTTGCGTTATTGAACTTTTGAGCTTGTTGATAGCTTTCAATAACGAGTGATATGAGTCAGCGCCAGGACTCAACTTCTATCTTCTTTGTCCTTTTTGATAAGTTGGTTAGCTTACGTACTCTATTAAAAGTTGACTTCTCAGAAAAATGCTCGGTTCTGTGCCATACTCGTCTGACTCCGGCGTTTATGCAGTAGTTCACATATCACCCGCGGATAACGAGTTCTACTTGCTCGGATTTTCGTTTTTGTCGTTTGAGCTGCCTTGGTTACAGTTTCTAAAATTGATAGACTGCATTGTCCAGTATACTTCTAATGTTATCAAGTTGACTTGCAGTCTTCCATCCCTTCTCAATCTGAGTCTGTCCTTTTATTAAGGAGAGCATAACTTCTTTTCCTTCTGATTACCACATCGCTCAATACGTAAGGTCATCAACGTGTTCAAGTCGCAAATAGTTACTTGCACTTTATGTAACATGTCGAAGATTTTATTGGGGTCGGACGACCAATATGTCGGTTTTCCAGTCGACATCACTTCGCAAGAACCTGAGTTCACTACTTCAAACAAATCTCTCCCTTCAATAGTGGTTGGGCAAGAGCCAAACGCCTAGTGTTCAAAGTTGAAGATGTTATTGAACTTTGGAAGTTGAAGGCAGCACTCAACACCTGGAGTGATTTCAATAGATTGATAATCAATCTTACAATCACTGAAGATTTTAACTTTTCGTGATTTCTCATTTTTGAGTGTGTATCAGGGCCTACTGTGAATGGATGACATATTTTGTCAACATTATCATGTACAAATAAAACCTCGTTTTTGAATTACAAACAATAAAATACTGTCGTATGAATTTTCACTGACTGATTTTCAAATTCCAATCTAGCTTCAGAACAATGAGAAATTTGATGATTCATTTCTCGATCACGTGTTCGCGATTTACAGTTCAAGTGGCCATGCACTCGTAAATAACAACTTGATGATTTTTCACGGTATAAAATATTCACCGAATGATAACTATTGTATCGATATTAGCATCTTATTCTACGGAGTCCTGACAATTTTTACGGCCGTGGGGAATTCTAGTTTCATCGCCCTAAGCAGTAGCTCATATGGGTTTCAACTCTATCTCAGATTACGTGATGAAGGTTTGTGCGTTTTATTTTCTAACACACGTTCATTAAAACAGTCATACTAATTTTCTATGTAATTGTACTCGGCAGGTGGTCCACTTGAAACAGATCCAGTAGTTTCGGGAAGTGAAAAAGCCGAAAATATCTGCAAGGATATTAGCGACTGTGGATTCTTCCAAATGGTAAATTTATGTCCTGTCAATAGTCTCGGCTCGAACAACGATAATTCCTTGGAAAGTTCCTCTTCGGAACCTACAGAACTATACAAACTAATAGAATTCAAAGGATTCAACTCGATTGGTTGGCACAACCTCAAAGAATACGTTTTCACTTGTGATCCATTGAAATATCTGCACACTAGCGATGAATTTCTGGTGTACTATCACGTGTCAAAAGAATACAATGTTTCTGTAATAGAAGAATTATATAAACCGGGTCGTTTTGTGTTCTTAAATGTGATACCCGAGCAAATTGAGCACACGATACTCATTCTCGCTGAGGAGCCGGCTAGAGCTTACTCGACGACAGGATTCAATATTGAGTTTCATTACATCCAAATGAGAGAATATGTCGAACCAGGTAAGTAGAAAAATCGTTTTGCGCTCTCATCACGCAAAACGCTGTATTGTTTTCTTCTTGTCGGCAGCAAAAAATGAGGGTGATGATCCTTTGTGTAAACTGATTTCGCTCTCGATGGACGATCCCCACAACCAATATGAGCGTCTTTGTGCGGCGGTGTCCAAATCTTTCCACTTCATACGCGAGATACCCTTTCAGGATCTCAGCACTCTACCTTGCACTATGGAAAATATCTCCTTCAAGACTGAAGCAGGCAAGAAAGAAGCGACAGAGAGGTTGTACTACGAACGGATGACCTTGTGCAGAGCATCCAAATGGGAGTATTCGCATATCGATGAAAGTTCCAATAAAGAAGAGCTTTTTTTCATTTCTAGATCATACTTAACTAACGCGGTGTATGTCTATCGTCGTGATCCTCGGGACGAGAAAATCTACTTAGAAAATTTATGGACCGATATCAGCATTGTAGATGAATTAAATTCATTTGATTTCATCGAATATTAAAAATTACAGACTCGCGACAGTTGGAAAAATGCTTTTCTTATCATCGAACTGTCATATTTTTTCACATAGCGAGCATTCTCTGCGAGTGCCGAAGTCACCCAATCGACAATAGTAAGGCATTGCGCCAGTTGGCGGTTGATCATTCGACAATGAAACATCTCTGTGACAGTTTCCAATTAAAAATAGAGCATAATAAAAAGATGAGACCCAATAAGAGAGATAGTTTGAGTGAAGGAATGCCTTAGATGAAGCTGCCACAGAAAAATCTCTTTTGTCGACGCTGGTTTCTAGTCGATTTCGAGTCAAGCTCTGTAAATTTTTGATCGATTCATGATCAGAGGCTCTATTGCAATACTCTAGGAATCTATGCAAACTTTAAATTGATGCGGAATTTCTGAACTCCTACTCGACCGTGTTCACTACAAAATACCTAAAACACAAACAATCTGGGGTGACTGCATTTTACTCTCATCATCAGACCAGGTTAAAATTTACGCTATGCGAAAAACCCTTTTTTCATCATTCCTATGAGGTCCAAAGCAAACATTTCCCTCCTTAAGGGTGGTGACAAAGTCACTCGACAAGAGATTCTCCCGCTGTGTTTTTAAAAAGTTAAAATTCGATTAACCCAATATAGGTCAAGTACGTACGTTGTTTTAATGGTTTTAAATGTTTTGGAAAAAAGGATCTTCGCGTGGGTAAAAGCTTCGGCGTAAGGTCTGTACCGATGGTGGCCGACGATTACTAAAATTCTAAGCGTTCGCCGGGTCACGCGTTACGCTATCGTACGTGTCTTCGGGAGAAAACGCTTAACTCGTGGTGTTTATTTTCATTCTTAACGGCGGGAGAAAGTTCAACGTACTGTCTCCGATGTTTTCCTTGACGATGTCGAGTCGTCGTTGTATCATGTTTAATGTGTACTCCGCATTTCGTGGAAAACGTGTGTATTTAAAGTACGTACACAGTAAGCTTTTTACCCGCCGCGTGTACATCGCGCGAAGACTACTTGGAAAAGGAAAATAAGACGCTGCCGTTTCGTCGCTCTGATCATTTATGGGCGACGACACGCATGTAAACAACTAAGTTTCAAATTCTTCTTGTTTGTATTTACAACCTATCCGTATACTTCGTGTACATTGCAGGCCGAGAAGTCGAATGCCGACGAGAATTCTAATATTTAGTTTGAAAAAAAAAAAAAATAGAAAAAAAAAGTAAGGATAACAATAGCATTTTCTGGTACCACGTATCACGCACATGTACTACTGTATGCATTTTTGCCACTGCCGTACGTACGAAGCGGCAGATTCGGCTGTCAAAGGGCAAGAATTTGGCAGAGATGAGAGTCGGAAGTTGGATACATTTCTAAATTCAAGTTGAGCGTTGGTGCACAACTTACTTCGAGGAAACTTGATCACAATTTGGATGAACTTTGCGTCAGGTTTCGTCATTTTTTACAAAATATCATATTTCAGAGCGATTCTCGAATGTATTCCAAAATTCGATTCTCTCATTTGGCTGGATTGATCCTCGCACCTGATTTCTCCACACCAAGATGTTCTTCCGCCGAATGAAACAGCTCCTAGGTGAATGAAGGGGCCCTAGGATCGAACGATAATCGATGTCAAATCAATCTTCCGAGAATGTTGTTCTTTCGAATTCGTGGTTGAAATTGACGTCATCGTCACTCCGACGTTCCATCAGCTCAAATACCATCTATGCCGATTTCTGGTTGGCTTCTCTTTACCTAAGATCGACTGCTCGCTTGAGTCGATTTCAAGTCAATTTGTAGCTCTCTGGAATGTATGCTTGTCCACTTTGAATCGAGTCGACCGACATATTCAGATTTTCTAATCGACCTGAAATCAAGTGCTTTGTAACAACGATTCCAGTCAATTTGTAGTTCTCTTGGAATATAGGCTAACCCACTTCAAAACAACCTCAAGTCGACGTAGATTTGGGATGATTTCGAGATACCTACAAATTTTCAAATCGACCCGGAATCTATGTCGATTCCGAATTCTTTAATTGATCTGAAATCAACTGCTCTGTCGTAACTATCTCAAGTAGTTTTCTAATTCTCCCTGTTCGACTTCAAATTGATGTCGATTTGAGATCAATTTTGAGTCAACTTCTCCAAATTTTTCTGTCGACTTCAGATGGACTACTCGCTTGAGTCAATTTGTAGCTCTCTGGGAATGTATGATGGTAGACTTTTGATTAATCTTGAGTCGACGTCGATTTCGAGACAACTTCTTCAAATTCTCTATGATAGACCTTGAATCGACTGTTTTGTTGTAAATATTTCAAGTCGTTTTCTAATTCTCGCTGGTCGACTTCAAATTTATGTCGATTTGGTGTCAATTTTGAGTCAACTTCTCCAAATTTTTCTATCGACTTCAGATCGACTGCTCACTTGGGTCGATTTGAAGTCAATTTGTAGCTCTCTGAGAATGAATGCTGGTAGACTTTTAATCGACCTCGAGTCGACGTCAATCCTGAGTCAACTTTTCCAAATTTTCTGATGGGCTTGAAATCGACCGCTCCGTTACAACGATTTCCACTCGATCTGTAGTTTTCTGGTAATGTAGGCTGACCCACTTCAAAACAATCTCAAGTCGATGTAGATTTGGGGTTGATTTCGAAACAATTTCGAATTCTCGATAATCGACCTGAAATTGAATGCTCTGTTGTAGCTATTTCAAAACGTTTCGTAGTTCTTTAGCAACGTGCCTTGGTCGTCTTACTCTTCTAATCGACATCGATTTGGGGTCGATTTCATGTCAACTTCTCCAAATTTTTCTATCGACTTCAAATTGACTGCCCTGCTTCGTCGATTTCAAGTTGGTTTGTACTTCTTTGGCAATGTTTGTACGCTGGTCGACTTTCTTAAGTCGGTTCCGAGTCGACCTCTTCGATATTTTCTAATCGACCGAAAACCGACTGCTCTGACTCATCGATTTCAAGTTGATTTATAGTTCATGTTTGTTGATCGACTATGAATCAACCTCAAATCGACGTCAAGCTGGAGTTGCTTTTTGGTCGACTTCTCCGGATTTTTCTATCGACCTCGAATCAGTTACTTCGCGGCGTCGATGTCAAGCAGTACTGCCAGATCTACGGATTTTTGGTCCTTGAAGAAGATACGGATTTTGCGTAGAATATAGATTTCTCAAGCTCAAGAGAAAAGTACCTTAGACACCTACACGAGAAATACTTTTCTCCTAGTCGTTATGAGCTGATAGCACGATCTCTTGTAACATTAAACCGATTAAAAGAAAGGTACCTCAGTTGCTTGTATGAGAAATACCTTTCTCTTGATCGTTATACATAGATCAGTCGAAGTCCTGAGGAATTCGTCCTCAGGCTCAGGTCTTTCAAAGATAAGAAATACTTTTCTCTTGGTCGTTATGAACTGGTCCCGCGATCTCTTGTAACATTAAGCCGATCAAGAGAAAAGTACCTCAGTTACCCACGTGAGAGATACCTTTCTCTTGATCGTTATGTACAGATCAGTCGAAGTCTTCAAGAATTCGTCTTCAGATCTTTCAAAGATAGGAAATACTTTTCTCTTAGTCTCTAAGAGCTGATCCCGCGATCTCTTGTAACATAGAGCCGATCAAGAGAAAAGTACCTCAGTTGCTCAGATGAGAGATACCTTTCTCCTGATCGTTAGGTATAGATTGGTCAAAGTATCCAGAAATCTGTCTTCAGGTCTTACAAAGAATGGCGGATACGTATTTCTGAACATATCATCTTGTAGCACTGATTTCAAGTCGCTTCGTACTTCTCTGGTAATATACGCTGGTCGACTTGAGTCGATCTTAAATCGACATAAATTTAAATCAACTTCTCCAGATTCTTCTCAACCTAAAATCGACTGCTGTGTTGCGTCCTCTTCGAGTTGCCTTGTAGTTCTCTAATAATAAGCGCTGATCGAGTTCGACTTCTCAAAATTGTCTAATCGACTATTAGAAGGTGCTAGAAAAGAAGGTGCCATTTCTTAGCCGGGACGACAGGTCGGGTAAACTCACATTGAAGGAGAATCTAAGAGAGGCGTAGACACTGACCAGCCTTCGAACATATAAAGGACGTCACCATACACGCGAGAGACTCGCTACGAGCAATCCCAAGTACGGACTCGCAGAGTGCGTACGATCCAAAGCTGGCGATGAATCAGAGCCAGCGGAGGAGGCCGCGGCTGCTGTCTATCGTACACAATTCCCTGGGGCTTCGATCTCAAATCGATTTACAGTTGATGTTTGCTGATCAACTCGACATCAACCTCAATCTGGGATCAATCTTGGCCCTTGGGTCGAATCCAAAATTCTAATCGATCTGAAATCGACTGCTCTATTGCGTCGATGCCGAGTCGACTTCTCAAAATTTTCCAATTGACCTAAAACCAACTGCTCTGTTGCGTCGACTTCAAGTCAATTTGGAATTCCCTGGTAATGTACGTTGGTCAACTTCGAATCAATCTCAAATCGACATCGATCGGAGGGTCAATTTCTTATCGACCTGAAATCGGTTGCTCTTCTCAACCGATTTCGAGTCGATTTGTACTTTTCTGACAATTGAATCGACGTCGATCTGAGGTCGGTTTTGAGTCGAGCTCTGCAAATTTTCTACTTGTCTTAAGGTCTACTTCTCTAATGCGTCGATTTGTAGTTCTCTGGTGAAATATGTTAGGCGACCTCAAATCAACATCAATCTAGAGTCGATATGTACCGCCACCTTCTTGAAGCTTCCTTCAAACTTGGAGACTTCGCTATACTCGCAGACAGAATGCATAGTCATAAGACGAAATTTGGACCATTGAGAATCTCAGTTATGCTCAAATAGTGCATCAATTGTCGAATTGACGCAATATCGATATCGATTTCCAGTCAACCTTCAAATCTAATACCAAGTGTCGACTCATTTTGGAACCTTCTAAAATTGCGCAATTGAGCTCTACGCTCTCAATTAGAAGTCAACGCTGAGTGACGTATGATCCGGTCCAAAACCAACGTCGAGTTCCAATCGAGATCAATCTATTATATAGGAGGTCGGCTCAATACGAGGAATGGTCGAGAATTCTAGCTATTTTGGGCTGATTTGCGGTCAACATGCGCCGAACTAATTCGACTCAGAGTCGACTTCGACTGTAGGTTGGAACAGCGAGCCGATATGGAGCTGATTTGATCATTGGGGTCACCCTCTCAGTACTAAATTTATCCCCTAGAAACAATTTCTCGGGGAACTAAAGATCTCAATCATAAGGGTAGAAAACGTTTACGAGCGGCTCCAACTTCAAAGTTTGCGGTCTGTTTTCGCTGGAGCTCCATATCGCAAACTCAGAATAGATGTGTAAAATCCAAACATCGCTTGAAGCATTTTCCCAGCAAAGTGAGAAGTAAAAGTGAATCCGCGCTGAATGTAATCAAGGAGAAGCTCTAGCGCACCCGGGAGATTCTAGAGGGAAGGAGGAAGCAATCTTTGACAATCTTACCAATTATCAACCAATTTTTCTCTTTTCATTTCCTATCACATCGACGGACCATAACGGTGACAGCGATGACGTCGACGATTCAGCCCAATTATATTTCGGTCTTTCAATTATACGAGCTAAATCACCATCGCAGTTTACGAGAAACATCGAAGTAATCCCGAAGAAATCTAAGAGCACCCCTCTTTCGGCGTTTAATTCCTACACATCGACTTATCAGCCCAAGCACCATTAATCGTAATCGAAACTGGATATCCGGCGGATTGAAGTCGTATAACACGGCCGTAAAATGCAACTCCCGACCGCTACAGGCCTATAACTAAAACCGTTTATCGAATTTGTTTTCGTAATTTTCGCCGAATAACGACTCCGGTCGCATGTTTATATCACTTTGTTCCGCGTAAGCTATACGCGTAATTCGCGAAATTTTCCCGACCAAACAAGAATACAAATTAATACAATAAATTCTAATGAAAAAGAAAAGAGGAGAAAGAAAAACCGAATAATAAAACGCGCGCTTTATTTCTGTGAATTAAAAACGATTCTCGAGTCATTTCTCACTCGTTTATAAGGGCGTTGTTCTGCATTTGGAGTTCGGTTGTAAACACTAGCACACGGCACCGTATTACGCGTGCAGTTTTGTGTACCGGTACATACTGTATATACAGTACATAATGAAACGTCTTGGAAGTGTTGGAAATCTTTTTCTTTTAACCGTCGCGAGAGTAGAGTTCATTCACCCTCTCGTACACTTACTGCACATAAAATATACGCGCAAACAACGAGTACAACAACCCCTCAAACTATTCCGAAAATCCTCTCGAAACGATCCGCTATCTCTGTTGATAGTAATACTGTACTACGTGGAACAGGGCAACCCAGAAATAGTCTCACGTCGTTGCAATTTCCGGGTGTGCACAATACGTAAGGGTGCGCCAGATGCACAACTCGACGCAGTCGCCCTATTTCCATCGGTTGATGCATTGCACTCTGCACTCTATTTCGTGATACGCAATACGGTGACGACGTCAGTGCGTAAGAGTTTGACTTCGGTTTGCTGTTGTGCCACTGCTATACCACGATCTCTGTCTCTTCATTTACCATTCTGTACGAAGCGACGACGAAATAATTATCGTAAATAGATCGTAACTCGTATTTAGGGCTGCGCACTGCTGGCGCTAGCGTGTCTACGAGACCATCGTCACCGGGCGAAGTGGTGGTGGAGAAGTGCATCAACGTTTTGTATGCGGTTGCTGCAAATTCCGTCGTAAAAATGCGAAGAAAAAGAGGAACTGCGTCGTAGCTTTAGCGCGAAAAGAACGGACTTTTCGCACAGACAACGTATTAGCAACGCGTTCTCTATTTGCCAACTATCGAAAATGAAATGTAGAGGGCGAAGATCCCAAGAAAGGTTACTAGTGACAGAAAATCAGTTTTGGAGTTTTGAAGATTTTAGAGCACTTTTAATTTTCTTTCCTCGGCCATTTGTCGGTAATATGACTATACTTTTACTAGCTCCTGGTGGGGGTGAGAGAGAGAGAGAGAGAGAGAGAGAGAGAGAATCTTTAACATTTGGGAAAAAATCAAAATCTATCATATTTCCCGTTAAAAGACAGGGGCTACACCTGATTGCAAATATCTCAGTTACAGCAAATACAAATTTGGTACGACGTTGAAGAAACCAAATCCGCAGTTGATGACACAAGACCAGTCTATATTTATGTCGTGATAGAGACAATTCCAACGATTCAATTCGCCTAGTCTGGATGGCCAAGTCATCCACTTCATGAGACAAGCTTTGTGGCAGGAAGTATTCTACGTCAGTAGTGTGGGAAGTACCATGGACCCGCCGAATCGGCAGTTACTGCGAGAGATAACGTACCTTCTTGCGCTAGCTTGAGAAAGGGCGTAGGGTAGTTGAAAAAAAAAAAAAAAACTTTATTTAGGAAAAAATGACATAGTTCCAAGAAAAAGGTCATGTTCAAGACAATGTTTCAGAATTTTTCCAAGTCTTTCAACATTAGAGACCTTTCTTTTTACCAGACAGAGTACGCTTGAGCTCAAAAGGAAAGGTGGGAATAGATCAACACTTACCCTTCTCAAGCTAGCAATACAAGATGAGTTTTCGCTTGCGAAGACCTGTCGTTAATGAACTGTGTTTTTCTCCGGTTGGTCCAACGTACTGCTCAAACTACTCAAGTCTCCTTACCCCTCATATCGGTATACAGAGCTCAAAAATTTAAAATCCTTTCTATTCCCGAAAATAGGTCAAGGTCACGCATGACGTCTTCAGGTCGTGACCTCATTTTCCTTTCCGTTAGTAGGAAGCGAGGAGAGTGATGTATAATATAAATATTTCCAAGCTCTCAAAGTAGATCAAAATCTTTGCTAGTTCAGTATCATCAAGCTCACAAGTGGCTGAGACCTCTCCTCTCTTTCAGCTATCTACGGATCGAGGTCCAAGATACAAATCTATTGAAATTAATAAAATAAGTCAAGGTCATTCTAATTCGAGGTGATACGGCTGCTGCTCTTACTTCCTTTCCCAACGATCTGGTCCCTGCATCCGTCGATAGCAGACCTCAAATAAAGTAAACCCAGGAAACTAGGCTTACCATGCACATCAATGGCTCCAAGGTCATGTTTTTCAAAGCCGCCTAGAGCTAGAGTCCTCTTGATGCCACTTTGTTCTCATTGATCATAGAAGTCGCAAATCGAAACTTGTAGAAGTCTCAAAATCAGAGGTGCAGACAAACCAATTCGCAGCTCACCATTTTGTTCGTGACTAGTGAGGTATTTTCATTTGAGAAGGGGGAGGGGGGTATTCCCAGCGCTATGATCTTCCGGTAGAAGAGGTCTAAATCCTATGTCCCCATAACTCATGGTCATTGAGAGGGACGACTCGAGTCCTCAGAGTATGTCAAGGTCTTTTCGAATGTTTGCACAGCAATGCCATCTTTTGAATTTCAGAACTACCCCTAGTCTTAAGACATATTCATGTCGAAAGAAGTTAGGTAATTGAAGGTTTTGGACACGCCTCAATTCCTTTTACCTCCCGTTAATCAACATTCTCATGTGGATCTATCAGAAAGGAGCAATAATTCCACCGCGTGATTGATGTGCCATTTAAAAATATAGAAGGTACCAAGCAGGTCGTGACAAATTTCTTATTGCACAAATTTTTCGTCTTCAGACGTTTTCGGGACTGTACCTGGCCAAGGACCGAGCGCTAGAATTAAATATCCTAGTCCAACCTAAATCCCTTAGTCTGTTTAGTTTGGTTTCCAGTGTAATTACTACGCATCGGGAGTATACTAAGCTAAATAGCTGACGAGCTCATTCGCTCTTGTTGAGTAACGCTTTTAGCCTAGTTTACTGCATATCAGGAGTTTATTAACCTAATTTTTTCCAAATACGCTTCTCTCTTCAAATTTGAGATATTTTCTCTATTCTGCAAAATCAACGTCGTCTGCGTTACTCTAGTACGGAGTTTTTCCACTATTACTTTTAGACTTATGTATACGATCTGTGCAACTTTTCAGAATCCTACGGCTAGTGTTTCAGATTTCAGAATATTTGCAGTCAAGAAAAGATTTTCCACAGAACAAACCAGGTTCACCATCAATAATTAGTTCATTACGAGTATTCTGTTGGGTTCTTTCAGTCAAAATGTGATTCGATAAGGATTTGAAAGTGAGACCGACCGTTTAGATGACGAGGTCGAACCTTGCGAGGCGCCTTGTGTCGAGGCTCGAAACCGAACGTTCAAACTTCTAATTTTCTCAACAACTATCAATTCCTCGCTGAAATTTACGTAGGAAAGGTACTTAAAAAAACATTTGCACATACGTAGGTTTAAGATTGATATTCATTCTGAAATCTATATGTACGTCATCAAACATCATATTCACAGAAATTGACGGAAAAGTAAGAAAAAATGAAAATTACTAAATTGCATGAAGAACAATTTATCGTGACCGGTTTCCACCGCTGGTCATCCTCAAACGTATACATGAATGAATGACGCACACAACATTGTTGTTTACGTCTATAGAGATAATGATCGAACGGGTGAAGAAGAAACGTGTACGACAATGTACTTTATAATTCCTCTTGCTTGTACGCCCATTACAACTCGTTATCAAAGTGCACGTAGAACAAATAGGTCTGTCGGAACGATAAAGAGGTCATCATAACTTTATTGACTACCGTCTCTGTAAATTGGCGCACAAATTCGTTAGAAGTTCCGATCACAATCATGCTTTCCCTTCCTAGTATGGGGTATATTTTACAAGCGATAATTTGAGAAAAAATGTTTTTTATTTTCGAAGGGAGATATATCTTGAGCTCTGACGTAGGTTATGGGCGAATAGCGCCAAAGAGGACATTGAAATGGGCACATATACGGACAGGTGGAAAGAGTTCTCCATGGGGTCTCAGCGCAGCACAGGTCGAAGCAGACGAATTTATGCTAGTGATCCCGTGACCTCAATTGAACCTCGCCTCAGATCAAAATTTTACATGAAAATTAAGGCCCAAAAGAGATTGAAGAGATCTTAACGTATATTGGGCAATGATTAGTTTGAACTGAATAGGATAGATCATCAATTGAATGAATGTGAATGCACATTGCGAAAACAAGCTGGAAACCTTAAACGCTTGCGTAGTTATAAAGCTGGAGTAACTTGAAGGGAGTAACAGAAAGATAAAAAGGAAATACTTCCCAATGTTCACTCACCAATCTGTCTCTACAGATTCATCATCTTCCGATTTTCCATAAGCTCTGATCTTTGCAGACACATGATCAAGACCAGGTCCTCACATGTACACTCGATATCTGTGTCTTGTCTTCGGCATCGGGCTCGGGAAAATGTAATTTGAAGAGTGGGTAAGGAGAGTGTAAAAGCGATCTACTGTATCTGAAGTGGTATTGTTGTAGTGTGCTCTAAAGTTTTGGGTGCCTGAGGTCACTGCGGCTTGGCGGTCGTCAAGGTAGCTTCGCAGAGGAAGAGAAGTTCACCGAGAAGATTTTTCCTACACCCAAGTTATACCCGACAGGGTCGATTCAAGTGCAGGAGGAAACAAGATTTATGCAGCACCACCAAGGAGGACGGGCGGCGCTGCTGCACATGCGACAAAAACGAATTATAGAGCAAATTTTTGAAACAGGACGATGAACCACGATTGCAGCTAGAGATTCATACAGTGTCCACTAAAATAGACAGGATAATCTTTTGCTACAGTAGTTTCCCTTCCACGTCTACAAGGAATTACAAGACACAAATTTCATAGAATTTGCAGTCTCTCAGAGACAATTGACAATTCCTTAGGCATATCGATATGCGGTAAATTATACTTTCCGGAATGAAGTTGCTGGTCTGGGAGCTTCATTCGCAGCATCATGAAGGAGAAATCAAGACGGTCTGGGTGCTAAGCTAGTGTGAAGAGAATGTTGTGGAGTGCCAGAAGAATTCGTTAGATGAGGGGGTTGTTGGGGAAAACATCGGTAATACTCTGAAGAGATGCGAGAGAGAAAGAGAGTCTGTATGGAAGAGACATTTTAACCCCGGTTGAAGTTGAGCTAATTGCGATAATTGGTTCGTATGAAAATATTGCCGCGGATGGTCTATAATATTCCTGTAATATATGCTCTCTATAGATGGAGTTATTCGTTCTTGGAACTTTCGTGAGATCCAGTCGGACGCCAGGAACAGTAAGAAACTAGCGTTGATTCTGAAGCGGCAAAAACAAGAAGTTTCTAGAAGAAAACGGATATGTTTTTATGGATGATGAATAAAGACCGGACTAATTTGTAGAGGTGGAGGTCTGGAATCTGAGATATGAAAACAAAAGAATAGCTTGGCTAGAGGAGAGAATTGGTTCAGATGATTCTGCTCATCGACTTCATCTGGGATTTGTTCTAAATACTCTAGTTACTATTCGTAGGGAAGTGGTTTGGCTAGTGTCGCTACTGTCACGATAAAGCAGATACAATGACTAGATTATCGATAGGAGCAGCGTAATCCAACTGAGATCGAGCGAGACTTTTGTATAAATTCTTAATTACATCCTGCACAAAGGTAAGAGATGGGTACGTCGAATAATTCTCTCGCCAAATTTGAGTCTCCTCTCATCTATTACTAAGTCCGCATAGAATATTTTTCCAGCCGCTTTTCTTCTGTAGCTACCACTATACTTTTCTATATTTACGTTCAAGGTTCATTAACCTCCTCCTCCACAATCATCAAACTTTCATTTCCTATTTCGCCTAAACTAATGCCCTTTCATTTTCTAATCCACGCACTCTTGAAGGGAAAAATAATACAGTCTACGTTCGTTCGATCGAGTGACGAACCTAAAATTTCTCATAGCACATACGATGATCTTTTTCTTTTTTTTGGTTCACGTTACCGTTAATAACTAAGATTTCTCATTCAATTAGGCTTAAGTTACTTTCGACTTTCATTTTTCACGCCGAGAGACGTTTGAGACAGCAAGTTAATGGATTAAGTACACGTTTTACGAGATGAGTAAGTGCTATAGCGGCGCGATGTTTACAAAATCACCAAAGTAAGGAAGAAAAACACGACGAAAAAAAGCGAAAAAAAAAAAGAGTAAAAATTACACGACGACGAAGATTCGGAGACGTAAAATGGTAGTAAAAGCACGCGTAGCCGAAGCGGTAGTAAAAAGCGCAAAGCCGCACCCTAAAAACAGACAGAAATGTAAGTGTGTATATATACGTACAGTATTCGAGAACCCTACTCTTCTAATACAAAGGTCGACAATAATTTCATTTCTTTTCTACGAAAAATCAGACCGAACACACAGAAACCGAATCTCGTTCCACGTGTTCAATATTATCATCGTTTTTAGGGTAACGTTCCCGCCATTTTCGACGTTTCGCCTCTGCTCTCTCGCTCTGTCTGTTACATCTTCTTCGGATGCACACAGTCACAGTGTGCCCGAGAGCAAAAACACGCCGCGCCGCATCATCTCCTCGTCTCTTTGCGCCCATGCTATGTAAAATACTTCAATACTATACGCGTAGGACCTCCGTGTTTCGATACAAAAGGAGAGATTTTTATAGCGTGTCTAGACGTCAAACGCATTACGCCGCTCCGCCGATTCGAAAAGCTATAACTAACTTGTAACTCGTACAAATTAGAACAACGCGCTGGAAGAAGGTATGGGTCACTAGGTTCGCCATACAGGCGCTAAAATTCGGTACATCGGAAGGACGAGAGGGAATTTATTGGTAGTAAAACTATAAAAATTTTTCTTCGAAAGTGACTCAACGACGTATCAAGTGTATTAGACGAATTGATGAATGAACCGCAGAGGAAGTTCTTCTACGCTCTCATTGAGAGACTATTTTAGCGAAAGCTAGCGAGAAAAGTAGTATATAGTACTTAGATTGAGGAAAGGTTGGCGGTAATTGTTTCCGGGTTGAAAAACGCCCACTTTCGCATCTAGCAACACCACTCGGCCAATTGACTGGGACAAATTACCAAAATCGATGGGCAATAAATGGTAGTGAATTGCGAGTAAGCAAAGTGTATACCATACTTCTAAATTTCAGAATAAATGTCTTAAGTGTCTGTTCATGCAAAAAGAAGAATACTGATACAAACCATCACACAATGCTGAAAACTGATGAACTGATACCAAGGGAGAGTAGGAGGTAAGCCAAATTCTCAAGATTTTCGTAAAAATATCTGGAACATAGAGCTTGAGACTTTTTGAAGAATTGTATCCTCTTCGATACGATCAAGGAATTCGAGTCACGAGGGCATAGTTTTCTCATATGCATTTACTGAATCGACATACTTCATGGTTTGAGTTCCACGGACAAAGTAATGAGGAACAGGCTTTTTGACATTCGAAACTTATCAAGACGACGAAAAAGCGTGAGACGATACATTGTAAGCAAGTTATAGACTAAGAAAACAAACTTTACAATGCAGCACAAGTACAATATGGCGCCGTTGAATAAACTTTCACGATGAGTTCATCCCCTTGAATCGCACGGTTAATTAAATCGTAAATTGCGGTGGTTTTTTCTTCTTTTCAATCTCGATAGTCTTTAGAGCCAGGCGGCGGAAATCGCCTTCCGTATATAAAAGTACTTCGTCTCCCTCTTGGGGCAATTCATCCAAGAGGTGCCTTGCGAAGTCCGATTTGGAAAGATTCATACGCAAGGGTGTGATTGTTGATCTTCACGTTTCCCCGACATACGTAGCGAGGCAGTCATTACAACGGAGCAAGTACACACCACTCTCTGATAAGGGAGGGGTCAAATCTTCCCCGCTTAGGAGGAGCCTCCGAAGTTTTGAAAAGAGGTAGAATAGTAGGCCGGCCCACAAAACTTCACCAATACGGGAAATAAGATTGAGAAGATACGGGGGTAGGATGAAGTTCTTTTTGTTACTTGTCCGGAGGGAGGGAGAGGAGGTAGTAAAGAGCTAAAGAGCGGTTCTGACGTCCTTCTTGCGGATGTGTCCTTCAACTATATTAATGTGGGCCAAATGCTAAAAGATAGAAACCTCTTCAGAATAGGCAAAAGGGGCAAGAGAGAGGGAAACTAACAATGGATTAAGGATTTGAAAGCCGCCGCGCCATTTCATGGGGAATGGGAAATAGAATGACCCGTGGACAAGGATGTCAGTGGTCACATTCGAGCGGATTCATCTCATATCCTGTTGCTAAAAGCATGTCTCCAACAACAACTCTAGGCATCATTCGAACTGTACAGCCTACAAATTGGATGTCCTTTTTTGAGGAAGAACTAAAGACATTGCTCACCGGTAAGTGGTATGGGAGGCTCAATAGTGCGAAGAAACTTACTCACGGGACAAATCCCCGGTTGACTCAGGCGAACTCGACGAGTACCTCAGAAAGATGAATGATGAAGAGTAATCACTTTGCGCCGAAAAACAAGAAACTCAAAACCTGGGGAAAAGAGAAAGGGAAATCAGAACTAAAACTTTCTTGAAGGACAAACCTGAACCAACTCGAGAATTCTATCAGAGGATAGTCAACAAATCTTCTTCCCTCACCTTCGAGGATATTCCCTTCCCTTCCCGTCCGGTAAACAATAGAAAAAATTAGTGGCTGACCAAGCAATTGCTTCCCCATCATCGACTAGATAGCGGGAATTATCCAGACCCTCCTTCGACGAAAAGAGTTTGCGCGACACTTTCAACTCAATCCAGAAAAAGATTACGGAACACTGCCTTGTTGTCATCAACGCAGACAAAGGCTTGAATACGACACCACATGAATGCCTCAACCCTGTTGGCGCAGTGCCTGATGCCTGGAAAATTCAACTTCTGCAAGTACAACAACGAAGTCCGGCCAAAAATCAACGCGAGTAGGTACATCTTTGATAATGAAAACCCTTGAGAAAGCCTTCTTCATTTCTAATCCACAAACCCTTCGCCTCTACCACCTTCCAAAAATACACAAGACAGGGTGACCCATGCACCCGGGAGTGTTTTCCATTTCTTCCGCCACTTACAAGTTGGTCAAATATTTTGATATTTGGTTCAAATTGATAACTAAGTTCCAATTCCCACTCTTTTAAAGAACTCGCAATGGTCTGAGTGACTCACAGCCTCCTTCTTTCCTTCAGCGAATCTTTCAACGTTCTGAGCTCGTTTCCACATCTTCTCTTCCAACCTACCCGTGAGCGCATAGTTACTTCTCGAGGCAGCAGTCCCGCTTTCTATGATTTATAAATTGAAATCCCTCTTTCAGTGCCGTCTCAACCCCAATAAATACCAGTTTAACAACGATACCTACAAATTTGTTTGAGGGTATCCCTATAAGATCACCACTGAGGTCTCTTGTCTCCGGCGCTGGCGTGTCTCTCTTCAAATAAGAGGATGACATTTTCCAATCGGGACTTCCCCACCTGGAACACATTTTTCTGTGGCGACAGTACGTCGATGACATATGTGCACTATGCATTTAGACCGGACCCATGCAAACCCTCCATGATCTCCACGGTTCCATGAATGATCGACTCTACTCCATCATCAAATTCACCATTGAAGTTGGAAGCTCCAAGATCAACTATCTCGACCTCAATGTTTCCTGATGATGGTCTCGAAGGGGGCATCTACAGCAGGCATACCCAACTTACGGCCCGCAAGACAAATCTGCCCCGCAAATATCTTGTTAAAAAAGTAGAGAAAAAAAAATTAGAGGCCATTGCATGTTTGGAATGGGAGCGGGGAACCCGCAACCTCCCGCTCTCTCGATGACGTTGGCGCAAAAATGCCCCCTCAGAAAATGAGTTGGCTGTGCTCTTCTCAGTATACTGCATGCTAGACCTGATATAATGAAGGCTAGAAATTGAAATTTTCCCGTCCCTAAAGTAGGTCAAGGTCAATGTCATTGATGACGTCATAAATCATCTCGGCGGGAATTTGAAATTTTTTCAAGTCCCCAAAGTAGGTCAAGGTCATTGATGACGTCATAAAGCGTTACACGTCACGTCACCCACTTCACAGAAACTCCCAGAGGAAATTGAAATTCTCCAAGTCCCCAAAGTAGGTCACGGTCATTGATGACGTCATAAAGCGTTACACGCGTTACACGTGACGTTACGTCCCGTCACGTCACGCACTTCACAGGAACTCCCGGTGGAAATTGAAATTTCTCCCAGTCCCTAAAGTAGGTCAAGGTCATTGATTACGTCATAAAGCGCCACTCGTCACGTGACGTCACGCAGTTCACAGAAACTCCCGGACGCGGATGTTTTCTGAGGATGTAATCCCCAAACAAAATGGATAGCGGGTTCCCCGCTGACAAGAAACATTGGCCCGTCTCCCTTCTTGCTTCTGGCTTAGCCAAACGAATAAAGATCATATTTCACATCTTTCTCAGTGTAGAGCCGTTGAAGGTCATGTTGGGCTTTCATCTTTCTCAGGACCCACTCGCGCGTTTGTCTCCTTCCTCGGTGTAGTACATGTCTAGTATACGAGAGTGGGCAACGAGGTGAAAAAGGTTTGATATGTCTGATCTCACCACAGAATACGACCACTCGCATCCTTGTCCACGAGTCGTCGTATTGCTCATTCCTCCATACAATGGCGGCTTTCAATTCTTCAATCCACAGATTGGTTTCTCTCCCTTTTCCGCCAATGCTGGAGAGGGTTCTATCCTCGAGAATTTGACCCACATCAATATGATCAATATTAATGCTGAAGGACTCATCCGCAAGAAGGAAGTCAGAACCGCACTCTAGCCGACTAATTTTTTATCCCCCTCTTTCCCTCCAGACGAATAAGTGAAGGTGCGAGATGGACAGGCCGCTTGTTTGATTTTTCCTTGTCGGGCTCCATGTTTGCACGCACTAGGGCTTCAACGAATTCAAAAAATCCCGTTTCTGTCGCTCCTACCGGAACATTCTTGCTGATTTCTTTCCGGAACTCGGCACGAATATTCGACGGACACTTACTGAGAAATAAGTAGATATATGCTGTCGTCGTCGCATTCATTTGTAGATTCTCTCGTTCAAGGGTTCGAATTCCGGCGAGGTGCTGCTTCAACGCTGAGAATACTTCCCTTAGAGTGCATCCCTTTGTTTTGTCCAATCGTATAGCTGGACAGCTCAGGAGTTCGTCAACGTACTAGGAACACAAAATTTCCCAAGCCTCGGAGTAGTTATTTTCGGATGGCCGGTAATTGACGAATGGCTGCTTTCAAAAGTTTTGAAAGGTAGCGGAAACGACCGTCACGTCATTATTGAGACTTGGATTATTGTGAATTGATCCGAGAAAATTGGTTTTGAAGTCAATCCACAGCGACGATTTCTCGAAAAAGGCTTCTACTCTTCTTTCCATATCTACCCAACCTCAATTCCCAAATTGGTAAAGTTTCACGGACCATTCACAGGGTCCCTCTGTTTTATCCCTTTTCACAACTTGAGAGGCTCCTCTCAAACGCGAATCTTCCGACCCTTCCCTCATTAAAGAGTGGTGGTGGTTGTAGAGACTGCCCCGGAGAGACAGGAAGATCCTTCAACGTCAAAAACAAGAGTCACATGCCTGTTTCCTGATTTATTTTGTTCACTATGTATCGCCTCACGCTCTCAACGCTAACACTTTGTCGTCTTGATTCGTTTTGTATTCAGTCGGATGATGATGGTTACGTCAAGAGGTCTCACTTCACGGGGAATCATGAAGTTTTTGCGATCTCATAATGTTTTTGTTCTTTTAGTGAGCGCCCAAAAACTTACGAGCTCTTCTGCGAACATTGAATTCCACCTCTTATCACGAAGGCAAACCATAATTCACTTTTAGGCAGTCGTTTTATAAACTGAGAAAAAGTTGGTATGGTTCCTCGCTAAGAATATAAACTCCGCGCTGACATGAATCCAAAGCTGAAGTCAGTTGCTTTCTTTATGAGAGTTCAACTTCTTTCATCATAATCTTTGAACCGCGTGAATGATCGAATCACAGTTCAAATCCCTCGAAACTTCTACGCTCGCAATAAAATTTTCTACTTGACTCATCGTCGTCATCCGTTAAATCTTGGGACCGTTGAAGTTTCTTCTGACTCAGTGTGCGAGAGATGCTCGCTATCATTAATCTGTCGACCAATTAACATCACTCTTTGTTTTTAAAACCTATCATCGCCGAATACAAATGGTCGTAGCGAATTTTACCTCATTTCGCTTTCGAATCCGTATAGTTCTGGAGTTCGCTAGCTCTCATTCATTTTCTTCTCGAGAATAAAAATAGTCGTTCTGGTAAGCGGTCGTTTTAATAGTGTGTTTACGATCGTAAAATTTCATTCATGAAGAATGTGACAGATTGATGATAACGATCCAAGTTTTTTTTCTGTTCATCCGCGAAGAATCGTACGCGATAACTTTCTCTATACGGAGATAAATCTTTGACCATGTGTACACTATATCATTTTGTGTCGTACTTTTTTTTTCTTCTCTCTCCAATTATCCGCGTTTTCATCATCGTTCTACAGTTTCTATACTACTGTGCCGAGCAATATTTTTATTTTTATTCTTTAAATCTGACCTTAGTATAGTATTTTACCTACATTACGAAGGTCGTACACGTGTTCCTCATACTCGTGATAGTATACTGTAGATATGCGCGAGCGGCTTAAAATGATAATCCGAGAGTCATATACGTATTCGTTGAATATTGTATACGTTTCTAAAATTTGTAAGGGGGGCCTCGGATGAATGAATGTGCACTGGAAGCCACTGGCGTGTATAAATGTATCAATTTTTTCCTTTTTGAAATTCTATGTAGGATATTCGTCTTCTTCTATACGCCGCCAACCTCGCCTCAACGGGTTTATTAATCACCCGGTATTTGTCAACGAGACAATTTTTATCCTCAAAAAGACAGATACGTATACGGTGGTGCATATAAGGAGTACGTGGATCTCGGCTACGTGATCCGTTAGCGTGCATGAAATGAAACATGGGTTGCGGTAATTCGAGGGATGGAAAACTAGAGAAGTTGAGCTAAAAACATTTCCATGGTATATGATTTTGCGGGACTTCACGTGTAATCCGAGCCTACATTACAGACATCAACCTCCTACCCCAACCACCGTTCGTGATTACAAAATAATGACGTTCGCCAGTTGTCTTAAAGGGTCAGTAAACAATCACGATAGTGAATGATTCATGTTGCTGTTCTCAATTATAATTATAGCATGCTGCGCTTCCATTAACTCGTTAATCAATTTACTTCTTCCTCGAATGAGTTCGCCGTACACACGTTTGTGAGTAAACTTACATGTGTACATATGAACACAATACGATTACAATATTATTTTCTACCGCACTTCGCAGAAAATATATTTCGCGGGAACGGGGGTGGGAGGGTGAGGGGGGAGAAAACATACGAAATATCAAAAGAAAACATTTTATACGATACCTTATAGTGAAGATAAATAACGTGTCCTGTTTTTGCACTTGCAATAATAACCTAGTCTCGGACGTAATAGCACAGTCATTATATCTGTCGTCTGTCACCTACATACTAATGATAATGCGCTCGGCTGGCTCTCCTTTTAATTGAACTACGTCAGGATCATTATTATCACCCCTGAAATTAAATAATGGGATATAAAAAACCACGCTCGTCATTCATTATTTTTTCGTTTGAATCGTTATTAATACGTTGGAAACATTATACGAGGAGATGGGAGCGGGAACACTGAAGGAGGACACGCGATCTTTTGCGGTTCGTGTGTTGACGAATCGTGAAAGCGAAGTTGGTGGTATCGAATATTTCCGTAATTTGCGAATCATCAGTCTTTCTAGACGAGTTCGATCATCTGATGTCTTTCCAAGAGGGAACCTGTTTTATAAGGGAAGGGAGAATTTGGAAACGGTTGCCGAGTGCCGGACCCTGTCTAGAAAAATGGGAGACATGGAAAAATTTCGACTTTCTAGCTATATAAGATGGGAGAAGGGACTTGGAAAACTTTTGCATATCTAATAGTGGGAACTTGGAAAACTTTGGAATTGTGGTCTCAATCTCCCAAGGTGATGAGGAAGAAAGTTTAATCCTTATTTAGAAAAAGTATAAACAAAAAAAAATCCTCTGGCGGAGCCAATCAGAGAAAGATCATGTTTCATGTCTGCTGTCTTTTTGTGTTCGTTTTCATTGTTAAAACCTGGTAGCGCTTGGTATATTATAGTTCTAGTTGGGGTATTTCAAGCCAATAGTTTTTGGATAGCTCACAGACTCCACTCGTTCACCCCCTCCTTGGGTTGGTACAAACCGACTCTAGGGAATTTCAAGCTAGTAGCTTTAGAAGATCTCACTCTCTCCGCTCTTTCTCCCCCCCCCCTTCTTGGTCTAGTATAATTCTAGTTCAAGACCAGTAAAATCTTAGGGGCTGGTCTTCTATATCTATTATAATTCTAGTTTAAGACTGCTAAAATGAATATAAGAGAGCAAATATGAAGAAATATGAAAGGAATATGTAAGAAACATGAAGGAAATAGAGATCAAAAAATCAGAGCCCATTGCACGTTTGCAATGGCAGCGGGGAACCCGCAACCTCCCGCGCTCGCGATCATGTTGACGTGAAAATGACCACTCAGAAAATGAGTCAGCTGGGCTCATCTCAGTATACTGCATGCTAGGCCTGATATAATGAAGGCTGGAAATTGGAATTTTTTCAAGTCCCTAAAGTAGGTCAAGGTCAAGGTCATTGACGACGTCAGAAAGCATCCTGGCTGGAAGTTAAAATTTTTTCAAGTCCCTTAAGTAGGTCAAGTTCATCAATGACGTCAGAAAGCGCCAGACGTCACGTGACGTCACGCAGTTCACAGAAATTCCCGGACACGGACATTTCATAAAGCATTCCGGCTGGAAGTTGAAATTTTTCCAAGTCCCCAAAGTAGGTCAAGGTCATTTTCCAAGTACCATAGAAGGCTATAGAACAACGAGGAATTTCCTCAAGTCCCAGCATACAGGGTCAAGAAAATCACGAATTTTTTTCAAGTTCCGTAGAGAAGTATAGAAGAGCCAGTAATTCTTTCAAGTCCCAGCGTTACGTGTGTACGCGGACAGAATTCTTCTGAAGGCCTTCAGTAACTAAAGACATGGCGTGTTTCCCGCTAAAAAGAAATACAATACATATGATGCCTAAGCCTGCTAGTATAAACTGACTAGATCCGTTTACATAGTATAATGTGTCTCTGATGATTAGCCTACGTCCCACACTTCATCATAAGCCTAAATTACGACTAGTAAAACCCTAGGGAGTGGAGTTTTCTCCGTTCTATTATGGGTATAAATAAGCACTGTTAAAATCCTAGTATAAAGCTATCATAAAACTAGTATAAACCTAGTATATAAACTGGGCACTACGCCCGGACACCCTCTTATAAGCTCATTTAAGACTAGGGAAATACTAGGGGAGGGCTTCTTGGTTTATTATAAGTTTGATATGAGACTGGTAAAATCCTAGAACAAAGCTAGTAAATAAACTGGACAAGGTGAACTCGCGGGGTGAACTCGCAAATTTTCGAATCACCCACGGAGTAACGAGGGTGAAGAGGCGAGGGGAGGACACCCGAAGTAGGGAGAAGGTGGCATCGAAAAATTTCAAATTAGGGGTCAGGGAAGAGTAAAGACATGAAACTAGTCAAAAACAAATAAAACAGGGTCCGTGCCTGCTTGGACTAACGCAGTTAATGAAGGCAAGCCCGAGAAGCTAAGGAAGAAACCTGTAAGTTTTTGAAACTCTTAATTTCTTTACCGACACCTAAGCCCCATTGCAGCAATGGAAATCCGCGAGTTCGAGTTTTTCAGTCTCAGTATAATTACTAGACTATACTTGTTGCAAACTAGGCCTTTGTAATACTTCAGGGACACGGGAGAAATTTCGATTTTCAGCTCTCATTATACTAGGCCTGAACTAGGCCTGAACTAGGCTGCTAAATAAGTTCAGACTTCGTTACGTAGGCCTAATATACAGTATACTAGACCTAGACCACGAGGAGGGGCGAACAAGCGGCTCGTCGCCCCAAAAACCTAATAACTTTTAAAATATCGTATCGGTACTAGACTTACCCTAAGAAGGAAGGCTCACTCGCTAGTATAAGTCTAGTATACTAGAGGCGAGTGAGCCCAGAGAGTCACTAAATCTTTTTTCAATAGGGAAACTGTTTTATGAAGTGGAAAATGATGGTACTTCAAGTAGATATCATGTGGGTAGATACTTCATCGTCTTTCATTTAGAAGATTTAGGTATTTCATCGATTTCGTTGGTTTAAAAGTAGAGCGGATTTTTTCTCCACCAACATGGTGCAGATTTCGAATACTCCCACGACTTTCACAATTTGCAGCAGGATACCTATCTAGTACAGGAAAGATTAAGATTCGTCACACTATAATTGAACATACGTCAACTGTTTCACTATTTTCCTCATCGAGAAGTATCCCAATTCATAGAAAGTACCTTTTACCGGTGTGAGGACTTTCTTTTCCGAAATTTTCATTCATCGGATTGACAGCGAGTGGCATACAAACTATTATATAACAGCATTCTTCATGGGACCACAGTCAGTTCCTTTGACAACATAGGAGATCGCTTCGCCACTTTCTAAAAACAGAAATAGAACTCTCAAGAATCGCAGCCTTCTTTGGGTGGCCTCTCGTAGCTCAGCACGATGTATTGATCAAAGCAGAAAGAGAAGCTGAATGATTTTCCAAAGGAATTCATCGTTTTTGATAAGCGAGCTATGCGACTACAATTAGGGTCATAAGCTCTATGATGACAAAATATGTCAATTTAAATGGAGGGACCAAGGTAGTTAAGGAAGTTGAATACTGTTTCAGAGTTTTTACCCACGGTGGAGGATATAGATGAGAGTACGATATCGGAAGTACGTTGGTTGTGAGGACATGAAAGATGACAGGACTTCTATGGAAATAGGTTACACGTCGGGAGGGATACGGAGACCAAGGATAAGATGAGAGCAGATGAATGGGTGTGGCTAATCCTTAGACGAAAGAGAATAACTTCGTCATAGCGGGAGTTCCTATTTGGAGAGGGCTACGGTGTACGTTTTCTCTTATTGTTCTGCTATGGAGTTGGTTTAATTTTCCATAGACGATGCCAAGAATCTGAAGTTGTGGATTGATAATAATTTTAAAGGTCGTACGCTAATGAAGGTGGATCGGCCATGCGGAGTGTCTGGTTGAGCAATAACTTTTTCATCTTGGGAATAACTATACAGGGCCCGGAATACTTTTAGTAGTTCCAATAGGCCAATTGACGATAGGTCGCCTGTTTCATTTTCACCTTGTTGAATCATCGATTTAACGGCCGATCTGGCACGCTCAGATGTACAATAACGAGAATAAAGCGGAGCTCCAGAGATTCACCACAAAAAATCGCAGATGTTGAACAATCAACAACCGGACGTAGAATGTAGAACATTTCGCATTCTTTCAATTACCCGCAGTTTCTGAATGAAAATGAAAAACCTAGTAATCGAAGAATCAATCTTCCTAGTAATAGAAGAATCAATCTTCTTCAAATATCACTTAAATTGTTTCGGAACCGTTTGGTGCTTCCGGAATTATTCTTGAAACCAACGCTATTCACTTGAAATTCCTATCGTGTGAGGAGAAATTGATAATTTCGATCTATCATTAGACCCGATACTAGATGGTTCTTACCGGTCAACACGCGGATGTGGAATATTAGCTGTGTTAACACCACTACTGAATAATCAACGTACTTTAAAATAATAATATCATTTCGACAACTACAATCCCGCTCAGCTCCAATTACCCCCGGAGACACGTCCGAGTGATGTAGGAACATTCATCATAGCAGGTATGTCAGTGAACAATCTTCTGATGAAGACCTGTTCCGGCAACTCTCTTATATGATGCTGACTGCAAGAACTCTCTGCGAGTTGTAGGTAACGCAGTGGACTACATAGTTGAAAACTAAAAACCTCCCAACACGCATCATAGCTAACCGTGTTAGCGAGCGTGATACGGCTGAGTTTAGAGACAACAATGACAGGTAATATTCACTTCGAGCTCGTCGCGAATTTAAACAAAAACCAAAAGAATTCATTCGATCATTCGGTGTAACATTGGTTAACTTTTCGAGTTTGTGTGACATTTTAAGAGGAATAAGATTTGTCAGCGTTATTCACCATCAGCTCGTCTCTATCACAACGTTATTATATGTTCTCTCATTACCAAAAAAAAAAAAAAAGAAGAAAACTATTCTATCTATTTTCTTTCCTTGTTTATCGAGAAACTTCTACAGAAAATTATCAGCACGGAATTGAAAAAATTTCGTAATTGAGACGATAAAATTTTGAAGTGATCGTCTAACAATTCGCCTTTTTGCGCTAGAATGGATTTAGCGGAAACTCGCATTTAACTGGTAAATATCTTTCTGATCCACCTGGTATACAAGCCCATTGTTTCCATGAGATCAATCATCTTTTCGAAGTGTGCCTCTTAAATTACCAGAATTTTTTTACCGTTCATTCCGAATTCAATTCAGAACATAATTATCCTGCTTCGATTCGAACACTCTCAATAAACTTTTCACAGTTAACTCCTCCTATTTCCACTTTGGGCCTCACTCTGCCCATCATCCGCTTAAACAGCATTTTCACTACCCACATGAGAAACCTAAATATCGTGATCACACTCTGTTTCTCACTCATAGTTCAACAACTAAAAATGAAACAGCCTAGGCATGATCCATACATGGATCTAGGGTCTCCAAATCGCATCTGTAAGTTCCCTAGCCAGGACTCAGGTTGATTGAGGACGTCGGATTGCTTCCCCCCGCTCCTCCTAGAATACTAAAGTACTACTTCCCTACCTCTTCGGTTCAAAGAATCGAGAGGAAGGAAAAGAAGAAATAAGATGTGACAAAATGGGTAAGAAACCATCGGCAAAAGTATTGGAGGAAACAAAATAATTTTTGTTCGTGGTCAAAACTCCCTCACGCGCCTCAGTCGTAGGCTCGGAAAATACCACCCTCGTTCAAAAGTGCCGCGACGAAGTTTTCAATTGAGCAATAAAAACGAAGGGCAACAGTCAACAGTGAAATTTTGAAGGAAAAATTAATAAAATTCACGAAAACAGCTGTACCTGTAACGTACGAATCTTTTACGGATATAAATTGCTGAATTTTTATATCTTTTCTCTTGAATAAATTATCGTATATTTTTTTCCCTCTTTATACGGTACGTACCCGCTTTTTAACGCTGCAATAAAGTCGATTTCGTAATGGAAGATACTGCGGCGTGGCGTAAGAATTGATTTTGTAATGGACAAAACACGTTTTTCACGAGAATTTTTTTTTGTGACTACAATTATAATAATAACAATATTTTCGAATACATCGACCTGTATGTTTTCGAGATAATGGATTATAAAGTTCAGTTAGTCGTACGAAGAATAATACGGTATCCCAAGGAAACTGGATGAAAAACGAATTTTTTTTTGACCACACGCGAGTAATATTTTCGGAAAAATAACGTTACTTCAAGGTTTTCGACCGTTACTTATAAAAATAATGTAACGCTTTTCTTTCAGAAGTTTTTCCAAATTTTTTCTGAACCGCTAATGTCATCGTCTTTTTCCCTAAATGTACAGAGAAGTTGGGAATCCATCTGACTAGGTGGAAAGATCATTAGGTCTAGAGGTCAGGGGTGAGCGATTTCACTTTTGCAAACACGTATTACCTACTCCGACATTTTCGGTGAATTTTAAACCAGATCCGCGTACTCGACGAAATTTACCTTACCGAAACAAACAACGGGTAAATGAACGGTAAATGGAAATAGTTTCCAAAAATTTTGGAAGAATGCCTGTTCGAACTAGTTTTTGAAATTTCGTCACGTGTTCATTCGAGGTCGAGTCGATTTGAACGAGAATTCCCGAAATCAGTCTAATGAGTTCGCTACAGTTTGTGATTCGAAGAAATCGTATCGTTTGGATTGTACAATCAACTCGAGGGCCTGGATGCAAACAGCGGTTGACCTTGAAACTTTGTGCAAATTGATGGACGTTTCGAGGGAGGTTCACTGAACGATCCAAATTGCGAGATCGCGAAGACAGTAAATCTTGTGGCCTTTCTTGTGCCAAAAACTATTCGCCATTTTATTTTATATGAGAAAGTTCGTCAGAGATATAGGTGGAATCGTTGATGATGAGTGAAAATTCTTGTCTCGCATCCAATTTCAACAGCGGTTTGAAATAATGATACAATATTTCCATATTTGATGAGTATCTTTAACGAAACCAGAAATGTCCAGTTAGCATAGATAGATCGAAAAAATTGTAACCGAATATGACAATTTGAGGCTTTTTAATTCATCTCCGTCGGTATAACTTCAGCATTTATCGCGACTGAATTTTTAATCTAATATTTAAATCTTTTCAGACTGAAAGGCAAAGATAGAATCAAAAAGTCACCGTGGGAACAAATTGCATTCCGAGTACATGAAGACTTGAGAAACCAACACCCGAACAACGACCAAGTTAGACTATTTTTGGGTTCATTTGCCTCGGTAGCCTTTTATAAAGCAGACTTCCAATTGCTGAGCATGTGCTTCCAGAAATGCGAGACGGGAGGTCTCTTCGTCCCTTCTCGTCTTCACTGCAACGAAGAAGACTCAACAACCCATCTTTTCTTCTCCTTCTCTTCATTTCGAAGAACCAGTACTGATGAGATATCCTTTACCTTCATAGAACTTCTTGTGAACTTTTCAAACCTATTTCATTAGCATAAATCCAAGAAAAATAGTCATCGTTTATTGATTGGAAAATTGTGATTGTGGGGGAAGCAAACGATCTGACCCACTTTAAGGATATGATCATATTTCGACCTTCAAGCTATACGGTGTACATCTCATACATAGGTCAGGAAGAGAATTGAAATCAAATTTGGCCTCCAGTTCAACGTTTTGCTTCTGAAATTGTTCTTGTCGATCAACCACTCACAACACTGTCAACAGTGTAGGTAGACACATCTCTGTTTGTAACCCTCGTAGGGCAGTGAATACCTAAAGAGACGCGATGAGGCGAATATAAGTATAATACAGTGCATGCTATCGAGGCCAAAGGCCAACCTATTACAGCACCACCACGCAGATTACCGGTCGATAAGCTGAAGTTCGCCAAAGCACATTTTGAAGAAATTCTACAAAAAGGGCGATGCACGTCCCTCAAAACCGTCATGGGCCTCTCCAATCCATATAGTTCTTAATAGAGGAGCAGAGAAGTGGAGAGTATGTGGGGATTATAGAGCTCTGAATGCTGTAACAAAAGGCGATAAGTACCCTATCATGGATTTCAATACCCGCCTGGATGGGGCAAGAAAATTGTACAGCTGATAGATGTGACCTGCTCCAAGAGACAAAACGCAGATCTTTCAGGAGAGTGAAAACGGAGTTTTATTGCTACCCCTCAAAGCTGCCAGATCTCTGGATTTTTGATCATCAAAAGTAAGGTTTTTGTGTAAAATACAAATTTCTTGCGCTCAAGGGAAAAGTACCTTGGACACTTACTTTTCTCCTGGTCGTTATGAGCTGATACTACAGTCTTCCGTAAGAATCGAGTCGATCAAGGGAAAAGTACCTAAATTGCATCTATGAGAGATACCTTTCTCCCGATCGTTATTGATAAATTAGTCGAAGTCCGTCGAAATCTGTTTTCAGGTCTGACGAAGAATGACAAATACGGATTTTTGAAGATATCTGGAGGCATTGCTACCCTCATCTTGGAACAGGTCACAGATTTCGAGCGTGCTTACAGTATCTAACATCCCAGTTACGCCAGACGATATAGACTAGAGAAAACGGCCGTTATGCCGCCGTTTGGGTTATTTAAGTACACAGTTATGCCATTTGGCCTTAAGAACGCAGCACAAACGTTTCAAAGATTCATTGACGGTTTGCTCAGCGATTTACCCTATGTTTACACATACCTGGATGAAGTGTTGATAGCAACGCAAGGAGACAATGCCGATCATGAGGCGAAGGCTAATGAAGCGTTGAGACGCGTGCATTTGGCAGGCATAGCAATCAAATTTTCTAAAGGCCAGTATATTTTCAAAGAGGTTGTATTCTTGGGCCATAAACTGAATTCAAAGGGTATTGAGACGGACCCCGAGCGGATTAAACCAATACTCAAGGCCAGAAAGCGTCCACGATTTACAAAGATTTTTAGGAATTCCTACAGAAGAGCCATTCCCCACGCAGCGGAGTATCAGCCACACTTGCAAGCACTCATCCAAACAAATAGGAAGAACGATCTGAAGAGGCATCTGAAGCCTTTGATACTTTCAAGGTAGCTTTGAGCCAGTTGAAGATGCTTCACTTATCCTCAACCACCGACGCGAGCAATACAGCAATTGGCGCCGCCCTACATCAACGTCACATGGGCGAGCTGGAAGCCTTAGCGTTCTTTTCTCGTTAACTGTCACCAACTGAAAGTAGGTATTCAATGTATGACCGTGAATTTCTAGCAATTTTGGCCGCTGTACGTCATTTTTGCAATCTACTCGAAAGAAGAAAATCTACAATCTTCACGGACCACAAGCCTCTACAGTTTGCTTTCAGCTCTCATTCTGAGAGAGCATCACCGAGGGTGATCCGGCAATTGGATTTCATTACCCAGTTTTCGACGGATATAGTGTATGTGCCTGAGGTTGGAAATATTCCGGCCGATGTTTTGTCGCGAATAGGAGCAATTGACTCCAATGTAGATCAAATGGTGGAACAGGGTCTGGACTACGCAGCGCTTGCCAAGGCACAGGAAATTGACCCTGAGCTACTGGAATTCCTCAAATCAACTAAAATAGGGTTAGTCCTAAAGAAGTTAACAACGCCAAGTACAGACGCTACTATTTACAGCGACACATCTGGCGGTCACGTCGGGATCACCACTTTAAGATCAAATGATAGCGTGTTCATACAACAAAGTTTATTCTTCGACTGCTCGTTAGGTGCACAGGTGCAGACAATATGGGAAGCTCATCAGCTTATCATACACTCGCCACACCTACCTCTTAAACGGCAGAGACGACGACAGCAACATGACAAAATTTCGACTATAATATGAACAGAAAAGGAGGAGGATTCGGGCAAAGGCTTTTTGGGTACAGCGAGAGTATATGAATTAGAAGCTCGTCTCCTCCAACGGAGGTATACCAGCTCCAGCCCCGGTCAAGGTCAAAGAGAAAAGAGTCCAAATATGCTAATGGGGAGAGTGCCGAAATTACCAGAAAACTCTTCATCTGTTGTGAACTCTCAATTCTGACCCCGCTTCAAGTCAAAGAGAGCAAGATTCCAAACATTTTGGTCGTGATAGGTGGGGGAATTTTGACTTACTGAGAAATTGTCTTTCCTTGTGAGTAACGACAAGCATCAGCCACACCACCGGTTAATTTCAAGAAAGGCTAATTTATACAGGGTGAGTCAAAAAGATGTTACCAGTTAAATGGGAGTTTGCGCTAAATCCGCCGTAGCGCGAAAACGCGAAACGTTAGACATATAGTTTAAATGTACGAAATTTGTATCTCAATTTCATCTTTAATTTGAGCCACATCCGAAGTTTCTACGACTTTTCTGAGCCGAGTTATGGACCAAAATGTACCAAAAATTCATCAACTTGCCAAAATTTAAAATTGTTCCAACTTTCTCATTTTATCTGATTCCAAAGTGAAATTTAACGCTGATTCCAAAAAAAGTACCCAAATAACCCCATGAAGCTTTAAAGTGGGGGATTTTTCAATGTTTTATATCAAAAATCTTTGCAAATCAGTCAATTTTCGGCACATTTTGGTCCATAACTCGGCTCAGAAAAGTCGTAGAAACTTCGCATGTAGCTCAAATTAAAGATAAAATTAGAATACAAAATTCGTACATTCAAACTATACGTCTAACGTTTCGCGTTTTCGCGCTACGGCGGATTTAGCGAAAATTCCCATTTAACTGGTAACATCTTTTTGACTCACCCGGTATAGCAATTTGCGTTACGATAGGCGAAGAAAGTAAATTTCCCGACTTTCAGCACTAGATGCACATTTTTAACCTGAAACGACGAGAATTCTGAATGCTGTCCCTCTCCTATCTGAACCATGGGCGAAGCTGATTTCTTGCCAAGAGTTCACAAAAGGAGGACGAACCTTCGTAAATTCACATTGTCTCCTTCGGGGAAACGGAAAATTTCCGTACATTTTTTTTGTCGATTATACGCAGGACTGTAGTCGATGTCTTTCAGCGAGCACACAACAAAAGACGAGATTTTCGGTAACCCCCCCCCCCCCCACCATCCTCCGAAACAACGAGGCCCACCTCGATCTCTCACGGTCCTGCGGAGATCTATCATCGCGAACTCACGACAGGAGACGAGCTCTCAAGTAAACCACCTCATCCATCACTCAATACAATGACGATTTCTGCACATTTGCCCGTTTCTCTATCAGGATCAGGGTTGCAACTGGTCTCTCCCCGCGAGCACCTAACAGAAAACAAGCTGTTCGGTAACATTTCCTTAATTTTGGCACATTTGTTCGCCCGGCTCCGATCGAACACGAGGCTGATGTGGCCGATATCTCACCACAAGCACACGACAAAAGACAAACTTGTCGGCAACATTCCCTACATCGCCTGAAAAAACGATAATTTTCGCACATTTGCTCGCTCTTCCTCGCCCGATCACTCACCGTGAGCAGTGCCAGATTTAACTCATTGGCCGTACTAGGCAGAAAACATCAAGCCACCGCATGTAAGAATGATTGGACAGAAAAGGGATCAACGCAAATTAGCACAAACAATAAAGTCTACTCTGAGGTAATTCTAAGTCACGATGAGGAAGGCTCGCCACATGAACTCTCCAAATACAGAGTTCATTAAAGTCATCTTTCTCGTCATGCTTCGAAGACAAATTGATCAAATCGTTAAATTTTGTAATTTCTCGAGTACCCCTTCTTCCACCTCTCCCAGCACTATCTTGAGCATGCTGATACTTCGACTGAATGCGCTCTCGTCAAATTTTCTCGATAATGGTGTACTGGTGGGCGTTTAGGAGTTTCAATCTTTAGTACTTGGAGAGGAGCCAATAGCACAAGTTCACATTGAGAAAAAAAGGTGGGACGATATTGACTTACATTCAAAATCTGCCGATGGTGAGCGATCTCAACAAGTGAAAGAAAAGTGGTCGGAGCAATGATTGGTGGTAGCTACTTGACAAATGGTTTCACTCTAGCGTGACAGATATTACTCTACTAACCTTGAGCAGTGATAAAAGCTTCATCTGCCGGGTCTGTTTCCAATTTGGAGATGATCGCTGACATGATTTTGAGCCAAATCTGACGTCAACCAGGCATCAGATTTCTACAATCGTTTATCGAACTTGGTTAACATATATTTGATTACACTCACATTTTACGTTAATTTAAAGAAATAAATCTTATTAATTATTGCTTTTAAAGTTCATGAGTAACTTATGCAAAAATTTTTCTCCTTACCCATTAAGAGGAAGGGCGTTAGTACGGAACATTCGAGTTGGACGACCCTCTTCAACCTTTCCTTCACTCGAATTTTTTTCCCATACTACGACTAAATGAATTAAAAATCGATACATTCCGCAAATTAATCCCCTATGAATTGTGCTAACGTTATTCAGGAAAGTCTATAGTTTATAATATAATAAATGCCTATTGTGTACTCGGGGTTATTTTCTCATTTTAGAAAATTTTTGAAAACTACATATACGAAGAATCGAAAATGTAAACATTTCGGTGCTCCACTGCGGAAAAAAGTTGAATAGGTATTTCGAAAACGAGCCTAATTCAGAATGATTAATTATGAACGAGTGGTCGTGTCTTAATTAAGCAGTCAATAAAATTTACGTTGACTCGATGAAAACGCTTTTTTTTTTTTTTTTTTTTTCGGGATGATCAATAAAGAAAATGAATGAATATGCATGAAGTTCGTGATTAAACGAGCATTATTATTGTACGTATATTTTTCTCCACATTTTCTTTCTCAACGGCTCCGTTCGACGGTCATTTGTAAAAGTGAATTCATTACCTGTATCGCGCAACACCATATTGTATATTATTAAGCGTGTTACCGATATACCAACCGATAGATTTTACAGTTTACGGTGTATATCTGTATAGTGTAGTGTAATGGGTAGATACACTTTATTTCTGATATGGCTTTGACCTCGATACTCTTTTACCTTGTATTTGGTTAAGTAGGCCTATGTTTCGAAAACTAGGGCTTATTAAGTGGAATGATTTGAAAGAAAACCGATTCGTGTTTAAATAACGTCGCAATGTTGAAATTTATATACCGCGTATTTATTCAAGCGAAGAGAGTCGAAGCGAAATTTGGATCTTGACACGTTTGTCATATAAAATAAAAATAATCATTCTTCGAAGCTTAAAAAAAGAACAAAAATTCATCAAGCTTGAACCAGGAAATCTATAGTAGTGTCGAGAAAATCTTCGAATGTGGTATTTTTCAAGTTCACGACTATATAAATTTACTTTACTGAACAAAAATAGAACCAGCGTAAGCTTTTTCAGTCGAAGGACTATCGTTGAGAAGATATACAAATACTGACATACAGAGAGAGTCGTAAAAGAAGATAAAAAATATACAACAATCAGTCGTTACTCAGGGCTCTTCCCCCTCCTTCTAATTTTATTTCAGTTTCTTTCGACGTAATTATATACTTCTTATGTATTCTATTTCTTTTTTCTATTTATATCCAACCGAAATACTCATATGAGAGAGAGAACTTTCTGGAATTATGTTTCCTATCCACCTCACTCAAAATCTACGAAAATGACCATTTCAGAAAATTAAACAGCTTGGGAGTTTCTTTCCATCCTTCGATAGCAGACTTCATTATATCGTGCTCATCAAGCTCAATAGACAGAAACCTTGCAAAACATTTCAGAGGTTCCAAGCTCTTTCATCTTCCGATATCAGACTTCAAAAACTTTTCCAGTTCCTTTTGAGTAATTTTTGGGAATTTTCCGAGTAAATATTGAGAAAAATATAACTCCAAGTTTGATGGGAAAAAAGAAGAGGGGGGTCCTCAGAAAATGTGTGCGTCAAATCTGCGTGACGTCGTAAATTACCTGACCTTTATTCTGGGCATCAGAGAAATTTCTAAGTTTAGATCCTCTATAAAGGAGTACTTGCGAAACATTCCGGCGTTGAATCTCTACAGAAGAGGGGTTTTGGGGAAATTTCAAATTATGAACCTCCTTAGAGGTGGAAAATTTCAAGCTACAAATCTCTGAACTAGGGTTTTTCGATGGAGTGTCGATATAATCTAAGCTAAACGCGAATATGAGGTCCATGTCGCCAGCCCCCCTTCCTCGAATTAGGGGTTGGGAAGTGGCTCAATCGTTTGTATTTCGTTTGTAGGGATTTGTATTGACGTTTTTTCGTTTGTACTACCCTTATTTCTGCAGGAAACAGAAGGAGGGGCGGGGAACAAAAAGGGTCAGAATTTCCCCAGATTGGAAAATTGTTCGAACTTCCAAATTCTAATTTGCTTTTCAAGTGGATTTTCTCGGGATGCTCAAAAAATGCTTTGGAGCACCAAACTGGGTTTATGGACCCAAAGAGAATCGAAATTCCTCCAAGTTGAAAAACTGCGTAATCATTAGATGTTGTTTTCAATTCTGAATGAAATTTAGCGCCGAGTCCAAGAAAAATACTGAAATGGTCCTAGAGGAACATCACAATTTTTCCAACACAAAGACTAAAAAAAATTTCCTCATTCTGCAGTAAAATCGTTGATTCAGAGGATGGACGGAGTCCACTGGAGGGAACCGAGACTAGGAAACTCGCATTCTGTTGTGAAATCGCGGTGAGAGATTGAAGGAGGCCCCGTCAAGGATCGAGAAGGGAAAACGTCCGGACATTTCTGTTGTGTCGGCCGCTACAGGGAACTGAGAATGGGAAGCTCGCTTTCTGTAGTGAACTCGCGGCGAGAGATTAGAGGAGGCTCCGTCTTTGACTGAGAAGGGAAAACGTATAGAAATTTCCGTTGTGTCGGCCGCTAGAGGGAACTGAGAATGGAAAGCTCGCTTTCTGTGGTGAACTCGCAGTGAGAGATTGGAAGAGGCCCCATCTTCAATCAAGGAGGGAAAACGTACAGACATGTGCGTTGTCTCGACCTTTAGAAGGAATCGTGAATAGGAAGCTTACTTTCCTTTGTTGAAGACGAGGCCTCTTTCAATCTCTTACCGTACGATTACAAGAGAAAATGAGCTTCTTAGCTTCAAATCCTTTTGGCGGCCGATACAACGCACATGTCTGTGCGTTTTCCCTTCTTGATGGAAGACGGGGCCCTCTTCAATTTCTCACCGCAAGTTTTCAACAGAGAGCGAGTTTCATAGTCTCGGTTCCCTTTAGCGGATGGCACAACGCAAATTTCTGTACGTTTTCCCTTCTTGATGGAAAACGGGGCCCTCTTTAATCTCTCGCCGCGAGTTCACTACAGAAAGCGAGCTTCCCATTCTCAGTTTCCTCTAGCGGCCGACACAACGGAAATGTTCGGACGTTTTCCCTTCTCGATCAAAGACGAGGCCTCCCTCAATCCCTCACCGCGATTTTACAACAGAATGCGAGTTTCCAGTTTCAGTTCCCTCTAGCGGCTGACACAACGGAAATGTTCGGACGTTTTCCCTTCTCGATCAAAGACGGGGCCTCCTTCAATCTCTCACCGCGAGTTCACAACAGAAAGCGAGTTTCCTAGTCTCGGTTCCCTCCAGCGGACTCCGTCCATCCTCTGAATCAACGATTTTACTGCAGAATGAGAAAATTTTTTTAATCTTTGTTTTGGAAAAATTGTGATGTTCCTCTAGGGCCATTTCAGTATTTTTCTTGGACTCGGCGCTAAATTTCATTCAGAATTGAAAACAACATCTAAAGATTACGCAGTTTTTCAACTTGGAGGAATTTTGATTCTCTTTGGGTCCATAAACCCAGTTTCATGCTCCAAAGCATTTTTTGAGCATCCCGAGAAAATCCACTTGAAAAGCAAATTAGAATTTGGAAGTTCGAACGATTTTCCAATCTGGGGAAATTCTGACCCTTTTTGTCCCGAAGGCAGATATGTCATACAATTAGCGGTAGTTTTGATAGGCTGCAAAAGACAACAGCAGCTGATGCATTCGGAGTACCTTTACCTGTGATGAATGTGGAAAAATCGTACTGTCGAAAGTCGGACTTATTATCGCCTTCAAGTCCACACGAGAAGACGGAACTCAAACCGATGAGGAAGAAGATCAGACACTGAGGCCTGACGATTATCATCACCTGCAGGACTACCTAGGGGGAAGAAGAAGAAGTATCCTGGAAACTAGACGAAGGGATTTTGTCTCATGACATTATGAAGAGGGCAGTTCTTTTAGATAACAGTCAGGCCAGGCACAACCTGCGATAAGCGCCTCCCCATGTTTCTTAAAGGTCCAAAGTCTTATAATTAGGATTCAAGGTTTTCCTTTGAAGTCGAGAAATTATTTTTCGAGGTTCATCGCTCTAACTTTTCCGAAGTTATACAGGCGTGTACTTCGAACTTCAAGTTTTCGAATAAGGTCGAGGTCGTTTATGACGTTACAAAGATGAGATGCGGACCTTTTCTGATGATACCCCCTCACGCCAAAAACTTGCATCAACCTACTTCTCGTTCTGCTCGCAAAGTATCTTTGTAGGTAATTCTTCAATTCTTGATCATCGATCTCAAAGTTCTTGTACTGACGAGTTTAAATATCTGTTCGAATGTTTTCGAAGGACTATTTTCTCTCGCGCGTCAACTATCTGTCTCAATTTCTCTTCATCTCCATTCGTGATGAACGCGAGTTCGACGCGAACTACCCCTAAATATAAAAGGACTCTTATCACCTTTCTTTTATGATCATACTAATTCTTCCTCTCAGACACCCAATATAACAATTGGCCTAAAATTTTCTGAAGTGAACTTCTACTAAACTAGCGAGTTAGCCCTACTAAAGCAATTGCCCTAAAATTTTCTAAAGTGGATTTATACTAGACCAAGGAGCGGGGCGAACGAGCGGAGCTAGTGAGCCCTCCTGAAGTCATTAGCCTAAAATATTGTGAACCCGCGAGTGAGATTCCCTAAAGCAATTGGCCTAAAAAATTCTGAAGTAGACTTATACTGGACCAAGAAGAGGGGCGAACGAGCGGAGTGAGTGAGCTGCCCACAAGCCGTTAGCTTGAAATATTTCAAAGTAGATTTATGTACTGGACCAAGGATGGGGTGAGCGATCGGAGCATCCTATAAAAGACATGAAACATGATCTTCATTTATTAAATTCGGATAGGAAATTTTTTTGCTGGCCACCATACGGCGAACGGTGAATTTCTTAAATGGACGGCAGTGCCGTGAAACTTGAATAAAGTTATTTTGTAGATTCCGTCCACCCAAACTATTTCTTACTTCGATAATTATGGTGATATCCGAGTCGACCCTTGTCAGAGTACCAAAATCAATGGACCGATGTTGAAATTCTTTTTTTTTTTTTTTTTTTTTGGCGATCAGCTGAAAAATACATCTAAGATAGCCATTCAACCTAAAATGTTGAGAAGGCCAAATTCACATGATGAGGTTAAAGAAATGTATTTGTAGAGAGACTAAGTACTTCAAAGTAAGAAAAAACCATCAGGAAAAAGTATAGAATCCGTTATTTTAAATTCGTGAATGATGAATCACTGTGAACTCCAAAGTTTTATAATACACAGTGATCCATTCACTTTCTCAAGTTCGACATCTCACATAAGGTGAACGGCGAATACATAGAAAAAGTGAATAAATAACTGTATCGAACCAGGTTTCTATAAGAAAATAGCACAGAAGCCCAGGTTTTTCACCTGTCCCTGCGGAGCATCAGCCAACAGCGTACATACCGAGTCCCCACTGAGCAAAGATTGTGGACGTAAATGAACTATAGTCTGGCCGTATATGTCTTGACATTCCATAAAGTTATATGATGATGAAATTGCAAAGGTAGCATTTTTTAATAATATTATGCATTAATAAGTAAACTTTTTTCGTGAGTCAATTACTCGATTTCAATTGTAGGATCAATTTATCAGTTATTTTCTAGCGCACTCCTCAAGGTCTATCTTGAAGCTCAATGACCGTAATTCGCCTTCCAAGCCTTCTTCTCAAAATCTCAAAATTTCTTGAAGCCTCCCTCTTCATTCATGAAACTTCATAGTTCGAATTTCTCCAATTCTACCCCAGCCTTTTTCTTTATAGGAGGCTTAATGGTCGGAAATGAGTTCTTCCTTTTATATCATATACAGTCCAAAAGTCACAAGAATTCTTCTCCCTACATAGCATAGAAATTGAAAATTTTTCAAGTTTCGGATATAAGTCAAAAGTTTCTTAGGTAGAAATTTCCGGCTCTACCCGCACAATGATCAAAGACCCAATAGTCGAGAAAACTAGTGACGTTTCGGACAGTATTCGTCGCCCAAAGAAGGACACGAGGTGTCCGAAACATCACTCATAAATTTTCTCGACCATTCGGTCTTTGATCATTGTGCGGGTAGAGCTTGGGTATTTTCCTTGCTCGAAAAATCTTCTCAATCATCAAAAAGTTTCTGCAAATTCTCAGAAAATGAACTTTTCTCAAAGCCACGATTTCTCGAAAGAATGATTTTCCTGCGAACTCAAGTTTGGGCTCTTCTACAATGATGACGATGATTCATGAGTCACGAGTCATGACAAAGGCACTGGTGATGAAAAGTGGAAAGATAAGCTCCGATTGGGGAATTCCAAAGGATATGCCTCTGTTATTGGAACCCTCGACCAATCATAAGTCTGAATCATAAAATCACCCCTTACCAAGTCTGATGAATAATGGGCCGCAATGAATGACGCTGGCAAATTTCATCCGGTGAAAAACTGATTGTATGTTTTTTGCTCCTTCCCCTCTTTTTCGACTAATCTATTGTCCCCAATGCCGAGAATAAAGCAAAAGAGAAAGTGGTTCTTCTGAAATCCCATTGACTGATATTTTGACATGTTTTTTTCAAGTTTTAGAAGTTTCTTGGACAAAGAAGTAAAGTCATTCCTTTTACCCCGCGCTGCGCCAGTCTTAGGATCGCTAGCACACAGTGATGGCTCTTGAGCTGTGGTGATCTAATGAAACAATTCAAATGAAGAGAAATCGAGTTTTTGTTATCTTTCATTCACAGGAAAGCCGACACAAGCCCAAATTTGGTTTATTTGTGCGTTTTTTTTTGTTTTTTTTTTATGATTTCCTTTTTTTCTATTTCCCTGCGTTTCTGCCAGAGAAAATCAAATGTTTAAGCCCTGTAGGGAGTGCTGTATACTTCCATTGCCATTTGTATGGGAGCTGAAAAAACCAGTCAACACCCAAGTGACGCTGAATAAACCTACCGGAAATGCAACAACGCATTCTCCGACTTTTACCACCGATACTTCGACTTAGGTTTTTGAATACCGTCTTGCGGAAGACAACATTATAGCTTAGTGGCCTCCACCCTAACAAGTCCTTCATTTTGATCGAACTTAATCATTATCTGAGTAGATTTTCGTCTATGTCGTCCAAAATTTGATTGACAACAATAGAATGGCCTATGACCAGATTCTGCGAAATGCTCCGCAAAAAAGTTGTGCTCATTTCGAAATTGACGGAGGAAACTTCTTCGAGGTGTTCTTAGACCCCAGTGTAAAGTTACCGACTCGTCTCACCATATTCCAACCGTAGGACAGTTGGAATATTAAAGCTTACATGTACCACTTCTTTCATGAGTAGGAATCGGATCCCTTTACAAGCAGAAGAGATTATACGGATTTTATGAAAATGATAGAAAACGGCGCGGAAACAATAAGGCTTGAGATGATGAGTAATCTCTTAGTACATCTTCCCTGAAGACAGACCTATTACACAAACCCATATCGTCCTAAAGAATGATATTGATTCTAAATTTTTCTTTATTTCACGAATTCGTACTTCTTCTGTTGGCCTTGATGGCGTGTAGCCGTTGGGTATCTCTTATTTCGAACATATAAGGAAAAGTTTCACTTTCATAAAGTCAAATATCCTGTAAAGAAGACCTGTCACGCTTGAAGTCGTATCGCATATCGACAGGTCGTAAGGAGCTAATGGCAAAAGTATAAAAGAGTGGCGCCACAGTATCTCAGCCGTACGCGTTCATCCCCTATGGTGAATGGTTTCGAATTACCTTTCATAACGCGATGACCGGACAAGTAAAAATTTTTCATTATAAAGTCGACTGGTGTATACAGTATACGCGATAGTCGAGTTGCCTCTATTGAAAGTGAAACTTGTTACGAGCAGATTTGATCGCTGTAGATAAGACGGGTGCATAATAGACGAATGATAGCTGAAAAAAATGCCGCGTCACATGATATCGAGTTTTCTCTTCGTATTTTCTCGGTATATACGCGCTCTTGATTTTCGCTTTATTACAATATATTTGCATAGGTCGCCAGCCGTTAGATGTTTTGCGCCTTTGCTATATTTTGATGGGGACAAAAATGTTCCGTCGCATATTCACGGCGCGGACTGATAAAAGTTTTTCAAATCTACTGTTTGAGAAAGTTTGTATGATAGTGACGATGACTTTGGGAAGATGCATATTTATATTCGTGAAGAATTGTAAAATTCGAATACCTCGATATAAACTGCATCAATGTTGTGGATAGGAACTGGATAATCTTCGTTTCTGATGGTCCCTCAAGCATCGAAATCTGCAGAGATTTATTTTTGTAAGGGTTAAAGTAATCTGTGAAGTGAGGAATCTGACGATAGCTTCTCATCTTCTAGAAGAAGTTGATTGTGGTAAGATTTGGAGATCTGATATTTACAGCGATCGAGAACCTGTTAAAATTTCGACCTTTGAACGTCGTGAATCAAGTTATGCATTCAGATACTTTTCTGCAGTTTACATTCAGCACCTCGCCCTCATTGACACTCACTTCGTCATAGTTAGATATCCACCACAAAAAGCTACCGAATAAAGTCAGAACCAGCTCATCCTGTTTTCCCGCGATGCAAACAAACGAACACTCGAAGTATTGTGCACGATTTCAAATTTTCCACAATTAGTGAAAAAATAACGTTCACTTTTGACGCAATGCTTCGAGAATTTTTTATTCAAATTATCACGCGCAAAATCCATTAAAATGAGTACACCTAAATTTTCCTAATCGTATTTTTCCTTTTCATATTTTCCATTTGTCGGACGGAAAAATTTATTCCTAAAATGCATTACTCGATTCGTCATCCTCTTTTATTCCCTTCTGTAACGCAAATTTTCACTGCCAGACCGATCCTACGATAAGCATCAAAAATTTCTCGTGAGAAATTCAATTTAAAAAAAATTTTCATGATAAACTCTTACATCATAATGTTTTTTTTTTCCCCCTTTGTAGGCTTCGCATTATTATATTATAATAATAGCAATATAAAGGGAAAAATTTTCAGTAACGCAACAGAGTCGCGACACGATGGCGATGGTCGATAAATTTTCATATTATTATAATAACGAAATTTGGGATACTCGCTAAAATATTCTCGACGCCTTGTTGAAAAGATGCCTCCTTATTCTACTCTGTAAGAATAAAAATATATTTTATGTAAATTAAAGCGATGAAAGTTTGATACGATTTAATCGAGAGCTATAGGGCTACAAATTGACGAGAAATTGAATAAACTACGTGGTGAAAAATTGTGCAATGAAGACGTAAATAGAAGTGAATTGGAAACAGAAATATAATTGGATAATATTGTTAAGATTAAATTCGATTCCCGTACTACGAGGATGTTGAATTGATTTCTTTAGTCATTCTTAATTGTTAATATTTCATCAGTATTCTCTTCTGTATCAGTAAATAGGAATTTTTCGGGGTGAAGAGCAGTCCGAGCAGTTTTGTTTGATCTTCTCATAATTGCATCAATTAGGACAAGCAGGTGATTTCAGTTCTTGATTTCGATTTCAATTTTGGTGATCGATTTTTTATTTACTTGGTTAAAATGATTTGCTTTAAGGCAGGCCTGGGGAGCCAGTGATTTCTGGCTCCGGCTCCAGCTCCTGGCTCTTCGAAAATCGAAGAGCGGAGTGGACCCGGGAGGCTAGACCTTCGGAGTGGAGCCGGAGCTGAAGCTCTTGATCTTGAGAGCGGAGCCAGAAGAAAAAATGGAGCTGGCTCCGAGCCAGCTCCGGCTCCTCCTGGCTCCAGTTTCTCAAAGAGCGGAGCGGAGTCAAAGAGCTGAATTTTTGCAGTGGAGCCGAAGCTAGCTGAAGCTCTTGATCTTCTGAGCGGAGCCTCAATGAGAAAAAAAAACAAGCAGAGCTAATATTATTAATATCGAGTCTCTAGTCGGGTTATTTTTACTTCAAGGTCCAAGTTTCAAGCCTCAGGGCTTTGGATTTTGAAATTTGTCGAATTTTTCCCTTTTTTTTTGGTAATTTTGACTGAAGAGCAGCTCCCAAAGAGCTGAAGAGCTGATCAAATGAGCGGAGTTTTCGGCTCTTTTCAAGATCAAATTATGGCTCCAGCTCCTAGCTCCGGCTCCTCAAAATTTAGGGAGCGAGCCGGTGCTGGGAAAAAGTTGGAACTTTTTCGAATTCCTAAATTAGGGCTGAGGGGTCCCTTTCCACTCAGCCCTGACCCTCTCAAAGCAACAATTGACCAGATTGACTCTGAACGAAGGGCCACCAGACGTGATTGTTACTTGGAAACCGAAATTTTTCAAAGCTCCGATAGTAAATCGGAAGGTTCCCCTTCATTCTCCCGAACGCAAGCCTCTCACAGAACCAGAATATTGCCGAAAGGACTACTTACGGGTAGTGGTTGAAACGTTATATGAAACAGATTCCCTGTTAAAAACTCGTGCGATATCTTGTTCACTACGATGTCTCACCTCAGAAATAATATGCTTCCAAAACTTAAAGACAATGAGTTGACTAATCGATTTGAGAAGCTTGAAAAGATTACTAAAATTTTTGCTCGAAAGGAGAATCATTTATAATTATAATCTTTTTTCTACGCAAAACAAAAAGTAAAACTTTTCGAGCGACAGAAATTTTGCTTGGAATGACTCGAAAAATAGTTTGAAAAGAAGAAAATTACCCAAGGGCTCGCTTTCCTTGTGCTCGTTCACCCTCATCTTTAGCCTAGTATAAGTTTAGTATACTTTGGGTCAAGCCTAGTGTGAGAGTACCGAAGGTCAAAATTGAAGCCTAGTATATTAGGTCTATACCAGTATAATGAGAATAGCCAAGGTCGATATTATAGCCTTGTATACTAAAAGAGGGAACACCGAAATTTTACCAAGTCCCAAAAGTAGGTCAAGGTCGCGTGACAACCTTCCCTCACGATCTTTCATGACGATTTTTCCAGTCGTTATATCAAAATTTTTCCAAGGCCTTAAAGTAAATAAAGGTCATTGATGACGTCATCAAGTGTGACAAAAAACTGTGACGGTTTTCCCAGACTCCTGGTCGTTATAAAGAGATACTGCCGACTGCCGCAATATTGAGTCAAGAGAAAAGTACCTCAGTTCCTCTGCTGAGAGATACCTTTTTCCTAATCGTTATTGATAAAATCGGTTTTTCAGGTCTTAGAAAAAATAGCGGATACGTATTTTTCTAAATATCATCGAGCAGCAATGGGTGTATTTACGGGGGTGGAGGTTGTTTTAGGTTCCGGACCCCCCCCCCCAGAGCGATACATTGGGACATACATTTGTCAAGTCTGAAATTAATAAATTACAGTAAACTTTTTTCTTTCACTTATAATGACGATTTTTTTTTTGAAAAATTCTTCAAAAAAAGGCTTTTTTGGTGTCTATTAGATGCGACTCGACGCCCTGAATCCGAATCGGTAGTTGAATTGGCCGCATCTTCAACGGTTACGTTTTATACCCAAAAGCCCAATTTTTTGGAAAAATGCTCCAAAAAAGACGTTCTTGGTGTCTATTAGATGCGACTCGACCTCGTCAGAAAGAAAATTTCAGAAGAATAATTCTATTCTTACACAGCACTAAAATGGTACAATTGTGAGGAATCCGAATTATTAGTATAGAACATCCTAGTGCTAGAAATACCTTATGGTATGAAAGAATTTCTAGTGGACTTGGGAAAGAATCAGTAATCATGTACCTGAAACGAGAGAAGTGAAGAAAATTGTTGTCAATCAAATTTTGGACGCCGCGACATAGACGAAAATCTACTCAGATAATGATTAAGTTCGATCAAAATGAAGGACTTGTTAAAGTGGAGGCCACAAGTAAGAATCAGGCCCAAAGGAGTATTTTAGGTCAAAATTTCTCATTTTCAGACTGATTTCGAACTGAGGGAGTTTCATTTGACATGTTTCATGTCTTTGTTCTCGGCTCATTCTCATGGGAATTTTACCCTATGGCAGTGATTCTCAAATCTGCGAGTCCGAGTTCGAATCCGAGGGTGCCCCCTCCCCCCTCTGTAGTTTCTAGCTTATTCTGATAGAATGAAAAGGCGTAGGCTAGATTTATACCAGGCTAAGAAAACTTCAAGAGCCATTATGAAGCTATTAGCTTGTGACGTCATAAGTTCGGTGACGTCATAAGTCGGTGGCGTCGTGAGCCTAATTTACGGGCTTGAAAAAATCTTCAGGGGAAACTCGAAATTTCTTTGAAGGTGAGTTCAGAGAACAGTTGAGCTAGGACTGGAGTCTCGAGCTGAAATCTTTTTCCGTGCACGAAAGCTAGTCTGCAATTAACATAAGATGCCTAGATGGGGCTTTTAAGCTCAGACTCTTCAAGACAAGACTTCCTTACTCTCTGCAAATCGCATTCAAGTTTGGTTGATTAAAAGTCCAGAAAAGATACAAGTTGAAGAAGAGCTGACGTCATCAATGTACTTGGATGGTTGAATGGAGATAGAGGAGGAGGAAATTGAAGAGATTACATGCATGAGAGCAGGATATCATCAAGGCTGTGTATCATTCGAAGTTTTTGAAGACGAGAAAAAGGAGAGCGTGACACATTGAGCGATGGCTTCTGGTCTAAACCCTTGCAGAAGAAGGAATTTTAAAATTTTGAGCGCGATTTCAAGAAAAATTCGGATACTGATGAAGCGGAAGGAAATCTTCACAACTTTCGAAAATTCAACCACGTAGTAAGAAAAAAGAAGTAAATCAGATGATGGCGTGTCAGGAGCTGCCCAACGAATCTTAGACCACGTGATATTACAATCAACTTTCGAGGAAAACAAATGGATGAGTGAAATTATCATAACGGGATTTCCGATTGTAAGTTACTTCGTATGCAGAAAATAATATGGACGGCGTGGGGTTCGATACTGCGACCACACAATCAAAAATATAATATTCTACCCGCGCGCATAATATTGCGAAAACAGAAAAATACATTGACCTTCGGCATGCATTTTGTCCAACCGATCGACCAACATCTAAGATGCAGCAGCCGTGCAGTGATACGCGAGTGGAAATATCCAAGTTACTGTATAATGTTGCAATAATTTTTCGTAGAACAGCGATACTGCAGTGAAAGCACGACTATAGATACGCGTATTCTCACGATATTCTCCAGACATTTTAGAAAATTTACATAAAATTTGGAAATTCTTACAACACCGATTGCAAATCAGAATATCGTTTCTCGGAAATATTTAGAAAAAATTCCACAATGCAGGCGAAAAGCGTTACAATCGATCGTATTTGTTGCCAAAAAATGTTCCAGTTCTAGCTCTTTCAATTACACCAAGGGGAATGACTTTCTTCTGCTTCTTTTACTCAATGAGGTAGCCGACAGATATTTAGAATTATCGCTCACACCAAATCTCTACCATAACTCTCGTACTCATGGGTGATGAAAGCAAGTTCGAGAATTCAAAAGCAGTCCCCTAAATGAATCCCCATTTCCCGATCATCGGAAGGAATTCTTCCATTCCATCGAGAACGGGCGAGCAGCCATACAAGAATTCCTGCTGTAGACTTCAGTGTACTCGAAAAAGTCGAAAACTATAGGAGAAACGAAAGAGGGGGTAGGAATGAACGACGAAAACTGAGTTATGGCGCGATTCGAAGAAATCTTAGTTCATTCGAGGTTAATGTCAAGAATGGTTTAATCAGAGGTCATTGACGCATTGACAATTACCGTATTATTTATGTTCCCCCAGCGATAGCGCACACAGAGTGAATGTGTTAAGTGTTTCAAAGATTTATGCTTTTTTTTTTGAACCAAAAATAAAATACGCGGCTACGAAAGACCCTACTGTATTTCTCGATTGAATACGAATCCGCGATGATTAATCATTCGGAGAAAGTTTTTGTAAGTATAACAACGTATCTGCTGGTACCTCCACTCGGTAAAAAATTCCTTATCTTAATTTGTTTTCCTCGCCTGCTTACCGAAATAAAAATGGGATTTTCCTCAAAGCTTCGAAACAGTCGCGAGAGTTTGGAATTTTGATTAACTACCATACTTTAAAATCGATCGAAGAATTGAAAAAATATCTTAAGATTATATCAGATTAGTAGGAAGTCTCAACAAATTTGGATCAATTGAAATAACAGGACATACCTACATATTTGAATAATTTCCCAATCCTTTAAGAATTTATTCGAGGAGAGGAGGACAAGGGAATGGCAGGCTATCTCATCAAGTGAAATGGCCGGGGAAACCTGGCTTTCATGAGAATTCTTCGAAGTTCAAAGTCTCATATGAATATGAGTCATTATTTTTCGAGTCCCTGAAAGGCTAACAACTCCAATTTAAATTTTTTTCAAAATTCACTAGAAAAATGCTCGAAACTAGGTATGAGCCTAATATAGAGACTTGAAAATTTTCGACCTTCGCTGCTTCGTAGACTAGCCTTCAATGAACTCGGCTGAAGTAAGGTAAAAAAGCTTTCGCAGCGCGAAAGCAATACCGACTTTTCTTTACTATTTCCTCAGGTTTTTACAATAATCTATCGATGATAAAATAAATCGCTTGTTAAGAACTCCAAATGACTTCGTTCTCCGATACAATTTCATTTTCGCAGCTTGCCTAGCATTTTATATTTATAATCGATGAGAAAATGATCACAATTCCAAATGAATTCGTTCTCCGATACAATTTCTTTTTCGTAGCTTGCCTAGCATTTTATATTTTATTCATTCATTCGCCCCCACCCCCATCTAAGAAAAGGAAATACCTCGTAATAAACTATGAAGATTCCATAACAAGCCTTAAGCGCTAGTTAACCAACTAGTATTTAGCTCACCACACGAAAACTATTAATCCGATTTAAAAAAAAAATAGCGTACACACACATTCACGTTCATTACTTTATTAACCCTCAATTTCATGGAAATCGACCGAATAGATACAGAGAACATTCAGGTACAAAAAAAAAGTACATACATACATACATACATACATACATACATACATACATACATACATATGAATTTGAACGAATGTTAGAATCGTGATCTAGACCCTCTGAAACGTCGAGAAAACATCCCCCCCACCAAAAATTCCACCGCGCGCAAGATTACAATACCTCCTAAAGTCGGTAAAAGGTAAGAACGTAGCCTAAAAACAGTATACAAGACTTATACTCGGGTGAGAAATACCGGTAAAGAGGCGAACAAGCAGAGCAAGTGAACTTTCTAGGTTGTACGGAGTACTTTCCTCGTCGTTGAAGATTTCAAGTAATGTCATGCTTTTATGCTTGAAATTTTCAATAGTTCTTCCTCTACCTTCTTCTAAACACCTCAGAACATTAATCATGTCACTTCCTCCTTTTTTTTTCTGACAAATAATTACCCAAGCTTTAACCAAGATCATAGAGAGAAAGCCTAAAATTGAAAATTCTTAGCTAAAGATCCCGATTTGGGGCCTAGCATAATTATGTTAGCTGTAGCCTAGCTTTTATGTCATGACTCCATAGTTAAAGCCTAGCTTGAAGGCTCAGAGCGCAACCTTTCTCAGAAATTGCCTCCACTGCAATTTCAAGCTTCTCCTTCCCCCCTCTACAAAGTATTGAAACTTGAAATTTTTTCGAGTCTTTATATTAGGTCAGGGCTGGTATTGATGAAACAAAAGTTGTTGAAAACGTAACTCCCACATTTTTAAAAATTTTAAAGGACTTCTCTGGTACCTTGAATCCAATAACCTCATTTCACCCTTCCAATGCAGCTTCAGAAAAGGACGAAACACCTCCCTATCACTTCTTGACCTCCAATCACAACTTAGGTACTAACTCGTCTCTACTCAAATATTTCCTCTACTCCATCTTTTTTGACCTCCAGAAAGCCATCCCCCGGGTCTGGCGTCACCTCATCTCTAAATGACATGAAATCGGCCTTCGAGGCAACCTTCCCAACATACTCGAAAGCTTTCTTTACGACAGATCATTAGCGGTCCGTATCCAAAATACTACCTCCTCTCCACTCCCAGTCCAAAACGGTGTCCCCCAAGGAGAAATCTTCAGCGTTCTACTCTTCATTTTAGCCATTGACGACATAATTAAACTAGTCAAATTTTCATTAACCCAACGCCTTTTCGCTGATGACTTCAACATCTCCATCTGCTCCTCTAACACCCTACGAGCTCACAGAATTCTTCAAGAAACTTTAGACTCAATAACTACTTTGACCTCGAATACCGGCTTCAATTTTTCTCCCTCCAAAACCTTCTCGGTCGTTTTCAAAAAAAGAAACCCCATACCATCACTCCAACCCCTATATCTCCAGAATTTTGAAATTCACTGTCGCGATTCCGGCAAACTTCTCGGTCTCCATTTCGATCAAAAACTTACATGGACTCCCCAAGTCAGAATTTTAAAAGCAAAATGCATTCAAGCCCTAAACATAATGAAATTTCTATCCTACCCTTCTAAAGGCTGCAATAGAAAACTCCTATTACTCATCTACAAAAGTCTTATCCGTTCAGAATTAGATTATGGTTCCCTAATCTACAATCTTGCCAGCAAAACCGTCCTCTCTTTACCTGACACTATACAAACTTCCGCTCTCAGGCTGGCCCTAGGTGCCTTCCGCACAAGCCCAAAATTGAGTTTGTACGCAGGATCCGGTGAACCTCCCCTTTCCTATCGTAGACTCATGCTAACCTCTAATTTCTTATCATCCGTGTCCCAAGACCCTGAACTACCAATTTTTGACTCTATCTCCCATCAACATCCCACCTCTCCATCGGCTTCCAATAAATATATCCTCCTCCAATTCAATAACTCACTCAGCATCCCTTCCAACGCAAACCCCTTACCCCCCATAAACATCACCACTCCTCCTTGGATCTTGTCTCCACCAAATATACGATCCGATCTCACTGAATTGCCCAAAACAACACGCGAATCACCCACTCCCACCTTATAAACCCCAACCTTTTTATTACCTCCATCCTGCCTTTACTGCAAACAAAATCCCTTGACAGTACAACATTTTCTTTCATGTCCCCAACTTTCATCTCTCCCTCTTCCTATAACCAGGCCCTAAAGAACAACCAAGAAACCACATCCTTATCCCTCCAATATTTACGACAAAATCATTTCTACCGACATATCTAACTCTTTAAACTCCGTTTACCATGTCAATCCTTATCTCCTTCGTATCCTTAATTCTGTTTCTAATTTTAAGATGTTCACCAAATTTAATTAACAAAGTGTAATATTCCGTGGGGCATATAGTCCTCAGTGCAGCCAGGGCCGTCGTCAGGGGGTGGCGAGTAGGCATTACCGCTGTAGGCCTCGCGCCGGCGACGAGAACAAAAATTAAAATTACCTAAATTGTAAAGAAGCCTCATGTAAAAATTTTGCTTTAGGTCTCAAAAAGTCCGGCGACGACGCTGAGCTCGAGTCTCAGTCTCGACTGTCAGTCTTGATCCTCAAGCTCGAGCGTCAATCTTGAGTCTAAGGCTCCAGTCTCGAACTCCAATCTCCGTCTCGAGTTTCGGTCCCGCGTGTCTGTCTAGACTCTCAGCCTCAATCCTCAAGCTCGAGTCTCAGTCTCTAGTATTAGTCTCAAGTTCCAGGCTCGAGTATCAGTCTCGAGTCTCAAGCTCAAGTCTATGTCTCGAATGTCAGTCTCGAACCTCAAGCTCGAGTGTCAGTTCAAGACTCAAGACTGAAACCTGAGCTTCAGACTCGAGACTGAGACTGAAGCTTGAGACTTGAGACTGATACTAGAGACTGAGACTCAAGACTGCTGATACTAGAGACTGAGGCTCGAGCTTGCAACTTGAGCTTGAGGATCGAGGCTGAGACTCGAGACTCTCAAGTCTCAAGCGCAAGTTTCAGGCTCGAATGTCAGTCTCAAGCCTCAAGCTCGAGTCTCAGTCTCATATATCAGTCCCGAGTCTCAGTCTTGAGTCTCGAGCTCGAGTGTCAGTCTCGACTCTCAGCCTCAATTCTCAAGCTCGAGTCGCAGTCTCTAGTATCAGTCTTGAGTCCCAGGCTCAAGTCTCAGTCTCGAGTATCAGTCTTGAGTCTTAGTCTCTAGTTTCAGTTTTGAGTTTCAAGCTCGAGTCTCAGTCTCTAGCGTCATTCTCAAGTTTCAAGCGCAAGTTTTAGGCTCGAGTCTAAAACGCGAGTCTCAATTCGAGTCTCGGTCTCTAGTCTCAAGATTGAGTTTCAAACTCAAGTCGACGGCGCTGAGTGCAGCTAGCTGCTCGTTAATAAATAAAAATAGAAAAAAAAAAAAAAAACAGTCCAAAAAGTCTTGGCCAGAAAATGCTTCTTTCGGCCATTTTCGCAGGTCCATGTCGCCAGCCCCCCTTCCTCTGATTTGGGGTTGGGAAGTGGCTCAATCGTTTGTACTTTGTTGGTAGGGGTTTGTATTGGCATTCTTTCGTTTGTACTACCCTTATTTCTGCAGGGACCAGAAGGAGGGGCGGGGGACATGCCAGCCTCTCCTTTTTTGAATTTGGGGTGGGGAAGTGGCTCAATCGTTTGTATTTCGTTTGTAGGGGTTTGTATCGATGTTTATCGTTTGTACTACCCATATTTCTGCAGGAACCAGAAGGAGGGGCGGCCATTGCGCTCTTTCCGTACTGGTCGCTTTCCAGGTTTTCTCAATGTTCAGCTTGAGTAGTAAGTGACAGACATTTTGAATCTCGTTCTCTCCTCACTGGTGCGCCGGCCTGAAATCAATTCTCCGAAGAGCACATGTTTGGGTATTATTTGATCTGGCATCCATCAAATTTCGAGCTAAAAGTCGCTCTATAGAATCGCATCAAGCCATTTCCAGCACACGTACGTTTCATAGTCGTCCGCCGGTTCTCTAGTTCGTATTTCTCAATCTTCCTCTTTCAAGTTCAGTGGTCGTTAAGCAAGCTGCCAGGGGTCGAGCAGGTTGGTCTTCAAGAGCACGGGGAATGATTTTTGGTTCAAACTCATGTCAAGGTGGGACTTCAGAGAATCAGAGTGCAGAGCGCGATGTCAAGAAAAATGATGATTACACACAGGAAGGAGGCTTTCAGAAATTTCAACGACTGTAGAAAGAAATACCTAAATTTCTTTTTCAGGAAAAGTGCTGAATCATAAATACGGATTCTCTTCAGGCTCCTATCGATACAGCTCGAAGATTCAAAATTTTCCCTTCCTTCTTGGCCAGCATGCTTGTGTTCAACCGAGTATAGCCTAGTCCACCACCTCATATACATAGCTCGGTGGTAGAAAACATTATTTTCCAAGTCCCTACAGTAGGTCAAGATTAGTTATGACGTCATAAGTCTGTGATATCATTTTTGTTTTTGTCTTGCAAAAAAGTAATCAATGAAAAAGTGGAGAAGGCAATCGACGTGGGAAGTAAGATCTTATTTTGTAGCCGTGAGACTAACTTACAAATCTCAGCCAAGAAATACGTCTCTTGCGTTTCTTGATCGCTTTAGTTCGTAATCCCTTCATCAACTCCTGGATTTTCCTTTGACGAAGGATAATTTAAAGAGCTACGCTACATTTTCATACTCGTGTCTAGCCTTAACGACATCATCATCAAAAGATATCCCAAATTCTACGATAATGAGGAACGTGGGGCTAGTGAGCTATACGCCGTGATAGCCCGGCCTGAGTTACGTAAGGGTACAACAACTCGAATACTCTGGAGGATGAAAGATGTCTATTCATCTCTCTTCACAAAATCGCGAGTCATCGGTAGCTATTAATTCACTGTCTGTAAATTTCTCGAAGTGTTTTAAATTTGTCAGCCGCTTTATTATTCTGTCGATATCCATCCGAAATTTCATCACTCTTTTTCAATAGTGCTAGTAAGATATGAAATTCCTTCCCAATCCGAAACCCACAATCTTTCATGCACGCTATAGTATTAGCCAAAAAATCAATAATATCTGCTACAAGACGTCGTCGCGCACATTCACAATGAGATGAAACGATATTCCATCGACTATGGATTATGTATTTTCATTTTTTAGTATCGTGTTCATTCATGCGGAGAGAGAATGAGAACAAGAAAAAAAGAAGAAAGAGTGAGTGAAAAGCAATAGAGAATGGCTCCTCAATAGCGTCGCCTAGCCACCCAGAGTAATACAATATACGGTATTCTTTTTTCTGTTAGCCATGGTCAGTGTTTGAAAAATGTTCACCGCATCGTATCGTCGTACAGTTTAAATTTACTCGGCTTCTCGTTCTGACCTCTGTTCTGTTCCAAAAACAGCTCAGCCGAAGCGTAAAATTTTCAGTGGTTATTAGTTCGTTAATCCCGGTATCCTAGCTATAAATTAATAAATTTAATAGCACGATACCAGGTCTAGACTGATAATTAGTATTCATAATAAGAATTTACATTTTGAACGCTTCACTCGTTTCTGGTGTGGGCTGATTGCTGGCACAAGACTATCCCTTTGCCATTCGCGGTTCCGTACCATATTTAGTTGGCGAATTCTTCTATTTCCTTTTGTTCTCTTCGTCGGTTTCCCCTTTTTCCCTACAGCGTAAGGCTCATTTTACGACCTGTAAACCACGGTATCGATTCGCAAAATCGGTACTCGTCGCACGGTGATAACGTGTATACCGAGTGTTATCGTGTTATGTAAATAAATAGTCCACGTTTCAGTCGAGTAATTAATGATCAAATGAATAGGGTGCCGGCGCGAAGAGGCGCCACAAAGGGCGCAAAAAAAAAGTGCAACACGAAAAGTAGGTAGTCGGAAGTTCGCGATATTGAGTCATTTAGATTTCGAAGTACGTGTGTAACACGAAGCGAATTTGAATAAACTGCATCCTCTATGCATACGAAAAATTTTCCGGTGTTTACTCGCGCACGTGTATACGGTTGGAAAGGTTAACGCGAACCGGTAGCTGCGTTTCTACATGCAGGTCGTGCCTCGGAGCACGGAAGTCTTTCAAAGCTTCGAAGGACTGAAGTTTGCTGTCAAATGGTCAGAATAGTCCTATACGATTCAAGATCCGCAAATGGTCAGGGTCGTGACTAGGGTGAAGCAACGTGACGCGACGAGAGGAAAAAATATAACCCCTCATATCTGCGTCTCGTAAGATTTCACCTGGAAATAACTCACCTCCTCAAACCTTCCAATTCTCGCTCTACTTTTTATAATTTTAACGCAGTTCGCAGCCTAATGAATCCTGTCCCTATTTTTGAACGAAGAGTAGTCTGAAGGCTTCAATGTTTCGACTGTCAGCTTCGTACTAAAGATCAAGAACATCTTAACAAAGTTAATGCCCCGCTTTTTTTTTAAAAAAAGATCGGGTTTTGCTGAACACTTTTCGGTTTTCGACCATGAATTGAAACTCCAAGAAGCCGTCTTGCTCCATCGTGAGAATTCTCACCACCGACAGTTAGCTCTCGAATACATTGAAATTGTTTGCCATTCCGCATTATTTTTTTTCATTAAATCTTTATTGAACTGCCAGGTAGGCATACACAAATACAAATCACTGTTGGTAGGATAATACAGGTGAAGGTGGCTGGGCCATTGTCTACCACCTTATAGTTATAATACCGCTATAGGAGTTATAAATACTAAATAGAGTTAGAAAAGTTCGTGCGGCTTTGTGCGTTTCAGCCTCCGGGGTTCATCTGCAAATTCCAGTAACTGGAGCGCTTCGCTGTTTGGGTGATGGTGGAGTCTCACCTCATGCCTAGCGGCAAACTGCCTGATCGTTTCTTCCACGTTGGGTACCTCGGTGTCCCTGTGGATGCACAAGTTAGTCACGTACCATGGAGAGTTTGTGATTGCCCTCAGCATTTTGTTTTGAGAGCGTTGAATGATGTCTTTGTTCGCTTTTTTGGTGGTTCCCCAGAGCTGAATGCCGTAGCACCAAACCGGACGTATGATACCCATATAAATAAGACGTTTTTTGGGTAGGCTCAGGGGGGAGTTGCGTCCGATCAGCCAATATAGCTTTTGTAGTTTAAGGTTCACTTCTTCTCGCTTCTTACGGACGTGAATCCTCCAATTTAACTTTGAATCCAAGTGCATTCCTAAGTACTTAGCGGACTCTTTGCGGAGCACTATCTTGTCGTTGATGACCGTTGAAATATGATGGTGATGTCGTAGCATGAAATCGACTCTTTCAGATTTGGTTTCGTAGAGCTTTATTTTCCAGTTATTTACCCACTTACACACGTCGTTGACAGCTGACTGCAGATTGGCTACCGCATCTTCATACTCACTGTGCACTGAGAGTATTGCTGTATCGTCAGCGAACATTGCTAACATGGTATTTGCATCATTAGGCTTGGGTATGTCTGATACGTAGATTAGGTAGAGGAGTGGGCCCAGCACGCTGCCCTGGGGCACACCGGCTTCAATGCCGCATAGTCGAGAGAGGGATTCGCCACATGCCACTCGGAAGCTTCTTTTATATAGGTAGGCTTTGAATATTTCGCATATGTTACCAGGGAAGGTGCGACTCAATTTGTGGAGGAGGCCCAGGTGCCACACCTTGTCAAAGGCTTTCTCCACATCCAGAAAAATTGCTGGACAGAATTTGCGCTCTTCGAGGCTCCGCTCTATAATTTGCGCGACTCTGTGGACTTGGTCGATAGTAGAGTGTTTTTCGCGGAAGCCAAATTGCCAGTCTGGGATATTGGCATTTTTTACGATGAATTGCTTCAATCTAGAGTGTAATAATTTCTCAAACAGCTTGGCCACTATTGGGAGAAGTGATATTGGTCGATAGGACGCAGCCTCCGAAGGCCGCTTCCCTGGTTTTAATATGACGATGATCTTTGCTTATTTCCACCTCTCTGGGATATGGTGAAGCCTTAGGATTCCATTAAGGATATATACAAGGAGAACAATCGTTTTCTTGGGTAGCTCCTTTAGAATTCTTGCGCTTATCTTGTCCGCTCCTGATGGCTTTGGCGACTTCAAGTGGAGTGAACTGTGAAGAGAAGGATGGGAACATGCTCGATGTTCTGATTGACAAGATTCACATCTGACTCGATGCCGATGCTGTGAGGTTTGAACACATTCTCAAAATGGGCAGCAAAAACTTCGTATTTCTGCTCGTCGCTTCTGGCCCATTCCCCATTTTCGCTGCGAATAGGGAAATTAGTGTGTTGTTGCTGCTTCAGCCTGCGCGTTGCCTTCCATAGGGAGTAGTCGTTTCCTTTATCTGTCGACAGGTTTGAAATATAATTCTCCAGTGAGCTTTCATTAAATTCTTTTATCATCTTTGATGTTTCTTTGCTCAGCTTATTGAAGACAGTTTTATCCTCTTGACTTCGAGTCCTCTGCCATCGTTTTCTAGCACTCCTTCTTTTTCTCACCATTTCTCGAATTTCCGTAGGGTAGAGGATTTCCCGATTAGTCACTGTGTTTTTCACTGGAGTAGCTTCGGATGCAGCATGGGTCACGGTTTCTGTAAAAATATTGGCCGCGGCATCCAGTTCTTCAGGGGTCTTGATTCTTATGCGGAGGTTGGTTGATGAGTTCAGGGTTTCCCGCATTCTGTCCCAATTTGTGGATCTGTTAGCAACATCTGCCATTCTTTTCCTGAACAGAACTTTTTGGTTGAACGTCAATATTACCGGTGAGTGGTCGGACGATAGGTCGTAGCAGCTTTTTACGTCAAGATAGCGTTGAGACATGTTTTTTATGACAAAGAAGTCTAGTAAGTCTGGCATTTTATTCGGGTCTGATGGCCAGTAGGTAGGCTGGAAGCTTGATACGAAATTGGCCTGGTTATCCTTGATCGCTTTACTGAGCTCCCTTCCTCTGGGGTTGATGTATCGGGAGCCCCATTCTACGTTTTTGGCGTTAAAATCACATCCGATGATCCATTTACCACCCATCATGTAAAACAGGTGGTCAAAATCCGTCTTGGCTACTTTTTTATTGGGCGAGCAGTATACGGCCGCGACTGCTGTATCTGTGTTGTGGAGTTGTATTCTGATTATTGAAGTCTGGACAGCATCGGAAGAAACGGGTTGTTCTACCATGTGTTTGATGTTGTTTTTGACAATAACAGCGCTGCCTCCCTGCGCTTTGCCGCTAGGATGATTGCAGGTATATACTGTATACCCGCGTAACTTCTTCAGGAAGAACCTGTTCGTGAAGTGGGTTTCTGTGATGAGTCCAATATTCCGCATTATTGAAAACTTTACTCTCATGAATCGTTTCTTCCCCGAGAACGATCTAATCGAAAAATTCTACACACTTCCCTCATCTTTCAACCACTCAAGATCACCATCACTTTCTTGTCACCACTGGTCTTCTCATCTCTTCTTTTCTTCGTTCTTTACTCTCCTCTCGATTTAGCTTAGTTCTTACCTGGGTTTCTAACATAAATTTACGATTTTTATGGTTTAGGATTTTTCACTGTTTTACGAGCTCGTCGTTTCTTTGATTTGGGCGATTATTAGTTTTAAGCAATAGTAAAATATTTTGATCTTTCTTTCTTCAATCGCTATGAGCCGCAACGTAGCTCTCTTCATCTCACGACCCGTTTTATGAGAGTTTATTCCGCTAAAAATTGTCCCGTCCCGGTATCTTCCGACCAAAAACTCGAGTTGAGACTAGAAAGGCGTGAAAAACTGTCGACTCTCGATCATTGAAGCTTTCTCCAAGTCTTCTCCCTTCATAAATATGTCCAAGTCCACAGCTTTTCCCTCGAAGAACAGGTTTCTTGCACCCTTCGATCACATGACGTCACTAAAGGACAAATATCTTAAGCTCAGGAATGATGACGGGTTGATGACGTCATCACAGTTGAGGTTGAAGACGTCATGAGTCGAGGAAGTCACAAGGTTGGGGTGATGGATGTCACGAGTTAATAACGTCACAAAAGGGTCTGAATCCCAAAGTTAGGAGTAGTGACGGGACGCCTGCCTTGATCAAAAATCACACCAGAGTTTCGCAAAAGTGTTCCCTGCCTTGGGTATTGATAGATGACCCGAAAAATGATCTTCATCTTTCACGTTAAAATGATACAGCTCGAGGGGCAAAACTTTTCTAATTCTTGATCCTAAAAAGTCGAAATGTTTTGAAGTCCCTTCCTTCCAAAGAAACTTCCACTCGAACCAAAAATCATTTTCTTACCCGAATCCTACAAAGATTTCGTTTTCTGAAACAGAGTACCAAATTCTATGTATGCAGTTTACAGGACATCGTCAGTAGTGTCGGGACACCCACCCGAGGTTTCAAGGCTACCACCACAGAGAAGTTTGCCATTTGTCTCTGATATGCTCCCCGGCGTTTCAACTTTACGAAAATTTGATAAAATATTGAAAAAGTAGAAATAATGAGGTTAAGTCTTGTATCGAAGGAGAGTGCGTAAAAATGTCCCGTTACATCAACAAAACGGTGTAACGACGACGTAGCTTACCATTGACGTCATTGCTTATCGAAGTGGGTTAACCTCTCTCTCATGAGTAGCCTCGATATGATACCCCCTGCGAAGCACTAAAAATCACTCGCAGGAAGGTCTTTATAAAAAATATGTACCGTACTTTCCGAGAAAATGGTTATGGAAATACATGCGTGAAACCTCCATGAGAGTCGAAATATAATTCGCCGGTGATCGACCGATTACCGAACGAAGTTGAGCAATTCGCATGCTGGTATTGCGCTAGATTCAGCGTTGCTGGGTGTGGAACAATTGTAGGGGGCATATTTGCTGGCTCTTTGAAAAATTATGGACTCAGAATGGCACATTAGTTCATTTTCGTCAATCGAACCGTTTCGAAGACGCCGTACAACCGATATCTTACTCGGAGGTGTTCTGGAACGGCCTTACAGTTGTTCCAGAGTAACACTGAACATTTTATCTTTCGGCTCAAACTGGTTTCGAAGAATGAGCTGATTTGGCACTCTGTACCATTTGCAATTCCAGCTTCTTCTTTCATATCTCCCTATTTCACATGGTATTGTTCTCCTCAATCATCTTTTCCTCAATTTTTCCATCGTATCAAACTATCTGAAGATCTGCTCTGCGGGTAAATGTTTTCCTTGTGCGAGATCGACTTGTATCAATAACGGCCACCTCGTCTACATGCGTCAACTACGAACATGCCACCATTTTTACAACAGGGAAATCGAGAGGTTTTTTTCGAAATTTAAAAATTTGGCTGCACTGCAAAATATACACGAGCAGAGCTCTCCTCTTTCGTTTCATGTTGCAAGAAATATGATAAATTAATTACCGCCGCCTTCCCATCAGATTGTCCGCATCAATTTTAATTTTCTCGATCGTTTCGAGGCGCCATGCAATTCCGGCTAGATTTATGTTGCGCGGCGAGCTCTTGAACCTGAGAACCTGCCTGCTTCTGTGGCGCCTCGAGATATACCGAAAAAAAATGACACGTATGAATTAAATCTTTATTGTTAAAAATTTTTTAACCACCGCGAGCCGAAATGGGATTTGCATACCAGCTAGACTACGTAATTATTACGTTTTCCACATCGTCTTATGACCCGAATTTTCGGTTAATGGTACGGCAAGGTCGTCCCATCGAATTCTCTATCCAATGCCGCCACGCCGAGGTCCATTACGAGCGTGAATTCTTACTTCCTTCGTCGCGCCCTTCGCGTGTGTATCGAAAATATTAGCCGCCTACCGTTTACGAAAAATGGTATCGTGTAATTCGTCCGATCGCCGATAAATTAATTAAAGACCGTCGAAATTTTTCTGGCGTGCGATACTTCTTAACACGCTATTATATGTATATAATTTTAAACTCGCGGATGATGAGAATTAAAACAAACAAAACCTGCAACAATTCACCGACACACACACACACACGAAAGTGAAAGATGTAATATTGATAATACGATAATTGCGCGTGATCACCTTGACGAAATGATAAACTTCGCGAGAGAGCTCGAAATTATACACATTTTGAAAAGATCGCGATAAATTATTACATAAACGAATTTTTACAGCGTAATTTAGAGCTGGAAGAAAGACAGCCTTGATCGCATTCCTTGGAGGGAGGGGGAGATCGATAGAAATATACTAAAAATTTCATACGAGGGAACGAGAAAAAATTTTCAGCTATTGGCGGTTAGATCTGTGTCAAAGAATAAGAAAGTAGGAACTTTTCGGACGTATGAGTCGAGAACCTCTAGGCTATATTCATTAGCCGAGGCATTTTACTGAAAGGGGTGATCTAAGGACTATCTGACGGGAGCTACCTCACAGTGACGTGTTTGAGGGAAGGCTATACTGAAATATTATAAAAAGTTGTTGAGAATCCTTTCCTGAACGATTTCTTTGTTCAACTAGGAAGACCATTTCCAGAAGTTTTCTGAATACGTCACTTCTAACTCAACTCACCTCCTCAACGACGACCAAACGTTAATCATGTAGAAGGAACAGGTATGACCCAGAACTTCGTAGCAAATTAATTACAATATTACCACGCGTTCGAAGTGACGACAATTGGGCGGAACGAGGAAAATCTAGGACCCAGTGATTACGTGGATCTCTTAAAGGGGAAAGACTTGCCAGCAGAGCAAATTTCGAGATAGTTCGAGAAGGAAAACTAAGAAAAGGGAAGCTGAATGAAGGAATGGAAAGATCTCCTTGACGATAGAACGTCAACAGCATTGTTAGATGAAGATATGAAGAAATTGCAAATAGCTCAGAGTGGCTCATGAGCTCATTCTTCAATATCATTTCGAGCCAGACGATCCAGTCAAAGCTACTCTGGTACAAATGTAACGCTGCTTCAGAGCATATGAAGAAGGAGAAAAAGACAGTCGATCAATAGTCCTTCTCAAAGTCATGAATCAATATATTAAGCATGTATACTAGGTTGAATATTTGGCGGAAGAAGGAGAGAAGAAAGACGATTGATCAAACAGGCCCGAGGAGTCATGCGACACCTCCTTTCCCTCTGATATACCAGTTATAGCCACCTTGTTTCCAAGTCTCATCCCGACAACCGGACTCGAATCTTGATGATTGAACTATAAGCTCTGCCTAAACACAAGAAACATGTCCAAAATTCTCGACATTCGAAAACACAACTCCCTTTATTTGTCTCTGCTCGTGGGGATTCAGAGGATAGGACTGAGCTAGGGGCTAGTAAAGAACACGGCTCCCGCGTGTGGGTTTCTCTATCCAGAAGGTGTCACGATGTTCCGTAAATTTCATAGATTCTCGAGAAACGGGAGCGCACTATGAGAAGGGGAACTAGGAAATTTCCGATTTTTGTTGCTGATAGACATGAAGATCGGAACTTGAACTAGTTTTCCAGTGAATCTAATGACTCTGGATATCTCAAGCGAATAACGTTGACCTACCTAAGGACTTGAAAGAATTATGAGGTCTAATCCCATCAGGAAGGTTGCGAGTTTGTACAGGGAACTTGACGACCTTGGCCTGAGTCATGACCTAGACCAGCGGTTCTCGAAGTATGGGTCGCGACCCTCTTGTGGGTCGCTAAGAATTACGAAAATGATCGAATAATATACTACAATTATATCGTAAATCCATTCACTGCATTTTTTTTTCTGGGAGAAAAAGAGACGGTCACGAAAAGTGTGCCAATTTTAAAATTGGGTCGTCATCCACAAAAGTTTGAGAACCGCTGACCTAGACTTACCTAGGATATTTCAAAGAATCTCGCCTCCTCACAACTGAAGATACTACGCGAGCAACGATCGAAATGTCCTGGGAGTTCGCAACAGCCAATTCCAACTTTCGCCTCACACATCCATACAAGGAGTTTGGGAGCTGTGTATGCCTATTCGCATCAAGTAGGCTGCGAGGTTGTATAGTGAGCCTGATGATGATTCGCCTTGAGCTCATGACCTTGACTTACTTAGGGTGTTCCAAAGAATTTCCCCTACTTCTATTTGGAGATACTACATGACCAACGATCGAAGTGTCCTGGGAGTTCGCAACTTCGATCTGCAGACTTCAACCAATTTCAACTTTTGCCCTACTCACATAAATGACACTTACGAGCCATGTACTGTATATAGACCCGAGATGATAGTCATGGAAATCCGTCACGACACTCGTTCGTCCCTAATCTCAACCTTGTGCAAGTCGAGTATACAAGTAGCTGAAGAGGTGATTGACGCACTTGTTACTTTTAGTCTAATATAGCTCAATATTCCCTCTTATCTGTTTAGAACTCGGCCGTTCGACGATCTGGGGAGCAGAGAAACTTTCCTGAGAGCGGGCGAAAGCAAACTCATAGAGCTGAGCATTGAGGATGGGATATTCGTACTTATTAATACGGTCCCCAAGTGCGCCACCCAACAAGCCCACGCACACCGCATTATAGACGCCACAACTGATCTCGCAAATCTCTTTTTTTTTTTGTTGGAGGGGGAGGGGAGTAAGATTCTTGAAGTTGAAGAGATGACAAAGAGAGTGATTCTCGAGCCATTGTTGAAATTTGTGGGAGATGGCCCAACTACAGGACCCAAACCAGCTACATACTACTTCGACTGAGCGTTAGTTTCTGCAGGGAGGTGCTTCTTTGCAAGGCAATGGCCATTCTTCTTCTGTGAACTAGGTTTTGAACATCAACATTAATGCTGTTAAAAGACGTGATATTGAAAATAAGGTCAACTTCTTTTTTAAAATTGCGAAGGGTTAGAAGAAAGCTAGCCAGTTTGTGATCCATGGCCACACAAGCTAAGATTTTATGGGAAGTAGGGTGAAGCGAATCTCGTTGGATGATTAGCCCAGTATAGGCAAGCTTCCGAAATGTCAAAATCGGTGACTCAGCACCCCCTTAGAACTAAGAAAGAGGAAGAATCCTGAATCTGATGTCTAGAAAGTTGAGGAAGGTTCCTCCCACCTCTATGGTAATTATAGAGGACTTCGTGGAATTCCCGGAGGAAATCATCACTACCCACCCAATAACAAAAAATATTACCCACGTTTCTATGCCATTGGGGATGTCTGCGGTGAACCCGGAAAAGAGATTAGAAGTCGGGTCAAAGAGATATTCTACCATCTGTTCATAGAGACCTCCAGGGAAGACAGAGAGCCGCCCATAGGGAGGCCATTGGGAAAGTGATGAACAGGGCCTCGGAATTGACATAATCTAAGGGACACCTGACCTCTGAACTCAAAGACAGTGTCATGAGACACACCAACCTCACTCAACATATTACACACTCATGACGATTCACTCAGGAGTAGTCTCAGTCAAAATGTACATCTTCACTCGCAATCATGTACTCTCTCAAGACTTTTAACTTTGGAACGCAACTCATGTAGATGTGAATAGAAGACTTTGGAAGAAGCCAGAGATGGGAGGGTGCAGGTCACTTCTGCATGCATGAAGAACTTCATTATTGAAAGGAGAAGAGTAGAACCATTATTTCACTATTGCAGTTTCAATATGAAGGTACTGTATTTGTAAGGAAAATGAACCTGATCTTTTATCATCGTCCATCCTTGAAGTTACCGGTTTGAGAGATGAATGCAATAATCATCTAAAGCCATATCATATCTTTTCTACAACTTCCAGGGCTGGAAAGTCGGAGAAACGATTTCCATTGACAATTTCCAACTTACGGTTAAACATCTTGACTTTTACCCTCGAATTTTTAACCTTCCGAATGTTGACTTCCAATTTTCAACCCTCTGAACAAGAGTAATTGGCTTCTAGCTTCCAAGCTTGGGCTTCTGTCTGAATTAGTTTGAAGAAAATTTTGAAAAAAAATAGAGGCCATAGCAGGTTTGCAATGGCAGCAACCTCCAGCGCTTGCGATAATGTTGGTGCGAAAATGCCCCCTCAGATAATGATTGGCTGGGCTCTTCTCAGTATACTGTATGCTAAGGCCTGATATAATGAAGGCTGGAAATTGAAGTTTTTCCAAGTCCCTAAAGAAGGTCAAGGTCATTGATGACGTCATAAAGCATCCCAGCTGGAGATTGAAATTTTCCCCAGCCCCTAAAGTAGGTCAAGGTCATTGATGAGTTATAAAGCGTTTGGGTTGGAAAATGAAATTTTACAAGTCCCTAAAGTAGGTGAAGGTCATTGATGAGTTATAAAGCATCCCGACTAGAAATTGGAATGTCAATGTCATTGATGACGTCATAAGGCGTCACACATCACGTCACGTAGCGCACAGAAACTCCCGGACGCGGACATTTTCTGAGGATGTAATCCCCCTAACAAAATGGATAGCGGGTTCGCCGGTAAGAAAATCTCTTCAACTTTCATCACCAGCTCAGAGCTTCGAGTACCCGATTCCTGACTATCAACCCTCTAGCCAGAAATTGACTTCCAGCTTTCAACTGTCAACTTCTGGATTTGCTCTGCTGTGCATGAGAAGCCTGATCACGCGGGCAGGGAAGTAAGACAGTTGCAAATCGTCTATTTTCTTTCATGAACTTGAAGTCATTCAGAAATTCTTTGTCAAAGATGAATAGAACTACTCAAATAAACGAAGAGGATGATCCCTACTTCTATAAAGTTCATTCCCCAACACTGCAGACACTAAGTCTCGAAACATCCTCTCTGAACCGACAGTCTCATTCAACACCTAACATTATCATGAGTTCTTATCACATTTTTCTACATAGCAAACTTTCTTATTCCTCCAATAATAATATTACGGTGATTGAAATTAGTGATTAACACATTAATGACCAACGTAAGCAATTTGTTCGTTCTTTACACTCGTTTAAATTTCGTACTTAGCAAGAATTGAAAAGCGCCTCAAACCTATCCGTAAGAAGAGAAAAATCAACGCGACCAACCCCAAACAAAAAATAATTAGTTCATTACTTCGTGAAGGGAAAAAAAAGCTAAGAGGTCTACCGTAGGCTTTTCACTGTGGTATACTCGAGTCCCTACGTAGTTGGAAAAGGCACTCGAAGATAATAACGTCGATAGCTAGTGGAAACATGACCGTCGACAATTTTTTTTCGATTCTCCTGACGTGGGATCGTACGAGTGCAACAGCGGGAATTTTCGAAGTTTTTGACCTCAAATTAGACCGCCTTTAGAAACTCGATTTTTTTTCCTCCTCGATCGCCGCGGCGGCGAGAAGTTTTTTTCTCTCTAAAAAATTAACGATCACTCGAGGCGCGACGTCGGTCGCCAAATTTTCGATTATGAGTATTTCAAATTACGCCCCATGTACAAATATTGCGAAAATATTCTAAACCAAATCACGTTGTTTCACTCGATACTGATACATAATTATTAGCCTATAAAAGTTGCAAGTATGTTGTAATAAATCTGATGTATAAAATTTTCCTTCTTTTTTTATTCTCCAAATTTTTTTACACCATAATATTCAAAGTTTGGTCTAAAGTTATTGCGGGCGATGCGGATGTAGAGATACACGTTCGACAACATTTTACGCGCTGTATTATTTATTCATAATCAATATCAATAAAAGAACACAAGTTCATTAACAAGTTCGTTTTGTTGACTAAATAAACAATACACGTCGGTGGAGGTAACGGGACTGTTTTGTATTAACGCGGCATACAAAACGTAATTGATGTCGATGTCGTTAATTAATGATTAGTCATGATCGTGTTCTTAAAAATTGTAAGTATAAAGCGAAGTATATACGAGGTGACAGTATAGTGCGGATGGAAGTGACAGATACAAACTCCATCGTGCGAAATAGCCGGGAAGCTTTCTTCACTTGTGTACGAGTAGCGCTGTCTATTCTTAGTCGTTGTGCTAGAATCCTAATAGAGATGGCAAGTGTGTTGTAAAGTTCCTCGGGAGTTGTTGCGTCGTTAATAGACGGAGCTTGGACCCTCACAAGCTAAGCTCTTGGCAGCTAACTTCTCGGTGTCTCTCATTAACGTTTCTGTTTACTTCATTGTCTTGTCCGCGACGAGGTGTCAGCAGAAACTGACAGTAAATAAAGATGATCTAGTTAAGAATGATTTAGACTTGTTTTGATTGGAATCTCCTAATTTCTGCTAGCTCCTCTCTGTAGTTTCGACTTGCATGATACTGTCATAAGTCTCTTACCACAAACCAAGACACACCGATGAAGAAAAAAGCAGAACTTTAGCTTGAATCAACAGTAGTATTTATTCCTGTACATTAATGAATACGTCAACGAGCTTCAAGGACTGCGAAGTGAAGAGGAATCTGATCAATTTGCAACACAGAGGGTTAAATTTTGAAGAACAAAGGGTTCTCATTTATAGAATCTAATGATCTTACGTATCTGTCTTCTATTTCACTCATCTACTGTCCACATAGAGAAGAAAAAACTATTCCGAGTACTGTATTTGGGAGTATGAAATTCAGTAGTATTTGTCTGTTCACGATAACAAAACTGTTTTCGATGCATCCCAGCACTGAGCTACCGAATTTCGCGAGCGCGAGAATATACTTTATGCGCCACAACAAACCGCAGGTAGTTGACGGAGTTTATAGTGGGGTTCAGAGGAGCATAGGTTGTACCAGGATGAGATGATATAGGCAGAAGAAAGCGTAGTGTCAGCCACCGAAGAGGAGAGCAAGGCTTGTTTGGGGGCTAGGTTCCGGAAAGCCGATGTGACCAGTTATCCACAGAAAGGTAATTGAACATAGAGAGGATATTCAAGCATGAAGGAGGATGAAGATACGCTGAACGATGAGGTTGGAAGAGTTTGACTAAGAAAGTCGAAAAGGAGGAGGATTCTACTGAAAGAAGGTAGAAGGAAGACATGAAAACAAGCACCTCGGGCGAGGTGTTAGGAGGTTCGGCGCGGCGGATTAATTTTCATTTTAAATCTCTCGACTTTTGGTTTCCTACCAACGGATATTCTCGCAGATATTTTTGCGCATCCTCAGTAGTAACAGAAAAAAGAATAGGTAATTGTTTTCATAAGAATGAAATCATTTGTTAAAAACGGTAAATGACTTTGTTCTGTTATTTTTTATAGGTACCTCAACGTATCATGTCCTATTATGAACTTTAATCTATAATATACCCTATTATTAGATATTCTTATTATGTATCGAATTGATGCGAGATTGCAAGGTACGGCTATCCATAATACGAAAAAAGGCGATACTTCTAAAAAGACAAGAAGTAACTAAATACAAAAAACCGCAGAAAATACAAAAACTTTCGAAGATCTATCGACTAAGCAGCCATCATCAGCGAAAGACAAGAGTGCCTTTTTTCGTATTCTTATTATGTACTTTGAACTCTGTATCATTTGTATAACGCATCTTTATATCTTTTAACCTTTATACTTCATAATAATATATAACTGTAATGTATCTATCAACTTCAACATTCAGATCACTAATACTGTATAAATCTTCTTCTACTTCGTACGATAAACTCTCTCTTGAGCTTTGGAATACCATGTCTGTACTATTCTATAAGTCTAAAACCTACCCATGGCCAAGGTAGCAAGCTCGCACCTGCTACAGATGGGAATTCATATCTATTATACCTATTTGCATTTTCTAAGTTGAAGAAAGTGTTTTGCTACACATGGGGAAAATTTAATTCGCCGTCTATGACCTACCCTATACTGTTTTTCTCTTAGTGGTTACTCGTCATTGAAAATTTTCAGACTCCCCCCTCCTAGAAAAATTTTCTAAATACGCAACTGAGCATGAGATTCTCAATATATGCGTTTTTGCTGATACCTAGCCCGACATTTTTGAACAACATTCCATTTTGTCTCCAAAATATCCTTATTCATTACCTAAAATACTGTTTCCGTTTTTTTTTTTTTTTTTTTTTTCAAATGGTTGAGATGTACCCGAGCTGAAGAAATCATGAACCGTATTGCTAGCTGTGATCACGGACAGAGAACGGTAAATAAATATTGCGCAATATCAAGTAGAAAGGTACCTATTTCACAACATGAATTAACGAACATAGTTTTTCAGTTCGTTTCATCGTCAATAACGAGAGAATTCAAAGTCCAAACTATATTATCCCCGATAAGATGAATCGTCTGATAAAATTAAACATTTTCATTTAGTCGTACAGTTTAAATGCGAACGTAACGCAGTCATCGGTAACTATCGGTCAGATGCAGTTTGTTCGCGTGAGATAAACATTTTCTTAGAAAAAATATCACTCTATCTTTCGGGAAACGATGAATAAACGCCGTGTCAAAGCATCCGCGCCTCAAAATCAGGATCCGAAACTTGCGAAACACGACAAAAAAGTTGAAAGGTAGGTGAATGATGCGAATTTTATGTTTTTTGTAGTTCCTATTAGTTCAGTTCATGATTCATACTTTCAGATCTCGAAATTTGCCATCGTCAGCCACAGCAGTTGAAACGCAACCAGGCTGCAGCAAGAGCGTTGAGTTTGATGAACAAAGATCTTCCAGTGAATGCGTCAGAAACAGTTCGTCCTATTTTTCTGAATAACGAGGTAATGATAATTTCTTGAGCTTTCGTTGTGCCAGGAAAGGGTTGCTTCTCACAAGGCAGTCAGTTCGTGCCTTTACCAAAAAATAAGCCTAGCCTACAATTTTATATCGATTGATCATCATCTGTTCAAAATTGTAAAATGTTACTCTCGTTCCTCATCCCTGATCGAAAATCTGAACTAACGGTCGTGGTAGTTGGAAAAATAATGTGCAAGGTGAGAAAAGAGATAAGAGTCATGAGCAATACGTTCTACGTTGTGAAAAAATAACTTCCGGATGTTACTTCGTATCGATACGTGTTCACCTATGTAATGCACTTCTTTAGAGATAAGTAATTTATTTGAGAATTTATTTGGGCTAGGCGAGAACATGTATTGTACTTCGAAGATAGAAGGACCAAAGTTTTTTTACTCACTTAAGACTCATAGTTTCGAAGATATTCCAAGTACCTGAAAAAGGTCTGAGGGATATGTTCCACAAAGAAAGTCAAAAACGCACTGACAAGAATTTTGTCAGCTACCTAAATACTGCAGTTTATAATAGGAAAAGGAAGAAAGAAAAAAAAAAAAAAAAAGGTATTCTCCATAGTGTTGTGTAGATAGGATAAGGATGACATACCAATGAATGTATCTAAGGTAAGAAACGTGATGGAGAAAAACGAGGAAACGACGACGAAGACGAATACGACGACAAAAATTGATTGCAATACGGTCGGCTAGCGAAAGCGCGCCCACCCTAAAAATGTTCTAGTGGAGCCAAATAAATAAAGATCATGTTTCATGTCTTTCTCTTTCTCAAAAGTCTAGCATAAGTCTATTTGAGGATATTTCAAGCTAATAGCTTTCGAGTAGCTCGCACGCTCCGCTCGTTCACTTCTTCCTTATTCTTGCTAGCATCTGACTAGACCCGTTTATAGTTAGATCATTAGCCTACGCCCGGACACTCTATTATAAGCCTAGTTCAGGACTAGTGAAATTCAAGAGGGGGATCTTCTTCGTTTATTATAAATCTAGTTTAAGCCTGCTTAAATCCTAGTATAAAGCTAATAAAAAGCTAGTAAATAAACTGGGCGGGGTGAACTCTCAAATTTTTGAATCGCCCACGGAGTAACGGGGGTGAAGAGGGCGGGCACTCGGAAATTTCAAATTAAAGGTCAAGGCAGAGTAAAGACATGAAACATGTCGAAAGGCAGGAGTAGATGACAGAATTTATGAAGGTCGAGTTTTTCATGCGGAAGTGCTGACTTTCTTTATCTATAGCGAAAGCGTAGCTGGTAAATGACACGTGATTTGGATCCATCTACTTCTTTGAAGCACAGGTTGTGCGAGGGGAAATCATTATCAGCTAGGGCTTTGATAATCCTAATGTAATCATGTTGAGCGATGTCGGCTTGGTCAGACGAATATCTGGCGTCAATACACATGGATGTTCATGAAGGGGTAGATGAATAGATAGGAAGAAGGAGCCTGGATTGTCTACCTGGGATTTTGATAAAAGAAGTACTGGATTTTGAAAACCGTGGGAGAAAATATAGATGGAGAGTTCGGGAAATCGGATCATTAGACGCCAGAAAGTTGGCGGCAGCCTATAATGAGCGAAATTATAGAGTAGAGAGGCCTGCCTTAGTGTGCAGGCCAAGTGTAGAGTTGTGGCGTATAGGATCAAGAGCTAAACGTCAGCGAGAAAATTGTATTGATTTTAGGGACGATTACAATACTGTGTAATTAGTATATCTATAGTTTGTAGACCCGTAGTTCAGTTGCGAGTGAATCAGAGAATTGTTTGGCTGAAGGAGGATTTTGCAACGCTAGTGCGTGTGAAGTAGGTTTTTGAAGATATTTAGTGAGTTCAGGCACTTAACTTTTGAAGCTTTGTAGTGAAGGGTCCAGGATTTGGAATCGAAGGTAAGGCCAAGGGATTAGGTAGAAGATTGGAGGCTGATTTGAAAGTAGGAGGGAGAGAGAAGACATCAGTGCCTCTTATGGTATATGACTTTTGGAAAAACGAAAGCTTTAAGATCCGAGGCCAATTGAGGGTGAGTTGGAGAAGACGAGCAGCTCGTCTGACATTTGAAATTCTTCTTTGTCTATTACAAGTCTAGTCCAAGACTAGTAAAATCCTAGTATAAAGCTAGAGTAAAGCTATTATAAAGCTAGTATAAACCCATTATATAAACTGAGCGGGGTGAACTCACAGATTTTTGAATCACCCACGGAGTAACGAGGGTAAAGAAGGGAAGGAGTGGGGGGGGTACTCGCAAAATTTCAAATAAGTAGTCAGGGCAGAGTAAAGACATGAGACATGTGAAAATTCTTATGATGTCTCTGTAGAAAACGAGAACACGTGAGTTTCTGAACTTGCAAATGCTTTGTACAGGTTTTTATTATATCTAATGTAATGTAGATAGATTCATGTGGCACTGAAATATGCACCAATAAATAAATTCATTGTTGGTGTAACTTTCTTACCTTCAAAAACCACGTTGTAAGGACAATAAGACCAGAAACTAATCTCGGAGGTAAACGAGACCACGTCAATTTTTGAATTCGGCGACGCTGGGTGAAAACCATGAAGATCTTATTGTTCTCGTCTGAGAGGTTCCCAGAGCTCTGAAACATGACAAATAGATCAAATTATCGTTAGTACACACATCTTTCACTTTCAAAACCTGAAATGACTCATAAAAACGTCAATAAATTTACTCAGGCGGAGGCAAAAGGGATACTAGCTCCTCCGAAATCAAGATTTCGAACCACGTCAATGGCATTCAACTACACTTTACCGTAGTCATTTCAATCTTCGCTGTGCTTATTGTGTTTCTGTGTCAGAGAGGATTGAGGAATTTGACTTAAGTGGAACAAAAATGTCTCCGAAACTTTACACAACCATTAAATTATTCTGACTGAACTTTTCCGAGGTTCCTTTGAACAAACTTTGTCATTCAAACTTACAATGCCTACTGGGCAAGTGTTCCCGGCCAATAACCTGGGATGCTGTCCTCACACTCTGATGGCTACTAAATTTGATATTTCGGTATCACAATGATCAAACTTTTGCCTCTACATTCTGTGAGGAATCACCGGTCATTTCATTCCACTATTTCAATCCTGTTCATCGATCCCAATATTTAAGTACTTGATCTTGAGAGCTACTCACTTTCACCTATCCTCCACATTCTTGGTCTGTACTTTCCTCGCCTCTTCTCATCCAACTTCTCAACTTTTACAGAAAGGATTTTGATTTCCTTTTTTACTGTCCCTCCGAATGAGAGCCTAACCTCCAGATGACTCAAAAACTATTATCGTTCACAAATCCTCAGAAATTCGCATCACACCAGTGAATGTTTTCTTCATATCTAATTATTTTAATTACAGATACCTTGAAGCGGTCCTATAGAGAGCCCAGTATATTTGGATGATACTCCCTCGCCAGTAAATCCAGACGTTGTGCAACGCTCAAAGCGTATCAATGTCAAACTTGCCAAGTTAGGCTGTAATAGAAAGAAGAATAAAAATTATCAACGGCACATCCCGCGGACCCGAAGAGAATGACTAAACGGATACTCTACCAAAAATTTAATTATGTCTTGCATAACGTCATTCGATGGACGATAGACCTCCAGATGGTTTAGTTCGGTACATTGTCTCAAAATATGAGTATTAATTCCTTTTTCAGACTTGGGAGTGCAGATAGTCAATTCCTTCAACGCCAAATTTATACTCGGTGTAGAATTAGACGAGGATTCGAGCGAGAAGTGACAATTCGTTACCAAACATTCCAATTTCGATATTTGAACGAAGAATTTTTCAGCCTCTTCCGAGGTGAAGCACACGTCTTGATGAATTAAAGTAGAGAAAGAGAATCGTCGCAATTTAGTACAATTCTCTAGAATGAGCAATAGTAACGTCTTACAAATAGAATTCAAACTGTAATGAATTTTCAAGTGGATAACTTCCAAATCTGTTTGGTCGGTAAAGAAGTTTAAAATTGTATTGATCAACAATTCCGAATAATAGTTTCCACTCAAGTACGTGTCAAATTCCTTCAACCTGTAACACAATTTATATTATTTATATTGAATTACCAATCGAATGATAAGTCTTTGACTGAAGTGAGTACCTCGGTTGTGTCACTGGAATCCTGTCCAACCAAAATACTTCTAATCCATTTGAATGGGAAATCACGCTTTTGAGCTGCTGCAAACGATCCGGAGGAAAGAACTGCTTCATATCGATACGAGATAGGGGGCTCCAATCACCAGCGTCCAAATGAGTCAAGTTCGGAAACACCTCGAATATTTTGAACAATTGGCGCAAGCCTGGAAAATGATACTTGAAGCGCAGATTGAGAGAATGCAACTTCGTGAATCGTGTGCCTTTTCTGATGAAATTATCCAAGACGGCGATGAAAGAACTTGGAATCGTGGCTGGTGAAGAAGAAAATTGCCAGCTGTCTAATTCTCCCATGCTGAAGCTCACGAGATTGGTACAAGTTATCAATACATCCTTAAATGCTTCGTAGCTTACGTCGCAGAGAGAAAGTTCGATGGAATGTATTCGGTGACCATGTATGGTCCACAAACTAGGAGGTAACGAATTGATGGGTAAACATTGAAACTCTATGTTCACTTTGGTGGGCTGAGAATTTTCCAAGGTTTCCATGATATCGTCGCCGGTGCAATTATCTCGGAAGACGTATTTCTCTGTTTTGGTTATTGACCACGTCTTTGACGATTGATTCCACGATGAGCAAATTAACCTGGTGTTTTTGCGGTCTTCTAAAGGCAGGTATTGAAATATCCGAATGAGAATCTGCAGCATAGAAATGAGTTTGAAATGAGGTAACAATAGCAGTGGGGAATTCAGTGGGGTCAAAATCCATTGTACGTTATTTTCGGGTGAGAATTGACAGCCATGAAGGATGTGGCTAAGCTGGGACGAGCAGGGACGGATATTAATGCACGTGAGGGACCAGATGAGGATATTGAAGAAGTAGGTCCCAGTGTGTCCGTGGATGACCCAGCCCCTGTGAAGCGCCTCCCGAGAGCAAGTTGGCAAGTCTACAATTTCGTCCAAAACCGAGAGCTCGGGGTAGGCAAAAACGTGCAGAGAGGCAATTATGTTCCTTCAATAAGACAAGCGCCGACCGAAAAGCTTCGTCTGCTCTCCGCAGAGGGAAGAAACGCTGTGCAACAGGATAGACGACAGGCAATAGCAAAAGAAGACGCACTCCGCCAACAGATTTTCTGTGCCCCGTATGCGCCTTATAATTTCGAACCAAAGACAGAGACCTTATGTCGACGGATTGTTGTCAACAGGAGGTACATACGGCTTGTTTTCTCAAATTCGACCAGTGTCCCGATTGCGGAGCATAGATAACCGTAAGTAAACTCTAATTTAACTATACGCATGCTGTACTGTATCTAAAAATACCGTTTTACCCGTAGATGCAGTATCTACAAACAACGCTAACCTTTTCATTTATGCTGGTTTTCAGGCCCTCCTCTGTAGAATTTCGAATTTTTTGAAGCACCGAGGCAGTAAACGTCCACATCTGTGGCCTATTCCTCTATGGTATCCCAGTGGCATCGTATATTGAAGAAAAAATCTTGCTCTGACCTAGTTGAAAGAAATTTCGGCTTTGACTTTCGACCTTAGAGGTATGTTATGTATCTATAAATATGAAACAAAGATGAACTACTTAAGAACTTTCTCTTAAGGAGGGGTGTAACAAAGTTCAACGACTGCTAACCTGTCTCAAAATTACTTAATCCTGACTTCTTGGATAAAATCTTTCTAGGCTTCTACTAGCTTTTGATATTATGAAATGGATGAAATTGTCTTAAATACCGATGGAAAGATGAAGAATTGCTAGTAAAATCAGCTACGAGGTGTATAGTCCATAGAATTGGGCTGCTATATGTTCCCCAACTTCTCTCGTACTCTTCCCTGCCTACAGAACTTTTTAGCAGGGTAGGAGTGGCTGTCCACAATGAGTCAGTTTACCGGCTTACTGAAAGGTTGGCATTTCTGTCGCTCTTAAAAAATGAATCATCAGTCAGAGTTGGGGTTTTTGAAAACATTTTTAGGTGGTACAATAAACTTCATTAGGTAAGCTGAAGAAATCATGAACCGTATTGCTAGCTGTGATCACTGACAGAGAACGGTAGATAAATATTGCGCAATATAAAATAAAAAGGTACCTATTTCACAACATAAATTAACGAACATTGTGTTTCAGTTCTTTTTATCGTCAATAACGAAAGATTTCAAAGTCCAAACTATATTATCTCCGATAAGATGAATCGTCTTATAAAAATAAAAATTTTCATCTGGTCGTACAGTCTAAAAGCAAACGTAACGCAGTCGTCGATAACTATCGGTAAGATTACAGTTTGTTTGAAAAAACTTCTATAGCTACGAGAGATAAACATTTTCTTGGAAAAAATATCACTCTATCTTAGGTACCTACTTCACAACATAAATTAACGAACATTGTTTTTCAGTTCTTTTCATCGTCAATGACGAAAGAATTCAAAGTCCAAACTATATTATCTCCGATAAGATGAATCGTCTTATAGAACTAAAAATTATCATCTAGTCGTACAGTCTAAAAGCAAACGTAACGCAGTCGTCAATAACTATCGGTCAGATTGCAGTTTGTTCGAAAACACTTCTAGCTACATGAGATAAACATTTTCTTCGAAAAAATATCATTCTATCTTTCGGGAAACGATGAATAAACGCCGTGTCGAAGCATCCGCGTCTAAAAATATGGATCCAAAACTTGCGAAACACGACAAAAAAGTTGTAAGGTAGGTGAATGATGCGAATTTTATATGTTTTTTAAAGTTCCTATTAGTTCACTTCATGATTTATGCTTTCAGACCTCGAAATATGCCATCGTCAGCCGCAGCAGTTGAACCGCAACCAGGCTGCAGCAAGAGCGTTGAGTTTGATGAGCAAGATCTTCCAGTGAATGCGTCAGAAATACTTCATCCAATGTTCCTGAATAATGAGGTAACGATAATTTCTCGAGTTTCCGTTAGGCTAGGAAAGAGTTGCTCTTCACGAGTCAGTCAGCTCCTGCACTTACCAAAAATGTGCCTACAATTTCTTATCGATTGATCATCATCTGTTCAAAATTTAAAACGTTACTCTCGTTCCTCATCCCTGATCGAAAATCTGAACTGACGGTCGTGGTAGTGGAAAAAATAATGTGCAAGGTGAGAAAAGAGATAAGAGTCACGAGCAATACGTTCTACGTTGTGAAAAAACAACTTCCGGGTGTTACTTCGTATCAATACGTGTTCACCTATGTAATGCACTTCTTTAGAGATGTAATTTATTTGAGCTAGGCGAGAACATTCTTTGTACCACGAAGATAGAAGGATCAATGTTTACTTACTCCCTCAAGACTCATAGTTTAGAAGATATTTCAAATGCCTGAAGATGATTGAAGGCTATTTATGAGAGCGACTGACAACAGAAAGCCAGAAAACCAAGGAAAAAAAATCTGGGTAAATGAAGAAACTCGTCGCTCGCGGGATCTCTTCCATTATGATTTTGTCGATTGAGAATTTGTTTTACGTATTTTCTTGATTTTGATAATCAATCAGAATAGATTTAGACTTCGATGATGAACAGCGGAGTAGGGCGATCGCCTCAGGCCTCGCGACAAAGCAAATTTAAAAGACTCTTTTTTTCACTTGACTTGAAATTATGTCCTCTTTCTTCATTATTGTCGAAAGGGTGGATCGAAATATTTTGATTTCAATCGCATGGGAGGTGACGTTCTTTTGTAGGAAAGTCTGGTTTTTCCACCACCATCCCAGACCCCGCAAATGGAAGCGTCAGCACTCCAAAACCGACATTAGGTGAGGCGAGCATGGAACCTCTTGGGAGGATGCAGGAATTTTAAAACATTTTATCCAAGAAGTCAGGATTAAGTCATTTTGAGATAGGTTAGCAGTCGTCGAACTTTGTTACAGCCCTCCTTAAGAGTAAGATCTCAAGTAGATCATCATCGAGGGCCTAAAAACCAGCATAAACGAAACCTAGTCGACACACTGAGTATAAGGTCTTGATACAAATCGTTAGATAATACTAAAAAAAATAACGAAATGAAAATTCGATGACACAACTCAGGAAATTCCCCTCACAAAATAATGTACAATCGATTTTGACAAGCTGTCTTCTAGTACCTCATTTCTAACTGATTTCTATGTTGCAGATTCTCATTCGGATATTTCAATACCTGCCTTTAGAAGACCGCAAAAACACCAGGTTAATTTGCTCATCGTGGAATCAGTCGTCAAAGACGTGGTCAGTAACCAAAAGAGAGAAATACGTCTTCCGAGATAATTGCACCGGCGACGATATCATGGAAACCTTGGAAAATTCTCAGCCCACCAAAGTGAACATAGAGTTTCAATGTTTACCCATCAATTCGTTACCTCCTAGTTTGTGGACCATACATGGTCACCGAATACATTCCATCGAACTTTCTCTCTGCGACGTAAGCTACGAAGCATTTAAGGATGTATTGATAACTTGTACCAATCTCGTGAGCTTCAGCATGGGAGAATTAGACAGCTGGCAATCTTCTTCTTCACCAGCCACGATTCCAAGTTCTTTCATCGCCGTCTTGGATAATTTCATCAGAAAAGGCACACGATTCACGAAGTTGCATTCTCTCAATCTGCGCTTCAAGTATCATTTTCCAGGCTTGCGCCAATTGTTCAAAATATTCGAGGTGTTTCCGAACTTGACTCATTTGGACGCTGGTGATTGGAGCCCCCTATCTCGTATCGATATGAAGCAGTTCTTTCCTCCGGATCGTTTGCAGCAGCTCAAACGTGTGATTTCCCATTCAAATGGATTAGAAGTATTTTGGTTGGACAGGATTCCAGTGACACAATCGAGGTACTCACTTCAGTCAAAGACTTATCATTCGATTGGTAATTCAATATAAATAATATAAATTGTGTTACAGGTTGAAGGAATTTGACACGTACTTAAGTGGAAACTATTATTCGGAATTGCTGATACAAACAATTTTAAACTTCTTTACCGACCAAACAGATTTGGAAGTTATCCACTTGAAAATTCATTACAGTTTGAATTCTATTTGTAAGACGTTACTATTGCTCATTCTAGAGAATTGTACTAAATTGCGACGATTCTTTTTCTCTACTTTAATCCATCAAGACGTGTGCTTCACCTCGGAAGAAGCTGAAAAATTCTTCGTTCAAATATCGAAATTGGAATGTTTGGTAACGAATTGTCACTTCTCGCTCGAATCCTCGTCTAATTCTACACCGAGTATAAATTTGGTGTTGAAGGAATTGACCATCTGCACTCCTAAGTCTGAAAAAGGAATTAATACTCATATTTTGAGACAATGTAACAAACTAAACCATCTGGAAGTCTATCGTCCATCGAATGAAGTTTTGCAAGACATAATTAAATTTTTGGTAGAGTATCCATTTAGTCATTCTCTTCGGGTCTGCGGGATGTGCCGTTGATAATTTTTATTCTTCTTTCTATTACAGCCTAACTTGGCAAGTTTGACATTGATCCGCTTTGAGCGTTGCACAGCGTCTGGATTTACTGGCGAGGGAGTATCATCCAAAGAGACTGGGCTCTCTATCGGATCGCTTCAAGGTATTTCTAATTTAAATTTTTAGATATGAAGAATGTTGTGATGCAAATTTCTGAGGATTTATGAACGACAATAGTTTTTGAGTCATACGGAGGTTAGGCACTCATTCGGATGGACAATAAGGAGGAAAATCGAAATCCTTTTTGTAAAAGTGGAAAAGTTGGATGAGAAGAGGTAAGGAAAGTACAGATCACGAATATGGAGGATAGATGAAAGTGAGTAGCCCTCAAGATCAAGTTCTTAAATATTGGAATTGATGAACAGGATTGAAATAATGGAATGAAATGACCCGTGATTCCTCACAGAATGTAGAGGCGAAAGTTTGTTCATTGTGATACCGAAGTATCTAATTTAGTAGTCATCAGTGCGTAAGGACAGTATCCTGGGTTATTCGCCGGGAACCCTTGCCCAGTAGGCGTTGTAAGTTTGAATGACAAAGTTTGTTCAAAGGAACCGCGGAGTTGTACTCAGTCAGGGACACCTAAAAATTCAGTCAGAATAATTTAATGGTTGTGTAAAGTTTCGAAGACATTTTTGTTCCACTCTAGTCAAATCCCTCAATCCTCTCTGATACAGAAAAACAATTCCTTTAACTGAGGTGAAGTTAGCATGACTACCCAATTCACCTCCCCGTTCCTGGGAAATTTTCTGTGCAAGCCTCCGGAGTCCATCGAATAAGATAAAATATTTTGAAAAAAGACTCGTGAGTTTTTCCTGATGATATTTTTTTACTTACAAATATTTATGTGTATAATAATTATGTGTACGATAAAACGGTGAGAAATCTTTTTACGTTTCCAGGATTGGAATATCTAGAAATAATTGCAGACGATTCAGGTAGAGGACCTCCTTTCGGGAAACGTTTGCCATCTGACGAAAAATTAAGTGCAGAATTTCTCGAAAAACTTGCCACCGAATGCCGATTCTCACGATTGAAATATTTGAAATTAACTCTCGAGTATCAAATACCATGCGAAATTGTAAGTAGCAATTTACATCCTTTTTTTAACTTTCTTTTCTCTAATTCTTACATCCGTATCCGTACGTTCACGTTAGCGCAAAAGTGCCCCTTAGAAAATAAGTTAGCTGGGCTCTTCTCAGTATACTGTTATCTAGGCCTGATATAATGAAGGCTGGAAGTTGAAATTTTTCCGTCCCAAAAGTGGATCAAAGTCAAGGACATTGACGAGGTTATATCGCATCCTGGCTGGAAGTTGAAATTTTTAAAGTAGGTCAAGGTCATTGATGACGTTATAAAGCGCTCCACGTCATGTCACGTCACGCAGTTTACAGAAACTCCCGGACGCGGACGTTTTCTGAGGATGTGATCCCCCTAACAAAATGGAAAGTTGAAATTGTTTCAAGTCGCTAAAATAGGTCAAGGTCATTGATGACGTCATAAAGCGCCACACATCACGTCACGCAGCTCACAGAAACTCCTGGACGCGGATGTTTTCTGAGGATATCCCCCTAACAATACTAGGCCTGATATAATGAAGGCTGGAAGTTGAAAATTTTTCAAGTCCCTAGAGTAGGTCAAGGTCATTGATGACGTCATAGAGAGCCACACGTCACGGCACATCACGTCACGCAGCTCACAGAAACTCCCGGACGCGAACGTTTTAACAAAATGGATGACAGGTTTCCCGCTAAAAAAAGATTTTGTACTTTTAAGTAATATAATTTTCATCAAGCATCGATCTGTCTTTCAGGTATGTAAATTCACCCAGCCTTAGAAACACTAAAACTCGAAAACCAAACGTTTGAAACATTAGAGGATGTGGTTAGAGCGTGTTGTCATTTGAAGAATTTGAAGTTTCTAAACGTATACGCACTGGTGAGTACCCTTGCGGTTTTCGCAAAAAGAAAATCTTTTGGTAAAACCAACTAGAATAGAAATCTGGGTCTGATAAAAGGCCGGGATATAGGAAATATTGATTTGCTTCCAATGATCTAATGATTAAACATTAGGAACTTCTTTCTTTACTCAAAGTACTACGTATATCAAGTTTAAAAGCTGACTCTTTTCCTCAGGACTTCGTACCAGAGTACAACTTCACGGCAGATCTACAAGAGGAATGCATCCAGCCGGTTTTCGGAGCGTGTCTAAATTTAAGATACATATCAACCAGACGAACAATGTACCTGCTCAATATTTTCACCAAGAAGATAACGATAAATGTCGATTTGCACTACGGCTGTTACTCATTTCCAGGGAAGAAATATGTTCTCCAAAAGAGGAAACGTAATGCTGCTCTGAAACCTTTTTTCGAATTATTATAAGACAGTATTTCTAAAGTACTGGCGTATTTATCAGGGTAGAGTATCAGCTAGATTGATTACTGCCATTACATACTTATTTGTCATTCTCATTAAATAAGCTTGAAATACATTACAAATTGAAAAATTTGTTAATAATACTTCGTCTTCATTTTCAAAATAGGGGAAAACTGGGTAGACGTCTCTGAATCATCTTGGACAATTTATGTTGAAGAGAAATTTTTCGAGTTCCCAGAGGAAGTTGGCATTCCCATTGGGTCTTTATTAGGTTCCCTTGGGTCGGAGATCTTCATGTCCAAATTTGAGGCTGACCTCTTCTCCTCGAGCCAAGTATTCCTGGATTACGTTCACTAATAGCACAGGTATATAGATGACGCCTTATGCGCGTTGACCGGTCCCCAAGATCTCCTTAGTGAGTTTTCCAAGTATCTCAATGCTCAATATCCCTCCATCAAATTCACTTTAGAAATTGAAGGCTCTAACATCAACTTCTTGGATCTCATTATCTCAGTCAAAGATGAAGTCATGAGAAACACTTGGCCAGAGTGAATGAGGTCAACGTGGACATCGACCTTATGGTCCGTAGGAAGTTCACGCGGACTTGCCTTGATTCAACTACCTCCTTCCCCGCGATTCTTCATAAGACTCTCCTTCTTGGAAGAATTTTCTTCAAAATTAAGTCGTAATCTTCACCCCTCTGTCTTCCAGCCGGTCTATTACAACCCCACGACTGTAAAAGGGTTACTTGTCAAGCTAAAGGATCCCATACCGCCTGAGCAGAGTTTATAGCGTAGCTTGTAAGGACTGTAATGGTATCTATGCAGGTGAGACCAGTCGTCAAGTTGAAATCAGAGTGGCTGAGCATCTAAAAGATTGGGGAAAAAGAAATTTGCGCGATTTAGCTTTTGCTGACCACCTTATAACCAGTGGTCTTAGTTTCTGGGAGGTATCCGAAACCCTTCTCCTCAGAGAGAAGACTTACTTCAAACGCAGTGCTTCAGAAGATATTAAAATTATTCGCCACCTCAATAGCGACAATATAACATTACTCAACAGGTACACTCCAGATGAAGGGTTGGTTGAACTGGTTCATAAGTATGACTCACAATCTCATACTTCGCTCGTTTAATCATGATTTCTCCTCTGGTGTCGTTGTGACTGTACTTTTTTTCCACCTCGTCGAGTCGCTTTTCATCTTCGCTTGATAATGGTAGTTTAACCGAAAGCACGCTCGCAGCTTCTCGTGTATTTTTTCTGCAATTCTCGTAAATTGCCCTCCAGTTTACTCACTGAGTATTGTGGAGCTTTTCCTAAACGTAGTAGTTAGGCTCTGATGGATCCCGATACCACCATTACCAGCCGGTTTCATTCCTCCTTTAATGCGCTTGGATATGACTCTACATGCCGACAGAGATGCAATGCTTCTGCCACAGACTCGTAATCAAGAGGCTCTACTGCTCACCTTCAGCAGGAGGGAAGATACCGATATTATCATGACGGTGTTCCTGACTTGGCAGATTCCCTCCCAAGCTTCGTCGAGCTTGCAGCCTTTGAGTGCAGCCTCCTGGTTATGTTTCCCACAGTCTCATCGTATGGTATCTGCCTTGGTAAGTGCTAGTCTGGCATTCGGTGGACGTTTTCGAGCCACGCCTAGCTAGTAGGTGCTCAATTGATTGACATTCTCGTTGAAGGTACAAAGTCTTGTCATTTGATAGCTAGTCTCATCTTCCGGCGTTTTGACATGTCTCATATGGACGGCCATCGTTTCGCTTCCACACAGTCGTACAATTCTGCGATTCTAGTCGCTGCATGGAACTCTCTATCTAGGAAGACGCTTTTGTGCAGATCCAAAACTGCTGCTGCTGCAGCTTTCCAAATCCGGTGGTTGATTTTGGCACCTTTGTGTAGATTACAGTGAATCGGCTCCAACTGACGCTCAAGTCAAGTATACCACCAGGAAAGATTCAGACCCGGTCGAGATACTGTAGACATGATATTTGCACTGCGCTAGAAGAAGCGAAAGCGAGAGACAGAACTCATCTCTGCATGTGGTATTCATAGATAAAATCTACAGGAATGCATTCTGGAGAGTCGTAGGCGAATTCGGCTGCCCAGCAAAATTGGTCTACGTCATTGCTGGTCTCCACACTGAGAACAAGGTCTGTGTCATAATTGACAAAGTATACACAGAGGACTACGAAATCTTATACGTAGTCTGATAGGGGTGCAAGAAGGCATCACTCTCATTCAATACCTTCATGACCACTTTCTCCATTAATCCTCAATCGCAGACTGTAGGTACCCTTTTACAACCCACCCAGATTGAGGAGCAGAACAACAAAGACGTACACTCGTTGAATAACAGAGCTGCAATACCTCAGCCACACTGCCGAAACGCCCAATAATGAGTTAAGATGCTCAAATATACCCATCAGTATTTAGGTGACTGAATGAGCTGCCTTGAAAGCAGTGTAGAGGGCTCTGGTGACCCTAAAATCATACCAACAAAAAGAGAGTTGCATTAAACTAGGTCAACGTCCCACAAAATTTTCCAGACGGTTGTAGCACCACAAAAGTACGAGTATGTAATTTATTCATTCTACCCTCACATACACTAGAATTCGATGTCTTCAACTAGGTCAAGGTTCCCGCTCCCTCAGGACCACAACTCTCCAAACGGGTGGCATCACAAAGTAAAAATATACTTTATTTACTCTGTCCACTTTTGATTCACTGAAGAGCAGCTCTATAAAAAGGTGAATCTCAATAAATTGTAATAAAAAGTACAGCAGATTCGGATTCAATAGCACTAAACAGGTACTTAAAATAATTTCCTCGGCGCAGTCATTATTTTGTAATCCGACAGTCCCTTTGGAATTTTCACTAATAAATTGCTCACGAATACTTCGTCGTCGACGTCGACAAAAATAACATCTGAGTCGACTTCGACAGATGCACTCTCTGAAGAATCGTCCTCTTTTGATTTGATTTCGGACCCCTTTTCATGACTTTCAGCGCCTGTACTTCCTGTCCCAGTTCTGAGAAAATCGGGCGCCACTTTGCTATTGTCGTCTTGTACGTCTGAAATGCGATCAATTTCTCCGGTCTGAGGGAAAGTTTTTGGATCAGCAGTAGTATGATCGACAGCAACTTTGTCATCCGCAGCGATTTTCTGAACCTCGTCGACCGTGGTTTTGTGCGTGACTTCGACCTTGTCGTGTAGAACAAAAACACTCTTCTTACTAATACCTCGCGTGAGGTAGAAGCCCGGTGTTTTGGGATCCATTCCGCCTACAGTGATCAACGTATCGGACCTCTTGAAAGAGAATTTCACCGGACATCGAAACATCTTCACAATCAACTTTTTATCCGATAATTCCTCAAGGACCGCTGTTCGACGCGAACACTCGAATTCTTTAGGATTCCACACCGGATCCCCTACGACTGTTAGAGGAGAAGACTTCAAAAATTCAAGAACTCTAATACAGAGCTTCGCTTTATCAACCATTGACAATTTACAAACCCAGTTCGAAGTTAAGGCGTTGATCACTGAAATACGTTTAAATGAATAATTATAAGTAATTCTTATTTTGTCGAAAACGATGATATATTCAACTTACGGCTGAAACGTTTATGATAGCTCCAAAATTCCTCTTCATAAAATTTATCCGCCTTGGGAAAGATCACATTGAACGCTTCTGATCGGACGAAATCTGTATATAGAGCTACGAGTGTCACAATTAGGATCAGCGTCGGACTCGTTTTATTTTCATGGATGAACGTCATGATGGTTAGTTTTTTGAGTTACAAGTCTTCAAAATTAAAAACTTGGAATGAGTAAATATGTAGTTCGGATCGATGTGGCATATTTTTGAAGGTTATACAACAACGTCGAATGATATTTTCACGCGTGAAAATAATGGAAAATTTCGCGTAAAAAAAATTAATAGTAATAATTTCAACATGCAATTATGGTTGATGTGAATACATGCTCGTACGAAAGCTTTGATATCGCCGCTAAAATATACTTTGTACGTCGGCGTGATCAATGAGAAAAGCATTTTGAGCATGGTTAGTGAAGTATTGAAGAGCCTTCATTAGTTCTACACAGTACGTTCCTCGATGGAATTGATCCTTCGCAAAGTCAGAGGTTTGAACATTCCAGATTTGTGCAAGGAGACTTTTGGTTGACCATCTCATAGTTGAGTCAGATTTTTTATGAAATCACACTTGGTGCAATGAAGCGTCCTTCAATGCATGAAAATCATCGTTTATACCATTGACTAGTTGACAAGGTCTTCTAATTCACTCGATCTCCTACGTTTCACCAATGACTAAGCATTGTGAGATGAGAGACTACCCATCGTTTCATCCTTCGTCAAGCTCGCTACACTATTTAACTTTCCCAAAGCTATTCCGGGAGAACTTGTCTGACATTCCAAGTCATGTATCGTAGTTGGGTTCCGGGGATGAGTACTTGACACGTCCACATATTCCAATAATCGAATTGTAGTCCTGTCATTTCATTTGAAAGTAATTATCATGATTCCACATTTGCTGAAAATTTTCTGGTTACGAGATGAGCTCTACTCATGAAACTGACTTTTTGGCGAGAAGTTCACTATCTCTTACCTTGAAGCGTTACACTAGGAAAATGACCACATCCGGTCTACCTTCGGCTAGGGAAAGCTTCACTATTCTCGAGCCTATAACCTTAGGTAATTACAGATGGGGGCTAGAGAAAATTCCAACTCTCCAACTCAACATTTGAGGAGAACTTCAAGAGACCTCTGAGCTTCCACACAGGGAAGAGATTCGAAAAAATGACAAGCTTTGAACCTCTTATGAAGGCTACGGAGCTGGAAACCCTTTAGATAATTAGTAGGGACTTTTTGGGGTATTGGATCTGGATAGGAAAAGAAAACCGGATCTTGAGGACATGAAATAGAGAAATTGACCCAATCTCTCTCTCGGTTTCCCGTTCCGGATACTAGGCCTGGGAAACGGAAAAATTATAAGCTAAACCCATGCAGGAGAAAACGAGCTTCAATCTTGACGTCATTAGCAGACTTAGAAATGAGAACTTCAACTCCAACAGACAAAAAAAAGGGTCTTTGAACTGTACGTACCGAAGAAACACAGTTTTGTCCTTTTTTGTAGCGGTACAACTCTCAGTCAACTTGAAATGAGCTTGAGAGAATTTACAAGCGGTGAGTTTCGTAGACAAGAAGGTATTCAGATAAGAGAAGTTCAAAGAGGTTTCGAAATAATGAGGATTTTTAGCCTAAATTACTCTATAGAACTGTCTTAGAATAATTTTACAAACACGAGGGTGTAACGGAATTGATCTTGACCCAATTAGGATTACAAACATATAATAAAGGGTATGACGTCATTCGGATGTCCTTGACCTAATTTAATGGCATGTAAAATTACAAGCTGGTTGAGAATCAACAAATCTCACAGGCTCGAGCAGGGTTGGTAAAATTTTTATTGGGAAGTAGAAGGGGGAGGGATCATGACGGTCAAAAGTGAGACTCATTCGTTCAGCATTTATCACTCTTTATTCCTTTGCGCAGTAATATTCTATTTTGGTCCTCTAAGAGGTTGCGATTTGCTTCTCCAAGTATGAAACTTGGCTTTTTCAACATTGCGGACGCTTTCTAACTCACTGAAGACCTGAAAAAATCTGTACCCAGATCTACAGCGACCTTTACTCTCAGAAAATCTTTCGTAATTACCACAATTCACCCTCAAGTGTTCGACATGGCAAAAATTTTGGTAATTTATCTGCAAGCTACCAGGAATAAACATTCCAAGAACTTTATTTATCGATAGAAACGTCAAATTGACATACAATTCTAAGACTGAGGTTTCAACTCCTCCAAAGTCTTTTTCGATATGTCTATGACTTTGTAATCCCTGAACCAGTTCAGCTTGAGCAAGGTGCTAACATACAACTCCTTGATCCTTAGGTCGTTAACTGAACCGGCTGGCTTATATTCCACAGAGGCGTCGTCCGAAAACTCCCTAAACGGTGATCGAAAATCCTCCTGAGTCCATTTCTCGTCTGTCACGCCATCTTGACTGTTAACACGTGCCGGTTCGTTTTGCTCTAGTGCAGTCGGTTGATTTGGAATGGGATTCTCGATCACATCGTGTAATAAAAAAACTGTCTCCGCATTGATACCGTTGGTTATGTAGAAAATGGTGGATTGTGGCGATATTTCTTCGGAGGGATAATCCAAATTTTCTAAAGCGAAATCCATGGAACACTGGAATACATCACCGGTCAATGGTTTATTCGAATTTAAGACGATCTCTCGACGAAGGCAATTCATGGCATTTTCGCGTACAATTTCCACAGGTAGAGGCGTGAGTGAGGTGGATTTTAAGAGTTCCAAGATTTTCACACAGAGCCGCACTTTATCCTGAGTGTAAAGGTCGCAAACCCAGTTCGCGGTAGAGCGGGGAGATACTGAAATATGAGCGTTGAGTCAATATTGGAGTGAGATGTACATAGCTAAATATTCAAGTAGAGACTAATAAATCCGAAAGATTTGAAAGAAATAAAATTGATCGACACAGCAAAATGTTTTGATTTGCAGACAAAAATATCATTATTTAGGGAGTAAGGCGCTAGAGATATTCTCGCTCGATGTAAACAAATATGTCGCGGAATATAGCCATCCAACTCGGTGTAAAAATCAAATGGAGTTGTTATCAGCATTACTTAATTCACAACTCCACTTGATATGGCAATATCCCGCGCTATGTTTGTTTACATTGAGCAGGAATACCTTGATAAGGAAGGAAGAATCTGATAGAAACTGAAAGGTCATAATAAGCTTAACTTACGAAGACGAGGTCTATGAGACTTGAAAAATAACTGTTCCAAGGGTTTCGAGGCCCGCGGAAAAGTAATAGTGTCGTCAGCGGACTGGATAGTGTGCATGCAGACAAAAACAAACAAAGCAGCAAATGCTTCACGACATGACATGTTTCAAGAGTTTGAAGTTCAGTCTTCGTTCAGTTACATTTGAAGATTACCTCAAATGTAATGATGGCAAACCGAATTCAAAAAAATTCTGTTTGGTATAACGCTACCATACATTGACTGAAAAACATGTATAAAAGTATAATCAATAATTTAGTGAGGCTGTCAGTCGTTTCGGAACTTCTTTTTGAATTTTGTCAACAACATCACGAAGCGAAAAATTATATTCACTACTTACTTTGCAGATGTTGAGCATCCGCGCAAAGAGTCGTTAGAAGAGACCGAGTGATACTAATGACTGATGGGTGAAACTATATCATGTTGATCTCTCGAGGACGTCAAGATGTGACAAGTTTATACCATACAGAATTGACAGAAAAAAAGAAAGAAAAAAAAAGTGTTTGGACGTGAGACAAATGGATGAAAATCATTTTAAATGTCTCTCGATAATTGCTCGATCCAGCCAGCAGTTGAGAAAATATAATTTTCGATAGCGGATAAAGGCACATTAAAGACATCGACCAGTTTAAACGTCTTTGTGACGTCTAGTATACATATTTTCAGCTGATTAGCCTTCGGCGACTCACTCGCTTTGCTCTTATTCTTAGTCTGGTATAATGATAGAACCATTCTCAATCAAGTCAAAGATTTCTCGCACATTTTCTTTGGTGGAGAAGATCAACACTTGAAAATGTAGATTTTTAATCGATGGCTGGGGTGCCGGACTCAATTCCAAACTTGCGAATTTTCAATAGCGGATGGCACAGTAGAGTCATCGACCAGTTTGAAGCTTCTCATGACGTCATCATCATCCGTTAGGTCTGCTCGTGACGTCATCAAGCTTGTAACGTTAGCTCGCTTTTTGTCTTTTGGAGTATGGAGTAGCAGCAACTCGGTATTGCGGATTCTTAATAGTGGCCTAGTTAAAAGCTAGTACAGCTCAACACACTGCGGCGTATATAACAGCGCAATATCGGTGTACGTCACACGTTTGAAAAGCGCGCGAATCTACCAACTATTCGAAATTGTAAATACGTCACGAACCATAATTATAACACGCGCACCGATTATTTCGATTATTCCCCCCTTGCCTTCTTCGTCCTCATTTCTTTCTCGTAATTTATCTTCTTTCTCTCACCGTCCTGTACCGTTAACTTAGGCATCCCGCTTAAAAAAGATGATGAAATATGTTCCGTTTTTTCACAAAAACGCGGTGATTTCGGACGCTCGATTTTAGATTTATTCATTCGAGCTTCAATTATCATAAAATTAAGTTGTTCATATGTACCCCTCTTCGAATTAATACATTTTATTCACGTTATTGAATTTAGAAGTTTTTATCGTTCTCACCGTCGATTGTACCCTTAGCCAACCATCACAATCGGTAAACAAAGAAAGCATAAAACATAAAGAATCGAGAAAAGACGAGAAGGATATGTTGCATAATTTGATCGCCGTCTGGAAGCTTTGAGATTCTTATTTCTTGAACCTTTCAAATTGGTCCTGGATTCAGTACATAGGTCAGTGCATTTCTTCAAGGACTTACAGTGCGCTAAACGAACTTGACTCTGGACTTCCCAATCAGAAATTCCGTCTAAAAATTTCTTCAATAGAACTTATTTTACGGTAAGTAATGTAGCACCAGGATAGGCTTGTCGAACCAAACGACAAATTTCACTGGCTAAGACTTGTAAATATTTCTCCTCTGGCCAGTTGACAATGTTTGAGTCCTCTCTTCCGGAGGGGTGTAAGATGGGCCTGTCCAAGCGTTGCTCCATAACTTCTATCAGCTTATCGTGATTTTCTCCATCTTCTTTAATAATATTGGACAATACTCCGACCTAGAATCAAAACCTCGGGCCTCCACTTTAACAAATTTTACAAGAGGCTTAAAAAGATGGTACCACTGATTATAACTTGATACCAATTTGCACGTCTCCTGCAAAATTTACAAAAGTAGAGAACCGAGGTTTCGATCCAAGGCCCGCGAGTAATTGCCACGCTAGTCCTCTCAGATTTATCAACAGGTGTGAGAGGCTTTTCCTTTTGAAAGTCGAATCCTCTTCAAAAATTGACTTCCGTATTATCGGAGATTCGATCCTCGATAAAATTACGGATCATTTTCAAGAGGAATGAGTTAACGAAAATTACAGTCACTGTATATTTTATAGAGCGCGAGCGCTTTCGGCGTCGTGAGCCATTGAGGAGCATTCAATGGCTCACGCCGAAAGCGCTCGCGCTCTATAAAATATACGGTGACTGTAATTTTCGTTAACTCATTCCTCTTGACTTCCGTATTCTTGGCATCCTAAGAAAACTCGACATCAAAGGTAGGTATTCTTACTTTTAATCCCCCAAAATTCCTCCTGCTGGTCTGTCGGAGGTGAAATAGGTCTTCCCGGAGTGTTCTTATGACTCGACGTTGCTCTTATAATTCAAGAATCACCTCCAACACGAAGAAATTCCCACAAACTTTTGACATGTTTCATGTCTTTGCTCTGGTCTCATTCTTATGGGGATTTTCACTGTGGCAATGATTATTTTCAAATCTGCGAGTCCGAGTTCGCTAATCCGAGCCCCCCCCCCCTCGAAAGGGACTTGAAAAGTTTTCGAGATTTTCTCAGGAATGATTCTCAAATCTGCGAGTCCGAGGCAGTTTCATCCTAATATAATGAAAGGATTTACACTAGGCTAAGAAGACGCTGAGAGCCATCAAGAAGCTATTAGCTTGTGAAGTCATAGGTTCGGTGACGTCATAAGTCGTTAATCCTGGTCCGCTTACAACATCTGAAACATACTGAAGCGGGACAAACGAGCGGAGCGAGTGAGGTTCAGTAATCTCATTAGTCTGAAATATACTAAAGTAGACTTACACTATCTAGACCAAGAAGGCTCATTAGCCTGAAATATTCCAAAGTAGACTTATACTAGATCAAGCGAGTGTGCCGCTCTAAAGCCTTAACCCAGAACTCTCAAATATTTATGTCTCGCATTATCCGCAACATATCTGATGAGGCAAAAATTTGAAAAGACATGAAACAGGATCGTAATCTTTTTGGCTGCGCCAAAAAATCCTGGGTGTTTCTTTAGTTTTGCAATTTTTTGTTGGACTGGTTGTTACTCCTGGTCAACTTGCTGCTCGGTTGCCTGTAGGACATTATTCGCAAATCCAATTCGACTGGTCTTACTTTTCGCTTGGAGGCTCTGCAGGAACTGTACAATTGATGCTCATTGGTCTTCTTCCATTTCGAATAAATGACGTTCCGCGTTTTGTCCAGAAGCATCTTTTAATCTCGCCGCTAGATCTGCTTCTTTTCCGCCTCCTGATAGATCAGATCACTTTCACGAAATTCCTCACAAACCGTAACTCGTCGTCAGATAGTTCATGCAGTTTTTTCATCACCATCATGGACAGTTTGTCGAGTCAACAAGATCAATACCGATAATTATAAGTCCAATGTTTCTCTTACGGTACTATATCATATGCTAAGCCTAGTATAATCTAGTATTAATATGGCATAGACCCAATTTAAAGCTAGTATAGTCCGCTATACTGTACGCTAGAACTGGGATCGAACTCAACCTCACATTAGTACAACGCTAAGCCGTGTTTAGGGTTATATGCTGCATGGTAGATACTAGCCTAGTACACTACAGGCTGAACTAGTAGGCCTAGTATAGAGCTCAATTTCAGGTAGTTCAAGTCTAGTTTGAGCCTAGTTTGCAGCTAAGTACATACTACTCGAAATCGGTCTCGCAGATTTCTGAATTGGGTCGAGGGTTTCAGATAAGTCCATCAACGGAGACGGAACTCCGTGGAAAGGGGTGAAGTGCCGGTCAAGACAATTTAAATGTCAAAAATATGAGAATAAATGGTATAGCAAAGTGAATTTTCCCAAAAACCTCGCTTTTAATCGCTCCTTTGTAATATCATCTTCAGAAATTCTTCTCTCATCTTTTCCTACTAGTTATCATCTCATCGCTTCATTCACAACCCTCATCCTCTTCAAATCTTCCGAGGCTGAATATGAAGGAATTTCCGTCATCTCGAGATGATGCTTGGCGTACACAGACGTTCAATACTTAAATCAGGTAGATATAAAATCGTCGGTAGTTCAAATACTTATACGGTCTCCTATTACACATAGTAGAGACTTCCGAGAATCACGTCGATGACCGATGACGCAAATCGGAGAAAAATTTTCTGATTCACATCGAAAAAAATTTTTCCCACTCGAAAAGTTATCAAGCGTAGGTAGAACATTAGGAAAACAAAAACTGACGTAATAATTGTTCGAAGCACGAAACTTTGCGATCCTATATGACAGCCGCTTTCGCCTGTTGAATTGAGAATATGTCATCGTTACCCAGCATGAATTAGGAACACGATTTTCGAATATCTATTCATTTTACAATATTGTCCTGCACCAAAAGCACGTTGCGATGAGATTAAAAAAAAAAAACTATCCAGGCGATTATCGTATATTACATCGACTGAAAAATCTCATTATAATGGCGTACATTATAACTTAGTGACGTCAATAACGGCTGGTTACAATCGTCGGAAAAACGCAGGAACGATCTCATAATTAAATTAGTTTACTGCCTCGATGACTCATGTACGATGCGCGTTACATAGTACATCATTCATATAACCTGTATTACGAGTATATATTCATGGAAACGCATGCATGAACACCTCCTGATGGTACGTAATTTTGGTTAGAATTAAAGGCTAATAAAAAAGTTAATGAACTCACAGCAGCGCATAAAATACAATAATTACGAACGAGTTGAGTTACGTTTTACTGAAATTCCGTTGCCTCCGCGAAGAAAGACCACGTGGAAATATCATATTTTATGGGAAGAGTGATTTTTTCATTGGCTGTCGGATCATTAGTCTAAGAGTTTGTACAAATTATGCCAATAAACCACAAACAAGGCTGTACGGAGGCAACGCTCGTTGGATGAGCATCCCTCTAAATCCATATACTCGTATATGAAGAATTCCGTTACTGGTTGTGCACTCGGTAGTATTTTGATTGTACAATGTTCATGTTACTCGTGAAACCAATACAGAATATAATGATCAATCATCGATGAAATTGGAATAAATTTTCCTGTTTTACGAGCGACTCATTTTCGACAAGGGGAACTGCTCATTGACGTGAAAGGTAGCTGTCCCTCATGTTTTGTATCACGATATGAAGATCATGATCTCCGATATCAAAACTTATGGAGCTGAATATTACTTCCTCACCCTTGCTTGGTTAGGATTCAATACATTGCACTTATTCCGACAGCAAAGGGAATTGAAGTGAGTCGCTGTAGATGTACTTAGAAAGCTCGATTACAGAGGAGGCAACATGGAACAGCAACTCAGTATCTAAACAACAAAAACTTCTAAGTTGGCGTGCGTCGGTCCTAAGTCTTATTATTATAGACAACAGTCCTTCCTTTCTGCATAGCCGGAATTTTTTGGGGCCCTGGATTGCAAAAGAATTATATATGCGATAAGGTTAAATGAGTTTTGTAGAATTTCTGTGCTTGGAAGCACATCAATGATCTAATTGGTCTACTTTTACTCTTGGAATCCCCAACTAAGATTGGGATAGTTCACGGCCGTGGATAGTTTCATATATCTTGCAATACCTTGAAGTGTTCGACAATGGTACTCCACTTTTGATGTACCCAAATAAGAGAAATTCTTCTACATATTAGACGTCACTCATCTACAAAAGAGGTATGGTTAAGTTACTAATTGCTCGATATCTCGAAGTACCGTACCCTCATTTCTAGATAATTATGATTTGTCCTACAAGACATATAATCAAGGTGACCAAGCAGAATCCAGATAACCTCGAAGACTGTCAAAGCTTTCTCATAGTTTGGATAGCAATTGAATTTTGAAATGGAGAAATTGCAGAAGAAATTACGTTAGAACAGACGAGTTTTCAAAGAGCCAACGCTCTACTTGAAAAATATTCAACCTATCTTCATTAGCATTGAGGAAGCAGCCCGATACGGAAAATTTTCATTGATGACTCATTAGTTCCTTCCTCAGTGCGATTTTTCGAGGTCTCCTTGGCCCGTGGCTACAGCGACAAGCAAAGGACTACAACTAAAGTAGTGAGCGATGATCCGTGCCTTCAACATTGAACGATGGTCCACGGCTCATGTGATGAGCGATAGAGTATGCTTACAAGGCCTACAACACAAAGAGACGCTCCATGGCCACAACATCAAAGCAACAGTCTGTGGCTGCAGTAATGAGCAATGGTTTGAGATGCAACGTATAGAGCCAGCGATGATCCGCGCCTGATCCAATGAGCAATGGTCAATGGTTGCAACATTGAAAGATGGCCCGTGCCTAACCTTGTGAGTAACGGTCCGCGGCTGTAACAAGAGACAACGGTCCGCCGCCAAAGTAGTGAAGAATGATTCAAGGCTGTAACATTGAAAAATGGTCTGCGGCTGACGTTGTAAGCAATAGTCCATACGTAATGCAGTAGGAGACGGCTGACCTGTAACACTGAGCAATTATCGTCCACGGCTGCCACACTGAACAAATATCTGTGGCTAATTTAGCAAGCAATGGTCCGCAATGGCTAATCTTGAGAACAAAAGATCATGGTTGATGCAGCGAGAAACGGTCACAGCTGCGACATTAAGCGACGGTCCGCAGCTGAAGTAGTGAATGATGGTTCATGGCTGCAACATCAAACAGTGGTCTACAGATCATACAACAAGCAACGGTGTACACCTGCAACATCAAGAGACGGTGCGGTCTATGGCTGCAATATTGAGCAACGGTTCCAAGTTGCAACGTAGAGCGGTAATCTGCGGCTAATTCAATGAGCAATGGTCAATGATAGCAATAGAAGATGGTCTGCGGCTGTACCATTGTGAGCAAAGGTCCGCAGCTAAGGTAATGATCAATAATTCATGGCTGTAACATTGAAGGATGGTCTGCGGCTGACTTGAAGAGTCGTGGTCTGTGGCTGCAACACAGAGCAACTAATCCACAATTGCATCATTGAACAAGATCCGTGGCTAATTCAGTAAACAATAATTCATGGTATGATATCAAATGATAGTCTGTGGCTAATCTTGGGAGCAACGATCCGGGTCCATGCTGCCAAATTGAGAAACGAATGATAGTTCATGGTTGTAAGATTGAATTCTCTGCGGCTCCAACATCAAGCAACAGTCTGAGCTGACTTGCCAGCAATGGAATGGTCTGTGGCTACAACATTAATCAATGGTCCACGGCTGCATTATTGAGCCTTGGTAAGTGGCTGCAACATCGAGTGATCACTTATGGTACGTGTTGATATAAAGCGTAATAGTCTATGGATGCAACAATCAGAGCTGATCTGTGGCTAAGCTTAACAGCCTGCAGCTGATGTATGTGGTCCATGGCCAAACATTGGCCGCTGGTAAGTGGCTGCAACATAGAGTGATGGCTGCTGGTTTTTGAACAACCTCGCGAATGACGTTTTGTAACTAATGTAGTCAACAATAGCCCGTGAGTGCAACATTTGGCGCTGGTCTGTAGCTGACCTTGCGGTTAAAAGTCTGCAGTTGATGTAAGTGGTCCAAGTTCAAAAAGTGGTTACCCTACACAGTAATGGTTAATGGTTTGTGTTAATATTATGAGCGATGGTCGGTAAATGTGACAATTAGCGCTGGTTTGTGACTAAACTTATACTTATACGCCAAAGTCTGCAGCTGATGCAAGTCATCCATAGCCAATCAATGAAATTGTCTTCTTGTACTGGTGTTCTTCAACCATGTATAAAATTGTGGCGCTGGCAACTTGCTCATCTGAATAATAACACATCTATCAGCCGTTTTCTTTACCGTTACTTTGGATCCCTCTTTGTCGCTACGCATACTAGAGCAAAACCTGTATTCTTCAAATATCTAGATGAATGACCCCACATTCCTTGTTTGAATTCGCATATAAAAAGAAACAGGGGCGTATGAGCGTGCACGCATGCCCACAGTACCTCTGGCACCGGTATCCACCCTTTTGGGCATTGCGTCGGTAGTCCAGAGGGGTCGAATTGAGAGTGGCCTGGCTCCATTTTCTCCATGGGGTCCGTGGGCTCTGCTATGTCCGTCAATGAGGCCACAACAGGGTTCTACCCTACTGACCGAGGGAGTGCTCGGCACTCAACTTGGAATTCAGGCAGTCCTGTACCATGGACACGCGCGTATCTACTCCTCCACCAGAGTGTTCACCAGCACCGCATCGCGACCCTGGCTTCTCAGGCGGGGGGTTCTTCTTCCTCTTCCTCTGCTTCTTCTTGTTTGATTTTTGTTTACCTTTTTCTTCTTCTAACCAAGGGCTCTCCTTCCTGAGCGCCCTATTTTTTTTGGTGGTGCTGATGTTGAGGTAGCAGCAGCAGCATGGGGGATGGGGATGGTACACGTGGATGTGAGAGGCCACAACGTGACAACTTCTGCCGCTCCCATTCCGCGGCCTTTTTTGTATTGATAAAACAAATACTGTATATGAAATAATATACTTTGTTCCCACACTTCAATACTCATTCTTCTTACGCCTTGGCCCCGTTCTTCCTTACGAAGTCGAAGAGCTCATCATTCGGGCAATAACGTTGATTCAACCAGACCGCCAGCAGAACAATACTTCATTTTTTATAACCCTATGTATGCAATATTGATACGGAATAAAAGTACAAGACATTGGCTAATTTGCTTCTCGCTGCTGTATCGTCGTTTAACGCAATATCGCATAATACAACAATGCCAGTACAGGGCGTTGTGTATCGGTAATGTACCTCGAGAATCGCGAGTCTCAGATAAGGAAAAAACATGTTCCGCAATTTTCTCCTGCCTCCTGTCTATCTACATTTGAATTTATTACGAAGACCATAAAGAAGGTGGGATACCGCGATGTTGGGAAATTGGAAAGGTTATTAATGATAGCGAGTAGGTTTTGGTTGTCGTTACACACTGCTTCAGGATTGTATATAGAAAAGTCCTACGCGCGCACACTACAACAACATCGTCGCTATTATAGATTTTCAACTTTCCAAAACTTCGACACACACCAACACTGACGCGTATACGCCAGATTTCATTACAGAATAGGGAGCGCGGGTCAACGATCTCGCGAATTATACACAATTACCTGTACGTCTAGCGAATCCTGTATAGAAAAGTTTTCTTATTCGAAACAGAGTAAAATTGCTTGATTGCAGAAGCAATATTTTATTAATGAAGCTGCGCGTCATGCGCCAATAATATACCTTTTATTATGGTAACAATATTGCATTACGTAAGATGGAAAATCGAAAATTGCGGTTAGGACGATATTAGTAGACTGCGGCGATATTATATTCTGGTGAATTGAAAGGACGACAGTCTGCCTTTACCGTCAAAAATAACGATCATAGAACAGAGTATACGCTTCGAACGCGTCGAAAATCTTAGCCGTGGTCTATTAATATACTTTCATATACGTATGTGAGCGTGTGTGCGTAATGCGAAAGTGTAATATCGTTAGAATAAATTTGCTGTGATAAATTAAATCGTATGCACGAATTTAAATTGGCCTTGGCAAACAACTCGGGCGAAATTTGGTTTTCAAGTTCAACGACAGTTACGTTATCCTAGGACTATTCACAGTTGTGGAGCAAACGCAGCATCGTCTGTACAGCTAAGAATAAATATTGTTATTGCGAGACATTTATTCGAAAGGAGGCGTATATTCGATTAGAGTTCACAGAAGGAAAGAGAGAAAGGCGGGGAAAATAAAACTATTGAATCTTTCGAGAATTTTTTCTTCTGGCAGTTTACTCGTATCATATCGCACTCACTTTGTAGGCATTAGAAGTCATTTTTGAATAGATGGAATTTTTAATTTTTTTCTGTTGGCTGAAGCTCTACAGAGTGGAATCCTTTGAAAAATAAAATGTACGAAATGTGGACAAAATTTTCCGACGGTATCACCAGTCATCGCTTATAACTACACCTGCGATCTGCGTGAATAATGAAAACGTGAGCAACTTTTTCCCCCTTTAGAAAGCACAATTGTTTTCGAAAAATTGTTACTTCTGATTAATAAACAAATAACAGAGGTACCACAATTTTAATGGTCACTTTAAACCTCTGGTTTAGGAACCCATTGAAAAGCATAATTTTTCAATAATTCCTCGCTCAAACATCCATTTCTTTTTCTTAGGGAAATCAGATGCAGAAACCGTGGTTCACATTTTGTTTGTTTTCACGGATTGGAGTCAAGAGAAGAGGTTACTGCAGCAAGAAGAAGCAGCAATTAGCAACTTGATAGCGGAAGTAGTAGTACGTGGAATTATTGGGAGATCGGTCTGTACACAATGCAATACTTGGAAAGGTCTGCGCAACATTTGTCGACTGAGGTTCGCTCTGAATTCAAGGACTCAATAAAAAGACAACAGCAATACACTTAGAGCACTGCGAAACGTGGGTTCAATAGAGCCAATTTTTATTTTGCTTCTTATTTTATGTATTTTCCGGTATTCTAGGGACATTTTCATCAAATATCCTACTCATAAAAAAGATGACCTCGTAGCGATGGGGATTTTACCTCAGATCACAAACATTCGTCCAGTATCAAAATAAATGAAATTATTTTTAAAAAACCTACAGAAACGCTTTTATTCAATTTGTGAAGAAATCTACTGAAATTTGATTTAAAAAGAGGACACTGCTGGAAAAAGTTCAATATTTGCGACCTTGTCTACAGAAACCCAATTAAACGATTTTTCAGGTCTACCTTTTCTCCTGATAAAGAAAGGCTTATCATCAGTAGAATGGTAGACCACCAAAATCATCGAACTGATGGGTTTCTGTAGACAGGGACACATTTATATTCATAATAAAGCGTCAAATTTTCGCTTTTATTTACCTGTATTTCGACAACATGAAAACTCATTTGGAAGTTCAAGTGGAAGTGAAATTTTTTCTTTCAACTTTTCCAGCCTTGGTAAGCAGTACACAGGTCCGCCAAAATCATCAAAATGATATTGACAGTTACTGGGGATATGGAAATTTGGGCCTTGGGTTATTCTCTCAAGTCTCGAGGGAGTATTGGTTAACCTTAGAGTTGGTATTGTAAAACTGGCCCTAAATTTGTTATAACGTGAAAACGCAAATAGTTAGAGGTATACTTAAAATGTACCATGGCTTGCACAATGAGTTTTCTCTGGTCAACTGTTATAACCAAAATGAAATTATTGATCTTGACTAATTGACCATAATCGTTATAATTGACAATCAATACTCGATCCAACTTAAGAGCTGCCCACAACCTGTGATGCTTGTATTACGAGACGGAAGGGAAGTTGTATTGAATACATGCGACTTCCCTTCCGTCTTGTCATGCAAGCGTCACAGGTTGTGGGCAGCTCTTAAGTTGGATCGAGTACCAATTAACCAGCATTAACCATTATTTTTTCTATTATAACAGTTACTTGGCCAAAAATTCCAGGGCTTCTAATAACGCAAACAGAAAATTTCAGAGCTTCTAGCCGAAAAATGTTTTAAAATTTGACAGTTAGTTAAATGAAGTTTGACTGATAGCCGAAAACCGAAAAAATTTGAGTGGTCTGATAACGGTTGACCATTAAAAAATTTCGGTTACAAGCCCTGGAATGTACAAAATTTGTATCTCAGCTTGAACCCAAAACAAACTCTCTGTCTTTTTTGGATTGAATAATGGACCAAAATGTGCCAAAAATTACCAATTAACAAAAATTTCCGAAGTAAAAGTGGAATTTTGAAACTTTGTAAGGTCAATCAAGATTTTTTTTCTTGAAAATGGCGCTAAACCAGGTCCATTTTACGCCCCCCCCCTTTTTAAAGTAGAGGGTTCAAACATTGATACTGAATTGTGCTCAATTTGTGCCGAATTGTGCCGTTGATTGTACGTTTTGTGCTTGCCCCCTTCCCAAGATATCCAATAAAATCTTTGGGGGGGGGTGGCTGCTGAAACGCGAGCCCCCCCTTTTTTTTTGAAATTTGTATTTTTTTAGGGGATAATAAATTGTGCTTACAGATTTCCCCCATTTGACAAATCGCTTCACATTTGAAATCTTACTTAATTCTCCAGAGAAATTTACCGTGGAGTTTGAAAGAAGTGGTCGAAAAGTTCAAAAGTCTAGCACGTTTACCCGCCTCAATTGCGTCGCGGGGCTCTAATCGTCCTTTCACCGCGATCTGTCACGGAGGGCGACACCCTCGACATTATTTTCTTATTTTGGCCGCTTGTAGGAATTACGGGGGTCTGATGGTTCTCTCACGCCGAGCTGATAACGGCAAACGTGCTGCAGGGAATCACTCTGTCGAGAAAGTCGCTTTTCACAAGAGATCGCGGTGAAAGATTGACTAGAGCCCCGCGACGCAATTGAGGCGGGTAAACGTACAAGACTTCTCGTTGTGTTAGCCGATGAAGAGAATAATGTCGCAAGGGTCGCTTTCTGTAACAGATGGCGGTGCGGTGAAAGATTGACTAGAGCCCCGCGATGCAATTGAGGCGGGTAAACGTACAAGACTTCTTGTTATGTTAGCCACTAAAGGGAATATTGTCGAGGGTGTCGTCCTCCGTGACAGATCGCAGTGAAAGGACGAGTAGAGCCCCGCGACGCAATTGAGGCGGGTAAACGTGCTAGACTTCCGAACCTTTCGACCACTTCTTTCAAACTCCACGGTAAATTTCTCCGGAGAATCAAGTGAGATTTCAAATGTGGAGCGATTTATCAAATGGGGGGAATCTGTACCCTTTTTGGGCAGATTAACACATTTTGGTTCTTCACATAGCTTTTCAACTATTTTTTTCAAACTCAGTCCTAAATTTCACTTGATGATCAAGTAAAATTTCAAACTTTGAACAATTCTTCATTTTGGGGGAAATTTGACCATTTTTGGGCCTATTGACTCATTTTGGAGCTTGGCAGAATTTTTCAACCATTTTTTCCAAACAGCACAAAACATGAAATTCGCGGCATAATTCAACACAAATCGAGCACAATTCATTGGCCCTAAAAACTACAAATTTCGAGGGAGTGGGGGGGGGGCTGCCATTTCACCAGCTCTCCCAAGTCTATTCTTGTAATATCTTCAGAATGGGGTAAGCGCGAAACATGAAATTTTCCGCACATGTCAGCACAAATCGAGCACAATTCATTTTGACTGATGAAATTCCAAATTTCAAGGAAGGAGGGAATGATACATCCTCCATTCTGGAAAGGGGAAGGAGCACAAAACGTAAAATTTGCGGCACAATTCAGCACAAATGAAGCACAATTTATTATCCCCTGAAAAAATACAAATTTCAAAAAAGGGAGGGCTCGCGTTTCTGCTCCCCCTGAAGATTTTATTGGATATCTTGGGAAGGGGGCAAGTACAAAACGTACAATCAATTCGGCACAAATTAAGCACAATTCATTATCAATGTTTGAACCCCCTACTTTAAAAAGGGGGGGGGGCGGTGAAATGGACCTCGCTAAACCTCGATAGAAAATTAAGTGAAAAGAACAAGCAATTTTTCATTTCCGAGAGCTTTATGAAATTTGACACATCCATTACCTCGCTAAAAAGACTCAAAAAGTTCATTCTAGCCTTGATTTGTACCTTAGATAAAATTGAGATACAAATATTTCACATTTGAGGTACATACCTAACAATTTGCTTCTTTGCACAATACCTATTAGATTTACTAAAATTTAACATCTTTTTGGCGGACCCGCTGTGGCAAGAGGGAAAGAAGGATTCATAGAGACTTTTACAATTGAACAGTGCAGTACAGAGGATTGCTCATGGATGAACCATCTATGAAATGCGGAACATACATGCATTTTCTTCTAGCATACAGTGATTAATGGACTCTAGTTGTTTATGGTCTCCTTGATAATTCTCCGCAGCTCCAAGATTGTTCTCTGGCATGTAGTAAGATGCTTAGCAATTAGAAAAGGTAAATATAATAAATTCATTCTTTTTGACATGTTTCATCCCTTTAGCCTTGCCCCCAATTTGAAAATCCGCGAGTATACCCTCCCTCCCCCTCCTCCAAAATGACAGACTTGAAATATTTTTCAAGGGCAGATCTGAGGCGATGAACCAATGTGAAGAAATCTACATTCAGATCGGGTACGAAAATGGCGATTTGTTCAACAATGAAGGTACTTTTGCTGAATTTGAGAACAAGAACCATACTAAGGCAGTACATGAGAGGAAAATGAAATGAAATAAAATAAAATTAAATTAAATTGAAAATAAAAATATACACCTAGGAGGTCATTGAGAAATCGGCGAGTACCACCCTAGATAAAAAAATAAAACCAAGAAGCGGGACGAACGAGCGGAGCGAGTGAGGCCCAGTAATCGTATCAGCCTGAAATATACTGAAGTAGACTTACACTAGACCAAGAAGGCCCATTAGCCTTAAAATATTCCAAAGTGGACTTATTCTACATCAAGCGAGTATGCCGCTCTAAAGCCTTAGCCTCGAACTCTCAAATATTTATGTCTAGCATTATCCACGACATATCTGATTGGGCAAAATTTTGAAAACTTTTTTTTCCCTGTTTATATACTAGGTTTATACTGGCTTTTTTGTAACTATATACGATCTTTGCGAGTGCCCCCCCCCCTTCACCCTAGGTAGACTTATACTAGACCAAGAAGTGAGTCCCAGAAAGCAGTCAGCCTAAAATACTCTAAAGTTGGCTTATACTAGAACAAGAAGCTGGAAATTTTTGAACGACGAAGAGCTTAAGACGACTGGCGAAAAGACATGAAACATGATCTTTATATTTTTGGCAACGTCAAGAAATCCTTCCTTTTTTTCTTCTTTTTGGATTAAGCAACTTTTGGGCCACCCTGATTTGAACCCCTACATCGATTCTAATTCACTCTGATGCTGGTAGTTTCTTCTTAGTCAGAACGACGCGACGCTCGAGACAGTCTTTTTTTGAATATTTTGTCCTGTGAAAGTCACAACTTCGATACTTTTAAAGGTTTTTGCAAATAATTCCTATATTGATTGTGGCTAACTCAGTCAGCTGAACTTATACATTTTTACTACCTATGCATCACGTTTTTCTCTTTACCCTGTAACGGGTATTTTTGTACAGCCAACTTAGTCATAAGGATTTGTTTTCTCTTTCAACTCACGAAAGTTATAGAAGAGATGACACCTTGAAAAAGAGTAAAATAATTTTTTTTCAAAATTGGTGCGAAAAATCTAACTAAGCCGCGCCAGAACGTGGCACAATAAGGTCACGGACTTGAAGATAGTATCATTCAGATCTCTGGGCCAAATACAGAAAAATTTCTCTCGTAGATACATTCCATCCAAAAATCGTATCGAAGTACGTCATCAGCGCCTTACATTGCTAAATAATTTGCATAGTTCGATCGTAAAATACGTTTCTATTAAATTCGGAGCTCTAAAAATCTCTCGCGCGAAATATTCAATTTGCATGTGTTCCCATTCATTTCTCACTCATTCATAAGTTGACTGTCGCAAACACCATTTCGACTGTACAAAATACGTTGGCATATTATTGTAAGTAGTGAACTAGATAGAAAAAAAAAAAAAAATACGACAGGGTGAAACGACACAAAACGTAAACTTAATCAAACGAGAGTGTTTTGAGCGCAGTCCCCATTTGGTAACAACAGATGGTTCTAACATGTGTAGGCTCCACTGTCTTGAAGACTAAAATAACAATGGCTCTATTTGGATGAACGAAATTCGTGTACAAGTCGTCGTAAAGAGAGCTGCGGGTCACAAAAGTAATTTTAATATACTGTACCGTGTCAAAGCGTCAGCGAAAAAATTGAAAAAGAAACCGCGATTGTCTGTCTCAGAAAGTATGCTATAAGATATGATACGACAAGTTAGGATGAAAAAAAACGGAGGCATGTGTCAGATGAAGCCACAAATTAATGATATACAGTTGCGCGTAGAAAGAGGAAAGAAAAAATGATACTTGCGCGCTTCTATTTTATTCGGGTCATTAATTTTTTTCATATGAATTCAAGTACGATTCTCATGAAAAAATTGAGTACTTCTAATGAGGATACAGTCCTTCGACTTCAGTAACAACGTTTATCTTAAACGATGAGATCATGATTTTCCCGAATGATAGTCTGAAATACAGACGGGCTTTATATGAACGTACAGATGTCCCAAAGTCGCACTTCTAAAGCCAGGGGGACCAGTTGAAGTGGAGATTAAGGAAGTATGCGTAGAGGAAGCTTGTGATAGCTAAACGAATGCACAATACAGTTTTCAAAAGTATTGTCATGGTCGAGAGATAGGGCCATAGAAGGGAGATGCGATAACGGAACATGGGAAATGGAGGCTGGTTATCGAAAGGCAACACTCGCTGCGAACCCATGGATAGATAGACAAAAGGTCGTCGACACCAGATTTCATGTAAATTTTTGTAATAGTATTCATGAGGCCCTTAAGGAAGACTTAGGAACATTGAACCCCGTATAAGTATCAACAAAATTTCTAGAAAACTTATGTCGAGGAAGAGTTTTAGAATATGTCCATTAATTTATCTAACATTCCCTAGTGTTCAGAACACACCACAAGTCTGTAAAATTTCTTCATGTTTGCTCTAAATATTTATCACCTTTGTAAACATTAATATTTTTTGGTATTAGACAGTATTTTCTGTTCGCGGTTTTTCCTAATTCTACTTAATGTACTTATTTATTATAAGGTGCTAGTATGGGCAGTGATTACCAATGTTTCTGCTTCGGTATTTTTTTGTGCCGGTAATCTGTGTTTTGTATTGGGTTCTGTCTTACGTCGATGGCAAGACACAATATTGCGAAGAGACGTTATGTGATCTCCTATTCCTCAAGGAGTACGGGTCTCGTTTTTTTAAAAGTACGGTACCGTAATCAACATCTTTATCGCAGTGATGTGGAAAATATTGCAGCGAGAAATCAGGACTAAGATTTTCTTGATTAGGGCGACAACGCGCACTTAATTTTCCCATCACTGATACCACGTTTCCACAATCTACTCGTGATTTGAAACGATGTTCCAACTTTCAGATATTAGACGGCCACCGAATACACTTTGTAGAAAGAAGAAGTTAACCTATGAACAAAAATTGGCTGCATGTGTGGTAATATGGGAAGAATATCACAATGACAAATTAGGCAATTATGAACTGCACGAAGGGAATAGTCAAAGTAAGTCCGAGTGTTTGATTGGGAGAGTACGTTTGAACCCGAACAAAAACGTCGACATCAAAGTATTCGAGTGCCCAATGTCCAGAATGAAATTCAAGAAAAAAAACAAAGATAAAAAAATAGACAATTTCTACTTAGCACGAGCCTTAAAACGGGATTGGGCTGCATTCTTTACGTTCGTTGAAATAAAGGAAGAATTTCTTGAAAAAAGAGAAGAATTACAACCAGAAGAAGACTATTTTGACGCTAAAAGTACACTCGAATCGAATTCCAGGTCGAAGGAATCTGAAATGTACAACAGAAGCAAGGATACGATCAAGGTACCTGGAGTGGATATTAGAGAAGCAGCAAGTCAGGAAATTCAGAAAATACTGGAAGGTGATGAAGATTTGGAAAGATCACTGGCTGAAAATAAGATAGAAAAAGTCCAGGAGCAATCGGAAATCGACGAGAAAACCCCAGACGTTGTTGACATACCCAAGAAAACGAGAAAAATTCTAAAGCTTATGTCATGGCAGTATGGCCAACATATTGGCGATGTTTTGAAGTGAAATCTTTCATTCTGTAATTTGAGTCAGAAAAAATAAAATTGACAGGTGCTGTCAGCCACCATGTGTAGTACTAAGGCACTCAATACTAGGGTAAAATCTTGTATGTTACTTCACTGGCTAACACTGATTGCGTTGATAGTTTTTCTTGGCTAGAAGAAGTTTATCGTCGTTTTGTACCATACCATTATGACTTCGTGGATCGAAAAGGGTCACTTCATTCTATGAGAGCAAAATACACTGGCTGAATTACGTAAGCCTAATGCAGAATTCAACAGTATGAACTGACCTAACCTTTACGAATTCCGATTCCCGTTAGTTGAATGAAGTTCTAGAACATATCGACTCTAGTCAGTAGGTCAATATCTGTCAAGGTCCACGAGTGTATACTCGTGAGGACAGAAGCTTTAAAGAAGACTTGAAATAAGTCAAAATTAGAGACAGCGTGTAGATGGGGAAGATTTGTAAAATGTTTGATCAATGTAGGAACTTCAGTATTGGGAAAAACTTGAGGAGGACCTGACATAATTGTTGGAAATTAATCTTCGCATCCTAGGAACAATTTATATAAGCGGACTACGGCAACTACAAAAATTTACAGGTTCTTTGACGGAGTTAAGTGAGGAGAGGCTGAGAACCTGTTTTATGAGATATTCTAGAAGTGCCTTCAGAGTCTTATGGTGTTTAAAGCATTGCATACCTAGTTTCTTGAAGGAGCTCCCTGGAAGTGAAATTTTTTCAAAGTCCCTAAAGTAGGTCAAGGTCAAGGTCATTGTAACGTCATAAAGCATCACACGTCACGTCACGCAGTTCACAGAAACTCCCGGTGGAAATTGAAATTTTTCTATGTCCCTAAAATAGGTTAACGTCAACGTCATTGATGACGTCATAAAGCATCCCGGCTGGAAGTTTAAATTTTTTCAAGTCTCTAAAGTAGGTCAAGGTCATTGATGACGTCATAAAGCGTCACACGTTACGTCACTCACAGAAACTCCCGGACGCGAACATTTTCTGAGGATGTAATCCCCCTTACAAAATGGATATCGGGTTCCCCGCTAAAAAGTATAACGTCAACAAAAGCTGAACTAGGCTAAGCCCCTTCTTGTATTATACTAGCATTATACTAGTATTTATGTTGGGAGGGGACTTGACGAATTTTCAATCTCCGAGCCATTTATATGATAGGAGGGGACTTCAAAACTTTTCAACCTCTGCGGTTTGCTGGCCAGCGGACGTTTTTTCTATCAAGACTCTCCGATGAAACAGGTTTCCTGTTGAAAACTCCAAGACCACATTGTATCTACGTTTCGATATTCTCCTCCACTCTCATCTTCTCCTAGAATTATAGACCAGGACATCTATACCATAACTTCGAAGCTAGCCACAACCCTCCTCGTCAAAGATTCTCCTCTTCCAACGCACAATCATCCAATCGCCTCTAACCAGTGTCGCAACGTTTTGACATGCTTCATATCTTTGCTCTGATCCCTAGCCTGATTTCGCAAATTTGCATACATGCGTGCGTGCGCCCGTGCAAATGACCTTGAGACTTGGAAAAATATTTCGAAATCCTTATCCTCACCCTGATTTCGGAATTTGTGTGCGTGCGCGCGTCCGGCCAAAAGACCTTATATACTGCCTACGCCTTCACTATAGGTACTAGGCCTGAATCAGGCTGCTGTAGTAGTAATAGCCTTCAGTATATGTATAGGGCTAATATACATATACCAGAGTTATACTGGACTAGGAAGGGGGCTGATTATGCTTATACGTACGAAGCTCAGTTTCTCAATATACAGCATACTTTATACTAGGCTAAGCCTTTATTATACTAGGCCGGAGACTAGGAAAGGAGTGAACGATTGGAGGTGCGTCCGTCCGTCCGTGGAAATGACCTTCTGACTTCTAGCCTTCATTATAATAGAAAAGGATTCAACTTTCGAAGTTCTCACTCGTCACCATGATTATAGAAAACTTACGGCACATAGACGTGTAACTGTGTGATAGCCTAAAATATTCTAAAGTTGACTCATACTAGACCAAGAAGAGAGCGAGGGAGCCCTCAAAAGCTATTAGCCTAACATATTCTAAAGTGGATTTATACTAGACCAAGAGGGGGGTAAACGAGCAAAGCATGCTACCTTATAAAAGACATGACACAAGATCTTCATTCATTTGGCTACGCTAGAAAATCTTCTAGAAAATGCTTGAGAAGAATATAATATTTGAATGTTGAGATCAATGGAGAATTGGAAAGTTGTGCAAGGCTTCTGACGGAAATATTGTACAAGGAATGAAACTCAAAAAATCCACTAGCCTGATCTAGAACATTGACTCTCCTACGATGCGATGATCAGAATATTTGTACACTTTTCATCGAGTCTATATGTCAACTTCTTTCCATTTTATAAACACCTTGTTCATTCAGTTTCGCAAGGACCTCCATGATGTCACAATCTTATTTTGTATTTACACGGTTAAACACTTCGGTTTGATCACACGTATATCATTCAAATTTTCGTCATACGCTCACTTGATAAACATTTTTCGGAACTGTTTTCCCCATAAATCGCTAATATTACACATAAATTATCCTTCGATAAAATCTTTTTTCCCTTTCTGCGTACGGTTTTTATATACTTCATACTTCCGTTCGTATACTTTTCGTCCGGCACAAGCACTTTCACATACCTATCATCTACCTCACATCAACATTGATAAAGTGCTATACACGTCATGATACGATTAGCGACATTATGTTTTCGAGATATTGAGGTCCGCTAACTATACAAACGTGCGCAACTTTTAGCCCACTATATCGCGTTAAATATGAATTTTTGGGAATTTCTTTGACGTACAAATGGTTTTTCGTACAATTATAGCACTTGGACAATATACGAATACGCACGATGTACGAAACATTCTTTTTTCTACGAAAGAAATTTGTTCATATTCGTCATAAAGAGGAAAGAGGAAAATCGAATCGAGAAGCAATGAGATCGTCCGGAATAGCGAGCAGAACAGAGACTATAATTATTGATGCGATAAACAGGACTCATCATCCTAAGAAATCCTTAGGAAAACCAGAGAAGAGTGGAGAATGAAGGCTGTGCATTCAAAAAGGTTAAGTACGCTTTGGGGCGCAAGTATCTCAAGGTCTCGAGAACGAAGCATATCTTCACAACTCAGTCAATGATGCCAGATCTACGGATTTTTGGTCCTCAAAAAAGATACGGATTTTGCGTGAAATACGGATTTCTTGTACTCAAGGGAAAAGTACCTCGGTCACTCTTATGAGCGATACTTTTCTCTTGGTAGTTAGGAGCTGATATTGCGGTCCTTCGTGAAATTGAGTCGATTAAGGGAAAAGTACTTCAGTCACGGGTACGAGAGATCCGTTTCTCCTGATCGTTATTGTTGAATGACTGAAATGGCGGATACGGATTTTTGAAAATATAATCTGGCAGCAGTGAATTCGGTATATATTTTCAGCCCCCCTCCCCCCCCCCCCCCCGTTTATTAGAAGGTTCTGAAAGTGACTAAAATTCTCATCCACAACCAGAAACTTGAAGTTGTGCTCAACTCCATCTTATATCTGGCGAGATACAAGTCTCGGGGTGAAATCCATTGTTCAACTTCTCACTCTTTTGAACAGTAATTGTACTCGAGTCAATGACCTCTAGAAGACGAGAGTATAGCGAACCTCGCATTATCATTCCATCTCAATTGATTCAGATCAAAAATTGACGTACAATCAATTACGAAAGAATAAATTCTCCATCTTGGCGGGTCCTCTCTTCCTGAAAAGCACAAATGAACAATTTTAGAACCGCGTCTAAAGAACTTTACAATTACCTTCTAAGGGCTCAGCTAGTCAGCTACAAGACGGCGACCTGCGACCTGCGACCTTGCGACTTGTGTTGTGTTCGAGAAACTTCCCTACAATGATCGCAAGCAATCATTCGTTACTATCAGTACTTATGAGAAATCCCAAGTTGTTGGCAAACAAAACGAAAGATTTTGTTTTGGTTGCAAGCAACCGTGGTTGCAGCTAGTCACAGGTCGCTAGATCGCCGCTTATGTAGCTGTCGACCAGTCCTCTGCCACGTTTCTTGGTCTCATCTACGAAACCAAAACCTCATTGACTCCCACCTATTAAAATCTTGAAAGCGAAATGTCTGAATTCCTTAGACGTTCTCAAATACCTATCACACCTCCGTATACAGACAACAACCCCCCCACACACCCATTCCAACAAGACAACCTTAAAATTGATGGACTTCATTCACTGCCCCGGGCGCACCAGTCCTTTACCTGGCCTATGCTCTGAAGCAAGTAATCCTTCCCTCTACCGCCGCGCTCTTTCACCAACTTCCGACTTTCTGTCCTCAAAAGGTCAACACCCAAATCTTCCAATTTTTCCAAACACTCTCAGCTCACACAATTACCCTTTCTGTCGCTAAAATTCCACGCAGGCACTCATCTCAAACTCACGCCCTCAGTTCTATGTTTCCATCCTCTCCTCCTTGGTTAACCGGACACCTTGACAGCCGTCTCGATCTTACTTCAATTCTTAAAACAAACCTCACGTATAAATAACATATCAACAAAATTATTTCTTTGGAATTTCTCGGCCATCTTTACTGCACGGACAAGTCCAAATTGGGGCCCAGAACCGGATTTGCAGCCTCCATACTTCTATACGGAAAAGTCAGCTTCTGTAGTCAACACCAAACTCACTCTGCTGACCCGCCTCACCCCTTTCCGCAAATTCCTTATATTATCTGACACTCTCTCATCTTTACTTGATCCATCATTCTACCAATCCTAACGTCCAACTAATCCTCATTTGTATATAGACTCGTCAAGTTTTTCTTCATCCTCTATCTTTTTAACATTTCTATGGATACCAGGGAACAGCAACCTTAAGGAACATGACGCAAAGGACCTGGCCACAAAACAGCCACCTTCCATAACTGATTCCTTTCAGTCATATGCAGAGATGAGACGTGAATGAAAAGCGAAAATTTTAAAGCAAAAAGTGGTTCTGGAAGCAGAAAGCAAAGAGCAAAAGTGTTTCAGTTCTATTCAGTGAAACAAACAACGATCAGGATTGATGCTTTTTTTTTCAATTAGGAGCAAAAAGATTAAATCAAAATTAGAGGCCAAGCGGGGAACCCGCAAACTCCCGCGCTCGCGATGACGTTGGCGCGAAAATGCCTCCTCAGAAAATGAATTGGCTGGGCTCTTCTCAGTGTACTGCATGCTCGACCTGATATAATGAAGGCTGGAAATTGAAATTTTCACAAGTCCCTACAGTAGGTCAAGGTCAATGGCATTGATGACGTCATAAAGCATCCCGGCTGGAAATTGAAATTTTGTCAAGTCCCTAAAGTAGGTCAAGGTCAAGGTCATTTTAATGACGTCATGAAGTATCCCGGCTGAAAGTTGAAATTTTTCTAGTCTCTAAAGTAGGTCAAGGTCATTTTAATGACCTCATCAAGTATCCCGGCTGAAAGTTGAAATTTTTCTAGTCTCTAAAGTAGGTCAAGGTCAAGGTCATTTTAATGGCGTCATAAAGCAACCCGGCTGGAAGTTGAAATTTTCCCAAGTCCCTAAAGTAGGTCAAGGTCATGGTGATGTCATAAAGCGTTATACGTCACTTACGTCACGCAATTCACAGAAACTCCCGGACGCGGACGTGTTTTGGGGATGTAATCTCCCTAACAAAATGGATAGCGCCCCCCCCCCCCCGCTAAAAAGCGGCGAAATTTTTGGAAGCGAAAAGCGAAACGAATGTTGAAAAGCGAAAAGCAAAGTTTCATTTTCAGAAATTTAGAGCGAAATGGAAGAACGGGAGCGTTATTGAATTGTTTTCCATCTCTGGTCACATGATCCCAAATACTGTTAGTGCTCTCTCATCCTGGACTTCCTCATTCAACGAACTCCGATCCATTGAAAAATCTCCAATTCCTTGGTCTACTTTAAACTGCCCTTTCCGACGAGAAGAAGTGGTCCTAAACAGTCTCACCCACTCTTTCCTATATTTACGTCTTTCACTCGATTAATGCCTATACTACAATACTGAAAACCTATCTGTTCAATATTTTTTCTCTTGCCCAGCTATCAGAAACATTCGGCTTCCCCACTCTATCGCTCCCTGCACCACAATCTTCTTCTCAAATAAGTATGAGAAAATCTTTACCTCACACCATCCAATTCATATACATCCTTGTTGTCCCCACGTGCCAACTCGAAGCCCACAACCCTAAGTGAAGTTGCAAGGCTCGTCAATTTGGTGAGAAAAAGAATTATATCCTCTTCGTTAATTTATTCTACACATTTTTACTTTAATTGTCTCTCATTTGAGTTGGAATCTCATAAACCTTGTATAAATACAGCCACCGAAAAGATCAAGATTCGCTTAAGGAACCTTCAAACAAGGAATAAGAAGAAAATTGTATGTACTAAGAGATAATTGAATAATTTAAGTGTTATAGCTTAAATGATCCATTTAAACCCTTGAATCATAAAACTGATTACCGGGATCCTTGAAGAATTTACTATTTTTTTTTTTCAATTGTTTTCTCACAGGAATTCTGCTCACACAAGATCCTTTGCTTACAGGGCCATGGGAAAGGGAAACTACAACAACAACAAACAGCAACTTTTAAATAATGTCATGTGACGTCACTAGGAACATCGATTAAACTATAACTTGGTCGCAGGCGTTTGTGAAAGGCAAAGGCCAAAAGCCAAACAGAAAGCTGGAAATTTGCGCAATATCGCTAATCCGACTTGAAATTACGAAGAGTTGAGCGCAAAAAATTCAAAATTGACAACATAGGTGGATGGTCATCAATCGAGTTAATCCACGCCACGATCATCAGCATTGATGATGAGCGACAAAATCGGAGGATAAAAACGGGTTTTTATTCTACAAAATAGGAGGTATTGTACGAGTTCAATTTATATTCATCGTACAAGTATATAATTTTTAGTCTATTTCATCAAAAGCTGAAAAAGTAGGTGCACAACTTCCCAATCCACCTCCGAATCAAAAATAAGAACGGAGCGCTCAAAAACATCAATTTTGTGACCCACATTCGTTCACAACAAACCACAGTACCATCGATGCTTCTATAAGTAGCGGACCAAAAGAGGAATTTCTCGAAATCGTCTCCGTATTATTTTCTTCGTGACGAACACTGCGACGACTATCACACACGTGTACGCGCGTAAGATAACTCGATAATTGTATCTAATTTTAGAAGTGGGGAAATGTGGTCGTTGACAGTGGTGCACCTATATAGTATACGTTGTCACACAAGCTACTGCAGCGTTACACCGCCACCGTTTCTACACCAATGCCGATGTGCAGAGAGTACCGACTGTACCGGTGGGTCTAGCGCGCGGGAAATAGGGTCGCGGAGACCAATAAGCGGGGAAGTTCCCACGTAATTTTCAATTAGATTTCTTTTTTTACGTTCGTGTCGTATACGTAAAATAATACGAACGAACGTATACTCCCGAGTGTATGTATACGCAGTAAATCGAAAATATAATTAATTATTTCGTATCGGAAGGTAGTACGGCTGTTCTGCTACAGATCATTTTCAAACTATTGGAGGTTCGATTTCAAATTTCCGGCCTGCATGATCGAGCATTATTATTTGACGTATATTCGGTAAAGAAAAATTAGCGTATTGTGTACCTAACGAAAAGGAGGGAAAAATTTTGTTACAACCTGCCCGCTTTATTTACGTCGTGTAGGGTGTAAAGGTGTAGAGAGAAATATAGGTATAGATGGTATTTAAGAGTGTTAATCGTAAGGATCGTATAAACTGAAATAAACGTCACACTTTATTGTGTGGTGAAAAATATGGTCTACAGTTTACACGCGGCATCGCGAATGACTTTTATTAGCGTAAACGTAGCATAACGAAAAGGCCCATTAAATGGGAGAGCGGCGCTCGTTTAAATTAGTGGTCTATTTAAAGTACACGTTTATTCATATCGCGATGATTGTCGATGAGATGTAAGAGATAACATTTCACTCCGTTCAATATTATAGTAAATATAAAATACACCGACCGCTTAGGTAGGTTCGTATGATCGCGACGAGCTTTTCAGATGAACAAGCACTTATAAATCTTGAAAATTACTACCATACCCTAGGCGTATGGAAGCGTGTTAGCCAACAACATGCAACAAGTCACCAACGAACGTTAACCGAAATTTCGTATTGTTCGGAAGATACGATCTTTATTGTGCTTAATGGGAGTTGGATGAAGGAATAATTTTGTAAGGATAAATCACTAATGCCTCGGTAAACTTTTGAGTTGCTCTAATCACTGTTCCTAAATTCAGAAATTATTTCAGTTGTACAAACAAGATAGGAGGAGTCGGAGAAGGCGGAAACTTCCCTAATCACCAAAACTACCTCAATCTAGTCGATAGAATAATAGAGGAAAAAAACTCACAACCTACTTCGTTCGTTGCTCGCGGGTCTTTGACATTAATTAAATTGATTATTGCGGCGAGCAAGGAACCTACTTCATAAGGGGTTTTTCAATTTCGATTTCAATAATCGGTTGGGGTAATCGATTTCAGAAGTTGACTTTGATGAAGAAAAAAGATTTGTTCACACCAGCAATCGCTCACAAAGTCGAAAATTTTGTGTTGTTTTAAAATCTCGAGGTCAGCAGCTCAATTAAAAATCGGCGGTTGTGATGATTGTTTATAAGTCAACCTTACAGAATTTGTGTTCTGAAGTTAGTTTCTAAATCAAATAACACACTTCGTTTCTACAAAGGTAAATAATAACCATTGGTACCTACCTAACTGGATGCCGAACCAACGTGAAGGAATTATTTTGTTATTCACAAGTTGTAGAATACCAACGTCCGGCTTCTCCGAATTTTATGGGATCAATTCAAAAGATGATTTTTATACTTCGATGTCGAATATCAGCGACTATGCTCAAATACATCGAGCGTAGGTGGACTGTTGCAATATTTTAGCACTACATCAGCTTCAATTTTCAATTCTACGGGTTTTTCATATTCACGGACTCATTTCAAACTATATTCAAACCAAAAATAAGAGAAACTGAACGTATACCTAAGACAAGGCGATGTCGAAGTTTCGGGAGAGCAGCTTCCGACTAATAACTTAGCACAGATTTCTGATAGGTATTCACATCATTCAACAACAGCTAACACGATTCATTGATGTTCACAACTCATCTTCTGCAGATCATCATTATTTTTGCAATGTCGCGCTCAACTACGTATCTATACAAAGAACAAATTCATGATGGTATATAAACTCGCCTGCTTGACCCTACTCTTCACCGCTACAGTTGTTTTGGCAATGCATTTTCGTCGATATTCTCTGAAGCTCATGAGAAATCTACTGAAAATAATTTTGTTACCTACCTGCGATAAAGATTTCTTGACAAATGATCAGTGATTGCGGACGTAGAATTTCTTATCGCTACATCAACATCAGCTTTCCAAAATTTCAATTGATCCTACATGAGAAGGTTTAACCAGTAACCTAGTCGTCAGAATGAAATTATTCAAGAGACATGAAGAGTTCGTTGAACTCGTTACCACTTTTTGATACGTACCGGTACTTTCTGAATACGGGTACTTGAGTATAATACAGCAAATCCTCCACTAGAGTCATACCTTGATTCACTACATCATCGATCAATTCTACCCATCTATTGGAAACCCTTACCCTTTGATCTGAAGAATTGTTTGGCCTCGAACGAAGATATTATTCCTGCAACAAAGGGAAGATAATAAATAGAAATATATTCGACCCACAATTGTCAATTCCGACTCTACAAACAAAAACAGACAGCAATCATGATTTACAGTTTAGCCGTAAAATTATGTTCACTCATCAATTTTAAGGAGCCTAGTCACCTCTTGAGATATGCCATCTATGCGTCAGATAAGTATAATTACGCAGACGGTTTACCTTTCACACTCAATTTGTAATACCCGTTAAAATTGGAAAATCAGATGAATTTCAGGAACAATTTTACTATGTACATATTGCAATTCATTTTCAAAACCAATTTACTAGGTTTCAGTAATATTCCAGACGGGTTATGGATCTTGTTTTCTGAATCATCATCACCATTATTTTAGAACAGTCACAGCTCACAGTTTTACAGAAGGTTTCAACAAGTCAACGACCGGTAAAGACTCCGCTAGGAGCGCCTTAGTTTCTTTGTGTGCACAGGCACTGTGCAGACTGCAGCAACTGCAAAAAAAATTGAGTGAAAGTGATTTGACAAGCCGTCCGCTAGGTTTGCTAACAACGCGAGCGGTTTCTTTAACTATAATGGTACTTTTGGGCGAGACTCGCGGTTCAATATTAATATTGTATATGAACCAATAAAGAGTTGCTCTTTATCTTTACTGTTGCGGCTGTTTACTTTGTAGACAGGATGATTGTAGAAAATGAAAATCTGTTCTTATATGGTTTTGATCATTGTATCTTATCAGAAAGTTGAGATTCAACCGTATTTTTGATTTTTTGACCATTCAGCCAAAAGCCATAGACCAGCTTTATGTTCACTCTCAGAAGCCAAAATCTAAAAAAAAACATGTTCTTTCAGCTGGCTGATTTCTTCTGTTCCCCTCACCCTTAACCATTGTACAGTGTATTGCAGCTTAAAGATTCAGCTTTGGCTTAAACTTTTGACTTTGAAAAATATAGCTTCGGCTTAGGCTTTTGGGTGTCAAAGAAAAATTTGGCTAGCTTTTCCCTATTTCTCAGCTACCTTTGGGCTTTGACTTTTCAATAATTGGGAAAATTGGACGCAATCAGGAAAAAAGGATCTCTGCTAAGGGTACAATACTACTAAAACCACGACTATCAAGAAAGAAGTCGAACTATTAAATTACAATTACAACTTACAGAAAAAAAAATATTTGTTGAATTTTGGACCAGAGTATTCAGTATTGCAGCTGAAAAATTCGGGTTTGGCTTACGGCTGAAGCTGACGACCTTGAAAAATTTGGATTTGGCTTATGGCTTATGGCTGATCAGAAAAATTTGGCTGACTTATGGCTGGCTTATCGCTGATTTTGAGGCGGGATTTCAGCTGATTTTTTGCTGGCTGATGATTTTGATGTCGTTTTGTTGCAGCCATAGGGAATGAAAAATGTAACAAAGATCTGAATCTGTGTTCTGTGGATTGAGTGACAAACTGACAAACAAGGCAGAAAGCCAAAAACGTGGCAAGAGCCAGACTAGCTTCTGCGACAAGAAGCGTGTCACGCGTCATTAAAATATAATATGATAAATAGGCCAAAAATTGGCCGCAAAAATTTGGCTGAATTTGGATTTCACCTTTCAAGAGTAAACATAAAGCTGGCTTCTGGCTTTTGGCTTAATGGCCGAAAATTTGGCTGAATTTGGCTTTTGGTTGGCTGCAATACTCTGTTCTGGACTACTGAATATTGATTTTTTTAAAACTGTATTGTGTTTCTCTTTCTCATCTCTCCTCTCTGAAATCTAGAAAAAAAAAAAAACTAAAAAAGTTGCTTTACTGCTTTTTTTCAAATAAAAGAAATAGTTTTGAACAAACTTTTTAAGATTAAGATAAAGCCAAAAGTAGGTAAAAAAAATTTAGCTGAATAAAGTTTTTGGCTTCCAGAGGTGCGCTTAAGGCTGGCATCTGGCTTCTATCTTATCAGTAGAAATTTGGCGGAATTTGGCTTCTTCTAGCTTCTGACTTTTTGCTGGCTGCGATACATTGCCTGTAGAGGGCGCTGGAAACATAACTATAAGATATTGTAAGAAAAATTTTTTGCCACAAAATACAATGCTATTTTTTTTAACTTTGAAAATTTCTAAAAAATTGAATTCTGCGTATTTTGAATTAGCGCGAGGTTCAAACAAGAGGTAGGTAATTCTCTTGTTTTCCGAATGAACATATTTTTTTGATGTTATAGGTACTCAGACAACAAAACAATGAATAGTGATGTGCATAACCGGTTACATAAGTTATTCTTCTCTCAAAATAACAGTGATTGTGTTGTGTTTGTTTGCCCCAATTCAATCATTGAGAGCTTATAAAGCCAGGAGCGGGAGGAGCGTACATCAATGTACAAAAATAATTTCATTTTTTGTATCATTTTATTCTTATTCAGTCTAGATAGTGTATGAAAGGCCTATGTCTGGTGATTTGCGCCTTTTATTTCCTGTGGGATATGAAAAAAAAATGGATTACTTTAGCGCTCCTCCGCAGTAGAATTTTGCAAAATGGAATAATAGTGATGGGCGGTTATAGGTTATTCCAATATACCGGTAAACGGTTAATTGAAGATCATCATAAGCGGTTAATCGGTTAAAACCGCTCAAATAAACCGGTTAATCGGTTAACTGGCGGTTATTTAGATCGCTTTCAGTTCTCAAAAAATTCCGCTAGGAGCGCTAAAGTCTTCCACGTTTTTTGCCCTCAAAATTGCAAAAATTGAAAGAAAAAGGAGAGGGGAGGTCTCTTAGCCTCTAAGGTGCCTTGATAATGATTAAGAAATACCTCAACTCTAAAAGCTTTCGGCAATTGGCCGCTTGATGCTTTGAAAAAATGAAATTTGTCAAATTATTATTACTAAGGCTAGTAGCAAATCTGGCGGTAATTCAAATATAAGAAAAAAATTATGATTTTGGCGATTAATCGGTTACTGCGCTCTATATTAACCGTTTTTTTTTTCATCACAAATAAACCCGTTATTTGGTTGAATTTGACCAGAATTAACTGATTAATTGGTTATATAACCAATAACCGCCCATCACTATGGAATAATCAGTTGAACGGTTATTACAATTCTACAAAATCTGTTAACTGGTTAGTGAAAAATACCGGTTATTACCCATCTTGAAAATAAGAGCAGTATTGAATAGATTTAGCAACCAATTTAGACTGTGTAGCGCTAGTATCAACTACTTTCATCAATGACAGAAAAAATGATGGACAATGGTTGGGAAAAATTTTGGAATTGAAGAATAGAAAATAGTGTTCTAAGTAAGTATAATTATTGAAAGAAAATCCTTTGTTAAATTTTTATTTCCAATTTTTCATCTTTTCCCATGCTCCACCACAGTGCAATTGAGACCTTTACCTAAGCTGCATGAGTAGCATTGTCAGGACTCAGGGGTACAGAAGAGGTCACTACCCCTGCAAGATTTGAATTTACTCTTGATATTGATAAGCAGGCAAATTTCTAGTTTCTACCTCTAAACCATAGATGTGGAGAAATTGTTGGCTATGCCACTGAGCATTACCTGAACAAATACACTGCGCTCTGTATATAAGAATGGAAATTTTTGTAAGCAATTTCGTCAAGTCTGACTTCTACAGTAGTGAAAGTAAATTCATTAATGATTGCAGTATTCATTTATTAACAATTGATCAAAAATCTTGATGCAACATACATTGTCCCATTCATTCTGTTGAGTGCGGTAAAAAAGGAAGACTTTGATAGTATTTCTCTCGCGCTATCTGTAACACAAGCAAAGATTCCAATCCTTGTTTTCAATTTGTCGACAGTCACGGCATGTCAATATAGGAATGTAGCGCGATGGTAGCGCTATCTGGCCCAAAATATTCAATGGTCAAATGGTGGAATTAAATAATTTTGTATGAATAATTTTGACAGATTCCTTACCAGTTGATCAGCAATCGATTTTTAAAATTAAGATTTAGAAGAGTCGAGGCAAAGTCTACTCTAAATATAAGCCTTTTCTGCGGACGGCGCGGCGGTTGCCTATTTTGTTTGCCTACAATGTTATCAATATCTAGTAGTCTATTGTTTGTAATATCACCGCTAAAATGCTCATTAATCGAAAATTGATGGGTTGGGTTCTTGGGGGAGAAAAAGAAAACAAAAAATGAAGCCCTATCTCATGCTTAAAATTTGAACCTAATTTTCATTTTTTAGTGCTGTTGATATCTCGCAGTTCACTGTTCAATTGAAATTAGGTAGAACCTAGCTAGTGCCAGAGCAGAATTGGAATAAAATCTTTATGAAACAGCAATTTGGCTTCTATTCCCACTCACAGGGGTAAATTTGGAGGTGTGTTTTGGGTGTTCAATTTTTCCCCAAAATTTTAAAAAAATCCTAAAAATAAAAGGCTGTAGAAATAGGCTGATTTTCCACCTACGTCACCAACTATCGATAGCCATTGATCATCGCAAAATAGTCGGAGAGCTTGTTAGCTGCGGGTCCTTCATTCTGTGTTTACATTTATTTTACATGTAATTTCCCATAAGCAAAAATAACGTTTCAGAAACTGATGGATTATTCAGAACTAGAGCACAAATAAGGTATGAGAGTTCTTGTTTGATGATCTAGAGGGTTAGCACTTTTGATTTTATAAGCCACAATTCCTTATTTAGGCTTTAGTTCTGAAAAATCGATCAGTCTCTGAAATGTTATTTTTGCTTATGGGAAATTACATGTAAAAAAAATGTAAACACAGAATGAAGGACCCGCAGCTAACAAGCTTTCCGATTATTTTGCGATTTTGAACACATGTGACGTAGTGGAAAATCGGTCTATTGACTTGAAATCAAGATCATGAAGAGTTGTTTGTATTGCATTCAAGAATTTTGAAACAAGACCTGAAAATTCTTGCTAACGCCACCGTCCACTCAATAAAATGATAATAATAAATGAATAAATATTATACTTCTGTTCCCCGGTGATGATACTGATGATATCGAAACGTTATTTATTTATTTATTTAGTTATTTATCATTATGTACATCCGAAGCCACATTATCAGCGGAAAATTTTGAATTTGTCTACAAATGTAAAATTCTTTTTGCAGTTGGCGATGTTTACAAGTCTTATTCATTAGTAGAAGGTATCCAGTAGATGCACTGAAGTATTACAACCCCTTATATTTGGTGTCAATTTATAATGCACTCAAACTAACGAATTTCGTCCATACTAAACTACTCATACGTCAAATTTGTACAGTACCTATTATATTTATTGTAAGTTTTAATTTTCGACAAATTTCACACGACACTGAGTTCCATTTTTCTCTTTTTTTTTTTTTGTTAACGAGTTCCGTTGTAAACAAGAAAGTACCTACCTAACACCTGAATATTCAAAAATTACCGATAAATTACGGTTCATGATTACGGTATAAAAAATATATATATTAAAAAATAGACTATAACGGAACCGACCGAAATTCAGGCAGTTGTACACGGAATAGTAGTTCCCGTTTTTGAAACGTTCATTCTTGTTGGTTTAGGTGATTTCGAAGATTATTGTTAACGCGTCGACGAAGGGAAAAATTGAAAGAAAAACCTGATCGCGTCTTCATTCTCCACCAAATGTTCTCGTTTTTAATGCGAGTGCCGTAGTTGAGAATAAATTACAAACGTAGTTTAGAACTTCCATGGTTTGTATAGAATCAATACACCATAAATCCTTACAGTCATTTTTACTTCATGTATTACATTTACACGTGTAGGTAGCGCATTCTTATACTTTTATGCAGTAAACTTCTTTCTCTTATTTTTTTTTTTTCACTGTAGCAGATAACTCAAATAGGTACTTACTCGCACTACGATATCAACACGTATACGTAAAAGTTCGGAGAGTTGTTTTTCGACTACTTACAACAATAAATATGAGGAAAGTTTATACGCTATCTCGAATTCGTTTACAGCTTCGACAGAAATGGAGCGACGTTCTTTAATACAATGAATGTTCACATTTAAGCAAAAAAAAGATAACTCAAATGTCACTGCATTATGGACGCCTTGGGAAATGTGAACGCCGATCATGTGCATCGATTCAATTTAAGGAATGGTTTCCTCGGTGAAGGAGGCAAGCTTCTTGCAACAAAATCTGAAAAGTGTTTTCGCTCCACTTATTCAATAAGATTTCACAGTCCTCGCGATTCTAAAACTTTTTCTTCATTCTTTCAAGATGGTCACGGATAAGAAATACCTACTTAAGTTTTCCTTCTGCAGACAGTATACGTTATGCGTCGTATCTGTGCACGCTATTTGAGCAGTTGAAAATAATAAACAATAACTTATAGGTGCTAGAGTAGTATACATACATATTTATAAGATCTGAAGGATTCATCTAAAACGCTACGAGTAGAAATTTTTGTGATATCGACGGGTACCTATAAAAGAGATCTTCAAAATTTGAACGGAAGAATTCCTATGAAACATTTTATTTGGATATTGACAAACGTTTTGCACCTCTGTGATGCAATTATATTAGTTAAATTTGGCAGAGTTTCTACTTGCTACAGAAAGAATATGGAGAAAAGTGAGTAAGGTGAAATATAAGATTAAAAGATTTGTACGTCAACTCAAAAAGATTTACAACCAATGCATAGTCACATTAAAGCGCGTAATTCACTAATGGAAAAATTTTCAAGTCTGAAAACATAATTTTCAGGACGTTTGTTTCATGAAGTAAAGGAGGGGAGTAACCTGAAGGAGAAAATGTGAAAAAGGAAATTTTCGTAATGGCTATGACTTTCTCAATAATTCCCACTCGCAGATATGGAGGGAAACGAATCTTTCTCGATAGGAAGTAGCTTTCTGAGTTCAGTTTAGGGGGGGAAATGAGTCTTGTTAATGGTCCGCAAAATGTCACCGATTTTAGAGGTGAGACTAGGGAGAAAAGGAAGAATAATGAAATCTTTCTTCTTCGCCCGGGGAGGGGGAAGGAATAAGGTCGTTCTCTGCAAGGCGATCTTCGTATCTTTCTTCGGATCATGCCATCAACATCAACATCTATGTTATTCACCAAAGCCAAGTGTTTCAAAATGCAAATTTCGCTATGAGTAAGGTGGGGGGTGTTAACGGTGGATGTGGGAATTAATGCCAATTCAATAACTGTATTCATCAACTTCCTCCCAACCTTAGCATCCCTATTGGATCGTCGTTAGGGTCCCTCGTTGGGGAATGGGAAGCCACGGTGTGAAGCCCATAATGAGATTTTTATTTGAAGTTTGTCAAGGCCGCGCTGCTTCATGAGGTTCGAAGACTGGAGAATGATACTAGATTCAATGTGAGGTATGCTATACTAGCCCCTACATCTTCTACACCAAGCTATGGTAATGGGGTAGGCGGTATACTAATTTTTGGGCTCATTGCGTCTGCTCCTTCGCCCCAACTGTTGCAGGTCTTGTATAAGTCTAGTCTAAGAAAACTAGTATTAGTCTACTTTGGAATATGTTCGGCTAATGGCTTATTTTGGAGGGTTCACTCCTTCGTCTAGTATAAGTCTACTTTAGAATATGTTAGGCCAATGGCTGGCTCACTCGTGGCATTATAAGTCTATACAGGCCTAGTATAATGAAAGCTTTAACCGCTTGGACCTAGTATGCTGTAAATGGAGCCTTGTTTTGAACTTTCTTAGTGTAGGCCATGATCGGGGGCGAGCGGTAGAATAATGAAGGCTTAGCATAGTACAGAGTATGCTGTATATAAGGAAACTGAACGTATTCATTTTCCAGGTCCCAAGGTCATCCGTGCGGACGCCCAGACGCATTCTTGAGATTTAGAGGGTAGAGAAAAGACATGAAACATGTACATAAGGTTTATAGTAGCTAAGCTGTAGCCTAGTATGAAGGAAGATTAAGAAAAGATACACTATATAGGATTCCTAGACCTCATATGAAGCTGGTATATTAGTTACTGCATAGATCAGAGAGAGAACTAGTTAGTTTGCTCTCCTCCTCCCTCTAGTATAAGTCTAACTAGTATAATCCCAGTAAAAAGCTATTATACAAGTCCTTACCGGTCATCTGTACGGACGCCCAGACGCAAATTCCGGAATCAGGGGTAGGGCTGAGGTTCAGCGTTAAAAATTTTTCAAGTTGAAACGTCATCCGTACGGACGCCCGGACGCATTTTCGAGATTTAGGGGGTAGAGAAAACATGTCAACTGGTATAATCTCATTACAAAGCTATAGCTCAAAATACAAGAGGAAGTCCTAGCCTAGTTCAACTCCAGTGTACTGTATTTCAGATGATTAGCCTACGCCCGGAGACCCTGGTATGGCTGAGGTTCGACATTAGTTCGCCTCCCTACTTCGTCAAGTATAAGTCTAGTTTAAAACTAGTACAATCTTGGAGGTCCTCGCCTAGTCCAACTCCAGTATGAAGTATATCAGGTGATTAGCCTATTATCGCCCCCTTCTTGGTCTCGTATAAGTCCAGTTTAGAATATTTGAAGCTGATAGCCTTTGGAGGACGAAGCGGCATAACTAGATCACTATAGCAGACTATTTTGGGCCCACTTTGATAGGGCTGATATATATATAATGAAGGAATAACCGAAACCCAAAACCATACAAAGTGTACTCATAGATTTCTGAACTACCGACGTCAGTTCGCCCTCCTTCATCTAGTATGAGTCCTGTTCAAGACGAGTATAATCCTAGTATAAAGCTATTATAAAACTAGTACGATATAAAGAAAGGTTGTCGCCTAGTCCAAATCCAGTTTACTGCATGTATCTTTATGATAGTATAATAAAATTTCTTGTACTAGAGAACTGCACTTCAAGATAGGGTTCGGAGCGCAATAAAGACATGATAGCCTACATGTTAAAATTACTTAATTTTACATTCTCCTTCTAGATACTTTCAAATAACTCTTATTGCTTTCTCCTTTCTTCCACGAAATCTTTCTTAATCGAGTTCCAATGTGGTTACTTCGTTATTCTCCTAATTGAAAATGTCATCTTTTTTGTCCAGGTTATCAAGGATTTGATCCTCTAGAAAACCTAAAATTACTAGGCAGGCAATTACTCTGCGATGCAGTAATAAACGCGAAGCAGTTTATGGGTATAAATCATTCAAAATACTACGAAAATAGAATTGGCGACCTAGCGATGAATCTTACCAGATTTGACTTCCCGGAAAGCTTTCCTCACCCTCTCACTACACTCAACTATCAAAGGTGGTATGCACTCTCACGTGATGCTGATCTAGTGAGTTTGAAATATCGACATCGCTTCGTGAGGGCGGGTGGTGATTTCAACAAGATGATCAGGAGTATAGAATGCGTAAACACTGAAAAGGTCAAATGGTTCGTCACATTCGGTGGAATTGACAAATACATGTACTTACTCGAACCCGGTACAAACAAGTATCATTCATAACTTAGAGTAACGGGGTTGTTTGAGCCTAGCGCCTTGATTAGCAGTCCGGATTTTCAAAGTTTTTCCAACCAAATAAAAAATTCCAGAGGTAAGAAAACATGACTTTTCATTTGTCCAGATCTCGAAACTTTCCACAAATAACCCGGTATAAAATTTCTCATTCTGGTCGAAATGGAATCAGTTTGTAAATTAGGGTTCGAAGATCGAGTACGTTTATGTGGCGCAATTTTCGATGTCGTAAGTTCTGAATGGAGTTTGGAATATGAAATCGAGCAAACGAACTATTTGAGACACGATCAACGATGCAGAAAGCAAACTGTCGATACAGGAGGAGAAAAAAAGACGATGGAAGCGTTTCCGTGTAGATTTAAGACTAAAGACGACCTGGAATGGGAGCCGTTCTATGTACTGGCCGACACCTCTGTACGAGGAGCTGCGTTCGTTCTTTTTCCGAAAAATAATGGCGAATTAGAATTGAAAGCTCGTATAACAAAATTAGGAGCTCTTCTACATCCAGTTCCACCAGTGGAGAAGAGAGTCGGCGTAACTGAAAAATCCGATGCACATCCTAAAATCCCGAAAAAACGTAAACAAAGGAGACTGTACAAGGACGAGGATTATCTTTCTGAGGAAGATGAAGAAAATTCAGGTGACAAGCTGGGAAAACGTAGAAGGCGTTCAAAGAAATTTAAAATGATTAGTTCATAATGACGAGTGAGAACGAGAAGAAAATTGTCAAGAAAGTGGAGAAAATAATTACTTCTGAATACTCTACGACTAAAAATGAATTGAGGCAACTAGAGGAAGTTTATGGGAACAGAAAAGCTGGGTCAAATTAGACTGGCAGCCTATTTCGTATCGATTTTTCGGAGAGCAGCGGTCTCAAAAGATTCGTCTAGACAAGAAACGTGTTCTATGTCTTTGTCTTTTTCTTTTTTGATTGAACACGACTATCTACCGCATTTCAGGCTAATTACTTTCGGGGACTCACTCGCTCCGCTCGTTCGCATTCTCCATGGTCTAGTATAAGTCTACTTTAAGGAATTTTAGTCCAATTGCTTTGGGGGGGGGGGGGGGGGGCTCACTCGCAGTCTACTTCAAGACTAGTCTAAAACTAGTATAGTACAAGGGATCCTCTTTTAGTTAAATCCTAGTATAAAGCCACCAGAAAGCTAGTAAAAAAATCTAAGCTGTAACTTTGATGCTAGAAGGGATGATGACTTTAGGGGTAGGTATTGGATTTCTTGGCGCAGCCAAAAAGATAAAGATCATGTTTCATGTCTTTTCAAAATTTTGCCCAGTCAGATATGTTGTGGATAATACAAGACAAAAATATTTGAGAGTTCCCGTTTGAGAAATCAATCAAGTGTCTTTTATGACATAAGCCTAATTTAGAATATTATAGGCTAAGGCTTTAGAGTGGCAGACTCGCATGGTCTAGTACAAGTCTACTTTAGTATATTTCAGGCTCATGAGATTGGGGGCCTCACTTGCTCCGCTCGTTCGTTCCGCTTCTTGGCTAGTGTAAGTCTACTTTAGTATATTTCATGTTGTAAGCGGACCAGGTTCGACTACCTATGACGTCACCAACTTATAACGCCACCAACTTATGACTTCACCAACTTTTGACATCACTGACCTATGACGTTACCGACTTATGACGTCACCAATTTTTGACGTCAACGACCAATGACGTCACCGACTTTTGACCAGTGTTGGTACGTTCCCGGGAATTTAATTTTGGACTCCTCATTTTGCTGGAATCAGAATCCCTTTGGGAATTCCCAAGACGGCTCCAGATTGTGTTAAAACGTCTCCGGGTGGTTTTGAACAGATCTGGGGTAGATTGAAACGGCTCCGAAACAGCTCCGGGAATTTGGGAATACTTTCGAGCCGGGAAGGAAAATGCCAATTCCCGGGAATTGGGAAAGGGAATTCCCCGTCCAAACACTGCTTTTGGCATCAACGACCTATGACGTCACCAAACTTATGACGTCACAAACTTTTGACATCAATGAACTATGACGTCACTGAATTTTGACGTCACTAACCTATGACGTCACAAAACTTTTGGCATCAACGACCTATGACGTCACCAAACTTATGACGTCACAAACTTTTGACATCAATGACCTATGACTTCACCGACTTATGACGTCATCAAAATTATGACATCACCAAACTTATGACGTCACCGAACTTATGACGTCACCAAACCTATGACGTCACCAAACTTATGACATTATCGACCTATGACGTCACCAAACTTAGGACGTCACAAACTTTTGACATCAATGACCTATGACGTCACTAACCTATGACGTCACCAAACTTTTGGCATCAACGACCTATGACGTCACCAAACTTATGACGTCACAAACTTTTGACATCAATGACCTATGACGTCACTGAATTTTGACGTCACTAACCTATGACTTTACCGACTTATGACGTCACCGACTTTTGACATCACCGACTTATGACGTCACCAATTTTTGACATCACCGACCTATGACGTCACCGACGCATGACATCACCGACCTATGACGTCACAAGCTAGTAGCGTCATAATGGCTCTCGGAGTTTTCTCAGCCTAGTGTAAATCTAGCCTACGCCTTTTCATTATATTAGGATAAGCTAGAAACTACAGAGCTCGAAATTTTCCAAGACCCTATACTAGCTAATAGAGAGGTATAGAAGAGCCCGGAATTTTTCCAAGTCCCATACCCTAATATAAGTCTAGCATACGCCTTGTATATCTAAACTACCGAGCCTCGGACTCGGACTCGCAGATTTCAGAATCACCCCTGAGAAAATTTTCTCGAAATTCTTCCAACCTTGGACTCAGACTCGCAGATTTGAGAGTCATTGCTACAGTGAACATTCTCATAAGGATGAGACCAGAGCAAAGACATGAAACATGTCAAAAGCTAGTATCGGAGTAACCAGGGTGAGGGGGGGGAGGGTGAAGGGAGGCACTCGAAAACTCGCAAACTTGGGTTGAACTCAAAAAATTTCAAATTAGGGGTCAGGTCGGGTCAGGCCAGAGTAAAGACATGAAATATGTCAAAAAAATCAATAAAATACACACTTGTCTTTCCCTCCGAGGATTCCGCATTTTCTATCCCAAAACAAAACTCATTGTCTTCCAAAACCCAGGTCACGAAGCCGTCAAATGTCCCCCTCTCACAATTGCAAACTACCCCAACCCGCAAGTTGACACCACAAAAGTTTTTGGCCTCAATTTTCACAACCGTCACTCTTGAATCCCTCACATCAACGTCTTGAAATTCTAAGAAGATTGCAACCGAAAAATCCTCCTCCACCTCTACCAAAGCTTAATTCGATCCATTCTCGATTATGGCTCACTCTCACCTGAAACTGTTCGACAATGTTTACTCAGAATATTCCAAACCAGTTCAGCTGAAAGTCTCTTTGCACACTTTAGCCCCCCCCCCTCCATCACAGACGCCTGAAATTAACAACCAACATCCTCTCAACTATCCTGCAATATCCTCAAATCCCCTTTCCACCATCGCGTATTCCACCCTCACGACAACCAAAACTTCGTGACCAACCTACGTTCAAATCTCGAACTCCATCACGCTCCTTCAAGTTTCACTGTCTCAACCAAATCGTTCCCTCAACCCTTCTGTGGCTCTTTACTCCACCCAAAACAATTCGCGACCTCCCACATCTCCCTCGTCTATCAACTTCTTCCGCAGAATACCAGACACAGTTCAACAAAATTCTTAACACCTTTCACAACCCTACATCATGTCTACCAATGGTTCTAAATATCAAAACAAAAACTGAATTTGCATACTCAATAGGTCACACAACAGTCTCTCACCGACACCGCAACAGCGTATCAATCTTTACCACAGGACAAGCAATCGCAACCTTCAGCTGTCTAGAACACATTCTCATCAACCTAGCCTCCTCTCTTCCCCTCGATTCATTCTTGGTCATTTCCGACTCTCTTTGTACACTCGGCAGCACCTCCTCTCAACTACTCATCAATCGTATTGCCATCTTTCACACCTTCTCCAGCTCATTACTCTTCATCTTGGCACCTGGTCACAAGGATATCCCAGGAAACGAAAATGCACACAAAGCAGTCAAACTACCTACCCAACACCCATCAGTCAACCGCCCCTTCCTCCCCTCGCACTCTGATCTCTCCAAAAATCAACAAATTCATCACTCAAGCGTGGTTCACTCATTGATCTTATCTCAAATCACACTCCAACAAGGTAGCCCATATTAAAAATATTCCCATCTCATGGGACTCTTCAGATCTGTCGACACGCAGACAAGAAATAGTCATCACCCGTCTCAGAATCGGCCACACCAGACTCTTATCTCTCCTCTTATGCCTCTCTCATACCCTTACTGCGAATCGGACTCCTCTTCCCTATCCGTTCAACTCATCTTCTGCTGGCCTAACTTGACTCACTCCGCAATTCTTTGACCATCTCTCACAATTACTCAGAGGCACTATCAGATAACTTGCCCTCCATCCCCAACATAACCTAACCCTGCCCTCGACGAAAGTAAGATTCTCATAGTTGATTGAGACAGGTGGCATTGTTTCTCAGATATACTTATGCCAAATACGAGTAGCTATTCGGCGCAAACGGTGTAACAATCGAGCGGCTCATAGACTAAAATTATCAGGGGGAAAAATCGCCAGGGGTAACCAGAAAAGCAGTGAAAGAAAATTGAAATAAAAAGACACATACAAAATGTGTTTAACATATCTGGCATAGCTAAACGACTGAAATTATAGATGAAAGTTTTCCCAACTTGAAAGTCAAATACCGAACTCGTTCTGATGGTAAATAGAATCCGAACCAATAATTTGATCTCTCTACTTGCTATCGTTTCGCATAGCCTCATATTCTTGGGTTCAATCATGCCTATCTGTTAGATATTTGAACAACTGTACTGGAAGTGTGTTCATGATTACCGCCATATAAGAGGAGGTACTTTTATTTACTGACAATTTTTCGCATCAAGACGATGAAATTGTTTCTCGTATTCCTATCAACTTGTATCTTGCATTCATTCAAGGCAACAATTTTGGTGAAGTTTGCCCGAGTAATTCCTCATAAAATCACGGAAAAAAGTAAGCAGAAGATAACCACTAAAGCAGTCTACAAACAACTTTCCTAGGACTAGATATATCTAAGTAGAGTTTCTAGCTCATGATTCAGGTAATTTTTTCAGTTCATCCCGAATCCGATCCACTCATCGATTTCAATTTGGCCAGCAGGGCATATCTGTGCGACGCAATCATAAATGCAAAACAATTCCACCCTTACGAATACACAAGGTATTCCGTAAGAAGACCTCATGGCTGGATAACTTATTTCACTAGATGGAATTTCCCTGATGAGATCGTTCGTGAAGTTTTAAATTACCAGCGTTACTCTTCAGACGCTTGGTCTGTGAGATACAAACTACGCTCTGTAAAGCTGGGCGAAAGAATGTACGAGAGGATACAATGTCTACAGTGTGTAAATACAACAACAATCAAGTGGTTTATAGCTTACGGTGGGGTAAGAAAGTACATGTACCTGCTAGAACCGCTCTCGAAAAAACGGTTTTCAAACCTTCAGACGACGGGAATAATTGAACCGAGCGCTGTAAAAAGTGACCGAGATTTCGAATATTTCCTCCATCAGTTTGGAGAATCTAGAAGTACGTAAAAGTTTCTATGTCCTACTTTTGCCTCGGAAAGTTTGGCGCGCATTTCGATTTTATGTTTCAGGGAAGATGAGATCGATTTGCAACTTGATTCATGACGATCGACTGCGTCTATGCGCCGCAGTGTATGACGCTTTAAGTGCGGAAATGGAATTCAAGACCATTATTTCGCAATTAAATTATTTAAGAATGGACCTTTATTGCGAAAAGAGGGCGATAAAGGAGGGAAAACGGTTTTTTGCAACGATGTACTTTCTTCCATGTGCAGCTTCTCGAAGTAACAATGAGAGTTGGAGTAATTTCTCAATACCCTCGTTGTACGTATTGGCAGATATTCGTCAACCGGATGCTGTGTTTGTATTTTTGGACGAGGGACAAGAGACGTTGAAATGGTTTGCTCACGTTACGAAAATTGGGGCTCTTCTGCATCCTTTTGGTCCGGCAGAAAGGGTGACCGAACATCAAGATGATGATGGAAATGAGTTGGAAATTGTCGACAAGTCCGCGGGTCCAGGACGTACAGAACTCGGATTTCCGGGAGGAAGTTCTGGAATTTCTGCAGAAGAGAACAAAATTGTGAGGGGAAAATCGAGGATAGTTTCAACGACAAGGAAAAAACCAAAGTTTCGAAAGATTGAAGACATTTAGAATAAAGTGGTCTCCATTTTTTTGTACCAAAGATACTTGTGTTCTCTTTGTGGTAAAATTTGCGAACGAACGGCTGATAAAGTTATTTTAGAGTCATTTTTTTGAACCAGTTTATTTTTGTAGGTTGAAGCTATTCATGATTGAAAGACAGACTCAAAAGAGTAAATACAAAACTCTTTTTCTATATCTTTTTTAGCGGGCAACCCGCTATCCATTTTGTTAGGGATCTTAAGAAAACGTCCGCGTCCGGGAGTTTCTGTGAACTGCGTGAGGTCACGTGTGACGCTTTATGACGTCATCAATGACCTTGACCTACTCTGAAGACTTGAAAAAATTTCAACTTCCAGACGGGATACTTTACGCGTATGCCGTCATCAATGACCCTGACCTGCTTTAGGGACTTGGAAAAATTTCAATTTCCAGCCGCGATGCTTTATGACGTCATCAATGACCTTGACCTACTTTCCAGCCGGGACACTTTATGACGTCATCAATGACCTTGACCTACTATAGGGACTTGAAAAATTCAATTTCCATCCTTCATTATAATATCAGGTCTAGCATGAAGTATAATGAAAAAAGCCCAGCCAACTCATTTTCTGAGGGGGCATTTTCGCGCAACCGTCATTGCGAGCGCGGGAGGTTGCGGGTTCCCCGCTGCCATTGCAAACCTGCAATGGCCTCTATTTTTTTTTTAGTCTCATTTTACGAGCTTCAGGGCTATGAGCTCAGCAAAGTTGTGTTTAGATGCGTGGCTTGTTGTAGAAAGTTGAATATGTTGGGGAATAAGGGGAAATCGTCTGATAGGGCCTGTGTATGATTGTGAAGGATGGTTAAGGAATTGCACAGGTTGGATTAAGTTGAAGCCGCAGAAGATTTGTAGAACAGATAAGGGAGTGGGATGAGATTTGCAATGAAGACATGAAAGAGGCATGAGATGAGAGATGAGATGAAAAAGCTGCCAGATCGAAGGATGTTCGGTATTAGAAGAAATACGGACTTTCCTACAGATTTTTCGTTGAATTTCTTTGGCTCAAGAGAAAAGTACCTTAGTCATCACGATGAGAGATACTTTTCTCCTGATCGTTAAACCGCAGTCTCTTGAATGATTGACTCGATTAAGGTAAAGCTACCTTTGCTACTCGTACGAGAGATACTGCTCACCTGATCATTATTGATGAATCAGTTGAAGTCCGTAGAAATCCGTTTCTAGAAAAATGGCGGATACGAATCTTTCGAAATATCTGATAGCACTGGATGAGATAGGTGTCAACGGGTGATGACTTTTTCTTCTCTGCGTGTCGACAGATTTGAGGAGTCCCACGAGATGTGAATATTTTTAATATCGACTAGCTGTAGAAGTGTGAGTTGAAATAAGATCAATGAGTGAATCACGCTTGAATGATGAATTTGTTGATATCTTTGGAGAGATCGGAGCGTGAGAGGAGGAAGGGGTGGTTGACTGATAAATGTTGGGTAGCTAGTTTGGCTACTTTGTCTGCATTTTCTTTTCCTGGGATATCCTTGTGATGGGGATAGTGTGAAAGGTGGAAATGAGAGTGTGTATACAATTTATGAGTTGGTGCGTGGAGGTGCAGCTGGAGAGAGCATCGAGTGATGAAAATATTCAGAAGAGCAGACCATCAAAGACGGTCTTGATAGTGGAAGAGAAACTCATCGGAAGAGCGGAGAGGAGAAAAATGAGGATTATGGAACAACAAAGAATGCACGAAGTTTTGATCCTTCTAACAAATTTTGAATCTGGGACCTCTCGCGCACAAGACAGTCGCCATAGTTACTATGTTACTGAAGTGTGCTGTTAGGGCAAAAATTTGCGCACTTTACAACGCCAACTGAAGAGGTGAAAGAAAAGAGAAGGAGGAGGAAGAAGCTCAAGCCAGAGTCGTGGGGCGTTGTTGGTGGGCTCCTAGAGAGCTCCCAGAAGTGCGTAAAAGTTCTGGTGAAGGACAATATAAGCGCGTGCCTATGGCGAAAAGCTATCTGAATTCCAGGTTGGGCGTCGAGCGCTCCCTCGGTCAGTAGAGTAGACCTCTGTAGTGGTCTCATTGACGGACATTGCATAGCCCGTGGACTTCGACGAGAGGCCACTCTCAATCCGAGCTCTGAAGACTACCGACGCATTACTCGAAGGGATATACACCGGTGTCAGAGCAGTGTTTTTTTAGAGATCACTTTGGGCGTGCGCGCAGATTCATACGGCTCCACTTCAAAGGCGGTTTGAGAAAGTGGTTCATAAGTAGGCATTCTCTAGGCATTCATACTATAACTTGGACACTGATTCAAAAGTTTTTCGGTACTTTGATTTTAACCCAGAAACCAGCCATCTTACTATATCGAATATTCATCATTATTTACGATGCCATGCGATGTGTTGTTGTAGCGCAGTTGTTATTTGAGCAGCTGAAAGAATTCTTGTTAATTTCGCAATCCTGTAAGAAAGTCGCTTCCAAGACTGAATTTCTCACTGAAGGTTAAGTCGAAATGATGATTTTATTTGTTACCTTCTTTACAATGTCTACTCGCATTTTACTCCCCAGTAGCGCAAGCATAGTAGTCAAATTTGATGTAGCGGGTCTCCATTACAGAAAAAATACAGAAGAAGGTAACTTTATTGCATTGAAATTCATATTGGGTATGTGAGAAATAGAGTGCAGAAGAATTCGCTCAGAGCATTTGACTGGGGAAATTCTCGTCCTAAGTGAGTAACTTTGGAAAGATCTGTCAGACTGTGTTTTATTGTCTAGAATCCGAAAGTTGAAAAATATAAGTATCAGGAAAATGACCATTAATGTTCAAGGTCAACCTTCACAGACGTACCTCTAGGTAGGTATATCTTAAACCTAATTAAGAATGCAAAATGAGCGGTCGAGTGAAGGTCCAAATCCGATTCTTCCGACTTAGGGACGCTTTTTGCAGGCACGAAGGGGTTCTTCAAACATTTCAGCCCCTTTCCGGTCGGTTTTTTCTATACATTGGGTGGCGCAGTCACCGCAACTGATGACATAATTACAGAGTTTTACCTCTGGCCTTTGTTCTTCCTTGACTCTGGAATAGTGAATCGAGGTAGACAGGGAGTTGAACGGGAGTTTGAGCGAACGAATGCAACATCTTCCCAAGGTGCGGTAGCTGAATACATCTATCAGAGCAAGGATGATATTTTATGGGACCGTCTCAGCATCTTTCATCAAGACATTTTGTTAACATTGATGAGTATGTTTTAAAAATCCGAGTAGCTCTTGGTGAGAGTGATGGATCTTCAATTGTCATTCTGGTTTCGGACGTTTTCAATCTGGCTATGAAGCTCAGGTGACGTGACGTGTAAGTTCTTAAACGAATGTGTTCTTCCAAGTTACGCTTATCATTAATAGCGAAAAAGAAGGACTTAGAAAGGAGATAAAAGATACAAAAACCGACGACAAAATGAAGACGTCGAGGGCTTTCGGTTTATAAACCATCATCGAGGACGAAATGAAAGCAACTGACAAGACGGAAGAGAGAATGAGATCATAAAGATTGGTCAAACGAGAAGTCGCGGCGTGAATCATAAACAAGTTCGATCAAGCCAACTTTTGGAATGTACGTGTTAAATCTAACAGTAATCCCATCAGTGTTGAAATGACGAATTATTTCCATGTGTTCAAGGGCCTCACGTTTGCGGTAGGAATTCTCCTTTTGGAGGAGCCTTTCCGATCCCTCACGGAAACTGTGGCCGCTGTTGATTAGATGATCAGCGAAAGCTAATTCCCACGATGTCCCTTATTCCCAGACTTCAAGTGCTTAACTACTCTCATCTTCATCTGGCGACTGTTCTCACCAATATAATATTATTGCCTCTACAATCCTTGCCATCCATCTTAGAAACACTGTTCCTCTCATCAACGGGCATAGGATCCTTCAACCTCACAAACGACTCTTTTACAGTGGTAGGGTTGTAAAATGATGGTCTGAAACTGAACGGGCGGACTTACCTAGGAAATGAAGACTGATCCGCAACGCATACGACGATCACGGATCGTGTCTTGGGAGAAGGAGGGGGTGAAATCAAGAATTTTTCTAGTGATTTTCCTCCGAACCATCAGGTCAACATTGAAATTGACCCTATTCACTCTGGCCAGGTGTTTTTTTTTTAGGGTAGCCTGACTCATGGGAATACGATTAGCGCGTTCTATAAAAATATGTAATTTCATTATAATACATCATCTTATTTCATTCTTTCTCAGATCATCTAACTTCACATCCACTAGATCATTTTGGACTGCACAAGAGACAAGCGCTCTGCGATACTGTTACAAAAGCCAAACAATTCATGGTTAGATACACTTCGACCTATTTGCAGAAAAAATATCTCAATCGTCCCCAAATGAGTCTAAACGAATGGGAAGAAGATGCGGATACTGACACTCTAAACTTTCAACGACAATTCAACTCGTCATTCCAAGACTTCGATTCAATCAACTCGGATTATGAAGGTTCCGCGAAACTGGGCAACTACTGCACGCAGATCAAGAGAATAAAATGTGTGGACTTTGGGAAAGAAAAATTGTTCGTGACGTATGGTGTAGTGGACAAACTAATGTACCTGCTCGAAGTCGATACAAATGAATTAGAACCAAGATTTCAAGTAACCGGGATAATTGAGCCGAGTGCCGTGATAAATAATAATCTGGACTTCGCCTATTTCTACAGCCAATATCAAATATCGAGAGGTAAGGTACGAAATAAAATCGGTTCTTTCTTTCACTGTCTTGAAAAATTGTATCAATAACGTTGTCCACAGATTTTGAAATTTTATTGTTCCAGAAAAAATGATGTCGGTGTGCCTTCTCAGCATAGACGATCAGGCTCGTTTATGTAGTGCAGTATTCGATGCACTGAGCCATGAAGAAAGCATAAACTCTGTCATCACGCGGGTGAATTACTTGAAGCCGTATCATCGGTGCACGAAAATCTCTTTGAAAGTAAATTTCAAGTTTCTAGGCCGCACTAGTACTCTACCCTGCGGCCTAGTGAATGCAAAATCTCCTGATCGTACTGCATCATTGTACGTAATGGCCGATTCTCGAGAGGAAGGCGCAGCATTTGTATTTTTTGCTATTGATAAGGTAACAGCGGAATTGCGTGCACGGGTTACAAAGATAGGGGCGCTTCTAAACCCATTAGGACGAATAGAGATAGAGACGGAAAGCGACATCACTGAAATCGACGATATCGATGAAGAAGTAGAAAAGCCCGAACCTCGGAAGCAAAAGTTCCCGTCTAAAAAAGATTCAGAGTTACACTTACGACCTGACAAATATGTCATTCGGAAGGTAACGAAAAGAAAAAAACAAAGGAAGTATTCTACAAGTCCGAAAAAACTTAAAACGAAAAACATTTCAGATTTATATTGATTCGAGGTGTGGGAGTCACCTCATCGTCCAACTAATTAATAATTTATTTACACAGTTTCATTAATTTTATATTGTATTGCGCTTTACAGCGGAGGACTGGCTTAATTTAACAAGATTTATTAGCGGCATTGCAACTTTGTACGGTAACTTTGGAAAAGGAAAGGGGAGACGTATTGCCATTAAATTGGTGTACACTCAATTAAATTACTGTATCAAGTTAAAATATACGCTAGGGCTAGATTATTTAGCCAAATGGACTCTCGCTATCACTATTTGCGAACATAAAATCGCCAGCCCTTCCAACGCGACCACACCATTATAGCTATTATTACGGGTAGGTATCTTGGTACTTAACGATCGCTTCTTATTCGAATGCATATTTTATGACATCAACTTTTGTGATTTAATTACATGAAAAGTTCAACGATCATCTTGTATATCAAATGTAGACTCATCAATTTTCATTAAAATTATTATGAATCAATATAACATAATTATGAACTTTCGGAAGGAGAAAAATTTGAATGTTTTGCATTCAACTTTAGCCAGCTCAGAATAATTGTCTAAATTATGATTCAAGAACTTTCTTTCTGAGGATTTTTCCTCTCTCTCCTTTCTACCAACCAACCCTCTTCACGAAGCCAGTTTTTAATCATTAAAGTCTCATCTTCATATTAGAACTAAAATTAAAACGTTGCCGGTCAGGTTTAGAAGATCTAAGAACATTTCTCGTTGATATGGCTTCTTCCCTACAAGGAAGGAGGAGGAAGGGTACATTGTTACGTCAAATGGGCAGATAAAACAAGGAAAACACAATCTTTATTCGCAAGGCGCAGCGACTCTAGGCAGTGGTTGATGATCAAAAACGTATAAAAATGGTAATGCTGAATAAATTTTGACCTCAATTCATCAGGAGGCGAACAAAACTAGAGATTTTAAAAATTCTCCAAAATATTCCCTTTTCATTCAATTTCTATATTTTCTACAAATGGCCGCAAGGTAAACGTTCCTTAGCAGTGCCTTGCGAATTACACCAATGGCACCTTAAAGTATTCTTCAAATCGTTTTTTTCAATACTTTTCCTGAACAGTTTCCACGCTATTCGAAACAAGTTTTGTCTGAAACGATGTTGATAACTCCACAGTATTGTACAATCATTTTTCTTAGATTTTAAAATCTCGAGAATATTAACGGAACAGCAAGGGTCTCCTCCTTCTGTGTTTTCGTTAGAACCATTCAATCCGAGGCTACCGTCTTTGTTTCAAGTATTGAGCATTCATTCTAAGAAGTTACCGGCTGCAAAGGATGTATCCTGGAGTGGGGCTGCCATCCATGCATCAAAGCCAGCCTTGGTTTTCTTTCGGGGTTTCCCTTCCCTTAGCCTTTGGGGATAGCCTTCTCTAAACCGCAAGGCAGCGGCTTGATCTACTCTTTCCATTACTATACCTCGACTCTTCCGCTTCAAAGGTGCAAGCGAAGGAGAGTAGGAACCTCTTCTGATGACGAATTTTGCCGGGTATATTTATCAGAGTTGTCCTTCTCCTAAAACTGGTTTTAGTCTCAGAGTTTTCCTTCTCTCACTTCCTTCCATATTTGTCGCCACTCAGCTATGATGCTTGGCTTAACAGGGTCACCGTGCTAAACGCTGAAGGCTATGGATTGGGCTTGGGCTCAGCAAATGGTAAGGGTACCTCTGGTGGCACTATTGACCTCAGCGCGAGGTCTCCCAATGCTGGCCCGCTGGTACTTACGTATTTTATTCTATATCAAAAATTCACAGAACAAGGTCTTTTAATCAAGAGGACTTCTCTGAAGGTAAAACCGGTCAGGTTTACTGGAGGTAAAGGCTGAAGAATTACCCGTCTATCGGTTGTTTCAAACTTCCGGTGTTTACTCCCCCCCCCTCACGCCAATCCAAACTACGGCGTTTTATACGAGGAAAAAGAAAAATTTGGAAGAATTTGATTGGGTTAATTGGAATACGAGTAAGTCTTTAAAAAAGCGGAATTAAAGTTTTTGTCATCCCATCTCTAGTTTGTAGAATGTGTGTTCGTGGACACCATTTACAAAATGTCAGGGAGTCAAATCTGCTTCATCAGAAATTATTTCAATTTTTTATTTTTCACTCGATTACCGCCATCGTTTCTTTTTTTGATTTCCCTATTCACGGCAGCGCAAAACTACCGCTGCCCTATGCGAATTTGAAATTAAGTTAGTCAGTCAATTCAATACTAATACTATAGTAAGTTTTAAGTCACTGAGTCGTTAAAACAATCAACTAACAACTTATGGACTATAAAAGCTCCAGGGAAAATGAAATAGCTCCCGAGCAATTTGGAGTAATTCCGGAACAAAATGGAGTGATTTTAACAACAGTTAAAGATTGATCAGCAAAAGTAGTACTTTTCAATCCAAGTCAGGAATGCTATTTCTTCTCATTTCCTGGTAAATTCAGTTTCCAGTCAGGCGTGCCGGAAAATTTCAGTCATCAGTTGGTTGTCGGTGAGTCAGTCAGTCAGTCAGCCAGCCAGTCAGTCAAGCTCAGTTGTACCAAATATTTCAACTCAGTTCAAATTTTAAAACGTAAAATTAAACTCGGTTCAAGAGCAAATTCCCGAGTTTAAGCCAAGTTTAACTAGGTTGGTACAACTAACAAAAACATAGGTTAAATAAAACTGCGTCTCAACCAAGTTTAAACATTTTGGTTCAACTAGTCCTCAGTCAGTCAGTCAGTTTTATGATCGACCTTACAATCAACCCAAATATAGGACATTGAGGTCATTGATGACTACGTAGTCTACTTTGCAGTGATATAACGGTGAACCATGCATAAACCGTAGCATCTGAATTTCTCAACTGTCTCCTATTTTTCGAACTATTCGGGGATCATTGGGATATTATTGTTATTATTATTTTTCTTGCTGAAAAAAAGAAAATAACATTTAATTATAGAATTGTAGGTCAGATTCAAGCCAACCTTGGTGCTAGGTCGCTTGCGGCCTGGATAGTTTTTTAGAATTTTTGTCATTCACAATGGTGTTACAATCTTAGATTTGATGATAATAAGTAAGTTAGTCACTTCTTCAAAAAAAAGTGAAGTTTAGTAGGTGACTTGAAATGGGAAAAAAAAGGCCAGGTGGTGCCTGCCTTTCCGTATCCATTTCGTGAAGAGACTAGACTATCGAAGTAAGTTTTGAGAAACATCACTCTACATTCCAGACGAACAAGCTATAAATTTCAGCTTGAATATCATCATATACTTAGTTTCATGGACTCAATCATCATTCTTCTTTCTGACGCTCCACGAAAGGACGCCTCACGAATACACTCAAAGAATTGGAGATATTAATATGAGCAATTATAAGACGCGTCAATTAACTCACTCGAAGGTTAAAATGTTCCTCAATCGTCATTATTAGGACGATTTTTATTTTCCAAGAATAGTCACGTAGAAAGATCTGTGCTTGGAGAATACCGTGTACTTTGATTTCCCTTCGTCTTTTATATAAACAATCGCCGAGAATCGCGACACGTAACTGCTTCGTATTATCTCGTTAGTGTAAGTACGCCGCCTGATAATGATAAACTCTTTGACCGAAACTAATCACCTCTTTCAACGACAATATTGATAAGTGTCTGTAAATAGTTCTTATTAATCCTGTCTCGATAATGGCTCGTATATAGTCTTTTAGACTTCCCACAACTTGTATTATTCGTCTCAGAGGGGTTATTTTCGAATTTTACAATGATAAAGAGAATTCGAGTACTCTTGAGTACAAAGAACACGTTGACGGACTTCGGCTTGTTGACATGTTTTCATATAGGCAGTACACAGATGTAGGTAATCTAGCCCAGTGAGAATTTGTACAGAAGCGAACAAAAGGTTAGTGATAGTCTCTGGGGTAGGTTGAAGACAAATTATACATTCTTTTGGCAGAAATTAATACTTTATATGAAGTAGGGATACGACAGTTTCGGATGAACATCCATCACCAACTGTCTGTGAAGAACGAACCGAAAATTTCGACAAAATTGTTGAAAAAGTAACAAAAAGAGACGAGAGAGCGGATGGGAGGAGAGAAGAGGGATATAAAGAAGAAATTGGGTGAACGAAGGATTACGAAGAAGAACCTGCAGGGGTGCGTTCAAAAATACGCAAAAGTACAATACCGAGACACGAAGATTTGAACACTTCACTATGGTCCAAAATCAATTCTAGCTGGACAAAATTCAAAATAAAAATGAAAACTCGCATCAAGTTAGTGTTGCTTACTACGTGGCAAGGTTCATTCCAGCTTCCTTCACGCAACTCCATCCTTCTTTGGGTGAATAGGTAATCAAGGCACGGATTCGGGCCTAGAAGCGCCTTGCTGTCTGACGAAGAACGGATTGCGCGCGCGGAACACATCAACAAGCGGTTTTTACTTCATTTACCCAATTTTTTTAGTTTTTTTATTGTTGATTTGTTCACGTTTTACCGCATAGGAGAATAAAGGAGCAAAATGTGTAACTAAATTGTTGATGATAGTTCAAGGCCGAAACTTGGAGATTTGATTCTAGAATATCCACTTTGATACGTACGTATAAGACCTAGCTGCGTATGTTTGCGGTATTACGCGATATTTGAGTGTAAAGATGGAATTTTCTGCTAAAAATGGATAAAAACCACGGCTTTTCAGAACAAAAATGAGGTTTTTCTCGATATTTTATTAGTTCCAAAGCGTTTCAGCGACTGGAGAATTTTTTGACTACTTTTTTCTGATTCTGCGGGTAATTTTACATAGGAATCAATTTACTTTGAACGGAAATTGGTAACAATCAGAGCCTCACACAATTCTCCAGCCTGCAAAAGTACATATTTTTCGCATTTCGGCATTTCCAGCAATTTTCCATGACTCCGAGAGGCGTTTGCGTATTATTTTCAAATTCTGCGGGTAATTTTACAAAAGGATCCATCAAGTTTGGTGAGAAAAAATGTTCAATTTAATTTTGTCCAGCTAAATTTGCGTTTCAAACCACAGTGACTTGATACAACTTGAGAATTCCTCGTGCCGATGGACGCTTGTATTGTTCGAGGAAAGGAAAATTAAGTGGAATACGTACATTTTCCTTTTCCTCTTGCAATAGAGCATCCATCGGCGCGGGCAGTTCTCATGTTGAATCCAGGTGCTGTACGTCTCGAAGGAAAATACAGGTGGCGTTGTATTCTTGCCGATGTTGTCATGCTTTTATAAGAGACATCCCAAAATAAAAAGAGAGCAATTACAGACTTGCAGAAGTTTTCTCTCACGTATACGAGCAATCATTTTGTTTTCAAAGATCACTGCTCTCTATAATCTCGAATACAACAATTTTTCGTAATGTTCGAGTTATTTTGTTAGCTAAGGAAAAGTTGAGGTTTGCGGTTTGTTGAGAGCCACAAGCCTTTTGAACTTCTCTGAACCGAATGAAACAGACGTACTCGTACTTCAGAAGATAGAGGTCTAAACGATGGATAAGAGCTTTAAAATTCGACTCGTACGAGCTTTTTCGTTCTGTGTGACTTGGGTTTTTAGTCTTCAATTGTAACTGACGACCACCATGCGATACTCTGAGTATTCTGGTCGGTAGATACCACTTCTGTCGCGAGGATGAGAGGTTTCTTGATATATTCAATCAATTTATGAAAAGAAATGAAATCATCCTTATTGATACTCAGTCACATAATCTCCGCAGAACCTTGAGACTTTGTTCATTAATCTAATTATCGATTATTTATCCGAGTGATCCGTAAAGATGAAAGTAGATGACGTCACTTTCGAAATAAAAAACGAAGTGTGGAGTGCCACAAGGATCTACACTTGGCCCAACATTGTGGAGCATTCTCATTTACTCAAATATACATAAAAAATTGAATCTTCTTGTAGAGACTATGGTTACCGTATGCTACTGAATTTATCAACTTTGCGGATGATCTGATTACGGTGATGACGATAAAAAAGATATCGAATCCGATAATATAAGAGTAATTTGTTCTAAACTTTGCAATATTTTTGAAGGTAATGGTCTCGAATTTTCGGTTGACGAGTCATCAGTGATGATAGTTATAGAAGACAATGTACTGAATTCAAAAAGAAATCAAGTTGAAATAAAATTCTTCATAGAAAATCAATACTTATGAAGGAATTTTTATTCGTGAAAGTGTATGAAATTTTTAATTATTTATTAGGCACTGCGCCTTTCACGAAACACAAATAACAAAACATCGACGTTTCCCATAAGGATCGAACAGACAATGAGGCAGATTACAGGCTAAACAAAGTGTACAAAAAACGACCAGCGCAACCAGATACGTATCCTCGTGGTGTAGATTTTCGATTATCCCCACGTGTCAGTTTTTGAAATTGATGCTATTAGGATTCTTAATAATATTTACTTACTACTTCGAAAATCATCCTTTTAGCTCTGCCTACGATTACAGTTTCCTTAAAATTAAATGCGTATCCATATTGAGGACGTGAGAGGATAACGCAGTAATATGATCATTTTGGTTCTGTTCTGGTTGCCCTGGTTCTTATGTAGGAGAAACTCCTTAGGCTTTGAAGTCGAGACTCTCCCAACTTAAGAACGACGTCAAGAACCAAAATGATCACACTGCTTTATCCTCTCATGTCCCCAATTCTGGATACGCATTTAATTTTAAGGAAACTGTAATCGTAGGCAGAGCTGATAATGATAAGGAAAGAAAGATTTTAGAAGTAGTAAATATTATTAAGAATCCTATAGTAGCATTGCGTGTGCGGCTTATCGAAAATTTACACCACGACTACACGTGGTTCACCTCCGTCAACCTTAATCTGGTTGCACTGATCGTTTTTTATACACTTTGTTTAGCTCGTAATCTGCCTCATTGTACGTTCGATCCTGATGGGAAACGTCGATCTTTTGTTTTTATTTGTATTTTGTGAAAGGCAGAACCTGATAAATAATTTAAAATTCGATACCTATTGTTAAACAGTTTATAAATATTTAGGTGTTGAAATTTAATCATCACGTAACCGACCTCAACATAAGATTATTAAACTATGTGACATACGTTAATAAGGATAATGCCAAGAATTGGCGGCTCAAAGTACCAACAGAGAATGTTTTATCTTGTATGAAGGGATTGTGCAATTTATTTATGCTAGTGTATATTGTACTTAAAATTACTGAAGCATCGCTTAGTAAAACTTTAGCTAGCCAGAGAAAATTATCTCTTGTGCCGCAGCTCCTGTCATTACAGGGAAATAACTAGCTACTGAACACCAAGGTCACAGTGTACTATTGCGCTACTCATAATAAATTTGCACTTCCACTGGTTTATCAAAATTTTGGCAACCAATAAGGCTCGAAAGACCTTATTGGCGAATAACACAGAAAATCCTTCGATTTAAGAACAAAGTTTTGCTCTGACGAATAGCCTAATCTGGTCGAAACAAACTTAAAAGGAGAGTCGCTCTTAAATTAGTATCATATCGATCTATTGAGATGTAGAAGTACAGTGCCAGTGGGTGAGCGATTATCCGCGATCCTTTGTAGGGTACACTTCTTCGCTGTTATGAAGGATTAAAGGATAAAGTCATCGTCCAGACGCTGTTCAGATACACATTTAGTTATACACACTGCTTCTCAACTAGATGTGATTAGCTCTCGGGGTATTAAGGGTGTCTCCGAAGATGAGGAACGTTTGAGAATACGATCGTCAAATTTAGCGTTTTTCGTATCGTAATGCATTGATATATTGTGAAATAGAGATATTCAACTCTCATGCGAAAATCGAATCCAATTAGCGCATATTACTAAAGGCCACGTGACCGCGGCGATCATCACAGATGTAGAGGAGAGAATCTTCGGAGGTACGTGATGGCATAGTTCTTTTATTTCAAGCCGACTTTTTCGTTACGTGAGTGTCCGACTCCAACCTCAATAATCATCACAGATCACAATTAACGGTCGGATCAATCCGACGACCGCCGCGCGACCGTGGTCAAAATACGCCCTAAATTGGCTTCAAAATGAATCAACAGTTGAATACCTATCTCTTTCTCTCCTCTGATTCTCACAGGATCACTGTCTTAAAGAAAGTTCTAAAGATTTCATTTCGTATAGCTAGCTCTTGAATGAAACCTAGTTCGATTAGTTTTTCCTGCACCGTTCAATTAATATCGAAGTTATTAAGTGCGTCCGACCGGAGAAATATTCGAGGGTTATCGTTCCTTCCACACCTTTCCAAGTTGAAATTTTGGATTCTACACTCATGTATACGGGTAAGTAATTTCGATCTGTTCCAGAGCGGTGCGACACATTTCAATAGAACACGGAATACGTAATTTTAATGAACATTACAAATGTAGAAACGTTTCCGACCCACGATTGCGACTTTTGTTGTTTTTTTTGTATTCTGAATCTTACAGGCATCTAAGTAACTACGTATTTAAATCTAGTAAATTGTTGGATTGTCTCATGCGAGAAAATATTGTTTCAAAATCTGTCGGTACACGTAGCAGCGTGTGACTCCAGGACCTCGGTGCTCACTGCCGGAGTACCTAGCCTACCGTCTGCTACTGACATTCATGGCTCTCACAATTTCATTTTGCATTGTCCCGCGAAAATTTTGAGAGAACTCGAGTAAAAATGTATACTGCCGTATTCAGCTCGTCAAGATCTAGCTTCAGATCGCTTTCTTATAAATTATACACAGTGAAGAAGAAGGGTCGTATACGATTTCAAAACAACATTGAACATATACAAACTCGACGATCGTGGCAGCCCGTAACTCTAGAACACGTGCCAGATGCCGGGTTCTCTTGGTGCTCGCTAATATTACGATTTTATTTTGCACAAATATGTATTACCGTATTCAGCTCGTCAAGATCTAAGTATAGATCGCCTTCTTATATAATATCTAGACGAAGAATCGTACATTCATATCCACCCGATTTATGAACCCGGTATAGGAATAGAAATATCATTAATTAGAGTTGGTGGATGATGGCAAGAATACTGAGCTTGAACAATAGAAAGAAATTGATCGAATTTGGCTTTTAGTACGAATTATAATAAATAAAAGAACGCAAGTTAGATGTCATCACTCGTTTTATTCTTCATGTATCTAGAACACCTAACAACACACGTCGTCTTGTCTACTCTCGTACACCTGATTCGTAGGGTAGTTTACCTTCGTATTTATTCGGACATAAGCACGTGCGCGGGTCATCTCACAATGCGATATTCCAAAAGTAATATCACTGTGGCGGTAAGAAAGAGGGCAATAGGGCTTTTCCAGTATTTCGAATTGCATACTTTATTCTCCTGCGTGTTATCAAATTGATAGTGTTTTTAACGTTGGTCTTATGGGTGTTGCTGGATTGCATCCACATTTTCGTACCGGAACGCGGGACCTGTTTTCCTTTAGAGCAATGTTAAAAAACACTACCAACTTGATAACACGTAGGAGAAGAAGTATGCATTCGAAATACTGGTAAAGCCTCCACTTTTTGGCATGAAATACTTTATTAATTACAAAATTTTTTCGTGAAATATTTTCTAGCTTTAAAAAGAGGAACAACATTTTTCGGCTCATTTCACAATCAATACAAGTATATTTATTTTAGATAAAAAACTACGCGTTTCAAACGTCTTCTTCTTTAGGTTTAAAACAAAGAAATGAAATGAAACAAAAAGTTTGAACATAGGTCGGTGTCAATGAAGATCGAAAGTGAAAAGATCATGATTCAGCAAGGAGATATGAACTGTGGTTTTGAATTGTTACGTGCCTTCGTATCTCTCCTCAACGTTAGAGGATAACGTCGCCTTAAATGAGAATAAAACTTCTAAACTATCGCTCGTAAAATTAACCGCGTTTTTTTCTTTCATTATTTCTAGAACTTCGCGAATCTATCTCCTTCCCGTCATTGAGTTGTAATTACTGCAGGTTTTATGCAAGCAATGGATCCAAGGAATCAAGTGGTATTGAGTTTTTTTGAAGTTCATCCTGCACTCTTTTAAAGCTGGATTTTTGGGTGTAATTCTTATCGGTGTGTTGAAGATATCAAGCATCCTGAATAAGTAATACAATGAAAAAAATACTTTATAAGTTGGAGAGAGGGAAAAAATCTTTTGAGTTGTTATGGCAAAAGTTGAACGCGAATCTCTTTCCCGGCAAACCAGATCGACCGTCGAAATGACGTCGGATCCAGGTCGATCAAACAATCGACCTATATTCGACCTATTTTCGATGTCGATTCAAAATTTTTGATAATTTCGACCAGATTTTGACCTATCTTCGACGTCAATATCAGGTCGAAATATGAGTCTCCCAAACCCCATTGATTTATGACGCAAAAATGACTTCATTTTGACGTCGATATTAGGTCGCATAATAAAACCGACAATAATGTTATTTTTCCAAACCAAATTTTCGACTAAAAATCGACTGATATATAACTTCAAGTCTTTCTCACGAATTTTCGGGATGGTAGCGTCGTATTGAATACTCCTAGAAAGATTAGGCATTCAGATATCTGATAAGATAGAGAAAGCAGTAGATAGTCGTCAATTTCACGTTTCATACGTGCGTTGAGATCGATTATTAGAGACTAGGTGTCAGGGTGTATCAAAGGTCTACGGATCATTAGAGTTCTGGTATGAAGGTATATAACGAAGTTCGATTTTTACATGAATATCCAAATAATTGTGTTGTCCAATAAGACGTCGAATTTCTAGCGAATTCTTGAGAAGCAATTATTATCGACCAATTTTCGACGTCGATTTTAAAATACATTTTCAAAAAGAAAAAAAAATGACTAGATTCCGACGACAAAATCTGGTCGATTGAATCTGGGAGTACTCGTATGATTTCGACGTCGAATGTAGGTCGAAATTTAGTCGAAATTTTAGCGCTATCCGAAAATATTTTGACTCTTCATTGACGTCGATAACGGGTCAAAATTTGGTCGATTTTTGGTCGAAAAATGAAAAAATCGACGTCAAAATCGAGCCGATTTAATTTGCTGGGTTATTAGATAAATCATTTCAAACTGTAGAAAACTCAATCACAATAGAATTCGCCGATCCTCGAGTTTTGACTAAGATTTTGTGAATTGCACTTGGTAAGCGTTATAATTTGATTGTTAAAATACCAAAATACAGAGAATTATTTCACTATCCCATTTTTACGTTGGAAAATTTCAAAGTAAAATTCGACTGTACGTACAATACTGCACATGGGACTGTGCTTTTTGTCATCAATTATGTAGGTACTGGAAAATTCATTAAAAATTTGATAGTTTTGATTTACGAGATGTATCCACCAGCGCTTGCTTTTCGTCATCGTCAATTTTTTGTATAAGTACGTAGTCAGTCAATAACTTTAACGCGGCTTTTGAGAGTTATGATAAGTTTTCTGATGAATTTTATGAGAAAAAAGGCGGCAAAAAGGTCTCAAGGAATAGCTAATGTTGACAAACTTGAAACAAGAGTTTGTTCTGCATAACTATATAAAGATCAGATTTCTCGGCATTTGTCACCTTTTTTCCTGAAGGCGGAAGTAATGAAATTCGAAAGAAAGTTTGAATCATAATGAATGAGACGTAGGAAAAAATATCAAAAGTGGAATAAATGCCAAAATTGATGAATATGCCAGCAAATTCCAGAGTTGCTTTGCTAATAAAACCAAGACGTTTCATTCTGCATTTTGAAGATTTTCTGAGAAATTAGAAAAGTACTGAAAATCAGATAATACTGGTTGGAAATTGAATAATTTATAATTGAAGAAGAAAATTTTCCACTATTTCCTGATTGTCCTAGCGACTGAAAAATTTTGACATGTTTCATGTCTTTTTTGACACCCTATGCACTTCCGAAAATTTGCGAGTACCACCCCTCCCCCCCTCCCCCTATTATTGGACTTGGAAAATTTTTTGTGAATTACCTGGGAGGTTATCCAGAAATCTGCGAGTACCACCCCTTGGGTAAAAATAAAATAAGAAATAAATAAATAAAATAAAATTGAAATAAATTAAATAATATTAAATCAAATTAAATTGAATTGAAATAATATAAAATAAATTAAATTGAATTAAATTGAATAATATTAAATTAAATTAAAATAAAATAAAATAAAATAAAATAAAAATGAGATAAAATTAAATTAAATTAAAATTGAAAAAATTGAATAAAAATAAAATAAAATGAAATAAAATAAACCTCGAATCACCTGAGCGGTCATCCAGAAATCTGCGAGTACCACCCTCTGGGTAAAAATAAAATAAATAAATAAATAAATAAAATAAAATTGAAATAAAATAAATAATATTAAATCAAATTAAATTGAATTAAATTAAATAATATTAAATTAAATTGAATTAAAATGAAATAAAATGAAATAAAACTGAGATAAAATTAAATTAAATTAAAATTGAAAAAAAGTAAAAGTAAAATAAAATAAAATAAACCTCGAATCACCTGAGAGGTCATCCAGAAATCTGCGAGTACCACCCTCTGGGTAAAAATGAAATAAAATGGAATTAAAATTAAATCAAATTAAAATTGAATTAAATTAAAATAAAATGAAATAAAATAAACCTCGAATCACCTGGGAGGTCATCCAGAAATCTGCGAGTACCACCCTTTGGGTAAAAATAAAATAAAATAAAAATAAAATTGAATAAAATAAAATAAAATAGAATAAAATAAAATAAAATAAAATAAAATAAAATAAAATAAAAATGAAATGAAATGAGATAAAAATAAAAATAAAATAGAATAAAATTAAATAAAATAAAATAAATTAAATTAAATTAAAATCAAATTAAATACCTCGGAAGTCATTATGTCTTTTTTGACACCCTATACACTTCTGGAAATTTGCGAGTACCACCCTCTGGGTAAAAATTAAATAAAAAATAAATAAATTAAATGATATTGAATCAAATTAAATTGAATTGAAATAATATAAAATAAATTAAACTGAATTAAATTAAATAATATTAAATTAAATTGAATTAAAATAAAATAAAATGAAATAAAAATGAGATAAAATTGAATTAAATTAAAATTGAAAAAATTGAATAAAAGTAAAATAAAATAAAATAAAATTGAAATAAATTAAATAATGTTAAATCAAATTAAATTGAATTGAAATAATATAAAATAAATTAAATTGAATTAAATAAAATAATATTAAATTAAATTGAATTAAAATAAAATAAAATGAAATAGAAATGAGATAAAATTAAATTAAATTAAAATTGAAAAAATTGAATAAAAGTAAAATAAAATAAAATAAAATAAACCTTGAATCACCTGAGAGGTCAACCAGAAATCTGCGAGTACCACCCTCTGGGTAAAAATGATTTAAAATGGAATTAAAATTAAATCAAATTAAAATTGAATTAAATTAAATTAAATTAAATTAAAATAAAATGAGATAAAAATAAAAATAAAATAGAATAAAATGAAAAAAAAAATTAAATTAAATTAAATTAAATTAAAATCAATTTAAATACCTCGGAGGTCATTATGTATTTTTTGGCACCCTATACACTCCTGAAAATTTGTGAGTACCAGCCCCCCCCCTCCCTCTCCCCCTATTAATGAACTTGGAAAATTTTTTGTGAATTACCTGGGAGGTTATCCAGAAATCTGCGAGTACCACCCCCTGGGTAAAAATAAAATTAAAAAAAAACAAAATAAAATAGAATAGAATTGAAATAAAATGAAATTAAATAAAATTAATATGAAATAAAATAAAATAAAATAAAATAAACCTTCCCCCCTGCCCCTCTCCGAATCACCTGGGAGGTCATCCAGAAATCTGCGATTATCACCCCTTGAGTAAAAATATAATAAAATTGAATTAAATTAAATAAAATTGAAAGAGCGAGTGAGTCCCAGTAACCTCATCCGCTTGAAATATATTAAAGTGGACTTGTACTGGACCAAGAAGCGGGACAAACGAGCGGTGCGAGTGAGTCCCAGTAATCTTATCAGCTTGAAATATACCAAAATAGACATGTACTGGACCAGGAAGCGGGACAAACGAGCGGGACGAGTAAGGCCTAGTCCGCTCGTTCGTCCCAGGAAGCAATCAGCCTAAAATACTTCAAAGTTGACTTATACCAGAACAAGAAGTTGGAAATTTTGGATATTTTTGAACGATGAAGAGGCAAGAGCTTAAGAAGACTGGCGAAAAGACATGAAACATGATCTTTATATTTTTGGCAACTCCAAGAAATCCTTCTCACTTTTTTCACTATTTTCTTTCAAGTTGGCGGGACCTAATTAAGAAGATACCAGAAAACACGGTTCTTGAGGTTGAAAAAAATTATTTCCTTGATTTTTAACGACAGAAGAATTTTTGGACAATTTTTTTAAACATGGCGTACGAGTTTACAAAAGAATCGACCTTACTGATTAACAGCGACTGGAAAATATTTGACCGATTTTCTTGCACTTGCCGGACATTTTCCCATCGGAATTGACTTAATTGATGAACAAAATACTGAAAATAGATTTTGATTCTGCTAAATTTGTATTTCATGCCACAGTGCAATGCAAGAGAGTAGTCAGTGCCTCTGACTGCCAGTCGTTAATGATAATTTCGTTCAATTTACAGCAAAAGAAGACAGTTTCTATTGTAAGTTGACAATTTAAAATAAGGCTAACTTTGTTTTTTTTTTGGGGGGGGGAGGGCTCTTATCCTGGCAAACCAAGAGCCCCTATGCATCCACAAAGGGAAAAATGAGTCGCTATGCGCCTGAGTATCTGGGTCTCTTTTATTTTTTTTCTCTGATTGACTGTCACACAACAGAAATCAATTTTTCATCATTTAAAAGATTCGAAGCTTTTTTTTTCTGTCTAAAATCTAGAGCTCAAGAAATCTAGATTTTTTTCTATGTCTAATCGAGAGATTCGCACATGTATTTATTCCACTCAGATCTGGAACCTGAAATTTGCTTTATTTTCGCTTGTCAAGATCCAAAATGCAAACGTACACCTGCAAATAATCATTGTATGTATAAGTTTCACTAGCCAAAATAACGATAGACGACTGAAGAAATTGAATTCTATCGATCAATCAAACAGTATAATAATATTCTTCACGGTTGTAGAATACATGCGGCATAGGTATAATTTTCATTATCTTAATCGAGTAGAAACTTTTTCGAAGATTGTTCGGAAATATGAAAAATGCGGTGCCAAAATGATTCTCGCTATGACTGCACAGAAATTCTAAAATGCTACGCAAAAATAATATCTTATAGGTGACACCGAATATATAACTTGAGCTGAAAAGTTACAAAGTACTTATTTTTTTTGCGAGTGCATAGGGACTCTTGGCTTGCCAAAGCAAGAGACCCTCTCTCCCTCCCGAAAAAATTGTCCTATGGAACGCCTCAAGATACATTATTCTTCACCTTGGATTTCTTCTTCGCTTAGAATACTTAGAATTTCAGCGCAGTCATTTCTGTGTGACATTTTTCAAGTCTTCGTCGTACAAATCTTTGAAAAAATTTCTTTCTCTCGATATTCCAACAATGGTGAAACCTACCGCATGTATTCAACAATCGTGAAGTATGTTATAATACTTTTGTTCAAAATCAAAATTTCTTTCTTACACCATGATTATGAATGACAGAATATTCTTGCATTCTGGAGCTTGACATGCAAAAAGTAACCAAATCTCCCAGGTTCCAGAACTGAATGCAACAACGATGCAGATCTCTTGGTTTTTAGATCTTGACACGGGAAAAATCGTGATTTCTGAAGCTCTTCATCTTTGCATGGAAAAAAGCTCCAACCTTTTCAAAAACGAAAGAGGAAAAATGAATTCCTGTTTTTTAAATAGTCAATGAGGGGAAAAAAAACTGAAAGGATCGTACTGTACTTCGCTACCTATCGGTCGCTATAAACCATCCTCGATTTTTTTACAAGACGAAACGAAACTGAGATTCTGTACGAAAGTGAGATTCTCTACGGAAGTCGGCAGCGAAAGAAAAAAATCACCAGGAGCAGGACAGAGACAGACGTGGTGATCGTATTATCCAATGACAATGGAACACGTATACGGGTGCTATTACCTACTTTCACTCAAGGAATGGAACGAGAGACAAAACTGACGTCACGAGAGTTGTCTGTTATCAGTATTGTGACGTCACTCGGGGAGTATAAACGCGTATACATCTGTGGAATGTAAGGTAAACGAAAATGTCAACGTACCTAGTCAACGGTGTCAACGGTGCAGGACAGTACTAAGGTTGAATGATTTGTCGGGAAAACGATTTGGCTTCCACAGATTATTCTTTGCCAGCGGCCTGTTCGTAGCCAAAAGAATTTCCTAAATCAAATCTTCGTCTAGTTTCTGGCAAACATAGATTTTCCCATGGTATATTTGTACTATCTCCATAAATCATCGCACGAATCTCGAAAACGAAATTATCTAGCTTGATCGACGACCAGTACAATTATTTGTCAATGAAGACTTCGAACGTGCTCACATATAATTTCAATAATGATGAGCAATAGCAGCGGTATCTATTGACACGATACGAATACGACAAAATTTTAGCCTGAGAAAGTATTGATAAAGTCCGCGCTTTATTGTCCGAATTCTGTATGTTCTTCCGTATTCCGCGATAACGATACCATCATCCGTGGGAAAAGTGATGAGCGGCCGTACTCATCGAGCTTTACTCTTCGGCGATGATTAAGCTGCCCTTTGGACTCTCGGCTATTAAGGAATTTGGACATCGTATTGTGCGTGGTCATCGATTGTCTTCCCCTATTTGATCCTGGAAAATCATCAATAAATCATTCTTTGAATGCGTCTGTTAGAGTAAAGTCGTCTTCATCCATTGTGATATCTTGCACCTGAGCAATTTTTCAATTCGTGAAGTTCGTAGTTTTTATTTGTGATTTTTCGGACAATTTCTTATGTTCGTATATTTTTGAATACTTTTTCTTTGAATTTTCTTCAAACGCGTTCGATTTCCTTGAAATGAATGGTGGTAAGTAGCGGATTTTTTACCTGTGAAAATTTGAATTGAGGAGAGTGAGTTGTATCATATGCTCACACTTTATCGAGTAGATCGAAATTAACGCTTTTGGCCGTGGAAATGAAAATAAATATCGCGTTTAAAATTCTGTACTGTTATTTTAAAAGCATTTTCCAGAAAATATTGCCTTCCTCCGAGTAGTCTTTCTGAATTTTCCTTTTCTTCGGTCGTGTTACGCTTTTGATACGTATATAGGCACGTCACTTTCTAAGCGGTTGTAGCTCAAAAGATTATGACAGGTATGGACGGAAATCGTATCAGAATGCTTTTTGTTGCCATTTATCTCAGAAAAAGATCAAAAAACTATCGAAAATAAGTGTGAGTTTTGAATGAGGCGAGGAATTCGCGGGAATCCAATTGGTTTAGTAGCGTCCATAGGATGTCGCATTGCGTTATTCTCTATTCATCCTGTAGATTTTATTTAAAAATCATTTGTTTTCTCCACGTGCTCATATTTATTTTCTTCTTTCCAAGTTGAATAAATTACGAAAATAAAGTTAAACGGCTCTCGCCTTCATTTTTGCTTACGAAACGTCTGCAATAAACTTTCCGTATGCAAAAAGGATGGCAAAAGCCGTCTTACTATATTTTCTGATCAATTGGCCTCTACGTATACAGCAGATCAATATGCATGCTTTAGGAAGGTTTTTGATCGAAAATTCCGAACGAAAGTTTTCAGAATTGGAACTCGAATTTTCCGCCCTTCATTCTGTAGTGATGAACAAGACATTCCAAATGATGAAGGACTTTTTACCAACTGGGCACGTATGTGGTGTTATTTGTCCAGTGTGCGTGAGTATGAGCTCTTGCAAGTATGCAAATCGTGTGAAGCCGGAGTGACAGACCAAACAACCGACTTCATGATCAAGCTTGTGCGAATTAGCTACATGTCTTGAAGAATACGCACCTTGAACGGTTTTCGGTTTGTAGCGGCGAAGAAGAAGGGGCTTTGAATGAACACATCTCATTACATCAGTTTCCATAGTTTGTCGACGAATTGTCTGGTATAAATCGAAAATTTCAAAACGTACTTTCTGCACGTTTTCTAAAAAAAAATAGTAACATATCGGTAGATTATTCGTAGGTAGTTCGGTTTTCATTTTTTTTCTCGTTCGTTAAGTAAGGACTAAGGATATTTATTTATTGCTTTCGGGCTATTAGCTCCAAATACAGGAATACGTATAAATAAAATAATAGTAAGTTATAGTACTTATTGAACGAAAGAAAAAGAGAAATGAAGAAGAACGTTACAGACACGCACATGTAAAAATTCTCTATTGAACACTACCGGTTTCTAACCTTCACCGGTTTAGAATCTTTACCGGGTTCATCATGCCTGATGATGAACCCGGTAAGGTTCGAAACCGGTAGTATTCAATAAAAAATTTAGAGCACACTCTATCTCTTAAGAGAAATGAAGATTGACGTAGAATTATTCAAAGGCATTTACACGATAATTTTGCCGGCATAAACAAGAAAATATAGCAGAATCACACATGCGTGAACAGCCTTTAATAAACATGAACAGGCAAAAGTGTTTCTAAAAGTACGTTTCGCGCTGAACGCGACGCCGTCGACCGTTTTTCAGGATCTCCAAAGTATCAATTTTTCGGGATTTTGCTTCAAAGTTTGAAAAAAGATAAAAATTGGCTACATAGAAGCAAGTAATAAACCACTTTGGTGATGAAATAAGTTCTTTGCTAGATGTCGACATTTTATTTGGGTCTCCATCAGAATACCACATAATTATCAAACAAATTGAATGAAAATTGAAGGTGTATTTTCGCTTTTTGTGTATCAACTTGTTTCCTTTCAAAATTTTGACCTATATAACCCTCACACGTTTTCTCAAGTGGGAACACTGAGTACTGATTACGTGAGAGCTAATTGAATGGAAATATGTTTGAAGGAATGTGTAAACATTTCTGTATACTTTTTTCTATAACTTGGGGTCGGTAATTAAACAATACAGTATTCCGAAAGAGTCACTTTTAAGTAATTTTCAAGCATTGAAAGGTAATTTGAAAGAAATCTAGAGGAGATGACGAAAAACGGCACCGCGTTCGGCGCAAGAAATACTTCTAGAATCACTTTTGCTAGTTCATGTTCATTCTAAACGTTTGAAATTTATTGTAATACTGCAAAAACAATTGTAAGATTGATACGGAAAGTTAGTAAGTATCTGATTGAGATGTACCAAGATAGACTCAGAACGTTCGAAGGAGAGGAAGATGAAAGATTTCATGGATAAAATGAAGTGGGTAAAGCGCGGGTATCAAAGTGCGAGGTCTGAGTTATTTTCGAGGACTCGAGGAGAGAAAAATTTTCTCACTCTCATGGTTCACAATTACGTGCACATGCCTAAATATCTACCCCTTCTTTCGTCAGGACGTTGTAGGTAAATTTTATTCCAGCATAAGACTATAGAACGTTTTACCATGTGTTAAAACTTGATAGGAACGTTTGAGAGATGATTCGTTTCGAGGATTATATTCTGGCCACCTAACGAAGATTTTAAACAAATGCAAATGTACCTATTTATCAATACCATCAAAGTTTTTGACGATAGAACGAGGAAGGATAAAGTATAGGAGTAGATCGAGGGGAAGCATGGGTTTATATTGTCAAGAATTCTCTCTTGCTTCTTGATAATATTGTTCGTTTTATTCATCAAGCATTGAAAATATCGACCTTATCAAAAACGTCGTTCAGCGAGTAAATATGAACTTTGTAAGAAATAGGGACACACTAAGAGAGAAAAATGGAAAACAGCACATCGCATATGATCAGTACTTATTTAAAGAAGGATAAATTATTGGATGGCATGGTTTTAGCGATTAGTTGAACAAGCTTCTACGGAAACCCATACTTCGGTATTATCAAGAACGACCACCTAGACATCCAAATAGTTCACAACGGCTAAAACAGCGGTACTCAACCGGTCGATCTCAAAGGTGTTTCCTGTCGATCGTCAACTTTCTCGAGAAATCGAAAAAATAATGTAGCTCACAATTTTATTTGAATGACGTTTCTTCTTTTAACAGTTTTTCGGATGAGGCGATCGCGGAACATTGTAAAATTTGGAAAGTATAGATCGCGGTTCACAAAAAGTTGAGTAGGTACCGCTGGACTCTGAAACAAGGTTTCATCATTCTACTCATATAAGTAGAGCGTAGAATCCGCAAGATGCGCTCTCTCTTTCTCTCTCACACACACACACACGCATATGTTGTAAATTAAGTATTATCGTGCTAAAATTTGGACATCTTTACTAGACCATTTTTACAGTCATGGAGATAGGATTTGCTAGCATTCGCCGAATGGATTTGTTTGAGGGCAGATGAGGAAAAATGAAAGATGAGCACGAAGTGGAGTAGTACAGGAGGCTTGGAAAAATTATTCATTTTGCCGAAAGTGGGATAGACGCCGAAAATAAGATGAATGCCGAATATTGCCGAAACAGCTATCTTCATACAAAAATGGGATAGAATTCATACTTTTGTTATTCCTGAATCATAAATAGTGCTCTAATAAACAATCCAAAGTACATACAGTACAACATTAGTCATGAAATCAGCGACTTGATGACAAAGAAAAACTCGCCTCGGACCTTGCATTCATTTCATCGCAATTGTCGTCTCTATGTCTAGCTACGGACGGCGCGCGTCTATTTTTCGACTGATTTTCGTAATTTTTGTTCTCAATTCTTAAAATTTGTAGTACATATCAGGAATTAAAATTTGTTTTTGCCGAATAATGCCGCAATCTTTGATTTCAAATGTCAAAATCTTTTTTTTATTTTGCCGAAAATTCCTATAAATAACACACATGAACAGCTTTTAATAAACATGAACAGGCTAAATGGTTTCTAAAAGTACTTTTTGCGTTGAACAAAAATGGAAGGACTATTTTCGCTCTTTATTTATTTTATCTATTTTACCGAGCATTTCAGCTACAGCGGCTATTCACTCTGAGGTGTATCAACTTCTTCCCCTTAAAAATTCAACGTATAACTTTCTTATGTTTTCTAACGAGGCAACACTGATTCAGTCCGGGAATTATGGATGTAATGAAACAGGTGAAAACCGAAAAATTTCTATCACTGGAAGTCGTTGATTAGATTCCCCTCATACTCAACCCAGTGCCCCCGCCCCCTGGAACTTCCTTTTTCGAGAGAGGAGAAGTGCAAAATTATCGTTTTTCGCATTTTTATACCGTAAAAACGCATCATTTTGAAAAATGTCATCAGATAAAAAATATTCTAAATTAAATTTTCTATAAAAAATGTTTCATTAAAATTTCCAGTAGAACTCATCTCGAAGGAGGTACGAAGCGTCAAAGTTGAACCTATTTCAAATATATGGTACACTGGAACGACGGCACAATAATGAATAAAATATGAATAATTAAAAGAAAGAAAGAAGAAACAAGACTGAGTCGCTCTGCGCCTCAGTATCCGGGTCTCTTGGTTTTTTTTTTTTCGTTTCTTTCTATTCCCTGACTGTAAGTTACTCTTCTTTCTCTCAAATTATTATTGGAACATGGAAAATTGTGACTCAAACGTTCTGGAGTTTTTTCTTTACTAATGAGATAAGGAGTTTGAGAGATCCAGAAGTCCTGAGACCCAAAGATATTTGTAACTTCTTGTCTTATACTCAGACCTGAAAACCGAGAGAGACTGGTCAAAGAATATACGCAGTATTTTATGATTGTTGAGGTACCAAGAAAAATAACCTTTGTATTACACTTTTGCCGAAGACTGTACCGAAAAAAAAAATGCTATGCAAAAATAAAACTTGTAGAGACTGCACAGATTGACGTACGTCTACGATAATGAAAAACTTCCGAAATTTATAAATTGCTATGCAAAAGTAAAATAAGAAAATGTCTCGTACTCTCGTATATAACTTGAGTGACGTCACAACACATTTTTTCGGGTGAGAATCTTTTTTTTTTTTTTTTTTTTTCTTTTTTTTCGCGGTTGCATATGGGCTCTCGCCTTGCCGAAGGTGGCAAGAGCCCCAAAAAGATGATGCGTGTATTTGCGTACGCGCATATGACGTTACTTCAGTGTATGTTCAGAATAGGTCAAACTTCAGCGCTTTGTATCTCCTTCTAGGTACGTTTTGCGGAAAATTTTTATGAAACATTTTTCATAGGAAATTTTATTTAAAATATTTTTGATCTGATGACATTTTTCAAAATAATGCGTTTTTACGGTATAAAAATGCGAAAAACGGTGGAAGGAAGTTCCAGGGGGGCGGGGCGCTGGTTTTTTTCTGAGTATGAGAGGAACCTAATCAACAACTTTCAGCAATCAAACCTTATAATTTCCGGACTAATTACCAATTACGTGAGACCTAATTGAAAGTTTTGAAAGAACTCACGAGCAACATTCCTGTATAATTTTTCCTCTCGGGTTTTGTAATATTATTTACTACAGAACTCCGAAAGTGTTAGTTTCAAGGAATTTTCAAGCATTGAAACGCAATTTGTAAGAAACCTAGAGGAGATATAGCGAAAAACGGCAAACGGCATCGTACTTAGCATGAAAAATACTTCTAGAAACCTTTTTGCTAGTTTATGTTCATTCCAAAAGTTTGAAATTTGTTCACGTGTGTAATCGCTCGGCTGGAACAAATTTTTTTATCTCAGTGAACGATTATTCTCGATATTTCACGCAAAAGTCTTGTCGACGCGTTATGGAGATTTTTATACTTATTCAAATCCTGTACGGTGCATGCAACCTTTAATTAAAACTGAAATTCGGGTTACATAGAACGAGGATCATTCCAGGGAAATCAACGAAGATACGTATTTTCAGGGGTTCTTTTTTTTTCATTATCTCTCGAGGTTGTCTTCTCTGCTGAAGTTGGTTCGAAATTGTTTGATTTACCGGTATTTTCAAGATGATTATCATCTTCCGGTGAAAGGCGAGCGCCTTGTCTGCAAAGGTATGACACATATTCCTACGGTGAAACGAGTTTTCACTTTGCCGCGGATTCGAGTGCGCGGAAACGTATTGAACAGGAGACAAAAAGAGGTGAACATTGTTCATTCCTTTCCTCTCTGTAAAATTCTCGTCCTATACACCCAGTACCTATAGTGAAAACTCTCCCACGACGAGTTCTTTGACACATGTACACAATCCTTCGTTGAAAGAAGAAGAAGAAAGTGAAAATAATAGTGGCCTAACGCATAACGAGAGACTAGTGACGTCTAATCGTCTGGCATATTCCATCACTGCTAAGGGCTTCGACGATTCGCAATCGTGCACTCTATTCTTAGAAAACATGTTCGAGTGAATAAGAGAAAGTATCATGATTCTATCAGGTCCTCAATCGTCTCCTGCGGATAACCGTTCTTCACCTGTCGTATTCTCCACAAAGTCTCTTCAATATTCGTTGTCCACTTTCTTCGCCAGTGCCTATAGCTACTCTTAGCGCTACAAAAATTTGGTTGAAATATTAATATCGATCTCCTCATTATAAGCGCATGCCCCTAATAAAACTCAAATTTCTCGAGTATAGGTTTAGTATAGAAACACAATTGCATGAAACAAAAAAAAAAAAAAAAAACTCATGTTCTTGTGTTTGTTTTCGGCATATCCTTCAATGTAGAATAAGCAATACCATTCGAACCAAGCGACAGATAAGTAGAGCATTAAGAGGTAAAGAATAATAACTCGGGACCAAGTCTATACTAAGTTACAGAGATAATCGCCCAAACATGTAGGTAACCTCAGTCAAATTGGTCCAACGTTCTAATTAAGGGGCTCGATCGATTTCGCGCGGACGATTTGGCGCTGGGTTGAATTGGGCGCAAAATGCGAAAGTCCATGGACGTTTCTACGAACATGATGACGTCACAAAAGTCGAACGTGGATGCGCTAGCGGACGTTTTCTGAGGATGTATTCCAATCACAGGTTCCCAGTTAGAACGGATGGGGACAAAGTAGACAGGAGCGCGTTCGGGAGAGAATTTCAGGAGGACAGCTAAAATTTTGAAATCATCTTTTTTTTCGGATTGGATTCCTCGTGTGACGGGAGGGGGGGGGGAACCAATTTTGAACTGTAAATTAATGAACCTGACTCTAGAGTGTTTACCTCTTTGACTATTTACCATTTGCAGGAGAAGAGAATGTACTCGAGTTTCCCTCTTTCTCCGTTTTAGGAAAACAGTTAATCTTGGTATTCAGATTCCTTTTGCCAAATCGAACCTCGCGTCAAATTTTCCGCGCCAAATCGATAGCTACCTTCTGTTGAAACCAGTACTGAGCTGTTGTAATCTTGTGTTACAGAATCATTGAATCCAAATCCCCAACAATTGGCGAGGTCAATACAAGCTCCAAGCCAGACAAATGTTTGTAAGATGAGAAAAATATAGTGTGACTTATACGCGTTTAGCTCGATTTGATTAAAACTATTTATATTTCGTATCTACCATGAATTACAGCCTTGAACGCTTCGCATGTAATGCTAGGAAACGTCAATATTATTTTGAAAAACGAGGATCGCGGTGATACTAGGATGAACGCTCAAATCCAGCGAGAAACGCCTAGTGAGTAGAATTTGTCAATACCTCGTATGACAATAGCAAAACGAAGTACAAGTCGTTCTTCAATTTCAAAGGCTTCACTAATGTTTGATCCCAAAGAACTTACTGTCAATTTGATATCAATTATCAGAAATCTGTACTACTATTGTTGCCTTCAAACATAGAGATACACGCAATGCGTGATTCGGCTCCTTAATCTATCACATCTGATTGGCTTGCTCCTTATTCCGAAACGGTTACCCGCATTTCCTTGGATTAACTCCGTCCACCTCGTTGATCATGACTTCAAAAGATTCTTGCGTTTTTTCTTCTACAAGAAACAGTCGAATGAACCAGAAACCAATCAAGGCTTTCGTCAAGCACCTCAAGGAGCTCTTGAGCTAGAGAGAACGTTTAAACGTGACTTCATGCGGTCTTATACAGAAAAAAATATTTGTGAAGCAATGAGAGCCTCTCTTCCTCAATTCAACTGAAGCACTTTATTACGCTTGACCCATCATCTATCCAGAGATAATAACTATCTGTCAATTTTTTACAGCTCTTTCGAATCATTTGGTAACAATGTATCCTGGGCACTCTCCATATCAAAGCCGACATAATCCGTCCACTCCGATTACCGTCACCACATCCGGTAAGTTGTACAATGAGATTCAGAGGGAATTAAGTGCTGATTGAAAATTTTGAATTCAAATTCCTTAATCTAACTATGTCGTTTGGAAAACCCTTTTCCAAAAAGGCCCCTGCATTCAAATTATGCATGTATGAGAAACCCAGTCGCCGAGAAGTTCAGGCAAAACTTCCTCAAGACCTCAATCTCTTAATTGAGTCAGAAAAACTACTCCGACTTTCTTGCATTGAATATCGAGCACTCCTAGTACTTGAAGTTTTTAGGAACCGGTTTTGGTTCTTGTGCAGTACAATTCAAATTATTTCGGAAAATGAAATTTTTTCAGGTCCATACGCTGTACCTACTCCGAGCCCACATCCTTCAGGCTCATCAGTTGGGCAACGCGAAATCTTTCCAATGAATGTGATGGGACCCGAAAACTTCGCGAGAAGTGGTACGTATACCAATCCTTTGTAACGGAGTACATAAAATACCTTGGAAACCTTTGACACGTTAAAAATTTTGGAAGAATATTTCTTTCAAACGATCGTCTGAAACCAAAATTTGTCTTGCTAGTCTCGTTTGTAAGCTTAAGCCATTTGGCACGTCGATATTGCGGTAGTACATATTTCATCTATTGTTACTTTTTTTCTTTATTCAGGTTATTCAGGTGCAAGTTCTTCGTTGTATGCAACTCCTCCTCCAATGCTTCAGAATGTATACGTCAATCAGGCGATCGACCCTGGCATGTACCCTGCTCCGCCAAGTGAGTACACGTGAACGCTCTGTCTGAGTGACAGAGAATATATTTTACTACCTTACGTTGTATAAACTTACTGAGAAATCCAAAGTCCACGACTTGAAAGTCACTTTTTTGTTGAGCTGATTTATCAGTTATCTTCTAAATTAGTTCAGCGCAATCGCCACTGTTTGAACCTCTAGCTTTTGTCTGAGATTTTGTCATTCCTCTTGCTTTTGTATAATTATAGCATTTGGTAATTAGATGGATTACTGATAAGGAGATTGGAGCAGCGCTATTTTGAAGAGAAAAACTAAATTGCTTGAATTTTTATGGAAGAAGTGTCATTTGATCGAGAATTTTACGATCTACAAATCTTATTCTTTCTTCTCAAGTTAATCGAGTCCCTTTTTGAGATATTCCACATTGGATACCACTCTAGAGCGCAGCTCAATTCAAACAAAAAATATGATAAATTCGACTGCTAGCGCTGCTTGCGGATGATTAGAACAATCATAGCGAGACAGTTTTTTTGGAAAAATTTCACCAAGGCTATGTAGACATGCAGTGGGATCGTCTGAGAATTCATCTCAGTCAAGAAAGTTTCAAATTCTTGGGGTTACAGTTTTATCAACTTTGAAAAATTTTCTTTGTTTATAATATGAAGCTTTCAACTGATGAGTTCAAAATTTCTAGGGCTCTCATTTTCTCAATTATGCGTCAAATTAAAAGACTAAATTTTCATACAATATTTTTTTTTTTTTTTGAGCGGCTATACCTATTGAAGTTTCTATGCGCGATTTAGGTTCCAATTTTATAGTCAATAAGCCTCTTTGTTTTATATCTATGTATTCTTAATTCCTCTTTCAGATTGCATGAATCAATATCAGGTGGATCCGATGGCTGTGCGACCACCAATACAAAGAAGGGTACACAACGAACCAGTCGGAGCGGAAAATGCCCCACTCCTAAGCGGTGAGTGTGGTTACAGTCACTCTCTCTGTATTCTCTGTCTTCTTTCTCTCCATACAAGAAAAAAAAAACGTTCTCCACAATCTCATAAAATTGTAAATTTGATTCCTATTCCTTAGAAGAGTAGATTCAGAGTCTATGTATTATTAAATCACTACCTGATAAAAATTCCAGGATTTCTGTCTTGTGAGGTTTTGAGTTTTCATTAAAGCCACTCCTCATAAACATAGAACACACTTCTTTCCCTAGATTATCTACTTTATTCACTTTCTGCAAAATACCTGCGGTATCTCGATTTCATTACCTTGAAGCGACTCATTTTTTGTTTTTGATTTGTTCAGAGTTATTGAGAACACCTTCTTACTTCAAGACGTCGCTTTCCAACCAGCAAAGACGACGTCCTTATCAGCCACCAGGAATTGCTACACCCTTACCGTCCAGTGAGTATGACTACTTCCTCCAAAACAATAATTATTAAACGTTCGGTTTATTGTCTCTCGGAGAGTGTGTAATGTCATCTTCTGTTTTCTTGAAAGAAAATTTCTCTTATTTCAATCACATTTACGTCACATAAAGATGAAGGACTACGATAACCTTCACCTACTTTAGAAACTTCGAAAAATTTCAAGTACTTAACGATATCAATCTATTTAGGTAATCGCAATGAACCGCCGGCAAGCCGTTGTTGTTCCATCCCTGGATGCCAAGCAGAATTGAGAGGACTTTGTCAATCGATCAGACCACCTTCTCGTAAGTGAAATATTCTTTGATTTATTATAAGCTCCTCGAAAGACTATGCAAACTGTGTAACGAGGAAAATCGGAATTAGGATTCATAAAATTATTACTTCGGAAAGATTCCAAAATCAAGAATCGCTATTGATCAATTCAATTATAAAGTAATCCCGAAGACCGAGACACATATAAATAGAAAAAAAAGTGAGAGGGCGGTCTAGACTAAGTATTATTTATTTTCAGAGTCAGGTAGTCTGCGCGGTCAGTTACTCGTGCGTAAGCAGACATTTAACGTGGTAGCCTACAACACTATGTTCGAGGTGTATGTTTGTTTGTGTGGAAACGTTGGGACTAATGACAGAAAACCGCCGACGAATATTACTCTTTGAACGCCAAACGAACTGGGAAATCATCTTATGCTGGATCATACCTATGATAGAATAAACGTACAAAAGTGTTGTCCACAACAGGGAGTCGTGAATTTTCTTTGTATTCGTCAAAACGATTTGAGACCAAATTATGCGCGCGTTCTCAACAAGTTGTCTGAGCTCAACAAGATAAATAACAGTAATTCTTCAACTCGGGTTATTCATATCAAAACATTGCGGACTCAGTTTCACAATAGGCCAAACCTGATCCCCATCATTCAATTTCCAACCCCTCTATGATTCAGTCAAGACAGAATTTACTTTTCAGCGATCTTGTACAACATAAGTTCCAACTACCTACGCTGGAATTGTGTTCATCTTTGACTTGCATGGTGAAACTGAATCGTGCAAAAATACTAAAATGACATCAAGTATAAAATACCTATGAATTATTCGAAACACTTCATAGATTAGATACCTACACAAGCAAAAAAAAAAAAAAAAACGTAGATACCTACGGAAAATAAGAGAAATGTTGGGGTTTTAGGCTACGAAATTGGAAAATTGATTATAATTTAATGAAATGAATCTCATTTGCGAGTAGGTACCTATGTCATGGCTTCAAAACCTGTCGTCGAAAGAAGCGAAAATTGGATAGAAACCAGCGACGATGAGGAGCCGTTGATGACGGAGTGTACTCATCAATAGATTCGCGTTGTGCTTTGTGAAAACAAAGTCTTTATTTTATCAATATACGTGGGAGTCATTTCAAAATAAACGAATAAAAGTCTGAACTAAAAGTAATTGATTTCTTCCACGGAAAGAAAAACAATGAGGAATACATAGAGACAAGAATTATAAATGGATGATAAGACATCGCAAATTATTGAGCTGGCCCAGTTAGGTAGTTGAGTACCTAATAAAATTTAGAATTGAGGTGGCATCGCAGCAAAAGATAAAAATCATCGATCGAATTAGAAATTACATCAACACTGATGACGTGCTCTTTTAGTTAAACCATAACGCGAGATGAAATATAAAAGCGTGAGGAACATTTGAAAAGCGATAGTAAGTTCACAAAGGAGATTTAGTTGCTCAGAACATCGTTTGAATAACAGATACCTGATTACTTAGTTCGATGATTCTCAACTTTTCCAACACCGAGCCCATTGGCTGTACGGAGGAGAGGATTTTGAGCAACTCGCCCCTTCTTTCCTGATGCTTCTCTCATCCACTTCGATGAATACCATAAAATTCCGTACATTCAAGTTCATGGACCGCAACTGTTCTCATTTTGGAGATAGCATCAATAAAAAATTCATCAGTAGAAGCTAAACTTGCCTCGGAAGGAACAAAAGACGTCGGGTTTGTATCCTATCGAAGCCGGCTGAGTTTCTCGACTTGGATTCTTCGTAAACGTATCCAATTAGCTCACCTCTGTAAATTTGTCCCCGACTTCTGCTTCATGAATACTTCTAGTTCACCCAACTGAATACTTGAGCGCGCGAGCCTGCGTACTTTGCAGCTTTCTCAAGGCAGAAGATTCACTTTCGTCATAATGGTTCGCACTTTGAAGGACACTATGAATACTAACCAATATTGAATTCATAACATTAAATTACGAGAATACGGTACCTAATGAAAATGTCTATTCATACCTTCTGGAGCTCGTTCATTTGGGATCTAATTCATGGAAACGTGCCGTAATTCTTAAACTGAGACGTAAATCTTGAGTCAGATATTTTCTCCACTCTGGTCACGAAAGAATTTCGAATCTTGAGGGAAATTGAAGGTTGCAATTTCAAAATCTTATTACAACTATCATTTGTATTTTGTGTACTCGGAGGTGTGTAATGACTAATGAAAAAAAAATTCTCGGAGGTCATGAATATTGAATGTCATAAGGTCTCCTGCAGTGCTGTGACGTCACCACGTGACGTAGATCCGCGCTTCACGCCTCCACCGCCAGCTCCTGTGGGTTAACGTGTCATTCTCATTCAAACCAAGCAGCGGCGCTAGCGTTGCGCTACAGCAGGAAGAGAATTCTAAATTTTCAACGCAAGCCCTAGTTGATATTCTGCAGTGGAATACTGGAATTTTACAAGAGAATATCACAAAGAGAAAGTTTTCTTAGAGAGAGTTCCATAGAATGAGGACAAAAAAGTCAGTGTTTTAAACCATCAACACATCAAATTTTCTCGTCTTATGAACCAGATTTTTAAAGAGATGAAGATAAGAAAACAGGGAAATCATCTTTTGATCGCATAATGCACTGGTGAGAAGAATTATAGACATTCCAACTTCTGTATTTGAAACGTTTTCTCACCTATTTGGAAATGATACAGTGTCCTTTGAAATTGATTATGTAATTTTATCCTCAATCATTTTCAAATATCAGACTCAAACTCATTGACTCATGATTGAAAACTGTAAAGAAAGGAAATAGATCACGGCCGTCAATAGATACCAGAGTATAATTATTGCTCTAATGATAATGATAGAACTGTAATTGCCATGAGGCACCTGTTGATCCAAGTTGTTTGCGTTAATAAAATTGCCGCTTGCGGTCTTTCCATCTAATCACTATCACTACAATTATTCTCCTATCAGCCAAGGTCGTCAGTCGTCACCCTTGATATTACAATACACAGTGATATCAGATTATTGTATTGTTGCAAATAGAATTCCATACAATCTAACTAAGTATTTGTAGGTGTACAAAGATAGTAGTATAAGGTTTGCTTACCGTCAATGAACTATGACTATGTAACGCGCTGTGATAAACAATAGGCGTTATCACTATTTATTGTACTATCTATTAGCCGTCTTGTAGTTTTACAAATCTGTACTTGATTCTTCTTCATTCTAAGTAGTTAAACTTATTTTTCTGTTCTCTCTTTGTGTGCCAGACCCAGTTCATTGGGATGGGAAATCTGTCGGCGTGTATTCCACTTCTGGTTCCTCAGGACAACAAATATTGCGCCCTAGTCATCCAGGAGGCTTGCCATTAGAAAGCCCTGTACAGTCATGTAAGTACTAAGCACTGTATCAGTTAGATACCCAATTACCTGAAGTTAAGCTAGATTATAAAGTAGTATATCGAATTTAGGCGCAACTAGACGCATCCAAATTGCAGCATTAGCTGTCTGTGAATGAATGTCTTGCTTTAATTTCCTTGTAGAAGAGATGATAGGTACCTATCTTGTTTCTTCGTTAAATTCTTGATATAGGTAGGTACAATTAATTGAAATCTATGGAGAAGAACGTGTGATGGAACATCAGTGAATATAATCTTTGACTTTGTTGGTTTCCGTTTCAACTCAATTTTGGATTGAAATAATGTCATTGACTGAATAAAAAAAAACTCTGGACCCTTCTTAAATTGTAACAATTTGGAGAGTGTCAGAATTGTTGCCTGATCAAAGTCAAAAGGAATGACTTCCTTCCAGTTTTTTTTGTATAACAAAAATTTTTTTCCCGGACCAAATTTACTCAGTTTGTCTTCATTGTAATTAGGCTGGATATCTAATAAATTTTTCCACTTCCATTGAACAACGGTGATGTATTCACAATTTTTCTTTAAACTTGTTCAGGTTGTTTGAATGAGCAGGCTGTGATGAACACAAGATCTCTGGGACAAGGAAGTTACCGCAATCAATCCGATACTAGTATGCTTGCTGGGAACTCTTCTTATCCGAGTAAGTACAAATTTATTAATTAATGGCTCATTTCATAAAATGGAAAGAACTCATTCTGAATCACAAACAATAACTTGAATCTTTAATTAATCTGATAGTTTTGCCTACAAACATTTCTATCTGAGGTACCTATACCTATTAGAATTTTTTTTTTTTTTTTTAGAATTTTAGGTTGGTACATAGACATGTAACAAATACAAAGAAATCAAACCGGTCGCTGTGAATCTCGATTAAACTAAAGTTAATTTCCGGTTTTTTCTTGTATATCTCGACTTCTTTGATCTCGAGTATTTTATTCATTTCTGAACTTTTCTTGTTGGTTACGATTTTCTAAATTTATTTACGTGTGGGCACTCCTTCTAAAATTTCAATATTTTTTGAGCTCTAAATTGATTTATCTGAATAAAAAATTGACTTTTTAATCGTGATTTCTTTGTATTTGTTACGTGTCTATGTACCAACCTAAAATTCTAATTATGATGACTCGTACGTTAGAGGACTCAATTCTATATAAACCTATACCTATCCTTAAAATTTGTTTAGATTTTTTGAATGAACAATCCGGTAACGCTGGCTCTCTAGGACAAGATAGTTACCACAACCAATTAAGTACTAGTGTGCTCGCTGGAGGTTCCGTATACCCGAGTAAGTACAGCTACCTACTTCATAAAATGGAGAATTTTTTCTGAATCATACCAACAAAAATGAAAATTTTACTGGTCTTCCTCTAGTATATATCTACAATTATTTTGATCTAGTATGATACAAAACTTGGAAATTTGAATTTTTTGAGGCAAGAAGTTTTTGATTATGAAGACTTGTTTTCCACTTGCGGTATTTTGTCCAAGAATTTTTGGTTTCAAGAATATTTTCTCTTCAACTATACCACTTCAGTCTGAGCATCCAATTTGAATTTAAAAAAAAAAAAAAAAAAAAAAAAAATGACCGTATAATCAGTTTCAAGTATGGGTTTTTATAAAAATTTTCCACAAGCTGAATACCAATTTTATGAAAAGAAAAGAAAAAATTTGTTGAAATCGCTCACGCCTTAGTTATTATGATTTGGAAGTAGGCATATTTTGAAAACTATATCACAAAATATTCACTTGCAATAAGGGCTACAACGAATATCTGGAATATTTTCAGGTAGATACCTATCTTTAAACCAATTTTTTCAACAGAAAATTACAATTATTTTACTTGTAAATGGACAAAACCGACTAAACATTTTGGATCGAGTGCTATAAAGAGCTTACTGAAAAGCGTTGTGAAATCCAAATTCCTACTTTTTAAGAGTCGTTTTTGATTACAAATCTTCCCTAAATAATCTCTTATCGTATTGTTACGAGTACACATATTTAATTATGGCATAATTTTTCTTTAAAATTACTTTGATGTATCTTTACCAGGAGAAACTTATTCTGCGGATTCTTTTTGGCAAGGATCGCCTTTAATCCAGTCGGCGATGCCCATGGCAAATTCTGTACCTTCTGGTAAGTATGAAATTATTGGGCAAAGACAAAAGATTTTCGTTACATATCTTTTGTGAGATACCTATAGCTTTAGTTGAAAACAATTTAGTACCATTCACCTGTACTTATCATGCCTAATAATTTTCATGAACAGGTTCCTATTTGGCGAGCTCTTCCATGCTAGGACCCCAGAACCCGCTAGATACGCGACCCAGAAGTTCAGTCCGTACAGGCAGTTACTTTGCGAGTCCCTCGACCCAAGGATACCAGATCCTACGAGATGTACAAGCGAAAAGTGTAATTCAGACAAGTAAATTCAATTTTCTTATTATACGTTGAAAGAAGTCTAATTTAAGGTCGAAAATACTTATGTACCGTATCGGTAATAATTTCCACACAGGTACTGATCCTTCAGGGCAAAGACTTCAGAGCCAAAGTACCAACGTCAAATTTTCAGTTCCAACAAGTAAGGACAATTTTTATACTACACCATCAATGAACTCTTGGTTTAGAATGGCATGTTCATCATAAATATGCGTAATAATTTCTTTGCAGGTCCACATTATGCGGCCCCTTCAATGCAGGGATACCAGATCCCATCCAACAGCCAGGCTAGAAGTTCAGCTCAGCCAAGTAAATTCAATTTTTCTTGCAATACGTTTGATGACCGCTTTGAGAGTCACATATCATCTATGAATAATAATTTCTGTGCAGGCCCGTATTTGGCGAATCCTTTGATGCGAGGACACCAGGACCTGCCATTGGATACGCGAGCCAGAAGTACAGTTTTACCGAGTGAGGAAAATTTTTTTTATTATACATTTGACAAACTCTAGTTTAAAGTCACATATTTTTTATACGCGTATTGATCCTCTCACAGGCCCTCATTCTAGTCTCCCAATTCAAGGATACCAGGTCCCATCAAATGAACGCACCAGAAGCTCGGTTCAACTAGGTATGATATTTTTGACTAATACGACTCTAGTTTAGAGCCGCATATATGCTAATCATAAACGTAAAAATTTCTACAGGCCCTCATTCTAGGAGTATCCCAGGGCAAGAACTTCACAGCCAACCAGATACGCGAACTGGGAGTTTGGTTCAACCTAGTAAGTACAGACGTTTGATGAACTCTTGTTTAGAGTCGCTAGTACTCATCATATGTGTAATAATTTCTACACAGGCTGTCATGTTGGGAGCCCCACAGTTCAAGGACTTCAGAGCCAACAAACCACACAAGCCGGAAGTTCGGTTCAAACAAGTAAATACAATTTTCTCTCTGTACACTCAATGAATTTTGACTAAGGGTCGCGTATTTATCACATACGTAATAATTTTTGTGCAGGCACTCATCCATCAGCTAGTTCCTCAATGCAAAGTCAGCAGAGCCAGCAGAGCCAGTCTGATAGGCAAGCCAAAAGATCAGCGGAAACAAGTAATACGATTTTCTTGCTTGGTGTTTAATACAGTTCATAGTTGTGTAGGCACAAACGAATTTTGATCGCAAATTTTTCTAGGAAAAAAATATTAAATAAACGGATAGATGAATAATTGAAAGAGAAAATAATGATCTGAATGGGAATAATCTCTAGAAGAACTTGACGCAAAAGTTTTTTTTTCTCTTTATTTTCATGAAAAAGGTTCTCGCTCCTCCCCAAGAGGAAGAATTCGGTATGCTTACTCACTGGAAGCTAGGAAGTCTTTTTTCATTCCTATTTTGACTATTATGATCATATTTCCATTCCCTCCCTCCCCCCTTCTATAAAACCATTGTCTATTCAGTGCCATATTCAAACTCTAAAATTCTTTTTGTAGTGTAATGTATAAAATTTGCCACCCCGCCCGAAATGTTGATGATTTTCTCGAATTAACTTTATTTTTATTTTCTTACAGCCCAATACTATAAGCCAAAGAGACTTCGCCTGCCATCTCTCGAGTCACAAAGAACTATTGTCGCGCCTCACTCTAGTCAGAACGATACAGTTCCAAAGGTTGACCCGGGACTAGATCCATATTATCAAGAAAAAATGGAAAAAATAGTTCGATCTTGTAAGTAAAATAATTTGTTTTTTATTGCTAAAAAATTCTCACCTACGTATACGAATTTAATATTATTAAATCTATCAAGAATTACAATAAACGTCATAGGTATCCCTAATTTTCTAATATATATTTTTATTTGTTGTAGCTCATTATCCTGGATTGGTGAACTTCTTGAAGGCATCAATCACCACAATGCTTGCAGGAAGTACGCAGTCTCCAATGGACAACGATCCGTCTACCACGTCGAGAGCACATCTAGGTGAATCAAATACTTTGACCAGAAGTACCATCCCGCCTACTTTGCACCTCCAATCGGAAGAACGACAACATCAGTCAAACTTTTCAACCAAAAATACCGTTCCATCTAGCCATCAGTCGAGAGAATGCCGAATTCAGTCGACTGTCGCAGCAGAAAATACCATTCAAACTGATGTGTCCAGTGGGAATCGTGCAATACCCAAAGAGTACTCGCAGAATCTTTCGAACATTCTGTCTGGGAATCGTGTTCCTTCTAGTCAGGGAAATGAAGACTCAAACTCTCAGTCGAAGGAGCAACAAAATCAAGTGAATGTTGCTGCAGAAAGTGCTATTCAATCGCATGAGCGCAGAGCAAGCACGAGTAACACGCCAAAAGAGCATTCGCAAAATGATTCCAATAATCCATCTGGAAATACTATTCCATCTAATGTGAACAAAGATGCGAGTTTGTGTACTAAGGCTCAAGAGCCCCGGAATCAATCACTTATGCCCGTTGATGAAAAAGCTAAGTCTAGTCTGCGTAGTTCTATTCCTCATGACACACCGAGTGGTTCACAGAATCTCTCAAAAAGTACATCAACAGGAAGTGATTTTCAAGCTGTTGTTGGTGCAGCAGGCTCACATGGTGAGGCCAATAGACTTCTTGCAGAATTAGAAGTCGTATCAGCAGAAAATAGCATCAAATATGATGCGGATCCAGTTGGTATGTTTGCCGACCTGAAAGAATTCCTAAAGGCTCAAAATATCATCAAACTTGCATCAGATGAGAAGGACAATGAGATTGAGTCTACTGATCCGGAAGAGCTCCCAAATCAATCAGATGTGCCTGCAGAAGAAGATCCTGTCCCGGAAGAGCTCCCGAATCAACCAGATGTGCTTGCAGAAGAAGATCGTGTCTATTCTAATAGTGAGTAAAATTGATAGTTTTTGCTCAGAGAAGAAAATTTTCATGTGTCAGAAAGTTTCAGTTTGAGAATTATCACAAGTTTATTAGGTTTCTGCAGGAGTATGTACTATCACTAACTTACATTTCAGCATACGCCGCGCGTCGTTCTAGAATGATGACTAATGATTCCTCTAATTTAATCCCCTGATCTCTTTATAAACATTTCTTTCAAAAATTGTATTGAAAATTATTAAGGTCATCTATGTCTATTCCAATCTAATACTTTGATTTTAATAACTCAGTTATCTACCTAAAATTTTTGATGAATAAATTTTTCATAAGATTGAAATAGTGAACGTTGCGATTCATCATGTTAAAAATTGAACAAGTAATGCGTTTCTGTAAAGTTCTGTTCAATTTTTTTAAATAAATTTTTCTTTTCTTTCTTATAGTATCCTCTTTGGACAGATATGTCTATGCGATGTCGCCATTGTCGGAGGCTTGTTTCATTGATTTGGACGGGGAGCAAGACGTGAATTGGTCTTTGTCTGATGGTGAGTACAATCAATAGTTGAACTCTAGGGCGACAATTCACTATCGCAATTCGTGGAGACACCTTGATAGGTTTAGGTATTATCTTTGGCCCTCGTTTTCATGGACCCTTCGCCAAAAGCGTCCGAACTTACCCTGCATCGAATCTATATCAACTCTTTGAGGCGTATTGAGTATTTAGCTTGCAGCCCATTACACGAAAGCAGTTTAGGACTCATTCTTTAGCGCAGTCAAGCCGTGTTTTAGAAATCTATAATTATTTAATTTATAGTACCCAACCTAACACTTGGTAAATCATATTTTGTTTCTTGTAGTCTTACCCTCTCTGGACGACTATTCTTTTGCGACGTCACCGTGGGCGGATGGTTTTTCCAGTGATCTGAGCGACCAACAAGAACGAGCTTCATCTTTGTCGAGTGAGTATTATTATTAATTGAATTCCAAGAAACTACATTATCACAATAGGATAGATAACAGGTAGACAGCCATAATTTTTGCATCTCATCTTCATAGTCTCTGGGTCAAAGCTCACTGCTAAGTACTTATAGACTGTATGAGACTTGTTAGCTCGCTTCTCGTACTTATGGCTTTCTGGTCATCTCTATATTGTCGAGTTTTCTCCTGATAGGTACCTACGCTACATTGTTCGAGGCTCAGAACTTTTCTCAGACTGATGCCCTATGTAGGTAGGCTACCATTATGTATAGCCCTGGGAGGGAAGTTTTCCCTGTTCTATGAATAGTTTTACGTGATAGCTTGGAAAATCATTAGCATCTTCCCTGTTTGAAGAGTCAATGCATGATTTTTTTTTTTTTTCAAGTTTCTACGTACTTAGATCATGAAAGGCTCTTTATGTCGATGGTACTGTGCTATTTCGAAACAAAAAAATTATAGCGATGTATATTCATGCGGCATAGTTTACATTTCAGGAGGTTTTGCAAAAACTATCAATTTTACTCACTATCAGAATAGACACGATCTTCTTCTGCAAGCACATCTGGTTGATTCGGGAGCTCTTCCGGGACAGGATCTTCTTCTGCAGGCACATCTGATTGATTTGGGAGCTCTTTCGGATCAGTAGACTCAATCTCATTGTCCTTCTCATCTGATGCAAGTTTGATGATATTTTGAGCCTTTAGGAATTCTTTCAGGTCGGTAAACATACCAACTGGGTCCGCATCATATTTGATGCTATTTTCTGCTGATATGACTTCTAATTCTTCAAGAAATCTATTGACCTCACTATGTGAGCCTGCTGCATCAACAACAGCTTGAAAATCACTTCCTGTTGGTGTACTTTTTGAGAGATTCTGTGAACTGCTCAGTCTGTCATGCGGATTAGGACTTCTACATGGACTAGACTTGGCGCTATTTACATTTTTTATGTTGTTGAAATTTGCACTCTGTAAAATTCGAGTTTATTGACATATATACATATATCTGTAAACAGTTTCATCATAAATGCATTGATTTCACTGATTCGATTTCAATTTTTTTAAATTCATTATTTAAAGCTATTACATCAATCATCACGGGTGTCAAATATTCTAAACTTCGACTTCTCCGCATGGCCTTTAACCGTCCACATTATGAGTTAGAATAGTACCTACATAGTCCTGGCGGTTGCCAAGCAGAAGAGGAGGTTCGCCAAGGAGATTCTTCCAACACTGAAGTTATACCCGAAAGGGTCGATCCCGGTGCTGGAAGAAACAAAATCAAGTGCATAAGCAACCCGCACCCACTCCACCATGGAGAACGGGGTGGCGCTGCACATGCGACATAAGCGAAAGTACCTACATAGTATAAGAGGATTCTGTTAGAGTTGCTTTCTCTCCTGAATACACGATTTTATGTGGACGTCTGAAGTACGCGTGGAAGTACGAATTATAATTCGCACCAATACCTACTTATTTAAGGCACTCTTGGATTAGACAAGTGGTATTACATTATGTAAAAAAAAGTATCTCTTCTATTTTTAGCACCGGAAACAAATGCCTCTACCATATCGATGTCCACGACTAACCAAGATCGAATTGAGCGAAGTTCGACGAATCTGCCTTGTAAGTTTATCATTTTTTCTTTGAAAAAATATTGCAACAATACTCTCATCCTTCTTCAAAAGCGTAGCCACTAAATTCTTATCCGCGCTTTCCATGATACAAATTATTCTCAAAAATAAAATGTGAAAAACTGTCCCAAAAAATAAGATTGTCACCATGCACGTTCAAAAATGTAAAGCAAAAAGTTTTAATAGGTTAAAAATAATTTTGGAAATCCCGTCGTGCAAAATTCCGTCACAGTTGGGAACAGAGGAGAATTGTGCCGCCTGTGACGGTAGTTTGTGACGCACGTCAATCACTCATTTAAAAAGCCCTATGATTCCTCTTTGTGACCCAATTGTGACGCAAATGTGCGCCGTCACAATCCCGCCACGTGACGGCATTTTGCACAACGGGCTATATGGTACACTATAGAAAACCTCTAAAATTGTGAGTTTTTTGGAGTCCATACTTCTACATAGGCCAAGTAGCACAAACCAAAATATTTCAAAGTCCTATACACCGTATCTGGCTTGGAGCATGAAATTTTGAGAAAATTGAGATCGTGCCTCAAAATTCATCTAAATCATCGAGAGTGCAAAAAAAGTTCTGCCTGGACAACTTTTACTCAAAATTCGGTAGGCCTAGACGTTTCTACTACTTGTTGACCAACATCCAAATTACTCGAACTTGAACATTAATTTTCAAAAAATCGACCGATCAAAAGCGCAAGGAAGGTACCGCTTTCTGCAAACTGTTACTCTCATTCAGTGATCGAAAGGATAAAAATTTATTTTACAGCATTGAAGAGAAAAAACCCCGAACGGTCGACACCACCAAAGCCTTCAATTTCAGTAGTACCGAAGAAGCCACGGAAATTAATAACTAATATTGAAAAAGAAGACACAAAAATTAAAGGTGATTCAGCCGTGGGTTCTCGTTCCGAAGCAAGTGAACCAGGTTGTAGTACGGCCTCAACATCAAGTTCATCGCATCGTAAAAAAAATAAGACCACTGATAAATCTCGTGAGTAGACAATAATTAGTAATCTCCAAAAGAGCATTGATATCCATCAGTTTAGTCTTGTAAGATGACTATTATGATTATTACAGTCGCCACGACTAACAGTGACTTCGACTTGTCCGAATTTTTGGTATTGAAAAAATATAAGCGAAACCGCTGAGAAGAACCCATCTGCGATGTATCTCCGAGTAAGCGAAATCAAATACCTATAGTTTATTAGCTGTTTATTATCATAATGAACCGTGGTCGATGTGCGCATAGACCATTCTCTTCATCACTGCAAAATATGCTGTACAAGTAAAACTAGACCCTTGATATCAACTTTGTGAGAGAAGGAGCAACTGAAAATCTATTTCCTTGATTCAGCTTGAGGATCAATCGGGCTCTACGGAAATTTAAGCCAATCATAAGTGCCTTGAACTTGGCTACTGGCTTGTAAGCCGTTAGCTGATTTGAATTAGCTTATGATAAGCCAATTGTCATTGGCCTAAAATTAGCTATTGGCCAAAGTCTTCGACACCGACGGCTCAAACTTTTCATTGACTCCTCAGTCACTAGCTTCTGCTTCTAAAAAAATTAAAACATATCGAAAGATATCGGGACCTATCAAAAATGTTGAAAAACATTGGAAAAATATCGGAAAATATTGAAAAATCTCGTGAAAAATTGAAAGCAACAGCTCTTATTGATCAACTACTGACTGACTGTTAGCTGTTTCTTGACATAACTGGCTGGCTTTTAGCCAGCTTGAATTAATTGGCTTAAAGCCCTTTTTGACCAATAGCTACCTACTTAAGCTGTCTGAACAAATTTCTCAAAAATATGCGCCTTTCCTTCTTTTTCACAAATCACATTTGCAAAATCGCAACATTTACCCAAGCTGACATATGTGAGGAAGAAGGGGAAAGTGCAAGAGAAAAATCCCCCTCCCCCCGATAAGAGCTAGATCCACAACCTCTCGTTCTCATGACGACGAGTGCCATTCGAACTGTCGGACAGTGACAGAGAAAGAGAGAAAAAAAAAACTTGAGGTACCTAATTAAAAAAATTATCTTTAAATCAAAGGTGCACAACTTCCGAGGATATTTTTGATTTCTAACCCCTTGATAGACGTTGTTGAGAAAACCTTTAGCTTCCTGTCAACATTGTAATTATGTGATTTTGTTATTAATTTTTTTTTCTAATTTTCAAATTTCAGCTTTTGCCGAAACCTTTTCAAAGTGCAAGTTGTAATCTCCACAGTTTGGAACTAAAAAGTCACCAATCGTGTTCTTGATATTTTAGAATATTTTTTGCATTTGATTATTGTGTAAGATTTTTTTTTTTCAACAATCCATTTGTATTTTCCTATCATTGTTTTTTGTATGAGTATGGTTTAGTTTTACTGTTTGATTCCCTACTTCCTAATAGAAGCAATTTTATTGTTTTTTCTGGTACCTTGGAGTACATTTATTCATTTACTGGTTTACTTATATGATTATTTAGCATTGACTCGATACTGGAGTGTTCATGACCTAACTACAAATATCTTGGTTTGTATATTGATGTACAGAGTGTATATTTTTTATTTTTATATGTGACATCCGAGTAATTATACTCAGATTTCTTTATTTTTTTATGTTACCTTTGAGAACAATTTTGCTTTTAATTTGCTCGACTTAGTTGTGATTCCTTAGTTCTTTCTCTTATTACTTATAAACTATAATCAACTGCGTTATTCTAGTTATAATCAATTGATTATATTTTTACCTACTTCCATTTTGAAAATATGTGTTCTTTTTACTTTGTTCATTGTTTCTTACCTACCTGAAGATGTACTTGATTTCATTTTTTTTTTTAAATGACTGATTTCTTGATTTAAAGTACCCTTAAGTTCCTTTTCTTATACTTATTTCGAGTTTTTAAGATTTTTTATCTTTGTGATAATTACACTCCAAAACGTGTTCTTTGATTTTGATACCCATTTTTGAATAATTTACTCATCAAAGCATGTATTTTTTTGGATGTGAAAATCATAATATAAAAAAAGACTGAGTACCAATTTCTTCTATGCGTTGAATTCCCAACATTTTATTTCTGAGAAGAACCACTAACAGCAGTGTATTGCAGCTGACAGATTCAGCTTTAGCTTTTGGCCTAAACATTTGACCTTGAAATATAAAACTTTGGTCTAGGCTTTTGGCTGTTCAAAAAAAAATTGCTTGCTTTTGTTTTTCTTTCAGCTTTTCAATTATTGTTAACATTGGGCACAATCAGGAGAAAAGGATCTTTCACTCAATTAAGGCCAGGGTACAACTCGATTCTGCATACCTATGGACACTCTCTGCTGTAGAGGGGAAAGAAGTTTGTCACTATGCACAGAAGAACAAATAATTGGCTAGCAACATACACGGGTGCAAAACGCGTGAAATTAAAATTAAATGGAATATAAAACTTCATTATTTTTCATTTTCTTTATTCGCCAGTGATTCAATTTAGGCCCGCCATCCGCTAGGATCGCTAATTACGCGTGTGGTTTGTTTACCTAAAATGGTATTTTTGCCGGAATTGAAAACGGCATGCTAAATTATGTATGGCGGTATATGAGAGAAAAATGAAAAACTTGGAATAACTCTTGAATGAAGCGGAATAGAAGATTTTGTTATCTCATCTATTTTGTAGAATTTTTATTTGTGAACATCTTTCAATGGATGTCCGGAAGCCAAATCTGCTTTATTCAAGGGTTAATTTGATTTTTTAACTTTTTCCCCATAATTATACTGCCATAGTTTAGCTCCCGTTTTCAATTCCTCCCTGCTTGGTAAAAATGTAGCGCGACGCTAGCGCTGTCCGGCCCAAATTCTTCCTGCGGATTCCCTCCCCCCTTGTAATTTGTAGCGTCCTAAATTGTGGGCAGCTCTCAAGTCGAATCAAGTATAGTTTGACAGGCTTCACAATCATAATATTTTACCAAAAAAAAATATATTGTTGATTTTTGTACCATTAAATAATAATGTATTGTATTCCTCTTTCTCCGTTTCTCTTCTCTCCAAACTCTAAAAAAAAAAAAACTGAGAAAGTTGCTTTACTGCTGTTTTTGTTTTTTTTTAATAAAAAAACATGGTTTAGTGCAAACTTTTCAAAATTCAGAGAAAGCCAAAATCTAGTCAAAAAATTCAGCTGAATAAAGCTTTTGGCTTCCAGAGGTGCGCTTAAAGCTCGTTTTTGGCTTTTGTCTTATCAGTAGAAATTTGGCTGAATTTGCCTTTCAGCTTCTGGCTTCCGGCTGGCTGCAGTACACCTTCGACCATATACATTACATGGACATGCTAAGGTCAGGATGTAACTATTTCCAAAGCGTAAGAGTGTGCGTCTCTTCCACGTTTCTTTGTGAAGAGTGTGTGTGTGAAATTCGATGTGCGCATGCGTACTTAGGAAAAAGTTACGGACTGCAATGTTTTGAGACAGCTTCTTATCAGTATAGCATGTCGATGTAATGTATATGGTCGAAGCAGTACACTGACTAACAGACAGATATTGAACAATTTTTACATCATTGAAAAGGGAGAGGGGAACAGAGAGAAAGATTTACAATGGTAAACCTTTCTCTGAATCTTTGATATTAAACCTCGACCTCATTACTGAAAAAAAATCATGATAAGGTGGTATGTTTCTCTGAACTCGGAAAATGTTAAGTTCGTTCCATATTATGATTTTTAACGGGTTAGCTGGTAAGTCAGCAAGTGAAAACCAAGCAGTCGAGCACGTACGTCAATATTAACTCAGATTTTATAGCAAAATGTGAACAAATTGGAAAGAAATCGTTCAACTCATCAAAGAAGGACAATTTTAACAGTTGTTACGCACAGCAATCGACGTTTGTCATTTATAAAATGGAAAAAAAAAACAAGCACACAACTCTCCTCAAAGTTGATAATTTCATTCAGTTCCTATCATTTCTATTGGAGTATAACATGAATTTTAAACATGTTTCCACTTTATCAATATTCTTAATGAATCTGTTTTCATGCGGCGCAACAATACTGGTTAGATTTGGTCAACTTGCTTCTTATTATGAGAAAAATATGGATCAAGGTAAATTTGAAATAATATTGACATGCAGTGATATTTTTACGTACTAGTTACACTTGATTCATTCATTCACAGTGACAGATTAGGCTCCTTTCCGCCCACACGCCTTTCTCATCAAATTGCCCTCTCATCCAGGTAGAAAAATTTGATGAAAAATTGAACTCGAATTTTCTATTCTTTTTCCGCCTTTTTTGCCGTCCCTCAGAAATTCGCTGCTCAACGCACGTGTGTTGTGTGCGTGTAGAGTAATCGGCTAATGTTCATTCATGAAAAATTCGCGGTATTATGACACATCATCTCCCCCTTCTATTCCAGCCAATATTCTTCACCTGGGTGTCCAGTCACAAGGGCATCTCAAAAGGAATGTAAAAATTGACAAAGCAGCCGAATAAGCAACCAATTAGTCATACCTTCCATCCCTCCTTCACGCTCTGACGTTTCTAAACAAGTTGACAAATACATACATCAACCAAGCTTGGTTCATTATTGATAGCCTAACTTAAATCTCACTTTGACAAGCTTTCCGCCTTATGGGACTATGTGTACTCCAATCAACTCACTCGCACAGAAAATAACAATCATCACTCGATGCCTATTTCGTGCCCTCATTGGAAACTGACCCCCGATCCATTCAAAACATCTATTCCTGCTTGTCCACGAAACTCTCAGAATGTCCACGTCCATAAGTACGCAATTATTATTCTTTCCATGCTCTCATTTACCATTTTCACAATCACAGTCTCTTGAATATTGTACCTCAAACATTCAGCCTCAACTCACTGGTCTACTGGCCAGTGAGTATCAGATAAGATTTTGTAATTAGATTAGAAGTCTGGAAAGATAAATGTGAATCCTTGACAACCTCTAGAAAAATTCATTTTAACAGGTAAAGACACAGAGTCAGACCCACTGAGTAATTTCGAATTGCAAGGCAGACAACTGCTCTGCGACGCCGTCATAAATGCGAAAGAATTCATGGTCAAGTATACTTCGCCTCAGTACATGAGAAGAGTTAATGGGCCAAGACATAGTCTGACTGATTTCAATCTAGCAAACAGTATTAATGGAATAAGGGAAGATATGATAAACTACCAACGATGGGGCCCGCTGTCGTACGATCATGATCCGTCATTTTTGAAATACATTCCACGTTCTGTGAGGATTGGCAGTAAAACGTTCCTCTCAATCAGGGGTTTACAATGTGTGAACTCATCAAAAATGAAATGGTACGTGACTTACGGCCTGGTTGACAAACTCATGTATCTGCTAGAGGTGCGTTCAAGTCCTAAGAATTGGTCACTTCGAATCACAGGCCTATTTGAACCGAGTGCTCTAGTTGATGAGTTTGCGCAAGAATACTTTTATCGGCAATTCAAAATGTCTGGAGGTAGTATACAAAGGTGCGATCATTATCACGCAAAAACATTGACACGCTCACAAAATAAGATACTCGTATTTCATTTTTCAATTTAGATATGACGGACCTGGTTTGCAATCTGGGTCTCGCTGATCGTTTGCGTCTATGCGGCGCTGTATTTGACGCTCTCAGTCCTACCGGAAGCCCCAAGAGTCGAGAGATCAAACAAATATACATGAAAAGAGAACGACACCCTTGTATCGTCAAGAAAGTAAAAGTCAACACAAAATCAGTCCCGATAAAGATTTTGCGCTGCTCCTTTATTTATAAGACAACTTCGACTACGCTATTTCACGTATTAGCGGATGTTCGTGAACGTGGAGCAGTTTTCGTTTTCCGAGAGAAAAACCGAGCAGCGTTAGAGTTGTACGCACGCGTTAGAAAAATTGGAGCCTTACTGAATCCAGTCGACTCGAACACGATGAGCACGCAGACTTTTGAAGCCAACTTGACAAAAGATGAAATGAGTTTGAAACGAAAAAGGTCAACTGATGTAGAAGATTTTAGAGGGTCGTTACATGGTTTTGAAAACGAAGATGACTGCATAAAAAATAAGTTTATCGCATTAGCTGAGGATGTAACTCGAAAGGAACAAAAATACATAACCTGGCTTACAAAGAGAAGAAGAGATAAGCGAAATCATTCTGGAAACGTGAGCAGTTCCAGATGTAAAGCAGTCGTGGAAAAAGACCGATCGAAGGTGAAGACAATGGCTGATTTGTATCGAGACAAATAAATAAAATTTTCCTGATAAATTCTCGTCAATTATGTCAATTGAGTCACAAAGCGTAGGGAGGACTGGAGGAAGATCTTTGGTCACCTAGCATTTCGAATTGTTCTTCATAAGTAGAGGAATATGCCAGAGCGTCTCGAGCGAACGCGAGAGTCGGTCAATTGGGCAAAATTGTCACCAGTTGACAAATTTGAGAAGACTGAGGTACAAAAAGTTTGAAGACCCCTTCCCTCGTGTATTCTAACTACATCCTCGAACATTTTTTGTCCTCAAACTAAATCCCAGCCGTCTCCCGCTTCTGAGAGCTAAAAATTGGACTTCACATAATTATGTAGTTCAGAAGTTGAAATTCTTTGAGGTATAATTGAACAAGGTTGGAAACACCCTCTCCCTTTGAGACGAATTTTCAGAGCTTGGAAGTCAACCCTTAACCAATTCCCTCAACTAGGTCAGGGCTCTCTCTTTGATAATTATAGTCATCTTTGAACAATTTTCCAAGTCAGGACCTTTACATCCAATTTGCCGGAAGGATAGCCTACGGTGGTTGCTTCTCTCGAGAGACACCTTCTCTCCCCTAAAACAGATTCCGTGTTCAAAGCAAAATATACTCACATCCACTTTCTTCAGCCCTTGCGGTCGTAAGATCTCTATTGGTACCTAAAAAAATCGATTGATTTTATTACTTCCTCCAAGGTGTGCGATTGATGTCGAGATTTGATTTCGATTAGTTAATACAAAAGTAAATGAAGATGCCTTATTTGGTGAATTCAAAATTTGGCTTTACAGGGGAGTCATGGAATGCCACTGTGGCATTATACGAGCCAGCCATGGCCTTTGACTGTACATAGGTCATCCCCGGACCATGGCTGTATACAGGGGCGGCAACTTTTCAAAATCCCATGTGTAGCAAACTAAAATTGTTTGGCAACCAAAAAAAAAACGGTGATATAATTTTATTACATTATTTTTTTTTTTTAAATCGTTTGCTCATATGTAGCATTCGCTACACCGGCTACATAGAAGTTGACACACCTCGCTGTATATGTGGCTCAGTTTCGAGCTGAGGCTGCAAAGTGAACGAATATATTTTCAGGGTGGATACTTAAATCTTACTCTAATCTTTTCCCAGCATTTAGAAATGTGGGTCTTTATTTACTTTCACCTGAAGGCACAACAAAGAAAGCTCAATGTCAGTCAGATTTGAAGGCATCCAACAGCAAAACTGTATGGTGACATAACACCATGTATACAAGAGTAGCTGAATTGTTGGTCCAAATCCTTTCAGCCAACTATGAAGTTATAAACTACCTCGTTATTGGTTCATTAAGGTTTATCTGACCTGGAATTCCATTTCTTTCGAGTGGCTCGTCATACCGGCGACAATGCAGCCTAAATTTAACGCGGATGAAAACGCTCACGCGGTCCAACGCGACAGGATCGCAGCATAAATACAAATTACAGCACTGACGAAACGCCCGGCGTCTAACTCGTGTCGCAAATTTAAATAATATTGAAAGTGCAGAGATCGTACATACTTATATCAGTAATATTTTACCAAGAATGCATCGACTATTGCTGCACAACTGACGCGTCGAGAAATGTGTTTTATGAGGTCTTTATAAGAGTAGCTCTTGGCCTTTCATGTAGAAACATGCAGAAAAAAAGTGACTGCGAAAGAATTCTTATCTCGCCCTATCTTGTCGAGATCTGCTATCTATTGTTTTGACAGCTATTTACGCCAGCCGAAGATGATGAATATTTGTAAATATCGAAAGTCTTCTTTTCAGATAATCAAAAACGTTTGTCTATATATCAACATTTATATCGAGGTATACGCTTTTATTTCGATGTATCACTTTATGGGTCAACAATTAAGTACAAATTTTTCGCGAAAAATTTGTATTTAATTGTTGATCTTCATGACCACGAAAAAATGAACCTTTAAATTTATGGGTCAAGAAATAATCGTATGAAGCCCTTCCATATACACATATGTACCTATCCCATTTCTGAAATTCTTTTCAAAATCTCTCGTAATCTCATCAGCGCGTGATTTCCACCCCAACGTCAACCAATTGTTTGCCTTTCGGTAAATATCAGCTAAAATCTTCAAAATGATAAATTTCTTCCTTCATCAATGAATCTTTCAAATTCTTAATTACGCTTACGTGCGTGTTCAGATTCATTACGTCACAAGCTGATGACGTCACCAAAGCGGACGCTGATGATGCATCTCCTTCTTCTCCAAAACAGAACCGTTATACATTTGGAAACGCATGTTAAACCAAGGGGTAAAATCTAGCCAGGACAAATCTCTATAATCTAGACTTTTGACATGTTTCATGTCTTCTTTGACACCCTATACACTAGTACCAACCCCTCCCTCTCCCTAATAATGGACTTGGAAAATTTTCGTGAATTACCTGGGAGGTTATTGAGAAATCTGCGAGTACCACCTTTTGAGTAAACATAAAAATAAAATTAAATAAAATTGAATAAAATAAAATAAAATAAAATAAAATAAAATAAAATTAAATTAAATTAAATTAAATAAAATTAAAATTAAATTAAAAATACCTAGGAGGTCATTGAGAAATGTGCGAGTACCACCTTTTGAGTAAAAATAAAAATAAAAATAAAATAAAATAAAATAAAATAAAATAAAATAAAATAAAATAAAATTGAATTGAATTAAATTAAATTAAATTAAATTAAAATTAAATTAAACTAAATTAAATTAAATTAAACTAAATTAAATTAAATTAAATTAAAATTAAATTGAAATTAAATTAAAATTAAATTAAAATTAAATTAAAAATATCTTTCCCCCTTCCCCCCTAATAATGGACTTGGAAAATTTTCGTGAATTACCTGGGAGATCATTGAGAAATCTGCGAGTACCATCCTCTTTCGAAAAAAAAAAAGAAAAAATTGAATAAAAATAATAAAAAAATGAAAAAATAAAAAAATAAAAAAATAAAAAAATAAAAAATAAATAAAATAAAATTACGATGAAATCAAAATTAAATTATAATTAAATTAAAATTAAATTAAAAATACCTAGTTTGAGTGAAAATTCTGGCACCCTATACATTATTGAAAATTTGCAAGTATCAAGCCCCTCCCTTTTTTCTTTTAGGGGCTTAAGGGACGAATAGGTGATGTGCCTCGATCGTATACTGTTTCAATCTAGCGTAGCTAGAATTGAAAGTGTAGTATTTACGACACTTTTCCGACACTTTTCCGGCGAAAAGCAGAGATGATAGTAAAAAAATAAAAATGGAAAATGGGAAGAAAAAAGGAAAAAGAACGTGATGGACCTGGCCTTGATCAGAGTAACGGGTATCGTCTTTTCGTTGTATTTCAATTACGAGGGAATTCACTAAATTCTAAGAAATGATACCGAAATGGTTTGATGCGGTGGTGCGTGAGAAATTCGAGTTATGTATCGTAGTAACATAGTAGCTAATGTTATTGGTTTTTCCGCTTTGGCCGAGACGGGACTCGAACCGCGGCTGGTTTGGCGTTAGTATTTGAATGTTTTGACATAAACACTATTGAAAATTCGCGAGTTCCAACCCCTCCCTCCCCTCCCTCTAATAATGGACTTGGAAAATTTACTAAAGAAGACTTGTACTGGAACAAGAAGCGGGACGAACGAGCGGAGCGAATGAGTCTTAGTAATCGCTTCAGCCTGAAATACATATATTAAAGTAGATTTGTACTGGACCAAGAAGCGGGACGAACGAGCGGAGCGAGTGAGTCTTAATAATCTCATCAGCCTGAAATATACTGAAGTAGACTTACACTACACCAAGAATGATCATTAGCCTGAAATATTCCAAAGTAGACTTGTACTGGACCAAGAAGCGGGACAAACGAGCAGGAAATCTTTCCTTTTTTTTATTACGTCGGTTTTGAGCGCGACATCTCAGTGTAAAATGGATCGCTCTGTATTCGATTTGTATTACTTCAGAAATTTATGCGAGAATAATGGACTTTAAATCGACCTCAAATCCAAATCGATCTAAACTCGATGTACACTCAATCCTTGTGACATCCTGCGGGCTTCAGGTTTGTCTCTATTGAAGCCCTTCGAGCCCGGGACTCCAAAAGGCTTCAACTGAGGAAATGGGGATCAAAGGAGTAATTTTTCTCATTTTTTCCAGGACCCCAGATGGGAGACGAATTGTTTACCGCGATTACAAGTTGCTTCAGGATTACTTTCGTATTTCTTATGCATTCTGTCTTGACCGTCGTTCGTATCACAAACGTTCACAAAGATCAAGGTACTAAAAAATCAAATTGCATATTCGAATTGCATTTTAATGAATACAAATGAAACGAAATGCGTTTCACAGCGCGAAAATGAAATGAATATGAAAACGTAAGGAAGAGAATGACCTAGAAATCGATTGGGGATTGTAAATGTGAAATCCCGGCTTCGTAACTGCGCGATTTAATTTTTCGCAAAAGAGTGACACAAAAATGTAATCAACGATTTTAAAACATTGATATTGCGGCTTGAGACAAATGCTGGAAATTAGTCACGTGCTTTTGTGTTTAGAGTTTTTGTCTAATACATAACTTAATCTGGGCTTGTACACCTTAGATATGAAAAAAAGATTAGCCGACTCTCCTACCTTGTTATGAAAGTTCAACAAACCCATCCCGTGGCATTAAGAAAGAGAAAATTCAGACTACTACTTAGTGCTTTTCGACTCTTACAAAAAGACCAAGACAACAAACTAGATATTTCCATATTCTGAACGTATTTTCTGTATCAGGATAATTGAGAGACGTAAGCACCACCGACTGTTCGTTTATGTGCAAACGCAGACAATTCGAATACAGTTATATTCGATGCGTTGTATAACGAAGAATCGATTAAAAATTTTCAATTGTGATACTAGACGATACATGTGACTTTTTAATATCGAGGTAAGAAAACGACATACCAGTGTTAGGGGTTTTCTGTGAAATGCATGTGACTGTCTCACACAATAATTATGTACAAGAAAACAAATTTTCCTACCTCTAAAATGTCGAGGTAGTCTATTGGCGCCTTGCATCGAGTGTAATACCACCCTTTCCACAAGCGAAAAGTCGGGAAAAACCAGATCGTAATCAATGCAAATATTTACCATAAATTATAATTTCATTTTCACTAAACAAGGTTGCTTCAAATTTCGCGTACCCTCGGGTCATCTTCGAGCCAATTTTGAATTTTGATACCACATTGTCTCTGTGACCTTTGCTCTCTGGGACTCGCTTTCTTGCCGCTACAGTTCGATCATAAATCAAATTATTCAGGAATAAATAATACCTAGTTTATGATTGAAGAGACAAAATTCAAGGTTCATTTCACTGAGCAGAATTATTATTGATTTGCCATCATTGATGATTGTAAAATACTTGCAGAAGCTCATTCCAAGTTGATCAGCTTATTCACATCATCGTGTGTTGCCAATTGTTCAGAATACGAAAAATGATTCTTTCAAGTTCAATATTTTTGCTTAGCTTCCTGAGCTTCGTTCGTCCCGAAACGGTCGAAGTATCCTTCTCCTAACGAGAATTCCCCAATAAAAATATGACTTTGCTGCTGTCCGCTAACCAAACCTATGGATCGACCTCTCGCTATCTGACCAATCGGTGAATTTTCTAACTAAGGGCGACTATCCCAAAGGCGGATCCAAGCACCTATCGGGAAATGATATTGAAAAAAAAAAAAAAAAGAGAGAGAGAAAGAGAAGGAAAAGTGGGAAAAAACTGGAAACGAAAAGAGAAAGATAGAAAAAGTAGGAAAAACGCGACTTGGGAAAGTAATTTACATGGCAACCATAATGTACCAGTACCACGAATTGAGAGAGATAGAAGTACGAGAAGTTTTCCCGCGTTGACACGGGAAATTTTGAACCCCCATTCCGATAATCCGATTTTCTAGATCCGCGACTGGACGAACTTACTCGTATCATCTACCAACTTGACGTTGATCTCTTCTTCCCACTCCTTCTGCGGAAGAAAAACTGCGCGTGTGATACAAAATTCAGAAAGAAACCATCTATTCATTCGTTTTAAATAAACAAAATGACATTGTCCCTGACTAAGGTCCTCAATTTGATTGGATGATGGATTTTCAGATTTTGCTGGATCTAAAAAGATAACTCAGCTCTTCAATGAAAAAAACAACAGTTTTTCGAATTCACTGTGGTAGATAGGAATTCCCTATTTTATTGGCCTGGGTGCCTATGGCCGGATAGGTGCGGCCTTCCAGTACTAGACAGTGATAAATTGCTGAGCTACCCAATTTTTACTTGATTACAACGAGAAAAAAGTTGATTCCGAAATTTTAATCGGAAAAATACGCAGAAGGTGCGCTTAATCATCATCGAAGCGGAGGTTAAAAACCTTCAGATGATATTCACGACGATTTTTAACACTATCAACCGAAACTGAAAATAGACTTTGTTCTTGCGAGGGTGAATTTTAGATGAGAGAAACAGAAGAGGAAGACAAATCATCTCACAGTTCGGGATATAGAGTCGTAAAATAAATTCCGTTGTTTATCTTCGCGTGCAACATATATCGTATTAGGAATTTTAGTATACTCTTAGTAACCACTAGTCTACGCACACGAGATTTCATCAGTCTATATGGGAGTATCTCCGAATTCTAGATTTTTAACGACCTTTTAATAATCGGTAGACCTATAACGTTATTTCCCGGAAAGGGAACACCGGCGCACAACAAGATCGGAATTTTATCAGTTTTTATCGGAGTTTCATCGCACAAAGAAGAAAGACAAAATGAGTGTCATCAAATTCGTCGAATGGTTGAAGAAGTACGATACCGAAGATTTAGGGCCCTCGTAAAATGGTTTCGAGCCTTACCAGCGCATATTGTATACTTACCGGAATCCACAATGTGTTAAATCATCGCGGATTGCGTGTGTAGAGGAAAAAATAGTCAGTTTCTTGGAACTTGGAAGAAAAAAAATAATAAATTCTTGAATTTCTAGAAACGGAAAATTCTTACCAAGGTAGTCGAGAAAAAATATTGTTGTATCAATTTTTCAAATTCAGCCAAATTGAGATCCAATGTAACCGTGGAATATTTTGATTTAGAAACACAGTTTGACCATTTGACAGGTTGTCAAATTTTAATGCAGAAAACTGGTAAACGATTCTCCGTTTTTGCATACATGAAATAAGCTTCTAATTTACCTATTTCCGTTTTAAAATTAAAACGGATTTTTCCTCTCATTGTCGCATTTTCAAAAAATGTCAAATAGCTGTATGACACAGTGACAGAAATCGAAAAAATTATGCACTGCGATTATTAAATTGCTTAGGTATGGGGCGGGAGAATTTTGTTCCTTTAGAATATCTCACGGCAATCGATCATACAGCCTGCACAGCAATTACGACCTAGTTCTATTTTGTCGCTTTGACATCCGAATTTTTTCCCTTGTTCGTCGTGTAGAGGTGAATGATGATGATTTTTTTTTTGTTATCGGAGTTTAATTTGAATAACATACATCGCGGTGTATGAAAGAATAAAAAATTGTTCTCAAATGTTCTCAAACATTACTCAATGTATTACTACAGTATCCTACCTTGCTCTCACGAGGGACCAAGGAGAAGAGAAAGAAGAGACGCGGAGGTGGTAGAAGAGAGGATGATAAAGACTGTGTCCGAACGAAGCATGCGATACAGCCATGCCCAGGCAAGGTCCACCAAAGAAGAGAAGAGATGTTTACTGGTGGACCAATAATATTGCCGAGTTGAGGAAAGAGTGCAACCGTCAGTGCCGAATATACTAGCATTGTAAAGGCCGCGAAGGGGCGTGGGCGGTTGCACTTGAGTACCAGCTGGCTTGCAAAAGGCTGAAGAAGGCCATCAAAGACAGCAAGAGTGCTGCATGGCAAGAGCTGTATGAGATGGCAGAGGACGACCTGTTTGGAAAACCTTATAAGATAGTGCTGAAAAAGCTGCAGAGCCTCTCAGCAATGAACCGAATGGAGCCGCATGTTGTGGGTCAAATCATTGACGGCTTGTTCCCGCAGCACTCACCACCAATGGTAACGCTGCCAATTGTAGAAAAGGATGGTATATCCCTCCTAGGTACCGAGGAGATGGATGCAGCAGTCAATAGACTGCGAGGTCAGTATTGGTCAGCTCCAGGCCCGGATGAGATTTCAAATCCAGTCTGGAGCGCCATACGCTCAGTTGACCCGGCACTGCTTGTTGATACATTCAATGCGGCAGTTGTTGGGGGACAGTTACCTGTGCTATGGAAGAAAGCCAGGTTAGCGCTAATCGATAAGAAGGATAAACCACCTGGCCTACCATCCTTTTATCGCCCACTTTCTCAGCTGGACAATGTTGGGAAACTTCTGGAAAGAGTGATAGCCAATCGACTGGAGAGCTATCTGAAGGAAAGACATATAATCTCAAGAAGCCAGTACGGTTTTTAAACTGGACGCTGCACATCAGAGGCTGGGATCTGGCCGAAGAGGATACCCGAGTCAGCAATTGCTACGCGTCAGTTTTTCTCGGCCGTCAGCCTCGACATAAGAGATGCGTTCATATCGATCGCACGGGAGAGGATACTAGAAGCTCTCATGGACGCAGAAGTGCCCGCATACTTGCTCAGGATGATCAGCAGCTATCTTAGCTGCCGAGAAATCCAAGCAGAGATGTCTGCTGGTACATTAAAGCGCCCAGTTACTTGTGGGGTGTCACAAGGGTCGGTCCTTGGGCCGCTGTTGTGGTGCGTCGCATTAACGGGATGTTTAAGGCAAAGCTGCCGCCGGGTGTTAAGCCTACCTGCTATGCGGATGACATATTGGTGGTATGCACTGCCGGAATGATTGTAGCGGAGGAGAGCAAGGTAAATCGGGCCCTAGAGGTAGTGACGCGTTGGATCGAGTCGACTGGACTTGAACTTGCAGCTAATAATGCGAAGGCCATTTTATTCACGACCCGTCGAAAGTTCAGTCCACCCACCTTTCGCCTATAACGTGTGAACATCGAGACTAAGATGAAGATGAAGTACCTGGGCATCTGGTTTGACTTGACGCTGAGCTTCAGGCACCATTTCCTGATGGCAGTGGAAAAGGCAGGCCGGGTAGTTGGATACCTAAGCCACCTGATGAGGAACCTACGACGACCGAGGGAAGCAAGAAAGAGGATCATGTAGAGCACCGCCTTGTCGATCCTCCTACATGGTACACTAGTATGGGCCGACTCCATGAAGATACCATACAAAAGACGAGAGATGGTAAAGATCCAACAAAGAGCTGCGCTGAGGTGTGTTAGTGCCTACCGCACTGTCCCTTTATCTAAAGGAGTCAGAACTCAAAAGTTTTTTAAAATGTCCTGAGTGATGATGCCAACCGAACCTAGAATACGTTTTTCTTCCGCAGTTCCAGCCAAACATTTTCTCGAGCTCTCTAATGAGTTCGGAATTTTTTGAAAAAGGAAAAGTCGAGGAGAAGTAAAGAAGCACAGAAAAATGAAGAAAGGCTTAGTGAGACTCGTGACGCACGTCATACCCATGACAAAGTATTTAGAAAAATATCAATAATTATAGCCTTTTTTAGCGGGGAACCCGCTATCCATTTTGTTAGGGGGATTACATCCTCAGAAAACGACCGCTTCCGCGTCCGAGAGTCTCTGTGAACTGCGTGACGTGACGTGTGACGCGTTATGACGTCATCAATGACCTTGACTTATTTTAAGGATTTTGAAGAATTTCAATTTCCACCGGGAGTTTCTGAGAACTGCGTGACGTGACGTGAGGTGACGTGTGACGCTTCATGACGTCATCAATGACCTTCACCTATTTTAGAGACTTGACGCTTTATGACGTCATCAATAACCTTGACTTATTTTAGGGATTTGGAAGAGTTTCAATTTCCACCGGGAGTTTCTGAGAACTGCGTGACGTGACGTGGCGTGTGACGCATTATGACGTCATCAAGGACCTTGACCTATTTTAGAGACTTGGAGGAATTTCAATTTCCACCGGGAGTTTCTGTGAACTGCGTGACGTGACGTGACGCGTCACGCTTTATGACGTCATCAATGACCTTGACCTACTTTAGGGACTTGAGAAAATTTCTATTTCTAGCCTTCATTGTAAGTATACTGAGAAGAGCCCAGCCAACTAATTCTCTGACGAGGCATTTTCGCGCCAACGTCATCGCGAGCGCGGGAGGAACCTTGCTGATTCTCCGCTGCCAATTTTCTTCATAGTTTTAGGTGCAGATTAATGAGATGAGGGAGCAACAACGTCCCCTCCACAGGAAAATTAAAGAAGAATCGCAAAGACAAAGGCCGCAGAAAAATTGCACTCTATACCTCTAGCCACAAGGGTTAAACAGTTTCAATTTTTTGCACCCCACCCTCTAAATTATTCAAATTATTCACCGACTTTCGGTTCTGAATTGTCACAAATGTGAATTACGTTCTGACAAGTCGAAAATTCGTTAATTCTGCATTTATCGGCAGTAAACCATTTGCAGTACCTCTCTTTACGAAATCCACTCCAAACTTCCAAGCTTGATGACACAAAGATGAATATTTTATTGAAACAGAATGATACAATTTATGAAACACTTTTGAAATTTTGAACATTCATTCGGTGAGTTTGTCAGCCTAGAGGCGGTAATATCTCGATTTCGTAACCAGTAGTACCGATATGAAACGGAAGATTACTTCCCGACGTAGAAGGTTGGAAATCGTTGCGTCGTTCCATCGTCAACGCCTCTCGAGTTTTTCGAATCAAATCTGTCAAATAATTGCTAGAGGGCTCGACATCGACTGTCGAAGTCTTATCTTCGCGATAAACGGATACGTGGTCGACATTGAATTTTTTCCAACAAGTTGACGGTTGAAGGAGTACGAGACGGATTTCGGTCACGTTTGTCCAAGGATCGGAAGCGGGTCTCAGTTCGAAATATTCGCGAGAGCCGGTCTCATACTGCGGATGAGACATGAGCTGCTTATGTTGAATAAGCGTTCGCCAATCTCGTTGGCCGACTATTTTAGCCAACACACTGATATAAGCTACGTAGTAGTTTTGAAATCGAATCATGGCCACTTTCACCGGTTCTTTGAAGAATAAATCTAACGCTAGACATTTTGGCTCATGCTCCAACGGTGGTGTGTACAAATGGTACAGGTAAGGTCCTTTGGTTTCGAACGACAGGCATCCTGACGCTTCATCAACGCACGGACGAAGATCTTCTTCGCTGGATATGACGTTATAGAATTCGGCTGGATTGAATTTCATCTTCGGATCGGCAGTGATGGTGTTACCGCATATCCAATGCAGATTCTTCAGACGGCAATCCTCGGATGACGTCATGATTCCTGAAACACAAAAATGAGAATTCTAAGTGAGTATTTTAGAAAAAAATCCGTGTCGTAATGAAGTTGCGTAAAAAGGAAGGTCATTTTCGACAGTTTTTTCGCCAACGTTTTGTTCTAAAGCCACTTTAATTTAACTTCTAATACTATTATTTCTGTGCCTACGAATCCGCGTACCCGCACTATTCTCTCGCGATAAGATAAGTGTTTATGATTTTTTTGTAAATCGTTTCAGCTATATGCTCTTTATAGCGCTTTGAAAACGGCCGCTCTCCCAGAACTTGACAGTTATTTCGTTTTCTACGCGCGCGAGTAAATAATTGGAATATTTTTGCGGTACATTCTATATACGAGTAGGTAGTCAAAGAAAAAATTGTCTTTTTACGACATTACTAAAAGTTACACAGATAAAAAGTTAAGCTCCGTTAATGCTAATCAGTACCTACAGTATACATTCTCGCTAATACGAGTATAATAATGTTCTATTCCTCTGCATACATATTATGGCTATTTAGAAACTATTAGCTAAGTGGAAATAAGGTCAGTGTCGGTGCTTTTTTGAAATTGATTTATGTTCTGTGTATTGGTACAATATTGTGAAGTATATTTGTACCTCTGGCACATTCGCCGACCACTCTTCAAGTTCACGGTGTTAGAAAGCATCGTTTTATTAATAATGATGATGATGATGATGATCTACAAGTGTATGATATGACAGAGAATAACGTGAGGGTATTTTCCAATAATTCAGATTGTCTTCAGAATCAGAAAAGTTGGTCAAACTTTTACCTCAATTCACACATTTGGCCAACTTGTTTTCGCAAGTTAGATCCCTACCTAGGCTTCGATTCAATAAGCCGCTTGCTTCTTTGTCGAAATCGTGTCCCAAAGATTTACTGAGAGTGGCGCTTTATGACGTCATCAATGACCTTGACCTACTTTAGGGATTTGGAAAAATTTCAACTTCCAGCCTTCATTATATCAGGCCTAGTAGGTATACAATATACTGAGTAGAGCCCAGCCAACTCATTTTCTGAGGGGGCGCGCCAACGTGATCGCGAGCGCGGGAGGTTGCGGGTTCCCCGCTGCCATTGAAAACCTGCAATGGCCTCTAATTCTTTCTTCAGTGAGGGACCTGCTATCTCTTTGGTGAGGGGAGAGCTTCTTTAGGATTTCCCAAGTGCGAACCCGAGTCCGAGCGCGTCCGACGCCATCAACGTACGTTGGGTTTGGTTGCGAGACTTGAAAAAATTTGGACCCTCGAGCCATTTATTATGATGATGAGAGGGCCTTGGGAGGGAAACTTCAAAAAATTCCGACTTCCGACCTACATATGACGATTTGGAACTTTTAAAAATTAATACTTGCGAGCGATAGGGTGGGGACTTGAAAATTTTTACTTCTTAGCTATACAGGGTGAGGTGAATGAAGTTACTACTTTTCCACAAGCTCGAACGGAAAAGTGGTGGCATAATTTGACCTCACCCGCTATGATAGGATTAAGACTTGACTTCCGAACTATGCGGAGAATTCCAGAAATTTTGACTTCGAAGTTATGTTCTATGGTCAGTTTAGGGTACGTTACCAGCCGGCGGGCCGGACGGCGAGCGTAAGTGCGTCTGACGTTGATGACGTCATCAACCTAAGTTTGGTTATGTTATGAGCCTTGGAAGAATTTCGACCTTTCTACCAAACATTCATGGTAGGAGGGGAAATCCGACCTATGTAACTGGGAAGCTATTGGTTTGGGACTTGGAAAAATTTCGACCTCCATATGTAATGCGGGTTCTCCATTCCTACTGAAATTTGCAAAGGGTCTTTTTTTTGGGGCAGTTGAACTGAAAGAGATTTGCTGGAGAAAGAGAATGAGACGACAACAAACAGCAGGTCTACAGAGATGGAAGAGCTTATAGAAGCTAGCTTGAACACGAGAAAGCCCTACTAAAGCTTGATGAAGACAACAAAATGGAGTATCAGGAAGAAGAAATTGACGTATTAAAAGAGATGGTACAACTAACAGAAACGCTTTTAGCCCACTTTAGTCCGGCTTATTGCATACAGGGAGTATTAAGCTAACTAGCTCGTACCACATATGGGCTCCATCAGTATTTCTTGGCTTACGCCCGGGTAAAATTTTCCAGGTTCCTTGATTAAGTCAAGTTCATATTGAGTACGTTATAGTAACACAATCTGAACAGAAGCTCAAACTACCCGTTGAACCATGTTGACTTCAAATCGACCCGTTATATCGACCAAATCAACGTCGATTTCGAGTCGATTTAGTTCCGCCCACTTCGACCCAAAATCGACCGCTTCTTTTCACCATCGACTCATCGTCGACGTCAACTCCCGGTATTATAGAATGAGATCGACCCACAATCGACGTCGATTTTAGGCCGATGTAAAGTCGAACAGGGTAAATAACCAGAAAACAACAAATCGACTCGAAATCAACCCAAAAAAGCAGTCGATTTTGGGTCGACAAAAAATTTGGAGAAGTCGACTCAAAATCAACTCCAGATCAACGGCGATGTACGGTCGAACACCGCAAATTACCAGAAAACCACAAATCAACTCGAAATTGACCTCTAACCTGACCAAAAGCGAAATTTTTCAAGGTCGTAAGTTTGAGCCCATATCCCGTTGAACATTTGATGTCTCCATGACAAAAACACCCTTATTATGCCCCCATCATGTATTTGAAATATCCCCAAAATATCAAAAATGCCCCCAATAAGTCCTCATGAGTGAATTTTGCGGGGAAATTTTGGGGACCTAATGGGTGAGTTTTTGTCATCAAATGTTCAATAGGAAGCCGGAGCTGAAATTTTCGGCAACAGTACCTACTCTGCCCTCAAAATAATGAAGTCAGAATCATTGATGACGTCATTGACGCAAGTCTTTTCAGTGAATGACGTCATTGATGATGTCGCAGATTTCACAGTAAATCGTTGGCTGCTCGAGATTGCCTTAGTATTCGAGGCAAATAGGATCCTGTTTCATAAGGGTTTGTTTGTTTGTAGCGACCCCCCCCCCGCAGGAAAGATGAAAAAAGAAAAGTTGAGCAAGCGAAACGAGCGAAAAATTTTGGAGGGCCTGTATAGTTTCAGTCTTCCGGACCTGAAAATCTTGTCAACGGTCATTGGCAGAAGTGATAATTTTCAAACTTATTAGGAGAGTCGAATAATACATGAAACACGATCGGCGAGTATTCAAAATTTTTCCAAACTTCATTATCGTACAATAAATGATTGAAACTTGCTTTTGTTACCACACTATTCTACTACTTTCCTAAAGATGAGAGCTACGTCCCGACTATACGTCGAGAATTTTTAATCAAATACCTAGCGCGCCATTTTCACAGAGAAGACTTTTATTTACTGATTTTTGAGGTTCTGTGCCGACGGAAAGAGGGACCGGGGGGGGGGGAGAAAGATTATGAAATTCGTGAAATATGTCATAAATTGTTGCTTCATCAGACAATATCGTGTAGGCCGTTCTTGGTGACGATTGATGTATCACATCCGCCATGCACTTTCAAAGTTGGAATTCCATTGCAAAGTCTTCAATTCTCTTGCAACCTCAACTTTTGCGTCAATGGTGAGCCCTGCTTAAAAGTGATCAATGCGTAAAAGGACTAAATAATGTAATACAACGTGCGAAAGCGAGCTAGATGTATGAATTTTCTAAAGTGTAATCATCATACGTCGGATGAATAAAGAAGTTTTCAGCTCTAAGGTAGATCAAACTTACCTCCAAAGCATCAGCAAGAACTTCGTAAATATTACACATTTAATCGTAAACACGCGTTCTAATCATGGGCTGTATCTATGCACGCTTATGGAGACGAATATCCTAATCGATGAAGTCTTGATTCTATAGTAACGTAAATAACAAAACCTAACGACGATTCTAAGACTCTATGAAACCACGGTAATTTTTCTAAAATATCCTCGTTATAGTATTCGCAATCCAATTTCTATTATTTCAGAGACGCGAGTGAATGAACGTCTATGTCGTGTCAGATGTAGAAACAAACGGTGATGAATTGACGGCGATATAACAAGCGCAGCTCTTCGTACTACCATTTAAAATGTCCTTCGCAATAACAGGGATAGTAATAATCGAGTCGAATAGGATATTTAGGGTTGCGTGAGACAGTGTCAATAGCGCGGCGTTAGAAAAGGCAAAGCCGCCCACGGCGACGACACATCGATTTGAAAAAGACTCGTATACGAGCCTCAAATGCAGGAAATACATCAGCAGTGAATTTTTGAAAAAAATCGGCGTTTGACGCGAGCATCAGTTCGAAAATTACGCTTTTACGCATTAGAACCGGAGACTGTCCCTTTGTCTTTTTGATTGATATCACAACGCTGGAAGGTATACTTCTATCACCGGAAATGTAAAGGGTATAGGTGGAAAAATAAGAACAGAGAATTAAGAGGAGAGGCCGGATGTACGTAAAATAATTCCGAGAAGTTTCGCGACATTCAAAGAAAATTAGGAACGAAATTATTGAGTTGAGACATTTGGAGATGAACTCGCCCGGAAACCTTATCGCAGGATGATCGTGTACAGACTGGAAAATGCTTCGACAGTCGGATCGTACACATGTGGAAGTCTTTAGACTGATTAATGTCTTCGAATGAGAGAGAGAATTTACACAGTTTTCACTGTTCCAGAATTTCTATTCAGAACTCAAGTTGTATTGGTTTTATTACAGAGTGTAATAACGATATCTCGAACTGCATTTATATGATTCTTCTACAACGCAGACAGGCCGCAGAAAAGCAACGACGACGACGAAGACGAGCTGTCGATCATCATTTCCTGAACTTTTGGGCTGTATTGACGTTTCTCAATTTCGAGGACCAGAGGTGATGGGGTTGATGCGCAAGAAAGGCAGAAATGTCTTCTCAGATATGTGGCATGCTAGCTCCATCTCAATCTCAGGAGCTAACTTGGTTACAGGCTCATCCGTCTTTGACTTTCAATACTGCAATTTTTTGATGCACCTATCTCAGTCGTGATGGTGTGATCCCTCCACCATAATTTTTGAGCTCAGTAAAAGCATAGTATTCTGTATGTTAGGCTAACTAACTCATGTCGTTCTCCACCTCCTCTTCACCCACTCCTCCTCAGCCTAGTATAAGCCGAAATACTGTATCTTATGGGCTATTCTGGTAACGGGCTCACTCGCTCTGTTTTTTAGCGGGAAACCCGCTATCCATTTTGTTAGGGGGGATTACATCTTCAGAAAACGTCCGCGTCCGCGTCTGGGAGTTTCCGTGAACTGCGTGACGTGACGAGTGACGCTTTATGCCATCATCAATGACCTTGACCTACTTTAGGGACTTGGAGGAATTTCAACTTCCGGCCTTCATTATATCGGGCCTAGTATACAGTATACTGAGAAGAGCCCCGCCAATTCAATTGCTGAGGGGGCGTTTCTGCGTCAACGTGATCGCAAGCGCGTTCAGCTTATTAAGAGTCGGAAACTAGGCTATGTATGATAGGAAGAGGACCAGGGAGACTGCGGGTTCCCCGCTGCCATTGCAAACCTGCGATGACCTCTAAGTATTTCCTAGCAAAGTATAAGCCTTATATAGAGTGTATCGGACTACGTTTTTAGCCTGGTTCAGCCTAGTTTATTGGGAACATTTCTGACAGGCTCACTCATTCGCTTCCTCCCTTTACCAGTATTTCTCAGCCCAGTTTAGGATTCATTTGGCTTGCTCACCAAACGGCTTTGAGTATAATTTGTTAGTATAGTGTGTTCGAGACCTCATACAAGGTATCTTGGACTGACTAGCTCATCCGCCTCTTCTATATCAGCCTGTGCGCTGAGGTAGGTGTTCCTCTTCTCCGTTACCGCGTTCTTCAACTCGTTGCTCATTTTCTGGTTTCAACAGCCCAATACCCGAATCTTCCCATCTTTTCAAATGCTCTTAGCTTCCGTAATTCACTCCTTCTTTCGCCTCAATCGCAAACTCAAGCCCTGACTATGTATTTCTTCATCCACTCTCCCTTGGTCAATCCCAATCTCTGGTACCCGTCTCGATCTCACTAAAAATTTCTAGGGTTATTTGACAAGGTTGACCGAGGGGAGGCAGGGAATCTGTTCTATGGGGCACCTTAGAAGAGCGTTTTGAGTTTTATGATGTTTGAAGCGTTGCATATCTGATTCATTAAGGAGCTAGGCGAGCAAATCTAATTGAATGAAGGGCCCTCACTGACCTCCGAGCTATATATTATAAGAGCGGGTCTTGAAAAATTTTCGACCTCCGTGCTTTGCCGGCCACCGGACGTTTTTTTTTGCCCCACCCACCTCATAAAACAGGTTCCCTAAACAGTCAACTTCATACACAAACAAGACATAAACGAAATCATTTCCTAATATTTCCCCTTCTTATCTCACCTTCTACACGGACGGGTCCAGATTGGGGCACAGAACAAGATGCGCAGTCCTTCTTCAAAAAACTCACCTGCTTCTTCGCAGTGCTGCCAGATGATAGTTCCGGAAATCCGTATCCGCCCTTCAATAGTAACAATCAGGAGAAAGGTGTCTTTCATAAAAGTAGCTGAGGTACTTTTCTCTTGATCGACTCAATATTACGAAGAACCGCACCGTCAGCCCATAACGAACAGGAGAAAAGTATCTCTCGTACCTATATCTAAGGTACCATTCCCGTGATTGCGAGAAATCCGTATTGTACGTAGAATCTATAGAAAAAGGAAAACCTGTATCTTCTTCAAGGACCAAAAATCCGTACATCTGGCATCCTGCATTCTCCGCTCTCACCCGCTTCTCTCCAGCCTGCAAATTCCTTACGCTGCCTGATTCTCTCCCATTCTTACTTGGTATCCCAGACCCCCATCTTACCAATCCCATCGTCTAGCGAGTCCTGATTCTTAACACTTGTCCAATTCTTCCTCATACTCCGTCTCTTTTCGGATACCGAGATACATCGACCTTACGGAACTTTGCCGCGAATAATCACTGCGTTCACCTTTCAGATCCACTCTCTTGTACGATCTTAAATACCATTACTGCTACCTCGTCTTCTCCTCCTAGCCTAATTTCTGGTCCCTTATCCTCCGATCTATCGTAAGAGCGTTGTTTTATTCGAACCACCCTTCCCGACGAGAAGTCATCCTACACAGTCTCACCCATTTCTCTGTAGACACCTCGTATCCTCTTCATGCCAGTGCTGTAATGGTGATACATCCATTAGGAAAGGAAGAAAAAGACAAGTGAAAAGAGGGGCTCCCTTTGATGCAGTTCAAGTTAAAACTTCAGATCGTGACATAGTCTACTACGTATTTGCTTCTTCTGTGCCCAGAGTAACGCCATAATTTTTCACTACACTCACTCATACGACCATAAATCTATCAATGCATTACGTTTGTGGTCATTTGCCCTTCATGACTTATTTGAAGTAAGTTCAAGATGAACAATCAATTTGTTCATCGCGATAACTTCTTACGATATTGAATAACGGAGTATGGAAAGTTGAAAACGGATTGTAAATGGTGAGATGGCAATGCGCCAAAGTACTTCGAACTCTCGACTTCGTTCCGTACGTTTGTAATACTCGTAATTCGCATATGTGTCGCTTGAAGAAAACAATGTTTCTTCTTTGTATGGGTGGTAAGTTGGGGTCAGCTGGTGTGTAACACTTTAATGCAGAGTGACATCCTATATTCGTCATCTTCGAGACAATATTAAAGAATCTTTATGACGAGCGTTGGATGAATGTGCATGAAGGTTAGGAAAAATGAAAATAAAAGGATTTGATGCTAAATTGGAGGATAGTCGCTGAAATTCAGAAGTCACTTCTCCTGAAGAAGATTATTAGAAGGAAGGAAAGAGGATGATATTGTAAAGTTTGGTCTGAAGTTAACTTTGCAATTTAAGAATTAGAAGCTCATCAAGCTGCATTTTTCAGATTATTCACTACGTTCTACCACTACGTCACAAAAACAAACTGCAGTTATCGAATTTGCGAACAGCATCCACGTAAATGTCACAACTACCGTCTTCCTTATGATGGAGAGGAGACCTCCGAGTGAGATAATCAATTTATAAATTGAAATTCTCAAAAAAATGACGAAAAATATACGCCACAAATTTTTAGCGATGAAATTGTAATTTAAGCTAATCGAAATTCTTCAAACCAACGATGATCGACCATTATTTATAGATTCATTAACATAATCAGTTCGCGCTTTAATTATATGCGGGGTAATAAATTTGAATAATAAAGTTCAAATTTATTTCAGCGGGTGTACGTATAGTTTTCAGATACTGGAAACATTCTATTTTTACGAGTACTTGATTGTAAAATTATTATATAGATTTTAGCTTCACCTTAAACTTATTGCACTTGAAAAAGTTGTCCATTCTTTAGAGAATCACCTGAGAAGAAAATCATAAGCTCAAATTATTCTAACTACGTACTTTCCTTGTCGTGTAGTCGTCATCATCGTAATAATCACTTTTCATTAATTCAAATGATTTTGACCTTGGAGCTTGATCGGTCTGTATGTATAAATAGCGAGATTTAAGAGATTGAATAGGGACCGGGGCCCTCGGGCTTGACTCATGGAATTTTAGGAAGGCTGAACTTCCTCTTAGTCTCTTAACCCTCCTTCGAGACATACTGCGCAACCCACGACACCGTTTTGAATGATTTGGTGGGAATAGTATTGGTCTTGAATCATAGAGTTGGGTCAGTTGTCTTCAAGACTCATTTATTTTGAGAGAGAGAGAGAGGTGTAAGTAGTGCACTAAGATTGAAAAGAGTTTTTCAGGATACAATTCTACTTTATCAGTTACTTTGACAAGAGTACTTTCGGGTGTTGTCCCCTCATCAGTTGTGTCGCAACTGGAGAACAGCGCCTTAAACGTGAGATTTTTAAGTATAATTTTGTGATCTTATATTGGCTATAACATGCTGCTTAGTGATTGGTTCATTCTTAGGACTGAATACTGCGTTACTATTGGCTATCTGGTTTTCTGCCATCTTATTGGTCAGTTCTGTTCTTCTTCTTTCGTCCAATCACTGGGCTGAATAGTCTTTTGCTGTTAAATATGATTACATTGTTCAAGAGGATAGCTTTCTTCCTCTTTGCTTTTGCAATCTCCATTTGTTCCCAGACTTTTCTTCTTTTCTGTGCCATTTTTTACATGTGTGACTTCAAATAATCCGTGCCCATTGTGGTGTTCTTTATTACAATGTTCGTCAAACAGTGACCTGACATCTTCTTTCTCCCTTGAATTTTTGTACTCCTTCTTCCTGCTCTCAAACTTTCTCCCAGCCTCACCAATATAGATGCCCCCCCGCACTGTTCTTTAATGAGCTTGTACACTCCACTCAAGCTTTCCTCATACTTTGTTTCCATCTAGTCATTGCTGATTCTCTCACCATGGGTGGGTTATTCTGGGTACCCACATCTACATCATAGCCATTGAACGACTTTATCATTCTTGAGGCTCAGTCCCGAGTCTCAAGCTCGAGTCTCAGTCCCAAGTCTCGGTCCCGAATGTCAGTCTCGAGTCTCAAGTTTGAGTGTCAGTCTCGAGTCTCAGCCTTGATTCTTGAACTCAATTCTCAAGCTTGATTCTCAAGCTTGAGTCTCAGCCTCGAGTGTCAGTCACGAGTCTTGGTCCCGAATCTCAATCTCCTCGAGCCTCAAACTCAAGTCTCAAGCCCAAGTCTCAAGTTCCAGTCTCAAGCTGAAGTCTCAAGCTCGAGTCTCAGCCTCGATTCTCAAACTCGATTCTCAAACTCGATTCTCAAGCTCGAGTCTCAGGCTCAAGTGTCAGTCTCAAGTCTCAAACTCCAGTCTCAGTCTCGATTGTGAGTTTTGAGCCTCAGCCTTGATTCTCAGAATCCATTCTCAAGCTTGAGTCTCAAGCTCGAGTGTCAGTCTCGAGTCTCGGTCCCGAATGTCAGTCTCGATGGTCAGTCTTGAGTCTCAGCCTTGATTCTTGAACTCAATTCTCAGTCTCAAGTCTTGGTCCCGAGTCTCAATCTCAAGTCTCAAGCTCAAGTCTCAAGCTCGAGTCTCGGCCTCGATTCTCAAACTTGATTCTCAAGCTCGAGTCTCAGGCTCAAGTGTCAGTCTCAAGTCTCAGTCTCGAGTGTGAGTTTTGAGCCTCAGCCTCGATTCTCAGAATCTATTCTTAAGCTTGAGCCTCAGCTCGGGTGTCAGTCTCGAGTCTTAAGCTCGAGTCTCAGTCTGGAGTCTCAGTCTTGAGTTTCAGTCTCAAGTTTCAGTCTTGAGTCTCAGTCTGGAGTCTCAGTCTCAGTCTCGAGTCTCGAGTCTCAAGCTCGAATCTCAGTATCGAGTCTTAGTCTCAATCTCGATCTCAGTCTTGAGGCTCAGTCCCAAGTCTCAGTCCCGAGTGTCAGCCTCGAGTGTCAGTCTTGAGTCTCAAGTTTGAGTGTCAGTCTCCAGTCTCAGCCTTGATTCTTGAACTCAATTCTCAAGCTCGATTCTCAGTCTTAAGTCTCAAGCTCGAGTTTCAGTCTCGAGTCTCAGTCCCAAGTGTCAGTCTCGAGTCTTGTTCCCGAGTCTCAATCCCCTCGAGCCTCAAGCTCAAGTCTCAAGCTCGAGTCTCAGCCTCGATTCTCAAACTCGAGTGTCAGTCTCGAGTGTCAGGCTTGGGTGTCAGTGTCAGTCTCAAGTCTCAAACTCCAGTCTCAGTCTCGAGTGTGAGTTACGAACCTCAGCCTCGATTCTCAAACTCCATTCTCAAGCTCGAGTCTCAGTCCTGAGTTTCAGTCTCGAGTCTTAACCTCGAGGCTCAAACTCAAGTCTCAGGCTCGACTTCATCTCATAAAATTAGCTCAAAGATCGACTAAGTCTTATCTCAAGCGCGAGTCTCAGTCTCGAGTCTCAAACTCAAGTCTCTGGGTCGAGAAGTGCCGTCGCCAGGGGGTGGCGAGTAGGTATTACCGCTTCAGGCCTCGCGCTATTGCTGGCCTCGCGCCGGCGAGGGGAAAAGAATTAAAATTGTCTAAATTGAAAAAAGGCTCCATGTAGAAATTTTGCTTTAGGCGACGGCGCTGATTTAGCCATACAAACGAACCAATCACTAAGCAGCATGTTATAGCCAATAAGAACACAGTGTCATAGTAGTGTAAGAATAAGATTTTCAGCGTGAACAATCACAGCACAGTATTATTATAGCCAATAAGATCATAGTATTATGCTAGAAAAACTCACGTTCAAGGCCTTGTTCTCCAGTTGCGACACAACTGATGATGGGATAACACCCGAAAGGACTCTTGTCAAAGTAACTAATAAAGTAGAATTGTGCACTTGAAAACTTTTTCAATATTAGTGCACTACTTACACCTCTCTCTCTCTCTCTCTCTCTCTCTCTCAATATATCAGAGTTCCAATATTATCGAAGATACTTCTTGAATGAGCTATGTATTTGGAAAATAGTATTTGAGGTACCGCATTCCTCGGATCCACAATTTCGTTGGACGATGAACGAAACCGAAAGTTTTCCCAAATCAGTAGATGTATCCACAATATTTCCTCTGGTTTGAGATCCATCTCAAAATACGTCAGTATTCAAACGTAGGTAGACTAACGGAAAACGGATCTCTTTCAAAATTCTCATAAGTGTATCGTCGAATTCCGTCATCGGGGATACGCGGAAAGTCCGATGTTCAGCGAGTAAAAACACCTATTCTCAGAACGACAAGGAAGACTGAAGATATTTTTCATCCGAAAAAGAAAAAAAAAAACCGGTGAATGATCTCGAGTGAACGACACACGGCATTATGAAGCGTAAGCAAAAGATCCAGTATGTCTCACGAAATATTATCTATGATTAATGGCGCAAATAAAAGTATAGACGAGACAGAAAGGGCGAATGAATTTGGATTCCGATGACCCGCTGTCAATAAATTTTTCATTCAAAACTACATTTTTCGACAAAAAATTCGAATTTTCAATGGACCACGACATATAAGGCAGCATTGTGATGATAATGCAAATACGGTTCTTCGTTCTGAGGCTGTACAAATAATATAATCGCCGTACGAGCCGCTTCACATTTTGTGTCCGAGCATTTCGATGATAATAAATTATCTATACGTTGACATAAATCTCGCCACGACACGTGAGGAACGCCTCCGCGTCCGCTGCGGGTATACCTACCGAAAATACGCGACAAGACCTATCCCTACAAGAAGTTTAGTAACTGGTGCCTTTTCTGTTTACGCCATGGCCAATAGGTCGTATAAAATAAACGACAAGGAAAACTAATTAACCCTTTTTCGATGCAACATCGATGCATTATAATAATAATTGCTACTCGCGGTCGTTGGATTCGCTTTATAGCCACTGACCGAGTGCCAGATCCTCCTTATAGCGAACACGAATCCGAAATAAAGAAAGAGAGAGAGAAAGAAAAACTATTACAAACGGTTCAATAAAAGAGTTATTTAAATCACGAATAAAACCAGTTAGAAAATATGTTAGGAATGTCGGCAATTGCAGAATGAAATATTGAATTGGCAGAAGTCATTGACCATGATATACACAGGCATTATGGTATAGAAAAACCGCAGCAATAAACAGTACAGGTACCGTACATTCTCCTCGGTTCTTTTTTTCTTTTGGCGAATTCATAAGAGTCTTCAAAGACGAGCTATTTTGTTTCGATTCTTTCTTATAATCGCGCTAAGTGAAGGTAAAAATGACTTTGTGCACACGTGAGATAAGAAAGAGTTAGGGAGCTGAAAAACAATTCGTTACGCTTCTCGAGTGCGCAAGTGTTTTCCCATTTTTTATAGAATTATATGCGATATAGCACCCGATATATGTGTACATACTATAGATAAAAGCCTAATCGCACACGTATGTATAATTAACATTTTTTCTCCACGTTATTGTCGTGTACGGTATCTCTCCAATTTCGGATCGCACTTCTGTTGATATAACTATAGGGATGGCGTCGCATTTATCGCAATTTATGAGTCTAATTAGAAGTATTTTGGCGACAGGAAATGTACGTACTAATGTAGAACATCGTACCTCTATCCTGATAAATGTGAAAAAAATTATTCGTGAAGGAATTCGGGTGACCCGTTCGGTTATCAGCCCACCCAAAGGTGATGATATCGCCGTACAGGAAGTACTCGCCCGGTGAATAATGACTTTCAAATTTGTAAATGCCCTAAATGTGCAAGTTCTGAACGATTATTCTAAATAGCGTGAAAATCGAGGATAATTTATAACTACTTACTGTACTTTTGCGCGATTAAAGTATATAGGTACAATTTTGTAATTCGCATTTCACTGCAGCCTACGTGAAATTCGCACGAAGTGCTAGGTATACTGATTAGAGAACCATTAGACTTTTATCATTCAGACCACCTTCATGCATGTAGACCTTATAAAGAATTGATAAGGAATTTACGCTCACCTTGCTACAGGCTTGAATCCCGAAAAAGGTGATTTAGGAAAAGTGACGGAGCAATAAATATTCGACATTGAACAGTTAGTTAGTTTTAGAACTTGAAAACAAGTCACATTACGTAGATCACATTATAAATCCTTCAAATTTTTATAGGTAGACATCGACAACGAGAAATGGAGTCAGCATGATTATCTCGATCATTACAGACGACAATCCCCCGGACTGGACAATATTCACGCAACCATGCTGAAAATCCTTCAGCCTAACTCACTTCCGTATCTCCTCTCCCTTTTCAACTCCATCCTTGCTCAATATCTACCAATATTTCTGGAAAATCCATCCTGAAACTCGGCTCAGCCCCTCTCCTTCCAGCATCATATCGCCTATTAGCATCATCCAATGTCCTCGGTAAGCCTTTCCAACAAATTTTGAACAAAAGGCTTCTTTGGTATCTAGAATCGAATAACCTTCTTTCATATTTCCAATACGGCTTCAGAAAAGGATGAAACACCACCCAATCTCTTGTCGAACTCCAATCGCAAATCAATAACTCTACACTATGTCTCTCCATCTTTTTTGATCTCCAAGAAGCCTTTTCCCGGGTTTGAAGACATCTCATCGTAAGTAAATTACACGAAATTGGCCTTGGAGGTAATCTCTCTAATATTCTCCAGAGTTTCCTTCACGACGAATTCAAAATACAACCTCTACCCCTCTCCCTGTCGAGAACGGTGTGCCCCAGGGAGAGGTATTCAGTGTCTTGCTCTTTCTCGTAGCTATCAACGACATTTCAAAACTTGTTAAATCCCCCCCCCCCCTTAATGAACGTCCTCTTGCTGATGACTACAACTTTTCTACCTGTTTCCCGAGTCTCAAGAATCGCACCGAAAATTAGTAAGGTGCGTATTTTGCAAAGGCGATGTCCTAATATCTACTACTCTATATCAGGCTGATTGTATACAGAGCGGTGGTCCTCCCCACCCCCTTGCACGGCTCAGAATACTGGACTATATACCGCAGGCACATTAAGGCGTTTGAAAGCTTTCAGCTCAAAACCCTCAGGAAAATCCTGAACATGGGCTGGCAGGAATACATTACGAACCTGGAGGTCCTGTCGAGGGCAAGCTGTCAAAGTGTTGAGGCGTTCATACTCAAGGCGCGACTGAGGTGACTGGGGTGTACCCGCCCTAGGATGCCAGATATACGGATTTTTGGTCCTCAAAAAAGATACGGGTTTTTCTTTTTCAGCGGATTTTCCTTACAATACGGATTTCTTGCGAGCAAGGGAAAGCTACCTTAGACACTACAATGAGAGATACCTTTCTCCTGCTCTTCATCGGCCGATACTGCAGTGCTTCGTGATATTGAGTCGATCGAGAGAAAAGTACCTCAGCTATCACTATGAGACATACCTTTCTCCTGATTGTTATTAATGGATCAATCAAAGTTTGTAGAAATCTGTTTTTAGGTCTTACAAAAAATGGCGGATACGGATTTTTGAAACTACCATCTGGCAGCACTGCACCCACCGCATGGAAGATGACAGATTGTCCAAGCAGTTACTGTATGAAGAAATGGCATCGGTGCGAGATGATAACATTTATCGGTACTGCGGCCAAGTGGAGGGCAAAAGTACAGGTACAAGGACTTCGCGAAAAAAACCATGACGCTATGTAACATCGACCACAGGACCTGGGAACGGTTAGCGGAGGACCGGGCAGAGTGGAGGATGGCCGTCCATGGAGGAGCGTTACACTTTGAAGAGCAACAAACGCTTCCTATGGAGGAGACGAGGAGAAATAGAAAGGCGCGTTAAAATGCGACTGACTCGGCAGCTGCACATTCCTGTTGCGTTTAAGGACGTGATTGTGGGTCCGGAATTGGGCTCCTGAGCCATCAGAAGGCGCACTACGTTCCGTCAACAGTAGTGGTCTGAGAAGACCCTATCCCTCGCACCTGCGAGGTGATGCACCGACGACGACGACTAGGTTTTATACTAGCATTATAATATGATTATACTAGTCATGAAATATTCCTATGCTGGCTCACCAAAAAGGATCATACTAGTCTTGAACTAGAATTTTACTTTATCAAGGAGGGGAGGGCGAACGAGCAGAGCGAGTTAGCTCCCCAAAAGTTTTTATCTTGAAATATCCTAAATTGGACCTACACTAGACCTAGAAAAGGGGCGAACGAGTGGAGCGATTGTTCCCACAAAAGCCACTGGTTAATAAGGAAGACATGAAACATGATCTTTATTCATTTGGCTATGCCTCAGCGGGGAACATTACATCCTCAGAAAATGTCCGCATCCGGGAGTTTCTATGACGTGACGTGTGACGCTTTATGACGTCATTAATGACCTCGACCTACTTTGGGGATTTCGAAAAATTTCAACATCTAGCCTTCATTATATCAGGCTTAGTATGTATAGGGTGCGCCAAAAAGACAGTCAACCGGGGAACTCCACGAAATTGTCGTGGCGTCCTCCCGGAGTTTTTCGTTCAACTGTTAACATCTTTTTAGCGCACCCTGTACAGTATACTGAGAAGAGTCCCACCAACTCCTTTGTTGAGGGGTCATTTTCGCGCAAACATGATCGCGAGCGCATTCAACTTATTACGTCATCATTTTCAAGACTCGAAAACTAGGCTATATAATATGATAGGAGAAGGACTTACAAAAATTTTATATGAAAAGAGAAAAAGAAGGAAGCCTAGAGCTAGCTTTTGACATTGTTTAGATATAGATTTTACAGGATAGGGGGGTGGGGACTTGAAAAAATGTCGGCTTCTCTAACGGAGTTGAACAAGGAACGTAGCGAATTTGGCTAAAATTTACTTCAAAATTGAGAGTTGGGTCAAACACATGTAAAACTTCCATCATTAAGAACATAGGTAAATCAGGGAGATTGTGGGTTCCCCGCTGCCATTGCAAGACCTGCAATGGCCTCTATTTCGAGTCATCTCCTTACCAACAAATGCCACCGGGGGCTTTGTTTCAAAATTACAAAACGAAAAAAGTTGAATGAATGTAAGAAAAAAGATAAGCTGTTTTTATCATTAGCGGAATGCAGCACTCTATTTTGAACAAAAGTAGCGAACAAAGTGGCGGCTAATGGCACGCAATCTCAGTTTAGATGCAAGGCGTTGACCTTACGACACACTACGGTACCCAATTTGGCACGTCCGGAAGTGTCCTACTGAACAAAATCAATCAATCAAACGTTTAATCCCTTGAAGGTGCATGGATAGGCAACCATACATTCATATATGTTAATGCTATAATTATGTTGATTTTTAATGCCATTATTGGGAAAATATGTACAGAACGGTGTTTCTTCATGGTTAAACTTCGTAATTAAATGAATTTTTGGCTCCAGATGGGAAATAATGAGTTGGTTGAATTTTTCAAATAGACAAAGAGCTGCTGAATTACATACGTTTCCATGTCCAACGAAAACTTATATTTTTGGATCAAAGTTCACCTTTTTTCAGTTCTTGACCGAGGAGGAGTCGTAGACAACGACAGGCACCACGGGTGTCTCTAGATGTCTCTGTTTGTACCTACTTCTCGATATTCGAAATTGTTTTATGTTCTACTCCTTTGATGGTTGGATTTTCCACGTCTCTTTCCTACCGTACATAGCTCAATATTAGAGATTCTTTCTAATCCAACTCCGTGAGCGACGATCAACATTTTCAAAAAGACCCAGCCTCTGAACAAGACTCTTTGTTTAAATATACCTACGTTTCAAGGTAGCAAAGGTTAACAAATTTTCCAAGTCTCTAAAGTATGTCAAGGGCATTGGCGTCATAGAACGTCCCATCCTGTCTTCCAAAGAGTACACGAGTTATTTAAATAAAAACCAATTACTTATTCGCAATGGAAGGAGGGGGTCGTAGGATTCCCGATCTTGATCAACAATTTGACGTCGACCGAGAAAAATTTCTTTCAAAGTTTTGATCGAAATTGCGTCCATATATTGTTGAAATCGACCTCACGTCGACGTCGATATCAGTCCAATACTGTGGCGTCACATGTCGGCTTCATTTCGACTCATTTGCCTTGTCGATTTCAAATCGAGTTCTCCAATTTTTGCTATCGACCCCAAATTGATTACTCTGTTGAGTCAACTTCAAGTCGATTTTCGGTTTTTTAACAATGTATGCTGGTCAACTCAAATCAATGTTGTTCTGGAGTCGATTTCGAGTCAATGCCTCCAAATTTTTCTATCGACCTGAAATCGACTGCTCCGTATAAAGGTTTCCAATTCGATTTGTAGTTCTTTGGTAACGTACAATGGTGGACCTCGAATCGGTCTCATGGAGTAGAATTTGAGTCGACTTCTACAAATTTCTTCATCGACCTAAAATTGACTGCTTCGTTTGGTCAGGTTTAAGTCGCTCTGTAGTTCTCTGGTAAGATATACGCCGGTCAACCTCAAATCGACGTCTTCAGTAGCGTATTTACGGAGGGAGGGGTGTTCCAGGTCCAGATTCCCCCCCCCCCCGAGGGATACACTGAGACATACGTTTGTCAAGTCTGAAATTAATAAATTATAGTAAACTTTTCTCGTAGTGGTCCCCTCCCCAGAAAAATTTTCTAAATACGCCACTGGACGTCTTCAAATTTCTTTATTGATCTGGAATTAACTGCTTTGTTACGACGGTCGGCTTTTAGACTTGAAATTGACCTTAGAATGACAATCTAGCTGTTGATGTACAGTCATATCCTTAGAGCGTTCTGTGTGATGATTGACTTCGCTAAATGTAGGAGCTAGTATGGAAGAGAAGATGACAAGAGAAAAGAGGAATCTTACCACCATGTGGAATATTGGCCCTGCTACGTACATGATATGCCTTGCCTTTGGAATAGTTCTCTATCTAGCCTTCAGTCCGTAGCTCAAAGGTTTAAATTTTAGCACTTTATATGCTTACAAGATTTGGGACTAATCTTGGAAAAACCATTGCAAAAAACCATCACGGTTTTGGTACGATGGGGTCATCAGTGACGTCCTCAATCGGAAAGGAACGTTTTTTCTTCAAGATAGAAAATTTTCGGCACTGCCGTCAAATTATTACAATTTTTATTTAAAAAAATGTACCCGACGTTTCGGCCTCGCCTATATAGCTTTTCCCGTCACCTCCATTAACGATACAGATTCAGGCAAGAAATTTGCCCAAGTTTTTTAATTATGTTAGGTTAGATCTTTGTTATCGGACACCGACGCGGAATTTTCTGGTGATGTGCGTACTCGAGTTTCCTGCTGAAAGTTTCAAAATTAAGATTATGTTTCAACTTCAAATTCCACTAAGGGGAAGTGCTGTCGTAACAGACCTCAAAATATCAGTTTTATAATTAGAGGGAGGAAAAGACTATGAAACAATGAAAATTTGAGCAACTGTCTCATACTCGAGGATTCCAAGGTCAAACCTCACTCAAAAGGAACAAAAATATCTTTGCTATCAAGATTGAGTCCTGAGGTACAGGAGGATACGGTAAAATGATAACCAAATATTGAGTCCTATAGTGTCGGGCGCAAAAAAATTCAATATCCAAAATAATCAAGTCCCAAGCGTCGGCAGTACATGACGAAATTGAGTCCCGGGGACGCCTTCGACACAAGAAGACACAATTCAATTGTATACCCCTCCTCCCCACCCGATACTTTAAGACTAAAAACAGGTAGCCCCGCTCGCAGTACTTATTTCCGATATGCCCCGGTAGTATAATAATATTCATTGAAAATGTTTACACGCCTCATCAGTGATTCAGTTATTTAAACATCATCATTTTTATCCGCGTAAAATACCGCCTCGTCATCTTCTTATTCTTTCCGCATCTAGTCAAGGTTGTGATGATAGATGAAGATGAAAACGAGGTTATAATTCTACTTAATTAACCATATATTATACTAATTTGATATGAGGATTTTTCGACTCCGCAGATGGTGAATCTCATCTCGCGCCTCATTTGAATGAAATTTGTCAATGAAGAAGGGGGAAAACGAGAAGCCGGTCGGGCGACGGCGAAACGAAATATTTGATGGATATAATGTATGGCATGCGATTAAGCTCACCCGCCTTTCAACGCTTCATGAAAAATGACCGAAAAGTCGATACGTTTCACCAAACGAAGCCGTCAAGTCTCCAGCGTCGTTCGTCCTTCACTGTCTCAACTGCAAAATGTGTGCGCAAGTTCGCGAACGGTGCCATTACCATCGAGCGAGACGCTGACAACGTCTAGTCAAAATAAAATTCACGGCTGGTATTCTGCGATGATGGTAATCACCCGACCGCTACAATTCCGTCTTGTACGGGTTGGGTTCAAGGTAGCCCACCTCGCCCGTTATACACATGCGCTTTGCGTACGTCTTTTGCTAGCGAGCCTCTTTTCACTCGTCTTCACTGGGAAAATGATGCGATAAAATTAATGATCGTCGACATTTGGAAGGCGGAGATGGAACGAATTACCCTTTTTCCTCTTAGTCCTCGTTTGAAAATGTTTTTTTTTTTTTCTTTAACGGGGTGAATGTCCGCAAAAGAATTACGAGATCAGAATATTTGAAGTAGAAAGGAAAATTTTTTCAATTAATAATACCGGTAATGTTGATAATTACTCGTACAAAGACGTACGATACAATTTTGCAAAAACAAATTTAAGCATTTGTTTTCTGTTTGTATTCGTATTTTCACGCGGCTGTCTCAAATCGAGTGTCATTCACATTGGGTTATTTTTTTTTTTCTTTTCTTTTTCTTCGGTTTTCATTTCACTCTGCGATCGGTAAATAAAACCTTTTGGAATGTTTTTGACGTTTATTTTTCTTTTCTTTCCTGTATTTCGATGAAAATTGTATGTAAACATTTCGTTTAGGAAGCACTCGAGGCACACGGTTGTTGACTACAACCGCATTGCGTGTACGTGCAATTAATCATACGAAAAATTAAACAATCGAACGTCAGCGACCACATTTTGCGAATATACCATTTAATGTACGAATTATTACAGTCATTGTTTTGTTTTTTGGAAATTGTTCACGTTAATAGGTCGCATTAATTGTATAAATCATACGAACAATTCCTATCTCGATTTCGCGTCAAAATTTATTAGCTACGAGGAAATTATTTGAATTTCAGTTACCCTGATACCCTGAGGATTGGAAAGCTACTTTAAATTCTATAATGTACCGTATTTCTGAACAGAATTCTTTTTTTGTTTTAAATTTTGTATGAAGTTTAGAATCTAATACTAATAGGAAACGTGAACTTTTCTCCTTTGTCACTGCAATGGATTCGTACGAGCAAAATGGTCTATCTTCAATTTGGGAGATTTACAATGACACTGGGGTTATCGACTGAATAAATCATTGCGGATTTCTCGTAGGAATTAGGACAGGAAACATGGAAAAATTGAGAATTGCAAATAAACACAAACCAGACGAGTGCAAATTGTCGAAAAATGGGTGATTGTTGCAAAAAGCAAGCGGAAGAAAAAAGACGGACACTTCATACTTCTCCATCCGGCCGTATTATTTACCGCAGCTTCTTTGCCTCACTGCCGCACCTAAAGTTGGAGTTGTCAGAATTTTCAGAACCACTTACTTTGCTGACATGAAGAGGATAGTTGACACAATCGTTGATACATAAAAATAATACCACCTCAGACCACTTTTGTTGCCTTAGCTAACTAGCATCGTCTCATAGGGTTGTTCCCGCGATATTATCTCACACGAGAAGCTTCGTTGATTAGTAGTAAAAAATTTTCTGGCATAGCCAAATGAGTGAAGATCGTGTTTCATATCTTTCTCAGTAACTACAGTGGCTTTTGGGGAGCTTTTTCGCGGATCTAGTATAGGTCCAATTTAGAATATTTCAAGACTAGTATAGAGCTAGTATACTGTATAAAATTTAGTATAATGAAGGCTTCAGTCTAGTATATAAGGTCATTTAGCCAGACAGACAGACGTACGGACGCACGGAAATTTCAATACCAGAATAGGGATCAGGATTTCAATTTTTTTTTTTTCAAATTCCAGGGTAAGTGTCGCAAATTAGAGGTTGACTTGAAGGTTAAGGAAAAATTTAGAGGCCATTACAGGTTTGTAATGGCAGCGGAGAACCCACAACCTCTCTTTTTAATGATGAAAGTTTTACAAATCCTCCTCCTATCATATATAGCCTAGTTTCCGAGTCTTGGAAATTATGACGTAATAAGTTGAACGCGCTTGCCATCACGCTGGCCCAGAAATGCCCTCTCAGCAAATGAGTTGGTGGGGCTCTTCTCAGTATACTGTATATTAGGCCTGATATAATGAAGGCTGGAGTTTGAAATTTTTCCAAGTCCCTAAAGTAGGTCAAGGTCATTGATGTTGTCATAAAGCATCACACGTCATACGTCACGTCACGTCACGTCACGTCACGTCACGGCACGGCACGCAGTTCACAGAAACTCGCGGATCCCCCTAACAAAATGGATAGCAGGTTCCCCACTAAAAAGTAAACTCTCCTCCCTGATGAGTTCGAAGAACGAATTTGTTGAGAAAAGTGTCAGTGGTGATAATATAGTTCAGAATTTTCAACCTCTGCTCCCTAACTACTCTTGGGTTGAGTTTAGTGACAAAGCGTCTTACCTCCTGGAGAGAGATTTAAAATTCGTTTTACCTCCTCCCAACACCGCAGCACACCTTATTTAAGTGCGAGGTGTGGAAGCGTGAGCAGGGCAAGCGTAGTCGGTCTCTTCAAGAGATCGGGGGCTCCGTTTGTTTCGCGTTCGTTTTACTCTCTTGGAATATATTGTCTTCCCGCAGATAAAGTGCTTGACCCAAGTAGCAAGGCATTCGCCACGCTAGATTCTAAATGCATTTGCAGCCACCGTCATGAAGAAAAAGATGGACCGGGAATGGAATAGGCAAATGCAGAACCACGCTATGTCCTACTCGACACCCGTGTACCTTCAACATCCAGATGTGCACGAAGAAGAGGAGGATCGTCCTTGACATAGTTGAAGAGAAACCAACAGCAATCCAGTGTCTTATCTAAGATAGTGGTGGTGCTGTTGTTGTATGTTCTAGTGTTTTCTGCGTACCAGGAGGCACTGCAACTTGGCAGTTGCCGAATAGAAGAGAGGGTTTGCCTAGGAGATTCTTCCAACACTGAAGCGATACTCAAAAGGGTTGATCCCGATATTGGAGGAAACAAATGCCCCCTCAGCAAAATGAGTTGATGGGGCTCTTCTCAGTATACTGTATATTAGGCCTGATATAATGAAGGCTGGAGTTTGAAATTTTTTCAAGTCCCTAAAGTAGGTCAAGGTCATTGATGTTGTCACAAAGCATCACACGTCACGTCACGACAAGGCACGGCACGGCACATCACGTCACGGCACGGCACGGCACGGCACGCAGTTCACAGAAACTCGCGGACGCGGACGTTTTTTGAGGATATGATCCCCCTACCAAAATGGATAGCAGGTTCCCCACTAAAGAGTAAACTCTCCTCCCTGATGAGTTTGAAGAACGAATTTGTTGAGAAAAGTGTCAGTGGTGATAATATAGTTCAGAATTTTCAACCTCTGCTCCCTAACTACTCTTGGGTTGAGTTTAGTGACAAAGCGTCTTGAACAACCCGCACCCACCCCACCATGGAGGAAAGGCGGCGCTGCACAAGCGACATAAGCGACCTTCTCCTTACAATGGTGATGCTTTCACAAACGTGGTTGCGGATTCAACGATAAAGATAGGACCCGACTTCCGTATCCAACAGAAGTGCGCCGAAATAGTCTGCAATACCCTTCTTCCCGCATGAATAATAATTGGTGAGTGACGTGATCAAGGGATTGCAGAAGAAGTTAAGGGAAGAAGGGGTTAGTAATTACAATGGCTGACAAAGGTAATGAGATAGTTGTGATGGAGAAGTCTTCGTATGATTCTAAAATTTTATGATGTACTTGAGCAGTGCGTGTGGGGCGAAAGAGAATGACAGCTTTAGTTTTTCAAACCATATCAAGGAGGTTCGAAGTGTCATCAATAGCAGTACGGTTATCATTAAGAGTGAGCGAGTAAAGAGATTCATTCTAACTCCTAATCCCCCCTCCTCTACGGTTCACCTAAGGTTCATAAAGAGGATAAGCCGATGCGACCCGTTGTCTTCAATATCTTCTCCTGCCTACTTCCTTGCTAAATATTTAGATCGTTCGTTCCAATTCCGTGTCGAGTTTGAGTCTTCCTACTCTGTTAAGAATTCTTCTGCCCAAGCCAATGGCCTAAGAAATGAGCTCCTCCCTGCAGGCTCGACCCTTTGTTCTTTCAACGTCGTAGGCCTCTACCCTAACATCCCAAAGCCTGTCACTATGCAGTGAATGGGAGAACTCCTTTTGAACCAAAACACTCCACAGGCAGAGTTGAGTGAGTTTTCCGATTTAATGAAGTTGTGCTGGTCTCTTGATTTCTGCAAATTTAATGGTAAATTCTATGAGTTTCCTGAGGAGGGGGTATTCCTATAGTTTCCCCTTTAGGTTCCCTCATCCATGAGGTTTTTATGTCCAAGTTTGAATCCGACCTCTTCTCCTCTGGCCATCCTTCATTCCATAAGATCTTTTATTGGTGTAGATGACATACTACGAGTATGTACGCGGACTGGTCCCCGAGATCTCTGCTTGGAGATTCTCATGTACCTAAATGAGCTGTACCCATCCATAAAGGTTACTTTGGAAGTTGGAGGCTCCTCGATTAACTTCTTCGACCTAACTGTCTCCAAAAAAGACGGGGTCCATGAGTTTGAGATCTATAGAAAAGATAGGTCGACCGATGTTTTAGTCCACGGGTCGTCATTCTGCTCTGTTTCCAACAAATATGCTGCTTTCAACAGTTTGGATCATAGACTTACTGGCATTCCTTTGCGTCGTACTCCCTCCAGAAAGGAGTTACTGACCATAAAACATCTGACCAGGGTGAATGAGATTCACTTGGACACAGCTAGACGCGTTGGTGCGTAGGAAGATTATTAGGGAATGCCTCGACGCTATTCCCATTTTTGGGGAAGTTTTCTCTTCAATTAGACCGGGCCCTTCGCCCTTCCGGCTTTCGACCTGCGTTCTACAACCCTGTCAGTGTCAAAGGGTTTTTGTTAGGTTAAAAGATTGAATTCCTGAAGATGAGAAGAGCGGAGTGAATAGGTTAGAAGGTGAGGATTGTGAGGGTATTTATAATGCGGAGACTGGTCGTCAGCTGGAGATTTGAGTCGAAGAGCACAAGACAGCCTGGCAGAAGGGTAAAGAGAAAGATTCGGCATTCGCTGACCATCTAATTGCTAATGAGCACTGTTTTCGAGAGGGTTCTGAGGTGCTCCTCCCCAAAGAGTTCGTCCCTGAAGTAGGTCAAGGTTACTGATGACGTCATCAAGCCTTACAGAAAACCGTTACAATTTATTTCGGAAGCAGCTCCAGTCAAAACAACCTCCGGAAAACCGTCAGAAAACCGTAACGGTTTTAGTATGAAACTTGTTCTATGTGGAGAGAGGAGGGTTGAAAAAATTTGCCGTTCACCGGCCAGTCAGAATGACGTCATCAGATCATGACTTCACAGAATCCGGTGACATCATCGGATCATGATGTAACAGGGTCAATTCCAAAGAATTTTCCAGTCCAGGTGAAGTTCACTGATGACGTCATCAGTCGTTCCCACCCCCTTCTTCCGCTTCATGCAGTATACAAATTGTATACTAGGCTGATACTAAGTCCAAGCCTATTTTATACTAGGTCTGGGCTTCCTTGTTTCCAAGTTTCTAAGATAGGCCGTTAATGACGTAATCAAGCGTTCGTACCTCTCTTCTTTCGCTCGTATATGATCGACTCTGGAACGTCTATTTGAAGTTGACCAGCGTGCATTACCAGAAAACTACAAACCGACCTCAAATAGATGAAACAGAGGAGTCAATTTCAGGTTGATACAAACTTTGGAGTTGTCGACCCATAATCAACCTGAGGTCGTTTTCAATAATATATCGAAGCAATTTTGACCAAAACTGAGAAAGAGGTAAATTCTAGGTCAATTTGACGTCGTTGATTATCGGTCAACCCGGGGTACGGACTTCCCGCCCTCCCTCCCCTGTCGCAACGTCATTGCTAACCGATTGCCCAACGCGATCCGATTTACAACACCTTCAAGAAATGACAGTGACATCGAGTGTCAGCTTGCTCCGAAATTTGGTGAGAGTGCAACTTCGTAACTCACCCTGTCCTCATAGAATGTGACAGCGAAGCTTTCCGTAATTCTCACATTTGGATGCTTATAGATTGAAATACGGGAAAGCGCACAAAATCCTAATTGTCTACATTCCGAAGGAATACTGGAACGATTCTACGTGTATATCGTCTCACGAGTCATCTCCACCATAACCTTTAATGTAAGCGCGATATATGAATCATACTTCCGAGACTAGCTCGCGAAAAACCGGCTCGTGGGAACCGTAGAAAGAAGTTTCTAATTAAGTATATCGAGAAACGATAAACTCGTATATATCAATAAGGACTCGGTTGAATTTTTTTCTTTCATTATATTTCTTTCCCCATCTTTATCATTCGCAAATTATATTTCAGCCCAACCGCGTGTTACGTGCTCGTCTTCATTCGCCGGAAATGAAGAATTGTTCGTGATGTCAAAAGTCACCATCCGTACTTCGCCATTAGCAGTACTACGGCATCTTCTCACATGTCGCTAGAATTATTGCACCACCTTCCTGTCTGAATCAGAAATATTGACAAAGAGAGGAAGACAAGAAAAAAAAAAAAACGTACGCTACAATTACGTCATCGAAAGTTACCACCAGTCTTTATATAAATTGGCTTTTATTTTCGGCGCGAGAATATACTTACCGCATACTAGATACGGTCTCCGTAACATTGTGGTAATTATAAATAATTGTCAGAGCCGGTATAATGCGGTGCGAGTACGAACCGCGTTTGTGAAGAGGAGCGAGAGGAGAAAGAAAAAAAAACAGTCCAAAGAAAGAAAACGAAAAACCAGGCAGAAAACAAAGTCTTCTGCCAGATCTCCTATTACAAATTGAACGACCCTGAACCTGTCTACTTCGATACAGAAAAGAAGAAGAGAGAAAAAAAGTATCGCCGGCGTTGAAGAGAAACTCTACCGGTCGTATTACTCGACGAAAAGTTATAACTTCATTGATCCAACCACGAGGAAACGGGTTAATAAACTCGTCGTTTTAGGCCGAACCAATTTTTTGTAATATACGCCACGCTCTTCTCAGCTCCGAGTGTACTAGCGGAGTACAACTCACTGTACTCGCGGTCGACTACTACCTTACTACAGGCTCGGTAAGCGTGAGCAACGGTACCGGTACTTCTCCCGCCAAAACAGTACTACCAACATTAAATCATCGCTTTACTCGGCACACACCTACTAGAGGGAAGAAGTTCAGATCGGGAAGAAGAAAAGTTTGGTGACTGCTGTCATGTCAGGCCATTTTAAATTGACTCGCTCGTACTACGAACGTGTTTTAGCCTTTTCGAGGCACGTTCACGGTCACACAAACCGATCTCACTCTGTACACGAGTATTTAAAGCGCGTTTACGGGGACCTGAGACGATGCTACGCTGTAAAATGTAAACAGCATCTTTCCAGTGTTTGAAGATGCGCATAAGAAGAGGAAGAGTTACCATATTATCATCTTTCGATATCCTCTATTCAAAAATACGTTCATCCTTATTTACTTTCACTACTTTGATATTATTTTGAAATACGAGTAATAATACGTCAAGTATTCGTGGGATATGTTATGTAACAAATAATTTTATTAATTTTTTCCTAAATTCAGGAGCACCTTTTGAATGGATGAAAGTTTGAGATATAGCCTTAAGATTTCAAAATCTTACAAATGGCCTATGTCTACATGATACGATAAAGCAATCTATAACGATTGAGAATCTTTACGTGGAATGCAGATTTGAAGGAGGGCTTGGAAATTTCACTTGAACCTTTTTCGGACAATCTGTGACTTTATTACGCTGACTGAAATTTCGGACAACTTTTCAAAAACACAAATTTTGTTATGGATGTGTGTTAAGGATGGGGGTCATTTCGAGTGAGAAAATCGCGATACAACGTCATAGGGATTTGAGAAAATTTTTGTCTTCTTCTATGCTTGAGGCTTGTACTTTGCTGCTATAGGCAAGCATAGGTAATACAATTTTTCTTCGATAACGAACAAATAATCCTTCATATCTTGAACACTTTTTCTAGTCGCCTCCAAGTTGAGAAATCCTGTCAAGGAATATTGACATGTTTCATGTCTTTGCTCTGACCCCTTGCATGCGTTCGTCCGTGCAAATGACCTTGGGACTTACAAAAATTTCAAAAAAATCCTGATCCTACCCCGATTTTGAAGTTTGCGTGCGTGCGTACGTCCGTACAATTGACATGAGGTCTCTTAAGCTTCATTATACTAGCCTTGAATCAGTATGCTGTAGTATTTATAGCCTTCATTGTATAGGCCTAATATGATCCCTACCTCAATTTTGAAATTCGCGTGCGTGCATTCGTCCGTCCATACAATTGACCTTGGGTCTCTGAAGCTTTCATTATACTAAGCTTCAATCAGTATGTTGTAACAGTAAAACCTCAATATAGTGCGCCTCTAACGAACCTCGGTATAGTACGAATTTTGCCCGGTCCCTCGAATTTGCCTATCTAAATGCACAACTCGCTATAGTGCGAATAAAACCTCTGTATAATCCGAAAATAGACACACTGCGCTGACAAGAATACATAGAAAAACCCGGAGAAATTGAAAATCAACCAATTTTCGGCTTCTAACGGGTGGCTGGAAAAATTCAAGCGGAGGCATGATCTATATTACCGTCAAATTTCTGGCGAAACGGGCGATAGTTTAAATAAAATCGAACTTTCCGTAATTTGTAATGGTTTAGCAACTACTCGCCAGTCTCATATTACCGTTTTTTTTTTTTCAAGTACATAACCTGTAGTACACATATAATATACAGTACGTAACTGCATTACATGTATGTGTGTACTTGTTTTCAATACATGGAATTTGGGCGTATAGAAAGATAAAGGATTTTTTGGCGTTGCCAAAAATATAAAGATCATGTTTCATATCTTTCCGCCAGTCGTCTTAAGCTCTTCAAAAATTTCCGAAATTTCCAGCCTCTTGTCCTAGTATGAGTCCACTTTAGAGTATTTTAGGCTGACTGTTTTCTGGGACTCTCTCGCGGCACTCGCTTGATGTAGTATAAGTCTACTTTGGAATATTTCAGGCTAATGAGCCATCTTGGTCTAGTGTAAGTCTACTTCAGTATATTTCAGGCTGATGAGATTACTGGGCCTCACTCGCTCCGCTCGTTCGTCCCGCATCTTGGTCCAGTACAAGTCTACTTTAGTATATTTCAGGCTGATGAGATTTTTCATAATTATTTTTGATTTTATTTATATTTTATTTTTTGATTTAATTTTTTTTTATTATTCTTTTTTTTTTTTGAGAGAGAGAGAGAGAGGATGATACTCGCAAATTTCTCAATGACCACCCAGACATTTATTTTTATTTTCAATTTAATTTTTTTGGTAAAAAAAAAAGAAATAATAAAGGAAAAATAAATAAAATGAATGAAAAAAAAATAGAATAAAAAAATGGAATAATAAATAAAAAATAAATTAAATAAAATAAAAATAAAAATTAAATTAAATTAAATTGAAAATAAAAATAAATGTCTGGGCGGTCATTGAGAAATTTGCAAGTATCATCTTCTCTCAAAAAAAAAAAAAAAAATAATAGAAAAAGATTATTTCGGTCTAAAAAAGAGAAGTAATAAAAGAAAAATAAAATAAAATGAAAATAAAAATAAAAAATAAATAGAGTAAAAAGTCCCAAGGTCACTGCCGGCCGCCCGAACGCCCTGGAGAAAAAATTTCTTACAAGTCCTTAACCTAACCTAACCTAACCTCACCCAAAATTCTTTCAAGTCCTTATACTAACTAATAAAGAAGTACCGGAAAGATCAAAATTCTTCTCAGTCCCAAGGTCACTGCCGGACGCCCAGACGCCCGGTCAATTTTCAAGAATTAGGGGGTAGAGAAAAGACATGAAACAAGTCAAAAAGTAGCGCTCACTACAGGGCAAACAAGCCCTCCCTGAAGTCATTACCCCAAAATTCATCAAAGTAGACTCATACTTACCAGACCAAGAAGCAGTGTGAATTCCCCCCCCCCCCCCAAAGTCATTAGCCTCCAAAGAAGACTTATTTATTCTAGCTTTATACTAGGCTTCAACAAGACTTATACAAGACTGTGAGCCTAGCCCCCCAAGAGCCAACTCGCCCCCAAAAGTCAGTAGCTACTAAGAAAGATATGAAACATGATCTTTATTTGTTTGGCTCTGCCAGAAAATTCCTTCTCACTGAAACTGTAACAGCGTCAGTAACAGTAACAGTAGTTGTAACGGTAACGGTAACAGTAACGGTAACAGTAACAGTAACAGTAACAGTAACAGTAACAGTAACAGTAACAGTAACAGTAACAGTAACAGTAACAGTAACAGTAACAGTAACAGTAACAGTAACAGTAACAGTAACAGTAACAGTAACAGTAACAGTAACAGTAACAGTAACAGTAACAGTAACAGTAACAGTAACAGTAACAGTAACAGTAACAGTAACAGTAACAGTAACAGTAACAGTAACAGTAACAGTAACAGTAACAGTAACAGTAACAGTAACAGTAACAGTAACAGTAACAGTAACAGTAACAGTAACAGTAACAGTAACAGTAACAGTAACAGTAACAGTAACAGTAACAGTAACAGTAACAGTAACAGTAACAGTAACAGTAACAGTAACAGTAACAGTAACAGTAACAGTAACAGTAACAGTAACAGTAACAGTAACAGTAACAGTAACAGTAACAGTAACAGTAACAGTAACAGTAACAGTAACAGTAACAGTAACAGTAACAGTAACAGTAACAGTAACAGTAACAGTAACAGTAACAGTAACAGTAACAGTAACAGTAACAGTAACAGTAACAGTAACAGTAACAGTAACAGTAACAGTAACAGTAACAGTAACAGTAACAGTAACAGTAACAGTAACAGTAACAGTAACAGTAACAGTAACAGTAACAGTAACAGTAACAGTAACAGTAACAGTAACAGTAATGGTATCAGTATCAGTAACGGTACCGGTAACGGTAGCGGTAACAGTAACAGTAACAGTAACAGTAATGGTATCAGTATCAGTAACGGTACCGGTAACGGTAGCGGTAACAGTAACAGTAACAGTAACAGTAATGGTATCAGTATCAGTAACGGTACCGGTAACGGTAAGGGTAATGGTCACAGTAACAATGACAGTCATCAGTAACAGTAACAGTGACAGTAAAGGTAATGGTAAAGGTGACGTTAATGGTAGCAGTAGCAGTAACAATAACCGTAACAGTAATGGTAACAGTAATAGTAATAAAGGTAACAATAACGGTGTCAGTTACAGTAATAGTAACAGTGAAATGGTAATAGTGACAAACAGTAACAATAACAGTCACAAAGATAGTGTAACAGTAACTGCAACTGTAATGGTATCAGTGATAGTAATGGAAAGATTCACAGTGACAGTAACAGTAACTGTAACAGCATTGGTCATGGTGATGGTAACAGAAACAACAGGGATGGCATAACGTAATGGGTAATGGTCATATAACCATTTTTAACTTATCGCATCAAAAATAAGAGTTACGTTATTTATAACTTTACCAAAATATGCATTATTGATATTGGTAAATAACTTGAAAAAATTCAAGTTCATACATTTTTTATTTGTTTTGTACCATAAATTTTATTATTACTCGTACAACTACCACACGTACACGGTAAAATAATGAATGTGCTCTCCTAAGCCGTCAAACTTCTGTTGAATTATTCAGAAGTTTGATTGCCTGGTAGTTAACTTGTGAATGTAGTTGATGTTTACAGCTATTTGAACATCTCTCGACCTCCTCTTGAACGATTATTATCTTCAAATCCTGATGTACACTATCATTACGCTGGTAGATAGGCGTTTGTGATTGATTGTAGAATGAGGTTGTGACGTGGCTGCACCTTCTGGACGTTGGATTGACTAGCTGCTTCCCACAGTGCTATCCCATATAGCTAGATTGTGAGAAGAGGGTTGATACTCAAATACGGCAGAAAACAATTTTTTTTTTTGAAGAGTATTTCCTGTGATGTTTTTATTCATTGTTCTAGAAATATAAGTGAATGAGGTGGGTGGGGTAAAGACCCAATGTTACTACTTACATATAGCCTGATGAACGGAATTTTCCTCATAATCTCTTCCCCTTAAAGAGATTGCCTGAAGGTCGACACTTTTTAAAGTCTCTAATGTATTGATATAGCTTGATAGCCGAGATTTCTCCACGCCCCTGAAGATGGGTCACAGCCCCTCTCTTCCTCATAAACGAGGGACCGTGGCTGGTGAATATTTTTTCCAAATAAACTTCCCTACCAGAGGTTCCCTGCAGGAAGGGCTGAAAGTATAAGCAGAGGTAGGACATGAGCGCTTATAAGCTTTCCGTTTTTCTCCGCCTATCAAGAGGGAGGGGTTGAGAGCGAAAAATCTAGGATGTTCTGAGTTCCCCCCCCTCCTCAGGGGTGAACAGGTTTGCTCGAGCGTAATCAGTAACAGTGTTGATTTTCTTTCATTTCTTAAGACGTTGCAACGACGAGGCGAAACGACTCCCACACCCTCTTAATCTAAACAACTCCCTTCCCTAAATTTTTCCTAGTCGCCCTCCTCCATAATTGGCGAACGGACTCGGTTGCAACGGACATTGGCGTTGGGGGAGCGCCTGTAGTCGAATTTAATGAGGAAGCTTTTGTCAGAGATTTCATGGTAGTAGAGTTGAGGGTCGTACTCACATTTCATACCCAAATGATGACTTTCTCCAAAATACCAGAGCGAGTGAGACGATCGATTGTCTGTACAAAGATGGTTTATATTTTGAGGCGAGCTTGAGATTAGACGACGAGATGTAAAGAGTGTTTAGTCTCATTTCATGTTTTTGGACAAGATCAAACTTCTAATCGCTTACCCGTAAATACGTTACGAAATTTCAGTTTTTATTTATTCAAGAGAAGCTGAAACTTTATTAGGAAACCCTGAATTTTCTTCCCGCACCATCGCGAAGAAATTTTATAGGATACCGGTACATAAAAAAACAAGAAAATAACACAGCAATAAAAATGTTTCACAAAAGGAAGAATAGCATCTATCGCACCTATATATTCTGCTAATCTCATCCTTACGTTCGATATTTTTTTCCACGTACGGTCATTACCACCTCGCATAGGTGGGTTCAATTTTAGGAAATACATACGTACGATAGCGAAACTCAGATGTGACAAATCAAAAAGTGAAACAAATAATTGACGAAATGTAACCGATTCGTGTAACTCGTACCGTAAAATCGAGAGGAAACCGATACAGAGAGGGAGAAAACGTAACACATAGAGAAGAAAATTAGCAAGGACATGGTCTCAACCATCGACCATATTCAAGGCCGTGGGTCAATGTTTCTTCCTCGATGTTGGAAAAAAAAATATGGTACTCTCGCAAGTATGTAGGCATAGTCGGGCGCACTACGTACGTACAATATAAAACAAACCAGTTTTTACCCATTCTAATACAATATTTATCTCGGTGAACAACACACAATGAACATACAAATAGTCGTACACGCACTGTATCGTGTTGCAAGATTACAATATTGTCTCTCCGTTGGTATACGAGTATAAAAGGCACACTTAATGAAAATTGGAAAAGAAGAATCTAGCTGATACACACCGCACAGTATGGTATTTGTATACACGGGATAAGTGCGATATTTGTAAGTGGTTTCACTGGCGTCTTCTAAATTTATTTTCTTCCGTGGATTGAATGTGAAATTAGGGATTCTAATGGATGAACACTTAGTCGGTAGTAAATCTAATTTTGAGTAAATTAGAAAAAATTCAATTTTTCTATTGAACGCGTACCGCTGAAACTTGATTCACGAGCATATAATGCAATTATTCTCTTTTATCGATCAACCTCCGTCTAGAAATTTACTGGATTTAGAACACGGAACAACGACTCTACAAAAGTTTTGTCATCAAAGTCTATTCTAAGAGTTAACAGGAGAAGTGGTTTAGAGACGTCCACAACTGCATGAACAAGGTGGGCTTTCTAGCCTTCTGGTCTTGATCTATAGTTGCTGCCACTTCAGTGTTACTCACTTGCAATACTTGTGAGCATCATCGTTTTCAGGCACAAGCTCTACTTTTCAATAGGTACTCTGTGAGGGATCCTCCGGTCGTTAAGGCTTGACGAAGGGGGGTCATTCTTGAAAAAACGTCCGCCGTCCGGCCGGTAGAGGTTGAAATTTTTCAAGTATCCCTCCTATTACCTACAGCTGGAAGGTCAAATTTTTCCAAGTCCACCTCCTTTCACCTATTCGAAGTTCCCTCCTACCATACAGTATATAGGGTGCGCCAAAAAGATGTTAACAGTCAACCGGGGAACTCCACGAAATTGTAGCGAAGTCCTCTCGGAATTTTCCGTTCAACTGTTAACATCTTTTTAGCGCACCCTGTATACTAGTACAAAACTAGTATACTACAAGGAGGAGTCCTAACCTAGTTTAAATCCAATATAATGTAAGTTGACTCGACCCCTTCAATGAGCCAGATATGCAATGCTTCAAACACTATGAAAATCGGGAAAAGCATTTCAAAAATATCCCTGCCTCCCCTCATTCAACTCCGTTAAAGAACCCTTGAATTTTTGATGATGAGGTTTTAGAAAGAGAATGCTTAATGAGAAGAGTTGGACGATACTTCGTTGACAAGATTATTGTCAATTAAGAAAACTAAGAGGAAGTCCGGCCTAAGTCTTTGATTTTACTACTTTTTCAAGCGCTTCGTTTCCTACACTCCTTTAATAGATTTCTCATAACTCCTAAAAATGTAACATCTCAGTTGGTTCAATGAATCGCTGTAAAAGGCTCGTGAACACGATCGCCCATTCCTCTCGGGAAATGATTCGACTTTTCAATACACTCGAAGGTATACCAGCGAGCGGTATACAAGAAATGTACGGTAGAATAATCTCACCACACTATTTTGTTTTCCTATTTTAGATAATAACCTCGTACTAAACTCGCAGTATTTAGCGTACGTTGAACACGCAGCGCAGGTCGTTGACTTTCGAAACTAACGCAGCGCTCCTAGTAAATGATTTACACGCGTCTAAACCATTTAGAGACAAGAAAAAATATCCTCCTTGTAAACAATTACATTTGCGTCTTCACGTAATACCGTCGAATATGTCGAACGTTGATGATTACTAGTTTACTGTGGGCTTCCACCCCTTCTAACTGGTTTTGGAAGAGTAATCATTTTCGTTTCATTTATACTCGTAAATGGTTCGGCGAATACCTGCGTGTACTAAAGATAGAAGAATCAAATACTATGTGTACATTGTACGCGCACACATCAATCTAGGCCGGCCATCTCTTTTGAATCTTAATTTGAAAATGATTTCCCGAGGGTGAAAAAGAAAAAAAAGTTCCGTATTATTAGAAAACGCACCAAATTTCAAATCTCTATACTTGGAACGAAATTGTTGGCTATATGCAGGTAAAAAGGTAAGCGTTCACTTGAGCAATAGGAGATGCTGTCAACTATATCAAAGGCGAAAACAAAGATGGATGAGCGCTGAACGATGGTGTCGGGTCATCAATTTACTAATGGAAAGAAATTGATGGTATCATTGAATTTTTGGTTAAACTACGGCCTAACAAATCTCAAATTTTCGGAAGGCCAAGTAAAATAATGACTATTTCACTTCGAAAGATAAGAAAGTAGGATGTATAGGTGGAAGAGGTGGTTATAAAATGAGGGTAGCAGAAATAAGCCATGAAATATGAAAGTTGAAAGCTTTGTTAAAAGACGATCGAGGAATATGCAAAACATATGCCATGAGATTTTTAAAAAATTTTTCTATGCTCAATTTAGGAAGATCTTCTTACAAATTCCTCCCTTCTGATTTATTATTAGGCTACACAATATTTTTTTCCTACAAGTTCGTCTAGCACCAGTCAAAAATCAAAACTAAAGGATTGCAAAAGATACAGATCGTTTCCCATTCGATGATTGACGATTCGAAGAAGTCCAAATCTAAAACTTCAAGCCTTATTTGTCACACCTACCTGATTTAATTTCCTATCTAAATCAATAAAACGTGGATGTTTCGATACCGTCGAAACATATATAGAGCGTGATGAGTTGTAAGTAGTGCACCGAGAGTCAAAAAGATCCCTAGTATAGAATTCTACTTTCATAGAATCGATACGATTTTCTAGATTATAGCTGGGGTACTCAAAACAAGTAAACATTAGTTTTTCTTAACGAAAGCTATAGAAATTATGAACAGACCTCCAGCCAAGCGAGGCAAGAAAGCAACTAAACCAACGACCACTGAGGACAGGTACATCGCATCGCAGGAAACCAGAACTATTAAAGTGGGCGCTATTCAAATGACGAGCACAATGCGTTTGAAAAATGAGTTTTCTCCGTGGAGAAGGACTTCGGACCATTCTTTGAAGCTGTGACCGTGGTCCTCAAAAGCTGGTTCACCTACATTCTTCTTTTCCCATGCTTTCCTATGTTCAGCCAGTATTATTTTGAGCTAACCGTCAGTCTCACTGATGTAAACTCTCTCATACAATCACCGCATTCCACCTCATAAACGTCACTCCTCCCGACCAGTGGTGCCGGGTCGTTGAGCTTGACGAATAAACTTATACCGGATTGAGATTGTAAAACTCGGGACGAAAACCAAAGAGTCGGAGGAAATGATCGAATCCTAGGTACTATCTGCAAAGGAAGGTGGTAGAATCGAGGCAACTCCTTGTAATCTTCCTGCAAATCGTGAGCTCGTTATCCAAATTAACCTCATTCACTCTGGTGAAGCACTTCACAGTCAGTAACTCACTGTGGAAAGCGGACGGCTGCGGGTCAGTCTTCTTCTCATCAAGCAGTCTCCTATAATTATAATGGCTTCAAATATTCTTCGCCATCTTCTAAAGTTGGACAAAAACCGGTATCTTTGAATAACCGGTAAATCGATACATATTTGAAAATTATTGTCACCAGTATACCGGTTTTTTAAGCTTTGGAAGAACCGGTTAAACCGAATTTCAACTAGAGCTCAAAAAATTTACACTGTTGCCACCAGGAGCGCTAAAAGCATGGGTTCATAGCGGTTCCGGAGTGTACTGAACCAACTATGGAGCGTAATAAACTTGTGTCTCGTGGTCATGCACTCGACTTTTTCATTCTAAGCAACAAAATTATGAAGAAGAAAAACAAAAACCGATTAAAACAAGGTTAGAACAAACGCCAAAAGTCGAAACGCGCGATTTGCAGGCTTGCAGCTTTGCAGATTCGACGTTCCGAGTCACTGAACGCTCCTTCCAATCATTGAATCATCGATAATTGATTTTCCTGTCTTTTCTCATGATCTATCAAATCAGCAGAATAGGTGCTTTCTTAGATATAGGAAAGCACCTATTTTGCTGATCGGTTTATCACTGACCAGGTCTGTTTTCCAGTAATGGGTCAGACATTGTTGGGACATTGGTTAACCGGTATTCCATCCAAATACTTGGTTAAGTACTCGGTTATTCACTTTAGGAAATTTAACGATCTCCAGGTTTTTCAGCGAGCACATAACCGGTTAAACCGTTAAAATAACCGGAGCTGCTCAACACTACCATCTTCCTTCTCTCTTGATGTTTTGTACTCCTTTCACCTGATGTCGAACTTTCTATCAGTCTCACCAATGTAGATACCATCGCATTGAGCATGTACACACCCTTCAAGTTCCCCTAGTCCATTCCTCCGTTTGGTTGTCGCTTATTCTCTTTGCAAAGGGTAGGTTCTTATGAATACTCACATTCAAATCTCAATCACAGAACGCCTCCATTACCTTCTTTTTATACTTTTCTATATATGGTATTGATCCAGAGTTTTCTCTCACCGTACATGTGCTCCCTACTTTGCTTCCATTTTCCCAAGAACTTCTTCAACCACTCCTCTACAGTAGCCGTTAGCTTCTGCCATCTGCTTTACTATCGTATTTCAGTTTCTTTCCTCTTCTCTTCATTGTTCTTCATAATAGAACTTGCTTAGTAGCACTGTGAGGTGGTGGTAGGAGTCGGGTGGAATGATGGTGGGTGCTCTATCCTGTAATTGTTTTCCAGCGTGACTCTTACACAGGTTCACTTAGTTGATGGTCTCACATCGCCCTTTTCTCCTGTGAATTTGATGCTCTCCTTCATCACGTTCGTTTCCAGCAGGAATTGGTCCACCTAACTATTAGTGCCTCACCACAGAATCAGGATATCACCCACACGTATCTAGCCCAGTGTTTTACCGAGTCTCTGTAACTAGCTAACTTTTGATATCTTGTTTTCTGGGTCATTCATAAATACCTCGGTCAGTATCGATGGCAGTGGTAATCCCAGCGCTAGTCCTCTTTCCTGGCTGTGGAATTCGTTTTTTGATTGACAGTAGGAAGAAGGAAATTAATCATATTTGCTTAGCCTCGCTCTCTTTCCTTCTTTGCCTAGTAGTTGCCCAAACCAAGGAGTAGAGGAGATGGTAGAGGTTGAGGGCCTTCACAGAAGTAAATAATATTCAGATGTACAGGCTGTGCATAAGAGGTGAACATACTTGAGCGCCTATGCAATTACCAGACTATCCCCCTGGTCCTGGAGATAGAAGCCGTGGCAGTACTCACAGCGGAGAAGAAAGGCTGGCCCACAGGTCAAGGACTCTTTAACAGACAAAAATACTACGCAGAGCTATTTCCCGAATATCTGGACCCTGAAATTATCCGAGTATGGCAGCTACGGTGAAGTAGGTGCATCTCTAAGGTGAGCTCCCAGACCCCGAGGGTTGTCTTCTATTCAGCTCAGACTTTCAATAGTCGCAGCTGCTTCAGATGTCACATATTTGTTAAAATTTAAAAAGTCACCTCTTGAAAGTGAAGGTCAGAGGGTGGAATCATAAGGCAATTCCCAAGTTATAAAAAGTACATGGAAAAAAGGGTCAATGTTCAAGAAAAATGATCTAGATAATCGGATCTTTTGCCTGGAGAAGAGAAGACCTTTCCTCAAGATCGTTTGTTTTTAATATTCCTACTTTTAGCCCAGCATAAGCATTATATTGCATACTCGTTCCCCTGATTCTTATTGTAACTCTGGTACTCGCTATCTATTGATCTTAAGGCGAGGAAATTGAACATGCAATCAAACGATTACGTGATACAGGAAAAGGGCCAGGTATAGAATGCACAGACAAGAAAACCTCGAATAAAATGCTAAATCTTTGTGATTTTTTAGAAAGCCCATAGTGGGATAAAATCCGCAGATCTTTGACCTTAATCTTTCGAAGTTCAAGCTAACGTTACGGGAATATTGGACAGATGTTCAAGACAAAAAATCCATGATTAAAATAGCCAGAACCAAAATTTACCCCGAGAATCTCTCTTTAATAGAGATCTACGTTTTTGAAAGCGGGCTACTATTTTAGTAGGTACAGACGTAATTTTAACGTGGCACGGGGTCTCGGAGTATTTTTCAAAATTTGAAGACAATTTTTTCAAGAAACGCTAGCATTGTGCTTTCGTCATACAAGAATTAAATGACTCCGCAATAACAACTCGAAGTTGACAGTCAAGATTAAAAAAATCTACGCCAGGGCACACGCTGTTTCCGCGCATATAGAAAGAGAAATCTTATATCGTCTGAATTTTTGATTTTTCACCGAGTAAGAGGAATTTTTAGGACAGGTGCGACAAAAGAAATTCTGTCTAGACTTCTATTTTTGTTTTCACATTACAGCAAGGGGGCGGGAGACGGTTTTAATCGCGTAATAAGCTGACGTTGAAACCTAACCAGGCGCCGCTTAATCACACTTACCGACGTTTAATTGAAATGTAACGAGTTTGCGCATTTTAATTGGGCGAATTAACCCGCGATAAAGAAAATTTCACTCGTTATTTAATTTAGAATAGTAAACTTATTAGAAGAGGAGTCAACGCGCCTACCAGCTGTTATTTTCTTTTCTACTTCTTCACTCATTTCTTTTTCTTTCTATGACAATATATATAACAGGTGTTATATACCCTGGGTGGTTTTGAAAATAAACGCGATGGGTCTCCGTCAATATTCAATGTGAACGCACGCAAGCTCTCATGGTTTTCGGAGTAGACTATAAAAACGTGTGAAGAGAATAGAATATTACAGGCATAACTCGCCGCAATCGTAATAAGGAACAAAAGCAGTCGGCATTACTGCCCGCAGAAAATATTCTGATATTTTCGAAGTATAAAAGAAAATAAAAAGGCTTTCGAATGGTCATCTGACGAAAGGGTGCTTATTAGAAGTAGTTTAGAGTGCATTAAACTATACGTATTTTGTATAGTTTTACAACACACTAGCTAGTTTTGGCCTCATGAGAACGATTCACCAAGACATATATCCTCGAGGGGTGAGATTAATGGGGAAAGAAGGAAGCGCGCTTGATTTTTTAGAAATAAATCGTTTATATTGGGTATACGCTGAATAACGCCACGCTGCACGTGTTCAAACAGCAAAAAATTGAAAGAGATCCCGGATAACGTACATTTGAAATCGATCGTCAATCCCAAAAATTGGGTTCACACAAAGCTGGTCGTACACCCTTAGCCTAATTGAAAGGCAGAGAGAAAATATCAACTTTTATGAGACCCTGGAACTACTCGGAGTTACGTGGATCCTCTATTGAACGAAGCTTCTTACGAGTGAAATACAGTCGGACCTCTCTATAACGAACCTCCAAGGGGACAGAGAAAATGTTCGTTATATAGAAATTTCGTTGTATAGAAAGCCTTTTTTTTTTTTTTTTTTTTTTTCTTAAAGTTACATTTTCATGTAGGTACTGTATACTGTGCATATTAGACGTAATAAATGAACTTAGGTAAGTACATACAGTATATGTATTGTACATACAAATATAAGTCGGACAATTATTCAGGCAAAACACAATACTTGCGGATATCTTGCTGCACTTTGTTTTTTTCCGTTTCGCGCTCAAAGAAATATTCGCAATTGTTGAGAGCATGGAATACGTCTTCAGGAACATTTGCAACAGTTTGAAATCCTCGCCGGATTATTTCAAATGCAGCAATCATTTCAGCTTTTGAAGGTTTCAAAATTTCTTCCCCCTCTGCATCATTGCTTTCATCATCTTCTTGCACCGTCTCAGCTCTGGCGGCCATGACCGACTCTAAGATTGCTTCGTCTGTAGGATATTCCGTCACCACAATATCAGCGTCCACATTTAGAAAATCGTCTAGTGAAACACTTTCGTCAATCGCACCTTTTGAACGCAATGTATCCCAAGATTCTTCAATGTTCGGCATTGGGTTTACGTCGTCAAATTCTTCTTTTTCTCATCCGGTTTATCATTTTCTCACCCGCCCGATGCAAGCAAAATCGTGAAATCTAACTCGAGAAATACACTTTATATTACCGTTTTTTACTGTATTTTAGGCTTCTGAACGGTGAAAAAAGATTCGTAATATAGAAATTTTTTTCGTTATAAAGAAACATTTTTAAATGGAAATTTCAAGGGACCAGCGCAAAAGTTCGCTATATAGAGATTTTCGCTATATGGAGGTTCGTTATAGAGAGGTCCGACTGTATGAAAATTATAGCTCACGTCTGAGATATAGAAGAATTTCAAACAGCCTAGGGAGGGGTGAGGGGTACCCCAAGACGGCTAGGACCCTCCCCTCATTCGCTGATGCCTATTATAGATGGCATTAGGATAGCATACAATGATAATTGCCCAGCATATATCGTCATCGCAGTAGCACCTGTATGAAGGTCAAGATCAGTCCAGATTAAGAGCGTGACTTCAGAGCTTCTCATTTCACACAGCTTAGGTCAACGAGTTAGGGCTATAAATATAGACTTGGGCATGAACCTCACAGGTCATGGAGCTTTTTGTGCGTTGACAGCTTCAAGATATCGAATGGAGTGAGACAGGAATGTGTCTCGTCTACATTTCTGCGATGCTCATAGTGGTACTCGTAGATAAAAAATTACTCGATCTAGGCATTGCAATTCGCTACAGGTTTGACAGTGTTCTATTCAAGCTTGCACGTTTGAAACCACAGAAAAGTGTAATACCTTGAACCATGCCCAAGCACCAATATGTCGATTATAGATAGTCAACCTTGGCTGCACAAAGGGCATTGGACAACTGTTGGTGAGTCTACAAGGCACTGGGAATAGAGGTAGGCGAAACAAAATTAGAGGCCATTGCAGGTTTGCAATGGCAGCAGGGAATCCGCAACCTCCCTGTACCTCCTCCTGCGATATATAGCCTAGTTTCCTAGTCTTGAAAATGATTACGTAATAAGTTACACGCGCTCGCGATCACGTTGGCGCGAAAATGCCCCCTCAGCAAATGAGTTGGCAGGGTTTTTCTTAGTATACTGTATACTAGGCCTGATATAATAAAGGCTGGAAGTTGAAATTTTTCAAGTTCCTGAAGTAGGTGAAAGTCATTGATGATGTCATTAAGCGGCAAACGTCACGTCACGTCACGTCACGCAGTTCACAGAAACTCCTGGACGCGGACGTTTTCTGAGGATGTAATTCCCCTAAGAAAATGGATAGAGGGTTCCCCACTAAAAAGCTTATGAACTAACAGTGTACCAAAACAAGACGTAGACCAATGCTATCGAGGAATCCAGGAGTTCAATAACCTAGGAGGGGTAGTTTCGCGCAGAAATCATCGAGGGCCTGAGAGAAGTTTCGGCAGCGAGGGTTTTTGAAAACGCAGACCTGCCGTGGTTCTCGCTACGCTGCTGGTATGGCTCTGGATATTGAACGCCATACAAAGCTAAGCTGACACTGCTCGAGAATTTCCACCAACGGTAATTGTGGCAGATACTGGGCATTAAATGGTCAGAGGTTCTTTCCAAATGCTCGCGTCCTTGAGCTTGCACGGCGCAGATCCCTCGAGCACATGCTGACGCGCACCATGCTCCGTAGCTGGAGCATGCAACGAGAATAGATGACTGATGACTTTCTTGGCAAACTTACAGACAGAGGGGGCCAGCAGGAACCTACGTCACACGGCTCTTGAAAAACCGCTCTCGCAAACAACAAGCCGGAATGTTTCCCAAATACAAACCCTACGATCAAAGCGCACAGATAGATGCACCAATCTTCCAGTGCGACACAGCCGATGGCAAACTCACTCAGGAAGTTGAGATCATTGAACCCACCCATTACATGAAGACTAGAAGACGACTCGTCCATAATATGGAAAGAAAATAGTTCCCTCTGTCCAAGTAGAATGGAAGAGGGAAAGATAGTTTGGCATGTGTTTATAGCCAGGGCCAACGCCAGGGGGTGGCAAGTAGGTAGTACCGCTTCAGTCTCAGTCTCAAATCTCAAGTCCCAGTCTTGAGTATCAGTCTCGAGCCTCAGTCCCGAGTCTCAAGCTCGAGTGTCAGTCTTAAGTCTCGTTCCCGAGTCCCGGTCTCAGTCTCCTCAAGCCTCAACCTCGAGTCTTAGTCTCAAGTCTCGAATTCGAGTGTCAGTCTCGAGTCTCAGCCTTGAGTCACGGTCTTTGTCTCGAGTCTTAGTCTCCTCCAGCCTCAAGCTCGATTCTTAGTGTCGAGTGTCAAACACGAGTCTTAGTCTCGAGTCTCAAGCTCGAGTATCTGTCTCGAGTCTCAGTCTCGAGTGTCAGGCTTGAGTCTCAGTCCCGAGTCTCAGCCTCGATTCTCAAGCTCGAGTCTCGGTCTCTAGTCTCAAGCTTGAGTCTCAGTCTCGGCTTTCACACTCGAGTCTCAGGCTCGACTTACTAGGGCCGTTGCCAGGGGGTGGCGAGTAGGTATCACCGTTTCACGCCTCGGGCTAGCGAGGAGAAAAAAAATTAAAATTTCCTAAATTGGAAAAAATAGGCCTCATGTGAAAATTTTTCTTCGGGCCTCAAAAAGTCTGGGACGGCGCTGTTTATAGCATACTTCGAACACTCGGAAGAACGACCAAAACGGCTGGGTAATAACGACCACAACACCATAAGCTAATTTTGTAACCTTACAATGAAGTTGTGGGAGGAAGAACAACACCTCTTTGGAGAAGGAGATGACGGTAATAAAACCAGGAGGACAGGAAATCTTCATCGCCTCCTCTGAAAGTAGGTGGGCTCACCGTTTGGACAATCGTTGAGCAGGGCAGAATAAAAGGAGGCAGCCTCAAGCGTAGAAACAGAAGAAGAAGAAGAGCAGAGCCAGCAAATAAGATCACTTTGGCCTGTTGGTAGTCGCTTGTATCAAGTTTGAGGAGTAACTCGACGCTGTGGATACAAGTGACTGCTTTGTTTCAAGAAGAAGAAATTGGATTATAGGTCCCTCATCAGCTTAGTTTAGCTTAGGTCAAACAGTTCGTCTTACAGAGCAAGATTCAGGTCAAACGATATGTACCGTCTTGTGAATGTTATTTGAGGAGTTCATGAATCACGTCAGTCGATGCCTGAGCCCCTTTTTTTGAAGCTTGATAAATTTTTAGAATCCACCACTAGCGCAAGCATAAGAGTTCAAGATTCACGGTACATGCATGTGCTTCGAAATTGTAACAACCTTCTTTCCATCAAAAGTTAATCTATTGGCAAAGTCTATCGGAGCCACGATTGCCCTACTACGTCACTGGAAGACAAATTTCAAATGTTTTGACACCTGGAAACTCGGTCGAGGGCCATCACCCTTCTTGAAACCCCGCAATAGCCTCAGAACGCCAACACAATTGGATCATCTTTTATCAGTGTCGAAAAAATTTTTCTAATAACCCTGAGCTATGCAATGGTTGCTCCTCAGAACCCATTTTCATAATTTCGGTCAACTCAAAAGTTCGTTCCTCTCATTCTCACCTTAAATCGGATTTTTCACACGCCACAACACGGAAACTAAACATCGTGTCTCATCGTCTCTCATCGACGGACATTCCGTCACGATTGAGATGATGTTACATGGCGCCTAGCATGTTCGTCGCTATCGTGGGTGAGTGTTTGAATCATATTCAGTACTCGCAATTTTACCGTAGACATCTCGACTTTCACTGCAAATAGATTGCAAGACAACGATGTCGGTGTCTATACGAAAATAGCGTAACGACCGCAATAACGATTGTAAAGTAAGGAGGAATGACGTAGAAATCACAAGCACTCCCTGACCGAGAGACGATTGGAAGATAAGTCGGTGAGAAGGCTCCATAAATCGACAGATACGTTCACATCTTGATAAGCGTGCGAAACGTCTCTTCTTTTATTTGATGTACCTCTCTCTAGGTTAGTAGTGGCGGCTCATTCTAGACACCATAATATTGCAAATTTTGCGGTCATATCGAACCCAATTATGTGGGAGCGTGTGTATGTGACCGAAACCTACATTATGCAGTTTGAAAATTAACGACGGCGCCAATATGACGTCAATAAGATAGGAACTGACCTCGTCTTCTTGGCTGCAGCTACGGCGGCGATGGGAAAATAGTTGTACCAACTTTTTCCGCTTCATTCATTTATAGCCGAGCATATATCACGAGAAATGCGACCAATATTTAAAAATTACAGAACGGAGGATAAAGTATGGTACAGGACGATTGATAGGTGGACGGTGTTCAACCATCCTGAAGGTGGTATCTGTCAGTCAAAGGGGGCCAGCCAATGCGCTTTGAAGAGTTGTCCCGTTTCCATTTTACTTTACTGCTGTCCATCTTCAAGGCGTAACAATTTCATGCACATGCTGCCCAAGATTCCAAAATAATATTCTTGATCAGGGAGCTTTTCGGGGCTATTTAATTGCGTCTGAAAGAGGAGGACTCCATCTCCTAGTCTGTACGCGGCTGTTTCGGCATTCAAGGTTTTCTCGAACGCAGAAAAGAGGTAAAAACTCGCACACGAGTATAGAATTTACCTAAATATCAGTTAACGTTTTTCGTATTATTGACCCTGTTCGTTTATAATTATACACCTAATAATGGTAATGTACACGCCCGGATCGCGCGCTCCATTGACCCATAAGGTGCCTTTTACTTTCATCTTCTCTATTCGGCGTTTATTAACAGTCCGAATATTTTTCGATAATAATCTGATTCATTCGTAGCAACACGTTAACGTTACTCACGTGAGACGTCTAGTGTTTGGGCTATTATTTCCTCTTCCTCTTTTTTTTTTTCAATAATACGCGCGGATTCGTGATTAAATATCTTCTTCTTTATCACAGGTTCATAATGCGTTTCACTTCAATGCGAAGAGTTTATTGGGCGTTAATCCTGGAAACATACGATCGAGCAGTCACGTTGAAGAGGTAGTATTCCGATACGAATCAGGCACAAAATACGAATGAAAATGCTAACACTTTCTACATGCAATTGTTTGTAAACACGTACGAAATGTATAAACAATGCATGGGCACAGTCATTTACAATGAATGATGAAGTACTTCCATTATTTCTGCTAAGCTTACGAAATGAACGAAGGCCAAAAGTAAGTATAGAAAGACGATACAAATTTCTCAATTGAGGTAATCTTGAAGTACGTGCATGAAGACCAGCTCGCGTAGATGACGACTTGGCTTTGGTAAAACACATTTGGCCAAATCTCAAGAAAAATTTCCAACAATTTATGACACCCCCTCAAATTTCTAATGATTGGTGAAGATCAATCAGGTCTAGAATGAGAAAAATCAGCTCTCCTTAAGGCCTGAAGCTCGCGTAACTTATAAAAACATAGGTTCCTTGAAATCCTAAGATGTGGCAAAAAATTGCAACATCTAATGTAACTTCTCGCGAACCTTCATCAGAGTAATACCCACTGGGAAAATCTTCATAAGCCTTCAATAAAATTTATTTTAGTTGCCGTCCGACAGCCAATAATGCCAATTATGGGACGACACTAAAAAAAAAACACCAGAGCAATTAACGAGTTACGACTTGAGCGCTCTCAAGCAAATATGTATTATGCGCTTTGAATGATTCAGAAATCGCATCTATATTCATCCGATTCATACAGGTATGGCCAACACAAGTATGATCTCTCTTTTCTTTATTTTAATCACAAATATTCAAGATATAGAAGGAGGAGACGGGAGGATTCTCTTTTAGTCTCGATTTTCAAGAAATCCAAGTTCAAAGTCACCCAAGAAAGGCGATCACTCGCAGACAAAGTTCCGACAAAGAAATGCATAAATAAACTGTCGTGTTCTATTCGCATTATACCAACAAATCACGAACGTATGAGTCTTGATTTGAAGTCAGCTCAAAGGCAAAATCCCATCCTACTGTAGGACCTTACCGGAGCTAATTACTAGTCAAAATACCTGAGCTGCACAAGCTTTGAACGATTTCAGCCAATCATACATGGTCGAGCCTCTTCCTCACATAACCAAACTCATGATCGAAGCTATCAGTTGACAGGTATTCTCACTGTCAACAGTGGGAATGCTCACTTCAATAAAGATTCACCGAATAAGAGACGAGTCGCTTCGACGGGTTACGGCGGTATCCTATCACTTGTAGACACTTGATCATCTTAATTAGAATTGGTCAGTCTCAGCTTCAGGCCTGTATTTCCAGCTTCTTACTAGCTGGAAACGTACCTTCTGATTAGCGCCATCACACTTGCCAACGCGACCATCGAACACTCCCTTCCCAAGCCTTCTCCAGTGTGTGAAACCAAAAATTAGTCAAATCATGCCATCTTCAACCGCGTTCCACAAACAAAATTCGTCTTTCTTTCAATTGCCTCAGAAAAATTGAGGGTTTCGTATTAAGTGCCGCTCTCTGTATTAGGCGCTGTTCTAATACGGAATTGCTTTGTTAATACAGAGTAAGGGCTTTGAGGGTTCTGTGGCCTTGAGGAATGAGAAAATTGAGGTGTTCGCATTAAGCGTCGCTCTCCGTATTAGCGCTGTTCTAATACGGAGTCGCTTTGTTAATACGGAGTACGGCCTTCAGGAATGAGAAAATTGAGATTTCCGTATTAAGCATCGCTCCCCGTATTAGGCGCTGCACGAGGCAGAAAGCCGGAAACGTGGCAAAAGCCAGACTGCTGCTACAAGAAGCGTGCCACAGCATGAGAAACAAGCCAAAAATCAGCCGAAAAAATTTGTCTGAATTCGGCTTTTGACTTCGAAGAGTCAACATAAAGCTGGCTTGTGGCTTTTGACTTAGTGGCCGAATATTCGGCTGAATTTGGCTTTCGGATTTCGGCTGGCTGCAATACTCTGGATCAGATTAAATTGGCCAAGTCTGAACACAAACTGGAGAAAGTATCTCTCACAAGTGGAGCAAAGCCCCAATTCTCCTGATCGTTTCATTGAGACTAACATTTCTTTGTAACATTGATCAGCAAAAAATTAGCTGCGTTGAGCCAGCTGAATTCTTCTGAAAATCGAAAACCAAAAGCCAAATTTTTCAGAGTTGTAAGATGAAATTGTCGGCTGGAATACTCTTTTGACAGAGTATTACTCAGATGAAAGTTGAACGCCAAATTTGGCCAAATTTTTACTGATGAGAGCAAAACTGAAGGCTAGATCCATTTAATAAGCCAAAGGCTGAGGTAAGTCACATTTTCTCATCTTTTTTTCTAGGTTTTCTGATTACTGTAGAATAGAAAAATGCACTGATTAAGAGTTCGAATTTTAAGTTCAATTGCTCCAAAAAAATTGACAACGATACGAAAGATTGGTAGACAGAAAAATTCAGCTCTTCCCGCAAATTTGCCACAAAAAAAGTCTCTATTAGACCGAAACGTCGTGAAAAATAAACTTTCGACCATAATTAATTTTTTTTTTTTTTTTTTTTTTTGTGGCAAATGTGCTGGAAGAACCGAATTTTTCTGTCTATCATAGCAATCCTTGCACGGATAAATCTTTTTCTTTTCAAAAGATTGGTTCTTGTTCAGTTCAGCCGTTCAGCATAGAAGCCTGTAATGCAGTCATTTGATGAGATCTGAGGATGGGTATCTCCTGCAAGTATTTCATAGGACCCAATTCTCATGATCGTTTCACCTGAACTCACATGTCGACTAGTGATGGGAATTATCGATAGACTATCGATATTTTTTGGAAAAAACTATTGGGGAAAACGATAGTTTTGTGAAAAACCATCGACGATAATAATATTGTCGATAATTCGAGAAACTATCGATAGTTCAAAAAATTTTCTTTTTCTTATCTAAATCATAAAATTGGTGGGAATTTACTGATAACACATTTGAAAGAAAGAGATAAGAACTGGAATGTCAAATAGTCGATCGTTCACCGTTCACTTTTGGGCATGTGCTTTTTAGGTGTGGAGCCACGTTTTTGAGGTATTTCTGAGTCGCGTCCATCATCTGGTAACAATAGAATGCATTCTTTAAAAAGAGTTTCCAAAAAATTAACGATCAGGAGAAAAGTATCTATCTCACAAGTATTACAGGTACTTTTCTCCTGATCGACGTTTTTCATTCAAACTATCGATAGTTTTGAGAAAAACTATCGAGACTATCGATAGCATGAGACTATCGACTATCGCCCATCACTAATTTCGACCATCCGAAAATCAGCATAATTTGGACCTAGCAGACCCGTGGCGCGCTAGTGTCGTGATCCAGTTTGTTTACAAGTGGTTTACAAAATCTCTTATCAATATTAGGATAAAAATCAAAAAAGAAACACGTTCGATATTTTTTTCTTGGAAAATATTGTACATTTGAGAAGAATTTCAGGGATATGTTTGTGATATCAGAAATTTTCTTCCAAATGAGTTACATTCCATGAGAATTGAAAGAATTTAAATAAAGTTATGAGGCAATTATTCAGAATTCTCAAGCAAAATTGGGAATTTCATCCTAACCTTGATAACAGCATCGTGCGTACGTATGTTTGTAGTGGTGTGTTGAAACCTAAGTTCTAAGAACTGTCGCAAGGTGTCAGCCACTCCGTTGCTAGGTCCAAATTAAGCCAGTTGAATAGAGCCGAAAGCCAAATTCAAGCCAAAAGCCAAAGCTAAACTTCTGGTTGGGACTAGCCATCCACTAGGAGCGCTACAATCGGCAAAATGTCAACTTGGGCAGTTTTCCCATCCAGCAAAATAAGTGGTAAAACCTTTACCAGAGAGCGCTGCAAAATCAGCTGTGCGGGAACAAGAGGGAAGAAATGAAAGGGTGATCACTTATATTTTAAATGGTGAAACTTATACATAGGAAAAAATGGTCAGTTCTCAGTATTGAGTTATGTTGATCTGATTTGATTGAAATCAATTTTTTAGAGCTATTTAAAGAAATTTTAGGGTAAACTCTCTTCCAACTCAACGTTCCAACTCAATTAAAACAAAATTGAATTTTGCTGCAGTGTATTGGTAAATTGTACATGATCAATTGATCACCTTTTCATTACGCAGGGCTGCTCTCAAGTTTTATTGCCTATGTTCAACTAGTGATCTCAAAATAATTTTAAAACGAAGCAATTTTGGAAAAATGAAGAGAATAAAACAAGCCTGGGGAGCCGGAGCTAGGGGCTGGAGTCATAATTTGATCTTGAAAAGAGCCGAAAACTCCGCTCTTTTGGTCAGCTCCTCAGCTCTTTGGGAGCTGCTCCGCTCTTTCCTTTTCAAGGAGCTCAGGAGCTGCTCTTCAAAAAAGAAAAGAGGAAAAATTCGAAAAGTCCTAAGGCTTGAAGCTTGAAGTAAAGACAACCCGACTAGAGACTTGAAATTAATAATATTAGCTCTGCTTGTTTTCTTTTCTCCTTGAGGCTCCGCTCAGAAGATCAAGAGCTTCAGCTAGCTCCGGCTCTGCTGCAAAAATCCAGCTCTTTGGCTCCGCTCCGCTCTTCTTCTTCTTCTGGCTCCGCTCTCAAGAACGAAAACTTTGGCTCTGGCTCCACTCCAAAGGTCCAGCCTCCTGGCTCCGCTCCGCTCTTCGATTTTCGAGGAGCCAGGAGCTGGAGCCGGAGCCCAAAATTTGGCTCCCCAGGCTTGGAATAAAATTTGTAAAGCGTAAAATTTTCTACAACTCATCTTCTCTTATAAAAATGAATTCAGGTCGACTTTTGGAATTCTCAGGCCCGTCAGCCGCGTGCGCTCATCAATTTCTCATTTTCACTGTACGCGATTTAGCCGATAAGCGTTAGTGGCATTAGGTCGAACAGGAGGAGTCTGAAAGCTCGCACATTTTTCCCGCTTGATCTTGCTCAGCTCTTCAAGCTTCATTTCGATAAAATTTGAAATGGATTGACTTTTTGCAGGCCGCATAAGTTTTATTTCGATGATAGGAGCTCATTTTGCTCACCTTCTCGGTTGCTTGTCAATCTCTACGACGACTTCCCAGTGGGTGTTTATCAAAATTCAAACAATTTTCAAGTCGAGTTCCCTCAAGCTCTCCCGCCTCCCCTCTGTCTCATTCAACTTTTTGGCATGTTCCAAACGTCATAGGGCTGCGCAATTGATTTTCTAATAGATTCTTGACTCATACCCAAGTTTCTTAATTTGGGTCTGTACCCGGGCGTCCATATGACCATCCCCTGGGATTTGAAATTCACTCGTATACCTAATTCTTTACCGCATTTTCTAGTCTTGTCTCCGCGTCTAGGCGGAACGGGAAGAACTATGACTATGGTATACCATACATTTAGTACATCAAGGGAAGAAAGAGGGATGTAGCCTTCCCCTCAGACCAGATTGATTACGTATTGTCTCCTATATATTCCTCAGTATACCACATCGTAAGGGATGAGGAGGTGAGGGGCGTAGCTCTACCTTCATGCTGTTTGAGTTGATAGTCTTCTATCTTCCTAACTTTCTCTACCTTGATGATCTCATAGGAACAATAGTTGAAGATTTGCTAAAGCATTCCCTGACCCAAAAATTGTTGCGGTACATGAACAATGATCTTTGTTTCTTACGCACCAGAAAAGTCTGTCAAAATTTCTATCCCAATTAGGGTGAGTGAGTACAGAGGGATAGGAAGAAACAAGAGCTCCTCTACCCTCCCAAGAAATCAATTTTCAAAAATCATAATCCATTCTTCTCTATCAACCCAACGTAAAATTGAAAATTTAACCCATACGATGCAATTTTCTGTGAATCATTCGACGTAGGTACGTACGTACGTAACTTATTCGGTCAAAAGCACGTTCAAGCAGTTTCTCTCACTTGAACACGGTTGTATTGAGTTAGAGAATGAAAAACACGATGAATTCCTCGCTCGTGGACACGAACCTTCAACTTTCGGACCTGGCCCATACATATTGTATACACACGGTATTGTTTATGGTTCATCAAACGTAAATAAATTCGCTTATTCGAGGCAACACACGGTTGAGAAATGCATTTTAGTAAATAATGACGAGCAGATAATATTCAGTTTTATTCGAGCAATTCGCCAACAATCACCACTTTGATCTTCAACATGGTGCTCTCGCGTTCGTTTTTCTTAGTCGTGTTAATCGAGTACGTCTCCGCCGGTGTTATTCACGATGGTGTCGATATCAACGCGAAATTACCTGCGCCAATTCAAATTCCTGGCTTGGATCTTGGGGACGAATTATTCGCCATAAATACGAACCACACAGTGAACGAAAGTGGTCGAAAAAGTCTCGTCGTTACTCAAAACGTAACCGTCAGAACGCCTTTCTTGTCGGTGCAGTACACGAATACCAGCGTGATTTCAAAAGACGACCTCAAAAAAAGCTCTTCCATCGTCGGTCAAGGACTTCCATTCCTGCCAAAAGCAGCCGATCTTGATGAAGCTGTCGAGTATTTGAACATACCAGTGCGTGTGGCGGAGTTGGCCAAGCTAGCCACCGCAGATTCACCTGGGCAGTTTAGAGAGAAGTTCAATAGCTCACCATTGTTAGACAGTATTCTGGCCGATATCGAAGATAAATCCAAGTACTACCACGAAGTTACGAATTTACTCAATCAAGGTAACGCTGTAGCGAGTCAACTGTTGAAAAAACCCAGAGTGAAACGAGAGGCCATCTTTAACCTTGAACAGGGTGTAGAAAGACTCACGACGATGATCCCGCCCCCATCTCATAAAAGGCTACCACGAGAGATCGGTTCAGCTCAGGCACAAAATCAAGTTGCTGATTCACCCACGTCATCGGAGCAGTTGAGAAAGGAATTCAGCTCACCAGAAATAGACAGTATTTTGGCTGACATTGAAGACAAATCCAAGTACTATCTCAATCAGGGTAAACCTTTGGCAAATCAACAGACGAAGAAAGGTAAGACGAAACGACAGGCCCTTTTCAATCTTGAACAGAATGTAGACGGGATTACGGTGATGGTCGCGCCTGAACCGCAGAGTATGTTACCTCAAGAAATCGATCTAGCCCAGTTACAAAATCAATCCGGATTTACGTTGGATGACGTTATTCTCGGCAAAGCATCTCCTTCAAGTGACAGAGATGGGTACGCACCGGTGGGACGTTTGGTTCTTCCGCATTTATTACACCTTCTCATTCATCCTCATCATTTGGCTTCCGCGTCCAGACTTCATCATCCTCATCGACCTGTTCCTCGACCGCCGCACATTCACCCCATCATACGACCTTTGTTCCCGGCATCCTCTCTCCTGCCGATCGTGCGCGCGTTCGCAAGTCCTACGGTCATTCGTAGTCTGCTAGAAGTGATTCCACAATTACCGCCGATACTTGCTCCTCGAGAAGATCAAGTCATTCATCCGCCTATCACGTCGTATCCGCCTTATGAGTACCACCCTTATTCGATGTACGATCAATCGAAGCCTCCAGCTAGTCTGTACGGTTACGAGAAACCACCTTTGGATAGTGAATTCAATACACTGCCGAATAAGAAAGAAGAAAGAATATTGTCACCGCTGGAAAATCATTTCTCTACGTTATTTCAAGATTTCCCGTTAACACGATAGACGATATGGACCACGTGAGATTATTAGGTATTTTTATGTTGGATGTATGTAATTTATTTATTAATGTAATATTTATTTATCATTTGTTATCATGAACGAATTGTTTACATAAAGTTTCGAAAATGATTTTTCCTGCAAAATTCTTGATCGAAATTTTCGTAAAACTCTGGTTGATAACACTTTTTCAGACGCTCAAATAATTGGTTTTCAACTTTTCTATGCGAAAAAATTCTCCTTTTTTGATAATACTCTGGAAAATATAACAAAATTCGTACCTTTATAAATCAAAATAATGAAAATCTAAGGAACCCAACTTTAAAATTCTGATCGAATTTGAGGCACAGGTAATAATCTCCTCTCCAATCAGCCTTGCGGGAATTTGCAATCATCAAATACCTACACCTAGTATTATGAACCGCAAACTATCGAACCAACTCTCTAAAACTCCTCGCCAACGTTTTATATACGCATAAAGAGTAGAGCCCGGTTTAGCCGAGACCAAAATTCTTTCAAACTTCGCTCTCAATTCACATTTTTTTTTTTTAAATTTCCACAAGTATGCGATTAGGCCTGGAGAAGGTAGGAAATCAAAAAGTCTGAAAAAAGTAAAAAAAAAAACGAGTTTTCATCATAAAGAATCATTGAACAAAAATTAAGAAATATTTCGAACGCAGCGATAAAAACAATATGAAAAAGAAAGAATTTCAACTAAGTCAAACTTGGGGCCTTGAGTTTTAGGAGCACGTGGAACATACATGGTACATGAGAATCGTAACACTTGATTTTTATCAGTCATGTTGCACGAAAACTAAAGATTGAAAAGAAAAAGAAACGATTTTTTTCAGCTGAAATACCAAAACGAAACGAAGGGAACGAAAGTAAAATGACTTTATTCAACATTACAGCAATGGTGCACGCAAATGAAAGCGAAAACGAGTAACGGAAAATAATGAAATTATTTCATCTGAAAAACCGAAACGAAATGAAACAAAAGGAATAATTCCGTATAACATCCCTAATGATATACCTGATCGTTGTAGACTCTGATATCTTCTTTTATTTATTGTTCAGATTTTCAAGAATTATATTCGAATAAAAATTAGATTGAGACACTGATGCGTCTTAATTCAGATGTAATTCCAACCGTGAATCATAATTAATGCAAGTAGCTGCATATTATAAATTATCCAATTCTTTTATTTGATCGAATAAATTTTCTATAACAGTAAGTACCTATGATAGAAAAATGAAAATCGGTACTTTATCATTCTGAATTAAATACATGAAAAAATGCAACTTCATATGAAACTTCAAAGGAAATAAACTTAGAAATTGACAAGATACTTTGACAGTCATCCTAAAAGAAATATAGTGATAATTAGGGTACAGTATTCAAGTTGATAAAACTTTTATTGCGATGCTACAAAATTATCTTTCATCACTTTCAATGTAGCTACGAGAATACAACTTCAATTAGAAAAGAAAAATATTTCTATAGTACCCTACCTAATGATATTAGATAGGTACTTAGGTATATTCCTTTATAATTATTTTGATCTTCAGATGGATTCTGAGGAATTTCTTTCCAGCACGATATTAACACTCAGGCAAATCAGAACAGTGTAACAGAATTAGACGTGACAGATTGCAATCAAATCAATGACTCCGTGGTCACTGGTTACAAACAGCTCACTGAAGTAATGCAATCTTTGTAGCCTATCAAGTGGGATCGAATTACTGTATCAGTCACCTAATTTCTGTTTCTGAAATATGAAAAAAAAAAAAAAAAAAACTGTATAGCTATATACGAAAAAAATAATTTGGCTATAGTTTTCACGAATTAAATTTCAACCTCAACTTTTTGTTCCAGAGTCAGATCGTGGTTTTCAGAGTGAATCAGCTTTCCTTTTGAAAAAAATTATTGTATATTCTTCTTTAATGCCATGATTTGACGATACTCCCCTGAAAATTAGCATTACGGTCAATCGAATGAATAGCTCGATTTCACAGCTATAATTTTGTACGACGAGATTCTAGACATAATTCATCTAGATTGAATTTTTTTTTTTTTTCAATATAGAAAATAATTTGGCTTTAGTTTTTACAAATTGGATTCTAACTTTTTGTTCCTAAGTCAGATCGTGGTTTTCAAAACGAATGAGCTTTCCACTTGAAATTATGTATCGTTTATTTTAAAAGATGATCAGTAACATACGTATCATGTTTGTCTATTTCTTAACTGGCAAACCGTACCAAAAAAAAAAAATAATAATAATAATCATAATACATAAGAATTAATTATCTTATTTAATGTCATGATTTGAAGATACTCCCCTGAAAATTGGTCCTAGCTGCAGCACCACGATCAGTAGAATAAAATAGCTCAATTTTACAGCTATAATTTTGTTTGTTGGGATTCTAGACATAATTGATTTTTTTTTTTTTTAATATTTTGAATTCGTCATTCATCGTTTTGAAATATTAACAGTCGTTTAGTAGATAGATCTTATCTTCTTGAAGAACTAGAAAAAAACTGATCAACTTTTTAAACAGGTTGTTTATTTATTCGCAAACAGGGGCTTCGCAATATTTGAAAAAGAATGGAAGAATTGCATCTCGAGAATTTTATTGTTACAGCATACCTTGTTGCAAAATATTTTTTATTCGACTTTTAGCCAACGCTTGGTGGAAGTAGACATATTTTAGTAATTTGAATGAAGAAATCGATCGATACCTATAATACCTATCTTACATCAAGAAACGAAAAATAATTTTTGAATATTGTTTATCTTATGAAGTATTCTTGGCTTTGGTATTGTTTTTTATTTTTTTTTTATTATAATTTTCAACATTAAAACTGCCTGTTAGGCGTACACCAATGACTTTGGTATTGTATGAAATTTTTGATAGGTATCAATGGAAATTATATTTATTTAATTTTTCCACTTTTCTATAAACTTTTTGTCTTGTTCTGGAAATTTTTCAAGTGCATCACTGAAATGCGCACTAATAAATAAAAAATCGAAATTTATTCTTGTTGTCTGAAAACTCTGCAGTTCTGAAGAAAAAACTATAATACGAAATATTCCATCATACATTTAATTATAATTATTATAAATAATCTTCAATACTGAATACAAAAACTTTTTTTACTAGAAAATATGAGATGAGTTTACATTTGTTTTACTAATTGAGAAAAATTGATTTCTTTCAACTGATGAGATAAGTTAATTTCAAATACTTTTTACCAAAAAAAAAAAAAAAAAACAATTAATCAAGAATGACCTGTTAGTTCTACTGTTATGTAAACATATTATGCTGCGGTTTTTCACGTAGATATTGAAAAGATTCTTTCGATTTCTAAACAATGCTCGGCCCAACAGTAAAATATTCTTTCGTTTTCTAAACAATGCTCGGACAACAGTAAAATTTTTACAAGTCCCTTCTCTCATTCTTCCCATTAAATTCATTCCTTTGAGATCATAAATATGAAAAGTGAGACAAACAAAACCCTCAAATTTTAAGCTTTCTAAGCGAGGAGGGAAAGTTGAAAATCATTCCAGTTCTGGAGGTAGGATTTGGTATGATTTCGAGCAATCAATACCTACAGAGATGGACGAGGAAAATTTTTTTGAGCTACTTAGGAATTTTTTTTTTTAATCGAAAAATATATACATATTGGTGATAATAATGATAATAATTTTTGAATATTTAATATTGACAAGTGTCTAATTATATTATTTTTTACAAATTTACAAAAAAAAAAAAAAAAAGAGGTATGATCAAATTTCTAACATCAATTCATAAATAATGATAATTTTAGGGTAACACATGTGATCATCCTCTTTGGATAATTGCACTACAGGCTTCTACGTTGGACGGCTGAACAGCTCAACTGAACCAAAACCAATGTTTCTTCACTCTCAATTCTTTGGCAAGTATAATCTGGCCCAGAGAGTGGAGGAATTGACCTTGACATTTGAACATTCAAGCAGTGCAATTACCAGAATCGGGAAAGCTGAAAAAAAAAAACTCAGACAATTCGCATTAGTTTGGCTTCTGGCTCACAACCATTAAAATAACACTACCTTTGAATTCTGTCTCATCAACAAGGCGCAAACTGGAAAACATTGAATTTTATATTCAGTTCACAATGCGATAACTATTCACAAAATATTCATTTAAACTGTTTCCTGGACCAGACAAAACTAACAGAAAAAATATTCAAACGCTCAAACGCAGGAATGGAATAACCTTGGGTTCTCGAAGTTGAGACTCGGAAACAATTATATTCTCGGATTCCTATGAATTCGAAGCTTGAGATCCAAAGCGGATTCGTCATTGGGTCCAAAAAATACAAAAATCCCCACGGCAGACCAAATTGCTAGAGAAAGTTCACAAATTCAGACGCAAACACGCCTCACCCCTGTGGTTTGAAGTTCGGACTCAGAAATAAGACTATTTCCAGGTTCTCAAGAATCCCCAGCTCGGCGGTTCCTGAGAATCCAAAAATTGAGCATCAGAAAAAATTGTAGACGTTTTTGTGAGACAAAATTATTCTAACATGATTCTTGAACAACTACAATTTGGAACCCAGTGAGGAATTTCAAATCCTAATGTTGTAGCGCATCTCATGTCATACTACTTCCATTGACACTCAGTCCGCAAAGTCTATAAACTTTGGAAGGTTTAGAAAACTCAAACCGTTTCCTGGATAACTGAGAAACTATAAATTCCTTGTCCATTAAAATGAACACAGGAAATACAAAAGCTCAGACGCAGACACAAAATACCCTCGTTTTCTTGAAGTTGAGACTGAGTAACAATTTTATTCTTAGGTTCCTAAAGATTCACAGCTCAAGACCCAAAGACAAATTCATGATTGGGTCAAAAAAATACAAAAATCTCCTCGCCAGACCAATTTGCTGGAAAAAGTTCAAAAGTTCAGACGCAGACACGCCTTACCCCCGTAGTATGAATTCCAGACTCAAAAATAAGACCATTTTTAGGTTCTTAAGAATTCTCAGCTCGAGACCCAAAGACGAATTCGTAATTGGGCCCAAAAAATACAAAAATTCCCTCTACAGACCAATTTGCTGAAGGAAGACGAAGAGTTTAGACGCAGACACGCCTTACCCCTGTGATTTGAAGTTCAGACTCGCAAGAAGGATTATAGTCAGGTTCTCAAGAATTCCCACCTCGGTGGGATCTTGAGAATCCAAAAATTGACCATCAGCAAAGATTGTACACGTTTTTGTGAGACAAAATTCTTTCAGCATGATCCTTGAACATCTACAACTTGGGACCCAGGGAAGAATTCCGAATTCTGATCCCTGTCATCCCTGTTCTAGTGGCACTCAGTCCACAAAGTCTATAAACTTTGGAAAGTTCAGAGTAGACAAACCGTTTCCTGGATAACTGAGAAGCGATAATTTATTTGTCGGACAAAATGGACACAAGAAATACAAAAGCTCTGACGTAGACACAAAATACCCCTGTTTTCTTGAAGCACAGCTCAAGACTCAAAGACGATTTCATGATTGGGTCCAAAAAATACAAAGATTTTCTCGCCAGACCCAATTTCTAGAGAAAGTACAAAAGTTCAGACGCACCCACGCCTTATCCATGTGGTTTGAAGTTCAAACTCAGAAATATATTCGTTCCATAGAACATACCCCCTGAATTCTTTGTTCAAAGTAGCCTTCTCAAGTAAATTCGATTGTAGTCATAGATTACATTTTTGCTTTCAGAATACAGCGCTTCTGGCAGCTACAAAGCTGAAATTCCTGCTTTTCTGTCGCAATAAACTGGTACATTTAGAAGAGCACTACTACGTTGGTTCGCCATCAGAAGATAATGATTTTCTTTCAGAATTCAGGAAGATTGAAGGTTTCAATGTGTAAGACGTTTTTCACATTCTCAAGAATTCTCAGTTCGCCGTGATTGGGTCTACAAAATACAAAAATTTATGATTTGTATTTGTGATTAAATGATTTTGAGAAAAGTCTTTTCCCTTTTCTAAACTACAAAACCAGCGGGGCCAAAGGGGGGGGGGGAGGAAGAGAATCATATTTGATTAAAACAATCTCTCCCACCTTGAGCCTTTGGGTAAAATCATTGAGATCCCCGGGAATCGACGGACATGTTCGTGTAGTGACGCTTCGAACAAAGAACGATAAAATCATTAAACGGTCAATTTCGAAGTTAATTCCTCTTCCTACCGTTTAATAATCTCTGTTCTTTAATTTTTTTTGTTGCAGAAGACTAATCACGGTCTATATTTTGAAGCACCTTGTTGCTTAGGTATTTCAGAAGTAATTTCGTTGACTTTTGTATTTCGTTTTGTAATTTTATGAAGTATTACAATATAATTTTCCGGAGAAATTAATTCTCATTTTTTTTGTTATCTATATCGCTGAGTAATTCAATCATCATTGAATTCAACTTACAAGTTATTATCATAACTATTGAGATGTTTGCGCAGTAGGCCTACCGAATATACTCAGCTAACTATCTAATATCACCAGATGGATACATACTCAAACTTGTAACACAAAGGAGTACCTTGAAAGGTAGCCACAGAAACGACTCTGTGGCTACCTTTCAAGGTACTCCTTTGTGTTACAAGTTTGAGTATGTATCCATCTGGTGTCTTTGGTCATAATTTAGAGAACCGTATTAATTGTATCTAATATCAGATTTTTACTCATTGCTCTTTCGCTCAAATTTCTTCTACTTTGATCTTACTTATTTAGCACCAGTCTTCAATTTATATACAGCTGCCTGGCCAAATAATAACTTGAGTCATTTATTGAAAGTATTTGACGATCTATATCAATTTGGTCACTTTGATTATCTATTGATCAAATTTCATTCGATCAAGGCGGGAGGATGTTCGATTATGAACAAATTTTTAAATATAATATTTCTCATCGAATCATCGAGTCAAGTGTATGGTAAGTAATGCGGTGTATTTTCTGTTCGCGTATCAATGCACACGTATTCATGCACTGACGGAGAAGATGAGTCAAGCTTACTCAGAGTGCAGCGTAGAGTCATTGACCTTAGCGTATAACTCTTTCCTGTGACTTGTCCTATAGCTCAATCAATAAATGTTTCACCATAGGAGGGACCGAGAAATTTATGTTAAAATCCAGACGGTCCTAATTTCAGCTGCGTGTTTTACCTTCCGAGGAGGATGAGCATTCCAGACTGTTTATAGTGCGATTGACCAGGTCCAATCTTCTGGACTTTGACTGACTCAGGCAACAATTCCAACCTAGGAACCATTTCTATGTAAATACATATCAGGAAATGTTGTTCATATTGATACAATTGCTATTTTATGCAAGTACGTTTGAAGATGAAGCACAAAATTTTTCTTGTTTTAAAATCTGGATTGAACGGATTGAAAAACTATGCGATAACCGGACTAAGTGAAAATAATGTCATGTTCTCTGTTTGCCAACACAATAACCCGAAAGTAAAATCCAGGGAATACGCCGTGGATACGATTTGGGGAAAAGGAATTTTAACGGATGGCGGTTACCAAGTCGAGAATGTACTTGGTAAAATGGGATGGCTATGACTCCGAAGACAATTAGTGGGAGCCGCGGTGGAACCTGACAAATTGTGCGGAATTGATTCGCGCATTTGAAACTCCATAGGACCCAATGAAACCGGAAGAACCCTTGCAAGGAGCAAATGCTGCTCCGGTAGAGCCAATTGCAGCACCCGGCAACGCTCTAATAGAACCAAATGCTGTCGCTGGACCTAGCCACGCTAGCCTATGAAGTTACAAGGGCCCAATACTCCGATTGAACCCGCACCAAGTCCGAGAAATGCAGAATCTGCCGGTTTATTGACTTAATATCTGTTTGAATATTTCTAATTTCTTTATTTAGCTAAGGTTTATTTTTTCGTGAACTTTCCGATATAACACATGTGAAATGAATGGACTTTGTCTCGTCAATTTGAGAATAATTTTCAATTAAGCTCTATTTTCTTATTCATACAATCAACATTTCAAATATATAAGTATCTATAATGGATGATGTGATAGTTTTATCCTCTGATGATTCAGATGATGTGGATAATGTGGTAGAGATATCCTCCAACACAGATTTGGTTGCGGATATTGATGATCATGCGGAAACTATAATATCCTCTTCCAACAATCCAGATATCAAAGTGAGTGGAATTTTTCTCAATTTTATCCTTTGACTCGTTCATGAGAGTACCTACAAACCACCAAGACTTTGCTCCATCTACTTCTGTCGCAAACCTAGTTTGGGCTAGTTTGGGTAATCTCATAGCGCGCCTATATGTCAACATGGAAACTAAATGAACGAATTTTTCCATTAGAAGTGCGACCCGTTCTACGAAGCTTTACTGACCGACAACTGTTGATTCAGCTGTTCAGCTGGGAGAGCCCTATATAAGCAGCCAAATGGGCCACTAGACTCATCATGTTATTATGTGTTTTTCTGTCTTATGCTTTAATTCTTTAATAAAATACTACTTGCTTAGATTGAAGTTCATATAGCTTTCTAGTTCTCCGGGAACCACCACGTATATTTGCGCATAACTTTGTAATAGTATTTAGAGTGCCTAAGTACCCTACGTAAAGTCGCGCACCTCTTAATTGCAACCCAAGTGCGCGTATGCGCAACTTGGCACAGATCGCCTAGTTGGCTGGTAACTTTGCGCATACTTGTCGCAACCGCGGTCTACTTGCATTCTCCGGTTCTGCGCACTGCGCAGTGAGCCATAGTCTATACGTACAAGTTCTAGTTTCTAATTTCCATTTTTTTTAGTTTGCTTCATTTCAGGAGTGGAATTGACCTGAAAATGTTGGGTTATGGTAAGAGTATTCATGCTACGCGGCGCCGCGCTCAACTAACTAATGATGATTTGAACGCCATTTCTGTGGTTGATTCTGAAGAGAATGGAAGTGAATTGTTGCTAACTGCAGATATGCCGGTTCCTCTGAGCAATGTATCACCGCAATCTGCGACAGAACGGTCGCGCACTGCGACAGAACGGTCGCGTACTGCGACAAGAAGGTTGCCAACTGCTGCAACAAAGACCAAAGCTATCAATGTGGAAGTACATCGTACGCTGGATGGGAAAACTCCTAAGAGAGTGGTTACTAAACAGAGATGGTCCAGGAGAAGGCACCCCGTGCAGCGCAAGAGAATGCAACACCTGGGAAACAGCGAGGACGTCCCAGGAAACGTGCGGCTGTGGAAACTAGTACCAGGCCAACTAAAGTACGCAGAACAGAACAACTGGGACCAAGGATTATTGTACCTCCTGTGGAAGATATGTCCGAAGACTCAATGAGCCACAATGCGTCAGATGAACTTACTGAATATGAGTCCATGGACGAGGATTCTCAGATGGATAGAGACAGGACTGGGCCAACTTCAGAGAATTCTCTGGGACAAGGAACATTGGGTGGAATCATGGAACGTCTGTTACAAGAATTGGTTACTAGAAAACCTCCCAGGTGTTGACTTTGCGGGTCATGTGGGAGATGTTCCTATGTCCTAAAAAATTTTTCTTCAGTTGATCCTCAGTTCTTATATGTTCGACTACTCTCCCACCGATTTTGGTACGTTTCATCAGGACATGGAATGATACTGTTTTTTTCGTTTTCCCAGAAAAGTGAAAAAAGCAAATAACACCTTTTGGAAAGAAGCGCTTCAATTGGTGGCTTCTAAACTTCCAGGCAAGTGGGAGGCATCTTCATGGATTACCTATTGCCTTGGAAATCTGCTCCGACGCTTCCCTCTCGGACTGGGGAGCAGTTTCAAAAGGCGTGCGAGCCCGCACGGGTTTTAGTCACCAAAAGAACAGGACTGGTATATCAACGAACTTGAACTACAGACAGCCCTTTTTGCGTTACAATCCTACTCAGATTAGACAATACTACGGAAGTGGCCTACATCAATAAATATGATGGTACAAGGGCCTCAAGACTGGACCGCATTGCCAGGCAAATTTGGCAGTGGTGTAAAAAGCGAAAGCTATTGCTCAGAGAACTGGGTGGCGGACGAAGAATCAAGGCGTATAGGTCCAGAAACTGACTACAATCTATGACCAGGAGTCTTCTGCAAAATAAGAAAAACTTTTAGTATGTCCAATTAAATTGACCTATGTAGCGGGGAATTGATGGGTGAAAAAAATGTGAACGAAATCATGATATTAGTCTCGATGCAAAATTCCGATTAGGGAAGGTTAGGGAGATGGACCTATCCAACATAAGATAATTGAATCAATGCATGTGTATTATAGATGAGTGGAAGAAAGAGCAAAATCAACTACGAGTATGAACAGTTGCGATTTATTCTGCGATCTACAAGAGATGACTTGTTCAATTCAATGAACATCCTTCACGTCCCTAGTCACCCCGTTTGGGCAGGCATCGCAAAGGATATGGATTGTCATATCACTCGGAAGCATGTGTGGGCTGTTGTCAAATATAATCGGATTGGAAATCTTTTCCACGATGAAAAGTAACCTCCAATTTAATGTAGTTCCTACTTAATTAGGAAAACCTGATTCAATCTTATACATATCTTCTCATATAAGCCAGGTTATTTTTTGATATTCTCTAAAACTATGCATATTTTTGTTTCATATTCATAATTATTGCCTTTTATATACATCCCCTCCGAACAAAACTTCGGTAGAGCGCGTACGCTAGCAGAAACATGACGGGTAGAGGATACACTCATGAGAATGAGGATAGAGCACGCCGTGTTCGTTTGAGTGGAGGTTTACTTTCAGTCTTGAGAAATAATTTGTTCAAATGTAAGTGTATGTTTCAGTTGTACCACTGTGGAAAGTTCAGAAGACAGTTCATCTCTTGATCGTGTTGAAGAAACTGCTGCAGAGCAAGAGACTTGCAAATTCAACATTACTCTATCCGCAGATACGTGGAAGAGATTATGTCAGCCAGGTCCGGCTTCGTATTACCTCTTTGAAAAAAGAATATCACATTCTACAGCGAGGGGTTTGGCCAACTGTAATCAATGAACACATCATACAAGCAACCAAATCGGAAGTACGGTGTTGCTTGACTTTCAAGGAGATGCAAGATTTATCCAAATGGCACTACGTACTTGAAAATAGAAGGGAAATGCAATGTATGCAACAGTTCATTGAAAGGTAACATTTTCATCTTACTACAATAATGTTCATTTTAAGTTTTTGTTAACATTAGTAACTTTCAATAATTCTATAAGTAAACTCCTTTCGTCATTAGTGCAAAATTATCCCGAGTCCAAATTCTGTCGTCATTTCAATCCATATTCCCCGTTTATGAAGATCGCTTATTCGGGGAAAAAAGATCGCTTATTCGGGGAAAACGAATTTAAACAGATGGTGGTTACCAAGTCGAGTATGTACTTGGTAAAATAGGATGGCTATGACTCCGAAGACAATTAGTGGGAACCACGGTGGAACCTGACAAATTGTGCGGAATTGATTCGCGCATTTGAAAACTCCATAGGACCCAATGAACCGCAAGAACCCTTGCCAGGAGCAAATGCTGCTCCGGTGGAGCCGATTGCGGCACCCGGCTACGCTCTAATAGAGCCAGTTGCTGTTGCTGGACCTAGCCACGCTCCTATATGAAGTTACAAGAGCCCAATGCTCCGGTTGAACCTGCATCAAGTTCGATAAATGCAGAATACAATCAGATGTTTTCTTCTTTGTAGTACTCAGGGCAAGACAGAAAAGTACTCCGAGGAGTTGAGAAAATTTGCATTAGCTTTGCAATTTTATTCAAAAAAAGCGTACTTGTATGTGCGTACCCGCGTTGTCGACCATTCGTGGGTACTGTACAACAGTAAACATGGAGCCAGGAATATCAAAGGAAGAGCTCGAAACTCTCCAAGCTCTAGGTTAAAAGAAAAGTAAACCAATTGTCTGTAATTTAGTAATGGACGAAATGTCCTTAAAGGAACACACAGTACGCAAAGGTGAACGTAGATATGGTTATGTAAATATGGGTGTGGACCATGAATTCGATGACAAATCCATTGTTCACGATCTTGAAAAGGCTAATCATGGATTAGTAATCCTTTTGGTCGCCTTAAACGAGGACTGGAAAATTCCAGTAGCCCATTTCCTTATTTGTGGGCTCAGTGCAATGAAAAGAGCGAATTTAATTCGCCTGATGGTTACCTACAGTGTGCATTGTTACTCGACAACTAAGGACGGCTGTAATACAAAATAATATCTCCTCAATGAACAAATTGGGAGCCGTCATGGATACTAATAAAGAAAATTATCAGCCATATTTTTTTCATCCGACGAGGAAGGAGAAAGTTATTGTTTTTATCGACACGTGTCACAATTTAAAAAACGCTCGAAATGCTTTTGGGACGACCTACAATACATTCACCCAGGTAGAGACACCCTTTCAGAATAATGATGGCAACATTATTTCGTGGAGGCACATACATTTCTTCAATGAGCTTCAGAAGGATGAAAGTTGTCATGACGCTAACAAAGTCACTGAAAGACATATCAAGTATTACGAAAATAAAATGAACGTGCGCCTGGCATTGTTACAATCGCTATTTTATGCAAGTACGTTTGAAAATGAAGCATTGGAGCACAAAAACTTTTTTTTCGAAAAATCTGGATTGAGCAAATTGAAAAACTATGCGACTACCGGACTATGTAAAAATAATGTTATATTCTCTGTTTGCCAACAAAATAACCCAAAAGTAAAACCCCGCGAATACGGCGTGGAATCGATTCGGGGGAAACGGATTTCAACGGACGGCGGTTACCACGAGGAGAACTTGGTAAAATGGGATGGGTATGACTCCGAAGACAATTTGTGGGAGCCACGGTGGAACCTGACGAATTGCGCAGAATTGATTTGCGCATTTGAAAACTCCCCTAGGACCCAATAAACCGCAAGAACTCTCGCCGGGAGCAAATGCTACTCCGGTAGAGCCGATTGCGGCACCCGGCCACAATCTAATGGAGCCAGTTGCTAATGCTGGACCTAGTCACGCTTCTATGGAGTTACAAGTGCCCAATGCACCGGTTGAACCAGCACCAAGTGCAGAATCTGCCGGTTTGTTGACTCAATATCTGTTTGAATATTTCTAGTTTCTTTATGAAAATATCAAGTTTTTTAATTTTTCAGCTAATTTTTGGAGTTCCATCGTGGAACAATTACCAGGTCCGAGTAATGCCCCATTGCCGAGTTCAAGCAATATCGGAAACCGCCTTCCTAACGATGGTTTGTCAACTTGACATCCATCTGTTTGGTTTTAGCAGTTCAACAAAAATAACGCTGTTTAATATTAGTCTTGGATTTTTTAGATGATCTCTACTTTCTCCGTGACCCCCAGGAGAACGGTTTCAACAGAGGGCTGGTGTTGAAAAGCATTGTGGGTGTCTCCAACATGACCGGTGATCTTCGATTGATTGCTCGGTGAGTTGGAGTGATTGGGCTGGAGTTGGTGTCGATGAACCTCGCACGACAAAGACGTCCAATGCAAGCCATTGAATTTTTCCAGCCCTACGCATGTTTCAGGGATGGATAACTCACGTTCCGTTTTCTGAGGTAAGTATTTCTTCTCCTCATTTTTCTCAAATGAAGTAATTCGGATGCTTTTGAATCTTACGTAATAGGTTTGAAGAGAACTTTTTAGGCTCAATTATTCTCAGAAAGTAGAACGAAACTTTTGTAGTTGATTTTGTCAGTGTGATAAAACGTATTCACTTTATATGAGAATTTGTAAACATTTTTTTGCACTCAGTAAAATGGGATGGCTATGACTCCGAAGACAATTTGTGGGAGACGCGATGGAACCTGACAAATTGTGCGGAATTGATTCGCGCACTTGAAAACTCCATAGGACTCAATGAACCGCGAGAACCCTAGCCAGGAGCAAATGCTGCTCCAGTAGAGCCAATTGCGGCACCCGGCAACGCTCTAATAGAGCCAGTTGATGTTGCTGGACCTAGCCACGCTCCTACGAAGTTACACGAGCCCAATATTTGTGAGAACCGCGGTGGAACCTGACAAATTGTGCGGAATTGATTCGCGTATTTAAGTACTCCTTAGGACCCACTGAACCGCAAGAACCCTTGCAAGGAGCAAATGCTGCTTCAGTAGAGCCGATTGCGGCATCCGGCAACGGTCTAATAGAGCCAGTTGCTGTTGCTGGACCTAGTCACGCTTCTACGGAGCTACAAGTGCACAATGCTCCGGTTGAACCAGCATCAAGTCCGAGAGATGCAGAATCTGCCGGTTTATTGACTTAATATCTGTTTGAATATTTCTAGTTTCTTTGAGAAAATATCAAGTTTTTTAATTTTTCAGCTAATTTTTCGAGTTCCATTGTGGAACAATTACCAGGTCCGAGGAATGCCCCATTGCCAAGTTCAAGCAATATCGGAAACCGCCTTCCTAACAATGGTTTGTTGACTTGACATCCACCTGTTTGTTTCAAGCTTCTCCACAAAAATAACGCGGTTTAATATTAGTCTTGAATTTTTTAGATCACTGAGAAAAAAAGACTTATGGCAAAAATTGCGCCAAGTTTTTGAAAGATTTACCAAACTTTCTATAAATATTACTGAACATTTGTTACATTTCCCTGAAATAGGAAAAAGTTGGTACAAAGTTTACCCAAGAGAATTAATACGGTCCGAAACGTTACGGCTCGACATATCGTATGATACTCAAAAAAGTAACGAAAGAAAAATTACAAAGACCGCAGATATGAACAATGGTTGTTAAACCGAAAGATCTCGCATCTTCTTGTTCATATCTGCGGTCTTTGTAATTTTTCTTTCGTTACTCCTTTGAGTATCATACAATTTACCCAAGAGTTTGGTAATTCCATAAGTTTGGTAAATATTATCAAGTTGTTCTGCATTATACTCGGAAAAAATGTTGAAAATCATAGAATTAGTTCGGTAATAATTACTGCAAAGGTTGTTCAAATTTTACAAAAAGAATTGCTTCGCTATTCATAATGAATAAACGCTACTACACCGCAGGAAAAATTACTTGACCAAGAGGGAAATTATGTATGACTCGTACGGTAATGAGCTGCCAAATTAAATTGCATGAAAAATTACCTAACTCAGAAGCAGATTATATGTTTCTGGTGCAGTAATAAATTATCAAAAAATTTGATTCGAATGATAATAGATCATATGTATTTTCTCATCCGCTTCCTCAGCCGCAGGTATGAATTATGACTACCCCGGACTACCCACTCTTAGAATTTAGAAAGAGAGGCAGCTTCAAGAATTTAGCTCACCCGGCAGAATAGCAATTTGAAGAAAAATATCTCCCCTTTGAACAAAGAACGCCTGTTTCTCCCGATCGCTATTCTGCACGTACGTCATAAACGTAACCATGTGCAACCGATATTGATCTTCTATTCTGATTACTCTAACGTACTCCAGTCGGTAGTGGAGTAAGATAGAGATAACCAGTGACACGTTGTCACGTGGTTACTTGTTTCTGAACGCATCCTTGCCAGTGACAATGCGAGTGTATTTGTATTGTATATGTTCAGGGCGACGTGTACGTGTAGTGATAGAGAAAACCATGATGACTAGAGAACGGATTTTCGGCGCTAAAAAATTGGAAATTCGGCTCCAAAAACCCAAAATTCGGCATTTATTTCGATAATGTTGAAAATTGTCAAAAATTACTGGGAAAAAAGGTCAAAATTTCTAAAAGTAAGAAGAAGGATTTTAATTTATAAATAACGCGAATTATGCATGATAAAAAGATGTTTCTCGACATTTTCTTGTGTGAAACTAAGGCACTATAGTACGATAGGTATGCTGGACTGATAACAGGGAGACGACTTTTAGGCTATAAGGTACAAACGCGGCTCGTGTAACGTCACGCGAAAGCGAATGTAGTCGATGGGTGCCGACAGCACTCGTCAGTTCCGCGACGCTACGTGAAACGTGTTCGTACCTTATAGCCTAAAAAACGTTGTCGTCTTTCACTCAAAAGGTACTTGTACTCCGAAAAAGTACGTTCCACATCCACAGACAGGTCATATTTTTTTACAAATTTTTCGCATTTTTTGCTTACGATCAACGGATATGTATTTTTCTTCAAATTTCGGGTGTTTCGGCACATTCTCGGCATTTATTCCATTTTCGGCAATTTTCGGCAAAATAAACTTTTTTTCCTGGCCTCCCACATTACCCTGATTCCCACTCATATCCTATCAGCACTTCTCTACCTCAACGAAGTTATAAATGCCGAGGAATCCGTTCTCTAATGATGACAATCCAGAATAAGGGTACTATTCCAGTCAGTTGAAGAGATTCTATTACTCGGATTATTATGACGTCCTTGAACGCACGAGGTATGCGGCAGCAGCAGCAGGTTAAGGCATGAAGCGTACGGCAGTCGGCAGAAGTGCCGCGATTATGTTATTGACATGCGCTTGCCCGTCGAATCAAGCATTGTATGACCGACCGGATCTATTCCATCTACAATTGGCGCCAATTTCTCGGAGACATTTCCATTAGTGTTTTTCCATGCGTCTCTAGTTGTGCGTGAGCTTTTTCTGTTGTTTTAAGTTCCTTACAGGTGAGTTGAAATGGCAGAAGTCCACCCAGATAATGTTGTTACTCTTGTTGATAATGGAAAACCTTATTTTGTGGTAAGTAAATAATTTGTATAATTGATATTGCGTAGGTGGGAAGTGTTCAGGAAAAAAACCATACTGATTCTTATTTACTCTTCAGTTGCAGTCGTCATCTCCGTCAATCGCTGAAACGTGTGATTCTGTCGAGATTTCCAATTCTTCATCTACCAAGACGCAAGCTTTCGTTTTCTCTACTCTCCTCGTGACCCCCAGGTGAACGGTTTCAACAGAGGACTGGTGTTGGAAAGAATTGTGGATGTCTCCAACATGACCGGTGATCTTCGATTGATTGCTCGGTGGGTGTCGATGAACCTCGCACAACAAACATGTCCAACGCAAACCATTGAATTTTTCCAGTGCAACGCATGGTTTCAGGGATGGTGAACTCTTGTTCCGTTTTCTTAGGTAAGTATTTCCTCTCCTTATTTTTCGATAGTGAAGTAATTCCAATTCTTTTGTTTTGGGGAATCTTACATAATAGGTCTAAATAGAACTTTTTAAGGCTCACTCGGTCTCAGAAAGTAGAACGAAACTTTTGTAGTTGATTTCGTCAGTGTGACGAAACATAATATTCACTATATGAGAATTTGTACCAATTTTTTGACATTATTTACGAGGAGAATAGGAGGCAATGCTTCATAATACTTTAAAATCAGGCTTGCAAACCCTTTTGAGTGTTTCTACTGTCGAGCTGAATACAAATTTTTGAAGGAGGAGGCATGGACAAATTTCAACTTCAATCCTGTGTATACGGACTTGAAACTGTGAGTACTCTACCGACTAATTCTGACAGAACAGCTTCCGTCCTCTCTCGAATCAGGCGTGTCCCTTTGTTCTCAAAAATGCAAAAATACAAGCACAGCTTTGGGATGCTCATACGGCTAAAGCTGATGAGTGTGCCTCTTGCAGCTGAAACAGTGCCACTTGGTCAGATACAAAAGGGGGGCAGGCCTCGTAAGGCGGAAAAAGCTCTCCTGATGCAAAATTCACTTTATTTGTATTATTATAATGTTATTTTTTCTTTTCTCCGTTCTCACTCACGCATCATATATATCTACTGTAATTCGTTCAAAATTATACAAATACATTAATTCATTAATTTATTGCGCTCATTATCTTTTTTTTTTGCTCTCATTATTTTTGCGTCCAAACATTCATTGATTGCGTAGGAATTTCTCTTTTTTGTGGTAATTCCAGAATTTGCGTCGAGAATCGTCTTTTTTTTTGCGTACTAAATGTCAGTTTCCATATTTATACTATTATAGGATGTGGTTTTCGCGGTTTTCCTCGAGTACAGTGCTTTGTCCGTTGAAGCGGACGGGAAAGCAATTTAAAGAACAGAATATTTCTTAATTTTTCGGCCGACTCTTGGTCGAATTGGGTCAATGGGAAACAAGTTTCGATAATTTGATTGAATTTTCAAATGATTTGTTCCCTGTGTCGGGGTTAAAACGAGTTCCCATTGAGGTCTTTATAATCTGAAATAACTTGAAGATTATTTCTTACTCCACGATTTAACTCGAAAGAATTAATCAGTATTTGATATCCTCTGACTATATTTTATAGTCCAAACAAATTAAAACCCTAAAATCGTTTTGAGATCTTCTAATACAGGGTACGACAAAAGTTGCGTCTCGGGTTTGCACTTATACGCCACGAATGAGAAATCAAAAAAACGAGACAGAACTTTTGCCGCACCCTGTATACCAAGTATGATGAAAATTTCGAGCGGATAGCGCTAGAATAGTACTTTAACGGAACTAATTCTACACACCAACACATCGATCTTACGTACAACACATTCTAAATTCCCCGTTCTCCTTATCAAACGATGCTAGCGATCCTATGAATTGCCCGGAACTAATTCAAATTAACAACAACATCATCCTTCAAAAAGTATCCATTCCCACTCTAAAGTGATAGAGCCTTTCCTATTGGCTCGTCATCATTTGCTACCAATGTTAACCGGTTCAAAGTTCATTTATCATACACTGGTGAGTCTGAGCCGCCGAAAGGTTAGAATTTTGCTCGTAAATCATAAGAAGCTCTTTATAAGCAATACCGTACGTTTGTCACGTTTTGTGTTATTTATGTGTATTGCCGTACCTTTGAACTTTTTTCTTCTTCTTTTGTGTATAATTTTATGAACTTTTCTTTTCTTTTTTTGTGTATAGTTTTATTTTTCATTTGTTTCATTAGCTTTTTTCGAACCCCTTTTTCTTTTTTGTTATATTGTGTGACTTTATTTTAAGCGTTAATTTTGTGTTTTGGTGGCTGTAATGGAGAACGGAGGCGCGAAGTCATTCATCGTGAGGCCTACTCGATCCCGATGTCAGCGGCGAGTAAGGGTAAGTATTTAAAATTTATATGTAACTAGGACGATCTTCGAGGACAATTTTCTTTTACTAGTTTGACTTCAGAAGTATAGATCATAAGGAAAGAATTGGTTATCTGCAATCTTCGTTTACACGCGTAGTTGAACTTTGGATCGTTCTCCTTCAAGAATGAAAGATTCAATTTCCATTTCGCGTACTAAAGATGTACGTAATGTCGAAAATCATAGTTTTCCCTCGTTATTCTTTCTTTGTCAAACGAAACTTCGCAAAAAGTGGTGCTCCTCGTAACGATCGATTTGTATAGTATTATCTCGGCCGACATCTTGGTCGTTAGAGATCAGAGTACAGCAAGTTGTTCACGACTACTTAGTTCACTTTCTTAGAATAAATGAGCATCAGATTAATTGAGTTTTCATAATTTTTTAAAAATATTTTCTTCTCGCTTCACCTAGTTACCAACACGTAGACACTCACAAAATGGTGTATTGCGTGTTGCAAATAGATAATTAATTGAATAGTGCACCAAATATCTCGACATTGCGGATTTTCGTAATTCAAGCTCAGAAATATGCGGCTAATTGGTTTTCACGTACTAATTTGATTCATTAATCGGAATTTGACGATTTAAAAATGGCTATATTACGTAGACGTAACTTTGAACGTTCCCTGACGATTTCTCGAAACATTCTGTAAGCTGTTAGGTAATTAGCCGCAATTTCCTCAACTTCAAGAATGATTTACCCGCGATGTTTTGAAGAGAGTTATCAGTGGGCAAAAATCGCCACCCGTACACGTATATTTTAAGTGTGTGAGAGACTAGGTAGAGCATACCCTTGAGAATTTTTTTTTCTATACTTATGTCCGAAAAATGTGCTTTCATCGATCTTTTCAGCGGGGAACTTGTCCTTTTTCCCGATGCCACGTAGGCCTATTTATTTTCTTTCCTCCGCGGTTTTAATTTTCTTGATAGAGTTTCTTCTCACTTTTCTCTTTCCTTGCATGCGTAAGAAAGAATATCTTCCAAGAAAAGCGGCAAGAGTGACGTTTTCCACGACTTGTTCCCTGCGCTCATGCCGCTACGTATCGAACACATCGTGAAGGACGTAACTCGCCGCCTAACTAGAAATATACTAATTTCTTATTCCATCTTTAGAGTTGAGCTTTCTAATGCGCACTTTTAAAATTGGGAGACAAAAACCATCGAAAGTTTTGATCCTCATCAGATTTGCTATATTTCTCATACTATAGTAGTTTCTCTCTCAAGATCCTCTCTACCGTTATTGCTTAATGACATGTTTTATCCCTTCATTTGTACTTTTCCGTCATCATGGAGGATGAGAATACCGAACAATCAGTACTGAGATAGACCCGAAGTCAATCCTATCAGCGAGAGGAGGTATCAATAAGAATACCGGTCTTGTACATTCTTTTCCGAAAAAGAATTCGGAATACTATTTCAAAGGTAACCACATTTGAACCCAGAGAAGAAAAATTGTCCAGAAGTGAGCATGGTAGGGATCCTTTGCAAAAATATTGAAGGTTTCATGTTTCATGTGGAAGAAATAAGGTTGCTGTACAGTTTGATCCATGAACATCTGTATTTGATCCTACCTCCGCCTATTGCCCATAGGAAAGTTTTATTCATTTATTCGATGTGTTTCTTTTTAACCAGGATGGGGGGGGGGGGGGGAGGGCAAAGGCACCGAAATGAACCCGAAATGAACCCAAGCCCGCGAGTGAAATAGACGATATTGATGGGTATAGAGGTTTTAAAAAAGGTACCTCACCCATTTTTTTTGTTGGGAATATGTACCATTTCATAAATCCTCTTTCTCTAACCGGGTTCAAAATGCTACCCGCTCTTTTTTTATTGAACGTTTTAGTCTTCATTAAGATTGCTCTTTTTGCTCAATTTATAGAATATTCACCCTTGTACAAAAAATTTGATTATTTTCCGTCACAAATTTCTCCAAATAGAAAACTGAAGATTTACAAAATTTTGAGAGAGTGTGAACTTGTTTTTTTCATTTTTTATACCCTTTTGGTTTTTCTTTCCATTTGATCCTTTTCCATCCCTCATTGGAACAATTTTTTCAATCATTTTGTGCTCTTTTCGGTACTACGTACAAAGAACGAAGGGTACCAAGAAATTTGTACCAGAGTTAACTTGATCCTAATCCCGGCAAGCCGAATGAAGAAACAGTGTAAATAAAGGTTGATACTCAAATGAGTAAATCCTCCGAGAAACTGGGTCCATTAGCAATCAAATGGTCAGCGAATGCCGAAACTCCCTCTTCACCGTTCTCCCACGCTGTCTTGTGCTCATCGATTCTAATCTTCAGGTGGCGACCGGTCTCCTCAATATACACACCGGTCTCCTCAATATACACACCGTTGCCATCTTCACCTTTTAAACTATATACTCCGCTTTTCTTATCTACAGGAATTCGATCTCCCAACCTAACAAACAACTCTTCGACAGTGACAGGGTTGTAGAACGCAAGTCGGAATCCGAAGGGGCGAAGGGCCCGGCCTAATTGATGAGAAAACTTCTTCACAAATGGGAGCCTAATCCATCACAGTTTATCGCAGCTGATGATGGTACGGGGGTGGGAGGTAGTAGCGTCCAGGCATTTCTTAGTTACCTTCCTACGCACCAATGTGTCCATGTCCAAGTGAATCTTATTCACTCTGGCCAGGTGTTCTATGGTCAGTCTCCTCTCTAAAGGTATTTCGACCCAAGTGAATGTCAGTAAGTCCAAGAACTAAGCTGTTGATAGCAGCATATTTGTGGAAAACAGAGCAGAATGACGACCCGTGGACTAAAACATCGGTCGACGTATCTTTTTTATTAATCTCAAACTCATGGACCCCGTCTTTTTCGGAGACAGTAAGATCCAAGAAGTTATTCGAGGAGCCCCGAACTTCCATAGTAAACTTTATGGGTGGGTACAGCTCATTTAGATACGCGAGAAACTCCAAGCAGAGATTTCGGGGACCAGTCCACGTACATGGCACGTCATCTTCATATCTGCGTCAATAAAAGATCTTATTGAATGAAGGATGGCCAGATGAGAAGAGGTCGGATTCAAACTTGGACATAAACACCTCGGAGGTGAGGGAACTTAGAAGGGAACCTATAGGAAAATCCACCTCCTCAGGGAACTCATAGAATTTACCATTAAATTTCCAGAAATCAGAAGATCAGTCCAACTTCAATGAATCGAAAAACGCATCCAACTCGAAGAGGTGTGTTTCAGGTCACAAGGAGTCTTCGCATCCGCTGCATAGTGACAGCCTTAGAGATTTGCGACGTCGAAAGATCAAAGAGCCGATCCTGCAAGGAGATCATTTTTTAGGCTATTGGCTAGGGTAGAAGAATTCTCATCAGAGTAGAAAGACTCAAACTCGACACGGAATTTGAACCAACGATCGAAATATTTCGCAAGAAAATAGGTAGGAGAAGAGATGGAAGACACAACGGGCCGCATCGGTATTTCCTCTTTATGGACCTTGGGCAAAGTGTAGAGGAAGGAGGGGATGTGTGAGGTTAGGAGTTAGAATAGCCCTCTTCACTCGTCCATTCTTAGTGATAACCGAACTTCTATTGATGACACTTTGAACCTCTTTGACATGGTTTGGAAAAGTGAAGCTATCATTCTCTTTTGGCCCGCATTGCTCAAGTACATCATACATTTTAGAATCATACGAAGATGTTTCCATCACAACTATCGTTCTACGTTTGTCAGGCTTGGTAATTACTGTCGCAAAATACAATGATTGATTTCGTTTTCTGCAGTATGGTATTCAGTTTCTCATTTGAGTATCAACCCTTTTTCCATAAAATGCTACCCGCTATTTTTTTAAACTAAAATATGGGAAAGATTGAACGCTTTGGTCTTCATCAAGGTTGTTCTTTTTGCTCAATTCATCGAAAAAATTTGACCCCATTTTCCTCAACAAAAATTTCTCTAAATAGAAAACAGAAAATGTACAAAATTTTGAGAGTATTACCGCAACCGGTTTGAACACAGCCGAGCGCTGAATAGTGTGCACTTTTTTCTGTTTTTTACTTTTTATACTCTTTTGTTTCTTTCATTTTATTCTTTTGCATCCCTCATTGGAACAATTTTTTCATTCATTTTGTGCTTTTTCTGGCACCACAAATGATGAAGGGTACCGAAAAAATTTGTACCGGAGTTAACTTGATCTTAGTCCCGACAAGCCAAATGAAGAAGCAGTGTAAATAAGGGTTGATACTCAAATGAAAAACTAATTACGAAACCGCAGAAAACTAAAAATCACTACGATGCGCTTTTGATTGAATAGTCATCTTCAAGAAAGACAAGAACACGACTGACCAAATGAAAAACCGAGACACCATCACCACCCACGAGAATGACGGAACAAGGAGGAGACTAATCATCGAGTTGTGAATCATAAATAAGCTCGATCAGACCTTCGTCCGGTATTTGCCTTTTCAGCATAACGAGACCACCAGATGAAGAATGATTTCGATAAGCTCCAAGGCGGTACACTTAAGATACTCTCTTTGTGAAGAAGCTTTTCAGAACCCTCCTGGAAACTGGGCCCATTAGCAATTAGATGGTCAGCGAATGCCGAATCTCCCACTTTACCCTTATGCCAGGCTGTCTTGGGCGCATCGACTCTAATCTTCAGCTGGCGACTGTTCTCCCCAATATGAACACCTTTCCGATTTTCATATTCTAACCTACGCACACGACTCTTCTCATCTTCACGAATTCGCACGCTTTGACAGTGACAAGGTTGTGGAACGCAGGTCGAAAGCCGAAAGGCCCGGCCGGCCTGATTAAAGAGAAAACTTCACCAAACATGGGAGCCTGATCCAGCGCGGTTTCTTGCGACTTATAAAGTGGTGGAGGGAGGTAGTAGCGTCGAGGCATTTCTTAGTAATCTTTTTAGGCACCAACGCGTCCATGTCCAAGTGAATCTGATTCACTCTGGCCAAATGTTTGAATGTCAGCAACTCCTTTCTGAAGGTAGTTCGACTCAAAGGAATGTCTGTAATTCTATGAACTAAGCTGTTGAAAGCAGCATATTTGTGGGCAACAGAGCAGAATGACGACCCGTGGACTAAAACATCGGTCGACGTATCTTTTCAATGAATCTCAAACTCATGGACCCCGTCTTTTTCAAAGACAGTAAAATCCAAGAAGTTATTCGAGGAGCCTCCAACTTCCATAATAAACTTTATGGGTGGGTGCAGCTCATTTACATACGTGAGAAACTCCAAGCAGAGATCTCGGGGACCAGTCCACGTACATAGCACGTCGCGTCATCTTCACATCTGCGTCAATAAAAGATCTTATTGAATGAAGGATGGCTAGAGGAGAAGAGGTCGGATTCAAACTTGGACATAAACACCTCGGAGATGAGGGAACTTCGAAGGGAACCTATAGGAAAACCCACCTCCTCAGGAAACTCATAGAATTTATCATTAAATTTCCAGAAATTAGGAGATCAGTCCAACTTCAATAAATCAAAAAGGCACTCAACACTTCATGAGGAGTGTTCAAGTTCACAAGGAGTTCACCCATCCGCTGTATAGTGACGGGCTTCGGGATGATAGGGAAGAGGCCTACGACGTTGGAAGAACAAAGAGTCGAGCCTGTAGGGAGGAGCTCATTTTTTCGGTCTATTGGCCAGGGTAGAGGAATTCTCAACAGAGCAGGGAGACACAAACTCGACACGGGATTTGAACCAACGATCTAAATATTTGGCAAGAGAGTAGGTAGGAGAAGAGACGAAAGACACAACGGGCAGCATCGGCATATTCTCTTTAGGGACCTTAGGTGAATGGTGGAGAAGGAGTGGGGTTAGGAGTTAGAATAGCCCTCTTTACTCTCTTCATTCTCTTTCGCCCTACACTGCTCAAGTACGTACATCATACAGAATCATACGAAGATTTCTACAACACAACTGTCGTTCCAAGTTTGTCAGCCTTGGTAATTACTGTCGCACAATACAATGATGGTTTTCGTTTTCTGCGGTATGGTCTTTAGTTACTCATTTGAGTATCAACCTTTTTTTCATAATGAATAGATGACTCGGACAAAAGTTTGAAATCAACTCTCTCGATAAAATATTTTTCTACATACCCCTAGAGCTGAGCTATCCAATGATACTCTTTCATTCCCAATTGAAAGAAAAAACGTACGACATAATAAAAGCAATTGAGAAAGATTTTAGTACGTAAATTTACATAGTAGAAATTTTCATCAGCGTGTAAACGAAATACATTATGGAATGGAACCATAAAGTTGGAAAAGTAGAAAGTCGGGAGATATAAACTGAAAATTAATATCAAGTTTCAGTCCTCTTTATAAGATGCAGATCAGAGATAGATGATATTAAAGGTCACCATTGTTTATGAAAGAGTTTGGTTTTTTATTTTTCTATTATTACATATTTAAGAGGAAAAGATGGGCTTTTAAATATAGTTTTTCATAGTGTGGTAGTAATGCCAAAATTTTATTTCATTATTATTTAATGCTTTCGACTATAATGAGCTTTTTGCGACTATACTAAGCTATTTGCGTTTTTTTCATTATTTATTTCCGTTAGTCCAAGGGTGATGAGAATTTTGAAATAACATCCCAATCACACCCGCGTATCTACTACTCGTTAGATACCATGGAGGATGAGAGTACTGGGAAATTTAGAGCGAAAGTCCCAATATGAGAGGCGAGCCTTAGCTATTGAAAATTGTTGAAACATGAAATGCCAAGGCCACGACCGTGGGCCATCAACTTCACATAAATATCCCATTGTATCAATAGTTTGTCGATTTCTTTTGAACTCTTCTGTTTTTGTGTATAGTTCAATTTTTTATTTGCACATAATATAATATTTCGTATGGCGAACGAGGGTACGCGGTCATTCATCATGAGAGTGATTCGATCCCGATGTGAGCGGTGAGCAAAAGTATGAATTTTGAAATTTTGTGCTAAAAAAACCCTCGTCCATTCTTCTCTCAAACAATTTTGCAATACCATTTCTGAGATACATACGTCTAGACAAATATTTTTCAACTTCCAAGTTGAGCTTTCTAATAATCATTAAATTGAAGGATGAAAAACATCGAGTGTTTCAATCCTCGCGTACCATAAATTGTTTTTCATTTTCTTCTTTTGATTCTCATATTGAGGAAAGCATCGCAAACTTCAAACCGTCTTATCCAGCAGAATTTCTCTTCCGCAGCTTTTGAATTGCAGGATAACAAACTTTACCATCAAGTGGCTCAGGAGAGACTAACCCGCATTCCAACATAGGGCTCCATACGATGTATCTAACAAACTTATAATAATCTCCAATTGATACTTGGTATATATTCATGATAAGTATAGGTACAGGCCAAGACACCCGTCAAACTATGGCTAAGCTGAGGAGAGTCCACGAAAGAATTTGAAGAGAGCTTGAACCTTTTACAATGGACAATAGTTTTTTCTTCCTACCCGTGCTTTTCTTTCACATAGCATTTGAAGATATGTGAATTTGGAGTCAATATAAGTGATGCATCATCGGCTAGTTCTAACGTCTCCAGGAAGGTGAATGGCATACTGATATTGGTCGAGGAGCAAAAGAGATTCCTTGATGACCCTAAGATGACACGCACATCCTTGAAGTATTTCCTCAACGTACTCAGGTTGAAGTGTATAAACGTCTCACGTCGAATGAAACCAGAATGGAATTATGAAGAATTTAATCGAGTACACGTACGCGATCCTGTTACAAAGTCCCTTGGATGAACAAATGAAAAAAGACTTCGCTGAGGATCTCCTTCAGATGACATCGTCTTCAAGTCAGCCTGTCAATCAGGCTTTTAAGCTGCGAAAGCAGTTCTGTTACAAGTCATCAAAAGGTTTCAAAAAGGTTTAAAAAATCATAACTACCTAAAATATTGCAGTGTCGCAAGAAACGAAATTGCAAGATTCGACAAGTATGCGTGGGCCCCTGGTTTCAATACGTGAAAGACGATTTAGATTATATCACAGCAAATGGAGGGACCGTACGAAGATTTTTTTTCTGTGATATTTCATTCAATTGTTCACTTCACTACCTATCTTGTCATTCAATTTTTAGCTTATTTATTTGTTTTGTTCATTTATCTATCTATTCATATGGCTATGCCAAAAAATTTTCTCTTTCTTTTGTTTTTTGTCTCTCTCTCTCTCTCTCCCTCCCTCTCGGAGTGTCGCGGAGCAAGGGAGAAACCTACACAAACATTTATACGATATGAAGGTTTTATGAACATTTCATACGTATCATTTTGGCTACATCGTACTCGCAGACAAAGCTGCGAGTCCTGTCTTCTACAATACGAGTACGATTTAGACCTCGATGAGAAACAAGAAAAAGAATAAATTCAATGCAATTTTCCCAGTGTTATCTTCCTTTATCGAAGTAAGAAATTATTCGAGTGGACGGAATTCTTCAAAATAGTGCCTTAAAACTCAAAGTCATCTTCCTTTATAGCCATCTAAATTCCCGCGGTATGTCTCAGGTAAGATAGAAGATGAAGAATGGAGATCTTGAGAAATATATTGTGAGGTTGACACGGTCCCAACTACCGCAAGGTCGATGTAGGTCTCACATATTTAGAGAGGTGACACGGTCACAATTCCAGCAACGAGTCTTCCCTACCAAAAATAGACGACATTTGAAGTTCCAAAACCGTGAACCATCTGCTCAACTTCGATTCGTCAAAGGATGAAAATCGATAAATAATTAATTCGAGTGGAAGGTCTCAGTTTAGAGGGAGTTCAACGCGTCCCAATTCCAGAGTCAAGTGTTTGTTACGGTGGAGATATTTAGACATGATTTCTCTAATGTAATTTTACTTTTCAGTAGATGATTTAGAATACAGATTTCCCCTCTTGCAAACTACAAAACCAAAAACTTTGGACATACCAACATTTTTCCGAAATAATACGAGTCCACTTTTGAAGACGACTTCTCATAGAGGTCTTCATTATCGATAATATCATAACGATTATTTCCTACTCGAAACCCGCATGATTTCACTCAAAGAATTCGTCAGGATTTTAGAACGAGAGCACGAAGTAATTTATAATGAGAGCGACTCGATCTCGGACTCAGCGGCGAGCGAGAGTAAGAATTTCAAATTTTTTCATCTCTTGCGCATACCAATCTTATGCAGTTCATTACTTCTGGAGTTGGAACATTTAATGCTAGGTATCCAGTATAAAAAGTATTCATGACTTTGGCTCTCTTATAAAAGAGATAAGGTTGCTGAAATTCTCCATCTATGAATTTATTTGTCTCTAACATGGAACCTCATTCAATGGGCAGGGGGAAAATTTGAAGGAGGCCGCGTTCCAAACTCTCGTCAGGAAAAGTTTCAACTTTCATGCTATATACAATGGGAGAAGGTCTTCCAAAAATGTTGAATAACGTCATTATATGAAAAAACCGAAAATTTTGATCTGCATAGACTTGTCTTGTTGCTCAATCAATAAATGTTTCACCATAGAAGATTACGGTACCAAGAAATTCATGGTAAAATCCAGACGGTCCTAATTTCAGCAGCGAGTTTTACTGTCCGTGGAGGATAAGCATCCCAAAAAGTTTATAGTGCGATCGACCCGGTCCAATCTTCCGGGCTGTGACTGACTTAGGCAAAAATTCCAACCTTAGAATCATTTCTATGTAGATGCATATCACGATATGTTATTCATATTGATACAATTGCTATTTTATGCAAGTACACTTGAAAATGAAACATTAAAACACAAAAATTTTATTTTGAAAAATCTGGATTGAACAAATTGAAAAACTATGCGACTATCGGACTACGTAAAAATAATGTTATATTCTCTGTTTGCCAACAGAATAACCCGAAAGTAAAATCCCGCGAATACGGCGTGGAGTCGATTCGGGGGAAACGGATTTCAACGGACGGCGGTTACCACGTGGAGTACTTGGTAAAATGGGATGGGTATGACTCCGAAGACAATTCGTGGGAGCCACGGTGGAACCTGACCAATTGTGCGGAATTGATTCGTGCATTTGAGGACTCCATAGGATCCAGTGAACCGCAACCGCAAGAACCCTCGCCAGAAGCAAATGCTGCTCCGGTAGAGCCGATTGCGGCACCCGGCAACGCTCCAATAGAGCCAGTTGCGGCACCTGGCAACGCTCCTATGGAGTAACCCGCACCAAATGCAGAATCTGCCGGTTTGTTGACTTAATATCTGTTTGAATATTTCTAATTTCTTCATGAAAATATCACGTACTAATGTGACATTAATTTTTCAGCTAATTTTTCGGGTTCCAGCCTGGAACAGTTACCAGGTCCGAGTCATGCCCCAATGCCGGGAACCGCCTTCCTAACGATGGTTTGTTAACTTGACATTTATCTGTTTGTTTTTAGCTATTTGACAAAAATAACGCGGTTTAATATTAGTCTTGGATTTTTCAGATAATCTCTACTTTCCCCGAGGAATGGTGAACTCACGTTCCGTTTTCTTAGGTAAGCATTTCCTCCCCTTATTTTTCGATAGTGAAGTAGTTTGGATTCTTTTGTTTCGTGGAATCTAAGTAATAGGTCTGAATAGAACTTCTGAGGCTCACTCGGTCTCAGAAACTTTTGTAGTTGATTTCGTCAGTGTGATGAAACGTATTCACTTCGTATGAGAATTTGTAGAAATTTTTTTGCAACATTTCAATGGTCCTTCCAAATCAGGCTCGCAAACCCTTTCGACTGTTTCTACTATCGAGCTAAATACGAATTTTTGAAGGGGAAGGCATGGAAAAATTTCAACGTCAATCCTGCGTATACGGACTTCAAAGTGTGAGTACTCTAACGGCTAATTCTGACAGAACAGTTTCCGTGCTCTCCCGAATCACATCCATGAGTGTGTGATCGAGGGGGGAGTCCTCGACATCACACAACCCGTACAGGAACTTCAGGGTATAAAGCCTATCAAGGCAGCAACCGAATTAGACGATCGAGTTTACGTCAGAAAAACTCTCACATAGATCATACAGGTACTTTTGCTGTCGTTCTTTGTTTTATTTCATGATAATTTTGTTTAAAATACCATCTTCTATTTATTGACATCGGGAATTTGGGAAAACATCGAATTTCTACCACCGTATATGTGTCTCGTGTTCGTGTATGAACCCGCCTGTTGGTGATTATCATGAGCCGTGAGACAGCCATAAACACAAGCTTGATCGACAGTTAAGGAAGTACATACGACTCTTATCTCGATCCTACCCCGCTCAGTCAGCAGAACATTGATACTTTCCGTCAGGGTGTCAGAGGGATGGTCCAGGGATGGTACTAGTTCAATAAGATTCACTTTTAGAGATCACCCAGGCTACGATACATTGTAACAAGAGGAGGCTAGTTTTGTGCTCTACAATCTTACCAGACTCAGAAAAAAAGCAAAAACCTAGGTAAGCCGGAAGCTAGAAAGAGAAAACAAGTAAACGAGGATTGAACAATTCAATCATTAAAGCAGGAGGTAAAGAAGGAAAAAATTTCGAAAGTAAGCTGAAATGAAATTCAGAAAGTTGGCTGAGAGGAATCTTTGTAGGGTGAGGAAGAGGAAAAACTATTCAAGTACGTAAAATCTTCTGAAATTTTCATTTCAAATTGAGAACGTATCTGGCGAAAGGGCGTCCGCACAGTGTATTCCTTATGGGACGGACGCCCTTCTGCCAGAACCCTCCTCAATTTAGAATCTTGGTTTCTATCAACAATTGACTTCAGAAAATAAGCTATTCGGTAGAAAGGAGCGAGCCCGACAAAAGTAAAAAACATCCAACATCTGGCTAGTCAGGATAAATGTGAATCCTGCTAGGATGGTAAAGTTAAAATAGTCTCTATTAGATAAAACAGTATGAGATCGCAAACTTGATTAGTGGAGGTACGACTACGACGCTCCTTTTTATCGAAATTATGGAAAAGCTCAATAACTGGTACTCAAAATGTTAACGTCCATTGTTGAATACTCGAATCACCTCTCAGGTAAAAACAATCACGAAAAAACTGAGATGGGAGGAACTCACACTGAGAAGGGAGGAACTCACGTGGTGGGTTTCACAAAATTCGAAGTTTTGACTCCTGCCAATCGAATCGGTTTATCCTGCGCCCACGTATTGACACAAAGCTTTCAACGAAACTTTCCAAGAGGGCTTAATCGTAAGCAATTCAAAAAAATTTTTCACCGTCGAATCAAAACACTGTCCCCATGATGTAGTTACTAAAAAGGTATGCAATGCAACAATTTTATTTGGAGACTTTCGAAGCAAATTCACAACACTACAACGAACGGGCATATTGTCGAGAAATTACGAGTTCCCAGGCTCACATTCACGCTGATCAGTAAGTGACCGCTTGCGAGTTTTCCAAAAAACGCACTCTCGAGCCAACGCCGGGCGAAGCCCGCGAAAGCATGATCCTCCTCGCCGTATAAATGATGTAGAAGGAGAGGGTACAGAAAGAGTAAGGATAAAGAATGGAAAAACCGGACATCAAGCTACGACTAGATAGCAGAATACGTGCAAAATACACGTGTAACATACGGAATTTTTCTATTTCATACAGCGGCGAAGAATACCAGTCCGGTATCGCGAGCGAACACGCACGCATACACAAACGAAATTCTTATAGTAAATTGTTATTATTTCACAAGTGAACTAGGTAACTTTATTTATCACATCAGGGGCTGGTTAGGCACGCAATTGAGTCGTATAGACAAGTACCAATCTTTTTCCATACATCAGTATAAGGAATTCTACCGTCGGAATAGAAAAGATAATATTAGTATTGCGTTATACAGCGTCATTAGATAATTGTGCCGCATATTATACTTTCGACTCATTTTGATAAATATCCTCACTCACTACAGAGGAGTCTTATCTTTTTTTTGGAAGCGCGTTGATCGCCCAAAGTCCATTAATAGACATTATCGATATAGGCACTCGGCCAGGTGCCGTGAACAAACGATTTTGAGAGAGCAGAATAAATTTTTTCATGTGCTCGATGAACAAGGATCTAAACTATGTGTATCTCGTTTCATGTAGATAAGTTGTTTACAACTTCAAAGCAGTTCACATTTACTAGACAGGCCTCATCTTCTTACATCGATGTCAATCGATAGAAATGCACTCGATATGAATGCGCAAATCACCAAACGAATGCGGCTTAAACGAAATAACGATATCTAGGCATTAAACCTATCTAGATGTGGATCAAGTAAATTACTTGGTAGGTACTCACGGAAGTTCACAAGAAACCATGAGGATAGGAAGAGAAACTACGACGGAAAAATTTCCCGGTCCAAGCGAGTGTCGTTTCTCAGTTGATTCGCCTTCTCTTGCAAACTCTTCCTCAGAGGATTATAACATATAACAAACTCATCCGTTTCTGAAACACACAGAGCAAGCGGGCCTCATTATTTTTTACATTGATGTCAATCGATAGAAATGCACTGTGAATGTACAAATCACCAAACGAATGCGGCATAAACGAACGAACGATTTCGAGGGCAAATGTTTCTACAAGCATTGAACATAATTTTCTAGAGGTAGCTGAAGTAAATTACTTGGTACTTACGGAAATTCACAAGGAACCATATAAGGATAGGAAGAGAAAATATGACGAAATAATTTCCTGGTCCAAGCGCCAGTTGATTCGCCATCTGTTGCAAACTCTTCTTTAGAATGAGCGAATAATAACTCATTATGACAAACTCTTTCTAGAACACAGAACAAGAAACAAAAAATAGTTTGGTTGATAAGTAGCTAAGTTCAGTTCAGTAAATCCGCCGTTCAGCATTAGAAAGAAGTAATCTGCTCGACCATTGCTCGACAATTAATATACAATTTGCCGATCACAATAAAAATCGTTCTCTGTAAGACATGTTTACACAGAGAAGTGCTTACAAAAGTTGAAACATGAAGAATCTCGACCGATTTTTAACGAGGAGAACGATGATGACGTGGTTTCTTTTTAATAGAGAAAATTCAACAAAATGTAAACGAGAAACAGCAGGTACATGAACACTGTGACAATTGTACATCCAAAGTAATGTTGGAGGTTGGAGGTATACCATTCCGTCTCTGTCGGTGCAATGTCACGGAAAATCTTACCAGTGTTGGCTCTCTGATGAGAACCAAAAATCATCTTATGCGTGATCTTTTTCCGACCTAAAATGTCAAAAATAGAAGTATTCATTCCCTAGAATTTGTCATCTTGATACTTATTGCAGCAAATCACAAAAAAACATTCCATGCTTATGACCTTCAAAACTGCATTCAAAAATTACATTTTTTCTAAAACAAGCAAGAATGAACATATTTTTTAATTTTTTCTGTTTTGTGCATTCTTGTATAGACGTATAGTTAATCGAGCGCATTCAAGCTCAAGCTGGCAACGCGACGGTGACGAAATACAGAGCCAAGTTTTATACGCGCTCTCATAATATTTTTTCAAAAAACACATTAGGTAATCGTTGATTTGCAAATAGTAAGTATTCAATTTGAAAGGGGAAAAGTTTATGAATATATCGAAAGAGTAAACAATTCTCGATTTTTTGAGTGAATAACTCGCTTTGTAGTTGATCAATCTTATAACAAGATCTAGCTCAAAAAAATCGAGAATTGTTGGTTCTTCTAATCACGTTTTCTCTTCATTTTTTTTTTTTTTTCAAAAACTTCATTGTATTTGTGTCAAATAGGGTTTTTCGATCCTCTTCCGCATAAGAGACTGTAGGTACTAACTTCATCGGCCCTGTTCAATGTTGTCGAGCTTTGAATATTCATTATTCAGGCCTGAAACTAGAGATGCGGCCATGGCAAAAGGCTCTAATCAGCTGATCGTTATTCCAAAGATTTTTACCCAGAGACCCTTCCTGCTGAATGTTATTTTGCAGATACGTCCGTTCTATTTTGCAGGGCAGAAATAGAGCAAACATCCCAAGAAGAAAAACCCATCAAGGAGAATAGGTGTCTTTTGCAGGGATCTCAAAGATCCTATTATCCTGGTTGTTTCATCTGAAGTTGCAATGTTGCATATTGATCAGCCTAAAATTAGCTCCAGCCTGAACACAAACTAGAGAAGGTGTCTCTCACAATTATGACAAAGCCCCAAGTGTCCTGATTGTTTCATTGAGACTAACATTCGTTTATAAAATTGATCAGCAAATTCAGTTGAATTGAGCCAGTCAAAGCAAGCTAAAATCCAAATTTTCCGAGGTAAGTTTAAGCCAAAAATCAAAGCCTTAATTTCTGACTGGAATACTGTTGAGAGCAACTGAATATGAAGTTTGACGTCCTCTGCCAAGCGCGGTACTGTATACCCCACAGAAAGGGACAATCTTGTTCACAATTTTTGAATTATTGTTGTAGGAGATGTAAATTATTTTTTAGTGTCTTGAGATTTGTGAATGATTTCTAAGAAAAGTCAACAGAAAAAGAATGCCAGTATCTGAGCAGAAGATTTTGATTACTCATATCAAAACTGATGGTTTGTACCTACAAGTTCCCCGTCAATTCAAGAAAGTCATTTTTCCTCCAAAGTCGATACAGTGTAGGTATCAAAGAAGGAGAGAAAAGAGGAATGCTTGATAGAACGACTAATTTTTCTCTTTTCAACTAATAATATCTCGTAGGTTAGCCCTATTGGCAACGAGAGTACATTTTGTTTTCTCAATGTTCTGATGGTTGACAATCTGCTCATTTTTTTGTGTACTTAAATGAAGAAAATACTCGTCAATGCGCGGCTTGTTCTGCTATTTGTGATTCAAGCTCTACTGCCCGGTAAACAATCTGAAGGACTCCGGAGCACTCTGAAACACTTGGGAATTACTGTCCCTGTTTTCCCCCTTTCAAAGCCTCTAATCGTTAGTTTTAGGTTTGAAAGGTATATGTAAGTAAATTTTCCCCTGAAAGAAGAGAGAGAGAAAAAAAAACAATTGAAAGTAAGTAAATTTCTTTTTTCCAATAATTTTTTTCAAACAAAAACTCATTTCACAGCACGAAAGAATATCTTCACTTCTTTGTCATTCTCAAATAGGTTTCCCATCCTTCCCCAGGCCCCAACCCGCGGGCGTGGACAGCTTCCTTCTCCTATAAACAGACAAATTGACGAGTTAGAGGCTATCTTCCACCCCTAAATTGCCAAGCTCGTGCATAAAAGTTTGATATTATTGTCCACAAATTAGTCCTAGATCTGAGTATGGGTCAAGCTGGGGTTGTTATTTATATTCCCAGATATTTAATATCAAGTTATGGTACTTACCTACTAAGAGTGTGGTTTCATATCTGTTTGCGTATTTTTGTGTTTCAGGGATAGAACAATCTTATGATCTCGAATACTTGACTGACATATTTTGGATGTCTACCTCCCTATGTTGTTACGACTAATTGGTAATTAAAATGAGAATTACCTGATCTATTGATCTTGTTCATTCAACAAATGCGTTTAATATTGATGTCTATTCGCAATTTTAATTATTAGGTTTGAGTCGGCTCTCAAATATTGTCGATCTGGAGGCCTAGGATTTTCACAATTTGAGTACCTACAACTTTAGTCTCTTGATTCGGCTTTGGATTTCAGTATTGAGTTGATATGCTGTGTAATTATCGAACATTATGTCAATATAAATGTAGATTTAATTCTGTTTTATGTATTATTTCACAACTGTATTTATGTATGGCTCGTTTTGTACAGTTTTATTTACCTTGTTTTCGTCCATTTTTTTCATTTCATTTTTAGTTTGCTCTTAATTTTTCTACTCTTATGTAAATACTTTGGCTTAATTTCTTCCTCCTTTTTCTATTGATACCTCGTATAATTATTTTATTTCTATATTCTTTGTCTTGCTCATAATTTTAAAACTTGTTTTACTCCTTCGTATTGCATTACATTTTGAATTTTTTCCCTCTTCCTTTGTACAGACTTATTCTTATTTGTTTCTTCTTTTCCAATCGATTGTGTACTTATTTTGAACTCACTTTCTATCTTTCTCGTGACTATCTCGTGACTTCGGTACTCATTTTCTTTTCATGCGTTGTTGCATGATTCTATTTTATTCCCTGTTTTGTGTACCTGCAGACATAGGCTTACCTAATTTGTTTCTATCTTTTCTATATTTATTACATACTTATGTATTTCAATTGTATATTTTCTATCTCGCTCATGATTTTGAAACTTGATCTTTTACTTGCGTAGGTATTGCCGTACCCAGATCTTCATTTTTTTCTCCTCCTCTTTTCTGTGTATAAGGACTTTAGATTAATTTCTTCCTTCTTTTCCAGTTGATTGCATAATTATTTCGATTTTATTTGTTGACTTGCTCGAGATTATTTTCTTTTCTTCATATTGATGTACATTTTGATCCCCCTTCCTCCGTTTTCTGGGTTTAAACTTTGGCTCAATTCGCTCATGCTCTGGCTATTGATTATATGATTATTTTGATTTTATTTTTGGCTATGCCTAATAATTTTGATTTTTCAACTTACTCATTTTTTTTTTTTTGCATGGGTGCCTACTTTTTTTATACATTTTGATTTGATTTCTTTTTTCGTCACTCGCATATATAGACTCCAATTCAGTTTTTGTATTCTGGTTTGTTTCATTATTTTGATTCAATTTTTATTAACTTCAATTTTTTCAGCTTAATCTATTTCCTTTCTACTTATTTTCACCCACGTAGGTACAGATTCCAATTCAATTCATTTTTCTATTATTCTGATTTGTTCAGCTATTTTTTTCTTTTTTCAATGTACCTATTTTTTATTAACTTGTAGTTTCATTTTTTTTTCGATCAATAACGCGGCTTTTGCAACCGCTTCTGAAAAACCGCACCTGAGGAAAGAGAGAAAATTGCAATAGAAAGAATATCACATTCTATACCTCATAGTAATTCTTTATTTTCCAACTTTGCAAACTCAATTATTCATGAACACAAATACTTTGCAAGTGTTATGAAAATCTGTCTGCGCAGATTCAGCAAATCCATTTTATTTCTGGTCACGTACTGACATAATTTTGATTCTTTCTTTTTATTAGGTATTATTTTTTTCTACTTATTATTACAGTTCATGTGGATTCTTTGGTACATTCCATTATGAGCATATTTGACTTTACGTCGTTTTTTTCATTTTCATTGATCGTATGCCTAATTAGATTTTAGTTTTATTTACGTTCAGTTTAGTTTAAGGAATAGTGTGTTTATGGTTATCTTGTGCGCGCGTGAGATGAGTGAGAGTTTGTGCGGTAGTCTCCTAGGAAGTTTATAGGAGTCAAGAAAAACGAGCGTCAATTTAGTGATTAAATTATATATTGGGCCTCTGTATAATCTAATCTAGAGCGGATAGGACTTTTGTTGAGTTGAGAGAATTTTTCTGATATACTCTCTAGAACTTCGACCACCTAGGGTGTGGATCAGACGAAGTCCATAAGCGCTGTGCAAAATTTTTTGGAAGAAACCTGGGCGCGCCGAACACATCAAACTCGACATGTTTCGGAAAATAGTGAGACTTCATTTTTTACGCGTTGTATTGACACTGTAGTGATGTGTTGACGCGTAAAAAAATCAAGTTCAACTATTTTGCAAAACATGTCGAGTTGTTGCGTTCGAGCGCCCGGGTTTCTTCCAACGAAAAACGTTTCTTGGCTAGTCCATACCTAGATGGCCACAGCTCCAGAAGGATACGAATTGGTTTTTAAAACGATTAATGCATGTGTACATTTAGCTTTGAAGATTTTGTGTAAGGAACCAAAGTGAGCTCTTGATTAAAATGAAGGCCGAGAAGTTTTCAAAAGTTACGAAGCAAATTTCGAAAAAGAAAATTTGAAACCACCTTTATATTTTAGTATAGTTATGGATTTCAGCGTTTTTGGGGACTCTGGGAGGGTCGAAGAAACAAATGAAAATATTATAGTTGCGGGATTAAAGGCGTTGTTTAGGGGAAAGGGTGACACATTTGGCAATCAGGAAATGTAGGACACTGACTACTTTTTCACGAGGGAGGTTGTATTCGAATTACTAGGGGTCTACAGTTGAAAAAACATTGAAAAATTGTTGGAAGGTAACTTCGAAGGCCAATTCTGAAGAGTTGAATGGAGAGAAAGTGAAAGAACGGCGTTTTAAAGGTGGAAAAAAATCAAGTATAGACACGATGTGTACGAGATCGGCGTTACGATAAACGATGGTGGGTCCGTTTCTGAAGCCGTACTGGTAAGGAGAGGGTGAATTGTTCTATTCCAGAAACCAGACGCTAGATAGGGATATGAGACAAGGAGAAGAGAATCTGAGTAGGTTTCTGGACGGGAAGAGATCCTCAAAGCTACATGCACCGGCGCTCTAAACATTAAAATTTATAAGTGCAACAGAAAACTTCTCCCTCAACTTTACAAAAGTCTTATCGGTTCTATTCTGGATTACGGAACCCGATTTAAAGTGTAGCCAATAAATTTACTCTCGCTTCACTCGACTCTCATAAAACCTCCTTCCTTTGAAATGGTCTTTTCCAAAAGGGTGAGTAGATGCGATGAGTGAAGGTAGAGTTGAACAGGGAAAGGAAGAGGAGAGCGACGGTGTTTCTCAGATTCTGATTGATGGTAGTCATGAGTTGTGTGAAAATGAGGAGATTGTACTGCAAAGGTTCTTGTGATAGTGAGTCAATATGTGCAAATTTTTTTGTTGGAGTTTGTACCAGGAGTTGAGATGGGAGAAGGTTGAGTTCAACAGGGAAAAGAGAGGGAGGGGAGCGAATTGAGGTGACGGTTGTTGATCCGAGAGAAGTGCTTCTTAATTTTTGAGCATGAAGGGATCGTACGGGAAAGGTTTTCTTGATGGTGGATCTCAAAGGACAATGATAAATTTTCATGTTAGAGTTTGTACCAAGAGGTGGGACCAGATTTAGTATTGGAAGAAAGAGAGATTAAGTGATCGGCTAGAAGTTCAGTTGTCGTAAGGGGGATGTTGGTAACTGTATACCTATGTACCTATATTTTCAATTTTTTTTCTATCGTCATTACTTTTTTTCTTTATGGATCTCTTATTAAGTTATTCATAATTTACCCTGAATAGGAAACTGACTGTGTTATTACAATAATATATGTGTTAAATCTCATAAATATCAAAACCAATCATTGAAATTCTAGCATTATAAAAAATATTTGAGATGAACCTCAAGTTTTCTTATGAACTTGGTTGTTGAGTGCAATTTAGTTGATTAGGCGGTGAAGATGTGAGAATGCTTGCATTAGAAAGAGAGATCCGATCTCTGATAAAATATGATAATTCTTATATCGAGCGAAGTCATATTATGCAAGATACTGTCTCGGGATTACGACTTGCGTTCTAACTTACTTTTAATTTACAAAATTACGCTCCTTTTACAAAAATGAGAACGATAAAATTTGCCATTCAGAGCAAAGTGGCTGAACTCTGGTGGCAGAAATTGTAACCTGATTAAGGTATGAAAGAATTGCATTACGTTTATGGGAAGAAAAACAGAGCTTCATACCTTATTTGCCCTTTTTTACGTACCACTTTAGCGCAATCTGCTGGCGCTCTGAATGGCGAATGGTTTTCTGCTTTTGTTGTCGAATGAAATTGCCGTGTTCGCCGAAGCGTTTCGCGATTGGTCGATACAATGCGTCAGCTTCCCTATATAAAGTACGCGACGAAGTCTAACTGCAATCTGCATCAGTTATCTTTCACTTTCGTGGATCGTTTGTCGTACGTTTGTTGTGCTCGTAAAGGTCTAAAGGATATTGTGGTACTCATAATTCATCACTTTCACGTCTAATTCGTCGGGAAAATGAGAGATCTCTAAAAAATAAACTCTCGCTACTCATCGACTAGGAGGAAAAGATTTGAAAACTTCGATAACAGGAAAATATTAACAAGATTATTAAATGAGCTGACATGATCAATTTTGCATACGATACAGCCGTGTAAGAAGGCAGCAACGGTAACCCCGTCGTCGATACTGGCATGATATGGAGATGATTGTCATCTGTTTGCAGCCAGTTCGATCCAAAATTCGCACATCGAATCGGGGAGAAGTACATTTTCAATCGCGTATACGAATAAAAATTCCTCATCGAGAAACACGTCCTTCGACGTCGAAATTTAAACTGTTCACACTCTCGCCGACCAGCCGAAGCCCATCGGTGAACCTTACAAAAGTTACAGGTACACGCTCACTGCAATAGATTGTGGTAGAGCTGACATAGTGAGAGAATAGAGAAATGGATCAGATGAACGTCAGACAAGGACAGACGGAAGGGGGAAGTAGGAAGTTCGCTACGCGGGAGTTGATTAGAAAATAACGTGGACGTGCGAAAATGAATTCAACTATCTCATCTTCACACCAATACTATCGTAGTGCGTGCCGTTGTGCTTACCCGAACTATTCGAAAATTCGTTCCTCGCACAATGTTGCTACATCATAGCTTAAATTCTCCGAAGTCCTCTCACTTTATGAGGATCAAGGTGGTAGTTTTTTCAAGCTTTTCATTATATCACTTTCCAAGCTTGTAATATTTTCAAGCTGAGATTCTACAGATTTCAGAGCTCCAGATACTATCATGAGCTCAGCATTTTTCGAAGTCTATGAATCTTTGACTTACTTTTTGTGCTTCTTAATAGATATCAAGTTCCGCCCACTTAGACCAAATATCACCTACTTGTTTCCAACTGCAAATTCACCTTAGCGCAACGAGTCTGAGTATGAACTTCGTTCAGGCTTACGGGTAGCATTTGCTACCGCAAAGTATGATTAATTTGTGCTAAGTAACCGCAATTGTTTGTGTTACTTCGTACTTCTGAAGCCTCTCAAGTCCAATAGCTCTGGACCGAACAAGAGTAACGCATTCTTGTCACTTTGGTCTGCTTTTATGAAAGAAGGACTCAGCCTCTGATAATGCCAGGTTTAAAAGCTACATCAAGAGACCCATCCCGTGCCCTGATAACCTGCACAGAACCTGCACAGGAGATTGTGAGAAATGGCTGTTCCTTGATTGACTCTTGCGATGCTACCAGATGATTTCGAAAATCTGTATCCAAGACATGAGAACAAATTTCTACGGACTTTCGGCAATTAATCAATAACGATCAGGAAAATGGTATCTCTAGTTCCAGTAACTGAGGTACTTTCCTCTTGATCGACTCACTGCCACTTTGAATTTGGAATGCGGTATTGGCTTATAACGACCAGGAGAGAGGTATCTCTCAAATAAGAGACTGAGGTACTTTTTCCTTGAGCACAAGCATTCCGTATTTTACGCAAAATTTGATAGTTTTTGAGGAACAAAAATCCGTAGATCTGGCAGTACTGCTCTTGTCGCTCTAAACGGCGACAGATTTTCATCACTCAATCTTCAATCTTTTTCATCTTTTCAAAAAAGCCCATGCCATCGAGGAAAACAAGATAGTGAATAACTTTAATAAAATGGATTTCAAAATTTTATTACAATATAAGAGAGCAAAGAAGTAGGAGCAGTCGAAACGATTCATTGATCGCGACGATGTTCAATAATCTCCACTCGATAATTACGCGATCGGAGCATTACACTTCTTTAGAGATAGTTTTCCATTTTAAATTAGTAAATAAATATCGTGTTAAAATACGAAGCTCAAGAATGAGTTCCATCTTAATGCAAAAAAATTATCAGTTTCTTGATTTCACAATAATACTCCGAACTAATACAGGAATATTAAATGCGTTTTCACGCGACAAATCGTCAGTTACTCGAATGAAAGTTATACTGTATGTGTATTACTAATGAAAAATTCTTCATCGAACTTGCAATCGATCGCGAGAAGGTAGGAGTTATTTGAAAAATAGTTAACATTTACAAAGAGTGGACATGGCATTCTTTCTAAAATATCACATGCGCAGAAATGGTTATATTCTCACTACTTCGTTTTTTTATTATCTCTATACTCGTCGAGAGACAGAAATTATCCGAAACTTGATATACATGCATATACATACATTAACTAGACGATTCTACGACTGTAGAAAACATGGCAGTATGAGTTTTTTGTAGGTCCTTTGAGGAGCACCGATTAAAAACCGCTGTACATACGTTACACAGACCAGCTGTAACATGGACTTTCAAGAAAATGTGAGAGTTAGTCATTTCTCCCGGCAGCAAGCTTTCCTTATCTGTTAAAGAGAATCAAATTGAAATACAGAATTGCCGCTGAATTACAATTTACGGAATGATGCGATACGTACCCTCAACGGAATACAGCCTAGCCAGGACCTCGGCGATAGTAATTTACCGACAACGTTCCATTCGTCTTTATCCGGATCGTAACATTCGATCGTATCATGATAGCGATCCCAACCTTCTTCACCTCCCAAAACATAGATTTTCCTCTCAATTACAGCAATGCCTGAAAATTATCAGGATAAATTACAATCAGGTAGGTTCAAATTACGAAACTTTGTAAATTGACATCTAACCGGGTCTGTATCGTCTTTCATTCATCGCCGATACTCTTTCCCATTTATTGTTCTTCACGTCGTATCTTTCTACACGATTTGTATTCTCCGTAGACGCGTGCCAACCTCCTGTAAATTAAATGGGAGTTTAATATGCGTCACTGCGAGCAACTGGACTGTCGAGGCTCGCTTGAATGAAGCTTGGTCAATTACGCCATACTTGTCATAAATTCACTGACCGATTATGTAAATAAAGTCATCGAGCACGCAACATGCAGCTCCGCTTCTGGCGATCAGCATAGGCGCTAATTCGGTCCATGTATCTGTTCTGGGATCGTAACGCTGCACCGTGTTGATACCGTCACCGTCTTCTAGGATAGCACCTCCTGTAAATCGAGAATGCGGACAGCCTTTAGCAGGTTTCATTTTAGTCAACAGTAGAAAAGGAAGTAGAAGCGATACTAGAACTTCGCTCTACAATATTATTCTTACAGAAGTTAAAGGCTAGACCTCATTCAATCCCTTGCCATGAACAGTCAAATCTTTGAACCTTCGAAACTGTACCTCCTACTTCTTAGAATCCCAAAATTACACCTTTCCCTTCATATAATTTGCAACGAAAAGCTGAATCTTGAACAATTACTCAAACAAGTCAAGAATCAGAAACGAAGAATAAATAAAAACACAGAAATTGAACGAAAATGTTTACACACCTTGAGACATAACTCGAAAACTTGAAAAACATGAGTGAAATCAATCTAGTATCTTGATGATGGCGAGAAAATACAATACGAACTCGCAATCTCGATACGAACAATTTCAACTATCAAGTGTTCTGCCTCTATACTCACAATCTTCCACACAATTTTCGTAAACCTTTTCTCAATAATTTCCGAAGTATTTCAGGTTTTACTTTTTTTTTTAAATGTTACTTCGAATGATGAAGAGTAGAAGCAGTTGATAATGATTAATGAATCACGTGAAGAAAGGTATACAAGATCAGATTGCACAACTGCAGCAAAAAGATATAGAAAACAAAATTCCAGGAATTGAAAGCAATGACGACGTGAGAAACGCAACTCAACAAAAAATAAAGATAAGATACCAACTGTCTGAAGTAACCTTCAACCAATTCTCAGTGCCAGTTTAAAAATTAGACCAAAAGTAGCTTTGCGTGCTCCATCAAACTACTTCAGCTCGATATCAGAATATTTCTTCCATCTTTACCGGCAAACTTCAGGTCATACTTCCTGTCTTGAAATCATTTACAACACTCTGAATTCACAATCTAAACGTACGTTTCTCATTCTCACCGTCTCGGTATCATTTCTGCATGCAATCATAGACATTCACCATCTCACTCCTGTAGTTTCCATAAATCTAATATAAATCCTATTCCTGCTCAGCGCTATTAATCCTAAAAAGTTATATCTTTCCAAATGATCTAACCAGCGACATATAACATTTTGTTGTGACCGATTACTGCGGCGCTAGTAACCGCAATTTTCAATTTTTGAACGAACTGCCAGCTATTTGCTTTCGGATCGAAACGCTCGACCGAGTCTAAACGATACTGACTCTCCCAGCCGCCAACAGCGTAAATGAAACCGTCCAAAGCTGCTAATCCTACAAACATTCACATTAAAATAATTAACTAAATACTTTGTTCCAAATGAAGTACTAAATTTGAACGAAGATACGCACCTAATTCAGACCGACACACCAGCATCGAAGCCAGCTCTTGCCACGTATCTAGCACCGCATCGTACCGCCAAAAACCATTTGATACCTTGCCATCCGGGTATTCTCCGCCGCCCAGATACAAAAAATTTCTACCCGAAACTATGACACCGTGTTTACTGCGCAAATAAATCATTGGTAATTAATTTCTTCTTCCCAAACTCCTTCGACTAGAATAACGTGAATAATTCAGAAACCTGATGGCAAACGACAGACTAGCGAGAGTGTACCATACTTTTGAAATGGGACAAAAGCATTCTACAGAACGTAGAACAACTTTGTCGTCTTCTCCGCCGACAGCGACGATAACCTAAAAGCAGAATATCGCGCGTTATCCGCTGATCGATTTCGGTTATAATCAAACAAATAAGAACTTTACTTGAATGATGTTAGCACAATTTCGTTCCTTCGTACGAGTATTCGACAAACGACCACTCCTATCTGGTAATAAGTGGTACGCTTTGGCTTCTTCGATTAATTTAACACACTCCGGATTTTGACTCATAGCCGGAAATGAATCGACACAGTCGTACAGAAAGTACGGGTCCATCAGAGGTAGTCGGACGGTTTCCATGACCTAGAAAATTTATGCGCATTAATGAAATTGAGTACAAAAAAATGAAAAATTCTATCCCACAACACATTTACTTTATGAAAATCTTGCGTCCTATCTTCCGATCTTTCGTTAAACCACCGTTTGACGGCCAGAAATACTTGTTCTTCCTTATCAACTACTAGTTTATCGTTACTGGTCAATTCGATCAGTTTATCCATCGTTATTTCAGAGAATTCGTCATTCTGAGATACGTTCCAAAAATTCCTGCACACGGAGGAAACTTGTATTGAGAGAATTACCGCCAATTACGATAAATAGGTAGCATGTTATTCAATTTACTTCAAAGCGTAATCGAACGCCTTTTCTTGAAGATCAGTGCACGAATGACTTTCGGCAAAACAGTATATTCCTAGACAATTTGTCGTATCCATGTGGCATTCGAGAAATTTACACGCTGCATTTCGCACCGGGAGCACTTGTAATAAATTTGCAGCAGATAACAAACTCTGGCAGTTGGCTTTGGTAATTGTTATTGAACTCGTATACGCGTAGTTGAGGAGCAAAGCCATCATTTCAGATTCAATACTTTTCAATAATACCGTGCTTTGTTTAGACTCTACGTACTTGCTTTGAAACATGGTCTGAAATAGAAGAAAGTTGATTGAACGTTAGAAAGTACATGATGCATGACACAATCAGACTGTTACGTAATATTGAAAACACATCGAAAATACCAAGAATCCATTAGAGGCTCAGATTTTTTCGTGTTACATCCTCTTCTTTCTCTATCTACACGGAGAACTTAGACTATCAACGCAGCGATTTCAAGACAACCGAGCGCAACGTTGTGAAATACGTTTCAGGAGAAATCATCGAACGTAACACGAGCACTAATTAATACGGCGATAGCAACGAAGTGTGAACCGTAACAACACCGAGACTCGCGGTCCGAAGACAATCTCTCGTGAAATACTTTATAACCTTTATCGTGCTTAAGGCTATAAAATAGAGTTTGCCATTTCAAATTTCCCAATTGTAGAACTCACTTTGAAGTACGGACTGAATGCAGCCAATACGTTCTTGTGCGCAGGAAACTGTACGTCGTCAACTTGAAGAACAACATCGCAAAATTCATTCTTATCACGAAGACAATTCAAACCTTCAAGGATCTAGAACCAATGATAGAGACTATAATTCAAGTTTCAAAGACTCACTTTCAGATATATAACCGTACTTACATTTGAACTGTGATTATCTTCAACGAATACGTATTCGTTTGACGCAGGGCCAAATAGTTCGACATCGTCAGAAGTACTGCTGTCTGTGCTAGGAACTCTTTGACGTTGACGATTGTTGAAAGAATACTTTGCGGTAATCATTGTCGAACTTGAAGATCCTATTTCGACATTATCAGTAATAGTAAATATATGCAGCAGAAAAACAATAACTATGTTTCGACAGTAAAGAATAGAATGACCATCTGGCATTTAATTACACAACAAAACTGAAATAAAGTCGAAAGAATAATCTTACCCGTTCGTAAGAATCAAATCTCAGTGAGTATTCGTGAATTATTAGTAAACCAACGAGTATTCATCGTGGTAATACTTCGACAGCCAGTTCAATTTACCTCAGACCGATGACGGAGAATTCTTCAAATCTTGGAAAAATTTTAATTATAATCTAAACTCTCAACAGCATCAACATTTTTTAGGGTATTTTCTTAGCTTATTTGGGGTACAGTACAGTTACAATAATAATCTATTCATCTACATGTTCATTTCTGTTTTACTACTGGTTACTACTATCGTTATACGTTGTGCTCCAGTTTGTCAGTGTTCCCAAATGAAGAAATGAAACAAATTATAAGCGAAACTCTTGAAGTTCTCAGTATTGGCAGCTCGGCAGCTCTGCACAATGGAAACGTGTTACGTACAAGCTGCCGTACAAATAAGGACGAACATGCAAGATGACAATTTAGAGAAAGGTTTTCAACGTACATTTGATTGTGGACCCTTTTCTCAAAATCGTCATCTTGCACGTTCGTCCTTATTTATTTGTACGGCAGCAAGTACAACAGACTTATTAGTTATTACTCTAGGTACCATAGAATTCAATTTCGTTTTGGTGAATTAGAACTACCGTGATTAGAACGTTAAGTTTGAGAAGAGTTCACCCTATAAATTTTCTTCAAATACCGGTTGCTCTAAGTCTATCAAATTGATTTCAAACAATAGGCGGTGTAACGCGCGTAACCTACGCAACACTAGGTAGCGCTTGTTACAAAGGTGATCATGGATTTTTTTCTTATGGACCAAATACATGCGTTTGCGTGTAGTTCAAACGCATTTTCCGAAGTTATTTGACTTTTTCACAAACTGTGTAAGAATCGAAGTTGTAGAGAATAGATGATAATCAGCGTGACGGTAATCATGGCCTGATGCGGGTAATAACCTGTATTTTCCATCAACCCAATATGGACCCTTTTTAGCCAAACCCAACCAAGTGACATGATAACGATCTGGGAATAGGATAATCTCCTCCTATAGTGAACAAACATTTCTCCTGTTCTCCAGATTGTTATCATGTTGCTTGGTTGGGTTTGGCTAAAAAGGGTCCATATTGCGGTCATGGTTACAATAAGCCGGCATGAAAAACTGTTTGGAGGTACCTATACAAATTGAACCATGATCACCTTTGTACGCAGGACTACCAACACTGCAAACTCCAAGTTATGCCGCCTAAAGAAGATTGAGATGAGAGTGTGTCTTACGCTTGCCTTACGCCTCTTAATAGAAATGGAATGATTTCCTTTGACGCCTCTTAATAGAAATGGAATGATTTCCTTTGACGTCATACTGTTGAAAACAATTGGCCAGAGTACCTGTTCTGGTGTTTACAAGTAATTTTTCAGATAACAAGCAATTTCAGTTCCATTTATATTATAAGCAGCTCCAATATTTATTATATTTGTTCATAAATAGTTTTTTCTTCCTTTTTCAAACTTGACCAAGAATTTTAACAGGAAACCTGTTCTATGGGGAGCGTTTTTGAAAAATTTGCTTTCTACTGTGAGGTGTCTTTAATGGACAAATTTTGTTTTTCAAGCTATATATGATGGGGAAGGGCGAACTTGGAAAAATTTTGATCTCCAAGCTATATATATAATATAGGAGAGGACTATATTGGAGGAATTTTGATCTGCAAGTTATACCTACACGAAAAGAGGGGAATAGAGCTATATATCATGAGAAAAGGGACTTTGAGGCCAAGTTGATAGAACAACTATTCCCTTTGTTCTTTGGGGACATGTTACCTGCGTTCCTCGGTCAGCTTTGTTAAGGAAGTCATAGTTTCTTGCTAAATGTCACCCACTTGGAATTAATTTTCCCTTAGGTAGATATTTGAAAAATTATAGGATCATTCACAGTCTACTTTATACAAGGCCGTAATGCAGCAATGACACAACATTGCACTTGAAAAGAAGTGGATACAGATTTACAGGTATGCTTAGGGAAAAAAATGAGAAAAAACAAAAGTTTTGATCTGTACGCAAAATAAAACGCTGTTTTTGAAAAAAATGAAGAGAATATAACTTAATTGAAGAGCAAACAATTCTCTATTTTTGAAGCCCTATTTCAGTAAAATTGGTGCAGTCGCGGCCTCCTTTATATAAGGCTGTAATGCAGCAATGTCACAACGTCGCACTCAAAGAGATGTGGATACAGATTTACACGTACGCTTATGGGAGAAAACAAGAATTTCGATTTGTAGGCAAATAAAACAATAAAACGGTGTTTTTGGAAAAAATGAAGAGAATATAATTTGAAGAGCAAACGATTTTCTATTTTCTAAGTCCTACTTTAGTAAAATTGGTGCAGTACAAGAGAAGTTATCATCGTTTTAAGATTAAAAATCGGATAGGGGACGAAGTGCGGTACAGTTTCATCATTGTTACACTGCACGGATGAACGTGAGCCGCCCCAAAACGTAACTGATAACAATCCACATGCGCGCTGTTGTCATTTTCTACATTCCGGCCTTATATAAAGTAGGCCGTGGTGCAGTACAACAGAAGTTATCATCGTTTTAAAATTAAAAATCGGATAGGGGACAAAGTTAGGTACAGTTTCATCATGGTTACAGGGTACACCGCACCAATGAACGTGAACCGCCCAAAACGTAACTGATAACAATCCACTGCGCGCTGTTGTCATTTTCTACATTACAACCTTGTATAAAGTAGGCCGTGGATCATTCCAATATCCTCCATTGAAGACTATTGATGGTTCAAATTCTTTCAATAATTTGCCAACATATTTCCTGCTCAAGAAAATGCAATAGCTATGACTTAGTTGCAGTAAAAATAGAGAAGAATTAGCAAAAGTTATCTCTTATATTTTGTATTTAATCTGAGAAATGTAAAAATATAAATATAATCAGCTTACTGCATAAAAACAAAATATCGACTTTTAACAACTATAAAAAGAAGCACTAAACATTAGAGGTTTGCGACGTCATGTGGGCCTAAAAATAAAAAATAAAAATGAATGTAAATGAGTATTTGAACATGTAGCCTAGGTACTGGTAATTATACTTTACCTGAAAAATAACAACATTATCTTTAAGAAATCCCTTCTGCGGATCAATAAGGTCATACAAACTTATGAAGTTTGCCCAACCAAAATCAGCCTCTTCTTTATTAAATTCATGTTCTGCTTCTCGTTTATCTGAAATGTAGGCCTATTGTAAGTAAAATATAGAATCATAATGATAGATTTAATGGGGAAAAGTTCGAGTCATAGAAGTTGGGGGTTTTATGGTGGAAGCACAGGAAAGAAAATGGGATTGGAGAGGGCGGTCAGGCAATTGTGTAAATCAGACTTGCCCCATTTAAAGTCATTGAAATGAAAATTTATTATGTATAATCATCAAACGCTTACAGTGGCCGGGACCCAACAAAGGTTTATTTTCCTGCGATAAAATAGACAGTTTGAACTCAACATAACATTTCCAGTCATTGTTTTCAGGGTCACCGTTACACTGAAATGAAAACAAAAATCACTCAGTTATCTTGCAGTAGCCTAATACTTATTAGAAGATAGGAATAAGAAACCAGAGGTTCTTGTTTTTGGCAATAGTAATTTAACTAATTTTGAATCATCTAATTTAAGATGTCTGTTCCATTTAACAGCATCAAACTTTCATTTGCATGCATAGGTAAGTAGGTAATCATCTTTTTCCCTCCAAGTGTGAATAGTTCAGTTTGATACAAATATAACTTATACAAGTAGAAGTATTATAGCGTGGGATCATAGGTAATGTTACCTTTCTCCTGTAATCTGCTGTACAAAGTTGAATTGACTATAGCGATCGCATTTGTTGTAAGTGTGTTTGTAATGAAGCTCTGTAATCACGCACCACTACTATCACAATCAAATGCATGTCCTATGCAATGTGATTTACTGTATCTAAGAATCAAAAACTTGTTGAAGGAAATTATTACTGGAACAACTATACAGATCTGATTTTCTTCCAAACATATTTATTGACGGTTGTTGTTTTTGTATCCTGGTAAACATTGTTCCGTGCTCTTTTAAAGCACTCGAATGCAAAAAGCTTCAGGGATTCAAAAGGGGATACATGGCATCAGATGGGAATTAAATGGGTAGTTTTTCCCAAATGAAACCCAGGGATCCAAAGGGCTTCAGGTTTGACCCAGTTAAAGCCCTTTGAGGCCGGGAATCTGATGTGAAGGGTCTCAACTGAGAAGAGACGGGAACAAGGGGTCAATGAAGCTTTGAAAGGGCATCAAAGGGGTAGTTTAACCAATTTTTTCCAGGGCTTTAGATGGGTGATAAATTGCTTACCGGGATATTCGTTAATTCAACTTTGTACAGCAGTCATAGCTAACGGCATTGATTACTGTTGAAAAATTGTACATTTCACTTTGCTGGATACACCCACCAAAATGCGCTGTGCGTTAACGGACAGCGTAAGAGAGAGAAAACATCATTCCCTCTCTATTGTTCCAATGTCTTGACACGCAGCGCACTTTTGTAAATGTATCCAGCAAATTGGCAATGGAGGTAAGTATCATGCAAAAATTACAAAATTTTTAAAGAACTAAACAGAGAGATAAATACCAGTCAAAAAATTAATACCTAACTATTCATAAGTCAAAGCATATCAATATTATTTTTTTTCTCTTCTTCACTCTTATGTCCTATCCAACACCCTCCACCAGAAATTTTCCATTAATACTCATAGAAAATAAGGTACTTCATGTTACCTGCAAAAAAAGCCCAAGATAATTGCTGTTTTCTTTTCTTTGAACAAATATCTGCCATGGAAGTTCTTCCATTACATATAGTGACGATGAACATCGAGATTTTTCTAAGACAAAGGCGAGGAAATCATATTTAACAAATGTTATGGTAAGCTCAGGTTGTGCATTACCCGTATCTATCAAACTGTGTGGGGAGAACGGCAATTTTGAACTAGCCGCATCATCTGCTCTTTCATCAGGACCTAGTTCAAGGCGATCAATCAATTTTTCATATTCATTCAACAAGAACACAAGGCGATTGGGTGAAATCCTCTGAAGATCTGTGAGTTTTACCAATTCTGTAAAATGATGCTTCCTGTTTTTGCGGGATTGGTGAACCCATCCAATAACAAAAGTTAGCACTGCGTCTTGATCACTCATCCATAATGGATATCCTTGAAGAAGTTCCTTCAGATCTTCATAGGCAATACTCTCAAAGTTATCCTCGGTCGAGAGTTGGCCCAAATGTAGAAAAATGTGTTCCCGAATAGGACCAGTCAATGTTTCTTTCTTTGTCGAACAAAAAAATTTAAAAATTTTGATTGCATTTGGAATTGGCTCTAAACCGTCATATTCCCGAATCAACTCGGTACATTTTTTTTCAATATACAGACTCCTCAATTGCAAAAAGTCTGCTGTAACGAGGACGGAATAGATATCAGAGTTAGTAATATCCACATCGCCGAAGTACATGAAGTGTAAAATCAGTTCAAAAGCTTTAGCATCAACATCGTGCAGAACAATAGGTTCCTCTTTGTTGACATTTTTTTCCTTGAACTTTCCTGTAAACATTGTATAAAAATATTTTGAAAATGCCATCAATAGTAATCGATGGCTCCCGAATGATCGATTTCCTATTTGGAGAGTAACGTCGAAAAATTCATTTTTGGAATAGAATTCGCCCATGACCGAAACAAGCGCCCCACAGTTGCTATCTTTCACTCGATTGGCTTCATCTTCACGGTCCATTTTGCTACCTAGATAACAAATTACGAGGGGTACAAAAGATATAGGTTACTCAGGAAGTAATGACATTGAAAGTTCAGAGATACTGTATAAATAGCCTATGTTTGCCTATTCATGGAAATATATTATTTAGTAACGTTTTCATTTAAAATGTTGAATCCAATAATACCTATTGTGGTAATTTCTTTTTCTGTGAGGATAGTACCTACGTGACGGCAATCACCCACCTAAAAAGCACAGTGATCCGTCTTTGTGACCCAACCGTGATGCAAATGTGCACCGTGGTCACAATTTTGTCACGGGATGGCATTTTCTACAATGGGTAACAAAAAACGACGGTCAAGAAGTTCTCTTCCAAAGCAAAATTCTTAAACAGAAGTCACAAATCTTATTTCATTTATTAGACAAAGGTCATTCAAGATGAAACGCTTTTCAAATCTTATTAAGGAAGCTCTATTATGAGCATATAATGCATGAACACACCATTATGAACAAGGGCACTCAGGAGGGAGCGCCAACAGAAGAAAAAGAGGGCAAGCACAAGACAAAAGTCAACAAAAAAGGTGAAGAAAAGGAAGAGGAGGAAGAATCTTTCGCCCGAGAAGCCAGGGTCGCGATGCGGTGCTGGTGAGCCCCTAGTGGGCTGTGGAGGAGTAGATATGCGTGTGTCCATCGTACAGGACTGTCTGAATTTCAAATTGAGTGCCGAGCACTCCCTCCGTCAGTAGGATAGAACCCCGTTGTGGCCTCATTGACGGGTACAGCACAGCGGAGAAAATGGAGCCAGGCCACTCTCAATTCGACCCTTCCGGACTACCGACGCAATGCCCTAAAGATGGATACCGGTGCCAGAGGTGCGGTTTTTCAGGGACCACTTCGGGCGTGCGTGCACGCTCATACGCCCTCAATTCTTTTCAAAGGCGATATAATAGTCCAATTTCATCGACAAAAACAAATACTTCAAAGTTGACAGAAATACATTATTTCTCATATGGAGCGTTTTTAATGCTGGGGCCAATGACGAATTCTCCCGAGAGGCGACGGAAACGTTATGGCTCTATATCGTGATGGGTATTTGCAGATACCATTTAGTGTGCAAAAAAACTCCCATATAAGAGCCCATGTAAAATTTGTGTTTTTTTTTTAAAAGTATAACTAAATTTTATGGACCATACACAATCTTCTCTTCTTATTTTTCTCTGAAAGCATTATTTTGACATGTTTCATGTCTCTTCTGACACCCCATACACCACTAGAAAATCGCGAGTACACCCCCCCCCATACTATCTACGTACTACAGTACACTTATAATGGACTTGGAAAATTTTTGGTTAGGTCAAGTTAAAGGACTTGGGAAAAATTTTTATACCTGGTAGGTGATTCAGAGGGCGATGCCGAATTGAGTCCCAAATCATCGTTTTTAGCCGAATTGAGTCCCGAGTTGTCGGGAGGGGTGGTAGAATAATATCCAAATTGAGTCCCGAGTTGTCGGGGGTAGAAAAAGGGAATGTCTTCATGTATCGGCGGTACACAACCGAATTGAGTCCCGAGGTAGTGGGGGTATACGACCGAATTGAGTCTTGAGTTCACAAATGATTTTCATTTTCCTTCTCGCTTCAACAGACTCAGGACTGTCGATGCAGCATCGGTGCGGTTTAAAAATGAGTTGGCACGTGGCTATGTTTTGAGCACATTAGTACCCATGGGAGGAACTGGGCGTGGAAAGTAATCGGGTGTAATCATCTTTTAATAGGCAGAAGCAGAAATTTGAAGGATACGCGCTTAACGAATTCAATTCTCGACAATTCGCCAAGATCACGCCGCGTCATGAGTTTTGCGACCTCAGCCTCTTTTTTTACTGACCCGGTAAACAATCTGAAGGACTCTGAAGCACTCTGAAGCACTTGGGAAATACTACCCCTGTTTTTCCCTTTCGAAGCCTGCTTGAAGCTCGCTTGAAGCACTGAGAGGCCCAGTTGAAACCCTTTTGAAGCCCTGATCAGGGCTTCTCAGGGCTTCAAAAGAGCTTCAATGGGAATTACTACCCTTATGAAGCCCTGATCAGTGCCTCAACAGGTGCTTCAGACAAGATGAATGTTTTCCGGGCGAGCTTATACGTTTCTTCAAATTGCGAATGTCAAGGATTTTGGCGTAGATGTCGCATTGGACCTCAAGAAGAGTGTCTAAGCCTACAGCAGAGGACGAAGGGAAATGAATGAATTCACCAATCTTCTCAGACTTAGTACCGCCGACACTTCGGGACTCAATCCGGACTTTGCCTCTTTCTACCCCCGACACTATGGGACTCAATTCGGATATTATTTCACCGTCCCCTCTCCCTTCGGGACTCAATTCGGTTATGTACCCCCGACACTTTGGGACTCAATTCGGTTACGCCCGATTTAGAAGCCAGCGAATACCACCCCTCCTACACTATCTGTAGTATATTTATATTATACTTAGCCCCAAAAGTCACCAGCCTAAAATATTCTGAAGTAGACTTATACTAGACTAAGCGAGTGTGCCGCCCTAAAGCCTTAGCTTAAAATATTCTAAAGTAGACTTATACTGCACCATGAAAGGGGGGGGGAGTGAACGAGCAGAGCATGCGACAAAAGACATGAAACATGATCTTTATATTTTTGACTAAGCCTAAAAATTCACACCTTTTTCGAGTTATTGATAAATAAATGGTAGGCTATGCGTTTTTCTGCCCGAGCACTCACATTATTAAGCTCAAGGAAACGCTTCTGAAAGTTTAGTGCATTTATGGTGGTCGGAGGACATAACTTATTTGGTAAAAAAATACATCTACGTATAATATACTTCAACACGCAGACTAGGAAGCACCATTACTGGCATATCCATCCCACGATACCGCTTCTACAAAGAGTCCATACTTGCCCTTTTTGGAGAGACTCGCCCTTCTTGAATTGACATGTCGCAAAAGAATGCTTTTAGAAAAAAATCGAAGAGAAGACCGGTGTATTTTGAATAGAATTTATTTTCCAACGCGGGCTTATCGAGCCATTCTCGAGTTATCCTTTATTGAAAAACACATATCTAACACGAGCTCTTATAGAGAGAATTGTTTTGCACAAAAAACGGCATCTGCGAATACCACTCACGACATAGAGCCCTAAAAACGCGGCGGGGTATGTATGTGTGTGTTGAGAAGAATAGTTCTAATTGGTAAGATCGGAAACTGACTGAATGCGGCATCCGACGCGAGTAACGCGAAGTGCGAGAGATAAGATATTATTTTATTCACTCGTACCTGGTATCGCATTTTGCTTTCATTTACTGCATTTAACTCGTACCTCGCGACCACTCTGTTCTGGCCTTAATAAACGAAGAACCAGATTGATTGGAAGAAGTGAACTGTCGCGAATACGAGTAAAGGGTATAAGAGGAAGAAACCTGTTTGCGACAGGGTAGCAAAATGTAAAACTAGCCGTTGTTAGCTAAGATCAGTAAAGGTATTCATATGTCTGTTCATTTTGCGGAAGCCCATCAAAGCAAAGGTGAAACATATTCAGAAAGTGCATTATGATATCCTTCGTCGGAGTTATGATCGCGCTTGAATGCAATACACAAATACACAAAATATTACACACAGAATGTATGTTCCCAAGTTTTCTGATGAAAAAAGTCAATAATCATTACATCCAAAAAAAATGAACGAATTCGTTCACTTAAAATACGATTCTAGAAATACCTACTCTCGACGGATCACTTTACTGTCCTGAAAAATTAATGCACTCAACTTCAAGACAAGACTCTTTCCTCGCTCGAACTCAGCCTACAGGTACACCCACTACTCCCCAGGTCCACCACATTGACCATTAAAGGAAACCATCAGGGTCACGGCTTTTAAATAACATGTTCTAAATCATCGATCCTGTGCAATAAGTTCCCTAATTCGTCGTTCACTATTCTTTCTTCTCTCATCGAGTTCATAGACGGCTCAACTACATTATAATGGTTACAATTAATAATCTAAAGCAAAAGAGTTGAAGAGTACTCACCAAGTATCAACTCAACGATTATAAAACAATAACTTTTTATAAAATAACGATAAACATAACACGAATACACTGTACACGTTCACAGTACGATTATAACCTATACTGTATACAGTCGAAAACTGAGAAATCGCATCCAGGAAACGCACCCACCAAACGCACAGCTATTGTGTTCGCCATTTCACCCCTCCTTTACAGGGTTTCTCATCAATAGCTTTCTTTCCCTACAATGTAGTGCGTGCAGATGATGTTATCCTTTGCGAGGACGTTGTGTATAATATATCCTTTTTTTTTTTTGCAATAGCAAACTGCTTGGAACCAGTTTCTGCTTGTACTAAAGTTAGTATTTCTAAATGGCTTTATATCGTACACACGTGGGTAGCGTGTAAGTTCCTTCTTTTTACACCTTGCCTCACTGGAGTGTCGGTTGCTTTTACTACGAGTGAGTTCATGTTCACGTACGACGTTAATTTACGAAAATGAATACACTGTTTATTCTTAAGAAAAAATATACTTAATCAGGCTTACACTAGCGTCCAGGTTGCAGATCTTAATACGGAGGCAAAATTTGTTATTTCAAGCCAAAAGTAGCAGCTCTACCAGTGCAGCGGGAGACAGGGAGGGTGACTTTTTTTTCGGTGATGGTTTGTTGAAGGAGAGTAAAAGAGTTTCTGAGACATTAAGGAAGAAGTCTCAGGGAGTATTTTGAGCTTGTTGTTTGAGCAAAACAAAAAATTGATTAAAACAATGTACAATAAAAAAGGAACATGTAATTATACGAGAAAACATGGTAACATTAATTTATTAACAATCGACTCGTTTAAAAATAAACTTATATTTACAGATTCAATAATAATAATGCAAAATGACTAGAAATGCGTGAGATTTATTTTAAAAGATATTTATACCTTCAGTATACCTAGTATGGAAATTAATTTATCATTTACTATCGTCGAATTGTTTCTTCACAAAATAAGTAACTAACGTGCCTTTGCCTTTAACCAAAGTTGGGCCGCGACATTCACATGTATAGCCAGCATTCATCAATATTTTAGCGGTATCTTCTGTCACCTAGAATTTTCGACAAAAATGTCCGTTAGGTACCTTATTAGTAAATTTAAAACCTATAGAAGATATCAACTTTGCACAAATATTCAATTAGGGACGTATTCCGTACTTGTATCTTCCCCATTTGGCCACAACTGTCCATTCGTGAGGCGACGTTGACAGTATTGCCCCAGATATCATACTGAGGTTTTTGGGCACCAACGACACCGGCTATTACAGGACCGTGATTGATTCCTTCAAATATGAATTGTAAACAAAACAGTCAATTAGTATAAATACATAGTGATAGCATAAAAAACGCACGGCGCGGCTCCTGACGTACAATTGTATGGAACGTAAGCTGTTTTCCTTTTTACGTGCATTTATCAACTTTAAATTTAATAAAGCATAATATTTCAAATTTTATTTGATTTTTGAAAATACTTTCATATTTGAAAGTACACACACATATACAAAGTACTTCAGAAATCGAAGGGGAAATTTGATATGAATCGCACCTATTCTCAATTGAAATCTTTGGAATGATTCGCGGTTAATTTGGTCCAGAACAGTCATTAATGCGACAGCAAATTCGACAAGTACCACGATATTGTGTTCTTGTTGTTTATTCTCCTCCTGAAAAAATCAATCATATAAATTATTAACGCTGGTTCATTTGAACATAGCGTAAGTCTAATTATAAATAATTGTATTGAGAAGATTTAAATCCCCTCCATATAGCTCCCCCTGACCTCATCGGCAAATGAGTAGGACATCTTTTATTAATAATTTAAAATGCCTACAAAGACAATTTTGTATAAGCGTGGTACACCAAAAAAGTTCAAATTACTAACACTCTTTGCCTTCATTTCAGTACCTAAGTACACTATAATATGAAAATTATAGAAAATATTACATTGAAAAAACGAAGGCTTCAGTTTCGGTACTTGACGATGAAGTCGACTAAGTAGTTTCGACGAAACGTTGTACATATCAAATAAATAAATTCTGCGCGGGAAAAGCCTTCGTTTTTTCAATTAATAGTTGCTCCTTGCATGTAAAAAAATTGTTAATCTTGAAAATATTACACATAGGCTTACCCCATTTTTATCTTCTGCACCCGGTCGTAGTCCTGACGCCAACATATATGTGCTTCCGATAGTTTTGATTTTCTCGATACAGCTGAACTTGGGTTTCAACAAGAGCTGCAACAATAGAAAGTATAGGTTTCACAATTCTCTCGAACTTTTTTTCGAGCAATTTTTTTTTAAAAAAGTTTTAAAAAAATGCAGGAAACGGTAATTTGCTACCCTAGCCATGCATAGAAAAAAAAAAAAAGAAATCCCTGATACTATCTGTTCTACTCGTACCAAAGATTTCATTTTACAATTCTGTCATAGCCTAAGTTGAACTTGGGTGGTAATAAAAGAACCATTCGGTAGCGGAAATTTAGCCAAGTCTACCAACAGTATTCATTTCCTCACCCCGAACTTGTATAGCTTTACATACGATGAAATTTTTTACAATCATGTTTTCTAGATGCGTAAGTACTTTACCTTATCAAAATCGCAGATAACTTCATTTAGCAGCCTTAAACACTCTAGTCCTTGTTTATTTACGTCGTTTTCATCATAGAACTCCTTGTAATTTGGTATTGAGGCAAACATCACAGCTATACTGCTGTATCTCTCATGATACAGTTCCTAGAACAAAAAGTAGCAAGAAAGTTAATTATCTCATGCGGGCAAGTCTTGTGATTTCAAAATATTTTGAATTTCCTAGTTTTACAAGAACCTTTCGACGCAGTTTCATTTGATCTATAGGTGTAGATTAGAAAGAGGCAGTCAATTATATGATTATATCTGATCATCACGAAGATTGAGGTCAGTTCCTGTACGTCTACTATTTACTTTAAAAGCGGCCAAATGAGAGAGAATGAAGCACTACTGTGCTATACTGACTATGGTCAGCACATAGTCAGTATCACAGTCAAATCACGGTGTATAAAAGCCAGACGAGCGACAAGCCAATGATCCATAGGATACAGTCTATTCCACAGCCTGCAAGAGATTATATTTTCCTCCAAAATGTTGGCTTCCTGACAGAATATGACAGCCAAGCGATACGGCTTGCACTTTTGCCTTAAACTTGTGACCCTGAAAAAAACAGCCATTTTGAGGCTAGCTTCTGCATAATATTTTGAAGAAAAATATCAGCTCGTGGTCTTAGCTTGTGACCCTGAAAAATGAAGCTTGGACTTTAGCATTCGACTTCTAAAAAATATGAAAAATATAATTTTTTTGGCATTTGGCTTTAAGCTCATAGACTATCGATACTATCGGGAAAAACGATAGTTTTGTGAAAAATCATTGACAATAACATTGTCGAGTTCAAAAATTTTACTATTTCTTATCAAAATCCCAAAATTTGATGGGAATTTACTGATAACACACTTTTGGTTACATATGTGCTTTTTGGATGTGGAACCGCGTTTTTGAGGTATTTCTTAGTCGCGTCCATCATCTGGTAACTCTAGAATACATTCCTTGACAGGATTTTCCAAAAAAAAATGACGATCAGGAGAAAAGTATCTATCCTACATTTAGCACAGGTACTTTTCTCCTGATCGACGTTTTTCGTTCAAACTATCGCTTTGATAGTCCCGATAGTACCTTGCAAAAACTATGGGGCGTTTTATAACGACATTGGACATCGATAATAATAATCGATTTCATTGGCAAGAGTACCCTTTCTGTATTCAATTCCGCCATCGAGCATTTGGCTCCCATAGGAAATACATAGGGAGCAAAGATCATCATGTTACCAATTAAATATACAAAGTACTTAAGTTAAGGAAAACAAGTTTTTTTTTTTGAATACTCTGAGCTCAATAGATTCAAAAAAGAAACTCCTCTTCCTTAACTTACTTCGTATATTTAATTGGTAACATAATGATCTTTGCTCCCTATGTATTTCTTATGGGAGCCAAATGCTCGATGGCGGAATCGAATACAGAAAGGGTACTCTTGCCAATGAAATCGATTATTATTATCGATGTCTAATCTCGTCATGAAATGCCCCATTGGGACTATCAATAACATGGGACTATCGATAGTCCCGATAGTTTTTCCTGAAACTATCAATACTATCGATAGTTTGAATGAAAAACGTCGATCAGGAGAAAATAACCTGTTCTACTAGTATAGGATAGATACTTTTCTCCTGATCGTTATTTTTTTGGAAAATCCTGTCAAAGAATGTATTTTAGATAAGGATAATGAGGAATTCTAGTGTTACCAGATGGTAGACGCGACTATGAAATACCTCAAAGACGTGGCCCCCCCCCCACCTAAAAAGCACATATGTCGACTATTTGACATTCCAGTTCCTATCTCTTTCTTTCAAATGTATTATCAGTACATTCCCACCAATTTTTTGATTTTGATAAGAAAAAGAACAATAATTTTGAACTATCGATAGTTTCTCAAACTATCGACGACATTATTGTCGATGCGATGGTTTTTCACAAAACTATCGTTTTATTCCGATAGTTTTTTCCTAAAACTATCGATAGTATCGATAGTCTAACAATAGTTCCCATCACTATTACACAGCTTGGTTTAGTTTGCACCAATCAGCGCTAGTATCGCCCTTGAAGGAAATGGAACAATCAATCAATGTTGGCAAACTCCTGGAAATGAAATTTTGAACCGGAAATTTTCATTAAAAATTCCTGGGAACGGGAATTGCCTGCAATTTGGATTCTACACGTTCAATACATCATTTTTAGACCATAGCTGGACTTGTTTATTGATAAATAGATCATGATTCCCAGAAGCAGAAGAGAAGAACTGATTTTCCCTCTCTTTTTTTTTAAATTTTGCAATTTTGAAAGTAAAAAAAAGAAGACTTTAGCGCTCCTAGCCTCCTTGCGGAATTTTTGAGAACTAAAAGTGATCCAAATAACCTTCTGATAACCGATTAATCACTTGATCAGTTTATTTGAGGGGTTTGTAACCAATTAACCGGATACAATGATTTCCAATAAACCACCGGTATTATTGAAATAACCTATAACCGGCAGGGTTGCGATGTTTCAAACAGGCGGCGTTTAAAACATGTTTTAAACACATTCAAAACACACGAAAAAAACAAAACATTGTTTTGAAGGGGAATATGTTTAAAACGCTGTTTTTTTGTTTAAAAACTGTTTTTTTTTTTTAATCCCATTTAAAACATTAAAAACCTTGTTTTTTTTCCCTATCTCTAAAAATATGGTTACTAAATTTTCAGGGTTGCGATGTTTTAAACAGGCGGTGTTTAAAACATGTTTAAAACACGTTCAAAACAAACGAAAAAAACAAAACATTGTTTTAAACAATAGTAAATATGCATTCATAATTCTTCCAGGGTTGATCAAGTTGGAAAAAAAAATTTGAGGTTGTTTTAAACCACGTTTTAAACGATGTTGAAAACGTTTAAAATGTGTTTTAAACTGGAGGATAAAAACCATATTTCAAAACATGTTTTAAACGTAAAATCTGTTTTAAATAAAAAAAAAAACGTGTTTTTTGTTTCTTTTTTAAAAAACCGTTCTTTTCGCAACCCTGAACCGCTCATTGGTAATAGAAGCTAATAGCTGAAATCTAAAAGCCCCAAGTTTTTGGGATAAAAAATGTGAAAAAATTGAAGCTCAAAGTTTTACATTACAGAATGAAAGCCAAAAGTCAACAGCGAAAGTATTATTAGGGCGGTATAGTTTCACACGGGTATACCGGACCGCCATATTGGACCTAAGAGTGACTAGCAAAGAGTCTGAACGACACCACAATAATGCGTGGAGCAACAATGAGCATATTCCCTTGTGCACGTTGTTCCGCGCAATGTTGTGGCGTCGTTCAAACCTTCCGCTAGTCATTCTAAGGTCCAAAATGGCGGTCCGGTTTACTCGTGTGAAACTATACTGCCCTAGTATTATTGGTTGCTTTTCAAATCTGAAAAAATGACTACTGACTAGTGATGGCCAATGGTTGATAGTCAATAGTTACATGCTATCAATAGTCCCAATACTTTTCCCAGGGTACTATCGGGACTATATCAATGGTCCCATAGTCCTATAATCCCAATAGTTTTCCCCAAAACTATCGATAAAAAACGCCGATCAGGAGAAAGGTACTTTTACTACGGGTAGGACAAATACCTTTCTCCTGATCGTTATTTTTACCAAAAATCCCGTGAAGGAATGTATTCTGTAGTGCTACCAGATGATGGACCCTACGTAGGAAATATCATAAAAACGTGTTGCCATGCCCATTGGACAACTGGTACCGCCTCACTGTTCTCAATTCATTGAACTGAGCTTCCTTTATCTTTCATTCAAATGTTTTATCCGTGAATTTCCACCAATTTTGTGTTTTAGATATGAAAAAGAAAAATTTTCAAACTAACGATAATCGTCGATAGTTTCTCAAACTATCGACGATACTATCACCGCATGATCACCGTCGTTTTTTCACAAAACTATCGTCTATCGATACTCGATAGTTTCCAACACTACCACAGACAAACAATATTTGCATAGGAAATACACTGTAGGAGCGCTAAACGGCATATTATAATAAAATGAAGATCATGATATTTTATTTACTTTATTAAGGGTGCCGCACAATTCTTTTTGAAGACATTTGGGTCTACTTTAGTACTTTTGAGTTGATCCATGATCATTCACCAGCGAGCCGCACTCAAGGTTGCCACATGAGAACGCAAATTTCTGTTTTATAGGCAAATTCTACTAGCTCATAGTTTTTTGAAACTTGTATTACATGGATTTTTGTTATTTAAGGGAAAAATATGAATTCGATCATACATTGATAGGCCTACTTGAGAAGATTATCGGCAAGAAACCGGAGAGGCAGCGACATGTGTTCAAATATAGGGGAACTTTTAGATTCTGCATAACTATAGATTCCTCACTATTAGTAGTTTTTTTTCTTTTTGAACTTTATCTAAGTAACATCTATATAAGTGAACTTTTCCCCACGTATTTTCAGGGAATTAAAGCGTATTCTTACTATCAATCAACATACGGGAGCTTTTGCCAATAATCTCTCACCCTTATTGGTCAAGTGACGTCATTAAAACGCGGCTATAACAAAAAAAAAATATGATCGAATTCAACTTATCAACATTTAAATTCTTAATCATCAGTTGATATTCAGCAACAGCTGTCTCGAAAATAAGAGCACATTGCCTCTATACACTGAACTCCCCTCCCTTTCCCAAATATTACACGTAGGCGGAAATCATTCATATCGTTGACCACCTTTGCGTAAAGCGTTATATAGGTATTTCAGTGTAAATTTCATCCCATTGTACGTTGATGAGCTTTACTTACGCAAGAGTTCAAACAGTAACCTTATATTTAGGTATTTTCAATTATTAATAGGTATTTTCGTGTCATTCGTACGCCTCTCTGCTGACAACATATCATCAAGGATAAAAATGTGTACAGCAGACGTTTCCCGCAGAAAGATAGGCCTACTACTTTTTTGTATCATTTCATTCCCTCGCGTGTTCCCAATACCAGACGACATGAGGAAGACTAAGCCAAAACCCCTCGTATCACCGGCCTTACACAGTATAACGTAAATTACCTAGTTCGCGGGCGCATAATTAATCTTCAACTCTTCACTCTAAATAATATAGTTTTCGCACGAATAGGTACAACGTAGGCACAATTACATGGATAAATATTTTAAATATCAATGATTGAAAATGAAAAAAATTTCATAATGAGAGTGATGGCAGAAAACAAGACAAAAATTGTTGGCATTATTGCGAGGACGAGGAAAAAAAATTAAAATAGCGACTGTTGACAGAGGATGAAAAAAAAAAAAAGAAGGGCTCGGTTGTTTGTAATTATTTTTTCAACGTGAGTCAAGCGACGACAGCGACTCCCGAGTATCCGAATGATGTAGAGTAAATTAACAATTTTGAATACTTATAACGAGGAGCGACACGTTTAATTACCGAGCCCAACACAAAGTTTCATTTCTGGGAATTTAAAAACGCTGTCTCGTAAAATTCTTTTATGAAAAGCGTATCTTTTGTAGTGGAAATACGCGCCGATATTAAAAAACGTAGAAAATACAATCTTTACTTGGATCACGTTAAGGTTCTGATACAACTGAGAAAGGATTCATGAAGTCTACATAGGTACGTACAGCTTAATAATTGTTACAAATACAGTGATATTAAATACCAAAAATCTAAAACGGAAGAGTCACAGTATTATGATTATAAGACAGAAATCTCATCTCTCAGATGCAAAAGCTCAAGCGTTAGACTTGAAAGATATCATATTTTTATTAGATGTTAGATTTTTCCTTTAAAGTTCAAGACAGACATTCTTAGACACTTGAATTAGGCTCAAAAATTAGCAACGTCGAGTAATGCTACGAAAACGGCGAATTTCTGGAGACAAAATTTATCATTGTTCAGATTTTTTCCTCTAAGAATTCATAGCTCACAAACTACAAATAATGAAAATATTATTCTCCCTCATTTCCTTCGTCAAGAGGAGGCGGAAATGAAGAAATTAAATTTTGGGTTTATCACGTCGACAGAAATTCCACCGAGTACAATTAGATGTATACCTGAGTTTTACATTGTTGAAGAAAATGCTGAGCGACGTGAGCCGGTAAAATATTTTCCAACAATATCTTGTTAATACCGCGCATCGTTTCCACCTCGTCTTGCTCGACTTTCAGTTTCATCTGCCACGAAAAGTCCGTCCTAGCAGTAAACTCGAATTGACGATTTAACACGTGCAACATCACCATGATCACTACAATCGGAAGTATGAGCTTCCAATGCCAAGATAACTGTGGAAGAAGTCTGCAAAAGAAAAAAAAGTTTCACCAAAGTTTAAGGAAAATTATACATCGTTAGGTAAGTTATTTTTCTTGAACTTACGTTTCCGGCGTTATATTTCTTTCAAATGTGTCGATTGGCTGCACATACAAATACGCTAGCGCGTGGAAAGTTAACGAAATCATCATCAAGGAAAGTTTCAATAAAAAGCTTATTCTAAGGAAGGCTGAGACCACGGCTAATGTGATAATTGAATTAAATTGATTATACTGCAATAAAAGATGAAAGAGAGTAGTTAAATGTACGAAATTGAGTGATACAGAAAGTACTCGTACAACGTCGAAGGTCATGTCAATTGTCTGGATAAGGCATTTTGCGAGGAGCCGTTATAATCATTGATTTTTCCAAAAAATTTAGGTACGTATAATAATATTTAGTCCGCGGTCCAATAAAAGAGTGTATTGCAGACGAAAATCTATTAGCGACACCTCAACCTGTTCTCAACGAGAAACAGGCGCGTTCCAAGAGGAAATCATTGAGGAGGGTGGAAAATATATTTCGCCGACTGACTTGGAGTTTCAGTCTGCGCACAAGAGAACTGGTGAAGTTTGGGTGTCAACATTTGCCGACTGATCCAAAGCTTGGGGGGTTCACACATCCTACCTCCAATCAGAACGCCCCAGACGAGAACCTCGTTATTACCTCCGAGTTTTCGGTTTGTCGCACTAGCAGTATTTTCTGGAATCATGTTGAGTCTCTCATGATAATCTTTCCGCCGAGTCTTCCGATACCCTGATGACATCCAAAATAGGAAGCTATTGGCGTACATGGTGAAGATTCAACTTCCTTCCACGTATTTCAAGAGCCATCTCGATCTCCGGAAAGAAAGAAACTCATTTTTAATCTCTGAGTTTTGATCTATGGCTGCTCAACCTCGATAACGACAAACTAAAACTCTGAGGTAGATGAGAATTTCTCGATTGTGTAAACAAGTGAGGTTCTTGCTAGGATTGACTATTTATGATATTTTGTATGCAGTTCACTCCTCGAGATCAGTCAGAGCGGGACTCTACCAAAATCTTAACATATGGGTACTTGTCTTCCTGAGTAAAGAAATCTTCATTCATTCCTTGCTATGACGTAGACGCGTATTCCACGCAGTCGAGTCCCTTGCGACGCGATGGAATGCCTTGATCTCCTTCACCCAGCCAACATGTGCACTTCATAGAATATTGGGACAGATCAATAACATGAAGGTACTCAGGAATCCATCAAAGTAATCCGGTTACTCTTTTGAAGTCAAGTTGGACACAAATTTGACGACATTGAATCTGGATATGAGAGAACAAGGAGTAACGATTTTTCTCCAATGCAGACCTGCAGACAGAGCCCGATTTTTGGAGAATTATAAAAATCAAGTAATCCTATGGTCCAGTTCCAGTCCCTTCCTCTGGCCCTTTCTCTGGCTGTCTTTTCGACCCGACGTTGTACGATTTGTAAGAGTATAATTACTTAGTATTTATCGCAACTCACATGTAATGACTGTAAAGAACAATATTCTAAAATAGGATCACTAAAACTGATATCACTTTCATTTCGATAATCACTAGCATTAAAGGAGCTCAACGTGGTATCTTGAGCTTGCAATCCAGGCGAATCTGGGATACAATAGATCTGCAAACATAAGAAAATGCAATGAGTTGAGTTGAAGAGTATAGGAATCCATAAAGAAAATCTTCTGGCGGAGCCAAATAGAAAAAGATCATGTTTCATTTCAAGCCCAGTATATTAGACCTATATAATCACCAAGCAGCCAAGTTTAGGCCTAATACCTGCTCATTATTTCACGCAACTCATAGACTCAGAGTACAAACAGAAATTATGTATGTCTTTGGGTGTTTGTAAGGAAATTCCAAGTAAAGATCACTTCTATCAATCTCGATAATATCAATATATCAATCTCGATTATATCGATGTAAGAATATTTCATATTCTTGCACGCTGGCACTCGCAGACAGAATTGGTAGTCACGATGATATAAGCGAAAGATAAGATATAGCGAGTGTCAGTTGATTCACGTTTAATACGTGCAGTTAAGATGGGCAAACGGAATGCTGTATATAGTAAACGATCACCCATTCTTACATCGATATATCATTCTCGATTATAGAGATAAATCAAGCTCGATAATATCGATAAATCAAGCTCGATAGAATCGATATATTAATCCCGATAATATAGATATATCAATCTCGATTATATCGATATATCATTCTCGATTATATCGATATATCATTCTCGATTATATCGATATATCATTCTCGATTATATCGATATATCATTCTCGATTATAGAGATAAATCAAGCTCGATAATATCGATAAATCAAGCTCGATAGTATCGATATATTAATCCCGATAATATCGATATATCAATCTCGATAATATCGATATATCAATCTCGATAATATCGATATATCAATCTCGATAATATCGATATATCAACCTCGATAATATCGATATATCAACCTCGATAATATCGACATATCAACCTCGATAATATCGATATATCAATCTCGATTATATCGATACATTGATATCGATTACTGATCTCGATTGTATCAAAATATCGATTCTACATTTGGCTGGCCTTCCGTTTCAACAACTAGTATACTGTATGTTAAATTTAGTATAATGCTCAAAGCTAGAATATAGCGATTATAAAGCTACTTTAAACCTAGAATATAAACTGGGCAAGGTGAACTTGCGGGGTGAGCCTAATTTAATACTAGTAAAATCATTAAAGGAAAGGGGGGGGGTCTTCGGCCTATTACATGTCTAGTTCAAGAGGTGAAGCTAGTATAAACCTAGTATATAAACTGGGTAAGGTGAACTTGCGGGTTGAACTCGCGAATTTTTGAACCACTCACGGAGAGACGAGGGTGAAGGGGGGGGCACTCGGAAAATTTCAAATTAGGGTCAGGGCAGAGTCAAGACATGAAACAAGTCAAAGAAGGCAAGACTTGCATGAACTCGAAGCTCGGATGTCTCTTTGGTTAACTAGGTATATATTTCTTTGAAGCTCTTACCCCAATTCATCAAAAATTTTGCTCCGTGACAAACGGGAAGGTTAGCATATCCTCCCAAAATTTTTCCTATAAGACCAATGTAGACGTAGCATTTTGAATTTCGAAAAAAAAAAAGTAACAAGACTACAATTTATTAATCTGAAGCTTGGGATATTCGAGAATGTCCATTAGCAAGAGATTCAAAGGTTGGTGACATGACCTCCACCTACATAGGATTAAAAAAAGTTATGAGTTTTGATACGACCTAGCCCAAAAAGTCGATACTCTAGGCAAAGATTCTACAGGCATGTGCCTTACAAAAGCACAGGCTAGGCTGAGACTCTGCAGATTCTAGGCCATACACAAATAGATACAATGGACTAACTCGGTCAACTTAATTTCTTAGACTCACCAAATTGGCAACGGCGCTCAAGGAGATCAGAATTACCGTAACACAAAATATGCTTAGTCTGTAGAATACCGACTTTCCAATAATTATTTCGGGTTCGAGTAATTCGAAGTCGTTTTCAGCGACCGCCGAGACAGGTATTGCGGTGTTCTCCTGACCATCTTTCATATGACATAAACAAACGAAAAATAGCAAAGTACCTAGTACTGCTCCGAATGGTAAGTACATCTCAGGTAATCTTTAAACAATCCAAATAAGGGTTATTTCTAGCTAATATTTCTACTCATCAATTTGATGCAAAAAAGTGAAAAAACTTACGGTGGCTTCATCAGAACCTGTATGAGTGCCATACCAAAGTACAAAACTAATGTGAAAGACGTGTAATGATGGAATTCAGGATCCGGGCGATCACGGTAGGAGGTCTCTCGGTATTTATCTTTGAACCATAGGAATAACGGGTGTAGATCTTCCGAGGTGAAACATTTTCTGAAAACAAAATAATCGGTCTTGAAAATCGTTAGACGACACCGGTATTTGAAATTCTTTCCAGATCTAATCGCCGAAACCTAATTTTCATCGAAATGCTGCATTAATTTGAAATTCCCATAATTTTGGTAGCGAACAAACAATTTGGGCATCGACTCCTGCACACATTCTTTCATTCAGTTGCACGTCGCGAATGGATGCGGGAGAGCTTTCCCGACCAGATACTAAAGTGTGCGAAATGAGGTCAGCTGGTAAACTCACGCCATCATTATCGAAAGCTGAAGAAAATAGAAGTCATCAGTAAGCAAGGCTGCCCCTCCAATAGTATAGCTTTCAAATATTATGCATTGCCATTGGTTGCAATATCAGCGCTCCATCATCAAGTCCGAATATTCATGCAAACCTATAGTGTTTTTGTACTTTATTTGTTTCGAAGGTACGAGGGATCATAGCATTTTAGACGCTCATAAGATTAGGACCACTACGGGAAAAATCACCACAACAATTTTTAATCATAATTTTGTCCATCAAAACTAATTTTAGAGAATCTCAGAAAAACAAAAGCTACCTTGACGAAGTTGAAGGAGGAGCGCAGGGAAACGTTCTATCGGGCGAATCGAATTGGTTCAAGAATTTGTAAGAGGGAAGAAGCACCTGGAAAGATTTGGACTTCAACTACTTTATTGGGGTAGGTCAGCTTCAAGCTATACATGATAGGAGAAGAACTTCGAGAAAATCAAAATTTTAATAAGTGTAACAACTATCATAATAAAACTTGGAAGTTGAAAGTCAAAATTTTCATAAGTCCAATTCCTACAAAAGTTAGGGGAGAAAAGGGTGAATAACAAAAAACAATCTGAATGATTGGATTGTTCGAGCTTTTGAGGAAATACTGCTTCACCAGTTTGTTTCATTTGGATATTCACCTTGTTTCCTCTCCTTCGAAAAAGAAAGTCAAAATTTTTCCAATTCCAAGGTGAATCAGTTTTCACCGGACAGCGTACAGCGGATGGCGCTCGAGGAGACGCCAAAATTTGAAAGAAACCCCCAATAGAACAGGTTTGCTGAAATTTTTCATCCTCGTATGACGTCATAGATGACCTTGACTTTCTTTGATGACTTTGAAAAATGAGGCAAACAAGCAAAGTGATTGTGAGCCCGTCAATCAGTCAGCTTAACCAACAGAATACAAGGCTTATACTAGGTACGTTACAATGACCTTGACCTACATTAGAGACTTGAAATACTTTTAACCTTGGAACTAAATATTTGAGGGAGGAGGGGCCTTAGTATGATGTTACGAATGACCTTGAATTATTCTTAGAAATTGGAAATATTCTTTGCCCCACAGCTAGTATGACGTCATCAATAACATTGACCGTTTAGAGACTTATTTATATTTTATCGACTTTTTTTATAATTGGAGCTGAATATTAGATCGGGGCGGGCTTAGTATGCCGTCATAAATGACTTTTACTTATCTTAAAGACTTTGAAAGAGGAGGCGAACGAGTGAAGCGATTGTGAGCCAGTCAATCAGTCAGGGTAACCTGCTTAGCCTAGGCTAGGCACTACTACAACGTTATTGACGCCCTTGACCTAAACTAAAATCTTGGAAATATGTGACCTGTTCCAAGAGAAAGTTACTGAGCAGCGAGCAATTGAACTTTGTTTACGCTCTCTTGACAAATTTCTGCTAATGACTCTTTTCTTGGAACAGAAGAGAATGTAAAATATAATATGACGTCATCAATAAAATTTACCTAATTTAAAGATTATAAATCTTTTTAATCTTAGAGCTAAATATTAGATTGCGCTACGCTCAGAATGGCGTCATAAATGACCTTGACTTATTTTGAAGACTTTGAAAAAGGAGGCGGACGAGCGAAGAGATTGTGAGCTAGGCATATTACTATGAAATCATTGATGACCTTGACCTAAATTAGAGATCTATTTTCAACCTTGGAACTAAATATTAGAAGGAAGCGGGGTGTAGTGTACGTAATGAACGACCTCGACTTTTTCTAGGAAATTGGAAATTTCCTTTACCCCACAGATGAAGAGAATGCAGAACGTAATATGACGTCATCAATGAAATTGACCTAATTTGGAGTTATGAATATTATCAATCTTGGAGCTGAATATTTGAAAGAGTGGGATGTAGTATGATACTATAAATGACCTTGACTCTTATTCTAAAGACTTTGAAAAAATTCAGATTCTTCAACGGATTTAAAAGAGGTGAGACAGGAACCTGTTTCATGGTGCATTTAGAAGGGCCTCCCAAGTCTTATGGTGTTTGAAGCATTGCATATCTGGCTCATTGAAGGAGCAGTGATTGGAGCATTGCATGCTTAGTTACTTGAAGGAGATATTTTAATCAAGCTATACACATCGACCTCGAAGCTATTATGTGATAGATGGGGATGGTGCATTTAGAAGGGCCTCCTAATTCTTATGGTGTTTGAAGCATTGCATATCTGGCTCATTGAAGGAGCAGTGATTGGAGAATTGCATGCCTAGTTACTTGAAGGAGATATTTTAATCAAGCTATACACATCGACCTCGAAGCTATTATGTGATAGACGGGGGACTTGAAAAATTTTCGATTTCCGAGTTATATAGTTATGATGGGAGAGAACTTTGAAAATTTCGTCTTTCAAACGGCAAAACCCTCAGATACAACAGGTTCCCTGTTGAAGGGAGATGAACGTGAGAGGCAATCATGAGCTCGTCAACCAGTGGGCCTAACCAACAGAATACTAAGCTTGTACTACGCAAAAAAAAAAGGAATGAACCAAATGTATACATGGCCTTGAAACCTTAACCGTTAGAGATACATCAAATCCGACTACACCACCGTGCTCAGCGCGTCGAGACGCATCTAGTACACTATCAAAATGCCATTTTTGACCTTTTCTCGAAAAAGAAATCTTCTGGCGGAGCCAAACAGAAAAAGATCATGTTTTATGTTTTCTATAAGGTAGCATGCTCCGATCGTTCGCCCCCATCTTGGTCTAGTACAAGTCTACCTAAGTATATTCCAGGCTGATGAGATTAGGGGGCCTCACTCACTCCCTCGTTCGCCCCGCTTCTTGGTCTAATATAAGTCTACTTCATTATTTCAAGCTGATGAGATTAGGGGGCCTCACTCGCTCCGCTCGTTCTCCGCTTCTTGGTCTAGTATAAGTCTACTTCAGTATTTCAATAAAGGGTATTTCTTCTACTTCAGGCTCAGTATAATGAAAGCTTCCGACGCACGGATGTACCCAAGCAAATTTCAAATTCAGGGTAGTAATCTGGCTTGATTTAGTATAATCTAGTTTACATTTCAAGCTAAAATATGTATATTAGGCCTTTATAATGTAGACTATTCCTACTACAGCATACTGATTCAGGCTTAGTATAATGAAAGCTTCAGAAACCCAAGGTCATTTGCATACGGCAAGGTGGTACTCGCAAACGCGGTGAGTTCACTGCACACATCAAAGAGAGATCTAGCCTAGCTAGTAGAGACTAATACAAACTTCCTCTTTGTATGAGCCTATGGTATAAAGGAGCTTAGTTTGGAATGAGCCTGTGGTATTCCTAGTATAAAGCTAGTTTAAACTAGCATGTAAACTAGACAAGGCGAACTATGAAGCTTCTCTAGGAGTCAGAAGATTCAAGCCTTCATAAAGTGTATATTAGGTTTAGTATAATCAGGGTTTCGCTAAGAGTCAGACGACTTGAGAAATCTTAGTATAAAGCTAGAATAAAGCCATCATAAGGCTAAAATAAAGGCACCATAAAGCTAGTATAATGAGGCGAACTATGAAGTTTCTCTAGAGTCAGAAGACTTAAGCCTTCATAAAGTGTATATTAGGTCTAGTATAATGAGGGTTTAAGCCTTCATAAAGTGTATATTAGGTTTAGTATAATGAGGGTTTCGCTAAAAGTCAAACGACTTGAGAAATCTTAGTATAAAGCTAGTATAATGCTCGAATATAAACTAAGCAAGGTGAACTCGCGGGGTGAATTATAGGTCAGGTCAGCGTAAAGACATGAAACATGTCAAAAACTGGTGGAGAGAAACCTTACTTATACGTCATCAATAACAGAGTCACAAATATTTTCATCCTTGAAGCTGAAAGCTAAGAATTCGAAGGGGCATTCCTGTAGTTTGACGTCATAAATGACCTTCACCTAACTAAAGAATTGGGAAATATTCTCCGCCCCCAGATGAGGAAAACTCAGGGCGTAATATGACGCCATAAAAGACTTTGAACTAATTTAGGGACTTCATTCAAGTCGAAATACTTAATTATAAGGGAAGTCGGTATGATTGATAGAATTAATTCAATATAATCGATAAAATCAATATTCTGGAATTTTATTGACTTACTATGAATAAATGAGGAGACGTAAGGGGGAGGCGAACAAGCGGAGAGACCGTATCATCAGCTGGGTTTCGAACCGAGCATCGGCCGCGCCGGGATCGCTAATGATTCACCACATTATATCCTATGATAACCCCAGCCCCCCCCCCCCATCAACCATCATCGACCAAAATTGTCTGAAAATTCACTTCTTTCGAATTCTTAGTAAAAATTGATTGCGCGGACAGAAAATTGACTCATCGGTATCAAGTAGGAATGGAGTCGAAAAACGCCAATTCCATTTCGAGTTACTGCTGACTGGGTCAATTTCAAGTTAATTTTGGGTCAAATTCTCTAAATTTTGAACTGGCCTGAAATTAACCATTCTTTCGAGTCGCTTTCTAGTCGACCTTTGGTTTTCTGGAAATGTACGCAGGTCGACTGCAAATCGACCATTAATCGTCGCCGATGTGGAATCGATGTAACGATCAAATTAACACAAAATAATGTAATGTAGATTTGCAGTCGACGCAAAAATCTAATGCCCCAATTCGACTCCCTTTTCACCTCATTCATGAAAGAACTGTATCATCTAAGCAATTTCAACGTCGATTGTATGTCTTTTGCCGATGATTGAGGTATAATCGACCCAAATTCAAAGCCAGTCGCTTCAATTACAAAGTCGAAAATGGATTGATGATGTAAGAAGGAGCGGTTGATTTCGAATCGACTTTAACAAGACGTTTTGGAGTCGACATGGGAAGTCCGGAGGGTCGTTCTTTGATACGTAGGCATAATAATGATTATTTGGATTGAAATATTAAAAAAGTTTCGACTCACTTGCATTCAAAACAGTTTCCTCTATTCGGCAACAGATTCGATTCAATCATCGACATACTCTGCAAAAAAGACGAACATTAATTACAAAAAATCTAGACTCTCCAGAGTTCCAGAAACTCGTATCCAGAAAAGGCTGGAAAATTAATGACATTTTTCGCATTTAGCTTCAAAGAAAAAGCAGGTCAAAGATTACAATCATGTGGAAGAAAGCTTCCAACTATAATCTTAAGAGCGTGAAATAAGAGAGAGAACGAGAAATTTACACTCAGATCTAAAAGATGGGTCAGTTATGCGGAGTTTTTTTACTTTCCTCTCTCTTCCTAGGCCACGCTAACATTAATAAGGATCAAATTTACAGGTCGGAAATATACTTATGAGATTTATGGATTTATGTTCGGAGGATTCGCAAGCGGCACACACTGCCGCAAACTGAAAATTAATAATGTGAAATTCTCTCGAGAGCATCAGACGTCTAGCTAATATATTAATTTAGATCAGCAAATTTACTCGTATAGGTTCAAAAGTGTTCATGTATACACGTATCGACATTGCCCGGCGAAATGTATACATTTTTCTAATCAACCTTAATACCCTAATCCGAGCTACATTTCACGCTTGAGAACTAATAAAACCTACCCACCGTGTACAGTAAATGAAATATGACCCAAGCGGGATTTACTATTCCGTCATTTTAGAATAGTAAGTACATACTACTCGAGATGATGCAGTACATATGGTATGCTGTAACGGCAAAGGTCTAACAGTAAACAGTTCTACCTAATCGTTACAAACTCGGTATTCAGGAAGTAATAATATTGTACATAATTATATTCTATATTAACTTCCTTCAGTGTACATGGTATGCTTCACGCTAAACCTTCAACGTGTTCCAAGTTTTAATAAATTAACTGATCGATGCGCTGGACTTTGCGTCTCAACAACGATGTATTATGGTAATAATTTTTCATCACGTCTAGACAAGTGATTGTATAAAGATAGCAAGTGGAAAGAAAAGAGGCTTATTTTCGTAACACGAAATACGAGAGCATTTCGTATACGTGTTGTATCCTCATGAGCCGAATAAATCGTGAAACGTGAGGGTTTTATACTTTTTGTATTCAAATATTTTGTAGTGAAACGGAAAAAATTGGTGCGTTAGGATGATACATGGGCCGAGAGAGGCTGTAGCTTGTTGAGTAATAACTTTCTCAAGTAGTTCGAAGAGGTTTAGCTCGTATCGTCCACTCTGTACAACTTTTCAAACGTACGCAATTTTTTTACGATTATTGAGCGGCTGGAGAACGCGGCGATCTGTTTATACTATTTCACTGACACGTTTTCCTCCAGAATAGGCAACGAGCATCATTGGGAAGCGGGAACAAATTACCGTTCTCCAGTCGCCGCAACTAATCCCACATCGACAGTAAATCTATTCGTATATTTTTCTTTCGCGAAGACGAAGGTAACTATGAACATATTTTAGAACCCGAGGGTACCTAATGACCTATTGAAAAGACTTACGAGCACAGGTGTAGCTTTGAATAACAATGTCATGTCGTGGATGTGTAAGTTCAAAAATTTTCTCCAAGATGAGAAGTTCATCGCATGAATTCGGACCACCAAGTTACGGTCGGACATACAGTATTGAGAAAAATATTCCACAGTACTCGAAGAGTGAATCGGAGGGCGAGGCTAAGAAAAACCAAAAAATTTCCCCCCTTTTGGACTTAAAGGCCAAAGCTTTCAAGGGTGATGTTATAGAAACTAATACAGTTCAAAAATTTCAGTCTCGTATCATAAATTGCAGTCAGGCAGAGTTCACTCACGACAATACTACTCTGTTGGAGAAAGGTTTGAAGGTTAGCCTACCCCCCCCCTCCTCAATAATGCCGACGCTCTTGCAAAGGTTGTTGCCGATTTAACTGTGAAGATTGGTCCCAAAGTTAATACTCAGAAAAGTGTGCTGATTTGGTCCGTGATACCCCACTTCCCCGCATAAATGGCACTGCGAGAAAGGTGATCAAGGGTTTGAGGAGGAAGCTCCAGGAGGAGGGATCATCACTTACTAAAGAAGATAAAAGGAATTCTATATGTATACAGGGTCCGTGCCAAAAAGGTTTCAACAGTTGAATGAGGATTTGGACTAAATTTATTTCAGTTCAAAAACGCGATATGTAAAGCTCGAAAATTCTCCCACTTTCAGGTATCTTTTTCGGAATCAGCACTAAATTTCCCTTTTGAATCAAAAAGATTGCTCTCTGTCGTCAGCCCGCGGATAGAGATCGTCTAAAATCCCACTTACAATCAAAGACGGCGAGTGTATAAACTAGCTCGTTGTTTCAGGAAGTGAATAGAAAGTTAGGCATGATCACCAAGATCGTCACCTTTGCTTCAGAGAGCGTAGCCCGAAGAATAGAAGGCTGAGCGGTACTGTAGAAGGTGTTTTCTGGGAGCGATCATCGGTATATCAACTTCTCCATCCGCCGGGAAGTTGAGGTCGCTACTCCACAAAAGCTGGTAGGAAAATGGGTGGTTGAGAAGCTGAATAGCGACCGCCCGAAAGCTACTTACCTTGCTCTCACAAGGGACCAAGGAGAAGAGCAAGAAGGTAATGCAGAGGTGGCAGCAGAGAGAATGATTAAGACTGTCACCAAAGCATGCAATGTAGTCATGCCCAGGCAAGGTCCACCAAAGAAGAGAAGGGCCGTTTACCGGTGGACCAACCAGATTACCGAGTTAAGAAAAGAGTGCAACCTAGTAGAGGCCGCGAAGGAGCGCGGGCGGTCGCACCTGAATACCAGCTGGCTCGCAAAAGACTGAAGAGTGCTGCATGGCAAGAGCTGTGTGAGATGGCCGAGGACGACCCATTTGGAAAGCCTTATAAGATAGTACTGAAGAAGCTAAACGGTTTCTCAGCAATGAGCCGAATGGAGCCAGATGTTGTGGGTCAAATCATTGATGGCTCGTTCCCACAGCAGCCACCACCAATGGCAGCGCTACCAATAGTACAAGAGGATGGTATATCCATCATATGTACTGAAGAGGTGGATGCAGTAGTCAATAGACTGCGGGGTAAGTATTGGAAGGCTCCAGGCCCGGATGAGATTCCAAATCCAGTCTGGAGCGCCATACACTCAGTTGACCCGGCACTGCTCGTTGATACATTCTATGCGGCCGTTGTTGGAGGACTGTTCCCCGTGCGATGGAAAAAAGCCAGACTAGGGCTGTTCGATAAGGAGAATAAATTACCTAGTCTACCATCCTCTTAGCATCCACTTCGTCTGCTGGACAATGTTGGGAAACTCTAGGAAAGAGTGATAGCCGATCGACTGGAGAGCTACCTGAAGGAAAGAGATATAATCTCTAGTAGCCAGTACGGTTTTCAAACTGGATGCTGCACATCAGATGCTGGGATCCGGCTGAAGAGGATAGCCGAGTCAGCGATAGCTACGCGTCAGTTTTGCGCAGCCGTCAGCCTCGACATAAGAAATGCGTTCAATTCGATTCCTCGGGAGAGGATCTTGGAAGCCCTTAAGGACGCAGAAGTGCCCGCATATCAGCAGCTATCTTAGCTGTCGTGAAATACAAGCAGAGACGGTGGCTGGTACAGTAAAGCGCCCAGTTACTTGTCCGGTGCCGCAAGGGTCGGTCCTCGGGCCGTTTTTTTGGTGCGTTGCATTCAAAGGGATATATAAGGCGAAGCTGCCACCGAGGGGTAGGCTTATCTGCTATGAGGATGACACCCTGGTGGTTAGTACCTCTGATACAACTGCAGCAAAGGAGAGCAGGGTAAACCGGGCCCTAGAGGAAGTGACGCGTTGGATCGAGTCGGCTGGACTCGAACTTGCAGCTAATAAGACGAAGGCCATTTTATTCACGACCCGTTGGAAGTTCAGTCCACCCACCTTTCGCCTGAAATGTGTGGAAATCGAGACTAAGAAGAAGATGAAGAACCTGGGCATCTGGTTTGATTCAACGCTGAGCTTCAGGCACCATTTCCTGATGGCAGCGGAAAAGGCAGGCAAGGTATTTGGATACCTAAGCCGCCTACCTAGGAGAACCGAGAAAAGCAAGAAGAAGGATCACGATGAGCACCGCCTTGTCGACCCTCCTATATGGTGCGCCAGTATGGGCCGACTCCATGAAGTTACTATACAGAAGAAAAGAGATGGTAAAGATCCAACGAAGAGCTGCGCTGAGGTGTGTTAGTGCCTACTGCACTGTCTCGACGGAGGCTCTTTGCGTATTAGCACGTTCACCACCAATCGAGCTCCTTGCTGAGGAGAGAGCGGTGGTGTTCAAAGCAAAAAAGACGACAACGACCAACCAAAGAGCTTTGCGGGTCAGGCAGGAGGCCAGGCGCTCCTTGCTTGTAAAGTGGAAAGCAAGAATTGCTCAGAGCGAGCTGGGTAAGTGGACAACACGTGAGCTAATACGCGACCTTGATGGCTGGATGGACAGACACCATGGCCAAAACTTTCACTTGACGCAGGTGTTGAGCGGCCATGGCTGCTTCAACAAGTACCATCATGAGAAGCTAATGGATAATTGAGCAGGGAACGTGTTCGCACTGCGATCAAGGGCGGGATGATGGACCGCAGCACACCTTATTTGAGTGCGAGGCGTGGAGGCGTGAGCGGGAGAAGCTTAGTCGGTCTCTTCAAGAAATCGGGGTAGATGAAGCACTTGACCCGAGTAGCCTGGTATCCACCATGCTAAGTTCCGAAGAAGCATGGAACCAGGTGTCCGCATTTGCAGCCAGCATCATGAAGATGTAGATGGACCAGGAATGGAATAGGCAAATGCAGAACCACGCTATGGCCTAGTCGACACCTGTGTACCATCAACAACCAGATTTGCAGGAAGAAAAGGACGACGATCTTCCCTGAAGATAGAAGACGATGAAGAAACCCCAACAGCAATTTACTATACCTCAAGGTGATGTTGTTGTGTGTTCTTGTGCTTTATGCGTGCCAGGGGGGCACTGCAGCTTGGCGGTTGCCAAGCAGAAGAGAGGGTTCGCCGAGGAGATTTATCCAACACTGAAGTTATACTCGAAAGGGTCGATTCCGGTACTGGAAGAAACAAACCTAATTGACGGGCGGTGTTTGCAAATGCAACACAAACGCGATCCTTGATGAGAAAAAAAAAATGCTTCCATGATGTAGCACAATGAGAATTTCTCTACAGTAGCCTGCCTTCATCAGACAAACGACTGTTAGCTCTCGGGGCAATTTTGAGCGCCCGACCCATTGCTAAATTTTGAAGCTGTGTAGTGTCATTTTCGCTTTTTTTTTTTTTTGTACTCAGCAGCTTGAAATGTCAGCGAAAAAGAAGCGCGGAAGTTCCACGTTAAAAGCTTTGTCGCAGATCATTTCAACCCTTTTTCCTAACTAAGCGCGGAAAATTTTGACCACAAAAACGAAATTTTCCACGTTAAAGAATTTGACACTTCCTAAATCCGTTTGTTCAAAATTTTGGCCCAGAATTGAGATCAACTTCGAATATTGGATGAATTTTTTGTTTTGGGGGAATTTTGACCTTCTTTGGGTCCGTACATCGAATTTTTACACCAGAACCAAGAAAAACTTCGAAGATTTGGCAAATGTTTTAGATTGGGAAACTGCCTTCTCCATAGGTCGATCTCGAACGCCGCTTTGTGTTCGCTGAACTTTCTTCTACATAGAGTGACGAGCAGTCGACGAGCAGTCGTGGCACGTTAATCTTCAATTTTTCTCCCAGGAGGAGGTTGGGTCTCAAGGAGAACTCAATTATACGCGAGTGCGGAGTTTGCGAATCTCTGGCTTCAGCTTGTAGAACTTCAAGAGTCTTGTGAGGGATGACCACTTTCGAGACAGTGCTTGACAAGAGCGGATTTACCGGGCTCTCGGCGACGAAAAGCCTTACTGTGATCCGAACATCGCTCACTCAGAGATTGACCGGTCTGCCCTACGTGAAAAGCGGAGCAACCAGGGGTGATGCAATTTGCTCGATAAACACCACAACATTCGTCAGGGGGGAGAGTTTATCCTTAAGAACGGATAAGTTGCCTTAAGTGAGAATAGAGTAAAAAACGCACTGGTAATCATAGGTTTCGAGAGCTTTGGCTATTTTATAAGAGTACTGACCTAGGAAAAGGAAGGGGAATCCAACGCTTACGCGGGGGGGGGGGGAGGTCAGCTCGCAAAGAAGAGTGATTAGAAGACATGGCTCGTCGAAGAGATTTACGAGACATAAGAGTGACGATGTTGTGAGGAAGGTTATTGAGACGAGCAAAATGAATGATGTGCGTTTTTTCGATGAGGAAGTTACGATGAGAAACAGGAATAGTGAGGAGGCGATGAATGAAGGTTAGTAAAGCAGCGGATTCGTGAGAATGATAATGAAGAGATGAGCCATTAATGAGGAAGCCGGCATTGGAAGGCTTCCGGTAGATAGCGAAATGAGGAACGAGAGAATCAGCTTCCAGCTGGAGAGAGATAGTGAGATCGATAGAAGAACGTCCTACTTCGAGAGTGAAGTAGATAGAAGAATGAAGAGAGATTCTAGCTCAAGTACGGAACCGTTCCAGGTACAAAAAATGTCGTCTACGTTTCTTAGCCAGGTGGGAATGTGAGGTTGAGGAAGAAGAGAGTCAGACAGTAGTTTAGATTCGAGCTGATCCATGAAGATATCGGTTGATGTCGGCCGAAAGTATTCGGAATGAGTACATACATAACGGCCGATCAACGTTTCGATCTTTTTTTTCTCTCTCACGATGTGCCACAGGCAGTGTTGAGAATCTTATGTTTACATTATTATTCAGACGAGCAACCTATCCCTTCTAAGGATCTAGACTAGAAGTTGTAATTTCTCACCGTTAGCCCAATATTCTTCGCGAGAGTGCTTTCGTTAATGTTGGCGAATGGTTTATCTGCACCCCAGCACTCCACATATTTGGTCATCTTGCTGGGCGAACGGTTTCGGTTTATATTACCAGCAGTTGCCTCTCCACATATGTTGCCATTGCTTTTACAATTATTATCATTTGTTTCGTCACTCGGTTGCTTGGTTCCCATCTTCTGTAAAGAGAAGAAGAAAAAAATCCAATGAAAAACAATCAATTATGCGAAAGACTTCAATGAAATATTGTAGAAAATAGAAAAAGAAATAAAATACTCGTAAATATTCAGCTGATGACAAAATATGAAGAGAGCATCATTACTTGATGCGGTTTGTCATGATTTAAAAAATTCAAGACAAGCTGAGATTTACGTCAGAGGAGAGTCACTAGTATTGGCTCTACTAAGCAGCTTATCTTGCATGTGCTCATGAAAGTCTGTAAAACCAGTTTTTGCATCATACGAATGGACTTGAGGCTAATATATCACCTTCATAGATAACTGAAAACCACAGATGCTATGCATTCGTAAATTACAAAATATTACCCAAGTATAGAATTGATTTTAAATTTTCTTTTCAAGACTTCGTAGCCCGTGTTCATATCAATTAATGTGTATAACATGAGTTCTTCACTCAGTACCGGATACAAAATATTTATACTTTGCGCCTTTTCTTCCATAGTTATAATTCATGGTCAACAAGCTCCTCAGAACAATGAACGTGAGTATTATTTTCCTTATTTTAAAGTTATCGATATTTACCTTGGGACTTGTAAAATTTTTAACTTCGAACCTCAGCCCTACCCCTGATTCCGGAATTTGCGTCCGGGCGTCTGTACAGTTCCCTCGTATAGGAAATAATATTATACAGTTCTCTAGTATAGAAAATGGCATTCTACTATCATATGTGCAAAGTCCCCTTGTATTATACTATTTTTATACTAGCTTTATATACTAAGATTGTACTAGTCTTGTATTGGACTTATACCAAAAGGTGGGCCGAAACCAGGCTGCTATGGTGGGTTCAGCTTTCATATAATCACTAGCTCAGAATATTGTGAACAAGACTTATACTAGACCATGAAGGTTATAAGTGAGCTCCCAAAAGCTATTATCTTGAAATATTCTCCTGTAATTTTCTGATACTAGACCAAGGAGTGAGCAGTTTTCTGACACAAGACCAAAGAGGGGAGCGAACGAGCGGAGCAAGTGAGCTCCCCAAAAGCCATCATCTTGAAGTAAGCTAAACTGGAACTGCGAGTGAGACCCAGCTTCTGAGAAAACCACTAGACGATGAGAGTGAATAAGCGCTTTGTTGTAGGGAGGCAACCTTAGAAAACGGACACGTAGGCGAGCGCTTCTGTGTTCGTTTTCTAAGGGCGTCTGGTTTCGCTAATACATTTCTTTTCTGCCTATCAGAGATGATCTGTAACGAGTTCAATGTTAAAAGACTTCGGTGGACGTGTAAGCCAACCTCGAATTGCAGACAGCTACAAAATATCTCCGGAATATTCAATGAACTCCGATGTGGTTCGAATAAAGTTGAGGACAAAATCTGCTGCCCAGAAAGCATCAAAACATCAATCACTTCAACAACTACTCCAACTCGTGAACCGACCTCAAAAGAAGGATCTCGTAACAAAATCAAATCTACCCCTGCATCGCCATCGCAGAAGAATTATACCTCAATTTTACATAGAAGTTGGTAACAGTCATCGTCCGAACTTATGATCATCTTTTGGTGAAAGCTAAATTCTTTAAATTCATCTTGACGCATTTGTGACAGAATGCACTGAGTATGCTGGCGCTAGATATCACGAGTATTGCACCAGCGTTGGGTTCGATTTAAATTGCCAAAAAGTATTAGACTGTGTCAAGACATCGACGTTAGTAAAGAATGAAATCCGGAACGCGGATGGAAAAGAATTTCCACACATGGTAAATAAGCAACTCCGCAGCCTCAGTATACGTCATCCTTTAGATGATATCATTCTTCGTTATTCTTCCATCACAGGCTTTGCTTGGTTACGTTCACGGCGAGTTTATGAAATGGGTGTGTGATGGTTCACTCATTAGCGAACGCTTTATACTGAGTGCGGCACATTGTACCGGTGAGGGTTCGAAGAGGTAAGTCGAAAAGTTCATCCAAATGTCATGTATTTCTCTTTGAGACTTCACATTGTATACAGGCAAGTACGGCGGGCGTTCTTAGGAGAGATTTATCGCCTGGCTACGATTTCATCGAAAGATGAACATAATCACGAAATTGTGACAACGTACAATCACCCGCAATACAGAAGACCAAAATTTAATCACGATATTGCTCTACACAAATTGAAGGATGCTATAAAATTCAATCAGTACATGAGACCGATTTGTTTGCACACGGAGCCCAGAATACCGCATAATACGCTTTACAAAACCATCATTACAGGTTGGGTGTTTAATGGTAAGATAATGACCCATGATTCAAAATTCCAGTCATTTAGTAACCTCCCATCACTGTTTCAGATAATCAAGATTCTGAAGATTTTGTTCCCGACACTTTATCGAAAACAACAACCAGTATTCTTTCGGACGACGTTTGCACGCAACATTACGCCAATGAACGGTCCCTGGAAGAAGGTTTTGAAGCAAAAAATATGATATGCGCCGAAGATCCGAATTCAGACTGTTCTGTAAGTTTGTTTCCATAGAGATATTCTGCGGTGTTGATGAAGGAAATTAGAACTTCAGAATGCCCTCCTTGCAGACAAGTTTTGATGGACCGATGCAAATCGAATGGAAAGAAGTATGCATGTACGCACTTGTTGGAATTCCAATGCTCAATAATGTATTTTGCGATTCGCATGATCCAATTATCTACACACGCGTCTCCGCTTACCTAAACTGGATCGTCGAAACTGTGTGGCCAAATGAGGCCTGACGTCGGAGTCAAGAGATACTGAATGTTGAACATGGAGTGACACTTTTTGCGTTCGAATTACCAGTAGTCAATATATTTTTAAAAATATACCTGAGTGACTCTTTTTTGAGACATTTGTTATCTCACTGATGATGATCTAATAAGAGTATTTTTTGGCGATTATTAAGAATAGAATTTGTATGACAACATTTTTTTTGAGAAGGGAATTTGATACATAGAGGCATGCATATAGAACCCTATAGATAGAGCTTTAGAGCGTTTAAATGCCTGGAAATACAGCCCATTGTCCTCACTTCAAATTCAGTCGCCATTCATCTTCCAGTTCGGCCAACTTTGAATTCTCACGGAAACCCCTGTAAAAAGACACCTCTATCGTCTTCATGTTCCCATTGGTCTCGCGTACTCAATGAACTCAATCCTCTGCATGATACTGCGGGCGAGAGGGAAGATTGCCGCTGAATGGTCTCTATTTATCGACGTGCACTACTGACAATCCCCTCCCTCCCTCCCTCTCTCTCCATTGCTTCCACGTTTCTCATCCAGCGTTCACTCCAGCCTAGCACACATATAGAACTTTTTGGTCGCTTCCTCTGACTATCATTTACTGGTTCCCAAGTGATTCAATAGAAGTCGAAGGCTACAAATTCGGCGATAGACAATGGCACAAGCATGTCCAACTCGTACCACCTTATCTGAGGCGGTCGAACTAAGCCTTGGAAAGGTGCAACACCTCTGAAACTCATTAGCTGCACCACTTTCAGAAGTAAAACTAAGAACTGCCGTCAACTCAAGTGTACTTTGACCCAATCTACGTCTACCTGTCGGAAATGCAAACTAACCTAATAATATTGAGACTTGAAAATATTTCAGATTCAAAGAGGGCATAATGATTTTGAAGCTTCAACTCCAACCGCTGCTCGCGCGGTCGTAAATTGAAGTGAACAAGGAACCTAGAGAAAATTTTCGATTTTGATAATCGATTAAGATTGATAGAGATTTTTCCCAAATCTACCTCCTTTTTGTACGCAAAATAAGAGGACCAAGAAGGAATAAGGTCAAAGAAAAAGTGAAGAAATCTTGACGGTCATGGTTTTTTTAGCGCACTACAGGAATGAGGAAGAGTGTAGTAATCATCTATGGTTGGGTCACCTTTCATCCCGATTTTTTTAAGCTTGTAAAAATACGTACTTCACTATGGATGGTGATCATTTTTGCGGATGATCAGGTGGTGGTGATAGCGCCGAACCAGGACGACCTGGAATATATGATACAAAAACTATAGAGGAATACCAAGAGATGGGGTCTTGTGGTAAATGAAGAAAAGAAGACTGACGATCTGTGTATTGGCAACAACCAGAAGTATATTGAATTGGAAGATGAAGAGGTCATCAAGAGTTGCAAATTAGTACAAATAGATAGGAGTCAGGATATTACAAAATGGATCCTTGAATCAGAACATAACAGGCTTAAATAGGCAGGATGAGAAGGCAATAGCGATGTTTATTATGTGAGACTGACAGATCAATAAAGAAAATAAATTTAGAGGCCATTGCAGGTCTGCAATGGCAGCGGGGAACCCGCAACCTTCCAATGACGACGTAATAAGTTGAACGCGCTCGCGATCACGTTGGCGCAGAAATGCACACTCATCAAATGAGTTGGCGGGGCTCTTCTCAGTATACTTTATACTAAGCCTGATATAATGAAGGCTGGAAGTTGAAATTTTTCCATGTCCCTAAAGTAGGTCAAAGTCATTGATGATGTCCTAAACCGTCACACGTCACGTCACGGCACGGCACGGCACGTCACGGCACGGCACGCAGTGTACAGAAACTCCTGGACGCGGACGCTTTCTGAGGATGTAATGGCGGGTTACTCACAATACAACTGTGAGTCAAAGTAATACCAGTATCGGAGATTCTATCCTCAATAATAAAGTTACGGTTCATTTTCAAGAAAATAAGTGAACAGTTTTAAAATATTACAATCACCGTGCTCGTCAATGGCTCACGCCGAAAGCGCTCGCGTTTAAATAAAATATACGGTGATTGTAATTTTAAAAGTGTTCACTTATTTTCTTCTTTATAATACCAGTAGGAAAACAATGAAGGTTTTGAATACTCTGGTAAATGGGTTCAGGACCAGGCAGTTGATAAGAAACGGACATGTTCGAAGAATACCGGAGAGACGAGTACTAAGGAAGGTAAGCAAACGGCGTCTTAACGGGTGAAGGAGGATAGGACGTCTCAAGAAGACCGAGGCTGAGGTGGCAGAGAAGACGCAAGTACGGCCGGACCAAAGGAAGTGGAGGTTGGTCATCGGAAGGCAAAATTTGCTGTGAACGGATAGATAGGGTAGGTTTCTTGAGGTTTTGTTGACTCAAAAGCTAAGAATGGACGTTCCAGGACAAGCTGGATGGGGGGTTAGCGAAGAAGATGCAGATACGGTCGGATTGAAGGAAGTTGAGGCTGGTTATCGGAAGGCGAAATTCGTTACAAACGTATAGATAGAGTACGTTGCTTGAGGTACTGTTGACTCGATAGCTAAGAATGGACGACGTCCAAGAAAGAGCTGGACTGGGTAGCAGAAAAGATGAGGTTATGCCCGGACCGAGGGAAATCCAGGCTGGCCATAGGAAGGCCACATTTGTTGTGTGAGGGGTTGAGGCACTGGAGCACTGGGTCAAGGTAGCCGAGGAAATGCAATGAAAGCTGGTCAATTTGTCAAGGGAAAGTGAAATTCGCTGTGCGAAGATGTATAGAGCAGATTGCCTGAGGTCCTATTGACTTGATAGCTAAGAATAGACAACGTCTCTGGAGGAGCTAGGTTGGGATAGCAGAGAAGATGCAGTTACGAACGAATGGAGGGAAATGAATGCTGTTCATCAGAAGGCGAAATTCGCGGTGGAGTAGGTTGCTTCAGGTACTGTTGACTCGATAGCTAAGGTTGGAGGACGTCCTAGGAAGATTGAAAAAGTCTTTTCAAATGTACAATTCTACTTTAATAGTTGCTTTTACAAAAGTACTTTCGGGTGTTATCCCATCATCAGTTGTGTCGCAACTGAAGAAAAGGCCTTAAACAAGAGTTTTTATAGTATAACACTGTGATCTTATTGGCTGTAACAATGCTGTGCTGTGATTGGTTCACTCAGAGACTTGTTCTTACACTATTTAGACAATGCGTTCTTATTGGCTAAAACATACTGCTTAGTGCTTAGTGATTGGTTCTCATTCTAAAGCTAAATACGGTGTTCCTAATGGCTAACTGGTTTCCTGCCATCTTATTGGTCAACTCTGTTCTTCTTCTCTCGTCCAATCACCAGGCCGAATAATTTTTCGCTGTCAAATGTGACTACATTGTTCAAGAGGAAGGCTTTCTTCCTCTTGGCTTTTGCAATCTCCATTTGCTCCCAGAGTTTTCTTCTTTTCAAGCGATTCTCTACACGTATGATTTCAAATATCCCATCTCCATTGTGGTGTTCCTCATTACAGTGTTTGCCAAACAGTGATTTGCCATCTTCTTTCTCTTTTGACTTTTCGTGCTCCTTCTTCCTGATCTCAAACTTTCTCCCAGTCTCACCAATGTATATGCCCTCGCACTGGTCACAACTGAGCCTGTAAACTCCACTCAAGCTCCCCTCGTCCTTGGCTTCCATCTGGTCGTTGCTAATTCTTTTCACCATGGGTAAGTTATTCTGGATACCCACATTTACTTCATAGCCATCGAACGCCTTTATCACTTTATTTGTATACTTTCCTATGTATGGTATTGATCCGGAGTACTTTCTCACCGTGCTCTCATGGGTTCCCTTTTTATTTTCCATTTTCCTAAAGATTGCCTCCACCACACCACTACGGTAGCCATTGGTTTTTGCGATCTGCTTTACTACCTCTATTTCTTTCCTCTTCTCTTCATTGTTCTTTAGTACAGAAATAGCTCGATGGCAGTAGTTTTGAATTGCCGCTAGCTTGTGCTTAGGGTGGTGGTAGGAGTCATTTGGGATGATGGTGTCCGTGTGCGTTGGCTTCCTGTAGATTTTGTACTCTATCCTATTACTATCCAGTGTGAGTGTAAGGTCCAAATAGTTGATGGTCTCATTGCCTTTTTCCACTGTGAATTTGATGCTGTCATTCATCGCATTCATTTCCAAAAGCAACAAGTCCACCTGTCTGTTAGTGCCTGTCCACACAATCAGGATATCATCTACATATCTGGCCCAGTGCTTGATTGAGTTTCTGAACTTGCTGCCCTTCAATATCTTGTTTTCCATGTCGTTCATGAATATCTCTGCCAGGATTGGTGACAACGGTGATCCCATCGCAAGTCCCCTCTCCTGGTCGTAGAATTTGTTATTGAAGCGGTAGTAGTTCTGGCTCAAGATCTCTTCCACTATATTGGCGTACTTTAGTCCATCAGGATTCCCATGATATTTATTCTTTTTGAGCAAAGTGAGAAGTTCCTCCTTCGGTATGGTTCCAAACATGTTAGTCACATCAAAGGATATTAGCTTGTCGTTCCTCTTGATTTCCAACTTGTCCAGTTGCTCCATCAGTTCTCCGTTGTTTCTGATGCTCTTTCTCGTAGCAAACTGGTAGTTTTCTTTCAAGAATGTGGCTACAATCTTTGCTATCTTGTAGCAGGGTGATTGGATGCTGTTGACCAGGGGTCTCATCGGACGGTTTGCTTTGTGGAGTTTTACAAGCCCCTTGAGTCTTGGTGCTACCGGGTTCATTTCAAGCGTCCTGCCATTATCAGATACATTGTTCCGTTTCAACACAGCTTTCAGGTCCTCTTGGTATTTCTGTGTTGGGTCCTTTGTCAGCTCTTTGTATCCATTGGCTGCAATGTACGACTCCACTTTTTGGGTGTAGTCATCCTTATCCATCAACACTACCGTGCTGCCTTTGTCCGCCTTCGTCAAAATCAGATTGTTCTGTCGGATCTTCTTTTGGAGATCTGTGACCTTCCTCTGCATTACTTGCGTTTTGACATTGGTTCGGCACAGATTCTCTTTAATGTCCAACAGTACTTTCCCAATTCTGGTTCGAGCTTCTTGCCTCACATCGTATTTCATGGTTTGGATTACTTGATCGCCGCTAATGGCCATACTTTCAAGCTGGCGCTGGTTCAGCCTTTCTGGTTTCACGTATTTAATGCTGGGGTAGAAGAGGAGTTGCGGTTACGGACAAACCGAAGGAAAAGGAGACAGGTCATCGGACGGCGATATTCACTGTGAACTGATAGATAGAGAAAATTGCTTGCGGTACTGTTGAATCGATAGCTAAGAATGATTCAAATGAGTTCGACAAGAGCTTGTTCTGTTAATGTCGGCCAGCTAAGCTCCATCTGAGTACTACTTTGCGAAGGCAAGCATGATCTGCTCGGCTAGAATGAGGAATCTCATCTTGTAATCGCTACCCATTAGAACTTGAGAGCTCCATGTCTTCGTCATTTTTCACTAAGGGCTTTTACTTCAGAATGTTAACTCTATAACTCTGAAATTTTACATCGTATCTAAGTTGTTTTTTTTCAGGATTCAAACGCGCACGTAAACGATCGCAATTGCAACGATAAAGGGAGAAATTATGCACCACGTCTAGGAAAAACAGCATACTATGAATACCCACCGCGGAAGAAGTAAAAAGAATAAACAGTACATAATTTTATATCTACCCTAAACCAGCTGGTGCATTCGTCATCCGTACTATTCCTGGTACACGTACCGCATTTCCAAATGAAATAAATCTTACGTTTTTTTCTGCGAAGATTGTACGAAAAACACACAGGATATACTCGTACAAGCTACACTTATTTCATTCTTACTTAACCTGCCCCATAAAAATTCCACTCAAAGAACGCGAAAATGCGGTCAGAAGTTAGCAAATGCTCTACGCTTACACTCCACTTTTATCCTCGTTCGAGCCCACAAATCACGATTACGTTGACCGATAAATAACTATAGAGAATTCTAACGAAAAAAAGCAAAAAAAAAAGAACGTAAAAAAATAGTAAAACTTTTCGAACTTATATACGAACATCTGTTGCTGAACTTTTCGAATATTCTTCCACTTAAGCTTTTGATTCCATCCTACCCGATTATTACGTGTAATAATTTTTGTATTACCTACCACGTAGTTTACCCTCTATATTTATTTGCTCGTGAAAATACTCGAGCAGGAAAATAGGAAAGGTGGTTTGTCAAAATACAGCGCTGCAATTTGTCTTCAGGAAGTTCGTGCATCTTTAATCAGCTTCAATTTTCCAACTTTTTTTTTAACGGTATTTGTGAAAAACATGCTAATAAGGATACTAACTGAGACAAAAACTACTAGTTTATGTACATCGAGGATATAATAGAGAGAATGCATGGGTAGGTACTGCAGCGAAAAACTTCATAACTAGGTAGTCGAGTAGAATTTTAATTTTGTCGTCTGCAATAATGAGAAAACGCGAAAGACAATAACACGTGACAAGACAAAATAAACATTCAATTTTTCGTTTTGAATAATTGAATGCATGAAAAGCGAAACAGTATAGAATATCCGAGTACGAGAGGAGTCAGTGACAACGATGTAGTAATTTTTTAACGATATAATCGATAAAATTGAATGGGCGGTAGGTCAAATGAAAATATTATGAGCTTCACAAAACAACTGAAGTACACATTTTTGATAAGGAAAGGAGATCTAAGCTAGACAGAACATTCTAGGATACATCGAAAAGGTAATACTAGGGATTTCAATTTTCAACTATTGAAAGCATAATGAAAGGAAAAACATTATCTAGACGAATGCGTTCTTCTAAGTTAAGAGTATGCATAATTATCCAAAAGAAATACTCAAAAGGGAGAGTAAAACATAGAAAACACCGCAGAAAAATTAGACGACGAGCGCTTTCGGTTTACAAACCATCTTCAGGGACGAAATGAAAGCAACTGACAAGACTGAGGAGAGAATGAGATCATTAAGGTTGGTCGAGAGAGAAGTCGCGGTGTGAATCAATATACAAGTTCGATCAGGCTGTCTTCCGGAATGTACGTGTTCAGTACCGTAATTCCATCAGTATTGAGGTGACGCATTATTTTGATATGTTCGAGGGCTTTACGCTTACGGTAGGAACTCTCCTTGTGGAGGAGCCTTTTCGATCACTCACGAAAACTGTGGCCATCATTGGTCTAATGATCAGCGAAGGCTGATTCCCCCAGGTGTCCCTTTTTCCGAGACTTCACGTGCTCAGCTACTCTCAGCTTCATCTGGCAGCTGGTCTCACCAATATAAAAACCTCTACAATCCTTATATTATTCTGTCTTATAAACACCGCTCCTCTTATCAACTGGTATAGGATCCTTCAACCTCACAGACAACCCTTTGACAGTGGTAGGGTTGTAAAATGCTGGTCTAACAATGGAAAGAGAGAGAGAGAGAGAGAGAGAGAGAGAGAGAGAGAGAGAGAGAGAGAGAGAGAGAGAGAGAGAGAGAGAGAATGATTAAGAGGTATTGGATTTCTTAGCGCAGCCAAAAAGATGAAGATCATGTTTCATGTCTTTTCAAAATTTTGCCCAATCAGATATGTTGCGGATAATGCGAGACAAAAATGTTTTAGAGTTATAGGCTAAGGCTTTAGAGCGGCACACTCGCTTGATCTGTCCCGCTTCTTGGTCTAGTATAAGTCTACTTTAGTATATTTCACGCTGATGAGATTGGGAGATCTCACTCGCTCCGCTCGTTCGTCCCGCTTCTCGGTCCATTACAAGTCCACTTTGGCATATTTCAGGCTGATGAGATTAGCGGGCCTAGCGTAAGTCTACTTCAGTATGTTTCAGATTTTGTAAGCGGACTAGAATTAACGACCTATGACGTCATCGACTCATGACGTCACAAGCTAATAGCTTCATAATGGCTCTCAGCGTTTTCTTAGCCTAGTATAAATCTAGCCTACGCCTTTTCATTATATTATTAAGATAAGCTGGAAACTACAGAGGGGGGGGCGGACTCGGACTCACAGATTTCAGAATCACTCCCGAGAAAATCTTGAATTCTCCAAGTCCCTTTCGAGGGGGGTCCTCGGACTCGCAGATTTGAGAATCACTGCCAATGTGAAAATTCCCATAAGGATGAGACCAGAGCGAAGACATGAAACATGTCAAAACCAAACGGACGAAGAGCTCGACCCAATTAGAGAGAGAACTTTTCCAGGAAAGTGAGACTGATCCAGCGCATGCGACGGTCACTGATCGTGTCTCGGGGGAGGGAGGTGGAAGAATCAAGAATTTTCCGAGTGGTTTTCCTCCAAACCATCAAATCGACGTCAACATTGACCCTATTCACTCTAGCCAGACATTCTATAGTAAACAATTCTTTCTTAAAGGCAGTTTGACTCAACAGAATACGAGTCACTCTGTGGACTAGGCTATCAAAGGCTGCCATCTTGTGAGTAACAGGACAGAATGAAGCTCCGAGCACTAGAACATCGGTCGTAGTATCCTTCCTGTATATTCCAAACTCATGGATACCCGATCTTACAGAGATCGATAAATCCAAGAAGTTAATGGAGGTTTTCCCTATTTCCAAGGTAAATTTTATGGAAGGGTAACAGGAATTGAGATATTTCAGAAACTCATCAAGGAGATCTGGAGGACCAGTCCAAGCACTCAGAACATCTTCCACGTACCTGTGCTCATAGTAGATATGACTAAGTAGCACCTGGTTCGAGAAAAGAGATCAAGTTCAAACTTCGATGCGGAAGCTTCGGTGATGAGGGAGCCTAGAGGTGATCCAATGGGGATCCCTACTTCATCAGGGAACTCAAAAAACTTCCTTTCGAACTTACAATAGTTAGGACAACAACAGATATTTAGAAGATCAAAGAATTCTTGAAGCTGATTGTGAGGAACATCGGCCACGACGAGTAGATCGCCCTTTCGGGAATATTTGAGAACAAACGAACGATATCGAAAGAACAGATGGTCGGGCCAAGGGGAAAACTTACATCCTTCAAACCATCCGCCAAGGAGGCGAGTTCAAAACTGAGTGAGAAGATTCGAAATCAACGCAAGACCCCAAAAACTTAGCAAGGAGGTAGGTAGGAGAAGAAATGAATGAGACCACAGGTCTAATCGGGATATTAATCTTATCCACTTGAGGCAACCTGTAAAGGAGATGGGGGGTAGGAAGAAGGAGGATTTTCTTCATGGCCGGGGTTTTGATAATAGCCTCACACTTGTTGATGACTCTCCTAACTTCTTTAACTTGCTTAGGGAAGCTGTAATTCTCGATCTTTAGCACCACATTGCTGGAGCACATCGTGTACCTCAGAAGCATAAGCAGATTTCTCCGTAACCACAACAGCCTTCCTCTTTAAACCTTGGATCACTCCTACCAATTCCTAATTCATTCGAAGGAGGGCCGAAGGGGGTATTACGGACTAATTCGGCACATACTTTTTGGGTATCAACTCCGGGGCCAATTTGTACAGAAAAATCCACAACAACATTTGCCAAGGTTTTATCAGTCTTGAGAGAAGGCAGACTAAATTTCAAACCTTTCTCAAGGAGGGCTGTTTCTCCACTATTAAATACTACCTGACTATTATTTATGAGGGGGGAAGGGGTGAAATTCCTGAATGACAACACCTTTACTATCCCCATCCTTGGCCACATCAACCTCTTCCTTCATTGGGGAGGATAATTTCCTATTCTTCTTCTCCTTCAAAATCCTCTCAAACTTGCGACATGTTTTGTTGACATCTTTCAGAAACTTTCAGAAACTGATCAAACTCGTAAGGAGGATCGCACCGGAAAGTCTTGAATGGACCAAAAGGTTCAATCTAATCGTGATAATATATTTAACATGCCATCTCCCCAACTCCGTTCTCATCCACTTCACCCTCATTTGGTGGTTCTTAACAGACTGGGAAGATGTGACGCCTATTTGTTATCTCTTAGAGCACTGGCGCGCTTATAAACGTTCTAGTTGTTTTCCAAGTCCCCCCCCCCCCTCTTATCATACTTGATAAAGAGCCCCTGAAGTGATTAGATAGGCAATGCTTCATACACCAATTGACTTAGCCTCTCCAATAAGCCAGATCTGCAACTCTTCAAACTCAGAATGCTCTTCCAAGGTACCCCATAAAACATGTTCTCTGCTTTGCCTCCTCCACTTCCAGTAAAGAACCCGTGAATTTTTCGAGCTTTACAGACTAGGGGCTTGTAATCAAGATACATTATAAAGGAGGACTGAGCTAGTACGAAAGTTGCTCGCTTTCGAGACGGTCACAAGGTTCATTCAGGGAAAAGAAGTTGAAAACATAATTTTTTTCAATACCGGAATTTTTATTTCCATTCCAAGGAATGCTCGCTAAACAGTTTTCATTCCAACTAGTAGAGTACTAAAAGTAATTTTTCTTTTATACTATCTACAATTTTGTGTACTCAGATCGAAGGTGTCTAAATTTTAATATAAATGAAAATGCGATCTTTTACAACGGGGGGAAAAAAAAACCTGCTAAAGAATGATTTCGTGAGTATACAAAGTGACAAATGTAAATTTGTAAGAAAATGAAATGAAGATGAGTCAAAAGTTTTTTGCACGAAAATGGCGAGGTCGTTCGCGAATTGACCAGTAAAATCATGAAAACGAAAAGGCGAAGACTAGCGAGACGGAATTTTATTAGCCCGTAAAATCTCCTCCCGAATGAAAAAAGCAGAAATATAGCCTTTTTTTTCTGCAGCGAACGAAGGTCATGAAACTCTTAGCACGCGGTTTACGAAAGAAACGACTGTTTCATTACTTTGAAGTTTTACGATCATTCTCGAAAATAATATATAGGACTCTGTAGCTCTATTGTCTTGAAATTTTTCCCCGGTGTTGATGGGCTTCTTATGTTTCGCCTGCAAAATTTCGTTTCTCCCGTCAATTTCGCCATTAGTTGTTCTGTAACGCGCGCAAAAAGGACGAGCAAATCGTTCCATGTTTGTAAATTGCCATACGCGCGTTGAAGTATGTATTTTAATATTCGGTCCCTCTGTTTGTTCAATCGGCAAGTACTATACATTATAGGAGTCACCGACTCCGATAAAGATCATAGAGTGGAAGAATCATTCGGCCCGCTTACTCAAATGCTGGAAATATTTCTTCTCGCGAGTAAGTTAACGCCAGATGGCGGGCATTTCTCCTCGAGGCGGATATATTACTTTAAAAAGCAACAATAAGTAAATTTATATACAGCGTTTTATAGTGTCGTTGAAAAATTAGAACGGAGTCCTTTAAACTTTCCAGCTTTTTACGCGCCGTTTCTTTTGCTCGCGTTCGATTCGCGCGTTAACGATCAACAACGTTTTTCAAACATCCGCCTTTAAAATATTCGAAAGACCTTCTTAAATGTGAGGAGTAAATTAGTTTTTGTAAAAAATTTCTAGTTCAGCTCATTACGTTAATGATAATGCAATTCCGTACTAGGCAGAAGGGTCAATTATGGCTGATTGTGTAATTGGATATGAAGACCCTGAAAAATGTCTTTGTGTGAAATCCTAGCTGAATTGTTATTCTTAAATTTAAGATAGCAATTCTTTAAGGGAGGAGAAGATTATGAAACGACGAAAAGTCCAAACTACTGTTCTAAAGAAGTTAAACCTGGGACCTCATGCGTACAAAACAGTCATCAAAACTGTTCCCATTCGACTTACTAAGTCCGCCTCTCTCAATCAGAAATTACTAGAAACTTTATGTTTCCTTTGTCAAGATGATCAGTCGATCATATATTATTGTTCACATCTTCTGATGTAGGTTCAGATCTAGCTCATGTTGGTCCAGATCTATCTGGCGTTGATGCAAATACATCTTATGTTCACCCAAATCTATCTGGTGTTGCTCCAATTCTAACTAGCGCAGGGTTGATTCAAATCTATCTGGTATTGTTTTAGATGTACATGGTGTTGATCTAGATCTATCTGATGTTGATTAAAATCCATCTCGTGTTGGCTCAGATCTATCAGCTTTTGGATCAGACCTATATAAAGTAGGTTCGGATTTATCTGATGTTGATTCAGATCTAGCTAATGTTAGACTATCATGTACAAGGTATTGCTCCAGATTTAAATGATGGTGGTTCAGATACATCTGTTGTTAGATCAGACCTATGTCAGTTTAGATCTATCTGATGTTGGCTCAGATCTATCTAGTGTTGGATCAGACTTATCGGATCTATCTCATATTGATTCAAATCCATCTGATATTGGACTACATCTACAAGACATTGGTTCAGATTTGACTGATGGTGTTTTAGATATATCTGGTGTTGAATTAGACCCATCTGGTGGTGGTTTGGATTTATCTGTTGATGATTCAGAGCAATCTGATATTGCTACAGATCCATCTGGTATTGCTACAGTCCTAAGTGGTGTCTTATATTGCTATGTGTACCAATTTAAACGGTCTTGGTCCAGTTTTTTCTCATATTGGTTTAGATCTACCTGGTGTTCATTCAAATCTATATCATTTAAGGGGTGGCGGGTTCGTGGAAATGCGGCTCCAGCTATCGACGTCAATCTCGAAGGGCATCAGTAATTGATTTGAATCCCAGTGGGCATTTAGAGAGATTGATTTAAAATCAACTATAGATTGACGCGACTCAGCAGTCAAAATATGGCCGGCAAATATGACCTCACACCGACTCGATATCAACGTTGGCGTACAATCGATTCAAAATCAGGAATGGAAAGTTTTACACATCGACTTGCGGTAATTCCAGAGTCGAAGGTGGTCCAAAATTTGAGAAAGTTCACTGACGGATGAATTGAAATGGATCAATTTTAGCGAAATACTCACTTACGAGTAATTCCGACGTCAAAGATCGATCAGAAGTCATCTTTCAGTTGATTTCTAGTAAATTTTTCGTTACTTTGCATTTGATCGCGTAAATTGTCAAAATGAACGTAGTTTTTGATTTCAACCGGAAATTTATCCAACTTTACTCATACGAATTGATGTTGTTGGAGGGATCCCTCAATAACTAAAGAAAAGTTATCGTGGAAACGAATTCACGTTACAAAAAGAACGGACTCACGACAAAAGGTCCAATGTTTGTTCAAGTTTCGCACGCCTTGTCCCATCAGACAACTTATTCTCCGTATAGGAAGAATCGTATATTTTAATAAAGTTTATTTTCCCGTTTACAACAAAAACGCGAAGTAATACAACAACATATAAAAGAACAAAAGAGTCATTTTTAAAAGTCGCTCGCGCTGTATCGTATCTCCCGGATAAATGACGGTAATTTACAAGCTTTTGGAAATAGTTTTTAAAACGATTCTTACGCTTGTTTTTCGTGTTCGAGTAACAGCAAAAAATGATATTACTTCTATAGCCCTATAGTAGAAGTATTAAAAAAGAAGAACGACAAGAGAATAAAAGCGCAGCCTTAGAAGTGAACGACGAGGAAAAACTACACCGTATAGGAAACCGTTAGACGAAGGATGCGCGTACTGAATGGACGAATAAATTGAGAAAAGATTACAAAAGTCGTACGCACAACCTTTGAGCGCTTCCATAAAAAATCGAGGAAAAGTTTTCTCCATTCTCTCTGTTTCATTCGAACAGACATTTCGTTCGTCCTTTTTGTCTTCGCTGTTTCACTCGTCGCAAATTCGTAAAATCTGTTCGTATTCCTAATTTTTTTTTCATACTCGATCGCGCCTATATTATTTGAGTATTCGTTAGAACTATAGGTTTTCGAATTTTATTTAGAACAATATGCAATCGCGGCTGAGTGAGAGGATTCCTTCCGATAAAATACGAGTACGTAAACGTCAATCTTTTAGCGTAGGGTGCGCCGCCGTCGTGATTCACTCAAATCCTCGTCGGAAAAATGTTTACTTCTTTCGACAGGAAATACGCGTTTGACGACGGAAAACGTCTCGTGATCTAATCGCTTAGAAAGAAAACTTTTCTAAAACACTGCACGACTTGACAGAGGAAGCCGCTAAAGAGATTTGAATAGAAAAATAAATGGTTTGAACGTATCGGAACAAAGACATATATACCCAGTGGCGTAGGGGGGGGGATATTTTTTTCCCAGGTAAGACCCAAAAAAAAAACACATACATTACAAAAGTGTTCGCAAGAGATAGTAGAGAGAAAAAGAAGAATCAATATGGGGATATATTCCCCATATCCCTTCCCCACTTATCAACGCCACTGTATATTATGTTACGCCTAATTAGCGCAATTGAAGACTGCGCGCATTAAGCTGATATTTTGTAGATTGCGCGCAGTAGTAATCATTTTTTGATTTTTTGACACGGAGTATGCAAAATTGAAAAAGTCTTTTCAAATGTACAATTCTACTTTAATAGTTGCTTTTACAAAAGTACTTTCGGGTGTTATCCCATCATCAGTTGTGTCGCAACTGAAGAAAAGGCCTTAAACAAGAGTATTTATAGTATAACACTGTGATCTTATTGGCTGTAACAATGCTGTGCTGTGATTGGTTCACTCCCTGCTAAAAGATAGCAAAGATTGTAGCCACATTCTTGAAAGAAAACTACCAGTTTGCTACGAGAAAGAGCATCAGAAACAACGGAGAATTGATGGAGCAACTGGACAAGTTGGAAATCAAGAGTAACGACAAGCTAATATCCTTTGATGTGACTAACATGTTTGGAACCATACCGAAGGAGGAACTTCTCACTTTGCTCAAAAAGAATACATATCATGGGAATCCTGATGGACTAAAGTACGCCAATATAGTGGAAGAGATCTTGAGCCAGAACTACTGCCGCTTCAATAACAAATTCTACAACCAGGAGAGGGGACTTGCGATGTGATCACCGTTGTCACCAATCCTGGCAGAGATATTCATGAACGACATGGAAAACAAGATATTGAAGGGCAGCAAGTTCAGAAACTCAATCAAGCACTGGGCCAGATATGTAGATGATATCCTGATTGTGTGGACAGGCACTAACAGACAGGTGGACTTGTTGCTTTTGGAAATGAATGCGATGAATGACAGCATCAAATTCACAGTAGAAAAAGGCAATGAGACCATCAACTATTTGGACCTCACACTGGATAGTAATAGGATAGAGTACAAAATCTACAGGAAGCCAACGCACACGGACACCATCATCCCAAATGACTCCTACCACCACCCTAAGCACAAGCTAGCGGCAATTCAGAACTACTGCCATCGAGCTATTTCTGTACTAAAGAACAATGAAGAGAAGAGGAAAGAAATAGAGGTAGTAAAGCAGATCGCAAAAACCAATGGCTACCGTAGTGGTGTGGTGGAGGCAATCTTTAGGAAAATGGAAATTAAAAAGGGAACCCATGAGAGCACGGTGAGAAAGTACTCCGGATCAATACCATACATAGGAAAGTATACAAATAAAGTGATAAAGGCGTTCAATGGCTATGAAGTAAATGTGGGTATCCAGAATAACTTACCCATGGTGAAAAGAATTAGCAACGACCAGACGGAAGCCAAGGACGAGGGGAGCTTGAGGGGAGTTTACAGGCTCAGTTGTGACCAGTGCGAGGGCATATACATTGGTGAGACTGGGAGAAAGTTTGAGATCAGGAAGAAGGAGCACGAAAAGTCAAAGGAGAAAGAAGATGGCAAATCACTGTTTGGCAAACACTGTAATGAGGAACACCACAATGGAGATGGGATATTTGAAATCATACGTGTAGAGAATCGCTTGAAAAGAAGAAAACTCTGGGAGCAAATGGAGATTGCAAAAGCCAAGAGGAAGAAAGCCTTCCTCTTGAACAATGTAGTCACATTCGACAGCGAAAAATTATTCGGCCTGGTGATTGGACGAGAGAAAAAGAACAGAGTTGACCAATAAGATGGCAGGAAACCAGTTAGCCATTAGGAACACCGTATTTAGCTTTAGAATGAGAACCAATCACTAAGCACTAAGCAGCATGTTTTAGCCAATAAGAACGCTTTGTCTAAATAGTGTAAGAATAAGTCTCTGAGTGAACCAATCAGCATTGTTACAGCCAATAAGATCACAGTGTTATACTATAAATACTCTTGTTTAAGACCTTTTCTTCAGTTGCGACACAACTGATGATGGGATAACACCCGAAAGTACTTTTGTGAAAGCAACTATTAAAGTAGAATTGTACATTTGAAAAGACTTTTTCAATTTTAAACGCTCTACTTACACCTTTTTCCACTCAATATGAGTTTCAATAACGGAGTATGCAGATTTCTTCTACATACACTATTCTCTCACAGAACTTCAGAAATGAAGAATGCCATCCTCCACCTGCAAAGCGCCAAAAACTTGACTCATTGCACCAAGATGCTCTTACAAATTCTGTGAGTGATTTACAAAACAATGGCGTGGGAACACTCCTTAGAGATATAGACAGCAGATGAAGCGGTAAGTTTAAATACTCCACATGTGAATGAGTACAATCTCGGCCGCATGTAAAAAACATCATGTATTTTAGATTCCAGAACCAAGAACAAGTAGACACACTACTCGCCGTCAGCGCCAAGAAGCTGCCAATAATTTGAAAAAACAAGCCGAAAAAATGTTGGAGCGAGGTCGAGGAACCCTACCAAAAATTCATATCAGAGACAACGCCCTGTTCAGAATCCCAGAGTTTGACCAAGGTCGGATTGATCCTCATAATATAGTTGAGCGAAGAAAATGGTCCATTTGTTGTCGGTCGGAGCAGGGTAGGTTGAACCGGCGCTTGGAACGAAATGCTCTCGAGGCATCGAAATGCCAGACATTAGCGGTGGGTGATGACGTGCCGGACGTTGCATATTCACTGCGGGAATTAGTCCGTCTCGGTTCTGCGGGGGTTCTGCGGGGCAAGGTCAAGGGTATAGGAAATGCAACTGCCGTCAAAAATGTGATTCTCAGAAGTGCTCTAGCAAAAAAACAGGACTGTTATGTAACTCAGCTTGCCATGCAGAACGCACGTGTACAAATAATGAGTAAATAGATACCTCATAAAGTCAATTTATTATAGTAATTTTATTCAATGTTTAGCTTACGAATAAATGTTGACGTTATTCTACGTGGTAAGCAATAAGCATACCTATATTTGATTATTGTAACATTTCATTCAATTTATACAGAATCGCGACGTTTTTATGCTACCTCCTAGTCGCTTCCATCATCTGATAACACTAAAATACATTCTTGGACGGGCTTTTCAAAAAAAAATTAGAGGCCATTGCAGGTTTGCAATGGCAGCGGAGAACCCGCCACCACTTCTGCGCTCGTGATCGCGTTGGCGCGAGAATGTCCCCTCAAAAAATGAGTTGGCTGGGCTCTTCTCAGTATACTGCATGCTAGACCTGATATAATGAAGGCTGGAAATTGAAAATTTTCCAAGCGGCTAAAGTAGGTCAAGGTCAAGGTCATTGATGACGTCATAAAGCATCTCGGCTGGAAGTTGAAATGTTTCCAAGTCCCTAAAGTAGGTCAAGGTGATTGATGACGTCATAAAACGCCACACGTCACGCAATGCTGCCAGATGATATTTTCAAAAATCCGTATCCGCCATTTTTCTATGATCTGAAAACAGATTTCTACATACTTTCCCCTATTCATCGATAACAATCGGGAGAAAGGTATCTCTTATGCTGGTAAAGGAGGTACGTTTCCCTTGATTAATTTGATTTCACAGAAGACCGCGCTATCACCTCATGACGACCAGGAGAAAAGTATCTCTTATATTAGTGACTAAGGTACTTTTTCCTTGAATACAAGAAATCCGTATTCCACCCAAAATCCGCAGTAAGATTCTCATCTTTTTCGAGGAAGAAAAATCCTCAGATCTGGCAGCACTGCGTCACGTCACGTCACGCCACGCGGTTCACAGAAACTCCCGGACACGGACGTTTTCGGAGGATGTAATCCCCCTAATAAAATTGTTAGCGGGTGTTCCCCGCTAAAAAAAATGACGATCAGAAGAAGGTATCTTTCCCACAAGTAATATAGGTACTTTTCTCGTGATCAACGTCCAAACTATCAATAGTTTTGATAGTTTTAGGAAAAACGATGGGAACTATCGATAGTCTCGACAGAATCTTGGAAAAAATATCAGGACTATCGAAAATATGAAACTATCGACTATCGCAGTCTGTTATGTTAAAATGAACCCTGGATTCACCCGGCGGTTCCGAGTTGCGTCCCGAAATGCCATTTTTAACCGAGTTGCGTCCCCCCTTAGCGGGGCCCAATAAGAGAAATGTCCGAGTTGCGTCCCCCCTCGGCGGAGATCATTAAGAAGAATATCCCAGTTGCATCCCAGCCGTAGCGGGGCCCTCAAAATAAAATGACCGAGTTGCGTCCCCTCAGCATTAATCAACAATTTCTTGCCTCATCATACAAAATTACATACAAAAATTCACACAATAATGCTTTCGTCTCGTTATACAGAAATATCATATTATTTAAAAATTCATACAAAAATGCCAATTTTCCAAAACATAATCAGAGAATTTTCGAATTCTATCGTCGTCTGGTTGTATTGGTATTAGATCCTCAATAAAGCAATTTTCAACGTCGTCAGGATGTAGGAAAGGTAAATCGGCGGTGATTCACGTACAAGTAAGAACAGGCCATCTACCGTAAGTGTGGAATCGTAATTTTATCTACAATTTTGTAGATACCTGTACTAGTTTACGGGGAATAATTAGGCTAGAGATCAATTTTTTCGCTATTCTCATTTTCGTGTCATGTACTGACGCATTCAACTAGTACATACCATGCATTCAGGTACTCATCATTCAAGCGTATGCTATGGAACCCAACTTTCGCTGCAGAAACTGGTTCTCTACCGGTATTCCTAGGACTTTGGAACCGGAGCCAAAAAGAAACTGGATCTCGCAATCGGGTTCTAGAACCGAAGCCAAAAGTGACCGGATTCTCTAATCCGATTCAGAGCTGGAACCAATTTTAGTTTTGTTTACGGGTGTGCTTTACTAGTGAAAAAAATCATTACAAAAATTGTGCCAGAAAAAGTTTCTCACTTCTCGAGTTTTTAATGGATCTTTCCAATTTTTGGATATTTTTCAGAAAGGTTTTACCTGAGGCGGTATAGAAAAAAAATTGTTTTCCATACGCTTTTCATTTCACTTCAAAATTATCAAAATTTCGTCTATTTTCTGACGTTGTAAAATTTTCTTGCAGCAAAAATTCCGATTTCTGCTTCTTTACCGCCTCAAGTCCAACCTTTCTGTACAATATTTCTGAAGATCGGAAAAATTTTGTCGAAAAACGGAGCTTTGAGAACCTTTTTGCGAAGTTTTGTGAAAGCATTCCTCAAAAGTACCCAATAAACCAAGTTGACTGTTGATATTTGGTCTACAATAGTCAATTTTTGATCATGCGACCATAATATGTATACCATATTTTACGGTATCATCTTAATTCGGTCACTTTGTGGCCAATATTAAAAAAAAACTTGACCAGATCTTGATCCTTTGCACTAGTCAATTATGAATCTAATAATTTTTCTCTCACTTATTGACTGTAATTTGTAGTTCGTTTTTAATCAATATGTGAAGGGGTTCCCTATTGATTTGGCGCAGATAATTTGGCGCGGACGATTTGGCGCGACCGACTTGGCGCGGACGATTTGGCGCCAAAGACGCTCAGAAGTGATGAAAATTGAACAGAAAACAAATTATTACAAATTGTAATGCAATAATAGAATGAATTACAAATTTTGAGCTAAGGCTCTCATGTACTCAATGTATAATCTATTTTTGTAGTCTTAGCCAATAGCACAGATTCTTTCACCAAAGAGTACGTACTTTGCACAGAAAATGTACAAAAGCTAAATTTAGGAATCCTCGGTCACCTAATTTCTACCAACCTCTTTCCAATACTAGCTCTCTACTGTTGAACAAAATTTGAACAAAGTTTTTGAACTACCAAGTAAAATGAAATTCACAATGCACAAAAATTGACGACTCAATCAATCTCAACATGAAACAAAACTGAACAAACACTGTCTCATTACTTTATATGTCTATCAACAAAGAATTTATAAAACCTAACATCAAGTTCAATCAAGCACATTACTCATTCTTGCAACACTTTCCTTTTCCTTTTAAACGCCGCAGTATAAGAATTGCAGCTCATTAAACTTGCAGGAACTCAAAACAATTTCTTCTGCGCCAAAATGAATGCAGCGCCAGATTCAGTCACGCGCCAAATTGTCCGCGCCAAGTTGTCCGCGCCAAATTGTTCGCGCCAAATCATTTGCGCCAAATTGAGTGTGCACGATGTGAAGGGAATAACTTGATCTATTTTTAATCAGTTTTCCGCAATTTATTTGGTAGAAAATAAGTGTTCTGTAGAGAGTTCCACTATTACTGCATTATGACTGAAATTTCTGGTCTATTTTGAAGCTCATCTTCCTGGGGTATATTTCAGTTTATTTTTGGTTGATTCCCACTATAAATTGAACCAAATTTCTGACCAATATTCTAAGTCAACATTAGTTTCCATCGTTTGACTACATCATGACCGTACTTTGATTACAACTTCTAGTCAACTTTCTGGCTGTTTTTGGTGATTAGTTTATGGATTTATTTTTATTCGATACCTATTACTGTTGAATATTGACCAAGTTTTCCAACCTGTTCTAATTTTAAACTGAGTGTTCTCTAGTTAGTTTCATGGTTACCAAATTTCGACTCGAACCGGCAGTGAACTTTCAAGCTTTTTTGATTGGTCCACCACTTTCAGCCAATTATCAACAATGACTGAGATATTCTATTTCAGTCTTGGGTCTAGAATCAGTGTTCCACAGTATATTTCATGGTGACCTAGTTCTGACTGACAGTTCCAGTCAATTTTGGAACTGATATTTTTGATAAATATGTATGACTTTGTTTGCGGTCAATATTCCTCAACATTGACCCAAAGTATGATCAATTTATAACCTATAACAAATAAATTACATGGTGACTGAATGTTGACTGGAAATTATGATCAGTTTTTAGGCTGATTGTTTTTGTTAATATTGGTATATTTTTTGTCAATTATTCCTTAACGTTGATTTTTAGTCATAAATAAATGTTTCTTCATGAATCTTGTGACGACTCAATCTCGACTGAGACTTTCACTCACTTCTGGTCACTTCATCCCAGGCTACTTTTTTGAGTAAATATATTGATATATTTTCAGTCGATTACTTCTCAATATCAATTAAAGTATTCTATTTGACCTAATAAACCAAATCGACCGTCACTGTATGGTCAATTTTCAGTCGATATTCCCTCAACATCTACCAATATTTTTTACTCTCTTTTTGGTTTATTTTTGTGCAAACCACACAGTCACTCCATTTCGACCATAATTTCCATAATTTCCAGTAGACTTCTGAGCAGATATTGGAATGAATCAACTGTCATGTTGCTTACAAACTCGCAGACGAAAATTGCACCCGCCTCAATATAATCGTGTTAACAAGTCTACTATCTTCATTTTTCTGTTCTCTCACTTGAGAAAAGTTAAGACATGGACTGGTTTTTCCCGTCAGAAGTGGTCTAAATATAGAGGACATATACCGGGGTTTCCCGTAAAAAGTGGTCTAAATATTCTGGTCTGTTGATATCACCGATCTAGAGACCGTCTTATGGTGTCTCTATTGCCCAGTTGACCGATCTTCTTTTTCAGAAATGGTCTGTTCGAAACGGTCTGTTAACGTTGCTTAAATATCGACTAGAACAGACTATTTTATACCGTCTACATTTACCAGAAATCAACCAATCTTCTTCGTCAAACGTGATCGGTTGACACTGATTGAATATTGACTATGAGAGACCAGTTTATGTTGTCGAGATTTCCCAGAAATCGACTGTTTTTCGAGGGAAAAATCAGTCAATTACTGAGGAAATATGACCGATGACTGAGGATACACCATTTCATGGCACCAAAATCACCTACAAATCAACTAATTTGCTCAGTCAAAATTTCGTCAAAGGTGGTCTACATGAGGCTGTATGTTAGTTGCGTCCCGAACTTGTTTTACATGTTTGAGTTGCGACCGAAGAAGAATGAAAGATGTTGAAATTGCGGCCTGCGCTCCAGAGAGGGACATCAATAATTTGCGTCCCACCAAAAATTTTTATGTACGCTGTTTGGGGACGACTATTAGCATTGGGTAAGATGACTAACGATAACTCAGATTCATACGGCAAGTCGCGACGTGAGTATGCTAATGAAAGCTGTAAAGCATTGAGAAATGCGTCATGCGAGCCTTTTCCACCCTGGTCAGTCCTGACACTGCGAGCTTCAGCAACTTGGTCTGCAAACTACGTATCGAATGCGTAATGCTGAGGGATCCTTTCTCAGAAACTTTTTTGGGCTCAGTTTCCTGTGACCGGATGAAATTGAACAGTGCGGTGTAATACTTGTCGACTTCGATGTCATTGCTCCAGACCTCGAAGCAGTCGACAATTTCGTCGAATATGTTCTCCTTCAGTACGTTGACGATGGCTGTCCATTCCCGCCGTCGATATGGGCTGCGTACGTCGCTCATCGGATGTTTTCAACGAATAGTAGAACAATCATTCTGCTTCAGAGGGACGCAATTCATCCAACATTTGGAATGCAACTTATAATATGAACAATTTTTTCAGGGACGCAATCCAAGTATCTCATTTTTTCCTCGGGCCGCATTTGATGCAGAAGGGGATTTTTGGGACGCAACTAACAACTTACCCTACATGTAGTCGAAATATGGTGGACTAATAATGGAGCATTTTACGACGTCCACGTCACCTGGAAATTGACTTGTTTGGTCAGTCAAAATTTCGTCAAAGGTGGTCTAAATGTGGTAAATGTGACCGGAAGTAAATTGACTGCAACATTCAGTACAATATTAGTCACGACCCCCTGGTCAATTTTTCGTCAATATTCACTCAAAATTGATTTAAATATTTTGTCAGTGTGGTTTACCGGATACTACCCGTGCATGCTCGACAAGCGTCGCATAGAGACCGCTGGTACGGCAAACCTTGCAGGGTATTTGGGGATGTATAAGCAAATCATCGCACACCGTTTAGGACTTTCTGACCGGGTAAAACACACCCTTACATCAGTTAGCTGTATTTTCCTGAGCTCCATCTACAAAAAAAAAAATGTGGTTCCATGATGAATTATGCTACAGTATATTTAAACAGTCACCCTCAAAAATTGTAACAAGGAATACACCATCAAGTGTGTGGTAGAATGTGAATTGCGGGATAACGTTCATCCGCAATCGTCACTCCACCACAAATACACGCACTAAGTTATGAGTTTGATCATAACTCTTCTAGAGTTCCGTAGACATGCATCACTTTGGTTCCAAACCCCAGAATAAATCGTAAAATAACTTCTTGTCACCGGTTTAGCTGCAGCAAGAGTCATTATTCAAATGTATTTTCCAAAATTTTCGACAAGCTAATCTCGGTATTCACTACTCTCAACCATTCTTTTAAACAGCCATTCTCTCCAATAACTCAAAACTCCAATACCTACACTCTATCAAAACAGACGACGAATTCGTAACTTAGATTCCCAAAACCGGTCGTATTATACATTTTTTAAACGTTGACTGGATAAGATGGATGAAATAACGTCAAACCTACCAAGACGTAATCATTTTTTTTTTTGACGTTCCTTACTTCAAAATTATAATGACGAACGTTCGCTTAAATCAGTGGACCGCAGACCGCATGATGAGAGCGTTTTAAATTATTTGTTTTTCAAAATCTCAAGTTTATAACTAGAGAATAATATTTATCATTTTTTTTCTTTAAATAAAAAAAACAACCTCTTTGATGTCAAATATTTTACCACCGGATTCACGGGGAAGAAGGAGCGAGGAACGAAATGGGTCACTAGAGACCGGCAAACGAAAATGCATAAACTGAAATGTGTTCGTTAATGCGAATTATTTTCAAAGAAATCTCATCATTAGATTCGTAAAGTACATATCCTTATTTTTCTTTCGCGCATTTTATACACAAATTATTCATAACTATATACATTATAAGTGGAAAGTTTTTTGTTCCGTTTTTTTCTTTCTAGACAACCGAAACAAGAAAAGAACGAAAATAACGCCACTGAAAGACGTACATCGCGATGATACAATACGAAAACTTTTTGTTTTCGCGAAATTAACGAGTGAACGAGGGGAAAAAGAGTGAGAAAACACGAGGAAAAAATTAACACGCGGCGAGAAAATCTTGCTCCGCTACGATCGTCGTAGTTTATAGAAAACTACGATTTTCATCGTGTCCAAGAGAGAAGGAAAAGGGTAGCTACTCTCTCGTATTTATTTAAAGAATATAGACCGTTATAACTCGTAATCTCAGCGATATCGTACATCGGCTCATGTATATTATGGCGAACTACGATATTAAATCTTCTCAGTCTACTCACCGCAGGAGGTATGATAAGATAGGTTTCAATTTTATGGTCCGCCAAATAAGGTTCACGTTCGCCTCCATTGCCCGGCTCCACCTGGAATCGGTCATTCAACTGCAGTAATGTTGCTTTCGTTATGTGAACTTTACTGAAAACAAAAAAAATTGGAACGCGATAATGTAAAAACGTGTACGGTAAACGTCGGCCCGGAAGCGGAGAGGATGATTGGTAGCCCTAATTCAAATAAAAATTGCTTCTAGTGACATTTAAAGGTAAGGTGCAACATATATATTTTTTATACACCCTTTATACTTGACTTTTTTTTTTTTCTTCTGGTAAAAAACAATTCATTCGATCCCAGACAACGCGGTCGCACGAAATTTGCAAAAGAAAACTAAATTACACAAATTGAGTGTTTTCCCCGTCGCGTGAATCAAATCCCTAAAATTCTCTCGGACCCAACACGAGCGCTTATTCGACCGTAAACTCTAGTTCGAACGGAATACAGCGCACTCGTAAATAATCTTGAAATTAGGCAAACACAACCGAAACTCTATATAGCGCGATCAACCTGGATTAATTAACAAGTATACGAACTAGTATATGTATAAGACTCGAGAGAGTGCGAGAATCTTTTACGGATTATTCTGAAAGTTGGAGTGAGTAAATAATTACGTACACTTACGGTTGATTCGACATTCGGCGAATCCTCCCAAGACAAATGTTCGGGCATATGCTAACGAGGTAAGTTATCTTTTGTGTCATCATTCCTCGCCCACACTCAAGTTGAACTCTTTCTATGAAGTAGTCTCTCGAGACTGAAATAAGGTTTAGCGAGCTACAAACTCTTATTTCCTTTGTAGCCCTTTATTGGGAATAGCAAGACTTAATGACCACCGCAGGGACAATAAGATACACATATTGTATTGCATATTAGTGGATGTAGGAAATTTCTTCTTACAAACTTCCTCCCACGGAGGAAAACGAGCGCACGAACAGAGATGAAAAGACTCGCGAGCTTTTCAAAAATGAATCTGAATGAATAAAAAGATAAGATTTTGAGATTATAGTTACAAATTCATGCATATCAAGTACGAATATACGCTCAGTCATCAACAAAAGAAGAGAGAAACGTATACCCATTCGATTTACCGAGAGAAGTTACAAGTATTGTTATTATTGGGCAAATTCAAACTGCTTTCTGACGATCACCTTAATTTGCATAGACCTAGACTTGAATAGCGCACACCCACACTGATCTCAACCCCTCGCCCGCTTAGAGTGAAAGCTTAGCTCAGTGTGTTTCTATGTCAGCCAGTGAATTCGTTAGAATTTAATTGCAAGTAGCTGTCTGTCCATCTTTAAATTAGAAGGATACCAAGATATTATCTAGATAAGTCTGCCGAAGCTGTTGGTTCCATTGAGGTGAATCTCCCTCAAATCATTATTCTTCCGTCAGTGCCCTACCCAATGACTTACATCATTCATCTGCAAAGTGGAGGTTGGCCGTCACATTACCCGACGAATCATTGACCAATCCTAAAACTCAGATTATTTCAATACTGGGCACCAGTGCTCCGATACTTTAAAATCCTTCTCGCGATGCGGCGAAATTCCTTCCAGTACTCTGGTTTTTCTCACTTCAAGCGGATTAAGAACTCCAACTTGTTCCAAAGGTCGAATCGAGAGCAACAAGAATGTTTTCTTTTTTTGAAAAATTACCCACAGAACAGCTTTCCTATAAGAAGGTGATTGAGAAATCGCGGCTCCTCGCTTCCTTCTCACGATAAACAAGCGATGAAGCTCAAAAAAAATAAATTTTTCCACTTCATGGAAAACATAGACTCATGTATATGCCTTCGATACTTCTTCAACTGCATCGATATCGATTATATTGAACCATACCGACGTCAAACTGCCGCCAATTCGATGTCATGTCGACCCATCATTTCAATAAGTCGTGGAGACAAATTCGATGTCGATTTACCGTCAAAATAATGCCGAGGTATGTCGACCAGAAATCAGCCACAAACGACTGAAAATTGACGGGAAGTCGACTTATCCGTTTTAACCTGAGTCCTGCAATTGACGTAGAAATCGAGTAGATCAAGAGTGAACATAATTTCATTAATTTTGATTCGACGTCGACAACATGTCGATTTGAAGTAGGTGATTCTTGTACATACCCTGGATCGACATGGAAAATGAATCATAAAATTTCGCTCGTCCCGAAATAAGGTTGAAATGAAGCCAATTTGGAATAGATAGTTTCATATAGTTACATACTTTGAATTGACGTCAGAATGACGTATAGAAGTACACGAGTATTCGTTCTTTTCACATCAACATCGATAAGAGATCGATTTTGTAGCCCATAATGAAGGCTGGAAATTGAAAATTTTCCAAACGGCTAAAGTAGGTCAAGGTCAAGGTCATTGATGACATCACAAAGCGTCACGACTAGAAGATAAAATTTCTTCCAAGTCTCTAAAGTAGGTCAAGGTCATTGATGACGTCATAAAGCGCATATTGCCTATGGCTCAAAATCGACGGGGATGCATGGTATCAATATTTCGTCATAGTTTAGAACACATTAGTTGAAGGTATTTTAGTTTAGAAGAGGAGCTATAAGATGGGCGTAACCGAATTGAGTCCCGGGAGCGGGGAGTACTTTTTTTTGATAGCCGAATTGAGTCCGAAAGTGTCGGGGGTACATAACCGAATTGAGTCCCGAAGGGAGAGGTGACGGTGAAATAATATCCGAATTGAGTCCCATAGTGTCGGGGGTAAAAAAGGCAAAGTCCGGATTGAGTCCCGAAGTGTCGGCGGTACTAAGTCTGAGAAGATTGGTGAATTCATTCATTTCCCTTCGTCCTCTGCTGGAGGTCCAATGCGACATCTACGCCAAAATCCTTGACATTCGTAATTTGAAGAAACGTATAAGCTCGCCCGGTAAACATTCATCTTGTCTGAAGCACCTGTTGATGCACTGATCAGGGCTTCATAAGGGTAGTAATTCCCATTGAAGCTCTCAAAAGGGTTTCAACTGGGCCTCTCAGTGCTTCAAGCGAGCTTCAAGAGGACTTCTACTGGGCTTCTCAGTGCTTCAAGCGAGCTTCAAGAGGGCTTCTACTGGGCTTCTCAGTGCTTCAAGCGAGCTTCAAGAGGACTTCAACTGGGCTTCTCAGTGCTTCAAGCGAGCTTCAAGCAGGCTTCGAAAGGGAAAAACAGGGGTAGTAATTCCCAAGTGCTTCAGAGTGCTTCATAGTCCTTCAGATTGTTTACCGGGTCAGTAAAAAAAGAGGTTGAGGTCGAAAAACTCATGACGCGGCGTGATCTTGGCGAATTGTCGAGAATTGAATTCGTTAAGCGCGTATCCTTCAAATTTCTGCTTCTGCCTATTAAAAGATGATTATACCCGATTACTTTCCACGCCCAGTACCTCCCATGGGTACCAATGTGCTCAAAACATAGCCTCGTGCCAACTCATTTTTAAACCGCACCGATGCATGCATCGACAGTCCTGAGTCTGTTGAAGCGAGAAGGAAAATGAAAATCATTTGTGAACTCGAGACTCAATTCGGTCGTATACCACCGCTACCTCGGGACTCAATTCGGTTGTGTACCGCCGATACATGAAGACATTCCCTTTTTCTACCCCCGACAACTCGGGACTCAATTCGGCTAAAAACGATGATTTGGGATTCAATTCGGCATCGCCCTATAAGATAGTACGTTTCAGTATACCACTTGCTAGGTGACAGGGTCACCCATCCAACAGCATTCCTCAGTCCATAACCTAGTTGAGCCCAGTCTTGGTCGAACTTGCATCATTATAATGTTGACACCGACCTCACTTCGATGTAGATATCAACTCACTTTGACTCACTTTGCACGTCGCGTCGATTTCAGGTCAACTTCTCCAAATTTTCCATCGATCTAAAACCGACTACTCGGTTGCAGTTTTTATCGCTAATTTGCTTGACTTCGAATCAATTTCAAATTAACGTTGATCTAGTGCCGATTTTGAACAGTCTTCTACAAACTTTTCTATCGACCTGAAATCGACTGCTCTGTTGGATTGGATTCAAGTCGATTTGTGGATTAAATTTTCGTTATTTTCTCTAATTGCGATTACCTGATGATGGCACTTTGATCGTGCAGTCACCCCCTTGTTGCATTCTGTCCGTTTGGTGACTTTGTTAGACGCAGATGAGTTTGTGCGATCAGAATCATATAATGTGGCCATAGAGAGTCTCAATTATGCTTTGCCACTGCATTGCAGTAATGTTCGAATACCAAGTGTCGACTTATTTCTGTCCTCGATTTTGGAACCCTGTCAGATTGTGCCCTAGAAATCCACGCAATGTCTACACATACATCGACTACGAGTATTCAGCAATGAATGACGTGAAGTCGACGAGAAATTGACGTCGATTTTGTATCGACATCAACCTACGATACCGAGGTCGACTCAATTCCGACGTCGACTTTTGACCATTTTGGATTAATTTGCGGTCCACATTGAATGGAATTGTCGATTTTTGATCGATATAGAGTGAGGGGGTTCCCCTTCAAACAGAAAATAATCTCGCTACCCATCGCCAGTAAAATATTGCACGTAGTTTTGCATTATTGAAATATTCTGATTCAAAAAAAAACTTTTTATGTAGAAATTTTGATTGCTTCGTGACCCACTCGGAATTGCTTTGCGTCCCACGAGTGCATCGCGACCCACACTTCAAGAACCGGAGAGTCAATTAGAAATCGACGCGGTTCACCGGCCTAAAAGTTGGAATCTTTCTAATCCCCTCTCCCCCCTTCTCATTCAATATAATTATATAGCTTGAGGAGAGGAATTCAAAATTTGTATAACCCAATTAAATGAATTTGCACAAATCCGTCGCTTTGTATACAAAACTGAAAGTCAAATAGCTCAAAGTTGAAATTTTCAATTTAGTTTCTAAAGTACGTCAAACAACACTCTCGTAACCATGATTTGCCTGAAGAGCTGCGGACGTTCCAGAAAATTGGGGGGAAAAAAGTCAAAGCACTAGCAGAAAATTCAAAAGTTCAAATTTTTTTTTCGCTAGCCGCGCTTCTCTGATCGACTTATACACACTCAATCTGGTCCTCCTCGGCCACTTAAGACACTATCGTGAGAATCTAATAAATGGATTCGGTTTGGAGACGAGAAGCCTTTTACGCGGAGTTTGTTGAATAGGGAAGTCTCCGGTCTGAAATTGGGGATCATTTTTGCAATCGGTTATCAGTAAGTAACAGTGATTACGACAGGAAAATGACTCCAAGAATGCCGGCTCAACTCACTCCTACCTCGTGAAAATTTGGTACGAAAGCTCGTTTATACATTTGTAAATTCTGTTCTCGTTGATGATTTCAAAAGTCCTTGCTCTTTTTATACAGTTTTACTTGCTCTCAACGAGGTCCTCGCTTTCAACGTTGTGTTTGTTGAGTTTCTTTCTCACACTCGCCATTCGAGGCTACTCCATCAAAGTATATTCAATTACGCTCGACCCGTAAGTACGGCAAAACTTTTACCCCGTCTGTTTGTATCTACCTCACTGTTGAGTGCATGATAATTTTCGTCTACTCTAGTATCCTACGAAAATACTGACCGATTACAATTGCTGCGTAGATTGTTCAATTGACCCTCTTCGCTCCATCACCAATACATAGACAATGATACTTACCCAGGAACACCTCCAGATTCCATATGATTCGCAAGTGTGACATCATCGCTCCACACGTCAAACTGCCACTTGCGAAGTCCGAGCACGCCGCAAAGAACATTCCCAGTATGAATACCGATACGCATATCAACATTGAAACTGGTTGCTTCGCGAACAAATCTGCAACGTGCAGGAATTATGAATAATAAAAATCACAAATAATAAATTCGATCTTATAAATTCGGCTCGCTGCTCGAAAATATGCACGTTTTCCACGGCTTCTAAGTTAATTCGAATAACAATACCGCTCATTTGAAAGCATTCATCGAAATACAGAATGGATTTGATTTTAAATCCGAATAAGAATAAATTTTTTACAAATTCCGCAACGTTTTTGTGAACCTATTTCCAAAGAGTCGATCCCCTTCTTGTACGACGATATATATTCGGTAAGTTATAAGATTACGAGAAGGTGAAATTTATTCGCTTTTAAAAAGTTATCGTCGCGCACGTTCGGTGAATACGAATTCGAGAGGGTTTCCTCGCGTCATTTTTTTTTCTTTCTATATGATAAATGCACTGTGCGCTCTGAATAAGTCTCGGTTGAGAAGAAAACATCGCGGTAGGGAATTCGAGTCACGAAAGCGACCACATCGACCTCGTGACTTCGGAAAAATTTTCTTTATCCGCCATACGCGAGAAACGATTAATCGGTTTAGGTACGTTCTTCAATCACGCTGTTCGTCCCTTCGAAGATTTTTCCCACATACCATCGCGACAAAATAAAGAAATCTGACAACTCGTCTTCTCATCTGTATTCTATAAACTTACCTTATTGCTTCGATCATTTGCAAACCCATATTCACGCAGTTGTAGGCATGATTTGGCCGGGAAATTGGTAGACCGGACACGCAGTAGTAACAATCTCCAAGAATTTTTATTCTCATGCACTTATTATCCTGAACAGAAGAGCACGTTTCCATGACAGTAATGATAATCTTTTCAGGATTTTCCAACAATAGTACAAAAATTGAAAGTATTACAAGGTTCACAATAACGATATTATCGCTAATAATACAAATAAGTACATAAAAAATGCGGGCGTGAGAGGGCGGTAGCCATTTTGATAAAGAATTTCAAGATCTCCAAATTTTGTTCCTTCGATTGCTTCATAAAAACGATATTGAGAAGACAATTAAATGCCCTTTTTTCCCCTTCAATTGGTTTTGATTTTTGCAACTACGCGAACCTATGGGAGAAAGTGTCAGAATAGACAAAGTGCAAAGATTTTATTAATGGACTAAATTATAGGCTGAATAAGTATTCGCAGATGAACCGCAAAAAAGTCGCTATCTCTATCTTTACTGAAGCGGCCGTTTATAGAACTGACCAAAAACAGGATGATTTCAGAAAATCTGTTTTGACGTACATAGGTACATGGTTTTAATCATTGTACCCTGTATTAATGGTCAAAAATGTTTGAAACAGCTATTACAACCAATACTCCTAATTTAATATAGACAGAGATACAGCTTGATAAAATAACGTTAGCCTTATGGGAATATTATCCTTATCTTGTTTTTGGGAACGATACTGGCACCACTACAGGCGAGTCCATATGCGAATAATGAGAAGTGGAACTCGAAACAAGCTACTTTGCTGATCAAGGTAGGAAGAGGGTCGGCTACATGCCTACATTTTTTCCTCTCTCCTTGAAAATAGAAAGACTCATATGATTGAGATGAAATCTTAATTCTAATACTTTAATTGAATTAAGAAGACACTCCAAATTACAACGACTCATGATTACATAACTAGTTGCAAAAAACCGCAGAGAAAGAAAATTGAAACCACTTCTGACAAAGAGACCATCTTCAGCAAAAACAAGAACTTTTTCATCCAAATACTTACTTACTTGTTTGAGCATCTCCTGCTCAATTTTAATCCAATTATCTACTTTCATTCATTTTGCTATCTGCTGTAACTTATCTCAACAATTCAGCCATTCCCTTTATCCTACCCAGTAAATACCAATATATAGGTAGGTAGTTCCATTCTTTTTTGAGAAGAATGTGATAGTAAAATTGAAACAAGCACCCAGCAATACAATTAATTCTTCATCTTGATGAAAAATTGAACCAATTTAGAATTGGCAATTCTGAACTAGAACCAAAGTAGATTGAATCCTGCTGATCATAAATTGGAAAGGGGTGATCCAAGATCAATATCCTTAGATCTTAGGATTAGGTACTCAAAACATATTGATGTTAGATAGCCTACCTTTGGATACTCTACATTCTCAGATTTTGTTTCAATCAAGTTCAACAATTCATTCAATTTATCTTTTTACTCTCCTATTTATTCTATCTAATAGATTGTACTCATAGGTGCTGAATGTAAGACAAAAGTTTGCCTGCTTGTTTCATTTGTTTTTTATGGTGAGAAAATGAACAAGAACGTTATAATAAATTTGGATTGAACTATCAATACCTAATTCAAATCCTATTGCATTGTTTGTTTTATTTCTATTGGAGCTTATGTGTTGGTCTACAGGCAAGCCTTCTTCATTCTAGTTTCTCACTTACACCTAATTGTTGTACAGTTCTCCAACCTACGCTTGCTTTTCTTTCTATGGTCAACGTTCTTGCATAATAGTGAGTTCTGAGTACGTCTGGACACGCCGGTTGTTGTCCACCTCTCAACATGGTAGCAGAGCGTGGTTTTGATCCACGGACCTCTGTGTAGAGTTGTTTGGATTTGATTGTTAGCCCAACCTGTGTACCCGTAGGATAACACACTCCACCTTCCAAGAATTTTATCTATATGAGGACCGTTTTTCCAAAACTTGTCAAGTCCATTTAGCAAATTTTTCAGGAGGAATAAAAAACTACCTCCATTCATCACAGTGAGAGATAATGGCAATGTGTGAATGGTTATAGTAGGAGTAGATGGTCATACATGAGTACAAAAATTGGCATCCACGTGCATTGGTTCATTAGCTTGTGAGGCTGCGCCAAAGATCACAAATTTTGGACTTGACAATTTTTGGAAAACTAATTTATCTTATTTACGTGTATTGATGTCCAAAGAATATTGAAAAAGGGTGCTAAAATAACACGGCTCATATACTAATTAGACCATATTAAAACGCATAGATAGGGGTGCCAAAAAATTATTTGACATTCTTATATAATGTAATACTTATATAAGACACCAAAAACGCTAATATCTCAATTTTGATTGAAATGGACTTAACGAGTTTTGGAAAAACGGTCCTCAATATAATATTATTATTGAATGACTATTTTTCAAAGTTCCAAAATATGCATCGTGATGATATTCCTCTCCATTGAGAGTTCTTTTGTCCACAATTTGGATTGTTTGAAACAAATTGCTCCCAATTTACAAACCAATGAACTCCAGGACCGCCATCTACTATACTGTATTATAGTTTATCTAATCAAACTCAATATCAATTATCAACTAAGCTTCTTACTTAGGTCCTGAATAACAACAATCTAATAACGCTTCTTTAAATTTCAAGCCATTTGACTCAAATAGAAGTAAGCACAATCACAATACTATAATTTTTTTTCAAAGATATTCTTAAATAAATGAACCAACAGGTTGCAAAACATTTGTTTATGTTCTTGTTTCATTTTTCTTGAACTTGTTCTACCGTTGAAGAAAAAAGAGAAGAAACGTCTTGGTACAGATTCAAAAATTGAACATCAAATTGCCATAACAGCAGATGATTGATGATATTATCATATGCTGTTTTTACTTCACGCAGAAACAGGCAAATCTAATCAATAGACAGAACTTAGGTGACGTCATTGTTGATTAGATTGCTTGCTGCAAGCTGTGGCAGACTGATAGTAAATACTTCTACTGTTTTTTTACATAGGAATTTCCGTAGCATACAAACTCTTGACAGCAATAGAAATGGACTTTTGGAGATCAGCTGCAGAAAAATCACAGAGAGAAAGAATCCAAAATACAGAAACTCAGGAAATTATGAAGTTTGAGCATACGCTTGTTGACAATACTTGAATAAAGCAGATGGTGCAAGGATGGAGAACGATCGGTTGTCAAAACAGATTTTCAATTGGATCCCTACAGGATGACAAAGAAGAGGAAGACCACGGAAAAGCCAAAAGAGTGGAGAGGCAAACCACCCACAAACGCGCAGTGGATTTTTGTACATGTAGCCATTACACAACGCGTGAGCGATTGAAGTAAGATAAAACATGAGCGATTGAAGAAAAACTAAGAAGAAGAAAATGATTTTAGCAGTATTGGCTTTTGCGCCGCGGACCGAACCTAAAAATTACGTCAATGTCTTGATAGAAGAAGACTTAGAAAAATTGGAGGGCTGAATAAGTTCACAAAAATAATGACTTTGTTCGACTTCTGTGAGTATTGACTCATTCTCGAATAATAATCACCTAGGGTAGAAACATAATGAAATTCGATTCTCTCCTACAACTCAAGTCCCCCTCTTCCATCGCAGTTTATAAGAATTGCAATATCATATGAGTACTCAACATTTTTTCTGGTATTTTCAAGTCAAATCCGTTCATGTGAGCATACGCATCTATTTTACTCGTCTCTTTTTCTCAAATAGGTCAGCCAACTTCACTTCATCTTCTGTTTCTAACTACAGACTTTTCAAGTCCTCCTCTTCTAGATAGCTTGTGACTTCAAATCTTCTATAGTATAAGGCTATTATAGGACTATCATATCGTGCTACGCCCCATCTCCCCTTTCTTTGAGCCTACTTTACTGTATTTCGATACATAGGTAGTATGTTGGCCTGCGTACCTGAGCCTAATTTAGCTTGCTATATCACAGACTAATGTATAAAGTAACGTAATCAAATTTTTTGCAAATTCCAAAAGTAAAGCCTATTATACGGCAATTTAGCTCTAGTACAGAGAAAGCCTAGATCGTTGACCTGAACTATGTGTTAGGCTGAGTGAATCATTGAAGGCTCCCAAAATGGCGAAGGCGGAAGTCCAAGTCTCTAAAGTAGGTCAAGGTCAAAGCTAACGTCATCAGGGATGACAACAATGGTGATGGTTTCTCGTGAAGGTTTTACTAGGAGTAGTCCCAATATTATGAGCACATAAATGCTAGGATAGATAGAAGGTAATTGTGAAAAGCAATGGCACTCGAGAAGCAACGATACCCAAAATTACAAGTAACAAAGATAATGATAGGACTCGATCAAGCCACTATCTTAGATTGAACATTGAAGGGTGATCATTGATTTTATGTCGAAGATATGTTGAACAAAGCGGCAGCGTCCAGAACATTGCATTCAACGATTATGCAGAATGATTCTATCGCGATTTGATCAACTTTTTAGAAAATGACCTCTAGAAGCGAGCAAAACCTGTACTAGGGAAAGGATTGAAAATTGGGACCTACACTTGTTAACTCCGTGCGATGGTTTTTGACTCATATATTGACAGTAGAAGGGTTAGCTGTGCTGGTAATTAAGATGAGAAAAATGTGAAAATGATACGTTTTCCCTTCTTTTATAGTTCCATTAAATTCTGACTCCGTATATTCCATTCGAAACCATTTCAACTATACTAGGCCGCGATTTTTCGAAACTACAGCGCAACAACTCGAACGATGAAAATATGAAATAAAAACGACTCCTCTACGCAGTAATTAAGTTCCCTTCGCTCGTAAAATAAATCCACATTTTCATTGACGGGTACACGAAAAGGTTTTCGAAAACATTAAAAATGCAATAACCATCGAGAAAATCAAAATTTCAAATTCGATGGTTCATTCTCATACTTTTCGCGTCAATGCTCGCATGAGCGAATGAACATATAATATTTTCAAAATAATAATACCCCTCCAAAATATTTGCGATTGGATACCCTTCTAATACACCGCGTATCACGTGTACTTTCACGAGATTTGTTCACCTATTGCAGTGCACTAAGCGACGAGAGAAAATTGTTGCAGAAATTCTTTTGCGAGCGGATCCCCCTTTTTCGTGTTTTTCCTACACGCCGCGAGAAACTTTTCGCGGCAAGCACAGTTTCGACCTGTTGATTGCATGATAACCCGGTATTATTGTCGTAGGTACGAGGATAATGCTGTTCGGTTGTATTACAAAACAGTTCACAAACTCGACACGAAGTTTGTCCCAATAATTCTTTCCAGCCATAAATATATTCGAACTCATTAAATTGCACGTTTTCTGCGCGCCACAGTCGCAATGATCTCATGCAAATTTTGCGGGGGTTTGCAATTTTTTTACGACGTACTAAAATATGAAATTATGCGCGCAGTACGTTTTTTTACGACTTTTGTAGCGTATGAGCCGATGAAATTTTGTACGGAATAAATTGGAGATATTTGAAAATTACTTGCGCCTTCGATCACGAATGATACTGTATCCACAGCAACGTGTTCGAAAAAAAAAATTAGCAAGAATATTGACAAACTACCGCTCGTAGTTCTTCAAGTGGGTAATTAATTATCTAGATTTAAATTCAGTTCTGTCCAAGATTAATTGATATAGTTCAAAAATATCATATCATCGTTCGGTTCCTGGGGCTGTGGTGGTTTTGGAGGGAAATCCGTGATTACTTTCGTTCGACGCATGCGCGATCAACTTGATTCAGTGCACTCTGAACAATGCGCAAGATAGGATATTATGTGAATAGGGTGATGAACATTAATCCACGGGGATTCTCTTAATAGTGATGCCTCTCGAGAAAGCGCGCTTTCACGGCCATGGCGTATGAGGTGGCCAGCGTGCAACCTTTAAAGAAAATTACATAGTACTATTTCTCATATTGTGCTCTCTATCAACATAAAAATTTAAAGGCTAGTGCAAATTTTGCAACGGCAGCGGGGAATCAGTAAGCTTCGTGGCCCCGTGGTCTTATTTTTGTTTTCTTCTTCAAAGGAGTAAATTTATTTTTTTCTATAGACGGTGAGATGCACAAATAGTTTTGTTCAGTCTTTAAAAGGGAAAGAGAACGCAAAGTGAACATTGATATGCTCAGCAATCTGTATTATCTGTACTACACCTCAGCACATGGGATAAAATATTTATCATGTTATGTACGATACGGAACAAAAAACTATTTTCTGAAGGCTCTCCCTGAATTTGATCTAGCCCACAAAAATTCCTATAATAATCTAACCAAGACAAATTCGAAATTAATATTTTCATAGATAGACAATAATACGTGAAAAATTTGGTCCACCGATGAGACACGAACGCACAGTCTCACGTTTGCCGAACGGACGCCTAACCATTAGGCTACAATGGAACAGAAGTTTTCACTGCGTTCTCCGTCTATCTACAGCCCTCCACCTGCGACATGGAGACGAGTGAGTGTACTACAGCCGGCGAGAGGAACAAGATCCAGTTTGCAAACAAACTCTCAAAGGAGAATCAGAGCGAAATACGAAATTCAAAACGTGGTCAGATTGTTTGAAATGAATTCTTATAATATCTAGCCTTCTTCTAACTTCGGTTGATGACGTCACAAGTCAATGAAGTCAATCCAAAGTGAAAATATTTCAAGTCCCCGGACATTTTTCTGAAAACAATGACGTCACAAAAGTCGGAAAGTTTGAGAGTTAACATTTTCAAAGTTTTTCTGGTCCAGCGTCGCACGCGGATGGACTTGCGCTCGTTCCATCATTATATGAGTCGCAGTCAGACAAATTCAACCTCATGTCGGTTTGGTAGAAGCTCCACGTGTAAAGTTTGGTTGTTAAATTACGCTCGAATGTATTGTCTGCGCTTTAAATCCGCATTGATAACTTCTAGTATTCTTCATTTCAAACATCATAACCAACATCTTCCGCCTGAGATGGGCCTTCATATCAAGACCAGTTTTACACGTGGAGTTCACATCAACCCGACTTAGGGTTGGATTTGTCTGACTACGACTCACATATGGCTCAAGAGTCAAAATACCTAACTTTAGGTTAACGACGTTATCAAATGTGGATGCGCTCGCGGAAATTTCCTGAGAATGTACTACAGCGAAAGAATATCCATGTTCGCATAACTGAGTGTAGGAGGAGGAGAGCCATTGACTTACTAAAAAGCATCTTCTTTGAAGACCTTGGTTTTGCTAGAGATAGGATTCGTTGAATTCTCAATCATAAATGCAAAAATTATCAATGAATCATGCCTATGAGACTGCCTTTCCATTTCCTCGCCAACGTCGTCTCCAAAGAACAAAGATATACGAAACCAGCTATCATCAAATCTCGAAATCTTTCTGAATTTTACGACCACGGATCTAACAGACATAAATTCAGACATTGAGGGTAGCGAAATTCCAGAACAGAGGAATAGTAACAGAGTACCTGTCCTCATTTTCCATTCTCGTTCATGGTACCCGAAGGTAATACATCATTACCGACGAAAATTCTATTGCTTAAATGACGTTTTAGATAACAATCGGACTCGACCGCTCCGTTCACAAACCTAATTTCAAATTGATGCGAATATTAAACAGACAAACGTATAGAACACCTGAAATGTTTTAATCACTTTACAGAAGTGTAGGCGCACTTCATGAAGCCTATAAACTTCGTAGATGCCCTTTACATTTTGATAATTAGACAAGCTATAGTAATTTTCATTGATTCGGCATTGCTGTTTTGCATACCCGAAACGCCGTGAAACGAAAAATGAATTGCGAACTCTCATCAGCGCGCGGACCGGACCAGGTCTTCAATACACGGAAAACTCATAACACGTAAGTGGTGTTAATAGCTTTCAAATACGCAATGCAATGCGCGAACCATGTTATGTGTAATATTCTGACTGTCTCAGTTTTTACTCGTTAGTCGTTAACAGTTATCACGGCGAAGATCAGGTGCGGTTTACGAACACACATCACTCTTCGAAATTTTCATTTTCTCTCTGCGCGCGGCGTGATAAAATAAACTACGTTATTTACTCACTTGAGCGATTTGATCGAAGCGGCCAAATAATTCGTTCAAAGTTTTCACCAGATCTGAAGCGGAGAGTTTTTCGGACAAAGGTGTGAAATTGACGATGTCGGCGTACAAAATGCTGTGTGACAGAAATTATAATTATACATAATTAATGTGAGATAATGAAACTTAGGATAACAATAAATGGTCAAATTTCCAGTGAGAAGATTGAAACAAAAATTTTTTCAAATCACATAGACAGTTCTCACCCTCCACATCAACAAATTCCAGTTTCAAGGGACTGGGGTTTACTACGACCACCTTGCCGCAAATCCAAAAAAGGGTATAGCACAAACAAAATTTAAAAATGACTTTCTGGTTTTTGCAGCACGACTTCATATTTTATAGTAGATGACGTAATTGATATTTCGTCCCTAAAGTAGACATGACGTCATCAGTAGGTTAGAATCTCAGCTTAGCTTGTGCGCTCATAAATGCACTAGGCTCAGTATCTATAAATGAAGAGGATTTTGCTTTCGAATGTACCCGTCATCGTAATCAAAGGGAAGAATAAAAGCACATGGACGTGTAACTATTTATATTGAATGGAAATGAATCAATTAATTATCTCGATCTTACATTACATCTTTTACCTCGTATGAACCACCTTTATCTCGAATTTTCAATCTACAGAAAAGACACTTTCACCGGTATTTCAATTTCTAACGACTCTCTGCATCCTCGGCCGCACAAACTAGCATCAATCAACGCCGCTATTCATCGGTTACTTGTCCTCCCCCTCTCAGAGGAAGCTCGCCTCAACGAAATCCGTACTATAGAAGATGTAGCTATTTGCAATGGCCTGGACATTGATATCCATAAGATGGTACGCCGGAAAAGCTTACGCCTGCTTCTTTCCGAGCCACGAGAAAGCAATCCTTCGTCTCAAACCTCCTCCTCACCTCGGAAACATTGGTTACGTCTACCTTATCTAGGAAAAATTTTGAATCTGTTGGCCCGGGAACTCAAACGATATAACTATCACGTTGGGTTTTATCCTTTGACGACTGTGAACCAACTTATTCGCCTGAAAGATCCTCTTCCACCTCATAAGAAGTCTGGGATCTACAGAATAAAGTGTGGTGAATGCGATGCTCAATATGTGGGTCAAACGGGTCGAGCTTTTAACATACGTCTGGGCGAACATCGCACCGCCTATAATACGAAGAAGCCGAGTGAGTCCGCTATGGCAAAGCATTGTCTTGAAAAAAATCACGATTTCGACAAGATTTCTAGCAAACTCATCTACGTATGCTCGAAAGGGAATTTCATGAATCGCACCGAAGAAGCTGAAGTAGAAACATCCTACAAATCAATTGGTACAAAACTCTTGAATGACCTCAGCGCAACATACGTCACACCCTTCACTCGATACATCTACGATTTCAAGTTTTTTAATGAACAAATAGGTGATCCACGTATGACAGGAAATTCTATGGAATCAGATGGCGATTAACGTAATTATTTCTTCTGCATTCACTGCCAGATGATGATCGTCACGTTACGGTCGAAACCGGTCGCGTTGAAGTACTCGTTGTGATAATCCAAATTCCTTTTGTTTCCATCTAAAATAATTTTTCCTTCTCGTTTTTTTTCATTGTCTAAATTTTATTGCTTTCGGTTGTTGTTCTTATCACGCGAGATTCAATATAAATAGTTACACGTCCATGTGCTTTTATTCTTCCCTTTGATCAGTATCTATAAACTAGGATATCTGACGATATACTAGGCTATTCAAATCTTGAAATTTTTCCAAGTTCTAACAGTGGATCAAGATTCAGTATACTGAAAAGCAGGTTAATCAGCTGACAGGCTCATTCCACCAATATTACTCAAGTTCCATCGTCTTCCTTTCCGAGCCTCACCCCTTTTCTCAGCCATACTATATGATAGCATTAAGTCTTTCTTGATTGACTCTACCAGTATTTTTCAGTACAGCCCGGTCCTTCCGTTTAACGTATTTAAGCGGGCCGTGCTAATTCTACCAACGAAGGCTTAGTTCCCTTTTTTAACCACTTGGTGGTCCTCTTGAGTAGGCTTTTACTTATGAAATTAATTAATGTGCGAACAGAGCCTCGACTTATTCATTAAAAGAAAAAGGAATGCTATTCAGATATGATCGAAGAACGGACAATTGGTCACTGACCTCGGGTAGCGTCATCAACGATAGCTAATCATAGTTTATATATTAGACTAGGCGGAGGTAAGATAAACAGAAGAGAGGACAATTAAAGGTGATAAGCGGACGAAAGGACATTGACGGGTACATTTCCTTATACATGCGAAATAGAAAAAGACATAAGACAAAGGTACAAACTCAGAACAAACATAGCACGATAGCACGAACGACTGTTGGTCGCAAGGAGGAGAAGGGGCGAGCAAGAAACTTGTTTAAAGAGGCAATTTTTTGATTCTGATGATCAATCAGAATCATCAATTTCCATTATCGATTACAACCAATCATTTAGTTGAAATTCCTTAGGGCCAGTTTTACCAACTTCTCTATCGAGCGATTAATTCAATCAAAGATTGTTTAATCTCCAGTTTCTACGAGTCATGTTTCACCAAATCTAAAAATCTTGGTTTAATCGAGCAAATATAGGATGAATCGGAGATTAAATCAACTAGCCAAATGCCTTTGAAGTTTTCTTTCTGGTGAGCATCGGTCAAGAATCGGAATTCTTCTAAGTCTCCCCGCCCGGTCGCATTCAGTTTGACCATCAGCATTTTCAGATGTCCATCGCTTTGTATGAGTGGCTTAAAAATCAGAATATGTTCAAGTCTGACACGTCCGAGAAAAGTTCCTCTTTTTAATCCATACCCATAGTTCTTCCTCAAAGTAAATTTGAACCGCAGCTCTCCTCGGGACCACAATTCGCCTCCTCTCCTGTCATACATAGCTCGATGTAGACATATTCCGTTGGATTAGACCCTTGAAATCTGTCCAGGCGTCGAGTCGAATGTTGCGGCCCATAGAGTAGAAAACGACCACCTTGCGGCCAACTGAGAAATAAAAAACGACCAGATTGCGACCCCAATTTTAATCACATACCAAACATTCTGATAACTAAGTATAGTCCGCTCAAAGTCTGGCGAGTAAAAACATGTTCAATTTTCTCAAGGCTGTTCATTCATTACCTTAAGCGCAACTTCCGTCCTCTCTTAGCACAAAATTTAGCTTGGTCTTTCGAACAAGCCTTTAGTCGCCTGAGGTATCAGGGTGTTTTCTGAATCCCGAGAATGGTTATGCTCTAGTTCGGATTCGAGTGCACAACCGACCATTACTTGAGGCTTCAGTTTGTACACCCCCTCAATACTGGAAAGTGATTACATTCTTCCATTCATTATATTTTTCTCTCACTCAACCAGAAACATTAGGTCAAACATGAAAAGATGCCATCAATCAAACATGATAAGGTCGAACACAAGATACAGTCGACCATCCGGAGAAAAGAATGACGCGTAAGGCAGAAGAGGAGTCAGTTCCACTTTTGCAGGGTTTGCGACTTACCATCACTTTCGGCCGCAAAAAAAAATGTCTTAATTCGACGAGTGGGCCACAAAAAGGTCATCTTCGGCCCGCAAATGTACATCATAACAAGCGGCAATCTACCAGCACCGGATGTGTGGGATTTGGAAAATTTTTACGATTTCAGGCTAGGTTGAAGACAGAAATCATCCTTGGAATTTTTCCGGGCGCCTTCGAGTCCGCGTCGTGCCCGTATGCGTACGGTCTCGCGAATTAGGCAGTCAAAAAAATAGTCTAGGTAACTTACGTAAACCAGGATAAAGTGAGTCATCTGGGGTGATACGCTGGGGAGGGGGGGGGGGGGAACTTCAAAGAATTTCATTCGTTGAGGTGTTGAACAGGAGAGGAGGAGAAATGTTGTTTAGGGAGAAAAGGGAAACGAGTGGAGCAAATGAGTCCGTCGATAGTTACACAAATTTACAGTATATTGGAATTCGACCAATTTTAAAGACTTTCCGACCAACATCCTCTACTAATATAAGTATAGAGCAAAACAGCCCAGTGTACAGATATCAAACTTTTGGCCTTCATAGGCACGAAAGCTAGACCCGCTGATGACGCGATAAGATAGGCTTGGCCTTGACCCACTTTTAGAACAATCCGCTCTAAGACAAAACAACAATTATGATCTTAAATTTGTGCTCGGCCGTCTTGAATCAGAGCTTCTGCCGCCAACTTCAAAAACGATTTTCCAGAAGAACGGCGTCTAATCTTTTGAAATACCTTCCCCCTCTTCCTTCCATAAAACCAATTTTCTTAGAAAGTCTTCCTCGGTTCCCTTGAATACGAGTTCTCATCAATACACTGTTAAACAACCCGATCGGCATGTCTTTAAAGATAAGATCCTCTTTCCCCACCATTGATTACGCCATGCGCCACTATGTGGTCACCAATTAATATCTGCATGCGGATATTCAGATACCGTGAGATGACGGAACATCAATTGCGAACAAACTTCTGTCCGAGCTAGCTAGCTATGAATATTTGCACTCTTGGATTTCAACTCATACATAAGATAATAATTTCTTACCTAACATTATTATGTCGTTGGACGTACATATCGTGGAAGCGTGTTTGTGTTTTGGAAATATCTTGACAGACGTCTGCCATTTTCAACATGATACTTCGTTTGACCTAGGAACAAAAGATGGATGATCACAATATAATATCATTTAAACACTTATACAAAGAACAACACGTTTAGTTTTGTAAATTATATAATCGATATGAGATCGATATCGAACACCCCGAAGACGAGCTCACTTGTATATCATTCATTGAACTAGCTGCTTACTCTTTAGAGCTTGCCCCTCTCTATACAAGGGTGAGACGGAAATAAGGAGAAAGTGGAACAGAATATTACAAGCAACCACTCTTTGCCCTTCTCCAGGACATGGAAGAAGAAGGGCGAAGAAATTCAATACAGACTCAAACACACAAATTTGAAGAGAGGAAGGGAACTTTGAACGTAAATCTTGTGAATAATGGATCCAAAAATGAGTCTGCCAAGAAAATCAAACATATTTCTAGCGTAAAAGCCTACGTTTTTTCAAGTCCTGATCCACATAATATCAGTTCAAAAATCACGATTTTCAATTTCCCGAGTCAAAGTTTACGGCAATTGTTACATTTTTCACTGAGTTGTCCATACATTTAAACGCGTACCTATAAAGTACGTCTCTTTTGACTTTTCTCCGATATTCTTGTTCTGAAAATGTTTTCTTTCAACTATTTCACCACAAGCTAGGTGTTGAACGAAATACACATACTAGGCACATAAACTTAGTTCGGCATAGGGCACTAGGAATTGTTTCATTCAACCCATTATGAGTGTACGTATTATAGTCTATTTCATACATTTTGTACCTAAATGACTCCGTTCACTTCGAGGATACATCAGAAATAAAATATACCGTATGTTCGCATACTTCATGCACACAGATACCCTTTTCAGCTTAAGATTACCTACGTCGCTCTAATTTTTTACTCTACCGTCACTTTGGTTGCGTGAATGACGTGATAGGTGAGAAATGTTATCAACAGACACCTTCGCTTCAGAACTGGTACTCGACGTATTCGCGTGAAATTCATATACGCGCGACGAATAAGAAAGTACACTCGTTTATTCGCATAAAAAGAAAGAACGCGAAGCTAAGCTGATGCTTTTCCTGCACGCGTTTGCACAACTACGTCAAGACAGTTTCGTCGTATTTATCTACCAGAGGGAAGAAAACAAATTCATCTCACCATTGTATACTCTTACTCGTAATTCAAATTCTCTGTTCCTTGATAACCGTTCGCTCAACGTAAATACATATATACATAGCTGATAAGTTCTCTGAATTACACGTAGACGAACTCAGAATTGTCGCACTTTTTATCGTACAAATGATAAATGCGCTTAAGGAAAAGAAAAACAAAAATTGCACACGCTGTCTTTCGAAGAATAGATGGGTCATTAGAAACAGTCGCGCAACTCATTCAAAATCTTGTACGTAATCGCAACAATCAACAAGCACGAGAAAACAAAAAATTTGAGATTTTTTCTTCGCGATGAAGACGATGGTCACCGATGTATGATTTATATACGGGGCGCAACTAAATCAAGAAGCATCGTCTGGGAATAAAGCGACACATATCGGGCATAGCCGCAGAAATTGCTTCGTCGTCATTACGCTTTTCGATGGAACCGAGGCGAGGGTGCCTCTGATAGAATTTATTTACTTGGCGATAAGAGTAAAACAAAAAATGTGACTTTAGCGGAAATTGAACCAATACCCGAAAGAAAAGAATCGATTCTCATGTGCCTTAAATGAAACGTAAATAGCAGAGAGAAAGCAGACGACAGATGAGAAGAAGATTACAAAAAGTCACACAAAGAGAAATAAGAAACATCATGCAGACTGACTTCTTGCTCTGAGGATTTACTAACGAGCAATAGCAGTTTTATTGTGAGTGAACCGTCTAGAAGCCAAAATTACGAAGTTTTGGTCATTCTACGGCTGATTTCTATAAATGAAAATAGAGAGGTCAGAGGAGAATGATTCATCTTCTACGAGCTCAATACCAAGGTGACGCTCGACCTACTTGCTCCGCAGACTCGTTGTTAACTATCTTTGCTTCGATAATGTTATTTTCGACACTTGCAAATATTTTTATTATTCTAACCCTCTCCTTCTACGTACGAGCTGTGTAAAATAATGGATCAAGGGTTCAAAAATCAGTCGAACAGAATTAACAAATCTGAATGGCCCCAACACAGTCACTTTTGAACTGAAATACGGATTCGAAGAATGGGGTCGTTGAACTGGGATCTTTCTTTTCACTCAACAGACAGTAACCAATATTCGCCTCTTTCTCGACATGAAGAGTTTTTTAGCGAGTATCTCGCTGCCCGTTTTATTGGGAGGAAATTCTCAGTGAAAGTTCACGTCTGCGCTAGCATTGACTATTATATAGTCAATGACGTTAGTAATTGCTTTATAACTTCTTTAATACGAACTCTATAGAATCTGTACGAGAAAAGTTCGAGCTATGAACCCCTAAAAAGGACTCTGAACCTTCACAGAAGTAGAAAAATGAACCTTCCATAAGCTGGGCTTCAACTATGGAGTTTTAGGCTAGGATGAAGTTTTAAGTTAAACATGAGCTAGGCCCAGAGAAGTATTTTAGTCCAAGACTCACATTCGACCGGATACGAGCTATGGGGGTCACATAAACAAACAACCATTCGCGTCTGATCTTTGCAACATCATCAATGACCTTGACCTAGTCTGGAGAAATTTTCGAGTTCCGCTCCTACATGAAGGAAAGATTTGAAGAAATTCAGAGGTATAAACCTCTGTTGAGGTGAGCTCAAGAGGAGGTGGAACCTTGAGAAAAATTTCTACACTGGCCAAAGTAGCTGGACTACGACTAACATAAGTTAGGCCTACTGGAGGAGATTCGACTCTCTTTCTCACTATGAATTAAGTTCAAGCTTGGTAAATTAAAACTTAAGAGAAAAATAATACAAGTTGAAAGAAGGTGTGACGTCATCAATGTACTTGGGTTTGGCGGCTTCCTTAACGAAGTTCAACGAGGAGCGCAGGGAACCTTCGTGGGTTGAATTGGTATTGATATTGTTTTTAAATTTTGATGTTTTAGGAATTATAATAGAAGTAAATGATGAAACAATAGTATAGACCTTGAGAGTTGAAATGTTTCCAATTCCTGCTCCTATTGTATACATAGCTTCAGAGTTGAGATTCTTCCAAGCTCCTCTCCTATCCTTTATAGCTCGAAATTCTTCCAAGTCTCTGTCTGATACATCTCGAAAGTAGAAATTTTTTGAAGTTTCTGGTTCAACAGCGCAGGGCGCTTGGCGTTTTTCTGATTCCCTTCCCCCCGGTAAAACACAGGTTCCCTGTTGAAATAAAAAATTCAGAGGCCACCTCCTTGGTCCTTCTCCTATCATATATAGCCTAGTTTCGGAGTTATGAAAATGATGATGTAATAAATTGAACGCGCTCACAATCACGTTGGCGCAAAAATGCCCCTATCAGCAAGTGAGTTGGCGGGGCTCTTCTCAGTATGCTGTATACTAGGCCTGATATAATGAAGGCTGGCAGTTGAAAATTTTCCAAGTCCCTAAAGTAGGTCAATGTCATTGATGATGTCATGAAGCACCACATGTCACATCAAGTCCCGGCACATCACGCCACGCAGTTCACAGAAAGTCCCAGACGCAGACGTTTTCTGAGGATGTAATCTCCCTAACAAAATAAGAAGAGGGTTCCTTGCTGAAAAGTACAAGGACATGGTATCATCAGAGTTAAGACAAGACAAGCAAGCGAGTGTGACACAGAATAGCCCTCGCCAACTGCTCTGCAACTTGTTTCATTGAACCAAATAAAGCTCACATGTTCTTTTACAGAGTTGAACAAGGGGAGGCAGGCACCCTGTTTTATGGGCTTCCTTCAAGTTACACATGGCAGGAAGGCGTTCTGAGTCTTACGGAGTTTGAAGCGTTGCATATCTGGCTCATTGAAGGGTATAAGACAATTGGTGTATAAAACATTGCATACATAATTACTTGAAGGGGATATTTTAATTTTCAGGCAATATAAACCAACCTCCGAGTTACATATGGTAGAAGATGTCTCGTAAAATTTTTGACCTCCGACCTTCGCCGACCCGCCGGACGGCGAACGTCCCCCCCCCCCCCACCAAAAAAAAAAAAAAAACAATAAAACAGGTTTCTTTTCAAACGGAGTCGATTTTGCTATTTCAACCAGAAATTGATTGGAATGTCGACTTCGAAGTTGAGTGATTTACTTCCGCCCGATGTCGATCGCAAATTGACCCAAAAAGATTGGAAATTGGCTCAAAAATAACCGCTCCTCTTTAGTATCGACTGAGCGTGGACGTCAAAATTGATTCAATTACCAGGGCCATGGATTGATGTTGACAGAAAATTGACGCAATTTTGGGTCGATTATGAACCCTATATTATAATTGTAAAAAATCTTATAATTATTTATTTTTTAATATATTTTCAAAAAATAATAATTAATAAAATCATAAAATAAAAATTATTACTACTATAATTGAAATAAAAAATAATGAAATTAATTGAATAATATAAAAAGATGAAAAATTTATAAAATAAATCTATTAAATAATATAAATAAAAATAAATTATTAATAATAATAATGTTTTTTAAAATAATTAAAGAAGGAATTTTATTAATTAAATTTAAATAAATAAATAAATTTCAAGACCACTCGTCAAATTTCTTGGGGTACAATTTGGTAAGGTATCAGAATTGAGGTCGAAAATGAATCGATCAATAACAATACTGAAAATTGACGTCGATATTGTGTCGGTTTGACCATTGTTGCAATGGTCGAGCATAATTGAAATTCTCTTTGGCCTTCATTCCATGATTCTGACAACGTACGTGAGTAGCGAAGTCACCAAACACACAGTTAACGTTTCAATGGCATGACGGTGCGTGGAAACCTGATCGACTTCGATCTGAGCTCTATTCTTATGACGACCAGTACACATTCCCAGAAAACCCAAAATCGGTTACTGACCGACGCAACAGAGCAGTCAATTTCAGCATGATAAAGAATCATAAAGAAGTCGACTCGACATCAACTCCAAATCGAGGGCGATCCGAGTTTAATTTCAAGTCGATCAGCGGACATTACCGGGGAACGACGAAAATCAAATTGAGATCGATCCGACAGAGCAGTCGATTTCGAGTCAATAAAGTCGACTAGAAATCGACTCCAGATCGAAGTTGAACTACGGTCGATTTGAAGTTGGACGCAACATAGCAGTTGATTTCAGGTCGATAGATAGTTTGGAGAAGTCGACAGTCAAAAGCTGTCGAAATTTACTTGAAATGGATAAGGAAAATGAGTTGAAATGGAGTATGGGCCGATATCGATGGCAACGTGAGGCCGATTTCAACAACGCTGGGTGTCGACCAAAAATCTATGTCAAATCGACGGTCGATAAGATTCACGACTTTGTGTCTCTTGTTGCAGAATTGGACATCATTGAATAACTCATATCCACCCTCTTCTTCAAGTGCTCCCTCAATCTACAAGATAATTTACACTCCTTCACTTTTCCACCTGTCCATAAAGTACCTACACATCATGATGAAAATCTTTCCTACTTCTATAAAATTAAACTCTAACCAACAGCGTTAAAATTAATTTTCATGAAAATATTTCACAGTAATGTCCAGTATAGTGCGACTAAACGAGCATGAACCCCACATATTTTTGAAACTCGAAGTTATCGTGAAAACGAAAATTACTGAAAAATCAACAATTTTATCATCAGTAAAAAGCTTCAGCTTAAGCGAATACTCAAGTTTTCTGGTGATTTAGATCTAAATAATAAAAATAATCATAATACAGGTCTAGAAATGTCACTCAAATAAATCTTGTTTTACGTGTCGTGTTCATGCATTTCTACGGTATTCATTTTCAAAAACTGTTGCATTCTCGGTATGATTGATGTGTGCGTGAATGTGGTTGTTTTCTATTACACGCAGAAAGATAAACAACGCCCTAATTTTCCTTTTCAATTACTCACCTTCAAGAAAAAATTTCTCAAGGCCTTTAGGTAATTATTTGATTTTAAATTTCAACCTTTTCATACTTGTTTCATTATTGAGGTAGTAATGAATTACTTTGAGATCAAAGCGCCTCATCCAGAGGAAATTTCAATAAAAATCATAAGGAAGAAATCAAGTTCAAAGCTACGCCTTAGCTCCATTATTTTACAGTACTCCGAAGTCTATCCACACATGATGGGAATATAGGTAGTGAAGGAGTCTGTCAACCAGAAGAGACCGGCTCCATGAATACTCAGTACCTGCTGTATAAGTCGCTGAAAACGAAAAAGACTATCACGGAGCTTTGGGAAATTATCGCTAAAATTTTACCCTCCAACGGCAACGTCCACATTCTTCGTGAAAATAACAGTTAGGATCAATCGAGTACAACGTGTGAAGATGACAAGAAGAGTTATTTGAAAATGACCCTAGGATAGAAGTGACGTGACATTGAATATTGATCAAGAAGTCATTGAAATACACCCTTTCTCCTAATCTCATTTTAGGTAGAGGGGAAGAAAGCTCATCTTTTCTTACCTCGGCCGCGATATAGGCTGGTATGACGCTGAGGAGTAACTGCTCTTGTTGCTCCTTCTCGCATTCAAGTTTCACTCTCGATTCGATACACGTTCTGGTACCGATGAATGTTTGGCGATGAGCGTATTCCGTCATATGTCGGTAATAAAAGCCGGTACTGGCTGCGCATAAAAGAAAAATTAAATTGCTGGTAACCTGCAACATATAAAATAAACGCAATCTGTGGTTAGACTCGCGGTCGAGAATATTAAAATGCGGCGAGAGCAGACTGTATGTTTTTTTCCAACAAATTTATGTCGTGCGACTCGTCCGCGAGATATCGACGAAGTTCAAAGAAAAAAAATACGCTGTTCAAAGTAAATTGATTTTTTGAGTCGATGGTTGGAAAAAATTAATGAAAGAGTGAACGCGTGAAGGGGAAGATAATTAATCCTAGAAGCACTCGTTTTATTTTTCCGCTTCTATCGCCACAAGCTTCAATACCTCTGTTTTTCCGCAAAAAGTTGACCAAGACTTTCTTTTTTCACAACTAAATGAGTTTTACATGCTCGCGTAATTATAGCGACGTTGAATCCGAAGCAAAAATATTAAAACAAGAGACCGAGAAATTTAATTTTAAAATGTAATTTCGACAACCTATTTGCTTTCCTTTCAACCACGTCAACTTTTATTCAAAACTTTTTTTTGAATGATGAATTATTCTTTTTAACTTTCACCCTGATTAATTTATATACCGCGACTTAAGAAAGTTATTCGATAGCGAGCACCATGTATCACTTGGAATATTTTCTCGTGTCGCTACCTCTTTATAGAAGACTTAAGCGTTTGGTTTCTTTCTTCCTTTTTTTTCGCACGGACTTTGAGAAAAAGCAAACTTACTGTCTTCAAATCTGGAGCGAAACAACCGACCGACCTCCATAATAGCAGTTGATGAGCTTAAATGAGCGAAAACATGCGTAGAGCAAGAGGAAATTCGCTATGATACAAATCACGCCTTCTACATCAGAAAATGATTACAGCAATCACAGGAAGTATTCTTTCAAATTTTATACTGTGTACATGGTTTGGCCAATTCCCCATCAGATTGCGTGCTAAAAAATTGAGAAGGATTTCTTGGCGTTGCCAAAAATATAAAGATCATGTTTCATGTCTTTTCGCCAGTCTTCTTAAGCTCTTCATCGATCAAAAATATCCAAAATTTCCAACTTCTTGTTCTAGTATAATTCAACTTTGGAGTATTTTAGGCTGACTGCTTCCTGGGACGAACGAGCAGACTGGGCCTTACTCGCCCCGCTCGTTTGTCCCGCTTCATGGTCCAATACATGTCTATTTTAGTATATTTCGAGCTGATGAGATTACTGGGACTCACTCGCTCCACTCGTTATTTTATTTTATTTTATTTTCACCCACGGGGTGGTACTCGCAGATTTCTGGATGACCTCCTAGGTGATTCGAGGTTTATTTATTTTAATTTAATTTAATTGTAATTTTATTTTATTTCATTTTATTTTTACCTAAGGGGTGGTGCTCGCAGATTTCTGGAGAACTTCCCAGGTAATTCACAAAAAAATTTATAAGTCCATTAATAGGGGGGGGGGGGTTGGTACTCGCAAATTTTCAGAAAAGTATAGAGTGTCAAAAAAGACATAATGACCTCCCAGGTATTTAATTTAATTCAATTTTATTTTCATTTAATTTCATTTTTACCCAGAGGGTGGTACTCGAAGATTTCTGGATGACCTCCCAGGTGATTCGAGGTTCATTTCATTTCATTTTATTTTAATTTAATTCAATTTAATTTAATATAATTCTATTTTATTTAATTTAATTTAATTTTATTTTTATTTAATTTTATTTAATTTTATTTTGATTTAATTTAATTTAATTTAAATATAATAATATTTAATTTAATTTTAATTTAATTTAATTCAATTTTATTTCATTTTATTCAACTTTATTTCATTTTCACCCAGGGGGTGGTACTCGCAGATTTCTGGATGACCTCCCAGGTGATTTGAGGTTTATTTTATTTGAATTTAATTTTAATTTAATTTTAATTCAATTTTAATTCAATTTAATAATTTTATTTTATTTTATTTTTATTCAATTTAATTTAATTTAATTTATTTTGATTGTATTTCAATTTAATTTAATTTTATTTTATTTTATTTTATTTTAATTTTATTTTATTTAATTTTATTATATTTTTACCCAGAGGGTGGTACTCGCAGATTTCTGGATAACCTCCAAGGTAATTCACAAAAAAATTTATAAGTCCATTAATAGGGGGGGGGGGGTTGGTACTCGCAAATTTTCAGAAGTGTATAGGGTGTCGAAAAAGACATAATGACCTCCCAGGTATTTAATTTAATTTTATTTTATTTTCATTTAATTTTATTTTTACCCAGAGGGTGGTACTCCAAGATTTCTGGATGACCTCCCAGGTGATTCGAGGTTCATTTCATTTTATTTTATTTTATTTTATTTTATTTTAATTCAATTCAACTTAATTTAATTTTTTTAATTCAATTCAATTTCATTTAATTTAATCTAATTTTTTAAATTTAATTCAATTTCATTTAATTTTATTTTATTTAATTTTATTTAATTTTATTTAATTTTGATTTAATTTTATTTAATTTTATTTTAATATAATAATATTTCATTTCATTTTATTTTATTTTATTTTATTTTATTTTAATTTAATTCAATTTCATTTAATTTAATTTAATTTAATTTAATTTAATTCAATTGTTTTAATTCAATTCAATTTCATTTAATTCAATTTAATTTCATTTTATTTTGATTTAATTTAATTTAATTTTATTTTAATATATTAATATTTTATTTTATTTCATTTCATTTTATTTTAATTTAATTCAATTTCATTTAATTTTATTTAATTTTATTTAATTTAATTTTGATTTAATTTTTTTTCATTTTATTTTAATATAGTCATATTTTATTTTATTTTATTTTATTTTAATTTAATTCAATTTTTATTTTATTCTATTTTATTCTATTTTATTCTATATAATTTTATTTAATTTTATTTTGATTTAATTTAATTTAATTTAATTTTAATATAATAATATTTTATTTTATTTTATTTTATTTTATTTTTACCCAGGGGGTGGTACTCGCAGATTTCTGGATGACCTCCCAGGTGATTAGAGGGACTATTTTATTTCATTTTAATTTAATTTTAATTCAATTTAATAATTTTATTTTATTTTATTTCAATTTAATTAAATTTCATTTAATTTATTTTATTCTAATTTAATATAATTTTATTTTATTTTATTTTAATTTAATTTCATTTCATTTCATTCCATTCCATTTTATTATATTTTTACCCAGAGGGTGGTACTCGCAGATTTCTGAATGACCTCCCAGGTGATTCGAGGTTTATTTTATTTTATTTTGATTTAATTTAATTTTATTTTATTTCATTTTAATATAATAATTTTATTTTATTTTATTTTATTTTAATATAATTATTTTATTTTATTTTATTTTTACCTAGGGGGTGGTACTCGCAGATTTCTGGATAACCTCCAAGGTAATTCACAAAAAATTTCTAAGTCCATTATTAGGAGGAGGGGGGGGGGGTACTCTCAAATTTTCAGAAGTTCATAGGGTGTCAAAAAAGACATGAAACATGTCAAAATGATCAAAAAAGAAAGTGTTTTGACAAAGAAAAAGAAATGGAGATCAAGTGTCTCATACTTTTTTTTATATAACTAGGATGACTTCATTTTTGTTCCCAAAGTAAGTCAAGGTCACACCTCACCTTACGGCTTTATCAACGTTTCCGCTTGGAGAGACGCACCAATGTCAAAGGAGAAGAGGCTGTCGAGAAAAAGAGGCCAACTCATACTTTTTCCCCCTCTCAAATCCTGACAACGGGAATGATTATTATTGGTATTATAAGAACACCTCTCACGAATTTTCAGACGTCTCTATATTCTAAATTCTGCAAGGGCAAAAAAGTGGTCTGAATTCAGTAACACCACTCACCTCTCGAAGCAGCTGCCAAATCATACCAGAAGGATAATCAACGACGAAATATATAAGGTAGATTGTCAGCAGTGGGCCGGAAATCATAAACGACGTGAGACGCGATATCGGCAGCATCGCGTGCACAGCCAGGAGTAAGGCGAACATCAACGCTGGACATGTGGTCGCGGTGATTCGAATCAAGCAACCGGCGAAAATTACAACAGTGGTTACCGAAACGATAGCAGCCACACGCTCCGAACCGAGGACCGTTGGTAACTGACTGATGGCCAACATGGCCAAAAAAAATAACGAAAGACATATTAACTCGATGATGAGTTCAAAACTGGACGCCAAAGTCTGAAAAATAAAAGATCATCAATATTATCTACATCATGACGGCGCGAGTAATTTCTTACTCAAGTGACATCGACTTTCGTCACTTACTTCTGAGAAAATGATAATCGCTCCCAACAAGCTGCTGCAACTAACGAAAGCAATTATCAAGCTTGCTAAAAACAACGAATGCTTCAGTCTGATGCTGTATCTACGGTACACGTCTTCCAACTCCATCTTTCAACGAGCTAGATTATTCTGAAACAAGAATTTAGAAAAACGTACCATTAAATCGCCGTTGGGTGACACTTCGAAGCGTGTAAATAAACCGACAGAATGAAAATAAAATATATGGGATCTTTGTGCCCGCAAAAACCACGACCTAGCCTCCGACTTAAAACCCTCTGCGACGTAAAAACTTTGTCTAAACGTTTAGACCGATATAAGCACCTACCGGCTTCGATACAATTTTTCCTCGTTCTTTGAGCACGCCGAGCGACACTGAACTATTATGCGGTCAGCGAGAATTTTTGAAAAACGTAAGTTTCATAGGGAATTCACATCACATCGTTCAACACCAAGATTGATTATCATTGCATCGATTCAATCCCCCTCCCCTCATGAATAGCAAAATGATAAGCTTTCGAGGGGGAGTAATAAAAAAAAAAACTGCTAAAGGTTGTCCACGTGTGTGCCTCGCTATTGAAAGTTTGACATCGAATACATCGAAAGCGATGACGCGTCGTAAACGAAATGATAATATTGTAATGTGAATATGGGAGAATTCCACTCTGCATGCGAGGAAATACGGGAAATTATTCGGAAAGGAATATCTGTACCGAATACAGCATTGCACGAACGCTATAATATACTCGATTTCTTATCCATAAGAATCATCAAATTATTTTTCTCAGAAGGTACATCGTAAAATATTGGTTACTTTCGCGGTACAAGTGTGTGGGTCTGAGTTTATTATATTCGAGTATACTGACGGGAAATGATATTCAAAATGACATACTGCGAGCAGTTTTACTTCTTGCGTGCCTTATACGAAGATCTCGAAGGTAGCACATTAAATTATTGTTCGGCCAGTTTTGACTGACGAGACGTTAATCTCTAGCTACGGGGCACTTCACATGTGCGTCCTTCTCGATAGCATGATGCACACACGAAATCGTCCAGTATAACTTTACTTCAAATTCACCTCGAAAACCTGGAATCGTTCCATTAAGACCTTCGCTTAATGAAATTGTCGAAAAATTCAAAGTATTACCTACTTCAAGGTAAAGTACTGGGGATATTCGTATTTGCCTGTTTGTAGGAAAACAGGCTGAATTTTCGATTGTCAGAAAGAGTTGGAACGCCAGTTCAAAAGGCGAAGAAAAACTTCATAAATATCATTTTACCTAGCTACCAGAATTCCATTTACTTTTTGAAAATGACTCAACGTTTTTCTCGAGCTTCTAGTTTGTCGGCTCACTCTGCGACAGACGAGAATTTAGGCTCTCACAAATACATTAGAAAACATTCAAATAACTTTTTACGACGTCCACGGGGTGGGTGTCATTCATGAGACTACAAAGACCAGATCCCTCTTCTGTGCGCCCATCTTGAGAAGCTTGAAAACGCATTAGAGCAAGATAGGTTGTTTTCTAGGTACAAGCATGACAAGTTCTATCAAAATAACCCTACTCTCGCCGGATTTTTTACTGCTTAGTTTCCAAAACAACACTAGTAATAAATGTTCAGTTTCCGAAAATTATAGTTCACAGTCAGAGTATTGCAGCCGAAAATTTCAGCTTCGGCTTCTGGCTTAAACTTACGAACTTGAACAATATGGCTTTTGGCTTACCGAAAAATTGAGCTGGCTTTGGCTTAATTTGGCAGGCTTAATTAGGTGATTTTTGGCTGATCAATGTCTTGCAGGATTTGGTGTACAGAGGAAACGATCAGGAGAATCGGGGCTTTGCTGCACTTGTGAATAATACCTATTCTCCAGCTTGTGTTCATATTTTTGGTGATTATTTTTATAATACTTCCTTTCAGTTCAATCAATTTGTTGAATGAAATAATTTTAGAAGATGAATAAAAAATAAGAAATATTGCTGTCTGTAAATCTGTGATTCTTATTCTGCATTTTTGTACTATGCAAAAAATTGGAAAAGCCAAAAAGCGCAGAAAAAATTTGGCTTAGTTTGGCTTTCGGCTTAGGAAGGTTACAATAAAGCTGGCTTTCAGCTTCGCTCTTATTAGTAAAAATTTGGCTGAATTCAGCTTTCGGCTTTTGGCTGGCTGCCATACTCTGATCACAGTTCTTAGATCTTGTTCTAGACGATCGACGGGAACTCAAGTACGGCAGGTGTTTTGAATTTCTTGAGAATATCACAGGAAAAATCATCAGGCTTCAATTAGTGGACGTGTCCTGCTTGACAGGATGAAGATGTTCACCAGGACATATGTTGCGTCAAAAACCTTTGCGTCATGCAGAGGCATCGTCCAAAACGAGTTAGTCATGGAAATACTAAAATCAATCAGCGACTGGTCTGGGAGCAGAAGGTGAGGAAGGGGATACAAGGAATAGTGATGAAGTTAAATTCTCTTTTTTTTTTTAAAGGTACATCGACTGCATGACGACGTCGATCTGAAGTCGAAATATCGTCGACTCAGAAAACATTTTGTTCGATATTATGTTCACTCTATTTCGACGTCGACTCCTAGGCTAGGTACCAATAATGTGATTGATATGAGAAAAATGTGAACAATTTGTACACCTATTGTTGACGGCAACAAATGGTCAATTTTTGGTCGACTTTAATATTTTTATTGTTGACCACACCGAAGTCGATTTTGAGTCTATTGAGTTTGGCACTAATGTTGACCGAAAATTGACTGAAGGTAGACTCATTGTAGGCGTCAAAATTGAGTCGACTTTGTACAAATAAAATTAATAATCAACATATGGATAATTAATTGGAGAAGATGGACGCAGAATAATGAAGGAGGAGGAGGAGAGAGGAGAGAGGAGAGGGGAGAGGGAGAGAGGGAGAGATGTTGGAGTACGACCCTGACGAAGAGAAAAAGTGGAGCAGAAGACTCAGAAAATGACAGAGAAAGGAAAAGAAGAGATTTTTTGGAAGAACAAGGGAGAAGAGAGAGTGAAAATTGAAGAAAACTGAGGAAGGAGAACGGATTGGAAAAAAAATTAAGCAGATCCTCCTGTTTGCGAGAAGAACTGATCCTATAAAAAGAGCACCAAATCAGAGCAAGATATCAGGTCCGTTTTACCAATTCCCGAGGAGAGCTGTTAAGAAATCCTCCTCAAGCTTTCCATTCAGTTCCCATCTCCTCCATAACTGCAAGCGGTGCGCAATACAAATAAAAACTAAAATTATATGACAGAAGTATAAAAAGGAGCACCAGATTAAATGAGGAGAAAGAATTTATTGAAATTCCAAAAATTCCAACAAGGAGAATAATATCTAAAATTAAAATTCCATGTCTACCAGAGAGACGGCGCCTGTCTTTTTAGTTTTTAATACAAATTATTTGACCGTAGTGACCGCTCAGCAAAACGCTGTACACTTAAATTTTCGACATATTGTACTGAATACATACGCGAAATTGTGACAGCAGTTCTACTCATCATTGCGGCTATGGTGCATTACAGATCCTAACAGTCGAAGTCTTGACATGACTGTTGCTTACTTTCGGATTTGGTTGTAGGATTTATACCTGTGACTACGATTATTGTCTGCGAGTAGGGAGCCTACTTAATAGTGCACACATTTATAAGCTGTTTCACTCCTTTCGTTCGGAACTCGGAAGTATTGGAAAGGGTAGCAGAAAACCAGTTAACCAACAGTTCACAACATAGCGTTCGCGTTGCGGTCCACCAGCTATGCATATAAAAATAGTAGTATTACTGTTGGTGGTACGTGTACCCGTTGAACCATGTCGACCGTCGATTTAGGGTCGATTTCGAGTCATAGGCAATGTCGACTCAAAATCAATAAAATTTCCTCGTCAATTCGACATCTTCACCAAAGTCCATGAAAATGCAGTCGATTTTAAAGGTACATCGACTGCATGACGACGTCGATCTGAAGTCGAATTATCGTCAACTCAGAAAACATTTTGTTCGATATCACGTTGACTGTATTTCGACATCGACTCCTAGGCTATACCAATAATGTGATTGATATGAGAAAAATGTAAACAATTTGTACACCTATTGTTGACGGCAACAAATGGTCGATTTTTGGTCGACTACAATATTTTTATTGACTCGACATCGACTTAGAATCTAAGTCCGTTTTGAGTCTATTTAGATTGGCACTAATGTTGACCAAAAATCGACTGAAGGCAGACTCATTGTCGGCGTCGAAATTGAGTCGACTTTGTACAAATAAAATTAATAATTAACATCATGGATAATTAATTGGAGAAGATGGACGCAGAATAATGAAGGAGGAGGAGGAGAGAGGAGAGGGAGAGAGGGAGAGATGTTGGAGTATGACCCTGACGAAGAGAAAAAGTGGAGCAGAAGACTCAGAAAATGACAGAGAAAGGAAAAAAAGAGATTTTTTGGAAGAACAAGGGAGAAGAGAGAGAAAATTGAAGAAAACTGAGGAAGGAGAACGGCTTGGAAAAAAAATTAAGCAGATCCTCCTGTTTGCGAGAAGAACTGATCCTATAAAAAGAGCACCAAATCAGAGCAAGATACCATGTCCGTTTTACCAATTCCCGAGGAGAGCTGTTAAGAAATCCTCCTCAAGCTTTCCATTCGGTTCCCATCTCCTCCATAACTGCAAGCGGTGCGCAATACAAATAAAAATTAAAATTATATGACGAAAGTATCAAAAAGTGCACCGGATTCAATAAATGAGAATAAAGAATTGATTCAAATTCCAAAAATTCAAACAAGGAGAATATCTGAAAATATAATAATATGTCTCGTTAATATTAATATTATATTTTGGTCGCAGTGTCCGCTCAGTAAACCGCTGTATACTTAAATTTTGGGCATATTGTAATAGCTACATATGCGAGATGTGGCAGCAGTTCTACTCATCATTGCGGCTAAGGTCCATCACAGCATCTTACAGTCTCGGAAAGACAAACACGCTCGATTTCGGTTGTAGGGTTTATACTTGTGACTACAATTATTGTCTGCGAGTGGGGACCCTACTTGATAGTGCACACATTTGTAAGCTGTTTCACTCCATTCGTTCGGAACTCCGAAGTATTGGAAAGGGTAGCAGAAAACCAGTTAACCAACAGTTAACAACATAGCGTTCGCGTTGTGGTCCTCCAGCTATACATATAGAAATGAAAAATAGAAGGTACGGGTAGTATTGTTGGTGGCACGTATACCCGTTGAACCATGTCGACCATCGATTTTTAAGGTCGATTTCGAGTCATGGGCAATGTCGACTCAAAATTGATAAAATTTCCTCGTCAATTCGACATCTTCACCAAAGTCCATAAAAATGCAGTCGATTTTAATAAAAATAGATACAACATATCAGCTTTGGTCCCAATATTGAGTAGAGAATTTTCTTTTCAACAGAAAGCCAATTCTGTAAGAGGTTATTAGTTTCAGGCCTCCTAGAAACTTTCATTTTATTGGTTCATTATTCTCTTTAAAAATATTGAGTTTTATCATTGTCCGCTCTAAGGTTTGTGATACAATTTGTGAATATACCAAAATAATGAAGGGCAAAAATGACGCAATTTTCCCCTAAGGAATACACAAAAACGACAGAATTTAAAATTACGCACCAATGCAAAAATTTATAGGGGTTTAGCTATGCCAAAAAAAAAACAAAAAAAAACAGGGAATTAGCAAAGAAAAAAGGAATAGGCCTCTGCCCCCGCAAAAATGATGGAATTGGTAAGTAAATAAGATTACAGGAATTTAGCTACACAAAAATGGCAGAATGTGAAACAACGTAGGAATACAGGATTATTGGGGGTTTAGCTATGCAAAAACAACAGGGATTTGGCAATGTATTGACAGACTTTTAGCGGCACCAAAATGGCATAACGGCTGAGTAGGTAAAATTGCAGGAATTTAACTCCACAAGAGTCGGAATCTGAAATTACACACCACTACAAAATCAACAGGTGTTTAGTTATGAAAAAACTAGAGGGTTTTAGCATTGCAAGAATTGACAGGCTCTTGACCAAGCAAAAACGACATACTGGGTGAGTATCTAGATTACAGGAATTTATTACAATAATGACAGACGGACTATATCATTTGTACCGACATGTTTTTGGATTTGCTTACTCCAAAAACAACCTGTTTTGAATTTGCAATACTTTACTTCATTCGTTCAAACATACTATCAATTCCCTCAACTATGGTTTTTAAATAATAGCAAATGACCAAAACATTCTGATGTATTTCTACTAGAATCAAGTTTTTGTTTTGAACACAAAATGGGAACTGGGGTTGAAATGTGTTAAGGTGGGCTTTCAAAAAATACGGTCCATACACCATGACAACAATGCAGAAAACTAATAGGCCTACAGCTACAAAAAAAAATTTGGCTTTGCAAAAATGACAGGGATTTAGCTGGGCAAAATTAGCAGGCATTTGAATACACAATGAAGACGAGGACTCAGTAACCCAGGAGTTACAGGCTTGCAATTCCACGCGAAACGGATACAATGGGTTAAAATACAGAAATAAAAGAACAAAAAAATTACATACAAGAGAGGAAAAAATCTTTCAACCAACATTTTTCCAACCGTCAACAATTATTAGTCAAATGAACTACCGAAATTTTTTTGGTTATCATTATCAGTCAAATTTCATTTTCACCAATAACTACATATTAAATGTTGAAGCCCCGGAATTTTTGGTCAAATCTGTCATAATAAAAATGACAGTTAATTGGTCAAAATTGATTGTCAATTATAACAGTTACGGTCAATTGATCAAGATCAATATTTTCATTTTGGTTATAACTGGAGTTAGGATTTTTCGGTGTTAATAAATTAAAATTTGGTTTTTTGAGATATCATTTTTGGTATTATTCGGTATTTTCCAAAATTTTGAACGTAAAAACAATAATTGTCAAAAAATAAGGTAAAAAAGAAGCTATAACACATAATATGCCGCTTATTATACAGCACTATCAGATGTTTTCCAACATTACTTGGAAAGAATCTTTGCTAGAAATTGTTGAATGACGTCATTAGATCGTGACGTCACAGAATCTGATTTATGACGTCATTGTGACACCAAAAAGAGTAGGCTATGACGTCACTGGGGCCGATCAATGACGTCATTAGCTAGTGAAGTCATAGGAGCTTCTCCATTGATTCTACAGGAATAAAATACTCTCTCTTTTCACGCGTTGAACTCGAGTTAGGATGAGCCGGTTTTTGTCAACTGATTTCCTTTGAGGAAAAGTCAAAAATAATGAAAGATGAGCACGATTCAGAGTGTAGGAGGGTCAGGAGAAAAATTTCATTTCACTGAAAAATACCAAAATTAGAATAAACACCGAAAATGGACTTCGCCACCAAATACAACTGAAAATGGACTCAAACGTCCAAAAATTCCCAAAAAGCTGCTGGCAACGCGTGAAAAAAGAGAGTATTTTGTTCCTTTAGAATCAATGGAGAAGCTCCTATGACTTCACGAGCCGATGACGTCATAGCCTACTCTTTGTGGTGTCACAATGATGACGTCATAAATCAAACTCTGTGACGTCACGATCTAATGACGTTATTCAACAATTTCTAGCAAAGATTCCTTCAAAGTAATGCTGGAAAACATCTGATAGTGCTGTACAATAAGCGGCATATTGTTTGAATGTGTGTTACTTGTACATGTCGTGTTATAGCTTCTTTTTTACCATATTTTTTGACAATTATTGTTTTTACGTACAAAATTTTGGAAAATACCGAATAATACCGAAAATGACATCTCAAAAAACCAAATTTCAATTCATTCACACCGAAAAATCCTAACTCTACTTATAACAGTTGACCAAAAAAAAAAAAAGTTATTGTGCAAGTCCTGACCAAAGTACAAAAAATTGAAGGTGATCAGCAACACAAAATGATGGACCAGCGACAACACAATTTGGAATCACATAGAAATGGCAGTACGCAAAAGAGAAAAGTATATGACTAAGCAAAATGAAAAAGTTTTAGGTAGGTAAAATTAACAGGGATTTAGCAACACAAAAATGACAGAGACTCAATAACCCAATATAACTATAGACTTCTAGCAGTGTATAAGTGACACAATTGGTGAACACACAAAAAGTACAACGCAAAAAAATTACAGGGAATTTGTGACGCAGAAATGACAGAATTTTGACTACATAGGAACTAAGCTGAAACAAACACAAAGAAGACCGGCTTATGACTGGGCAAAAATGACAGACTCTAAATTAGGTAGGTAAAACTAACAGGGTTTCAGCAACTCGAAAATGACATACTTTTAGCCGCGCGGAAATGACGCACTGAATGAGTATGCAGACATTACAGAACAAGAACTTCTAACAACGACAAAATGAATATTTGGTCGTTTCAATATGGTCTATTTTGAGGAATTGGCAGAGACTGACAAAAACTCAGCTAAAATAAAAATTCTTATGGGCTAGGATAAGTTTATATTCTCATGACTCTGGCTCTGCCTGCACACAGAACTGCTGATCTGCCATTCACTTCAAGCTGATTAATCAATTGTCTTATTTTCCTTCTTTTCTCAAATTATACTTTTTTTCCCTTCATCTTCTACCCCGATTATTTGATTTCATGCTCACATGAAGGGAGTATTGTCATTAGGGCTACCGGTACCTCAAATGTGTATCCCATGAGCCAGAGAAGTTGGTACTCCGGAGAATAGATTTGAGCTTAACCAGATGCTCTCTCTATCTCTCTAAACCAGCTACATTCCTCGGGTCGACTAGTCGATGGCCAACCTTTTAGAGAAATTGTAAAAATGTAGGGCCAAAATCTGAAAACACTTGCGTCAATCTCTTAGAAGTTTCAACTACGCAAAACTTGCACAAACAATAAGAGTACAGATGGATACAAAATGAGCGAATTGAGGATCAGTGTTTTTGAGCAAAATTTACAAACCCAATGAATGAGAAATCATCTCATTTGACAAATTGCGAACTAAAAATTGTGTATTGCGAAACATTGAATTGTTTTGTACTCACACTCACCAATACTATGATTTTCCAGCATTTTCATACAGTTATTGTATACGCGATTGAAAAACGTGCAAAAAATAACAATCCCGCAATTCAAAAGTTTGGGAATCAAACTTTTCAGCCTGTTAATCTCGCTAGACCGCATGGATGGAAAATATATACGCGACATTGTAATTACTTTGTTCATCGCTTGTATAATAATTTCATGTGATGATAACAAAGTGAATCACCGCAGGATAGGAAAAAGTTTTTATCAACTAATGCGTGTTTTCGCTACATACACCCATCCCATTTACACATTTTTGTCACCGTATGGTTTTTCAGAATACGTCATTAAAAAAGCAAAAAAAAAAAAAAAAAAGCTCATTATTATACGAGGACATTGTGTACCCCTCATAACGAACACGTTTCCCATGTAGCTCTGCGGCACTGATTCTCTCCAGGTACCAGTAAAATATTATCTGGTACGGTACCACACGTTTATATGTCGTAACTCGAATCCTCGAATTAGTCACGCAAAAAGACACATCCCATTACCACAGACACGATAAACGTACTTTTCATTACTCTGGAAAAAAATTCGTCAGAATACAATAGGAATAGAGCGACATCTACAGTTTGGCATCTTTCGCACATTTTCAAGCGCTTTGATCGCAAAAGTCAATTATTATTGCATAATTATTGGAACCTAGTTGGGACCAGGGCCTTCGTAATCAGACGCATAAGCGTAAGAGTAAATTAGCAGCGATGCTTCCTATCATTTAATTGACTTTAATATAAGAGCCAGCTTAGAGAAATTTTGCTGTCTCCTTCGTACTTGCATGAAAGACTGCGTACAAAGAATCCCAGTATAAGCGTATCGTATGCACTAAGTACTCGTAATTAATTTTCAAATTAACATCGTCTAGATAAATGCGAGTGAATCTCGCGTGCGGACGTATGGATTTTCGAGACCACAGAATCAGATGATGCTGACGGTGACATTTCCAGATCTACGAAGATTGTTCATATGGCGTATGCGACATTATTATTTTATCATAGCTGACCTACTTTAGCTACAGCATAATATCCTAGATTTTCGACTACATTAGTCTCAGCTGTTCAACGGGAATTTTATATTGTTCCAGAAATAATTTTCTTGCTGAAATCAAACAGACGAGTGAAAGACAAAACTACGTGCAAGCGGAAATGACCATACTGCTCCTCTAACGGCTTGCAAGTTAGATGGAAATGAGACGAATACGAACAAACTCACATTTGTTTCTTAATCCAAATTTAGATGCCGATCACCGAGTTGCCTTTGTTGGCTTCTGTCAAGATAAAGTTGCTCCGTCGAGTCTTCTTCTGTATTGGAGGGGAGAGGGGGGTTGTTGGTTAGTGAAAAACTCGAGCGAAAAATTTAGATCACCTCGTCGGGATCCGAACCCGAGACCTTTCGCTTTTCGGGCGACTGCTCTAACCACTGAGCTACGAGGGCGACCAAAATTTCTCGCTCGAGTTTATCATTTACCAACAACCCCCCGGCTCTACCAAGTCTACACAGCTGACATGCCAACCACACGAAAAACCAAAACAGCGGTATTTGCAGACGTCACTGCTGTTATAGCTCTCGCTCACTCCCAGGCTGAAGCGGTTAGTAAAACTCAGCACGCCTTAGACAAAATAGTAGAATGGACTACTAAATGGAAAATGAAAATAAACGAGAAAAAAAAAGACCACGTCACTTACGCACTTAGACCTGTGTCACCCCAGCACTGCCTATACATGAAAGGGATCAAAATACCACAAAAGGAATCAGCCAAATACTTGGGATTACATCTTGATACTCGAGTAACATGGAGGGCTCACTTGGAGCAAAAGGCGAAACAAATCAACCTAATATTAAAAGACATCAATTGAATTATAAGAAGACACTCGAAAGTCAACCTAGCCAACAAAAGGTTGATCTATCTTCAAACCTATGCGGAGCTATGGAATCCAGCTGCGGGGCTGCGCCAAACAGTCTAACTAATTAATAATCCAAAGAGTTCAGAACAAATGTCTTCGCCTGATCGTAAGTGCATACAGATACACTACCAATGAGAATATCCACACAGACTTAAGGATACAGACAGTCCAGGAGACAATCAGGTTAACCGCCATGAGCAGAGCCTACTGAATCATTCTAACGTGGAGGCCATCCAGATACTGGACAACTCAAAAGAAATCCGCAGACTGAAATGTACCAAACCTATCGACCTAGTCTTTCTCTTTTCTGTCTTTGTAATCCACATCAGTAACCAGATTTTACGGTTTCTAGAGGTATAATTTTGAATATTTGTTCACTATTGGGCTGTTCTTCATTGCAGAGTTTGCTAAACAGATGAATTGCCAACTTCTTTTTCCCAAGATATCTCGTACTCTTTTCTTTTTGTGGCGAGCTTTCTCCCAGTCTTGCCACGGTAGATACCTTCGCACTGTTTGTAACTAAGCTTGTACGCTCCATTCAAGCTTCTCGTGTCCTTCCTCTACCTCTTGATATGAGTGCCCACCATGACAGCAAAACGCCATTATGATCTTTTTTTTGGTACTGATCCGGAGTATTTTCTTACTGTATTGACTTGGATTCTTTTATTTGCTTCCATCTTCCCAAGGACTCCCTCAACCACTTTTATAGAGTAGCTGTTGGCAGCTCAGATCTGCTCTACTATCTCAATTTCTTTCCTCTTCTCATCATGGTTCATCAGGGAAGGGATTGCTCGGCAGAAGTAGTTTTGAATCACCCCTAACTTGTGCTTGAGGTGGTGATAGGAGTTGTGTGGGATGATGATGATAGTCGATTTTGTATTCTGCCCTGTTATTCTCGAGTGTACGTTTTCGGTCCGAATAGCTGGCGATCTCCTTCCCCTTTTTCACCATAAATTTGACACTCTCCTGCATTGCATGGCATCAGTTTTCAGAAGGAATTGGTCTACCTGCCCATGAGTATGTACCTGACCATAGAACTGAAACCCAGTGCTTGATCGAGTTTTTGAACTAATATCTCCATCAGCATCACTATAACAGCGATGATGCTATCGCTATCCTTCTTCTTGGCTGTAAAACTTTTCATTGACTTAGCAGTAATTCCCGCCTAACATCCAGTGGAGTATCCAGGAGGGGAGGGGGGGGATTGAGGGATAGATTCTCCCAAGCTCGAACGCTTTAAGCGAGGAACCCGCTATCCAGTTTGTTAGGGGGACTACATGCTCAGAAAACGTCCGCGTTCGGAAGTTTTTGTGAACTGCGTGACGTCACGTCACGTCACGTTTAAAGTTTCAATGTCCAGCCGGGATGCTTTATGACGTCATCAATGACCTTGAACTAACTTCAACTTCCAGTCGGGATGCTTTATGATGTCGTCAGTGACCTTGACCTACTTTAGGGACTTGAGAAAATTTCAATTTCCAGCCGGGATGCTTTATGACGTCATCAATGACCTTGACCTAATTTCAACTTCCAGTCGGGATGCTTTATGATGTCGTCAGTGACCTTGACCTTGACCTACTTTAGGGACTTGAGAAAATTTCAATTTCCAGTCGGGATGCTTTATGACGTCATCAATGACCTTGACCTAATTTCAACTTCCAGTCGGGTTGCTTTATGATGTCGTCAGTGACCTTGACCTTGACCTACTTTAGGGACTTGAGAAAATTTCAATTTCCAGTCGGGATGCTTAATGACGTCATCAATGACCTTGACCTAATTTCAACTTCCAGTCGGGTTGCTTTATGATGTCGTCAGTGACCTTGACCTTGACCTACTTTAGGGACTTGAGAAAATTTCAATTTCCAGTCGGGATGCTTTATGACGTCATCAATGACCTTGACCTAATTTCAACTTCCAGTCGGGTTGCTTTATGATGTCGTCAGTGACCTTGACCTTGACCTACTTTAGGGACTTGAGAAAATTTCAATTATCAGTCGAGATGCTTTATGACGTCATCAATGACCTTGACCTAATTTCAACTTCCAGTCGAGATGCTTTATGATTTCGTCAGTGACCTTGACCTACTATAGGGACTTGAGAAAATTTCAATATCCAGCCGGGATGCTTTATGACGTCATCAATGACCTTGACCTAATTTCAACTTCCAGTCGGGATGCTTTATGACGTCATCAATGAGATTGACCTTGACCTACTCGAGGGACTTGAAATTTTTCAATTTTCAGCCTTCATTATATCAGGTCTAGCATCTGGATACGCCACTGCCAACATCTTTTCCACAATTCTGACGCAATGCAGCCCGTTAGGATTTCCGTGGCATTTGTTCTTTGGCTAGTGAGAGAGAAGTTCCTTTTTTGGTGCTCAATATGTTTGTCACGTCTAAGGACTAGCTATCTTTACGCTTGATTCCTACTTTGCTCAATAACTCTATATCAACGTCCATAATTTTCTTTCATCGAGGGTTAATTGTTGGGGGTGAGGCGTCGAAGTTTCAACATGCATTGCTATACTTGTATTCCCTTTTTGATCGTCACTCTATTACCTAGTAAATGGGTCTCAAGATCGATGAAATTTTCAGCTTTTTTGCAGCATTCTTCTATTATTCAAATCATTTTAACAAATCAACTTTTTTTCGCATTCGAGCCTGACTGCAATTTGAGAAGATTGAAAATAATCAAGGATAATAACAGCCCCACTTATGCCAATTGTTGGCCAACGGCCTCGCAACCATCAAAAATTTGTCAATTTCTGTGGTGTTGTCACATACTACGTAGCGGACAATCATCAAAATTGATTTTATTCAGGTGAAGGATAGAAAGTCGTATTCGGAGATGTTTCATCGTGTTTGTAAATGCACAAATATTTCAATCACGAAATTATTTTCCTCTTCCAATTGTAGACTCTTAATATTACAAATTGACATTTCTAATTCGGTGAGAAATTTACACAACGCGGTCTCTTTTTTCCTCAAAATCCATTCCACAAAGTATTAACGTTTGATATTGGAACATTTCTTCCCGCAACATATGAAGAAAACTTTGGAAACAATTTGTGTTTTGCTACTCACTTACTTACTGTCGTCAAAGTATCGTTTAAGTCTTTAATGCACCCTGGAGCAGATTCAGCTGACCCTTCTATATATTCACCGAACTCGTTCTCTCCAGAATACTTTTGAACTATCCTGCCTTCCTCTGACCTCTTCCCTCCCGAAATCACGCCTCTTTTCGAATTAGTCAGCAACACATACGTAACTTGCACAGAATAAAGCTCCTGCTATTCTCAGTAAACTCTGCGGATGAAAGTAGAAATAAAAACTATCACAATGATTAAGGCCTACCCGCTGAACAATGGAAAAGCACGAGAATATTTTGACCACAATTTTTGACCTCCGATGAACATTAAGTTCTCGAATATCCTTTTTTAAACTGTAAAGTTATCCAACATTCACGTTCAACTCCCCTTCCCTTCAATTTTCAAAAGTCCACAGAGGGAATTCGGACTTACACCATCCTCAGAACTACAACTTTCCGGGTAGACGGCAGATATTTTCCTCATCATAGTCTCCCATCGAATGTATCCTATTCTACAAAATTGAACCCCTCATTAAAAAGGTTTCTTACCCTCGCTTCAAACCCCACTCCACCAGTGGCAAGATTTTTCACAACCAAGTGTATATCTCATAAATTCTCGTTTTACAGCAGAACACAGTGCTGGTGAAACAATATCGAGAAAACTATTTCAAAAATAATCAACATGGAGATGACATTTGTTGGGTCAAGCAGTTCGTGGATTTCCCTTCGATAAGGAAAAATCTACGTACGTTTACACTGGAAAATTTATTAACCGCAGACGAGTGTTAGTACCGAGTGATACGGAAAAAACAACTATCTCACTCTTGTCTGCGTACAGTTCAGGGAATTGACTTTATCAACAGTAAGTGATAAAATCGAAATATCACGAGTTAATATGTTGTAAACTATCTGAAAGAGGAAAATACGAGCACGACAACTTTCAATGAAACTATATATAAGTACTTTTTCGATTCATACGTGACAACAATGCTTTTGTGACTCGATGTTGGCGATATTCCCCATCAGGAAAAGTGGCGTAACGAGTAGCGTGGCAATTCTTATTTTCGAATAGGTATCGCGCGTGTAATTTCGCAAGCCGGTAATAAAACATTATCCCTTCGCACAGGATGTTCTGCCCCCTAGCAATTTCTTCCACCGTCTCATCGACAGACGCGCTCTTCCTCGTTCGAAAAACTTTTCAATCTCGCCGCCGAGAAAGTGGAAACGAATTTTCCATCTTTCCATGTATTGCTTTCGGTTGCTATCGTAATAACGGTATTATTTTACACAATGAAAACGACTGATTTTGTATTTCCCGACGAAGAGGAAACTTGACAGGTTTTCCTTGCACGATGAGAGAAAAAAAAAAGAAATAGTAATAAACTGGCGGGTTTCGAATAAAAACAGAAATACTAATGCACTGCAATTGATGGGTACTATGATAATCCAACGATTGAAACGGATTTACTTTTTTTTGAAAGAAGAGTATAAAAAACATTCAATGGACGTACTCGAATACGACCGTAAAAGTATTTATCAGTATTTGGGAATTGTAAATGATTTTTTTACTTCCTAATTTGAAAATCTGCGACAATGAGGATATTAACGGACGTTGTTGAGTTTACAGCTTTGTTGAAAAAATTGTACGCCCGTCTTGCGGAGTTTTTACTATAACTCGATACAAAACGCGTCAGGTCACTCTACACATATTTTCATCAAGTCATTCCCATCATATCGAAAAATACAAGAGGCCTGAGATGAATTTTCATAAAATTTATTCAAAAAAGCATCTATCAGAATATAATTGACGTAAATTCCGGAAATATTTTAAGTCGTGTTTTTTATCGCCCGAGAAAAATTGGTTCTCACGAACTTTGTTCGTTTACGGAAAAGGTTCATTAAGAATACTTTAAGATGACTCGCTACTATGCTGCATTTCATTCAACTCGAAAGAGGATTTTAATCACAGACGACTCGCGAATTTGTTTGTCAGCAATTAAGGGCCTCCGAGCACGCCTTCGGCTATCATTACTGAGTTAAGAATGTTTTACCAAGCGGCGAAGAAACGGGTGGTTGTGGAGTCGTTTTCGTGCTCCGGCATCTCTTGTCCCACTTATACGACGACGACGTACGTACGAAATGCTCTAAAATATTTTCGACGAGCATGCAGACAGGCGGGAAAAAAAGTCACACGAAAAAGCTCGAGATTCCCGGAGCTTCGTACTTGTGTATAACTGGCTGTCACGACGGCAATCAATGAGACGAATATAAAGCAGCTTATTTATTTTTTATTTCCGTTTCACCTTTTCTAGACTTAAAACTGCACTCAAAGCGGTGGTAATTCGGTTAAGCGTACATTTCGTCGGCTTTTAATCGTGTATCTCTTCGGTCCGATCCGCGGTTGAAAAAAAAAGAATTGGCGGTGACGCGGCGATACCGCGAGGATCGCTTCGGGTGCGTAAATTTGATGAGCTGACAAAATCTACATTCATAATTCATCCGCGTTTTTCGTATCAGAAATACGAGTATAAGCGAGCAACATATCGCCGTCGTCGCATTCACAAAAATGCGCGAGCGCCCGTGGGTAGTTTTGAAAAGAATTTTGTCAGCTACGTTCGCACATTTCGAAAAGAAGATTTGCCTCACTCGTTATGTATGGAAACGAATTGTATAGTGTACAACTTTTACCTTCCAGGCAAGGTTGAATCGCGATTTGTTTTCGACTAGTTTTATGCCTACGCGAACAATCTTTATGCGAAGCTGTTAACTCGCGAACGTACGTGTGTCCTTTGTACTATCGAAAAGTCAAGAAAGTCGTAATCGTTAGGCTAGTTATAAAAATCAGAAAAAAATCTTTACTTTCTGAGTATCAGTAGTTTATGATAAGACTGTTTTTATTCATCTCTTTCTTTCAGGGTAATTTCGTTCCTTTCGAATGAGAATGACGTTAATAAAAATGAAAATAATGACTGTAATAATCATAATAATAGCCTCTACGGCTTAATGCAATAATCACCCGCGATTTTTAGCTGCTTAGTGGCTAAGAAGCTCAAGATAATGATAATCGTAGTAGCAGCAGCAAAAGCTGTAGGTCTCTGCTCCGCCGATTTTCAGTGGGGATATGTGTATTAACAAAAGTATGTTGATTCAATAGACTGTACTGCATTCTTCTTCCTCAATTCCACCCCGAAAAAACATTAACTTGTCGATTTGTTTTCAACAAAGAACCTGTTTTATCAAGGGTTTTCCGGAAAAAATGTACGTCGTCCGGAAGTGCGTGGAAATCGAAAATTTCTCAAGTCCCTTTCCTATCTTACATAGCTCAGAGGTTGGTGAAGCCCCTTCAGTTATCTAGATATGCTATGCCTCATACACCAATTGGTTCAGCCCCTTCAATGAGCCAGATAAACAACGCTTCAGACAACATTAGAATCAGAACGCTCTTCCAAGGTACCCCATAAAACAGGTTCCTGCCTCCCCTCATTTAGTTTCGTTAAAGAGAATGGGAGAAGGGGTGAAACTCTGACGAGTTACTAATTAAAAAAACGCAGAAAACGAAAAGAACCCGTGAATTTCAACAAGGAACCTGTTTTATGGGGACTCAGAAGAAACGTCCGCCGCCCGGCCGGTCAGCAAACCTCAGAGGTCGAAAACCTTTCCAGTGCCTCTCGTATGAAGCTATAATAAAAGGAGGGGTCCTAGCCTAGTTCAAGTTCAGTAAACTGTAAGTTATAGGTAACGGTAGCCTCATGTGTACGAGCCATACTGAATTATTAGGAAAATGGAACACAAGGACACGTGACAAATTTTATATTTCCAGTCCGTACGTTTGGTCAATTGAAAAACGTCGGAAGATAGGTTAATAAAACTAGAAAAAAAAAAAAAAATTAAAAAAGACTAAAAACTGTAGCGGACTAGACAATTTTTGAACGCGACCGGTTTCGATTCGTCACGGCGAACCATCAACGGGCCTGTACAACAGGTTGGCAGTGTTCAGCGGTGAGATCATCCTCTATTACATCTAAAAGGTAGCGTAGGGACGGGTTGGAGTATGTAGCTTGCGAGTTATTCAATGCATGATAATGTCTATCTTTGAACAATTTTGAGGTCTCGATCTCTTCTAGTCGGTTCATGTTTATCACCCTTGGCACACTGGTGGAGTAATTTAACACTGAATTTATCAAAGCTGTGGTTTTGTTCCAAGCAGTGCCGTCCTACCGCACTTGACTCCCCCGTAGTCAGTACTGAGTTTGGCCTTGTTGAGCGTCGGTCTTCCGCGAGACGTTTCTTCACTGCCTGTCTGACCTATGTAGGAAGTCTTACACGAGGAGCATTCCTGATTTTCCAAGTAGAGACACAGGGCCTTTGAGCTTTGAGAGTTCGCGTAAGGTGAAAAGAGGGTAGAACCATGTTTTGTAGCGTACCTTTTCAGTTCTCTGGATGAAAAAAGCAGACTATATCCAGAGAATGAAGGATTTGCTCCAAAAATCGGACGCTAAAGCGGAAACCTTTAATTTAGAGACGCATAATCAAGCAATACGAGATGCGGTAAACGAATCCACGCACGTCATGAGAGGAGATCCTTCAAAAGCCCCACAGATGTGCTATGCTATTCTGCGACTCTACGGTCAAGTAAAATTGCATAAACCAGGATTCAACATGAGACCTGTTGTAGCCTTTTTCAGCGACCCAAGCTTTTCAGCCGCAAAATATCTTGCGAAATAGTTTCGGACATTTGCTAAGTTCTCCCCAAAATACACCATCCGAAATTCAATGAAACTGGCCAAAGAATTACAAAACAACACGTTCCTGCCACCGCCACCATTAACCTCATCGACGTAGTATCCATGTTCACCAAGATACCATTGATATTATGTGCAAACACCTAGAGGTGAAAGGATTACACAACGAGGTGGTGCAAGACTTCAGAAAACTCATTAGTTAGTGTCTATAGAGGTTAACCTGTGCCAATTCCAAGGAAAGACATACAGATTTCCGGATGGGGAGGTCCTCTCTCGTCACTTGTTGCCAACGTCTACATCGACCACCTGGAAAACGCAGTCCTTGATACTTCAACAGAGGCAGAGGGTGTTCTACTATGGAGAAGATATGTTGATGACATCATGTGTATTTGGAATGCTCCGGATTCACAACTCGACTCACTCTTCAATAAACTCAACAACTTTGCAGAGCCTATAAAATTTACGATGGAAAAATGAGGGAATCCTAGCCCAGAGTGCTCTAGTTTAGGCTCACTGATCAGACTGTCTTATGCATGTTAATGTACTGCTCTGAGTTATATTCACGCCAAAACTCATACTAGGCTAGCTTAGGTAAGGCATGCTCGAACTTTTTCAAGTTCGCTGACCGCGCTGATTTAATTAAAACGAGAAGCAGGCCCTATCTCCCTTAGATTTCCGATCATCAAGAACTTTTGTTTTACTTTCTTATCAGGGTGTCTGCGGGACGTAGGTTGAACATTGGAGGAAGGAGCTCGAAATTCTATTAGTCCACAGGTGGTCGAGGTTACTTATTAGGACATGACGTCATTAGCTCTTGATTTTATCATCACAATTTCATGACGTGTACTCCGTCTCACGAATTTTAAGATGACCTCCAGCTCTAAAGCATATTCATTATCCATATCGCGTTTTTCTTTCCGGGAAATCATTAAGTCGGGGGTGTCTTTGAATAATTCAGTACTTCTTGCTGCATTATCAATGGATCAACTTTCCTTTCAATATGTGAGACTGTATATCAATTCTATCGATAATTTTCTACCGTCTTTCGATAGTCCTACGTATTTTTATCAATTATAAGGAATTTAAAGAGAAGCGTCTCCCTCCTTCTTAGTCTAGCCACGCATTATTATATAACCTCGTATACTATAATAGGACTTCCGGAAGTCCCTCCATTTCTTCGCCCAGCCCAGTGTGTAGTATAGAACAGAGATTGAAGAGGACGCAGAAATCAACAGCTTCAGGGCCAATAAGCTTATACACTAGAGACCTGAGCTTGAAATAAGTTCTTCGCGCTTAATATGAACCACAGCAGTAGGACAATGACAAAAAAAATCAGCTCTTCCCCCCCTCCCTTGGCCAACCTACTAGGTTTCGAAATCAAATGCTAAAACAATATAACATTCCTAGGTATTATTTTCGACCAATGGATGACTTGGACTTCCGCATCAAACTTGTTCAGCCTGGGCTAGTCAGGAATTGGGCGAGTCACGGTGTACGTTTACTGATGTAGGCTCATCGGCGTTCCTTCTCTTGTGTGCTTTTTTCCCCAATTAGAATTGATCTCTGAAGAGATCTTACTGTATTAGTTCTTTTGTTGGAGTACTTTCGGATCTGACCCCATCATCAATTGTGTCGCACAAAGCCTTGAACAATTCTGCAACACTGTAATGCTGTGTCGGGATTGGTTCACTCTTTACCCAAGGTGCTGAGTTTACCACGTCAAACAAATTTTTGCTGTCATAGTGATTACATTTTTCAAGAGGCTGGATTTGCTACCCTTGACCTTTGCCATTTCCATCTATTCCTAGAATTTTCTTCTCTCTTTCCGACTTCCTAAATGTATGACTTCGACTATCTCTTGACCATTGTGCTGTTCTTTAAGCAGACGTTTGCCAAACAGTGACCCGCCATCTTCTTTTTTCCTAGATGTTTCTTGCTCCTTTCTACTCTTTTCATTTTCTATTATTTACAATTTTCTTGAACTAAAAAAAAATCCTCGAGTTTATCAACGTTTCTTAAAAATTGTACTCACCACGGAAATAAGTCCATTGACGGTATGAATTTCTTCAGCATGGCCTAAGACGTTCACACTTTCGACCTGAAAGTAAAAATAAAGGATCGTGTTATTACAAGGATATTCCCCATCTATCATTGCAAAGTACTCAAAACAATGAGCCCGCAATATGAAAAATTTTTCTGAACAGATTTTTTTCTTCTTTGGTGGGGGGGGGGAGGAGGAGGAGGAATGACCGATTTTTACTCTCTTAAGAGTGCTTCAATATAAATTAAAAATTAAGTTAAACTAATACACAATTTTATTGACATGTTTCATGTCTTTCCTCTACCTAATTCTGGAAAGTTTCATGTCTTTTCTCTACCCCCTAATTCTGGAAAATTGTCCGGGCGTGCGCGTCCGGGCGTCCGGCAGTGACCTTGGGACTTGGAAAATTTTCAACATCGAATCTCAGCTCTACCCCCTAATTCTGGAAAATTGTCCTGTCATCGGGAAGCTACCATAGCTTCCTCAATGCATCACTAGCGCACTCACACCTCACTCCTTTGAACCATTCGAGCTAAAGACTGGAAGCCCAACACTGCTGTTGGTGAGCAACGGTTTGCTCAAACAGCATGCTTCTTTATATACAGTGGTATACAGTCTACAGCGTGGCACGGTACATTCGCTTAACATTAATTGCATCACTAGCGCACTCACACCTCACTCCTTTGAACCATTCGAGCTAAAGACTGGAAGCCCAACACTGCTGTTGGTGAGCAACGGTTTGCTCAAACAGCATGCTTCTTTATATACAGTGGTATACAGTCTACAGCGTGGCACGGTACATTCGCTTAACAGTCCGGGTGTCCGGCAGTAACCTTAGGACTTTTATACTAGCTTTTAACTAGGATTATACTAGTTTCGAACTAGACATGCTTTATACTAGGTTTAGGAATCCTGTATACTGTATCAAAGCAATTAGGCCCCCTTCTTGGTCTAGTACAAGTCTAATTTAGAATAGAATCCAAAGAAATTGGTTTATAGTAGCTTTATGATAGTTACTCTGACCTTAAACTAGACATAATAGACATAAAACACCCCCCCTCTCTTTCCCAGTTTATATACTAGGTTTATACCAGCTTTATATTGGCCCCACCCCTTCAAGGAGCTACATATGCAACGCTTCAATTCTTTAGTAGTATTATACAGTTTGTGACCTATACTAGGAATATACTAGTCTTGTACTAGACTCCTACTAGACCAAGAAGGGGGCGAAAATACCCTTAAGTAGACTTATACTAGACCATGAAGAGGACGAACGAGCGGAGCGAGTGAGTCCCCCAAAGCAATTGAACTAGACTCCTACTAGACCAAGAAGGGGGCGAAAATATCCTTAAGTAGACTTATACTAGACCATGAAGAGGACGAACGAGCGGGAACGAGTGAGTCCCCCAAAAGCAATTAACCTAAAACACTCTAAAGTAGAAATATACTAGATCAAGAAAGGAATTGACCAAAAGCTATCAGCCTAGAGCAGACTTATACAGTGAGCCCTCCAAAAGCCATTAGCCAAAAATATTCTAAAGTAGGCTTATACTAGACCACGAAGGGGGCGAACGAGCGGAGCATGCTACCTTATAGAAGACATGAAACATGATCTTTATTCATTTGGCTACGCCAGAAAATCTTATTTTTATTTATTTAATATTGCAACTCATCTTTTGGACTCCAGTGAAAACCTCACGAAAGGACAGCAGACATGAAACATGATCTTCTTCTATTTGGATCCGTCAGAAGAATTTTTCCCCACTCACTGCCTCAATTATGCTCGACCAGTGTAGCAATAATGGTCAAATTGACGCAATTTCGTCGTCCGTTACCAGTCTTTCACCAATAAATGACGTATAATGGGCCTAAATTAGGTTGACTTCAATCTATAATATCGGGAAGTGACTCAATTTCGACGTTTTGAGTCAACTTCCCGTCACTTTGGGTCGATTTACGGTCCGACACCGCAAGTCGTCGTCAAAATAGCGAGTTGATTTAGAGTCAACACCGTTCATCATTTTTCAATATAATATCAAAAATATTAAAAAATGATCTCGAACTGTAACTTTATTGAGGACAGAATTTCCGATAAGCGTTATCATGTGGTTATTGTCTCCTGTTATAATATCTGACGTCGTAGAACAGTTTCCATGAAACTTACAGAATCATAATTCAATACATCTTATAACTTCCACGACTTTTGACGCTAAGATTCCTCCAAGCAGCGCCCATGTACTGCAACTCGTCAAACTATACACAGAAACTACAGCACTTTGAGAGTCTGCATTGAAAACTACACAATCTAAAGTCCTAATGTAACCAAAGGTATAACATTAATAATTAAAATATTGCAGATGTAAACTCAATCGACGTCCGAAAACCCTGCGCTCACTTTATGCGGATGTGCCGAATACGAAATTGCAATCAATTCGAAGGAGACTGCGGGCGTTGAAAATTCGGAAGTACGAATCAACGGCCTACTCATATCGCGCGCAATTTTTCACACTAACGATAATTTAAACGATATTGAATTTCCTGCCTTCACTTTATCTAGCTAGCTTAGACTACAACGCGCTTAAAGGGGAATACGTCGCAAATCAAATAAAAAGGAAAATCTGACATCCATAAGCGAGCGTACTACAAATTTCTTCGTCGCTATATTTTATTATCTACTCCGAAACTCTCATTCAGTACTCTACGCTTGGTTGCACCATGTAGACGCGTGTTTTTAACCGTACACTTTTTCCTCAGATATATACACGCGGCAGATTGCATTGAAGCCTATACCGTATGTACAGTTTTAGCAGGCGAAAAAATTTTCGATTACTGCTAAAAAAAACATATACATACAGTATTATATCATTCTTTTCAAGCAGACCACCACGTCATATATTTTCCAGCGACACGTAATTAAGAGCATAGTATATAAACTTTCTTGTTGATTTATAGTGAAAAAATTTTAGCTACACTTTAGCATCCTCTTGTATACGGTAAAATATCTACATATCAAGGAAGTGCACGATTTCGTACAAGCAGCTGATTTTTTGGATCAATTTTTATCGACAAAAAAGTGTTATCGATTCGTAGAGGTTGACTTTTTTCGACTCGATAGCAGAATTTTTATTTCAGAAGTCCCTAGTGATTTGAAGTCAATAACCGTGACAAGGGGAGTGAGGAGATGAGATAATTCATGAGTTTTTGATGATTTGAATGGATAAAGTCTTCGTGAATTTATGATCATCAAGCATCAACTCTTCAAGTTGTGAACGTTTTTCAAAAACGATCATGTTCGGTTATAAGTTTTGAAGAAGAAAAATTGTTTTTTATCAAGTTACTTGCGACGCTGCGTCGTATTGTCGCAAGTGATAGTTTTATTCACATCTTACTTCTCAGATGACGACTTGATCAAAACCTTCTGATGACGTCACGTTCTCCATAAGATATTCTCTTGAGCCGGGAATACATCGGAGGCAAATGCCGGACGAGGTCTCGAACTGCCTCGCTTCTCATGAAGTGGGTCCGCGGCATGAGGCAGCACGAGGCAACACGTGCGTACATACAGAGGCATGTTCGGAGCTGCCTCACTTTGATGGACCGACAACGATCGGATCGCATCCGCACGAGGCAAACTGAGGCATTTTGTGTGCTATCCTAATTTGCCAAAACGGCCTCGGGTTGCCTCTGCCTCGAGTGTATTCTCGGCTCAATACTAAAACAATTTTATCATTTCATCACTTCACTTACTGACTAACCTAATAATTATATTCTTCTATTTTTCCAAGTTTTGAAATTTCTTACTACAATATTTGAAAATTTTCCGACTTTTCAGGTCATGCAGGCACCCTAATTATTGAATTCTGGAGCGAAAAACAAACTCAATTTGAACAAGATGAAAGCCACAGCACTTCCAGCCATGAATCAATCATAGACTTCAAATGTACATTTCACTAGGTGACTCATTGGCTCAGAACTTCACATTTTTCAAGTCCCTAAAGTAGGTCAAGGCCACGACTATTTTATGACTTCATAGGAACGTTAATATTCGAGCCTAGTTTGTGCTTGTAGAGTCTAGACTTGGTTACAAGGTTACTTTGGCCGCAGAATATACTAATATTCTAACCTAGTAAGGTTTACACTTCCTTCCCGCACCTATTTTTTTAGCCTATTTGCTAGCGTAGTGCTCTACCACAAGCTGAAGTGTTTTGAGCCCATGGCCGGCCGGCGAACTTTCGATCAGCTGTAGCGCAAACCCGATCATGGTGGCAAAATACCTCATTTCGTCGTGCAGTTGATCGTCCGAAGGCCATGGTATTATCCCTTGGCGACGCTGAATAATTTTAGAAGGGTTAAATAAGCTGTAGTTGGTTTCGGCCATTTATAAATGACGGCCACGTTGCAACTCCTTAAAGCCATAGTTATTGTTCTTTTGGATCAAACAGTGAATGAGGTCTTTTGCCACCATGGCTGGATTCGCGGTACGAATCGGAGTAAAGCTGATGATTGTAATTTGCTAGCTTCTCGTATTGATTTTGTCAACGTTTTTCTTCGGGTGCGCCAACATCTCGCCAATTGTACAAGATTTGTTCGGGGACATATTTTTGGTAATTTGACTTCTCTGCGTAAGCATTTTGGGCCGTAGTGACACAATCAGATACAACTATGATACATTGAGAGGTATGAACGTCGGTTGAAGAGGTCTCGCTTTGCAGTTCTTAATTATAAATTTCACTCAACTGTTTTTGTATGAAATTTTTTCTCTCCTGTTCTAACCTATCATGTGAGCTTTGCATCCTTACCCGTGTTCTACTTTTACATCACTCTGAATGGCCCAGTAAACTTCCAAGGTTGGAATGCGGCCAAAAGTGATCGCCAGTATGACGAACATGCAGTAAGAGAGCTAGAGCATGTGCTGTATCGAGATATTGTATCGCGCACTTTCGGGTTATATGAGTGACCTAAGCTGGTAGTTTTGACCTGCTAAACCTCTAGAATGTTAGTCTAACTTGTTCTTGACCCAGTATCTATACAAACTAGGATGGCTTCTTGTACCGGACGGCCACTGTGGTGTTAAACTGAAATATGTTTTTGGGTGTCCTTGCGGTTGTTGGGGTACTGAACATGAGTGCTGAGGGTGAAGATAGTGTGGTACTAGCTGCGACTGTGTTCTCTTCGCTGTCTGCATTTGGCGGCGTTCGGTGGTGTCGTGGTTTGGTAGTGAATTGCTACTGGGGAGCTGTAGAAAACTCCCAGGCTGATTGAATCGTAGGGAAGGAGCCCCTATTCATTAAATTAAAAAACCACTGGTTTCCTGGCAGTTTAGGGCATGGGCTAAGAGGGTAAGTAAAGAACAACCCCGACAGAAAACCGTCAACTGGTGTAGGCAGTCACACCACCATATCCATGTATGCGGTTACGTATTGCTTTCATAGCTTTCATGTCCTATTGGTGAAGGACGGCGTATTCACGTCCCATTCCGCTCTCTTCCTTGCCCTAGCGGAGTTCCCGCCAAGGAAAACTCTGATGATGAAAACCCGGCCATAGCCGTAAGTTGTGCGCCTCTCTTCGTGAGGGCCAAGTAGCCTGCGGGGAAAGTATGGTTCTGCAAGATGATCGGGAAAGGCGGACATTTCACACTGCAACTTTTCTGTTTTAAATGAGAGTGATCAAGGACAATAATATTGGTCCCGATTCAGATGCGGTAAACCAATAGCCCGCGATATGGCCAATACAGCCGATTAAGATGACTCATACGACGATGTGTTTGGACGATAAGAGAAAGTGACGAGGCCGTCTTCTCTTGAACTGAACCCACACGAAGTCTACTACGAACGTGGAAATGAACCATCACCAGAGTTCTTCGCGATTCAAAGAGAAGGCGAGAATCGACGCAGAGTTTCATTTGATCAAATTCTGATGCTCGGCGTTATTCCCCCCCCCTCTCCAGATCTTCCTGGAAGAGAACTGCGAAAAGGTCAAGGTTGAACAGCTGAAGAAGGCAATTGCTGAAAGGGACGTGAAGATAGCCCAGGCATAAGAGCTCGCTCTATGCCTGCAGGTACAACTGAAGCAACAAAACACTAAGGTTAACCACCAGTGGAAGATGATTCTGCAATAGGCGCAAGCGAAAGGCTTGGCCAAGAACAGGCTCCAAGATCTTCAAATAAAATTCAAAGAGCAACACAACCTCCTAACAAGGGGAATGACCGATCAAGAACATCTCGCTAATGCAGCAACGACAACCGCAGCGATCATTTGCAGAAGAGCAGCTGTGGCCAAAGTCGTCACAAAATCGGCAGTAGCAGCAGCACTGCAACGACCGCAACAGCAGCAGTAACCGCTACGGAGGCAAGTACGACAACAGCTACAACAACAGCCACGGTAGCTCCATTTGGTAAGGCTCCCCAGCAGCATGGACGCAGAAACGCCTAATCCAGAGAAATGAGTTATCTGGAGCCAGGTACAGTGGCGGCGTCGTGATAGAGCTCCTACGCTGCCTGGTGGTGTGAGAAGAAAGCCCCATGTTCAACAGCTACAGCTTCTTAAGAAGGGACGGCCGCCAGGTGGGGTGGGAATAAGGATAATTGTACAGGTAGAAAGAATAAATCCGGCTCCTCGCACACAACCACACCAAAGAAGACTTCAGGAGAAGTGAATGAAGTACGCTGACTTCCTCAAGATGGTCCGCAAGAAATTGTCTCCAGCGAAGTACGGACTTACACAAGTGAAAACAAGATGCACTACCGAGGGAGAAATAATCATTGAGCTGAAAGGTACAGATCCAAACAACCAAAATATTACAGTGCTTGCCACAAAGCGGAAGGAAGCGCTCTACTCTATACGTATACTGGAAAAGTTTGTACTTCAGTTTACTTTACTGAAAACACTCAACGATTCTTCACAAGTTCCAGAAATAGGTCAAGGCTACGCTCATCTTATGACGTCATCAGAGGATTCTAGCCACATATCAGTCCTTACTGTACCACCCGCGCACAGACATTTTTTCATGAGGATGGAGATGGATCATCCACATTCCCAGTATTCGATAAGTATCGTGTTTAAGGGATTCTGGTCTATAACGACCGCATTAATCACAAAGAATCGTTAATCTGAACAAAACAAGCATTATCGTTCCTCAACGAACATGCAAACAATGAAATTTGTCAGACTCAGAGGGGTTCAGCAACCACTCCCCGCGATATCATACTTGTGGGTCGACGTTGCATCCTCACGTTGCCGTATAAGACTGGGTGTGGAGAACATTTTTATTCAACTCTTTCGCCAGGAGAAAAAAGGTTATAAAACAAGAAATATTCCACGACGGTCAGTGCCAACCGCATTTTATATTCTCGCTTTGATATAAAAATAATTTTTTAGTAGTAAAAGTTACACGAAAAACATTCGTTAAAAATAGACATCGCCTGGTCTGATTCGCGGCAACACACCCAGAAATTAATTATGATAATAGTCGGAGGTGGCGTATTTTCTTAATGACTATGCCGTGCACTATATGGTGTAGATACGTATCATATACTCTGGTACAGTATACAGACGTTTAAAACGTTCTCAAAATAAACTATTCGAGTAGTTTGAGCCCGGTGAAGGGGGTTGCGAACGTTGACAAAATTACGTTAATTCGAACGACGAGCAAAACGTGAAACCGTTTTTTGAATTTTACAAATAATTCTCGCTCTCGATCGTAGTACAATCACGCGTGTTTGAATCCGATGACGAGTTTAATTAAAATCACATGTACTGAACACTGCAAACACGTAGATCGGCGAACAGTTTTTCTATTTTATTTTTAACGTAATAATACGAAAAACTTTCATATACGATTTGCATTTTATACGCATTCGATATTATTCAAATCTTCATCGTATCTACAGTCAGTGTGTATTCAATCGGGCGAGGGTCTGATATTTATTCAAAATATACAATAAAATGGATATTGCTTCAGTTGCCCGTCTAAAATTGCGTACTGCACAGCCTCATAAGGCATCGGCTATATTTTCAAATAAGGAATTCGCTCCAGCATGTCTGCTGACGCGAACAAATCGCGTACGATATTCTAATTATTGTTGACTTTGAAGGGTTATTAATTTTTCTCAGTACCGGCAAAATTTCGCTCGAGATTGCACTCTATATAGGTACAGTCTTTCACGTCCGGTAGACGTGTGTGGCGAGAGAGATAAGGGAATTTCCTAGAGCTCAACATGAAAGGAATGTCGAAGTGGCCAATGAATCGTTCGCGAGTAAACAAACTACATTTAATAGATTTTATTGTGTATGAAAAAAGTGTCGAGCGCGCCAGCTGATGAGCGTGAATCGAAAACAGAAAATGTATTTACTATAGCAGAAGCGAAGAACTTTCTTAGAGTCCGCTCGGGGGAAGAGAAGCGTTAATGAATTGAGGATAGTCGGATCTCATTTCCATAAACTAGTAAACAGACTAACCGTCTTTTCACCGCAAAAATTGATTGGAAAATACATCGAATATACGTCGAACAATACAGATACAATCAAACTCACAGTAAATATACCTAGAGCGTTCTATTCTTCGAAGGTTATAACACTGGCTCACCGTCTTACCAGTATCCCTCTCAATGCAAGGAAGAAACGATCTGCCGTATTATCGGTGAATAGACGATATAAATGATGACGAACAAGAGAATAAGATTCAAGAGAAAGAAACTTACGGAACAGAAATGAACGAGCCATAATTTTGTAGAACGAGAAATTCATTGTAGAAATAGACTTGATCAAACAAGTCATAAATTCGCAGGAGAGAGTTTGACCTTGAAAATCGACCTCTTCTCAAGCGCATTCAACACTTGTCTTTAGTTTGATAGCCCGTATCTCAGGGTACTAAAATGTCCCAAACATTGACTATTTGGAATCGGTTCTCTTATCTTGAGGCCAAATGAAACCTGGGTGCTTTGTGCAGTCTTGGAGCGAGCTCTTATGCCTGGGCCATCTTCACGTCCCTTACAGCGATTGCCTTCTTCAGCTGTTTAACCCTGACCTGAAAAACAACGTTCACTTTTCGCATTTTTTCTCCTGGCAGATCGGGAGGGGGGGGGGGGAAGGGCAACGACGCCGAGCGTCAGAATTCTGAGTCGATTTTCACACTCTCTTTGACTCGCGAAGAACTCTGGTGACCATTATTGATTTTTGCATGATTGACACACGAAATACGGCGAGCAATAACCATCATCACAACGAAGTCTTTGGCGGAGGATGGATACGTTTCTTGTTTTCAAATGGTGCATATGACAAGGAAATTTAAGGGTAGGGTATGTCGGGCCCTAGAGGTAGTGACGCGTTGGATCAAGGCGGCCAGACTAGAACTTGCACTAGGTAAGACAAAAGCAATACTATTCATGACCCTTCAAAAGTTTAGTCAACTCACCTTTCGCCTGCAAAGTGCGGAAATTGAGACCAAGAAGAAAATTAAGTATCTGAGCATCTGGTTTGACTCAACGCTGAGCTTCAGACACCATTCCCTGATGATAGCGGGATAGGCAGGCAGGGTAGTGGGATAACTAAGCCGCCTTATGAGGAAACTAGGGGGGCCGAGAGAAGACAGAAGAAGGATCATGATGAGCACCACTACGTTGATCCTCCTATATGGTGCTCCAGGATGGGCCGACTCGATGAAAATACCTTGGTAAAGATCTAACAAAGAGCTGCGCTGAGGTGTGTTAGTGCCTACCACATTGTCTCGACGGAGGCTCTTTGCGTATTAGCACATTCACCACCAATTGAGCTCCTTGATGAGGAGTGAGCGGTGGTGTTTAGAGCAAAAAAGACGATGACGATCAACCGTGAGACTTTACGCGTTAAGCAGGAGGCCGGGCGCTCCTTGCTTAAGAAATAGACAGCAGGGATCGCCCAGAGTGAGCTAGGGGCAAGTGGACAACCCGTGTGTTAATACGCGACCTTGATGAGTGGATGAACCGACACCATGGCCAACTAATATTTCACCTGACACAGGTCTTAAGCGGTCATGGTTGCTTCAACAAGTACCTTCATGAGAAGATGAGGAAAGTTGAGCAGGCAACGTGTTCGCACTGCGACCAAAGGCAGGATAATGGACCAGAGCACATCTTATTTGAGTGCGAGGCATGGAGACGTGAGTGGGACAAGCTTAGTTGGTCTCTTCAAGAGATCAGGGTGGATGAAGAACTTGTTCCGAGTAGCCTGGGATCCACCATTCTAGGTTCTGAAGAACCATGGAACCAGGTGTCTGCATTTGCAGCCACCGTCATGAAGAAGAAGATGGACTGGGAATGGAATAGGCGAATGCAGAACCACGCTATGGCCTTGTGGGGTGTCTGATAAGGTGATAAGAAAAGTACCCATACGAACATTGTATAGAAAGAAGAGGGAATAAATAGTTAGTCAAGAGATAGCCTTCTCGCACGTTCATTTCATAGCGTTCGAGGTCTGAAGGCTTCCCAAAGGCCTACTCGACACCTGTGCACCATCAACATCCAGATGCGCAGGAAGAAGAAGAAGATCATCCCTGAAGAAAGGAGATGATAAAGAGAAGCCAACAGCAATCCAGTATAATTATCTAAGATAATGGTGGTGTTGTTATTGTGCACTCCAGTCTTTTTCTGCGTGTTGGGGGGGGGGGGCACTGGGACTTGGCGGTTGCAAAAGTAGCTTGGAAGTTGCCGCGTAGAAGAGGAGGTTCACCAAGGAGATTCTTCCAACACTGAAGTATATCCAAAAAGGTCGATCCCGGTGCTGGAGGCAACAAAATCAAATGCTTACGCAAGTGGGCCATATTGTAAAACTAAATATTAATTTGTACCTTGTAATAATGCATAAAAAAAAGGCTCTTATCATTTTCATCATCATAATATGCTATTTTGGCAATTGCAATCTGTTTGCCATGAGGCTACATAGAAGCCAAAGGATAGCATATGCTATGTGCTCATGTAGCAGTGTATGTGCATTTACCATGGTATAATTGCCACCAGTTTGCTGCATAACAATATATACGCATAAGAATAACATATGCCATTGCGTAGGATAATCAGGAGTCTACTGTAAAATCGAGTCATTTTCTCCTGTTAATTTACATACAGTTTCTTGGTTTAGCAGCGTCAGTATCTGCCACCCTTCACTCCACAGCATAATTTGAAGTAAGAAAGAATATAGCTCATTCAAATAAAAAGTTACAGTATACCAAGAGAACAGTTGAAATTCTGAAATCAATAAGGGAAACGATTCTTGCGTGACTGAAATTGGAAACGAAAACCTTGAAAACTTTCAAATTATGAGAAACAAAAACATCGAAGCTCCCATTTTGAATAGCACGCAAAGAAAGTAAATACCCGAAGACGCTATATCAAAGTTCTTTTCTTGCCACAATAACTTGGATGAGCCCAGCAAACTTTCGTCCATTGGCATTTTGCGCCAAAAAGTAAAGTACCTTTGACTGATTACCTAATCTTTAAAAATAAAGGATGTAATTATCCAAGTTTGAAAGATTATTACCTAGGTAATGTTCTTCATATTTGTTGAGGATCTATAAAAATCAAGACCCAACCTCTAACTTGGATATAGCTCGTATTTTACTGAAGATCAAGGCGGATAATGGTGAGCAGGATGTTTCTACTTTTGAAAGGTATTTCTAACTAGTAGCTGTGTATGGGCCTACCATTTTTTCTTCTTTTCAATATTGCTCTTTCAGTTAGTATTTATAAATCTAGTATACTGTCTGTAAAGTTGACTAGTTTTGCCAAGCCCGTAACATAAATAGTATAAGCCCAGTTTCCTGGTACAGGTCTAGTAGCTGTTAGAATTAATTTGTTTTTGTGATATACAGTTAACTATTCATTCAATAAGTACTCGATAGAGTGAAAACAAAAACGGTTACAAAAACTGCACTACGGATATTAAGACACACCGAGCGCTTCCGGCTGAAAAGTCACTCTCGAGGTATAGAAAGTGACTGAACCCGAGACTAACAAGAAGAAGTAAAGTCGAAGGAGGTCATGACATTCTCATAGACTGATTCAATCAATATCTCCTTAAGAATATACCTGTGCAACACTGTGACGTCCTTATGATTCCGATGTCGGAAAATTTCGATTTTTTCCAGAGCCGTTCGTTTAAAATACAAAATCTCTCTGTGGAGAAGAATTTCGGACCCGTCTTTAAAGCTATGGCCACTTCTAATCAAGAAATCAGGAAAGGCCGACGCACCCACTTTTCTTGATTCAACAATTAAGCTCCTAACATCTTTATTATGGTACAAAGCGATGGGACGAAGAACATGGCTCAGCTCTGAAGAAAACTTGCCCAGAAACGGAGGCCTAATCCACCGTTTCCCATAATCAGAGGGCCCTCGGGGAAGGGAGGGCAAAACATCTTTTGACAGCCTTCTATGAACCATGAAATCAATGCCCGCACTGATCTGATTCACTCGGGCAAGGTGCTTTATCATCACGAGTTCTTTCTAAAAAGCGGCCTGACTCAGAGGAATCTGAGTCAGGCGATGTATTAGACTATTAAATGTGACTATTTTGTGGGCAACAGGCACAAAGGACGATATGTGGGTAGCAGTATCAGTCGGTGTATCTTCTCGGTAAAACCGAATTCATGGACGCCATCTATTGCATGGTCAAGTCCAAAAAGTTTATAGAAGAGCCACCAAGTTCCAGGGTAAATATGGAAGGGTATTGGCTGTTCAAGCAAGCTAGAAACTCACCAAGGAGCTCCGCAGGACCGGCCCACGCGCACAAAATGTCGTCAACGTACCTGTGCCAATAAAAGACGTGACTCAAAAACATTCTGCTCGAAGAGAATAAATCAAGCTCGAATATGGAAACGAAGACTTCTGAGATAAGAGAACCCAAGGGGGATACAATAGGGATCTCTACCTCCACTGAAACTTCGAAGAATTTTCCATCAAATTTACAGGAGTTGGGCAACAGGCAGACGTTGAAGAGATCAAAAAATTTACCCAATTCCTCACGAGGAGCACCACATTTAACAAGCAAGTCTTCTATCTGTTGGATAGAGGTAGCCTTGGGGATGTTAGAAAACAGCTCAACAATGTTGATTCCGGAGGAAGACATACGTTCTTCACTTTGCTAGCCAAGGAACCCGATTTAAACCAACGATCTGGAAATTTAGCGAGGGAGGTAGGTCGGGGAGGAAACACCGAGAAATTTTCTTTATGCACTTTAGGTAGCCCGTAAAAGAGGGGAGAAACTAGATAAGGTTGATATACTGTACGTGAAGCTGACTAGCTTCCAGTGGACGATCGGATCACTGTGAATTAGGCCCAGTATAGTGAAGGCCAGAGGTTAAAATTTTTCAGTCCCCAAAGTAGGGGATGGTGTAGTAGCGGGTAAGCCCACTATACTGTATAATGGAGGCTCAAGGTCAAACAGTTTCTAAGTCCCTATACTAAGCCTGCCAGAATGAGGGCTCAGTACTGAAGAAGCCTTCTATACTTATCCTGAACTAATTCGCTTGTCTCTCCGAAAGCTAGTCAGCTTCACTATACTAGACATAAAATGAGTTTTCATTTTACTACGGCTGATATACAGTATACTAGGCTTTTACTAACTAAGCTGCAGGCATAGCTCACGTTATACTAGGCCTAATAAGACCGGAGTACTTACAACAGATCATCCAGATCGAGTAGTGAGCTTTCCGAAGCTATCATCTTGAAATATTTTATACTGGACCTATACTAAATACGCAAGTGAACTCCTCAAAAGCCACTAGCTACTTTTTATTCATTTGGCTATGCCAGAATTTTTTTCTTCATTTACTTCAAATACGGTCCAAGTTCTGCTGTAATTTGTTGTATTACGATTTTCCTTTGCATGATTAAGCTTTAAAATGATACCCGATGGGGCAAAATAATGTTTACAACTTTCCAGGGTCGCGGGTTGTTCTATGCCTCAACATTTGGCTGTACAATCATTAAAATTATCAATTTTAAAACCAGTAGCCTAATTTTCAGTTCTGTGTACAAGTTGTAAATTTACAAAGGGTATCTATTAAATTTCGTTTGGAGGTAGGCTAGCTTCATGGTCTTCCACATCAATTGAGAAATAGGAATAAGTCTGCAGAGAACGGCGCAACATCCCTCTCAATCCCCAGGAACATGAATTTCCAATAGATACTCGCAAAAAATTTGCTTCTTTATTCGAATCGAGATTTTCGTTAGAAAGTCCCTCTTGATTTCGAAAACCACAGCGAAGTTGAATTAAAAAAAGGTAACTTGAGATTGGAGTCCTGTATCGTAAGTTTCTAGAACCTATCATACAGACTTCAAAATTGTCTCGATTCTCTTTCTACACCGTCTCTGACGAATGAAGATAACGTCTTTCAAAACACATGTTCTTCTCGTCCGCAGGAAAATTTATTCGCTTTCTCCACGCCTAGTTTCGCGGAAAAATAAGCTGACGATTATACAATCTCGCCTCGAAGAGAAAAAAAAATGATATACTCGAGATTTATTATTGCGTTAACTATTTTCAACTCCCGAGCGTGCACAATGCAATAAAAAGTGCTGTACGACGTACAGGAGGGTACGTGCTGTCAAAAAAGCGATCTTCATTCGGTTTTGAGAAGTCCCGGCGGAAAAGGAACGCAATTTCTCTGAGAAATCAAGATTTTTCCATTTTTTCCTTCCGTAAAGTATACTCGAATATAGGAAACATCGTTCTCGGTTCAAATTCCTGTTACTATAATATCGTTTTCGAAAAAAATTTAACGAAATTCTAACTTTTCTTCCGCGTAGAATTTGTGCAGTTCCAACGAACAAGAAATGTCTGAAGATGATATGAACTCTTTGTTGAATCCTATATTTGAACAGTGCAATGTATTTCGCTGTTGTGGTATTCTAGTTGCATGTTTTCGTTTTTGCGACAATTTTCCACGTCATTACAGACCGTACTGTTTACCTTGCTGTGATATAATTGCGCCCCAAGTATTATGGAGTGAAGAGAGCTGGATTGCACTGGGAAAAGAAGAGCGGTTTCCTTAAATACTTCGAAAACCAACTGAAAAATTGAAAAGAAAAAAAAAAACAGCCATCAATTTTCGATAGAGATTTAGTCCACGTCAATGTATGCGTACTTTCGACCGATAGGGTACTCCGAGAATTTCCTTCACGAGAGTGGCGATTTGTGAAAATTGAATGTTCGAGCAGTGCTGGTTTTCTTGACACGATGCTAAAGCTAGTCTTAATCGTAATGGTAAAGCATGACTCGCTTTATCGATAGCAAGACCAACAAAAGAGTATAGAAATATGGTAGATGTGAGGAAGTAAAACGATTCGAATATACAGGATAATGTGCTCGGATAAATTAGCATATGAAAGTACGAAAACGATTTCATACACTATCGTAAAAAACGACGCAAGATCGTTAGTTTTCCGCGGGAAACGAAGCACCACTAACTCGACTGTGTATACAACAGTACACATCCACACCATTCCACAAACAACACTTCGATCGGAAAAAGACGATGGTTTCACCATCGCGAACACTTTCAGTAGTAACGACCTAGGTTGTTCGAACCAGTCTGATGAGAGTACACTTCTCTACAACGTAAAGAATCTCATTTCTACAAAACTAATACTTGTTGAAGTGATCATCCCTGAAGTGGTCCAGAAGACCGCCCTCTCGAAGCCACAATTGGCTGGAGAGACAGCGGACAACAGACACTCACGAGGTCCAATCTTCGATGGTGAATTTTCTTTGGCCTCAAGAAATTTACAATCCCAGCGAATTTTTTATGCGCCTGTGAGTATATAACAGGAGGGTACTCTTCACGAAGAGCCGACAGAACCTCACCATTGCCGACAGAGTTTTGGGCGGGGAATCCGCTATCCATTTTGTTAGGGGAATTACATCCGCATAAAACGTCCGCGTTCGGGAGTTTCTGTGAACTGCGTGACGTGACGAGTGGGCGCTTTATGACATCATCAATGACCTTGACCTACTTTAGGGATTTGGAAAAATTTCAACTTTCAACCGGGATGCTTTATGAAGTCATCAATGACCTTGACCTTGACCTACTTTAGAGGCTTGGAAAAGTTTCAACTTCCAACCGGGATGCTTTATGAAGTCATCAATGACCTTGACCTTGACCTACTTTAGAGGCTTGGAAAAGTTTCAACTTCCAACCGGGATGCTTTATGACGTCATCAATGACCTTGACCTACTTTAGGGACTTGAAAAAATTTCGATTTTCAGCCTTCATTAGTATACTGAGAAGAGCCCAGCCAACTCATTTTCTGAGGGGGCAATTTAGTGATCAATATTTCTCACATCAACTTTATTTTCGGTCGATTCTGTACTGGAGAAGCGAATTTAAATAGTGTACGTTGCAGTCAATGATCTCAGCAACGATGTAAAATTTCAGTCGCAATTGGACCTCTACTGCTGGAAGATGTGGCGGAAAAATGCAGACGACCTTTTCCCGGACAATATACACATTGCATAGCATAATATGTGATGTAAAAAGGGGCGAGAAGTAGAGTCTCTTCCTGTAACCAACATAAACTGGGTCATTTCATCATAAGTGTAAAACCTATCGAGAAGGCAGGCTAGATCAAATGATCTTGCTCATTCCGGAGGAGTTTACACATAGACATAGCCAGAGGCTACCACCGACCACTCCAGGGATTACTCACGACTGTGATCCCCAGCCTATCCAACCAGGAAAGAACCGCAGAGCCAGCTCAGTCGAAAAGCGCGAGCACTCATCTGAAGGGTGGGATAACCCAATACTAGACCACTGATCCAGTTTCGGTGTCACTTTTACAAATCACTCAGGCTATGAAAATCTTTTTTACAAGAGGAGGTTAATGTCGTACGCTGATGAAAGCTCTACTCCTTTCCAGACTCGAGGAACAGTCTGTCGTTAATAATATCCATCCTTTCAACAGGGGGTAGAAGAAGATACGCTCTTCGGTAGCGTCATCTAAGTAAGAAAGATAACTTGAGCCGTACGGGTGCAACAAAAATTAAACTTACAATGATTGGAAGTCCAATCGAACAGATCTAAAAGGGTCAAGAAAATGGAACTGCTAAAGAATTTAGGGAAAACAAAGGCCGAAAAGGGGATACGTACATCTAGTTCAGAGATTGCTTGACGACGTTCGAAGACTAACGATTCGCTAGTAGGTACTTCACTAGACCAAGGATTAAAGAACTGCTCAACGAGCGAGAAAGATGAAAAGTACATGAGACATACACTCGATAGCTAAACTGTACATTCGAAATGAAAGGTAACGATTCGCCTTTCAGTCGAAGTACCGTGAACCAGCGATCTAAAATAAAATAATTTAAAGAGCAAGATAGCAAACTTATTTTGATGGAAAACGCTATCAATTCGTCCATTCGTCTCTGTTCAGCTTTCTGGTCGTTGTCGATATTGAAGCAGTGCGGAACGTGCATTACGCTCAAAAAAATTCGATAGATAAAATTTCACTCGTCGACCCACGTAGATCTGAGCGCTGCTGGATCAAGATGTGTTCCTCTTGAAGCCGATAAAAAAAAATTTATACTGAACTCGATCACGACTCGCAAACAGTCTCGAACACATTTACTAAGAGTGCCGGATCGACGGCAATTCAGATAAATGAACACTATTCGACATATCCGATAGTTAGGCGCGCTCATCAAAATTACCAGCACGTCGATCACAATAAAATTAGACGAAAATCTCGGCCGAAATAAACGAAAATTTTATGTGCGCTTTTGATGAAAAAAAATGTAGCTACCGACTTCTGAGGGCAAACTCGAAACTGTCTCTGAACACGTTTTCACGTCCCGGAATCACACGCAAAAAGCATCCGCGATGTCAACGGGCGAACTTGCCACTCTCGAGCTCATCTTGGGCAAAACCCATCACCGAGAAGGATTACACACGAAAAGACGCAAGGAATAATTCAAAGAAAGAGAACTAAAAAGAGGGAGAAAGAGAAGAGGAGAGGAAGTTAGATAACTTTTGACGATAAGGATAAGAGACGAGAGGGGAATATCTCGATAAAGTACGGAGCATATAAGCCACTGAAGTCGACACACGTCGCACACACCTAATCGTCTGCAAAACGGTCGTTATTTCACAAGCCCAACTCACGCAGTGTTCAATATAATGTTCATAAACTGAAACAAAACCCAGGAATAATTTGTTGATATACATTATACAACCCATAAATGTAAAATATTTTCACTGTTCTCGTCATAAAATGGTCGTTTCATCCCTTCGTCAGTTTTGGGTTATAAAAGGATTCAATTTCGAAGTTGAATCAATCATCCATGGGTGCGTAATTATGTCAGAACCAAAGAGAATCCTGCTGATTTATTGACAAGAGGTATTCCAGCTTGTTCCTCCGTCGATAATGAATTTTCGATACATGGTCTCGAATGGTTGAGAAGCGAAGAAATCGTTCCTCCAAGTGATAACAGTGCTTTCGTATTAGAAGAAATGAGCAAGATTTTGGTCCACTCGCGTTGTGTTTGTACTTTATCCGCGATCGGTGCGTCAGATTGCCCGATACTCGGATTTTTTCCAAGCTCGTCTCTATAGTTTCGCGAATGCTTCATTTTATAGATCGCGTTTCCTCAAGGTCGGTGAATCCTGATGTTCAAATTTCTCGCACTATTTCTCGTATTTGTCGTATTTCTCAATTGTCTTGGTTTCAGGTACAGTTGGGATGCTGGAAAAAAGTAGTACAATTCCAGAGAAGAGTCCACTGCTCGTTTTGGACCGTTTAGAGTGCTCCGCGTCGGTGGGAGATTACGAAAGGCAAATTCATCTTATGCATTCAAGTATCCAATCATTCTTTAAAAGAAGTCAGTCCTCGCATCCCTCCTCGTCCGTCATACTCATGAGAGATACTTTTCATGCGTCACGCGCCTTCAATCTCACTCACGCTCAAAGTCACTACTGGATCATCGGAGGCGCTCCCAAGTTAACAAAAAAGATCCTCAATCAATGTGTTTGGTGTACTCGAATGAGAGGGGAAACCATGAAGCAGATCATGGGAGAATTTCCACAAGAGCGGACTATAATTTCGCGCTCTTTTGCCCATATTGGTGTAGACTTCGGTGGTCCCTTCTTAGTAAGGTGTACTAACCACCAGACTGTCAAATTTGTGAAACATTACGCCGCCTTTTTCGTCTGTTTGGTACTCGGGGCGGTACACATTGAAGTTGTATCTGAACTATCTACACTAGCTTTTGTCTTCGCACTTCAGAGGTTTTCGGCTCGTCGAGGAATTTCGAATACCTTATATTGTGCACCGACAATGGTACTAATTTTGTTGGTAGCAGTAACGTCATTGAGAAGCACTGTCGAGACCTAATATTGTATGGAAGTTCATCACCAAACGCGTCCCTCATCAAGGTGGAATATGGAAATCGTCCGTGAAAGCCGGAAAAAAGTATCTGGTCAATGCAACTCGAGGCCTAGTGTTAAACGTCGGGCAATTTACGACCATTTTCACCGTCGTCGAAAGCATCATGAATTCTCGCCCCCTATATCGCCGGGGTACCCCGGATTCCAACCAATTGGACGTAGTCACGTCAGGGCACTTCCTGGTAGCAGCTAATTCGCTGGATTCGGCTCAGCCCAAAACTCATAGTGTCTCGTTGACTGATAGACTGAGTTACCAAAATCTTTTTTCTACTCCAATGTGCGTTCTACCACAATTTGTGTACTGCAGTGTGCGTTCTACCGTAATATTGCGTTCTGGCAGAGTGATATGTAATTTGACCCTCTGCGAGATTATGAAGCTTGTATTCCTGTTTGTTCTGGAAGTTCCTCTCAGACAGGCAGCCACCCTGACGAGCAAATGGAAGAACACCGTAACCGATTGGTATAACATGTGCTGTGAGGTATGTACCACTGTCATTTCGAGGAAAGAGAAGATGATCGGCACCCAGGATGACCCAGTCCAAATAGATGAGGCCCGATTTGCTGGGAAGCGGAAGTACAATCGCGGTCGCCTACTGGCAGGCGATGTGCCCCCCGAGAGCGAAGATGACGAAGCAGTTGTTGGCAATAATCGGAACCATGGCGCCAGAGTTGATGGACCAAGGGTCTTAAGACTCCGGCAAGGTAATGACTGCCGCTATTTCTAAGTTCAACGCCGCGACAAAGCGACGTTTCTGCCAATTATTAAGCGCACTTCACTGTCAATCACCAAGAGAACTACGTTGATCCAGACACAGGTGCGCACACCCAAGCTGTGGAATGCTCATGGTTGGATGCAAAGCTTTCCATCATGAAGATAAAGAGAGGCGTCCCTCTTCATCATCTTCAATCGCACCTAGACCATTACTGCTGGCAGATGTGGCGGAAAGATGAGAATGACCAATTCCTAGCCTTTCTAACAGACATCAGGACAACGTACACCTAATTGAACGTTCACATTCATTTTGGACGATACCTAATTGAAGGTTAATTCATTCTCGACAAACCTTATTGGAAGTTCATTTTCGGGAGACGAGTAAGGTGACCTCCTCGTGGTGTCTCCTGGGTAACGCTAACAACCTTACGGTAGAACGCACACCGAAGTAGTAGGTAGGAAACACGAACACCTAGGTAGTACACATTTGACAATAGAACGCACACTATACCGGCACCGATCCTTCAGCAGAGTTACCTATCACTCTTCCAGAGAAGAGTTAAGTGGAAGACCGAGTTGCCCAGTCTTCAAGTTGGCGACGTAGTCCTGTTGAAAGATGAGGCTCCTTCGTTACAGTGGGCGATGGGGCTAGTCATCAATGTGTTCGAGGATAAGATGGGCCATGTAAGGACAGTGACGGTCAGGAGGAGAAATTCCTAGTTCCGACAACAAAGAATTAACAAATTTTCAAATACGCGGTGCTGCCGTAGATACAAATTTTATTTGAGTGACCTAACGTTTTGAAGCGACACACCTCTTTTAACTTCCGCAACTGTAACTATACTGATACTGAAGAAGAAATAATAATCGAAAGTTCCAAGAGAAAGTGAAATAAAAATGAAACATAGAAAAGGCTCAACTTCGAGATAGAAAACCGACATTTTGAAGACATTCATTGACGTGAAGGGCAATTTTTAGATGATCTATGCGTTCATAAATCTCATCTTGTTAGGTATGACAAGCGAAATAAAATTCTGAAAACATATTTGTACTCGGTTCAAAAACGATTGCGATAATTTCGTTTTAAATGTTCGAATTCAGCACAACGCGCACATTTTTGATGAAGTGCTTTCAATTTAGTTTTATTAGACGTTGCGATGAAAGAAACTGGGCGAAAATATAGCGCGAAATAAGAAGGAACCTATTATTAAAACCATAACCTACGCTAACTCGTTATGTACTAATAAACTCGTAAACCACTTTTTCACACACTAATGCTCGTACAATGGATTATATTGTTTTGAGCATTTATTTTTTCCTCTTTCTCTACCACGCATGCCGCCCTCTAACGATGACCACAAGGAAAGCATCGATTTCATCTTTCAAAATTGAAAATATAGTAGGTACATAAAACAGTCGAGCCTCGTTTTAGAGATTCCAAAGACGAAAGAAATACCGAGAAATATTAGCAATAGAAATTTGAGCCTTAAGTCTTGACTATTTTGGTTCGTAATACTTTGCTTGATTAAGAGGAGGTCAACCTCACCATCTCCCGCTGCTCTAAAAAATCAGTTCGTAGTCTCGACCAAATTACCCCCACTATGCTGCAAAAACTTCTCTGACATCTCACCTCACTCCTAAATTCAATTCTTTCCTTCACTTCCTTCCCCAATAACTGGAAAACAGTCTCGATCATACCAATCCTAAAACCTTTCAAAGATCATCCATATGCCTACTATAATACCGACCCATATCACTACTAAGCACTCTTCGTTCACTTCACTCATTGGTCTAATCTCAAATTACACTCAAACAAGCTAGCCCAAATTAAAAATATTCCCATTCCACGGGACTGTTCAAATCTGGCGACACGCAGAGAAGAAATTTGACCTGCTTCCAAGAAAGGGACTTGAGCGTCCAAATATCAAGCTGGAGATAAGGGTCTTCCACAAGACGCAAGAAGACCCGTAGCTCCAGCTTGATATTTGAACGCTCAAATTACTTCCTTGGAACCAGGTCACCAATAGTCATAACTCGTCTCAGAATCAGCCACACCAGACTCACACACACCCATCTAATTTCTCATCTAGTCATCTTATACTTCTTTCATGCCCTCATTCCAAATCCAACCCCTATTCCCTATCTGTTCAACACCTCTTCTACTGCCCCAACTGAACCCAACTCCGCAATTTCTCTACAACCCCTTACAACCACACAGAGGCTTTATCAGATGACCTTCCCTTCATCCTCAATATATTCAACTTTCTATAACAAGCCAAATTTCTCCCACACATCTGAACACAATTTTGCCGAGCTCGTAGCCCTGATAGCAAGCTGCTAGCAGCTCCTAAATTAAAATGAATAAAAGAGAAAAGGGCCATTGGTCAAGAACTGAGACTTGTCTGTTTCGCGAACTGTGATAGTCAATATTATTTTCTCGTCCAAAATGAAGTATTAAAACTGATTCTTACTATCAAAAAATTTCATTAAGCAAACTATTAGAAAGTTTCCCAGCCAAATACTTGCACAATTCTTGAAGTTAGGCTACTTAATATCGAAAGAATCCAGCAATCAAAAACTTGAGTCACCATGAACTTTCTTAACACGAAAAAATGTTCATTCACGAAAAAACTGTCGCAGTAGGATTATTCTTACGAGTTGACACAAAATCACCTCTTTCCTTTTCAAATACTAAATAAAAGAAGAAGAACAAAGTACACAATCAAATTGAATGACAGCGAAATCTCTATTATAAAAGTAACTTCCGCATTTCAAGCAAGAATGACAAAATTATAAATCTATCTCATATCCATTCATTAGCCTAAAAAGATCCAACGATGTCTACAAGAACGAAAGTTTTTCTTTTTTCTCTCTGAAAACTTTTCATTCTCAGTGAGAAGTAAAAAATCCAGTTCCGGCGAACGGATGGAAATGGATCCGGTCTGTAATTACCAAACTAGGGCACATTTCTGAATTTCTGAAGGGTCGCTGAGTGACAAGAAATTCGAGTTATATTTCGCCAAACAGAAACGTACAACATTCTTAAGGTATTTCACGGTCGAGAAAACTTTGAGTCGCCTGATTTTTATTATTTGTCTTTTTGATTGCACTTAAGAGATGGATGCGTACTTTTATACGATACATTAAACATGGATCACGATAATTAGAAAGTGAAACTGAGATTTGAAGACGACTTCCTCTATTCACTGCGTTTACGCTTCACTATGTTTTTTTTTTCGCGCTTCCTTGGTTCATCTTCTTTTTTAAATTAGATACTACCACTACTTCAGCCTTTCCTCTTCTGTTGTAATCCAATAGACGCAATCTGAGCCCCGCTCTCGGAACGCTCGAGTCAATATGTAAAATTTTTGAGGTACTCGGCTTCTAGTTCGGGTTTAAATTTCCAAACAAGCTAAACTCATACACCTCGAGCGAATTGCCGCACTCGACAAGAATAGAAACAATTAAGAGGATAAACAGAAGATCTAAAACGTAAACAGATACTATAATAATATTGTGTACGAACCGAATGATTGTTAATTTTTCCGAGGAGGAAGTTTTTAATGACGCCTTCGACGTGTTATGTAGAAGAAAAATTAAAGCGTTCACACGGTAAATCTCTTTGACAAGTCTTAAATACCGCTGAGACACAAACGAAAAAAAAGAAACTGTCGTCTTAGTCGCTGCATTCGTTGACGTTTTACGAGATTTGAATATAAAATCAGCTTGTACGTACAGTGTTTATCTTACTAGATTTAATAGCGTCGAAGATTGGCTTGTAAAATGAAGAGTATATACGAAATAGACGTAAAATTGAACGTTTTCCATCTTTTCGAATATACGAGTAACTAATTTATTTATCTTTAGTAAATGATTTTGCGCAATGATACTCCGAAGTATAGCGCGTCTTTGATATTTTTATGCGTTCATCGAATACCCGACGTCAAATAGGAACTAACATTTTGAATGGAAATTTTTTTTCCTTTCTACACGATATCGAGTAGGAAAAAAGTCGATCAGCCTAAAAGAGCTAATAGAACTTCTTGTACTTTCGAGGTAAACATTGTAAACAGCTCCAGGTTTTTCGCGATATACAGTATACCGAGAGGCTCTGTTTGAATAACGAACGAGGCTTTTCATCGAGGTTGATGAACATTTGTTTCATCGTAGTTCAAACTTGGAAAAACGGCTTCCTGAAGATACTGTCAAAGAATTTGAGGCACTTATAACCTTTTGCCTAAAAGATAATATCTATCTTTTCTTAGGCAAAACATATCGATTTCCAGATGGCCTCTTAATGGGCGGATCGCTCTCCACCCTAGTCGTGGCAATATCCATGACCCACATGGAGGAGAAACTCCAATCAACTAGTTCTAATGCACTTCTCCAGGTACATTGATGACGTAGGAATCTGGAGTGGTTCTGACTATGAACTACACCAATTCCTTAGTAGTATGAAAAATTTCCATGCAGCCATGGATTTCACTTTGGAAATTGGCGGCGATGCGCTAAAGTACCTCGACCTCCATCTTCGTCTTGTTCCCATCCCTTCTGGCCAAACGATGGATTTTCAGATTTACAGGAAAGCTACATTCACTGGTGTCTCCATAAGTAACAACTCGCTATATCCCCGAGTACACAAGGTGGCTGTTTTCAACCATGCCATCCACCGGCTTTTCCACCTCAGATCGCACACGATGGATCCGCCTACCATTCTTGGGAAATGACTCTTATGTTGAAAAATTATAATTACGAAGTAGGTTTTTACCCCCTCCTTACTCTAAACAACCTCATCAATTTGAAAGACAAGATACCACCGCAAAAAAACGCTCTCAGTTCAAAATCAGTCGGGCAATTGAGTCTGCAATAGATTTGACACCCATTCCCCGCAAAGTTCGAGTCGCGTCAATGAGAAGGACAATAAGGCGAAGCCAATTCAAATGGTGTATCGGTCGTCAGGTAACCGCGCCAACCTAAGGATGACCCTTCTACTCCAATGAGTCCATACGTCATTAGAATGCATAACGCTTCAGCCTCAAACATTGTAAAGCAATCGCGTTCTTTCCGAGTTTGACACGTTTGCCCCGAGTAATTTTCTAGGATAAAATGTCTCACGTACATGTTTTTCTTTGAAGATAAAAGGAAACGCGAACGTAGGGTAATTTCTCAAAGGAAATTTTGTGTATTGCTTCTTTTAGCAATTAAACAAAATTAAAAACAGACGACCTTTCCAGTCAAATTAGGAACGTTCGTTAAAAAGTTCGTTCGAACTGATGGCGCATTTTGTTAAACGCGCACACGATGACAAAAACGAAACGAATTTTGAAACTGAACTCGAAATTAGTCTGCCGCAGGTGATGAAGTGTGATGAGGCAACAACGGACATACTTTTTCGGATGTTGGAGTTTTATCCTAGAAAGTATACCTCGACTGGATCTGCGAGTCTACAAAATAACGCGATAAGATTACCGGTGCGTTAAGTGCGAATTAAGATAATACTCTCATTTTAAATCGCGTCGCCCGCTCTCTGAGTGCAGCTGATGATGGTGCTTTATTGTTGCCAGAATGCGACATAATCGTTATTAGCGTTCGTTACATTTATACTACACACCTTAGGTATAGTTTTTTTGAAACGAGGTCGTCGTCCGAGTTTTCCTTTGATTTACAGAAACTTTCGTTCCACTGTAGTTCGATGGCTAGCGGCCAAATTGGAATTGTGATAAATTCGATTTTTACTCTGTCACTATTACGTCTGGACGGAATCATAACAAAAGTACTTAGATGAAGATAAATTGTGCGAGTGCGTATACAAACGCGTATGAAACGAATATATTAATTATCAAGCGAACATAAACTTTAAGTACGCGAAACATATTTTTAAAAATGATCGAATAATCAGCTCAGACAAATGGTAATAATGTACGCTACGCTATTTGGACCGGGGCCCTGCAGCTTCTCGCTCGTAAAATATTCGTGCGTTTCTCGTGCACGAATACAATGACAGAAGAAACAGAATGAAAATTATGTACTGGAAATTGTCCTCAGGGGGGAATACGAGCGCCGCGTAGTATTTTCAGTATTTCTGAAGATGATCATTTACACAACCATGTTTTTGATCTGTTTAGGCATTCTCAAATATTTTATAAGGTATTCTCAATTGGTATAAAATTACCTACTTTTTTGCCGAATTTTTAGATCGGTGATTTGAATCCCGTGTTGAGTCTGAGTTTTCTTACTGTCAGAAATTCGGTTTAAAGGATGCAAACTTATCTTCAGCTTTGATCCTTTGCTCTTTTGAGGCTGTCGGTTCATCCCCGAGCATACCTAGGCTACCTCTATACAACGAATGAAGAGTTAGAGGAATTTATTTTCTCATGTCTAAGTTTGAACTTGTTCCTCTCTCCTCGAGCCAAGAGCTGTTGAATTCTGTATAATATTTATTCATTTATTTAATATTACTTATTTTTAAGTGGTGTCGACAACGGTCCAATGACCAATTACAGCCGGCACCACTTCTTATAGTTGATAAACATACTACAAAACAAAACAAAATTCCAAGTTCCAAAGAAAAAAAAAAAAAAAAATACTCTTCTACACACACTCACACTAGGGCAGTAGGTAGCCAAACATGAAACGGAGAACAAGCAATAACAAAGTTTTTATTAGATTTTTATTGTTTTATTTTATAAGGGCCTTCATTAGAGTCTTAAATCTGTTTCGTTTGAGAAAAAAATATCGATTTCAGGATGATTCTTCGCTACCCCGTTGTACAGTTTCTGAACCCGTTGTATTACTGAGACTTCCGAAGCATTAGTTCTTGATGGGCAAACCCAGAAAGTACGCTGAGACCGACTACCCAGCCTTGGGACAGATGTATTCACGCCCGCCAGTAGGTCACTGTCCAAAATACACCCATTCAATATATCGTACAAAAAGAGAAGGAGGGAGATCCCATTCTGCCGATTACAGACTGGGTTTGAAACCCTCTCAGGAGTTCCTCATACCCAATATCCAATGGATAATAAAGGAATCTATATTAATAAAGCGCAAGCGAAAAACAAAAACCGTCGTTCGTCGCTACAAAAACCGTGGACAACCCGATTCAGCGTCTGTCGGCGTGTCGGGAATCCTCGTTCATGTTTGGCGGGCTAGCAGAAAACGGTATCAGGAGAATTCACTGCGAATAATTGGCCGCGAGAATATTCACCGCAAGGAAATTCACCGCTGCTGAAGTTCACCGCGGGAAAATTTGCCGCAGAGACAGGGTTAAATTCACCGCGGTGAAAAATAATTTACTACGCTGAAAAAAAAAAAAGTTGAGCTTATAAAACACACTAACTTTGTACTATAATTTCAACTTATTCTTTTTGGTACCTACATATTTCAGCGCCATTTCATACAAAATTGAACCAAAGAAAAAAGTAAAACAGCTAGCAGCTTTTATTCTTTTGCATGTATTTTGGAACGGATGTGACATAGGTGATGGATTTGGCATTGGTGACCTTTCATATTAATCGATTTTATTGTATCATTTACAACAACTTGAGTAGTGGGTTACTGCTTCAATAGTAACAACGCCCTTACGCTGATTTTTTTTTTTTTGGAAGACGGGCAAGTTGACCTCCACGCGGTGTCTTCTGGGTAACGCTAACAGACTCACACAGCTGAAGATAACTAATGGGGGATGGGGGGGGGGAATTATAATTTGGTGAATTTTCTCGCGGTCAATTTTCAACCAAGGCCAATTTCATCTGCGGTGAATTACTTGCGGCAAATTTTCATGCAGCAAATTGTCATGGAATCCAGAAAACTGTTTGACAAGAGACAAGCGACAACGACGGTTGATGGTTGGGTGAAGGGAGAGAGACTCGTCACTGACCAAACAAATTATGAGCAGTGCCCGAAGGATGTATGTTTCCTCGCGCTGCGCTTTCTGGCTTTCTTTGTGAAATGGTGAACCAATTTTGGCTATTTGCTCAAGATATAGAGACTTGAAGATTTGAGACAAAATTTAAAACTACAGTAATTAATAATATGCATTGTGTTGAGGGCACTTGACTGGTATTGTGAATTTGATTGAAGTATTGTTTTCATCAATTCAATGTCCATTCCTTATTTTTCTTTTTTTTTGTTTAGCGCGTATTTGAAAGGCGGTAGTTCATGCAGGAGAATTGAGTTCACTGATATAGGTTTCTTTGTAAGCGGAAAAAATCTGGCGACTCAGAAAATTCACTGATAAACTAATGTGATGCTGCTTAGTTTGTTCCATGACGTATTTATAATTTTACGGTAATTGTTGAAATTTTTTGCTAAGTACTTGAGAGGTCTTATGTAGACAACACAATTCTGACAGATTCAGATTTATCTCCATAAGTATTTTTATTTTACAGGTTTGAATTTTCAGCACTATATTTTGTAAGCATATTATTTTCTGATGAATTTTTCCCAATCTGTAAACTGTTTGAATTCTTTCAATTTAATACGTACCAAGTCCAAGAGATTTTTCAACAATCCATGATTTTTTTTTTCAAAGTAAACTGATCGTTCATCATTTTCAGGGGTGCTATCATCAGAGCCTGTGTGGAAGCTGTGAGTAACAAATTGTCAATGTAAACTAGTGCATATTTTCAGACGTTTGTGAGAAATAGTCTATAAAGCAATGATTGTAATTAGATCTTGAACAAAGCCAACGTTTATAGTGAAACAAGCAACCAAAGTGAAACTTATTTTAAAATAGTGTTTGGTCAAGGTTTACCAACAGGTATAACATTTTTTTTTCTTTTTAAATACAACCAAAGAAGACCTCATTTTAAAATAAGGTTTGGTTAAAGTTTAGCAATATGTTTTTTTTTTTTTTTTTAGAAATGTTTAGAAATGCAACCAGACTAGAACTTATCTAAGAATAGGGTTTGGTTAAAGTTTAGCAATATGGTTTTTTTAAATGCAACTGAAGTAGAACTGATTTAAAATAGGGTCTGGTCAAAGTGGGCAATATGTTTTTTTTTTTTTCAATAGAACTAAAATTGTGACTGAATGAAGTACTATTTTTTAAAGGATTAATGCAGAAGAGGGATTGTAATCATTCTCTCCTATTGATATGTCCATAAAGTGCATTCAGAAATAGATGGGCAGGGGCAGACCCCTACTGCCCATATATGCGGACAAAAGAATGTAAAGGAACTCGAACCGTTCAAAAAATAGGGAAGTTTCATGATTATTTTTTAAAAGAGAAGAAATTTTGTATCCACAAAACAACATAAATTTCTTTATAAGAGCAGTTTCTCCCCTCTTTTGCCAATAAATAGAAAAAAGTCTCTTATTGTGTTAGTGAATTACCGCGTAGTTTCAAGTACCTTTTTTGGAAGAAATTTTTTAAAGAAAGAAAAATTGGTTTTCAATTCCAAAATTGGTATTCACCTGCGGCTAGCGGCTGTTGTCGACGCGTAGCGACGACGCAACAGACGCTAGTCTTTTATAAAATATGTACCTCAGGGATTTCTCCTGCAAACGTTCGATTGCACGCCGATGGGTGATAGCATTAGAGTACCACGTCAAGAAGCCACTTTCCAAGGTCGATCGTACAAGAGAGCCGTATAATGTTTTTAATGTTGATTCATTCCTGAAGTTACCCGAGTTTTGTACAACGTAACCTCTCAACCTTCTTCATGATCTGCCCTATGTACGGTACAAAAGTTACTTTTCCCATCTATAATGATACCCAGGTCTCGTACCACGTCATTTTCTGCCTACATATTTATCATATAAGTCCAATGTATTTCATTTTTCACTTTTCTGGTCAGACTGATTGATTTCTGAGAATGCAGCGCCGTTGGTTCGAGGGGCTCCCCATCGAGGATTTTGTCACGCTGCCATTGAATTTTTTGGAAAGGACTGTGCTGATGAAGCATCCATTGGTGGAAAGATTAAGGCGTAAACAGGAAAAGTCCAAAAATTAAGGTGGCACTAGATTTTTGGAAAAGTACACGAATACGAAATTCAGAGCCTTTCAGAAAAAATTGAGATGAGCCGAAATGTGGAAAATATCGAGGACTTCGTTGACAACAATCAACTTTTGGAATTAATTGTGCAGAAATTTTTGGTCTTCGGAAGTGGAGATGTAAATTATGTTTTTACCACAACGAATCCTCGAACAAGCAAGTTGATAGCATTGCTCATAAAAATATTTGAAATTCTCCGAAAAAGTTTTTTTTTAGTTAAAATAATAATAATATTTACCCAAAGAGGCTTCTTATGAACGCCAAGTTGCTCTTCTACCAATATCGACATTTTTAAAATTGCTTTTTTTACTATAGTTTTTCTTTTTATTTTTCAACACAACTTGGAGCAACCTATCAATCTAATAAATGGCTACGATGTTTTATTTACCATAAATCTACTACAATTTGCCAACATAATATCGATCAAAATACCGGTATTGCCCATCATTTGATCGATATTATGGTAATGTGTTGACAGAATTTAGATTTATCGAAGATTTACTCGTTTCCTCAATTTGACCCGAATATTGAACAGGCCCCACGTCATTTTTCACTTTCCTAATAAACGAAAAAAATATTATTTTCGAGTGAGTGAGAGAGTGTGAGAAAGAGTGAGAAAAAAAAGGTATACCTCATTGACATCGCTCTACTCTAACTTACGTATATCTTTTGTAATGTTAATTACAGTTTTAATTATTCAAACGTACACGACAAGGATGTTTCGTTACTTCGTCAACTTACACGGAAAATGACGACGATGACGACGACGAGACTGAAGTTTTATTGTGCACAGACTGGGTCATATTATATCTTTACAGGAATTTTCCAAAAAAAAAATAATGCCAACGTAACTAAAAATAATAATATACATACCAGGAAACATAAGATTATTAAAAGTTAATACTATTTTCGCATGTTTACGTACAGTTTTCAGATTTATAATTTTCTTTCTCATTCATTCAAGAAAGAAGGACAGATAGCTTAGCAAGACATCTTCTCTCCCTTCCTACCATCAAATTGTACCTAAATGTTATGAAAAAAGCTGCGTTTTCTGTATCTGGGTCAACTTATAGGTATGAACTTTACCAGCGGTCAAGATAAATCTTCTTTACGGGTAAATCAATTTGTTGACTCAATTTGGAGGTACCTCTCAGAGAAGGTGGATATCTTACACATTTTCGAACTGACTCTGAAATTGAGGTACATTTGAGGAGTGGGCATTTTCTTCGGAAGTACGCAAGTTTAAGAATCTACACCCTCCTCGATGGATCCAAACATGAAAGTAATACGCTAAAGCTATAAAGCTTGCTGCGATGTAAGAAGCGACCGACTGTGTGAGAAGTCAGAAAAACCATGAGTTAGAATACCCATAAACTTTGCTGGCCTTTACCCAGGTTTTCTTGATGTTTGTGAACCTGCACTCTAAATGGCTTAAGAAGAAGTCATCTACTACACAAACTACAGAAACAAACGTGCGCGCCTTATCGAAAATTTTCAGCCAGTTTGGAAACTCATTAGTGCTAGTTTTCAGACAACGGATCACAAAGTTAGGACGAATCAAAGAATGAGGGAGCGATTCAAAACTCCGGAGAACCCATCTTCGAATGGGTAAGCTGAGGCTCGAGTCAAAGTTGTAAAATGGAAACTTATGAAAATGGAATTGGACCTTGGTCAATAGTTCACACGATGCAACGAATAAAAATGAGGTATAGAGTGTTGCCACATTCACCAACTAGAAAAATATCTTTAGATTTGATATTAAGCCGAAAAATGAGTACCTACAACATTTGATTCGCTGTGGCCCGAAAAACACTTTGAACTTCTGAATTGCGCAAAGGCTGTACATTAAAAATGGAGTAAGGAACTTGAGAAGCAAATACCAAACCAACTTCATTTTGGCTTCAAGGTCAAGAGATGATAGAGGTCCCTGAAAATACGTTGACAAGATTCAAGGGAGGCAGTCCAGTGATCCGCCGATTCCAGAGGACCATTCGAGGTCCAGAATCTTCTGCTATGGTCAGCTACGCGGACAATAGTTCTCCTTTTAGGGAGGAATAATTTTTATGGTCATATACACTAATTAATCCTAGGTTATTATTTCTGATATTGGACCGCCAGTCGAGAAGGAGAAAGTAGCCAAAAAACGCCGTCTGGAAAATGGGTTCAGCTAGAAAATTGATAGCACGAAAACTGAAAGCAGAAAATTGAGGGATGGAAAATTGGAAGCGGATGAAAACTGAAAGCAACGAAAATTGATAGCAGCGAAAATTTAAAGCAAAGAAAATAAAACGGGAGCAATCAATAAAAGAGGCTAAGAATGAGCAGGAAATTGCGAGGGAGGGACCAAGGAGGAAGAAAAAAAAGTAGAGGGACAGTGCTAAACGACTTCAGCGAGTGGTATTGCGTTTTCTGGCAGGAGGTGAAGCCACCCATGAGGAAATCAATGAAGAAAGGGACGAGGAGACGCCAGCGCCTACAGTCCGCTACTTGAGAGGTGTCGCCCACAATATTTCCTATTAGTTTGCAGAATGTGTGAAACTGTTTTATGTACATGCTTTTTTGATGTTCAAACTACTACAAATTTTTACTGCATAAATTTTTTCCTGCTATCAATTTCCACAGCTTTCAACTTTCGCTGCTATAAATTTTCATTGCTTTAAATTTTCGCTGCTATCAATTTTCGTTGCTTTCAGTTTTCATCCGCTTTCAATTTTCCAGCCCTCAATTTTCTGCTTTCAGTTTTCGCGCTATCAATTTTCTAGATATGAATTTTCCAGCTACATTTAAAACTTTAGCTTTTCAGCTGCAAATCAGAGAAAACAATTAGAGGCCATTGCAGGTTTGCAATGGTAGCGGGGAACCCGCAACCTCCCGCGCTCGCGATGACGTTGGCGCGAAAATGCCCCCTCGGAAAATGAGTCGGCTGGGCTTTTCTCAGTATACTGCATGCTAGACCTGATATAATGAAGGCTGGAAATTGAAATTTTCCCCAAGTCCCTAAAGTAGGTCAAAGTAAATGTCATTGATGACGTCATAAAGCATCGCGGCTGGAAATTGAAATTTTTTTCAAGTCCCTAAAGCAGGTCAAGGTCATTGATAACGTCATAAAGCATCCCGGCTGGAAGTTGAAATTTCTACAAGTCCTTAAAATAGGTCAAGGTCAATGTCATTGATGACGTCATTAAGCATCCCGGCAGGAAGTTGAAATTTCTCCAAGTCCCTAAAGCAGGTCAAGGTCATTGATGACGTCATAAAGCATTCCGGCTGAAAGTTGAAATTTTTCCAAGTTTCCAAAGTAGGTCAAGGGGAAGCGTTATACGTGACGTCACGCAGTTCACAGAAACTCCCAGACGCGGACGTGGAAGTTTTCTGAGAATGTTGATCCCCCCAACAAAATGGATAACGGGTTCCCCGCTAAAAATGTAGATGCCTTTGCAAACTCTGGAATGGCAGCGGGAAACCAGCAAATTTTGCAGTTCCGCGGGAAATAGCTAGCCTGTTTACCATGTGCCGTGTGGTGTCCGGCAAAAACAGTCCAAGTCAAACAGCCCCCATGCCAGTGGTGGCTCGTCAAGATTTTGGCGCCTAAAATTTCATTTATACGCCGCTTCTTCTCCATTTCCTTCAAATCGACAATTTTTCACTCGATTTTTCACAACACTCGGTTTCCAAATGATGAAAACCGACTTTCAATATTCCAACACTCGGTCCTAATGATGAGAATTAACTGTCAATATCCCAACCCTCGGTCCAAATGATGGGAACCGACTGTCGATACCCCCAACACTCGTTTTCCCCCAACACTTGATTCAAATGATGAAAACCAACTGTCGGAATCCCAACACTCGGTCCAAATGATGAGAACCGACTGTTGATACCCCCAACACTTGGTCTAAATGATGAAAATCGGCTGTCGATATCCCAACACTCGGTCTTCATGATGTGAACCGATTGTTGATACTCCGACAGTTGGTTTCCCCCAACACTTAGTCCTCAAATGATGAGAACCGACTGTCGATAACCCCAACACTAGATTGATCAAAATTATTCCAAATCCCCCCCCCCCCTTCCTGACTCTAAGATCGAAATTCCAACTCTAAGATCGAAATTCTTCTCAATCCCTTTCCTATCATCACCATCGATGACTTTTGTTGACGTCACAAAAGTTGAACGCAGACGCGCTTGCGCCCGTTTCCTGGGAATGCTCACTCAACAGAACAGATAGCGGGTTCCCCACTAAAAAAGTTTGAATTACTGATTACAACGTAAAGATTATTACTTTTTTTTTCTTCATAAATGATCAATTTTGGGCTTGCCAAGAGAATTGGCTGGGGCAGAAAAATTTATTCCACAGAAACTGGACATTTTTGTAGTCATCATTTTGGCATGAATTTGTACCCTGACGGATGAAAATCATCTTAATTGTTTGCCGTCGCTAGGCCAATAGCCACAAGAATAGTACTCTAAAAGTCGCCAATTTGGCTGACATTCGTCACAACTGGCAACTGATTGAGGAGCTAAAGTCAGCTGTACTAAAACGATTAAACTTTTATTAAAATATGAAACAACGTAGGTGCCAACAACAATCTCCGGAAGAAAGAAGGAGGAAAGTATTCAGATAGGTACCGTATAATTTAGCAACGTAGTAACATCGTTGTTTTGTTTTCTTCTGCTCAAACTACGGTTATTGTTCAAACACGATCTTTGCGAGCATAATTAGAACACTGCACTGCCCACGACCGTTTTCTCCACCTTCCATCTCTCCCAGATTCCAAACACAACCTTCAGAACAATCTCGACTTTACTATATCCCACTTCTTTAAATCCAGAGTCACAGTCCCGTGACTTCCACATTATATGGACTCCATTTGCCCAAAATGACTCGTTCTTCCAATCGTTTCTCTCAAGCATCATAACTCCTTCTTAATCTTTCGCGCAGAGATATCGTAAATTTGTTCCTTAGGCCTACCGCTCAAGTTTCATTGATCCCAGAACAAATCCAAAGCAAACTTAAAATTCACTCAATCAAGATCCAATGCGAGACGGTTTTTCTTTTCGAGATTGATCACAATTATTCCGTAAGATAATCTTTTCCATGATCTGAAACGACCTTATCTTCTTGTTGACTTCGATGAATTGCTGGTTCATCATATAAAATTGAATAGCTAACGTCCTTCAAACTATATATCAACGTCTTAATGTGAAAAACATCTTCCACAACCTGTTCCAATACGACCCTCAATCTACAGGTAAGATATCCGCGGTTCGAAAGTCTCAGCAGCTCCGCGATGAAAAAGTCCGTACTATAATGAAATAATTGGTCTAATTTCCGGTTTTAAAATGCCATAACTTTCGCCATGAAAAAACTTTCACGACCACGAAATATTTTTGTTATTCTAATTTGCCCGCGCGCGCTATCACAGTGAGTAATACGTAAGTGGAAAAAGTAAAGTATCAGATTCTGCGAAGACGGAAGCGAAAACTTTCGCGCTAAGTTTTGCCCCATTATCATTTATTTTCACGCTGCAACGCAAACGCATTGCCGCTGAAAATATTATACAACTAGAAAATAAAGGTGGACTATGAAAATAACAATTCCACCACACAACAAATTTAATTTCACGCAAGGACAAAAGTCTAATTAAAAGTATTTCAGTTTAATGGGACTGTACATAGTAGCGCGAATATTATACGCGGTGTGTGTATATGATATAAATCTCACCTTTTGGCTGCGCAAAAGTTCAATCGTGAATATATATCAACGTGAATAATTCATGGCTGAGTCGACTCGAGTAAGCGCCACGCTCGCTACCATCAGCAGCATAAGACGCTCTCAATTCATATAGGTGTATTGTAGATTTTACTTTGTCTATACAATATAAAATGTAAAATATCGTCCTAAGAATATAAAAGATTCTGGTCCGTATCCGATCCGGGATCAAAGAGAGGTAGAAAAAAAAAAGAAAAACCCCATAATACACGAGTACCCGGAAATAAGAAGTATGTACAGCGGAGTAGAATACGCAAACAAAATCTGTTTAGTTGAGCATAGAGCTTCAATTTATTACTGAGTACAGTATTTTAACCACGGTGAATTAAACCCGAAATCGTACCCAGATTTGGAAGATTTATTGTGGCTTCTGCATAAACGCCGTGCACGAGACTTATATACGGTCAATCGATGGCATTCTTTTCATTTCATTAGTTTATGGTAGGCAAAATTCCATCGAGTACGTCGAGGATTATGTTCTTTTTTCCAGTTCCAAATTCTCGTCTTTTTTCTCTCTCTCCTAGAGATTTATTCATACGAACCCCTCGAGCCGATTAATTAGCGAGACGAACAGTAATCAAGCGAGCATTGGGACGCTTTATGGTTTTTCTTTTGCTCGCTATAGAACAAAATACTTACTCTATATTATAGTATAGGAGCTATCATTATTCTAATAACGCTGCAGTTGGTACAATATAGGCTTATACACTCTACAGAATAAATTTGCCAGCTAAATTAAAATAAAATTTCATTATCAACGTCACCGGCGACATTCATTAGAGGCTCAGCTGTATATACGAGCCGTGTATGGTTCACGGGGTAGCTTGACAACGCGTACTTTTTAATTGGAAAATAATAGTGCATATAATTCTACTGCAAAAGTATAAAATATGAGAGATACACAACAGCGCAAAACTTTGCACGTACACTCGTATTTGTATTAGAGGTTTATAAGCTTTTTAATCGACTTACCAAAGAGAGATACGGTCTAATAATGCTCGCCAAACAGAGGACATGCGACTCTCAAAACAAAACAAAGAAAATATTTCGGTAAGTGGGGGAGCATTACGAATATCATTTTTCCTAGTCTAACGACAATCGGATTAGAATGTGTTAAACTTTAATCATCTATACCGAACAACTTTTTGAGTTTGGATGGATTGAATCAACATGTACAAGAGTAACAATAAGTTAATGTGATGAATTAAATATTTAAAGTCGTTACGAGCCAGAACATAATACATTGTTTCGTTCAACTATGTTACAAATAATACGTATAGCATACATTTAAACGAATATAGAATAGGAGAAGAAGGTACGTAGAATTAATACGGTCCGAAACGTTACGGCTCGACATATTGTATGATACTCAAAGGAGTAACGAAAGAAAGATTACAAAGACCGCAGATATGAAAAAGAAGCTGCGAGATCTTTCGGTTTAACAAGCATCATCGGGCAATGATAGAAAGCCACTGACCCAGAATGTGAGATGTAAACAGGATACCGACGATGACGGAGTTCAAGAAAGAACGAGCGAGCCCTCGGAAGGTGACTCATTCTCGTAAATCAAATCAATGAAACCTTCGTCAGGAATATACCTGTTGAGGACAGTAACATCATCACTGTTTAGATGTCGCACTATTTCGATATTCTCCAATGCAAGGCGTTCTCGGTAAGAGTTTTCCCTATGGAGGAGGGTGGCTGACTCCTTCTTGAAACTATGACCATTGGAGATAAGATGGTTCGCAAAGGCAGATTCGCCCAATTTTCTTTTCTCCAAGGGCTTGAGGTGTTCCTCCTCTCGGATTTTGAGCTGGCGACTCGTCTCGCCTATGTAAACGCTGTTACAGTCCCCAAACGTCAGTCTGTACACTCCACTCCTCTCCCTCAGCGGGATGGGGTCCTTAAGCCTGACAAACAGCCCCTTTATCGTAGTGAGATTATAAAATGCAGGCCTGAAACCGAAGGGGCGAAGGATACGAGTCAGCTTAGATAAAAATTCACCCAAATACGGGAGCCTGATCCAGCGCAATTTTTTATTATTGTGACTACTCGCATCGCGAGGGAGAGAGGAGGTAGAATCGAGGCTCCTCCTTGTAAGCTTTTCCTGGACCATACGGTCGATGTCTAACACAAGGGCCAAGTGCTTAATTGTCGCAAGTTCCTTATTGAAGGCTGGCTGACTCAACGGAATGCTGGTCAATCGATGAATGTAGCTGTTAAAAGCAGCCATCTTATGCGAGAATGGGCAAAAGGACGAACCATGGACATGAGTATCGGTCGCTGTATCTTTTCTGAATATAGTAAAATCATGGTTCCCATCTCTATTAGAGATATTGAGATCCAGAAAATTTATAGAGGAACCTCCAATTTCTAGAGTAAACTTTATGGAGGGATAGATTTGATTCAGATGTTCAAGAAACTCGCTCAGGAGTTCTTGAAGACCGGTCCATGCACATAATATATCGTCCACATATCGATGCCAGTAATGGATGTGACTCGATAGCACTTGGCATGAGGAAAACAAGTCACCCTCAAATTTGGACATGAAAATCTCAGAAACGAGAGAGCCCAAAGGCGAGCCAATAGGAATACCTACCTCCTCCGAGAATTCATAAAATTTACCGTTAAACTTACTGAAGTTAGGGGACCAACAGATGTTAAGGAGGGTGAAAAACTCTTGAAGCTCATCATGAGGAGTATTAAACTTTACGAGCAAGTCACCCATGTGCTGTATAGTTGGGGCCTTTGGAATATTAGGAAAAAGGCCTACCACATCAAAAGAGCAGAGGATAGTGCCCGGAGGAAGGGTATCTTGTTTGAGCCTATGAGCTAGAGAAACTGAATTTTTAACAGAGAATGGTGACTCATACTCGATACGAGATTCGAACCAGCGATCCAGAAACTTGGCCAGAGAGTAGGCTGGGGAGGAGACGTAAGACACAACTGGACGCATGGGGGTTCCCGTCTTGTGTACTTTAGGCAGCCCGTAGAGGAAGGGGGGAACAGGGTTTGGGTCGAGTAGAAATTTCTTGAGCGGATAACTTTTTATAATAAATTCGCAATTACTGATCACTTCTCTGACCTCTTTGACGTACGTAGAGAAGGTGAAGGTTTTATTTTCAATAGCCCCACATTGAGTAAGGACTTCTTGAATCTTGGATATGTAAGAGGATTTCTCCAAGATTACGATCGCGTTACTCTTATCAGCCTTGGTAAGGATTAACCCCTGCTCCCTGATCCTCCTCCTCAAGTTATTAATCACCTCACATGTGTAATTATTTATGCGAGGGAGGGGGATGCTGTGGACGAGTTCAGTGCAAGCAGACTGGATATTATTACCAAGACCAATTTTTATAGTAAGGTCGGCAACAACGTTAGCGAGAGTGTCACTCTTAGGGAGGGGAGGGAGCCCAAATTTTAAACCCTTTTCCAGCAAGTACGACTCGTTACTCTTTCGAGTATCGTACAAGAAGAAGGTACGGTTTCGCTCACACTAACAGACTGAAGAAGATCGTTCACCGACTTGCTTCTTAGGTCTCATAGGGCTTTTCTAGAATTTCAAATTGCATACTTATTCTCCTACGTGTTATAAAAATGGTAGTGTTTCTAACATTGCTCTTACGGCAAACTGCTCCAGAATGAAAATGAGTATGCAATCCAGCAACACCCATAAGATCAATGGTAAAAACACTACCAACTTGATAACACGTAGGAGAATGAAGTATGCAATTTGAAATATTGGAAAAGCCCCATTGAAGGATGGGAGAAAAGTTGTCAAGTTTTCAACCAAAAGTAGTCAATGAGCATCGATACTTCTGAGAGTTGTAGAGATGAGGAATAAAATTTGCTAGAGGGGTATACACGAAGCGATCCCCACCCCTTCAATGACGTCAACGTTCTTTAGGTTGAGTTTATATACTTCGACTCGTCTCAATGCGAACGTATCATGACTTTCAACATTTGACCGCTAAAAATTTATCCCTAAAAATTCTCGTTTTAACGATTTTTTGCGAGCAATCTGTAAAACCAATGGCGTTTCGAGGTCTAAAGGCGCCAGTGATTGAAGATCAGTAGATCGAATGGGCCGCCCACACACCATTCCTGCGTTCAAGTCCAATTACAAAGCCTTCATGCGGCGAACCTGTACGCCAAGCGACCTAGTCGGACGGCGACTGATGGTGAAGGACGCAAGAGCACGAAAACTTCGATTGAAGAACCCATCCGACACTAACAATACATACATACATACATAAACACACACACACACACATACATAAGATGTATTTCGGCTCTGGACCAATTTGTCCGGGATCGAATTTTTTGGTCGGGTAAAAATGTGCACTTCTGGTTTCGTACTTGTAAAAATTTTGAACATCGAATCATCAGGAATGCTTGGACCTTCATCTAGAGTTAAAAAGTACCGTAAATTCTGTAACATGAGCGCACTTCATGAGCAAAACGAACGCATAGCCAAGAAAATTCTTCTGTCATCTAACAACACTACACCGATAAATTTTGAAGTTGCAGTTGTAAAGTTCATTGAACATCTTCTATCTTTGGATTGTATTGATAGCGAACATGATGTTAGAGGAAGAGTTGCCCTGAGAGAATGAACCTATGATTCGAATAAAGGAAGAAGTACAAGCGATCAAATTATCGTTTTAGATTCAGATGATGATTCATCATCATCACCATCTATAGACTCGGATTCATCCAGTGAAGAAGGTGCGGTGCGTCTCGCCCAAAGAAGATGAAAGCCGACTCACAAAATATTACGGAAAAACATCGATCTTCTGTAAGACGCATTGAGCGTCGTCTGAAACTGTACATTTCAAATGATACTACCGTCAATGTTCAAATAAGACAAGGTCGTACACCGACACCGACTCCGATGCCGGCAAGATCCTTGTCTGAAAAAAAAAATGGCTAAAACAAATATTCAGGGCCTTTGGGTGTCATTCCAGCATTGGATTGTTTTGCTGTAATTCGATCGACAGCTTTGTGTGTTTGTTCATAGAATGGTATTAGGAATATTTGTACGAGTTCGATAGTGATGCCACCTCCGACTAAGGTGACGCGAAAATCTTATAATCGTAAGTCAAAAGCATCATTGGGGAAACCTTTGACCAACACTAGAGAATCCCCCTTCCCCTCTCCACTAAAACCAAACGGGGCGTCATTAACAGGTCAAAATAGAGTCCTCCCACTCCCTTCAGAGTATGACAAAAAGTTGAAATACACGAATTAATCCAGTCCACTAAGTTACAGTTGGACATATTGAGAAAATACTCCTGAATCTTTAATTAGTTGTTACCGGCAAAAGGCATTAATCCTATTACTTCTATTACTTTTGAACGAGTACGCGTGGCGGTATTGCGAGCGATTACATCATCGCTCTTGAAGATGATTCAAGAACGAAACCGCCCTTTAAACGAGAACAGGTCAATTTCTCCTGCACAACAATCAGAGTTGATGCAGGTCAACGAACCGTCAGAACAGTCTTCGACTCCTCAGCTACCGCCGCCTGGATTTAAAGCCAAGCCATCTTCTGCTTACGTCTACCGCAGCCGAATCCAGCCAACAATTTCACAAGCAAGCCTCGTGGTTAGAACGCTTGGAGTATATGCAGCAGTACCCGTTGTGCACGTCGCACGACCTTTTCTTCGTTTGTCAGTGTTTGCAATCCACTTCTCGAAGGCGTCTCCTCTATAAATTCCTAGCCATTCCGGTTAACCCTACTCACGATCCTAAGGGAACAACTCTCGAGGTCTGATCACCCTCGAAAACATATTATTCAACTAAGAGGTTACATACTATTCTAACTGCTTACACCTCACATGGGGTTGCGTATTGCTAGCTGAGCCTCCACTTCCCATGTCTTTCTGTTCCTGGTCCTGGTGGAGTACCTGCCAAAGACTGTGCAGGAGAAGGAAAACTCTGATGATAGGAACTAGGTGTGCTCTTTCCTGGGTGGATTAGGCAGCTCACTGGGAAAGACCGTTATCGGGAAGGAGTAAGCAGCTTTCTGGACGACACCTCATACTGCATCTTTATTGTTGATGATAATGTGGAAAACAAACCAACACGTTCGGACGCAACAAGCCGTCTTCCCCCGCTATTGCACTCAGTAGGTGTCTAATAAGATTCCAGCAATGAGGCAAACAAGACGAAGGCAAGCACAACGGAGCCCTCCCAGCAGTCGAGTGAACTGCAAAAAGAACAGATACGAGTCAATGTTGAAAATGAGAAGGACTTCGCCTGCCACCCCAGTGGAAATGAGAATGAGGATGCAAACAATGTACTCCAGAAGTCAACGTCATACGAAGTAAGGATCTAGGAAGGATACTAAGCCTCCGGAAAAGAATACAGCCCTCGGCAAGTCGAGCATGGTGGATACAGACTTTCACAAGCAGATCATCAACTTGAAAAAGAGACGAACAAGAGAGGTTTTATAATATTGCAGCTGGAAGAGGATCTTATGGTGAAACATATTATGCAAGTAAAGCAGTAGAAGAAACAACTGGAGAAACAAAAGAAGGAGATTGAGAAGCTATACAGCCATAGGTTCAGAAAGCAAATGATATTATTTTTCCTCATTTGATGAGCCTCTAAGCTCTTGAGACAATCGGAGATGGTGATATGGTTGAGAATGTGTTCAAATTTGATAATCAACACCGAAAAGCGAAAATACTTATTAAATTCAAGTGGACGGAATGAACACGTACAGAAGTTGGATGAATAAGGCGCAGGATTGCTCAAGAGTGAAGATGATTGTTTACCGACTTGTTCTCAAGGTTGTATTGAAGGAATTAAAAAGTAGCTGGGATAGTTATAGTATTCGAAGCTATAGATTTGTTTAAAAAAATAATCCGAATTCTTTAAAAATTCGTTATCATTCAAATAACACATCGCCTTAATAGTTTTCGACGTTTCCTTTTAAAAACGAATTCTTCCACGTTCCATAAAATCATCGTTTGAAATACTCAGCCTTCGGGTTTCGATTCTCTATTACAAACGGTAGGTTTAATTAAGTAAAACTTCTCGCTCGCAGGCTCGAAATAATACTGTTAATAATAAACCCTCTCATAGTATACAGAAAAGGGAAGTAGTAGGTGCACCACTCAACTTTTCTTCTACGCATTTCGCCAAAGGAATTCAAATAGGGTTCATCTATTTACTCGCCGCTTGTCGATTTTGATTCGCTCACATTTCTCTCATTCTCATTATTTCGGCGCGTTCTATTATATCATTAATACTATAACCTTCCTAACTAAAGGATGTTTAATTTTTCAACTCCAGAGATGCTCAAAATTACTCGACTGTCTTAGGAAAGTTTTTTTTTTTTCATTAACAAAATTGGAAATCTAAAAATTGCTATACGATTCACTTCCCGAATAGAAACTAATCCAAACTCATTACTGAAAAAACGAAACGAAGAATAATTTTTACAAGCTGACACAAATGTTTCTGAAAGGATACCTTTTTCACTGGTACTGTTTTTTCCGGGGCGGTTTTTTTTTATTCATGGACGAATACTGCGCTTCAATATACAGTAGAGGAAGGTAGGATTTAGATTTAAAACAGAAGGTTGGAGATTTTGAAAAAACATGCAAACTACTACAAGCCAGTGGCAAACTGTAAAAAGTAGCTATCAATGATAGAAGCACGAAGATTGGTATGGTATGATGCCGAAACAGAACTCTTGAAATAAGAAGCCTTTCGAAAATTTTCCATAGAGGGTGCAAGGGCGGACCTACATAGTAAGCGATATTAGCGTACTTGGGGTCGGTTGTTCGACTCATTACTTTCAAAATCTTGCCGCTAGAGCAGTCCTAAACCACAAACATACACTTTGTCCATATCTCTTCATCCTCCTCTACACCGAATGAGATTTTGATCACGATAATCGAGTAGTGAAGGTCAAGTTTAACACATCAGCGTTTATTAGGCTTCATGAGCAAGGGGGGATACAAAGTTCTCAACTCTGAGCATTCTTCACGTTTTCCGTACATTTTTTACACATTTTGATATTTGCACCGAATTCAAGGAATCTAGAAGCAAAAATAATTGCAAGTATGATGAGTAGAGGCCTACAATAATGAACCCGCACGTCATTGAGCCCTCTCCTCTCCCTTATCAAGCATCTATGAAGCCTTAATTTTTTCAATGGTGATGGAACCAAAATTTTTGAAATGGAGGGAGGGGAGGTTCTAGTAGAACCACCTCCTCTAGGAAACGAGAGTAAGCAATATCAGCGTCCTCGGAGTCAATGTAATGTACTTCGATTACCCTGAATACAAATTTTCGAGAATTCTACACAGTTTCTCGGGCCTTGAATGGTTCTCCAGAAAGAAATTTCCTGCATAATTTTTATATTTCTGGTAGTTCTGGGCCTCTCTTCGGATACTTTCTTAGGCATTGAAGTATTGAAAGAGGATCAGGAATTTTTTCCTCCATATTTCATTTGTTTAGCATTTCGCAATGAGATTTCTAGTTTTACAAGACATTCGAAAGAAAGTACGTACTAGTCTGCGAACATAATTTCACAGGGTTTCCAGCGACATCAGAATTCGCCTTCTAGAACGAAATTTTATCGCGAGAACTCGTCAAAAACAGAAACCTCAAAAGGGCTAGACTGACCTAGGGGAGAGGTGACCGTGAATCGTGCCTCACTTCTGCCTCGATCCTCGCGCACACCCTCTCACGATAATAATTTTCAATAAACATAGATTTACGAATGTAATAATCATAATGGTGGATTGCTTCACAGAACAAAATCGCAACTGCTTTTTCATCATTTTAATAGATTTGAATATTATTATCGTGAGTTGTTGCTTTTAGGAAGAACGTAAGATTACTTCTACAGCCGTAAATGCTATATGTATTCATCTATCTCGAAAGATCTTCTCGCAACTCCCCGACTCTCGTTGAAGAAAATGCCCACGCTCACTTAAGGGTGTTTTATGCCAAAAAGTTTTATTTAGACGACCTCTGTAACTGGGATACAAACGAAAAATAATACGACACGAAGTTGAAAAACGACACAATACCAATTATAGGCTGAAAGGATATTTTTTTTTATTCTGTGCAAAAAAGTTATACACGCCTAATGGTGTCACGAGCACGCAGTTCGAAGTTATCAACCATTAGTCAAAAGGAAAAATGTATTTAATCAACGTTAAAACCTCACGAAAAGAAATAATTTACATACACGATCGGGTTTAGGTAAACAATGAGCCTGAGAGATGAATAATGAAGCTACAGTAAAAATCTTGTCATCGGCCTAGAAAAGCAACCCACTGTGGATCATCTCCAGCATATCGAGCTTTTAAAAATATGATCTAATACTATATTCAAAATTTTTGAAAAGTAAATATTTGCGTTTGTCTTCTTCTGTACAGAGCTGGTATGAAAAATGACTTCTAAAATCCAAATTCATAACACGAGCACATGTCTGCAAAATTTGTCATTGTTCTAAACGGTAACGTGACAAAATTAATACTCCGGTGATTTTCCTTCCAGCAAATCAACGAGACGTATTTTTGAGCTTGCGGTGAAGGTGGTTGTGGTCGAAAGTCAATTTCAAGGCTTCGATAGACTTGCTAGGGCTAATTTTTCATACGTGATGGAACTCATCTCACAAGCTCTTCTAACTACTATGTCATTGATCGCATCTACAGAACAAGAAAACAGTAATAAACAGAATGCTGTGTTCGGGGTGACCCATCGGCAAGCCTGTTCTGATGAACTCGAAATAATGTGCACAGATTTTATTAGCAGTTTTCAACGGACAAACTGAGAAAATGTTTTGCCAATAATATCGAAGCCTTAGGAGAAAAATTGTTGATGAAGTTTCTATCGAGAATATTCACTTACAGAATAAATTTTCCATTGACGTAAAATTATAGTTTTCGATATTTCTCCGGTTTATCAGCGCCAGCATTCATACGGATTCGGCAACGATAACTTTATAGCCCGTAATTGTATAGTTACTTTCCTTCGTCTTCTTCAACGTTTTTCATACCTCGCGCTCCCTTGTTTCGCGCAACAAATTATTATTCATTAAAGAATCTCGCGAAAATGCTGCATTAATTAGAGCCGCGGTTCAAGTTTTCTCATATTACAAAAGTTTCGGATTTCTCTTTCCAAAACTAGCCGGCTACGCAACGTTCTACAGTTTGGACTGTTTAACGTTGCCTAATCTTTTATGAGTTGAGCTATTATTCGTATTCTCGAAAGATATTAGTCATCCTCGTGTAAAGTGGCCCTGTACTACACCTTCGGTACGATATTTGTAACCCCTACGGGCGAGCTCAGAAAACGCCTTCGCGGAACTTCGGAGGACGCCTTTCATTTTCTTTTTATTGTCACGACGCGTCGCGCGTCTCTCTTTCACGATATGAAATCGTTGAGTAAAAACGAATCGAGAAAAGTCCCTTTCAACGACAGAGGAGGAATAAATGACCGTTCAGAGCCGACCGAATTTTTTTTTTGAAAAGCTCTTCTTTCTGTTTCATGAACAGGAAAAAATGTCACGACGTTAAGAAAGGAGGGTAAAGATTTCTCCTCTGCGATGATCCCTTCGTATCACTCTTAGATATATCAAGTCATGGCATAATTGCTCAAAGCAATCGCAATAAATGGTCCTATCTAGAATTTGAATGGGGGCGCTTTAAATAAAATCTTCTTATGGGCTTCAGACCGTGGCTCCTGATCCTCCTCACGTAAACCAGGACTCGTCATCCTTCAAAAATACCGTCGTTGTTTAATCCCCATTTTCCCTCTACTTCTTCATGGCTTCCTAGGTTCCTACCAATTACAGTTGCAACTCTTGTGAATTTCTAGGACTCATTTTCGCTAAAAATATCTTTTGGACCGCTTACATAAAATCACTTGAGGCGAAATATCTGAACATATTAACACTCTCTAATACTTAGCCTACCCTAGCCTAGGATGCAACTGTACAAACTACTCATCTAACTATACAGAAGCCAGAATCACTCCTAACTAGATTATGATACTTCAATCTACACCCAATCCAAAAAATCTACCCTTATATAACCGAACGTTGGATACAGTCCAATCATAAGCAATCAGAATGGCCCTCAAAGCATACCGTAGAAGTCCTCATTTCAGCCTCTGCGTGAGAGCTGCAGAAATTCTTCTCCACTTTCGCTCAGTAGAAGTAAGTCCTAATTTCTTGGTGACCTTATGTTACCCCTCTTTCCCCAAATCTTCACTCCATTTCCTTGAATTACATCCCCACAACATCCCTAAACTTGAACCACTCCTTCCCATCAAATCATCCCCGTTATTCATACGAGTCAACATTCACGATTGAGGGTCAATTTCTGAAATTATCGCGGAATTCTCTAACCGAAAATAGAACAGATCATGCACATTCAATTCATGACTCAATTACGCGGCCAATCACTCTGGAAACTCAGCTTCTGTAGCTAAACTAAGTGCTATTTACTCTCTTCTCTTACAACTCACTCAGCGCCCTTCCGGACTCAACTACATCTGACTATTTCAATCACTTTTCTCTCTCTTATCTTAACGATTTAGGAAGGAACTCCCACCATCCGCTTTCAAAATTACACACACCCGACTCACCTTTCCTCACATTTTCCCTGGTTTCTTTGCCCCATCGTCATGTAACTACTGCCATACAGATAATTTAAGAGCCTCTCATCTTTCCTCATGCCCTGCCCTCCAAAACTAATGTAATTTACTCATATTCCCCATCCCTGCCCTAAGTAACAACTCTGAAACAGAATTCAACTCCCTTGAGTACTAGCCTTCCACCCATTTTCACTTCTTCAGATATTACTTTACTTTTTGCGATCTCAAACAAGTTGTTCTTTACATAATGGTTTCTCCAAAGATTCATGTTTAAAGAGGAGTCGCCAGCAAATACAAGAAAATTCGCCTCTCTGATATCGAAATTCTGTTTATAAAAAGATCAATAAAATGAAATAACACGGCTTTTGTCTCCACTTTTTTCAAAAATTAAAGAGTAGAGGCAAAAGCCGTGTTATTTCATTTTATTGAATTTAAAGCTTTCACGGAAAAAATAATCTAAAATATAAAAAGATCAGTAATAAGCAAAAACAAAAAGAAAGGAAGGATTTCTTGGCGTAGCCAAAAATATAAAGATCATGCAATTAATACGGTTCTCTAAATTATGACCAGGTACTCCTTTGTGTTACAAGTTTGAGTATGTATCCATCTGGTATAAAGATCATGTTTCATATCTTTTTGCCAGTCGTCTTAAGCTCTTCATAGTTCAAAAATTTCCGAAATTTCCAGCTTCTTGTTCTAGTATAAGTCTACTTTAGAGTATTTTTGGCTGTGACTGCTTTCTGGGACTCACTCGCTCCGCTCGTTCGTCCCGCTTCTTGGTCTAGTATAAGGGGGAGGGGACTTCGGTATATTTCAGGCTGATGAGATTACTGGGCCTCAGTATGTTTCAGATATGGCCAGGATTAACAACTTCTGACGTCACCGACCTATGACGTCACCAACCTATGATGTCGCCAAACTTATGACATCACCGAACCTATGACGTCACAAGCTAATAGCTTCATAATGGCTCTCAGAGTTCTCTTAGCCCAGCATAAATCTAGCCAACGCCTTTTCATTATACTATTTATATCTTATTTTATTTTTCTATTTTATCAATTATTTATTTTTCACTATTTTTTTGGAAGAAAGGATGGTACTTGCAAATTTCTCAATGACCTCCCAGACATTTATTTTTATTTTCATTTTAATTTCATTTTATTTTATTTATTTATTTCATTTATTTTTATTTTTTCTTTTTTTGAAGAGAGGATGGTACTCGCAAATTTCTCAAAGACCTCCCAGGTATATTTTTTTATTTTACATTTTATTTTATTTCATTTTTTATTTCATTTTCATTTAATTTCTTCTTTTTTTTTGAAAGAGGATGATATTCGCAGATTTCGCAATCACCTCCCAGGTATTTTTTATTCTTATTTTTATTTTCTTAATCATTATTATTATTTTTTTCAGAATTTTTTTCCATTTTATTTCTATTTTATTTCATATTTTTATTCTATTTTTTTATTTTTTTTTTGGGAGGGGATGGTACTCGCAAATTTCTCAATGACCTCCTAGACATTTATTTTCATTTTTAATTTAATTTAATTTTATTTTATTTCATGTTTAATTTTATTTTTATTTCATTTTATTTCATTTTTTTTCATTATTTTTTTTTTCGGAGAAAGGATGGTACTCGCAAATTTCTCAAAGACCTCCCAGACATTCATTTTCATTTTTAATTTAATTTTATTTCATTTCATTTTTTATTTCATTTTATTTAATTTTTTCTTCTTTTTTGAAAGAGGATGATACTCGCAGATTTCTCAATCACCTCCAAGGTATTTTTTATTTTTATTTTCTTATTTATTTATTTTTTTTCAGAATTTTTTTCTATTTTATTTTATTTCTATTTCATTTTATTTTATTTATTTATTTATTTCATTTATTTTTATTTTTTCTTTTCTTGGAGAGAGGATGGTACTCGCAAATTTCTCAAAGACCTCCCAGGTATATTTTTTTATTTTACATTTTATTCTATTTCATTTTTTATTTTATTTTCATTTAATTTTTTCTTTTTTTTTGAAAGAAGATGATACTCGCAAATTTCTCAATCACCTCCCAGGGATTTTTTATTTTTATTTTCTTAATCATTATTATTATTTTTTTCAGAATTTTTTTCCATTTTATTTCATATTTTTATTTTTTTTTATTTCTTTTTTTGAGAGAGGGGATGGTACTTGCAAATTTCTCAATGACCTCCCAGACATTTATTTTCATTTTTAATTTAATTTAATTCTATTTTATTTCATTTTTAATTCAATTTTATTTCATTTTTAATTTTATTTTTATTTCATTTTATTTCATTTTTTTCATTATTTCTTTTTTCGGAGAAAGGATGGTACTCACAAATTTCTCGAAGACCTCCCAGGTATATTTTTTTATTTTATTTTATTTTATTTTATTTTTCATTTTATTTTCATTTTATTTTTTATTTTTTTTTCGAAAGAGGATGATACTCGCAGATTTCTCAATCACCTCCAAGGTATTTTTTATTTCTATTTTCTTGTTTCTTATTGTTTTTTTTTTTTCAGAATTTTTTTCTATTTCATTTTATTTTATTTTATTTCATTTTTTCATTCTATTTTTTTTTTTTTTTTTTTGGAGAGGGGATGGTACTCGCAAATTTCTCAAAGACAGAGGTATATGTTTTCATTTTTTTTTCTTCATTTTTTTTTTTTCATTTTTATTCAATTTTTTCTTTCTTTTCGAAAGACTAGAGGGTGGTACTCGCAGATTTCTCAATGACCTCCCAGGTAATTCACGAAAATTTTTCAAGTCCATTATTAGGGGGAGGGGGGAGGGGGTGGTACTCGCGAATTTTCGATAGTGTATAGGGTGTCAGAAAAGACATGAAACGTGTCAAAAAATATAATACGGACATACAGTATACGAATCTGGTTTACGAGTAAATTGATGCGACTTGAAAAAATAAAATATGTCTTCGTGATTTCGTCCCATTACACCAAATTGTGTGTTAATGACATTTGAGAAATAGAAATCCACACAAAGGTTTTCTTCGAAACAGAACGCCTAAGTTTTATTGTCAACAGAAGTATGTATTAGCTAGAATTACAAAGAAAAGTGAATTACAATTTCACGAGGGAATAAAATTCCAGTATAATCTCAAGGGCCATTGTCGTCGTCAGTTTTAGGAAAATCTTATCGCGTGACAGGCAACTTGTGAATGAAACATAATCTCGCGCTTCATCATTTCATTCGATTTATTGAAATCTTGCAGATCGTTTTACCTCTGAAAGCAGATACTTTTTGATGCCTATACTTCATTCACTTTCATTGTTTCACGACATTATATCGAATGCGATTGGTATGACAACTTTGTTCTGTAAGAGGCGATGTCAAATCTTATAAATTGGCTTACGAGCATGAAAATTTATATAGTTAAGAGTCCTGAAATTTCGTAGTCCAAAGAAAAGAAGAAAGGAAAGAGGTTTAGTACGAACCTTGAAAATGATATACACGCAAAAACTCGCACAATTAAGGTGGTCAATGAAGACTGAAGGGTGGCCAAAAACAATATGGTTGACATTTATTGCACAACGTATTATTTTCGAGGATAACACTTGTTTCAAATTATATGTTGTCCAAAGCTTTGGAATCTTTGTCCCATGAAACGTCAGAAAAATATCTTATTATTTGAGTAGAGACTGTCGGAAAAGTTATCGCGCGAAAAAGGCACCTCATTTTTGGCTACAATTCCACACCACCTTAAAGGCGTATCAGGTTGAAACCCTATTCACGCACAACATCTCATTAGTTGTCATTCACTGCTGGGTACTTGAAAACTGAGCCTTTAGGATAATAAATTATTTACACCTACGAACAATTTTATAGTCGTGTGTCCGCGTATTTTAAAAAGAGCGGTTTTTCCCATTCTATCGACTGAAAATGTACGCCGCGAGAGCCGTTGAATAACTTATTATATTCATTCTATTAAGCCTTCTCCCGCTGCAGGGAAGACGTACAATTTTCTGATTATGAATTCAATTTACCCCAGGCACATAGCCCTTTTACAAATCGCGCCATATTAAAAGGCGATTTAACTTGGCGTTAAATACTGTATAATTCGTCGGCAAACTTAATTACTCGCACAAACGAATTTGTCAAGGATTACGATTACAAATTACGAAAAGTTAATATTTAATAGGAATTTGATTCTTCGACGCTCGCGCCCGTTTATTCCGACGCAAATTTCGCGCGGTCCGCTCGCTTCGTTCTCTCGACAATAGTAATCGAATAAGTTGAACAATCTTGCGAAAAAAATAATAAGGAAACAAAAACCTCAAGTGTCTCTCTATACATCAGAAAGAAAAATGAAGTATTCGAATATACGACGATGAATGAACGCGGTTTTTATTTTGCTGATAAATTTGAATAATTTCTTTCGGCATCATTAAATTTGAATTTACTACCTATCTGCTTAATATAGAAGCTGCGCTGAAATTCTAATAAGACGTTATACCGCATAACGGAAAACGGCTCAATCATTTTCATCGCTCTACCAATCTAATTGGAAAAACGCGATGACAGCAGTTATTTTTAAATCCAAAACTCCAATTACCGGTCTTGAAATTCGTAAGACATTGGAAATTCAGTTCCATTATGAAGGGAGAGAATCGTTTTAATCCGGGAGAGAAATTCCGATAGTGAAACGACTTCAACGATGCGATAACATTTGGCTTTTCAACTCGAACTCGCAGAGAAAGGCTGGATCTTAGTTTCAAATTTGGCATTTTGATTAGGATTTTATATGGCTGACTCTTAGTATGCTCTGTCAATTCTATATAATCAAATCGTTTGTCAGACTAAATCGCTCTCGTAGATTTTTGCTCATTCGGCGTTAATTCGACGGTTATTTCGGGCTAAGCAGGAAAGAAAGAAGAAAGAAAAATAGATTGAACTTCTTCGACTTCACGATTTATGATGACTTCAAGCGCTACCGTTTCATAGGCTTGTCGGTGGCGTTCGCAAGCACATCCAAGACCACCTAACGATCGGAGATTCTGGAACAGGCAACCGAAATGAGTAAAGGGGGATGTACGGCGGCCCAATCGGGAAAAGATATGGTTTGTTCGCCGCGTACCACCGCGGGTAAAAACGTAGCTTCTCGCGCTAGCTTCAGAAGAGTAAGTATGAAATTATCCTCTCGTTTCCTTGTTAGCCCAAGCATACCCCACCGACCACTAGCGGAAATATAGATTTCTCATATCTTGATATGAATACGCTACTGGTTTTTATCAACCTTGTGTGAGCACGCCTTCTCTCCCGCGTAGTGTTGATGATATTCCAAGTTGCGAGTCATAACGCCGGCGCTAATTCATTCAGTCAACAGATCACCTCTTAGTTACCACATGATAGCAAGTCTTACAAATTGATAGGCCATCATACCATCAAGAGTCGAGTGTTGAGGGAACGGGATGCCTGAGAGTTGAATTGTTGAACATCTGAGCTCACAGGTAAATGATCAACACGGCATTCTTCCCTAGAGATGGGGTCCTCGAGAAAGGGATGTAAGAATGCAAAGAATGCAGGCGTTTTCAAGACCACTTTGAGTCGGTAGCGTTGCACTAAACTCACAGATGATTTTCACAGTTGCGAGTGATAAGCAGCCGAGCGTCTGAGCGCTACCATTTAGCCGTGTACACGAGTGCCCAGGTCACCTCTGAGGTACTGTAGGCCTCTTCCCCGATTTCATATTGCATACTTGTTTGCCTGATTCTTATCGTGCTGACGGTACTTAGTTTACAATGATTTCATGGTAGGGGAATAGATGTGCTATTATTGCATAATCTAACCCCACTTCCCTCCTCGTGTTGAGGTTGATCTCAGTCACTGTCAATTGAGTTTTTGTTTGTACGGGATGGTCGTAAGTATCGCGTCTTTGACCACATTAAAATTTTATGTGCGTGTGGTTTTTGCTTCTCCTGTTTCGCGGTCAGAAAAGAAATATTTAATCCGATACATTATCACGTCAAGACTCTGCTATTTTTGACAGCCTATCCACCTGTTCGACTAGAGTTCGAGGATCAAAATTTTAACTCCTTTCTCTGCTTCCGAGAGGGATGCTCTTGTTTGAGGAATGGAAACCGAAAACGAGCTCTGAGCTATCGAAGATATCCACCTGGCAGAAGGTATTGAATCAGAAGGAAGAATCTAAACGGAGGATACACAACGAAAAGCACTGCGATTAGAAAGTATATGGATTATGGGGTAATAATGTACAGTACCTATACTATAATTATTGTCTTGTGACATGAATGTTGATAAATACCGACATGACTGTGAATAAAAGATAAGTTTTCCTTGAGGAACCACCCATTCGAGTATAACGTAATGAATAGTGGCATGGTGCACATGGCTCTTCAGTTTAAAATCTTCCTTTTATCTCCTTTTGCTCATGTGCATTTGGGTTGATCTGTCTTCCGGGATGGAAAGGTTCCACCCATCTCCCTGATGGTCGGAGCTGTTTCTCATGGGTAACCGTAGGCGAGTTAACCAGAAATGTTTCTATCTTCTTTCGACGTGTCATGGAGTCCATTCAGTCATTTAAAGTTCCATCGTAAATCCTCAATAGTCGATTTAATCTGATGACAGTATGCACCATGAAAAGTAACAAAATGCAAAATAGATACAGGCACGTAAAAATTTTTTATAAAGGTATAGCTTTGCGCAGCCGTCAGCCTCGACATAAGAAATGCGTTCAATTCGATTCCTTGGGAGAGGATCTTGGAAGCCCTCAAGGACACAGAAGTGCCCGCATACCTGCTCAGGATGATCAGCAGCTATCTTAGCTGTCGAGAAATCCAAGCAGAGACGTCTGCTGGTACAATGAAACGCCCTGTTACTTGTGGGGTGCCGCAGGGGTCGGTCCTCGGGCCGCTGTTGTGGTGCGTCGCATTTAACGGGATTTTTAAGGTTTAGCTGCCGCCGGGTGTTGAACTGATCTGCTATGCGGATGACACACCGGTGGTATGCACCGCCGAAACAATTGTAGCGGTGGAGAGCAGGGTAAACCGGGCCTCAGAAGTAGTGACGCGTCCACGACCCGTCGAATGTTCGAGTCACCCACCTTTCGCCTGCAAGGTGTGGAAATCGCGACCAAGAAGACGATGAAATATCTGGGCATCTGGTTTGACTCGAAGCTGAGCTTCAGGCACCATTTCCTGATGATAGCGGAAAAGGCGAGCAGGGTAGTTGGATACCTGTCCCGCCTGATGAGGAACCTGGGAGGGCTGAAAGAGGCAAGAAGAAGGATCATGATGAGCACCGCCATGTCGGTCCTCCTATATGGTGCCCCAGTATGGGCCGACTGCATGAAGATACCATACTGACGTAGAGAAATGGTTAGAATCCAACGAAGAGCTGCGCTGAGGTGTGTTAGTGCCTACCGCACTGTCTCGACGGAGGCTCTTGGCGTATTAGCACGTTCACCGCCACTTGAACTCCTTGCTGAGGAGAGAGCGGTGGTGTTCAAAGCAAAGAAGACAACGACGACCAACCAAGAAGCTTTACATGTCAAGCAGGAGGCCAGGCGCTCCTCGCATGTAAAATGGAAAGCGAGAATTGCCCAGAGTGAGCTGGGCAAAAGGACGACCCGTGTGCTAATATGCGACCTTGATGAGTGGATGAACCGGGACCATGGCCAGCTGAACTTTCACCTGACGCAGGTGTTAAGCGGTCATGGCTGCTTCAACAAGTATCTTCATGAGAAGTTAAGGAAAGTTGAGCAGGCTTCGTGTTTGCATTGCGATCAAGGGCGGGATGATGGAACACAGCACACCTTATTTGAGTGCGAGGCGTGGGAGCGTGAGCGGGACGAGCTTAGTCGGTCTCTTCAAGAGATCGGAGTAGAAGAAGCGCTTGTTCCGAGTAGCCTGGAACCCACCATGCTAGGCTCCGAAGAAGCATGGAACCATGTGTCTGCATTTGCGGCCACCGTTATGAAGAAGAAGATGGACCGGGAATGGAATAGGCAAATGCAGAACCACACTATGGCCTACTCGACACCTGTGTACCATCAACATCCGGATCTGCAGGAAGACGACGAAGAAGGACACCATTCAGCTTGATGATGTGATAGTGTCTGTGGTGGTTATGTGAGCGTCCCTAGTGTATTTTGCGTGCCAGGGGGGCACTGCAGCTTGGCAATTGCCAAAACAACTTGGCGGTTGTCAAGTAGAAGAGGGGGTTCGCGTAGGAGATTCTTCCAACACTGAAATACCCGAAAGGGTCGATTCCAGGTTGGAGGAAACAAAATTAAATGCATACGCAACCCGTACCCACTCCACTATGGAGGAAGAGGCGGCGTTCTGCAAATGCGACTAGCGATAGCGACGTTTCGTTTGGCAGTTTCGTGATGTACATTTTCGGGTTGGTACCGGAATGATGATCTACTTTTTATACTTCCAACTTTCGTTTCTCTTCCTTATGGTTTAGTTGCAATCTGATGATGGTGGAGTTCACCGGTCGTCGCTGTACCTTCATAAAAAAATTTTACGTGCCTGTATCTATTTTGCATTTTGTTACTTTTCATATTGTGGCTCGTAATGTCGTCGGTATTTTTGGAGGAAAATTTCTTTATACCAAGAGAACTCGTTTCTACGCCCATCTATTGAGACGCTCCTTGTTCCACCCTAGAACTATTTATATTCATAGGACACACCTGAGTTAATCATTGATACGTCAAGCTGAGTCTCGTTCCCGATAGGATAGGAGCGTTCGATCTTCGGTTCTATTGATTTTGAATTATCCTCCCTCCAAATGTGGTGGAATTCTCCTCAGGTATTTCGGTATGATGGGAGTCTTCTCTCAAGAGGAAAAAAATTGTACCCCCGTCCATAATGGCGTGTATTACCTCGTCGTATACATCACAAGATTTTAAGCTCCAGTTTGCCATTTTCTCGTTTTCTTTTCTTCGCAATAATTGAAGGCCGGTTTTTGGTTCGTTGAACGACATTTTCGTTTTAGAAGAATGTGGTTTTCTACTTAAATTTGTGACTTCTTCTCAACGAAAATTTCAAGACTAACTGTGATACACAAAGTGAGTCGGCATCTCGAGTAAAATTGCTATCATTATAAGAGTCTTACGAACGAGAGAGGAATAAGACGAAAAAAAAAAATCTGTACTTCGTATTGTGTACTTCCTTCAAAATAAGTATCTTATTATTCGACGGCAACACTTCTCATGTCGCGAGGGACTTTTTTTTTTCTAAAAAAGCTGTTTAAGCGTAACTATAAGACCCCTCCAGCCTAGCGGCCGTGCAATGTATTCTGTGCATTTAATTTTGTTTCTTAAGTCACGTCTCGCCTTACTGGCGCTAAAAATACTCTTAATGACTGCGATTTCGTGAAAATGTTAGTCTCGTGTGTTGTATTTTGACATTGATTTAATATAGTGGAAATTCTTAAGCGGGGTAGTTAAAATAAGTGAACGGAGCGAGCAAAAAATTATCATCCATAAAGCCCCGTATTAAAGAGCCTCCACTAAGCAAATTTGCTTATAGCGTATAATACACTCAAGGTTATAGAGGGTCCAGTAGCGATTTCTTGTTATTTATTTTCAGGAAATACTGTAGGTATTCAGATTATTATCCGCGTATGAAATTATTCTTGCACTATTGTAATCTACAGTAGTAACGTGATAAGCGCGTTACGTTTCGTGCGAGAATTGATGATCGTTCGTCAATAGACTTTTATGATAATACTTACGATCGGAAGGTCACATATGATGAGTTTTCGCGAAATGAATTAATGATCCATAATAGCGAGACCATACATCAACACTCTTGTGTTCTACGAATTAATTTATCGATGAGACGGCGTACGAAATTATTCATTTTGGTACATACCGATCTCGTTACGACAGAAACTCGCACTTTTATCATATCGCCATCCGAAGTAAACGTTGTTTGCGGGATAACTTATTGCGATGTGTCGCATTTAAGGTCTAGGTTAAAATAGATTTTAGTTAATGGTTTTTTAATTTTTTTTTTTTTTTTTTTTTTCCTCCTTTCATGATGATGAATGATCAGAAAAGCTTGTAACAATGAAAAACCATTGTCAACGTTTCGTAACTGTTCACGGATTTGATTATGGAAGATAATTTATTTTATCCGATTATACGCTGAACATACGCTGATGATTGTGCGCTCGCTTAATTTTGCTTATTCACTTTTTCGTTCGTTTAGCAATATTTTTTTTTTTGTGTATTTAATTTACGCGTAATGCGTCAGACGTTTTCATTTTTTATTGAATGTTTGTTATTGTCGGCGAGAAAGTGGTCGCCGAGGATCTGTTTTTTAGAGACAAATTCAGAAGACAGCTCAGAGTCCCGTACTCGTGGATTTATTTATGAAGAGTTTGTTGTAAAATGTGAGTTAAGGGCTTCTGCTCATTCACTAGCTAACAATTCACAGGCAGTGCCCGTTTTCGTTGCCGAACCTTCAGCAATCCTCTTGGAACGATTGGTGTATGCCCTAGTATCTTTATCCAGAATTACTTTCGTTATTACATCCTGCCACCGACTCTCACTCCTCAAGTCACTCTTATAAAGCAGTGATCAAAACCTTGGAGCTATTTTTGAATCAAATACGTCTATGTCACCATTTTCCACCATGTATGAAACAGCTAAAAGTTAGCTGATGCATGTGTGGAAAAATAAATTTTTGTACATAGTTTCAATAATTAGATATGTTTCTTTAATATAAAATTTGTCACGCTATCATCACATTCTTGCATATGTTGTACATTTATTTTACCTTTTACAAGGCGTGGTCTTCCCCCACTGACCCTTACTTGGAGTCACGTTTGCAAACACTGTACGTTCAACCATATAGTTTGTATAAAATACACTCAACGTATTTCCTCTCTCTTTCTAAAATAATAAAAGACGACAAAAAACTACCCTGCCGGTTTCTCGAACTACGCACGAGCCCTGTCCTCCTAGAACACTCTGTATTACTGACAAGAGTTAAGTACACGTGCCGTGCTGTTTTGTTTCGCGCTTTCGAGTCCAGTTTGTGAGCTGTGAGTTCTACTTCATTGAACGTATTCCTCATCTGAGGTGAGTAATTGGATGCTGGTCATCGAATGCCCACTGAGCATAACCTCTTAAGTTTAGATTACGTATTATAATTTAATTGCACGAAAACTCTATGAGAGATGATCGATCTAATCCTAACTTGAATCCTGTATACTCTCTGAAGAACATGTCATTTGTGAAGCCGTAATTGCCTCTGAGCTTCGTGGTACTTCATGACCACGAAGACATGCCTTAATCATCGATGAGTACTCACCCCGACCTCTGAGTCTTCGGTCTTTATCGAAGGACACGTTAATAGTGGGTTGACCCAGCCTCTGAGCTTCGAGATGGCTTATTCATATTGCCTCGAAGACATGCTTTGTTCATCAGTGAATACTCGCTTCGACCTCTGAGCCTTCGGTCTTTATCGGAGGACACGTCACTTGTGAGTTAATACGGCCTCTGAGCTTCGGGGTATCTCATGGCCTCGGAGACACGCCTTATTCATCGGCATTCACACTTTTGACCTCTGAGTCTTCATTCTTTTGGAAGGCCTCTGAGCTTTGGGGCTCAATATAGCCTCGAAGACACGCCTCGTCTATAACTTCTTGCTGTGAACTTTGAGTCTTCCGGCCTCTGAGCTTTAAGGTCCGTAATGGCCTTGAAGACACGCCTTGTCTGTTGATATTTGACGTGACCGTTGAGTCTCGTAAGTCTCTTTCCTCTATTACAAATCTATTATGATATCCTTGAAGATAATGTCGATCTGACTAGGTTAATTAAAGAGGAAATGCTCACACGTGCTTTTTATTACTTCACAGGTCGTTCAAGAATATTCACAGCTGAAGAGATGACGCTCGTTACCTTCACCCATCGTGCTCATAAGATTACTCGTAATACTTTGACCTACGTTCATTTGAACTAATTAATTATCTATTACAATAAAACATCTTTTGAAGCCTTTGAATCTTTTATACTCGTAAAGTCTTCCCTTATTTTCATACGTTCTTCAAACAGAGAAAAATACCACGTGCACATTGTGCTACACATGTAACAATGAGTTCAAAGCTAACCTCGTCACCATAAAGACTGGAATTTCCAGGTCTTCGGAATTTGGATTAGTTACGATTATTTTCATTTTCTCTCTTTCAATCTGATTCTTTTACTTGCGGCCCATGTAAATTGAATTGCGTTCTGCTCATCCAAGTCACTCTTTTCTATCCATGGTCCTAAATCTTTCCAATTTTTTTCGCTACATCGTAGTCCGAGCGGTTGAGTCGCGGACCTCTGATTCAGAGAAGGGTCACCAAACACTCATCCTTTTCAAATATGCCATTAGATAAGCAGACTAACAGATTTGCTAGCTGGAATATCACACATGAAGCTGACTAACACGTAAAACAATCGTCAAAATTGAATTTCTGAAGTTAATTTATGGATTCCGGGTTAATGTATGGTCCAAGCTCATAAAATCAAATAGGAAGGGAGTTGGCTCGTAACTGTGATTACAGTAAAGGTTAATTTATGATTACCAATCCTACGTGAAATCGTTTTTCATTCATTCTGTTGAGTGCGGTGAAAGAGGAAGGCCAGTGAACAGTGCCTTTGTTTGTACTAGCGCTAACTAGCACAGGTCAAGATCCCCACACTGTCATCTCAAGGTAATAATATGATGGAGTACAATACGTTCATAACTACAACCGCAAAAAGCAAATAGGATGGAAGTTGGTTTGTCACCGTAACCGCGATGGCCGGCGAGTTTGATCTGGTGCCACCGCTGGATGGACCGACTGACGGCTGCAGAGCCGGTTTGATCCAAACGGCACTGCTACAGTCAATTAATGCAGGGCTGCTGTCATAAATGATGTCTTCATTGGCGACTTCTTGACCTATCAAACCTATTTTTGAGTTTGTCTGCGCATTTTTTAATCTTTCTTGCGTCTTTCCTATTATCAAGTTCCTATATATCTTTCTTGTGCTGTTATTTTATTATTAATTTGTGATCATGGAACAATTTAATACTATTACTGTTTCTTCTGCCGATTTATTAACGAATGAAATGTATCATGATTTATATTTGCATCCTAATTTTGTAACTACTTGCCGACATCATTTCAGTGGTCAAGATGTTGACTTTATGGTTGCTTCATATGTAACAAATAACGATGGCAGTGCTACTTTTGGGCCTTATGTGTCCTATCCTGCTAGAGTAATCAAAGCTACCGACGACGACTTTTTCGACAGTAAAGAAGTTCTCCTTTCTTCTAGTGTTACCTAGAGACATTAGGGAAGCGGAGTTTTCAACATCCAAAGGTTTGTTGATCCAAGTTTTAAGATACGGAACTAAGAAAGTGATTTCTGGAGCCTTGACGCGATCAAATTCCGGAAATTTTTCACACTGAGCTTTCTTCAAGCTTTGCCAAAAGCCCATTGAGTATGACATTAATTCGGGAATAAATCATCAGATGAATGTTTCTTGGGCAGAATTGGGAATGAATGAATTTGGAATGGAGCCAAACAGGAATTTTTGGCAACTACAATAATGCTCTACAACGAAAGAACTGTCAGTATTGTCTGGAAGGTTTTCTCTAAACAATCTGAAACAATTTTGATGAGAGAAGATGATTTCTAGGACAAGGCCTTCGAGAGCCAAACCGGACCCTGAGGGAAATTGTGTATTTTGTTCTTTTCCATTTTTTTGATCAGATCTATGTTTCAAATTTCTAACCTAACCTGAGTCCGAGCCCGGAGGAAAAGTACCCTCTCCCTTCTCGTCGACACTGTTTCTAGTACATTTTGCGCTGAACAAATCTTGTGGCTTCTTTTCTTTCAAACTGTTTTCTTCCGAACTCATTTCGAGATTACTTCCGGAACCTTCAAATAAAAAATTGCTCTCCCCTCGCTTTGAATTTTTCCGATAGTAACGCTCCTAACGCAGTGGTTCCCTAACTATGGGTCGCGAAACAGTTCCAAGTGGGTCGCAAAGTAATTAAAATTTTGACAATAATTGAAAATCATGTAAAATTGATGGAATTATACAGGGAAAAATTATGCGATCATGAAAATGAAGAGAATAAATATTACTAAATAAGACGACTAACTTGATATATTTGCGAAGATATGAATGTATTGTGAGAAAATTTTGTACTCTTCCAAGAATTTACGATGGTCAGCGGGTCGCGAGATTATCTTCAGTAAAAAGTGAGCCGAGGTACGAAAAAGTTTGGGGACCAATAGCCTAACGGGTGACCGATCCGACAGAAACGTCTCTACCAAGCGTTAGAAATGAAATATCTTCAGGCCGCTAGCTGTTGGCTGCATTGATCGTTCCGGAGTTTCGACCAAGATTGAAGTCAGGAGAGAAATAAATAAGAACAGCGAAATGTAGTTAGAAGAATTATCTCAGAACAAAAAAACTTGCAGCCGACTTTGTTAGCTGCTCGGAATTGCCTTCATTAACTGTGTTAATTGAGAGGCAAGCAGGAAACCTGTTTTGTGGGGATTTTTCATCAAATACAGCTGAATATTCGAATTTTTTCCAAATCCTTTTCCCATCACCTATAGCCCGAAGGTCGAACTTTTTCCTAGTTCCCCCTCCCCCTTCATATTGCTCAGTGGTCAAAATGTCTCCAAGTTCCACGTTTTACCGGACGACCCCTTTTTCCAAGTCTCAAGTCTGCAGGACGACGCCAATGCATGAACTTGAAGTCGTTACACGTACATGACAATGACGCATATTACTCGTATGATCAAGTTATAAGTAAAGTAAAGAGTTCCTGTCACTTTTGCAGACGTGAGTATAACAGCGATACCGCAGAGGCCAATTGTAATTCGATTATTTTAAAAGCTACATCTTTTGCCATTCCATTTAGGTTTTTCACAAAGTGCAAATTAGAGGCAAAAATTAATGTTTACCCAATTCATGATGACATTCAGTATGACTGTTTCCGCCCATACGATTTCCTTCGCTAAGTCACGACCCCGTGACCAGTATGACTTTGCCTCCTTCAAATACCCACCGTCGTTGGCGGCTCATCGAAACTCTCATCGAGTAAAATCAATTTCGGCATAATACTCATTTCTAACACAGACCAATACTCGATTTCAAAAAAGGTTTTCAGTTTTACAAATAACGCGTGCAACCACGCGGGTCCACGAACTTCGACATGTATAGCTTCATTAATTTGGCGATCGTAAGCGTCGCACGAATTTCTTTCGACTTCGATAGAATAGTAATTCAATTATTAAGACGTCGCTTAGCGCTACGAATGGACCCAATATTTATACGGATATCACGAAAAGTTATCGCGCGGGTAACTTATTTTATATTTGACGCACCAACATTATACAGTACTCTAACAGTACCTTTATTGCGTGCCTTTTGGTCATTTTCCTATCGCACTTCGCAACGACAAAACGACAACAATAACGATTCCGAATTACTGTCATGGAAAATACCGTATACTTATTTTCTAGGGCAGACTGTACCGGGGTGCATGGAAAACGGACTTAGCGGATTAAAATACAACACCTAAGTCGCTAAACGTGTATTATAATTGAAATAATCAACACGCGAAGGATGGATCCCGTATTATTAAAGGTAAACGCGTAATTTTTCCACATTGAAATTATTCGCGCGATTTGTTTTCAATTTGTGCATCTTGTTCGTGAAATCGTGTATACTTCAAGCGCCCAGAGGACATCATTTTACAGGCCCACGAATGATAAAGGCAACACCAGCTATCGACCAGAAAATCGAATGGCATTCGCATACGTAAGATTCCGAAAGCGCGATCGTGAGCAATTTTTCTCAAAAATCACGCAATTACACAATAAATCTAATTGTCGGAACAATCGTAATTTTTTCTTAACAAGTTCAACGCTTAAAGCCCCAAAAATAACCGCAAAACTCGAGAGAGGCAATCTACATAGAAAAAACAACGATAGCATTTTTCGAAAAACTTTCATAAAACCACTTTATATAGCTCCAACTTCCATCTGTTTCCAACTGACCGGAAAAATGATAGTTAGCAGCGACAGAGGAAAAGTATACGCCGGCACTGGAAAATCATGACCATTAGAGAGCGCAATTAATTAACTAAAAATTTTCGAAATTAATTCGATACCAGTTGGTCCGTGCGAGTATTACTTCTTTTTTTTTCTCTCGCTTCTTTTGAAATAGAAAGAAAACTTTCATTCCGACAATACGGTAAATTGAAAAACGTAGCGTCGATTTTGTTTCCATATTACTCAACTTCTTTTTCCATTACAACGATAATAAAAGTTTTCATTTGTCGAAAGAAAAAATTCTATTTTCTAGTTTCCATTTTTACAGTACACGCTCGTTTGTGTTGACGTTCTGATTGAGTCCGCCTTCAAATCGACGTGAAACATTTCCGAGACAAAAAGAAAATTACATAAATATGCCTTCTGTGCCCGTACATTACATTGAAAAAGTGTCCTTTGCGAGTTATTTGTAGTTCACTAAGGGAAAAACTCACTGTTTTTCACCGCAACAAGAAATGTACAGGTTGTTTGTTTAGTTCGTGTAGGTAGAGAAGATTATAAGGTTGTAAAAAGTTTTGTGGTCCGACATTGTCAAAATGATGTGTGACCTTGCAGATCTTGCTAGTCTTTTAATCGCTTGGCTGCTCACACGATTCGCAGAAATTTTTTCAAGAAGCTCGACTAAAATCCAACTGAGCTCAAAACTTTGCCTTTCTTCTAAGCCTAGCCCATAACTCAAGACTTGGAAGCTCGCTCTCTCTCGTCTCTCACGATACGGGGTAAAGTTTAAAATTCCTCCAAATCACATACTACTGACTTTCTCACAAGTTCAGAAGTCGAATCAATTACTCTTCCCTGTGCCTCTCTGGAAGTTAATTGATTGTAATAACAATGGTGACCTTAGAATCATACCTCATATCATCCGAAATAGAATTCTTCAAGAGCAACCCCTAAATTCCGGCAGAAATAGTAGTTCCGAGTCTAAACCAGTTCTTTTAATGGAAGTCAGCAGTAACTCAAATACGAGCTCGTTTCATTCAGAGGGGTCTCAAATTGATAAAATACTCTCCAAAATCTCGCACTTGGAATCTCAATCAGACGATAGTTCGTTGGCTTTCTCACAAGCCACGTTCGTTTCCACAAAAAGCTCCGTATGGAAGCCAGCAGTTTGCGCCGATTGAACTTCGCGACTTTCCATCAAATAATGAAGCATTCCAAAGAGGACCACTACTACGGGCCAAGTGAGCGCAGCAGAAAATTATACCACCACTCCTGCCGGCTGAGCAGCAGAGGGTCTCACATGAAGAGCAGCCTATGGATTCTGAAATGTAGATATTATACAGTCATATTGTGTGGTCAGGCCCTAATAGACACGTGGATTAATTCCTCCTTGAAACGATTACCACGAACGAAAATATCTTCACAGAAGCAAAGGGCAATGAGACCATCAACTAATTGGACCTAAGAGTTACGCTGCTAAACAACTACAAAGAATATAAAATCTAAAAGAAGCCGACACACACGGACCTCCCACCCCAGGCACAAGTTAGCTTCGATCCAAAACTATTGCTATCGAGTAATTTCTGTCCTGAAGAACCTCAAAGAGAAGAGGAAAGAAATCGAGATAGTCAAGAAGATCACAGAAGCCAATGGCTATACCACAGAAATATGGTGGAGGCCGTCTTTGTGAAAATGGAGGCAAAGAAGGGAACCCATTATGACACGGTGAGAAAGTACTTCGGATCGATACTATGGAAAGGGAAGTATGCAGCACTGATCAGACAGAAGAAGAGGACGACAAAAGCTTGAGCGGAGTGTACAAGCTTAGGTGCGAGCAGTGCGGAGACGCATTTCCATGAAGCTTCACTGATGAATAATAGAGCGAGATGAGGAAATAGTTTGACATGGTTCCAGGTATTCCCAAATACTCATACTAACAAAAACAAAGTGTACAAGGATGATGACATCACCAAGATACCAAGATTTAAAATATTGGTGATGATCATGTTTTATGTCTGCTGTCCTTTCGTGAGATTTTAATAACTTTAGAGGGTATCGGATTTCTTGGCGCAGCCAAAGAGATAAAGATCATGTTTCATATCTTTTCAAGACAAAAATATTTGAGAGTTACCGTTTAATAGATCAATAAAGTGTCTTTTATGACATAAGCCTACTTTATAGAATATTTCAGGCTAAGGCTTTAGAGCGGCACACTCGCTTGGTCTAGTATAAGTCTATTTTGGAATATTTCAGGCTAATGAGCCTTCTTGGTCTAGTGTATGTCTACTTTAGTATATTTCGGGCTGACCAAATGAGGGAGCCTCACCCACTCCTCTGGTCCGCCCCGCTTCTTGGTCTAGTACAAGTCTACTGTAGTATATTTCAGACTGATGAGATTAGGGGGCCTCACTCGCTCCGCTCGATAGTTCCGCTTCTTGGCTAGTGTAAGTCCACGTCAGTATATTTCATGTTGTAAGCGGACCAGGATTGACGACTTATGACGTCACCGACTCATGACATTACCGACTCATGACGTCACCTAACCTATGGCGTCGTCAAAGTTATGACGTCACCAACTCATGACGTCACGCTTATGGCGTCACCGAGCCTATGACGTCGCCATCTTATGACATTACCAACTTATGACGTCACCGACTTATGACGTCACCGACTCATGACGTTACCAACCTATGACATGAACGACTTATGACGTCTCCGACTTATGATGTCATCAAACTTATGGTGTCACAGAACCTATGACGTCATCGAACTTATGACGTGGCAAAACCTATGACGTTATCAAACTTATGACGTCGCCAAACTTATGACGTCACTGACTCACAATGTCACAGACTTAAGACGTCACCGAACTTATGGCGTCACGGAACCTACAACGTCACAAAACCTATGACGTCACAGACTTATGACGTAACCGACTTATGACGTAACCGACTTATGACGTTTCAAACTTATGACGTCACCGAGCTTATGGCGTCACCGAACCTATAACGTCACCGCACTAACGGCGTCACCGAACCTATGACGTCACCGAGCTTATGGCGTCACCGAACCTATAACGTCACCGAACTTACGGCGTCACCGAACCTATGACGTTGCAAAACTTACGACGTTGCCAAACCTATGACGTCACCAAACTTATGATGTTGCTAAATTTATGACGTCACCGACTTATGACATCAACAAACCTATGACGTCACTGAGTTTATGGCGTCAACAAACCTATGACGTTACCGACTTATGACGTCACCAAACTTATGACGTCGCCAAACTTATGACGTCATCGACTTATAACGTCACCGAACCTATGACGTCACCAAGCTAATAGCTTCATAATGGCTCTCGGAGTTTTCTTAGCCTAGTGTAAATCTAACCTACGGCTTTTCATTATATTAGGATAAGCTAGAAACTACAGAGCTTGAAATTTTCCAGGTCCCTATACTAGCTAATAGAGGGTTACTAGTTAATAGAGAGGTATAGAAGTGCCCAGAATTTTTCCATGTCTAGCATACGCCTTGTATATCATTTTATTAGGTCAAGCTAAACTACTGAGCCTCGGACTCGCAGATTTGAGAATCACTGCCACAGTGAAAATTCCCAAAAAGATAAGACCAGAGCAAAGACATGAAACATGTCAATAACCAAACTGCCTCGTTACACCAGCCATAAAAGCCGAAAACGTCAAAAAATTCGGCTTCAGAGCCTGCCTTTGGCTCCACTGGTGGAGCTGGTGGGTCCGCTTGCGGAGCCTACCCTCCAGCTCCTGGCCTCGGGTATTTCAGCTAGCTCCGGCTCCAGGAATTTCCAAAGCAGGGCACCGGCTCTGGGGTCGATAAATGGCCGGCTCCCACCCTTCAAATTAAAAACTCATGTTCAAGCCCTTGTTCTTCAGTGGAAACACAACTGACGATGAGGTAGCACTCGAAAATACTCATGTAAGCCAACTAATAAAGTAGAATTGTTCACTAGAGAATTTATTCAATATTCAGTGGTCTACGTATACCTCATTATACACAATATGAGTTTCAATGATGGATTTTATTGATGACGAGGATGATGATGAGTCGTTGTCAATGTTGGACTACTCTCGTAGTGAACAAACCCTCTACATTTTACACAATGCAGAGTACCAGAAGAAATTCAGGCGTAAGATCGCAAGGTCTATTGCCAAAGTGGCTGCGCATTTTGTATCCCCTCACATGGTCCACGGAGGACCAACTAGATGTGAATACCAATGTCGAATGTAACTGTCTAGGACACTGCGTTAAAGAAGAGCAATTACTACCGTTGAGGATGTCCCGGAAGATTTGTCGAAGAGATTTCTCAAAATTCTGAATTAAATTGACCCCGAATGAAAACAGAGAGTAAAAATCGATGACCTAGATCATTTCAAGCTGTGAGTACTCTCAGACATATTCATGTGCCTGTTTAGGAACTTTCCTATCTCGCCTTCCTTTCACTACTGCCTTTCCGACTACTTTTCGAGAAAAAAAAATGTTCGTGATTTCCGCTCAGTTTCTCTAACAACTGCCTCCACTCTCTGGAAACGAATTCTCTCGAGTATCTTGTAGCAGTTTTTACTTGCAACTATTATTATAACTTCCATACTTCTCATGTTCCTATATCTGCATTAAGAAGACTTCATCAAGCTAGTGAAGAAATTCAAGTCTAGTTCTTTATCAATAATTCGCATCATGTAGGCGCACCCGTCGATTTCGGATTCTTTCATACCACGCACATTGACTACCGTACATCGAGAGGGTTTACAGGAGAATGGGTTTCTGCTATAAACGACTATACCGCACTGTCTCGCACAACCCAGCAACCATAATAACAAATTGAGTTTCGATGAAATACGATCCAGCAACCCGGGCAATACTTCATGGGGCCGTGGCTGTCGAGGAGCCCAGGCGAAGTCTCGGTTGCGTGGAGCAAGCTAGCAATGAAGAGGTGGGTTCAAAGGCATAGAAGTAAAACCATGCATCAAACAAGGGCTAAGTTCGAAAAATAGACTCTACGACGCCCTCTAATCCCACCTTAATTTTCTCCGACGAATTTCACAAAAAAAGTTTAAATAACAGACCTTTTCTACCCCGACAATAGCGAGCTTCTTAATCAGAAGTTTGCGACTCATCGCTTGAAATTTGAATGCTCAAACTGTGAAGATAAGCACAAAGGCTATAGGAGGCTGTAGATTACAAAGTTCGAGATATTATTTTTAAAATATTCTTTTCATCGCCAAAAGATGATACAATCGGTCACTGTACTCAAATCTATTGAGCCTGAATTAATGTATGAAATCTTATTAAATTTCAGTCGTATTTTTCACCATTAGACGATGCTATCTCTGTAAAATTTTTCTTTTTCGTATTCAACAATTGGAAAAAATAATACCGGATTAGCATCGAGCCTTAGCGCTTAATGGATTTCTGCGTTTCTTATTCGCAAGTCAAAGAGTTTTGACTTCTCCATCCGCACACAAACTCGAGAAACTTTTAAATCTTTCTCGAGTTGTTTCATTACATTACTTATAGAATGAATTTAAAGTCACCCGACTTCCATGAAAAAGAAAAAGAAGCCTCTTTTTTCCGCGTACATCCTACACTTATAGCTCTGCTTTATCTTCTTGCCTACAGAGAGCACAATGAGAATAGTTTTTTAGCGCGTGCACACGCGATTATATACAAAGTGGAAAACCAGGCAGTGTGCATCGAGCGTCGTCAAACTTAATAATATTATAAATTATTGTATCGTTTTCAAGTGGTAATCATTATTCAGGAGGAGTAACCGACAAACTTTATAGAAAGATAACACTAATTAACTTGTCACCGTTTTCAGTCGTATTCACTTCGAGCATAGTATGATGCACGCTGTACACACACTGAGCTTGTTGACGCACACAGATAGGCTGAAATCATAATAATATTCTACTGTACAATGAATGTCGAATATACAAGTTATACAGAGAGAAACATTGAAAGACATAAGGGCATTGTCGTGTGAAGAGAGCATGAGTCGCTTTAATAGTACCGCCTACGTAAAAACTCACATCCTTTCGAGAAGTTTACAACTTTGGGAGTGCTTTTTCAAATTGTATCAGGGTATTGTATTATATAACACATATTATTCCATCTAGGGTAAGTATGTTCTACAGACGTTCATTAATCTAAAACGCGAAGATTTTCGCTCGACATCAGGAAGCAAGGTGAGGAAAGATCAACATTCTGCTCCTCTCGACAGTCATTACATTTGACGACGAGATATTAATTCATTTTGCGAGGAATACGGTTATTCTTCTCCTTCCGTTTACATCTGCAAAGTGACGAGTCTTGAAGAAAACATCCAGTATGTGTCTTACTGATCATTTAGATGAATGAAAACTGACGCTTCCTCCCGGAATCTCGACCCTTAGAGAGATAATTTAGAAATTATTGGCCGCAGTCGTGAGCCTCATGAAAGACGGGGTAAGGGAAGTTCTCAGAACACACTATAGTTTCAAACTCTGAACACTTTTAGAAGTCTAGCATTTACTCTTGAGAGAATTTGAATTCGAGAGCTATAAATTTGGAACCATATGTTTGGAAGAAAGTTGATCCTTGAAATTTAAAAATTACAAACTACATAGTTGGGAAGAACACGGAGGTTATTTTGTGGTTGAATATATACCATCCAACATTCAAAACGCATGCATGATTCGAGCACGTTTCGTTCCTTTATCTAAGCAACTCAAGTCTGTCAGTGACGAGGCTGTCGGATATGCACGTGAACAAATGAATATCTCATCTCTTTTCAAATTTTCCATTCAACGTACACAAACTAACAATTTATCAGAAGTGCCTTAAGAAAGGTCACACTCAAAACAAATTTGAACAAATTAATTGAACTGTAAAAAAATCGTTTAGATTAAGTGCTAAATTCACCCCGAAATACTCGTAATACATTTAATTGCGACGTTTCGAACGGTCACCGTTCTTTCTCAAGCGAACAAAACAAACTCAAATTGTAAGTAGGGAACTCGTTGGTAGGGTATTCTCAAAACACGTCCTCACGTCATCGATGACTATAACCTTATATGTGGATTTCAAAAAATTTCGAGTTCCGATTCTCTGAGGAGGAAACTTGAGAACAAATCTTTGAAAAACTTTTGAGCTCAGAACCTCTGTAGAGGTGGAAAAATTTCAAGCTATGAACCCACGAGTTAAGCTACAGCTACAAAATCTTGAGCTCAACATAAGCTAGGCCTGAGAAAACATTTTAGGCGATGATTCCTCAAGCTATAAATGTAATATCCCGAGAAAACGTTTACATTCAACTTTTAGTAGGGTCCTAATAGTAAATCCGCTCGATTTCGCTGTTAAAAGCAATTTTATGATTGATTATTGTTCTATACACTCAAACGAACAGATTTAGCCTGTATGCCCATTTTAACCCCTCCCTGTTTTCCGAGGTTCCACCCCCCAAATCTGAAAAGCTCGTTTATCTCGAAAAATATTGATTTTTTAAAAAAAGTTTTCAAACAAAAGTTGTTCTAATATGTCTCTTCTACAACTTTACCTCTTATAAAAATTTCATTTGGAGCACCCCTCGCGCTCCAAATTTGAAAAAACATGATGACAAAAACAAAATATCATGTATTTTACGTTTTTGATAAGAAATTTCAAACATTCACTAGTACATACAATTACAAAAAATGTTTAGAATTTAATTTTGTTCCAAATGAGTATCAAGACTACTTCACCCTACCCCTCCCTCATTATGAAGGCTCCACCTCCCTTCCCTATGTCACAAACATTTGATTAATCATAAAGTATTTCCAAAAGTATCATAATTATTTTTACTTCACGATTATTTTCACCTCATTTCCCGTAAAATTCTCTTCTCAAAATTCATCTATGCAGGGAACTCCAAAATTTCAGGTAAAAAGTTGAAGTAGACATAATGAATTGAAGTGCATTGAGACCGTTTTTGATGTTACAACACATTTTAATTACAGAGAAGTTAACAAAATGTTGTATTTTGTAAAATTACAATGGTTGATTATATAAACAGAAGGGCTCGCGCACAAATTGTCTATGCTCAGTCTAGTTTGAAATTTTTTTTTCGTCAATTGTAACTGTAGGCCCATACCAAATTTACCTGATACAATTTAGCCAGAAAATAGCTAAAACCAAACATTGGCTGTATTTTATTATCATGCGTATAGTGAATAGTCTGGAAGATTCGAAGAAAAAAACTATTCAATCCTCACAAGAAAAATAGAAACTAGTAGTCATTAGAATACTCAATACAATGATCCCTTTTCAGTGTCAACTGTTTGAATCCATTACTCCAATTGTAAGAAGTAAACGAGAGATAGACTGATTAAAAAGAATATACAAGAAAAATCTCTGTAGACTGTCTTGATTACTTTTGCCAAAGACTGTTCAAAAATCTCAAAAATGCTACGCAAAACTAAATCTTGTCAGAACTGCACAGATTGACGAAGGTCTACTAAATTGAAAAACTTTCAAAATTTCAAATTGCTATGCAAAAATAAAATAAGAAATTGTCGGTATAACTTAAGTGACGTCACAAATAATTTTTCCCTCCAAAAAAGAAATGCGGCTGTTTTCTGCGTAATATCTAGCGTCTTAAAATTTCATACGTATTTAATAATGGAAGGAGCTCTGGAGAGATTTTTGAAGATCAAGTCAATCAATTATTGATAGAAGCCTTGAGAGGAGTCTGAAATAATTACAACAAGAACGTGAGGATAGGGAAGATAGGAAGGAGAGGAGTCGAGTTAGGATGTGGAACTCAAATTTTTAGGCAGAAGAAAAGCCTGCATAATTAAGCACGAGTTGTAGTTTAGTAACGCGGGAAGTTGAAAGAGACAGCGTGGAAAACTGTTTTGGAGTGATTACATAGGGTAGAGAATACACGTATGCCTGGAAGTATATTATGTTAATTTTAGAAGGCTGCACATGAAAAGATAGACTGTCAGATTATCTGCATTAATATGATTGAGATGTACTGGTATACATGATGGTGTACAGGGTGCGCCAAAAAGATGTTAACAGTTGAACGAAAAACTCCCGGAGGACTCTGCGACAATTTCGTGGAGTTCCCCGGTTGACTGTTAACATCTTTTTGGCGCACCCTGTATAGTCATGAAGACCTGCAGGAGGGTATGAGAATAAGTGTGTCGACAGTGACCAATTCTAAGTCGAGCAAAGATAACCTCTTCATGATGAGTATTCCTGTATTAGAAGGACCAGAAATGAGTTCATTTTCAATGATTCCAAGTTTTTGCAGGTTTGTTCTTTCTGCGTGAGAGATGTTCCAAGAAGCTGGGATTAAGTTTTCATGGTTGTAAGTAATTAGGAGGTGGAGCTGGTAATGGTAGAGAAAGGGGGAAGTTATTCATTGCGCGATCAGTTTCATAATGTTGAGGGTGATTGATATGAACCAATATCCATAAAGAAGTTTCTAATATTACATAAGAGTGTGAAGAATGGATATAAAGGAGAAACATGGCGAAATTTCAACTTTTGAAGTATATATGACAGGAGGAAGACTTGGAAAAACCTCAACCGTCATTCTAGGCAAATGGCGAGATACCAAAATTTTCAAAGTCCCTCCCCTCATAAAACAGGTTCCCTATTAAAACCTGGATTATATGAGTTAGTTGATAAAATAAAAGAAAGAAAATAGAAAAGGATAAATCCTGCGAGAGGTTTGGAGATATCTTGACAAAATTAGTGTACGGTGTAATTTTGTAAAGGCGTCGCCTTTGCTAGTAATTTTATACATTTGTAAACTGTTCTCTAAAATTAAAATACAGCAGTTTTCAAGGGAAAACCTTTCTTTTTTAAATTGACAATTAGTAAGGCAAGGAGGGGGAGCTTCCGAAATGAGGGAGGGGTGGGGTGAAGTATTCTTGATACTCATTTGGAACAAAATTGAATTCTAAACATTTTTTGTAATTGTATATACTAGTGAATGTTTGAAATTTCTTATCAAAAACATAAAATACATGATATTTCGTTTTTTTTTCATCATGTTTTTTCAAATTTGGAGCGCAAGGGTCGCTCCAAATGAAATTTTTATAAGAGGTAAAGTTGTAGAAAAGACATATTGGAACAACTTTTGTTTGAAAACTTTTTTCAACAAATCAATATTTCTCGAGATAAACGAGCTTTTCAGATTTGGGGGGTGGAACCTCAGAAAACGGGGCGGGGGAAAAATGGGCATACAGGCTAAATCTGTTTGTTTGAGTGTAAAGAACAATAATCAATCATAAAATTGCTTTTAACAGCCAGATCGAGCTGACGGGTTTTTCTGTGCAATTGGGACCCTACTATTTTGTGATATCATCAACGGCTTTGATCAAATTCAGAGACCTTTAAAAATGTCCAGTTCCGATCCTGTACAATGAGGAGAGACGAAAAAAAGGCGATACTTCTAAAAAGAAAAGAAGTAACTCAATACAAAAAACCGCAGAAAATACTAAAACCTTCGAAGATCTATCGACTAAGCAGCCATCATCAACGAAAGACAAGAATGCACCCCATCAATAACACGTCTTATCCAAGAAACATGTAATTATTCTGTTCGTACTTATACAGAAATTAGATGCAAAGGAAGGATCCTCTCCAATTGTGATTACCTCAGAACACATCAAAAATTTTACCAATGGCAGTGTGCGGAACATATGTGAACAAGAAGGTACTTACGAGGAAATCCGAAGTAAAACTGATGATGCGGTGACGACTTTTTCATCCGCGAAACTATAGTTTTTTCTAAATATAAAATTTTCTTGCGTGATCCTGTAAAGCAGTGCTTTCTTTTACTTGTTCAATTATGAGTAAGTATACAATGTCCAGAAATTCAGTCAACTGACAACAAAAATATGTTAGGTTAAGGTAGAGGAGCGCGTGCATTCTTGTCTTTCGTTGATGATGGCTGCTTAGTCGATAGATCTTCGAAGGTTTTAGTATTTTCTGCGGTTTTTTGTATTGAGTTACTTCTTTTCTTTTTAGAAGTATCGCCTTTTTTTCGTATTATGGATAGCCGTACCTTGCAATCTCGCATCAATTCGAATGAGGAGAGAGTTGAAGCAATGAGCATCTGTAGGGAAGGGGGCGGAAGATTGAGCTCTAGATCTTGAATCTAGGCTCCAACTGTGGATTCTAGGGCTTTATTTCATGAAAGCTGGCCCACAACTACTTTCGTGACGTCATCAACGACTTTGACTTAATTTAGAAACCTGGAAAAATTTATAGTTCAGATTCTCTGTATGGAGGGGGGAGGAGGAGGTTGGGAGCAATAAACCTCTGCAGGGTGCACCCAGAGGAAGGTTGAGCGCTGGATCTTCAAGCTGGGCTTCAACTGCACGTTCTAGAGCTGACTTTTATAAAATCTGCCCCACAATTATCTCTCTAAAATGAACAACAACTCGAGAGTAGCTTCTTCAGCAACGTATGTGTACGTAACAATCGTATCATCAGAATAGCATTCAATTGGGTAAAAAACGCAAAATATTACTCACAGACTAGCAACAAAACGACGAAAAACCATTTTTAACTTGAAAATGAACTGTGCCCAAATTAGGAATTACCGTATTATCAATCATCCATCATCATGATTGTATCTGTGGGGGATTCTTCAAAACAAACTAGCGGCCAAAGATCTATTCACAGAAATCATCAACGTGCGTGAAATATCTTCTGATGAAGTGGAGAATCTTGACGAATAGTTAAAACTAAGAATATCGGATAATTCCTTACATCAATAAAACCGAGATATTATAAAAGTTTTAGTCCTCCAAACCTAAAATTAACAATACTTGGGTTGGATGTAGATGCCATTTAAAATCTTTGCTATTCACAGAAACAGTAAATATGGGATCATTTTGCAATTATGGCAGAAATTGGTTTGATTCTTCAAAATTTGTACGTCATCGCTAAGACCATCTCAAGTTTTCACCCTGATAAAGAGATTCTTGAACTTTTAGGCGACAACTACTAGTAGCCAATTTGTCAGCGCGATATCGTAACCATCACTGGCAATTATGGCAGAGAATTGTCCTACTGAAGAACCAGTTTCTCGATAGTATTTCCTCCACAGCCTGAAACAACGAGAATTTTCGGGCACTTAACCGCCCCGATCGAACACTAGACTTTAGTGTAGTCGGTCTCTCACCGCGAGCACGTAATCAAAACTCGAAATCTGAAAGTAACACGGTACGGGAACCAAGTTATGGTTTAAGTATTCATCCGAAATTCAAAGATAGGAAGGGACTGGGGACATGTAAACTTCAGTACCTCGGCGTGAGAATGAATTGGATATTGAGAGGTAAAAAGTCATAACATAGTCTTGGGAGCATGAAAAATTAAAAGATTTTTGAAAAGGTCTTGTTAAGTCGAAGGTACAGAAGAGATTTATTCGAGTGAATTCTAATTTGAGAAGTTGGTAACGAGATTCACCGCAAGCATCTTTTCATCTCTTCTTGAAAACCCGTCTTACTACCTACTCTCTATTTATACATCTCGTTTGGGTCATAATTCGCATCGCAGTAAATAAACTCAAGAGTCGAAATATCCGTCTTCCCCGAAATATTTGACTTTCTTATCCAGCATTTTTGACTTTCGTCAACATTGAGTATTCAAACTCAAATTTAAACAATTGTTAATATCGGACGAAAGTCATATTTTTTCTAACTCCTCTCCTGAGCTTTATTGCAAGAATTTTAGATTCTTAAATCCGCGTTCATCATCCCAAAACTCCGTGTGTCCTCGTTAAGACGGCCCCAAGTTCTCGTTCTGGTAAAAAGATTCTTGAACAATGAGGCAAAGGTTACTGGCAGCCAAGTTTTCAGCGTGAGCTAGATATGATTCTATGAACAGTAGTCAAAGTGATGATTAACACGACATTTAACGTACTCGAGACATTAGGCCTGAAATTGAGGCCTGGCTCGGCCTGGTCAAAAGACTTTTAGACCTGGTCCAGGCCAGGGTAAGAGATTTCTGCAACATTCTTAGAATTCATGGTGAAAAATCTGGAGAGTGAAGAGCTCAGTATTATCAACCTTATTATGGTACCAGAACGATCTTCATTGTCGGTCTCTCGGTTGGGAAACTGTATGTTTCTGAAGAAATAGGTCCACCTATGGGAAAATTTGAGCCGGCACCTCGTATTACTTATATTAAAAAAAAAAATTAAAAACAGGGTCAGGGCAAGAAAAAGTCCCAATTTCAGGCCTGGACATCGTGCCACTAATTGTATGAGATACGCATAGCCTTTTACCGACAAACAATTTGGACCTCTTCAAATACAGGGCATAAGAATATCTCAAGAGAGAGGGAGAAGAAAAAAGAGGAACCACAAACGTAGCAAAAATCATTGAATCAATTTTCATCACAAAATTTGTTTGAAGAAAGGTCTGGGATATGCGCCATCCAGCGATTTCCATCAATATTAAACAAATCGATTCTTTTGCCTAGAATAATTTGTAAAATGAGTCATTATTCATTTTGGCTAGACTCTTCTTGTGATCAATTTTCATTTTTAATTCACCTATTTTCAATACTTTTCAATACTTTTACCAAAGGCAAATTCCTCATACTGCTCAAATTTGCTTAATTACTTGGCCTTTTTACAATTCAATTTATAGAACAGAACAAAATACGATAGAAATAGAAGTGGTCGCAAACTAGTTCCTCATCAAGGAGAATTAACGTTTTCGAACGAAGCGGCTGGAGAATAAACCGAATCTTTTCGTCAAAATTTTATCAGAAATGTCCTTTCTTCATCTAGAGAGTCAGCTTCGATGTAGAGCATTTCTTCTCCATGGGGAAATGGGGAAACAGACACAAGGCCTCGTTTCGGTGCGACAACAAAAGAAGAAGGGGAGCCAAACATACGGAGGTACAAAGAGTTTTGATTCGTTCGTCTGAATTAGATCAAATGTACGGTAGATCATTATATGTACTACAGCTCTCGTTATTTTTCATGACTAAATCGTGGAGGCACTGACAATATTTTCCCAGCAGTAGCGAAATTCCAAACTCAGAGCTTCTAAAGCAATTTTATGATAAGGTATTGATTCATACAGCATAAAGAAGGACTCAACATATTTTACTGAAGATAGGTCGTAGTTTCGGGTTTTCCAAAAATGGGATGCAATTTAGATTAGAGTGCAATAGAATACGACGACGATCACCCGCATTCTTTATATGTATTATCTCGTCAATTCGTGCTCACGGTAGTAAGATGGAAAAACTGTCTGACACACGAAAAATGATACGTGAATCTTATTCATATCTACGCTTACGCGGTACTCAATCATCAATATTTCTGGCTGCTCAGTTCTGTACATTGTTATTTTTTTATAATATCGACGACACCATGTAAACATGGAACGAAAAGTAAGATTATATCCCCCGCGTGTAAACATAGAACTTGAATATCGCCACTAAAAGTTGTAAAACAAAAATAATCGCTGGAAATTGGTCCAGCGTCGTTTTCGAGCATCGCGTGGGTAGGAAAAACACAGTACAAATCACCTGTTAGCAGTTCGGAATAGTCTCAAGTCTAAAGTGATTGCACGCCGCTTCCTGCGGGGAAAAGTTTTCAAAATGGTGTATAGAAAGCTATGGAGAAGTGAGAAGAGAAAAGATCGAAAGAATACAATAATAGCTAAGATGACTTCACGAGTAGAAGAGATGAAGGGGCAGCAAAAGGAATGACAATCTCTATGCATCTAAGCTCGTTAAAAAGACAACGCTCAAAGGTTGTTTTATCGACAAGACAGGAATAATTACGTTCCTGAAATTTCAATTTCCCATCCGGAAGGAATTACGAATGCACAAAAATGCGCATGCAGCACTTCAATCTACAGACACTAATTTGCCGAAAATGAGTGATGAGAATTTTCAAGGTATATTTTCAAACTTTTTGGTTTTTTAAATGCTCTTATTTATTTTATTCATTTAATGAGATATACCAATCAACATATACAAAACTAAGTGATTATTTATTCGAAGGTATTGTACCTTTAAATGAGACGGTACTCGAAGGCATTGTGTCAGCCTACATATACACCGACAATAATTTTGATTGATCTACGACAGTATTAGCATACTAACGATCGAGTCGATAGATCGTTCTGGACGCTGAAGCTCACTATTGAAAGTAGATTTCCTCCACTCCCCTTAATTAGGAAATGTGATACATTTGGTATCTTTCTGCGAGGAGCGAATCCTTGACGGCAAAACAAAAGCAAATTTGAAATCGTTGAAAATTTATGACGTTGACGAGAAGACAAAAGCATGCATCCCTGCGTTTGAAGGAAAGAAAGTGCATGATATTCTACAAGAGCCATGGAAACATCGCGGGCGAGGCGTCAATACCTGACGAATGAGTGCGAGGGCGTTCGCGGAAAATATGAAGACGACAAATGGTACGTATTATTCTACCTTTACCAAATTTGATTGCACCTTCCACAATAACAATTAAGCTCCGTGCAGACATATCATCTTCAAACGCGAACATAGTAAACTGCCTTTCTTTCACTTGTCCCTCTTTCACAGTCAATACCATGAAAGGATGCAATTGGAAGTATTTCAAACAATCCTTTGTCAAAGACATTCTCGGTATCTGCTTCGTACCCAGAACTAGATTTAACAAATCCGGCGGAAAGCGAAGAGAGAATATTGACCGTTCAGTAGAAGTACAACATGCTGGTACCGATAATGCTGAATCTTGCAAGCCTTGCCTCAAACCATGAGACACTAAATAGTTTCATGTTTATTTGTACACGTTTAATGAGATGGAAGAGTCAGTAAGAGCTGGAGCCAATACTCCGTCCTTAGAAGAAACGTTTAGCAAAGAGAAGCATACTGACGAAAACGTCGAACAAGCCGTTCCAGAACTAGGGTCTGCTGACATCTTTCCTTCCACTGAAGAAGAGCCGTCTTCCAATAGCAGCAGATTTCAAAATCTTCAATTCCGGAAAAAAATTGATAGCGCGAGGGCACTCGCCACTGGTGTTCCTTCAACAGATCTCAAGCCGGTAGGGGGATACAGAAAAGCAAGGGTGCCATAAACAGAGAGCATACGGGCACAGATACGTCTGTTGTAGCTAAAAAAAGATGACTGAACTCGGATACCTGTACTGTTTGTCATGTTTCCGCGTCCTAAGATACTCCTGACGTTCTTTCGCTTGACTGTTGCTCGCTTTTTGTACACGAACATTGCTCTGTATGCCAAAAATACCCTAGTCTCCATTTCTTCGAATTAAAGTTCGATTCATGGTACTAAATTTTCATTTATGGAACCTCCGAATAACGTCTTCATGAAAGGCACAGTACCTTCGAATTACGCCAACCGATACAAAAAGTTGGAATTTTCTTAGAAATACTTGAATTTAGACACACAATATTCAACTTACATTATACAGTATACGCGTTTAAGAATGAAAACAAATTATCTTTTTTTAATTTTCGACCGCCAATACAGAAGTCAAAATTGTCAATTTTAATTATTTCTACAGTTTCCATAGGTACCCATCACATTCGGATTCTATTTCACACAAGGAAAAATAATACGTTAAAAACTGCCCCCCCCCCCCTATGTTTTCCCTCTATCTCTTCCTTCGTCAATTTTCTTCATTCTTCGGTTTCTCCCTTTTGCATTAATCAAATAAAAAATATAATATAACTGTGAAAATCACGACGAATTTTCGAAAACTTCCTCAAAATTTTCCCCAATTTTCCTTCATTCTGCGGATAGGAACTCAATTCTCTGGCTTTCTACGGCCCACCAACTAGGTAAAATCTTCAAAGACAGGAAGCCAGACATCGAACTAATAGTTGATCAGTTGGCACAACGTTAAGCCCCAGAAGAGGGATTTTTTCGTAACTCAGTCAAAGCCAGTGAACAAATCAACCAAATTGGGGATTTAGATCGTCTTATCTTCAGATTAGGCATCTGGCATTCCTGGAAATTTACAGCACCTTTCACAGACCTAAATTTAGTCAATACTGGTGCAACCTCGCCACGAAGACGGAGGCCAAGATACTACGGGTCATCTCAACTAAAATTCATATTTATGTAACAAGCCTAATACAGTTAAAAAACTTAGTTCTGATACGGAACCGACTCCACAACAATCCACTACCCATCGTACGACTACTGTTTCCTTGAACTACATAATTAAACAACCACAAGAGTTAATAATGGTGTACACATTTATCATATTCTCTTGGAATTTTCAAAGCGTAAAAAAAATTAGCGTGATTACTTCGTAGACGTCATCCATAGCGAAAAACGTATGCACTCATCAAGAATAAATCAGGCTACTTAAATATTTTTATGGCAATATTTACTCTACCTGATGTGGTGACAACGATCGTAAAATAATGAAGTCAAAAAATATGGGCTACACCGAGTGAGTTCGAGTTCATTTATTACCGGCAACACACAGCATAAATAGCACGCGAAACTTTAATATACACCGTCTTGAACTGTATTTTCAGCAGCGAACACCAGACAAAGTCTTTTAGAGCGAATAAAATTCAGTTTTTTCGTTTATCAATGAAAAAAAAAAAAAAAATTGTATGAAAAAAAATTCAAAATTTCGTCTATTAGTACGCGCGAAAATTACGAATTTAAACGTGGAAAATCGCGGACCCGAACACAGACATCGTCCCAGAAGCGAAGCGAAGAAATACTAAATTGCGATCATATGACAGATGAATAAAATGCGTTAGCACGCGTCTACACGCGCCGCGTATCAGTGTTGCCATTGATGACAAAATGGAACAGTGACGCAGTCATTTTCGGCATTTATAAAATTGAAAAGAAAAAATACCAAAGGTTAACGTACAGGCTACTGCAAATAATGCATCAAAAATAATAAAACATTCTTACATCAACCTCTGATCTGTATAGCAGCAGAGGATGTGACACTTTCACACTCCTTTTGAGGAGGAGAAAAATTGAAGAATTGAAAAACAAAGGCTGAGCATCGAACGAGGCCTTCAAAAATTTACTTAAGAGGAAATACAAGAGACAATTTTTTTCCGCACAAAATATAACGAAACAAAACTACAGCCTGTTGCGGTAGCGATCTACGATACAATTTTTGAATACGTACTAAGAAGATACCTCATCGTAGAGAACAGGAAGAAAATCAGAAAATTACTACAATCATATAAGTATTTGAAAAATTCCAAAATTAGACATCAACAAACATCCCTACAAACAAAAGCGACACAAATTTTCTGAAGGTTGAGATTCATTTGTCTTTTTAACTCGGCTTGCTCCTTCCCCCTTCCCCCCTCTCTCTCATTTACTCAAGCTCTCATAACTCATACCAGCATCTCGATCATAAACTTTTCCACGTTCAATTTTTTCTCGATCATTTTTCAGCTTCCCTTCCTACCCTCACTAGATATCTTTTTATTAGCTATGTGTACAACTTTTCTCTTCGTGCCCTGCTCTTCACAATCTTCGCCATACGTCTCTGCTCTCTGCAATAACTTCGGACTCAGATAGCTGCTTTCTTTTCTTAATACTGTGATCCTATTCTTTCTTATTTTATAAACTTCAAAACTCTCTACGTCCGGCGTTTTAGTAAAGATTTTTTTTTTCAAATTCGTTTGTGGCGAATTTCATCTACACAGCAAAACTTGTCGCGTAAAATACACTTTTAACAACCATTGACGATAAATTCAATCTGTTCTACATTTTACCGACAACAATGTAGAGCCGCCCATTTCGGATGAGCTGAGTCTAGGAAAATTACAAAGATCTCGAGTATTTATGTTCAACTAGGGACATTTTTTTACACCATTAGGAGTTTTTTAATTCGCCAAGATTGGTAATAGCTTTTCCAGCCGAAAAGCCTTTATCAAGCATATAAGCGCTAGCATTTTAATGAAAAAAGTTTGTACACAGATCAAGAGCGTTTAAAATCTATACGTCTTCTGTATCGCTCACAAAAAATCTAATTCGGTTTTAAGATCAAAACAATTAAAAGGGAAAGGAGAATAGCCCTAAAATCTAAAATAATTCATCATTCGCAAGATTGTATACCAAACGACACGATGCGATAAAGCTTCAACCATTAAAATATTCGTATCCAATAAAAGCCGTTTTAATGTCCTTTAAAAATTATTTTTGCACTCGATTTAGTTTAAAAACCAGAATAAACGCCCAATTTCCCTAATGGAAGAACGCATTAAAAATTCAAAATCTAACACATTCTTCCGGCTGAGTGAGCGAAAAAAGTTTTCACCTTACAAAAGCCTCGACCCTGAGCCCAATTAACGTCTTGACAACAACCATAAGAGAAAATACAGAATAATCTACAAATCCAAACGACAGGATACTTTAATCAAACTGATTTGAATGTTTTGAATAGTTTTTTTGTAGGCAAAATGAGCCTCTAAAGCATTTCCTTTGTTTTTGTACGTATAGCACGTGCAACATAAGCGATGTAAATGAACCGACGTGTGCGTTAAAATGATGACATAACGTGCGAAAATTTTCTGAAAACGATTATGTTCTTCAACAACGTCATCTTCTGAGTTATATTGCAACAGATTACTTTGTTCGTCGAAAGTAAAAGTTTCTACCATCATTATTTGATACACGTGTAGAGGGTTATTTATTGGCGTAGCTTTTATTCGGTCGGATTAAACATTTTGCTACTTTAAAGGTCGACCAAAATATTTTCTTGACTTTAAGAAAAGACTTGACTTCTTTTCTAAATCTTTCATAAATCTATTGGAAATATTGAAGAAGACGCACCTCAAAACAGGCTGAGACGGGACTGGATACATGAGAAATACATGGACAATTCCAACTCAAGTAAATGAATTCAAGAGAAATTTTCAACTTCCCGGGAAAATTTTTGCGGAACAAGAACCTACTCTTCTCATTACAATTGACGGATAAACCAAATTGATATCAATCTCATCTTCACAGCCATGGATGCTAAAAATGAATTCACAGGTGATAATTATTCAAACACATCATAATTCATCAGAAATTGTTAATGTACAAACCTACTTGGAGCGGGAGAAAATTATCATCAACAACAACCTACCGGTACAGTCTAGGTACTTAGTTATTGATAACTATAAAATCACTCAATAGTTTTCAATAATTTATTGCAAAAATCATTATGTTCAAGTTCCTCAAACAGCTGATCATCTAATCGGCTACGTTGTGGCCTACTCATCCCACAAGAACGCAGATACATGCACTCACAATTTCATTGCATTTCAGTGATGATTGTCAATGACTGATGGTTCAATTGAAACATGGAAAAACTTAGGGCCTGCTTTACCAAAGAAATGTTCCAGAATTGACGCCGATATATTAAAGCAGTATTAAAGTGCTCAATTTTGGGCAATTAGAGTGGGCGTAAGCCTACCAAATCCAATGATGAATCTAGATTATTCTGGGATGTGGCTAAAGATGGATAAAACCATAGCCTCGGTAATAAGATTAACAAAACAAGCTGTCACATACACAAGTACTTATCTGAGTGATCATTGCAATTTAGTTTTCAGTTTTCACCATACTTCCTAGATATGAAGATTGTTCTAGATGATAAGCCGCTCAGGTACATACATACATCTATTGTTTCTGCAGAATAGGTGATCAGTTGTTGTCACCCATCAGTTCTCACAATTAAGTTTTCACCTGCAGATCCGTACTCTTGCAAAAGAATCCATTGCCATAACTGATAAAGTAGGTACCTATAAATAAAGCAAAGAAAATGATAAATCAGGCAGGGGAATATAATTGAAGTCAATCTTCGATCAGTTTTTGAATTAATACTTACTTAGTTGACACACTTTTCAATGGCAGGAAAGATGTGAGTACCAGTATTGAAAACATATTATGGAATTTATAAGAAGAATTTCATTAACTAAAGTAGAGAAGAATCAATGAGGAATTGAAGTAAAAACTCAAAACTGGCGAAGCGGCGGATGGACTTTCTTCTCAGTAAGGAACTTTCTCAGAGAAGAGAACCACTTTTTTATGTAAATTGATTTTACTTTCACATTAGCATCACTAGGCAGCATCACAGAGCCTTGCCAGCGCTAGCCCGCGGCCGGCATTTACTATGATATCAATTATCAACAAGAGTTATTTGCAAAATACATCGAGTGATGCGCTATCTATCGGCAGGCTCTCTGATTAATGAATTGAGCCGAGAAGGTGATGAAAAAAGTTAGTTCTGAAAAAAATTCCAAATGGGGTTATTCAGAAAGAAGATTTTGACAGCTATAATTTTTGCTCTCTGTACTTTTTGATAGAAATTCATATTAAACGAGTTAGAGCTGATTTTATGAGTGTATCCAGGTGTGTCCATGGCCATGGTGTATCTTCTTATGGCAAAAAATAGAAAATAGACCGATTTTCCTGTGACGTTACATCTAGTTACATCTATCGATAACAGCGATATTTCCGCAAACGGCATATCGATTCCCATAAGATTACTACAGGAACGTTTCGATCATTCATCAGTATTTTGAAATAAAAGAGAAGTTAAGGATAAAAAGTTGTTATTCACGATCTTGAAGCATTCCTGTGTGTGAAAATTCACTTTTTATTCTTAACTTTTCTTTCATTATGAAGTACTGATGAATGATCGAAATGTTCCTATGTTATTCTTATGGGCATAATAAAGCTGCTGGAGGCTGATGTTCTTCTTATTGGGTACTTTTGTCTACAGATATCAGTGATATGACGTCACGGAAAATCAATCTATACACGATCACCTTCTCACTAGTCCAGTTTCTGTAAATCGCCACCTGCAGCGCCACCGCTCTGTATTTTGCGAATCAAACATCACGACGGAAAAGAAACAAGCGTACAATCATCGCTGCCCTACAAGTTGAATTGACGTAAAATCTTTGTAAAATTTATATGAAATTTTTTCATTAATTTAAGCATTTGATATAGAATATTCAATTATTGATTTCTGTTATGCAAGGCAAAACGGAAAACAATGGAAAAGTTTTAACTGCGGATTTATATTGACAATTTCACGCGGAAAAATGCTGTTCAAAGCGAGATTGTAGAAGCAGAATGAGGTGGTGGTTGACTTTTGTTATGTTTAAACTCAGTAGGTTCCCAATTGATTTCAATTTTTACAGATCTGTGGTAAATTGCTATTCAAGAAAAATTGTTTGCATCCTTTCACTCCTCAAAAGGGACTCTTGAAGGTAGTGTTACTGTTTTGCTCATAACTTTAAGGAAAGTACATACTTTCATCTTTTTTAGCTGAATTTTTGAGTATAAAATTTTCCAGCATGAACTCAAAATTCGAACTTTTCAATGGGCTGTGTTTTTTTGAGGTCATATTCTTGAAATTTTGTCATACCCCACCTTACCACACAAGCTGAAGTAGGACACAATTTGTAGGCCTAGATAGATGTCTTTCATACAGGACTCAGAGATTCTATAACCATTTATTTAATCAACTGTTCAACGATTTTTGATAATAAATGCTCGAAAGAAAGGGAGAAGCTTAGAAACCCTACAGAAATACAATACGATCAATAAGTAGGGCCTATTGGTATTTTCTTGAAAATTTGGTTCGTACGGCCTGAGACTAAAAACAAAGGATGAAAGAACCAATTTTAAATCGATCAGTTGAAGCAAGTTTTAATTTTTTTTCTTTTTTTCTTCTTATTGGAATCTGATATTAAACGCTTAATTGCTACCGGATACCTTATCGCTCATTTCATCGAATATTCTCTCACGAAACGAGTTCCCTGCACAGAGGCTAGGCCTATACAAAAAAAAAAAAAAAAAAAAAAATTACAAGTTCCCACCAATATTATGCAAAAAATTTAATTTTATAGGTATCAGTTCTGTAAAGGTACATTGTTAGAAAGTTTGTATTAAACTTTCAATAAATATTTGTTGATGCTGACGCTATCTCTCGAAATAATTTTCATAGATCTTTTATTTGCGGTGCATCTTTTATTATTTCACCGTAGCGAATTGTGATTTTTTATTTTTGATTTATGCTCCACTATATCGTCTAGTACGGCGCACTAAACGTGTGAACGAAAAAAGTAAGTACTTCGTTACAAGATTCAGCAATGGGTCGCATTATTTTAATCAGTGAACGACTCACCTTGCGTACGAGAGTTACGAAGATAGCTTCTGTGTTAGTCGATCAACATTAATGAATCGATCTCAGTTCATTTCTTCTGTGTGAAGTCAGTTCAGTTTTGTATTGCGTAGCGTGCTAGGTTTTGAATAATTTAACCTAAGCAACTTATCATGACGCTTCCTCAACCTTCAAATTTTTCTCAACGTTTAATGTTGTCTTACTTAGAGCAGTTAACTGTTCACCCGATAAAAACGAAAGCGCTTACAAGGTAGACCAACCTAGTGGGTGAAATATTCACTCGATTTGTGAAAAATTCTTTTTTATGCAGAACACGAAAAATATGTACATAGATTTAATGGGTATGTTTGCATTCGTTACAGTTGTATCTTATCAATAGGAGGAAATTTGATCGCACAAAAGATTGGCGATGCCAAAACCATCAACAAGAGGAGTGTTTTTGCATCCGGCGTGTTCGGGTGAGTAGGTATACCTAGGTATTTCGATCATAATTAGGTATTGAATTCATATTTTGCAAGCCTATCGTAATTACCGAAGTATTTCAGGTTGTTGGTCAGCGGAACCGTTCCTCACTTTTTGTACAAATTATTGAATGATCTTGTTCCACCCGACTCGAAAAACGCTGTGTTGAAACAACTGCTTATTGAACGATTGCTATTCACTCCAGCCTTCTTATATTTCGTACTTTACACAGTCAACCGACTGCAAGTAAGCCATATTTTAATGAAATATCCTTAGGTATTCACAGATAGGCCTCGATAATATTATGATGTGGTGCCCTGAAATATTTGTGTTATCGTTCATAATTTTCCTTATTCAGGGCAAATCACATGAGGATACGTGTAAAGAACGAGATAAAATTTATTGGACGTTATTAAAAGCAAATTTGCAAGTGATTACGCTGATACAATTGATAAATTTGAAATATGTCCCACCAACGGTAAGTGTAAAACGCATAAATTTTGAAATACCCATTTCGATTTCGTTCAATTGAAATTGAAACAGAGGCTTGTACGTTGGGTGTACCTAGCTTTTCCTCAAGATGGGAATTCGATTATTGTTTTCTTAGGATTATAGGTAACGACTTTCGTATGCCTATCATCCTCAAAGCATTATAATTGACGTATACCTAGATAGCCTATAATGCTGAATTATCATCTCGAATATTCAAAACTAGCTACCTACATCTAAGCTTCGATTGGATTCATTATTCCCAGATGTACCTAAGTTGAGCTAGGTATTTACAACCAACCTATTATCATCAATAAAATCCAATCATCAATCATTATTAACACAAACAGTAATCTAGTATTTTTCCTCTGTGAAGCTCGACTAATTCTAACAAGCTAAAATACGAAAAACTTTTCATGCAGTTACCGTACTCATTGAAATACTATTAATTAATGCAGTGAACAGTACCTAAAATTTTTGCAAATTCTCTCTTATAAAACAACTATGTCTTGTAGAAACCGGATTTCTATCACTGAATTCTAAAATGTTAACCAGATCTCAAGGTAACGAGTAGGTATACCTAGGTATTACTATCCGCAAGTAAGTCTATTCCGATACAACAAAACCAATACCGGTAAAGCTATTCTGTATGACTGGCTTTTCCATTCATACACTAGCTATAGGAAATTTAAAAGAAGACTAATTGATTTTGGGAGGGAAAAAAGGAAAAAAAAGGTGATGATGTACGAGACTTGAGCGGGTTAGTTGTAATCCAATTTCAAACTTTACTTTTCTAAGGAAGGTTACGACGCGAAGTACATTGAAAAATCATCGTCGATATAAAATTATTCGTAGAACTTTGTAGGTACTTCACTATAGGTATGAGAATCACGATACTTCGGTAAAAATAAAGTTATGCGCACGAATCCAAACCGAATATTGATGTACACATATTCAAATTCAAATAAAAACAACAAAATAGAATACTTGGGTATTGTGTTATCTTCAATAATATATTAGTTAGGTACCCATGTCTTGAGACGATATCAAGTCCACGTACCCATATTACTTTAAAAATGATCAGCGCATTGAAGAGGTTTCTTTCAATTTTCCTTGTCGAATTTCAAAGTATAATATTATTTATTTGCTATAGTCTACTCGTATACCTATCCGTTAACTTTGTGCGTAATATTGTGTGAGGGTGCACACCCTCAAATTATCAATGAAGAAAACCGACGTTCATCCGAACGTGGAAGAAATGAACTCGCCTTATTCCAGAAGAGAAGGAAGGGATGCACCTATTAATTAAAGTATGAGATGAACTTACTTTAGTTATCGTATTTTTGTCTGCCTTAGAGCAATACCTCCTTAGTTCGCATAAGAAAAAAAGGTTCAAACTCCTACGTCAAGTATTCGCAATTTTTTTTTTCATTCTCAAATTATCCATGTACTAATGTTAACGCGAACGTAATTAAAAATTTATTAGTATTACTTTTATGACATAAGTAGGCTCATTGTATTCGTACATAAAATCAATTATTTAGTCTTAATTACGCAATTATCTGACGTCATAAGCCCTCCTGTAGGTTTTTATGGTGAAGACAACCATCTAAGAATATAAAAATGCAACTTGCTCGGTCTGAAAATTTTATACTTGTTTCCATTGTACACGTCGATATTTTTTCATCTCTCAGGCTTCAAGTGTAGAACAGGATTACCGGTAATACAGTAGGTCAATACGTATCAATTGGCTTTGGCAGCACGATTTTGACTAAAGTTGCAGACATATTTTCGAAGCATCTTTCACTGAGGAGACTTAATCTTCATTTGAGCATTGTTTTTGGTTGTATTAGAGTTATACGTACGTAGAAGAAACACCGCTACAATATTCTTTTTTTTTTGAGATATTTTTGTCGAGGTCTTTTGAAAATTTCGGAACCGATATATTAAAGATGAGCTAGGTTTCGACCCTCCTATCAAGCAGATAACCAAGGCGTCAATTTTCTAATTGAAACATAGGTATATAATGTTGACTTCCACGATTTTAAGGAATCGTGATACACCATCATATTGAAAAGTTGCCAAAAATTAAATGGTTAAATTGGATTGAATTTATTTAATACTGTAACTAATTTTTCCGATCGGCTGTTTTAGTTGCGCGTACTTGTTGGTAATTTGACCGGTTTCTTTTGGATCATATACACTACTCACAAGAGACAAGCAGCCGCCAAAAAAGAAAAAGACGTTTGAAATCCACAAATTCGGAATAATAAGTAGATTTAATACCAATTATTGTAATTATTAAGCACACTTTTTTATTCATCAATGTATCTTTTATCATTATTGTAGGTAGACTCTACAAAATAAATTGTTACCAGTTTCTTTCTCTTTTATTCACTTACGCAGAATCTTTTTTTTTTCTTGGGTGCCTACATAAAAAAACCTATCGTTGAAAAAATTATCAAAAAATATTATTAAAAAAAAGAATTTGTGCAACATTATTTTTGTTTAAAAAAATAATTTTATGAACATCATTGAGTTCTGAGTTCTCATTTTCTCTGAGGAACTTCAGAGTTTGAGTCAATGTTTTTGTGAGGCTGATTAAAAAAAAAAATCTTTATGGAGTTACAAACTAGAATTTTTTCCACATTGATATATATACAGCTCGAATTTTGATATTTCATTGTACCCACCTCTGTTACAAGTTATACAGCTCAAGTAGGTGAACAATTATGCGCTTTTAACCTTCCTATATGGGGCTGAGCTTGGGCCTCAATATTTCCCAAAAATTTTCTTCCTTTGCAACTGTAAAAAAAAAAATATTTCTCAACTTTATACCTCATAAACGGTATTGAAGCTCGAAGCTAAATACAGGAGTCCCAATTTTGTAAAGTTCAAAACAGAGAATTCAATCATTTCACGAATGATTTCATTTTTTTTCGCAAATAGCCCTCGCAATGAGGCTTCATTGCTCGAAATAATAAAGAATAAAAAAAATCTCCTGTTTTTCTTTTGAAGGGATCGAATAAATTTTTCAAGTGTTATTTTTCAACGTTGCTCAAGCTTTTCCTGGTCATGATTTTGTCCATCTAAACATTTCGAGTGATTTTTGAGACGGCTATCACAAGCTGAAGACTTCTTTGCAAGATCCTACTCAAAACGTAGCTTAAAGGAGAATTTTTTCTGAATGTTCGATGAAGACGATCACGCTGTTTTTTGATCTTTATTAAGTTAGATATCATTCCGATTCTATCTCAACAAGACAAAACGACCATTTTCAATGAATTATTTCGAAGGTTCACAGGTTAAGAAGAACATTCACATCGTCAGAATCCATTTCTGAACTACTCATGAACTTTGGCAACGGGATAGAGTAATCTTCCATCGTTGCCCAATCAGATCTTCGCCATTCATTTCCAAAATAATCCTTGGATTGGTGACGGAGAAGTTCGTCTGTAAAAATATGGTGGACTTAAAAACAGCAAAAATACTCAGAAACTTTCGCACATCGAAATGAATCACTTACTTACCTAACAAGTGTTCATTTTCAAAATTTTGTTTTTTTAATTCAAATACTTCGGCTTCCTCGATGTCTCTGAGAGATATGCTACGCTCTGGATTTGCCACTTCTTTTTGATTCCAAGATTTCCGTTCTGGATTGAATGTTGCCACATCTTCATCTGATTCAGAGTCTCTGCGAGGGAGGAGGAGGAAAATGTATATTATATTTCGCAGAAAAGATTCTCGAAACCATAAGAAACGTGAAGACCCGAAAGTCCCGTCATAAAAAAAACAATCTTACTCTTCCTCGCTCACGTCCACAAACTGAAAGTTCTGCGGCATGTTACAATATAAACAGACTTCGTTCAGGCTGTCGAAACAATCTTGACAATAGAAGGCCGGACAGTCCGGTCCTGAGCATTTGATGTGCGGATTCGAATAACCACAGACAGCGCATTCTTTGACCATTTTCTGATACGGGAAAATTAATCGCAGAAAGGGAAATCTGGATGAAAATTTCAAACGAGATGCTAGGTAAGTAAACGTAATCAACATTAAATCGAGACGATTCTTCAGGAAGTACCTCACAAGAAGCCATTTTTTCACACTGGGTGAACCAGCGTGCAATCCGAACATAGATTTTCGCTGAAACTGTCGCCGAATGAATAGCGTTAAATGACCTCTTGATTGTAGAATTCTATTATTCAACCATACAGCTCGTCTGCGTGCTACCTCTACATAATACTCTGACATCACGTGATTCCGAAATCGTAAACCAAATGGTTGAAATAGAGTCGTGAACCACGAAATTAAAAATATGTAGACTGCGGAAATCATTGTAAAAAGAATCATTACCTATTACAACAAGAATTTACATAATGACTATACAGGATGAAAAGATGGAAATTTCTGGACATTCAATTCATTTTAGAATAATCTGCTCAGGCTTAATTTCAATACCGGTACTTTGCAATGCTAAATGAAATGTCTTGTAACATCTAGGCGTGACTATTACCCCTCTGCTTGAGTTTCTATCCTGTCCTCTTTCTCTCAGGCCGTGTCTCAGGACCCATAAAAAATAATAGCTATCAAACCTACGAAGGTACCGAGTTTCTGGTGGATGAGGTGGATTAAGGCACGAAGGAGTTGCTTGACCCCTTTCGTTTTAATTTTTTTGCTCGTCTACGCAAAAAGGGACTTTGCAATAGGCAACCAACGCACACCATCATAATTATTCAAACCGCGCATCCACCAGGAACGCTGCAATCGATAAAATTGTCAGTGGCTGTGTGAGGACTGAGGTATCAAGGAGGTTTTTTGGTAAGAGTTTGTGTAATGAAATTTCTCAGAGAAACGTAACTATGTAAATTGATCGTTTTCTCTTTGTATAAGTAGATATGAGATTATTTCCGTCGATGAAACTTTGAATACCAGTACGGAGAGTCAATTTTACAAAAAAAAATTTCACAAGTATTCCATGATACCTCTTACGACCTCCGCGATGCTAGCGCTGCCCGGTTCGACGGGCACCAGAAATCCAGATTCCAGAGCAATAAACCTGTGCGCTACAAAAAAAGGTAACATTTTCCAAATGTGTGTTAAATTCTCTGTCACTCCTTCATCAGGTAGACTAGCTCAACTAAATGAAACCTTCAGGAATTTTTGTTGAAATCTAATGGACAATGTTGAAAACCCAGCCTAGAACAATATTCATCAAACTAACCTATTCTTTCATAAATACGTCTAGCAGGCGGAACGGCTTCCGGTAAACATGGTTTTGTGTCAAAATGAAACTCCAGTTCTTTGGGTACGAAGAAATCATTTATGCTCTTATGGATGTACCACCAAAAACCGGTTCCTTCTCCTTGCAAATATGTTGAATCCTCTGTAAAAATATAGAATTTTCTTCATCGGTAAAGATTTGGAAGAGCGTTATCTAAACTAGGATCGAAGAAAAAATTTGAGGTTACCTCCAAAATAAAAACGAATTCGTCCTTGACGGTCGATTAAATCGCTGACCCAAAATAGCGTATAGTCGACGACGAAAATGAAGAAAACTTGAATCACAGATGCCGACATAAAAACACTATCTCTTAAAATGTTTAGACGCTCGCCTACCGTAAATCGTACAGAGAACAACTGCAACAAACATATTAGCAGGCATACATGAAAATGAAAATTATGCCCCAAATTTAGTTTTTGTGTGAAAGGAGCTAAGTGTTTGATAAAGGACAGACACCCCTTGAGAAAAACAAAAACAAAAACACTTGAGTGGAGAGAAACTGGAGTGGTGGGCCTTCCTCAATCTGAGCGAGTGGAAATTTTTGAAAATCAACATACCTAAAAACTACGTACCGAAACATACAAACTTTTTTCAGATAACGTTAGCGGGAAAATGGTTTGTCTTCCAACAGAAGCACGTCTTTGGTCCAATTCAATGATGAATCTATTGATGACATAGTTTTCGTAGGAAAGCTGATGCAGAAATCGCTGTCTGAAGATAAAGGTACTGAAATCACATAGATCATTGAATCTATCTTACTGAAGATCATGAATTATAGTCAGGTGTCACATCATTTGAGAATGTAGCGACAAATTCGATGGATTTTCTCACCTTCCGGAAAGGAGTAAGTACTTCGAATATTTATGAAGAAAAGAGAAAACGAATTATTGTTACGGAGTTTGATACGTCAATTTTCGAATAAAAAAATAAAAATACTTATAACAGCATTACCGACAATTAAAGCAAGTTTATAGTGCCGTTAAATTCAATAAGTTTTCTCAATTGAATTAATTACTTTTCCCTCAAAAAGTGCAATAAAATTTTCGGATATTGCTTTCTTCGTCGAAATACTTTTCTTTAATTTACAGTTCTTTTTTTAAAAAAAACATATGCTCAGGTTAATGTAAGTATTATTAATAAAATAAATTGAACCAAATTTAATCTAAACCTCGATCATTCAAATCAATCACGGATACTTTATGGTTCAGCTTATTTCACAAAAATCTTATCAATGCTGCTTCTCATTTCATTTTCTCTTTTTTTTTTTTTTTTTTGTAGTACGTCAATGAAATAATACGACAAGAAATTTTATATTCATTTTTATCGGAAAACCAGCTACATTGAATAAAAATTCGTTTCCACGTAACGTGTATCTAAATCAGAGTTAGAAGAAGAAGGCGAACTATCGAATTTTGGCAAAATAACGTACCTAACCAACAGAAAAATGATGTAAGCTCCAAGAAGAATTTTCATCCCATTCAATACAACGAACATAACTTTCAATCGGCTTCTCTCGGCTGAATAGGCTTCTTGTATGACAGACTTAATTGTTTTCGTCGAATTCGTTTCGAACGCGAACGAATGATGAAAGGAAACCGACACGTAAAATAAAGTTTTTATGAATGCGCCAACTTCCATCAATTCTAGAATTCAACCACACAAACAATAGGTACTATAACCATAATATTAATTGGAAAAAAATATTAAATAAATAATTGCAATATCGAAAAAAGAATCAATATTCAACATTTTTGAAAATATGCGAGAACTTGTGATTAAGAATTCGCTGACGAATATAAATAAAATCTAATTTAGTTATTGTTCACGTGATATATTTCGAAATGTTTGAAAAAAAACAATACCTAAAGAAAAGAAACTCAATCAACTGAAACCTAAAAGTAATTCAGGGGTGATAGAATGGGAGCCATAATGAGCGACTTCTTGATGATGAGTGAAATATAATTATAGATATCATTTTATTTTTCTCAATAATCATTATGGTACGCATTTACACTTAAAGAGGAGGCTAAGTTTCAAACGACTGTAAAATTCAGAAAATCTAAGTACTAAAGAAACGATAATGCAATGTACAAAACAATTATTATCAAATACCTACCTACTTTTTTTTTACTTACTCTGGAAGAGGAAAAAATTTACTGTCATAAGTTTTATTTAATCACTCTTCCATCATTCAATTTTTATAATGTACACATTTGAGAAGTCTTGTCTCGAATGGCTTTGATAGTGTTGGGAGTATTTAACTACATAATCATAGTGTATAAATATTTTTTCTGCACTACAAGCCTGGTGGCTACAAATCGAACTATTTGAGTGGTAGTTTAAATGCAATTAAAAACTCATGCCAGATAATTTTTTTTTTTTTCCTTTTTTTTTGAATGGATTATAAGATTTTTCGACGTATTTTCTTGAAATATATGGATAAGAGAAGAAAAACAAATCAATACTAAATCGCGTCAATTACCTCTCTAACTCAATAATTCATTTTGATGTTTCAATTTGTTATACCCATCGTTTTTAAAAAGGATTAATTCTAAGTTCACAAGTTTCTATTAATGAATTTACCACATTTTTACTTTCTTCCAAGGCATCCAAAACTCTGAAATTCAATTTAGGCTGAAATTCGCAAATCATTTCGACAAATTCGAATTTGTAGCACGTAAGTCCAACGATTCTGTTGAATTGACAAAGAAAATTAACTGGAGGATAAAGCGATACCTAAACACGAGAAATGCACGAATGATCAATTTTCGATATGAACCTATGAATACTTTGCTAAATTATGCTCATAACTGAAACTTTGTTGTACCTTACAGTCCTCAACTCCTCTTCTAATAGCTTGAAGACAACGTTCTTGAGGATCTCCAGAGCGATTCGTACACAGACCGGCGAGTCCTTTTAACCAACTTAAGCCTTTTCTTATGGTATTAGCTGGAAGAATTCCAAGTATGTACGATGATCATCGCAAAGAAACTTGTATTGACATGCACACTGAATTTGTACATCATCAAATCAGTAATTACAACGTGTTACGAGAAAACGAGTGCGTCACCCACCCCCTTCACCCTTGAAGTGACATCAAGGCCCCCGAAAAGGAACTCCCTACGTCCGAGATTTTCAAGGGACCCGCTTCCAGAATTATAATCTTGACCATAAATTACAGAAAAAAAAAAACAAAAAAAAAACGCCATCCCTTGGAGTGACATCAGGGCCCCCGAGAAGGAGCTCCCTACGTCCGGGATTTTCAAGGGGCCCGCTTCCAGAATTATAATCTCGACCATTAAAGAAAAAAAAAATGCCATTTTCCCCGGGTCCGCTTTGGCTTTTGGCTGCTCTGAGGAGTTACGTGCACCTTTCTTTGTGACAGGCTATTTTCTGATATACTGTACCTATAGAGCTGATTGCACTTCGTATATTTTCTAGTACCGATTTCATATTATCGATTACAGGCCGTATAGTTTTCATAAGACCCGTTATTCCTTGCTTCAAAGCCCTTAATGGTTTCATGTACAATTCAGTCAGGTTGTGGCTCACTTGATTCAGTTGATCCTGTAAAACAAAGTTTGGACGGATTTAAAAACACATTTCAGTGAAGTAGGTACGCGTGAAGCAACTGGACTGTCTCTTAAAATCATACCTTGGTACATGAAATTGTCTGAGTTAATTGTCTGGCATTGAAAAGTATGTTCGATCCTGGTCCCGTTATGGCCAATAAAACGGCATACGATACGAGTATGTTTCGTACTTTACGAGTGAATATCTCTGGTAATATGCTCAGGAAAATACATCTACAAAATATATGAATTAGTTTTTTTTTTTTAAATAGCGCACAGGGAGGTTGATTTAGAAAAATACTTTCATTAATGAACTGAAGCGGTCGGATTACCTAAAAGGAGGAAGAGAGGGGATATGCACTCATACTTGCCTGACTATGACATCATCAGGGTAGTCTCTTCTTAGGTCAAGGTCAATTGTGATCAAGGGCGCGACGTTAGGTCGAGATTATTGAACTCATCGGGAGGGGAAGGGGGCGAGTGCCCTTCTTCCTCTAGACCAGTTCGATCATGTTGCATATTAATCCATCTGTTTGACGAAGGTTTCTCTCTATTAAAATCTTAGCCTCATAATTATAGATTGAAAAATTTTCCCTTCTTCTCCTTTCTGTCACCCTCTTAAGTTTTGTTTGTATTTTGTTTTTTGTTTTTTTTTTTTTCTTTAAATGAACGAACTTTGCAATACAGTACCAACAGAAGGGGTGAATTACATGGGCTGAAAGCATTTGAAAAGATGGAAAGAGGGTTGTTGAGACCAGAAACTTAGCAACGGGAGGAGGAACAGCAGCCCCGGCGCATAGGCTGAGAGAAGGGCTGGTGCCTAGGGTGCCCAAGGCCAGTCGAAGCCCGGAATATTGAATTGAAAAACGGATTAGACTATTGCAAAGTTGGAGAAGTAGTTTGTGACCGAAGCCAGTGCGGGAGTGTGACAGGTATTCGCAATCCAGGCATTCTGTTCTCAAGACTTTTATACATGTAGGGTACACGACATTGTATTATTTCTCATCTTATCGGTAAATTTCTGAGATACAATGCCATAGAGCAGTATTATAGCAGAGAGACAGATGATATTACATCCTCTAAAAGCGTCCACATCCGGATGACGATTTAATTCAAGGGTTGAAATCGTCAAATTATCAACGTACCTTATAGTGCTAGAAAAAGCCAATCCAATGGTTAGAAATATACATAGGAGAACGCTGAAATACCATACGGTAGAGACGGATATATCAATAGCGACGGTCGAGAACACAAAATAAAAATATGTCACCAGAACTCCGCCTTTAAAAGTTGAATAGGTGAATTAATATCATTTACAGACCAATCGGTGATTCCGCATTCAATAGCATGACAAAAATTTCTTCACCCAAAAAGCCAAGAATAGAAGTTGCCACATAATTTGGAAAAGTGCCGACTTTTGTTAACGAATTGAAGTTAATGACAAGTTTCGCCACGAATTTGTTGTTCAGATTGTCACGAAGCTTAACTTTACAGATCCCACAAGCGAAGTATCTGAAAAGTAATGCTAACTTTTAGGTAGGTTTAACGAAGAAAAAGAATTTTCAACGGTCCCATTGACATACTTGGCCCATAGATAAGTCACATAATCAACATAAGTGACGGAAGGAACTCTCTGATTTTCCGAAAGCGCGATGGAAACTTTTTTCGCTCGGTCATACTGTCGCAATCTAAATTTAAGGAATGATACATTGATTATGCTCAGAATATGACTCATTTCATCACATTTCAACGACTCGACTAGTAAATATTTATCGTACAGAAAGATATTATACGCATTCAGAAGAATCTTTGAAACAGAGATTAACGACGACAACGAGAAAGATAAAGGAGTAGCGATAAAATGGATATTAATGGCTACCTACTATGAAGTACTTAAGATCAAGGTTTTGTGATCGATTCCGAACCGAACGTTCTCACGAGCCTGTAGCTTATAAGCTACCTATTTATTTCAAAATACTTAGTGAAGCTAAGTTTTCAAACTCTTAGAACTGAAACAGTTGCAAGACTTCTTCCCTCTTTCACAGTATCTTCTTGATTCCATCGTTTTCAAATGCTTCTTTTTATTCTTTTCAATTTTTACATTTTTGCTCTGACAGTTCGATTAATGATCAAATTAATATTTACCGTGCATAATCACGAAGTAGGTGTGCTTTTTTTTTTTTTTTTTTGTAAATGGACAAGTCGTAATATCCAGCATCTCTTCGAATTGATAAAATTTTCCTTGCAGCACTCAATAGCAATAGAAAAATCGAAGTAAAATTTTTGTTATCAAATTCACCAAATCTAAGTTGTATAGGTGTAGGTTTCTTTACCTTTATGCATAAAAAATTTGCACATGAGGCTAGTAATTCAAACTTTGATGTGGAGGGGACCACATTATGGAAGAAGGGTAAGTTTTGTAGCATGGAAAACTCTGAGAATGGAAGAAACAAAAAATCTAAAAACTAATATTTTCTCATTTTATTTTTTTTTTTGCGTTCGAAGGTAACAGTGAAAAGTATAATTGATTGATTAAAAAGGTGACTAAATTCATGAAATTTTTAAGAATTTTCCTCCTTTCTTGTGGCTTACTGGAAGGCCTGATGAGAGGAGGGTGCAACTGGGGATTTTGTTCCCGGGTCCGACTCTTTTAGGGGCCCAATTCACAAGGTGAGAATATGGAAAATTTTTTGAGGGAGCTCGCTGTGTTCCTTACCTCAGACCCGACTGGAGCTCTCAACGGGCTTGCACGAAGTCTACACACCTCAGGAAAGCCTATAGTCTTCAAACCTTTTCCTTGTTAACTGAAAGATAAGAATCTTTTTGTCAGACCAAACTAATTGAAATTAAACGCAGGCATGAAATACCCTTGAGTTCTTGAAGTTGAGACTCAGAAATAATTCTATTCTCAAGTTCCTAAGGATTCATAGCGCGAGACCCAAAAACGAATTCGTGATTGGGTCAAAACATTACAAAAATGCCATTGTCAGACAAAATCTCTAGAGAAAACTCAAATGTGCAGACGCAGACTGTCTGTACCTTTGCGGTTTAAAGTAGAGCCTCAGAAATAATTCTATTCTCAGGTTCCTAAGGATTCATAGCTCGAGACCCAAAGACGAATTCGTGATTGGGTCAAAACAATACAAAAATATCATTACCAGATAACACTTCCAGAGAAATCTCAAAGGTGCAGACGCAGATTCCCTTCACCCTTTTGGTTTGAAGTTGAGCCTCGGAAATCAATCCATTCCCAGTTTTTCCAGGATTCTTAGTTATAGCTCGAGACCCAAAAACGAATTCGTGATTGAGTCAAAAAAATACAAAAGATTAGAGGCCATTGCAGGTTTGCAATGGCAGCGGGGAACCCGCAGCCTTCCGCGCTCGCGATGACGTTGGCGCAAAAATGCCCCCTCAGAAAATGAGTTGGCTGGGCTCTTCTCATTATACTGCATGCTAGACCTGATATAATGAAGGCTGGAAATTGAAATTTTTACAAGTCCCTAAAATAGGTCAAGGTCATTGATGACGTCCTAAAGTATCCCGGCTGGAAATTGAAAGTTCCAAGTCCCTAAAGTAGATCAAGGTCATTGATGTGTAAATCTAAATATATAAAGCAGAAAGTTTGTCTGTCTGTCCTTTTATAACTCGAAAACCGCTCTACCTATCGACTTGAAATGTTCGCCACGTATTCAAGTCACTCAGGAATAAAATTTAAGCCATAAATGAAAATTTTAGCTCCCATAGAAAAAAAGTTCTTATTAAAAATTGTGTCCTCGCTGTACGCATCACTTAACGCGATACGATTCAATTCATTGAAAAGATATCTGCACGCAACTGTCGACTGTATTCCTCTTCTACGCTGACATCGTGTGTTCATCCTATGTTCATGAGAACCGGATTGGGACGCTACCTGTTCAATGGTAAGACGTTAGAGGTGATTCTTTCTATTTTCTTAACGTTAACGGAAATACGGAAGTAGGATATTTTTCTGTCTTTGCTCATTATATGGATCTCTATACCTGTACTGTGATGTGTATGTTTGTACGTCATCAGTCCATAGCTTTTGAACGCATTCGCCTACCAAGGCGGAATTGGTTTTGAAAAATTTTTCTTTATTCGTGTAAAGTTTTTAAATGAATTTCGATGGTTTGGTCCCTCAGGATGGAGAAATGGGCGAAAAAATTTGAAAAAAACGAGGATTATCAACGCAGTAAAACTGCTACTTACTGCACGCGGCGTTCTAAGTGTTCAAACGCGTGAGAGAGGGGGAGGGAGAGAGAGAGATCAAAAAAAAGATTTTCTGGTGTAGCCAAATTAATAAAGATCATGTTTCATGTCTTCTATAAGGTAGCATGCTCCACTCGTTCGCCCTCTTCATGGTCTAGTATAAGTCTACTTTAGGGTATTTTAGACTAATTGCTTTCGGGGACTCACTCGCTCCGTTCGTTTGTCCTCTTCATGGTCTAGTATAAGTTTAATTTAGGGTATTTTCGCCCCCTTACTATTTATTAGACTAGAGAATTGAAGCGTTGCATATGTAGCTCATTGAAGGGGCGGAGCCAACATAAAGCTAGTATAAACCTAGTATATAAATTGGGAAAGAGAGGGGGGTCTTTTATGTTTGTTATGTCTAGTTCAAGGGCCGAGTAACTACCATAAAGCTACTGTAAACCAATTTCTTTGGATTCTATTCTAAAGTAGACTTGAACTAGACCAAGAAGGAGGCCTAATTGCTTTGATACAATATATAGCATTCCTAAACCTAGAATAAAGCTAGTATAAAACTAGTACAATACAAGAGGTTCACATCTAGTTCATCTCCAGCATACTGTATACCTATAGCTCTATCATACCATTTATTATACTAGAGAATTGTACAGACGCCCGGACGCAAATTCCGGAATCAGGGATAAGGCTGAGACTCGACGTTGAAAATTTTCCAAGTCCCAAGGTCACTGCCGGACGCCCGTACGCCCGTACGCCCGGAAGCATTTTCGAGATTTAGGGGGTAGAGAAAAGACATGAAACATGTCAAAATTCAAGTGATTCTACAGTCTCTTTTGTTCTCAACCTATTATTGGTAAAAATGAAGTATTGTCAAAACTGAATGTTTGAAAGATGTAGATAGCTAACAAAGCGGCCCAAACCTTTAAAATCCAAGTGTAGCTACAAAACACAGATATCTACTCAACATACGGCTGGCGGTCAGGTGCGGCCAACCGCTAGTACTGTACCTATATATTTTGGTGATTAGTAATCTGCCGATATAGACTATTGCATGCATTCGAAAGTTTCGAATATTAACTAAACGACGAAGGAATAGCCAGATGTACAACAGAGCTGCGTTGTCAATTGTTGATACGATTTTACCCTCGCGTGATTAGCATATTAGGAGTACACAATAGAAGCAAAAAGGAAACATTAGAAACTGATAGGCCAGGTCTACGCGACGAGCTGTCGGCAGTTCTGACATTTACTATTGTAACTGCGTGGGGTATGTGTCTTTCTACAGCTAAGGAGTTTTAACTTATAGAAAAAACTGATATTGGAACGCAGTGGAAGACACGTGCAGCGAACTGGTTTCAAGGGACAGCGTGCACTTGCTCGGCTCGTGCGACGAAGTCGAGAAGAACTCAACTACCCTTACAGTATCTAAATCGATTCTTACGTAATCGGGTGTTGAAGTTTGTGTGCTGTACTACTTATATCGCGTCGTAGTTTTATTCGAAGTGTTATTCGGACTTATTTACTTTGAACTTTTTGCACTTGTTTCCTTAGCTGTCGAGATTGTGTTGGTGAGTGATTCACTGAGTATATTTGTAATTTACATACGTCTGCTTTTAGCTAGGGATGATTTAAATATAAGTATCGTAGTATTATATCATGCGGCACGCGCGGTAGAACAAAGGCAAAGGCGGGTTAAGGTGAATGCTGAGTAAAGCTTGGTATTACTAATCCGTATGACTCAAGGTAGCCTACTGTTGTAACGTATGCTAACGTCTGTGGTCCTAGGGAATGGCAATGTTGTATTCATCGTTGTCGCAGGGTGGTCCTGGCGAGACTACAAAGGTAGGACCTGGATAGTTAGCTGAGGCCCAGGGCAGCCGAAGGACTGTGCTGACCCATGGGTATGTTGAATAATGCGAGTCTTATCGTCGTGGTCAAGTAGAGTCGTGGACTCTCTTGGCGAGTGGCCCTTAGCTAAGGCCTGGACCTGTGTGGTCAACCCCCTGAGACGGACTTCAGGGTAAGGAGGGGCGTCGTCATTCGAGGAGCCCAATGAGGGCGAGGCCCGAGAGGTAGGACTTCCGTGACGATCGGCACCGGCTAGTCAGGCAGAGGAGGTGCCGGCTGAGTCGGGGGCCGGGGTTCTGTCCCACAAATCCGAGGCCGGGGCTTGGGCTCCCCGGATAAGGGGGTAGTAGCCTGATCCTGCTCAAGTGGACACTGCGATGTAACCGTTTGTTGCCGAACTCGTAGCAATCAGGCCGCCGTCGGGTGGCTGATGGGGACTCGACATTACGTGGATAGTTAAGGGGAGGCGACCAGAACGTTCTACAAGTGTGACAACCGGTGCAAGGCCCTGGGTTGGTCTCAAGATGAGAGAACAGGCGATGGTCTGGTCAAATCCCAATAACGAGTGAAGGAACTGTCTGAGACTAGGGTACGCGTTGCCGCCAGTTAGGTAGGATAAATAGGAGTAAATTGCAGGTGTGCTCAAACGCGACTTGAGAACTTTTACAAGAACTTCAATGGAAAGGCGGAGCTGGCTCAACCTTAAGATGTGTCCAGATTCAAACTTATGTTAGTGGCTCTCAGTGTACGTTAGGTGGAATTTCGAACGGTTCAGGCGCTTCGCGCGTTTTATTAAGGTTACAGATGACGTCCTAGAGTATCCTGGCTGGAAATTGAAAGTTTTCCAAGTCCCTAAAGTAGATCAAGGTCAAGGTCATTGATGACGTCATAAAGCGTCACACGTCACGTGACGTCACGCAGCTCACAGAAACTCCCGGACGCGGACGTTTTCTGAGGATGTGATCCCCCTAACAAAATGGATATCGGTTAAAATACCCTTGTCAGACAAAATTTCTGAAGAAAGCGCAAAAGTGCAGACACAGACTGCCTTTTACCCTTGTAGTTTGAAGTTGAGCCTCAGAAATTAAACTATTTCCAATTTCTCAAGGATTCACAGCTCGGTAGAATCTTGAGAAACCAAACACTAACCGTCAGCAAAATATTAAGACCTTTTTGTGAGAGAAAAATGCTTCAGCAATATTCTTGGACATCTGAAACTTGTGATTCAGCGAGGAATTTTAAATTCTGAACTACAGAGCATCTCATGTCATGCTAATTCTAGCTGTACTCGGTCCACAAAGTCAAGCTTGACCGGGGGGGGGGAATGGGGATTTTGTTCCCGGGCTCGGTTCACAAGGGGAAGGGGTGAAATTTTTTTTTTTTTGGGGGGGGGCGCTGTGTTCCTGGCCCCGGACCCCACTGGAGCTCTTGACGGCCTGCTTACTGGCAAACAGTAAGTAATCATTTGATACACTGTCCTACTGAGCGTAAATCATGACTCTAGTCTGATCGTCCCCAAGGACAGAAATAGTTCTCCAATACTTATAAAGGTATAATTAAATACCGTACAAACGAATTTACAATAATCTTTCCAATAAAATCATTCCACGTTTAAATTACAAAAAATTCCTAGTTGCTGATTAAAAAATTTCACAAAATTCATTAGTATCAATCCAATTAAGTTGAAGTCAAAGTTAAACTAGAAAAACTTACTTATACTTATTCACTATCCTCGCATCACTATTTTAAAATCGCTACCACGTTCGATCGTAGCGCCAAATAGTTCCATCATCGCCTACTCCTATCAATATCGTGCCATCTCGGTTGAATCCTGTGTGTCGAATCGTTGTTGTGCAGCGGACATGAGTCAATGTCGTACATGGTATGGCAGCTGGATCGGGAATAGTCATATTCCAAACAAATATTTTCCCCGTTCTGTTTCCGAGAGCGAGCGCCTACATAAATATCAAGAATAAATCAGCAGCAGAAACTTTAAAACGTACTCCAGATTTAACCATATTGCCCACCCCATCAATTCTCCTCTCCAGAGTGGGACTCACTCGCAATGGGGCCCCCGGTGATGACAATAATTTGCCCACCCAAAAAAATTCTGAGCAGCCAGGCGCAAAATATTCTTTCCTCTTGTTTCATTGTGGTAGAGCGGTTCACAAAAAGTTTTCTCGAAAGCTTGTCGGGTACCTGGCGACCAGCAGTTCTTTACCCTGCCCAATCCAATCAAACCCTTCTCGATATATTTAGCTCCCGGGTCGAAATTTTTTCACAAGTCCTAGAGTAGATCGGACCCCCCCCCCTTTCCCTCGAGAGATCATAATTCACCGACCGTCTCCTCCTTGATATGTGTAAAATTAAAAATTGTAACATCATGGTCGAAATTTTTCAAGTCCCTAAAGCAGGTTGTCCCATCCCTAAAAGACTGAATCGTCGAAATTTATTTCATAACTTGAAGGTTTCTAGCCCCCGTGCCCTTCGTTCCGTATCTGTAGTTCAATTATCGAAATCTCACGATCAAAGATTTTCTAAGTCCCAGCCCCCGCCCGTTTTCGATACAGCTCGGAGATTGAAAATTCTTCAAATTCTTTAGGGCTTGAGAGTCGAGATTTTTACAAGTCCCTGAAGTGGATTAGAGCTTCGAAGCTCCATCAAAATCACATATTTACCGGAAATACAGATTCTATACTTCTACTTACACTTTGCCTACCGTCCATAGAAAACTTCAGAAACCATAGATCACAATTTTCACAGCTTATGTTGTGGTACTGACTAGTATTTTGGGAGTTCCAAAATTTCAAACAATTATTATTCGACTGAAAAAACGACATAATGAGAATTTCTGAAGTTTGAAGTTTTACACAGTTAAGCTATATAAATCTCACTTTTGAAATGATGAATAGATTAAACCAGCGAATGCAGTCTATATAGCTGGTATGCATGTTACGAGTTTCATAATCTGGATTGTATACGACGCATGTAGGGAAAGAGTTTTGACAGTTGCTTGCATCGTAGTTCTGGGACCTAGCTATCGCTTTTTCTAAATGTTTCGTATTCAACTTCCAAAATTTTACAGCGTGATCCATACCGCAAGACACAAACTGAGTGCCTTCGAAATTGAAATCCTAGGCGAGGAGGTAAGATTAACTTTTTGATGAGCGAGTCACACTACCGAAAACAGGAATAAGTAAAAGGAAAAAAAGTTCTTACAACAGACAGAACACTGTCTCGATGACCGTCAGGTTCGCCCGGGAATACTGCGACGCAGGCAAAAGTTTTCACATTCCACAGTCTAATGCTGTGATCTTTGGACGCTGATAGTAGTAAATTGCAATTCGTAGGATGGAATTTTACTTCATTTATTTCTCCTCCATGACCTGATATGAATATCGTATCTTGGTAAATATTATCATAAATTTTATAGTTTTTAGGATGAATGACTTGAAGTAATTCACTGACCGATAAATTTGTGAGAACAATTCATATTGGACGTCAGTATGATTCGAATGATTCCCTTTAATCCGGCGACAGCTAAGATAGGCTCCCCGGTATTATCGTGGTAAGACCAAGCGCAAGTATAAAATTGTTCTTTTCCTAGATTCGGATCCTTTGTACAAATAAATAAAATATCAACTTTTGATTTCTTTAAAGAAACTGCATCTTTTCAGTATGCTACTGATTTTCATAGACTCTAAAACACCTTCCTAATTAATAAATATAAAAATTGAATGGAAATGAAAGAAAAAACTTACAGGCTCTTGCTTACGGAGCAAGAGTTGCGGGAGACCCGCGACTCATGGTTTAGGGTTGAAGATTGTAAGAGTAAATTTGGAAACATGTGAAAGGGATAAAATATTCAATTTGAAATAAATAGAGATAGCAATGGAGGAACAAAAAATTTTTCCAAATTCTATAAAAAAGCTCAAAATTTTTCCAAGTCACTATACTAGCCAATAGAAGGATATAGAAGAGCCCAGAATTCTCCAAGCCCCTCTATACTAGCTCATAGAGGGGTATAAGATGGGTATAGAAGGGCTCGAAATTTTTTCAAGTCCCTATAATAGCCTATAGAAGAGCCCGGAATTTTTCCTAGTCTCTATACTAGCCCATAGAAGAGCTCAAAATTTTTCTGAGTCACTCTACTAGCCAATAGAGGAATATAGAAGAGCCTGGAATTCTCCAAGTCCGTCTATACTAGCTCATAGAGAGGTATATGATGGGTATAGAAAAGCTTAAGATTTTTTCAAGTCCCTATACTGGCCAATAAAGGGTATAGAAGAGCTGTATACTGATGTTTAAAAGAGCTCGAAATTTTTCCAAGTCTCTATACTAGCACATAGAAGACCTTGTAATTTTTTCAAGTCCCTATAATAGCCCATAGAAAATTTTCTAAGTCACTATAATAGCCAATAGAGGGGTATAGAAGAGCTCTCTATACTGATGTATAAAAGAGCTGGAAATTTTTGTAAGTCCCTATACTAGCTAATAGAGAATATAGAAGACCTTAAAATTTCTCCAAGTCCCTACACTAGCCCATAGATGACCCCCAATGCTTTTCGACGTTTTGTCCCAAAAAGCGGCCCCCCGTGTTACGCGTAAGCGGACCAACCAGTAACTAAACGGATGGCGGGCCTCCCGCCAAAAAAAAGTATTCGTCAGTTTCAGTGCAGACCTTGATGAACTTTTGCAAAATTCATACTAATATGGGTTCGTAGTGCAGTATCGGCCGAAATTTATCTTTCAAAACTTTAAAACCACGGCACAATTTGCTTGACATTGAAACATCTACCCATGGTTATGAATGACTAGTTAATGTACAACAAATAAAAGTGTACGTACAGCGGTGACTATACATATTTAAAATCGACTGAAGATTGTTTCCATACATAAAATATATCGAGGCTCCAGTAGAGATCATAAATCTCAGAACCTTTCTATAATTCGAGTACCAGCAAAAATATTTCAGTCATTAATAATACACATACAGCTGTTTCCCGTGGTTAAGAATGTATCAATGCACAACATATCGTCTCACGTGTTAGATCTGAGGGCCTTAGTTGCAGTTAGGGTATTTCAAGCCAACAGCTTTTGGGTAGCTCACTCGCTCCGCTCTTTCGCCGCCGTCCTTGGTCTGGTATAAGTCTACTTTGAAATATTCCAAGCTGATAGCTTTTAGGGAGCTCACTCACTCCGCTCTTTTGCCCCCGTCTTTGGTCTAATATAAGTCTGAAGCTCATAGCTTTCAGGCTCACTCACTTTACTTTTACGCCTCCCCCCCCCTCCTTCTACTTTCTCCGTTCTATCACAGGCCGAGTTCAGGACTGGTAAAATCCCAGCATACAGCTATCATAAAACTAGTATAATTATAAACTGGGCACTACCTGATATAAGTCTACTTTGAAATATTTTAAGCTGATAATAGCTCACTCACTCCGTTCGTTCGCCCCCGCCCTTGGTCAGGTAAAAGCCTTCTTTGAAATATTCCAAGCTATTAGCTTTTAGGGGCTCACTTGCTACGCTCCTTCGCTCCCCTCCTTGGTATAGTATAAGTCTAGTTTAAGACTAGTGAAATCCTAGGGGAGGGTCTCCCACATCTATTATAATTCTAGTCCAAGACTGCTAAAATCCTAGTAACTTAAGCTTACACCTAGTTCAAAGCCAGGTCTAGAAAACGCCCATTGCTCAGACCTACCCTCTTCTTGGTCTAGTTGACTGCACATTTAGGCCTATATAAAGAAGGCTAAACCTTTTACAGTAGCTAGTTGAGGTCCAGTTCAATAGGGAATTTAAAGAAGAAATACAATAAATAGAATGCCTTAGTCTGCTAATATAAACTGACTGTTTATACCGTATACTGTTTCTGGTGTTTAGCCTACGCCCATAAGCCTAGTTTCGGTACAGGATCAATGTCTTGCTGCCTATAATACTGCCCCTTCAAATCCACCCACGGAGTGACCAGGGTGAAGGGGGGGGCACTCGCAAACTCGCAAAATTTCAAATTAGGGGTCAGGTAGGGTCAGGTCAGAGTAAAGACATGAAACACGTCAAAAATGATAATGAAAATTTATATCTATCATTCATTCCCTGAGGGCCTAAGCTATAATGCTTTTCAACAACTGAGCGAGTATCATAATATAACTTTCTCTCTCAGACTTGTGAAGAAGACCTATTTCTCACATTGCTATATAATTGAACCGAAAATAAAATCGTTCATTAGAAAAGAGAGCCATCAGGTACCATCCAATTTTACTTTTCCTCTCATCGTTCCAAACTTGAAATACCATTTCGTTCTAACGAAACGAAAATTTTTTTCGCCTCTCTTGAAGACCCAATCTTTTACAATGAATATATATTATGTACTTAGGTATTGAGCATTACCGTATCGTTATCAACATAACATTGAAGGTACTTCAATGAACCATTCAAAAGGCACTCGTAGATAGATACACGATTATTTCCGCAACAAGCAAACACCGAAATATTTTTGACGAAGTAGTTGAATTGTATGCAAAATATTGGACCCTTATGATCTTCCGTATACATATTCCTGAAAAATAGTTTGGTTCAAAATTGTCGCTTACTTTACCGAAGAATTAAAATTCGTGTAATGCTTACGCAAATTTGAATTGCAGTTTGCCAGCCTCGTTGTAAGAATTTCTTGTCCGTACACGAGTTGATACACGACTCGGGGTAGGCCTGTTTGAACCTGATGTAGTTGACTGAGAACTGTTCTGCTCGGCTTCCGGACTTTCCTTCTCAACAAATTTTTAAAGGGGGAAAACGTAAATCACCTACCTATATTTTTATTCATCTATGGGCTACAAGTCAGTCGATTAATTAGAATTTGAAAACTCACTCGTACACAATCTGACTCACCACTACCGGTAGGCCTATCGGAATCAGTTGGAGTTAATGACTGGGAACCGTTTGGCTCAGCTTCCAAACTTTCCCTCTAACAATATAATGTAAAGTAAATAAGTATGAGTTCATTCAAAGACACTTCATTGTCCATCTGTGGGCTGAATGTCCATTAATCATCAAAATTAAAAAACTCACTTGTTCACAATCTGTTGCATCGCAACCGTTTCTTGATGCAGTCATTTGAGAACTTGTTGGCTCAGCCTCTGAAGTTTCCTTGAAAACAAATTTTAAAAGATGTGAATAATGTTCAAATTTTCTTTCATCAGTGCACTATAAATAATGCATGAGTGATTGAAAATCAGAAACTTACAAAATCATCTTCCGATTCTCCTTCATTGGGCGGCTCTAGGTAGCCTTTAGGAGTACTAATTTGATTACCTGGAGGCATCGAAATTAAACTATTAATACTACAAAATAAATTGAAATTAGTGACTGATAATAGGAGAATATCACTACGGTGAATTAAAAATACATCACAGATGACGACAAAATAAACCAGCAGAACTTGTTCTTGACCTACAACATCAACGAAGACAGAATAATTCGCTCACTAATAAATTATAAATAACATATGTTTTTTGTAGATATGGTTTCCTGCAATAACACGTCGAGTGAGTGATGATGGTAATCAACTTCCGGAAGCGTGAAGTGTCATGATCCTACGCGCTACAATATAAAGCATACCTAGTCTTCTTGTTCAATAGACTACTAGAGAAAATACCTCATGGGTGGTTCAAAATAACTTGTGAGATACAGGGTGTGTAAAATTTTTTCAGGCCTAATAATTTTTTAATTTGAAACAAGAAGTTTGATCGTCTTTACTCATGATTATACAGACCGGATTCCTTGACATCCGTTGATCCCTTACTTTATAGGCAGAGGAATTTCTTTGAGAGGTAAATATGAGTCACGTTGGTCGGGAGCCGGGAAAATATTTTTGTTATTTGCAAAAAAAAAAAACTGAAAGTGACCTAAATATATCAAAAAATAATTATGAAATACGCTGTTTTGTTTCTGTAGTGGCACTGGTCACAACTCTCTTCTTTCATGGTATACATCTACAAGAGGGTGGATATAAAATTAACATGAAAGCACGACATCAGCTTTTCAACTGCATAGACACCTTTATGAAACTTATTAAACATTTGTTTGTATGTATAACCTACTGACATAGGTATACTACTGAGTGTGTGTGTATGGTGTGTATATCCTCGCCAATACTGTTTGACCTGCTTCATAGACCACCTAGAGCCTTTAATTTTTTTCTCCATTGAATTTGTCTTTGAATGGAGAGTGACAATGGCTGGTCAATAATAAAATTTGAAGCAACTGTACACAGAATTTGTCTGCGCCGTACATGAGGAAAATCTTGCCATGTAACTCTTCCCACCTTGCATTGCTGATTCAATGCACTCTACGGTGGGGTAAGGTGTTATAAGGCATTCAATCTTATGTGTGTTGTTCTGTCATTCATTTTTTTTTTTTTTTTGAACATCAATTATAGAGAAAATGTTTTTAAAAAAAATCCGGTGTTGGTCACACGTTGATTGAACTAATTATGAAAGAAAAGAAATACACTATACTTACACGTACACAGAACTAAAAAGTATAAAATGAAATGATTTTGAAAAAAAGTCTGGCGTTGTTGCAGGGAAGAGATAATCTTCAGTAGAACTAAAAAGTAAAAAACAAGAATATTTATTGAAAAAACCCTTGGTATTACGAAACAAAATATAAATATAATATTTTAAAACCAAGTCAAAGTGAAAGAATAAGAAAGAAAAATTACTCAATTCATGAAATTAATCATAGCAACATCGCTGTATCCATAGGTAAAAAGCAATAATAATTATGTAGCGGTTGTTCCTTCAATCATCAATTTGAAGACTGAATAAAGAATTACATCTTATGAACATTTTCACAGCCGTGTTGCTGTACGATTAATTCTATGAATTAATTTTTCTTTCTTTCTTTCACTTCAACTTAGATATTATGGGTAACGGTTCAAAATATTTTCTTTCCCTGTGCACTTCGACTTATTCTCAAAATAATTATTATATTAGAATTCTGTTTGATAATACCAAGGGTTTTTTCAATTTGAATTCTTGTTTTTTACTTTTCAGTTTTACTTGGAGGTTACTTATCTCTTCCCTGCAACACCAATTTTTTTTTTCAAAATTAGAATTTTTTATTGCAATGCGCTCTTGTGCGGTGTTTGTTTTCATCATTGACTATATATATATTACTTTGCTTACAAAGAATGTACCTATAACGTCAATAGTTTTCATGAACTTCATCCTATAAAGTTGATAAGAAGACGAGAGTTTAACGCGTTGCTGTTTACGAGCCCGAATACCTATGATCTAAGATACGGCTGCGCAGTGCGCCCTGATAAATTGATAATCATTCTACGTACGAGTTTAAGTTATATTCTTGTTCGTTGCGAGTTGATATTCTTGTTCGTTGCGTTTATGACTGGTTCTCTAATAAGAAAGTTGGTTTGCTTGTTTTCATTTAAAGTGTATTTGTAATCAATTAAAACCCTATTGTTTCGAATTTCAATTCACGCGCCATCGCCGGGAAAATCATAATTTATTTGTTTTGTTCTTGAACCGAAAAAGCTTGTAAGTTTTACTTTAGTTCTATCAACCATTCATCTGCGCCTTAATAATTCATCTTCCCGATATGAGTACAGTATTCTCGTCGCCATGTTTGTTTAAGCTTCAAGGTGTTCCTCTAGAATACCTAACGAGAATGTCAGTGCTTATAATCTTTGGACACGTTGTGCTATTTTTATTGTATTTCATGTGCACAGTATTGTATTCAAATATGAAACATGCTTTCAATTAATAATATCTAGCAAGTTATTAGTTTTAGCGCTCGGAACACTGCGTAACACACATAAAAAATTTCTCGAATAGGAATAGATGATTCATGAAGTATTTTTCATACCTAATTCAATGCCGTTTGCCGTTTTTCAATAGCACGTCTAGATTTCTTGTAATCCTTATCTTTACTCGCAATAAATTGCCGTGCGTCGTCGCGAAATACGTAACGCTGGTTCTCGTGCTGTGATACTGCTATCGTTGATCAAAGCGCGGGAACCTGTGTTATGTTTCGCCACGACGCACGGCGATTTATTGCAAGTAAGAAATCTAGACGGGCTATTGAAAAACGGCAAACGGCATTGGATTAGGTATGAAAAATTTTTCAGGAATCATCTATTCAGGGTAATTTTCAAAGAAATCTATATAAATTGTTACGCAGTGATAATCGTTCAATTACGTGCGTATTTTTGACGCTGATCACAATGGGGCAAGTTTTTGATCGATACAATCGAGCGATATTTTGATATCGATACTTCCTAGAAAAAAGTAAACAATTTTTTTTGCATAGGGTTTTCCATAAGGAAAAAACAGTACTCGGATCCAAGATAATTATCTTCAAAATAACGAATAAATAAGAACATTGATGTGCGTAAATATCAAGAGGAGACTTCGAGCTTAATTCTTTCAAGCCATTAACCAGCTGCCTATGTTTCATATTCGTCGAGAAAATTCAAAATACAACTGAGAATAACGATGAGACATTATCAGTTGCGAATGTATCTGGAGGAAGAGCGTCCGTTCATTATACATCCTTATGAAACAAATGTCCTTTTTCCAGATACATCCGCATTTGATAATGTTTCATCGTTATATTCTAAGTTGTATTTTGAACTTTCTCGACAAATATGAAACATAGCCAGCTGGTTAATGGCTTGAAAGAAAGCTCGAAGTCTCCTCTTGATATTTACGCACATCAATGTTCTTATTTATTCGTTATTTCGAAGATAATTATCTTGGAACCGAGTACTGTTTTTTCCTTATGGAAAACCCTATGTAAAAAAAATTGTTTACTTTTTTCTGGGAAGTATCGATATCAAAATATCGCTCGATTGTATCGATTAAAAACTTGCCCCAATGCCGTTGTCCGTTTTTCAAAATTGGCTCCGGTTTTCGAGAAAATACTAATGATCAAATCAAATTCCCGCGATTTGTTGCGACGCGCAGTGTACCTTTGTTCCCGTACTTGCAAAATTTGATAGCTGGGTAACATCTGCCGCACAAAGTTGAATTGACGTATATCCAAATCAACAATCAGGAAGAAACTCTGCATATCTCTTATATCCAAAAGATACAGTTTGCCTAGTCGCTCATATTTGGATGTACGTCAATTCATCTTTGTACAGCAGACATACACTGCACCTTGCAACAAATCGCGGGACTTTGATTTGATCATTTTCTCAAAAACCGGAGCCAATTTCAAAAAACAAACAACGGCATTGGGATCAGCGTCAAAAATACTTCTAAAATTTTATGATCTTGTTTTTGCACTTTGCACTTTTCAATTTTTTTTTTTTTTTTTTTTTTTTTTGTGTACTGTAGTCTACGGAGGTATTTGGTAGGAGAAAGTACAGGTGCGGCTGTTATCAAGGTTACTGACAGTACATGTGTACATTGTGTATATCCTGTTGTACCCCAATGGAGTTTTAATCCACTGAAGCAAGTTTTCCAAGCTAGGTATATGCTTGAGCGTGATTAGACTTCTAAATTTTATTGCAATCACTGTGGATAGATACCGTTGAGAGAAAATTTTAGAAAAATGAAGCTTTGTGTCCAGAGCCAGATTTAGGTCTGCGGCCGCCTTGTCAAAAAAGTTTTTGCTCGCTTTGCTCAAGATTTACCAATTAAGGAAAGGGGGGCAAACTCGTTGGAAAATATGAATTTCTCACAGTGATGACCTTTTTCCCCCTGACAACTTTCCTGACAATTTAATTTTTGTATTTTTAGGGCTCCTACCGAGTACATTTTTTTTCTGGCTTCTTCGCCGCTTCTTTTCTTTTTATTCTGAATAATCGATTTGGTATTTGGTAAGTAATCACTGACTCTTTTTCTTGGATTATTAATTGTAACTATTATGATGTAGGTACTTAGGCGTCAAATAGGTGTCGACTATAATCTTAATGACCCTATCACAAAATTTTCATAAATGTCAGCAGCTGGAAAGCTACTGATTTTGGCACACTTTTCAGTACCTCAAGCAGCTGATGCTGAGCTGCTGAAGAGCTACTGTTCAGCTACGCACATCATGTAATTTCCTTCCCCCCGCCCCTCAATTAATGATACGCGTTTCAGTAGTTATTCAGCAGTTCTTCGGCAACTTATCAGCTGCTGAAAAACTGTCCCAAATTCGGTACTACTTTTCAGTAGCTGATTTATTCAATTTTTTTTATAGGGGAGAGGAAAGAAAACCATAAACAAATTATTATTATTTATGTTGATTCTAAATTAGGAAACCCAGAGTGATGATGAAATGTTATCGGGACGCCGCGAGGGCGTGCCTGATGAGTTTTCTGCGATGGACCTTTCTGTGTAGTGTACGCACCTGTAGATTGAGTTTGAACAGAGAATGAGTTTTATCTTGGGATTGAATTGGAATTTCCCTGAGGGGGTATTGGTCAGCCGGAGCTGGACAGAAGTATGTTATCTTCTTCAGGATGGTAACATTACCGGAGTGAAATCTCTTGATGGTGTTCCTTGAAACGGTTCTCGGTGGGATGCTGGGGAACGTGTTCCTCTCGCTGGGCTGCTGGAGGACGGGACTCTCTGGTGCTGACTCTGGAGAATGATCTTGTTGATGGTGCCCGGGCCGACGGGTCTAGGTCATTACTGTTGGCCACAAGGCAGGTGTCAATGGATAGGTGAGACGTCGATCCTGAAGATACTAAGGGCTGAATCACAAATCCGATGCTGAAGCCGGCCAACCTCAGATGAGGGGGTAGTATGAAAGCTTTTCCAGTTTTGTTTGGACAGTACAGTGGCATTTTGGCTTTGTACCCATGCTCGGGGACTCGTTGCTCATTCAAGATAGGACTAGTAGCCAGCTAAAGTGGTTTTGTGTATTCCCGGTCCGAGGGGGAGGGAACCTGTGATACCTTAGCTGATGAACGTCGATGTGAGAAGTATTTTGTGCACTGGTAGTTAATGGCAGTTATTGATTGTAGTTTTAAGAAAAAAATCTCACCTTCGGTTATTTTCCAGGTAATGGGAAATATTTTTCCATAGAAATTGACAGGTAATTAAGCGTAGGATTAGGTGTAGGATTATAAGTACGTTAGGTTGCCTGTAGGGTAGATGTAGGTACTTGTGTGACGTGGATAGTTTACGGATATCTTACATATGAAGGAAAAAGAAAAAGAAAAGCAGTGTAATCTAGCCTACATTCCCAACCTCTAGAAAAAAGAAAAAACGAACTTTTATACACTTATCTGTATTATGCATCAGAAGAGCAAGAAAAAAAAGTTCTGAAAAAATTGCCACAATAAGCCTAATATTATTGAATCCAGCGTTTGAATGAAACGTTACAAGGACATAATCATATTTCTGAGGTCTGGAATGTTAATTTTCACCAAGAATTTATTCTTGATTTGTTGCAGAAAAATGGAAGCTAAAGATTATGTACGAATAGCAGAACAAGCAAAAAAAGATAACTGCCTAGCACTACTTTCAACCATGAAAGAATTCTATTCCAATAATGAATTTTTCGACGTCACCCTCCAAGTAGAGGATCGATTATTCAAGAGTCATCAATTTGCATTGGCGGCATTATCAAAGTATTTTCATAGAATGTTTGGAGGGAATTTTAGGGAGAGATATGTTAACAAAGAAGAACCGATTATTTTGCAAGATATTAATGCTAAAGCATTTGAAGTGATTTTGAACTTCTTGTACAGTGGTAATGTTTCTATCACGTCTATATATGATATCTATCCTGTGCTCGTTACAGCAGACTTTTTGCAATTGAGGACTCCGTACATTGAAACAGAATGTATTGGGTTGATTCGGGAGAATCTTGAATGGGCAGAACCAATTCCAGGTGCAATAAAGATTTTTAAATTTTCTTGCGCAACAAAGAAAGCGGCTTTGACTGATCTTCTTCGGAGACACATTTTCATATGGATGTGCCAACTCTCAACTGAGGACACATTTGAAAGTCTTTCCTATGAAGATTTAAAGGAACTTCTGCAAGGATACCCATTATGGATGAAAGACCAAGACACAGTACTCACTTTCATTATTAAATGGGTTCACCATTCCCACAAAGAGAGAAAGCACGTCTTTAAAGAATTAATCAAACTCCCTGATCTGGAGAAGATTTCCTCGCATTGTCTGGTCTCCTCGTTGAATGAATATGAAAAATTGATCAATCGCATTGAAGAGGAGCCTGGAACAGCAGATGATGGGGCTGATGGTCTTGAATTGCTGTCATCTCCAAACCCAAAATTTGAGCTTACCATAACATTTGCTAAAGATAATTTCCTTGCTTTAAGACAATCTGAGAGATGTGTATCTCCGCAGTACGTAGGAGAGGACCTTTCATGGCGAATCTTGGTTTTTAGAAAAGCAAAGACCAATTGTTTAGCGGCCTTCTTGCAGGTAATTATTTCTATCACTTTTGTGATAAGGATTTTCTATACATTATGAAGTAAAAAATAGTAAAAATCAAACAATTCACTTCCTTTGGGTTGGTTTGACTTGCTTCTGCAGTTATTTCAACTGTAAAACCTTGCCAAACTGCCCAAGTCTTTCAAAAATTAGAAGCCATTGCAGTAATGGAATGCCCCGAGTCCATTAGAGCCTGAATTTTTTCGAAGCCCTACCAAGGTATAAAAATTTTTCTCGAAAATTTTGGAAGTTCATTATCAAGGGGAGAACTCGAGATTCGAAATTCTTCCAAGTCCCCCTTCTATTATATATAGCTCAGAAGTAGGAATTTTTTCAAGTCCCCTTCCTATCATATAATATAGCTCGGGAGTCGAAATTTTTCGAAGTTCCTCTATGTGACGTCATCAACCTCGCTCGGCCCGCGCTTGCGGACGAAAAATTCCTGGGACTACCCCCAACAAAAGGGATAGCGGGTTCCCCGCTAAAACTTACTTGAAACACTCTGGGGTCAAAGCATGGCCGTCTCAAAGGAAGGCCGGAACATGTAGATCTGACAACAGCTAAGTAGGCCAACTTTTCCTCAAGTCATATGGGAAACTGAACTTCCTGTAAGTTACAGTAAAGATTTTCCCTGGCTTACACCAAAAATTTTGAAGAAACAATAAATGGTTGGAAATTGCAATTTCTAGGGATGAAAACTCCAATTCTTTTACACATACTTTCTCATCACTACACAAGATAACTAATTGACTTTTGCTTTCATTTCAGTGTGGCGGTCATCCTGAAAACAAATACTGGAAATGTTCGGTCAAGTTTAAATTATCAATTTTATTGCAGGAAAAGAAACAAGGGTCGGATCACACTCCGTGTAAGAGTTGAATGACTACTCCTATAAACTAGATATAGATGTATGTTACAGCCCCGTAGCCAGGGGTAGCTATTTTTATTCCTGTTCAAGCATGTTAAATAATGACGGTCTTTTGCTCTTGAGTGACGTGAATCATTTCTCGTTCATTCTTCATAAAAAAAGTACGTTGTCCTGCATAATTTTCCCGTTCAAGGATTTCCCGCTCATTCACATTATTTTTCACGTGCACTTTATTATTCCCCATGAATTATTACTGGTGTACAAACTCGAACTCTTTTTTATTAAATCTTTAATTATATAAGTATGTAATTCTGTACCTACTTGACTTAAATCATTGGCCTTATTATTTCAGTTGAAAGGGAAATTGGACTTCATGAATTCAATCATAAAGAGGCTGATTGGGGTTGGTCTGACTTCATTCTTTGGAATAAACTCATTGATCCAGAGAATGGATACATTAAAGATAATATCGTTATTTTTCAGGTGAAGTACAATCACTACCTCTATATTTGATTACTATACAGCATCTTTATTTGATACGCTTATTGACATTTCTTTTCATCTTTTCTTTTCAGGCTCACTTGATCTTTAACCCATCTTCTGACGAGTGATGTTTACTTTCAATGCTATCGAGTAAATCTATAATATTTTATTTTTAGACAAAAAGTTTAATGTTTGAATTTTTTTTGTTTACCGTTCCAAACACATTGGAACAAAGTGAAATTACATAATTATTATTAATGTTACAAATTATTATTTACTCGTATTCGCACATATCAATATCCTTTAATCTTGGAAACACTCAATTTTATTTATTCAAATTATAAATGTAATCAATATTCCACAACTCTATTATTTGCTTTACATTAATACGTATCTATATAATCTCAAAAACGTCATTCCTTGTTACCCATAGAAAAGATTTTTCAAAGAAAATTCCTCCAACATAAATTTTTCCTCCTTTTTAAAAAGTTGACTGAGCATTCAATTGTAACTCGATCATTTCATTTAGTGAGCCTCCTCCAAAGTGGGGGGATGCAAGGATATATTTATTGAATTGTTAAAACCTCATGATGTCTGCAGACATGCTATGCCATTTACAAAGAAGATGCTACATTTGTTGTTTTATAAATTTGTGAGAGAGACTAAGAATTTGCCTTGAGTAATATTGTTAAGTGCAACTTGCAAGTACACCCATTCCACTGATTGGTTCTTTGACGCCTGAGAGTTTTTTCCAGGGATTGGAATGGACTGATTTCCTGTGAAGTTGTTATATCTCGATCCGCAAAAAAATAATCTATATTAGAGGTGGCTGTAATATGAGTGTACATGCCCTGCTGTTCTCTAATCAGATCTTAGCGCAAAGGAGGCGCTCTTCACATTTACCATAGCGGCAAACTGTTAAAGCTTGTTTCGAGGTGAAGATTTTTAAAAAGTTACTCGACCAACCTGGAAATAGACTCATCCGAAAGAAAACCAAAAGAGCAACAACTTTTGTTCCCTTCATTTTTTGCGAAAGATGATCAGTTTGACTGGTATAATCGATTTTTATTAACATTTTGCCTTATGGCCAAACAAACCCTATCAAAAAATTTAGGTACGTGAATATCAGCAGCTGAAAAGTAGTACCGAATTTGGCACACTTTTCGGCACCTTCAGCAGCTGATTTGGTGCTGAAACAATTACTAAAACGCACAAAGTACCGGTATGACGTATTGTCAGTAGTTGTATCAGCATCATATCAGCTGCTGAAAAACTGTGCCAAATTTGGTACTACTTTTCAGTATAACTGATTTGGTCAATTTTTTTGATAGGGAAATTAAAATTATCCCCCAGCTTTGCACCGACGGCAGCGACGCATTAGACGACGACAGCGACATTATAGACGGCGGTTTAATGCTTATTGGTATTTGTTTCTTCTACTTTTTAAAGTCTGCAAAATCCAATACTGAAGAGCACTATGAAGGGACTCTAGAGTAGCGAGGCCCAGCAGCATATGCAAATGTAAATTATCCATTTATAAGGTTTGTTCGAGCGTTATTAGTTTTTACAGATTCTGGCAAAATGAGCCATAACTGGCCCAGGTTTGTGTTCGCGCGTCTGTGCTGTAAAAGCAGGAAGGTGTTCGCGCGTTTTCCTGTACAATCAGAATACTGTTTTCTGGTAACCCAGGCGCCAGCGTCTGAGGAAGTCCTGGCGGATTACCAGGATTGATCTGATTGGCTGGAAATTTTTACAAAGTGCATGGATTGGTAGGCCAGTGTTTATCATTGTAATTATCAAGTAAGATGTTCGACCGTTTTACAGTGACAGTCGACAAAGTACACCAGGTGCCAAGAAACAGAAACCTGGTCATATGCAGTGGACTTATAACGCTCGAACAAACCTATAATATGTCATCAACACACCAGGAAATCAGTCCATTAGAGCCACGGTATACCCTCTAATCACGGTAGCTGCGACAAAACTGCGGACAAGATTTTAGTGTCGTGTCGTGTCCATATACCTCTATTATGTACCGTGATTGGAACCAAAAACCAAAACTGAATTTGGACCTAGCAAGTAGCAACAGAGTGGCTGACAGTCTGACACCTTGTGGCAATTCTTAGAACTTTGGTGTCAACACACCATTAAACATACGTACGCACTATGCAGCAGGCACGATGCTGTCATCAAGGTAAGGATAAAATTCCCAATTTTTCATGAGAATTCTGGGGGCAGCCGCCCTTATGCCAGAGCCCTTCTCTCAATTTTAAAAGTTGCAATCCTTAGTATCGTTGGTAGTGGTATCAACAATCGAAACTATAATAATTCAAGAAAAAACAAACCGTTGAGGAAAGAAAAAAAAATTAAAATTGTTCCGCAGAGGCGCAGCCGCAGACTGAAGTCCACACTGAAATGAGACTACTGAGACTAACTAGCGCCCACTAGCGCCGTTCGCATTTGGTATGAAAGCAAAAAGCAACATGAAGCTAATATGACGTCATTTTGCTTATCAGTAACACGCTTATTTTTCTTTCTCTCTTTCTTGCATCGTCGCATCTCGTCTGGACTTTGAATCGTTAGAATAGAATCTTCGATTGCGTGCGAGGCTTGCAACTCTATTTGATCGGCGGACTTTTGATCATAATTTCTCGTTTCAAAACTATTCCGTGAATAATCGAAACGTATTCTGCTTACAAGTCGTAGGATTTGGTTCACAGATCTGCGACTCGACGGTTTCGACCTTTCCGTCTTATCGATATTTTTCGTTATCTTCACGTCTTTGTTCGTGCACGAGGATTCACATAGATGGTCGACCAATACTCCATTCGAATTCGTAGATTCGTTTTTAATATGATCGATTTCAGAGGTAATGATTAGTAACGGCTCACTGCGACCATTTAAAGGCGTTAAATGCAATGACGCCTCGAAAACAGACGACGAGAAGTCCTGTCAAAAGTTAGATAAGGACAAAATCAAATCGTCCAGTAATCAGCATTCGCATCGTGGATATAAGAACGTGCGGTACAGTTCGTACGGTAATAAGTTGATCATTGAAAATCGTCAACGAGATAGAGATGATCATAAAATGGCGCGCGGAAGTTATACAAGAAAGACAACACGCGGAGCTCCCAAACGCGAATATGAAGCGTACGGATCGAGAAGGAAGTTTTCTGAAGCCTCGAAAGGTTTGTCTCGTTCTTCGTATTGTATATGTTTCATTTCATCATTATATATATGTTCTGAATTCTGGTTGTAGAGTTCAATAACACGGAGGATACGAGAATTTCGAAAACGCTGAGACGAATGGTTCGAGAGGAAGATCCAGATGCATTTTCTTCTCTGTGTATTCAGCTTCAAGTATGATCATAAGTTTCTTATTTTTAACCGCTCATACCATAATTCATGAACTAAACGATTTGTATCACATTCAAGGAGTCGATTATCGTGGCTGAAAACGAGAGGTACATAAGAAAAGCAATGGAATTCATTTGCGAATCCATACTGGATATGTTGCATAGCGGGCCATGCTACGAGACGAAATTCATGGCCGCCAAATGTCTTTCTCATCTGGCAATCGCTTTAGAATGTGACGCAAAAAGGTAATTGAAGACACGCGGAATGCGAAAAAAATATGATCGGATCACTTTCACGAATTCTCGATGTTTGCTTAGATTTTTTGACTGGATTTTCACCAAATATTTTGAAGAACGGAATCTAGAAGTTCGATCGCTACTGATGAGGGCTATTTATTTCGTAAGTTCTCGTATTGCACATTTCCCCTAGTTTTGATGACATTATACGGTATTATGTATTTCTTATTTAGATGCTGCAAACCGATAGAGATCATGTACTGGCTGATTTCGCTCCTGTAAGTTTTCAAATTTATCAATTTGCTGGGCCTTTCGTGTAGTAGTTCACATCAGTCTAACGTTCACTTCCTTTTTTCAGGTGTTGATCAGCCAGGTGCAGAATATTCTAGAGAACGCCGAAATACAAGAATTGGTTTTGATTACTGGCAAAATTTTTCATCTTCTCATGGAAGAATACATTGAAATTTTCACGGATTTTTTCAAAGTTTGTGCTCTATTTGGAGAAGAACCTCATCTTGTTTCCATCTAATTATCGAAGTTAATTCCTCCTTTTCATTATTCAGGATACTGTAGACATACTTGTTGGATGGCATATCGATATTGAACAATCTCAGTCTGTGATACGAGTGATGTCTTCGTGTCTGCAAAGTCTTTCCCCGTATTGGATTTCAGATCTTGGTTTCACCGTAAGTTTACTAGGACAGTTACTCGAGGATATGGAACGCTATGCTAACGATTATCGACAAATGTGTATCGATTATACTCATATGGAGGAAGAATTTGAAGGATTGGTTCCAGAGAATATCGCAAAAGAGCAACATGCGCTTAAAATGGATTCTATGAGGTGTTTGGCGAAAACCATGTCTTTCATGAAGTACGCAATTGTTTTGTTTCCTATTTTTATGGAATCTTTCATTCCAAATATTATAAGTTGATTTCCATAACAGGGTATTCAACGCCATTACTAAAACTGTCGGGCAATTCTTGAGTCCTAATTCGTCACCTAATCTGGTTACGTGGAATTTTTTGGTCGAGTCGTTGACCAAGGTTATTCGAACGATGTTGTTATGCATGGAAACGGAAAATATTGATCAAGAATTGATTATCACGGGTGATTATTCTTTCATAAAATGAATATTATCGTCTATGTAAATAATGTTGATCATCTTTTATCGTCGTCGTGTGTAGGGAACGAGAGTTCGTGGTTGTTGATATCGTTGATGCAGTGTAAATTAAACCCGGGACAGGATACGTTATGCAAGCTTATTCATTTACAACTTGAGAACGCAGAATCGTACAGTAATTACACGTTAGCCTCGATGCTGCAACTTATATCGAAAGTAATGGAAAGTATGATGGATAAATGTATGCGCGAGTTACATCATCTGTAGCATCATACTTATTTTCAGGTCGTTAAAGAAGGGAGCGCCAATTTACCGGAAGATTTGATCGAAGCTTTGTTAGGTCCAGAGTCTTGTATTCTGAAGCTGAGATTTTCGTCTAATATGGAAGTGCATCGCGGCGTTGTTGCAGTTTATCAAAGCCTTTTGAATTTGAAAAATATTCCTTTATTGCAAGAAGCGTACAGGTATTTCCCAAGAAAAGAATTACTTATGTAATTGATCCCCGCTCGAAAATCACACCTATCATTCATTTCAGATTCATTCTCGGCGATTTGGAAAACGCTTATTTGATTATAGACCCAGATGCGAAGCCGTTCTGTACGGACAATCCTCATCATGAAAACCCAAATTACACTCCTGAAGTCGCCCTGGCTGTGATTTTATTTCATGTAAAAGCGTTATCGGATTTAGGTAGATCGTCTTTAACTTCTGTCAGTTGCACTTCCACCGCGACGTATGTTCATTTTGAATGTTGGAATTTTCCAGCTAACGCCGGAGGCTCCATAATCGGAATGTGGGTCCTGCAACCTTGCATTCTAGAACTACTGGCTGTGAAGTTACGACCTGCGAAACCGGATATAAATCCGAGTGTGCGATATGCAATATTATTTTTGTTGTACTCTCATTGTTTGAGGTATGTGCTTCGTATGTAAGGCCTTCTTGGAGAATTTTCTTCTTTCTTTTTCTAATCTTAGTCTGTGTTTTCACTTTACAGGTATTCGAATTTTATCTCGAGTAGTGAACTGGTAACATCTGTACAAGGTCGAACAAATATGGCTGATCTTTTGCGTATCATGGGTTCTGATATCACACCAACGTCGTCCCCGACAAGCGGACATCTGACGACCATTTTGAATTTACTAACTCAATTAATGAAAATTGTAAGATATGGTCTTTCGTAATGGAAGTCGTCGAGATGATCAACTGACTATCGTTTTTTTCTTTCGTAGTCTTTGGATTATGAATGTTTAACGTTGGTGCTCAAATGGTGCGGAATAATATTCAATAATGCGCAAATGTACTTGAGTTCGTTATTAATGACTAAGGAATTCCTGAAATTGATGGAACAATTGATCTATCTCGGTGGTCGATCGACGGAAGATTTTGCCATTGACATTATTCTGAATGATTTGTCTATTTTTTTGATGAATCCGAACAATTGGGAATCGAAGGTAATTTTTTTGTCCCAGAGACAGAGAGTCTGTTGATGGGAATAATATCATTTTCATTTGTTTTTTACAGCCAAATTTGTTACAAAGTATCGCCGAGCTTTGTTTCATCCATTTCAACGCGTCGAACCCTAATATTTCTTCGAAGTGTAAACGAATATTGATGCAGTTACCATGGAGCACGGTTATCGGTGTATCGAGAACTATTTCGAAGGTGAGATGTCTGTTTAGAGTAGTACAATTTGCCAACATTACCGAACTGAAACAAAAATTGAAACCCTTCTTAGTTTCTCCCCTGACCGAAAAATATCCTCTCTAATGACATTCAATTTCCCTGTTTGATCAATTACAGCACAAGGGTTCGTTTGGTCGTTTAACATCCATTTGCAGATCACATATGAATAATGGCACAAATGGCGAAATTCAAAGCCAACATTTTAAATTATTTTTGTCCTTCATCTTGACCAAGAACTGGGACGAGTAAGTAAAACTCATTTGTTTGCAACTGAACTATTTGATGCAATAACTGTGCAAGCGTTCTCGAAAACAATCTCGAGAAATGGTCTTCTACGAGTGCTAAAGATCCGATTTTTCAGATCATTTTTGTCTCAATTTTCAGAAGCGCTATGAACACATTCAGAGATTCGTTTTATAATTGCTGGAATTCTGCCGAGTCGAAAACAAGTTTCGAAAGCGTTGTGCCTGTTTCTGATTCTGCGCTACTCTTTTGGGAAACGTGGGAATGCGCGCAATATTGCGTCGCCAATAAACTGCGTACAACCCTCGGCAAGCCGCAGGACACTTTTATGGCGATCGAAGGTAAAATTCGATTTGCTATTTTCTATTCTTTCGAAGTTTTGAGCACTTTAAATTAATTATTGTAATAATTTTAGGTGCCTTGAAGAATTTAGCTCGTGAAACAACTCGCAAAAATACCGAAATCGAAAGCAATTTTACCCTGCAACGTGTGCGTTTGCTGCTGGAGTTGGTAGAGCAATTAGAGAAGAGCATCTATAACGCTTCGGACGGTACTGCGGCTGCACTGCCTGCAGCTTCAAAGGTATCGAGAATTTTGTCCTGGTCTTCGTGCATAGGATGATGCGATGTAGCGTTGTACTCAATTATCACATTTTTCAGCCGGTTCGTACTTTCTTCCACACCAATAAAAGCACTTGTGCCGAATGGTTGGCTCGCATCAGGCTTATTATCGTGATGGTGTCGTTACACGCCGGTCTGTCAACGACGGCCATCCGACACGGTTACTGTTTGCTGCAAGACATGGCCCAGAATGGAAATACGAAGGTTTGTGCCTGATTCTGAGTAAAATTTGTGGTCACTGGAAACTTTTACTACAAAGAATAATTTCATTATTAGGGTCCAGAATTTGAGAACGCTATCATGCACGTTTCTTGGGCATTGTACAGCCTGAAAGAATCAGAAGCTATCGAAGGGTTGTACGCATGGTGTTCGAATACCTTTGATTTGACCTTTCCATTTCTCAAGGCACTGGCGGATCAAGCCTCCGGAAAGTACGTATATATTTGATTGAACGTGTGTTAGTCGGTGGATTTAATCATTATCGCTGATTGTTGTAGGTATGAAACTGCTTTGGAGACGTACCTACATTTGGTGGATGAGATTAACGACGATGAAGACTCATTGACGTTGAAGACAGCCGAATTGACCTTGAACGATTCAATACGCAGTACGGAAGATATGTCAGACTCTCTGAAATCTTTCATCGCCGATCAGGTACCTACTCGTACAAATTTATTTCAGTCGATTTTTGACATGTTTCATGTCTTTACTCTGACCTGACCCTACTTGACCCCTAATTAGACCTAACACGTGAGCCACTCAACTAATTATAAAGCAAACCAAATTAACAATGAAAACAAAACCTCACGAAAGAACAGCAGACATGAAACATAATCTTTTTCTATTTGGCTCCGCCAGAAGATTTTTTCTAGTCCTGGCGGATTTCAGCAGTCTTAAACTAGAATTATAATAGATGTAGAAGACCCTCCCCTAGGATTTCACTAGCCCTAAACTAGACTTATACTAGACCAAGGAGGGGAGCGAAGGAGGATAGCAAGTAAGCCCCTAAAAGCTATTAGCTTGGAATATTTCAAAGTAGACTTATATCAGACCAAGGACGATGGCAAAAGAGCGGAGCGAGTGAGCCACCCAACATAAACTAGAAGGGAGAGCGAGTGAGCTCTTCTAAAGCTACTAGCTTGAAATTCGTCAAAGTAAGTTTGGACTAACCCAAAGAGGGGACGAACGAGCGGAGCGAGTGAGCTACCCAAAACCTGTTGGCCTGAAATACCCTAACTGGAACTAAACACCAAACGCTGAGAAACCCGCCCTCAGACCTAACACGTGAGCCGCTCAACCAATTATGAAGCAAACCAGGTTAACAATGAAAATGAACGAGTCAAAACCTCACGAAAGGGTAGCATACATGAAACATGATCTTTTTCTATTTGGCTCCACCAGAAGATTTTTTAAAGAAATGAAGATAAAGTGCACAACTTCCAATTTTCATTTATTGTATGTACAGCAATCCAAACAGGGACAGCGTTCATGCATGTCTTGGGCATGTATTGGCACATCCCCTCTCCCTCATCCTTCCCTTCCTCAGTCTCACCTCAACCTTTTTCCACCAGACATGATGATAAAAGTGCACAACTTACAATTTTCGTTTATTTTATGATACTAACTTGCGCAATCCAAGCAAGGACAGTGTTCATGTGTCTGCGGCACATATATTATAGCACTTTCCCTCATCCTCATCCCTCCTGTCCTCACCTTTCTCTCAACTTTTTTCCTCAAGAAATAGAGATAAAGTGCACAACTTTCAATGTTTTGAGTTTGCTAATGGATGAAAACTTTAAAGATCACGGAGTGTTACTTGGATCTAAACGACTGGACTCAGCTGAAGGAATGGAAGAAGAAAGAAGCAGATTTCTTGTCCGCTATAAATGGTACCTGCGTTCAGCGTTATGTATGTATCCTCAAAATTGATTCAATTTATCATGATCTATTCTCGATTCTACGAAATCGTTATATTTCCTTCAGAGCCATTTGACGGTCAAAGAAGCAAACTTATATTGCGAATTAGAGGCTGGTAAGTACAGTAGCGTCAATGCTCTAATGGATTGGACGACGATATCGAAACCACAAGAGAAAACGAAATTCGGTTGGAATACGCGGCATATCTTGAATGAAATGAAGCAGAGTTTGTTGGAGAAATTCGTGGTCAGTCGGGTGAATGAAGACGACTACGTTTTGTGAGTATCTTATTTGTCAGTAGATGTTCATAAGTTCAAGAAATTTATGGATATGATCCCACGTTCTGTGTTCTTTAAGTATTTTTTCGACCTTTAAGAATGGTTCTCGAGTTTTATATTTCCTGCCTTGTCGTATTCTTTCCGCAGAGATATCGCGATGGTTCACGAGTACTCTAGCGTGATCGACTCGATGATTTTCGAAGATCTGAGGAATTTACCGTCTCCACTGATTGAAGACTACACAATCCTGATGTATGTAACGTCGGCGTATTTATGCGACGGGAAAAATTCGCCAAACAATTTTGTAAGTATCGATTGAACGTTTCGTCTTTCTAATTAAAATCATCGAAGAGCTAAACTTCTTACATTTCATAGACGATGGATATTGTTGGCAAAAATCTGGGCTCTAAGCGTCTCGCCGAAGCGCTCTGGTGGACGAAAATTATTGACAAGCATTGGAGAAACGAAAAACGCCTCAATCTTTCGCAACTCTGTTTACAGGTAAGGTGTCTTGAACATCGCTTCTTCATCAGAGAGTTGTTCGTCGGAATATTTCATCACGTTATTCTTCGTTTCAGTTGATTAAATCAGCTCGTAAAGAAGGTAACATGCATCTAGCGTCCAGACAGTTGCTAAGTCACTTTGATAAGGTATTCAGCTCATTGGGCACCATCCAGAATTTGGACAATGGGCGAAAACCGTACAATATACTCTTGGAGACGATCACAAACCAATCAACGACGGCGACAGCGGCTATTTGGTCTGTTGACAATACAGACGCTCTGCTGGAGTTGTCGAAACTCGCGCACAAGTAAGTCAATACTCAAAGACCTGAACGATTCTATCATGAGAGTTCAACACCATAATGAGGGTATTTCGTAGGTACAGAAATCAAGAATTGGCCATCGAGATTTGCGCGATGGCCGCGCTAGGAATTTCGCACGCCGGTGGTTTAGCGGATCCACTAATTCGTGACAAGGCGACGCGACTGTTGTTAAAGCTATCAAAATGGCTATCCAAGGAAACAGTCTGCTCAGATTCTACAATGCCGTATCCGTCGCACACGACGATCCAAAAATTGTTGACGCTTCTCAAGCATAATGTCAATCCAACGAGTAATAGCTCGGCGTTTGAGATCATGAGTACGTTCAGTCTTGTTGAAGCTCGGTGTAATGAATACCATTTATCTACAGTGACGTGGATTTTGTTTTAGGATATGATTTCTCAAATACTCAAATTCCCGAACAAGACACGACTATCGGTAACCTGCTGCAAATATCAGTAGTGCAGAGTCCAACGTATGCGAAAGCGTGGAATCGATTCGGAGATTGGTGTTACAGTTGGGGTCGCGCTGTCCTTGACAGGCCGAGCAGTGCGCTAACTCCCGAAGATAAAGAAATAATTGACGGTTTCATACCAGCTGATATCGCCAACAAAGAGATCGTGTATAAGATTCTCACTCATAACAAACCTAAACACGATGAAGAAGATATCGAGGTTAGTCGAAATTCTGCATATTCCTGGTTGAGGTTCTTGTCCTCACCAGGTTTACACACATTGACTTGGTGTTGTGTTTACAAATTTGGTACTTTCGTACAGGCTGATAGAGTGGACACCACAGAAATTATCGAATGGCAGCTGCGCAGTGGTGGTCAATTCTCGGACGATCAAATAACGGGACTAATCGATATTTGGAGAACTATTCACGCCCAAAATTACGCTTGTTATCATCTTGCTGCTCAGTCGTATTTCAAGTATCTTCAGCTTAGCAATTTCAAAGAAGTTTGTATTTTTGTTTCTCGACTGAAATACATTCTATAATGAGAGGGAAATAATCTTGGTGGGATGATATTTACAGAATAGCGCCGAAATAGTGACAGTCACTCTGCGGCTTCTGCGACTTATCGTGAGGTATTCGCGCGAAGTGCAAAATATATTCGAAGCCGAGTTGACGTGTACGCCTACGACCCCGTGGAAGTGCATCATCCCGCAGTTGTTTTCGAGACTGAGTCATCCAGAGCCGTATGTTCGTCGTCGTATTTCTGAACTGTTGAGCAGGCTTGCTGAGGACGCCCCACACTTGATCACCTTCCCGGCTGTGGTTGGATCGGATAGTGGAGCGACAGGGACGATCAATAATATGCCAACCTCTAGTGAGTGATGATTTCTGACAAATAACGATTTCCTTAATGATGATGATTTTAATCGATCTACTTTTCACATTTGAAGAACTATTCAAGTCGTGTATTGCAACGGATAGTGAAATTGACCCAGAAATCATCCAAGATGAGGACGAGGCGGAAGATGAAGATGACGACGAAGTGAGTCAGGATGACCAGGGTCGCATTCTTGAAAATTGCTATCAAGGAATGGTCGATACTCTAGCTAAACAGGTAAGGTTAAATATCCAGAAGGATGAAAAATTTGTGTCGTAAGAGCGAATGATTGCACAACTTCGTTTTCAAGGTACCCGATACCATCTCGCAAGTGCAGTTATTGGTCAGTGAATTGAGACGTATTACTCTTTTGTGGGACGAGTTATGGTTGGGTGCGTTGACCCAACACTATTCCGATATGGTCAGGCGAATCAGTCAGCTGAATAGCGAAATTACGCGCATCGACTCGAATCGGCACCTATCCGACTCGGAGAAGGATTCATTTGTATCCGAAAAATATACTGTATTTTTACGGCCGGTGAGCTTTCTATCCGTCATTATTGAAATCCGATTGTGAAGAGGAGACTATCAGTATCTTGTTCTTTCTTTACAGATATTATATATTTTGGAACAATTACAAGCTATCACCTCCGTTAAAGCGGAAACACCGCATGAACAATGGTTCCAAAAGACGTTCGGTAAGTCTTCGCAATCCCATTAGTAAAACCTACACATCATCGATTTATTTATCCATTTTGGGTGGTTGTAGACGAGAATATCTCGAGCGCTATCAACGCGTTGCAAAACCCCAAAGATCCGCGTAAACCTCAAGAAGCGTGGAAAGCGGTAAAGCTGTTGCAATTTCAATTTCAACGACGTGCGTCTAAAAGGTCATCGTATGCGCTGAAAATGTCGGATATCAGTCCAGCGTTGGCGGCGTTGAAAAGCACGAGTATAGCGATGCCTGGCGTTGAACAGTACATAACAATAGCGTCGGTGCACAATCAGGTTACCATTCTACCGACGAAGACCAAACCAAAAAAATTGGTTTTCCGTGGCTCGGATGGAAAAATGTGAGATTCTGATCGATACGCGTCTGTTTCGTTCTTGTGCCATTGTTGATATCGTTTTGGTTGTGTTTTTTAGGTACACCTATCTCTTTAAAGGTTTAGAGGATCTCCATTTGGACGAAAGAATTATGCAATTTTTGACGATCGCCAATACGATGTTGAAGGAAAGCGGATATCAGGCCAGACACTATTCAGTCACGCCGTTAGGACCTAGAAGTGGACTAATCTCGTGGGTGGATCACGTAACTCCGATCTTTGCAGTGTATAAGAGATGGCAACAACGTGAAGCTGGAATCAACAGTCAAAGTATGTTTTTTTAATCTTGATCTGACACGTTGTTTGTGGTTAGTGAAAATTGGAAATTGAGGGGGTAAATTAACTGTGGAAACTCGAAGACTGAAGTATTGGGACTTGGGACTGATCTTGAATAGCTTACGACCAGCTAGATTTTGGTACTTGTGATCAGCCGCTCTCCTCTGTGAGTCACTTCTGCTCCAAAACCGATCTCAGTCGGCTACGTTTGCGCTTTTGTGGAGCTCAAAGTGTTCAGAAATCGATAGAAATGAGCTGAAGTTATGTTCGTAGCACAAGGGGAGGGGCTTACATGATGATACCCCATGCTTTTATGATATCTCGATAATGGTATCGGCAGAATTTAACCCGAACGATTAAGCCTGATTTCGGAATTGTCGGTCTCATTCGCCTGCTAGATTTAATTTCGCTAAATCGCCAAGGAACCTTTTTCACATTCTCGATGTCTACGATAATCGAGATCTTCAAAGAAATTTTACTGTCTAATTTCAGATACTGTAATGCGTCCGTCCGTAATGTTCTACAATAAGTTGACTCCGCTACTGAAAGAGCACGGTATTACGAATTTAGAAAACAGGAAAGAATGGCCTCTACCGGTATTGGTACAGGTCTTACAAACTCTGATGAAAGAAACGCCTGATAATTTGCTCGCGAAGTACGTCTCACTCCGCTTTTTTGATTTTCCCAATTAGTAAATCGTTTACCTAATTTATTTCCACCTTCCAGGGAGTTGTGGTGCCAAAGCGTGAACACAGGTACTTGGTGGAAATCATTACGTCTGTATTCCACATCTCTCGCCGTCATGTCGGTCATAGGTTACGTTATAGGTCTAGGAGATAGACATTTAGATAATGTGCTGGTGCATCTAACCACTGGAGAGGTATGAACTCTTTTCATCGTTTTACGTTTTACAAGATCCTCGGAAGTTGAAACTTTTCATCTATTTCTAGGTGGTTCATATCGATTACAACGTGTGTTTCGAAAAAGGTAAAACACTACGCGTTCCGGAGAAAGTTCCGTTCCGAATGACTCCCAATTTGAAAACTGCCCTGGGTGTGACCGGAGTAGAAGTGAGTTTAATGAATTTCAGTTAATAAAATAAGATTTCCGTTGCTCATATATCACTGTTTCTGTAGGGTATATTCCGATTAACGTGCGAACAAGTCATGAAAGTTATGAAACGCGGTAGAGAGACATTGCTCACGTTGTTGGAGGCTTTTGTCTACGATCCTTTGATCGATTGGACACCCGGTATTGAAACTGGTTACACGGGAGCGGTCTACGGTGGTGGTCGAGCTCTAGCATTGAAGAACAAACAAAGTCGTAAACAACTCGAGCAAGAAGTGACGACGACCATGTTCACTATACGAGTAGCTGAAATAAAGGCGGATTGGCTGGACAATAGGTGATGATCAAACGCGAAAGCATAATCGTCGACTAGAAATAAGTAATCTTATCACGAAAGTATGTACGTCTTTTTCAGAGACAAGATCAAGATAGCGGTTTCAGAATTATTTTCGAATATCGAAAAATGGATACAAGCGGAGGAAGGTCTTACGAAAGTCATGGATAGTTTGGCGAAGAGTAGTCAACAACTGGAAGTCTTGAAAGCAGCCGCTGCTCATCCGCAACATCCCTTATACTCGTTGCATACACGATATCAGTCGCGGAAGGAAGCTTCGGACGCCATGATTAAGGCGCAGATTGGTTTGAAACAAAAACTGGAAGAATGCGACGGTCAACTAACGCAATATAAAGTATGAAAAGTCGATAGAATCACCATTCATTGCTTGATTCGGTCTCATCTAATCGGGTTCTGATTGCAGATGCTTTTCTATCATTTACGTGGAGAACAATTGCCTCAATGGTTGATTGAGTTGAATAAACTTAAAGATCAGGATAATAAAATATTCGACATCATTACAGATTTCCTGAAAAGCACTGGCGTTAATCAGCTAGTTAATCAAGTTAGTGTTTTGACTTTAAGTAAGGTACATGATTTTTTTGTTCATGTGTTGTATCATTCAATTTTGCCAATCTACTTCAGTGCATATCATCGGAGAAAGAACTAGGTGAAGCAACCGGTGAACAAGTCCCGTTAATTATCAAATGCGTGGATATGTTGAAGAAGTACTCTATGGTCAACTCCCTTTATCCAGCGTCGAGTTTATTCAAACACAGATGCGCTGCGTATAAACGATGGATCCATATGATGTTGGAGTTTCCCTCTCCAAATGTGTAAGTGTTGCGGGATGAACTTACGTTATATATTGCGAATTTTTTGTAATTTATGGTTGGTGTAGGTGTGACAAAATTTTATCCGAATTCAATTTATTGTACGTCGCACCCATTGGAAATGAAAACATAACTCAACAGGCAGTTTCTTTTGCTGAAAATTTGAATCAACATATCGTTGAAATGGAGTATTCCTTGAAGACGCGTTTAGAAAAACTGGAAAAAAGTACCAACGAGAGTGATAGTGATATCAGTCAAATGGAACAGACGATCGAGATGATGGCTGAAAATATGGATTTGACACTTCAGTGTGCTGTTATCAACGAATTGTGTCAGCTGAATAAACGATTTTTGAAAATGGAGACAGCTGCTCTTGGTGAGTATTGAAGGAAGACGTTGGAGAAAATTTAATTTGCCCTAGAAATTGTGTAAATGTATCTTCAACTAATTATAGGAGCGGGCAATTGCTTGATGGTGTTGACTACAATGGACGGAGAATGGTTTTTGGATGATATGTGTTTGATGACAGAGGTCTCCATCAAACTGGCCTCCTACATTTTGAATCCAACTTTGCTGAGGGACAATACAAGCATACATCTGGTTACTAAATGCTTAGATTTGCTTCATGGAATTTACAAAAGACTCCAGGTAGATTATTTGAGATTGTTTCTCCTCAGTGGAAATATTAGAATTAAATTTAATGTGTGAATGTAAATATTTCAGGAGTTGAATGTCAATTTTTCAACCATTATATTGCCGGAAACCATGAAAAAATTATTGGTTGAGGATGAAACAGTACTAGATATGATTTCAAAGTTAAATTTGATAATTTCATCGTGCAGTTTACCATTGCCAGAACTGATCAAAGAGTTGCAGACACATTTGCGGTATATGATTATGGGAATGCCGGTAAGCATTATATTTTAGTGTGGAGAGTATTCTAGAGACTGAATTTAGTAGATGAATTGTCATTACACACAGTTGTTTTGAAGAAAAATTCATGTTGCACCCAATTTGAAGATAATTTCATTATGATAAACTTGCAAGGCTATCCCTTTAAATTCTGTCTTTTCATAGCCTTGTAAATGACCTAGTCAAGGAGTGTAACTAGAGATAAACCACTTTTTTTGTTTGTCTTTCTCTACTTGTAGCAGAAAGTACAATTCCTCTCCTTAGTCCTTATCTAGATATTATTATAGTTTGTACCTCACTGGGCTTCATGTATAAATCATAATAACAAACTACAATTGTTGACTACAACTATTACATTGATGGAATAATAAGGAATAAAAATCTAGAAAATTGGACCTCTGTTTCATAGATGATAAATAGACTTCTCTTGAATAGTGTTGAACTATTGAATATACCTATATCAAAATTAATTTGACGTATAACAAGAGGAATACTTGCAGAAATAATGATTGAATTTATTGTGATTGAATTCGATTTTTCTTCTTATGGAAAAGATTCATGTCTGCTGTCCAAAGTTAAATTACTTAAATTGTTGTATACGCAATACCAACAATCCCCAAAAATGAGTATTTTGAGCATTTGTTGCGTGTGTGTTAGTGACGACAATTTGTATTCAACTATTCACATGCTACTACTATGATGATCAAATGCATATACAACAATTTTCAATTTTTTTGTTGTATATGCAATGTGATGCGCCGTATCCAAGAATTGAGAGCTTGTTGAAGGAAATGATTAATATAATTGAATTCTACATTAAGAACTAATTTTGCAGAGCTGCATAAAGTGATTTGATTTTCTTCCAAACATATTTTTCAATCTATTTTGATACTTTTCCATGATTGTTGTTCTTGCATACACAACAATTCAACTTTTGTCGGCAGATGTAGAAGAGTGTGTTTACTTTTCCTAAATTCCACCAAATACCTTGTTCCTTCTATCAAATTCAAGTATGTAATGTATTGGAAGCCAGTTCATTTTGGATATCTTCATGAACAAAGAGGATGATAATTTGTCTTCATTACTGAACAGCTAGCTTCTAGTATTTTCAATAATGCATTTGAAACTGTCCACCAACTATTTTTATTATGCCAGGTTCTTGAATTATCCTATAAACTAAGATTGATAGTTGTTATCTATTGGAGAACATCACATGATCATATATTAAAAACAAACCAAGAAAATGATGATATCAGATAAATGAGAACTTCACAATGCAGCAAGAATCATCTGTCATCACTTATCAAAAATTGAAGGAAATATAGTATTCCTCCTATAAGTACCTCTAACCCTATCAAAATGCTATGTCCTACAAGATTTTGGATGACCCATTTGAAGAATATCAAATCTTTCTCAACTTCAAATTTGTGATGAATTGAGCTGCTAATCTTTGATATGTATGTTCATGTAATAATCATTCATTTTCAACATGATAATAATATTATGATGTTCTTAAGGTATAAATATTCTTCATATTTCATGTAGTTACCCAAGTCTATAAAATCTGAATTCAGTTTTGAATATCAGCCAATGAGTAGTGTTTCTGATACAAATCCATTTACTCTAGTCACCTAATAATTTTTGATTTCTTCTTCAATATCAATTCCTTTATGCATCATATGGTTTATTAAACAAAATTATCTATTTTCTGCCAACAGTCTCCACATCCAAATTGTGTCAACGTGGCAGCAGAATTACGCTGCAATTTCAACGCACTGATCAACGAACGGAATAATTCCCTGAGTAATGTTATGACTGAAGGCCAGATGCTACTGATGGGTTTCAACGTCCTGTTTAGCAACATATTCAAACAAACGGCCGACCTATTCTCTCTATTGCCGTCGTTAGCGATGACAAACACCACTTGGAATTCGGTCGATTTGATCAAAGATACCCGATCATTAATTGTAAGTTACAATCATCAAAATCATCAATCTGTTCTTGAAATGTGTTCTACGACGTTGTTTTTTATTTTAGGGGCCTGTATTTAGTAAAGAGTCGCAAATGTTATTACAAGACATATTTTTGATCAAATATATCAATACAATGCACGAGTTCTTTTGCAAATGTCAATTAACGGCTGCTGCGTACCGCGGAGGTCTTAGTATGCCGACTGCGTATCACTCGGACGAAGAGCTTAATAAGTTGATTAGAAAGTTCACGGCTGATTATTTGAGTCAACAATTGCTGGGTTTGTTCTCGTATACATTTGCAACCACTATTGGACTTTTCCTGCAGCACATCGGTTTCAATATCGTCGGTAAGTGTATATAATTTGTCAGCGATCGGTCTAATTTAGAGACGACAATTTCAAACCGACGTTTCGACATTTCAGCCGAAGTAGAACAACGTGATATTGGTGCTGAGAGCAAAGTACCGATGGAGGAATTGTGTCAAAAAGCGGTTGAACAACAACGACAACGCGACGCGATAACAAGTAGCGGTTATTCGCACGCGCTTTCCTTGTTGAGTAGTCTGCAAGTCACGTGGAAACGTATTGCCGTGAATAAAAAGCTTGCTGTCGAAATACAAGCTCAGAAGATGATGATTCAAAATCTGAAGCTGCAGTATAACGCCCATCGCTGGTTGCATGATGATTTGTTGAGTACGAAAAAATTGCCATCATCCCTGATGGGTATGTTTGTACAATTTCGAAACCATAAATTTGTATCATTGTGCGTTTATTCAGTTAAATTAAATGTCTCTTTTATCCACAGATCGTACAGAATTTCTGGTTGATATGAGAAATGCCTTACAAGGATTGATCAGTTCTCAACTGAACATTTCCGAACTGAAGGAACAACAAGAATCGTTGATAACGAGTGCGAGAACACGACTCAAGTGGGCGGCCGGCTCTAATCCAGCTCTAAGCGAAGTGAGAATCGTTGCCCTCGAAGAATTGAAAAACCTTTTAGATAGAGATATGATTAGAGATTTTGTTACTTAATAGGTTGTAGATGTGTTCGAAGCTCGAGTGAAACTAGAGACCGAGAATTTTACTCGTAATCAACAACTAGTGAGCACAATAGTGAATATGTGTTCTTGCGTTCTACAGTACGAAGCTTTGCGCGTGCCTACGTCCGATGTCTTGATAAATGATACCCAGTTTGTACAGGTTGGTCATCATAATTCTTGTTCTGCGTAAGGGAGAACTACAATTATTGATCTTACTTCTCATATTTTGTCCTACAACTGCAGTTGGTAAACAATTATAAAGACGCATGTAATATGGTGATGAGTCTAGCTACCGCTAATTTTACCCCGGAAGAAGAGAATTTGGTACAATTATTGCCTCCTAACGCGGCTATAGATGGCGCCTGGATTACTGATGCGGATGCCTTGATTTCTGGTACGTGTGAAACTTGCTCGATGCGAAGAAAATTTTCAAAGAAACAATATTTTTAAAAATATTGATATTTTACCAAAACAGAATCGATCAAAAAATTGGGTCAAGATTTGGAATTGTTGAAAAATATGGTTGGTGAAACGCGAGACGAAGTGAAATCGATGTCCACATCTTTGAGAGTATTGCTATCCGACCATTATAAAATCCTGGCCGATGTGCGATCGCTTCTGAAGTCAATGATGAAGGTAAACTCACCGACTCCATTTTGAAATCGCGATGTTTAATCAATCAAGCTCATTAATTTTGAATGTTTATTTTTGTCAGTTCGAAGATAATGACGGTTTCTGTGGGATACCTGATTACTTATCTCGTCATAAAACGTTCTGCGAGCAATTGAACGCGTTAACGAAAGACCTCTCCACTACGGAGCTGACTGAAATAAAAGGTCAGATGGCGTTAAAGCAGCTACCGTTGATTCAACAGCAAATTGGTACGTATTATTTTTGACTTGGAACCACAGATTCATCTTCTTTTTGAAAATGTCTCCTCTTGTATCATCAATGATTAGGTAGTGTTATTGAGACAGATTTTCAATATGACATTTTTTTGATCGAATCTCCGTAGAGTGTCTATTCTGAAGAGTATGTACCTACTTTAAAATTGAATTATTTTTCAGACTACATTTATGATGAGGTTTTGAATTTCTCGGTGGATAAAGACCCTCCGAAAGCGAAACGTCCTCCTTTATTACGTCAAGAAAGCATCCATTTGTCGCCCAAGAAACGGCTGCCACACGACCCGCGAACTGGCAAAGGTAATAATAGTATCGGAATTTTTTTAGAAGATACTATGTACATCGAAAGGAACCCTAATTGTAATTTGTACTTCATTTTTTCAGTGCTGCAAGAAAGAAATCAGTACGCTATAAATGTTTGGCGTCGTGTTCGTATGAAGTTGGACGGACGAGACCCGGACCATACCGACGGACGAAAACTGTCAGTTCAAGAGCAGGTAATTATTCTATTATGGGAAATAATGACGTATTGTCGAACGTAAATTTGTAAAACCCCTTAATCAAACTCTTTTTCTCAATTTTTAGATCGATAAGATAATAAAAGACGCGACGGATATCGAAAACCTGGCATTGCTATACGAAGGTTGGACTCCGTGGGTATAAAAACGTTACTTGATGTATTTGTTGGGAAACAGATTTTCTAAACGGGTAAAATTGCTGCATTTGATGACTGATGAAAGTATTCAGCATCTGTATCGTCCTGTCGAACGACCGTTCGAGAGCGGTTCTCGTTGTCCGCTCGTATGTTCTGTTCGAGCACGATTGCGGTAGACAGCAGATGTTGTCGAACAGTGTACGGTCATATATGTTTTTTGGACGTGCGGTGATCACCCATCATCCATCGGTAGTTTTTTTGGGGTTATCTTCTCCTGTGCAAGTTACAACAGAGAATAAGAATAATAACAAGTTGATATAAGTCGCCCGTAGTATAAAATCATAATAATTGTATTTAAGGAAAACTGAGATTATTTGATGCAAACATTCTAAAAAAAAAAATAATGAGCGTGAAAATTGAGTAACAGTATTCGTGAAAATGAAAGAAGAACGAGAACAAGATCGTTGAAAGCGAAAACGAAGAGATAACGGTCGAAAATGAAAATTTCATAGTTTTTTCTTACCGCCTGTTTGTTTTAGTCTTAAAAATAATTTTTCTTTCTCCGTTCTATTAATTTTCTAAAGAATTTTTAGTTTATAATTTTTTTTTTTTTTGCTGTAGTATGTGTCTTTTTTTCCCGTTTTCTTTTGTTTTTTTTTTCTCATTTCAACCGGAATGTGTAGAATTGCAGAATAGAGGTCCCTCTTCTCTTATCTTGTGTTGTGAAAATTATAAGTGTGTGCCTACCTGCTCATTTTTACAGAAAACAAGAGTTTAGTTTTAAACCATTTCATTATTTTGCTTGCTTATTGTTTCAAAGTATAGTAGTCCGTTGTATCTGTACGTCATCTCGTTCCGCGAATTGTTTTATTTAAAAATCTAGATGTTTAGTGTTCTCTGTGTCAAATGTTGTTGGATTTAATCGACTTGTGTAATGATCATCTTCAACGTATTACACACAATGTTGTAAGAACCGTATTTCAGAATAAGATCCTAGGAATCGTAATTTTGAGATCGAGTAGAGACGATATTACATGTGCGATAAGTATTTTGTGACAACAATTAATACAGTAAATCATTCTTTAAGAACGTGTTTTTTCCTTTGTATGTTCGAGGAATCTAAAGTCTGGGTAATTAAAACAAAATTCATTCGACTAATTACACATCACGAGAATTCTTTCTCACTCACATACCTAATTAAATCACAGCTCTATTAATATTAGAAGTATTTTTTGAATTTGCGAAAAGGTCGCAAATAAACCAAGAAGTCCATCTGCCTATATAGCTTAAGTGCATTATTGTGTTTTAAGTGGTCAAGTTTACGAAAAACGTCAAAGAAAGAAAAAGAAAAACAATTACAGAACGGGCGAAATCTCAAATCCAGAAAAGTTCTCACGACTGTAGACGTGCCAAGTATTAGATGACTTCGTTATAGTAAAGAAGAATGGTTTTTAATACAAAATAGCAGAATATATTATCCAAAAATGAAGCACAAGAGTTCAATAATCATATGCGTAATACCTTAGGACAATCTGGTTGTCGCAATGGATGCCCATGGAGGAAATCAGGATGGTTTTCAAACTTTTTCTCAATACGCACAATATTAGGATAAGGTTCCATATCAACTTTATACCTGAAATCAGATTTGTATGTTGAAGATTTTTTCCTTTGCAAAAGAAAAAATTGAGAGAAAGAAAGAATTCAAAAACTGGAATCCATCGCATTCTTCACAAACAAACGACGCATTCGAGCATCTATGGATCTTCATCAGGTCTCTTTGAATTCTTTCTTATTTCGAATCGAATTTGAATCCCAAGAGGGACTAACCTACAGACCTATATCATGAGCTGAGGTCATTATAAAGAGAAAAACTCCACTCGCCTTACCTCCGAGCATTGTAGATTTGAGGAATGATGCAACAATCAGCTAAGGTTATTTTATCGCCAATACAGTATGCACCAGAAGTCTTGGATAGAATTTTCTCTAAAGCTATGAATAAAAGAGAGAAATAACAATAGAAAACGATGTTACAGTTTACCTACTCAAATAGAAAGGCAACTACTGCAAACACATAAGTCGGTTACAAATTTTTGGAAGATGAGCCACAACCGTATTGTTAGGAAAAAAATCTCTCGAAGACATTACATAATTTTTTTTCTCATTCTCTATTCATCATAAATCTTCAAACTCAACTAACACCTCGGTACCTCTACAATTTTAATGATCGTTTCACATTCAATGAAACATTCTTATTCGATGTTTCTAGCCTGTTGAAACTCCTCATTAAAAGTCAGTGTCCGATAAGTCAACAACTATCGATAGACCTGATGAAACTTAAAATATGGAAATGTCCGTGGACACACTTACCTGTGAAACCGCGGTTAATCCAGTGTTGAGCCCACGCGAATTTAGAATTATCTTTGCCCAGATGATTTAATACCCCGATGTTTTGTAACGGTTGAATTCCAGCCGCTACAATATGACATATTTCTCTCATCTAAATCATAGAAACCGTAATATACAAATGAGTATGGTTCGCCTCATAATCTAGTCTCAAGTATCAGGTAGGGGTACGAACTGATAGTTTCGTGGACATGTATCAATCATAAACCTACTCTCACTCGCTGCACCAGTTCATCAGGAAGTAAAGATTTTTCTGGACGAGTCTCCTCCAAATAGTATAATATATTTAGCTGTCAACAAACGAATTTAGAATGAAAACCATATCAGGCGTAATTGGGGAGCTCTATAATTTCAACAGCAATGTCCTTATTCACCGAGTCGATTAAGGTGGTACCATCAATCCGTAAAGCTGGTACGTGTCTCATGGGATTTATTTCTTCGAATTCTTCTGTATACTGTTCTCCGCCTTCAACGTTCAAAATATCAACTGGTTGTATTTTAAACGGAATTCCTTTCAGATGCAAAGCTGTTGAGAGAAAGTTCGACAAAGGTAAGAGAGGTCGTATCTATGAATTTAGGTTACCGTAGATAGTCTATTGAGGAATCTCATATAGATACCAATGCGAACTCTCCAAGAACATGAGCTTCCCCAGAAAGAGAATAGTATCGGCTGAAACATGATTTTCAATTGAAGTTCAATTAGAAACATTTGGAGGCGAGTAGGTACAGATAAATATGTGCAGGCCTGAGATCGAGGCCTAGCCCGGCCAGGTGAAAGAGTTTGGAGCCTTGCTCAGGCCAGGCACGTCTAAGTGCGGGCCAAGGCAAAAAATTATTTCTATTCTCAGGCCTGGATATCTTGAGTATGGTATGTAGGTGTACACATGAGTTATTAATAGAAGCAAAGTTTATCAGTTTTATTCGTGTAAAAATACAAACCAGTTTAGATGAGCTTGACATAATGGAGCTGACAGGAAATGAAGAAATGCTAATCGAAATTTAGAGGACTAGTGAACCTGTAGAGCATCAGACGAAAAGTCGAAAACACCGGGAAATCGTGGACACTACACTTTTGACTAGTACGCGAAAGAGAATGTAGATGCCGTTGGATAGAAGATAACAACAATTTGAATTTTGAAAATATTTTCACCCGTTGAATTAATTGATAAGTTGAGCCGAATTGACGGTATTGGTGATTCCCTTGTGATTCCAGAAAATGTGAAATTCAGCATTTTAATTTACTTGGAAAATAGAGGGATTGGAGAGCAATAAATATTTCTACAATGCGATCTTGTAAATTTTTTGTTGAAATGTTGAATTGCCTTAGAGATTTTTATTAAACTCCGAGTCATTACCGCTTTACAATTCTTGTCTAAAAAAAACAGGTTCAAACTGCATCGTTATCTGAGATGATTGTTAATGAACACAGAAAGAAAAAAAAAATCTTGTGCGTTGAAGATAAAGTCTATCGTTTTTTGATGCACAATTGCATCATTCAATCACTGTCTTGTCGTGTGAAATTGCTACTCTTCGTGTTTTCCATTGATATTTGATCAAAACTTGAGGCGACAAATAACGGTCTGTCTTACTGTTTTCCTAAGCTGTGAACATTAATCTGCTGAAGTGATGTCGTCTGGTGATTTTGGCAAACCACCTGAACAAACAATGAATTCTTCGAGTTCGAATTCAAACGATAAAAGACGAAGGTAGAAGATATTCTTTGATTTTGCATGAAAAACTAGTACATCTATATTTCTGAGTTTGGATGTATTCTTATCATCATTCCCTTCTCCGGAGTTCTCCCTGATCAGATTATTATTCATCCTCCGCATTATATCAACCCTCGTCTTTCGGTGTTGAATATCTTCAACATTACTAAAGCTTAGAGCTTGAGATGTGTCCCGAAATTAGATGAATTTGTCATGAGTATTGTGAGCTGGTCACTTAAAATTCCATAATTCAACTTGAATTTCCTTGAATTCATCTCTCCAAAAAGATTAATATTAGGACTAAATGAGTAATAAGCTGCTATTCAGATAATAAATTTTATATGGCAGCCATATGCCCTTATCCGTCAACACTCTTTCATAATAAAGTTTTTGCACTCTCCCGCAAAACACTTCGATTCACTGAAATATAAGAGGCCATCAAACTTAAGATTGTGTGATGATAATTGGGTGCAAATAATTCGGGAAATTCTTCAGCATAACGATTGATATTATATTCTTCTATTTCTTTTCTTCTTTAATATTTGCTGTTGTTTTATTCTGTCTATGACCATGAATAGCAGTTCGAGATCTATCAAACGAAGGAAATTCGATGACGAATTAGTTGAATCAAGCCTAAATGCTGCTGGCCCTGGTCTTCTTCCAAAAGGAGCAGGACGAATGAGAACTAATCTCGGGACCAGCCCTTCTACTAGTGAGGAAAAAAGCTAGATTCATTAAATCTTGGACTTAAAACTTGTAATTATAACTGAGGGTGGATCAATATTTTTGTAGGTACACCCACCACGAGCATGAAGGAATTGGATACTACCATGAATGGGTTTCCGCCGACTGAAGTGAATGTCAGTCTTACGCGTTGTAAACAACCACTCTCTAAATCAACAACCCCGTTTCAGTCAATTGCCAGTGCTTCGGCGAATAGTAGTAATATTTCTGGTTCTAGTCGTAATAGACGGAAACTGAATAAACAAAATGTCTTAGCTTCATACAAAGATATGGGACGTTGGAAACCTGTAGATGATTTACTACTAATGGAAAATCTCATGCAAGTACGAATTTTAGGTAATTTTCATACTTTCATCAGCAGTAGAACACTGCATTATTAATTCCTTTTGTTTCTTCATTGTTCCTGAGAAGACCTGCGATATGAAAGCCGTTTACCTAGGCACGAAATTTTCTTGCAAATTTACGCTCGCTGAGCTCAATAGCCGTTGGAGCGCCCTCATGTACAACTCCGTCGTTTCAAAGCTTGCCCTTTCTGCTATTGCGAATTTGCAACTGGAAACCATAACCCGGGTTATGGCCAAGTGTTTACATTCCGAGGCCGAGGAAGAATCGCTCGCCCGCATCAAATCTGTTAGTAAAATTCAGCTTGTTTGAAACAATCATAAAAGTCGAATTTTGATGTGTTTATTCGATTTCTTCCAGACCACTGAGCCGAGTTTAAAAATTTTTGAAGATTTATTGGAAAAGAAAAGGGGCGTATTTCATTGGGGTCGAACGCCAAAATCGTTGTCTGAACACTGGCGTTTGATGAAAAAATATCATTTACTATTAGATCAAATCGGTAGGAACAAGAACTGAAGAAAAATCGCTTGATGGAAGGCCAGTTTTTTTTTAAATTAAATTTTCAATTTGTTTAGGAGCCGAAAAACCAATGACAATACCAAAATTATCTGCCACAGAAGAACGTAATAATACTCTGCTGAATACTTTTGGCAAAATACCAGGTATGTATTCAAACTCCTCGTTTTCCATTTCTTTCTGTAACTTAATTTTTGCTTTCAGATACACCTCTTCCAAAGGCGGAAAGCGTTCTCTCTTTCGCTGCGGTAGAAGAGCTTCTGGATTCTGAGACTCCTGAATTAATGAAGGATCCTATTCTAGACAGGTAATATTCTGAATTGACGTTGCTTGACGACTGACTGTCACTGTTATTCTATCTTCCTATCTTCGTTCTCAGAATCTCAAAAAAAGAAATGCGAATGTTGGAGAACGAACTCAGTCAACTTGAGGTGGCTTGTGCGTCAGTACCTGGAGCAAATTTGGTTGAATTTGATGATGGAACGTTGGCTGTGTTACGAGGACAATTTGTTCGTTATCTAATGCGATCTTCTGAAGTAAAATTTTCTAATTGCGATAGCGTTTTCATGAATCAGTTCATACATTTACTAAAATACGATTTTTGATCATGACAGATTACTCTGGGACGAAAAACAAAGGATGATGAAGTGGACGTTGACCTATCTTTGGAAGGACCAGCATGGAAAGTATCGCGTAGACAGGCGACCATACGCGTGAAAAGTAACGGCGAATTTTACATTGCGAACGAAGGTCAGCGACCAATCTACGTTGACGGGAATCCTATTCTGACGGGAGATAAAAGCAAATTGCAGGATAATTCCGTTTTGGAAGTGAGTGACACGGATCTTTATTACTATGGTGAAGTAGTGCATTACTGTATATCAATGATGAAGATATTTTTATATTCAGTTTGGTGAGAGCAATTGAACGTCTGAATGTAAAATGTGCCTGTACTGAGTGCCGCAATTCTCAGCATTTGTCTATTCGTTATCGTATTTCGAACTGATTGAAAATTCGTTTTTTTTTTTTTTTTTTTTTTTCTAATGAATTATTGTTGCTGAGCCTCCTTGATCTCAGAGTATTTTCATCAAAGAAAAATTATTATTTTCTCGGTTTCGGTGATTTCATCTAATTTCGTGAGCCATTCGATGAGCCACAAAAATGAATATTTCATAGAAGTATCTTTAGGCGAGTTGAGAGTGGTTGATATATTAAACTCGTGAAGGGAAAAAATTGCAAAAAAGTTTCACGAAGAAAATAATTTGCTGTAAAAATTATATGGAGAATTAATTAGATGAAAGATCTGATAGCTTTCTAAAGTTCCTGTGGAAACTGTTTGCATCGATAAAATCTCTAATGAATATTGATTGTCCTTTAAATGAATTTCTTTCAGTTCAAAAATCTTCATTATAGGTTGTAATAATTTTGATATTTTTTTTTATACAATAGATGGCGGAACTACGATTCATTTTCTTGATTAATTTTGAATTCCTGTATTCGGTCCTTCGCTTAAATGCCGCTCAACCGTCGACATCAAATGCTGCTCAACCATCAACTTCTCGATCGTAATATTTTTTTATGCTCTTCCGTCTGAAATATGTGATACCGTACTTAATATTATTTTTTCCCCCTTTCAAATGACCTTTTTTGTGTCATTTCATAATTTGTTATTTCTTGATAATAATTTGTATGCGTTTTAAATATATATGAAATTGACTCAGCATTCCACAATATACTTGCGTGGTGCTCGTAGTCTACGTTGTATTACAAATCGATTTCTATTATCCGACGCACGAATTCCAAACATTCGAGAAAAATTAATATGGAATTTGTCGTTAAAAGTATTCTCTTCATACAAAATATACATCCAAGGAGATAATACCTAAGGCCAAGTTTTTGTATTATAATGTTAAACTTTTTGCATTCGGTGCGAGTATTGATGAAGTGTAGCCAGTTTCTTCTGAGTTTCTCTGTTTTAAAAAGCGAATAGCGAATATTATTTTGGACTGGATTTTGAACTGTTCCTGCTTCCATGAAAATTTACAATTACAGTAAAACAGCCTCAAGTATCTTCGACATATTACGCTGCTTTCTCCTAATGTACTTATTTCAAATTATATTAACGTTTTCAAGGAAAAACTTCATCACATTCTTTTTTCAAATTTCCCATAAATATTATTGCTACGTTTTCGTCTCAAGAATTGGGAGAAATTAATTTGAACGTTTAGTCACTACAAAGGATTGCAATTGAAACAAACTATTACTATAAATATTTAAAATGGAAGAGAAGATGATCGGATCTTCGGATGTTTCTCGGCGTTTTATACCAATAGGGCTCTCCAATTTTATCCGTACCTATTCACCATTATTTTTCAGGAAAATGTCTCCGCGAACGAGTGTTGTTTGAAACTTTTTCCACAATAGGATGACAAGCACCGTACCGGAGATCATTCCTTCTTTATATTTTTATGAAAGAGAGAAAAGAGTTCAAATTTCAATATTCAGTAATGGTACATTAATACTTCCCAACTCCAAGCCTCGAATGACAAGGAGATGGCGTCGCAAAAATAGCACGTAAAGATTTTTCGCGCGATTTGAATTATTGATAAGCTGATAACACGCGAAGCCGAATGTGAACTCCTGAGAATTTCAACTTCTACCAAGTGTGAGTATATTGTAGCGATGACGACGAAATCATCATTATCCTTAGTTTAGATTTGCATTATCGTCATTATGATGCATTATTTTTGATGTCTGCTCCGTAATCGCAAGAAGAGGACGATATGAACGAATCTGAAAAATTGAAAAAGCCTGATGATTCTGCCAAGGAGAAAGATTGTCTCCTACCTCTCGAAATGCGTCCACCCAAAGAGTTAAGGTGAGGAAAAAATAGATTAATTGATTACCCACGATAAATTGAAGAAATACGGGATTGACATGTATTTTTCTTCCGGGTGCATTAGTTTCCGTCCAGATTCCATCAAAGAAATCATTGGTAATATTTTGAACGAGGAATTATCAGGCAAAATCTACCATTTAAAAGAAGCTGACGACTGGTGCGCACAAATGAAGGAAAAACTGAAAATTACAGTGAGAGGTACCTTTCTTTTCTGGATCATTTGTAATATTTGGATGATTCTTTCGTCTATGTCAGATACTTCTTTTCTCAATTCAGGCTTGATCCACGAAGATTATAAACTTGTTACGCATATCATATTAGGCGAGCAGCGTGGAGCTGGAATCAGGCTTGTTGCTCGATGTTTGTGGGATTCAGAAAATGATAAAGTGGCTTCAGCTACGTTCGAAAATGTAAGTGATCTTAAAATGTGCTATTAACATAGAGATTAATTGTAACGACGATTGAATTGTTCACTTTCAGGAGACCATCTTCTGTGTTGCCTCTATATTCGCTGTGTATTTCTATTGAAGAGGAAGATATATTTTCTGTTTTTGAATACCGTGGCGAATCGTTGGACAGGATGACAAAATTTGATGCTCCTATTGATCACTTATTTTCGGTATTCGACGAAATGCCGTAAAAAGGTGATGACTAGCATGGATGTGAGTGTAAATTTTTTTAATGACAAAAGTAAGATGAGAATTTATTTCAAGTAGGTACTACTTCCTACGTAATTTGTTGATTCTTTTTTTAAATAGCTTCGTTCTTGTCAATCATCGTTCATAAATATAGAACAAATTACTTTATTTTTCATTTTTGAATCTCCTTTTCTACTTAACGGTCTGCGATTATTCTTCATACAAATTCATCAGATTCGATACTATTGCAAGAGAGACGAGATACCTTTCATAATTTGTGTTTCTAATGCTTCGAAAGTTTTTCACTGCATTATATTGACCATGTAGACAAAGGCAGTGCTTTCGATCAAAGCTGGACGTTTTTTGTATCTATCAATTATGCTGATTCCAGCCTTACGAACAAGCCATCTACTTTAGATGTAATGAGGCCAAAATGTGATGCATCGATTTCGCCTTCTGCTATAATGAGCGGATTTTCAATACGTAAACTTTCTTACATCAACGCAGGGTCAACTCCTCAGAGTTCGCTCCCCATACAAAGGATTGGAAACAGAGAGGTTTTAAGGAGTGGGACTCATAACAAGATACCCCGTCAAGAGCTATTTCAGCAATGACTATGAGTAGGTTCTCTCTTTTTTTCATAATCCTCCCGATTCAAAAACGCAGAAAAGATATTGAAAGGACAGATATTTTCCTACGGCCGCACTCTGTCCAGTATAATATGTTGTGTTTGATGAGGAATTTAGGTTAGCATTCTGCAATTAATTCATCAGCTTTCCTTTCCATAAAAATGAATGAATTACCCGCCAATTATTTTTAGATTCTTCAAAACTTGACGTTTGTAATAAGAGAATTAATTTGTTGTAAGTGCAAGAAATATTCATTCAATTATTACGTACTATTGAGACATGAACTAATTTAGAAATTTCAGTAAGAATAAAAGGTGAAGTAGAAACTTTTTTACCAAAAAAAAATTATCAACTGGAAACTTATAATTGCTTGCTGTTGTTGAGTATACATTTTTAGGAGAAACTCGAATGGCGGAGGCACTTGTAGTGTCAGCAACTTACATTTTGTTTGTAAAAATTTTTTGCTAGCAAGTAGGCTTGTTGAAAAAGTAAACGCCATAAGCAGCAAGAAATTTTTTAGGTGTAGTAAATAAAAACGTGCTACAAAAAGTAGCCGGTCGCAGGAACTTGGAGAAATTTCGATCTCTAAGAGTTCTAAATCTCTGATATGGAGAAAGAACATTAGAAAATTTGTTCAATACGTAGCCTCAAAGGAAGAGTTGGAACAATGTTTTAAGCCTGCCTAGACGAATATTGAGATATTATCCAGGGAACTTATAAAATTGTAATAACTATAAATCCTTAGATGAGGACTGGGAAAAATTCCGAGAGACGTAATCAGAAAACTTGTAAACGATAGACTGCCAAAGACGAGAGTGATTCCCATTTCTCAGATCAACCTTCCCTAGGTATTTTTTTCTTTGTACAAGATCTTTTATTGTGGTTTAGATGGTTTAACCATTGAAGGTTCTTGACTTGAGTAATCTTCTTTTGGGTCGCGATCATTTCTGGTATGGCACAGGAATAGAAACTATTGACATAACTGCATTTTATTTTCCAAGTAAAAGGCAAAATCGATCTTCTGTTGTCCATTATGTGAGAATTGAAATACCTTAGTCACCCGGATGAACAGTAATGTTATGTTCGCTTGAGTGCTTGACCTAGTCTACACAATAAATTTGAAGCGATCAGAGAAAACATGTGTCAGACGCAAACGCTCAAAATTAATATTATTCTTTCTGGTCATGACTCATGATCCTTGGTAAGGAGCAGTGACCGCAAAAATGATCATCATTTTTCACAAGGCTGTCACTTGCCCGCAAAATCTCGGGTGCCCGTGACGTGCCCGCACCCGCGTTTGCGAGAAATCAGCAATTTTTGGTTGCAGGCGCCCGTGCAAAATTTTACCGAAAATCGCGGACGCCTGCGACGCGAGCAATTGACAGCCTTGATTTTTGAGCCCTATTACTAAATAGCTCCCGTGTAATTTGCAAATAAAAGGTAAGACCACAGGTTACAGGTAAAACTGACGTACACCCAAAAATGGCAATCTGATGGAGAAGAATATCATTTTTTGGAGGAAATTACCATGAAAAGAGACCATTATCCTGGATTTGTACTCTGAATAATACTCCATTGTACACTGCCGTGCAAAAAACAATGACGAACGCGCAGAATAGCGATTTGAAAAAAAATATCTCCCCTCAATATGTGAAGAGCGCCCAATTCTCCAAATTGTTATTCTGCGCACGTTTGTCAATTTTTTTTTGCAAGACAGTCTAGGTTTTTTGTTAGTTTTTGCTGAAAATGGTTCTTGTATTTCTATTCAATTTAGAAGCACTGTTCTTGTTCTTCTATACAAATTACAATCATCAAAAATATTTAAATTGATGAACAAAAATCTCACCATCACGCTGTCACGTCACTGTTTTTTTGCTCGGCTTCACAATCACGCAGTCACAACGTGACGTAATACCTAGGCGCTATTTTCAATGCTAGTTTTCCAAACCCTAACCTCAGGAGTTTACCCTTCTCGACTGTCGCATCTGCCAAGGCGCTGAGGACAGCCTTAAAATAGTAGTAAATTTTTTCTTTTTCCGAAATGAAATATTTATTATTCGTACTCAGCATATAATAGTTTTCGATATCATCTTATAATCAACGAATATGGCTGGAACTCATAACAAAAAGCGTGTCTGTTACTACTATGATAGTAAGTATAAATCTTTCTCATGTCCTTCCTTCCTTCCTTTCAAAGCTTCGGAAGAATAAGATACGGTTTTTGTACTTTATTTGAATCCTTTTCGTCAATCGTTTGAATTATTTCATTCATTTTCTCTTATGCCGCTCTCGAAATCTACTGCAGTATGAATCATTTTACCCTCTGAAGTTTCGTGTTCCTCTTCCGTGAAGCCGGGTAATGATGCCGAAGCAGCATCAACAGATAGTTCTGCCCACGAATTTAGTTTTCAACTATACATCATTGTAGATTGAGTCTTATCAGTCAATGAAGAAAGTTTTTACAACTTCTTTTAACTCTATTCGAAAACAACCGGCACCGAGGGATTCCGCATAACTTGGTGGATGGAGTCTCAGATATCTCCGATGAACTTCGTGATGATGAAGGGATATATTCTACTCAAGGATTAAAATCTGCAAAATCGTTTTAATTTGTTCTACTGAATGGTTTTACTCAAAATTTATTCTTATGTAGCTCTACCCATTCTTTTCGACGTCAATAATTCGCATCCCGCTGTCTTAGAACATCCTTTTGTGATCGAATGAAGTAATTGTCGTGTCATCTAGTTTCTGGTAATGATCGCATATTCTTCCGAAACTGCTGTAGATATTCTTTGATCATAATTTGGTTACTTCACCGGTACTGTGTATGTTTTTAATGTGATCAACAATTGCCTTGTCCAATTGGAACCGACGTATTTAAGATCATCTCGTTGTGAGAAATATAATCTGGTTTACAATTTACAACCTGTTCTTTCGAATATTAAATTATATATATCCTCCTTATCCTCCTTCGCATTACCAAGATTATGAATGAATTGAAAAATTTCGTTCCTCGGCTGTAAAGTATCATAGAACGTTTGAAAGTATTCGTAACAACAACAACAAGACAAAACTTTGTCAAGTCAATCAATTTTACTGTCCTTCATTCAGTTGAGCGCCACTTCTGCCTATTGATATTAATTATAAGCAAATTTCTGTGTAGGTGATATAGGAAATTACTATTATGGGCAAGGGCACCCAATGAAACCACATAGAATCCGCATGACTCACAACCTACTTTTGAATTATGGATTGTATCGAAAAATGGAAATATTTGTAAGTAAACTTCTCTCACAGTCATCTTTGTCGTCCACTCAGACATAGAAATTATTGAGTTCTTGCGTTTTAAAGCGACCTCATAAAGCCACTGCCGAAGAAATGACTAAATTTCATAGTGACGAGTACATCCGATTTTTGAAATGCATACGACCCGATAACATGCAAGATTTCAACAAGCAGATGCAAAGATGTGAGTATAGATGGAAATTCATTCCAGTATTGTTTATGAGATATTACTTATTGTTTCAACTAATTACGTTTTTCAGTCAATGTTGGCGAGGATTGTCCCGTCTTTGATGGATTGTACGAGTTTTGTCAGCTGTCCGCTGGAGGATCTGTAGCAGCTGCCGTTAAACTTAACAAACAATTTGCTGAAATATGTATAAATTGGGGCGGTGGACTTCATCACGCCAAAAAATCTGAGGCGTCAGGATTCTGTTATGTTAATGATATCGTACTCGGTATTTTGGAGTTACTAAAATTCCATCAACGAGTACTGTATATTGATATTGACGTACATCATGGTGATGGTGTTGAAGAAGCATTTTATACCACCGATCGAGTTATGACTGTTTCGTTTCACAAATATGGTGAATATTTCCCCGGAACTGGTGATCTCAGAGTAAGAAAAAATCAGACTGTCGCGTATTTTCGAGTAAGTCATCGAAAGTAAAGATAACGATTTCTCTTCTTGACCTTCAGGACATTGGAGCCGGAAAAGGCAAATATTATGCTGTGAATATTCCTTTGAGAGATGGTATGGATGACGAGAGCTATGAGTCAATTTTCGAACCCATAATCGCAAAAGTGATGGAAACATTCCAACCAAGTGCCGTCGTCTTACAATGTGGTGCTGACTCGTTAACTGGAGATCGTTTGGGATGTTTCAATTTGACTGTCAGAGGTAAGTTGTTCGTAATTCTATTCTTCTTATCACATACAATACATTGGTTTTTATTTTCAAGAATAAAGTTTGCCCCAACATCCGTAATTTTAAAATACTAAAATAGAAAATTTAGGCGAGTATCAATCAGATATTTGTGAAGAGAAGAGAGAGATGAAATAATATCTTATTCCTGTTGAGGTTCCTTACATGACATGTAATATCTCACATCATACTGGGTGAAGTTGTTGGAATTGAGGATACTTTTTATAATGTTGAAAAATATCTTCACGTTTGATGCCAATTTCTATTTAATTTCAATAGGTCACGGAAAATGCGTGGAATTCCTAAAAAAATTCAATTTACCTCTATTGATGGTCGGTGGAGGTGGTTACACCATTCGAAATGTCTCCCGGTGCTGGACATACGAAACGTCAGTGGCGTTAGGCATTGAAATTGCTAACGAACTACCGTATAACGATTATTTTGAATATTTTGGACCGGATTTCAAGTTACATATCAGCCCTTCAAATATGGCGAATCAAAATCAGAGTGACTATCTTGAGAAAATTAAGTAAGTCTTGGAATAAGTCTACGAATCGTTTCCCTTCCCTTTTTTTTTTTCATGAAGTTGAGACATGACTTGAGATTTTAGAACGCAGCAATTTTCGAAATTTTCACGTTGTTTGAAACTCCAGTTCTACAGTATTTTTATCTCTGGCGTGAATAATAAAAATTCCTAGTTTTAGCGCATTTGACCTAGCTGAAAATGTTACCGCGAAAACGCGATGCGTTCATATGTAGACATGTTCGTCAACCACCATGCGTCGCGTATCGTTGGCGTCGCCGGCCGGTAAACGCCAACTGTTGGTGTCTTGTTTGAATTGAGTTCACGTGTTGAAAGATTTAGAGCACCACAGCATGAACTAAACAATTTCTTTTGGCGGATTTTTATAGTATGCTTTCACGATTTTTTTTTCAGAACACGTTTATTCGAGAACTTGAGAATGCTACCGCATGCCCCTGGTGTTCAAATGCAAGGTAAATTAAAAGTACTCGAGCATCAAATATTTTCAACAATTGAGCGTTATAATTTATTATTTGTCTAAATTGCTCATTGTAGCCATTCCTGAAGATGGTATCAAAATTGATTCAGACGACGAAGATAAGAATAATCCGGATGAAAGAAATCCTCAAAATATTCAAGATAAACGTATTATAGGAGATAATGAATTCAGCGACAGTGAGGACGAAGGTCCTCCTACCAGTCATCGGAAAGATCATAGGTTTATATGCGTGATATTATTTTAACCTTTAGAGATGAATCTGTTATTGAAAGACTATATCACGTTTTTCAGGTCCCACAAAGACTCTCCAACTAGGAAAAAATTCAGAATAGACGCAGACTTGAAGCCCGACGAAGGATTAAAACAAGATTTAAAAGGTAAGTTGAATGAAAATAATGAGTACTTATTTTTAATGCGCATTAAATTACGCTTTAATTATCAAATTTAATTACCTCTATAATATTTTGAAAATCACTCTAGATAAAGAAGAGAAACCAATAACAGAGGAAAAAAAAGAAGAAATAATTAAGGTTTAAATCATGTCCTAGTTTTTGTATTTTTTTTTTCTCATGTAATATTGTGTCTACTATTATCGCTGTGTAGAATTAATTTTCCTTTTGTACGAATGAATATTTCTCCTCTCAGGAATATTTTCGTTTCGAGGTTACTTATTATGTTTTTGTGAAATAGTTATTAAGAAGATTATCTTGAATACGTCGTTTACCTTTTTTTTACATATTGATTGAAATGAAATTGTTTTTCAAACCATTATTCTCTTTTGTATTGCTTGTTTAAAATGAATTCTGTACCAGGAACTGTTCTTATTTTATATAACGCACAGTTTCTATGTAAGAAGTTCCTACAATATGTATTTTAAAGTTTGGAAAAGCAATGTGTCAAGGTTTGCCGTTAGCTTGAAATAATAGCGACAATTTTGTATATTCATTAGTTTTCATGCAAGATCAGTATTTAAGAATAAATGAGATTTTTTGATTTTTCTTTTCTGTCCATCAAACCATTCTTTTGCAAGTCTAAGTTTTCTTTCTGGTTTGAAAGCCAAAGAAGCAAGCTTAAGTGTTTTTTTGCTTCTATGATTATGGAGCATAAGCTTTGAAACAATTCCAAAAGCATCTTTAAGAGTACACTAATTCTGTTTTTTTGTACTCAACTAACAAGAAATCAAAATTGATGGCCTAAGTTTTGTAGGGCTTCAAAATTCTGGAGAACTTCCCGATCACAGTAACGCACATAATGACCTTGAAAATGAATTGCGATGGTTAGAATAATATTAGGTAGGTGCCGGTGGGTTTTATGATGATTATTTGAATTTCAGAACTGGAATAAAATATCCTCTACTGTCTAAGTCTACATGATTCTGTTCTAAGTGTACCGGCTCAAAAATGCATTTTGTTGTAAGTGCACGCGTTTGTGTCGCTACAATTCTCAGAACCCCAATTCATAGCTTGTCGATCTTGAGGAAAACCGATACTTCGGCTGAATTTGGTCTGTTTGTGAGTTAACTAATCGTATACTTAACTTCATAACCGACGTCTGGAGCTAAAGAGGCAAATCAAGACGTACCTACTAGGTACCAATTCATCATCACTATTCCTCTTGATCGTTAATCCATAAACTATTATGTTCCTTCTGTACGACCTAGATAGATTAGGTGAAATACATTTTAACAGAAAATCTGTTGTTTCGCAGTGGTAAACGTAAGGAATATGTATTCGATGTTTGCTGTCCGTTGATTGTCCTCTTCTTGACCTACAGACTAGTCAAATTTTCAAAATCCGACCGATGGAACATAAAAATGGAATATCCCGATTGGATTTATCAATTTCAACTCTACCTGAACTTCTTTGTAATGAAACCAGGTCTTTTTGAATGGTGAAGTCAAACGAGAGTTTTTCCTCTGATAGATTTAAACTGGAATCCTAGCGTACCTACACTGTGAGAAGAAAATTTTATGCTACATAGTGCCATCTCAGCCGTAAGTAATCCAAAATTGATAGACTCAGCAAAATTTGATCGAAAGATTCTTCCCAAAGTATATTCTTGAAAAAAGATTCCTCTGGAAGACTAAAATACAATCGGTGATACACGATCCATCGCGATGTAAGTAATTCTGATCGCATGGTGGGAGTGATTGAAACACTCCCAACTAATGTAACTCTGTTGCTCCTAATATTACTGGGGATGAATGCTTTTCAAACTCAATAAAATGACCGAGAGTTTCTGTTTCTTAAAACCTTCCTTTTGTACCGTAATAACAGCGAGTAAGGCCATTTAGTCCGGCTAGCAGTCCGTACGCATGGGGCGGGAATCTGCGGCCTAGTCGAAGGCAACTGCAATAGTTTGAATGTACGTTTGCGTAATTTTCGATGACAGTTTGGGTCTTTTCGTCCTGCTGGATTACATCTTACTTTCCAATGAATTAATTCATGGTTCGTAATGGCTCCCACATAAATTATTTTGTTTGTATTGTAATCGTACCTGAAGTCTGAACCGATGGCAGCGCTCTCTGATGGGCGCTTCCCTCACCCTTAGGTAGTTACTTTCACAAGTTTCAAGGGTTTTGGGTCGACTTTCAATCACAATTGAATGTAATTTTCAATGTTTCGTGACAGTAATGAAGATCGTTCTTTAGAAAAATTCACAGTTTCATTGCATTCGTGTTGTAAATCGCGTAAATCGTGTGTAACAATTACAAACCAGAGACACTGGGCACAAAGTGCAATTACACAATACTAACGCTAGCGGCTCGCTTCGCTTGTTACTATGTTGTATGTTTATCTTCAAGTGATTAATCGCGGTTATTTTGTACATGAATTTATAAACGAAAATCCTTGATTATTTATCCAAACAATTTGTTAAGCAATCAAAATGTCTGGTTCTCATAGTCGGAAAAGAGTATGCTACTACTATGACAGTGAGTTTGTTATCGCATTTTTTCGTTTAGCTGTAGAATACTATTGAGTACTGTTCAATTATAGTTGATATGCATATTTGTCGGATTTTCGAGCCTTCTTTCACCTTATTAAGCCTAAGACTGAAATGACCGAAGCATATTCGAGTCTGCTTGCGGCGCTATATCCTATCAGAATATAATAGACTAAGCATCCAAAAATCACCAAGGATGCCGAATACAAAACATGCGGTATTCCTATGATTTATGAAACGTCTGACTAAATGCTCGATCAGTCGATCGTACATTCGAATGTTCTGTTTATACCAGGGAAAAATATTACTACGTGGAAAGACGCTCGCAAACAAATCATTAATTTGTGGGCCGATTGTTCTATTTTTGTCAGCTCGAAAAACAATAATTTGAAGGTTATTTATGTAAACGATGATGAATTATGTTTTTTCGAACCAAAATTTAAATGTTCTATCTGACAATGCTCGTTTATTAATGTTCTGTATTTTCAACCCATTTTACGTATTAAAAACCACTGTACAATTTCATCAAGGAGTTATGGGGGAGAGAGAAATTCTAGACCCCAATGATCAAATAATATCCTCTTTTTGCAGGTGATATCGGAAATTATTACTATGGCCAAGGCCATCCTATGAAACCTCACCGAATCCGTATGACACATAATTTATTGCTCAATTATGGATTGTACAGGAAAATGGAGATTTTCGTCAGTATTGCCAAAAAAATCATATACTCTATTATTCATTACAATTTTTCTTTTCGATTAAAACCAATTTTTCGTTTACAGAGACCTCATAAAGCAACAGCTGACGAGATGACAAAATTTCACAGCGACGAATATATTCGTTTCTTACGCAGCATCAGACCCGATAATATGTCCGATTACAACAAACAAATGCAAAGATGTAAGTTATTTTTCGAAGACGAGAAGATTTTCGAAAGATGAGATTGATTCGCTATTACGATGATTACAGTTAATGTCGGCGAAGATTGTCCTGTCTTCGACGGTCTTTACGAATTCTGTCAACTTTCGGCTGGAGGTTCAGTCGCCGCCGCTGTTAAGCTGAATAAACAAGCGTCTGAAATCTGTATAAATTGGGGCGGTGGGCTGCATCACGCCAAAAAATCGGAAGCTTCCGGATTTTGTTATGTTAATGACATCGTTCTCGGAATTCTAGAATTGTTAAAATATCATCAACGAGTTTTGTACATAGATATCGACGTCCATCACGGCGATGGCGTCGAAGAAGCATTCTACACGACGGATAGAGTCATGACTGTATCTTTTCACAAATATGGAGAGTATTTTCCCGGTACTGGTGATCTACGAGTAAGTATTTTAGGGATAAAAATCTACTTTATTTTCAGAAAAGTTTTTGAATGAATCTGTTTTTTTAACACAAGGATATTGGAGCCGGTAAAGGAAAATACTACGCTGTAAATATCCCCTTACGAGATGGTATGGATGATGAGAGTTACGAATCTATATTCGTGCCCATAATTACCAAAGTAATGGAAACATTTCAACCAAGTGCGGTTGTTCTTCAATGCGGAGCCGATTCTTTAACTGGCGATCGTTTGGGTTGCTTTAATTTAACCGTTAAAGGTTCGCCTATTTTTGTCTAAGTTTTTTGATTGACTTTGACAAGGAAATCTTTATGATACTGATTATGTCGCTGTTTCAGGTCATGGTAAATGTGTCGACTTTGTCAAAAAGTATAATTTACCGTTCTTGATGGTTGGTGGTGGCGGCTACACCATACGAAACGTATCTAGATGTTGGACGTATGAAACTTCAGTCGCTCTGGGTGTAGAAATTGCCAATGAACTGCCTTATAATGATTATTTCGAATACTTTGGACCTGATTTTAAGCTCCACATCAGTCCATCGAATATGGCGAACCAAAATCAGACTGATTATTTAGAAAAAATAAAGTAAATTTGAATATTTACTTGTAATTTGTGTGAATAAAAATTAGAGATCTAATCTAATCAACTGTTTCATATTTGTGTGTAGGACCCGACTTTTTGAAAATTTGAGAATGCTACCTCACGCTCCTGGTGTTCAAGTCCAAGGTAAATTATGAAATTTTTTTGGGAATTGAATATTAGTATATTTTTGTACTCGATTAATGTTTCCTTCTTGCGCATAGCTATTCCCGAGGACGCTGTCAAAGAAGAATCTGATGATGAGGATACGAGCAACCCAGACGATCGTAACCCACAGTCAGTTCAAGATAAACGCATACTCGGTGAAAATGAATTTAGTGATAGTGAAGATGAAGGACCACCCTCGAGTAATCGTAGAGACAGCAGGTAATACGTTTTGGGCCAACAGACCATTTCTTTAATGAGATTCATAGTACAAAAATGTTTTGAAAAATTCAATCTTATTGATGTTCCAATTAGTTCTCTGAAACTTGAAAAGTTGATAAATTTCCTACCACTAATCAGGGTGCTTTTTCAATTTGAATACTTTTCTCGCTTTCCGCTTTACTTTCAAGTTTTAAATTAAGCAAGTCATCGGTGCTCAGCGTGCCGATTTCTAAGGAGCTTCATTTTTTCTCATGAACAAGGCTCAACCGGCGAACCTTTGATTTAAATTTTAAAAAAATTATTAGAGTTGGAGCGATATGTTTTAAGAATGTGCTAGTATTTTATTTTATCTGAGAATTTGTTATTGTGTGTAGATCATATAAGAGCTCTCCTTCAGCATCGTCGAGAAAGAAACCGAGGATAGATCAAGCAGCCAAAGGAGATGAGGACAAGAAAGTTGAGGATGTCGTTAAATCTGAAACCAAAGGTAAGATAAATATAATATTATTAAATCGCATTATAAATCATGTATCTATTGTAGATCCCATAATAATACTCAATTTGTTCTTTTTAGAAGAGAAAGAAGAAAAATCTCCGGATGAAGTGAAAAAAGAAACGACTGCAAAAACGTAGATGTAATGGTTTATAGCAGTTTAGTGTTGAACTTTCTTACTTTGTTTTGTGGTGAGCCCTTCCACCACATTCTTTCTATGTACAAGAATAACTTACTTGTTTCAAGTCTTTTTCTAAGTCTTCTGAAATTTTATCTTACAACATTTGTAAATCTTCTCATTCTTTCAAATTTTTATTCTGTTGATATAGATTTTTTGTGCGTCTCTTAAGAATTATCTTCTCATTGCACAAAGTTGATTTTTAGACATGCGATTTGAATTGTTTTCCAAGAATTTTCACTTCTATATAAGATCTCGTCATTGGCACACCCTATACCCTTATCGCTCTTTGTACAATATTTTCTGTCGAATAAGGCCTTACAGTTAATTATCTCTTCTTCCTTATCACAGTTACGATAATATTTTTCTATACAAGCAGATTCGACCATTTACCACATATTTTACCGTTTTTTAAGTTTGAATTTTGTATAGTTTTATCAGTGTTCGTGTATTTTAAAAATGGATATCGATTAATCATTGTTGCCGATATCGTCAAAAAAATAATCAGATAGTTTTCAAATTGAACAAGAAAGTGATAATACAATTTTTTACTACTTCAATATCTGAAGCAACAATATTCATTATGTTAGTATGAAAAATTAGCAATTTTGTATTTACTTGTTGTAAAGTTCAGCGTGCCCATGGCAGGTAAATCGTGATATTTTTCTCAATAATTGTAAGTTTAATGTACTTAAGTATTTTGTGTGTACATAGGCATTTTAATACGAAATAAACTTTTGTTTCGTTTTGTGAACATTGAAAATATCATTCAACCGTCGGGAAGTGAATACAGCCGACATTATTTCAGGTATATCTCCACGCATCGGATTCTGGTGAGGGAGGGTACCTAAATGTCAGACGTTTTTGATTGTGGGAAGGGTCTTACAGATAACTCTATAAAATAATACCAAACCTGAATTCAAATAATAAAAATAATTATTTACTAAATCACAGATAATATTATTATTAGTGTAGGTACTTATTGAAAAGAAAGTGGTGAGAATCATGAGTCGGGCTCCGAATTAAGTTTCTTATTCATTGACCGCTCTCATGAATGAAGCCGATTGACTGAAATGTAGAAAATAACCTCGAATAATTAATGTACTGCACCAAAAGTATCTTTCAGACGATACGTTAGAGGTCTTGAAAAATCGAAGAATAGGTACCTACTTATCTAACAATCTCTCTATCAGAGTTCATGAATAAGTGTCAGAGATGAAGAGAAAGACTTCGAAATAATGAAGAAAATTAAGCTCGATAAACGAATCTGCTCTCCCTTGTAAATAATTTATAAGTGACTAATAACTGAGAGCTATCAAAAATTAGGAATAAGAAGAGCCGTTGAATGGAGAATCCCTGAACCATGACGATGTCATAAGTAAATGGAAAAAGGAAGAATCAGGTTACGTTTGATTTGATGAAAAATTCGTTCAAAAAATTAGGTGACTGACAAATGGAAAATGGTGAGACAGTGACCGATTGTCGGTAATGGTAAACTGAGGAAATTATTTACTAGGAAGAGGAACCAACGGAAATAAGTTTGGAAGATTGAGCAAAGAGCAATGAACTTTGACTAATTAAAATTATTTTCGCTGAGTTTAATATCACAAAGATTTGATTCTAGAAACCACGGTCAGAGCTGTGGGCAGTGTTTAAAGGCTACGCCGCGTCGCCCGGCTGTCCGAATTCCGGACGCGTACCATGAACCATGGCCGTTCATGAACGCCAAGAACTCCAGTATTGCCAACTTCAAGTTCTAAAAACTTCACATTGAACTTGAAGTTACAGAAAATAGAGAAAGTCGTGCGAGAAGAGGAATGGAAGAATGTGAATCTATGTAATTAATAATGATGAGAATACGCAATATTTTCAATAAAACGCTGACTTTGCGAAACAATAATGACTCTGGCGGGAGTAGGGAGGGAGGTCAACGACTCTCTTGTTGGAGCTTCAAGACTCAAGCCTTGGCGGAGCACGAGAGCTCAGATCGTCATTTTGTTGTTTACATTATTCGTGAATGTAAATCCCAGTAAATTGATAAGAAATACTCGATTGAAATTGTATTGTCGATTCGAAGACTAGGTTCATTTCCACGATTATTTTGTGTACTTCAGAATTTCTTCGATGTCTTCCTCTCGTTACTATGTACGAATCTGTTATAATATCGCATCCTGATGAAACGTTTCGTATTTTTTTCAGAAATTGTCTCATTTTCGCAACGCTCCTGTGAACAATTAGTGCTGATGGATGTATACGCGATCTCCGAGTGATGTCCAGCTACGGAAGATCTGGTACACTACAAGCGTGTGTACGCAATTCTTGGTATCGAGTTTTCGTCACCCTCGAAGATGAATTTCTCCGTATCACGCTGGATGAAACTTACGAGAATTCTACCAATCTAAATGGCACGCTCAATAACAATTCGAAGAATAATTCTTACGATACCACTACCTTCTTGGACACCGTGGATGTGCCGGAGTCGGTAGCGAATCAAAAACGAATAGTACGAGTGATCAAATCCGATAATAATGGATTGGGTATTTCGGTGAAAGGAGGAAAGGAGAACAAAATGCCAATTTTGATATCGAAAATATTCAAAGGCATGGCTGCCGATCAGACCGAGCAATTGTACGTAGGTGACGCTATTCTATCGGTCAACGGAGAAGATTTGAGAGAATCTACTCACGAAGAAGCCGTCAAGGTTCTCAAACGTGCTGATAAGGTTGTGGAATTAGAAGGTTTGTAAATTAATCCCTAGAAGCCGTGTCTGTGTGATAGAATTTAAACAGTAGAACTTTGCTTTTTGTTTGACGCTTGGTTGATAACACGTACTCACACCGTGTTTGGGTGAAAACTATCGCAGTTGCTACTTCGTTCTATGTTACAGTCAAGTATCTGCGAGAAGTTACGCCGTATTTTCGAAAAGCGAGTATCATTTCAGAGGTTGGTTGGGAACTACAGCGAGGTTTTTTATCTACCATTCCACCGAATCCACATTCGCCTCAGCGAGCAGACACGCGATACTTACCGTTGCAGCTCTGCTATTTGGTGCGCAATTTCAAATATCCGGATCCAGGTATGTAGATGTAGTTCATTGTGAGACGTGTATCTTATCCTTCGGAGATTAAATAAAATGTCCATCTACTTTCATATCTCAGAGAATCGTACATTTGAGCTACATTCTCCTGATGGAGTACACAGCTGTATTCTACGAGCAGCAGATACGAACGAAGCTGCGTCCTGGTTTAATTCATTACATTCTGCTTTACACGTTCTTACTGTGAAAGCACTCCAAGAAGCCAATAAGGTATTATCGCCCACTTTAATTGGTGGCGAATTACACCATATTGGTTGGTTATCGACTAGAAAACAAAGACTGAATTATTGTGTCGAGGTATGTTCTTGAAAGCACGTACTCGCTGCTTCGTGTGAATGTTTATCTTCATCGATACCTCTTATATTACAGAATGGTAGGTCGCACTCTGATAGCAGCGAAGAGTTAGATGATAAGTGGCAGTCAGTTTTTGGTGCGGTCACCGACAGAGAGTTAAGATTGTACGAATCAGCTCCGTGGAGTCCTGAAGCGTGGAGTGCCCCGATCGAGTTATGCCCGCTGATTGCTACTCGGTGAGTAGACTATAACTTGTACAGAACTGTTTCTTAGTTGAAGTTCTGCTTTCAAACGACTGAATATGTTTATAGGTTAGTGAATTCCTCTCGCCAAAGTGATCTAATAACGTTTAGTGTACGGTGTGGGACGTCAGAAGGAGTTATCACGCATCACTTACGTGTTGAAACGCACCGAGATCTCGCAAATTGGGCTCGCATTGTCGTTCAGAGTTGCCACACAAGTGTTATGTTACAAAGAGAATTAAGCATGAGTACGTATTTTGACTTATTATCAAATTGACGAGTTCAATGATGAAAAACTAGTGTATCGAATGCTTCGATCTTCGCTAGTTTTGATCAGCTCTGTAAGTCTTCCAATTTTAAGTTTTTCAAAATTTTTACCATAGTTTTTCATGCTTCTAAGCCATTTTTCAACATTGCGGTATTTTCAACTCAATGTTTGACCGTAATTTAGAGAATCGTATTAATCCTCTAAGAAGGCTAATTTTATTCTTATAAACCAAAATATTTCGAGATCGCTGATGTCAACTGCCAACAAAGTCCTTGATTCACTAAAATGTAGAATAAGTAGGAATTTCTAAGAAATGCTGGCTCGCCATAAAATTAGAAAACTAACGTCAGTGAGACTTCGCAAGTTTTAAAAAATCATTTCGTTGATAACACGATGATATGACGCGAGAAATTGGCCTCTTCTAATGAGATGTTCTTTCAACATTTTTTATAACCGTGTATCAAAGTACCCGTCAATAAAATAAGTATTTGACAATAAAATCTATGACATATTTTGTGTAGGATGTACGTGGCGCGGTAAGCCAGCTCAACTAATTCTGCATTATGAGAATGGATTTGTTTTGTTGGAATCAACGACCGGTTCAGTCGGTAGAGAACCAAAAGTGCTGTGGGCGTACCCATTCGAAAAACTAAAAATGTCGGCGGATGATGGAAATCGTATTTTATGGTTAGGATTTACAAACGATGACGTCGAAATAGTAAGTACCTATAAAATAATTTTTTGAAGAAAAAAATAGGCCCTGGTTGTCATCGTTCTTCTTTCGGGATATTCATCTTGAGAATTTCATCTTATAATTTTTGTTTTTTTTTTCTTCTTTTTTCTGAGAATTAATGAAATAAAGAGTGTTGCAAACTATCTGCTAAGAAAGATCGAGAAATAGCTCTTGATGAACAGAAAATTCACGACCCTTTGTATACAAGATCGTGCAAAATTTGAGTTTCGAGTTGATCGAAAAGTTGCCTTGAATAATTCTCAAAAATTCGTAGTTTAAGAGAATAAAATCGAAGTAGTTGGGCTCTGACTCACGTTCTCTCGAATTTCCTGTTTAAATATTTACTGATTACGATAATTACGTTTTCTCTCTTTTCTAGGAACTAGATTTGGAATGTTGTCCTAAGCCGTTTGTTTTCATCTTGCATAATTTCTTATCTGCAAAAATTCATAGACTTGGTTTGTATGCGTGAAAAACATTCTCCATCTGTTCGTATTATACATCGTAATATAATTTTATACACAGGATTTTCACGTTTCTTTTTTTCTATTTGTTTTTTTCTTTGTATATGTTTGTAACCTGTACTATTGTTGTTGATTTGAATTTCCTCTTAGATCGTGCGTTCAAGTATATTTTATAGCTGTAAAAAGGTACACGATTACCACTAATGAATTTTAGATAAAAAAAATTACTGTTTATGGTCGATTAATTAGAAAATTAAGCCCATTGTTAGCTTTGTTTCCTTTGTTGTACATATCTCGATATCACAAAATTATCCATTTTTTGTGAACATTCTCAAATAATTCATTCAAGATTGTATTGTTTTTAAGGAGGGGTTTTTTATTCTTTCTTTCGAAATTCTAGCTGAGTTAGCTCTGATTTCACAAATTAAAACAATTTTAGTGTAGACTTCTGCATAAAGAAACGAGAGCTGTGAATTATACAATTTTTGAAAAAAGAGTGTTCACAAAAATTTTGAGCAGCTCTTTTTTCAAACCAAAGGAGAGAGAATTATAACAGCTCTTATTGTGAACATTATAATACAGTATTAGTAGTATTTATTCTAGCAACACGAGAAAGTATTTTTCATATTATTTAATCACTCTGAACTATTCTATTTATCCGAAGCTACTTTTAAGTCGAAGTTAAACTGGGATTGAAAAATTAAAATCTATTGAACCTAGTCAATCAAGTTCATTAATAAAACTTGGTCAAACATTTTCGAAAAGTGAATTTCCATTTCTTTTTTAGTACATGTTTCATCTGATTTGTTCCTTCATTTATTTATCATGAGAAATCTTCGCAGTATTTATTTTTCATCATTTTTTCCAATTATCTTCATACTACTATCATTGTTTTTTTCTCTTATTCTTCCCTGTATCTATTTTATTTTGAAAAGTTGTGGTGAGAACTAGTCAGTCAGGACTTACAAGAAATGATTTTAATTTTTGAATGCCAAAATATATTATGGTAGTAAAAACGCGCAATTTGCAATATTCTTTGTATTCCTTATTGTTAATTTATTCTTACCATTTGTATTCTTGTTATTTTACTTTTAAGTTGGTTTTTGGATTTAGTAATAATTGTGTATTCTTTTTATTATTATTTTTATCTCAGAATACTTCTCATGTTTGTATTTTATTATTTTTTTTCTTTTTTTGGAGTAATAATTACTATTGGAAATATCATTTTATTTGTATGTTTTATGTGCTACATGTGTTGAATTCTCAGGCGGGTTAAATTGTATTTGCAAAAAATCATCAACAGCAAGTCCTATTTTCCAATATCTACCTCATTAGTCTAGGCATATGAAGAAATAAAAAGGAAGACTGTACTGCAAAGTTGAAATTTGGTGCAATTGTGGAGGATTGATCCCTGATCTAGACACTAAGAGCCCCCTCCACCCGGTGTCAGCATCACCGTCACTGTCTAAATATTGCACCAAAAATTGTCTTTGTGTTTACAATTGTTGAAGAAAGCCCTGAAAAATCTGCAGCATCAATACTGGATAGATCGAGGATTGTATTCTATTAAGAGTTAATACCCATATAATAGTTGAAAGAAACTTTAGAAATCCAATTTCCCAGAAGATGATACGCCCCAAAACTAAGAATTTTATAGTACTCCCTTCTCACGTCGGATACTTACGAAATTCGTCTGTAAGTGATTCTACGGGTATTTTCAATGCTGGATTTAAAGCTTGAGAGCTTGCTATCTCAAAAATGTTGTTTTGGTACTCTCACTTACCATACCAATTTTTTAAACTGGGTAGATCAACAGGTGGTGTTGATCAACATCTTATTTGTAGTGTCTTGAAGACAATAAACAAATCAACTTTTGAACTAAAGGTTGAAAAGGATACAAGTAACTCAAAATTTGACCAACTTTTTACAAGCAATTAATAGTGTGTTAGGCTACAACTACAAGCGGTGACAGGATGTACGAATGTAAAGCCGGGAACACACTTGAGGCAGAGGCAACGCGAGGCCGAACGAGGCAGCCTCGTTCGGCCAATGTTCGGTAAATTTGGACGGCGGACCGAATGCCTCAGCGTGCCTCAGCTTGCCTCGTGCGTCGTGCGGACGCAATCCGACCGTTGTCGGTCCATCAAAGTAGGCAACTGCGAACATGCCTTTGTGTTGCCTCGTGCTGCCTCATGCGGCGGAAAAACAACGCACGCACTTGATGAGAAGCGAGGCAATCCGAGGCCGAACGAGGCAAGTCGAGGCTGCCGCGTTCGGCCTCGGGTTAATTTGCCTCAAGTGTGTTCCCGGCTTAAGGATGAGAAGCGGATCGCGAAGCGCTCGAACTTTAGCTAAGGCTTGAAAGTTTTTCCAAAAATTCCATCCGCTTAGCTTTGACTGTTTGCTCTCATAATCAACTTTCAAACGCTGGGCTATCCGCTCGGCTGTGGAGCAGAATGGACTAGTTTCAACTTTCAAAACAGAATAAACCGGCTCCGGAGCGGAATAGCCTAGGGATGGACACGCGTATGCATCATCCTCACCACAGCAAATGTTATCCATGATCAGCGACGTCGCCAGACTTTTTAAGGCCTAAAGCAAAATTTCCACATGAGGCCTCCTATCAATTTAGACTATTCTAATTCTTTCCCCTCGCCGGCGCGAGGCCTAAACTAGCGCGACGCCTGAGGCGGTAATACCCACTTGCCACCCCCGGTGACGGCCCTGCTCGAGCCAGCGACTCGGGACTGAGATTCAAGCTTCAGACTGGAGACCGAGACTCGAGATGGAGACTTGCGCTTGATACTTGCGCTTGAGAATCGAGACTGACACTCGGGGCTGAGACTCGAGACTGACAAATGAGCTTGAGACTGAGACTGAAGCTTGAGACTCAAGCTCAATAATCGAGGCTGAAACTCAAGACTGACATTCAAAACTGACTTTCGAGAATGAGATTGACACACGAGATTCGAGATTGAGACTCGAGGTTCGAGACTGAGACTAAAGACTGAGACTAAAGACTGAGACTCGATACTGACACTCAAGACTGAGACTCGAGACTGAGACTTACGACTGAGACTCGATACTGACATTCAAGACTGAGACTCGAGACTCGAGACTGAGGCTCTGGACAGACACTCGAGACCGATACTTGGGCTTGAGACTCGAGACTGAGACTGGAGCTTGAGACTTGAGACAGAGACTTGAGCTTGAGAATCGAAATTGAGAATCAAGGCTGAGTCTCGAGCTTGAAGCTCAAGAAGACTGAGACCCGAGAACAAGACCGAGACTCAAGATTGGGACTTAAGCTTGAGAATCGAGGCTGAGACTAGAGACTGACACTAGGGACTGAGGCTTGAGTTCGAGATTCGAGGTCAAGACTTTAGACTGACACTCGGGACCGAGACTCGAGACTGAGAATCGAGTTTCAGATTCGAGGACAAGACCCAAGGCCGACACTCGAGCTTGAGACTCGAGGCTGAGACTCAAAACTGGGACTAGAGCTTGAGACTCAAGCTTGAGAATCGAGTTTGAGATTTGAGGTCAAGACTCGAGACTGACATGACTTGAGGCTGACACTCGAGCTTGAGGCTCAAAGAAACTGAGACACTAGGCTGAGACTCGAAACTGAGACTCGAGCTTGAGAATCGAGGCTGACACTCGAGACTGACACTCGAGACTGAGACTGGAGCTTGAGACTTGAGTTTTTCCAAGTATCAACGACGAGATCAAGTACGTCACTACCCGCAACAACGACAAACTTTCATAGAGTGCATATTTTGAGGGAGCAAGCATAGCTTACATCAGACCTCAACCGACTAGACTGCTTGCTCCCTCAAAATATGCACTCTATGAGTGTTCGTCGTTGTTGCGGGTAGTGACGTACTTGATCTCGTCGTTGATACTTGGAAAAATTCGCGGAAGATTTGATCGCCCTCGTAGCTCAGTTGGAAGAGCAGTCGCCCGGAAAGCGAAAGGTCTCGGGTTCGGATCCCGACGAGGTGATCAAATTTTTCGCCTGAGTTTTTCATTTATCAACAACCCTCCTTCCTTGAGACTTGAGACTGATACTCGAGACTAAGAGTCGAGCTTGAAGCTCAAGAAGACTGAGACCCGAGACCAAGACCGAGACTCAAGATTGGGACTTAAGCCTGAGAATCGAGGCTGAGACTCGGGACTGAGATTCGAGACTGAGGATCGAGTTTGAGATTCGAGGTCAAGACTTTAGACTGACACTCGGGACCGAGACTTGAGTCTGACACTCGGGCTTGAGGCTCAAGGAGACTGAGACTCTAGGCTGAGACTTGAAACTGAGACTAGAGCTTGAGACTCAAGCTTGAGAATCGAGGCTAACACTCGGGACTAAGATTCGAGACTGAGGATCGAGTTTGAGATTCGAGGTCAAGACTCGAGACTGACATTCGGGACTGAGACTTGAGGCTGACCCTCTAGCTTGAGGCTCAAAGAGACTGCGACACTAGGCTGACCTTCGAGCTTGAGGCTCAAAGAGACTGAGACACTAGGCTGAGACTCGAGCTTGAGAATCGAGGCTGACACTGGAGACGTAGAATCAAATTTGAGACTCAAGCTTGAGGCTCAAGGAGACTGAGACCCGAGACCGAGACTTAAGATTGAGACTCGGGGCTGTGACTCGATCTTGAGACTAAATACTGACACTCTACACTGAGACTCGAGCATGAAATTCGAACTTGAGACTTGAGCTTGAGACTCGAGACTGAGACTCGAGACTGAGACTCGAGACTAAGACTCGTCGCCAAACTTTTAGAGACCTAGAGCAGAATTATCACGAGGCCTTTTTTCAATTTTGACAATTTTAATTTTTTTCTCCACCGCCGGTGCGAGGCCTACAGTAGCGCGAGGTCTAAAGCGGTAATACCTACTCGCCACTCCCTGGCGACGGCCTTGTCCATTGTTTTGTAATAATTCTGCAATGTATCCCTGTACTGCGTTCCATGTTAGAGATGGATCATTTCTAGAGTCTTCTGGCAATTTACTCTCATCTTCTATAATTTTTTAAGCAATTAAGAAGCATCACAGAGAGTTGAGACTTGACATAAAAATTCAATTTATTTAAATCTGTGATCCTCAGGAAGAATTATATTTCTCAGTCAACGTCTCAATTTTTTATTAGGACTTGCAGCTATGACCGCAAATACCCTGACCAAATTCAAAAAAATAATTTTGAGTGAGACCGCTGGGACTACATTGTGGGTCGCATACTCTGTAACCATAACCACATAACCAGACAAGAAAAATGTGGAACTGCAACTGTAAGTGCAATCGTCATTCAATTATACAGGATTCAACTGCGACTGATGTGTAACCAATTGCCTTTCTGGTAATCATGGTTATGACCATTCAACCAGTTGAAGCCTCATCTGACAATATTGTATTTTCTAATCATTTTTAATTTGCTCGACTATGCCCATCTCTTTCTCTGCAAACCTACTCAGTCCCATACCTTGTGCTTATTACGCTTCATCGGTGCTGATGTATTTTGCTCTCTTGCTTTATTAGTTTCTCAAAAAAAAACAAACCTGAGTACAAATAATCATTCTTAACAAATATGCCTGATTACCTAATCCCACTTAATTTAATCCAGGCGTGGATTTAGCCGCACATTTTTCTTCTTTTTTTTGGATGGGGGGTATTCCATTGCCTGAAAATTCTTCGAACTGTTTGTGGAGGTTTGGGGAAGGATGCCCCCCCCCCCCGTCCCATGAAACCGCGCCTGTAATCAGTAGTTCTTAAAGAATTTTATCGCAGCTATTCTACTACATATATGGAACCTACTTTTCCAAATTGAAGAGTCCAGCTGTCAAGTATTCATAATTCTTATTTTCTCATTTCTATTATCTATTCCGAGTCAAACGTCGCGACAAACTCCTATCAGAAGATACCTACTAAACTTTATCTTTCTCTCGTAAAACTTCATTTTTCATTTATTCATTTTACTCAGTTATATTTCAGTAGATTTTCCTGAAGAACGAAGGAGAGAAAAATTTCAACTGCTTGATCCTCGATCGCAATAACTTATCTCCACCACAAAGTAATTCAGCATAATTTTACGGAGCCATATGTCGCAATGATAATTAATGAAAAATGTTTCTTCGCTTGCAGAATCCGCGACGAACTCCGGAGAAGTAAAATAATCTCATATTCTGTGACCAAGTTTCTCGACAGGTCGTTCGCAATAAGTAATAATTTTTCATTCATTTCCATACTAAGATCACAATCTCACAAAATGTGTACTGTTGGGACAGTTCAATTAAAGGTGTCATAAAGTATTCTGCATCTAGCGATTAAATGCTCCGAAGTATTTCAAGTCAATAGACCCAATAGTAGAAATTATTATCAGCAACCCTTGTGCGTTTAAGGCTAATTTTACGAAAAGATGGTAAAACTTTATTCAAACAAGAACGTAAAAATCGCGTAATAAATTTTATAACTTTCAAAAAAGTGAAATACGATAACTGATATTCATAAACCTAGTATACAAAATTTATGATTGCAAATGATAAGCATAAGAATGGTAACTAGATGGAATTTTCTTCAACCGTAATTCAAAAAAAAATTGGTAACATGAGGATTCTTCATTGAACGTCAGAGGCATTGGCATAGATTCGAACAAGATCTTCTTCTAAAGCTGGCAAACGTGTCACAGGACATTTTCTATTTTGTGCCACATATTTTCGTATGCATACGAAACAATACACGTACCTTGAATGATATAAATTTTTGAAATTAAATTCCAGATCACTATGATTATAGACAGAAATAAACTACGTACCCGGAAACAGGTAGAGCGGTAGGTATCCGGAATGGTTGTTTACACAAAGGACATATATCTTTACGAGGTACATCTTCAGCTTCCAACTGTCAAACAATGAATAATAATGCTTTATCATAAATCAGGCATCGACGTTCAATTTCACTCATTTTACTCGAATATTCTTCAGGTGTTTAGCATCACTAATGAAAATGGAAGATTTCTTCGCTCGTCGTTTTTTTAAGGTAATCCGTATTAAGTAGTGATGAGAAATCTTACCTTAGCATGCGGAGCAGGTGGAACTGGGTAGGCAAAAAATTTTGCATGCAACTGTTCCGAATGCCACCAGTTCAAGAACTGAATGAAAAATGCAAATAATTCCAAACTATGCCCGAAAAAGTCTTTTAATACTCGAAATAAATCCACGGTGGAGCTGCAATAAATCAACGTGAAAAATTTACAGTTTGTAGAAATTAATTTAAAATGCGACGAGTATACCTCCAATTTCCTGAAAGTACTTCTCTCAACATCGCCTTCCAACGAATCTTATTTTGTGGCTCATCACGGCAATACACTAAGGTAACTCCAGCTAATTGTAGAAATAAAGAATGTGTATCTTTGAGGCCGATCATGTACTGAACGTAAAAAAACACAGAAAATGCTTCGATGAGAAAGTGACACGTTTTATACAAGTTGACAAAACTTGCATGGTATTGTCTCGGGATTCTGTGCTGAAAAAATTGAATTTGATGAAAATTAAACGTATGATTCTTTCTACTTTCGCAGGACACAGAAAATCAACGTACTTTATTCTTGTACTCTTCATTATTTTCGATGTTCTCTGACATAATTCTAAATTTATTTCTGGCGTACGGAAGAATGACGGAAAATAATAATGAAAATACTTTATGTCGATTTGGAAGTCCGACCGCTGAACTCTTAGGGTTAGTTCCAAGTTTGATACGTTTCAGACTGTAAAATCTCTCCGAAAATGTGGCATCTGGAAAGTGTACCCAATTATTACACAGAATAACGAACAAATAACGATCCTTGACTATACAAACCATAATTTTTCAAATAATGGGTCTGGAAAAGTAATTGGAAACCAAGATACACTTCTTCGAACCATTCTTGAAAGAAGGCATACTTGACGGGATCACGGGAGACAAAATACTAAGACATAAAAATTTATATTAGGTACTCAAGTTGAAACATTTCAAAAATTATACGAAATTAGTAAATAAGATAATTACATTTGCAACATGTCTCAGAGTTGGGTAAAATGTATTCGTCAAGCTATCTTGGGCAATCAGTTCGAAGATTGATGGTTTCTTCACGTAAGTAGAGGATAAATGAGCGCATTTTTCAGCCATAACGGAAAGTACATTCCAAGAAATTGATACAAATTTTTACGAAAATTTAGACACATCGGTTACACGTTCCATTTAAATTTTAGAAATGAAAATGAGTGATTTTTTAAATGTTTTTTTTTTTTTTGCAAGATCTCAAATTATTGATAACAAACCAGGACAACAATAATTTCTACAATTGGCAGCACTGATCTTTTCCTCTTATCAAAATTCTGCACCGCTTTTTGTTGAGCGCGCCAACTAAAAAACCGAGAGAGCGAGAGTGGACAAGGAAAATAGAAATTGAATTTACGTTTCATGATAATTAATTTTGTCAATTCTCCTTTATTCTTCAATTCATCGACTTCTTCAGAGTTATTCCAGATTGTCCATTAATCATGAAAGTGGAATCCGAATCTTGTGATTTGGTACGCAAGAGATGTCCTCACGCGTACGAAGATCTATCAGGTCGTTTCCGTCTTCTTCTCCGTAGTTACGATCGTCAGTTCAATAACTTATATTCGGTTCGTATTGCTGAAGCTAGGAAGAGATTAGAGAAAACCGCCTTAAAAAAATGGGGTATGTTGAACAGTATTTTGTATTTGAACGTTTAGCAATGTTTACCCGAGTGTGAAAATTGAATATTTTAGGGAAACCGGTCAACCGGCTGATGTCGTTGAATACCACGAAAAATGATTCTTGTGTAGTTGTTGGTACCTTATACAAACATCAAGAGCTCAAGCCAAGTATCTTGCACGATGTCAGCAAAGAGGTAATATAATTATTAATACCACTTATAACCGCTCAGACCTAATCTCTCAAAGCTGTTTCTATTTCTATGAATAGTATCAAACTGTTCCTCCTCCACCTCGCACTCATTTTGTGTCCGATAAGGACGAACTCATTCTGGAAGATGAAACTCAGAGAGTGACTTTACATGGCCAATTCGACGTCAATAAAGTGGTCACAGGTTGTGTCGTTGCTGTTCTGGGTCGTTTACAAAGTAACGGAGTTTTTCAAGTGGAAGATTATTGTTGGCCTGAAAGTGAACCAGTTGCTAAACCTTTAGCTAAAATGGATGACGATAGGTAAATTAGGAGCATTTAAAGTTGAGATGCACGCGAGACACTATCTCGTAATTATTGTTTCAGATATTTATTACTTATAAGTGGTACCGAATTAGCCACCAACAAGAATTCCCTTCTTTTACAACTCTTCGTCGATTGGATCATCGGATTTACAGGAGTTAATAACGACTTTATTGACACTACAAAAATAGTCCACATCATTTTCGCTGGTTGGTTTTTTTCTCACTATCTCATTTTACTAATTTCGAAAACGTAATCCCAAGTAATTAGAAATTTGTGAATAGGAAATTGTATTCGAAGTAAACCGCAGCAAAAACCAAAGTATGGAACTATTGTCGATAATTCTGAAGACATTGAAGCCGTCAAAGAACTCGATTATATTATAAGACAGCTGATAGTAATTACAAAATATTATTATTGAATGTGAAATCGTATCGCAGAACTTTTACAAAAATTTTCTCCGTCTGTCTGAAGGAATGTATTGACGTCGATGTCATGCCCGGCGAGTTTGATCCAACCACCCACACGTTGCCACAACAACCTTTACATAAGTGTCTTTTTCCTGAAGTAAGCATCGATTCATTTCTATCATTCAATATGATCTTTATCCTCATACAAGTGCATTTATTTACGTGTGTTTAGTCGGCGCAATTTTCAACATTCAGATCTGTATCTAACCCACATTTATGTCGTATCGAAGATCGCTTAGTAATGGGAACGTCCGGTCAGCCAGTTGAAGATGTAAAACGTTACAGCAATTTGACAGATTCGTTAGAGGTTCTCGAGAGCACTTTAGATTGGGCACATATTGCTCCAACTGCTCCAGACACTCTACGTAAGTGGAAGAATAATTTGAAAATTCCTAGGCGATAATTTTTGCATTATATAATTCGAAGGAGATCATAATCAATTTTCATAGTCCTTTGCCTCTTCGAGCTCATCTCTTTTACAAAACGATTTTAACAGGGATCATTTTCATCCTCAATATTTCCATAAGGTACATTTGTGATCTATTGCATGACGCAGATTCATTTTTAAAAAAATTCTAAAGAGAAAATTTCATCTTTTCGCCGAGCCTCACCCGCCAAAAATTAACGAAGAACACGATTTATATTTTCCACGCTTCATAATGCGTTCAATTTTGTTCTATAGCTTGTTATCCATTTGAAGATTACGATCCGTTCATTTTTACGGAAAAACCACACATCTATTTTGCCGGTAATCAACCTGAATTTCAAACAAAGTTGAAAAAAGGAAAAGGTAAAAATTTATTATTTACAAAAACATATACAAGTTGATAAACATTGAGATAGGAACAGACACCCAAATTATTTTGTTTTATTTCAGGTTACGATGTGCGATTAATTTGCGTTCCATCATTCATTCAAAGTCAAACATTCGTAGTAGTGAATTTGAAGAATTTCGAATGTCAGGCCATCTCCTTCAATATTGATGAAATGATAGAGGTGGACAAAACATAGAAGATTGAGATCTAATTTTCATTCTAGCTTGAAGCTTTTAATTATGTCGAGAAAATATTATTATCTTTGTATGTTCATTTGAATAAAATGTTCTTTTCATGATTTCTTTTTCAAATTGTGGATAATTTCTCAAATTCTATTCATTATTCGGTCAGAGATCATTTGTCTTTTGCGTCTTCAGTATTAGGAGTATTGATTTCACCATGACCATTCGTGCGTTCAGTTTCAACATCTTTCTTCTCACACTGCCCATTTGTTAGATTGCTATCCTTCACGAGGTCCTCTGGATTTACTTTGTCGTGGATCTGAAAACACAAAACGTTAAATATTATTTCGATCTTTTGGATAAATTTTGTACTTCTGATTATATCACGTACAGCTGTTGACAAATTAATCCAATCTAGAGCAGAGACAATAGCGTCATTGTTTGAAGGCACACGATCTAAATTCCAATAGGTGATTTTCTTGAATGATTGTTGCACATTGTGCACTTGTGAATCGGATGCACTTGCTTCAGCCTTACGAATAACGTATCCACAATAGCCTTCCGGTAATTGTATATCAGATCCAATCAGAGGGCGACCACGGAAAGATGCAATTTTCACTGTAAATCAAATTTATGTATTAGCTTACGAAGAAAATGAATATGCTTGTAGCACGGATAGAACCGCAAGCTCACCTCCATCTGAATCAGCTCTCTCTTTAAAGTAGGAGGAAACTTTCGCTCGACCGTCGTAGTCAATTGAACAGGGGATGAACTGAACGTTGTTCTCCTCAGCAACCGAGTTCTCTAGAGCGATATGAGTTGTCATTGTACTTCCTACCGGCAATGAGAAAATAAACTCACTCAAGACTAGAAGAATTTCTTCAGGAGGCGAAACAGGAAAACTGCTCTACTTTCATACTCTGAGCTGAGAACCGAATATTCTATTACCTGCGCACAACAAAACTGACGATTGACGAGGAAAATATAATAATTTTACAATTTCGTCTAAATACGCGGTCATTTTCATTGTAGACAGTGCTGTTTACAATTTTCTTTGATAAAATCGAACCAATGAAAACAAAGAGTGTTATCAACATTCAAATCGTAGAGCGCGCTAAGTCCTTCCGTGGAACCGTGTGTGGAACTTTTACCTGTTGCCTATTCAAGAGGTGTGAAGGAGATAGCAGATTCAATTTTTCAAAGTAGAAACTAGGAACCGGTACTACCCTCTAAAGAATACAATTTACGTTGAATCAACGTTTCGGAATAAACGTGTTCCGTCTTCAGAATCAAGTGGACAAAAGCTGTTCAACCGCGACGATGCCGATTTTTACTGGAATCTTGATACCTACTTAATAATGTTGCGTCAGGGCAGTTCTTTTTAGGGTTCTTTTAACAAAATTTTTTGTCATGGACTTCGAGCTAAGGACTATCAGATGGGCTACGACCTAATTTTAAAAATTTGGTACAGAACTTCACAGCACCGCGCTTTGCATGAATCGAATGGGTTTTTCATATAAAACAAATCTCTAAAAACCTTTAGAACGCAAAAAATCTGGTTTGCTCCCCAAGAAATGCTTTGAACGGATGTTCTCTGCTGATACGCGGAGCGTGATTCAGCTTCTGCATACTAGCCAGCTATAAAAACTTTTCTCAATTTGCATCTCGATTCATCCATGGCCGTGATTCTTCGCACTTGAGCGTCACTAGCGTCCTTGTAGTGCACGAGAAATATAAGTATCGAAAAAGAAACAACGCTTCGAAAAACTATAAATAAAACAACCTATTTTCAATGAAACTGAAATTTTCTTGGGTACACTTGAAGAAAAATATTTCTTCTTTCTTAGGTACTCCTTGATTTGATTTACGGCATTATGTCATAGGCCTAGTAGGTACCTAATAATGACATTATTTGTTTATAAATTGTTTCGTCTTATTTACCGGTGCCTATTTATAAATATATTTTCTCGGTATTTATCAGTTATAGTTATGACTAGCTCTTCGAAAACGTTCGCAGCGGTTCTCAGCAAGGTGTCTTCTTTTTTTTTCTCTACCGAAAATTTGATGAATGTACGTTTATTTAATTTATGGAAATAATACCACAAAAAGACAAAAAGTACTAACTCAAAACGTCAGCAAAAATACTCAAGGCCAATAATTCTTCCAACTCCGAAAGTAAATTAAATCACTCCTAAAAATATGAAAACCGGCTGAGGTTCCAATATTGGTAAACGTTAAGAGATATTTTTATGAAGTTGAACTACCACGGTGATGATCTTTAAGTAGGTTAAATCTAAGAGGTCCTAAGATGGTTTCTTTGGACACATGAAATTCTTTAAATTCGTCAATTGTAATTCTTTTCAATTTTTCAACCATCTACTTGGCATATGAGGAGGGTCTATGCGCAGTCTGAAACGTATAGACTTTTTTTTTTTTCGAACACCATACTCGAATCGTTTGAATCGAAAATCATTAGATAACAAATCTTGAAGCTTATGTGCAGGCCTAAGCCAAAAAAATAATTGAAAACCTCTGAAATAAAAATTATAAAAATTAACTCGTCGTCAAAAATACAAAGTGTTTTTTTTCATGCCCCTTCCTCACTTGAATTTTCAACTGGATTTTAATATCGAAAAAGTGAAATAGGCCTACATCATATTTTATTATCTTGTTTTATTTTGAATTACTGAAGAGGTATACACATAAGAAACCCAAAGATACAAAATATATTGTCAAATAACTTCATTCTATGCCATTTCAATAAAACGCAGTATTATTGTTACAGAAATGTGTTATTGTCGTTGTAGCACCAGGGAAACTTTGTGAAATATAGGAAAGTATAATAATTTTCCCGTCAAAATTCAAGCTTTACGTACTATTTTTTTTCTCTCCTTTCTTTTCTCTTGTTGTGATTTATTAAAATTCATGCATCCAGTTCAATCCCAACTATTTGGAATTTCCTTATTTTGTCGCGTCAATTTTCCGATGACTCGACCAGCTGTTGCGACAGAACAATAATTTCATAGGCTATGAATAACATAGCCTTTCTCCAGAGGTCTTCCAGAATAACCGCGTAATTTTTGTGAAGAACTGTACGTCCCTAATTTACTTACTAATCATCAAAATGAAATTCTACGAGTTCGCAAATATTCATTCAAGAAAATAATACTTGATTTCGATTAAAAATTTGTTTGAAGTGATATTTGAAAATATTGATGATTCTCCGTCCTTCCATATAGCAAATTTCTAGATTTGTACTCGCATTTTAATTCTGAAAAATAACCTGTATTCAGATCCCCCGCAAATTTATTTCTTGAGATGGATAATTTTGATAAATGAGCAATTTTTCTATCAAATTGAAGAATTCACCTTTCCCCTAAATGTCATCATCGACTATCTCCCCCCCCCCCCTTCCAACCAATCGAAGTATCATTATTTTTCGCATGTATTTTCCTATAAACTGAACTGGTAACAAGTTCAACCAAAAATATGAATATAAGAAGGCATTACTCAGTCGTTGAAATTAAGTTAGTTGGGTCATTAGATCGCAAATCTAGTCAATACTTAAATTTGAAAACTTTTTAATGGACAAATTTTATGTTTCTTCCTTCTCAATAATATAAATGAGTAAAAAGACCATGTTAGAGGCTTTTTGAGAACAAGCGCAAGTAATATTTTAACCTAATGCGACTTTAGAACATGGTTACCTGAAGAAAAGCACCGAATCGTTTGATATAAAGCTGTACGTTCATTTTTTTTTTTTCTTTTGCTATTGTCTGGTTGGACCGGTGTTTGCATTTCTAGAAATACCGACATAATACCGAAAATACTCGAGAGATCTGCAAGAAACAGATCTGTTTCTATCGAGTGACCATCAATTTGCTACAAAGACTCAATAAGTAAAAAATATACTATACTATATTGTATCAATCATACATCTTAACATTGTCGGGAGACTCCTTTCTTCAGATTAAACATTCTGTATTCCGTACTATACACGCGTATAGGGTTATAAATCGTCATAATAATGTTCTTTGTACGTTGACTATTCTTCAGACCTATTTTTGTCTTCCACTTTTAATGCACGCTGAATTTCTAGGCGTGTCAAGAATCCTAATTTCTCAATTGTATGCAGTAATTGTAATTTGGCGCTGCCAATAAACTGATGTTTAATGAAGACCGAAAAACTACATTTACCATCTTCTATCGCATAGATAGGAACCCGAAGAATACCATAAACCTGTTAAGCAGACAAATTTTTGAAACAAGTTCTTCTCATGATTCCACAGTAGAACAAACTTAATCTCTACTCACTTCTTTGTGACCGTATTCAGGGCTGCTTACAGTTCTTTGTTCAATCTCACTAAAATCCTGTAAACTTATTTCCGCTGCAAAAAAATGTGACAAAAGACCAGTGGTTTTGAAAAAGTGAGAAATTATGTAATCAGAAGAATGGATATAAGGTGTTTCTCCATCACAGAGCATTTCTTCCTGCAATTCCCTGTTGACAGCGTGTTCAGGTGTTTCTCCAGGTTCCACAAAACCACCGGGGAATCCTAAGTAGCCATCGCCCCGAACCTGCATCTACAAAAATATAAACACTTCCAATAATTAGGGGACAAGTTCGAGGAATTATTTAATGTCATAGGCTTAAATCACTCCTCTGATGTACCATAACGATGGGTTTCTTATCTAAATCACTCCGGGTGTAAAGTAAACAGTGGCTGGTTTGTTTGGTAACAGTTGCCATCATCTCTGGCGTAATGTCCTCTCTACGTATCTCGGAAGGTTCGCAGATCAATTGCGAACTACAAAATAAATATAGATCAAAGATGATATTTTCTAATACAGCAACAGCATTGATAAACACAAAGAGATGAATTAAGAGACGATGGTCTCTTCATCAAACTTACCCTTTATTCATCGTCCAATGTACCTATAATTGAACCCTGTCATTAATTATTTTTCCCTTTTTAAATCCTCTCGGAAGACCAATTCCAAAGTCCAAAGCGTATTTCTGCATTGAAAAAATTACTATTATTTTTTTATCAATTAAATTACCCTCGTATAGAAGAAAAGTTAAACTTAAATTAAAACGTGAATATCGATAACCGTACATTTTCCTGTGTGAATTGAACCTGTTGAGACTAGCAAAAAAAACAAATCAGTGTAACATCATGTACGACGTGAAATTTGCAGTGTTACCTTTTAAAGCTTCGATGAAGCCATAAATTTCTATTCTTACTGCGAAGTGCGGAGTGCGGAAGATTTTTATAGTTCTGTTGTTTACTATTATTTTTTGCTCGTAATACAAGTACACACCTTTATCAATATTTTTTATGATGAATCCAGTATTTTAGAAAACGTAGACGTATGTTTTGCGGAGTGAATTTATTACAGTTTGTATTTGCAAATTTACGCATCCTTGTCAGTAGTTATTGATTATCGAAACGAAGAAACTTGAATATGTCATCGTTTTTCAATTCTTTGGGTAATCCATTTTCGACTCAAGTTGGTCAGAAAATAGGTAAATATACCTAGAATTATTCTCTCGTTTATCTAGAAAGTTCGTCGGCTCTTTCTGATTTATATTGTCGATGATTTCTAACTTCATCTGAATCTGTATCGACGAACCGAAAGGAAATACTATGCAATATGGAAGACTTGGTAATGCGGCGTAAATTCTCCTGGATACCCGTATCAATGACGCATTTGGTCTTTATCATGAGAATATTTACAAATAGTGTCTAGATCGTGCACCTAATCTACCCACGTATAATTACGTTCACAATTGTAGGCGATAAAGTGAAGGTAACGATATTATTTTGTTGTTGATTTCTAGAGGAAGCAACAGACTGCACTCAAGCGAGTGAAAATTGGGCCTTGATATTGGAAGTTTGTGATTTCATCAATGGGACGGAAGATGGACCGAAGGATGCGATCCGGGCGATCAGGAGACGTTTGCAACAAAATGTTGGAAAAAATTATAAAACTGTTCTCTACACGTTGACAGTTAGTATTCACATTATTGCGTAATATTGTGTAGGATGACTCTTTGGTCATGCGATTTGAAGTTGAGTTAAGCACTTGAAATGAGTGAGCGTATCTTGATGAAATTAAGAAATAGGAGGTTATTTTCTTCTCTTGTCATTCGAATTTATCTGATTTTCGTCAAGACGTCTAATTCTATGTCGAGTACCTGAACCCCATTGCCAGATTTTCTTCAGATAATTTCCCGACAGCGATATCATTTCGATAATATTTTGCACTGAATTTTGAGTGAGCGACTCGTAAACAGAATTTTATCGCAAGAGTCGTTCAAAAAGTGTCACTGTCGAGAATTGTCGAGTTGACGTAATATTTGTGTAAATAATTGGTCGATTATACTGTCTCATAATGGCTCTTATAATGCTTTGAAGCGTACCAGCTTTCTCGTCAGGCTGCTTCAGCACCTGGTGGATGCATTTTTAAGATACCGTACGAGTGAATCGTTTCAAACCTCATGTGTGTTAATTAGTAAGTGAGCGAACCGTCTCCGTGTGAATTATATGGAATTACGCTTTGACGCGTTCGTTCCTGTTTATGTGATACGATGCGTGTTCCCAATCGCGGAAAAAGAAAGTGAAATTCAAAATTAGGCGGAAGTTAATCTAAGGAATGAAAAATTAATACGGCCTCTTCCTCGGTATTGCGTCGTTCGTTTATGGATGGACATCTCGCCCCATACGAACGTACGTCATTTTTCTCTCGAGACGAGTGATCTTAGTCATCGATTATGTATGCGTGGCTGATTGCAGTTAACGAAGAATAGTTGGAAAATTTTCAATTCATAACAAAATATTTCATTCGCGTACTTATTTCTTCTAATGTTGCATTCTGCTTTTGCGTTCAGTTGCTGGAAGCTTGTGTCAAGAACTGCGATCGAAGATTCCACGTGTTGGTATGCAGTAAAGATTTTGTGCAGGAGTTGATCAAGCTGATAGGTAAATTTATTTTCATTCTTATTTGAATTACTTTCATAAATTTAGGAATTGTGGATTTTTTCTTTTCGTTTATTTAATACATTTTTATATAACAGCGCAAAACGTTCTTAAAGTAGGTCGTGTAAATCCAAAATCACTCATCCGATTTAATGTCACACTTCGTATTCTGCGATGTCTATTATATTTTTCGGTATAGCAAAATCAATCGTTCGAAGGGGAGACCCGAAATAAACATGAAAAGAATCTGTTGGTGTATTTATATGTATATATATTTTTTTCTGCTCGAATAGAAGACAAACGAGTTCAAGGCTAATGAAACCCTAATAACTAACATGAGCGTATCTTCACTCCTGTTAAATATGCTTACTTGTTGAGAGAGAGGGAAGAGCGCAGATCGCTGATGGAATAACAGCATACCTTTTTTCTATCAGAATATTAAGCGGAATAGTTCGCGTACCTAATATCGAATCGACCACAACCTGTCGAATAGTATCGATTTCACCGTCCGAGTACTAGCTGTTCCGCTCTCACATTTCATAAGATTTTACCATAACCCGTTGTAGTTTGCCACAATCCCCGCGCGTCAGCTTCATTGGGAAGTAAACAAGTCTATAATTTTTGAGAGTAAAACAGTTGGAAACCCTATGCGAAGAAATAACTATGCACCCAATCATAGTAGAAAAGAAGTACTCCTAATTCGTTTGAGTTGTATGTATTACAGAACCGAAGAACGATCCACCTGTTGTTGTTCAAGAGAAAATTTTGAGCTTAATTCAAAGCTGGGCGGACGCATTTCACAATCAGCCTGATATGTCTGCTGTCGTTCGAATGTATAACGATTTGAAAATGAAAGGTATTGAATTTCCGATGACCGATTTGGATTCGATGGCTCCTATTCATACACCGCGCAAGGTAAGTTCCGGAACGAAAAGCGACCAATACAACTGTCTGTCGCCGATATTAACGATATTGGTTCGTATTTCGAACAGACTACTACGGATGGAGATACCCCGCAATACATAAAAGTGCGACCTGTCGCTAGTGGAGATATGCAACCTAGCCGCCCGGACGTCGCGGATGTGAATACAGATCTGCGACTCTCTCCTGAACAGATGGCAAAATTGAGGAGTGAATTGGACATTGTGCAAGAAAATATGACCATATTAAACGAAATGCTGACAGAAATGGTTCCAGGACAAGAGCACCCGTCTGATCTCGAACTGCTTACGGTAAGACTACTTTTCAGTAATGTTGTGTTCAAAACAAGTTCTCCTAAGGCTCTAAGAAAGTTGCGATAACTTTCATTCTGCACTGAAAGTTTTTTTTTTTAATTTTCGTAAAATGTACAGTCAACATTCCTCAGAACTATCTGAATAAGTCGTATAAAATGAAGTTTTTCAAAACAGTGAATCGTTGAATAAAATAGAAGCTCGCTTGATAGAATTCCGTGAATCTTTCATTCTCTATCAAGTGAACATGGAAATCGAAGAGAGAGAAAATGATATCATTAGATGTTCTGATTATCAAGAAATTATGAAAAAAATAATAGCGTGTGTACTCGTATCATCAGTTTTCTCACCGTAGAATTTCATTTTCTTAGATATATCATTCCACTCATGACGCACTAAAAATGAAGGTTTTGAGAAAGCTTTTTGATTTCATGACGATGGTGATTTACGCACGTGTAGAATTGAAATCTAATCTCGGAATTCCAAAGTCGTATTTTTTTCTTCGTTGAAAAAAAATAAGCGTACGAGAGGAAAATGTTTTAATTTATTATTGAAGGATGAAAAAATTTCATATCATTCTTTAGGTCTCGAAAATTCGTTCAAATCGTCGGTAAATTGAAAACTTTCGTACACAACTACGAGAAATTTTGAGATAAAAAACACTAAGATGGAAATGACGCTTTTCAACGACTATTTTAACAGCTCGAGTCGGAAATATCCCTCTTCATAAATTTACATTTTGTTTTCCTTGTTTGTTTTCAGCAATTGTACAATACGTGTAAAGCCATGCAGAATCGTTTGGTTGAATTAATCAGTCAGTTAGCGAATGACGAAGTTACCGCCGAACTCTTACGTATTAACGATTTATTAAATAATTTATTTTTAAGGTAAGTTTCACGTTAGGAACAGAACTTAGTGAGTAGCTTGAATAAGGTATCTCGAGTAAACAAATTTTATATATGTTTTCGTAGGTATAGCAGATATGAGAAGAACCGTTCCGCAACAGCACAGTCGACCAGTACATCCGATCAAGCAGAATCGCTCATCGATTTAAGAACCGACGATGACCCTATCCAGACGGAAGCTTTAATTAAAGATTTTAAAACATTAAGTGAATACCCTTCCCTTTTATTTCTCATTTCTTGCATCGTTCTTCCTGCTTATGAAAAAAAATAACTATCACAGGTATGAAGAAACCGGATGTAACAAGACCTGCCGGAAAACCTGATCCGGAATTCGATATGTTCGCTCAGTCGAGAACCGCTTCGTACGAAAATTCGAAGAAGTCGTAAGTGCTACATCGATGCGGGAAAAGATGGATCGATAATGTACACAGAAAGGAAATTAAAATGCTTGTTTCTCATTCGCAGAGGCAGTACTTATGAAGACAATTTGAGATCAGATCAGTTGAAGAGCGGAATAGCATCAGTCGCTTTATCTCGTTCGCAACCGCCTTCTCTCGTGAGTAAACACTCTCTTGTATAAATCTCTCCATCTCTTCGTTTCCTTTTAAAATTGAGCTAGGTAGTCCATAGAATTCTTTGTCGCGTAATTCAGGTTATATTTTCTGATTTCAACGTTTGTTTTTTATTTTTGGATGACCGACATTTATCCAGGATCCTGATATTATCGGGGTAAGAAGAACGTAATACATTCATACAAAGTGACGCAATAAACAAACTGACCAATTAAATTACTTTCTTTTCCTCTTGCGTGTGTAACCAACATTAACGATGCACGTGCTTCTTTGACCAGCTTCGTACTAGATAATAGATTCTGTTTTCGTTTGATCGCTTGAGCTGCGATGTCTTCGTTCATACGCGTAATATAGACAAATATTATGCATGATCAAAAAGTTGATGTTGTATTCATTTCAAAGTTAACGATCTACATTGATATTCTTCATGACTACTCCATGAGGTAGTCCAGTTAAACCTTTTAAATTGACTCATAATCATTAATAGCCTGGCATAGAATAACTATTAACTGGCAGCACACAGGGGGCGTATCAATGCAGAGGACGCAAAAGCGCTTACACTATTTCCTTTCTCCCCTGTGGAGGTAGAATTGAAGCTTAATCTTCACGTATCAGATTTTTAGTTCAGCTCAAGAAACTGTTTCCATCGTTATTTCACCGTGATTGCGGACTATTTTTGTCTTGCGAGCGTAGATAATATCTTTATTGCTGAGAGATAAGAATTCTGTTTATTGATCTTCAGCTTAAGTACGTGCAATCTTATTTGCATGAACTTTGTTCGTTCTTTGCGCATAGGTTCACGGAAACGTTGTCGTAAATTTATTTCAGTGATACCGCAGCAAAGTTTGTAAAAGTATTATCTCGATTAAAAAGCTGATTACTATTAGATTTCTTTTCAAAAGATTCGCACAAGAAATAGGTGAACAAAAATGCGTATACCTTCGAATTCAAACATCATGATCAATATTGGTATAATTTAAGTTTAGGCGTGCGGTAACATGAATTATGAAAGAAGAAAAAAAAACTCTTGTGTTGCGATTCATGCTATGAACAATTTTCAAATTTTATTTTATATTCAGAAAAATAACAATGTTGACGGTTTTTCTTGGTCTTGCTACGTGAAGACTCGCGAAAATTTTGGAACCGAGACAGAGTCTTATCAAAAATTCGTTATTCTTCATAAACGAATAAAGTAGAAAGAAAAGGAGGGAATTATGAAAAATTATGTAAATTTGTCTATAGAAAGATTGTTTATTTATTCATTTATTTTTCTCTGTCAGAATCATTTTGGTTATTTTATTCTTGAATATATTTTTGTAAAATTATCTTTCACATTTTAAGTAAAAATACCGTACGGGACTCCGGGAAATATTTTATGAAGTCTTAGTACCATAATGTAGAAAAGGATTATCCTTCGGTCTTTTCAAATTTCCTATGTTTCCTATGCCGAATGTATAAATGAATGTATTTTTGGAATCAAAATGTTCATTACCCAATGTCCTGGGAAGGTGAGAGCTACATTATGATGCCAAAAGAAGTTACGAGTGAATCCAAGACGAAGTGCAGGAATACTGTTGCCATGGACTCTTACCTGGGTTCCTGATTAATAAGAGAGAAAAATGAGGCCAAAATGGATTGCATCCAGCGACTGGGCCTTTCTTGAGTGGGACGTGTAAAAAAAAATGATATTCAATTAATATTTTCAAACATCATCGTTTCGACGCAATCGTGAAGTAAATATTTTTCAGCTCGTTATTTAAAGGTAATTCATAATTATTAGTTATTAACGTTTTTTCTTATCATTTGTTGTTTTTAATTTATAGACTTGATATTTCTTATTGAATTCAAGATTTTCGAATGTCTTCATCTTTGCGTAGCGTTTGCCAAAAAATGATGAAACGGTTAGAACATTATTATAGTAGAGAAAATATCATTTTAATTGGGTCATTCGTGTTTCAAGTATCCGTTGTACTTGAATTGACTCATCTACGGAACAATGATAAGGAGGAGACTAGGCTAAAATGAATCTCATTCCCCAGATCGTTGTTTGAAGTCGTCGTAGATGTAATGGAGAGGTACACCCTCACCACCCTTTTCTGCTCTTCGACGTACTCCAGGGATTTGTAACCATTGGGTGAACAAAGTGGATGACACTACGAAGGTGCCGTCAGTGAACCAAATTTTGCTTGGGCACAATCCTTCGCAATTTTTGCATGTGCCAGAGACGAGGTATCTGTGCTTACGAGCTGCAGTTGCTGCTGCAGCATCCTCAGCGTCTTCATCTTCCTCTTCTTCTCTGGTTAGTCTTCGTCCTCTACATGGTCAGGTGCTCCAGAGTCGTATGCAAAGAAATTCTCCCCCTGGCGAGTCTTCTGGTAATTCTTGGGGATCCTCCAGCGAAATGGGGTTTGCCGGTAAGTCTTTACGTCTTTCTCGTCGTATTCGTTTTTGAAGACTCCGTGCGGGTCGTTGACTGAGCACCTCGCACGGCACTCCTTCCAATTCTATACGAAGCGTATTTGTTGGTTTCTCTGCTTTGACCAGAAATTGGTCGTTCGGGAATCGGCTTTAGGATACTTGACGTTCGAGATATTAAATGTTCGGAAAAGTAAACAATCGGGAACATGGATTTTTGGATATTTGGCTTCAGGAATTTGGGTGCGGGAAATTGGGCATTCAGGAGAAATGCTTTCGGGATAACGATTTCGGGCAATTGTACAGTAATCGGGCTATGCTTACTGCTACCAGATCCCAACACCTTGCGTCCCTCTAAAGTCTGAGAAGTCCCTTCAAGATAGCTTCCGGCATCACGAGCCTTTATGGGATAATCCATCTGATATATTTGACATGGTTCTAAAAAGAAGCTTTAAGTGTTTGAATATCGAATTCTGTATTTTTTTTGGCATGATTTCCAGCCGCTCTCTCGAGTGGCGTTGATGAAAAACGTCGAAATAATCGTAATCGATATTGATGAATATGAAGAAGTTACTGTATCAATATCCATTAATCCTTTGATATCACCTGCTGTAATAAGTTGAATTGGTGACATGATTATCTAGCTGTAAAACGACGATCAGCGAAGCAAGATTTAATTCAGACTATAGGGACCCTACAGAGTGAACAATTTTATGAGTTTTGGTCTCCTAATCGTTGTTTTACAGATTCGTCAATTCAACTTTGTGCTGGTTTGTTTCCTACTCCCATGGATAATTTGCGTGAGCGTGCTTATTTCGTTTTCTTGGAAACAGGTCATATGTGAATGATCAAAAATCCTAAACCGAACGTCAAACCACGGTGCAACTTCAAAAATTGTTATTTTCGTTTACAAAACTAGGGTGTAGGAGGAATATATTATCAGTGTTCGAATCTTGATCATGTCAGTTCATTTCATTTTAATGCTTCTCTTCAGTGCTTCTCGCTCCCTGCATGAGCAGAAAAATCTGTCGTAATATTATCTTTATCATTTTCGTGATTACTTTGTTATGTTTCAATAATTTCCTCCACCCGTGCAACTTTTACATAATTATGCTTCAAAGCACTAGAAATTTATTTAATAGAACTTCTTTTTGGTAAAACGTTCTCCAAATATGTTCTTTCATTTTCATTGTTACTTGCATCTGTTAAGTGGCTGTGATAGAATTGATGAAGCTAGTTATCATCATCATTCCTAATTTCGAGTGAAATTTTTTCGATTCTTACTATCTTAGGTTTCCTCTGTAATACTACTAAGGAAGTACCTATCTGCTGTAAACAGTTGAATTGACGTATCTGGAAAATTATGATTAGGAGAATAAGGCTTTTGGTATAGCCGAGTGAAGGCTGAAGGAAGTCCTATTCCACTGATGGTCGTCGTTTAGCAGATACGTCAATTCAACTTTGTACGTTACCTAACTACATGAGATAAGTATGCGCGAAAGAATAAGAATAGGACCGTCACCATCTTGATAATGTCGAAGGAGAAGCAATTTTAGTAGTTATCCTAAGAGAATTTCAAACATTCAACATTAAGTATAAGAACTTTAACAACAAAAACAAAGGAAAACTTACTTGATATTCTATTCATTCTTATCAATGTTTAATCCTTTTAATCAACCATAATTAAGGAACTATAAAGATGGGTATGCGCAAGTGATAAGAACGCGTCCGTCACTATAAGGCGCTAGTCACTATGCTGATAAAGTTGAAGGAGGAGCCGTTTCAAGAGGATTGAGGGATGTTGTGAGAAAAATTCAAATCACAAAATTGAATTTTGGTTGAATTTAGATAGATTATACCTATGATTAGAAACAAAAGAATAAGTGAGTTTCACTTCATTTTGGATTTATATTCTTGTATTTTGAGGTTTGATGATTTAAATTCTTTTGGGGTGTAACTGAAATTGCTCCTCCTGTGACTTTATCAGCATGGTGACGTAGGCGTTCTTATCACTTGCGCATTGAATTTCCCCCAAGACACTTCTGAAAATCGGAAAAATATTGTCAGTGTTACCTGTGATTAGAATCGAAAATCATTCGCTCCATTCTTTTCTGGATCAATGGCAAAATATACAAGTACATAGACTATTTAACCTCATAAATCTTTCATCTCAAAAAGTTGAAACTTGTTCTTGCGGATCATAATAAAACATTCCATGTATGACCTTTGAAATATGCATTTAAAAATGTTTCGATTTTCGAAGACTAGTGAGAATAAAAATTTTCCGTTTTGGGCATTCCTTTTGCTGATCGAGCGCAGAATACCCTTATCAGCTGATCGTTATTTCGAAGATTTTCACACAAAGACCCTTCCTGCTGATTGTTATTTTGCTGATACGTCAATATTCTACTTTGTCGGACAGTGCTGCTCCTTCGACTTTACCAACATGGCGATAATCCTCTTTTTATTTTTACACTTGCGCATCGCTAATCGCTATCTTATACAGTATTGTTCTTCAATGTTGTACACCAAACTCTGTCACTAAGGAAAAGGTTTGTTGTTCTTGCAAGAGGACAGCAATTCATGAAGCAGCTTCAACTAAGAGAAACGGTTCTTTGTATCCTGAGTTTGATTTTTGTTAGCAAACAAACATGGTACAATTTGTGGACAGCTTATCATGACTTCTAAGATTTCTTGATCAATAGCTCAAAAGCACTGAGAATTATCTGATGGATGATAGTGTCGAGCCGAAACGCCTTCATAATTAAGATCATGACGATCATGAACCACTGATTTTTGCTGAAAAAATTTCTGATTTGTGATCGTTTATCAATTTCATTGTTTATTCTTGCCACACGGTCAGTTCATATGATTGATGAAATCAAATTTGATCGTGATTCTAAAATATTACATAGAATTCAAAACATATTAAGTTGTCATGGGGTACGAAAATCAGTTTCTAGCGTACCTACATCATTTCTCTCTTGAATTTTCACTCGTTGATAGGAGGAGGAACGTAGGTAGCTCTGTTCATCTCTCATCTCTGAGATACATTTCCATTTGTTCCAGTGTGTCAGAATAGGTATCTCAAACTACTATTTCATTCTCCGTTTGATTCTCCATAAGTGGATTAGGTGGTCCTAATTGAAATTCTTAAATAAATAAAAACCTCATCGTAGGAAGACATGCATTTTTACTCTTTTCGTGACTCCCTAAGTACTGCTCGTATATATTAATTATAACGTGTTTTGTTCCATTGTACAGTTGATTAACCAATCTTTAATCTTCACATAGCACGTATAATTATTACGAAGAATCTCTGAAAATCGAATGAACAGATGTATTCGCTGCCTGGAGCACGCGAATGAAGTCTGTTATTAGGTTACAAAGTTGCTGCTGATGTGATGGATAGCGTTCTTTCTGTCTTTTTTATTTTGCACGCCCCGTCGCTCTCGTCAAGAGCGATCAGTTTTTCCTCGTACTATCCGCTTTTATTCCGAGACGTATGATTATTTTTAAAAAATTACAAGAGAGGATGGCGCGCAAAACAATCGAGTAGGCTTAGTAACCCGATGATTATTTAGTAGAAAGCTTTTAATTGTGGAGACGATTTCCTCTTTCTTACAGATGCACCGTGAGAGCGATTTCGATGAAATGGCCGCGTGGCTTCAAGAGGTTAGTTCCGCTGTATATAATGGTACTTATTTACCTATTCTTCTATGTATTCGATACAAGACTTATTTGTTATTGTCTTATAGCAGGGCGCGACTGAGCCGGATTCCTTAACCAGTAGCGAGTTTGATCGATTCTTAGCCGAAAGAGCTGCAGCCGCCGAAAATCTTCCGGGTGAATCCAGCGGTAGTAACGCGAACAGAACCGCACCTAGTCAGCGTAATAAATACACAAATAAGGACGCCTACGCTCTGTGAAATTAGCTTCGTTCGTTTATTCGTTTTTTTTTTTTCTTCTCTTTTTTTCCTGTCGTTATTTTCTTTTGATTTCGCGCTTCTGTATCGTTGAAAAATCGCGATTAAGTTGTTACATATATGTATAGGTTGTACACGAGTAATTTTAGCACGGATGACGAAACGACCAATTTGAAATAATGTAGAAAACTCATCAAAAAACTCGACATTTTTACCTTACCTATCGTTGAATCGACTTCGGTCGACTTCCGATTAAATTTTTTTTTTATTCTAGTCTGATTTTACGAGGAGGTGTCTATCTTTTGTATCAAAATACTTCTACCAAGGTGAACGAGAATGCTTCACCCGAATAAAATACGACGAGAAGAAAAACATTCCATTTTTATTATAGCGTAATTTTCTTGAAAGAATTTGGCACTTTTCGTCGTTGTATTTCTCCTCCCTAATTTAATTTTAAAATTCTAAACGAAATTTGATGATATCTAGATGGTATTCGATAGTTGTTTTGTATACCTACCGAAAAACACTAATTCTCGTAAATTATAATATTTTCCGTTGTACGAATTAATTTTTGCTCGTTCGACAACTGATGTTATAACTGTACTTTTCTTTGATTTCTGCATCTTTGATATCGAAAATTGTAGTATTACGGTTTTTTCGCATTATCATGTTGTGAATTTACCACTTGTACCTAATCATTTTAATACACGTCTTTTTTAATGTTTGTTCCGACAATGTCATGTATCATACACACCCAGATGCAGCACATCCTGCCCGAAGGCCGTGAACTTTCACTGGTTTATCGTCATCGTGACAATAGAGAAATCGAACAACAACCAGCTATTCTTAAAAGGCCACCTATCGATTCGACTATCTAGATAATGCTCGTTCTCTTAATAATGGTTTAATGTCGTACGCAATCCGCAGTACACGATTGAGGAATGTCTAATCTAACGTAGCTAAATCGAGGGAGTGAATTTATCCATTATTACACAGTGCCTCACTAACAAATGAGGCAACACTATCTTAAAATTGATAAGCACTCCCACGGCAATAAAATGAAGTTGTGTACGCAGCGAAAGCGTACGGTAAGCTTCCAAAGGACGTAAATTATCATTTTTCTTTTGTATGTTTTATAATTTATCACGAATTGGTACATGAGACATTTATACAGGCACTAAGCACTCGTCACGGGTCGAACTTTGAAGAAAAAAAGGCGCGGAATTCGTTAGATAGTAATATTATAAACCTTCGATCAATTGTGAAGTCGTTTGATTATGTAAATGAGCTGCAATTAACCAGGTCAAAATGACCATTTAGAATTCCTGTACCTACTCTGGAACACGCGCTTTAAGGCCTGTCTGAAACAATAAAAACCTACGAACTGTGCGATAGTGACGCTGCACGAAGCGTTCCACTCCGCGTAAGTTAAAAAGGTTGAATAATGTGAAACCAAAATCGTAAAACGTGTTTATCATTCCAGCTGACAGGTAGACTCTCGAGATACGGAACGGTTCTATAATTTCAGATATCGGTGATTTACGATCGTCGAACCGTTAAAAAAAATAAGTACGGATCGTGAATTATAACAACACGCAATATTCATCGAATAGGATAATACGATCAATTAGTGAATGACGAGGGCGCTATGAGAAGATGATTGTAGTAGGTACAAGCATAACTTTTGAATGACGAAAATTGAAAGTTATTGGTGTGAATGAGCCGTATTGTGGGCGTGTTGATAAGGATATGTCTGGAAAATACAGCGTGTAGTGCTATTCCGGCGCGAGGTAATCAACTTATTCGAAATAGAACTATAATCGAAATAGGTACTTGAAAATGCACCGTACCGTAATCATTTAGAGAGAATCGACGTGAAAAGTGTCAAGCCCCAGAGGCCAACGATCGATTAATGGGAAAGAACAGCTGCGGCTCACCCAGTCCGGTAAAACGTCGAATTAAAATCTCACGTTGAACAATAAATTGGAATTGAGCTATTTTGCGGCTTCCTAAGTCGGTATTTTCGATGGAATAACATTTTAGGAACTTACTTATTTTCAATCCTCTACATCCCTGACAGTCTTTTGGAGCCTACCTACCTACTTTAAATTTTCTCTTGAAAAGTCGGATATTGCACCCGTCACGGTTGAACTTTTTTTTTTAGTAAGTACTTATCAGTTTACTGGAGGTTTTGACTAACTGTGAAGCGGTAGGGTTAGGTAGAACTCGACGAGATTCGTGCGCATACATTGTCTGCATCTAAAATTGAAGGAAGTACCTCGATGTCACATTGCTATAGCGATAAGTTTTCTAGGGGTAAGTCAGTTGGAGAGACGTTGACGGCGTTTAATTTAAAATCGTTCTTGGTTTATAGATGTATCTCAACTGTTGTGGTGGGAGGAGAAGGCAATTGATCGAATCAGCCTGCAGAAAATTTCTTGTCACCCTTGGGCGGAGTGCTCGAGTAGACAAGGAGGAGAAAGAAATGAAAGGTTATTGGTAAAACTTGTCAGCGGAAGAGGGCGGTCAAATTATCAAGCTAGAAGAAGTCAATTGTCTAGACTAGCGTCGGGCGTTAGACTCCATCGCTCCTCCTCTTGATGGCTCCTAATATATCCAAGTTTAAATTCTAAAATAGCCGGCAAGGTTCCTATATCATCATCGTTAAAATTTTGCACTTACGCAGGGGCGAATTTCGAAATGGGAGACAGGGTTTAGCGAGAATATGATTCATCTCAAATATCTGCATGGGCTTCAGACCGTGGCTTTGGCTTCTCTTTGGGTGAAGATGGTCTCGTTATCTCCCGGAACGATTGCCGCTCACAAACTCCTCTTCTGTCTCTACTCTTTCAGCCAAAATCCTCAACTCTTATAAATTCTTGGGCTTACCTTTGATATTAATTTTTTTTTCAAGTCCTCGCATAAAATCGCTCAAGGTCAAATACCTGAATGCCTCCAATATTCTCAATGTGTATTTTACCCTCGATAGGGATATAACAAAAAATTTACAGGCTCTTGCTCAGGGAGCATGAGTTCCAGGAGACCCGCGACTCATGACGGAGGGTTCAAGATTTTCAGTTTACCTAGAATGTAGGCGTATAATTTATTCATGAAAAGGTTACAATAATTTATCTCTTCTCGCTTGTAAATACACGAATTTTTCTGAGTCTCATAGAAGGCTGTAGAAGAGCCCCGAAAGTCCCAGCATTACGCGTACGCGGAAAGGATTCCTGAGAGCAGAGCCGGATTTAGGTCTGATGTCGCCCTGTACAAAATTCTTTTTGCCGCCCCTCAAACAAGAAAATTTTTGCTCGCGATTTACCGTTTGAGGTGATAGAGGGGAAGGGGGGGAGAGGGTTTAACAAAAAAACCCGGTATTTTCAAATAATTGGAATAATGCCGGTTTTTTGAGCTTTGAAAGAACCGGTTGAACCGGGTTTCAACGGGAGCTTGAAAATTTTACATTTTTGCTTCCAGGAGCGCTAAAAACGTGGCTTCATAGCGGTTTTGGAGCGTAATAAACTCGTGTCTTATGGACTTGTGGTCGCGCTCTCGACTTTTTCACTTCAAGCAACAAGATTACAAAAAAGAAAATTAGAGGCCATTGCAGGTTTGCAATGGCAGCGGGGAACCTGCAACCTCCCGCGCTCGCGATCACGTTGGTGCAAAGTTGCCCCCTCAGAAAAATGGTTGGCTGGGCTTTTCTCTGTATACTGCATGCTAGGCCTGATAATGAAGGCTGGAAATTTAAATTTTTACAAGTCCCTAAAGTAGGTCAAAGTCATTGATGACGTCCCAAAGTATCCCGGCTGGAAATTAAAAGTTCCAACCCCCTAAAGTAGGTCAAGGTCAAGGTCATAGATGACGTCATGAAGCATCTCGGCTGAAAGTTGAAATGTTTTCGTCCCTAAACAGGGTTGCGATGTTTTAAACAAAATTTTTTAAACGTGTGTTTAAGACATGTTTAAAACAGCCAAAATTGGAAAATTTACATTGCCTTTTATGGGGATGTTTTAAACATATTTTTTGTTTTAAACATAGTTTTTAAAAAAAAACTGTTTTTTTTGCATCCCTGTCCCTAAACTAGGTCAAGGTCATTGATGACGTCATGAAGCGCCATACGTCACGTCACGCAGTTCACAGAAACTCGCGGATGCGGACACAGACGCAGACGTTTTCTGAGGGTGTAATCCCCTTAACAAAATGGATAGCGGGTTCTCCGCTAAAAGACAAAAAACGATTAAAACAAAAGAACGTTAAAAACAAAAGCCAAAAGTCAAAACGCGCAAGTTGCAGGCTAGCAGCCTTGCAGTTTTGACGCTCCGAGTCACTGACCGCCGCTCTCTATCCAATCAGCAAAATGGGTTCTCAGACATAGGAAAGCACCTATTTTGCTGATCGGTTCATCACGGACTAGGTCTGTTTACCAGTAACGGGTCAGACATTGTTGGGGTACCGGTTAACTGGTATTTCATCCAAATACTTGGTTAAATACTTGGTTAAATACTCGGTTAAATACTCGGTTGAATACTCGGTTAAATACTCGGTTAAATACTTGGTTATTCAGTCTAGGAAATTTACCGGTTATCCAGGTTTTTCAGCGAGCAAATAACCGGTGAAATCGGTAGTATGACCGGAGCTGTCCAACAATATTGGGGGGGGGGGAGGTGGCAAACATTGAGAAATATGAATTTCTCACCGTCATGAACTCTATCTTTCTTGACAATTAAATTTTTGTATGTTTAGGGCTCCTACCAAGTAAATTTTTTTTTTTTTGGCTAGTCGATTTTCTTTGTCACACCCTTCCTTTTCGTTCTTAATAATGGTAATAAAAGAACATTTAAATAGCAAAAAAATCATGCATGCATAATTGGTACGCTACCTTAAAAAATAAATAATCATAGTCAGTGGTCATGATGTCGACAAAAAAAAAAAATGAAAAAAATTGCCGCCCAAAAATCTGCCGCCCTGTGCAACTGCACACTCTGCACACCCGGTAAACCCTCCGCTGCCTGAGAGGACCCCCAGTAACTAAAAGGGATGGCGGATCTCCCGCAAAAAACTACTTCTCCAAGTATATGAAAGTCTCATCTGCTCTCAACTGGAATGCGGCTCTCCGATCCTTTTCTCACTTGGCTTTTCAATTACTGAACACTGTTCAATCAATAGCTTTCAAAATGTCTCTAATAGGGGTAATCCGTACCAGTCTTAATCTTAGCCTCTGCGCTGAACTAGCCGAACCTTCTCTGATCCATTTCCGTAACTGCCAACTTCCTCACGTCCTCATCAGCTTAATTTTCGGAACTCCTTAACCACACTGCTTTCTCCTCTCCTCACAATACCTTACTATATTTTTTTTTTAATTTCACCATACCCCGATTTGAAATTTGCGATTCCCCCCCGCCCCCCAAAAAAAACATTGACTGACCGCGAAAATTTTCGGAAAAACTTCATTGTGCGCGTGCACGTGTCTGTGTGTGTGCTTATGCGAATTTATACCTTGTGGGTAATTCAGGAATTTGCGAGCGCGCCACCCTCCTACACCTTGCTGTCGTGAGCTCTCCAAAGGCTATCGGCTTGAAATATTCTATGACAATGAAACTTCAGCCATAACATGGGTGCAGCCCATAGGACATCGTAGCCAACAATCTCACCGTGGAGTTACAACCTTAGGCCGAAAAACACCCAGTCTAACCTACCTTCAGCCACAGCGAAGAGATGCTTACGTTTCTAATATTGTGACTCCGGAACCCGGCTCATTCACAAAATCTTGAACCCCTCAGCGATACCACCGATGAAAGTTATTCTATCCAAGTCATATAGTGCGAGAGCTAGCTCGTCTCTTCCATAGCAGTCACGTTATAGCCTATTTCGAATCATATCCTTCAAGAGATAAGAAATTTCCTGAGGGTCAACTGATTTGTTCGCATTTTCTTTTCTATTTTGGAGCTGCCTCTCTATCTACAAAAAATATCCACGTATAGCCCGAACGTCACTTTAAATTACTATAATATATGTTCTTAAATCATGAGAATTGCTCAATTTGACTATTTTCTCGAACCATGCTAGGAACTAAATTTACGAGTCTCCTAATGAAAAGAAGATCCATTCATTTTATCAGAGAATTGCATATTAATTGACCGTATTATTTGACATTTCACACTTTCGTGAATAGTAAACACGAGTAAAACCCATTTTACGCTCGGTCAAACTGTGTACGTGGGCCCCGCGGACTGAAGAAAACACATAACGAGGGAGAGTGGACACGCAACAAAAACATTCACTATCACAAATCACAATTACAAAAATAGTTGTAGCTGGTGGTCCGATACCTTGCCACAAGAAATACAAAAAGGATATATACGAGTATAGTATGGATTTGTGTACATCCTACTGTAAGTAAAAACGAGTCAACCCACCTCCAAATGCTCGGTTAAGTAATTTTGTTAAATAACGTGCCATCCGTCAGACATTCACCACCACCGCCTGCAGTTTTATGCTAGGATTTTTTTTCTGTTTTAGTTTACTATATCTATCCGGCGAGCTTATATATGTGTGCGTGTTGATTGTTACACGCGACTTCATTTCGTGTGTTTCCTTTTTTGTTGTACTCGCTATTCGTATTTCCCTTTTTCAGGTCGTCTCGCACAATGGAATGTATTTATCTCGTGTAACCGCGCGGGTACTTGCACATGAACAGCTCACAGGAAATCGCATTGACAATCTCGGGGAGCTCACTACTTTTCCTCCTTCTAAATAGGCCTGAGCCAATAAAAGAAGTTAAGTATGGGTTTCATTTGTTCAATTGACTGTTTGTCGGCTTAGCCTGGAATTTTATCACTTTTCGTAACGATGTTCGAAATTTCAATTCCGAATCATTACATCGTTACATCATCACGCTCCACAGACTATATGAACACATTTTGTTCGAAAATCGGTTAATCATGATCACGAACAGAGCACAAATGGTCATGTGCGTTATATTTAGCCCTTAATGATGAAAAACATGGAGTGGTTGAAAGAATGGATGCGAGAGGGAGAAATAGAAAAAACGTCACGCTATAACGAGCAGACGACTATTTTCTGTGTCTTACATCATGTGTACGGAGGTAAGTATGTTTTCTCAGCTGATGAAAAGTGTCTGTTGAGTCGAATTTCGGTCGATGAAGATTCTAAACAGACATTGATGAAATTCAAATGCCAAAATCTGAATCTAAAGTTCTAATTTGGTAGACGCTCGAAGAATTTCTATGACTCTGGTGACACCACATGAGGAAACAACGACAGACAATTCGGAAGACTGGAAGATATGAGACACTCGAACTCTTGTGTACAGTCGCGAGCGCGTAGTAAAGTTTCCTTCCATGCCTTCAGAGCACAGGACTGTTTCAAATCTTGAATAGAGATTTAAAGAATTGAGAAGAAAATATAAAAGATATTCCATTGAAGACTCACTCTATTGCCCTCTTATGAGGATTTTTGCCACTGAATTTGCAATCAAAGTGAATGCGGATTTTACAGCTATTTCTGTCTCTTTTACCATGCTCTTTGTACTTCTGATCTCAAGTACGCATATTAGATGACGGGGAATGTCGGATAAAAGCAGGTGCGTTTCGAGAGGAAATTATTGAGGGAGTGAAAACAATATTTTGCCGAGTGCGCTCAAGAGAACTGGTGAAGTTTGAATGTCAACATTTGCCGACTGACCCAAAGCTTGGGGGCTGTCACACTCCCCTACCCCCCTATCAGAGCGCCCCTGGATAAAAGACTTGTCACGCGAATCAATTTGAACTTTTGGCCCAGAACCGACTCTCTTTCTCTCATTCCTTCAAGACCCAGCGCATGAATTTTCTGTGCGTGCTTTCCTCTCAATCAGATAACAGATTCCGGAGCATGATGTGGTCGACTGAATACCGGTAGCTAAAATGACTCTTTTCCCAATAAAACTTCTGACCTTCCAACTACCCCTGCATACGATTTCAAAAATCACCTATGAACTCTAATCTCCACTTTCGAGCGTCGTGGAATACCACGCGTGGAAATTTAAAGACACAGCACTCACCTCATCTTCTCCTATCTTTAATCAAAAATTAATATCCACCGTCTGTCGTTCCTCCGGAAATTATAACTTCGACAACCTTCCAGAATCTGATATGAGGGGAGGGTGGTTGGAGACTTGTTGAACTCCTGCGAGAAATTTAGACCTTCAAGAAATAAAGAATGCGACACTCTAAGACGTCTTTTCACGCCTACTTCTCTTGACAAATAGAGCTACAAAATGCGAGACTTACTTTCTTAACAAGGAATTAATTCTGTGGCGAGTGCAGGACGTATTATCTGGAACTAATGGCCACCCTCCGTTCATCTCAAAATTTTCTTTTTTTACCTTCCACTCAATTTTTTTTTCTTCTTTGATCTTGGAGTGGGTAGGAATTTTTAATCTTTGAGCCAAGGGCATCGAATAAACGATAGCTATCATGTCGAACATGAACGAAAAATTCAGAGAACGTATTTTATGGGACGAATTGATTTCGATATTGAGAATTGAATTTAAAATCAGTCACGAGAGTGTGAATACTTCTGAGCCCCTTTCTGTCTTATCGGTAAAGCTTGATTCTCGAAATTATTCCAAGACTAACTCTTCTGATGGTTTAAATTCTTTCAAGTCTCGCATCCCAATATACAGCTCGATGATCGGAATTTCTCCAAGTCCCACGTCCAAATGGGGAAGGTTTTCTTAGATTCCTTACTTAATTAGTGTACTGTGTAGGTCAATTTTGCCGAACAGCGGATGGCAGGACGAGGAAATTTCTCGAAAGACCTTCCCGCAGGATAGATTTCCTGTCAATTCCACACCTCAATGGCGAAATGGTTCTGCATCCACGTGAGAAGTCCCAGACGGCAAGGAGTGTGCAGTCGCACAGGGAGGCAGATTTTTGGGGCGGCAAATTTTTCATTTTTTTTTTGTCGACATCGAGACGTCTGACTTTATGATTATTTATCTTTTTAAGGTAGCGTACCAACTATGCATGCATGATTTTTTTGCTATTTATATGTTCTTTCATTATCATTAAAGAGAATGAAAAAGAAGGGTGTGGCAAAGAAAATCGACTAGCCAAAAAGAAAAGAAAGAAAAAAATTACTTTGTAAGAGCCCTAAAAATACAAAAATTCAATTGTCAACAAAAAAAAGTTCATTACTGTGACAAATTCCGAGTGTTGGGCAGCTGCGGTCATGTCACCAGTTATTTGCTTGCTGAAAAACATGGATAACCGGTAAATTTCCTAGACAGAATAACCAAGTACAGTCTTTAACCGAGTATTTGGATGAAATACCGGTTAACCGGTGCCCCAACAATGTCTGACCCCTCACTGGAAAACAGACCTGGTCTGTGATGAACCGATCAGCAAAATAGGTGTTTCTTTGCCGATTTGATAGAGAGCGGCGGTCAGTGACCCGGAGCGTCGAAACTGCAAGGCTGCTAGCCTGTGACTTTTGGCGTTTGTTTTCAACGTTCTTTTGTTTTAATCGTTTTTTGTCTTTTAGCGGAGAACCCGCTATCCATTTTGTTAGGGGGACGGGGATTACATCCTCAGAAAACTTCCGCGTTTGTGTCCGCGTCCGCAAGTTTCTGTGAACTGCGTGACGTGACGTGACGTAAGGCGCTTTATGACGTCATCAATGACATTGACCCACTTTAGGGACGAAATAATTTCAACTTTCAGCCAGGATGCTTCATGACGTCATCAATGACCTTGACCTACTTTTTATATCAGGCCTAGCATGCAGTATACTGAGGAGAGGCCAGCTAACTCTTTTACTGAGGTGGAATTTTTGCGCCAACGTGATTGCGAGCGCGGGAGGTTGCGGGTTTCTCGCTGCCATTGCAAATCTGCAATGGCCTCTAATTTTGTTTCTTTGTAATCTTGTTGCTTGAAGTGAAAAAGTCGAGAGCACGACTAGGGATACGGAACGGTCCGATATTTTGGAGCAATAACCGTGAGCGATTGAAAAACTCCGGGGGAGCGAAAAAAAGGAGTGATATATATTTTACATAACGCTCCGAAGGAGCGATTGCTGGAGTGATATAAAAAATTCGTTCAACCAAAAACCGGAACGAAAACCGAAAAATTTCATTCGGTTTTCACTCCACTTTTTCACCCAATTTCAACGATTATTGAATAAATATGTTTCATTTTTTCTGAATTCTGAAAAAGCTTGTTCTTTTTTTTTTCTTTTTTTTTCCTCCAATGAGGAAATGACTATGTCAAAAGTTCCTGACGGCCTCTCAGTCGGTTTGTCAATCCGAGTAACTCGGTAAGTGAATACTTGCCCTGCATCTGCAATACCTTGCAGAAAATGGAAGAGGAGCAATAACCGGAACGAAAACCGAAAACCGATTGAAATGTTTTTCGTTCCGAGGAGGGAAACCGCGGAGCGAAATAATTTTGAATCGGTCATAAGGAGCGGAACGATTGAGTGAAATAATTTCCTGACGAGGACCGATAACCGAAAACCAAAAAAATTTTTTCGTTCCGTATCCCTAAGCTCGACCACAAGACACAAGTTTATTACGCTTCAGAGCCGCTATGAAGCCACGCTTTTAGCGCTCCTGGTGGCAAAAATGTAAAATTTTCAAGCTTCCGTTAAAATCCGGTTTAACCAGTTCTTTTGAAACTCAAAAAACCGGTGTACCGGTTTTATCAATTATTCCAATCATTTGAAAATACCGGGTTTTCTGGCCAACACCCCGGGCCCCCGCTCGTCAAGTCGAACGGTAAATCGCGAGCAAAGCGAGCAAAAGTGTTTTTGTTTGAGGGGCGGCAAAAAAAATTTTGTACCGGGCGGCAGCAGACCTAAATCCGGCTCTGGTCCTAGGTTCAAATTCCGCTGGTAAAGAGCAGTTGTGTATTTTTGATTTTTTGCTCATTTCGTACTTCTTCTTTACTCTTCATAATTATATAAAAAGTTGAAATTTCAGTAATTTTAAAAAATCAAGGGTCCTTTAAAGACTGAAAAAAGTAGGAAACCTATCTCAAAGCATTCATTTTGAAAGGTGGTAAGTCAGAGGAATTCATGCATTAGTTCATGCACTCATAATTTTTTCGTGCCTGGAACAGAGTGAATAGTTTTAAATCGTGTTATTGCCGCGTCGTGTCCGCCTGAATCTGTCACCTTGAACAGTTATTGTTTTGCAGCTTTGGTCATTGGAGGGCTGCGAAGTAAATCAACTTGATGAGTACAATAGTTTGTGGGTGTTGCTGCATTTTCTAGTAATCGTGTTCGATGATATGAACTAAAATTTTTAATTAATGTATCTAACTAGACCGATTTACAGAGGGGAGAGAAGGAAAAATATATCTGTTTTCGAAGGAACAAGAACGTAGGAAAAGAATACGAGAGTTTACACTGGAGAATCGTCCACGCGTCAAGTTAACATGAAAGAAAAAAATGTACATGACAATCGGAAAACTCTAGCGAAGAATAAAAGGTAAATAAGGGTTGCGCTCTCCGGAATGTAGCACAGACCTATCTCTGTCTGCATTCTAGGCACGTACAGAACTTCTGGGCATTACAATTCGTTTATGAACTAGATCGTTTCGTGATCCGATGTATAAGTTAGCGTAAAACTTGATTCGACTTCATGGGGCTTACCGTTGGTCTATCATTTTACCCACGCTCAACCTGAAAGATAAGCCTTTGACACGATCTAATCGTACATAATGAGTTGCGGTGCCCCACGCACGTGCGTTTCATCCAATACCGCCATCAATTAAAGCACGCACTGTATTTGTATAATGAATTGCGTCGCGAGTCGTATTAACATATTCAATATGCATGAAATCCTCGCAATTTCTTCGGATGATTCGATTGAAAAGCAGTAGCATACGAGTGTAACGTATCGTAACGTAAATTCTCAACCCTTTTTTCCCTGTTTTTTTGTAACCGCGTACCCATTATGACAAAGGCTACCAAGTGATTTTTGAAAGAACGAATGAATGAATGAATGTACGAAGAGGGTTACGACCTCGTATTTTCGTAATAATATAATTTATGAATGAATAACGCCGATTATTAAGAGAATGATGATCGACGTAGAACGATGGAACGTATAGCCGTTATTATGCAGTATTTTTGCTGCGTAAGCCGTTATCAACGTTAGGGGTCAATTTTCGTGACAGCGCTATCTAGCGTAAGGAGCAAGAGCTAGTTGGAACACTACCACCACCGAGGCAATATACCAGACGTGAGCACGAAACGGTACACGAACACAAACGAAAGGTTGCGAGAGTTTACTCACAACTACTACGATATCATCGGTAGTAGTTTACCATCGCGGATTCAAGCTGTTAGAACATGTCCGATCGGTGATTACCTCTTTCTTTTTTTTCCTCCGTAGTAGTTAGTTTTGAGTTTTCATTTGGTGTCGACTCGTGCTGCCGTACTCTGGTGTACTTCGTATTGTGCGTTTGCGACTTGCGAACGTCGAGTTTCTTCAGTGTTTCCGCTCATTACGAGTAATAGATTTCGGCTCTTCGCCGACGCACAAGTGTTGAATATTCGTAAGGCGCGAGTGTGTATATTGAAATAATCCGTTCGAAAACAAAAGTTCGTTCCCTTATCCGTCTACGTTTCGATCACGGTGCGTTGCTCACATTTTCCGGATGGCGTATTCGCCTTTTATCGTACGATGATGGTATTAATTAATCGAACGCGATTTCGCGTTTAATCGAGTGAAGATGGGTGCGAAACAAAGTGTCGCGAATGGTTTAGTATGATGTAGATATACCGGAATCGATTGTTCTCTATTCGTCTACGATTTGCAATATGAATATTTTGTTAATTTTATTCGTGATTTTCGCGGGCTCGCGAGCCGCGAATCTTAACGAAGTACCGGGAGGAGGTATTTCGAAGATCAGCGGTCATCCTATCATCGCTCACGTCACCTCGAGCGAGCAGACCACTCTGCTGAAGTGTCCTAAATCGTGCACATGTACCTCATTAACGGTGGATTGCTCGAATCGCGGCTTGACTGCCGTTCCTGCGGACATACCAGTCAATGCGAGAAGACTGTAAGTTTTGTTGTGCAATATTTTTTGTTAATACGTAGATGTGATTTACGAAGAGCGCCTGAAATGTGAGACTCGATAGAATTCCAGATGGAGATTGATTCTATACGAGCTACAGGGTTCAAGGAAATAGTAATACCTATCAGGCGATGTTGGAGTATGCTGGTGTTGAGCAATTTTTCTGCCTGCAAGAGTCGACCGAAATAATTATGATACTCATTATTGTTTGTTGGAATTCCTCGCGAACGTTGTTGATTACGACAGCCCCCCGACGCTTCGTACTGAAAATTACCCAACTTGTCATACATCCCTACTCGTCGACTCTAGGCGGGTTTTTTCGTTGAATTAGCTCCACCTAATTTCGACTCCCAATCGACCAAAAGTAATTCAAATTCTATTCAAAATTAACCTCTAATTTTGTTCCATGAACTCATCCTTAGAGTCAAAATTGAGTCAACCTCTGGCATCATCTGAAAGTACCTTATAATCGACGTCAAAATTGCGTAGATTTTAGGTGGAGAATCGTAAAAGGATTCGGAAGGGCATTGGTCTGATATTATTGATCGGTACAAAGAAAAAAAGGTGAATGCCCATTTTTTTCAGTGGTGCAAAAATCCAATTATCCCGATTGTTCCTCTTCGATATTCATCCTTCTCCCCCCTTACCCTCCGGCCTCCAATTGTGACTGCCCTAGAGCCAGGGCCAATTGGTCACACGGAGCCTGATGGAAGATTGAAATAACTCAAGTCCCAAAGCTAGGTTTGGACAAAGTCATCAGTGGATTGAACTGGGTAACTCATTCTTCAGCCTAATTTATGGCTGAAGCTCAATGTATGCTAATAACGATTGTAACACACATCAGAAATTTCAAAGGCTTGATTCAGAAGAAGTTTTTAATTTGCATGTAATATACACAAAAATGAACAAAGAATTTTTGAATCCTCTGTCTCAGTATTTCCGTCTTCTGAATTTCCCAAAGTGTCTGGTTCAGTCAGATTCTCCTCTGCATTTTTTGACAGAGCCGGATTTAGGTCTGCTGCCACCCTGTGCAAAATTCTTTTTGCCGCCTTTCAAACAAAACAATTTTTGCTTGCAATTTACCGTCCAAGGTGATGGGGAAAGGGGGGGGGGGGAGGGGGAGGATTGGGCAAAAAAACGGTATTTTCAAATAATTGAAATAATTAATGAAACTGGTAGACCGTTTTTTTTTTAGCTTTGAAAGAACCGGTTAAACCAGATTTTAACCGGAACTCAAAAATATTACATTTTTGCCACCAGGAGCGCTAAAAGGGTGGCTTCATAGCTGTCCCAGAGCGTAATAAACCGGCTTTGGAGCGTAATAAACTTGTGTCTTGTGGACTTGTGGTCGTGCACTTGACTTTTTCACTTCAAGCAACAAGATTAAAAAAAAGAAAGATAAAAAACGATTAAAACAGAGCAACGTTAAAAACAAACGCCAAAATTCAAAACACAAAAGTTGCAGCCCAGCAGCCTTGCAGTTTCGACGCTCCAAGACACTGACCGTCGCTCTCTATCAAATCAGCAAAATAGGTTCTTAGGCCTTTCCTGGATCTCTAAAATTTTTGGGGATCTAGGAAAGGCCAAAGAGGTAGTCAAATTTGTAAGCCCCCCCCCCCAATGAGCTCAATGATCACCACCTGACAGAGTGCTCCTGATCTATATTGACTGCTCTGATTACGTTCCTGAGGTGTCCACACTGGGTTTCAATGAAGATGATGGGAGCAAACTGAATTGCGACTTCTTCTCTCCTGCAAGTTTTGTACATGCCACTCTGATAGATCTAGAGTGAGTGAAGGGAACCTCAATCGAGTCAATTAAACACAATCACTGATCACACAACAGTGCTTCAGCTTCTTTGTTTTAACAGGGAACCTGTTTTATCAGGGGGTTTTCCAAGAAAAAGTGTCCAGCGTCCAGTGTCCAGCGTCCGGGGCAACTTCCTTACCTAACTATGACCTTGAGAATGACCTTGGGACTTGGAAAATTTTTGACCTCCCTCTTTTCATCCCCTTTACCTCCCCCCCAAGACCCCTCCTATTTAATCATATACTAGTATAAAGCTACTGTGCTTCAAGGAGGGGTCCTAGCTTTTACTAGAGATAATACAAATTGCTAGGTATATCAATATTTTCCATTTATACAGCCATAATTACCTATGACCTTGGGACTTGAAAAATTTTTGAGTTCCCCCTCCTATCATCTATAACTCAAAGATTCCAGTTATACTAGTATATAGCTAGTATAATAAAGGAGGATTTTTAGCTTATATTAAAGATAATACAGATTGCTAGGCATTTACTTGTATAAAGTTACTATACTACAAGGAGGGGTCCCAGTTATACTGAAGATAATAGAAATTGCTAGGCATATTCCAGTTATACTATAATAAAAGGAGAACTTCTAGCTTATATTAAAGATAATACAGATTGCTAGGCATATATTTGTATAAAGCTACTGTACTACAAGGAGGGGTCCCAGCTATACTGAAGATAATAGAAATTGCTAGGCATATTCTAGTTAGGTGGTATACTAGTATGAAGCTAGTATAATAAAGGAGAACTTCTAGCTTACCTATATCAAAGATAATACAGATTGCTAGGCATACACGTGTACGCACTGTTACCATCAAATACAAGCGAGACTGTGCTTGTCGACGTCAAGTGTGTGTGTGTGTGAGAGTGTGTGTGTGTGTGTGTGTAGACCAGCCTCTGTTGACGATTTTACCTATTCCTCTATTTGCATTGTTTGGCGCGCGTTGTGATGTTTTCACCTCCTTTCTACTGGTTCATTGGAGGTATTATTTCTACTGTTGCCTTCCTTTTGTAGCTCTTTATTGCATTTGCTCTTGCATCTCCATCTTACCGTCTAGTTGAAACTTTTTAAATCTATGATAACTTGCTAATTGCATTGTACTTTTTTGGGGCTAAGGCCTTTGGCCTAATAATGCCAACCTTTTTCTCTTGTGCGCATGCACTTGATCGCTGTGACTTAGAACTCTGATGAATTTTCATTTGTCGACGCAATGAGTTTTCTTCCTTTGCCGTATAATTAAGTTTGCAAATGATTCTCTTTTGATTGAAGTTTCAAACTCTATGTGCTGCGTGAAATGTCGCAGTTTTTAATAGTGTCGCCATGATGTGTTAAAAACTCTCGCTGGGAGCCATCTCCCCAAACCGTGCCCATTCTGTCCAAGATGCATTGATCATCTTATGTCATGGAGACCCCAACCATCAAGGGGCTCCTTACATTCGCCATATCCTGCCCGTGGACCATCATTGCAAAAGTGATTAAAGAGGGGTCCCAGCTATACTTTCAAATTACAAATTACAAACAACACTTCTCCGCAAGAAGTATAGAGGAAGTATATCAAATGGCACATAGATTCATTGGACTAAAACACAATACAAACCGACCAGTACCCCTTGCACATGATTTTGAGACAGAAAATCATATTTGATTGGTCCAGATAAATCGATAAAATAAAATTATTTTTCTACAGTGAAACTCATAAAGCAGATTCCCTGCATCCCCTCATTTAACTTCGTTAAAGAACCCGTGAATTTTTTTCTTTCATTCCTTTTTTATTTTGTTTCCATCTTGGTTTTGTATTTTGACTTTTCTTCTCCATTTCTTGTAGTGTAATTATTTCAGCTGAAAAATTGCCGCCCTGTGCATCGGCTTAGGTCGGCTCAATGGTAAATCCGGCACTGTTTTTTGACAGCACGTCGTCTTCGGAGTCGTCTGTAGCCTTTGCGATACAACATGTTTTGAACGATGTCACTTGGTAGTTTGGACCATGATGCCGAAGCTTTCTCTAAATTACCCACAGCTGCTTTTCGGTACCGTTTTCTTCTTGTCGAGTTTTGTTGAGAAAACGACCGCTTCTTTAACAAAATATTGGAAAAAAGGAAAATTCATCTCAGTATTCATTTAGATTAGAATGGTTGCGGGACGTCAAATTTTTCTAAAATGCTCTCCTCTCCCCCTCCTATTGGATTAGGTCGTAAGGCTACGCGTGAAATGACGTCATCAGAAAGCTGAATTTCACCAACTCAGCCCTGAGGCTAGTATCCAAATCCATGCTAGGTGAGAAAGTTCTGAAATAATCCAAATCGTGACGTCACGCCTACCCTGTGACGTCATAAAAGGACTGGATAAACAAACTGATCCCTTGGCCTAGTATAGCCTGTAATGTTATTTATTAGACCAGGAAAGTCAAATAACTCGTCTTTCCTACCCGTCTCCATGAAGGATAAAAGTTCAGGGCTCGAAATTTTTCTTAGTCCCCTCAAATAGATTAGGTGCCATGATGACGTCATCAGCGGCACAGAGTGCCCACTTGGTCATTTTTGTGAACGTATGTCACTTTTTGTCACTTTCATGATTTTCAGTTTACCTGAAAAGTGTAATAATGTAAATGATCCGCTAAATCAATTCTCTCTCTTTCTCTGTTCTTGATTTTTCCCCAATCCTTCTCCACAAAAGTCTTTTCTTGAGTCAAGGTCATCCGCATATTCCGAGATGTACCCCCAATAAAAGTATTCGCGGATTTTCCGCCGAAAAAGAGAGGTAAATTCCTTCGTTTATTTTGTTACCGATATCCCGAATCTTAAATTGTCCTCACCTTCAATTTTCTTCTCTTTTCTTTTATAGAACAGGTGTTTACTCGGTCCAAAATCTGAAAGTGACTCTGATGGTTCACAACAGCTATTCTACCGGTAAAAGTTCCTTTTACCGGAATTTCATCTTCTACTATCTTAAATCGTCTTCTTCGAAAACAGTTTTTGCAAATTGTCTTTTCGAGTTTTCTCCTCTCTTCCTCTTCCTGACCTACTGACACATTTTTGGAACATCTCAGATCAAGACCTTGTTTGTCCGTTTCCGCTAGACTAGCCGTCCTTTAACCTTGCATCACAAATTTCAAATCTCCTTGTGTAAAATAGCTCAGTCCTCGGAAATTTATCTGAAATTCTTTCCTTCTTCTCCATATACGCAAATTGTATTTTTCAGAAAACTGGAAGAATCAGAGGATTTTAACTAAACGAGGGGAAAAGAGAGGAATTCAGAAGAATTTCCTGGTTTATACTTGTTAAGCAATACAAATAAGGAAAAAAAGTCAGGAAAATTTGACGTAGATTTTTGGATTTCAAGCTTTAATAGCTCACAGATGTTGATACTTGAACAAATCAATATCATTGTGGATTCTAATAAATGTGTTTTGTTTTCTATTGTAGAAATTTTCGAAAGATTTCAATGTATAAGACTTGAAAAATACAAAGTATATTGGCGGCTAGTTTTGTAGTGATTAGTTCTTAGTATTCTGGGCCTATAACCTCTTCGGGTTTTCATAAACTAGAACTTTGAAACGGCGACATTTACCAAAATTCTCAAAGGCGGCCTCAGACCATGTGAGGAAAATCGATTACATAGAAGATGTATCGTCACTGATAACGACAGCTCCCCATCTAGTAAAACGTCACCAAATTTTCGACGTTTCCTAATGTAAACAACAATCTTGATTTATTTTCGAACTTTGTTCATTAGCCAATTGTTTGGAATGATTGATAAGTCCACAAATCGTTTTTGTCGAGCTCATTTGTTAAATTTATCATGGACATCGCAGAATGCATGGAACAAAGTTCAACCTATATATTCCATAACTTCCAAGGCTTTTGAATCCGCAATCAAATTTTTCGGGTGCATGATATATTTTTTCAAACACGATGTTTAATTGTGTAAAAAATCAACGATAAGAATCGCATACACGATGTTTAGTTTCATATGCGAGGGAGTTTACGGTCATAGTAAAACCGTTTACGGTGTTATTAGGTGAAGTGTGCGATAATTTTGCCGAAATGTTGAGAGGACTACTGATACGGCGTGGTATACACGGTGGTCCGGATTATATCTCGAATCCTCAATGTACATTATTGTGAAGGGATGAAAATAAACAGAGAAACACTACCTGAATGCTGATGACTACAATGATGAACGGTTTACACACTACCACGTATTAACCCTCTCGCGTACAACTTTGAACTTTCGCACGTGTATTGCAAACGTTGAAAATGAAATTAAAATAGGTATATGTACGTCTATTCGACACAGAATTTGGTACGAATTCGTACTCGGGTAAATTTCAAACGAATTTTCAGAAGGGTTTCGTCGAGTGAATATAAATTAGCAGCCTCGAAAGCGAGCTTTCGAAGGCGTGCGAATGTAGAGTGCGTCGTCTCTTCTCGCTGTGTGATGAATTCCCAGGACTGGCAAAAGTACTTGAGAGACTCCGGCAAAATTGTGCGTTTTAGTATTAAAATATTGCAATGATGAAAATTTCTGGCGGGAGCTGGTGATGATCGTGATCTAACAAATTCAATTAAAGAGAACGGTCTTCAACACCTGATCGATTATTGAAACTCATATTGAGTGGAAAAAGGTGTAAGTAGAGCGTTTAAAATTGAAAAAGTCTTTTCAAGTGTACAATTCTACTTTAATAGTTGCTTTTACAAAAGTACTTTCGGGTGTCATCCCATCATCAGTTGTGTCGCAACTGAAGAAAAGGCCTTAAACAAGAGTTTTTATAGCACTGTGATCTTATTGGCTGTAACAATGCTGTGCTATGATTGGTTCACTCAGAGACTTATTCTTACACTATTTAGACAAAGCGTTCTTATTGGCTAAAACATGCTGCTTAGTGCTTAGTGATTGGTTCTCATTCTAAAGCTAAATACGGTGTTCCTAATGGTTAACTGGTTTCCTGCCATCTTATTGGTCAACTCTGTTCTTCTTCTCTCGTCCAATCACCAGGCCGAATAATTTTTCGTTGTCGAATGTGACTACATTGTCCAAGAGGAAGGCTTTCTTCCTCTTGGCTTTTGCAATATCCATTTGCTCCCAGAGTTTTCTTCTTTTCAAGCGATTCTCTACACGTATGATTTCAAATATCCCATCTGCATTGTGGTGTTCCTCATTACAGTGTTTGCCAAACAGTGATTTGCCATCTTCTTTCTCCTCTGACTTTTCGTGCTCCTTCTTCCTGATCTCAAACTTTCTCCCAGTCTCACCAATGTATATGCCCTCGCACTGGTCACAACTGAGCTTGTAAACTCCACTCAAGCTCCCCTCGTCATTGGCTTCCGTCTGGTCTTTGCTAATTCTTTTCACCATGGGTAAGTTATTCTGGATACCCACATTTACTTCATAGCCATTGAACGCCTTTATCACTTTATTTGTATACTTTCCTATGTATGGTATTGATCCGGAGTACTTTCTCACCGTGCTCTCACGGGTTCCCTTTTTATTTTCTATTTTCCTAAAGATTGCCTCCACCACACCACTACGGTAGCCATTGGTTTTTGCGATCTGCTTTACTACCTCTATTTCTCTCCTCTTCTCTTCATTGTTCTTTAGTACAGAAATAGCTCGATGGCAGTAGTTCCGAATTGCCGCTAGCTTGTGTTTAGGGTGGTGGTAGGAGTCATTTGGGATGATGGTGTCCGTGTGCGTTGGCTTCCTGTAGATTTTGTACTCTATCCTATAACTATCCAGTGTGAGTGTGAGGTCCAAATAGTTGATGGTCTCATTGCCTTTTTCCACTGTGAATTTGATGCTGTCATTCATCGCATTCATTTCCAAAAGCTACAAGTCCACCTGTCTGTTAGTGCCTGTCCACACAATCAGTATATCATCTACATATCTGGGCCAGTGCTTTATTAAGTTTCTGAACTTGCTGCCCTTCAATATCTTGTTTTCCATGTCGTTCATGAATATATCTGCCAGGATTGGTGACAACGGTGATCCCATCGCAAGTCCCCTCTCCTGGTTGTAGAATTTGTTATTGAAGCGGCAGTAGTTCTGGCTCAAGATCTCTTCCACTATATTGGCGTACTTTAGTCCATCAGGATTCCCATGATATTTATTCTTTTTGAGCAAAGTGAGAAGTTCCTCCTTCGGTATGGTTCCAAACATGTTAGTCACATCAAAGGATATCAGCTTGTCGTTACTCTTGATTTCCAACTTGTCCAGTTGCTCCATCAGTTCTCCGTTGTTTCTGATGCTCTTTCTCGTAGCAAACTGGTAGTTTTCTTTCAAGAATGTGGCTACAATCTTTGCTATCTTGTAGCAGGGTGATTGGATGCTGTTGACCAGGGGTCTCCTTGGACGGTTTGCTTTGTGGAGTTTTACAAGCCTCTTGAGTCTTGGTGCTACCGGGTTCATTTCAAGCGTCCTGCCATTATCAGATACATTGTTCCGTTTCAACACAGCTTTCAGGTCCTCTTGGTATTTCTGTGTTGGGTCCTTTGTCACCTCTTTGTATCCATTGGCTGCAATGTACGACTCCACTTTTTGGGTGTAGTCGTCCTTATCTATCAACACTACCGTGCTGCCTTTGTCCGCCTTCGTCAAAATCAGGTTGTTCTGTCGGATCTTCTTTTGGAGATCTGTGACCTTCCTCTGCATTACTTGCGTTTTGACATCGGTTCGGCACAGATTCTCTTTAATGTCCAACAGTACTTTCCCAATTCTGGTTCGAGCTTCTTGCCTCACATCGTATTTCATGGTTTGGATTACTTGTTCGCAGCTAATGGCCATACTTTCAAGCTGGCGCTGGTTCAGCCTTTCTGGTTTCACGTATTTAATGCCTTTGTCCAGCAGTCTTTTTTCTTCCACCGTGAAAGTAACGCTTGAAAGGTTCTCGGTTCTGGGAGCAAATTTGTGCGTAGCTGTTTCGGTCTCTCTTTCTTTTCCTTCTATCTTCCGGGTCAATTCAGCAAGCTTCTTCTTAATCTGTTTTGTTTGGGCATCCACTCGTTTATCCGCGTAACCTTCTCCTTTTTTGTCATCTCCTCTTCTAGCAACAATATCGATGACTAAAAGAAAATTCTCGCTATAAGATTTAGTTTTACAGTAATTATTTGGTTGCTTTTCTCCAAAACAAATTCTCGGACTATCTACAGAAAAATCTGACGTAGATACCTTTTTGCTGAACGAGGGTTTTCTATTAAGGGACTTCTATCCGACTTCAGTAATTCTCTCCAATAAAACTCATAATACAAATTCATTCTACCTTCAAAATTCTCCAGCACGTATTTTCAAGTCCGCTTTTATGAGAGTTTTGAAATATGGGCATGCCATGGTTGATGACCGCAGGCGAAAACATATGAGACAGTAACGAGGATCTCTGGAAGATTACGAACAATGAGCAAACTTTTGAACTCTTGACTTACACTTACGCGATGGCACCTCTCCTTAACGAGCATTTTTCAATAATGCCCCGTTCGCCTGTAGTCGCAAATAAATATTATGCAAAATTTCGATCCTTGAGAACCTAATATAACCACAATGACTGAACTATGAAAAACTACGTCTGCGAGCGCAACAATAAGTTACCGCACACCGATGTCCATTGTGTTGCAAATGAGCCAATAACTTTTTCTTTTAAGCATTTAAACTTTCTCATGCTGAGCCAGAACCGTAATGTTTGTATTTTATTACGCGCCTCGCTGACCCGCTGCAAGAAGATCGTATCACACCGCCGATACCGTCAAATAAGTTTACGATTTAAAATTGATTTTAGCTAACCATCTCGGAGATCTCTATTTAAGGCATTTCAGCAGCACTGTAAACACAATCGACGGTCGTCTTTTGTATCTTACTCGGTCCAGTCTTATCTGCTTAACGAGTAGTTGGTGCTTCTGTAGAGTAGCACGCAATGGCAGCTTGCGCTTATCTGATCTGAGAAATGGTCATCGTTCATAATAATAATAATGCATAGACTCTCTGTACGCATCCGAGTTCTCGGTTCGTCTCGAGTATACTCCACGAGGTCAGCGAACAGATACGGTACATAAACGGTCGAGGGATTATCGTTTTTTTACGTAAATAAAAATTTATTATACTCTTTTCTCTCTTTATTTAAGCTAAAATCTCTGTGACGAAAGACGAAGGGGAAAACGTGTGATTCTGTACAGCGAAGTATACTATACCTATAAGCCCGTTTACTAAGTACGTATTCACGTCCTATATCTTGTGTTTTAATATCTTTTTAAAAGTACACCGGAGAGCGAAACTTGCGTCAATGAAGCTTTTATTAAGAAAACGTTCATTTTACGTATGCGTTCGAAGCAACGGTTGAAATTTTAATACCAAGCATCCGGATTTGGTTCCATTCCCAGCTGTCAGTTTTCATTATGGTATATCCATTTGGTTTATTAAGCGCTAAACTCTGTGCTGTTTGACTCCTTGCTTCATTCAAAAAAATAATTTTTAAATTAATTTGACAATAGGATCCTCCGTTGAATTACAACTCCAGCCAGTTTTGTATAAGCTAGTGCATTTGAATACGAATGTTACTCATCTTTTTTTCTTCTTTACTCCTTTCTTTCGAGAAGAACTGCGGCCTGATTTATGGCGTTAATTTATTGATTCATTACGTGCAGAGTTAATGACTGCTCGTTGGTCTTGACATTTATACGGCACCAGGTCTATACAGAGATTTCCACGGGGTTATATTACGGACAATAATTCAAGCAGACACGTACATAAAACTTTTCTATCGACGTGCGGAATGCCTGCGCACTTGAGTCCAGTTTGATCGATATCGAGTTTCAAGACACCGCATCATCAATCCGTCATTAGGCAGACTGTTTGAAGTACCGGTCAACAAATTTCAACTTGATTCGATGCAAACGAGATGGAATTAATGATCACCGTGTATGCTATATTATTTCCTCGTTGATTTCTCGTACGTGCGCGATACTCTCTCTGGAAGTTTTATTTTCATGGGAAAAATAATACGTATGCGAGTCCGTGAAAAGGAATTAATCTGCGAGGACTGGTAACTTCTATCCTTGAGAAACTAGCCTGGAATTTATTCTTGACTGATGGGTCGAATTTCGTCATCCCTTATTAAAGACATGGAATAAAGGAAAACTTGACCGGTCACACGCTAAAAATGTTGTAATACTTTGTAGTTATCAATTCTAAGAAATTAAAGTCGAAAAAGGCTTCGGAAAGAGACCACATGCGTACGAGCAACATTTAGAATTCTTGAAAGGATAAACAAGACAAATCATGACCCCTACTGTTTCAAATATAATTATCGAAAACATCCTGCCAGTCATACTTGAATGACGTAAATCTTATACCTGACTAATCTAGCGAGATTAGGCCTCTTTAAGGAGGAAGGTAGTAATCGCTCCTTCATGCTGAGGAACCCTACATGAGAATGGCGATTAGATTTCATGGACTATGTGTGAGTTCGTTGACGACGGTTCTGCGAAATATCAATTTTCTATTACAAAAAGGTAATCACGAATAGTTGGTTGTGTCGCATTGTGGAATAAGTGCGGGTTGCTCATGCATTAATTTTGTTTCCTCCAGCACAGGTATCGACCCAGTGCATTGTTGGAAGAATCTCCTCGACGAAGAATGTTAGAAAATGAAAATATTTTAACCACAGGATAGATCCGTGAAGAAGAGTATCTGGTTAGAAAGGAACGGCAACATTGCATTAATTCCTCCTGAAGATCAATATATCGGCAAAGAAACCAGAATGAGGATGTGCAACACAATCATGAAGCTCCGAAGTATGTTCAGAGGGGAAATTCTGTTACTTGCCGATATTTCCTTCCTATTTTTTGCCCAACAAAATCAGAGCGATCAGCCCTATTCTGCTCGTAAGTCCTAGGAGCAATCAGCTTTTGATGATTCATTCGAGACGCGAGTTGAAGCAATGAGAGCGAAATATTATGGCTGAGGATATTGCGTCCTAAATCAGTAACCAAACGATAATTTTATTAAAAGACAAAGGTGGTAGGGGATTCTGACAAATTTTTGATTATGGCTGTAGCCAGGGCCGTGCCTATTGCCGGGACTCCAAGTCTCCGGAGCGCCAAAAACGTACCGAAAATGGGAGTTATAGGTTTATATTTATAATTTAATGTTTAATTGATGGTTCACAGCACCTAAATTTCATAAGATATGCATAAATTAAGGTTCAGTGGGTTCTTTTGAAGGTTTCTGTCTTTAGGGGTGATCAAGTTTTGCACAGGGCGCCAGAATAGCTTGGTACGCCCTTGGCTGTAGTTCTCTTAAGGAGATGAGATTCTGTTGACTTCCGAGCTTCATGAGAGAATAGTAGATTGTGATCTTGAATGAGACAGGAGATCCAACCTTCGTGGTTTGGGTATGTAGAATCATGAGTATTCGAGTCAGAGAGGTCTCAGACCTAATTCAAGAACTCATACAACTTTGAATTCCAAGTTGTGTATAAGAAAAATGTGGTTCCAAAGGGACAGAGCCTCAACCCTGGTTTGAAGATTTGAAAACAAGATTGATGACAGAGCCAACTCGATAGAGAGTATGTTTTATGTTTTCTAGTTCAGAACCTCATTTGTATTTTCAGACCACGCCTGTTTTGTGAATGAATCATGGCGTAGCTTGTAAATTTTTCTTACAAAGGTGTACGCCCCGTTCTTGGACTAGTATAGGCGTGGCGTTCTGTGAAAGACGCTATCTAGCTCAGGAGATAGATACCAACATTGGTGACGTCATAACCATCCATGATGGCGGCTTGTGACTTCATAACGTCATCAACTTGGTCTCTCTCTTTTCCTGACTCTCTCCTATTTTCGGGGTCACTTACTCCGCACGTAAGCCTCCCAACAATCTCCATTATGCTGGGCCTAATGGCAATACTGCTCGAGTCTCCCTTATACTTGGCCTCCGGGTCATATGATGACGTCATACTTGCAGATTTCGGAATTGGAGTACTACTCCTTAGTCTCTATTATACTGGGCTACACAGTGCACTAAACTCTAGGCTTACTGTCAGCCTTCATTAAACCAGACCTAGCATGAGCCTAACATCCAGCAGTAGAAAAGCCTACTCGTAGATTACACTCGCTAACGCCAAAGTTGGAGGGGGTCTTGAGATAGTTTATTGTTGAAGAAGAGAGAGGATACAGTATACAGGATTACTACGGGTGAAGAGAGCAACTTGCGGATGTGGTGTGAACAGTGCTGCCAGATGATAGTTTCAAAAATAGCCGAGTCAAGGTTATCATAGGAAAAGAGTTTTAGATGGAAGAGGCGTGGCCTGCAATTTTGAACCGAATAAGAATCCGTTCTTCACTTCGCCAGTTCCTCATGGAGGATGACTAAGGTAAGGGAGTCCATTTGATGCGGAGAAGTGAACTCATGAGCCTGATATAGAAAGGGAAACCACTTTAAATATTCATGCGTGAGGGGGCCTTAAAACGATCTAGGGTGAAGAGTTGAAAAAATTTGAGTGAATAAAACTTCAAATAAATTCCACTATCTTGTGGTAGGTGTGTGCGATACAAGTTTCTTGCACGCGAAAACCAACTCAATTAATTCACCGTACGTCGATACCTTGCTTGTCACGAGTATTTTTGTTTCACCTTTCAAACAGGAATGAATGGTAATTGAAGACTTTGTGCGTACGTTCGCAAATACCAAATTTTTTGTGAGCTAATATTATGCAAACTCTTATATCGTGCACGTTCGCCAAATCCGAACGATTGTTGCGAATCGCTAGTCGTATATTGTAACAGGAGAAGGTGTCAATTTACGAACGTAACCAGGAAACAAACAAAAATTAGCGACGATAAGATAAAGGTACTGCGGCGCACTCTTTAAGAGCGGCTATAGGAAAAGGAGTTTTTCAAGTGGGTTTAATGATTTCTTTGAATTCGTACGCAGTAACATCTATTAATATTATTATTATTTAAACCATGCGAAGCTTATCTGAAAATTCTTGTTTATTAACGTAATTCATGTCAGAGCTTAGAAGTTCTTCGCGAATATACATATAATAATGAAGGTTGTGCCGTAATTTATGAGACTGCGGATGGTGTGGCAGAAAAGAGGAACCGCGGAACTTTATTCTTTAGACTTGAAGATGATCTCAGAATTTTCAGGGAAAAATGATTTTGACATAAACGATATCATCTAGATTTAGTATTCCTTTCTTTGCAAAGTAATACGATGAAATTGTCGTCGATATTTTAGAATTACCTCATATTTTTATTCATTGTTTCAAACCAGACACATGTGCAAAACATCGCAGAAAATAACAGTCTGAAGTCAAAGTTTCCTAATATCTTTTTCTCGTAATAAAACTATCAGAATCATTCGCAACAGATGGAGTGATGGACAGTCTCACCCTATCCGAGTGATGCAAGGAATCAAGCTTCCATGAGGTTTTCCCTCAATCTACCCGTAACTTCACCATCCAGAATTGTAAGTCTTCAAACTGAGTCAAACAAACAGAAAAACCAGGTCAGGTGAGGATCCACAAGGAGTGCAATCCCGCCTTCTCAAATTCTGTTCCAACTTTACCACCTGCTAGCCTTTCACGAGCATCAGGTATGTTCACGAGAATTTGGAGATAGAACCTGCATCATAATTAGGAATCCATTGAGAGCAGGGCTCAGAGCTGGAAACTCCCTCCGCCTATTCAGCTCTGATTCACAACTTTTTCAAGTCTTCAAGTTTATATAGTCAAGTGGCGTCGCAGCAATACTCGCCGATATACAAGTGTGCACCGAATAATAATACGAATGAAGATAACATTCCAAAAGCAATCATCTAACCTGCATTCTCATGAGATTTTCGACTTTTTTTAGCGAAATCTGGTTGACTTGTTGAGATTAGAATACCTCAGCTATGGTGTTGCAGCGATACTCGCAGATATTGAGGAGTACAACAACTACAACAGATCAGAAAAGGCCCAGGGGCAGTTACCTGGCCTGCTTTTCAGGGGAACTCGACTCCCATTGCAATCGCTCAGATTGGAGGGTATTTGTCGCTATTGCGTTGCAACGATATATGCACATGTCTGACTACAATAGTTTAGAATGAGTAGATCTGCGACCATTTTCCAATGCAACATTGGCCTTATCCTTCTCATTCATACATATGCAACACACCAACTAACAGACATCCAGTTCTCAAGCAACAGAGAAGACCCGAATTTCAAAAAGTTCCCAAATTATGATATTTGACAACATTGATAGCTTATCCCTCTCCGTAAAGTACTTCGAACAATCAAAATCAACACAGCTCATTCATCATCCGATCACGCCGGTCCTGTAGTACGAGTAATATGAGCTTGTGCCAAGATTCGGAATCATAAAAATCCCACGGTATCTCTCAATCAATATACATTATTAGAATGCTTCGAACGAGATGATCGGTAACGTAAAAGAATAATCCTCGCTCGCGGCCACAGTCATAAATTAAAATCGAATCCTTAGCGAATTAAATCGCGTACCGGCAATTACTGACAGGGACAATTTATGCGAAGTTAATTACTGTTAATTTCTCTAGCAAGTAATCGTTTTCGTACGTCGACCGGAAAATTTCTTCATCTCGTCGCGATCACGTACCGCATTCGAGTTTGACTACATTATTCCAGACGTGTTATCACTGGTGCACTATTGCTCGCAGCGATACGAGTCATTTTGGGATACAGTTAATTATTTTCGTCGCGATTTTCAGGCGAAAAAAAGAGTCTTTCTTTTTAATTATTCGATCGCGTATACACGCCTCCCGAAGCGTATTTAAAAGCATTAATTTATGGTCTACTCTATCGCGGGCGCTACATCAAAATTAAGAAGCGTAAACGGTTAAAACGGTAGCGGGAGGACGACCACGTCCCCGCGAGCTCTTTCAAAATCAAAAATCCTTCCGGCATTTCCGTTTTTCGCGGATATTGGCGCGCGCGAAAATCCACGACAGACGCTGAATACAGTTTATTAAAGAATCCTTCCCTCAAGAAAGAAATTATCGTACGCCGCGTGGTGTTGAAAAAATAGACCACCTGATGCCGACAGCCCTACCGATAGATCAACAGTTAAGATTACAAGATTATAGCGCGCGAAAAGTGAGCCAAACAAGATTAAGGATTGGCGCGCGTTTTAATTGATTTTTTTTTCTTTCTCGCCGCTGTATATAAAATGATTTGAAAACAAGGAAAAATAAAAGGGTTAGAGTCCGGCTTTTGCAACTTTTATTGAATACCGCAACGTCTACCTACAGCAGCGAAGCGCTAAAACGTCACGTGGTAACGGAATCTAAAACACTTTTTTTTTTCCACGGTTGACGAAATGCTGAAACGATTATAATGAAAGAGATACGGCGGCGAACATCGATTCCCTCGTGGTTTTCTCTTTTGTATTATGTAGCTGCAATAATTTCTATTCGCAGTCACCCTTCTTTGTATGGAAGAATTTACCATTCCGGAACTCGATTGTTAAAAGTTCAGTCTTCTTCTGCGCATCATAAAAGTTCTCGTTTCCTATCCTCTATACGTATATCGAGAGGGTCCACAATCGCAATTCGAGCTGAATAAAAGAGCGCGTCGAGTGGTTTTCGAGTCGACTATTTCACGAGTCTCGTCTGACCAACAGCGATATAAGTCAAAATACAGTCGTCGTTAAGCGTTTTCAGCTTTAGGGAAACGTTCGTGGCCCCACTGGCGCTATCAGAGTAAAAGGGTGCACCTTATTACTCGTGAAAAATTCGTATTTCGAAGGTGGTCTACAAAAATCAACTGAAAACATTTGAATCATTTTGAGAGACGAGGCTCGATAGATATTGAGTATATATAAAATATATTCAAGTCAGAATTCGTTCCAAGATTACAGGATTGAAGACTTCAGAAGAAATATACTCTATTTCGACAATCGTCATATTGTTCCTCTCTTGGTTATTTTTCTAAAAAACTTTTCGATACTCTGGACTTATTGAACTCCCATCGAAAATTATCATAGAGTTTATTTTCTACCTCACTTTTCCAACACAGAAAATTTAAAAAAGCTTTCAATTCAATTACAAGAAGAATATGAATATGATGAAAGAAAAAGAAATTTCGAGCCTGAAAATCAAGTCAGATGGATACAAGAAACGCGTAGAACAGAAAACTGTCCGATTGACCTTGTTTTTATCTAGTCAACCTGAGAAGGCAGAATCTTCCGTTCTCATAAAGGGAGGAATCTATCAAGACCTTGTCACTTAGAACCTGCATGCGCGGAATACGAATTCAGAGAATACAAGAACAGCCATAAACTTCTATCAGGAACTTGATACGAGTTTCATCATCCTGGAGTTTTCAAATGGAACCAATAGTCGAAAAATTCAAAGAAGACGAAATGATTCATTGATCATGTGACGTCTACTACCCTGCTATTGTTTCCAGAGGAAAACTTTGACATGCTTCATGTCTTTCCTGAATCCTAGCCACTAATCCCAAAATTTGCGAGTTCACACAACGCCGGCGAGTTGCAAAGGGAGACGTGACACGGAATCCATTCTACGAGTATGCAAAATACCTATATGCCCAAAGGTAGATCGAATACAAAATTTGGAATTGATTTGCCATATTTATGACGCTTAGATAATGCGAGTGCCTGTGAGATTTTTTCTCTTTCTCTATTCTGAATACTCTCCAAAAGTCAGTATCAGTAGTTTACAAATAGAGAAAAATTGACGGCTTGCGATCTCGTCTGTTTCCTATGGACTGCTGTAAATTACTTGTTCCTTTTTTCTAAGTACAACCTCCTTAACTTCCTCTCTTTGTGTTGCTTGAAACAGTTTTCTGGGCTCCTTATGCTCTCTCCATTCTCTACACTTCAAAGGATATTTTCAAAATCCCGCGTAGGTATATCACATGCTTATCTCGACCTTGTAATTTACATTCTGATTTTTGCCTGTCTTTTCTTTCTGAGAATTTTGAGCCACGTCATTTCCTATGAGCGGCTCTCTTCCAGACGTTTTCTTGTTTACAATTACTCCCATTCTCTTTTAGAGTGAATCGCCCCTTTCCTGAGTTTGAGAACTTCTTAAGCAAGCTGGAAGAAAGTCTTTCCAGACGGCGAAGTGACAAATTCACTGTGGCAGGCGATTTCAATGCCTGGTTGGCGGAATGGCGTTCCGGCCGGACTGACATCCGTGGGTATGCCTTGAGGGAGTGGATTGCCCACAATCGACTGGAAACGGTCAACGTGGGCAACACTCCTACCCGAGTGCATCAAGAATACGGGTCCATCATTGATGTCACCTTTGCCTCAGAGAGCCTAGTTCGAAGAATGGAGGGGTGGGCGGTACTGGATAAGGTGCTTTCTGGGAGCGACCATCGGTACATCAACTTTTCCATCCACCGGGAAGTCGAGGTCGCTGCTCCACAAAAGCTGGTAAGAAAATGGGCGGTCAAGAAGCTGAATAGCGACCACCTGAAAGCTGCCTACCTTGCCCTTACATGGGATCAAGGACAAGAGCAAGAAGGGAATGCAGAGGTGGCAGCCGAGAGGATGATCAGGACTGTCACCAAAGCATGCGACGCAGCCATGCCCAGGCAAGGTCTACCAAAGAAGAGGAGAACCGTTTATTGGTAGACCAACAAGATTGCTGAGCTAAGAAAAGAGTGTAACCGCCAGCGCCGGATATACCAGCGTAGTAGAGGCCGCGAAGAGGCGCGGGCGGTTGCATTTGAATACCAGCCGGCTCGTAAGAGGTTGAAGAGAGCTATAAAAGACAGCAAGAGTGCTGCTTGGAAAGAGCTTTGCGAGATGGCGGAGGAAGATCCGTTTGGCAAGCCTTACAAGTTAGTGCTGAAGAAGTTGAAGGGCCTCTCAGCCATGAGCTGAATGGAGCCGGATGTTGTGGGACAAATCATTGATGGTCTGTTCCCACAGCAGCCACTGCCAATGGTAACGCTACCAATAGTAGAAGAGGATGGCATATCCATCCTAAGTATCGAGGAGGTCGATGCAGCAGTCAATAGATTGCGGGGTAAGTATTGCCAGATGAGATCCCGAATCCAATCTGAAGCGCCATACACTCAGTTGACCTGGCACTGCTTGTTGATACATTCAATGCGGCAGTTGTTGGGGGACTGTTCCGTGTGCGATGGAAAAAAGCCAGGCTAGCGCTGATTGATAAGAAGGATAAACCACCTGGCCTGCCATCCTCTTATCGTCCACTTTGCCTGTTCGATAATGTGGGCAAACTCTTGGAGAGAGTGATAGCCAATCGTCTTGAGAGCTTTCTGAAGGAGAAAGATATAATCTCAAGTAGCCAGTACGGTTTTCAAACTGGACGCTGTACGTCAGATTCTGGGATCAGGCTGAAGAGGATAGCCGAGTCAGCAATTGCTACGCGTCAGTTTTGCGCAGCCGTCAGCCTCGACATAAGAAATGCGTTCAATTCGATTCCTTGGGAGAGGATCTTAGTAGCCCTCGAGGACGCAGAAGTGCCCGCATACCTGCTCAGGATGATCAGCAGCTATCTTAGCTGTCGAGAAATCTAAGCAGAGACGTCTGTTGGTACAATGAAACGCCCTGTTACTTGTGGGGTGCCGCAGGGGTCGGTCCTCGGGCCGCTGTTGTAGTGCGTCGCATTTAACGGGATTTTCAAGGTGAGGCTGCCGCCGGGTGTTAAGCTTATCTGCTATGCGGATGACACATCGGTGGTATGAACCGCCGGAACGATTGTAGCGGTGGAGAGCAGGATAAACCGGGCCTTAAAGGTAGTGACGCGTTTGATCGAGTCGGCCAGACTTGAACTTGCCGTGGATAAGACGGAGGCCATATTATTCACGACCCGTCGAAAGTTCAAGTCACCCACCTTTCGCCTGCAAGGTGTGGAAATCGCGACCAAGAAGACGATGAAATATCTGGGCATCTGGTTTGACTCGAAGCTGAGCTTTAGGCACCATTTCCTGATGACAGCGGAAAAGACGGGTAGGGTAGTTGGATACTTGTCCCGCCTGCTGAGGAACCTGGGAGGGCCGAAGGAGGCAAGAAGAAGGATCATGATGAGCACCGCCATGTCGGTCCTCCTATATGGTGCCCCAGTATGGGCCGACTGTTTGAAGATACCATACCGACGTAGAGAAATGGTTAAAATCCAACGAAGAGCTGCGCTGAGGTGTGTTAGTGCGTACCGCACTGTCTCGACGGAGGCTCTTTGCGTATTAACACGTTCGCCGCCACTTGAGCTCCTTGCTGAGGAGAGAGCGGTGGTGTTTAAAGCAAAGAAGACAACGACGACCAACCAAGAAGCTTTACGGGTCAAGCAAGAGGCCAGGCGCTCCTTGCTTGTAAAATGGAAAGCGAGAATTGCCCAGAGTGAGCTGGGCAAATGGACGACCCGTGTGCTAATATGCGACCTTGATGAGTGGATGAACCGGGACCATGGTCAGCTGAATTTTCACCTGACGCAGGTGTTGAGCGGTCATGGCTGCTTCAACAAGTACCTTCATGAGAAGCTAAGGAAAGTTGAGCAGGCTTCGTGTTCGCATTGCGATCAAGGGCGGGATGATAGACCACAGCACACCTTATTTGAGTGCGAGGCGTGGAAGCGTGAGCAGGACAAGCTTATTCGGTCTCTTCAAGAGATCGGAATAGAAGAAGCGCTTGTTCCGAGTAGCCTGGTACCCACTATGCTAGGCTCCGAAGAAGCATGGAACCAGGTGTCTGCATTTGCGGCCACCGTTATGAAGAAGAAGATGGACCAGGAATGGAATAGGCAAATGCAGAACCACGCTGTGGCCTACTCGACACCTGTGTAGCATCAACATCTGGATCTGCAGGAAGATGACGAAGAAGGACACCATTCAGTTTGATGATGTGATAGTGTCTGTGATGGTTATGTGAGTGTCCCTAGTGTATTTTGCGTGCCAGGGGGGCACTGCAGCTTGGCAATTGCCAAAGCAACTTGGCGGTTGTCAAGTAGAAGAGGGGGTTCGCGTAGGAGATTCTTCCAACACTGAAGTTATACCCGAAAGGGTCGATTCCAGGTTGGAGGAAGGGACGGCGCGGCGTTCTGCAAATGCGATAAGCGATTCTCTCATAGAGTGAAATCCTCCCTTGGTGACGTCAACCTCCCTCAGCTTTACATATTTGAGTACCATCTTGTCCATAAAGCTCGTTTGTAGTTTTCCGAGAAATTTACCGTACTGGAAGAACAATAACGGTACTTTAATTCCCCTTCCCTCTATTATTCTTAAAATTTATGTCTTCAAGTCTCCTGATGACCTCAAGATTTGAGCTTCTAATATTTTCACGTCCTGCCTCTGAAATGGTTTGAAATCCGTTCCTTCTTCTGTAGAAATTCAAAGCTCAAAATTTCTTCAAGTTCCTTCAGTACCCTTCTTCCAAAGTTTTTCAAGACTCCCTATGTGCATACAAAAGAAATTCGTAGTGCTTTTTCCAACTAAAATGTAAAAAATTGACAAATTTCGAAATTTCGCTCTTCCTCTCGGTCTCCATATGCCATCAGGTACCCTTCCCATTTTCACCGAGAAAGTAACTAAAACGCATCGCGCGGGTATAAACTGCAAACCTCGTCTTTTCAAATTGTTTCTCGAGCTTTTCACTCGAGTCCCTCGACCTTGTATACAAGCGGTTTGAAGAATCGCTCGACTTCCATACGTGCACTTGACGTGTACGTGACTTACTTGACCCTGCCGGCTTTTACTTTCAATATTTCTCGTGTTTCGTTATATACTTCGAGATTGCTTATTTCTTTCTACTGGCGATCTTTTCAAAATAAAAGGGGGGAAAAATCCTTAGGAAAGTAATCAACAGACGTTAAACGTTCGCAGTCGATAGAAATGTAGTGGCGCGCGGTTTCCGAGTCTCTCTTTCTCGAGAGAAAACCTTTGTTTACCGACCAAAAACACGACGACACGATTAAGCTCAGTCTCGCGTGCTAATTTCTTCCTTCGAAAATTGCAAAACGATGTTCATTCCTCGAGAGTAGCAATCGTGATTTCATTCTTTTGTTCATGCGAGCTCTCGGCGATCTTTCCATTTCAGCTCGACGCGGCAGTCTACAATAGTGTGCCCGCGCCGGACAATCTTTCCCATCAAATCCCCGCGAGATAAAAACAAATGTCGCGTCGCTAAAGAACCTTTTCTGCTGTGAGTACGCACGTATATACCTTTTTGAAACCTCGCGTAACTAGGGAACGGGAGACGATTATTATAAAATTGAAAGGGCACGTGCCAAGTACTTGTCACAAGCTCGAGATTGGGTGAATACACTTCCTATTATTCGGTTACCTTTTCACCGTGGTACGGTGGTGAGAATGGAGAAAAATTTATATTCACATCTTAATCGCGAAGCCAGAATTTGGAAAGTTATAAAATAGATTAATATTATCGCATATAATGTACCACCGTGCGCATTAAAGTCCTAGGCTATTAGCGTTCCTATCCTCTGATTCTCTACACGACGCCTCGTATTATTAAAAAAAATCATACATAAATTCTGCCTCTTTTCGAATTTACGATAATGTATTCCACGATATCTTCCGTGTAAAAGTGAAGTATAGTATAATTTTCAACGACGCGATTAACTAGGACCATTATAGGGTGTATACATATACGGCAATATCTGTCTGGTATATTTTGGCAGTCGTCTTTTCAGATCTTTTATGTATAAAAATACATAATAGCTCGTGTTGATATTTTCATAACGAGTGGGGTAACAAATTTATTGAAAGATAACTTCATCGCTTTTCGTCGATTTTTATTTGACAGATATTGATTTTACATAGTCGACGAGACGTATCCACCTTTTTTCATTCTTCATTAGAGTTGTTATTATTACTATTCACTTTTTCATTCCTCTTGCCTTCGCAGGCCTTAAAGCAAACACGCCGGTTTATGAACAACGTGTTGATAATAACGCCTCTTTAGTGGTAAAATGTGAAAGAGAGAAAAATATAAGAAGGAAAAATATGGTCTGTCCCAAAATGCACGCACTCTACTCTCGCGTAAGTTTAATATTCTATTAGCGGGTTAAAGGTAGGCTTATTAATATCACGTATATTGTAATATGGAATTATGGGCTCCGCTCCGTATAGGTTTTCCTCGATGCCCTTGGCTGTAGGCAACATTTTAACGAAGAAAAATTACTTCTCTCGTCTTCACGCTGCCGTTAATGCGGCGCAGTAGCGCACGAAATATTTTTTGTTGCTATTGTTTGTCACCAGGTATGGACATAATCTTCCTATTTATCGTATTAGAATGAGGCTGCGTGAAACAGGATTTCAACGGAATCGTGACAGGTTGTCCGTACCCGAAGCATGTTTATGTTTTTATTTCTGAGATTGATCTGCGAAAAACATTAGTTGTTGTAAGAGGTTACACTCGAATTTCCACTCTTCGGTGGCATCCTTACAAAAGGAATTGGAAGAGGATTTATTTTCAATGTATTCTCTCGAGAACTACTGGAAGTTGTTGTTGACTCTTCAAATTTCGTGACCAGCAAAATCTTGTTCACGGAAATGTACTTTGCTTGGATTTTGTGGCGGTTTCCTCAGATGTATTGATGGGTTTGGTAGGTTGTCCTCTTAACTATTTCAGCACTCCTTCCAGTCAGTCCTAAGTCGACATCTGTCGTGTGCACAACTTCTATGTGTGGTAAATTAAAAAAACATCTCCGCGGTAAGTTATTGGCTACCTTTGGGGTACAGTGTGCATCGTATACATACCCCATGATTGAAATAAACCGTATGTGCTTTCAATGATAGTAAATTATTTTGGCACTTGCCTCCATAATCATTTTGCGAACTTGTTTTATTCCATCAACGTTTCTGCGCTTCTCGTTATCATCATGAAAATGTGGAGGCAAATGCCAAATAAATTTATTTACTGATACTCGTACGCAGTACTTTTGTTACAAAGTAGGAATATATTAATTGGAAATAACGTTCCTCATTTTGCAAGGAACGCATGATATCGCTGCTGTGTGTTAGATCCTGGTGATTCTGTGAATGAAAAAAGGATCGGAAAACTTGATGTTTTAGAAGACAAAAACAGTGGACTTACCCTCGGAAATTGTAAAAGTGGATGAATGAAAGCGGATTTTGGAGAACATTTTTAGAAGTAAAGTTGAATTTCTCAACGAAGAGTAACTTGAAATCTTTTTGTGTCTTTTGGAAGTGATTTTGGTGGTTTTTAAATTTTTAATGTCATAAGACTCGAATACTTGAATCAATTCTTTGACCATTCTTTTTTCAAGTCTTCTTCAGAAGTAAGAATTGGATGATGTTGTAGAAACTGGTTTGATCAAAGGTAGTTCACCGTGCTAATGATTTTAGCGGGAAACCCGCCATCAATTTTGTTAGGGGGACTACATCCTCAGAAAACGTCCCGCGTCCGGGAGTTTCTGTGAACTGCGTGACGTGACGTGACGTGTGACGCTTTATAACGTCATCAATGACCTTGAAATACTTAAGGGACTTGGAAAAATTTCAATTTCCAGCCGAGATGCTTTATGACGTCATCAATGACCTTGACCTACTTTAGGGACTTGGAAGAATATCAACTTTCAGCCGGTCTAGTATACAGTATACTGAGAGGAGCCCAGCCAACTCATTTGGGCATTTCCGCGCCAACTCGATCGCGAGCGCGGGAGTTTGCGGGTTTCCCGCTGCCATTGCAGACCTACCATGGCCTCTAAATTTTCTTCGTGGTGGTTTGAGATGGATTGCCGAAGCCGGATGCTCTCGAGAACTGGATATAAGAGAAGAAATAGACCATCAATACTGCAGTATAAGTATGAAGGGGACGAGAGGCTTGAGATGAGAAGATGGTGGTCGAGACGGGTTAAAAAGGCAGGTCAATTTGAAAGTAGATCAAAGAATTGGAACTTTTTCAATAATCTGGAGCTCGTTGGAGATTAAAGAGACCAAAAAATCATGCCAGGAGAAGAGGTAAGAACGGTAATAGGATTTGCGATTGTACGAGGACAAGGGGAAGGATCATTATATAAAGTTGGAAATTTAAGTAAGATCAAGATGGATGTAAAGTTAACCAAATAAGAGTGGATAAAAATTTTTTTCAAGTCCTCCTCCTATCATTTATAGCTCAGAGTTCAACATTTCAACAAGTCCCACGTTTTGCCAGACGATCTCCTTTTCTGAGTCCCAAGTCAGCCGAACGGCGCCCGTCATTCTCGTTTGCCTCCCCCCCCCCCTCCCTTCCACCATAAAACAGGTTCCCTATTAAAAGCAAGAGGTAAGGTTAACTTTGAGGTGAGTGCCTAGATGGCATGGAAGCGACAGAAAGTGTGAAATACATGAGCTGAGAGCATTTGAAAAGATGGGAAACTTTTGGGCATTGGGCTGTTGAAACCAGACAGTTAGAGTGAGTGTGGAAGAATACCTTCCAGGCCTGGTGCGTAACGTACTATAGGGACCAGTCAACGCTTGGACAACCCGGTTGGCTTGGAAGATTAAATGGAGTGCAGCAATTTCAGGTTGTCTTGTAAGGGAAAATGTAAATTGGAGAACCGTTATCAAGTTGGGAACGGATTAGACTGTTGTAGAGTCGTGGTTTTTGGTTACTTCCGCATGGTGGTATTTGAGAACGTTCAAGGAATTCCGGCATTTTGGTCTTGAGATTCTGATGTGAAGGCCCAGGAGGTTCTAGAGTCCAAGTTGAGACCAAAGAACTTGGCAGAGGATTGAATAGGCGTGAAGATATTCTTTTGGAATAGTACCATAACTCCACTCTTGTCTGAAAATCAAAATTGACGGTCAGGAGGATCTTTCAAGAGTTCATTGGAGTAGGCTTACTGATCGTTGATGGTTGGAAGTTAGTCGGGAAATGCTAGAGTCATCCGCATTGAATCTTTTATAGCGATTAGGAATGTAGAATGACCTACTCCATATTTGTCTCCGGGAAACATAGTTTTGGATGGAAGAGTAATGGTCTCCAATTTTAATCGTTAGAGACTTGTCATGGAGGAGGAAGTGGAAGGGCTCGAAGGCCTTCATCTAATTTGGAGGAGATGGAGTGACGCCATCTCTGGAGTTCAAGAAAAATGGAGTGAAGTTTTGAGTTTGAGCTGTGGGCTTCCGGAGTCTAGGTGTTACGGCTTTTGCGGATCAATCTTTTAAATGTTGTTGGTTATTGGTTATATTATTTTATTTCATATCACTGTTTCATGCACTCTTCTTCATCTGCAATTTTTGGAAAAGCGAACGACTAGTTCATTTTAGGCTAAAATAAGACGATTAATGTCTAGCTATGCCCCTCTGGTTGATACGTACGTAACTTGGAACAAAAATCAACGAAAGGTATAGTGCGCCTTCTTTGAGTTCGAGTCGTTGAATAGAGGCAAAAAGTAAAGGATGGCTTTTCTTTACTCTTCAGAATTTGGAAGTTCAATTGTCAAGTGGTCTAAATGTTTTTGACATGTTTCATGTCTTTACGCTGACCTGATCCCCCTGACCCCTATTGAAATTTTGCGAGTTTTTTGCTTAGTTTATATTCGAGCATTATACTAGCTTTATACTAAGATTTCTCAAGTCGTCTGACTCTTAGCGAAACCCTGATTATACTAAACCTAATATACACTTTATGAAGGCTTAAATCTTCTGACTCCTAGAGAAGCTTCATAGTTCGCCTTGCCTAGTTTACATGCTAGTTTAAACTAGCTTTATACTAGGAATACCACAGGCTCATTCCAAACTAAGCTCCTTTATACCATAGGCTCATACGAAGGGGAAGTTTGTATTAGTCTCTACTAGCTAGGCTAGATCTCTCTTTGATGTGTGCAGTGAACTCACCGCGTTTGCGAGTACCACCTCGCCGTATGCAAATGACCTTGGTTCTCTGAAGCTTTCATTATACTAAGCCTGAATCAGTATGCTGTAGTAGGAATAGCCTACATTATAAAGGCCTAATATACATATTTTAGCTTGAAATGTAGACTAGGTTATTACTAGATCAAGCCAGATTCTTACCCTGAATTTGAAATTTGCTAGCGTACATCCGTGCGTCGGAAGCTTTTATTATACTGAGCCTGAAGTAGAAGGAATACCCTTTATTGAAATACTGAAGTAGACTTATACTAGACCAAGAAGCGGGGCGAAAGAGCGGAGTGAGTGAGGCCCCCTAATCTCATCAGCCTGGAATATACTTAGGTAGACTTGTACTAAACCAAGATGGGGGCGAACGATCGGAGCATGCTACCTTAAAGAAGACATAAAACATGATCTTTTTCTATTTGGCTCCGCTAGAAGATTTTTTTTCTCGCTTGTAGTCTAGAAAACTCTAAACAGACGGTGGATATTTTTGCAAAGAATCTTCTGTCGAAAGTCAGAATCTAATTAAACTTGAGAAATACTTGAAAGCTGCTTGAAGCAAAGTCTGCTGCCACAAGATGCGAGCTGAAGTTCAATGGTTCTCAAATTTTGCATACCGAGATGAGTCGATTCCTGTCGCACGCTGGTTGCATTATGATTTTTCCCCTTCTGAATGAATTTGACCAGTCCAAATTATGCTGAAAGCTTCGAGTGAATACTTTCGCCGCACTCGTTCGTCGTTCATTTTGCCAATTCTCGCGCTCCCTCTGCGCCACTTACTCTTGAAATTTACCACGTAATTTAAAATCGCCATCAAAGGGAACGCGCATATGACTCATAATGTATGTACGGCGTCGGAAGAAGCCACAAAAATTCCTGCAGTCTCGATCGCGCACCCTAAAACATGCGAAGGGTGTTCCAGCGTGATGTGAAGGAATTAGAAAAATTATACATTGTCGCTAGAGAGTAATTTAAAATGAGCAACTTTAATGTGTCGCGTGTCGGAGGATGTGCAAAAGGGGTTTGTCGTTACTCCCTGTACATCTACATACATATAGAAAAACATGTTCGGTTTTAATTTTTAATTTATTTTTGCGTGCGGCCAGGGATGACGAATATTCTCGTCAAAATTACTTCTTTGTATACTATACATATTTCTTTCATTCATTCTTGTCTTTATTCATTCTAGTCATGTGTTCGTTATTAGTTAAATCACTGCCTCGTACGTATGATTATTACTAGTGGTTAGCGTGGTACGTATGTGCAGGAAGACAATCATTATTTCTGCATTCTCGTTCCATGCACGGAATTCTGTGCGCATACGTTATGTCCTCTAATTGAAGTATACTCGTAAAAAGATAATTAAATTTTCGACGGCGACGCATTGATGTAGAGTAGAGCCGCCAACTTATCGGACACTAAGCGCCCCGATTATTCTGCTTGTTTGGATAAGAAATTTTGCGATAAATCTTAATTTCGAAAGACGACCTGTAGCCGCCACGATATTTTCGTGATGTCCATAGCTTTGACAAACGTAGAACACGTGTAGCAATTTATAATAAAATATCTTGTCTCATTTGTAAAACAAACCGTGTAAATGAGGTGGACGGTTCGAAGACACCATCGTTCGTTCCACAGCGTACGTACAATATGGGTTCCTTGAAGAAAAATAACTTCCAGACCTTATCCTGTATAATATAATTCTCTCCGTCGCTTGTATATAACGAACAGCAGACACGAGGTTTGGGTTATGTATGGCGTTCGATGTATAGTCGACGAATGTGGACATCGTAAATTGGTCGTCGAGAGCGGTGTGGTCTCGTGAGGTTTTCGTCTCTCTGCTGGAAACCCTTATTTTGTCGATGATCGAAATTGTGCAACATCTATATGTACGTGTATACGTATTTACATAAAAACGCACGAAATTTGATGGTTACTCTTTTTCTCTGCTCCGGGTATAGAAGACAGAGAGGTACAGCGAAACTGACAGAGTGAGAGAAAGATATTTATGCGAATCATTTGGGGAAAGGTCGTGAACCAGTCTCGATGAAAAAATACTCTCCGTAAAAACGGACGGATTAACGGGAATGGCGTCTTCTTTTTGTACGGTATTATTTAAACAGTCGTTAATTTTGTTTGCAAAACGCCTTTTCCGAAACGTCTGTAGTCATATATAACATTGTATATATGTATACGCGAATTCCCATCAGTTCTATATAGGTTCATATTTTTTGCAGGGGAAACTGGTGATGCTTTCGATGAGCCGTACATAAAAACTGGCTCCGCGTTACAAGTATATGCCGTATTATAACACGAGAAACTTCACACCCCTTTACTCTCACCCTTGTTATTTGTTCGTATTTAAATCGTATACTTCTGGCTGCGTTCGGAACTGGGGCTCGATATAAGTATTTTATTAGAGGGTAGTTTTAACACTTTTAAACGACGCCGTAATCGAAAGACTATAGAAAGAAAGAAAAACTCCGACCGAGTTCCGTAATAATAAGTTGAAATGATCCATCTGGTAGGAGTGAAAGGATTTAATTTATAGTGTTTTTCAAAAGTGTTTTATGTGACAGCCAAGTACTAGCGTTGCCAGATTGACGTATAACGTGTGAATGCTGAAGGCGTAATTTCAAATGAATCTGTTTGTTCTACGTCGACGAGTGATTTTATGGTGTACATGCACTGGCGACGCGAAGGCATAAGTTTGCTATCTACCTGCGAGTTCGGTAAGAAGAGACAGGCATTGAGGAACACAAAAATGGGCCTTAATAACGTCAATTTGAAAACTGAAGATTTATGACTCGATTTTAAAAGCTAAACTGATGTGAGGATTTAGAAGATATTTTATATTCTAGTTCTGTGAAAATTAGTCAGAGTGAGGTGTGAGATACCCACGATTACGAGTGTCCATTATTTAATAGCATCTGGTAGTTGAGGATTAGCACCATTCACGGAGCTTATATGCCTGTATAATTCAGTTAGTAACGATTGTAGGAGTGCTGTAGAAAGAGGCTTCATATCAGGGTGGGAGGTGACCCATTTTCTGAATGTTTTGTAAAAGGATTTCATCAGGATGTCGATGAGGAAGTTTTATTCATGGTCCTGTCGCAATGTGAAGATTGCTACCACAACCAAATCTCATAAGATTTTCGCCCTCCTCCCAGCGTCACTCAGAGCTATAAATACACATAGGCTTTAATATCTTCGTTCTACTCAATGAATGAGTTTCCGCTTTCGCGTAATTATAGTAAGTGCATAGGGCAATGTACCAGGATTTTCTTATTTAATTTTTCGCGTGTTTCTTCGGCGCCAATCCCTTTTTTCCTTCAAGTTTTCGAAACGGCATTTTTATGACTTCTTCCCAACGTGTGACGTTGGAATTAATATGCTCGTTAAGATCTATAATATATTGTTACGTCGAACGTATACTTTTTGCTGAATACTTCGAGTGGGGGAAAATAGATTGAAAAAGGATATTTTGCATAGTCATTCTAGTGAGTGATTCTGGCTGGTTTACGGCGAATCAAATACAGACGACCATATACGTACGCCCGCCCCTTCCCTCATCTTCCATTTATAATGAAATTACCGCGCGTTAAAATATGTTACGCCTCATTTGCGTCATTACCAAATTCATGACCTCTGCCGGATCCGTGTATTCATTCTCGTTTTGAAGTTGTAGAGTAACGTCAAAAACTGAGTTGGAGTATTTCAAAACTGTTTTCCCGTGGTCTGCTTTTCAAGTCTTTTCAGAATCGTTGGTGCGACAGACATTTTTATGCCTGTACGAGAATGAGGGTTGAAACATTAAAATTTTCCCCTCCGTGACTTCATTCAGGCCTTGGTCTAGCCCATAAGTTGATGTATCGTTAGTGCATCTTTCCTCCTAAATATGATGAGAGGGATACTGGGGAAATGGTAGCTTCCATTGAGGCTCGCGAGGTCTCGAAACGTATGTAGGTTATTTTTTTCCGTCAGCATTGTAGAGCCCTGAGTGATGGCAGCCTTTCTTCGATGCTCGCGTGGTTCTAGAATAGAAGCAAAGGTTGGAACTAATGACTTGTTAATATCGAGTAATATTTGTCTGATGAATTCGGCACAGTGATTGAAAAGAGATCATGATAGTCAAGGACAAGAGTTTGTGAAAATTTAAAATGCCGGTAGTGAAGATTATGGTTTCGATTTTCATTAGCAAACTCAAATCAACTTCTTTCGAACAGATATCAATTATGAATAATAATTTTAGATAATGTTCTAAATTTTCCATTTCTAGATTTGTAAATTAATTACGTCACCTTTGGGTATATTTCAAAATCTAGGTGATGTCGAACGAGAAGAGGTTGGCATCTTCTAGTCGAACTTATTCCTCGAAAATGGAACACTTACTAGTTATCGAAATTACTGCCTTACTGACTTTGGCGTATGTTTCAAGTCCTTATGAACCTCATGGAAGTTGCCATGTCCTGGTCTTCTTTATTCTTGGGAAAAGAGAGATGCACCAACCAAATTAAAAACCACAGCTTTTTTGACGGAGTTGAACGAGGAACGCAGGGAACCTGCTCTGAGGGGCGAGTTGGATTGATATTGAGACTTATGTCGAAATTGAAGTCTCCTGAAGAGTCAAGAGTTTTCTGAATCTGAAATTTTTCCATGTCCTGCTTCTATCATGTAATATAAGTTTGGTAATCAAAATTTCTCTCTTTTATTGGGGTAGTTCACTCAGTTTCTGCCGAATGACAGAGGGTAGGACGCCGAAATTCTCAAAAAGTCCGCCCCGTAGAATAGATTTCATGTAAGAAGGATAACCTAGCGATGCAATTGAGCAACTTGGGCGAATATTTTCAGACCTCGCGGGCCTTAAGGGAGGCTGCCACATCTCAGTCCTCTTCATTCTAGACTTGGAAGAGGGAAGGTGCGCTAACGAAATACATGCGTACACTAACGATAGACTAACCTTGAAATCTGGAAAGTTCGGGCAACTCCCTCTCCATTTTCGGGGAGGGGGGGGTCAGGGATGTAATGTTTAGGTTCCTTCGGGTCGAGGTTATCAGGTTTAACGAGAGAGCTCGCCACACCTTATCTAGATTGAAATCCAAGGTCACAGGAAGGCCAGGTCTCTTTCCTTTCACCTTATCCAAGTTGAATTCGAAAGAAGTTCCGTCAAGTATGGTGAAGAGAGCTTAATCATTGAGTGGTAGTTCTAGCTCCTCCTCTTTTCCTACTGTATTTAGGTAGAACTCTGAAGAAGACGAGCAGATGGATTTGATAATTAGGTCATGGAAGATTCAGGAACCCCTCTTCTCCTTCTACCTTATTTAAGTCGAGTTCCAAGGAGCACAGATAAAATGTGCGAACGGTTAGATTCGATAACTAAGGAATGGAAGATGCAGAAAATTTTGATCGTCGAACGGATGTGTTGTGGACAGGAAATCCCATCAAGAAGATGATGTCAATTTCAAACTTCTTTCATCGTCATTGCAGATACAATGACTTTTGTAACAAAGGCTACCTGAATCGCGTGGGAATCAATTTTGCCATTGGTGTGACCAATTTTTAAAAATGCCTAGACTCTCACAAAGAAGATTTTCTAAATTTCGCTTAAATTTCCTGGTGGCTCATTTTTTACTTTCGAAGACCTTCCTAGACTTTATGAGAAGTGATCATCCTGTTTCAAGGATCAACGAAACGCTTCTATGTTCGAAGAAGAGATGATGAATCCTCCCCTTCGCCTACAAAGTATTGGTCTTAATATTGTGAGAACAGCAAAAATTAATAGGAGTACTTATGCGAGGAAAAAAAGCTCGGTTAGGGTTTTTTGTTTTGACGCGTATATGTCTTTCGGTTTTGGCAGGAGGTATGCGTCAAGCTGGTGGCGTCATAACAGACCTTGCCCTTCTTTAGGGATTGAGAAAAAATTCGGAACTTTGCTTTTTTGGAACTTGTGTCCGTAGCCCTCATTTTACCAGATCTACGGTGGGGTTCGCCAGCTAGTCAGCTTAACCTATTCCGGTAGTAAGAAAGGACGGTGTCAGAAGTGTCCGATTCGCCATCTGAATTGTCAGAGTCTTTGTTGCTGATGCGGAGTTTGTCAAAAAAATTCTCAGTCTTGTCATTTTCCTTCAACAACTGGGTCATACCGAGTCTAGTAAAGTGAGAATATTTTTCGAGTCCACGTTGCTTGGCCAAGTCTTTCAGTTGTTTCATAGTTCCTTTCTTACTACTTATTCCTAATAATATGGAGTAATTATTAAAAACTAGTTCGGAGTCTGTCTGATTACGTCATTAAGAGGCGTCCTCTATAGCTTGGACCCAGGCCAGGCACAGCCAAGGTTTAACCCCCTTCACTCGATTTAGATGTCGTCCCCACCTTCAGGCCCGTACCAATCTATTTTGCCACCCTGGGCAAGGTTTCTTTTAGACGCCTCAAAAAGAGCACGTTAAACATTTACGAGAGGAAAAACTTCCCTATTTTTGTCATATCAAGTGACAGAAAGTTATTTTTTTGCGAAATTAGAAGTACAAAAACTTTATTGTTCAATATTAGATTTTCTAACTTTTCCCCCTCCTTTTTGCCGCCCCCGAAAATGTGCCGCCCTGGGCAACCGCCCATTCTGCCATACGGTTGGTACGGGCCTGCCCACCTTGGACCCTTGTCCAACCTACCATCCGTTTCTCCAAATCTAACAACAGCACCTTCATCAACCACGCGTAAGAAATCTGATATAACACTGTACAATCTCTTCCTTCTTTCCATTTTCTTTTTTTACAAACGATTAAAAAAATTTACATGGATCAATATTTTTCCTTGAAGTAAAGGAGACTTTCGAGTTTCTTCTCCATCTCCTTCAAACCACCCGAGTACATTGATGACGTCATGACCTTCTGCGACTTCTATTGACATGTTTCATGTCTTTGCTCTGGGCTCATCCTTATGGGAATTTTTCATTGTGGCAGTGATTCTCAAATCTGCGAGTCTGAGTCCGAGCCGACCCCCCCCCCTCTGAAGTTTCTAGCTTATTCTAATATACTGCAAAGGCGTAGGCTAGATTCATACTAGGCTAAGAAAACTCCGAAAGCCATTATGAAGCTATTAGCTTGTGACGTCATATGTCGGTGACGTCATAAGTCGTCAATCTTGGTACGCTTACAATATCAGAAATATACTGAAGTAGACTTACACTAGACCAAGAAGGCTCATTAGCCTGAAATATTCCAAAGTAGACTTATACTAGACCAAGTGAGTCTGCCGCTCTAAAGCCTTAGCCTAGAATATTCTAAAGTAGACTTATGTCATAAAAAAACGGGAACTCTCAAATATTTTTGTCTCGCATTATCCATAACAATATCTGATTGGGCAAAATTTTGAAAAGACATGAAACATGATCTTAATCTTTTTGCCTGCGCCAAGAAATCCAATACCCTTAAAGTCATTAGCCAAGATCTGTTTTTGTTTCTTGTCAATCGACTAACCAAGCTTGAACCTAGTTTGTGACTAGAAGAGTCCTAATCTGAAATCCTCTCTGTACGAAAAACGAACCAGCAAAGGGATTAGAGCAGTCATGTTCAACCTTTCGTCATTGCTAGGTCAACAGGTGGTTTCTTGGAGGGTTCACGGGCCAAAGTTCACTTTTTTCTCGTTCTCAACTATAATTATAGAGACTTCACGTTTTGAAATGTTCTCGCGGGCTACTCGCAACCACCCGGGTTGAAGATTATTGGATTAAAGGATGAATTTCGTCGGAATAATTTTTCTATATACACCTAAAATTGATTGACAAATAACAAGGAAGAAGGGAATGTACTCGCTCCCTCCTTCGAAGCCTGGCTGTGCGTTCAAAAGATTGACGCGATCATGCCAGCAAATAATACTCTATCAAAAATTCATCTTCAATTCATATCATGCTCTTGTAGAAGGGAGAGAAAGATATGAAGTTTTCCTCATGACTGTCTCGTTTCCAAAAAATCAAAACGTATTTCGTTAATTAATTCGTACTCGGTGAACGGTGAATGAATTCATAAGCAGCTTAGAAAGAAAAAATAACATTTACAAGCGGAACTATAATATACACACAAACTAATTAGTAAAATAGAACTAATGAGATCGAGCGAATCCGCTCGTTTTATACAAGTGACGTGATTCACTTATAAGAAGACACATCACCACAACTACCGAAGCTCGACTCGTGTCTCCTTTACGACACCGGGCTTAGAGGACCATCACGAAAAAATGGTTTATGATACATTTGCGTACACGAAGGAGCGAGAAACCATTCGTTATTTTCACGCGACACTCCCATTTCCTTCATCTATGTACCAAGGGGGGGTCGGAGAAACTGCCGCGCTAATTATTTTTATAATACCCTGAAAAACCACATTACGAGGAATTCTTCCAAGTGTTAAAAATTACCCTCGATAAAATGCCTTTCGCGTTTCTTATCGAAATTACGACGCCGCATTCGCACCCCCTGAAAAAAACAATTCTTGAAGCAAAGGCGGAGACCGTAAGCTGTACTATATAGTCTACACTCGAAACAAGGCGAGACGATTTAAGGTTTGTTCTTTATTTTGGTCTCATTCATTATGTACGAAATACGCGAGACAGGATGTTTTCGAGCGGAAATTTTCTTCTATATACACACAAAAATACGAAGTTTTTAATTATTCGCGAAAGAGGCGAGCTGAAATGGAAATTTTGTAGCTTAATCTCGAATAGCGGAACGGAGGAGAATTTTGTATAAATGCTCTTTATTCTACCTGTGACGTTTTTCCATTGACGTTAAAATTTTTCTTTTAGCGCGTGTTTCGTCGCACTTCGGGAAGAACGTTTTTTCAAGCGAAAAAAAAAAAAAAAGTGTTAACAATTCAGCCATTTACGAAGGTTTCCTTTTTGTATGTTTACATAGCCTGCGTACGTCTCACGAGAATATTAACTCGGTAATAGCTTTACCCGATGGGATGTTGATACGAACTTTTACGAGCTCGAAGGATGTAAAAGAATTACGCGACTTAGAAGGGAAGAGAGAGGGTTCGAGCTTTCACGATAGTAAGCTCGCTCAGCGAGGACCGAAGTTGCGCGAATTCGAAATTCGCGTCGCGAGATGAGCAAAAATTTTGGAATTCGACCAAATTATCAATTCATTTTCGCCCGGCGATAATTATAAACTTTCGACCCGCGCGCGGCCGAATTTTCCATTTCCTGGAGTGACGCGCTGATGTCTTAATTCCGGACGATCGCCGGTACACCTAATTACAAATAATCCGCAATGAGGAAGAATAATGGGTACGAAAATTTCAACGCGGATATACGTTTCTCCTCCTCGGTCCATTAATCACGACGAAGTAATGGTGCACATTTTGAATTTTTAAAGGGATTTGAATAATGTGCACGGCTCGTTCTTGCGATGATCGGCGAAGATTTACGAGTTGTGTGTTCTGCATATGGAAATTATACGATACGCGCGTACGATACATGAAGCGAATATGCATCGTCGTGGAGGTGCAGAGCTCTCCGTGCACACGTACATATATATTTTAATAAAGTAGTTCGCCTTAATTTTTGGCGTGTCTCGCTGTAGTAATTATTCGCCGCATTATGAAGATTATTTTTCAAACCTTTCACGATGAACCATATACGGTTCTACCGCGTATACTATCTCTGCCGATGCATTTGTCCTGGCCGTGGGACTAATAATTGAATGTTCCTACTGTCGATGATACGATAGAATGAACAGATTTCGAGACGAATTTGAAGAATTGCTTTACGTTAACCGCTACCCACTTTGGGTCTTCCGCTCTACCTGTCTTACTGAATTCATTCATCTTTATCGTGGCGGTATAACTTTCTCAGCGATTCCCGGTCCGCTGATCTTGAATTCTTCTACTGAGCCTCTTATGAAAGAGAAGGACGATCTAGTTTAATGAGAATTCCTTTTTTGATTTCGGTGTTCTGAAAAAGAAGATATTGCGTTCAATGGTTGGACGAAAGTGAGAAAATTAAAAGTCGATATTTTGTGTGAATCCTCCTCCTATCACCTATAGCCCGGCGGTCCAAATGTTTCTAAGTCATTTTCCATCATAGCTTGAAAGTCAATATTTTTCCAAGCTCCCTTCTATCGCCTGTAGCTCAGGAGGTTTGAATTTGTCTAAGTTCTTTTTTCATCCGTATAGCCAGCATGTGAATATTTTTCCAAGTCCCTCTCCTGTATAGCCGGGAGGTCGACATTTTTTCAGACTCTTTTCCCATCCGTCCAAGCTTCCCTCCCCCTCCTACCACCTGTAGCCCGAAGGTCGACGTTTTCCCAAGTTTTTTTCCCATCCCTACAGTTCTGAGGTCAAAATTTTCCAAAGTCTCCCTCCTATATAGCCTTGAGATGGAAATTTTTCCATATTCCCCTCTGATCACCTATAGCTTGGAGGTCGAAATTTCTCCAAGTCCCACGTTTTGCCAGACGACCGCTTTCACCAAGTCCCAGTCTGCCGAACAGTGCCCTTCATTTTTCTTTAATTTACCCCCCCCCCCCCCAAAGTCACCTGCTAAAAGATGTCAAGATCACAAAAGTATTGACTTTGGCTCAAAATAAAAGTAAAAATACTCGTACGAGTCAAGTCCACGATGACTCTTTCTCACAGGCCTGCCACAGAGTTTCACGGAATTTACATAGCATACCTTTTTTCTTTTCTTTTGTGCCTTCGAGTTCCACCTACGAGGTAGGTAAAATCATTTCTTTTTAGTCCGTGAGAGCACAACAATATGACTCAATGGAGAGGCGCTGGGGCAGGTTACTCATGACTAATGTCATAATGTGAAATGAGAAAGAGGGCCTACACACGTTCATACTGGATAATTATTACCAGTAGGCAGGCCATACTTGGACTATCTCATGCAAGAGGTTCGTTACATGTCCTTCTATTTATCTCTTCCAGCTCTGAGCATTGAGTGTTGCGAAGGGGAATGTGTTGTAGTCCTCAAACATACGGTTCTACAGTCCATGAGCTCATGCTTTGGTGTTTCATGCAAGCCTCTGCCGAAGGACATGCGTCTTTCTCGTGTTGTCTGTGTCTCGAGAGATACTCTTTGAATACTCCAAGTACTGTAACTGTTAGGGTAAGGTAGAAGCTCAGAGTTATTTCCGTCCCTTTCTGCGGGACTTGGAGAGCCAATATCTTGATCCATTTTTCTCTTTTTCTTCTTTCATTCTTCCTATTATTTTCTTCTTATTTGCAGGCCAAGATTTTTCTTCAGGCCTCCTATCTTCAAAAACCGAGCTATTAATTGGCCCGCCTGTGTTGTAACATTGGAGTATGCTCACGCTCGTTTCCTGATTGCATAGTCGAGTGGTGGTTCTCTGGTTTTCATTATGAGTGGGAGATATGATACTGTGTGGTAGCTTTGGGAAATCTATATCCTCGTAGATCGATCAAGCTTTCGTTTTTTTTCAGAAGCCTATTTGTGCAATATTTGTCAAGTATTGAAACGATCTCATCAGCATTATTGCCATAGCCTTGTGTACGTTGCTTCAGAATATTTTAGCAAAGACTTGGAATGTTTACCTGGACTCAATTCCAAAATATTGAAAACAGCTATCGGAGATGGAGTGTGCCCTACGTTGCGAGCCATTGTCCTTAGGGTTGCGAGAAAAACGTTACAGACATGTGAATTATTTCATTCAACGCTACCGGGTTCATCATCAGGTCGGAGTCCAACTTCTGGTCCATCACAATCGTCGGATGTTCAAGCTAGGACTATGTTGTACTATCTCTTCTTTAATGTTGAATGCGAGCGTATGAGTAAAATTCAATTTCATTTCTATGGAAATTCGACTCATCGGCAAAATGTCTGTTTTTATAGGATTGATCTCAAGACCCAATAGTTCCGAGTTATCAATGAGTGGAGTGTAGGCCTTCTGAGCTGCTCTGGAAGCTCTTTGTCATAGCTCGCACGTATTATTAGTTCAAAGTCTTATCAGCAAGTGCTACGCCATAAAATTCCTCTTCATCGGCCAGTTGATGAACATACTCGATCCTTCCAACGCCTGTTGTTTGTAGCATTCTATCATATACAAAGTCCCACAACATGGTTCCCAGTACCCTTTCCCGAGGACAGCCTCTTTTTACTTGACTCAATTATGTGGCCTTTATTAGCAGCCTTTTTGTCTCTTTGGTAACTGGGACTCATGTGCATTAAATTCATTGGCACTTGTTCTCCTCCAAGATTTTTATGATAACTGAGTGACTGACATGGTTAAGAGTGCCTTTGTTGTCAAAAAAGACCATGGCGGTGATAATGTTCTGAGAAGATTTGATAACGAATCGACGCAGTCTTCAGATGACCTCCCTGTGCGGAAGTCGAATTGCCTGTTACTGAAGAGGTTATTGCTCTCACAATAAGAACGTATGTCCTCACTTTTTAACCAGAGCCTGGCTACTAGCTCTGCGAGCTTGACTTGTTATCTTAGGCGTGCTAAGCTAGTGCAAAAGTCTCAATTTGTTCGTGCGAATTAAGAATGAGAAGCTTGAAGAGAGTGTTCACGGGAGAAACACCGCCGCTCGATTGATAATTCCCATTCACTCCTATCGAACTTATGGCGAGTGAGAGTCCGGAAGCCAATATAAGTTTTCCCTCCCGGTAAACATACTTCTTTATGAGCAGTCACTCACAGACAACCGCGTCTTGGTAAATATAGGTCTGGAGTGTTAGCGTGACTCGTTAGCCCGAACGTGCGCTGTGAAATGAAGAGGGGAAGAAATCGATAGATCCTTCAACGTCATGTCCCTGATTTCGTTTGACCTTGACCTGCATAGTGACTATTGTAATAACGTCATAATCTGGGCAATATGCTAACTTAAGAGATCTGGAATGGCCATTAAGACTAGCGATGGGATCACACTTATCACCGAAACATTTTGACATGGAGAACGAAATATTGAAGGGCAGCGAGTTTAGAAACTTATCAAACACTGGGTTAGATACGCAGATGATATCGTGTAAGTATAATCAGACTTCAACAGACAGGCGGACCAATTCCTTCCGACACCAAATTTACCGTGGAAAAGAGCAACTACTTTGATCTGAAACTCACGCTAGAGATTAAGGGCCAGTTGTACAATCGAAAAACGTGAGATCACGTGACGGTTGATCTGCGGATCAAGAGATTTGACTGGCCGAAATCGCGAGATCAACGAGTTGAACTGCAGTTCAACGAGCTGAACGTCGATTGTACAACTGGCCGTAAGAGGATAGAATACAAATTCTACAGGTGTAGCCAACGCACACTGATACCATCATCCTAAACGACTCGTACCACCACTCCACACGTTTTCAGCAATTCAAAATCACTGCTCTCGAGAAATTTCTCTCCTGACGAACAATAAAGAGAAAAGGAAAGAAATTGAGATAGTTGAGCAGTTTGTAATAGCCGACGGCTACTTTAGAGGCGTTGCTGTGGAAGTAGGCCTACTTGGGAAAATGATATGAAAAAGCACTGCTGATCAGTACGTAGGAAAGTACGCTAACGAGATGATAAAGACGTTCAGCGATTATCCTATGTGAATGTAGGCGCAATTCACCTATGCTAAAGAGAATGAGCAACAGACAGACGGAATAAGTAGAGGACGAAGTAAACTTGAGCCGAGTGTACAAGCTCAGTTACGGACAGTGCGAAGGCATCTACATTGCGATGAGACTGGGAGAAAAAAGGAGCCCAAAGCATGAAGAAGACGGGAAGTCATTGTTTGCAATGAAAAACAGCACAATGGTAAAGAAATATTTGAAGTCGTACACGTGAAAAACTGCGTGAACTCTAGGCACACTTCGAGATTGTCGAGGCAAACTTATAATGTGTCCAAACACTAGTCCAATAAGTCGTCTGCAACTCACCTAATGTGTTGATGTCTATCAGTGCATGTGAAGTTTGGAATTTCATTCTAGTAGCCAATCTCTTTTATAGATTGTTCTAATGAAACGGTGAAGATACGAACGAGGGTTGATTGTTGTTGAGTGTGTAATCTTCCCTCGGACGAGTAGCGAAGATTTCAGGTGTGTCATTTAATTGTCAAGAGCACGAACGCAGAATGCCCATGAGATTAACTCTACAAGGGTTGCTGGAGAAGGAATCCTGTAACCGGGTCATCGAAGCGTTTTAATTTAGCGTGACGAAGCATTGTCACCGGTTTGCGAGTGTCGTAAGATGGAAAAGGTCTTTCCTGCTGGGCGTTCAGCACCCCAATGGTAGCCGAAGTGTAAGATTTTATCACATTATTTGACGGTGGCTAAATACCCGCTGATTGTTCAAATTTTGTCGGTAAATCCGTTTCGTCTTTGATTACAAAAATGTAGGAGGATCGCATAAAAATCAAAACTTGGGTGAAGGATTTATAATGACTTAGGTGATTGGCATGTGGCTATAGATGCACCTAATAATTAGTCCATCGTCTAAGTAATGATTTACTGATAATCAATCAATGATGTCAGCGTAAAAGTTATTTTTCATGAACCTTCGAACTGCCTACGATACTTCGCATCAATCCAAGGAGGAGTTGGTTAGAGTACAACTAATTAAAACTAGGATCTCGCGACATTAAATCAGTGATGATTTCGGTTTGAAAGGTCGTAGAAGTTCAAGACTTGACTGAAGAATTTGTCTCGCACGCGAGCAAAATGATTCGAGTGAAAGTTATTTGATTTAAAATTTTAACTACATACGCTTCAAAGCTCTGCTTTAAATATCGGAATGTTTTCTCAACGTCTATAAAAGAAAACGCTTAAAATTAACTACGCCTAAAATCTCTTAATTATCGACGTAAAGGTCAGGTTAATAAAAATGTTTCCAAATTTATGGTTTTACGACCCTGTGTAATGATGGAAGTTTGAGAGTTGAGATGCTCGCGCGAGTAAATCGGAAAAAGAGTAAGAGCTGGATGCTGTATAATATAGAGTATCATTGTGTCAGCATATACGTATACAGGTGTATTTTATTTTCGTTCTAAAAATTCTATTACTCGTATACCGTGAGCTGAAATATACACGCCAAACGAGAAATTTTCTAATACCTCGACGCGATCCCAAATTTTAGTGTCGTAGTTTATTTGTAAGGTATATTACAATTTTATGTGGCGCATATATGCGGTACTCTTTTCGTAACCTGGAACGAATAAACGTGTATCAAAATATTCGTATATACGTTCTACATTATACTCGTACTCGTTGCCATTACCGAGTACAATAAAAATATGGGTTGTACCTATTCTACCAATGCGCTATGATTGTACACACATAGTATCGTGCACAGAAACGTACATCAGTGTATACGTGAATTTTTATGAAAAATTCTGTATATGAATAACACCGAACCGCACTTTATCGAAATGATGAGATTTCCAGAAAACTCATCTGATTTTGAAACCGTTTTCTCTTATCACCAAAAATTTTGGCGGTAGGGATATTGAATTTTTCATTTTGAAAGCTTCTCAACGTGACCCTTTATTGCTGTGTATAAAATTCTGAAACTACACCGGGGAGATCAACTTCGGTGACAGATGTCTCTCGGGCGTGGAAAGTATGAAAATATATAAAATGGTATAAATTCGACTCGAGAATATGAAGAAGATGAGGTTTTTTCCTTATTATATCGCAAAGGAATTCACAGAAAAAAATCTTTCGGCGGAGCCAAATAGAAAAATATCATGTTTCATGTCTGCTGTTCTTTCGTGAGGTTTTGTTTTCATTGTTTTAACCTGGTTTGCGTTATAATTAGTTGAGTGGCTCACGTGTTAGGTCTGAGGACCTGGTTTGTACCAGTTAGGGTATTTCAAGCCATTAGCTTTTGGGTAGCTCACTCGCTCCGCTCGTTCGCCCCCTTCTTAGATTGGTAGAAACCCACTTTGAAGAATTTCAAGCTAGTAGCTTTAGAAGAGCTTACTTCCTTACTCTACTACGTGTCTAGTTTAGAATATTTTCGAACATTAGCTGTTGGGTGGCTTACTCGCTCTGCTCTTTCGCCCCGTTCTTGGTCTGGTATAAGTCTACTTCGGAAAATTTTAGGCTAATCACTTTCGAGGGTCTCACTCGCGGTCTGGTATAAGTCTAGTTTAGGACTAGTAAAATCCTAGGAGAGAACGTCTTCTACATCTATTATAATTCTAGTTTAAGACCGCTAAAATCCTAGTAAGCGTATACCTATTTTGAAGTCAGGTTGAGAAAAAGCCCAGTGCTCAAATCTACCACCTTCTTGGTCTAGTTTACTGTACATTTAGGCCTATATAAAGAAGGCTAAACCTACTACAACCTACTACAGTAGCTAGTTGAGGTATAGGATGCCTAAGCTTGCTAGTGTAAACTGACTAGATCCGTTTGTACGGTATACTGTATTTTTGATGATTAGCCTACGCCCATAAGCCTAGTTTAAGACTAGTAAAATCCTTGGGGGGCGGTCTTTTCTGTTCTATTATAGGTCTACTCTAGTTTAGGACTGGTAAAATCCTAGCATAAAGCTAGTATAAAACTAGTACATAAACTGGGCAAGGTGAACTCGCAAATTTTCGAATCACCTAAAGAGTATCGAGAGTGAAAGAGGGGGGAGGGGTCTTCTCCGTTCAATTATAGGTCTAGTTTAGAACTGGTATCCTAGCATAAAGCTACTAGTATAAAGCCACCATAAATCTAGTATAAAGCCACCATAAATCTAGTATAAAGCTAGTATATAAACCGGTCAAGGTGAACCCGCGGGTTGAACTCGCGAGACGAACTCGCAAATTTTTGGATCACCCACGGAGTAACAAGGGTGAGGGGGGCATTCGCGAACTCGCAAAATTTCAAATTGAGGGTCAAGTAGGGTCAGGTCAGAGTAAAGATATGAAACATGTCAATAGAATAGTTGCGAGTTGAAAATCCTTCGTCCTCCGTGATGAAGATTGGTGTTTTTTGGCTATTGGCTATAAGTAGGAATTATGCTTCAAGACAAAACGTCCTTCCAGAGCGTGTACCATTCAGGTGTCATCAGATGTCAGCAATCGAGTACGACGAAAATTTTAGACTTTTCATTTGCTTTGTTTCTCTAGTCTTGTGATGCAATTTCACGGAATAGTACCAAATAAATTGGACTAATTGAGAAAAGTTTCTGCAGAATGCGTTCCCCTGATCCTTCTATGATAGGAAGACAAGAAAAATACAGTCACGTAACGGATAACTTTTTATTTTTACATCACAACATGTTTCGCGTCGACTAGGCGACGCATCATCAGGTGTACTGAAATAAATACGTACGATGGTACGAAAATTCATGCGACAAAGGAGAACGAGAAGAAAAATGTAGGAAGAGGAAGGAGAAAGATCAAGTAGAAGTGAAGTCATCGTCTTCGGACGGAACAAGATTATGCATGTGAGAGATAAACGGATTGATGAGGCTGCGAGTATCGTTCAGAAGGAAGTCGCCTGAACGTGAAAGCTCGGCAATGATTTCAACCTCTTCTAACCTATTAAGGAGTCGGCCTTTAGTCGCTTTATGGATAAGCTTGAAGGTGAAATGATTGAAACTATGATTTTGCTCAATGCAGTGCCTCGCTATGGCGGATTTTTCCGGATGATGGTTACGGAATGCGGAGCCATGTTCATCGCAACGATCCTTAAGGGAACGGCCCGTCTGGCCAATGTAAACGGCAAAATTTCTTAGTGAGGGTTTAGCAGACTAGAAGCTTGTACCGAGCATTATCAAACTTTTATTGATAAATTCATGATTCATCAGTTATTCAGCTATTTTTTAGTTCGCTACATTTTTTTTTTTTTTTTTTCATTTGAAGAAGTAGTTGTATATTTTTTGGTGGGAATTTTTGGGTGTCGTCACGGTCGTGTAATCGACATTTCTTACATAATATCTTTATGAACCTATTTTATGTTCACGAATTGATTGGTGGATTGACAACGATAACACACATGATTTAATTTTGCGTACGTACGTCACATATCATTCAAATCAACTATCAGGAAGAAAAATTCTTTCTTAGTTGCACGAACCTCTTCCAGCCTGCTACAGGCTGCTTGTTTCGATTTGTAAGATTGTAAAATCTTAACAAATCTGGCGATGCTGTGTTTCCACAAAATCGAAACAAAAGTCGAGTTCCCGAAGGAAAGGCAGGTCAGCTGACTGCACTCGGAAGATGATAAGGAAGAAAGAGGAAAGATATTATATAGCCGGAGCTCGAGACTTCAGGTGCGAGTGGAAGAGTAACGCGAGCGACGTAAAAGAACGTTCACGTTCTTACATGTATATGGAAAAGGACTTGGAACAGGTTTTGGGATGACGTCATCAACCGAAATCAGAAGAATTTGTACTGGTTCGATATTATGGGAATTTGTCTAGATTACATTACAGGGATTTCTCTAGGTTCCCGTCAAAATTTCGATAGAAACGGGACTTCGAAAGTTTCGACTTCCGACTCTGTGCCGTCACAATCTGATGACGTAATCTGACCAGATATGTGTGATGGGGAAGGGATGAGGAAAAATTTCAACCACTGACCCTGTAACGCACGATCTGATGACGTCATGTGACCAGATATATGGACTTGGCTTGTTCCCCGAATTGTCGGTTTCTAAGCTTGATCAAGTTCAGGAGAGGCTTCCGGAGATATTTACTGTTCGTACATCTAAGGAGTCTACTCATTTGAACAGGAGAATAAAAATAAGACCAGCTATTTTCCGCAAGACGCCCGCTGCCTCGTCGGGTTTTCTGTGGCATCTAAAGTTTTACCTTTTTTCCCAAAAAAATTGGTCGTAAAAGACGTGAATGTCAAATAATGCAACAATATTTCCTCATACGAGGGTCGGAAGTCACCATTTCGTCAATTTCCTTTTCCTATTTACAGCTCATGCTCGACTTTCTTCAAAGCTGCGGCCTTAAAATTTTTAGAACTACCAGTCCTCTGTGTCGCAGCTTGGTCTTGATCAAGTCCTCCTTTCTGATTAAAATCTATCGAAATCGCTTTGTGACGTTAAAATTCAGACACCCCCCCCCTCGGTGTTGTCACCTTTTTTCTGGGAAATGTACGTCAACAAGAGCAGTAGCGGGTTTTCCTACCAACAGTTATGGAATCAATTGTATCTTGTAGAGGGGTGGAGGGAATAGTTGAGAACAAATCAAATTTTGCGCGTAGTGCCAAATAACTAGAAGCTGGGGTGGTTTTCCGAACCTCTTCCTTCTTTTTCAATCTCAAATCTCATTTTGATTTACTGAACTGATTCTTCTACCCTTTGTCAAATCCTCGATTCTCCCATGATTACTCACCTCTCCGGTCGTAAAATCGGGCATCAGTGTCTTCCCAAGATCATATCAGAATTCCTCATCTATGTAACATCTCACACTGATGACTTCAGATCGGCGTCTTAGATCTGTCCCTGCACATCGTGTACTTCCCTTTGGTATTTCTTGCTCAATAGAATGCTATTTACTCCTGTCTCTGACAACTTACTCAGTGTTTTCTTGGAGGGTTCGCCGTGCAGTCCTACCTGAAACTATCAATCCTTCACCCTCACCAGCATACGACCTTGGGAATTATCTTCACTGCCTGACACAACCTTTGAAAAAAGCAGACCTATAAAAAAATGAGCGATCCCCTGGTCTTCCTTGAACAGAAAGCCCCGTCGCATCGCAAGGAAGTCATCCTTTCTTGTCTTTGGATCGACCAGACCTACCTCACCTATTCTCATCGTCTCCCTCCTGTAATTCCTGGTACTGAGCTAATTCTGCAGCGCCCTCTACTTCAGAATCACCGTTCCTCTGTGAATGAATCCTTTTCCATTTCCAAATCAATTCTCTCCTAACTACGTACGCTCCAACAACTTCTTCCCGTTCCTTCGATTGCCTTTTCTTCATATTATTCTCCTGGACTCAATTACAACGCCAAGAAGGAGTACTTTTTCTCGTCGGCCCGGATCGATCAAGAAATTGAAGAACAATTTCAGTGTAAATTTTTCCTGAGCCAGTGCTCCGGTCCGGTTAGCAGGTCCTTAAAAAATCAACGACCCCCTCGCCCTCCTTCAACACGAAATCCCGTCGTAAGGAAGTCATCCTTTCTTGTCTTTGGATTGAGCTGACCCGCTTCCCCTATTCTCATCGTCTCCCTCCTGATTCTTGGCACTCAGCTAATTCAGCAGGGCCTTCCACTCCAAAACCACCGTTCCTCTTTGAGTGAATCCATTTCCAATTCAATTCTCTCATAACTTCTTCCCGTTAATTCAATTGTCTCTCCACCTTATAATTCGACCGGACTCGATGACAGCGCCGAGAAGGGGGTTCTTTTTCTCATAGGCCCGGATCAATGACGAAATTGAAGAACAATCTGAGACAGTGCTCCGGCTGATTACCCGCTTGCGCAGTCGAATAAAGCTCGCTAAAAAAATTCTTATGGAAGTTTTACGCGCTCTATATCGACAGAGTGTTTATTAAATGCTGGTAGCGGATAAGCCCCTTCCTCGTCAATTTATGTTTTGAAAAATAGTCATGAAAAGTCATAATATTTTGTTTCGTAAATCCAGTAGATCCTCCGTCCCTCTCGCAGCCTCTCCTTTCAATCGCTAGATCCGTCATTCTTTCACTCGAATGAAAGCGTACGATTACGAGTACATATTACTGAACTCTCTCGAGATCAGGTTTACATTTTTCATGATTTTAAAACTGGACAAATGATCAAGCATGCTGAACACATTACCACTAAACGTGTATTTGTTGCGTGGTCGGATGATAAACATTCCTCTTTATGTAGGTACACGCATGGTCACCAGAAGCAGTCGTAGCTGGTGAGACAGACAAAATTATCTTACTTTTCGATCTTTCAATCCGAGCGGAGACTCACCGTTCAGGTGTCCGGATCGACTTTCTTATCAAAGAATTCTCAAATTTACATCGTTATTACGTCCATCTGTTCGTCGAGATAACGTTAATGAAAGAAGCTACAAACATGATTTTTGACATTGTATCGTTTTAAAATTCTCGTAATGAGGAGTTAACAGATTGTCCGGTCATGTAGAGAGATGGATAAGAGAATGTGCACAACGCACGAATTCGATTTCGAATAAAGGAAGGTAGTGCAACTGTAGACAATCGCGAGCATGTGAAATTAAGATCGTAATCGCATAAATTTTTCTGCGGAACGAATATTTTTAGAATACTTGGGTCCTCCTGTTGTAGACTTTTCTCCATTCGAAGTCGTACAGTCTTATTTATCTTTCTAGAATTCCCACGTGTGATGCGTATGCAGTTTTTTGCTGTTATCATAATTCTTGAACAACATCTTGCGGAGAATTTTCTCGTTTTACAACCACATATTTTATTCCGTATACGTTTCTGAATAATTATTATTACGTTTATATTGGTTGTAAAAAAATTCAAATTTTGAACGTATGAAACGTTGCCAGTATATTATTTTAGTATCTTTTTTGAAGTTTTTTTAATGACTTAGGAGTATGAGCTTGTGTATCGAAAAGTAATGCTTTCTTACATAGGTAGAAAATGAGACGAGAACACGAGCTTATCGTAATAAAAGTGCTCCCTCAAAAAAATAAAAATCGAGTTGCAGTTCTCGTGATTATTTCATTAGCATACTCACACGATTTGATTTGCATATTTTGGTCATTTTGAATGTATCTCTTAGGCCGCTGGTAATTTTTTTTCGGCGATTTCACAATCACGATAACTTCATGCATCGTTCCGTATCTTCTCTAGGGATATTTCGAGTGCGCTCCTTTACGAGTTCGTTGTCGCGTAAATCTCGGACACCTCCTTATTCGTACACCTATAATTCTGATTGAAAAAAAAAAAAAAACAAGCGGGTTAGATTCTCTCCAAAACTTTGATCAAGAATAAAGTGTCCAAAATAGCGTGTTCAACGCCTTAGAAATATTTGAAATTCATAAAACTCAATTTTCGTGAATGTCGAGGAATTTCTACGAAGATTATAATCGTCAATTAAATTGAAGTCATAGTGAATGCGAAGGGAATCGAAAATTAAATCTAATTTAGTGACTAATTGCAGGCTGATTGTGGTTGAGATGATTTATGAGATCGTGCGAATTTTCCTATATTTTTAAATCACCTAACAAAATTATCTGTGGGAAAGAAATTTTGTCCGGACTACGTGCTTAGATTTAAAATTCACAATTGGCCTGTAGGTGTGTTTTTCATATACTCATGTCAGTTGGTAAGACGTGCAATAGGGTCGTGAGAGTATAAATTGAAAATGAATCGCTTGGAAAAATCTAAGTGGAAGCTTATATGTACCAACAGGATTTGACTGGTGAAAAATTACTACGATCGCTACCAAAATTTTAATGAGCACTCAGGTCCTTAATTTTCTTCTCCCGTATAAATAGCCATTTTCCCGTGAGAAAAAAAGAAAAAATAACGACCGATGATCGCGAGCAAATCGCAATTTCTGATCTCTCCAACGAGTCATCCACATCAAACATTTCGTGGGTAGACGTGAATTAAAGTTTGAATGGATTTTCTCAGCGTAGATGTTCGCAAAGTTTGGATTAAATTCATTCGAGCAGAGAGACTTGAAAAACTTTCAACTTTTCTGGACTCTAGAATTTCAACTTCCTGAACAATTGAATCCAGGATACAATTCTCGTATCCTATAGAACAGGACGGCAGCAGCATTATAGAAAATTCACTCCAATAAAAATCATACGTATGGTCACTGCGGTCATGATGAAATAATCTAGAGTGGTGAAAAAAGTCCTTCATTTGGTCCTTTAAAGTGGCTTGATCATTTTTTGTCACTTTTCTGACTAAAAAAACAAAATTATAAATCATGCGTCAATTTGCTCTAGATTTTTTAGTCATCCTTTATGGGTATAATTTGTAAGAAGAAATTTTTCGAAGTTTCTCTTTGAGTCAAGGACAGTCACATGTTCCAAAATGTACCTTCCTACAAAAGTAGAAAGAAAAAGCAAATCCGTTTGTTTATCCTGTCACCAATGTCCTAGGTCTCACAAAAATTACATTGCCTACAGTTTTCTTTCTTTTCGGCTTAGAAAATAGATTGTCTTTGATCGTCGTCGTCGTTTTGTCTTCGATATTTTCTGAAAAGTGTCAAGTCACTCCATTGTTCTCATCTGAGAATAGAGTAAACGACCTGTTTAGGCGTACGTGCATCCAGAAAGCAAAACAATCGGTCCTCATTTAGTATGAAAGATGATATTTAGACCAATTATTAGCTAAGAACACTGATGAGATGATTACATTATGTGTTTATTTGATAAGAACTCACTTTGTGCAAATGCATTGAGCTTGCCAGCTGAAATTTTCCAATTGTTTCGGTGCTGGGCTCCAGTAGTCGTCTCTTTAGGCCGACCGCCCACCCACCTTTTATCTTTCGTCAACATTATGCCTTCCCCGTTCTCGGGCTTTTCAAGTGCGACGTTGTGACATTGCTGCATTACGGCTTTGTATAAAGTAGGCCGTGGCTAAACTATGGCGGTATATGAGAGAAAAATGAAAAACTTGGAATAACTCTACAATGAAGCGGAGTAGAAGATTTTGTCATCTCATCTAATTTGTAGAATTTTGATTTGTGAACATCTTTTATGGGATGTCCGATGGCCAAATCTGCTTCATTCAAGTGTTAATTTGATTTTTTACTTTTTCCTCATATACTGCCACAGTTCAGCTCCCGTTTTCAATTCCTCCCTGCTCGGTAAAAATGTAGCGCGACGCTAGCGCTGTCGGTCCCAAATGAGCACCTACCAAAATTTCTTATTGTCCTCACATCAAACGCTTTCCTAGGCTCTCATTTGGCAACATTGTTTCTTCCAATCTGCTGTTACTTAATAGCTTTGAGTATGAATAGTAATGGAGAGACAGAAATTGTAGTTCGTTGATGTTGTGATAGAGCGCGTTAAAACGGGGGTTTTGTACAACTGAAATGAATTTCAGTTGTACAAAATGAAATACATGAGAAATACTATTGAAAAAAAACTGCGATGCGAACGCAACGAGCTCTATCAATATAACACGCAAACTACCAAAAACTATTGTCTTTCGCGATTTCTGTCCCTCCATTACTATTCATACTCAAAGCTTAATAGCGTCAAATGCAATGTTATTATTTGTTTGATTGTAGTATCTCACAGCATTCTCTAAAATGAAAATTTCAGTATTCCTCTGTTGGTTATGTTGGTTATCTTCATTTTTCTGAGTTAGAACTTGTTGAATGCAGTGACTATTGTAATGATCTCATATTCGTATCTTTTTTGTTCTCGAGTTTGACTAACAACCGATCCAAATATTGTTAATTGTTTTGAATTTAACGCGCAGTACGTATACGTTTTTAATTTACTCCATTGAAAATAAATTTTCAAATAATCGACAGTGATGTAAAGTTGGAATTGGAACTTCATTATTGATTAAAATAGGTACTGGAGATGATATGCTTGTGAATTGGTAAGAACTATTATCACTCTCCTCATGCAATTTCAACAAGTTTGCTGTACTTGTTTAGATGATCCTTTCCCATGAAAAAAGTACAAGGTTCTGTCTATTGGCTCACTTTTTGCCTTTATAAGTACATGTTTATTTAGTGACTTTTGTCTTTGTAAGTGAGTAGGTAGTAATGATAGGCGGTGCAATAGTCCGCGTGAAAAACTCCAGCATCCTATCAGTACCTAAGTTCTTGTATTCAAATAACTTACAATATCTCAATTGAAAATTCTAAAATATTCAAGTTTTAGCCTTCTTTATTCATTTTTCCATCTCAATTTTGAAAGAACAGTTCCTGCTCAATAGCGTTATATATTCTATAACTTTGTCTTTTCCTTACTGACACTGATTACAGGTAATGTATTGCTTTGTCTTTTGGAGTCAAATGGAACACTGTAGCAACGTTGAAGTAGTTCATATCATTTCAATCTGAAATATTGATGTTTTTCTCATGCCCACTTGATCGAAACAAGTATGTTGAATAATTACGTTTGATTGAGTTATGAGGTACTCATTCAAGTGAGATTTGTGTATGAAGCAATTTAAGCAGAAAGGCCACATGAAGGCACATATGTTGATCCACAGATCTTATCCAGATCCAGGGTATGAATGTGAATGTGATATTTGCGGAAAAAAATTTACCCGGAGAACCGGTCTGAAGATCCACATGTCAATCCATGAATCTGACCCAGATTTGAGTTTTCAATTTGCATGTGATGTTTGTGGAAAGAAATTTAGACTGAAACAATTTCTGAAGATACATATGTCGACTCATGAAACCGACCCAGATCTGAGGTATCAATTTAAATGTGATATTTGTAGGAAGAAATTTAGATTGAAAGAGTGTCTGAAGAATCATAAGTTGAAACATGAATCTGACCCAGATCTAAGGTATCGATTCAAGTGTGATATTTGCGGAAAAGGATTTGCAAGAACAAACATTCTGAAGAGCCATTTGTTGACCCATGAATCTAACCTAGATCTCAAGTATCAATTTGAGTGTGATATTTGTGGAAGGAAATTCACTAAGAAATGGAATTTGGCAGTGCATATTTTGATCCATGAATCCAGCCCGGATTTGAGACTTCCATTCCAATGTGATGTTTGTAGAAGAAAATTTACGCGGAAAGGCGACCTCAAGAGTCATTTGTTCACCCATGAATCTAACCCAGATCTAAGGTATCAATTCAAGTGTGAGATTTGCGGAAAAAGATTTTCAAGAGCATACATTCTGAAGAGCCATTTGTTGACCCATGAATCTAACCCAGATCTTAAATATCGATTCGAGTGTGATATTTGTGGAAAGAAATTCACTCAGAAACACAATTTGAAAACGCATATTTTGATCCATGAATCCAGCCGGGATTTAAGATTCCCATTCCAATGTGATATTTGTGGAAAATTTATACGGAAAAGCGACTTCAAGAGGCATTGGTTCACCCATGAATTGGGCCCAGATAAATGTGATATTTGTGGAAATGAATTTACACAGAAACGCTCCTTGAAGAGGCATATGTTGACCCATGAATCTGATTCAGCTCTAAAATATCAATTCGGGTGTGATATTTGCGGAAAAAAATTCCGCTTAAAAGACGCTCTGAAGATGCATATCTTAACCCATGAGTCTAACCCAGATTTGAGAGTTCAATTCAAGTGTAATACTTGTGGGAAAAGATTCATGCAGAAAGGTAATCTGAAGATACATATTTTGATCCATGAATCTAACCCCAATCTGAGGTATCAATTTCAATGTGATATTTGTAGAAAAAAATTTACACAGAAAAGCAGTTTAAAAAGACACATTATGTTGCTCCATGAACTTGACTCACATCTAAGATAACAACTTGAACGTGATATTTGTAGAAAAAAATTCACTTGGAAATGCCATTTTGAAGATGCATTTGGGTATCAATCCGAATTTGACATTTTTGAGAAAAAATTTACTATAAAAAATTCAGGTGCTTATTTAGGTCCATAAATTTAGTCCAAATAAAAATTCTTTGAACGTCATCTCTCAGGGTTCTGGGCTGAAAATTCATAGGTAATATATTCATACATTCAAGGTTATTGACCTAATGAGAAATTTTCTTGCACAGGACAGTACTTCAGCAATCACAATTTATCTTAGTAACTCATCAATGTAATCTACTTTGTTTGAAATTTTTTGTCTGCTATTGTTTAATACATAGCACTGCATTTATTACTAAGGTTGAAAAAGTACACATTCTCTTTTTAATTCAAGTAAAATTGGTCCTGCCTTCTGAAATACTCCAATTTTTTCTGAAATTGTCATAAGCTATCGAGTAGGTCAGATTTTTGTAGCGTGAATAATTTGTGTCAGAGAAATCAGATAAACGCACAAGCGTGGTAATTTATACAAATGAACCCCAGTGACCTTACTTTTCTTCATGAATCTCTGGATACTGTCACTGATTCCACTGTGTTTGAAATTGACAATTTCCAGAACAAAACATCAGCTCTTTAGGCTGGTTCCCAAACTCTATCTTTTACCAACAGATATTCTTCTATTTTTTATTGAAATTGAATTGTACTTGTACAGTAGAAGTTATTAGTAACCTATAGGGTATCAATTATTGACATTTAATTTTAATTCTTGTTAGATTTTGTATATAAGAAAGAATTCAGGTCAGAAGTTGAGTAAGAATTTCAGCTAATCAGTCAATGTTTATAATTATAATAACTTGATAAGTAAGTACTTGCAATATTTTTAAAATAGGTAATTCGGTTCAAATGGGTGTGAGCCTGAAGAGGACGTATATGTTGCTGATATTAATTGTTTTTAATAATAATCTTCCTTCAAAAATATTCTATTTTAAATCGCAGTGTATAGGTACCTAGGATGACAATTTTATTTTATTATTTGTGAATATTTATTTCGGTTTAATTCTGACGTTTGATCAGCTTTTGATCCTTTATATTGTTATCAGGAATTCAAGTAAACAAAATTTGAATGTAGAGATGTAATTTGGTGCTAGACACTTGTACTGAAAATAAAGTTAGTCAAAAGCTTTTACGTCTGTACCATTTATTGTTTATCAATTTATTATATGGGTTATATGTGTATTTTTCTTTGAGTAATTGATCTGCCGCTTGAAGTACTCCAAAATTTTCAGAAATTGTGATACACTGTCAAGTAGGTCAGATTTTAGTAGCGTAAAAGTTTATGGCAAAGGAAGAGTTGGACGCACCAAAGTTTTGTGAATTTAGGAAAAATGAGAAGTTGATATCTGAAGAAAATAATTATCAGTCACAATAAAAACGTGTACACAACTTGTCATCAACTGCGTCCTTACAAAAGTATTGGATGGTGAGAAACCAAGTATTAAATCCTTCTTGATTGAAAAATACGTACCCAATAAGGGCGGTCCAAGACCCAGCTTTGAATGAGCTCTATATTCATTTACTGTAGATTCTTATTCAATTGATGATCGAGGTAAAGTCTCGGTGACTTCTATTCCCTCGCTTCTCACAAACTGTAGCTTCGTGATTGTATCTACTTCCCTCAACCACTCCTGACAATCCTGCCCGTACTGAATGATGGCGAGAAGGCGTGTGAGCTTTATTATTGAAATGTGATTATAGGAATAATTTATTCTGGTCACAATTCGTCATTATAAACGTAGAGTTCATAGTTCCCCGCGTAAATTAGCCTAGTTGCCTAGTCCTCAGAAATTCATCACAAATTCTTCACATCTCCTTCATACACGCAAGGTTTGGTTCTAATTTTCATAAAATTGGAAGAAGTCGTATGAATTGAGGAGAAGAGAAGGATTTCCCTCAAGTTCAGAATAAATAATGTTCTAGTGTATATTTTTGATGAGTCTTGTTGATATGATACAATAAAACGGTATTTTTGGATTTCAAGCCCGTAATTTCAAGCTTCAATGGCTCACAGATGTTGATACTTGAACATTTCCGTGGCACTGTAATTGATCAATTTGAGTACACTTTATTTTCAGAGTACAAAGTACGAGTTTATTGGTGGCTAGTTTTGTAGGGACAAATTTTAATTAAGTACACTCTACCTAGCTTGGAATAAAATAGACGCTTCGGTATCATCAGTAACTGTAAGGAAATGCAAAATACAAAACAATCAGTACATCATTCAATTTGTAAGATACTTTAATCAATATTAGCTACTTAATCTTGAACGGAGCTCAAACTGCGCGAGTTTGAGTATTTTGATATTCTACAAGTTTATGAGATCGTGCAAATCGCCGATATTTCTAAATCATCTTGCGAAATTATCTGTGGAAAAGAAATTTCAAAAGTTCAGAAAATTTTTCCGGAAGATAAAACCAACAGGATTCAACTGGTGAAAAATTACTACGATTGCTACCAAAATTTTAATGAGTTGGTACTCCGGTCGTCTCAAACTAAAATTATAATGCCTAATTCTAGTCAACGGTTAAATTTTCTTCTTCCTTTCAATATAGCCATTTTTCCGTGAAAAAAAGAAGAAAAAATAACAACCGATGATAGCGAGCAAATCGCAATTTCTGATCTCCTCAACAAGTCATTCTTGGCCTAGATATTCGGAAAGTTTCAATTAAATTCATTCGAGCAGACTAATTGATGCATGTAAAAAAAATTGTATGTATCACAAACTCGTCATGAGGAGGATGAGGAGAAACCCATGGTAAAATTCATCCACCCAACTCTCATGACTAATTTGAGTTATACTCGAAGAGTAAGGCAAGAAACACAAGTACAAGCACCGCAATTCTCCTTAATAACGACAGCATTAAAACCTTCATCCCTAATCTTCCACCTTAGGCCCTTGATCACGTCACTCCCAGTATTACTTTTATGTGTGAGGGGGGTGTTATGGACAATTTCGGCACATTTTTTCTGGGTATTAACACCAGGACTGATCTTTACTGTTAAAAATCAGCCACAACGTTTGCCAAAATCTCCTGTTTTTCTTTTGTGGTGCTTGTACTTGTGTTTTTTGCCTTACTCATTGAGTACATATGACTTGAATAATGGATGACCATAGATTACAAAAATATATAACTTCTATCTCATGACTGAATTGTACGTCACTAAAAAAAAATTGGAAAATATGAAAAAAAAAGCTATTACTGCTCACTTCATACAGCTTAAGACTGGAAGCTTACAGCTTGCTTGACATCTCCAAAATTTCTTATCATTCTCACATCAGTTTTCCTAGGCTTGTATTTGGCAATATCGTTTCTTCCAACCTGTTGCCACTTGGTTGCGTCAAATGCAATCTTATTTATTTTTTTCTTCATTGTTGTATCATTCAGCCTTCTCCAACAAGAAAGTTTCAATTTCTCTGTTGGTTGTCTTTATTTTTCTGAATTAGAACTTGTTGAATGCAGTGACTGTTGTAATGATCTCAATTCTTATCTTTTTTGTTCTCAAGTTCGATCAACTGCCAATCTCACTATTGTGTTAATTGTTTTGAATTTGACGTGCAGTAAGTGTTTTTAATTTACTCCATTGCAAATAACTTTTCAACTAATTGATGACAGTACCAAAAACTGTGTTGAAACTCCTGTACAATGATTCCAATGGATACAATAGTACATTTTCATTCTATCTTGTTCTATTTTTCCACATATTCTAGAATCTGTCATTTTCAAAAGTTAGCTGGTCTCAATATCAAATCTACAATCACCTTTATGCACCAGTATCTAAGTTTTTACATTCATGTATCAGCTTATATCTCAATTTCCACTTCCAATCAGTTCAAATTTTAACCTTCTTCATTCATTAAAGAACCTATGAATATCCTGAAATGTTGACTCGACTTGTGTTCTGACGTTGATTGCAGGTTAATGTATTGCAATGCCTTCGTTGTCGAATGGAATAGTAGTGGAGTTAAACTAAGTAATTCATATCATATCAATCTAAAATATTGTTGCTTTGGATTTGCATATTCACATGATTGAAACAAGTATGTTAGAGAATAACCTTGATCAAGATGTGAGACACTTTTTTGAGTGTGATATCTGTACCAGAAAATTTAAACTGAAATCTAATCTGAAGACGCATATTATGTAATTGATCCATGAATCTGACCCAGATCTGAAGTATCGATTTGAGTGCAATACCTATGGAAAAAAATATGTACAGAAAAGAAATTTGAGGTTGCATATCATAACACAAGAATCTGATCTAGATCTGAAGTACTCATTCAAGTGTGCTATTTGTAGAAAAAAATTCATGATGAAATGTATTCTGCAGAGACAAATGTTGATTCATGAATCAAACCCAGAACTGAGATACCCATTCAGGTGTGATATTTGTAAAAAAATATTCACATTGAAAAGCAATTTGAAGAGGCATATGCTGATTCATGAATGTAACCTAGATCTAAAATACTCATTCAAGTGTAATATTTGTGGAAAAAAATTCATTATGAAACACCATCTTAGAAGTCATATTATGTTGATACATGAATCTAACCCAGCTCTGAAATATCAATTCAAGTGTGGTATTTGTGGAAAGAAATTCACGTGGAAATTTGATCTGAAGAGGCATATCTTGACCCATGAATCTAACCCAGCTCTGAAATATCAATTCACGTGTGATATTTGTGGAAAGAAATTCATGCAGAAAAGTGTTTTGAAGAGGCATATGTTGATCCATGAGTCTGATCCGGATCTGAAATATCAATTCAAGTGTGATACTTGTAGAAAAAAATTCATGCGGAAGAGTGTTTTGAAGTTGCATGTCTTGAGCCATGAATCCAATCTAGATCTAAAATACTCATTCAAGTGTGATATTTGTGGAAAGAAATTCATTATGAAACACAATCTTAAAAGACATATTACGTTGATACATGAATCTAACCCAGCTCTGAAATATCAATTCACGTGTGATATTTGTGGAAAGAAATTCATGCAGAAAAGTGTTTTGAAGAGGCATATGTTGATCCATGAGTCTGATCCGGATCTGAAATATCAATTCAAGTGTGATACTTGTAGAAAAAAATTCATGCAGAAGAGTGTTTTGAAGTTGCATGTCTTGAGCCATGAATCCGATCTAGATCTAAAATACTCGTTCAAGTGTGATATTTGTGGAAAAAAATTCATTTCGAAGTACCATCTTAGAAGGCATATTATGATGATCCATAAATCTAACCCATATTTGGAAGATGAATTCAAGTGTTATGTTTGTAGAAAGAGATTCACCTGGAAAAGTAATCTGAAGAGGCATTTGTTTATCCATGAATCAAACCCAGATCTGAGATATCCATTCGGGTGTGATATCTGTGGAAAGAAATTCACAAGGAAATCTTGGTTGAAGACACATATGTTGACCCATGAATCTGGAATATCAATTTAAATGTGATATTTGTGGGAAAAAATTCACCCTGAAAGAAAATTTGAAGAAGCATATTTTGGCCCATGAATTTAGAGGCGAAGACAAAATTTTTGGAACAATTCACTCATCAGGGCTCTGAGCTGAACATGCACACTACATTCATGCATTCATTTATCATTATAGGCCTAATAATAAGTTTCCTCCCAGAATAAAGTCTCTGAGCGAGTAGTTCCACAGTTTATAATAGTAACTCATTAATGTAATCTACTTAGTTGATAGAAGTCGTGAAATTTACTTGTATTATGAGGTATAGGTATGGAACTTGTCACAGTATCCCAACGGAAGGACTTGATTCAGAAACAAATGAGTTGATAATTATCGGAGTTCTGTTTTAATTCATGTAGGATTTTGTAAATAGAAAACAACTCTGTATTTTTGGGTCAATTCTCACCAATCAGTCAATTTTTATAGTAATATTTCTCATGATTAGGTTAAAATAAGGATGAGCTCAAATAGGACGCATGATGCTGTCGTTGAGTGTTCTCAATATGTACCTAATCTTATTTCAAATACCTATATTTTATTTTTATCCCATTTATACGTATGATGACATTTTTATCTATCTTTTGTGAATTTTATTTTGGTTCAATTTTGACTCTTATTTATCCTTTGTAATATTGTTATCTGTAATCAAGTAAACGTAATTTAAATGTGGAGGTGGAATTCAATGGTAGATACCAGTGCAGCAAAGAAAATAAATCAAAAGCTTTCTTTCCTCTACGTACTATTGTTTATTAGAAACCAAATTCTCGACTGCACAGCATTCATTATCAAGGTTTGTGCGGTACTTTTTCCTTTTTGTCCTGGAGCAACTGGTGGCACGCTTTATGTGTTCCAAAATTTTCAAAATTTGTCGTAGGCTAGTAAGTGCATCAAATTTCAGTAGCGTAAAATTTTGTAGCAGAGAAAAGAATTGAATGCACAAAAGTGATTTTTCATACTAATAATTCATTTTTGTTTAAACCCGAAGGACTTTATTTTTCTTCATTTATCTCTCATCAAACTCTTGGTCCATGGCCTGCCCAACATTTTACGATTCGCGGGCCGCATCCGTTTCTCCTAAAATTTCCGCGAGCCGCAAATCGTTCCTCATGGATATTTCGAATCATTGCAATGATCTTAATTTGAAACTACAAAAAGCAGGGTTAGTTCATTTTTGAGCTCTTGAACGACGTTCTTACTCTTGACAGAAGAACTATATTGTTTCAGAGCCAATCAGAGGAAGAAGATTTCGCCCACTTTCCTTTTCGTGCTGAAGCGAATAATAACGGTGCAGGTCCATGTTCTCGTGTAAAATTTGCAAATACATTGAAGAACCTCAAATTAGAATTTGGAACCCGGTTTGAGGAGCTCAGAAATACTAGTCATACTCGAGCGGATTTTTTGACGGATTTTCCGTCGGATCTAGAGTGAATCTCGAAAATCCGTTAAGGTGCACTAGTCGTTATACCCAACGTCTTCAGTCCGGTCTTCGCATGCATTTGAAAGGAAAACAATCTTTGTATCCCACTTGCATATTGTAGCCATGAAATCATGAATTTTCTATTACCTTTTGGGTTTTCTGAAATTCTTTTGCCGGCCGCAGGGTGGGCAGGCCTGGTCTATACGATGTAAATTTCCTCATTGATGTGACTGATTGACATTGATTTGAGAATCCCTAACCGTTTATGAAATCCTCCCCAATTCGATCATGATGAGTGGTTTCTATTCGTTACTATCGATCACAAATCTCGAGAAATGAGGAAAAATGAGAAGTTGATACTTGGAACGTGCATTTATCAGTCACATTTGGAACGTGCACAGCTTATCATCAACTAGGTCGTTTTGGAGGTACCGGATAATGAGGAACGGAGTATTGAAGCTTCTTTAATTGATAAATGTGTAACCGATGAGGGCGGTCTGAGACCCAGCTCGTAATTGAACACTATATTCATCTAATGTAGACCCTTGTCCAGGTGACGATCCAACATTACTCGTAAGTGTCTCGCTGACTTCTATGGCAGTCTCGTGTTGCTTACGATCGTATGTTCGATTGTATTTACTTCCCTCCACCACCCCTACCCCTATTAATCCTGCATTTCTGTCGAGAATCGCACTAAATGATGGTGATGAGATGGCGTGTTAGCTTTATTATCGAAACATGATTAAAGGATTAATTTATTCTGGTCACGAATTCGTTATTAGAAACGTGGAATTCGTATCACTTGGTTGGCTTCTCTTATTAAAAATATTATATCTGCTTATATCGTGTTTACGGCGTAGATGTATACGTGTACGCTTCTTTTTTTTCTTCTTTAACTCCCTTTCTCTGCGTCGTACAGTAAGCGACGGTGACTGGAATGATTTCCTTATTCGTGATACGCGTCAATAGGAAGAAGATTACAAAAGATTAACGTTATATGAAAGGATTGTACGGGCGATAATAAAAGAATAAAAAAAAATACGATGATTCGGACGGTAAATAGTTGGTACGAAAAAACGTGATTCTGTACCGGGAGCATAGGATTACCCGAAAGTACATTACGAAATAGATTTCATTACGACGACGCTCCAGATACCAAAAATTCATTCACATATCCATTCACGGTCGAATAAATTCTTATTGGCATCTGCTACATATTTTTTGTATATAAGTTGCGAACGTGTATGAAAAATCGCCGGACGAATTAATTATCGTACTTAATTTATAGGCTCGTGGTTATAGGCTTTACATGTGTCTTCATTCTTAGAAAATATTTATATAAAAAAAAAAAAAACTGTTATTAATAATAGGCTTAACGATCGTTGCACTTTATTATTGTAAAGTTGGCACCCTGCCTCTACATGTTTTGGTACGTGTACACCTTTTTTGAAATACAAGTATAAAAAGTCTTCCGTACAACTCTGTCGAAAGACACTGTAAAATGAAACACGTGCTCTCGTTAACCGTTGATTGAAATGTATTACATTGGAGGCTGATGGAACTATGGAATGTGCAAAATATGTGAAATTTCAATGACGCATGTGGGAGAGTTTCTTTCCTATAGTATTATACCCCCTTTTCTAGTCTACAAATCAAATGCTTGATCAAGAAAATGACCGATAATTTCATTTCATTTGATTGCGATGAAAGATCTTGAACCCGTGCATTATCTCCCAGAATCTTAGCCTGGCGTATGTACTTACGTCTGGACTAGGAGTCTTCCCATCTCGGCTTCACTCATACTTAGCGTAAGCCTCTAGAGTCTTAGCCTGGCTCATGAACGTGTGTTCAACCTAAACTTGTCTTAGTTTTAGCCCACTTTCCTTGCAAAGTTTATGTACCCTGGAATCCCCAGATTCTCGACCAAACTTATGAGCTTTTTGAGTGTAAGCCTCGGGAGTCTCGGGCCTACAACGTTACATCTTCGGCGTCGTTTCTAGCGTTAACATATCCATATTCTTGTCTGAAAGATTAGAAAGAGGCCTCCTGAAATACTTCTGAAAACGATTATTCTGTACTCCTCACGAGACCAAAGTTTTTCAAACTAAGTAACTTCATTATTTTATTTTCTTTGATAATCAAACTCCTACCCGCCTTCCTCTTTTCATGAATGATTTTCGGTCACACTCGTCTGTCTATAGCGACGGTTTTTATGCTTGCCGTCGAGTGTTTGTGTTGAAAAAGACTTCAGACAAATGTGCGCCCCGATTGAGCTCTTCTCGCTTTGAATTTTTCGAGGGTTTGTGAGAAAGGAATTCTGGAAAACACATTGTTATAAAACTTTTCATTTTGGCCAATAGATTCAACTCATAGAAAGCGAAATTGAGGTTATCCTGACTTCCCCTCTCCCCCCTTGTCCGGTAATAGACCACCATGTAAGATCGATGAGGAAGTGCATAAGGACGACAAAGTGTCCAGGTTGGGATCCCAGAGTTACACTTCCTCCCTTGCCTCATTGCCAATAAAGGAAAAAAATTTGTTTTTCAATCTTGATAATACGGAAATAGTCATTAATTCGATCGGCAATAAAATTACGGTTCATAGTTATTTATTCAGATTTACTAAAATAAACTAAATTTACAATCACCGTAAAACAAACAATTTTTGCGAGCGCGCTTTCGGGATGAACCATTATCAAAATTGTTTGTTTTACGGTGATTGTAAATTTAGTTTATTTTAGTAAATCTGAATAAATACGGAAATAGTGTCATTAGAAATTCAGAATCTCAACTCAGTGACGGGCAGATAAATGTCGACTCTGCTGATGACATCATTATATGACAGGAAGAAGGTTACACGTCAACGGAAAAGGGCCATTTGTAGCTTACAGAATCAACTACAAAAATGCTTTCGCACTGGATGAGAGTCTCTTTGAGAGATTGAAATAAGATGAAAACTGTGCCTTGATTTTCTACGCCGCGCCACTGAGCGAGTCTCGTTACGACTGGGTTTCGACTAAAGATCGAAGAGGAATTTGAATGACTTGGAGGAAGAAGAAATTTGAACTTGTATGGTGGAGGGACTTTGAAGAATTTTGAATTGTGATTCCAGTAAAGGACAAGTTCCTTTAACCACCTCACCAGTCCTGGGATTTGCGGCTCTTCTCATATGCTTCAATGTACGTTGGAGACAGTGCACCCTCTTCATCATAAGGTGGAACATTCATCTGAAGGCGAATTATGACGATCTAATCTTAGGGGCTATAGCGCTCGTCATGAATACGAGCACTGGGAATGTGAGATTTTTTGCTCATATTTTCTTTCCTCATTTATAAAATAGAAAGATTCTGAATTACGTCATGAGGGTCTTGCCGAAAAATTTCGTCTACGATCCAAGGAGAAGGAATGACTTGATAGAGGAAGGGACGTCCAGAGGGTTGTAAATCATGAGAGTGTGACGTCATCGGAAGATGCTTGTCTACTCTATTTGGCGCGGATAAAATTCATCAATTAGTTTCTGAAAGTGCAGTGAGCTTCAATCCCTTTGAAGTTTGGAGGGAAAAAAAAGTGTTGTGATGATGAGTAACATCAAGTTAGCATATGCTAGATTCAACTCAACGTGAGGTTTCATAAATTTCATGCCGATAGAAGCATAAAGCTGAGTTTTATCAAAATATCAATAGACTAACTCGTCCTGACGTCACAAGGCGATGTTTGCTCCGCAATGACTTAGGTACCCCAACTTACTCGTAGGATCAAAACAAACTCCATCAGAAATACACGGGAACGTTTCGATCTTACGTTCAGAATTAAAAACAAGAAATAAGTTGAGAACCACAGGTACAGGTTCAAAGACATGAGAACTTCCCCATTCTGAGTATAAACACGTAATTGCTACTTATTTCCAATTTTTTAATTTGAGAGTATGATCGAAATGATCCCTGTGTATTCTTATGGAGATCGATAGCCTCTTCTTATCTGATATAGTATACTATCGCATTCTCTCGATCCCTGTTATTGATAAATGTCCTTGAATGACGTCACGGCGATTTAGTATATCCAGTATAGGTCTATGAAGGCTCTAAAGGGAGATACGATTAGGAATAAGCTGCTGTAGCAGGAGCTGATCATGAGGCGCTCAGATTGCTGTTTACTTTGTTTGAGAGGGATCCTCAGAAAATAATAAGTCGGCGAGAGAATTGAAAAATGGAAGTTGTGATGGTCTAGGCATCAAACTCGTGAAGTCGGTTCTAACATTTGACACTTGAACTCAGATAGCTGGCTAAGCTCCTGCTCCATCTCAGAGATCTCCGCTCTGGAGGCATGGTGTAGCCCTCACTTTTCTGCCACTTTTTTTTGTATTATTTCAGTTTACGAGCTGCTAGCAGCCTGCCTTCAGGGTTCTGAGCTTGGCAAAGTTGTGTTTGTGTGCGAGAGATGAACTTAGTTTGATATAGAAAGTTGAATATGTTGAGGATGGAGAAAAAGTCGTATGATAGGGCCTGTGTATGATTGAGAGGGATGGTTAAGTTAAGGAGTTGCGGAGTTGGGTTAAGTTGGGGTAGTAGAAGATGTGTTGAAGAGATAGAGGAGAGGCATAAGACGAGAGATGAGATGGGTGTGTGGGTGTGGGTGAGTCTGGTATGGCCGATTATGACACGGTTGTAGACTATTTTTTTTTCTGCGTGTCGAAAGATTCGAAGGGTCCCATGGGATGGGAATACTTTTAATTAGGGCTAGCTTGTTTCAGTGTGATTTGAGATTAGACCAAGAAAAGGGCCTTTAGCATCAACTGCCTGATACAAGAAGAGGACAGTGCTGTCAGATCTACAAATTTTTGGTCTTTGTACAGGTTTTTCTACGGATTCTGCGTAAAATACGGATTTTTTGCCCTTATGGGAAAAGTAAAAGGGAGATACTTTTCTCTCGGTCATTAGAGGCTGATTCTGCAGCCTCCCGTAACCGTAACACTGAGTCGATCAAGGAAAAAGTACCTCAGGTTTTTCTACGGATTTTGTAAAATACGGATTTCTTGCCCTTATGGGAAAAGTAAAATGGTAGATACTTTTCTCCTGGTCGTTATAGGCTGATTCTGCATCCTCCCGTAACCGTAACATTGAGTCGATCAAGAGAAAAGTACCTCAATCACCCCTATGAGAGATGTCTTTCTCCTGATCGGTATTGATAGATCGGTCAAAGTCCGTCAAATCGTTTTTCAGGTCTCACAAAAATGACGGATAAGGATTTTTGAAAATATCATCTGGCAGCACTGAAGAAGGATACTTAACAGTAAGCAATTGAACTTTGTTTCCGCTCTTTTGTGTTTTGCTGCTATTGACCCATTTCTTGGAACAGGTCACAGTTTGAAGAGATCAGAGCGTGAGGAGAGGAAAGAGTGATGGACTGATAGTTGTTGGGTTGCTAGTTTGGCTGCGTTGTCTGCATTTTAGTTTCCTGGGATACCTTTGTGACCACATACCCAGTTGTGTGAAAGGTCGCAATGAGAGTGTGTATACGATTTATAAGTGGGTGGAAGGAGGTGCAGCTGAGTGATGAAAGGGAGTCGGAAATGACCAGGAATGGATCTAGGGGAAGAGAAGAGGGTAGATTGGTAAGAATGTGTTCTAGACAGCTAAAGATTGCTTGTAATTCAGTGGTGAAGATTGATCCGTTGTTGCGGTGTCGGTAAGAGACTGTGATGTGGCCGATTGAGTATACAAAGCCGGTTTTGTTTTGATATTTAGAATCATCGATGATACATAATATGGGGTTGTAAAAGGTGTTGAAAATTTTGATGAACTGTGCTTGGTATTCTGCGGAAGAAGTTGATAGATGAGGGAGGCGTGTGAGGTGGCGAATTGTCTTGGGTGGAGTAAAGAGCCGAAAGGGTTGAGGGAACGGAAGACGGTGGAACTTGGAGGAGCGTGTTAATTGCGGTTCGAGATTGAAATGTAGGTTGGTCACGGAGTTTTGGTTGTGGTGAGGGTGAAATATGCGATGGTGGACGGCGATTTGAGGATATTGCAGGATAGTTGTGAGGAAGCTGGTTGTTAGTTAGAGGCGTCGATAATGGAGTCAGGGAAAGCCAAGGTCTGCCTAGAGACTTTCAGCGGGACTGGTTTGGAATACTCCAGTAGCTATTCTGAATGCAGAATTTTGGACAAGGATGTTCTACCAACTTCTTTCCAGTCTTATCTGGAGCTGCATCCAAATTTTCCTCTTTTTCAATTGCCAACTAGAGTCGCAGCTTTACTTTCAGTTGCATTTACACATGAAACAGAGTCGAGTCGATGAAACTTGTCGTGAGCCATGAAAGTGCATAAATATTCTAGTTGTCAACATTTACATCTCTCTTGAGAATTGAAATTCCCACAAGTACCGAAGTGGAGGGAGCTCTGCGGTCGAGCTATTAACCACGCGACGTGAGCTTGAATGAGTTAACACTAATGCAAAATTGAGCAAAAAAATCCAACCAATTAAAACATTAATCGTTCTCCTAGACGATAATTGGCGATAGACGAACGCATCCGAAGATGTCTCCAATTAATAATGCGCTAACTTTTTATTTCGTTGTCTTTTTTACATGTACGCGATCGACGCAAATACGTGCGTTGAAAAAGACATAAAATAATTTCCTCGAACAAAACGATGCATGCATGCCATAGAGTGTAAGGCCCTTATAATATTGTAACAGCGGCGTACGACGTGTCGGCAATAAATTCTCATTCACCTCCTCAGTGGTACAATATTATCCAACGACGTTCTTTTTTAGAACATATAAAGAATAATATGCAGTATACATATTCTATACAATATTTCTCGTTTGTTTACGTCATTAATATTAATTGTTACTACTTTTTAACGCTTTTATCACGGGAGGCTTTATAACCGCCGTATATATACAAAATATTCGAGATAATTTGTTTTTCGATACTTCGAATCTCGTCAGATTGTGAGCGTAATTATCTTTTCTTGTCTTCTTCTTCTTTTTTTCTTTTCCTTAAATAAAAAATATAAACAAGTTTTTTTTTCTACCTGTTAACTTTTGATTGCGCGCCTTATATATTAATGACAAGTTTATTCGATGTTGGATTGGGTTAGACGATGTGATGAAGAGTAAGAATGAGATAAATAAAAAACACAAAATCGCCTTCTCTCGACCTGTAAAATTACACGTAACGGAAACGCGATCTAATTTCATAGGAGGCTCGTTAGAAGTTTTCAAAGGTGGGCTGTCATCCGTAAAATACGTACGAATTAGAAAATCTGTTCTCGCGTACATTAAACAAGGGTTATGTACAGAAATGACGCCGCTCAATTTTTTTTGACATCATTCCAAAATCAACGTTGTACGCGCTTTCATATCGTGTTCTCTGCTGGCTCGAGGATAGAGGATCCGCTCGTGTTACGAATTGTTTTCAAAAATCATACCGTTTGCTGGAATCACCCCGCTTCACCCCATGCGCACTCAACCATCCTTTGAACACGGTTTGGTTTTGACTCGAACGTACGTTATTCGCGAGCTCTTGTGCCTACGCACAAGTGTCATCTGCAACTTGTTGTACACCAATGGAAATGATTTATCACGGATAACCTTCTTACTTTTTTAGAGTGCAAGTCATTTCTCTAACAATTTACGGAGCGCAGAAGGACTGCAAAAGGATGTACCTCGGAGTGTATTATCGCGAAGGGTATTTGTCAACCCGTCCAAATTTGCCATTATACTGATGACTTTTTAGGTTGCGCGTATGGCTCGCAGGAGATACGTCTTCGAGCTTTTTTTTTCTTATTTTTTTCATGTATATAAAATTGTCTTCTACGACGTTTTGGGGGAGAGGAAAAAATTGAATAAAATGTAAATAAGCGCGCAGAATGTTCGTGAATAGGTATACAACTTTATCTTTCACGTTCGCGTTGCTCGTGTTATTTATCGAGTTTTTGTAGTCTTCTTTTTTTTCTCTCTTTTGTGCGCGTGTTCTCGTTGCCTGTGGGATCGGAGAACGAACTTATCTTCTTTCCGAACAATAATATAATAATATTGTTCGGCGCGCGTTGGAAGCTGAATATAATTATACGATTTGAGGTCTATACATGGAAGATCGAGGAGACCCCTTCGCTTACACATTGAGTCGTGTACGTACAAGGTCGAAACCGGGAATTGGAATAGGTTGCTAGAAGAGAAAAAAGAAAAGACATATAGACAGACAGCTTCTTCTTTCAAATTTAGATGAATTTCATCTGTACAGCCAGAAGCGTCGCGAAGACATACTCATTAGCGTTATTGCATGTATACTTTTTATGCCCGAGTTTTGTTTTATCTCGATGCTGGCATATTTGCAATGAAGAAGAGTTCGAATGACAATAATTTCTTTAGAAGAAGATTTCGTTTCCCTTTCACGTATTACCCGTAGATGGGATTGCTATTATTTCTATCGTGTTAACTGCGGAATACTTCACGAGTATATGCTCAAATATATGCAAGAATGCTTAGGATAAATTCCTTCTTTGTATGGGAGGAGAGGGGCGGGTCTCGTGATTGTGAGATGTGAACCTCTATCAAACGATCCATTTGTCCCTATAAATGTAAATTGGTGCACCCGAAAAATCTCTGTGTTGGAGGGTTTTGTCTTCAAGAATTTCTCTCTAGAATGAGGGACAAAGCGAAGAATACTCTCGATGTTGAAATAATTCCTTCGCTAGCTATGAGGGAATTTGCTCAGATGTTCTCTTTATTTGCTTTCTAGCTGATCGTATCAGGGTTTAGGAAAGCAAATTCTAAGCCTCTTGGCCTATCAAGAGTATGGGCAGTCGCAGTCATTTTAGGGCAGGCGATGAAAACCATCTGACCATCTCTTTGTAGGACGACCTCTGCTTCTGTTTCGTATGAGCGTGTACTTGAAACTCTGTTTTCGCTCTTTGGAAATGATCAGAATATGGTCTGTTAACGTATTCCGCTACTTTTGACGAAAATTTCTCTGAGTAATTGCTGGATTCCCTCATTTCTAACTCCATCAAATAGAGTGAAACCAGCAGTCCTTTGTAAGAAGCGCAATTATTTAGTTGAGATTCTTCTAATCTCTATCGTTCTGGGTGACCACGCCCTTACCTGTTGATAGGTTGCAGAACCGCCAGTTCTTTGTACATGCATCATCACGCTCAATTCTCTTCACGCCGAAATTTGGTCTCAAGAAAGAGTTCTCGTTTCTTGTGAAAACCCTCCGTGTTGTTCCACTCGCTCGTATTCCACTATCCCGGGTTTCCACTTTTGCCGAGGCTTCTCCAGTCTTTCTTTGCTGAATTTCTTCATTTTCAACATGTTCGAGTAGAATGAGACTAGCAGTCCTCTGCTAGAAACACACTTTTGTGGTCTCAATTCTTTCTGTGTCGCTATCTTCTCGGGGACCGCACTCTCGTCCGAAGGTTAAATGCAGAACCGCCAGCCCTTTCCCGAAATCCGGTCTCAAGAGAGACAGTTCTCATTATTGAAACTCATATTGAGTGGAAAAAGGTGTAAGTAGAGCGTTTAAAATTGAAAAAGTCTTTTCAAATGTACAATTCTACTTTAATAGTTGCTTTTACAAAGAGGAAGGCTTTCTTCCTCTTGGCTTTTGCAATCTCCATTTGCTCCCAGAGTTTTCTTCTTTTCAAGCGATTCTCTACACGTATGATTTCAAATATCCCATCTCCATTGTGGTGTTCCTCATTACAGTGTTTGCCAAACAGTGATTTGCCATCTTCTTTCTCCTTCGACTTTTCGTGCTCCTTCTTCCTGATCTCAAACTTTCTCCCAGTCTTACCAATGTATATGCCCTCGCACTGGTCACAACTGAGCCTGTAAACTCCACTCAAGCTCCCCTCGTCCTTGGCTTCCGTCTGGTCGTTACTAATTCTTTTCACCATGGGTAAGTTATTCTGGATACCCACATTTACTTCATAGCCATTGAACGCCTTTATCACTTTATTTGTGTACTTTCCTATGTATGGTATTGATCCGGAGTACTTTCTCACCGTGCTCTCATGGGTTCCCTTTTTATTTTCCATTTTCCTAAAGATTGCCTCCACCACACCACTACGGTAGCCATTGGTTTTTGCGATCTGCTTTACTACCTCTATTTCTTTCCTCTTCTCTTCATTGTTCTTTAGTACAGAAATAGCTCGATGGCAGTAGTTCTGAATTGCCGTTAGCTTGTGCTTAGGGTGGTGGTAGGAGTCATTTGGGATGATGGTGTCCGTGTGCGTTGGCATCCTGTAGATTTTGTACTCTATCCTATTACTATCCAGTGTGAGTGTAAGGTCCAAATAGTTGATGGTCTCATTGCCTTTTTCTACTGTGAATTTGATGCTGTCATTCATCGCATTCATTTCCAAAAGCAACAAGTCCACCTGTCTGTTAGTGCCTGTCCACACAATCAGGATATCATCTACATATCTGGCCCAGTGCTTGATTGAGTTTCTGAACTTGCTGCCCTTCAATATCTTGTTTTCCATGTCGTTCATGAATATCTCTGCCAGGATTGGTGACAACGTCGGCCTGGTGATTGGACGAGAGAAGAAGAACAGAGTTGACCAATAAGATGGCAGGAAACCAGTTAGCCATTAGGAACACCGTATTTAGCTTTAGAATGAGAACCAATCACTAAGCAGCATGTTTTAGCCAATAAGAACGCTTTGTCTAAATAGTGTAAGAATAAGTCTCTGAGTGAACCAATCACAGCACAGCATTGTTACAGCCAATAAGATCACAGTGTTATACTATAAATACTCTTGTTTAAGGCCTTTTCTTCAGTTGCGACACAACTGATGATGGGATAACACCCGAAAGTACTTTTGTAAAAGCAACTATTAAAGTAGAATTGTACATTTGAAGAGACAGTTCTCGTTTGATGTGGAAACTCTGCGCGCTAGTGGGACTCTTTTCTTCCTGCTTGGAATGTTCCCATTTCTCTAGTCCCTGATGTGAGGGAGAGAAATTGTTCGGACCGTGAAGCAAAGAAAAATTTATGCAGTCATCTACGGGCTCTCTTCACTTTGAGCAGCTCAGGGAAGTCGATCAATGAACAATCTTCTCTTCGAACTCTTTAAATTTGAATAAAGGAAGAACTTGATGAAAATACGTTCTTGCTTGAGTTCCTGTGGAGTTTCTATACAACGCTTGGATCAACTTTTACGCTTTTGTGGGCCCGCGGATGCTCATCTTCCACTCGCTCCGTATATTATAAGACTTCATGTTCGATAAAATATTTTTTGAGAATTCAGATTTTCTTATGATGTTTTTCTTATTTTCTGTTCTCAGAGATCTCAGTCATAACAAACTACGTAGTGTGCCCCATAAGACGTTCCGCGGTTTATCTTCTCTGAAGACTCTGTAAGTACCTCTATTCTATTGTTTTCAGTACTGTCTAATTTTTATGTAACACTTCCGAGTAAGGTAGTTTCTTAATTCTCTAGTTTCGCCGAGCACAAGTGTACCAATTGACAATCAATGGGCTTATCAGAAAATTCTGCGAATTTGTACTGAAATAATCTAAGTCTAAATTTGAAAATTGTAATGAGACTGTAAGGGACCATGAGTCCATTTCTTCCAATACATTGGAAGAATCTAAGAAATGTCCTTCAAGTTATCTGGATGTGAGTAAAGAGACCTGAAAGCTTTTGTTTTTAGTGATAAGTCCGTCCTGACGAGTTTTGATATATAAGAGTGAGATTCGAAAAATTAATGGGTATATCAATGACCTTGACCCAATTTAGAGACATGCTGCAAGATGGTCTTAAACCTGAGAGCAACGTCATTGAAGGGTGATTTTCGGCTGAATGCTTATAAAAGCTTTACGAAAATCAAGGAGGACTTACGATCTTGGGTAGAAAGTTACATTATCAGACGTCATGGATATTATTGAGGAAAATGTCGATTGATGAGCCGATGAGGAGGGGGGGGGGGAAGTTCATGAACCTGCAGAAATGTTTTTTCGAGCAATACAAAGAATTTCTATTAGAAAGAGAGGAAATTTACATAGTTACCGAAGAAAAGAGTCAGTTGGAACATATTTAGAAAGAGATGAGAACTAATTTATGACAGATGACTTGAAACATTAGACATCGCGGCTCTTCTGCTGGCACATGCCTTCCATCAAACCTCGTGTAGTTTTGCTACCATGCTTTGGATATGACGCGAACTCGACACAGATTGACGTCATTCAAATTCCGTCCATTTGGACCGGGTACCGCCAGAATTACCTTTTGAAAAAAAATTAATTTTGTTCATCAAGTATTAGACATCAATCCTGTACAAAAAATCTAAATTTCCCCTTCTCCCCTATCAAATTCCCTAATGACGTAATCGAATGCTGCTAGCGAACCTATAATCATCCCGGTTCAGAATTGCCGTTCTATTTGAGAGCCAAATATGAGGATACTTTTACCTCATCTAAATTATTGTTATCAGTGAATGTGGCGTCACTGAAAAAGGTACCAGAATACATGAAAGAACCATTCAGACTTTCATATCATTTTGTGAGAGTAAATCCTCTCAATAGAAGTGAAGACACTGGATCGACTTCAAAATTCGAAAGTCTCGTAAGAATGCAATTTAGCTGACAGCTTTCCAAAATTTATCAAAAGGCGTAGTTTAGCAACCATTGTACCCTCAATGACTCTCCTCTTTCTGATTCTCTTCCTCACAATCTTCTCATGTCTGGAAATGAACTTGAGACTACCGTTAACAAAAATCTAAGAAACAACTCTTCCGGGATGGACAATATTCACGTCACGCAGCCATCCTTAAAAACCTTCACCCTAACTCACTTTCCTATCTCCTCTCCCTTTTCAACTCCATCCTCGCTCATAATATCTACCCAGATTTGTGGAAATGCGTTATTATTCTCCCCACCCTGAAACCCGGTACAGACCCCCTTCTTCCAACATCATATCGCCCAATAACATTATCCAGTGTTCTCGGTAACTTTTTAAGGCTTCTTTGGTATATAGGATCGAATAACCTTCCCTCACATTTTCAATACGGCCTTAGAAAAGGACGGAACACCACCCAATCCCTTGTCGGCCGTCAGTCGCAAAAAAATAACTCTACACTCCGAGGATCCTGTCCTTACTCTATCTTTTTTGATCTCCAAGAAGTCTTTTCCCGGGTTTGGAGACATCTCATCGTAAGTGAATTACACGAAATTGGCCTTTGAGGTAATCTCCATAATATTCTCCAGAGTTTCCTTCACGAAAGATCTTAAAAAGTACGAATTCAGAATACAACCTCTACCCCTCTCCCTGTCAAGGACGGTGTGCCCCAGTGAGGAGTATTCAGTGTTTTGCTCTTCCTCATAACTATCAATGATATGACGAAACTTGTTAGTCTCCCCCCCTCCCCCTTACTCAACGTCTTTTAGCGGAGAACCCGCTATTCATTTCGTTAAGGACATCCTCAGAAAACGTCCGCGTCCGGGAGTTTCTGTGAAACACGATTCTCAGACAAGAGGAAAGTCATTGTACTCTTCCAAAAAATATATTCACGCCCATTCAGTCCTCTGCCAAGTTCTTTGGTCTCAACTTGGACTCTAGAACCCTCTGGGCCCTTACATCAGAATCTCAGGACCAAAATATCTGAATTCCTTGAACGTTCTCAAATACCCACCACACCTTACCCTCCCCACGGAAGTAATTGAAAACTACAACTCTACAATATTTTAACTCTAATCCATTCCCGACTTGATAACGGTTCTCCAATTTTCACTTACTCTAACAAAACAACCTTAAAAATGCTGCACTCCATTCAATCTTCCGGGCGTTGACTGATCCTTAGTACGTTACGCACCAGGCCTCAAAGGTATTCTTCCACACTCACTTCAACTTTTGCCCAAAATCTTCCCATCTTTTCAAATGCTCTCAACTTACGTAATTTACCCTTTCTGCCGCTTCTATGCCATCTAGGCACTTTCCTCAAAGTTAAGCCCTTACCTCTTGCTTTTGATAGGGAACCTGTTTTGTGGAGGAGGAGAGGGGGGGGGGGGTGTTAGCAAAGAAAAATGATGTACGCCGTGAGGCTAACTTAGGACTTGGAAAAAGAGTCAACTTTTTATCGGGGAACTCGCTATCCATTTTGTTAGGGGCATTACATCCTCAGGAAACGTCCGAGTCCGGGAGTTTCTGTGAACTGCGTGACGTGACGTGTGACACTTTATGACATCATCAATGACTTTGACCTACTTTAGGGACTTGGGAAAAATTTCAACTTCCATTCTTCATTATATCAGACCTAGTAAACAATATACTGAGAAGAGCCCGGCCAACTCATTTGCTGAAGGGGCATTTACGCGCCAACGTGATCGCGAGCGCGTTCAACTTACCAGGTCATCATTTTCAAGATTCGAAAACTAGGCTATATATGATAGGAGGAGGACCAGTGAGGTTGCGGGTTCCCCGCTGCCATTGAAAACCTGCAGTGGCCTCTGTTCGCTAATGACTATAACGTTTCTATCTCTTCTTCCAACCCCCAAAGAGCCCACAGACTGCTCCAGGAATCATCAAACTCAATTACTGTATGGACATCAAAAGATGGCTTCAAATTCTCCACCTCCAAAACCTACTTAGTTATTTTCAGAAAGAGACGTCCAATCCCCTCCGTCCTACCTCTTTTCTTTCAAAATTTCGAAATTCCACTCCGAAATTCGGTTAAACTCCTCGGCCTTCACTTTGATCGAAAACCTACTTGGACCCTCGTATCAAATTTCTAAAAGCAACATGCACACGTGCTTTGAATATTATCAAATTCATCTCTCATCCCTCTAAAGGATGGTCCAGAAAACTACTGCTACAACTCTACGAGGGTCTTATTCGATCAAAACTAGATTATGGAGCACCAGTATACAATGTAGCCAACAAATCTGTTCTCTCATCACTCGATACAACTCAAACCTCCTTCCTATGAATGGCCCTGGCCTATCGCACAAGCCCTAAACTCAGTTTATGCGCAGAAATCGCTGAACCTCCACTCTCCTTTCAAAGACTCATTGTATGGGTAACTTCCAATTTCGTATTCTCTGTTTCTCAATTCACCAATCTCCCTTCAAAATACGGAACTCATTTCAACTCACAATAAACATATCCTTTTCCAATTTGACCACTCCCTTAATGAGCACTTCAAAGCAAATCCCTTGCAACCCATCTTTATTACCTCGCCTCCTTGGACGCTCCCCGAACGAAATATACGTCTCGACCTCACACAATGGCTCTAATCAAACATCACTATCGCCCGAAATATCCAAAACTTGATAAAAGAATGGCTTGGTTGTACAATTTGCTTTTCGGACGGATCCAAAAAATCGAACAAAACTGCCTATGCATGTTCCATAAATGGATGCCTACCTAACTCCTCAACGTATACGTAACATTGCTTCTATATTCACAGCCGAATTATTCTCCTGTCTTTCTTGTCTTTCCCAATTCCCTCCAAATGGTAAAGTCCTTCTTCTTACTAACTCACTTTCATGCTGATTACACCCGTTTATCTGTCTCTGACCACACTTTTCTCATCCTCGAAAAATGGAAATCAGTATGGAAAAGTTAAACGTCTAACAAACTTCTCACAATTGAACAAATCCCTGTGACCTGGTCCACCTCCCTTAGAAGTACTAGACGGGAAGAAGTTGTTCTAACCCCGTCGAAGAGTCGGTCATCACTCATACCTCATCAAACCTGATCTTAACTCCCCCACCCTGTCCTTACTGCGATGAGGAAACTCTTACAGTTGAACATTTTTTCTCTTGTCTTCCACTCGCACTTCTCCGCTCCACCCTAATGGCCACTTTTACCATCAACTCAGTTAAGCGTATTTTTAGCCGAAATCCCGGATTAATCTAGATTTATCATACTTTAATTGCCCAAAATGGGCGTCACACTCGACACGTCTTTTTGGTAAAACTGGCCGTAAATGTTCCTTCCTTCCGCTCTCAAGTATCGATAAATTATTTGGATTCGATTACCTCCTCCCTCAAATACATACGCCTCACCCAATTCTATTCTTTAATTCGCACACTAGCATCATCAATATCACCATTCTCATTCCCAAATTCTTCACTTGTAAACACACACCTTCTTAACTCTATTTGTAAGTCTATCTACTTCAAGATGTAGGCCTACCCATAATTTGTCCCTTCATCTGTATATGTAATTTCGCCGAGCAAATAGCCCGTAGTGTAACTCTATCTACTGCTCGTTAAAATGAAATGGAAAAAAAAAAAAAAAAGATTTCATATTAATTGTTGAAAATTTTATTCACCAGGCTTCTTCGCAAGTGAAAATACAAGTACAAAAAAAGGAATAGATTTTTCCTCTGAGAAAGCATCAACATCGAAAACCGCAGAATAAAATTTTAAAAAAGTTGTGTAGAATTTCTCTCATCGCCGAATCATTTTCTTCAAATTAATGATCGTCGATAGTATTAAAAAACAACTAGTCCTTGAAACTATTCACCAATGACATAAAATATCTTTTGCATCGAAAAAATAAAATCCCGACTACTTTGTACTACATTTTTATTAATCTACAATTAATGTCTTCGTGCTCAGGTGGTCGTTGCATGATTAGTCTCAATCTAGTTTCATTTTTTAATATGTACCTACCAGTGTCGCCCTCCGACGTAGCTCTCTTTTTGATTGAGGGGCTTTACATCGTCGCATTTATCTTGTCATCGAAAGCATGTTGTAGGATATGAAATATGAGAATATTCACTAGAGATACGGGATCGAGACTGTACCATATATACATTAAATTTGACGATGTAGGGTGCTTTGTAAAGAACGTATGGAGGCCCCATAAACCTCGAGGACTGTAAAGGTTTCAGATTAATTTGGTAAAAACTAGCGTGCTTAGTGATTTTGATGCGATAAACAAACGCGTTGTAAGAACTTTTTAGTTCGCCATAAAACCGCGTGATTGAAACGAGGAAATCCGAGAAGAGAGTGTTTTCAACTATACTTGAACATGTATAAACACTTCACGAAGTAGATTTTAAGGTGGTACAAAACTTATGGCGAATGTTCGTCTAGAGAGAGAAAAAAAGGGTAAAAAAGTTTTCAAGTGCGAAGAAAACTCGTGATTTATCGTCTTAGCGTGTACCTAGTTTGTACCACATGCTCTCTTTACTCATCCTTTCATCTGTCCACCTTCTTCTTTTTTTTTTCCAGACAATTGGACTTCAACGAATTATTGTGCGTAGAAAACGGAGCGTTTAGTCACCTGAAAGAGTTGGAGATATTGTAAGTGGGAAGAATAAAAGTTCATTTTCCTCTTCGGCGGACGTAATATAATTCTCGTTATGATGGAAATGAGCCGCCCGTTATAATTAATATTCTTCGTTTTCAGAACCTTGAACAACAATAATTTATCAACGCTCACGGATGATTTGTTCGAAGATCTGTTCAGGCTGCGTACGCTGCGTCTATCTGATAATAATTTCAACTGCGACTGTAGACTCGCATGGTTAGCTAAATGGCTCCGTAAATTCCCCAGATTGGGACAGTACGCTCGCTGTACTCAGCCGTCGAATTTGAAAGGACAGAATGTAGCCGATCTACACGAGGAAGAGTTCAAATGTTCTGGTAGGTCCGAAAGATAATTTCCTTTTAACGCGCTGCGTCTCTCTGGGGGTTGTGCGCTTGAACATCCGAAAACGGAAGGAGGGGAATCGAAAAAACGAGAAAATTATGTAAATTTATCGCGGCTACCTTTTACAAATTATTTAATCTAGATGATTCGATAATGTAGTACAGTGTTTTAGAGTCAGCCGTTGAAATTTATAAATGGTAACCGAAAACGATAAAGATCTATTTATTGGGGTACGGGTCGGTATATTTCATGTCCGTGAGGAATGTTGAAATAAGGAGATGAATTTAAATTCGTAAAGGAATTTCGCAACCCTTCGTCTGCGCGTAAATACGCCGCGTGATACAGGATTTACAGATTATAGGAGATAAAATTAAAGATGTGGACCATTGTACGACGAGATGATTTTTTGTTCAAAGGGGAAAAAAATGCGATGGTCGACAGTGGTAATACGAACTACTTTTGATCGATAAATCGTATGTTTACCTTTTTGAAAAACCGGCGATCCGGATGAAGTTTGATACGACTTACCTACATTGGAAAGTGTAGCTTCGAGCGATCGCAGCTGTTGCTTTTCTGCAGACAGATTTAAAGATTTTCTTTGTCAGCTTGACACGAGAATTTAAAGTCGTATCGCACGCATAAGATGGACGATTGAAGAGGTGTTACATACTGTAGAAACACGAGTAAATGTTGGAAATTGATGATCCGAGCGAACCGCAATTAAATGAGATATCGATTGAAGGATAAGTAGGAAAAAAGCTGAGAGACGGGAGTTCTCCGTATCGGTTTATTAGATCGTCAACATTATTTCTTCCTCTCTATTTCTCGATTTTCGATTATCTCGTATCTAACGACTAACGTAATAAAGTGTACGGTTCAATGTACCTCTTCTATACGTATGTCCTTCGATGTTGTAGAACTTATGGACGACGAAATAATGAGAAGCGAGTGCGATACTGTCGATTCGATGTGTCCTGCGCCGTGCAAGTGCAACGATGGACTCGTCGATTGTCGAGAGAAAATGCTGACCAAGATTCCGAGTTTCTTTCCGGAGGACGTGACGGAATTGTAAGTACATTATTGAAAGCGTATTATCTGTATCGTTAATGATGAGGAAGCAATCGAACCTGGAGAGCGATGATAATTACAGATTAAAAGGTTTATATTTTCTATTTGAAGTGGGGGCCAGGAAATGGTGTATACGATGATATATATTGCGTTGACGAGGAGGAACAAATAGCGAGGGTTGTATTCACGAGACCGGGGGATACGGAATGTCCCAGCGGAGCTTTCTAATAATAATGAGTATCGAATGGGCGATATATGTATAGCGTGTTTTTGGAATTGAAGGGGCAAATACCGCTGTACTGCTATCGAGTTCGTTGAAAGAAGTCGTTCGTTCACTTATTTTATTTACCTACCCGATGATGTACGAGCGTAATAACATCGAAACTGTTTTAATTTAGGGTGTGTACGATGAGAAACGCTAAAAATAAATTTTGGAGCGAATAGAAGAGAATGAAATTTGCTATTGTCGAGTAAAGGGTGTCGTTCGCTTTGAGGGGAAAGGGTATCGATAAAGTTGGAAAATTTTTGCATCTGCTTACGTACTCGTTGGTCATGAGTATAAAGTGATGACTGATGAGCTTAGGCGATAGCGTAGATATCACTTCAGGGCATCCGAAGTGAGATCTTGGGGTTAAGTCATACCCACAAGTGAGTTCGAAAATTGACGGAAAGTTGCTTGTCCCAAAAATTACTTGAGCAGATGGGAGTCGACTCGAATATTTTGGATTCGATGGAGTAATTTTCTCACAGGGCTCGACTACTTAATTTTTTTTTACTCACCTTGGCCCACTGACGAGGCTCAGAATTCTAACATGAGCGTCATACTCACAATCTGTTCTTATAAACTGCTTACGGGAAACATCTCGAAGATTTCAGCTATTGTCATCGTTTTTGGTTTGAGTAACGTAGTATTATTCAGAAAATTTTGGAAATTCATCAATTTGGAATAAGGGGAGAAATCCCTGAAACTGGTGGATTCGATTTTGAAACAGGTTAGAAAAATCTTCTGGTAGATCTGAATAAATCTCTAGTATACTGTTTGTTAGGCTAACTAGCTTTCTGGTATTCACTCTTAGCCTATATACTGTATATCAGGCTAAGTGGCTCACGGCTCTTTCGCATAGCCTAGTAGAAGTCTGATATTGTGTAGGTTAAGCCAACAGTATAAGTATTGTATGCTGAAGCCTAGCGTGAGCCTTATTTCTTCATCTTTTTGCGGGGTTGTTGACTTTCACCCGGCAAATGACGTTCCGATGGTTCTCGCACAAGAGCTTATAGGAACTTGCCTCGCTCACAATATTTTATTATTATCATTTCTATCGGTTTTCATCTTCACTGTGTATTCGAATGTGCTTTCTGGGTCTTCCATTTTCGTCAGCACGTCGCCCAGGTGTTTTCCTCCTGTTCATTTTATAAAGGTAGCTTCCAAAAGCACCGTGCCTGCTCAGGCTCTTTAATTCAGTGTGTGCTTATTTACTAGTTAGGCTGGATCAAAGCTCATTGATACCTTCTACCGCGGCAGTGGCGTATCCAGGATTTTAACAAGGGAGGGGATATGAGCAGAAATGTTGCTCTTAAGTGGAAAAAATTAGAGGCCATTGCAGGTACTGCGTGCTAGACCTGATATAATGAAGGCTTGAAGTTGAAATTTCCCCAAATCCCTGATATAAGTCAAGGTCAAGGTCATTGATGACGTCATGAAGCATCTCGGCAGAAAGCTGAAATTTTTCCAAGTCCATAAAGTCGGTCAAGGTCATTAATGACGTTGTAAAGCATTCCGGCTGATGACGTCACAAAGCGTCGAACGTGACGTCACGCAGTTCACAGAAACTCTTGGACGCGAGCGTTTTCTGAGGATTTAATCCCCCTAGAATTTTTTGACCTTCTCCACGAAAAAGCTCCTTAGCATGAAACATGAAATTTGGAGGTGTAGTCACGTGACTCGAGGGGTACCGGTGATGTGAAAAACTGGTTATTAGCTCCATTGCTGCTATACTTGGTTACTGATGCCCAATCGTCATTCCGTTTTCGAATGGTTCTATGGCTGTGATTAGACAGTGTCCCTCGAGTCACGAAAATACGACCTTGAAATTCGTGTTTCATGCTAAGGAGCTTTTTCGTGGAGAAGGTCTTGGATACCGGGTTCCCCGCTAAAAATTTCAGTCTTGTCTCACCTCTGTTCTAAGACCCTACCAAAAGAATCGCTGGAGCTTGTGAATGATCTATCCCCCCCCCCCTCCAATCCCGCCTCTAGATACGCCACTGCACCTCGGCCGGAGACTCAAACAAACTTTCGCCTATTCTTTCGCAACATAAACAATAGGCCGCGCTGCAAGCTCATATCTTGTAGGAACCCAATTATATATTGTAGTAGCAGTTAGATATGGAACTGTTCTAAAGAACCTGCCATGGCATAGTAGCGCGGCTCGATGTACTCTGTCAACATGATTGGCTAAGCTCTCGGGAAATCATGTTTCAAATAGGCTCCTACAGCGTCGTCTAGGATTGTTCTTCTGCGGCAGCAGAGTTATAGGCATACGTGTTTCTGCATGGTGTCATCAGGTGGTGCATGAATACACTTTCTTACTAGATTCCTAAGTTCTTTATCAACCCTTTTGGACGAATTTGGACCCTTAAGGTCTTCATTGGTGATGCCGTACAGGAGAAGTCTTAAGGCTTGTATATCCTCTTCAATTTCGGTAATACTCCACTTTACTTTCTCATCCTCTGCAATATCCTCTCCTGCAAATAGGAGTAGAGTGTCAACGGCGTGGACAAAGTTACTAGTCCATCCAGGGCCGCCGAGAGGATTTTCGGGCCCGGAACAAAAATTTTTTGACAAGCAAAAAAAAAAAGGTCATTTACAGTCATTTTCGGGTCCCCAAAAGGTCCAACCGGGCCCCCTAAATAGTCTGGGCCTGGGACATAATGTCCCCTTTGCCCCCCCCCCCGTCGGGCCTTGAGTCCATCTACTCTTTGGGCCCTCCAGAATGTAGTTGTACCAAATGTTCCTAAGTGGGGGACCGAGAACGTTACTCTACGGACATCCTCCTTCAAGATTTATACTGCTCTTCTCCAGCATCAGTCTCCTGCCGTTTAAATGGTCCTCCGTCATCCCAATTGGGTGCCTTGGAGCGCTTCTCTATGATCGCGTCGCTTATATCCACCGATCGATCATCTTTTCCAGCCTTATTATCATTACTCATATGTTGTCTTCGCAAATTCTGTTCTTTCATTCGCATCAGGCCACTACTGTAGACGCGCTAGTGTCGTGGACGAAAAGGTGATCACATGAAAATTTACATAAGAGCGTATGTTATTTCAACTCGCTGTATCTCTGTTGATACTGAAAAAAAAGTATTACTTGTAATGACCTTTCTTGACTCTTTTGACTCGTAGAATAGTATGAAACTCATAAAAATAAAAATTTCATAAATTATTTGAAACATCACCTTTTCGTCCAGCTTCCACAAATGGCCGCTATAGTAAATGTAGAGGGCGACTCTTTTGGGGCCGGACGCGAATAGGCTCTCAGATAGTTTCCCATCCATTGCCATTATTATTCGAGTAACTGTACATCTCCTAGATAGCTTTCCTGAAGTGGGTAAGCAGGAGCCTGTATAAGTCGGTATGGATTTAATCTTCTTCATTCTTCGACACCAGGACCAGTAAGCCCGCTTTCCATGCTATTCAACTGAGTGGCGAGCAGATTTGTATTCAAGATTTTCAATGTCCTGTGCTTGATCCCATCAACACCTGGTGGTGAGCGATTGTTGAGCTTGCATACATTCTTTGCTAATATACCCTACGTCTGTTGAAAACATTTCACTGTTTAGCGATGCTCTGGGAAACTTGGCATTTAGCATCTTTTAATTAGCGCTAGTCTTATGCGCAGATGAACTGATCCATCTGGTCTCTTAATTCTCTGAGGGGAGCCTCTGCCTTTACCTCTTGGATTCTCTCTCATTATTTTATATGGCTAGTCTCGAGGTCGGTCTTAGTTGATAAAATCTCTCCGAGCAATATCTTTTGTTTTTTAGATAAGCCACCTGTAATTTTTGTTCATTACTTACCTCTCTACCTTCAGGCTCTTTATTCATTCGTGTTTCTTGTATCTTTCAGTAGAAAGATTCAGCTGCTTTCTCTCATCTTTTCTACAATCCAAACCTCATTCATAATTTCCGATTCAATTTTGAACTCGATTTATGTCGCCCCTTCAAATCTCGTCTCACTCACCCTCAATATCTCCTTGTCTCTTCTCATACCCCATAATAACTCCCAATCTCACTCACTTCCCTAGGTCTTCAACCATTCCCAAGTGCGTGGAATTGAATCACAATTCTACCTACCATTCACTAACAGTTCCAATTATCCGAACAGAACCGGATTCGCTTACATGCCAACGCAATGCCGCGTCAGTATACACCATTGAGCTTCAGGTCATCTTCAATCGTCTAGAACACATGCTCATACTTCACCTACATCCCCTTCCCTATCAATCCTCTCTGATAATATCAGATTTCCTCGCTTCACTCGACGCGGTCTTCAATCGAACTTTTCCTCATCCACTTAAAAATATCGAATTCACGCTCTCCTTGCCACCTTCTGAGCCAACCCAATCCCGATGTCCTTAATTGGGGACTTGGCCACAAAGCGTATCCCAGGGAATGAGAAGCCGTCGAGGTAGCAAAATGAGCTACCAATTGCCCATCGGTCAACTGTCTTTGCTGCCTACAAGCACAGAAACCTTTGCAAGTTAATCAGCAAACTCGTCACCCCATGATTGCTCACTCATTGGTCAGGTCTTAAACTCGCCCAAATAAAAAACACTCCAATCTTTGGAACTCGTCGAAGTAATTCGCTCGCAAAAAAGATTACTCATATATTCGAGTCACGCGAAGTTTCAGTCGCTAGATCGCTAGCGTTGAGTTGCAAAAGATGAGCATGCTCAGTTCTGGAGACTAGTTCGCTCGACCACTGGCTCTTCAATATTTTACCACCCTATTAGCTGCAAGTTGGATGTACGTGTAATCGAGGTTCTGGAATCGGATATCCTAGGCTCTCGCACACTTATCATAACTCTTCTCTGTCTGTTAAACACACATTTTTCTACTTCAGCTGACTTTCCATCGCTCTGCAATATGAGGGTCGGATGTTTACAATTTTGCACCCTAAGCCAAAAAATTGCCGTCTTCATCAAATCTTTCAAAACAGATTCCAATTCTAAGGAAGGAAAATATCAAAGAAACGATCTAGATAATGGGATTTTTGGTGCAGTTGCGAAAAACCCCATTCTCCAGATCGTTTGTTTTGGATATTTCTTCTCCCTGTTTTCTTCAAATATCATACGTTTTAATGTTCTTCATGGTGCTTTTCTTATATTACGATGTAATTTTATTTTTCTTTATTCTTTGCCCTCCACGTTGTACGGGAATGAAAAATTGCCGCCTTAAGCACGTGCTCGCTGTGCCTACAGGTGAATAGATTATTGCCTCATTCTCGCTTAATTTCTTATATTTCCTCTGTCCTCTTCTCTCGCTCACAGAAAATTTGTTCGCTCGAATATCATTATTCAAATTTTCCCCGCAGAATCTTTCTAGCACCACCTCGCCTCTGGTCTGATGTTTTTCAGAAGGAGTCATGTGTGATTGATTCGTACTTTACATACCCGGGGCACCGTTCAGTTTTATTGATTATTTAAAATGAATTCCTTCCTCTTATCAATAAAAAAATCTTACTAGCCAATTCTGAACATAAATTCGTCGAGAAATTTATTTTCTAGTTCGGAGAATACTCGGAAAGAAGAGAAGACAAAAAACGAAATGAATTTCAAGTTTACAAAATTTATAATTCATGCCCCTCATCTGTGTATTCTTATATTGTACCTAGATAAAGATATTTAAATTTTTCCTCTTCGTTTCAATCAGATAAGTACTTCACGTATAATTTTTCAAATTTCAGGCGTCTCGAACAGAATCAATTATCGGAAATTCCAGCGAAGGCGTTTTCAAATTACAAAAAACTGAAACGAATGTGAGTTCCTTGAAGTATATTCGTCGCGTTAGAATTTTAAATTATTTTTCCGTCTTATCCGCGTGTAATCGCTTCGCAAATTCTGAACGAATGAAAAATGATCGCGGATAAGGCCCACGTGTTGAAACTCACTTATGTAAGTGTATGATTTTTGCAGAGATCTCAGCAAAAATCAAATCGTGAAAGTAGCATCCGACGCCTTCCACGGATTAAAATTCCTCAACTCGTTGTAAGTACCTAGGATATTTTTTTATAGTTTGCAAATCATCGGATAATACTGATTTTTGTCGTTATTATGCTGTTCCGTTTCAGAGTAATGTATGGAAATAAAATTAAGGATCTCACTAACGGCCTGTTTCACGGTTTATTTTCGCTACAATTATTGTAAGTAGGCCTTTACTAATCCGAGTTGAATGGCGTAAGAAACCGATAAAACAGTATAAGATCGAGAATGAATTATTAATAAATTTTTGATGGCTTCATTTTTCAGGTTGTTGAATGCCAACGAGATTTCTTGCGTTCGAAAAGACACGTTCAGAGATCTACACAGCTTGAATCTATTGTAAGTTAATAACCACCTACGTACATAAATTGATGTAATCTTTGGCAGTCGGGAGCTTTTAACCGTTTACGTATTTATTTACAGATCGCTGTACGATAATAATATTAAGTCATTGCCTAACGGGACTTTCGCTACCTTAAAACGTATACAAACGTTGTAAGTTTTCTGTCGTGTGTACTTACTCCGTCGCAAAAGTAAAGTATCGCAGATATTGTAAGACTTCGAATGTCGTTCACTTTTTCAGACATTTAGCCAGGAATCCGTTCGTGTGCGATTGTAATTTACGTTGGATAGGTGACTATTTACACAAATATCCGGTCGAGACGAGTGGCGCGAGATGCGATACTCCTAAACGTATGCAGAGACGGAAACTCGAATCGTTGCGCGACGAAAAATTCAAATGTAAGGAGACGAGACGAAAAAAAAAAAAGGATACCGCCACTACCCTTTTCTCGATTGTGTCGATAATGGGTAATAATGTTCATGTTAACGCAGGTACGGAAGATAATTATCGCGAGTCTGGATCGAGCGAGTGCGATTCCGATATTACCTGCCCGAACGGGTGTTCTTGCGACGGTACGATTGTTGACTGTTCGGGTTTACGACTCACCGAAGTTCCTAAAGATATACCAATCCAAACAACCGAATTGTAAATATGAAAAGACCGTACTCTACCTTTTTCTTCCTGCGTTCGGGATGATATCGTATCTGTAAATATTATTTAAAAATACATTTCACCGAAGAGTTCTTTTTTAATATCTTCTTTTAGATTGTTGGCTGATAACGAAATCGCTGTCGTGAAGTCTGACGGTCTGATGGGTCGATTTCCGAATCTACACAAACTCGATTTAAGAAGAAATGTAATTACCTCGATCGAGCCGAACGCCTTTGAAGGCGCCTCCAAACTACACGAATTGTAAGTTTTTACTAAACGCTGCGGATGGGGATCGAGTGACAGTAGGGAGGGTGTCGATTGAAATATTGTGTTTTCTTTGTAAGTGGTACGCTGTTCTTCGCAGCCTTTAGATCTCGGTACGGTCGGTTCGCTGACAAAAAGAATTAAGGAATGTGTTTTGGTCATCCTCCTACTTCCTTTATTTACTGATCATCTTTCAAAGAGAGGCGATACAAGATTTTCTATTAACATGTTTCGTATCTTGTAAGCTAACTAATTTTCTTACCCCTATCCTATTTCCTGGATTTATATCCGAACATTTGAATCAATATATAACCTTAGTGTATCGTGCTAGCATATTGACCAAACATACCAGCGTGAGAGAGCGGGACGTAGAAAAAGGACGCGCTCCTGCTCTTTAGTCGACCTGCCGTCACGCCTTTGATGCCGACTGACGTTGACTCGTGGTGTTGCAAACTTTCGGCTTCCTAATAGCCTAAAAAAAAAACGATGGCTCTTGACTGGTGTTAGACCTGGAGACTGAATCTCAATCTTGCCAATCTTATTCTCAGTTTTCAACTCAAAAAACCAAAAAACTTGCCTTCAAACAAATTCTTTTGATTCAGAAATTCTAACTTCACTCCAAGAGAATCATGAATTTAAAATAATTGTTGGCCCAAGAAAAGCCGGAAACACGGTTTATGTAAGCCTTTGGCTGATAGCTGAATTCATGCAGATTTGAAAAAGTTGACGACCATTTCCCACGATTTACGGCTCTTGGCTGGCTGCAACCCTCCCCCCCCCTCCTCGACCTACAAAGGGAGTAATGACTACGTCATAGATTGGGGCAAGTTTAAGCGGGGAACCCTCTATTCATTTTGTTAAGGGGATTATATCCTCAGAAAAGGTCCGCGTCCGGGAGTTTCTGTGAACTGCGTGACGTGACGTGTGACGCTTTGTGACGTCATCAATGACCTTGACCTACTTTAGGACTTGGAAAATTTCAACTTCCAGTGGTGACGCTTTATGGCGTCATTAATGACCTTCACCTACTTTAGGGACTTGAAAAAATTTCGATTTCCAGCCTTCATTTCATCAGGTCTAGCATGCAGTATACTGAGAAGAGCCCAGCCAACTCATTTTCTTAGGGGGAATTTTCGCGCCAACGTGATCGCGAGCGTGGAAGGTTCCGGGTTCCTTGTTGCCATTGCAAACCTGCAATGGCATCTAATTTATTGTATGATGCTACTTGGAGGAATCTAGAGCGGCCATTAACGAGGAATTGAATTGAATATTAGCGTATATCCTAACCTATAAACAAGGGTGCGGAGCCGGAGCTAAAAGAGCCAAAAGAGCGGCTCCGCTCCTCAATTTTTGTCATTTAGGAGTCAAGGGCTCGTTCCGCTCCGCAGTTTGCGGAGCTGGGAAAGAGCTGGTTCCGGCTCATTTTACCGCAAAGTGCGAAGCCGGAGCTAAGAGCCAAAAGAGCGGCTCCGCTCGTCAATTTTGGTCATTTAGGAGCTAAGGGCTCGCTCCGCTCCACAGTTTGCGGAGCTGGGAAAGAGCTGGTTCCGGCTCATTTCACCGCAGAGTGCGAAGCCGGAGCTAAAAGAGCCATAGAGCGGCTCCCTCCTCAATTTTTGTCATTTAGGAGGAAAGGGCTCGCTCCGCTCCGCAGCTTGCGGAGCTGGGAAAGAGCTGGTTCCGGCTCATTTTACCGCAAAGTGCGAAGCCGGAGCTAAGAGCCAAAAGAGCGGCTCCGCTCGTCAACTTTGGTCATTTAGGAGCTAAGGGCTCGCTCCGCTCCACAGTTTGCGGAGCTGGGAGAGAGCTGGCTCCGGCTCATTTAACCGGCTCCGCACCCTTGTCTATAAACCAGAATATTGACCAAATTTAGCCTCGCCCGTCTTCTCATGAGCTCAGTAATCTCACCCTACCCAATTGACGTTGACGTTATTGGCTGGGCAAGTTTGATCATATGGTATGCTATTCTTAGAGACCTAGCGTGGGCATTAGGGAGGAGTTGACCTGAATGTGAGTAAATATAGAACCAAGTTATCATACTAGCCTACTCCCTGCACTCAATTGAGCTGACTAACTTCAACATGGCGTCACGCTTTTGATTCTGACGGGCGTTGGTCTATGACGTCACTGGCTGGGCGCTTACCATACTATGATATACTTGAGGATCTGAAATGAGCAATCGCGTCTACTGTGAGTCACTATATAGCCTAATATATCATATCAAATTAAAGCCTGCTCAGAGCCGGCATCTTTTGTTCTTCCCATGTGGTGCAGAACTGTCTTTCAGTTCACCCTCCACCCCTGCGTCACCCCCGTTCCCCTGCGGAAATTTGTCTGTGTGGTGCATTTTGTGCATGGAACCACACCCGGTGCCGGCCATGAGCCTGCTTCTCTTTTCTTCAGGAAGGGTCAATGACCTCCACCTGGTATCGCGCTTCTAATTTTGATCAATGTTGACCTACAAGGAAGAACTGGTGACGTCATAGACTGCGCGAATAGTACATGCTACCCCAAGGTATTTCGAATGGGCATGAGCGAAGAGTTTACCTTAAAAAGAGCCTTTAGAGTACCTATACTGTACCATCCCAGCGTATCGATCGAAGTAGACTGCTCTCCTTTACCTCGACTTCGCGTCAGATCCCTGATCCTGATCGACGTTGATGACGTCATAAGCTGAGCAAGTTTTAGTGTGAGATATCTTGAAGAGCTGGAACAGGCATTCACGAGGTCTTGCCCGTACTATGAGCCAATGTCTAACATAGTATACCGTGCTAGCATATCAATTCCCTATTTCCCTTCCTCCAGGTGAGCTCAATGATCTCCACATGGTCACGCACTGAACCCTGATATACGTTGATATTCATAGGGACTACTGATGACGTCATAGGGTGGGTACAGATCCGTTCATTTATGCTACCATAAGAAAGCTAAAATGAGCTTTAGTGAAGAGTTGACTGCAGTATGGACCTATGCATAACCTAACATACCATAACTATAGCTTTCTCTTCCAACTGAAATGAGCTCAACGACCACGAGCTTACGTCACGCTCCTAATCCTGGCTGACGTTGACCTACATAGGAACTACTGATGACGTCATAGGTTAAGCGATCCTACGGGTTCTCCCGAGGAGTTACCCTTACTATGAGCCAATATAAAACCTTACATACCACACCAGAATTTTAGTCGAACTGTTGCCTCTCCTCTTTTCCTCAGGTGAGCTCATTGACTGGGACCTAAGGCTACGTCCCTGATCCTGATGGACGTTTACCTACATAGAAGATACTGATGACGTCATAGGTGGGGCAAGTAGCAGTACCTGTTCTAGAGGATCTAGGATGGGCATTCGCGAGGTTTTGCTCTTACTATGAGGCAATGTATAACCAAACATACTATACTAGCATATTGATTGATTTTTTTAGTCTCCTTTCCTTCCTCCCAAGCAAGCTCAAGGACCTCGACCAATGACGTTGACGTACATACGGGCTATTGATGACGTCATTAGCTGGGCTAGTATCAATGTATGCTATGCTAAGGGACCTAGGGTGGACATTATCTAGGGTACGACCTAGAATGCATCCGGGCGTCCGAATGGTTTCGACCGATGGAAATATGGAGGAAGTAGAAGAGACTAAATTTAAATATTGTTGCATTACTCACCTCTTCTCCCTTCCCTTGTGATCACTTTATCTTTCATCGTGCACTTTAATGTAACCAGGTTCGGTTTTAATTTGATATTGGTTATCAATTTTGAATTTTCTTCTATTTTTCAGGATTCTCGCCGAAAATAAGATAAAAGATATAAACAATAAAATGTTCAAAGGACTGTACAATCTGAATATTCTGTAAGTTGGAAAACTAGACCTGCATTTGCTCTAGTTGAAACGAATTTAATCGAATGTTTGTTCTCTATTTTCTTATAGGAACCTGCAGAAGAATCTGATTTCGTGTGTGATGCCAGGGTCATTCGATATGCTCACAAACTTGCAATCACTGTACGAGCATATGTCATACTATTATCATTCAAAGTAAATTAGTCTATGCTTCAACTTTCATTGATGTATTAACTCTCGTGCGCAGGAATTTGTCGAGCAACTCGTTTATTTGTAATTGTCATATGGCCTGGTTTTCGGATTGGTTACGTAAAAGAAGTCTATCGGACGGAAACGCCAAGTGCGCGGGACCTCCCGCCGTCAAAGACAATCTGATACTCGAATTACCCTTAAGTCATTTTAAATGTTACGGTACGTACACGTACGGACGCGAATTATTATTGGCGCATTATTCTTGATCAGCGTCTGTCGATCCGTACGCGAGTAGATTTTTTTCTCACCTACTGTTTTTTGTTGTACCGTCTACGGATCGAATGAAAGCGAAACGACAATGACGGCTCATAATATGGGTTTGATGACTGTATTAATGTAATATTATCTCATTTGTATGTAGGCGAAAATGATCGCGGTTGTCTGGACGAGCATTATTGCCCCGCCAAATGCACGTGTACCGGCACGGTAGTTCAATGTAGTCGAGCTAAACTGACGGAGATACCGAAAGGATTGCCCGCGGAAACTTCCGAACTGTACGAGAAGATATTTTCTTAATTACTCGATTTCTTTGTTATTTCTTTGGCAGGGGGTAATTTCGCTATCTTTGTATTGTTCGCAGGTATTTAGATGTGAACGAAATCACTCACGTGCATGCCGAACGTCTCAGTCATTTGAAATCATTGACTAGACTGTAAGTGGGAAAATATCGTACTATACTCAACGATAGCAAACTCTTTGAAACTTCCCCGATTGTGACTAGAATTAAAATTTTTCGATATTCCGAATGAGTTTGCAGATCTATGTAACAGCTACAATGTATGAATTGAAGCTGTTGGAGCCCTATGTATGTGACAGGTTTTGCTGGAGGGCATAATTTGGCTGAATCTTTTGACAGGAAATTAATAGACTTATTTTGCAGGGAATTTTATTCATTTTTCTCGGATACTATTCTATTGATTGTTGAATGTTCGGACATAGGTGATGGATGAAGGGTTTTTCTAAATTAACACATCAATGTCTATCTTACGGTACGAATAGAATGAATGGCTCAGTTTATACTTGGGAAAATTTGTTAGCGCTTCGACACATCTAGGCCTATGAATACCTTGTGTGCGAGCATTCGCTATCATTTTATATTTTCCTCTTCTGGAAGTTTCCAGTTTTCAGCCTGCAGTGCATCCTTTCAGCAGAATTGGTCACATTTCCCGGTCTCAGGGCGACCTACCTTCAATCATCTTGAGCGCACCGCTTCAAAACCAATCCATTACGTTCCGGGGTCAATTTCACTTCCTCTGGAGCCGATTTATTGCGTTTCGAAGCTGACGTAGAAATTTTTTCACTTCCCAAAGAGCTGTTCTCATTCGATTATTTCGATGTCTGTTTTTCAATTCTAAAAAATCCTAATTCTAGTCACGACTTGGGGTGATGGAATTTTACATCGTTTCGGTTTTTGATTTTATCAAAATTTTTATAAATTATGAGAAAAATTAATATTATTTAATTTATTCGAAGAGAATTTGCTATCGTTCAATTGATCATATTTCGGTGCGGTCGTTTCATCGTGAGACAATCCACGATTTACTGCCATCCCCGTTGTTCTTTCTCCTAACTCATTGCATTCGGAAAGCTCTCGTTATTTTCGTGCATTTGAGAATTCGTAGACTGGTGAATAGAATGGAATTAATTTTGTCGCAGGTTTGAGATTTAATTTCTTCTCTTCGTCATTACAAAATTTTTAATCTAGAATGAGAAAGAGAAAATTACGCGGTCATGGTAGAGGTCGTAAAAGTATTGACACTTCATGAAAATCGTGTTGCCCTGTTTGTGGTTGTTCGCTGCTAACGCGTGTAGTGCTGTGACCAAATAGACTGCCCGAACAATTTTCAGAAGATAACACGTATATTGTTATTGGACACATGAGGCCTATGAGTCTCTAGTCAAACCGTTCGACATCAAAGTGGGTTTAGCACCACAGCAACAAAGTTTGACTGTAGGAGAATGAAGACTAATTTTGTACATGATATCTTAGGGTTTATTTAGGATAGGGTTTAGGCTTATATGGAATAATAAAAGCTTAATTGGTGTTCTAAAGTTCAAGAGAGAATTCATAGTTTATTGGATATTAGAGTAGGGGATAAGATTTATACAGTATTAGTGGTCTAAAAGATTTATACAGTATTAGTGGTCTAAATAATAAAGTTGATAGATACGGTACATTATAGATACATTATGAAGTATAAAGATTGAAAAGTATATAAAGATATCTCATAATAAGATATATTACAAAGTTTTCAAAGTACATACTGATTCAAGATACTTAATAATAAGATATCATGGAATTCAAACTTTATGTTTGAAGTAAGGATGGCACAGCCAGTCTTCACTGTTTGTATCGCTGTCATCTCGTTTTCTCCTTCGACGGTATCTAACATACCTAGAGTCATTTGGGGAATTTCCAAGATTATTTTTTCTCTTCAATTTTGTAATACCTCGTCAACTTACCCGTTTTACAAGAAGATGAAAAAGAATAAAATTTGTTCTAGGTGAAATTTTCTATAAGTTTGTATCAATTTTGGAATCGTATATCTCGTCAATCGTTATTTTTTACGGTTTTCTGCTTCTCCTCAAAATTAAATACCTTGTAGGATATTCTGTGGAATTTATCAATTTTCTTTAAAGGTGAAATTTTAAAATTTGACTTACACTAAAACTACCCATAGAAATTAAAAAACAGGACTACAGCTGAATTAGTCCATTAGTTCACGTAGCCTACCTGTAAACTGCTAAAATTCTAATTTTGGAGAATAAAACTTGATAAAAAATTACGCAAAAGATATGAAATGATTGACTGACAACATTGTTGAAAGGAATTCATATTATTAGTGAGTGGGAAGTCAAAATATTGAAATGGGCTAAATTATGTGAAACTTAATTTCGTTTGCTTTTTTTCTTACTGCACGATATTTTTTTTGCTGATTGGTTTTCCTCATGACTGTTTGTACTGTCGCGTCGCATTCCCATTGCAACATACTATTAAAACAGATTCGTCGCGAAGATTTTGCTTTTGTATTCATGGCATAGAAACCTTACGTCTATATTACCTGAAATGTCGGCCAATTTCACTTTGTAAAAATTGCTTACCATGAAAGTTTTCAAGTTTACAATGCTACTTTATTAGTTACATTTCATCAGTCGTGTTGCAACTCGAGAACAAGACCCTCAACATGAGTTTTTATAGTATAACACTATGTTCTTTTTGGCTGTAACAATGCTATGCAGTGATTTGTTTACTCTTAGAAACTTATTCTTACACTACTATGACATTGAGTTCTTATTGGCTATCCGCTTTTGTCGCATGTGCAGTGCCGCCGCAAGCTTCCATGTTGGAGTGGGTACGGGTTGCTTATGCATTTTGATTTTGTTTCTTCCAGTATCGGAATCAACCCTTTCGGGTATAACTTAAGTGTTGGAAGAATCTCCATCTGCTTGGCAACCGCCAAGCTGCAGTGCCCCCCCCCCCCCCCGGCACGCAGGAAACACCAGAACACACACCAACAACATCACCTTAAGATAAAGTAAATTGCTGTTGGGGTTTCTTCATTTTCATCTATCTTCAGGGAAGATTGCCGTCCTCTTCTTCCTGCAAATCTAGGTGTTGATAGTCCACAGGTGTCGAGTAGGTCATAGCGTGGTTCTGCATTTGCCTATTCCATTCCTGATCCATCTTCCTCTTCATGACGATGGCCGCAAATGCAGACACCTGGTTCCATGCTTCTTTGGAACCTAGCATGGTGGATACCAGGCTATTCGGGTCAAGCGCTTCATCTACCCCGATCTCTTGGAGAGACCGACTAAGCTTATCCCGCTCACGCTTCCACGCCTCGCACTCAAATAAGGTGTGCTCTGGGCCATCATCCCCTTGGTCGCAGTGCGAACACGTTGCCTGCTCAACTTTCCTTAACTTCTCATGAAGGTACTTTTCGAAGCAGCCATGGCCGCTTAGCACCTGCGTCAGGTAAAAGTTTAGTTGGCCATGAAGTCGGTTCATCCACTCATCAAGGTCGCGTATTAACACACGGGTTGTCCTCTTGCTCAGCTCACACTGAGCAATTCTTACTTTCCATTTCTCAAGCAAGGAGCGCTTGACCTTCTGCTTAACCCGTAGAGCCTCACGGTTGGTCGTTGTCGTCTTTTTTTCTCTTCTTATTGACGCTTAGTGATTGGTTCATTCTTCGCCAAATATTGCGTTACTATTAGCTACCTGGTTTCCTGCCGTCTTATTGGTCAGTTCTGTTCTTCTCCTCTTGTCCAATCACCAGGCTGAATAGTTTTTCGCTGTCAGATGTGATTACATTGTTCAAGAGGATAGCCTTCTTCCTCTTTGCTTTTGCAAACTCCATTTGTGCCCCGAGTTTCCTCCTCTTTCTACGATTGTCTGCATGTACCCATATGACTTGAAATATTCCGTCTCCATTGTGGTGTTCCTTGTTACAGTTTTTATCATACAGTGATTTGCCTGCTTCTTTCTCCCTTGACTTTCTGCGCTCCTTCTTTTTGAACTCGAACTTTCTCCCAGTGTCACCAATGTGGATACCTTTGCACTGCTCACTTGTACACTTCGCCCAAGCTTTCCCTGTCCTTTGCTTGCTGATTTTCTTCACCATGGGTGGGTTATTCTGGATTGTAGCGATTGAACGCCTCTATCCTTTTGTGTACTTTCCTATGTATGGAATCAATCCGGACTACCTCCTCACCGTGCTATCATGGGTTCTCTTTTTAGTTTCCATTTTCTTAAAGACTCCCTTCACCGCACTTCTATGGTAGCCATTTGCTTCTGCGATCTGCTTTACTATCTCAATTTCTTTCCTCTTCTCTTCATTGTTCTTGAGTACAGAAATATCTCAATAGCAGTAGTTCTGAATTGTCGCCAGCTTGTGGCTGGGGTGGTGCCATAGGAGTCACTTGTATTCTGTCCTGTTGTTCTCCAGTGTGAGTGTAAGGTCCAAATAGCTTACGGTCTCATTGCCTTTTTCCTCTGTGAATTTGATGCTCTCATCTATCGCATCTGTCTATTAGTGCCTGTCTACACAATCAGGGTATCATCTACATATCTGGCCCAGTGTTTGATCGAGTTTCTGAACTTGCTGCCCTTCAATATCTTGTTTTCCATATCATTTGTGATTATCCCCGCCAGGATTTTTGACCGTGGTGATCCCATTGCAAGTCCCTTTTCCTGGCTATAGAACTTGTTATTGAAGCGGCAGTAGTTCTGGCTCAAGATCTCTTCCACTATGTTTATTTATTATTTATTTAATGGGTGTTTATTTTTTATGTAGGTGGTGCCGGAAACAGTACAATGACCAATTAATGCCGACACCACCCTTACAGTATTGAAAATAATACAAACAACAATACACAACGCGTACAAGGAAAAAAAAAAAAAAAAAAAAGAGAGAAAAGTATTAATTATTTATTTTTTCATTTATTCAATCATTTATTCATTCAATCATTTACTCAATCATTTACTCAATCATTTGCTCTTTTCTTCATCTACTCATACTTTATCTATTCACTTTACACACATGTAAACCTACCACCCACACATCACATACACACAATACACACACGGACACGGACGCGGATATCATACAGCCATAAGGTAAGGCTGCATGCTAATCCTCTATAGCCTCGGTTAGTGCTTTAATGAAATTATTACGTGAATCATGAAATATATCTATGCCAGGGTTCCTACAGCTAACATCATTATACAGTGTACTCGCATTACTCAGCACACTATTCGCTAGGATATTAGTTCTTGCTTTCAGGGTATAGAAGGTATGCCGGGGTCTACTGTGAAATCTTGATATATGTATATTTATTCTTGATAGAAGATCAGGCTCTGTTATTCTCCCTCTGAGGACGTCATACAGAAATATTAGAGATGTTATTATTCTTCTTTTCTTAAGAGTATGTATCTGAAATCCCGCGAGTAATTCCTCATATGGCATGTCCACAGGATAGTATTTGAATGTTTTGAAGTATAAAAATTTTAAAAAGCGCTTCTGCACTGCTTCAATTGCCTTGGACCTGTTTTCCGGAGTAGGACTCCATATAAGCATACCAAAATCTAAGTGTGGTCTCACGAGAGCAAAGTAGAGGGTCAGTGATGTTTGTACGTTTTCAAAACTTCCTGAGCATCGTATAATGAATCCTAAATTCCTTCTTGCCTTTTGTGTCGCTTGTTGAATATGTAATCTATAAGTGAGGCCGCGGTCCATGATAATGCCCAAGTCCCTTACCCATTCTGTTTCACGCAATGGTTGACCCTCTAGGGAATACGTGTGAGAAATGTTCTTTGTTTTCCTCGTGTAGGTAATTTTCTCGCATTTCGAGACATTAAATGGCAATGCATTTTCTGCACTCCATTGTGCCAATGTGTCCAGGTCCGTTTGTAATTTATGACAGTCATCTCTACACTGTATTTTTCGAAAAATTTTTAGATCATCAGCATATAGCAATAAGTGTGAGTGTTTTATACCCCGGTCTATGTCATTGATGAACAATAGAAAGAAAAGAGGACCAAGATTTGAACCCTGCGGAACTCCAGAAGGACATTCAAAACGATATGACTCTATATTTCCATACACCGCGTATTGTATCCTTTTACTTAAATACGACTCTATGAATTGGACAGTGGTGTCTGTGAATCCTAATTCTTGTAATTTTAAAAGTAGTATTCTATGGTTGACTTTATCGAATGCTTTTTGAAAGTCCGTGTAAACGGCGTCTACTTGTGTGCCCTCATCTAAATACTCTGCAAGAATTTGGTTAAAGGAAGCCATATTTGTGTTCACTCCTCTTACCGGACGGAAACCGTGTTGCGAGTTCATTATGTATTTTTCAACCTGACTAGAAAGCTGTTTGTGAATCACTGCCTCAAATATTTTTGCGGGTACCGGTGCTAAAGCAATGGGTCTGTGATTGGATATTTCCGAAGTTACGATGCTTTTAGGTACAGGAACTACTTTTGTTATTTGCCAAATTGTTGGATAAATGTTATTTGCTAGACATATATTGAAAATATAAGTGAGGGGAGGCACTAGTAATTCCCGTAGTCCTTTATAAACGTACGCTGGGATGTTGTCAGGCCCCATCGACTTTTTAGGTTTCAATCTCTTTATTGCACTATCAACCTCAGCCTCAGTTATTTTAGTTAAGGATATTGACTGATTATTTGACGTTGTATTTCTTTCACATAGCTCATCACCATACCCACTATCTGTAACGTAGACCGATGAAAAGTGTTTCGCAAAGGCATTCACTATGGCTCGTGGTGTGTCTTGTGTTTCCCCATTATACATTTTACTATCATTATCATTGGCTTCGTTTCTTTTAGATTTCATGTACTGCCAGAATTTCTCAGGACGTTCTATCAGATTATGTTCAAGCGATATTTCATATGCTTTCTGAGCTGTTTTCATTGATTGTTTGAAGGCAGAACGTAGACTGCGATAATTTTCCAGGTTTAGCTGAGTATTGTTTTTTTTATACTTTCGTCGTGCCCTCTCCTTCGTTGGCGTACTTTGGCCCATCAAGGTCCCCATATCTATTCTTCTTGAGCAGGGTGAGAAGTTCCTTCTTTTGTATGGTACCAAACATGTTTGTCACATCATTGTTACTTGTGGTTTCCAACTTGTCTAGTTGCTCCATCAGCTCACCATTCTTTCTGATGCTGTTTCTTGGTGCAAACTAGTACTTTTCTTCCATAAATGTGGCTACAATCTCTGCTGTCTTGTAGCATGGTGATTGGATGCTGTTGACCAGGGGTCTCATCGAACAGTTTGCTTTGTTGAGTTTTGCATGCTTCTTGAGTTTCGGTGCTACCGGGCCCATCTCAAGCGTCCTTCTATTGTCGGGTACACTGTTCTGTTTCAACACAGCGTTCAGATCTTCTTCATATTTCTGTGTTGGGTCCTTTGTCAGCTCTTAGTGTCCATTGACTGCGATTTACGACTCCACTTTTTGGGTGTAGAAATGGCGTACAAAACATGTTTCAGATTCTATTGATTTCAAATTAATGAGATTTACGATTCCAAAATTGATGCAAACTTCTAGCAAATTTCTTGTGAAATAAATTTCATTCTTTTCATTTTCAATATTACGAAATTAAAGCGACAAATCTCGAAAATGTCCCATTAAAACTCCATGTTCAAAGCCGTCGAACGAGAAAACGAGATGAATATTTATACGCGCCTTAGCAGCGCACTGGCGACAACTTTGTGTACAGTACAAATACTTTGTCAATAAGTACCTCTATATCTTCCACCGTGATTACGCGACCTTGATTGCTTGAAAGGTGAAGACGGACAGCTTCCTAAAAATAAAGACACATAGATCGGATTCAAAAAGGAAGTGAGCGTAGAATAGATACGTCGAATCTTGTACCGTATACTTTCGAAATTATACTTTTTTCAAGGTTTTGTTTTTTGTCGGCGTCACATTGGTTATCCACTAAGATTTGGCACTTCGACAAGTTTCTCCTCATCTTCCTAAAGTTGGGAGAAAAAAGTCGATGATTGAGATGAATTGTTTTTGAAATGGCGAGAAGATGATTCCTCTAGTAGGTGGCGAGTTTTTATCGATTATGTTACTTTCCTTTTTTCCATAACTAGTGGCAGATGAATGATCGTGGCAATATTTGACTTAGCGACGAAATCACCGTACCAGAATGATCTCAACTTCGTGATCGTTGTCATCTGAATTAATGTTGATTTATTTTTTCTTGTCTCTTTTCGCAGCGACTTGAGCAACAATCAGATCTCAGTTTTGGCCAACCATACATTTGCTAGTCTTACGAAACTATCTACTTTGTAAGTATCGTATTTTTAAACAATTTTGACGTACTTAAGCGTATTTTTTAACAAGTTGATGAAAAGATTTATACGAGCTTTGAACTTCTTTTCAATGTTTTACTTACCATACCTACTAAAAGATGAAATATAGAACAGGATAGATTTCCCCACAATTCCCTTTTCCGATGCCGAAGAAGTAAAAAAATGGATGTTTTTTTGTTGGCTTATTAGATTGTATGACAATTAGACAAATCGCCACATATTCGTATTCAATAAACTTTCCCGTTACTGTAAACCTTCGTAGGCCTATATCTTACCTTCACGGAAATCTATTCGATCGCAAAATTAAAATAGCTGATTCATTATAAACAATCACGCACAATGCCATCAACACATTCCCTAATTTTGGTCATAATAATTATAATAATTGATCGCCAAACATGATCCACGAATATGACATAATATGAAGAAAGTAAGGTCAATCGCCTCGTAGAATTACGAGAAATGTTGATTGATTTGCGCCTAAAAAGATGTCCTCTCCAGTTTTTTCACTACCGGTACCGGTTTTCTATCATCACCGGTAGGTAGTTTAGTTTTTGACGGACGTCAAATTAATCATGATGGACGTCTCGTCGTCTAAAAATTTGATTAGGCTACAAACTTCCCACTTTTCGATTCCTTTTTTCTTTCATTTTCCCAGAGGAAATCAATTCAACAAATGAGTTTCATTAATATTTTTAATATTTAAAAAACGCAAACATATTTACGGATCTACGTTGGCTTAAAAAAAATTATTGAGTAAATTGACTCACTCGTGAGTACCTACACGAAATCGCGGTCTATAATATCCTTTAAAATGTCGATTGACGCGGTCGTAGCTCTGTGGCCTCCCCATTTGGAACGGAAATTTTGATTAACATCTAAGGGCATTTCTTTGAACCACTTGTCTTCATATTGCGGTGGAATCAAATCCTTACGTTTTGGCACGTCATCGTAATCATCCGCTATCAACGCTGGAAGGAACCGCGAAGCGATAAGGTATACGGCCATCGCTTTCATTTCAAATTCCGCCAGAATCTCCTCCTTCGATGGAACTTTCGTTCGAGGGAATACCTTCCGCAGGCTGTTGTAGTATTCGTCGATCAAGTTATCCCAATTTTCGTCCCTCATCTTCTGATCTGCGTTCAAATATAGTACTAAGCCTAAATCTGTTACCGGGGACCCGTATCTCCATGTGGCCAAATCAATGAGCTTGAGATCTACGGGTTTTCCATCTTCATACTTGAAAAGAAGGTTATTCCGTAGGTAATCGCCGTGACATATGACGTGAGTGTGATTACTTTCTTCGCTGGCGAACGCATTCGTTATGGTGTCGATCGGCCTCTCGATCATGTGGCGTATTTTTTCGATTTTGCGCCGAAAGCGAAGATCTTTCGATAACGGTTCGAAGCTCCTCGTGACACTCATGGATAAGTCCGAGACTTGTTTCAAAACGAACGCATTTGTTTCGATCATACCTCGAGTTAGTGAATAAAAGACTTCTGGAGATTCTTCCTTGGCACGATAGGAGTACGCGTGGAACTCACCGAGTTTCCTCATCATAAGCTTGAGATGATCATAATCGAGAAATGATTTCCTCTCCGCCACCTTGTAGTTTTTGGCTTGTAAATTTTCGAAAACTATCACAACTTCGTCAGCGTGAACGTTGTATTGGAGAAGGCTATTGTAATACTTTGGAAACATGAGATCGATTTTCGGATTGAGTGTTACAAAAAATGGCAAAATTCTCGTGTAGAAGAAAGTTTCATTAAAAAATGTTAACGTAGTGAACATTTTCATCAATACAACTTTAGGTGTTACCTTGAGAAAAAGATGATCCGAATATTTCTGCTTCCCTTCGCGACGGTAAACTATGCGACCAAATCTTCCCGTCGACTGCATGCCGTCCGAGCAGACAAAATTTTCGGCTTCATCTGTCTGGAACGAAAGAAAGGTACAACTTTTTCCGAATAAATCTTCGCGAACCATAACAGTATTTTCCAAAGCATAATCGCTTAATGACTTCATTTTCGTAGGGAACTGTGACAGGGTGTAACGTGCGAAACACAACCCTGCCGTGCAAAACAAGAACGCTATGAAACGGCTATTAAAAGAAACGTGCAAATTGTCGGAAATGCTTTCTTACGTAGGGAGGTGTGCGGCTCTGTGGTGAACGACTCCCCTCTTATTCCCACGCATCATTCGGTTTTTCGGACGTGAGCACTGTGCGTCTGCGCTGTTTTATGGTTGATTTTGCCCGCTGCAGGTCGAACGTAACTTGGTCACTAGTTGTGCAATCGACAATTCTTTTCCGGCGAGACAGATTCATTCACGAACAGTTCAATCGTTGCTCTCTATACGATTTCGTGGTGTGCACAATCAAAAAAATCTCTCATTCAGATTAGAAACTATTTCTGTTCTTTAGCTTCACGCCAAAAAAAAGTATTTTAGCTTGTCTGATACGATGTTCAAAGCAGTGTAATCGCGAAGAAGTATTGAACTATCGAGCCAAGTTCATTTGAACGACGGCGTTCTTATTATCTTATCAGATTTACTCGCGTATTTATTCCCAGAACTGGCGTCCATCTTTTTGAAATCATGTAGATACGATGTCATAAAAATTTCATTTTGTAAAACGTAAGTTACGCCAAGTATTGCAATTCTTTACAATTTGTAGTTGGTTCAGGTTTAGATGAGAGAGGCCCTGATTGCAGTTTGTACAGCTCAGCATTTATAAGCAAAAAGACTCAAATAAATTCTTCTTTGCCGTTGGTGCTTTTGTTGGACTGTTCTGTAGAATTATTGTAGATATGCGAACTTCTTTCTGGCGAGTAGAGGAAAACATTTACCTTTATTTAGTATGAAGTAGCTCTGAAATGATGTCAGTCTGGTAGTAGAATGACAATTTCAGTACAAGTTGGAGCTTGAGCAGGTGAATTCTTTGCAACAAGGCGAAATGTTGACCATTTCTGAACGTTCAGATTGTAGACTTCCTCTTTTTCATCGATCTATTCCCCAAAACTCGATCCTGGAAAAGCGCCAGGACTTGTCCGCATATTGCAAGAGCTCCATTACAGAGGACCATGGTAATGCTCACTTATTTGCTGTATTATGCGGTACTAAGACTCCTTGGTAATTGGCAAAGATAGTGATATCAAAACCAGATAAACCTTTCGAAGAAACCGGTTCATTCCAATCCAATGATAGCGGAGAAAAACTAATCCTGTTCTGTCAAGAGGACGAAATGGTAATCGCAATTACTTGGTTCCAACATTACTCTAGGCGAATCTTCACCTTGATCTCGCCGCATGGTAAAACCAAAAATCAAAATGATTATTGCTTAGTCCCATCGAGAAGGAAGTCCGCGATAAAAAATGTGAAGACATAGCCGGGCGCTGACTGTGGATAGGATCACTGACTACTGTGTGCCGAGGTCAAGCTGAAGCTGAAGAACTGGACAAAGAGATCGAACTTTGCAAGGTTAGAAGGTACAAAAGAACTGGGTGCTTTTAAGAAGTGAATAAAAGAGAAACTCGAAGAAGCTAGAACCACTGAAAACATAGACAATCAAGATATGTCGGAAACTGGGGAACAAAGATGGTCAGAACTGCGTGATACCTTCAGGAGCGTGGCAAGAGAGGTCACTGCGAACAGAAAGATGCAACCGAAGACAGACCACTGGCTATCCGAGGAAACCATCAAACTCATTGAGGAAAGACGTGAAGTAAAAACAAGCGGAAGTCAGCCGACAGTAGCACATAGGCCAACTCCTAAATGCTAAAGTTCAGAGAGGATGTCGGCAGGACAAAAATAAAATTAAGAGCTAAGTGAACAGAACGAAACGTCTAAAATGTTCTAAGGACATCAGAAGGTTGACGCATTCATTCACGGTTAGAACGTGGTCCATTGAAGACGAGGACGGAAAAATTCTGACGGCTAGAAATGAAATATCGGAACGCTGGAAAACATATTGCCAGGAACTATACCGCGATTTGTCGGAAAACTGTCCGGAGTACCAATGCCAGAGAAAAAGGAACCGAGCATGCTGAAAGACGAAATAAGAAAAGCCATCGCGAAGAATAAAGCACCAGGAGCTGACGATATAACGGCTGAAATGTTGAAGGCTAGCGGTGAAAGGAAGGCGTCGACATTCTGTGTAAAATATGCAACGATATCTGGGATAAGGACAACTGGCCGAAAGATCGGAGAAAATCTGTCTTTATCCCTCTGCCCAAGAAGGAAAGAACAACGTGTTGTGTAAGTTATTGAAGTATTTTGCTTGTATCGCACAACAATAAGCTTATGCTGAATGTGTTACATGAGAGGTTACGCTGCTACATAGACAGACAAATACCGCAAGAGCAGGCCGGCTTTGTGCGAGGCGAAGGTACAAGAGAGCAGATTTTAAACATACGCCTACAGAAGAGACCGCCGCGAAATTGGTAGTCCAGTGATACTATGTTTTATCGACTACAACAAGACTTTCGATCGCATTTAATGGGAAGAATTATGGAAAGCCTTAGACTTGATGGGCCTTCCCCCTCACCTCAGAGCAATTATGAGGAACCTGTACACAGATAGTTTGGCTCTGTGCAGGACAACGAATCTGGTCCGTTGGAACCATCACAGAAAGTGCTCCAGAGATGCATCCTCTCGCTCACTCTATTCAACATCTACTGTGAATGCATCTTCCAGAGATGTCTTGATGGCTGGAATGGTGGAGTCAACATAGGCGGCCAACAGATCAGTAACCTTCGCTTTGCGGATTATATGACGTTAGGGGCAGAATCCATTGAGGAAATGGCTGAGCTGATAGAACAGAAGGAGGGCGAATTAATGACCAATGAAGGCAAAACGAAAACAATGATTGTCAATAGAACGGATATGCTGTATTGCTGTCCTTTTGCAAGAGTACGACAAAGTGGACACATTTGTATACTTGGAATCTCTTGTAGACAAAGACGGAGGCTCAACAAAAGATAGTTGCGAGAGCTGCTGTCTCCAAGGTCATTGTTGTCTGGAAAGATGCCGCCATCACCCGCCGAGTCAAGTTGAGACTGCTGCGCACGCTCGTGTTTCCAGTATTATTACATGGAACTGAAACGTAGACAATGAAAATGACCGACAAGCGAAGTATTGATGCCTTTGAGATGTGGGCATTCCGAAAAAATCGTAGAATTCCAGGCACCCGCCGCATTCTATTCCACAGAAGCCCGGTTCATCATCTTTATCTATAGGGTCCTGTAGATTACTGAGTGAGGCTAGCGTAGGGACCGGGTAGAATCAAACTCGATAGTTGTACCAGCGTAGCTCTCTGGCCGACTTGTCGAATGGTCGACCAAGATAAGGGAGGCGTGTCCATCTTTCACAATTGGACCGGGTGAGGAGAGGGGAGTGAATGGGCTACCAGGAACAGCACTATTTTATTTTTGGCTGTTAATCTCGCGTTGATATTGAGCCCATTTAGAGTAGCTATTTTGTCGATCTGAGTCAGTTCACGTTCTCTAGCTGTGGCGCTGAGGGAGAACGATACCAAGCGATGGATGGCGGACATAACTCTGGCCTGTTTTTGCGAACATGGGTGGAGAGATGCCTCGTGTATCGAAACACCTGTAAAAGTGTCCTTCCGGAAAACACCAATTTCAAAGATTAAACTTGCTTGTGTGTTGCGCAGAGTAATCACCATGACTGGGTAATTCACTGATACGCTGCCACCTTTGACTGTGAACTTGATGGATTGGTGCTATGAATTCAAGTTTTGATGGAACTGTCGGAGTTCTTCGACGGTTCCGGACCATATGTTTTGAGTCTAACTTTCCAACCGACCTTGGATCGACTGCTTCATCGCGTCGTTCAGCAGTCAATTTTTGGTCTTCTGGGGATGTTTGCTGGTCAACTTTAATTTTGGAAACCAGTGAAGTCAGGGAATTTGAGGATTCGTGGAAAAGCCAGTCAGAGATTGTTTTGAGAGTCGTGGTTTAATAATCTGGTATAGAAGTAAAAATCTGTTCTACTACCTGGATTTCAAGAATAGAGTTTGCTTCAAAAGCACCTAAGATTTATTCATTCATTTTCTATTTTTTTTTTGGGGGGGGGAGGGGGGGGGGGAGAAAGTGGAAATTTTAGTCTGGAAAAACCTTGGAAAGTTAGGAAATTTTTTATAAGAAGAAAAAAGTGGCCACCCTGTTATTTCGACCTCCAACAATCGTGAATCTGGGAAAGTTTTTCCTACCAAAATAACGAAAAATTTCAAATCTTAGTGTAAAGAAGAGGCCGTACAGTTTCACTTCTTCTGCAATCCTTACCGGAAGAGGAAAAGAGGGAAAACAATGGAAAAGTTTGTACTGAAGACGGTCAGAGGATTCCAGCCCCATCCCACCATAAAATGTTCGTGAAGATCCGCGCCTGCTTCAAGTCGACGTCGATCTAGAGTCGATGGACATTCTGTGTGTTGGGTGACTTCGCTTGGTCATAATTATATAATGAGGGTTACTGAGATCAACAGTTTTGCTCGACCAAAGCAACAATGGTCAAATAGATGCATATCGATGTCTACTTAAGCCAACATAAAAATCTGCTACCAAATGTTGACTCAATGTCGACCTCGATTCCCTGAAATCCTATTAAATTGTGCACTTGAAATCTAAAAAATGGCGACGTCGATTGCAAGACGACTCAAACCGACAGTGATTTTCATTTCAGTCGACGTCAATTCAAAATACTGGGAGTTGACTCGATTTCGACGTCGAAGATGAGCCCACTAAGAAGATGCGGTTGATTTCTAGGCGACCTTCAATCACGCGAGTCGACATTGTTTATCGGGATGGCATTCGATTTAATTATTTTTTGGATGGAAGAGGATCAACGAAAAATTTTCACGATTTTCTGAATAGATTTCTCAACAGATGACCGCAAAGAACCTGGTTAGAAATTTTATGAAAAAAAATTACAATTTATTCATTTTGAATAAAGTCTCTTGATTAACATGAATTTTCCAAAAGTAATTCAAATGTTTCTAAATAGTCAAAAACCACGGACGGCTTCTTTACGAATTTGATAGGAGAATTTAGGTATGAGACGAATTCGTTTTCGATTTTGAAAATTGAATGTCTCCCTCCTGTCACGTACATGGGTACATTTCCATATTTGAAAATTTTTCTAAATTCAACTTCTTTGATCGTTGGAATTTCATAGTTAACATTTTTCTCATTCCCTAGCTCCACCTTCGTACAAGCTCATAGTCTGTATTTTTTCAAGTCCCAGAAAACGGAGAAATTGCTTAGTTATTTTATGGTAGGTCAGTTTTCACCGAACGTCAAATTAATCATGATGAACGTTCGAGATTTGATTATTTTTTCACTCTTATCGTCTAATTGAATCCCCCTTAATTCAACTTCTCCGAAAAAATATGTTCAACAAAAGAGTTTGACCAACAATTTAATATTTTAAAATGACAAACTATTTATGGGTCTTCATTGGCTCAAAAATATGCAATAAATTAAGGTATTTGTGAGTACTTACACAAAATCGCGATCTATAATATCCTTGAGAACATCGATTGACGCGGTCGTAGCCCTGTGGCCACCCAATTTGGAAAAAAAATTTCGAACAACATCGGGGGGCATTTCTCTGAACATTCTATCTTCGTATTCCGGTGGAATCAAATCCTTACGTTTTGGAACGTCATCGTAATCATCCGCTATCAACGCTGGAAGGAAGTACGAAGCGATAAGGTATACGGCCATCGCTTTCATTTCAAATTCCGCCAGAATCTCCCCCTTTGATGGAACTTTGGTTTGAGGAAATACACTCCGCAGGCTGTTGTAGTATTCGTCGATCAAGTTATCCCAATTTTCGTCCCTCATCTTCTGATCAGCGTTAAAATACAATATTGAGCCTAAATCCGTCGCCGGGGACCCAAATCTGCATGCGGCCAAATCAATCAGCTTGAGATCTACGGGCTTTCCATCTTCATACTTGAAAAGAATGTTATTCCGTAGGTAATCGCCGTGACATATGACGTGAGTGTGATTATTTTCTTCGCCGGTGAACGCATTCGTCATCGTTTCAATCGGCCTGTCGATCATGCAGCGTATTTTTTCGATTCTATGATGATAGCGAGGATCTTCTGATAACGGTACGAAGCTCCTCGTGACAGTCATAGATACGTCCGAGAATTGTTTCAAAACAAAACCATTCGTTTCTATCGTACCTCGCGCTAATGAATAAAACATTTTCGGAGATTCTTCTCGAGCACGATAGGAATACGCGTGAAATTCACCGAGTTTTCTCATCATTAGCTTCAGATGATCGTAATCGAGGAATGATTTCCTCTCCGCCAACTTGTAGTTTCTGGCTTGTAAATTTTCGAAAACTATGACAACTTCGTCAGCGTCAACGTTGTATTGAAGAAGGCTATTGTAGTATTTTGGGAACATGAGATCGATTTCGCGATTGAGTGTTACAAAAAATGGCAAAATTCTCGTGTAGAAGAAAGTTTCATTAAAAAATGCCAATGTGGTAAACATTTTCATCCATATAACTTGAGGTGTTACCTTGAGAAAAAGATGATCCGAATATTCTTGTTTTCCTTCGCGACGGTAAACTATGCGACCAAATTTTCCCGTCGACTGCATGCCGTCCGACCATACGAAATTTTCGCCTTCTTCTGTATGGAATGAGAGGAAGGTACAGCTTTTCCCGAATAAATCTTCGCGAATTGTAACGGTATTTTCCAAAGCACAATCGATCAATGACTTCATATTGGTGGTAAACAATGATATACTATAGTGTAGGTATGATGTTCGATACTGAAAGAAATTGCGAAGAAGTGTTGAACTATATTGCGCGGAGTGCGTTTGAACGACAGCGTTCTTATCATCTTATCGGATTGACTCGTATATTTATTACGAGAACATACGTACATCATATTGAAACAGTATAGATGTGCCGTCACACCTTGAGTTTTAATCTCGTAAGACGTAAATAATATCTGAGTATTGGAATTCTCTCCAACTTGGGATTCTGGTTTACATAATATAGTAAGGTCCTGATTGCAGTGTATGGAGCTCAGAATTTATCTCCAAATAGACTCGAAGTTGAACTTTTTTGCTGCCGGTGCTTTTATTGGACTGTTTTGTAGAATTAACAGGTGCCTGTAATACCAGTTATGTATCAAGTAGAGAGAGAGAGAAAGACACATTCGGCCTCTCCTATGATGAAATGGTTTTATAATAATGCCATCTTTGGTATTGGTGTGAAGATTTCAGTGCGAGCTGGAGCATAAGCAGGTGAATTATTTGCTACTAGGCGAAGTGTTGACTGACTATTTTTGATTTTAGACATGTTTCATGTCTTTGCTCTGACCCTACCCTCATTTGAAAATTTTTGTGCGCGTAATTTGAAGCGCGTGCGTGCGTGCAGATGACCTTGGGACGTATAATTTTTTCATGGTTACTCTCTAAGCCTTACCTTTTTTGAAAATTTTCGGGTGCGTGCGTGCTTAGATGACTTCGGGAAAGTAGACTTATACTAGACCAAGAATCGGGGCGAACGAGCCGAGTGAGTGAGCCCCCCAAAAGTCATTAGCTTAAAATATTCTCAAGTGGACAAGAAGGGGGGGGTGGACTAGCAAGATGAGTGAGCTTTTCAAAAGCCATGAGCTTGACATATTCCAAAAAAGACTTACACTAGACCGAGGAGGGAGGCAAACGAGCGAAGCATGCTACCTCATAGAAGACATAAAACATGATTTTCATTCATTTGTTTATGCCAGAAAATCTTTTCTTCTATCGATCCCCCAAAACTCAATACTGAAAAAGCGTTAGGTCTGACCAAACTGACCAAATTTGGCTCGCATATTTGTAAGAGCTTTCCCGCAAAGGGCAAGTTATGCTAACTAATTTGTACAATGATGTACTAAGACTCCGATATGTTCCCAAACCTTGGAAACTGGCCAAAATATAGTGATGATATTAAAACCAGATGAGTTTATTCCAACCCACATCACTTGTCTCAGTGATGTCCAAGCTACTCAAAAGAATTGTACACCCTGCGCCTCGTGCCCAATTTGGACTCAGAGTCAAGCACTCTACTGCAGAGCAAGCACAACCGAGTCGGTACAACTCTCAGGTCGGCCCTCAAGGAGAAAAAATGTCGTCCTCCCGTTTTCATAGATGTTTGTTGAGCTTGTGGCAGAGTAGTCTGGATACTAGGGCTCTTGCACAATTGATTTGTCAACACTTCTCGGTACAGTCCGTGCAGATCTTGACGTCTTACCTCAGTGATAGAGCGTTCTATATTCAGCATGGAGAAGCTAACTTCGCAGCAAGAGTGTCACAGGAAAGCGTACTTCGTCCCTTGTAGTGCCTGCTTTTTACCGCCAATATCCCAATACGAAGAAACACCATACTCGCCACTTCTGCAGATGATACTGCAGTACTCTCAACACGCGAGAATTACGACAAAGCAACCAGCAGACTACAGGCAATAGTCACTGAAAGTCACTGAAATAGTCGAATGGGCCAACAGATGGAAAATCAAGATAAACGCCGGAATGACTGTGGGGATGGACTCCGCATTCCGTGCCTATGGACGTGACCCAACAATCATCAATAATAAACCTGTCCAGTTGGCTGAAAATGCTTGATATTCAGGTTTGCAAGCATCTAGATAGTAAGTTAAACTGGAGAACTTTCATTCAGAAAAAGAGAACAACTTGAGTTGAGATTCCCAGAAATGCAGTGGATGATCCACACCAAGAGTCATCTTTTGCTCGGAAATAGAAAGTTGCTTTACATCACGATGTGAGAGCTAAACTCGACGTGTGGCACCTGTTTATAAGGATCAGCAGCAAAAGCAATATCCAAATTATACAGAGATGCAAAATAATTGAGGCTCCGTGGTACATTACGAATCACCAACTGCAGACCCTCGTAACAGACTGCATCCACATCCATCGACAGATCCGTTGATCGTCTTCATACCAACAGAGAAGCGCCCTCTCCGCTCGAAAAACCTACCTCAAAGCGACTTGGAATGAAGACCATTGCAAACGTCAACTGAACCATTGTTTTTTTAATATCCTGATTAGCCGTGACTATTCTCTCTCTCTCTCTCTCTCTCTCTAATCGTTTTTAAAAATGTCATCATGACAATGCGTGTCATAAAAAATTTCTAAAAAATCTAGCCATCGTTTCACAGCGAATTTTGCTGTCCGATGACCACCCTCCAATTCTTTCGGTCCATCCAGAGATCATCCGTTATATTCTGTGAGCGCATTTTCTCTGCGACCCCAACGGTCTTCTTCAGATGTCCCCTCTTTCTTTGCGCGTTGGGATGCCACTCTTTACCTTACTCGATGGTCGTTCCTTCGACATTCCTCGGATATGTCTGTACTATATTAGCTGCCTGGTCCTGATATTCGGAACCTTCAATGCTCCCCGGATGGTTTCTTTTCGGCTGGATTGCCTGGCTGTTCTACATGAGAAATACATCTCGGTTGCTCGGAGAAGATTCTCTGTCCTTTTCTCCGACAACCAGATCCCGTAGCCAAGACTTAGAGATCGGATCGCCTTTGCCGTGTCGTCACGCTCATCCCGATTAGTGATCATTGTAGAGTTGCCTTTGTCAGCTTGTGTCGCGTACAGCTTGTTCGATTTGATCTTTTCGTTGATGGATTCTAAGACTCAGCTGTGAAGATTCGTCGGTATTTTGTGTACGTTAAATTGTTACCATCCAGCAGTAAAAATGACGACCGCCCGGCTGCAACGATTAAAAAGTTAAGGGGGAGATTTTTTAACTTCCAGACACATATTTAAGAAAGTAGGGCCCTTGAAAAAATTCCGACCATCAAGACATATTTGAACGGAATAGGTATATGGAAAATTCGAAGAGTCCTCTATACACCAGGAAGAAGTCTCTGATAATTTTCGATTTTTAAACCATGAAAAAGACGAGAAATTGTCAACCTTTTAATTTCTAAAAAGGAGCTTAAAATGATCTGGTTTTTAACCAGACAACGTTTCTGACCTTGAAATCGAAATCCATACGCACCCATCAGAACAAATCTTCTAGTCGCCTCAATTAAGGCAGGTAGTTACGTAATTAGAAGGATTTCGCAAGCCGCGAGTTTTTTTCAATGTTAAAGAATTATATTTTAGGGCTCAGTATTGAAAACAGATTGCGCACTTCTATCTACGAGAAATAGGATGAGAAAACTTCGTCACAGTTGTTGATAGAGGTCAAGAGATTTCAGTGCAGAGCTGCCACGGCTTCAAGAGGCTGTAGCCTTTTCCCTCTCATAAGATCGGAAATCAGTTTTCAATCTTATAGCGGAACTCTGGAAAAGAAAAAATTCCACGAAACCGTCTCTTCTAAATTAGATTTAAATTCCCAGCCTGGGTTGAAGAACAGAAGTTTTGCGTGTGCCGCGGGGATCAGTAAATTTTAAAATCCTGATTAATTTTCAATCATGCGCGTAGATACGGAAGGAGGAAGTTGTAAACCCCCCCCCCCTCTTCCAGAGTCACAAAAAAAGTTCATCCTATTCCAATCACGTCACATCAAAAATCAAGTATGGTATTCAAAAAATTTCGACCCTCCCCCTCAAATCTTGCCGTACCTACGCCTATGTTTTCAATAAGTGCTCGAAAAATTCAAAAATATTCCATTTTAGTCTAGTTGAGTTTGCAAATCAATTCAATTTTTTTTTCCAATTTTTGTTTTTCAGAATTCTCAGTTATAATAAAATAAGATGTATCGAAAGAAATGCACTATCAGGATTGAAGCTGTTGAGAATTATGTAAGTAATCGAGTTTTTTATTCGTACGACTTTATATATTATTGGAATTTTCAATAATAATGTGAATTCATTTTTCTGTTTCTTATCAGTTCTCTACATGCGAATGATATATCCATGATTCAGGACGGTGTTTTTGCTGATTTGGATTCGATAACTCATCTGTAAGTAGACCTGTAGTATAGCCTCTAGAATTTCTCCCATAAATAAACAGATTTAAGCACATGCGAACAGTTGAACGACATGAATGAGCCTTTCTTGATGAAAGAAACATTAGGAAAATTGAGATAGTATTGAATCAGTTAAATCCTACGCGAGAGCAAGAGCGTCCTATGTCCGGTTTGTAATATGATTGCCCGCCCACTTGAACAGATAGCTTCTCCTCTACTGCTCCCTCCATTTCATCGATATAGAAAAGTCCATCTCGTGAAACCCTTCACCACCTGCGCAAATTTTAATACAACTTCTCTTACAGAGCGCTCGGATCCAATCCATTATACTGCGACTGTAATCTACAATGGCTGGCTGAATGGGTGAAGAAAGATTTCGTGGAACCAGGCATCGCAAAGTGTCACGAACCATCGAACATGAAAGACAAATTGATTCTGACTGCGCTAGTTTCATCATTCCATTGTCGAGGTTTGTTTCCTAAAACATCGATATTCTGATTAATGGCTGCAAAAAAGACTTATCGACTTGCTGGTATATCCGATTTAGAACCTGTGAAGAAAGAGATACTCGCGAAATGCGACCCGTGTGTAACGTCTCCGTGTTTGAATAACGCGGCTTGCGTTTTGAAATCTGGAGGCGACTTTATGTGCGACTGCTTGCCAGGCTATCACGGTAAATTATGCGAGCACATGATCGACGCTTGTTACGGGAACCCGTGTCGAAATGGTGGAGCGTGTAAACTTCTGGAGGAAGGCCGATTTAGGTAAGTTACGATGAAAAATTTAAGTATTGACACGCGGTTGCAGGGGGTGGTAATTTTGTTTTTCTTGTCTCCAGTTGCGTTTGTCCTGCTGGTTTTACGGGCGACAGATGCGAATCCAATATTGACGATTGCGCTAGCAATAAATGTCAGAATAATGCGACTTGCGTTGATTTGGTACAGGCGTATGAATGCAAGTGTAAACCAGGATATATGGGTGAGCTTGCTTTCCAATAGATGCTGATCAATATATTCACGGGGAAGTGTCATACGATGATGTGTGATTTTTCAGGGGTTTATTGCGAGACGAAAATACCATTCTGCGCGAAAGAGTACAACGCTTGTCAAAATGGTGCACGTTGTGTCGACCATGAGTCTCATTATACTTGCGAATGTGCTGCCGGTTTCAGTGGCGTGAATTGTTCGACGAATATTGACGACTGCGTGAATCATCTATGTCAGGTAAGATATTGATATAGACAGTCCTCATGATCTACTCTAAAAGGTTTTTTATGCTTTTTACCTTTATCCGCTTGTTGACTTCTCTTAATGATGTTTTCCAAGTACCACTCCTTACCTATAGGGCTCAGAAGATCGGAGTCCCACATCCATAGGAGTTCTGAGTTTCAAATTTCTATTAGTCCTTGAACTGCGGAAATATTGTCTCCAAAACCCATCCACAAATTAAGTTTTCTGATGAGAGCAACTGTATTTCTATTTTTCAGAATGGAGGAGTCTGCGTAGATGGTATTAACGATTACGTGTGTAAATGTCCGAACGATCATTCGGGTAAATTCTGCGAAATCGAGCCGATGGTTGCTATGCTCTACCCGCAAACGTCGCCTTGCCAGCACCACGAATGCAAGAACGGTATCTGCTTCCAACCACCTGGCGCCAAGGATTATCTTTGTAAATGCGCACCAGGTTACACAGGTATGTCGTCGTCGTCTCCTTATGTGATTAAGGAAAAGTTACGGATGCGTACTTGTACGAAGGAAGTGCGGGACCGGTCTCGAATAGACGGCGGTAGTTAGAGAAAATACTGGCAACAGGAAGAAAGAGGAGGAAGAGACGAAAGACGAGCCGGAAAAGACACGAAAAACACAGGAAAGGGAAGATGGTAGTCTAGTGATTCATGAATGAAGGAAATGAAAGGGAGTCCATATTGTAGAGAAGGCGCCTGGCAGGAGATTGATGGAGGCTCCTCCCATCTATCCATCAGCTGGGTTCTGGCCTTCTTCCAGTTGTTGCCAGCTTCGAGAAGGTACTGGATGTTTTTTCTCATGTTAGGCACGGTGATTATTCTAGAAACCAATATTGAAGAGAGCGGGCCACTCTGTCCAATGTAGTAGGCGTCACAGTTTTTACACATGGATTTGTAAATCCTCAATTTTCGGAGGAGATCCTGTGATCCTTCAAGTGAGGTAGACGATTCGAACGCCAAAGACCGTAGAACACGGGAGTAGAGCCCCTCCCACTGATGATCCTTGCAATCTAGTACAAAGTTGGGTCCAGGAACGATATGCGGACCCATGCGGTTTTCATTCCACCAGCGGTGGTGTTGAACTTGAGGAGTGAAGTGGGAGAGGTATGTCTCATCTTAGTGCGAGTCCAGGACCTCTAAAAAACTCGCGGGATTTTTAACGGAGTTGAATGAGGCTTTACGAGTCTTTTGGTGTTCGAAACGTTGTATATCTGGCGCATTGAAGGGGCTAGGCAAATTAGTGTTTGGAGTATTGCCGATCTAGTTACTTGAAGGAGCTATTGACATGTTTCATGTCTTTGCACTGGGCTCATTCTTATGGGAATTTTTCCACTGTGGCAGTGATTCTCAAATCTGCGAGTCTGAGTCCGAGCCGACCCCTCTGTAGTTTCTAGCTTATCCTGATATACTGAAAAGGCGTAGGCTAGATTCATACCATTATGAAGCTATCAGATTGTGACGTCATAAGTTCGGTGACGTCATAAGTCGTCAATCCTGGTCCGCTTACAACATCTGAAATATACGAAAGTAGACTTACACTAGGCCAAAAAGCAGGGCGAAGGAGCGGAGCGAGTGAGGCCCCCTAATCCCATCAGCCTGAAATATACTAAAATAGACTTATACTAGACCAAGAAGCGGGAGGTGTATTGAGGGTCCTGTTCTCCAATGATGACTACCTACATTATTGAAGAACAAACTGCATAGATTGATCGTCACAGGTGAAGAATCCTTTCCAGGGGGTTTCACTAGGGTGAAACTGAAATGCAAAAACAGCCAGAAGTTGATCTCATCTTCAAACCCTCAAGGTTAAATACTTACTGAACCTGAGGTTGAGAAGAGGACCACGACACTAGGCTAATCTTAGAGATCTCCTTCATTTTCTCCCATCCAAACCTGACTCCAACTCCCAGAAAAAAATATACGGGACTTGAAGTAGGCTGGAACCCCTCTTTGCATTATTCTAGCTTTATACCTGTATATATGATAGGAGAGGAAATAACACGATCCGATATGTTACGGTTCGACATAATTACAGAATACTCAAAGGAGTAAACGAAAAAGACTGATTACAGTGACCGCAGATAATAGAAAGAAGATGCGAGATCTTTCGGTTAACAAACCAACATCGGGCAAAGTTAGAACGCCACTGACCCAGATGTGACTCGTAAAACAGAGTACTGACGAAATCATGATTGAACTAGCTGAACTTTCGCGAGGTGACTCAAGCTCGTGGACCAATTCAACCAATTCTTCGTCGGGAAAATACCTGTTGAGCACTTGAGCACAGTAACATCATGGCTGTTCAAATGACGCACTATTTCAATACTTTCCAGCGCAACACTTTCAAAGTACGACCTCTCCTTGTGGAGGAGGGTAGCTGAGCCTTCCCTGAAACCATGACCACTTGAGATAAGGTGGTCCACAGAGGCCGAATCACCCAAATTGCTCTTCTTCCAGGCCTTGAGGTGTTCCTCCTCTCGAATTCTGAGCTGGCGGCCTGTCTCGCCTATGTATACGCCGTTACAGTCCTGACACTTCAGTCTGTACACCCCGCTCTTCTCCACCCGCGGGATGGGGTTCTTAAGCCTGCCTGACCTTTGATAGTACTATAAGGTTATAAAAGGCAGGTCTAAAACCGAAGGGGTGGAGGACGCGAGTCAGTTTGGATGAAAATTCCCCCTAGAACGGGAGTCTAATCCAAGGCAATCCTCACATCGCGGGAGAGGGAGGCTGTAGAATCAAGGTACTTTCTCGTAGGTGTCTTACGGACCATACGGTCAATGCCTAGGTTGACCTCATTCACTACGGCCAAGTGCTTAATGGTCGCAAGCTCCTTTTAGAAAGCTGGCTGACTCAACGGGATGCTGGTCAGTTGATGAATATAACTATTAAAGGCAGCGATCTTATGAGAATGGGGGCAAAAGAACGTTCCGTGGTTAACTATAACGGTCGAAGTATCCTTTCTGAATATTGCAAATTCATGGTCTCCATCTCCCTCAGAGATAGGGAGATCCAGACGGTTTATGGAGGAACCTCCAATTTCTAGAGTGAATTCTATGGAGGGGTACATTTTATTTAAATACTTGGGAAACTCTTTAAGGAGATCTTGAGGACCGGTCACCGACATAATATATCGTCCACATAACGGTGCCAGTAATGGATGTGACTCAACAGCACATGGTCCGAAGAAAACTAGTCAGCCTTAAATTTGGACATGAAAATCTACGAAACGAGAGAGCCCAACGGAGAGCCGATAGGGATGCCTACCTCCTCAGGGAATTCGTAAAATAACTCCTGTATCTCGTTATGAGGAGTATTGAACTTGACTGGTAGGTCACCCATAAGCTGCATAGTGGGGGCCTTTGGTATATTGGGAAAGAGGCCAACTACATCAAATGAGCACAGAATTGTACCCGGAGGAAGGGTATCTCCTTTGAGCCTCTCGGCCAGAGACACCAAGTTTTTACCTCGATTCGAGATTTGAACCAACAGTCCAGAAACTTGGCCAGAGAATGGACGGGAGAGGAGACGCAGGCCGCATTGGAGTATCCCTCTTAGGCACCTCACGCAGTCCATGGAGGAGGAGGGCACGGGGTTGGGTTCAAGCAGGGCTCTCTTGAGCGCTCGCATCTTCTCTCTATCATCTGCGGTCTTTGTAATCAGTTTTTTTCGTTTACTCCCTTGAGTATTCTGTAATAGGAGAGGGACTTGGAAAAAATTTTCAACCTCAACCGGATATGTATATGATAGGAGGGGACTTGGAAAATTTTCCAAATTTCAAGGTCATGTTACCTCCCGGACAACGGATGGTGGTCATTTTCTCCGGGAGACCTCCCGATAAAACAGGTTCCCTGTTGAAAGCTTGGTAGAGGCGATGGCAGAGCTCTCCGCACGCAAAATATGTCATCTACGTCACTCTTGATTTCTCCTTCGGGAAAGAGAAAGTTTTCGAGGGCATCCGTGAAAACGAAGGAACTGAGCGGGGACAATGGGGTTCCCATGGAGAGGCGATCTGGGAATTTGGAAGGTCTCGTTCCGGAATCAGCAGACGTTATGAGATAGAACTGTAAGATAGAAGGTATTTGAAATCGTTGATCGTCTCGGCCGGAAAATTACGCTCATGGAGGAGTTTGATTCAGAAGACTGCATGAGAATTATGGATGGAATGTGGGATAGACTGTATCGAATTGATGCCTGTGTGAGTGAGTGCGAGGTGTTTAACTTACCAAAACGCTTGTTCAATCATTTTGGTCAAGGTAAAATCCAAAAAGAAGGTCAAACCGGCCAAATGGCGTGATTTTCTTCATGCGTCCTGATCAGGTTTTATAATTGAGAGAGAACGAAATTAAACCGGCTGTTGCACCAGATTGCCAGAATCCTACGTAGGAAGAGCTCCACTCCTGAGTACCGCAATCCTTCGTCTTTAAATCTCACGGGAAAGATCACACCGACTCTATTTAGGAGTCGGGAATTCACACAAATTCACGTGTGGGGACTCTGGAAGCCTCTTACATTCGACAGAGTGGCCGCTCTCTTCAACAACGGTTTCTAAAACGTCGCCGCGTCACCGTAAAAATACTCTCCATGAGTCCCATTTGCTGGGCACCTTCTTGAATTTGGCCACAACTTGGATCGACAGAAATGTAGCTTCTTTACGCTACACTGCCAATAAAAGTAAACTTATGAATAGATTGGAGGAACTCGAGGCCTACCGTACCTTCAATGCGCCTTTTTAACAATACGGATTTCCTTCACACAATCAACATTTTTTGCTGTGGTTTCCTATCTTTTTCGACTCGCCTTTTGTGTCTTCATTTTCTTTTTCCTGTTGCTTTCCTCCTAGTGCAGTATTTTTTGATCAGTCCATATAATTGCACTCAACGGTCTTCTCAAAACTGGACATGCACTATGTCATAGTTTTCCTCTAATAAGTAGTTAGTCGTTATGACTCGTAGCTTTAAGAGATTCTTCTCGTTGGCTCTAGAACTTTTTCTAAAACTCATTCTCGAATTCCTCCCGCAGGTAAACGATGCGAGTACCTTACCAGTATCAGTTTCGTTCACAATACGTCGTACGTAGAGCTCGAGCCTCTACGCACGAAACCAGACTCAAACGTAACGATCACGTTTTCGACCACTCAACAGAATGGGATTCTCCTCTACGACGGTCAGTCGGAGCATTTGGCGGTGGAATTATTTAACGGCAGGATTCGCGTTAGTTACGACGTCGGTAATCATCCTGTGTCTACGATGTTCAGGTAGATTGAAACGCTTCTGTATCCTTGATAACTTGATTATAGAAGTCCAATAAACGATGGATTTTTGTTTCAGTTTTGAAATGGTGTCAGATGGCAGATACCATACAGTCGAGTTGTTGACGGTAAAGAAGAATTTCACTCTGAGGGTGAACCAAGGGAAGGCTCGTTCTATCGTTAACGAGGGCGTCAAAGAGTATTTAAAACTAAACTCGCCCCTGTATATCGGAGGAATGCCCACAGAGCTGGGTCAGGAAGCCATGAGCAGATGGCACCTAAGAAATAATACGAGTTTTGACGGTAAGTAAAGCAAAACAAGCTGTCTCTTACGATAAGAAAACAAAATTGATCCATTCCTCTGTTCATAGGCTGTATGAGGGAAGTTTGGATAAACCATAAACTAGTGGACTTTTTGAATGCGATCAAACAACAGAAGATACGACCAGGTTGCGGGTCGCCGCAAGAAGAAGAACCGCAGCAACAGCAGCCGCCCCAACAGCCGCAACAGCAGCAACCGCAACCACATATCATGGATGACGATAGCGAGGGTTACGTACAGGAGCACATCATGGAACCTGTCGGTGAGTACGCGAAGCCTTTATCGACCGACAGTAGTGGCGGCGCTATTTCGCCAGTAGTTATATCTTCGAGCTTCCTCGGCGCCGCCTTCTGCTTTGTGATATCGTTCTCACGAGTGTGATATACGCTGTTTTGTAGCCGGTCCTACGTGCAAAAAGGAATTCGTCAAGGAGTTTTATTCAGAGAACGGTTGCCGTTCTCGAAAACCGATTAAGGTGGCCAAATGTGAGGGTGGCTGCGGCACCGGTTGCTGTCGGGCGCGTAAAACGAAGAAACGTAAAGTTCGTCTAATTTGTCACGACGGAACGCGATACACTAAGGATATTGACATTCCTAAAAAATGTGTTTGCGCTAAAAAGTGTTTGTAAGCCGGAAGATGGAAAAAGAAAGGAAAAAATATGTGTGTGATATTGTGAATTGTAACCATAAAAAAAGTATTATTTTCGGTTTTTAGAAATGTATTAGAATTTTATTCTCGCTTTTGTTGCAAGGTATAAATTTTTAATATCAGTATTTCCTTACATTATTTAAACCATGATCATCAGCTTGCTAGCTATGGGCTATACAATTCAGTTTCTACCTGAGTAATGCGAAGGTGGCCGCGCCTCATCGGTGAAGGGAAATATGCGCTGTGTGTGTTACCGCCGTGAACGAGAAAGTGGAGCTAGTCAACGTAATTTTAAGTGTCAAATTCGCTCGGGTGACTTTTATCGCATTATTTGGTACTTAAGCTTACCTCTGGCGGGAAGGTATTGGAAATTGTGGTTGAATTGCATGTGTGCGCCTGGTCGCCGGATAGCCTGTACTTACCACTGCCTTCGTATCTAAAATGTAGTCAACATATCCAACGCTTACTCGATTTATACGTTTTAGTACCGGTAAATTTACCACTTTACCTTAATCTTTGTACAGTGTAAACACAATATTCTAAGGTGTACCATTTTATTTTATACGAAAAGCACGGAGATGACATTTATTAAAATCGGCCTCGTTCTTAATTCCTTCATTTCCTTTGATCTTTCGTATACTGTAAGGAGGCACTATCGTACGGTATTTGTCGTTCAGAGAGCGCATCAATTTTTTCAATTGGAAGAGTAGTGCGTGTACAGGAAGACCAGAATGAAAAAAATAAGTGCCATAATTTCTCACGCGTAAGAGTATAGTTGTAATAACACTGTAGCGTTACAAAGCTGTAATATTTAATTAATTTTAGATTGCATTTCTTCTCTCTCGTCTCCGTATTATACCTGACGTATACTCCAAGCATTTTATCCGAATGTGTGTCATGAAATTGTAACGTAGCAAGTATTCTGTATCAAATTTTTCGAGTATTATTATTATTATTTTTATTTTACCTATTTTTTGTAATTTTACTACGGCTATTGCAAATTTTTTTTTTTTTTTTTCATTGTAATCCTGTTTTAATTGTTACATATATAGCATATATCGCGTTATTTTCTTTTTTGTTTCTATGATTTTGAAAGGGAAGTGGAAGCTTTTGAGAAGGTAACTCAAAATGGAGATACCGTGGGAAACAAAACGCACGAGTGAATTGATCATTGTGATTTCGATCATACAAGACATAGAAAATGTTTTCAAGTTTTTGAAGCGTGGATCGGAGCTTCTCATTCCACAAAATATGAATTTGCTGTTCATATGAAAGAGAGGAGGGGTGAATTTTGACTCTGCAGCCGTGTATAAGAACAAGGAAAGGACTCGTAGAAATTCTGACCATATCGTCGGGAGGGGGTGTAAAAATTTTTCCCATAACCATCAAGGAGTCCGATGTACGGGCCACGAACGTGGCGGTGCTCACGTGCTCGAGCTTTATATGATATTCTTTTACACAAAACTAACCTAACCTAAGCCTCATGCTTCAATATCGAAACTTATTGATTTGAGTTATAATTAAATTAAGATGGCTGCCCATCTTGCCGAGTGGCAGACGGTAATGCAATTCTCTGGTTAAGATTATTGTGTCATACTCTACTCTTGTTTTATTGATTTCTATGCTACGAAAAAAAGGCGATACTTCTAAAGAAAGAAGTAACTAAATGCAAAAAACCGCAGAAAATACTAAAAAATCTTCGAAGATCTATCGACTAAGAAGTCATCATCAGCGAAAGACAAGAACGCAACTGACTTGAAAGACCGAAACCAACCTCGAGAAAAGACGAAAACCAAAGAAGAGAATTACTCATCGGATTGTTACTCATAAACAAGCTCGATCAGATCTTCGTCCGGTATGTACCTGTTCAACAAAACGAGACCACGAGTGTTCTTATGACGAATGATTTCGATTTGCCGCTTGAAATCGGAACTTTCTTTGTGGAGAAGCACCTCGGATCCCTTTCGGAAGCTGTGCCCATAAGCAAGAAGGTGGTCAGCGAAAGCTGACTTCCCCACTTTACTGTCCTCCCAGGCTTTCTTATGCTCCCCAACCCTAATCTTAAGCTGGCGACTAGTCTCTCCGATATAAACACTCATACAATCATTACATTCTAACTTATACACTCCACTCTTCTCATCGTCAGGAATTCGATTTTTCAACCTAACAAATAACCCTTTAATAGTGACGGGGTTATAAAACGCAGGTCGAAATCCGAAAGGGCGAAGGGCCCGGCCTAATAGAAGAAAGAACTTTCCCAAAAATGAGAGCCTAATCCAGCGAAATTTCTCATAGCTGATAGTACGTGGGAGGGAGGTAGTGGTGTCGAGGCATTTCCTAGTAATTTTTCTACGCACCAAAGCGTCAATATCCAAGTGAATCTCATTAACTCTAGCTAAATGTTTTAAGGTGAGTAACTCCTTCTTGAAAGCAGTTTGGCTCAACGGGAATTCAGTGAGCCTATGGACTAAACTGTTAAAAGCAGCATGTTTATGGGCAACAGAGCAGAATGACGACCCGTGGACTAAAACATCGGTCGACGTATCTTTTCTAAACACTTCAAACTCGTGGACCCCGTCTTTGTTGGAGACAGTAAGATCCAAAAAGTTGATGGAGGCGCCTCCCACTTCCACGGTGAACTTCACGGAAGGGTATAACTTATTAAGATACGTGAGAAACTCCAAGCAGAGCTCTCGGGGACCAGTCCACGTACATAGCACGTCATCTACATACCTGCGTCAGTAAAAGATGTTATTTAGAAGAGGATGGCCAGAAGAAAAGAGATCTGATTCAAACTTAGACATGAACACCTCAGAGATTAGGGAACCTAAAGGCGAATCTATAGGAATACCCACCTCCTCTGAAAACTCATAAAATTTACCTATAAACTTGCAAAAATTAGGAGTCCAACACAGCCTCAAAAGATCAAAAAATTCACTCAACTCTTAGTGAGGAGTATAGACCGTTTTTTTGTGACGTCACTCATTGCCAACTCCCTACCAACAATGCGCGAACACTTGCAAACACACTTCAAAAACCCTTGAGTGTGATCGATTGTATCGTTCTTGGTTCTATCACAATATCGATTCTCATAAGAAATACTCTGGAACGTTTCGATCATAAGTTCAAATAGGGCACGTAAGTGTGAGCTCACAAATGAGCATCATGGTTCATAAAAAAGTGTAAACAAACAAAAATACTTGTAAATTCCCGTAAGAAAAGAAGTTGGTCGAAAAAATTGTTCAGTAAATCAAAACCAAAGATATTTAAGAGATGGATTTGTAATTATTTATAATCTACAATGTTCTAGCTTTCTCATTCAATACTTTCTGTTTGTTAAATATGTACAATTATAAATTTATTCGCTAATCAAAATAGCTCCAATGTTAATTTACATTTAAAAAAAGTTTCAAATGAACCAAACTTTTCTAGACCAATCAGAAGTCTTCAACAAACCAATCAGAATCTTGTATTTGCGTATTGCGGGATAGTATTGAATACATGAACGGTAGCTTACGTGCCCTATTGAAAAATTAGGAATAAATAAGCAATTACGTGTTTATATTCAGAAGTAGGAAGTTCTCAAGTATTTGAAAATATACCTGCGGTCCTTTATTTATTTCTGCTTTTCAAATCTGAACGTAAGATCGAAACGCTCCTGTGTATTTCTTATGGAGTTTTTTTTTGTTTACCATCCAAGTTAGTGATTTAGGGTAAGATTGACGATTTTGACGGGCTGTAGGGTACGTTGGAGTAAACAGATGTGGAGTTTGTGACGTCACAAAAAAACGGTGTATTGAGATTCACGCCTCACCAGGAGTTCACCCATCCGCTGCATAGTGACAGCTTTAGGAATGTTAGGAAAGAGGCCTACAATTTCGAAAGAACAAAAGATCGTATCTGCAGGGAGGAGCACATTTTTTAGGCTATTGGCCAAAGTGGAGGAAGTCCTGACAGAGTAGGGAGACTCGAATTCGACACGGGATTTGAACCAACGGTCCAGAAATTTAGCTAAAGAATAGGTAGGAGATGAGATGAACGACACCACCGGCCTCATGGGCATATCAACTTTATGGACCTTAGGTAATCCGTAGAGAAGGGGGGGAATAGGGTTAGGATTAAGAATGGCTTTCTTCATTCGCTCACTCTTAATGATGACAGTACACCCATTAACAACATCCCGAACGTCCTCGACATGTTTAGGAAAACCAGTGGCGTATCCAGGGGGGGGGGATTAGGGGGATGAATCCTCCCTTGGGTTTTTATATTTCTTGCCTTGCGTACGTATAACGTATGTGCCAAGAGAAAATGAAAGAATTTTTTTCCTCCTTTTATTTCATCCTTTTTTTTTGAACCTCCTATTTTGCAAATCCCCCCCCCCCTCAAGGAAATCCTGGATACGCCACTGAGGAAAACTGAAGCTGTCATTCACTTTTGCCCCCCACTGCTGAAGTACATCATACATCTTAGAATCATAAGAAGACTTCTCCATCACAACCAAAGAATTACCTTTATCGGCCTTAGTGATAACAAGTCCCTCCTCCCTTACCTTCTTCTGCAATCCCTTGATCACTCCAGTCACCTTGCCGTTCATACGGGGGAGGGGGATGTTGGCGGTTTTTTGCATTTAGTTACTTCTTTCTTTCGATCGCCTTTTTTTCGTAATATGGATAGCCGTAATGTGCAATCTCGCATCAATTTAATTTCTATGCCTCTTACAGAGGAATTAGGATTGCGGGTCAGATAGCGATAGTGTTGCGTGCAATTGATGGGCGGCGCTAGTTGGGAACTGAAGGTCTTAAATCAATTCTAAACCAATTGTCATGAGAGAATATGACTAGTTCTCATGATACATCATTATTAGGTAAGGGCACACTATGAAAATTGTGTCATTTGATAGTTCATGCAAAATTTCACTAGGGTTGGAACGATCTTGGGAGCACCACGTTCCGTAAGTAAGTACCCTAGTATTGCTAAATTTCTCAAAGATGATGAATTGAGAAATTTAAATAAACTGGATTTTGATGATGAGTCTCAACTCTCTGCGTTAATTTCTGATTTTTTAAACACTCTTTAGAAAAGCAGTGCATTGCCATAAGACTCTGTACATTGTCCATTTTGCAACGCACTCAGGGGCTATGTTGCGGGATTATCCCAAAACCGTGGACTACATTTAATTTACTGCAGTGAGAATACACGCGTGTTCATACCCTTTATATAATGTACTGTGGGCTGTGGGTCAGATGAATCATTTTTGACTCGAGATCTGTACCATTCTTATGTCACATCAACCCTAAATCTACTCGACATGTTTTTGACTGAAAATAGGCATGAACTTGTTACTGTAAGTATTTTCTGTTCTGACTATTACTCATATAGCACTAGGAGCTGCTGCAGGCTATTTTCGTTACTTGTAACGCCTTACAAATATCAAACAAAGAATAATACTCAATAACCGCTGGGAAAAGATAGTATGATGATTTGATAGCATTAGGGCGCATTTATAGTGGAGCAAAGCACCACATAGCAGACTTTGACTGTACAAACTTCAAACGATGTGGAAGTATGGACTAATACATAACAAGGCCTCCGCGGAACGGTAGTTCAAAGCGGACATCGCGGTGAGGAAGAAAGAGAAAGGTTACGACCAGAAGATTTGTATTGCTAGTTGCAAAGCATTGCAGCCAGCCAAAAGCCGAAAGCCAGCTGTATTATTCATGTTTTTTCCAAGCTGAAAGCCAAAGCCGAAGCTATATTTTTCAAGGTCGTAAGTTTAAGTCAAAAGCCGGAGTGTTTCATCAAAACAGCCGAAAGCTAGAGCCAAAAGCCGAAAGTCAGCTGTATTTTGTAGGTATTTCCAAAGCCAAAAGCCAAAGCCAAAAATGTATTTTTCAAGGTTCTAAGTTTAAGCTGGAAGTCTTAGCTGAATGATCTGGTTAGTTGCATAATCCATGCTACATCTAGATTTGTGCATTTGGTTGCAGACCCCAACTACATGTTACGCGTCAGGCGCTCTAGTCCCTCCTTTAGTACCATGACGGCATCAGCGAGTGAAATACTAATATCCAGAGTATTGCAGCAGAAAAATTCGGCTTCGGCTTACGGCTGAAGCTGACAACCTTGAAAAATTCGGATTTGGCGTATGGCTTATGACTGATCAGAAAAATTCGGCTGGCTTTTGGCTGACTTATCGCTGAGTTTTTGGCGGGGTTTCAGCTGATTATTGGCTGGCTGATGATTTCGTCGTTTTCTTGCAGCCAGGGAATGAAAAACGTAACGAAAATCTGAATCTGTGTTCTGTGGATTGAGTGACAAACTGACAAATGAGGCAGAAGGCCAAAAACGTGGCAAAAGCCAGACTTCTGCTTTGAGAAGCGTGTCACACGTCATTTTTCGCGTGTGATATAATAATTATGAGAAATAAGTCCAAAATCAGCCAAAAAGATTTGGCAGAATTTGGCTTTCGGCTTCAAGAATACACATAAAGTTGGCTTGTGGCTTTTGGATTTTGGCTGGCTGCAATACTCTGCTAATATTAGTCCATGTGGTCCATACTTCCACTCGTTTGAAGTTTGTTTAGTCAAAGATAGCAGAGCAGAGAAAATATCTTTCTGTATTTTCTCTGCTCTATTACCCTCCACTCCTGCAAGAAAGCGCTGCTCTGCTCTGTTATGTGATGCTTCGCTCTCCTATAAATGCGCACTTAGGTTTCAGCTACAGTACCGTGATTCCAGCAAAGCAGTAGCCTATATCTGATTGCCTGAAATTGATGTCTTCATGCCATACCACTTCCTGATAAAATCGCGCTTCTAGTTCCTGTTATGATCAAAGGTTTTGATTGAATTGAATGGCAAATTGACCAAAAAAGATGGAATTTGACTTAATTTATTATAATATTGAGTCATTGTTGATATCAATAATGAATTGATTTTTAATGTTGACTGCAAATCAGCGTCAATTTTAAATCTTATTTGCATTAGAATCTATGTTGCAATCGCGTGTTATGTTTAAATGAATAATCCAAAAGTACACCGAGACTGGAAATGAACTGATGTTTGGTTGCGGCGCGGCGTCTACAATCATACTTGCTTCAAAAAATGCGCACACCATTAGCCATCATCCGACCATTGCCGCATTGATCGAGTATACCCAAATTTACTTCTGGTTTTCAAATGGACCTCAACCTACGCATTCTATCCGTCGGTAGTGAAGTCACCAAATAGATTGAATGAAATAAGGGAATGACATTGACGCAATGAATGAGTTGAAAATGAGGTTAAAAAAGGCTGGTTCAATGTCAATGTTGCAGTTTGTTCATTCTAAGTTCAAATTGAGGAATTGTTTCAACCAGGCCAATCAGCTTGCAAAATATTGGAATTCTTATGGTAGGTGATGAGGTGTAAGCAGACCACTATCTCACTGAAACCTAAAAAGATCTCTAAAGCATGATCCTGGCTTACAAAAATACTGGGTTTTTAGTTGTGTTGCTATTGAGGAACAAAACTTTAAACATGACGTTTTAGTTTTCATAGTCTAACCATGTAATCTGATTGCTTTTTTCAAGGTATTATTTGGACCAAGCATAATGGAGATTCGCTAGGGTCGCCTGTATAGTATAGAAAGGTTTTTTTTTTGGGGGGGGGGGGAGGATCCCCAGTCTGGGACATACCCGGTGGAGTTTTCTCGTCATGTAATATGTGACAATAAAACTCACTCCACTGGGTACGTCTGGACTGGGTATCCCCCCCCCCGCAAAAAAAAAGTACTGATGAGCTGATGGTGATTGCAACTCAAATAAGAGGTGATTTCTTAGTTTTTATTCAGTTTCTACAAAAATAAAGAATTTAGGCGTGTACTTGTGAGGAACAGAATTGAAGAGTGGAAAATTTTCCTTTAGATAGAAATATTTTTGAGAGGTTGAAATTTTACAAAATTTGAAAATTTTGAGCGACATTTAACGCTGTCCGGTCCAAATGGATGCTACCAATAGTTCAGATGAAAAATGTTGATCAAACATAGGGGCATTTCAAAAGTTCTTCCCTTAATACTCAAAAAAAAAACGTTCACAGTTGTTTGTGTTCATTCCTGAGATCGCTGTTGTTGAGGTTTGCAAACAAACAAAAAACCTTTGTCTGCGTTGGTTCGCTATATTTTTTTGCAATTTTAGCAGGGAAATGGTCTGTAAACTCGGATGTTTTATAGAGTGCGCCATGCAGAGGGCTGATATAGAGCATAATTTTCGCTAGATTTAGGCTAAAAATTTTATTTAGCATCAAAAATTTTAGAATTATGCTGAAAATGATGCTTAAAATACAACTTGAAAAAAAAAAAATGTGAACATTGGTTTCCTGTGAATTTAGCCTAATTTTGAGCAATGTTTAGCATCATTCAAAGCTCCAATCAGGCCACTGTGGACTCCAAATTGAAATCACTAGTTGTCGTCATTGTTTCCAAATAACTTTGTCGGCCGTGGCGGGGTACTTTAAACAGCGCTTTTAATTTTTAGTTTTCGTCGCCAGCACAATCTGACAGCCTTGTATACTTACTTACTATAGTTGACGTGAAAGAAGATGAAGTTCTTATGACGGCGGAAAGTCTCAGAAAATCCACAAAGTTTTAAATTATTCTCTAATATTTGGAGGAGTTATGATGGCCTTTTCAACCGAAGGATCCATTCTGTCGCGTAGCCTAGTTGTCGCCGAGAAGTTCATGCTGTTTAGCTTCTCCCCTATTGCCTCTGCATAATATTCCTTGTACAAGTTTCGCGCAATTAACTGTATGAACGTGAGAAAAGGTAGCAATTGAGTAGAGCAGACACTGCTCAAGTGGTCCGGGAAGCCAACGTTTCCAGTGATTCCCAAGTGAACAAATCGATTTTGAAATGTATGGGTATGTAAATAAGATGCCCGAGAAAATTTGACATTTCGAGGATATCGGTGCTTCACACGTCGAACCTCAGAGGGTAGTAAATCGAGGGGATTGTGTCCATATATGTCAAGAGCCTTGACATTGGCGTGATACTTAACAAGCAGTTCAAAACTTTTCTTACTTTTATTTAACGCTGCATAGTGTAAAGCAGTTTGATTCTTATACTTTGTCCTAAGGTTTACATCTGCTTTTCTCTTGACAATCATATAATTGAGCACATCAATGTAATCCCTTGATGCTGCAAAATGTAAAATAGGTGTCTCATACATATCAACGATGGTAGTATTGCAGCTGGCAAGATATATAAATAAATGTTCATGTCCATTGATAAGTGTATTATGCAGAGGTGTGACACCCTGGTCATTCTTCCAATTGATATTTCCACCTCCCTTGACAAGAAATTCGCAGACTTTTTTGTTGCCTTGCGAAGCTGCCAGATGCAGAGGTGTCTCTCCTGTCCAAGTCCTTGGGTTAATACTCGCATTTTGCTTGATGAGATATTCGCAAAACTTTTCATTGCCAGAAGAAACTGCAATATGTAAGGGTGTTTCCCCCTTAACATTTTTCTGATTTATATTAGCATGCTGTTGAATGAGATATTCACATAATTCGTAGTTGCGTGAAGAAACTGCAAGAAGTAGGGGTGTTTCCCTCTTAGAATTTTTCCGATTTATATCAGCATGCTGTTGAATGAGATATTCACATAATTTGTTGTTGCGTGAAGAAACTGCAAGATGTAAGGCTGTTTCCCCCTTAGAATTATTCCGATTTATATCAGCATGCTGTTGAATGAGATATTCACATAATTCGTTGTTGCGTGAAGAAACTGCAAGATGTAAGGGTGTTTCCCCCTTAGAATCTTTCCGATTTATATCAGCATTCTGTTGAATGAGATATTCGCATAATTCTTCGTTGCCAGAATGAACTGCAAGAAGTAAGGGTGTATTACCTTCCCCATTCTCTTGATTAACATCGGAACCTTGCTCAACAAAATATCTGTAGAGTGGTTCCATACCATTTAGGCTCGAATCTCTAGAACTAATGATATGTAAAGGTGAATTCCCGTTTTCATCTTTTAGTTGAAGGTCTGCTCCTAATCTAACAAGCAATCTGCTCTTTTCATCAGAATTAGAGTTTTTAACGCTCTCCAGTAAAAACTTACCAAGCTCAGTTGGACGGCCCATCGCTTTCTTCTCTTCGGCCAAATACTGAAGCATGGTCCAAAGTTTGTGTTCATAAGCTAACTCAATCAAAGTCTTATCTTTCATAACTATACCTTTAAAATCGAATTCTATCTTTTGGACATCCAGTAGGTATCTCAAGAAATTCAAATCTCCTTGTAATATAATTTCGAAGGGAACATTTTTCTTGTAGAACTTCACGTAGCGTTGCAAAACAGATTTACCTTTTCTATCTTTTTTATTCACGTCGGCTCCGTGCGTAATTAAATATTTAATAAATTTGTAGTCCGTTGGTGCGTAATGAAGTGGCGTTTTTCCATGGTAGTCGGCTATCTTCACATCAGCGTTTCTCTCTTCTACAAGATATTGCATCAGTGTCATATGTCTATTGATGACAGTTCTGTGCATCAGAGTTTGACCGTCCGCCCGCCTCTTCCAATTTATATCCAACGTTGCATTCATCTTGTCGAGTACATCTTTCATGAAATTTAGGTCATTTTGCTTAACAGCGACGAAAAGGATGTTTTCTCCTTTCGAATTAAGTGTGGTTAGTTTAGCTTTCGCTTCCTCAATGAGGTACCGAAGGATATCTGAATTTTTACTTTCTATGGCGAGGAAAATGAGTGGCTCGTGTTGGTTAGCATTTGGCGCGTCTACACCGATTCTTCTTTCTTCAACAAAATATTTCAGAATATCTAGATGGCCGTATTTGATTACACGTTCTAGAGCCGTCTCAACTATGTGATAGTCATGCACGTATCTGTCAAATATATCGGCGTCATGTTCCTCGACCAAATATTCAACTATAGCGAGATTGCCGTGTTCAACGGCTAATTGGAATATAGTTGAGCCTTGGTCGTTCATTATCTTAAGGAGGGAAGAATCTTTGAACAATACGTACTTGAGCATATCCAGATTATTGTTACGAACGGCGACATGAGCGATCGTTTCGTGAATTCTGTTGGTGACAGAAACGGAAACCCCATCCTTCTCAACGAGGTATTTTACTCGTTCGAGGTCATTTTTTGTAGCTGCTTCGAAAATTTGAGTTGATCCCATTTCTCAAAAATTTCACTGGGAACCTATAGCTATAGTAATCTTCCTTAGTACCTAGATATCTATTAAAAAAATATGATTTCTCCCCAAATGTGGCTATTGAAAAATTGTAGACACGTACGTATTCTAACTAAACGTTAATATCTACTCATATCTACGGTTTCAAATCAAGATAGCGCACACTGAGAATGGTGAACCACGATAAGAATCGGAAAATAATTGGAAAAGCGTAGATCAGATGAGTCTTCAAAATAATGTTAATTTTTGAAAAGAAACGGGGACGTACGAGCGTGCACGCACGCCCAAAGTGGTCCCCGAAAAACCGCATCTCTGGCACCGGTATCCACCCTTTAGGGCATTGCGTCGGTATTCCAGAGGGGTCGAATTGAGAGTGGCCTGGCTCCATTTTCTCCACGAGTTCCACGCGCTGTGCAATGTCCATCAATGAGGCCCTAACAGAGTTCTACCCTACTGACCGAGAAAGTGCTCGGCACTCGACCTAAAATTCATGCAGTCCTGTACCATGGACACACGCGTTTCTTGTCTCCCACCGGAGTGTTCAGCCGCCACTGGGAGCCCACTAGGGGCTCACCAGCACCGCATCACGACCCTGGCTTCTCAAGCGAGGTGTTCTTCTTCCTCTTCCTCTTCTTTGCCTCTTTTGTTGATTGTCTTATGCTTGCCCTCATTTTTCTTCTACTGTTGACGCTTGTCCTGAGCGCCCTGTATGTCGTGGTGCTGGTACTGACGAGAAGAGATGTGACAGCAGCAGCATGGGGGATGGTACACGTAGATGTGAGAGGCCACAACGTGTCTACATCTGCCCCTCCCATTCCGCGTTCATTTTCTCCTTCATTACCTTAGCGGCAAATGTAGATATGTGGTTCCATGCCTCCGTTGAGCGTAGCATTCGTGGAACCAAGTTGCTAGGTGTGAGTTCTTCATCTTCCCCGATCTCCTGTAGGGACCGTCTTAGCTCAGCCCGCTCACGTCTCCACGCCTCACACTCAAAGATGATGTGTTGTGGTCCATCATCCCGCTCCTGATAGTGTAAACACGACGGTTTCTCCACATTTTGTGTAAGTGCTTGTTGAAGCACCCATGGCCCCTCATCGTTTGTGTAAGATGAAAATTCGACTGGCCATGGTCTCGGTCCATCCACTGGTTAAGATCATGTATTAGCACGCGGGTCCACTAGCCCTTTCCTGTCTGGGCGAGTCGCTCTTTTCACTTGGCAAGTGAGGAGCGCCTGGCCTCCTGCTTGACTCGCAAGACTTGTTGGATGGTTCTTGTCTTCTTCTTTGCCTCGAACACTCGTGCTTGCTCTTCTGCCAGCAAGTCAATTGGCAGTGTCCGTGCTACGCGAAGAGCATTCGTCGACACAGTGCGGTAGGCACTAACACACCTACGCGCAGCTCTTCGTTGGATTTTTTCAATTTCTCTTCTGCGGAGTCGGCCCACATAGGGGCTCCATAATGGAGGACTGACATCGCTACGCTCATATAAAGTCTTCTTATGGTTTCTCTTGGTCCTCCTCAGTTCGGTATGAGGTGAGACAAACGTCCCACCACCCTAGAAGCTTTCTCCTCCACCATTCTAAAGAAGAAACAAAGAATTTTTATTGCACTTTCGATTCTTTGTTTCATCTCATCGAATAGTCGTCTAGACAAGTTATATATTTTATTTCATTCTAAAGAAGTGGCGGAAGCTGAGCTTGCTGTCAAACCAGAGCCCCAGGTCTTTCAAGGTCTTCTTAGCCTCAATTTCCGCACCTTGCAGGCAGAGATGGGTGGATTGAACTTCCGACGGGTCGTGAATATAATGGCCTCCGTTTTTCTACTGCCAAGCTTAATCCGGCCGACTCGATTCAACGGATCACAGCCTTTAGCGCCTGGTTCACCTTGGTTTCCACCTCGAGAGCCAACCACCAGGGTATCGTCGGCATAGCATATAAGCTGTACCCTTGGTGGTAGCTTGATCTTAAAAAGGCCGTTGAATGCGATGTTCCACAATGTGGGCCCTGAGACAGAGCCCTGGGGAACACCGCATGTTACACTTTTCTTTATTGTGCCGGCAGACGTCTCTGCATAGACTACTCTGCAGTTCAGGTAACTGCAGATGATTCTTAACAGGTAGCCAGGCACCCTTGCATTTAGTAGCATCTTCAAGATCTTCTGCCACGGAATGGAACTAAACGCATTCTTTATGTCGAGACTGACAGCTGCGCAAAACTGGCGCTTCTTCATAGCCGCGGAAGCTATCTTCTTCAGCTTGATTGCGGCGTCTGAAGTTCAGCGTTCAGCTCAGAAACCGTACTGACTCCCAGAAATTATCTTATTGGACACTAAGTGGTTATCCAACCGCGTTACTACTGCCCGCTCAAATAGCTTGCCGACGTTGTCGAGCAGGAAAATGAAGATAATGTTAAGGTTCTTGAATACTTCTTGTCATAGCTTATCTAGTTACGCTTGTCTTTTATACCCGTTGTGCAAAAAGCCGTCACAGTTGGGACCAGAGGACAACTATGATGCCTCTGACGGTAGTTTATGACAGCAATCACCGCCCGGAGATCCCTCTTTGTCACCCCTTGGTGAGGCAAATGCGCGCCGTCACAATCCCGTCACGTGACGGCTTTGCGCAACGAGTACCCACTTTCTTGAAGTGTTTCTATCTCATACGCATCCAAGAAATGAATTTTGTCCAGGTTAAAAGAGGACTTCCGTTATGAGAGGGGGGGAGGGTAAGGTTAAGAATTATACATAATTGATTGAAGGCCTACAGCTTTTTTCGAGTATTTCTCGGGCTAGACTTTGATTGATGGAACTATTTCTCATCTTATTATCTGACACGTAATTCTCTTAACAAAACTGTCCGACCGTTTAGTATTTTATGTGCTTAACTCGGATTACTCTTGCCACGTCTGATGACGTCATCAGTGATCTTGACCTACTTTAGAGATGGACTAGCTTTCACCATTTTTTTTTTCTTTTGGTTCCCCAGTCCGGACATACCCGGTGGGGTCAGTATATTCCGCGTGAAGAAAACAGAAATATAACTAGCCCGGCACCAGGTACTGACCCGGGGCCGGGGTGTTTACAAACTTATGTTTACAAACTAACCTTCTTGTTTTTCTTCCTCAAAAAATAGGCTTTTTACCACATCATCCGAAGCCTCCAACGTAGATATTAATGTATCCTCTTAGCTTTCGTTTCGCCACTTCAAGGCCTTCATATTTTACCTTCATTATCCTGGCCTGACATCCAGTATAACAAAGAATATATTGGGCACTGCATACATAAATACATTGTGTGATGGGCTAGCTCATTATGCCTCCTATACTTGATATTTTTTTATTCTAATACACTAGGCAACTTCTGCAGAAGGCTGCTCATTTCATTTGTTGCAAAATATACAAAAGCGAGTTTGCAGAGGTGGACTGCAGAAGGAATACAAACAGGATAGCCTTTTATGAATTTATGCGACAGGATGATAGTCGCGCTGACTTTTCTTCCAGGGTGTGATATTGTTGCTGGTTTTGAAAAGTAGAAAGATTATGTCGCAATGAATCCTTGCAACTTGGATGTGTAGAATTCCGTGGTAGCTAATAACATTGGAGGTCAGAAAAAGAGGATCTACGTTTCAAATGAGGGGGTGAAATGTTCAAGCGAGGATACCAAAACAAACAACGTAGTACAGAAGGGGAGCCACACTTGCAATATCATACTGAATTGGTCTATTCACATCCAATACTCTCGACACTTGCGTTATAACGAAGTATAGATTGGTGAGATGAAGTATGTGGTCATTGGATATTTTGTGGTTCACAATTAAGACAATGTTTCCGCTATCTGCGTCAGTCTATAGTCGATCTTCTCGTAGTGTCCTCTGGCAAAGCCGACGGACTTACCAGTAGCGTAGCAAGGGAAGAGGATGATCTCCTCCTTGAGGATCAGAATTTACTCTCGGTTCTGATGTGTAGGAAAATTTTCAGTCCCTGCCACAAGAACGTGATCGTCCACCCCTCTTTACCCTCCTCAAAGAAATATCCAATTACACCACTGGCACCTAAGAGATTTTTTTACCTTCGCACATAAATGTCATCCGCACTCAAAATGGCCACTCCGTAACAGTCCTTAAACTCTGACGTTGGCGGCATGTTCACGGGTTTGCAAAGATTTGCATCACCTTAGTCTAAGGCGCTAGACTTAGTCAATAGATAAAAACTGTGGATTGATTGTAAATTTTTGGTTGTTTTGAGGTATTTTCGTAGTAGGTCATGCAGGCCGCGAGAAAAATTGAAAAAACTGCGTTTCTTTTGCGTTTTGCTGCATCTTCACATGAATAGCTACCGCTCAGCTTCATACTGCTGGCGCGTCAACTAAAGTATGGTGTTAATCAAACAATCACAAGAAAACATCTTTTGGTAAATTTTACGAAGCTTATTGTTGTACTGAAGTATTTACCCTTGAAACTCAATAATTTTTGACAAAAATTTGAAAAAAATGGAATTGAGTGCCAAACTTGATCCCTTGAGGTTGCTCTGTTTGGGCACATTATGAGTTTCAGTATGAAAATGATGTAAACGAATGAAAGTGTTCTTGTGTTGATGAATATTCTTGACTGGAACAATAAGACACCTATTCTTTATGAACTGATTTACTTTGCTGTCCGAGTAAGTAACTTTATTGCTTCTATTTTAATCACCAGGTTTGAAATTTTTGAAAGTAAACTATATCCAGTCAATTCTTCAGAAATCGTTTGCCAAGAGGTGAATTGCGAATTTTTTCTGAATTATTTGCATTGGCATGCAGTATTTATTTCCACCTTCGAGAAATGGAAATGTACAAACTTTTTTCTTCTCTGTCTTCTCTGAAGATGAAGTTGTTTCCTATTTCAACGTAAACAACGTGTACAAGTAAGTACGGTATTTAGAGTTATCGTGCTAATTATTTCATTTCTAACGTTACTTTTTACGGTTTACTCGCGACCCTCCAGAAAATGAGCGAGTTAGAATTGAGATTTTTTCTTCGGGTGTGAATGTTACAGTGTCGTTAATGACCATCGTCTTGTACTGTAAATAGAATTTATTTCCTTCTCATTTTACTTATTTTAGCAGTTGAAAGTAGCCTCCCCCACCCTCTTCAGATACCTGTGGTGGTCTTGGTCAGAGACGCACTTCCCTTGGAACCACCTTTTGCCTTTCAAGTTCCCCTCTCCCACTCACTTGTATGTAGCTGGATCATCGAAATTTGTCTCAGTCTTTCTCCTGATCTTTCGAACTCGATCGAAATTTGTTTCATGGGTGTTGACTGGAAATTTTTGTCGTCCGCTTGCACTTGTGTACAGAATACGGACACAGAAGCGGAACATCGTATCGGGAACCAAATGGCACCAGTGACGGTAATGTTCCGCAACTTTGTCGGTAGTTAGCCAGTCGGAATGAAGGAAATTGTGGAGCAATATCGATACATGTGAGTTATATTAGAGAAAACACTGCCCCTGCAATGAACCAGATATGCAACACTTTAAACATCATAAGACTCAAAAGGCTTTTTTACCCCATAAAACAGGTTTCCTGCCTCCCCTCATTCAACTACGTTAAAGAACCCATGAGTTTTTTAATAATACGAAGTAACTTGGAAAGTTGATGCCTTGGGAAAAGAAGTTTCAAATAAGAAATATTTCTCGTGAGATTTTCTTTCGAGTGGTGTACTTGAACATTCGATGAAACACAGCTCTACTCGCACATAAAAAATTGAAAGATTTATTTAACGTTTCGACTGACCTGCAGTCTTCTTCGGAATATAAACTGAACTGAGAAACGAAACTTTTGTGCAGGCAGAGCCAGCGAAGTGTATTTGTTTATTAATAAGATTAGGAAAAAAGAAAAATACGTGAAGGTATGGAAATTATCAAGACTGATGATAATATTAATGTTAATTTCGAAGGCAACACTCAACGATTAGAAGGAGCATACGGGACCATTATAAGAAATTATAGAACGTGTGAACTTTACCGGTTTCTACCGGTATAGCGAATCACTCCTTTCATACGTTTATTTTCAAGCTATTCTCGTTAGGTTATTTTAGTTCAAGTTGATAATGACCACAATGTGGTCGAAACGTCCGTGCGTTGATGCATTCATACGCGGGTAAAGCCGTGTTTCACTGAATTTACTTATTCCTTGTACGCATGAAATTAATCTTTCTGTCGGGTATTTGAGGTTGGACATAGGCCACACAGTTGGCCCACAAGCGTCCTAGATAATGGTCAAATGACCAAAATCTTACAAAATACAAATAGAATTTGGCACATATGATGAAATACCTCTTGTGCATTGTACCACGGTGTGAAATAATTTTAATTTTCTTAAGTGAGTAGATCCACAAGAGGTGCGTCCCTCTTCTCCCTAAAAAACCATAATTGAGCCATTTTTTTCAAGAAGGGCGAAGCTGACCCTTCGCAATCCAGAATCGGATTCCGCGACCTCTCTTCTATTAATATTCGACAAGTTTCATCACTTGAACCCATCTTAATCACGTTTTAATGTGACATTAGTCATGCCCATTGTTAGCGACAAAAGCAAAAATTTTGCTTTCAAGGCTGTTTGCGGAAAGGCTCAAAGTGATTCCAGCAACTGAGAAGGTGCAAAATGTTGTACTAAAAAAGGTGACTTGAAGACGTCATGATCTTTAAGAAGGGCGCTGCTTGTATATCTGTGGTTCCTAGGACAAGGTCTACAAGAAAGGTGAGTAGTTCGAAGAGGGGCGAGTATGGACTCTTTGTAGGAGCGGTCTCATGGGATGGATATACCAGTGATAGTGGTTCCTAGTGGCGTGAGTTGAAGTACCTACATAGATATACCTTTCCACTGAATCTGTGCACTACTCACGGACGTTCATACTTTCAAACGCGTTTTCCTCTCGAGTTTAAGGGCTCAATTAAGAATAGAAAATTTGGCAAAAAAATTGAAGGTGAGCTTCATTAAGAGAAAACTGCAAGAACTAACATATTTCCTTGAAAGACTCGTTGTGTAGCATTTTATATGCTTGCTTAAATTACAAAGAAAATACAAAGAAAGTAAAAATATATCAATCTCAATTATATCGATAAATAAATCTCGATTATGACGATAAATCGATCCCAATCAATTCTATGCTCTCCTTCTTCCCGTTCTTGGTCTAGTAAACTGTTTATTAAGCCTATGTGATGAAGGTTAATTCTACTTTAGTGGTGTAGTTTAGACCCAGTTTGGAGGCTTCCACCTTCTTAGTCCAGTATACTGTATATTAGGCCTATATGATCAACGCTAAACAGTTAAGCTTCTATAGCTTTCGGAAGCTCTCTCGCGGAGGCTTATACTGCTGTATTCCTAATTAAGTGAAAACAGTCTTTGAGGGTACGAGTCGATATAGTGCGAAAGAAAATTACGTGCCTGTCTGTATACCCTTTCTTTCTTTTGCAGTAATCTTATACTCTCTTATGACGAAACGAAGGTTTGATAAGTTTGTGAAACTTTTCCTCATATGGATGAGTCTCCAAATATTCTCTGCAAGTAGTGTGAACTGTCTATGACGGGTACATGTATGTCACCGTTCAGAAATTTTTTTTTTAGGGTGGTTTTGACTTTGCGATACATTTCAAAGAAACGATAAAGAATTTCTACAAATCTTGCAAAAACCGTTCAAGAACACTACCCAGCCTCTGCTTTCGCTAATACGACTCCTTGCGCACATTATCTCCACTTTTGGGCATCATATACAATGGTCGGGGCCCATAGTATTAAACCAATGAGTGGGTTGAACGAGCCCAAAGTACGCTGTTATGGAATCTGTTAATTTAGTACACAGAACCGCGAGTGACCTTCCCAAGAGCTGTTAAATTGAAATATTTCAAAGTAGGCTCATACTAACCCACGGAGTGAGCTACCCAAAAGCCATTAGCTCAAAATACTCCAACTGGAACTACCTACTAAAAAGAGCTCTCTAAAAGCTATTAGCTTGAAATAGTTCGAAGTGGACTCATACTAGATTAAAGAGGGGGCGAACGAGCGGAGCGATTAAGCTACGCAAAAGCTATCAACTTAAATTATTCTAAACTGGACTTGTACTGCACCAAGAAGTGAGCTCCCCGAGAGTTATTAGCTTGAAATATTCTAAAGTACTGTACACCGAGGATCCACTCGTTCGCTCCTTACATGCTATTAGCTTGGAATATTCCAAAGTAGACGTACACTAGACCAAGGAGCGGGCCTGATGAGAGGAGGGGGCAATTGGGAATTTTGTCCCCGGGTCCGGCTCTTTTAGGGGCCCGGTTCACAAGGGGAGGGTATGAAAAATTTTTTTGGGGGGCTCGCTGTGTTCCTCGCCCAGACCCGACTGGAGCTCTCAACGGGCCTGCTTAAAGTCTACACACCTCAGGAAAGCTTATAGTATTCAAACCTTTTCCTTGATAACTGAGAGACAAGAATCTTCTTGTCAGACTAAACTGCAAAGGAAATTAGTCGCAGAAATGAAATACCTTTGAGTTCTTGAAGTTGAGACTCAGAAATAATTCTATTCTCAGGATCCTAGGGATTCATAGCTCGAGATGTCATTGGGTCAAGACAATACAAAAATGCCCTTGTTAGACAAAATCTCTAGAGAAAGTTCAAAACTTCAGACGCAGACTCCTTTTATACCCTTGTGGTTTAAAGATGAGACACGGAAATAATTTTATTCTCAGGTTTCTAAGGATTCATAGCTTGGGTCAAAACAATACAAAAATGTCCTTGTCAGACATAATCTCTAGAGAAAGCTCAAATGTTCAGACGCAGACTCCCTTTATCGTTGTGGTTTGAAGTTGAGACTCAATTCTATTCTCAGTTTCCTAAGGATTCGTAGCTCGATACGCCATTGGGTCAAAACAATACAAAAATGCCCTTGTCAGACAAAATCTCTAGAGAAAGTTCGAAAGTTCAGACGCAGACTCCTTTTATACCCTTGTGGTTTAAAGTTAAGACACGGAAATAATTCTATTCTCAGGTTCCTGAAGATTCATAGCTCCAGACCCGAAGACGAATTCGTGATTGGGTCAAAACAATAGAATATGCCCTTGTCAGACAACATCTCTAGAGAAAGTTCAAAAGTTCAGACGAAGATTCTCTTCACCCTTGTCGAACCTCGGAAATTAATTCATTTCCAGTTTTTCCAGAATTCTTAATCATATAGCTCGAGACCCGAAGAGGAATTCGTGATTGGGTCAAAAAAAAAAATACAAATATACCCTTGTCAGACAAAATCGCCGAAGAAAGTTCAGAATTACAGACTCAGACTGCCTTTACCCTTGTGGTCTGAAGTTGAGCATCGGAACTTAATCCCTTTCCAATTCCTCAAAGATTCACAGGTCGGTAGAATCTTCTAAATCTAAACACTGACCCTCAGCAAAATATTAAGATCTTTTTGTGAGAGAAAAATGCTTAAGCAATATTCTTGGACATTTCGCGAGGAATTTCAAATTCTCGGGAGGGGGGGGGGGGTGCTGCGATTCTTGTCCCGGACCCGACTGGAACTCTCGATGGGTCTTCCAAGGAGGAGGGCGAATGAGCGGAGCCAGTGAGCTACCCAACAGCTACAAACTGAAAAGACCCCAACTGGAAGCTATTAGCTTGAAATACTTCAAAGTGGACTCAAACTAGACTGAAAAAGGTGCGAACGTGGGGAGTAAATGAACTCCCAAAAAACTGTCAGCTTGAAATATTCCCATTTACACGGTCATACTGACACTCAACAGGAAAATATTTGTGTACTGAGAAAGGATCTTCATTCATTCGGCTGTGCCAGAACATTCCTTTTCAACATGGTTAAGGAAGACGTATTTTTTTTAATTGTGATTTTTTGGAGGTGGTTCACTCTCATTACAAAAATTGACATTGTTTCACACCTTGGTACATCGCCCAAGAGATATGGTTCGAAATTTCATCATATGTGACCTGTTTTAAGATAAGGGCAACTAGCAGCAAACCGCAAGTCTCCCAGGAGAGCGAAAACGAAGTTCAATTACTATCCTTCAATGCTGCCAGAACTACGGATTTTTGGTCCTCGAAAGTAAGGATTTTGTAAAATACGAATTTCTTGCGCTCAAGGGAAAAGTACCTTAGACATTTATTATGAGAGATATTTTTCTCCTGGTCGTTATAGACTGATTCTGCAATATTCCGTAAACATTGAGTCGATCAACGGAAAAGTACCTCAGTTACCTGTTTGAGAGATACCTTTCTCCTGATCGGTATGGATAAATTTGTTGAAGTCCGTTGAAATCTGTTTTTAGATTGAAAAATGACGGATACGGATTTCTGAAAAGATCTGGCGGCACTGCTACCCTTTCCCTGGAACAGGTACTTGATGCTAAGAGCCCTTATCTTGGAACAGGTCACATATTTTCAAAATTTTGTTTGTATTTAATAAGATTTTGGCCGTTTGACCACTACCAAGGACGATTGTGGGTAAATTTTATAGCCTATTCCCAATTTAAAATGCATCACTTGGAAGTACATTTCACGAGAAATATTTTTTACTGGAAACATTTTATTCTAGGACTTTAACTTTCCGAGATATTCTCAAAAAATCTGAAACGGGCTACAAAAAGGTTAGCCCAGCTTTTGGGGAGCATGATTTCTCATAATTATGTTTTGGACACCTAGCCTGCCATTTTTCATGATAATTCGCTTTTTTTATTAGAAATTTTAATATCTAATACACCATCACTATTATCATATTGTTTTCCAAACCGTCTGAAGTGGATAGCAGTTTGAAACCTAATTAGGAATCTAAAATGGAAAAATGGAAGTCGATTTTAAAGATGTTACAAAATAAATTTACTGAAAATACTTTTCTGCTCTCTATTCGTCACGCGTATTGAAAGTTGGAGAATCGATTTCGGGTATAATGGAAACATAAAATGGGAACACTGTACCGTAAAGCGAAAGCGGCTACAGCAGCAGGCCCTCGCTTTGAAGGCGACTCTATTCTGTTCGGTATCGCCAGTGTGGTTTTCACTCCGTCTTCAACGTACGCGTCGTCGAGTGTTCGTAGCAGGAGAAACGGTGCTTGCTGTCACATGTTCGTAAAAAATTTTCTCATTTAAATCGTGCCTTCTTTCGCAATTTCAGTCTCTTTAATTTAAGCCAATTCTGTAATAATGTATACGGTGTCGAAAGGTCCGAGTAAATTCGTCGCCAAGACTAGAATAGGCGAGTATTTTCAACGTTTTTATTTTATTTTCATTCTTGACCTCTGTTATTGCATCATACTTTCGAAACGGAGGAATATCGCGAAAACGCACAAAATATTAATGAAGTTATCGTGTAATTATGCTTAGGTATTCCGTCTCACCTTGATAATTCGTGGGATATATCGAAAAAAAGTCCAGATACCGCGTATCGCGATGATTTTACGAAGTGAGTATTGATCTCGAGCTGAATATTATATACTTGTGTGGAATTTTGAAAATTTTCTGACAAAATCTAATCGATTTTGGTATTGTAGTATGATGACCGATGACTCCAAGCCTGTATTTGTGCAATTGGACAATAAAAAGCTTTACGGTATGCGATCTCAAGCAGCGGTAACGCCAGAGCACGAAGAAATAGTGAAATATGTTTCAGAAAGTAAGTTATAATGTGAATTTTACAGCCAATCGATTAAGCCGAACGACAGTCTAGCTACTCCGGAAGCGCTGGAGATGGGGGAGCGAATGAGAAAAGTTGAAAGTCTTTGTTGGAACGTATTCCAAAAACCGTACTGCAGATTTTTGTTTTCCTGGAAGGAAATTGTACTCGCACATGGGGTTTCCCTTCTATTCGACGGAATCCTTATCTTGACCCCTATAAGAAACGTCTTGGAAAAAGCTAATACGGAACACCTGCTTAAATTCTTCGAATTGTAAAAAATTAGGAAGTTAAGAAAAGATAAGGTGGATCTTTCTAGAACAAAATTGATTCTTTCGACTAGAAACTTCCACGGAAAATATTTATTGAAGCTTATATTATCTGAAAAATACTCTTCAAATATCATATACCTACTGATATTAAGATGAATGCAATTTTGTTAATCTTTTTCGAGCGTCCTTAATGAGCCCGTCGTTCTTTCTCGAAGCTCATATTTTCTTTGCAACTTTTATCGATTTTCTCGTTGAAGAGCTGTTGTAGGTACAAAAATGAATTAATCCGTCTCCATCGTGCTCAAAGAGTGTATTGAAGTTTTCTTGTTTAGCTACCGCATCTCCATTTAGAACTATGAAAGCGTGAAAGAGACAGGATTTCAACAATGAGTGAATTTTGTGTACGGAGACGAGAAAGAGAAAACAAAACTAGCAAAAACAACCGTAATTAGGAATACCGGTATGCTTGATTTGCATTCGAAGTTCGGACGAAGATCGCGAGAGAAATGAAATGTAAACAATTTTTTCTATACTCGAAGTTGATCATTTGACTTTCTGACCAAGGAGAGAAAACTCTAACCAAAAATTGTGTGTATTTTACCGAATCAAGACATCTCTATTCCGTCCATGGCTTATCTATCCATACCCCACTGCAGGAAAAACTCTCATTCGAGCCCGAATTCAGAAAAAATAACCCCCCCCGGCTCAGTTTGTTTTTTGCTTTCCCTGCTCCCATGAGTTCCTAAAACCATTGTATTACCAAATTTTGACAATATAATCATGTCTTTGGGCTGGAGATCAGTCGACATCCGTTCGTGATCTTGTGACCTACTTTATGTAGTTGAGAAAATTTCAAACTTTGGCTATCTTGAATCCATTGCATTGAGTCGATTTCTTACGCTCTAGTATACGGTCTAACCTGAGCTGAAAAGCCAACTCGACATACGTCTCGAAGAAAAGGGGCGCTAGACTATGTTTCTCTTCAGGCTAGTTTTCTGAAATGTATTCTCGATATACACGTAAAAACACGTTGCGGCTCATATTTAATAAAGAATGAAGAACAAAGTTTTTCTCCTCCCCCTCGCTTCTAAAGCTTGTTTTTATACTAGTGGGTTTCCACCATTTTTGAAAGAGCAGCGTGTCGCTGTGAGACTCTGTCTTAGGCCATCAAGAGATAGACCGAGCATAGAAATGAATCTTGGAAAGGAGGACATGATGAGAGAATAAGGAGCATTGGGCCTTGTTTACAAATTTTGAGGGCGTTGCAGGTGAATGGGGTATTTCTTTGCTCCGCTCGTTCACCCGCATTGCCTTCATTGAGGTCCAGCGCCCCTTATCAACAGGAAATCTGTTCTATGGGAGGTTTTTTCGTAAAATTTGCCGTGTGTCGTTCACTGTGTGGTGTCCGGCGGACTTGAGACTTGGAAAGGGGTACCGTCTGGCAAATGGGACTTGGAAATTTTCCACCTCCGAGCTTTATATGGTAGGAGGACGAAAGAATTTCAACTTTCAAGCTTTATATGTGACCCGTCGCGGTTAAAGGGTCACTAACATCAATTTTTGATTTTCATTGATTTTATTGTAAAAATAAATGGACTAAAAATTGATGCTAGTGACCCTCTTACCCCGACAGGATGATGGAAAAAGACCTGGAAAAATCTCGACTCCCGAGCTATCTATAAACGATAAGAGGCTAATTCGATTTATAGAACAAGTGCCCTAGTTGTTCCTCGTCTATTCATTCTTCATTCAATGTTGTCAAGGAAGCCGTTGTGTTTTCTTATCACATCTCCTGTTCAACACGTTGTACCCGCATATATGGCCGATGCTCGGTGGTCTACCTCTTATATGGTCTGATGACTCTTGTTTACTGTGAGACTGAGATCGCTATCCCTTGAAACAATACTGCATTAGCGCGATGGGAACGATCAAAGGTTTTTGAAGGATCTTGCTTTCTATTAGATGAGTTTTGTCTTCAGTAGCACAGCCAGGATTTGAACCAGGTGGATGACGTATTTCCCCTCTTCAAGAAAGAACTTGTTTCAATCAAAGAAATATAACAATTTTCTTTCTCTCATTCTTTTCCTTCTGAAATTCTGGCTACATAAGTGACCTTATTATGGCGTAACAGTCAAGGCAATCCAATTGAATCATTTTTGTCATTTTCTTTTCCTTGCGAATCCGAATATCTTCAAACTCTACAGATTAACTAATATAATTTTGTTGCAATGACCTTGGAATAGTTTTACCCAGGACGTAAGCTAGGAAAATACCACAGCACACCATAGAAGTATAAACACAACATGAAAATTGCGTCTTTGAAAATTTGATAATTAATGCAGAATTTCGCAAGGCGGTTCAGCATATCTTTCCACACCCCACTGGTAGCGCTACATTACTGTAGGTACCCTAGTATTTATCTCGCTAGGAGCAGCACTTTCCACACTACGCTCAAATGTGATGCTGTGTAAGGGTTCGATAATTATGAATAGCTTAGAAATGATTCTCAAAAGTCTCTTACCATTCAATTGGTCAATCAATTTTTAGAAATGAGATGCACAAAAGTTGGAGCAGAGTCAACTTTAGCAATTTTAAAACTTTTCCAAGTAATTTTCTGTAGGGATTTTACAAGGAGAAAGAATAAAAAGAGGATATGTCATGTGGGCAATATCACTCATCATCACCTTTGAGTGCAAGTTTTGAAGAAATTTCACCTAGCTGCGCCCCACGTTCAAATCATTCAAATTCCTTGATCAGTAGTTTAGTCGTTGGTGAATAACCAGTCTGATTTCTCTGTTGATAACTCTTCTGAGCTTGTGGAGAAAATCGTCTGCGTTTCTCCTCTTGAGGGGTCTTTTCTTCTTTCTTTGGATGTTAGAAGTATGTTTCCGCTCCCCCTCCCCCCACTCTTGAATAAGCCAGTCCACCCCCTTATCATGGAACTCATGGCATCATTCTAGATGTGCCTCTCCCCCAACTTTTGCCAGTTTCAGTATCTTATTTACAAATTCGGTGTCCCCAGGGCTTGCAACCAACATTTTTTCAACAATAAACGCTTGTTGGTCAAATGATCTCTCAAAGTTTTTTAGTTATTGGTTATTGGTCAAAATGAGTTTCCAATTTTTAGTTATTGGTCAATTTCATTTTGACCAATAACTTTTAAATTTAATGTTGGAAAATGTTTCAATTAGAAGTCCTGCTAAATAAATTCTGCTGCTTTAAGCACCTGTATGCATTAAATTCGCCGCAGAGCGCCGCGTTATTTTTACAAGTCGCGTTCAGTAGCTAAATAAATTATGCTGCTTTAAGCACCTGAATACATCGAATTCACCGCAGAGCGCCGCATTATTTTCACAAGTCGCGTTCAGCAGCAAGAAGATTCTGCCACGTTCAGCGGCAAGCGAGGCTAAAAATGAAGAAAGTTGCGCAGCAGAACGCCGCAAAAAAATCCCTACGCTATGTTTCGCGGCGGAATTTTATTTCACTACAGGCGCCTAAACGCCGCGGAAAAACGGCACCTTATTTTGATAGGGCTATCGGTTCCTCCCCTTAGTTCGTTGATTTCCGTGATGTTATTCTTTTTCAAACATTTTGAGGAGATTTTCCAGTCTGGTTTTCATCTCTCTGGCACCGATATGTGCACGATATTCTTTGTCTTTGGAGTGGCCCTCGTTGTGATCTTCATCGTTATCCTACCTTTGAGTTCACTATTGAGGTAGGTGGTACCGTTATTAACTCCCTTGATATTTCGTTTTCTATTGAGGGCGGTGAGCACACTTTCAATGTTTTCCGGAAGAGCATTTCCATGGATATTTCCAGCCGTAGATCCTCTTTTCCCCCCTTTTCTCACGAGCGTATCCACCGTCTCATTTTTCCTCCCCTTTCTTCGTAATTTTTTTTGAGGAGCTGTGTGCTATCAAACACCTCGTCCATTCGAATGGCATTGAGATCCACGCCGACCGAATGGCCCGGAGGAAACTTGTTTCTAAAGCTTTGGACTTTACTACTTCTCTTCCACGGGGAACTGTGAGGTTGGGGAGGAGAACCCTTTGGATTTCGTCTGGCATTCGACAATCCTTGCACCATTCGTTCTTCATTTTGTAGGTTCAGGGATCCTACCCCTATCCTTGAGAGAAGTGGAGTTTACAAGCTTCTCTTGTCTTGACTGCCCGGCCGTCTATATAGGGGAGACAAGCCGGCAGCTTCGTATCAGGGTCCAGGAACAAGGTGTTCCACCTCTTCTACCCTGTTCGGCCTTTGCTGAGAATTTTTCGGAATCCGGCCGTAGTTTCGGACTTGACCAGGCAGTTATGCTTCACTGTGAGGATTCTTTTCGTCGTCAGTTGTATGTCGCTTGCATAATTGTCGGATTTTAGTTTTGAATCGGTTTATTCTAATCTCTACCCAACGACTATGATTTTTCTCCCAAAAAATTGAAAACCAATTGTTGGTTGACCCAACAGAGCAGTTGTTCTCAGATAAGTTGACTCAAAATGGACTCCAGATCGACGTCAATCCCTGTTAACGCCGGTTCGACTGCTCATGGTTTTTTTAGTTTCCTTCCTTTCCTCAGTCTAATTTTTCGGTTATTATGATAATGACATTTCAGTCGAAAGTGCTTGTGCCTTGGATCTTTAGTTTTTTAAATTTTTTATTTTTATTTCTTCAAAATTCTTTATCGTTATTTCGTGCGGTTTGTAAATGTTTGCGGACGTAGATATTATAGTTTCTTCAAAAGCTACGACAGTCGGCAAATTTTTGTGAGAGTGAGTGGTTGAAATTAACAAAGTAAGAGGATTTCTACCACTTATTACCCGAAAATTGATTTTTGTGAGACTGTCTAAATTTTATTTGTGGATGAGTTTAAACAATTTGAAGAAGACGTCTTCTATTTTCGTTCAAATTGACCTCGCAGATCTCGAAATATCTCAGACAAGTGCTTGCCTGCTCACGTGTTTCCCCGTAATCTCATCCTTTCCACTACAGACGAAAAAGAAATGCGAAATGAAAGTAAAAGTCTTATCCCTGCGTACATTGCAAACATATTTTTTTTTTTTTTTGGTACATGGCCTAAGTTCTACGCATTTCACGACCTCCCATGCTCGTCCAACTGAGTCGCGCCAAATCAGTTTTTGCAAAATGAAGAATAATAGTTTCGGCCTCGCTTAATGAAGTTTTAAAGTTGAAGTACTCGCTCAATGCACCGTGTACTCTGGTAGAATGCTTCAGAGACGAAAGAAATACGTCGTGATGTCTACGGTACAGACATATTTTTCCACGGGTGTTCACGACCTGTACCCAAGATAAACGCAAAAACATATGTTCGTATCGCACGGAAAAAACCGAGAATGTCGGCTAACGCGTCTATAATGACATTCACCAAACGGACAAAATGATCTAATTATAGTTTTTTGGTAGTCTCTCATTAACGTAGCCTAGAGAATGCGTCTGTCTCTTTTTCTTGTGACGAGTGAGAGTTACATGCTATACAACTATTGAGAAAGCAACATCAATGTACTCGTTTGTGGTACGTGTGTTCGAGACTTTTATTATACGTGTACTGCCTAAACAAATGTCACCGAATGTCACCAACTGTGATGTATGGTATGATTTTTATTCCCTATAATAATACTTCATTACAGTCTGTAGGTTCTTCCTTGTAAATATTCTTATCTGAAAGTAGTAGGTACCTGTGTGAAGAACTTTCTTCAGTTTATTTGCTCGGAATTATCTTTTGGGAACTCGCGTCTCTCCTTCATCATTCGGCGAGCAAACGAATAAACGAATAGACCTCGCGTTTCGACTCTAACACACGAGGAACAAAAATAAACTTGAGATATTTTCAGGCTATTCTTGTGCCGGAATTATTACTCTTTGTCGGACTCGAGTGCAGTGTAGACCTTGTTATAACAATCAATTCGCACTTTGTGGGTATCAGTGTCTCTCACTGTCCCAATAACCCTTTGAAGTTTTAAATTTGCAGAATTAGCATTATCTTGAGCGTGTCTTATTTCTATACTGTTTAGTATCTAGTGTGAAAATCAAGGTGTAGTTGTAAGGTATCAATATAGAAATCTTCTTCCAAGAATTTGAGCTATCTGGGTTTCTACGTGTTTTTATCAACAGAGTTGATTGAGACAAGCTGGGAACGTCATTTATAGAATTGGTAGTTGGGAGTATCGTCTGCTTTTAATTATTTGAAAGTCTCAAAACATTGTCCCGAAAATACACACCCGATGGATGGGCTCCTCTGCCAGGATTCAGAAAACTTTGGGAAAGACATGAAACATGTCGATATAATATGACAGCTTAGGAACTTGAAGAAATTATTTAATACTCTATGAGACTTTAATTTCAAATTCAATTCTTAATACTAAAAGCAATTCAACCCATGGTACAGACTCCCTGTGTTTCTCGTTAACTTCGTTAAGGAATCCATCATTCTTCAATGATCCCCACCATAGAATACATTGGAATTTGGAAACGATCGCACAACTTCCTTGTATTTCTGAAGAATTTCAGCTGTAGAAGGCTGTAAACATGCACTTGTGATACTGATCTGGCTAAATGAAGTGCATATTCCCTTGGAAGCTAAGCTTGTAGCGTTTGGCCTGAATAGGAAAGGGGTCGCCTTGCTAAATCTAAGCAAATGTTGTTGATAAATGACAAGAGATCTTCTTAAGGGTCGGCGCTCGTCGCACTAATTTTAGAGTTTTCTTATCGTTATTAACAGAGGACCTGTTTGATCGAGATTTCTTTGGAAAAAACGTCCACCGGCCGGCAAAGCTCGGAGTTCGAAAATTTTTCAACTCCCCTTCCTATCATATATAGCTCGGAGGTCGGTGTATATGTACAGCTAGTATAATTTAAGGAAGAATCAAGCCTAGTTCAAGTCCAGTATACTGTATGTTGATGAATAATTTCTCAATAACGATCATGAAAATGGTATCTCTCATACTTGCAACTGAGGTACTTTTCCCTTGAACGACTCAATATTACAGAAGAGCAGTATTAGCCTGTAATGACCCGGAGAAAAGTATTTCCCATACAAGCGACTGCGGCACTCTTCGCTGGAGCCCAACCAATCCGCATTTTACGCAAAATCCGTAGAAAAATCCCAATTTTTTTCGGGGATTGAAAATCCGTATACCCTACCCCCTTCCCATGTGAGAATAGGTACTTAAATTTTTCCGCCTTAATTTCATTTCTTACGCACCATTTTGCCTTCAAAATTTTCAAAAAGCCTTAAATTATAACCTGGAATTTTTTTTTTTATTCATTTTTTCTTTGTCTGTCTGTCTACTGTCTGTCTTTCTTCTTCAGTCATCCAAATCTCTCATGGTTTGTATTATTTTCCAACTTTGACGTCCTTGTCAAAGATCTGTCTGTTGTCACTAGTGCGATCACATTTCAAGTCACAAACTCGATTTTACGTCGGCAATCTCGTGCGATGCATCAATCATCCTAAAATATTAACAAGCTCGTCAGTATTTCGAGGAGATAATAATGTACTTTATCAGTCACAATTATTCGGATATGTTTGCATGTACTCCGCTCGGTAAATAAGCGTGCCACACTGCGCTTATCAGCCGCGATATCAATTAAGGATTTCGAGGCTAATCGAGAAATCGAAGAATTTCGTATCATACTCTCGTGTAGTTCAGACAGCTCAAAGCTGGTATTGATAAGAATATTATTAAGCACCGACGATGTATATAGGTGCCTGCCTAATTGGAAAATAGAAAAAACTGTCGTGGATAACTTGATACGACGAGTTGTTCATTTCTGGAAGAAGGATTTCCTGTCTTTATATTTTGTTATTCGTACGAATAATGCAGTTTGCCGCGCTAATTAACCCAATAACCGGTTTTGAAATAATGAGAGAAGGAAAACAGAATCGATTTACAGTAATGCCCCGGCTATGCGATGACGTAATGATAATCCATCCGAGCCGATAGCATGCGATTTTACATTTCCTCACAAACCACCGGATAGCGAAAATAAAAAATAGTGCTCTATTTATTAATTGCTCTTTGTTTTTCTCACCGTTGTGGTGGTGATTATCATCTGCACGAAAAATACCTTCACGACGATAAATGATATAATTTTTTAATCGCATCAGGGTTGCACGAGGTTGACGGGTGTTTTTTCTTTCAGTAGCATACGCACGGTAGTTCTTGAAGCTTTGCGGGTGAGTTTAAATTTATTAGAACCCCCCTGAAGCTTAGTAAAAAAGAGGTGAGAGAGAATTTGTGAATAAATTGTAAGCTCTTCCTTTTCTTTCAAGTATGAGTGTTCACAAACATAAAGACTGAGATTTTAACTACGAAAATAGAATGTAGGCACCTATTCAGAGCTCGAGCTTTTGTAATTCGAAGGGCCAAATCCATTACAAAGTTTATCGAAGGGCATCGGTTCTCAACAACTCCAGCACTGGAAGAGAGCAGAAGTTTCTGCGTTTCTCGTTGTTTCACTCAAATGCCCACACGCCCGCATTATCTAACATTCAATGCGGAAGGAATTCTTGATTTATAAATTACAGCTCATCGTGTATACTCGAGTTACTTACCATATTATTTATTTACAAAATTATTTTCTATTCTTGTTTTCAGGTTGGACTTCTGTAGCCTGTAAGACGAAAGAAACACAATCCTCGAGTAAGTTCTATTTTATCTCACACCAATAGTGGAATCTTTTTTTTTTTTTTTTTTTATCGTGAACCGGTGACCTAAGTAATCATGCAGGAAGTTTATAGGCGTTGAGTTTGTAATTAGGATTCGCGGACTTCAATTATAGGTCAGGGGTAAATGTGCCTTTATTTACCACACAATATCAGTGACAGTTGCTATTTCAATTACGAGAGGAGAGTATCAATGAAATCAGCTATTTGAGTACCTAGTGTTTTGATTATCGCGGAATGCGAATTATATAGGTCGACGGAGTATTCTTGAATGCACGATTTGTTGATATCAAAGTTTCGCAAAAATTTATCATTTCCTCAATTTTTCATTATGAAGTACCTAGATTTATTGAGTTCTTAAACTGGGAGCAGCGACGCCATAATGTTTGTAGCTTGTTGCATAATTGCAATGTTGCGCTTAACGTAAAAGAGCCTGTAGCTGTAGGATTTTGTAATTGATGGATTCTATCATTAATAGCATGTGGAGTCCAACTTGTGGATGAAGAAATTTGGCTTTACCAGAAATCTTTTTGATAATATGTTTTATTTCATTGGATTCTCAGTGATTGGCTTCTGCTACTAAAAAGTTGAAAAATATTGGGAAAAAACAAAAACTTTGAAAGCATGAATAAAGTGGTCAATTTTCGAAAGAGGGTCAGCAGAAAGGCAGCTCTTGTTCATCAACTACTGAATGACCTTCGGGTGTTTCTCGACTAGATAGGCTACCTTTCGGCTTCCTCAAAAGCTGCCGTACAAAATAGAATGGACGTATGCATATCTACAATCTGCAAAAAAGGATCTTTTATTCGAAGCACAATATACCTTTTTTCGCTGATCGTTGATATGCAGATACGTCCATTCTATTTTGTACAGCAGAAAGCCAATCAAGAATTGGCTCAAAGCGCTCTTTCGATCATTAGAAGCTTAAAATTATCATCCCTGAGGCATGCCTGAGGTCTCCTTAGTACCAGTAGGTTCACGCTCTTATCGCAGATGCACTACCATCTCTTTGTTTACATCGCTGGTGAGGATACCTCTAGTGACTTGAATTAGCAGTTGTAATCAAATCGTTTGAGAGAAATCATGAAACAGTTAATGATCAAACGGTCAACGTACGTTTTTTTGTTCCGAACTTTCGATTAGCGGTTATAATAAAACATTGTTACCTACATAACCGTTACAGGCTTATAGTTGAAAGTTGTCATTCAAAATCTGCGGAAGTTCGCGAGTATATGAGTATGTAGGCTTATTTATTTGGAAATGTATCTTTGGCTCTGCTGGTTTCTCGCTGATAATCTTCTCAAATATTCTAATAAAGAATAATGACCAAATTTCATATTTTATTACTTGGACAGGGAAAAGTTCATTTTTCTGAAGCACCTACCTACAGATATAACACAAATAGGCTTGTTTCTGATGTTTACGTCAGCGCGCGTGGACAAGTAGAATTTATTGGAGTCGGGTAGGGTGTAGCTCGCGCACTTATTACTACATAATATTCCACTTGACTCACCAACTAGCTGGGGTTAGGTTGGGTTTTAGAGTCCATGAATACGGATTCATCTTGACATCCATCACGTCTTGTAAAAATTATAATAATCTTTGATGAGGAAGAATGGAATGTGACGATATAACGCCATGACCTTACTTAAAACAATAGCTGCCTATCTACCTATCGGTAATGAGATAGCAGAAACGCCTGAGTTGAACTCATGTAGCCTTATTTATTGAGATTGCTGAATGTGATAGTGTAACATTTGTTTCCTGACATTAGTACCTACGGTAGCCTACCTGCAGTTTAAAAACAGCTCAGATGAAGTGCTCGTGCGCATAATTACGTTCACTGGCATATTATCATCGGCCGGTAAGAATCCGATAAGGTTCTGAAAACATTTGAGAAATGGCTTTTCTAACACAATAACTTACTATGAAACAGGGAAGTTCTTTATTTCTGCATGATAATGAATTTATGACACGATTGAGACATGATGAAAATCACAATAGGTATTCATTCTCAGTGAAAAGTATGATGATATTCATCGCTAACATGCACCATTATCAACAAATCGTGCACCTACCTACCTATACCTAATCTGCAGCAACAACTGTGATCTAGGTTTTACAAAATTTGAGCTTCAAAACTAATCATCCATTCCTTCCAACACTCATACACTGCCAATCTTAGACTTTCCGCAGTTAACAGAAGGATTTTGAGTTTGACCAAAAATGAGCTAGCCTTTGGTTATGCAAGAACTTTTGATTCCTCGTGAGTCTTAAAAGTTGAAAGATGACAGCTCATGCAAAACTGTAACAATGATTTGTAGAAATTTGAAAAGAAAACGACCTGAAAAATTGAATCTTCAGTTTCTGGAAAAGAAAGATATTTCCTTGAATTACTTCAAGCCACTTGAAGCCGCCCTGTCTGCTGTATCTGCAAAGCTACAATCAAGGGATTCAGGCTTATAGTTACTGTGTCATAAGCACTATTCTCCTGATTGTGTTGTTGCAGATATGCCAATTCAACTTTGCACAGTGGTTGTTCTCCACTAAAGGGAAGGGGGTGCTTTGGCCGTTTAATGTGATATCTAGTCCTTGTTGAAATTGAATACCAAGCTTTTACAATGTCACTTTATGTGGTCACATCAACAATCAAACTCTTGAGTTTGAAGTTTCATTTTCTCAATTATTCATTGGATCGAATAAAAACTTCTGTGGAAAATCATGAGAATAAAAGTGATAAGAGGTTGAAATATTCTTGAATTTGATCCCACTTTCAAACGTCTTCGTGCATTTTTTTTCTTGTTTTCATCATCTCCCATGAAGAAATACACGCACAGGTTTTCACCGAGTGAGTGTTCCCGCCATGCGTTAATGGATACTCGTGTAGATACAGAGAATTATCTCTCACACCACATGGAAACGACCAAAATATTGACGAAAATTTGTACCTAAGTACTATAAGTCTAAGAATGAATAAGAAACCCCACTTGTCCTGACCGAGCAGCCAAACATCTTGTTTAGTAAAATCTTCAACCACCTTCCACTCAAACCATCATTGCTATCTAAAATAAGTAAAATTACGAGAATTCTCATGACACTATCATTCTAAACTTTTTGTTTTTTATTTTGTTCCAGAAGATGGTCGTTCAGCTGTTTATTATGAAGTGAATGAAAATAATAATAACCAATTGAAAGGTACGTTGATCCGTTGATTTGATCAATGGCTCTGGAGGAATGAGCAAGCTTTCCTGTACAAGAATTCCTCTCCCATTTTGAACAGAAACATTGAATCATTTTTCTCATCCATGGTTTGAGGATTGGCGTGTTGGAATGGACCTCCCTATCTATGAAAGGAGGAAGTCAGCGACGATTGCGACCATAGGAATAAAAAAATACCTTAATGATATTTTAATATAATTTGATGAGAGCATTGAGTTTACGCTATGTTGTCTGATTTCAGATTTTGTACCATTTGATCTGGACTCCTGGTGGGGTAAAAGAATATACAACACAATAACGAAGTCTGTACCTTAAGGATTAATACTAAAGCACTCCCAAGTAGCGCGTTAGTATTCATCCATTTACTCAAACATGAACGGAAAGTGTGAACAAAAAGGACTAGTGTAACTTAGGTCGTCACTTAATTCTAAGTAGAGTACACAAATCGGAGGTGAAACCGACAAATTTTTGGTCCTAGTGGTCAGTCGTACGATGATTCATACACGGGTTTGCACTCGTCACGTTTCTTGATATCCTAGAAGGACACTGGATTGAACCGTGAACTTATTATTCGTCAATCAGAATCACGTAATTGTTGAACAACTCGAGTCATTTTTGTTTTAGGACGATATTATTTGTTTTCTTTAGTCAATGATATCGGTGAACCTTGCTTTTTCTAGCGCTTTTTACCAATTGCAAAGATTCACGTACAAGTATAAGACTGAATAATATTATAATTATGTTAACGTTGACGTATCTACTCTGTTATATTTCTACGTTCACCTTCTTGTTTTATTTTTTCCTCCGTCTTTTCGCTCTATTGAGTACTATCACGAGGAAAAAAACTTGTACCTGTGTTGTAATGGTCTATAATATTTGTTGTAATCGAACGACTGTACTTCCTTTTTTGCTCCCCGATCTTTTGTATGTTTCCCATTCTTCTGAAATAAATTTTTATACTAAAGAAAGTAAGAAGGAATATTTTGCGTTCATTTCTATCCGTTCACGAAAATTTACGTCTCTGTACATTGCCATCAACAATAAAACTTATTGAAAGAAAATTAGGAGTAGTAAGTAACTTTTCGACGTCAGTACGTAGACAAATATTTTCTCTACTATTCCAACTTTCTTTTTTTGCACTGAAAGACGAGTCAATGAAAACAGTATATTTTACAACATTACTGCTGTAATACGAGCATTATATCACAAAACAATCAATCATAAAAAATAATAGAGTAATTACTTGGTACATTTATAACTTAGAATGTATGCAAATTTATGAAGAAAAACGTACGTTCGAGCACGTACTATGGTACTAAAATTCAATGATGATAGTGGAAGCCCCTTTCTAATCGTTTAGATTTTCAGACAAAGTTTTGAAACTCCACTCAAGATAATATTAACTATAGTTTCTATGTCATTCTCGTGACTATCAATATATACGATATTCGCGTCATCGGGTAACTCCGATTTATACTTTAAATACTGAGGCCATACGATACGATCGAAATTCATAGGCGGATCGGGATAAACGAAATGTTTTTGGTACCGTCGCTCTTTACTAATTTCGTACGGCAAAGTGAAATAATATTTTAGAGCACACAATTCGCAGACACGAGGCTCGTTTAAAATAAGCGTACCTTCGACGATCAGCACGCGTATGCGATCTTTACTTGTACACAAATCGTTCTTATCACTGTAAATGGATAGAGAAGAAAAAAAGTTATTCAAAAATTACAAAGATACAGAACGTATACGCACAATGACAACTGCCCGAAAGAAGAAGAAAAAATAATGACGAAAAAAAATAAAAAACTAAGTAGATTACTAATGATGAGAAAAAATAAATTCCATGAGTTCTGATAGTAATGAAATGGTTAATAATTAATAAATACTCTTCAATAGAAATGATAGCGAGAAGAACTCCGCGTCTTTGGATGATATAAAATCTGTTATGATTCAAAACAAGTACTTCGGTACAATTACAATCTTGAACATATTCAAATTAAATTGACTACTTGTAACCATCTCTTCTTCCTCTTTCTGACCTTATTCGAAAGATAACAAAACTACACATTTTCACGTAGGTCACGAAACCTTCGACCCCGATTGAAAATATCAGCTCGCTTACAGAGAGGTCTTCCTAAGTGTTTATTGTCGATGAGTAAAGTATAAGGAAAATTAATAATTGAATAAGAATATTTATTATAACGTAGACTACTCGCCCTTCACGTTCAAAACACTCTTGACATTCATTTCATTCACATCGTGAAGGATACGTTCTTCATTAATGGTCATCTCTAAATCACCGTCAAGTAACACAAAATTGTCATGTTCTTTAAAGGCCTCGTCTCGAAACCGTTCATACAAGGGCCAAGCATAATAATCGAAATATCTTTCGTCGTACCGTTTGTAACGACGTGTACGTCGACGAACGCGAGCTATTTCTTTCGAAACAGTCATAAAATACTTTTTAGTAAAGATACTCGCTAAGGAAGCAATATTGTAAATGAGGTGGCCTTCTATGAGTAAAATACGTTTCGCGCCAGTGACAGGACTTCTGGAACAGTATGCGGCAATCACGTAAATACGTGGAAACATGAATCCACCCTCCACCAAGAACGCCCCATATTTTTAAGGAATAAAACTACGTACCTTAATTTGGTTTTTATTTCTTCAATCATCCGATCAGTATCTATGGCCGACAACGTATCCCAATTATAATGTTTCAGTTCCTCAACGTACTCGAGATTTGGACTTCCTACCGGATAGTAGAAATCATCCTGATGAATTAACTCCGACTCTGGTAGCTTATTGCGCAATTCATTCGCAATCGTTGTCTTTCCGCTGCACGTAGCTCCCCCGATACCAATAACAATCCAACCATTTTCCATATTCAATGAGAAACCTCACAAATGCGAAAAATCAATGCTTTGTTCACGACCAAAAGAACGTGATCAGAATGAAAAGTACCAAGGTACCGATGAAAACTGTCCCCAAAAAGGCGGGAATAAGAAGTCCGTACTTTACAGGGGGAAAAAACTGCAATACAAAATTATTATCGTCGACGAATGGAATGGCGTAAATCCAAAAAGTGTAATATAAGTACAACAGTCCAAAAACGAATAAAGTCAATCTGCCTAGGGTCGAATCATTAATCATTAGTTGGCGAAATATTCTTTCTCGAACTTGATAAAATCTTCCTCGGTGAAGCCTGTAGTCTCTTCTTTCTCAGGTTTCTTTGATTCTTTCTTCTTTTTGCCAACTCTATCGATGAGCTATATACGAAGGAAATGAAGCTTGGTTATACTCAGATAGATGGAAAAATAAATACTCTAAAAATAAGTATGGATCTTACCTTAGATTCCAATTTTTTATGAATTGTATTAGAGTTGCTCAAACTCAATAGTCGCTGAACGTTGAGTTCAACTTTGTCAACTTTTTCCTCAGCCGAAATCTTCTCACGTATTTTCTGAACTACAACTGCAGCATTCTTCTTGTCGTCTATCAAACGTTTCTTCTTCAGCTTGAGTTCATTCAAATTCTTTTTCGCTACTGTTCTTGGGTCCGCGCCTGTTACGAAGAAGAAAATGAATTAAATACTACAATAACAGTTGCGCGCCACTATGAACAGATCGAAGTTTTCAATGTAATTAGTCGAGGTGATAAGATGAAACGACACAAGGGCATTTCAATTGATTTCTTGAAGCATTCTAAGTCATCAACAGATAGTAGCACGGTAATCTTTAAGATAGAATGTAAACTACAAACATGAAAAATGGGTTCAACTTACTACGATCTTCAGTCGTGGTCAGTTCCAGACTCTTTTTAACTAATGATAATGACATTGCTATCTTTACGATACGAGAAAATTCATGTGAATTTTGCTCAGCTTTAATTATAAAATATACTAGTTTTTCTAGTTCTTCTTATTTTCCTTTCAGAAATATAATTTTTCGATGTTCCTTGTGGTTGTTATCTCTTCGCTCCCGGCTTCAAGCTGTTTCTTATCATTATGACGCACAGCAACAATCGGACTGTAGGCTGTTTTGCTCCATTCTGTAGTATTCGAGCATAGAGCCGTGCAGCGCTAGTATCGCGCCAGACCGAAAATTCGAGTATGTCAAATTTTTGGAGAATTTATTATGGCTTGTAATTTATTTTAATTTTATTAATACCACTCGTCAAAAATATCTCAATCAAACAAAAGTTATAAGAATAATTCAGTTTTTTTGTGTCCGAATAGAGTTGAATACAATTCATGTTCGATTGATGAATGACAAATATTAATGAATGCTATTTTCTTGTGGGAAGCTCTATGAAATATTGAATTCTAAATATTAGATTTCAGCATTTCTCTCGTAGTTCAGTTTAGTAGAGAATTAGGTTACCGTAACAAAAGAAAAATGATGAATAGCATTGTTATGGTCAAAATATCGTTATCAAGATCATTTGTATTAATTATAGGTAGCATTCAAGTCGCATTTTTGTACGATGAGATGTAGTAAAATTCTATCGCATATTCCACTCAGGTAACTCATGTGGTTCTGTATTATTAAAAAGATTCAGTTATAAATTCAATCGCGAAATATAACCCTCACCGATATTTCATTTTCATCTCAGAGATGAATTCAATAAAAACAAATTAATTTTCATTTTTCTTCTATTATACGATTATTACAATCATGTTTCACTAGAAATTACAGTTTCGTTCATTTTTTCCTTCAAGTTTTTTTGTGAAAAATATCACTTGTTCGAACGAGAAATCAAAATTTTCCAACTACAGATTTTAATCTGTCTATGTTGATTTTTTTTTTTTTTTTCTATTTTGATTCTATCGTAATATTTATCCAATCTGCAAATGCTGCTACTCTAGTGTAAATACTCGGATACGCCGGACTAAGGCATCCACGATGAAGTGAAATCCCCCCTTGATACCAGGATCCGTTTTCACGAAACATTAGCGGTCCACCGTGTGTGATCTGAAACATTGACAAAAAAATAACTCGAATAAGTATCAAATTTTTAGGATGGAAAAACCAACTGATCAGTCGAATTTCAACTATTTTTTATTTACCTCGCAAACATCTTTTTCAAAATCATTGGCGCATATTACAGTCTTGTCAATTTGAAGCTGTTTGTTTTTCAAAAACCGATCGTAAGCAGAGTTACATTCTGAGAGAGGTATCATTCTTATGTTTTCTTCTAATGATTCGATAGTTCTTTCGCTGAAACGTATTGTTACGTGAAATTACAGTTACCTATCTAATTCAATGGAAAAGATTGTCTTATTCATAGGAGAATGGAAATGTATTTCAATAATTTGCTAGCGAAAGAATTCATTTTTTCATCTCGTTTACTATTATCATACACGTCTAGGGCAATATACTCACTAGAATTATCAGGTTCAGCAGCCCAACCTATTATGAATGATTTCTTTTTGTCGTAGTATGTTTCACTAACATACTTCTCTTCAGTATGCAGACATGTAGGACGAATATATTCTGAAATTGGAATAGCCTAAGCTAAAATAAGAATGCTCATTTTCCAAGGACGTACAGATACAGCGTTTTTAAAAAGTCAGAAAATAGAAATTTGTCAATTATTAATTGTATCACTTTATTCTGACAATGTGAGGATACCTATATAGCTAATTAATTATGATTACCTATTTGAACTTCTTTCCTCATTCAAATAAGTACCCGCAATACTCATAGACCTACATTCATCAGCTGGCCTAATAAGTGAAGAACAAAAAATCTATACTTTACTTTCTACTGCCTACGACTCTACGAGAATTAATTTTCTAAAAATTTTTTAATGGCAACTTGTATCGGATGCCTACTTATATCTAATTCATACACGAACCATTGAACTCGACTGGTTTACTCAGACGCAGAAGAGCAATATCGTTGATAAAAGGTTTGAGTGAAAAATTCGAGTGTATAATGACTGCTTTGATGTCGACATCAATTGGATTGGCTTCATCTGCAATTGAGTCATTTAGGTCTAAATCACCAAGTCGAACGTGAGACCTACAAAATAAAAACATTGCATGCAATGATTGTACGTTCATTCTTAGTCCCTTTTACGGAAAGCACTTGCATATAGCGCCTTTTCAATATTCACGATGAAAAATTAGTACGGTCGAAATACACATCCACATAGGCTTACAATTTCTCTTTTCCTGAGGTTGGGATACAGTGGGCAGCAAGTAAGACCCATTCTTGGGCAATCAAGGAACCACTGCACCGGAGACTCTTGAGTCCTGTCTGCTTATTTTGGGAGTATATAGCCGCTATCCACGGCCAGTCACCTTTAAACACGTCCGAAAACATAATAATCTACAAGTCTGTGCTAGACGTTATTTTTGAAAAGCACCAAATTACCTAATTTAACTGAAAATTCTGGAATGGGAGTTTGACGACGTGGTAAGGAAATTCCGCATTGTCCAAAATTTGATGAAATTTTTCTACCATTACTACCAATAACTTTTGGTTTCGCTGATGTATGCCCTGTCCGAAGATGAAGTATGAATTTATTATATTTTCTCAAATTACCTATACTTACTCTTTTCAATATTCTAGCTATGTAGCTGTTGTAACTATTTACGCAAAGAAAGAAAAATTCCTTCTTCAAATCCTTGGCAGCGCAATGCTATTCGACAAACAATTTTTTGCGCTCCTCGTAGACTGTATCGCACAGAGGACACAGCTACATAGAATTTTTTCTGTGACTATATCATAGAAAAGAAACCTATTCCAATTACTCCTATCCTGCAGTTTTACCATCCCAGAGAACTAAGGTTTTTCCATCACATTGGATCTTCAAATATGCTCGGAATTGTAAGAGATTTAGAGGTAGGTTTGTTTTCAAAAAATGCAATAGTCGACAATGCAGAGTAAACCTTACCTGATATCTGATCTGCTGAATTTTGGGACATATTTACCGACGGAGAATCAAACGTATTCGTCTTCGATTCCTTATGCGTTGTAGAGTGAATATTCACTGTGAACGATACGATAAGAATCCAAACTGAAAGGAACATTTCGAGAACGAATTACGTGGAATCGATCAAATGTAGGTCAGCTTTATTTCAAATGAAGAAAGAATCTAGAAATTTGCGCTATATTTATTCGTTTGCTACAATATTCTCTCTGAAATACAATTATCATCACTTGGACCAGTTCTTCGACGGTTATGAATGATTCTCAATTCCTTCCTAAAGTAGGTACCGGTTTTCAGTAGTTCATATCTCACTATGTGGAAGAATTAATTCAAACGGAACAGACGAAGCAAATTTATAATCGCGGCTGACGTCAGTTGAATTAAATAAATTCAAAATTTGAATCGGAATCATTAATATTAGTCTTCTTTGGTGTCAGGAGAGGTTTTGGATTTCCCAAATAGCAGAGTCGCTTTACTTCACAATTTGAACTCGATGATTGAAATGGCACAATCGATAAATCGTGATTCCTACAGACCGAAGAAGTTTTTTTGTTTCCTTCCCGCAGATAAAATCGATGATAATAATACAGAACTAATGTATCGTTTTGTGGTTCAGTTTTTTTCAATTTTTACAGAAGAATTAGACTATCGCGTCGATGAACTGTCGTTTCTCTTTCAAAAATTCGCAATTTGTTTTCAAGTTACAAATTATCATCAGCAATTTCTGGTTTCTCTTCTTGGATACATTTTTTGCCCTCAGATAAAACAACTCATTTATTCGTTGAAAACCAAAAATCAGCAAACCAACCACTCAGTACGAATTCAGTCTCGGGAATTGAATCACAATTTGGCAAATTCATCACTAACGTAATACCACTTACTTGTAACTATAACCGACTTCTTTTTATTCATGAGTTCTTATAATTAACAAACACGAGTTGATGCTATTCACGTTTTTCTTATAATACAATACAAAAAAAAAATTTCATCAAATAAATTCACCTACTAACAGAAAAAGGCATACAAAACAAATTTTCACTTACGCAATACACAAATGATTATGTAACCCTAAATACGTACACATCATTTCACAAAACAAAAGAAGAAAAAAAAAGGAAATTAAAAAGACATTTTTACATAATACAAATCTTGAACCAATGAACAACAAATCATCATTTTCATTCCAACGTACAACTTCTACTTTCAAAATTATTCCACTAACGATTGGCCACGAGAACGCTGTTATGAGTAACTGTATCCAATACACACTGGTATCTTTCGTGGATCTAATCGTCAAACCCGGCTGTTCTCTTTACTCTTCTCTGTTTCGAATTGGGTGACTTACTAACATCGTTCACTTTAGGAGACTTATCTGAAATTGAAGGAAAATGACAATGTGATGAGCGATGTCTAAAAAACGACGACTTGAAAAAGAGGAATTTTATGCTTACTGAAAGTTTTTAATAAATGCGGAGGAACCCATTCGTAGTCGATATCGTCCTTCTTTTTCGTGCCAGTTTCTAGTTGTAAATTCTTCTTGCCACCGCCAACGCGTTTTTTACCTACTGAATAGAGGAACTGTTGGCCGATTACTAGTAAGAGGACGACGCCGGCCCCGAGGAATACGTATAGGAAGAAAGTTTCTCCGTCTAATCCTTCTTCGACTTCCACTATATTTACAGTTTCATTATAAACTTTTTCGTAAAACTGAACACCGAACTGAAATAAACGTTTCATTAATATCGATGCAATTAACAAGAGTAACGATAGGTGAAAAATTTTACCTCATCTTTATATGCTAGATTTATACTTAAGCCAAAGGGACGGCCAGCAAAGGAATCGGCTGGGACGAATGAATACGATAAAGTTGCTTGGTATCCAGGTGGAACAGTTCTGTCATACTGAATAGTCGAAAAGTTTTGTATGTGATAACTGAAATCCATCGCATACCGGAAAGAAGCGTCCAAGGTTTCGATTGTAAACTCAAGATTGCCCTTATTCGTGAAGCCGACGAGAAATTCTACTTGTTTACCAGCCGGTAACTCTGAAATGGAGAAAAGTAAACATTGAAAATGTAGAAAACCAAAATGCTGATAGATAAAATGCATCGAGAACCTACGCTCACCTATATTTGACGTAGATGGGAATGTTGGCTTCGTGAACAAAAGATATAGATCGGCATGTACAGACCCCGTGTCTTTGACATCGGGAGTTTCGGTATCTTCCGTGTGTATCACAGACTCTTGAGTTTCTTCATTATCTACGTCTACTACCTCATCATCTTCGATTGGATCCTCGGCTTTACTGAACCGTAAACCTTCAAGAATTACACGAGAGACCGTTAGTTTTCACAAATGAAGAGCAAAACGTCGGCTAGTAGAGACTTACCACTGTTGAAGACGAGTAACCAACAAGAAGCGATAAATAGGAAATTCGATAACAGCTTCATTATTTAAGTAATTTAAATGGTTCGAGTAATTTGTACAAAAAACCTCAAAACATTCTAGTGAAAATACTGAAGTGGTAGGTTGAGAAGTGTTACGACTATGGTAAAGAGAAAACTAGATGACAGGAGAAGTTTACATGAACTTGAGAGAAGTTAACGAGAACTTAATATTAATCGGAACGGTTTAAAATGTGTATTACACAATTTACTTTACAGATGACATCCTCAAGAACAACACGACAGTACTACTCAGTACCCGTGTATCATTTCCCAGTACTATCAGGAACTATACGGCGGCAACGTGGAATAAAACAAAACCAACTCGACGGCGTCAACACAAACTCGAAAGGCGACGTCAACGTTTACACAGCATCCAGGCATCCAGCCATGAAAGTTCATGCATGTTTACTTCGAACAATAGGAGCGCTAATAGCTTAGAAGTCGTCAGCTCGTTACCTCATAGTATCATAGTCATAACTTCATAAGTCATGGGGCGCAGTTGCGCACTGCCTTTGTTGAAATATTATTATTCAATATTGCTTAATATTTTTCTTGAAAAATCCTTTCATAATAAACTCATACCTAATTATTTCATTACCCTAAAGACACTATGAGTACCGTGCTGCGCTTTTGAAGAAATGGAGGATAGACATTGTGATAGACATTATACACTGCTCTCTCTTCTTACTTAAAAGCCATTGACTATAATATTACATTACTTTGTAGTTCACCAGCTTAATTTCATTTGCATTGTTATTGGTTTAGTTATTTGAACTCTTCCCGCCTCTTTAATCTCTGTCAATAACAAGCAATCGATCATGTTTTACGTACCTATATCTTCTTTTAATTCTTTCAGCTCTTCCTCTTATACCAACTTCTCTCTCTAGCTCTCACTTTTTTTTCTACTTTTGATGATTTCCAACAATTGTATGTTGAAAACTTTCCCATTCATTATTCGGCGGACCTTTCCTCATCTTCAGGTTCTTCGCATAAGTTCTGATACTTATTTTTGATATGAACAATACCCTGATATGTTCTTCGAAAAAAAAAAAAATCTTACAGAAAATGATTTAAATTTGAGAAGAGAATTGGGAGATGAGTTTCTACTATCTGAATATAACAAAACATAGGGTACATATCTCGTCTTTTGGTAGGCTATAGCTATGAAAAGACAATCAAATGTGTTTGGTAATTTCCCTAAAAAATCTCTCTTGAGATTCTCCGCGTACAGTGTCTCAAAGCGTACAGTGCATTCCAAGTTTACCTCATGAAACTCGTACAGGCAATCTAATCTTGCTGGGAGAAAAAAAGAGATACATACCGTGATTTTTTCAAAAAGGAGCTTGAATCAAAAAGGGGAAGAGAGATTTTTCGGGCTCATGAGACTTGGATGAAATAGCTGTATTCCTTCTTCAAAGACTTTGTAACGATTTGAATCATTCGTCTCTTCCATGCAAAAAACACTGCACTTTTATTATCTCATTTTCCGGTATTCTTTTTTCTTTGTCCCTGTCAATTATTATTTTTTCTGAAACACTCTTTCATTTCTAACGGAGATTATAATGGACATCCTGTATAACAAACCTAAACACAAAAATTCAAGATAAGTCATTCATTGTTCGTATCACATTGTTCTTCATCTTTCTCTCCCTAAATTGATAAGGTAGGTATGCGGCATTTGAGATAGGCCTAAACTAGCCTAAACTTTGAATACAATTTTAAGAAAAATATCACAGCGCCTTCGAACGTGACAATGACAACACCAGAAGAGAAATTATTTTTTGAAGCGGTCAAACGAAACGACGAAGAGGCTGTCAAACAGTTCATAGTTGAAAAGAACATCATGACGAATATCACAAACTTGAATCAGCAGACGGCGGCGCATATTGTAGCAGAAAATGGTAATTTACCGTTATTCAAGTATCTCATCAACCATGATCGCGATCTGCTCGAAATGACAGATGGAACGGAACGAACAGTACTCCATCTCGCGGTGAAGCATGGTCATCTTGACATTGTGAAATACTTGATCGACGATCTTCAGTTGGACATTCTGGCTAAAGATAATCGCTTTCGCGGAGATACTGCCGTGCATATCGCAGCTGAAGAAGATCAGCTCGAGGTATTGAAGTATTTCCTCGAAGGCGGACGAGCCCACGTAAGCATTCAGGACGAAATAGGTGCAACCCCGTTATTTCAAGCCGCTGAGGCAGTGCGAATGCGGATTGTCAAATATCTTGTCGAAGTAAGAGGAGCTGACGCAACCCATAGGGATCTCCAACGAGATAACATTCTTTATAGAAGTGCAAAAAACGGTGATCTCACCGTACCCAAATATTTGTTGGAAGAAAGGGGAGCTAAGATAGACGTGGACTGGGTAAATATCTTCGGCAGAACATTATTACACTGTGCAGCAAGGTTCAACAATTTGGACTTCATTAAATATCTGATCGAAGAGAAAAATGCTGAAATGAATCTAAGTTGCAAAATAGGCTGGACTGCTATGCATGAAGCGGCCTGCGAAGGTTATATTGACATAGTCAAATATTTAGTGAGCAAAGGAGCTAGAATTGATTTGAAGGATATACAAGGAAAAACGCCATTCGATTTAGCCACAGAAACAGAAGTTATAGAGTACCTCCAGAACTGTACATCCACGACAAGAGTCCGCCGTGATGCGTTCGAATTTCGCCAGTATTCTTCAGCACTAACCTCCGATTTGCACCACATCTCCGATGATTGGAAACAAAAGAAGACCATCTCGAATTCAAATGGATTTTTGAAACACGATGGTGCCGAGGCTTTCGATACAAACTCGTCTCAGTTGGGAAGCTTCCTGTTACTCGCTAATATAATAGCTAAAAAATCAGATAAACAGTCCAGTACACGAAATGAGCTTCCATCGCCGCAAGAATCTTTCGCTGTCGAAGCTATTGAAACTGATGGTTTTTTAAATTAAAATCTCATGTTACGATATTTTGCGTCGTGGAAAAGAATACCTATAAATTTTTCTTCTGTGGTTGACTTCTTCTCAATAAGTACTCAAAACTACACATCCTCAAATACTGCTATCAAATATTTTAGAATTCAGAAATAACAAAATTACGACAACACGTAGGTATTTAATTTTTTTTAAAACTTATTTTTGAGATAAAAGCATAAAAAATAAAAATTCATTTGTTTAACGTTCAACGGTGATATCAAATCATTACCATCTCGTAAATCGTACACGGTATAACATATAAAATCAAAAATAAACTCACAGCGATTACAAAAAAATAGTAGAAAGAAAGCGTAGTAAAGTTATGTACAAAAATAGAAATGGGTTTTCAGCAAGCTGACAAGCTTCAATCATATGAAAAAAATTAATACTCAAATTGTGGCATCACTGATCGAGTTCCATCAATAGGAACCTGATGTAGAACTTCATCAAGGATTTGCAAAGCTCTGTGCAAATGTACCTAAAACAAGGACAATCAATCACCGTATTTAAATTCTAGGACGATGGAAAATTGCTCACAAAATTTACGATCAACTCACTTCAATCCAACATGGAGTATTTTTGATACTCTGTCTGGGATAGTCTGGCCCCCATCCTTTGACAAAGCTCAATCTTAAAATGCACTGTCTTCTTAAATCATCGACGCTGATGGAACTGTTATCTGATAAAAGATATTATGCAACGATAGAATACATTTTATTTTGTTTTTTTAACCATCGACGACAAATCAACTCACTGAAACTGCCTGCTGCTATACCTCCTACACTACTGGGACCACCAGGAATTTGACCAGAAACTGCAGCTGCTTGAGCTACAGCTGCAGCTTGAGCTGTAATTGCTTGTTGCTGCATCTGACGATAACACTGCCTTAGATCAAATACCTGTAACACCGTAACGCATAATAATAAGATCTCCGCGCGTAAGAAAGTGAGAAAAATCAACCCAAAAACTTACTTTTATGTACGCCTCTGGATAGATTTTGTGGACGGCGTCTCCGGGAGCACGACCTGCTTCCCGGTCCAGATAATATGACTGCACAAAAACTGGATGATTGCTCAGACAATTGAGCCAAACATCGCCTTCATTTTTCAAATCCAATTTTACTCCTTTGCCAATATGTAACCTACCGAAAGAGAAATAAAAAAATCATTGGATCACGAAAATCACTTTTTTTTTAACGTGAAGTAGCATTGCAAACCTCGCTTTTTCACTCTGTTCCGTTCTGTGTACGTTGCTCAATGCCCCTAAACAAAATCTATTGCCACCTGATGGATCAACATATCCATCAACCGTCACCGAAGGTAGTGACGATGGAACTTTGAAAGTTTCTCCTACTTGGTTGTCCAATTCGAAGTACGCAATTGAGCACCAATGTTCAGGCGGAGGTTGACTCGAAATATACGATCCTGAGTTTAAATCTTGAGGAACACTATGCGTTACTGTAGAAGTGAAACGTAACGAAAACAAATTAAATTGAGAACGTTTCATACTGTCGACTTTTCGGCGTACAGGCATTGAAAAATTACTTACAATAATTTGACTGCGACGGTTGCATAGAACTAGTGTATATTAAAGTATTACGGGTTGTCCAGTTGGCCTGAGTTAGATTGTTTGTCTGCTGACTATTCGGAGATAAGTGATTCTTCGGAGAATTAGGATCAGCATTATTAACTGGCAACAAGAATCCGTTTTGATGGCCGTGCGTAGGTGAGACGGGTCCTCGAGAGTGATTGCCATCCACTGAAAGCATGAAATTTCCAAGACTTCGAGATTAGAAATTAATCCAACTAATGTTGATGAGGTCTACATATTTTTAAAAATCATGTACGAGCATTTTACAAAGCGGCTAAAACTTACCATTCACCGTTGCTCCGTGCGGAACAGGGTACGGATTTTTATTAGGATGCATTGGGCGAGGAACTACGTGATTCGTATTACGAGAAGCGTGTAAATTCGACGTAAGTGAAGGAGGATGGGGGATATGAGGAGGATGCGAAGGATGTGAAGGATGTGGAGGATGTGGAGGATGAGGAGGATGAGGAGGATGTGTATGTTGTTGTGAAGGACCTGGTTGGCTCACGTTGTTTATATTGGAAGAAGTAGTGGGAACAGAATTGGAAGGCATACCAATATTTGTTCCGTATTCATCCTTTACACTCAACGCTGAAAAATCTAAAAAAGCGAAAACATTCGTAGGTGAGAGAAGCACACTACAAAATACAGTGGAAGCGTGTTCTATTACACTAACTACAGTACACTTACCCACACCTGGAGAGACTACGCCATTATATTGATTTGACTTGTGCGAATTATACATTTTAGGCGCCATAGGATCTACAGAGTAACCTACAAAGCAGAAAAATCATTCTCAGAGCTAGTAAGCGTAACTCGTATTCTCCAAATGTATTCGCTTTCCCTACTGCATTTCTCACCTAACAAGCGAAATACTCGAACTAAACTCTTTAATATCGACATTCACAAACATGCAAACGCTAAAAACATTATCTAATGCTCGAAACCACACACTAAATTTCAATACTACGATTCATCCTACGTTTGCTAACGGACTCACCCCCAACAGGTTGCGAAGATGGTAAACCATACTGAATGGCACCTGAATTATCGATCTCGATACCCGCAGATGAAGTACTAGCGGAGGGCATCGCAGCAGGATGCTGTACAGTACCCACAGGTGTATCGACATCAATACCACCGGATGAGACAGTCGAAGTAGATGCCGATGACATACCAGCAGCCGAGTATTCATCTTTGGGCTGCACGTTCTCAGGTTGCAAACTCAAACTAGAAAAATCTGAAGAATAAAATCATATTTTAATTATTACTGATACAACCCGGATAGAAAACAAATTAAACTTCAACTCACCAATACCAGGCGAGACAACACGCTCGTAATGGTATGGATTTACGCAAACCGAATCCTGTTTCAAGTCAAACGCGAATTGACAAAATTTGTGGTGCTTCAATTCGTTTTTGTGCAGATCCGGCCATCGCCAAATTTTTGCGTAAATGACATGCGGAAAACCTTTTTTTCCAGCGACCTTTGAAATGAAATGATATGAGAATTTCGTCAAGGAAAACGAAAAATAGATGGCTCGATGAACAATGTTCGGTACTAACTTGTAATCTTCCATCGAGAGTCCTCGGTATTGTAACGCACTTCGTAGGATGAGAACCGTTCGTAGTTATAGCAGTTATCAAACTATCCAATTCGTCTCGTTTTTCCTGATGATACGAATGCACCAGAACGTTAGATTTTCATCGAAGACAGGGATGATAATCGATAAATTTACTATTACCTTCAATTTCTTTACTAAACTTTCGATAGCTCGTTTCGAGAAACCTTCGGATTCCCATCCTTGTCGATGACACATTAATGAATGAACGATACTTAGGCACGCATCGGCTGATGTTGGCATCGCCACTAAAATATTGAAAGTGTACAAATAATTAGAGAGATGAAGTATCTTACAGGAGAATTATATTTTACACTGGAGCCACAAACATGGATCTACGACGAAGACAACCGAAAAAGTTCATCTCAAAACAAGTCTGAGACGAACCGTATTGATGCTTTAAGGAAGGAATATTGTCAACGAAAGAAATGAAAAGTCATCAACACGTTTCAGAAGTATGAATAACGAATCGAGGTAACAAGTTTGCGCACATTTCAGCATTAATTTGGTTCATTTTTTTCTACGTAAAAACACGATTTTGAAAATTATAAACACCAATACGTAGTTCGTAGAAAATCGTCTGCGATTTCGTTTCTTGGGGAACATCGAATGTGCCATCAACATTTAGCAAGAATTATAGGAAAAAGAAATTGGGTTGTTATTTGGCTGAAGTCTAAGGGAAATACACAGTATTGTTACCTGCTTGCGGGTAGTTCGGTCTAGCTTCGACCATTTTGAAAAACGATTTCTAGCGATAGTACTCAGTTTTGATACTTTCAGGGAAATGCATCGTGATCAACGATAAAAATAGTGCATGTTTTACCAACTCGCTATAAAATTGACAAAAGGAAAATTAACTGAGATAACTCGTCGTAATGAAAACCGAGGATTGTGTTCCCGTGTTCCTGCGTTTATAGCTAGAAGTTCGTCATAAATAGAATGCAACCTAACAAAATGACACTTTTTGATGATCTTAGTTTCATAATATCCCACTAGGTGTCGATAGTATGGGTCAGGTTCCTAGTCCTACATCCGATTCCAAATAATCTGAGTACGTACATGAAACGAATATTTATTCCTTGAAGAAGGAGAGGAAATCTGCTGAGAACTTGATTCTCAAAGCTTATAATGCGAGAGCAAGATGAGACTTGAAAAAAATTTTGAAGTCCAAATACCTTGAAGAATGGGCTTGAAGAAAATAGAAATTGTATTGATGGACTGGAAGTGAAGAGCTGGCTCCAAGTTTCACCATTAGAAACAATGAAGAACTGGAGCCCAGTTTTTTGGCGGAGAAGTTTTCTTTCATTTGGTTTGGGCTTTCACGAGGTTCTCATTTTCTAACTTCATTTTTTTCTCGATATTTTCTATACGCTAAAAAACTTTTTTCCGGAATTTCGATTTTGGTTTTTAGACGTTTTCTTTTCGTTTCTTAGTTTGTATTTGGGCTTTTGCCCATCAAAATTTCAAATTTGTCAAATTTTTTTTTTCCAACTCAAGAGCTCCTGAGCTCTTTCGAATAAAGCGAACAGGCAGCTCCAGAAGAGCTGTGTAGCTCACCTCAAAACTCAAAAGCGGAGTTTTTTGGCTCTTTTCAAAATCAAATTAAGGCTTAGGCTTCTCAGACTTGACTTTTATTTATTTCTTCAGTAGGTAGTTATGACTTGTACTTGACATAATATTTTGTCACGAAAAAAAAAAACGAAGTGAATGAAGATAAAATCAAGGATAAAAATTTTTAACCATCAGGTACCTATAGTTAATTTTGTTTGAATTACAAGCTCACTCCGATGAATACGGCATTATTATTACTGATCACTACCAGGGAATTGAGCGAGGCAGTATAAACTTCTATTCTATTGCAAATAGTAAAGAAGAACGATTCACTGCAGAAAAAAAATGAAGAAAGCGTTTTTTTTGTTTTTTTTTTTTTTTACGAACTAACTTTTCCTTCATTTATATTTAGTTCCTATTGTTATTCGCAACGATGGAACGAAAAATTAATGACCGGAATACTTTTTAGAAACTGAAATATTACAATTTTTGTACCATTCTTTCCGTTAAATGAATTGTTAAATTTGAATTTAGTGTAGGTATTCAAAATGAATACAAGAAATTGCTTGTATTTAAACTGATACTCATACCGCGCGTACGTGATTATGCGATGTAGTTAATAATTTTCAATTGTTTTAATCTTTTCTTCTTTTGAGAGCATTAGAAAAGAAAAAAAAAAAAAAGGAAAATATTACTAGATTAGGGATCATACCATTGAGAATAAACTACATTGATATAAAATGAAGATTACGTTAAATGTTGTGAAAATTGCGTTCGAAAATATTATTGAAATAAGCAATAATTAAACTTTTTATGTGAGAACAAATATTGTGTATCTCTGAAAGTCGCGCAGATAATACCCAAAGAGGATCCTGATAATCTTACGGACTTTTATAGACCGGTATTAGTGCTGAAGGTCAACATGAACATTGAGTGTTCACGTTCTGGTTACAAATCATTTATAGTTAATAAACGGTAACAATGAAGAACCGAATTCGCATTAAAAGAAAAAAAGTTTTAGACAAGGTAATTTATATTACCGTACCTACTTTTTCATAGCACTCATTTACACAACGGCAGAATCCTTGTACATTGAGCCAAACGGACTGTTGACTCCCGGAGAAATCATCAGGCTATTGACCAGGCCTGAGATTGAGGGTATGCCTGGGCGGGCCCGGCCCTCCCAAAAAAAGTCTATTAGTAGGACGGATAAGAGGGGGAGGAAGCAAAGAATATTGAGGGCATACTCGAAAACTCAAAGCCCATCTCAGGCCTGCTACTGATTGATAATTAAAAATATTTGGGATATTAAAAGTTTATTCGCTCATGCTACGTGAGGAGCTTCTATATAAAGGATCTAAAATTTAATCAATTGCCTACTAAATTTACTGGTATCTACCTATAACAAAAGGATATCAGATATCTGGGTTTTTCTTACAAGTTATAGGAGTCAAGAGTGAGTTCTCTATTTGGCAAAGTCAGAGAGCCAGGACAGAATCAAATTAGTTTCTATTCGCGAGTGGACGTTCTGCAAGGAGCGCTGGAGGTGTTGCACTAGAAGGTGATCACATGAAAATTTACATAAGAGCGTACGGTATGTTATTTCAACTACCTAGCTGTACATCTCTGTTAATACTGAAAAAAAGTACTACTTGTAATGACCTTTTCTCTCTCTCTGACTAGTAGAATAATATTATGTAACTTATAAAAATAAAAATTTCATCAATTATTTGGATCATCACCTCCTAGTGCAGCTTCAACAAATGACCGCTGTAGTAAATGGAGAGGGCGACGCTTTAGCGTCCAGTCGCGAATCAACGTACATAACTTGCTGAATTACGTCACGTGATAAAAGTCACGCCCGTGTAAAAGTCAATAGCTTAAAGAAGGTCGTCATTATTCTTACATTCAATAATTTAATTTTAATCCTAAAATTTAAATTTGTTTGCGTGCCAACTTCATTATACTGGCGTTCCATTTTCCATTTTCCATTTTCTGTTTTTTTTTGTTTTTTTTTTTGTACGTTTTTGTGAGACCTTTAATGTATGCCTAGGCCTAGTAAAGAAGAAGTATTTACTTCAGAGAGAAAAATAAAGAAAGAATCACTGTTTTGCGAATTAACTCTTCCTTTAACTTATTATTCTCAATATTTTATTCTTATTTGCAACGATGGAACAAGAATTTACTGAATGGGATACTAGGAGAAACCAACATGTTACAATTTTTGTGAATAAGTACTTGCCACAAATAAATTTTCAAATTTGTATTCAGTACTCAGTAGGTATTTGAATTATGGATACAAGAATGACATAATCCGATGAAGCTAGTAATTTTCGATTGTTTTCCATCTTTTATTCTTTTCAGAGTAGGTATCAAAAAAAAAGAGGAAGAAGCATTATCTAAGTACTAGTTTGAGGAGTAATCAAATTATTAGTAGGTAATAATTATGAATTATAAAATGAAGATGAGGCTATCTTGAATGCTAAAAGTATTTTGTTGAGGAGTAGGTACTTGAGAAATAAACACAAATGAAAGTTTTCATCAATCCTATTCCTAATCTGATTAACAATACAGATGTGTAGGTATCCAGAGGTGTATCGACAGCATAACGTTTTGCGTGTCTTATCGATTAGAAGCTCTACTAAGAATAATTCAAGTACTACCCCTTTTCCCAATCAATTCGAACACCAAAAAATTTTTCATAAGCTCGCACCACCAAATTTCTTGAAACGAGAACAAAAATTCTAAGAATAAATTTCGCTTAGTTTGGGAAGTCGCGTAGATAATCTTATGCACTTTCATATAAGTATTATCAGTGCTGAAGGTCAACATGAACAAGTCTTGTTTATTAAAAAAAAAAGGATAAGTTAGACGAAGTATAATTTACATTACCGTACTTTCTCATAGCGTTGAGGTTCTTCGTCCGAATGGTATTCATTCCAAGTGGGTACAGACTCGATGTAAATATATGCGTCGTGTTAACGATCATAGATGAAAATATTTTATGAGATTTAAATTTTCTTGAAATACCTAACAGACAGTTTAACTAAAAGAATACCTACGGTTTTGTATGCATTCTAGATAGGTCTGTTTCAGTTCTTTATAATAAGTAGTTTATACGAAGCTAATCGAGTAAAATTTATCCCAGAGGAGTTGATCCCAAGAACGATCTTTTAGGTAAGTGTTTTGGTTCTGAGTTTATACCTAGTATGATAGAAAAATCGTTTTCAATCATTTTGCTCTTTAATTGATAGAAACAATGAAGATCGCCGTCGTCGGAGCAGGAGTCGTGGGAATGAATACAGCCCTAGAAGTTCAGAAAAACTTTCCTAATGCAGATATAACTATCATCGCGCAAAATTTCAATGTAGACACGACGAGTGATGGAGCTGCAGGTTTATTTTACCCAGCGGCGAGTTTTATGGGTCCATCTTATAGAACAACTCAGTAAAAATACTTGATTCTCGAGAGCACTAGGCCTAAGAATATTATAGTTTAGGTGCTGATTAATCTGAAATTTACCTATATCGGTATTTCTTTTTGTTTTTCTTCAAGAGAGTGGGTAAAAAATTCATTTTCATACTATAAAAACTTGATGGACACCGCAAATCCTGGAATTATCTGGGTGTCGGGGTATATATTTTCTAATGAATCGCAGTCAGTTTGCGAGGTAAGTATCGAAAGAAGACCGCTGGTAAATCGAGCTCTGCATTTTAGTTACCTCTTTTTCTCTCTTTAAAGAACGCATACTTAAAATTGGTGAGTCCTGATTACCGTCCAGCTACGTCAGAAGAATTAGCGAACGATGGCAATGGAAATTACAAATTTGGCACGTCTTTGAGCAGTATGGTAATTCCTTGCAGGAAATATTTGCCTTGGTCATTACAAAAGTAAATTTGTTCTTGTATTTTACCTACCGTAATACCTATTTCACTGTATGCAATTAATGTCTCGCGTCTTCTTTTGTAGATTCGTGGAGAATGGCGGTAAGGTAATTCAAACTAAAGTAGGCAGTTTGGACTCTTTGACAGAAGAGTACAACGTGATTTTCAACTGCACCGGTCTTGGTGCAAAACTCCTGTGCAATGACATTGAATTAGTACCTATAAGAGGACAAATAATACAAGTAAAATATTCTTACATCTCAAAAAAAAAATCTGTGAAACGATATGACTGCCCTTTCTTTTCTCTTTAGGTTGGAGCTCCTTGGATAAAGAAATTCTATATGGTGGATTGTTTTCGATACGCAATTCCTTGTGGTTATGATGATAAAGTTTCCTTAGGGACAACTCAAGATTACGGTTGTTACGACCGCGAACCGGATCATCATGCATCGAATTCTATCCTAGAAAATTGTTCCAAGTTCGTTCCTCACCTGGAAAAAGCTCCAATTATCAGAACATGGGTAGGACTACGACCTCATCGTCCAAGAGCTCGGGTCGAACTAGAAACTTTGAACAATTCTGTTGTAAGTGTGATGCAATATCGTTCTTCCGAGGATATCTAGTATAGGTCCCACTTCAATATTGATTATATCGTGAACTTTTGACCCTCATGTCAAAAGCTACCGAATTTGTGCTAAAAAAATAGGTTAGCTTATTGGCAAAGCTCAATAGGGGTAATGATGACATCAAGGGGGATTCAATCATTCATCTGAATAAAGTTAGCGAACGAAAAGTACACCGTAGACAAATTTTGATAGACGATAGCTACGAGGCTACCTTAACTCATCTTCTCATCTGTATTGTACTGAAATTGCAATACAAGAACAATTTCTCTTGTAAAACCCTAAAATAAGTTTATGAGATCTCTCGTTTTTTTTTTGTTTTTTTTTTTCTTTTCAGGAGAACTAATCGTTTTTCTTCTTAATATCCAACCATATTAGGTATCTATAAAAAGAAAATAAAAGAAGACGAAAACACAGAAAATAGAAAGGACCATCGAAAGCAATAACTGCGACGTAGTAATCCGTGTAAAGATTGCTGTCGAGTTTTGCATTCGATAACTGAAGGAAATTTAAATACGATTATCGGCTCTTTAAAACTTATGAAGAGAGGAAAATGACAGGAAAATAAATAAAAGAAACAAAAGAAATGATATTAAATAAGTAGAGACTAAATAAATAAATAATAATAAAAAAAAACAAAGGTTGGAAAGAGGATCGCTACTGGGCCTTACCTCGTGAGAACAGTAGTGAATTTTGAGTAAAATTAGATGTTGATGGAAGGAGGAAGATCCGAAAGAAATTTGAAAATGGGCGGGAGATGGACGCAGGTTTTCGTTTGATAGGAGGTTGGTGGCTGTGAGAGGGGTAGAAAGTTGTAGGTCGAGTGCTTTTGAGTATAATGTCTGTCTAATATTCCAATTTTCTGGCCTTTTATGCTTTTTACGTCGTTTTATAAAACGTAAATAAGAAAGAAAAAAAGATCCATCCTACATTGATATCTGAAGAACATTCGAAGAGGTATAAAGTTGTAATTAAAATATTGTTATTATGGCTTTCAGATCGTTCATCATTATGGTCATTCAGGTTATGGTGTCACTACGAGTCCTGGCTCTGCTCAGTATGCTGTAAAACTTTTTTCAGAATACCATCGTTTGGGTAAAAAATAGAATAAATTTTGCACCGTTCCTTTCCTCCAGTCTTTGTACTCATAATATGTACCAGTACGCACTCAGGCTGTAATTGGGTGAATCCTCAATTTTGAATGCATAAAACTGGGAATTCTGAATGCGTTTTTTCTTTGAATAGGTATATTATCTGAATTAAATTTATTTGAGTTACTTATTTTGCAATATGTTATTGACATATTTATGAACATTATTTAGACTTAAATGTGGGTCAATTTATGTGATTATGGATTTTCCAATCCCAAATTTGTTATAATTCTGATAATACATTCGAAAAATTCGAGAAAATGTAAACATACTTCATCAAATAAATTTGCTCTTCAATAAGTGTTGATGATTTAATTTCCATAGAAGATAGAATAGTTTTTTACTCATGCAATAAAATAAAGGTGCCTAGTGCCTGTTGCTTTCTGTAGTAATTTATAAAAGTGAAACCAAATTATGAATAAATAGGCAACAATTGATATTATTATTTCTCAATTCTAAAAAAGAATCGATTTTAAGGTTGTGATTTTTTTTTTTTGTCGAGTTCTTCAAACTGATGTATTTATTTAAATTCCGACATGCTCTCCTCTGACTATGGGGGGATGCCACTTTGTGATAACGTTCAGGCAGCGAGGAGTATGCAGAAGTGTTCTTATCAAGTTTGGGGTAAAAATAACACTGGTTCTTTTAGGCCTTTAAATTGAAAATTGAAAGGTCTTTTTTCAAAATAATCGACTTACTGTGAAAACCATCCAATTTCATGAAAAATTGGAAAGATCTAAATTTATTTTTCTTGAAATTTTCCATCTAATGAGACCTCAATTGAAAAATGGGTCTTTCTCCACAGAAACAGATATCCAATTCTCCTGATCATCCTCCAAAATTGAGGCTGATGACGCGAAGTGGCATTTCCCTATTATACAAGATAAAACTAGGCCTGAAAGGGAAAAAATTAACATCAAAATGAGACGCTATAAAAGCGTTTATCTACCAATTCTAGAAACAATGGGAAAAAAACTCACGGGTTCTTCAACAAAGTTGAATGAGAGGAGGCAGGGAACCTGTTTTATGAATATTGTGGTGTCTGAAACGTTGTATATCTGGCTCATTGAAGGGGCTAGACAAATTGGTGTATGGAGTATTGCATATCTAGTTACTTGAAGGAGCTATTTTGATCTGGCTATCAGTGCCAGGGGTGTGAACCGTAATTATTTTTTAACAGGGAACCTGTTTTATCAGGGGGTCTTTCAAGAAAAAGTGACCGGCGACCGGCGTCTGGGAGGCAACTTCCTTACCTAACTATGACCTTGAGAATGACCTTGGGACTTGGAAAATTTTTGACCTCCCCCTCTCTCCTATTCCCTCTACCTCCCCCCAAGTCCCCTCCTATTTATACTAGTACATATAAAGCTACTGTACTACAAGGAGGGGTCCTAGCTTATACTACAGATAATACAAATTGCTAGGAATCTCAATATTTTCCAGTTATACAGCCATAATCACCTAAGACCTTGGGACTTGGAAAATTTTTGAGCTCCCCCTCCTATCATCTATAGCTCAAAGATTCCAGTTATACTAGTATGAAGCTAGTATAATAAAGGAGGACTTCTAGCTTATATTAAAGATAATACAGATTGCTAGGTATATACTTGTATAAAGCTACTATACTACAAGGAGGGGTCCCAGCTATACTGAAGATAATAGAAATTGCTAGGCATATTCCAGTTATACTAGTATGAAGCTAGTATAATAAAGGAAAACTTCTAGCTTATATTAAAGATAATACAGATTGCTAGGCATATACTAGTATAAAGCTACTATACTACAAGGACGGGTCCCAGCTATACTGAAGATAATAGAAATTGCTAGGCATATTAATTTTCCAGTCATACAGTTATAATGACACTACACCATATTATGAACTCTGTTCCACACCACCAAGGAGGTCGAGTTCAGAGTGCGTTTTTTTTTTAAAGTGGTTTCCCCTGTAGTAAAACTCATAAAACAGGTTCCCTGCATCCCCTCATTTAGCTTTGTTAAAGAACCCGTGTTCTTAGGATTCTGCTTCATTTGTTCTTCAACTAAATTGCCGGATCCGCTTCCTTTTGGTTCCGCTTCCAAGCAGCAACTGTCGGATCCGCTTCCTATTGGTTCTGCTTCCAAGCAGCAACTGCCGGATCCGCTTCCTTTTGGTTCCGCTTCCACACAGCAATTGCCAGATCCGCTTCCTTTTGGTGTTGTATCTTGATAAAAGAATCTTTTAGGAATTGCACAAAAAATTAAGGTTATCCTTTAAAAAAAGGCAAAGAATATTGGGTATCCTCCATTTTTTAGGCGATATCCGCTATTTTTCACAGATAAAATATTGGTTACAGTTCTTTGGCCAGGTTTTAAGATCCGCTTCCTTTTGGTTCCACTTCCACTTAGCAATTGCCGGATCCGCTTCCTCTTGGTTCCGCTTCCACTCAGCAATTGCGGAATCCGCTTCCTTTTGGTTCCGCTTCCAAAACCCAAAAATTCAGGTCCGGATTCCGGATACCTTTTTGGATAGCAATTCCGGTTCACACCCCTGATCAGTGCTGCCAGATCTACAGATTTTCAATATCTGCAAAAAAATATATTAGACTTAAACTAGGCGAGGACTCCCCTTGTAGTATACTCGCTTCCTAGCCCCTTAGAAAAATTTCATCCTCCAAGCTATAAGCGATAGGACAAAAACAAAAATTTTCCAAGTCCCATGGTCGCATGGTTGAGGAGTCCGTACATCTCAAGTTGGGTTCGGTTGCCTCCCAAACGGCGATCGGCGGTCGTTTTTTCCGGGAAGACCCCCTGATAAAACATCAGGTTCCTTGTTAATATTACTTTTATCGAAATAAAGTTTGAAAGTTTGCATTTTGTAGCCTTATTAAACACTTCCTTTTCTTCTCTGTTTTTTTTTTTGAAATACCTTATGTAACAAATGACTCATCTTTTCCTTGCTAAGAGAGAACCTATTGCCGTTTTCTTTAGATTCCAAAAATCTCGAATTGAGAGTGAGAAAATTTTCAATATACTTATAAATTAGAGGCCGGGGCTCCGAAAAATTTGACTACCGAGCTGTATGTATTGGTCAGGAAGATAAATTGAAACAATTTCGACCTTTGAAACGCATGTAGGTAAGAGAGGAAAGAAAGGGAACGTTCTGAGAAAGGAAAAAATTAGATGCCATTGCAGTAATGCAATGGTTGCGGGGAACCCGCTGTTTTGCTGTCCCGAGTCCATTAGACCAGCAGATTTCTCAATCATCACGAAGGTACGAAAATTTTTCTTGAAAACTTTCGAAGTCCATTATCAAGGAGAGAACTCGAGATTCGAAATTCTTTCAAGTCCCCCTTCTATCATATATAGCTCGAGAGTCGAAATTTTTCGGAGTCCTTCTTCTATCATCTATAGCTCGGAGGTAGGAATTTTTCCAAGTCCACTTCATATCATATATGGCTAGAGTGTCGAAATTTTTTCAAGTCCCTCTCCCTGACGTCAACAACCTCTCCGTGACGTCATCAACTTCTCCGTGACGTCATCAACTTCTCTGTGACGTCATCAACCGTTGCGGACGCGCTCGCGCCCAAGTCCACTTCATATCATACATGGCTAAGGTGTCGAAATTTTTTTAAGTCCCTCTCTGTGACGTCATCAACCTCTCCGTGACGTCAACAATCTCTCTGTGACGTTATCAACCTCTCCGTGACGTCAACAATCTCTCCGTGACGTCATCAACTTCTCTGTGACGTCATCAACCTTCGCGGACGCGCTCGCGTTTGCAAAAAAATTCCTGGGAGTACCCCCAACAAAAGGGATAGCGTGTTCCCGCTAAAAGCCGTCACAGTTGGGACCAAAGGACAACTATGACGCCTATGACGGTAGTTTGTGACAGCAATCACCCATTTAAAAAGCACGGAGATCCCTCTTTGTCACCTCTTAGTGAGGCAAATGCGCGCCGTCACAATCCCGTCACGTGATGGCTTTGCGCAACGAGTACCCACTTTCTTGAAGTGTTTCTATCTCATACGCATCCAAGAAATGAATTTTGTCCCCTCCTCTATCATCTATAGCTCGGAGGTAGGAATTTTTTCATATCATGTATGGCTAGAGTGTCGAAATTTTTCCAAGTCCCTCTCCGTGACGTCATCAACCTCTCCGTGACGTCATCAATTTCTTTGTGACGTCATCAATTTCTTCGTGACGTCATCAACTTCTCCGTGACGTCATCAACCTTCGCGGACGCGCTCGCGCCCAAGTCCACTTCATATCATATATGGCTAGAGTGTCGAAATTTTTCCAAGTCCCTCTCCGTGACGTCATCAACCTCTCCGTGACGTCATCAACCTCTCCGTGACGTTATCAACCTCTCCGTGACGTCATCAATTTCTTCGTGACGTCATCAACTTCTCCGTGACGTCATCAACCTTCGCGGACGCGCTCGCGCCCAAGTCCACTTCATATCATATATGGCTAGAGTGTCGAAATTTTTTCAAGTCCCTCTCCGTAACGTCATCTACCTCTCCGTCACGTCATCAACCTTCGCAGATGCGCTTGCGCTCGCAAAAAATTCTTGGGAGTACCCCCAACAAAAGGGGATAGCGGGTTCCCCGCTACAAAAAAAAAGTGACACAGCACTTAAACCAACATATGTGACGCCCCGTGCAGAAACCCGCTTAAGCCTTACGGGATTTTCGTGCATGCTTAACCGGGTTTCTGTACGGGGCGTCACATATCCTCTCTAGAGACACTGGGTGTAGCATTTTATATGCTTGCTGCCTACACTTTGACGTAATAATATGTTGATTATATCGATATAACAGGATCAATTTTATTTATGATATTGAATCGATTCTACCTATCATATGATAATTGTCAATTAAGTCATCTCAAGTAAAGAACGAAGCTCTTCAAGTTTCTCAACGGAGGTAAAATTCATTATAATTACTTTTTAGCATAGAGATTGATTTGAATTGATTAAAGGAAAGCTCCCGTCACTACCCGCGCCACCATCAATAGTATGTTTTTTTTTTTGCACAAAACTAGCGCTGTCCGGCCCTAATTTAGACAATAATTATTTTCAATACGCGAATGCCATTCCGTACTGCACCAGCATTATTCTTAAATTCAATTCCAGTCCTACATTTTTTGCGTGCCAACTTCTTTGCGTGTGTTCTATTTTTATTTTTTTTTGTACACGAGTGATTTTTTCCGCGTGACATCATATGTGAGTTACCTATGTTTTATTAAATTGTTGATTATACCATTAAAAGGAGGGAGCCAGATAAACAAATAAACTTCTATTCTCTTGTAAGATGTAAAGAAGAAGTATTCACTGCAGAGAGAAAACTTAAGTTCCTCATTTTGCATTATTATTGTTATTTGCAGCGATGGAACAAGAATTAATGAGGAAGATACTTATTCGTAAACTAAGATATTAAAATCCTTATATCATGTTTGGGTCAAGTGGATGGTAAAATGTGCATTCAGTAGGTAGGTATTTGAAATAAATACAAGGAAAACTGATACCTATACTACGAACATGCCATTATGCAATGTGGCTGTAATTTTCTGCTATTTTCAATTTTTTCTTAGGAAGAAGTATTACCTACTAGGAGTTGTTTAAGGGATAATCGAATTATTAGGAATAATTGTAATATAAAGTGAAGATTAAAAATACCGGTACCGGTATCTTGAATGGTGTAAGTCTTTCTTTTGAAAATATTTGAAAAATAATTATTTATGCATATCTAAGAATAAAGTCCGCTTATTTTTCTAAGTCGCGTAGATAATACCCCGACTGAACTCAGATAATTTTATGAACTTTTGTATATATTATCAGTGTTGAAGGTCAACATAAACATCGAGTGTTCACGTTCTGTTTACAAAAAAAAAACGTGTTAGACGAGGTAGGTAGTGTTCATAATCGTAAGTATTTTCTTATTGCATTTCGGTATTCCTTGTCTAAATGCTAAAGTAGGGATTTGTTCCTGGAGCAGACTCGATGCGAATATATTCGTCGTGTTAACGATCATACAGACAGACGAAATATTTTTGTGAGATTTATATTCAGTGAATATAATTAACAGTATCATTAAAAGCTGAAAACCTACTATTTTGTTTGCATTTTCTAGTGGAATCAACTAAGTTATCCAGGAAGAATTGATCTGAAAAACGACACTCAGGTAATAATTATTTCATTATTATTATTATTTTTTTTTTTAAGTTTGAAATTTGTTCAGTGGATAATGAAAGATTCTTTCTTCGAATTGATAGAAAAAATGAAGATCGCCGTTATCGGAGCAGGGGTCGTGGGAATGAATACCGCTCTAGAACTTCAAAAAAACTTTCCTAATGTAGATATAACTATTATCGCGGAGAATTTTAATGTAGATACGACTAGTGATGGAGCTGCAGGCTTAATAATACCATCGTCAAGTTTCATGGGCCCATCTTATGAAATAACACAGTAAAAATAATTGTTGAAAGTAAAAATATAGGTATTGCATTGGTACCTATGAATTGGAAATCGATATTTCTTTTTCTTTTTCTAGAGAGTGGATGAAAAATTCATTTTCTTACTATAAAAACTTGATGGAGACCGCAAATGCTGGAATTGTCTGGATGTCGGGGTATATTTTTTCGAACGAATCGCAGTCGGTTTGTGAGGTATCGAAAAATGATCGCGAGTAAATTGAGTTTGTTATTTCATGGTTACGTGTAGTACCTATCTATTTTTCTTACTTTGAAGAATGCATACATAAAAATGGTGAGTCCTGATTATCGTCCAGCTACGTCAGAAGAATTAGCGAACGATGGCCGTGGAAATTTCAAATTTGGAACGTTTCTGAGCACTATGATAGTTCCTTGTAGGAAATATTTGCCTTGGTCGTTACAAAAGTAAACTGACGTTTTTCATTACCTACATGAACTTTCTTTTTATTTGAATCACTCAATATGAAATCGATATCTCGTGTTTACGTTGTAGATTCGAGGAGAACGGCGGCAAAGTGACCCAGACGAAAGTTAACAGTTTGGAATCTTTGACAGAAGAGTACGATGTGATTTTCAACTGCAGCGGTCTTGGTGCAAAATTACTGTGCAATGACATTGAAGTAGTGCCAATAAGAGGACAGATAATACAAGTAAAATAACCTCACACTTCAAAAAAAAAAGACAATGAAAATATATATACAAGCACCTTTTTTTTTTTCTAGGTTGAAGCTCCTTGGTTAAAGAAATTTTATATTAGCGATTTCATTCGGTACGCAATTCCTTGTGGTTATGATAATAAGGTCACTTTAGGGGGAACTCAAGATTATGGTTGTTGGGATCGCACGCCGGATCAACATACATCGAATTCTATAATGGAACATTGTTCTAAATTCGACCCCAACTTGGATAAAGCTCCGGTCATCAGAACATGGGTGGGACTTCGACCTCATCGTTCAAGAACACGAGTCGAACTTGAAACTTTGAACAATTCTGTTGTAAGTAAGAATGTGATACTTTTTAGGCTAATGTGAGAATAAGCGTGAAAAGTAAGCTCTTCGTAAGTTCTTCTTATTCGACTTCACTTCCTTTTGTTCTTCTTCATTTCCGATAGTAGGCTACAGGTAGCAAGCTTCCCACTTCAATATTCGTTTCATAGGCCTAGTCAACTTTTGACCGTCTAGTCAATCTTGCCTATTTTTTGTCCAAAAAGTAGGTTAGCTCATCATTACAACATTGATGAAGATTCCGTGTTTCACTTTATAGGCAGACAGAACTTATTAGTACGTTGTAGGCAGTTTTCGAAAGACGATAGATAGAGTTGGGCTAATGAGTCGGAAATTAGAATCCACCCTCATGGAAGCGTTAATGTGATAAGTTATGGAAGGTGGGGAATGGGAAGATGAATATCTCAAATTATATGGAGTGTAAGGAGGAAGCGGTCGACCTCTACACTCTTTACTTTCAGGCAAAAATTTTACAAACTTGCGAAAAAAATATGAAATACTTGATCTCAACAATCTCTGTTTTCACTTCGATGATTGAGACATGAAATTGATCGATGATTTACCGTGTAGCTTCAACACGAGGGTAGCGAAATCGAGCCTTTGTTCTCTCATACCTAGGTATTTTATTCCATTCTATTCAAGTTTCGTTTCTTTCCATTCATTTCATTTTATTTTTATTTTATGATTTTTTTTGCTCAAAAATAATAATTATTGTTGTTACGATTTCATTATTTTTATTTACCTACTTATTTTGTCACTTCTTTGATTTCATCATTATTTCAGTTTCTGAGTTGATCGGCTCACATTAATGTTACGTTGACGCTAGGAACTGACATAACACCAAGAAGCCATAAGCAGTCTTTCTTATAGCGTCACCCTGAACTTGTTATGCATAAACACATAAATCGTTGTTATGCATAAACACATAAATCGAAAATTGTAAAGAAGAAAAAAAAAAAAAAATACAATCTCACGCATATCTCGGAAAAGAAGAGTAAAAAAACGACTTTTTCAGAGGGTTAGTGAAGGATTAGAAAAAAATTGAAATATCTACATCGCTTAAATACGTCTGTACAATGCTAAAATTCCCCAAATGTGCACTAGAACAGATCACTGCTCGTACAATACAATAATTTTTTGACGACTCTTTTTTTTCTCTGTCTTCATTTTTCAAATTTTGATACATTTTTCTTTATAGGTAAGTACTTAGGTATTTGTTTGATGCAAAGTAAATTGAGAAAAAAATCAATTCTAGGAACATTGATATAATAGAGATCCTAATATGTAATTGAAATGAAAAAACTATGGCTTTCAGATCGTTCATCACTATGGTCACGGAGGTTATGGTGTCACTACAAGTCCTGGTTCTTCTCAATATGCTGTCAAACTTTTTTCAGAATATCATCGTTCTGGTAAGAAAACGGAATGAACTTCGCATCGAATATAGTTTCCAGATTTTTCTTTTTTGCAATAGTTTACTTTACGCACTTAGGCTGATTGCATAGGTAACTGAATTCATAATGTATGAGACTGGGAATTCTAAATCGACTTTTTTTAATTTTGTATCTTTATTTTATATTTTTGATTATTATTCATACTTGGTTTACTTATTAATTATCATCATTTTATGTACTTACTCTAAATCTTATTACTCCTATTTTATTTATCAGAACAGATTAAAATTTAGGTGTACACTATATTATGTAGATATAAGTTTCTCAAACTCTACCCTGAAATTCTAATGCTTTCAAGAAATTTGAGGGAACGTATACAATTTACCTATCAGATAAATTTGCTCTTTCATAGCAGTGCTGATGATTTAATTTTCATAGAATATATACTTTTATACTATTGTTATTTCTGGATAATAAAAATGAATCGATTTAGCGATTTTGAATGATTTTTGTTGATTCCTTTAAACTGATGAACAGATGTTGCATTTATGAAAATCCAATCTCATTCTCTGATTAAACTACAAAATTCAATAAAATATCAGAGAAAAAAAACGAACACTGAAATGAATCACGTAAAAGAAGCGTCCATCTACTTATAAAAACAATGAAAATTATCATCTTTCAACCTGGGATGAGCTTTAAGTCATCTTGTAGCTTTATAGATTTTTTTCTTTTCTCCTCCATCTAATGATTGTACTTCTTTTTTGAGGCTCTTGCCTCCTTCAGCAAGGCATAAGTCCATATGCAATCGCAAAAAAAAAAAAAAAAAAAAATCCGAAAAAATGTGTTTTGAAGTTACTCAATTTTATATTCTCTTATTTTATTTTCGCATAGCAATTTGTAGATTTTGAAAGTCTTTCGTTTTGGTAAAGTCAAAGAGCAAAAAAAAAAAACAAGAGACCCATATACTGAGGCGCACAGCGACTCGGTCTTGTTTTTTTTTTTTTTTAATTTGACTGTTAGGAGTAGTTCTTTCTTAAAAAATTTTTTCTCAACTGAGCGCCTGTTGCCGTCCTTTTGAGACTGTAAAAATTTGACTTGTGAGTGGGAGGTTGGGCTCCAGAAAATTTTACTCTGAAGCGTTTGATGGAATTTTCAAAATTATCTAAATAAACTTAAAATAAAGGATTAAAGATACCTTGAAAAGTTTATCAAAATTTAAATTATATTAAAGTACCAGAAAACTAATTGTGGTGGAATTAATTTATTAGTGGGGTTCTGCTTACTAACTCAAAAACTCTTTAATTTAATTTATTTATTTTCGGTTGATAAAAATAATAATAAACAATTATTTTGGCGATTTAAAATTTGATTAATAATGAATCATCATTTTAATAAATAAAGTCAAATTGATTATAATTTATTTAGTGAAATAACTAAATGATAAAATTAATTATGAAAATTTAATAATATTTATATAGGTAGGTGTTATTTTTATTAAAAATTTAATTTTAAAACTTATTTATTGCCCGTCAATTCAAAATTATTTTTTATTATTATTTTTTTTTTATCATTTTAACGAGCATTTTAACAACACCGGCTATTTGCTCGAAGGTGTGTAAATGAAAAGTAGGAGGTAATGCTTAGGTACAGTACTACTTATGAAAATGAAATATTATGTAGTAATAATAACAGAAGATAAAAAATGAAAAAAAAAAAAAAAAAAAATTGAAAAATTAATAAATAAATAAATAAATAAAAAAGTGAGAAGGATTTCTTGGCGTTGCCAAAAATATAAAGATCATGTTTCATGTCTTTTCGCCAGTTGTCTTAAGCTCTTCATCGTTCAAAAATATCCAAAATTTCCAACTTCTTGTTCTAGTATAAGTCAACTTTGGATGAGATTACTAGGACTCACTCGCTTGGTCCAGTACAAGTCCCCTTTAATATATTTCAAGCTGATGAGGATACTGGGACTCACTCACGGCGCAAATTTCTGAATCAATCGCGGGTATAAATTTGCACGCGCACGCGCACGGGAAAAGTATTTTTAATTTAATTTAATTTTTATTTTATTTTATTTTTATTTTATTTTATTTTATTTTATTTTATTTCATTTTATTTTTATTTTTATTTTTATTTTTATTTTCATTTTGATTTAATTTAATTCAATTTCGTGCACGAGAAAAGTATTTTAATTTAATTTTAATTTAATTTAATTTAATTTAATTTAATTTAATTTAATTTAATTTAATTTAATTTTTATTTGATTTTTATTTTTTTTTTCATTTTTACTCAAAAAGTGGTACTCGCAGATTTCTGAATCAGTCCAGGGTATAAATTTGCACGCGCACGGCATTTTTAATTTAATTTATTTTATTTTATTTCAATTTAATTCAATTTTTATTTTATTTTTATTTTTAATTTTATTTTATTTTATTTTATTCTAATTTAATTTAATTCAATTTTTATTTAATTTTTTTTTTTGTTTTTTTATTTTTACTCAAAAGGTGGTACTCGCAGATTTCTGAATCAGTCCAGGGTATAAATTTGCACGCGCACGCGCACGGCATTTTTAATTTAATTTAATTTAATTTAATTTAATTTAATTTAAATTAAATTAAATTAATTTTAATTTTAATTTAATTTAATCTTAATTTAATTTTTTCTGATTACTGGATAACCTCCCAGGTAATTCTCAAAAATTTTCTAAGCCCATTATAGGGGGGGGGAGGGGGGGTGGTACTCGCAAATTTTCAAAATTGAAAAATAAATAAATAGATAAAAAAATAAAAAAATAAAAAAAGAGGATTAAAGTTTTTGTTTAAATGAATTTGTTGAATTGGGTAGTTTGAATAGGTTGAAACATAAATATTGAATTTGAAAATATTTGATGTTTTTATAATTTGAATTTAGAATGAGGAATTGCCTTTGAGAAGAAACGGGTCGTATGAGCGTGCACGCACGTCCAAAGTGGTCCCCGAAAAACCGCACCTCCGGGACCGGTATCCACCCTTTTCGGCCATGGCGTTGGTAGTCCGGAGGCTTTTCAATCGTTGGCGGGGCTACAGACGATCTCTCGTCACGAGTCAACAACAAGAGGCGAGCCTCTCATCTTTCCTTGTCTGCTTGAAACAACGAGAATTCTCTCACTTTCGCTCATTTTAATCATATGTGAGCTGAAATTGATCTCTTACTGCAAGCACGGAGCCGAAGGTAACGATTGGAGGGCAAGGGAACCAGAAGAAACGATTACATTGTTATCTCCGGTCCACCGTAGTCTGCAGGGTTGAGCATGGATCTGTATCTCCGGAGGATCCTGATGTGTCTAGTACTCTTCTTGGTCTTTCTTTCGATTGTTTTCCTCCCGAGGTGTGTCTGTCCCTTTGTTAGGAATTCCCCCCTCTCTAGTGGTACTGCTTAGGTGTTACAAATTTTTGAAATTTTTGATCCCGTTTCGCACCTGGTCTCGTTTTTAATATCTTGTTTATGAGCCAGGTTACCTTGAGGATCTTGCTTACTTTGTTCTATGTATATCCACCATTTTTGTTTTTTCTAGTGGGGTTTGGACATCGACGATTGCCAAAGCTATTCTTCCATTTGGTGTTTTGGCGACCGCCTCGTATACGCAAAGTGTCTCATGTTCAAATCCCATTAAAAATAAGTAAAAATGTGCGTTCCTCTTCCTCTAATAATATTCAATTATAAATTTAGATAACTTTTGTGTGGAAATTTCTGAATGAGTATTCACCCCATAAGATTTTTTGATCTCTTTAATTCTGTCACCGGAATACACTGCACGAGATTTGAATAGGGCGACATTTACGAGCGTTGGAATTTTATAAGACTGATGCATCCAAAGAATATTAAATCGACGTGCATTTCGTTATGGTGAAAAATACGAGATACATCCGAAGCCTGGTATATTATAATCAAGTGTCATGGGGAATCTATAATCGAATGTTTTCTCACTCGTTCTTAAAAGGCACTAAAAATTCCGGTATTAATTTCGCAAAAATGTTCGCACTCGAAAATTCTTTTTCAGACGTATATCTGCGTTATTTATCTCTTTTCATACGGTACACTATTATATACTATCTTTTTCTCGTCTTTTTTTTCTTCTTCTTCTTTTCACGATGCGTGATTATAAAGTCGTCCTCATATACCTTAAGTAACTCATAATTTATATCAAAGTGACGCTGAGCAGTACCATTAATGCTTCAGACAATTTTGGATTCTCATTTTGGACAACATTTTTCTCATTACAAACCGGGTGGACGACGTTGAAAATCGTGAAATTTTAGCGTTATTAATTCTCCGTCGGAGGTTATATATATTCGAATATTTTAACGGTGTAAAGTGGCGGTTACTGCACAACAGTATAATAATTATTGGTAATTTAATCGCTATAAAATGTGAAATGTACGTTTGGCGTGCTATAGGGAGAGGTCGCTTATGCGTTTTTCATCAACTTATTTGTTTCTTCGCGGTAAAAGCGAAGCTAATTAAGCTATACGGTGGGAAACGTTGACGAAGACGATACACGCATTACGATGCGGAAGATGATTACTTTCAGTCAGTTGTAATCAATGACACCGGATGATCAATGAACTCCGCGAAGATAAACATCGAACGAAGTTGTCTTATAAGAATACCGCTGCCTGCTCACCGACAGTGAATGAAAGAATTATATTTTTGTCTGTATCATAAAAATGTCTGAGACTTGATTAATCCACCTACGATCGTTCATTTGATTTTCCAGAATATTCTTGAATGAAGAGAACCCAAAATGAATGTCAGTTGGTTTCTAACATAATACTCTTTATCAGGAAATCATCTACAGTCTACGAGAAATACTCCGGTAGGTGTTAATGAAAATATTCAAATTTCTTCATTGGATGATGCTCAAGTATCGAGTTTTTCTTCTTTTCTTTTTGAGGCTCTTACCTCGGCAAGCCAAGAGCCCCTATGCAACCGTGGAAAACAAAATCAGAAGCTATTGCAAATGTTGCAACGGCAGCGGGGAACTCGCAACTCCCAATGTCCTGCGGGAATTATGAATTTCTATATGCAGTAATCTAATTTACATTGGGTTAGTAATGTCACAACTTTTGGACGCAGCAGGACCCCTTCCTATGTTCTATTCCTATCATCTCAGAAGTCAAATTCTTTCGAAATCAGTCTCCTATCATATATAGCTCGAGAGTTGACCTTTCTATTAATTTTCCTCCTATAATATACAGTCGGATGGAGATTTTTCTGAGTTCCCTTCCATCATAATATAAAGCTTAAGGGTCAACATCTTAAAAGCCTCACACACTCACTCCTATCATATGGAGGTTGAGAATCGAAATTTTCCAAGTCCCTCTTTCATCATACGTAAGCTCCTGAGTCGAAATTTTACCAATTCCTCCCAGATATAGCCCGAGAGTCATAATTCTTCTGAGTTCCTCTCTTATCATGTATAGCTCGAGAGTCAAAGTTTCACCGAGTCCCCCTCCTATCATATTTAGCCTTACAGTCAAAATTTTTCACGTGCATTTTTTTGAGTCCCAAAAATGATGACGTCAAAAGTTGAAGGCACTGACATTTCTCCAAGTCCTCTCCCTATCAGATATAGCTCAGAAGTTCAAAATTTTCTAAGTCCTCCTCCTATCGTCTAAAGCTTGGAGGCTGAAAATTTTCTAAATCCGGAAATGATGAAAAACAAATCTCCTAAATTCTAGATTTGAGTGGAGCAGAGATGCGGATCTCTTGATTTTCAGACCTTGACATAGAAAAAATCTAGATCGTAACTGATAGAAATTTAAAGGACTCTGCTTTATTTAAAAGTAAACTTGGGATACCTCGCGTTTAATGCACTCAATGATCAAAAAATAGAGGCAGGATACTCTTACAATTAGGGAGCGTGACGCCTTCAGCAAATGATTGTATACTGTATTAAGAGTAAAGAATATTTGATTTTTGGGAAATACTACTTTCACATACTGCAATCAATATCTTAGCGCTCAGTAATGAATGCTGATATAATGATAGGCATTCCTCCGAAGAACTAGACACATTCGTTGATTAATGTGAAAGAATACCCAACAGTAGGTACACATAAATGTTACAGAAAGTAGGCAGTGCTCTATATTCATTGACTCTTGCTCCTTGTTATGGGACTGGCTCCTTTTATCTATGTATGTAATCTTATTCTTACAGTGAATTTTTACTTCATGCAACTAGACTGTCGCCCTCTATTTATGCATGCAGTCTTTTTTGTACAGTGAAGGTTTACTTTATTTAAGGGGACTGGCTTCCTTTATTTATGCATGTAGTCCCTTCAACGTTCAATATGGTTCACTTTGTAATGGTACTGGTTCCTTTCAATTACGCAAGTAGTCCCTCTATAATGTGCTGATGTTTCACTTTCGTTAAGGGACTGGTTCCCTTTATACAAGGTTTGACTCCTGAAGTCGTCCTCTTTACGTCCTCATAATATCCTCACTAGCGAGGACACTTGACGGGTGTAGTGAGGACACAATGAGGATATTGTAGAACCCAATATGTTTCCTCATGACTTCCTCATAGTATCCTCAACATTGAGGACACTTTCAGGATATAATGAGGATGTAGAGAGGATTTGTGAAACTTATAATCTGCTTCCTCATTATGTCCTCTTTGTGTAAAAACTATTTTTCAAAAGAGGGCGTAGTCTTCAGACTAACTTTGTTGTATCCTTAAAAATTCCTCATTGTGTCCTCATTGTGAGGGCGTAATGAGGAGATTTTATTCACCGGGCACTTGATCTTCTGAGTTGGTGTACCGGTACACCTACCACAATGAGAGAGTCTCCAGAACAATGCAACTTCAGCATTAATTACAGTGCTGAATACTGATAGTAAAATAGAGAATAGTGCATGTACAGTAGCCAACACTTTTTTTTATGGGAGCCAGTCCTTTAATATGAAGTAGCAAATACTGTACTGAATGATGTTTTTATATACATTATTTTTGGAGTCACTCCTTTTATTCTATTAAAAAGTGTTTTGTATTTGGTAGCCGGAACTTTTTTTTATGGGAGACAGTCCTTCAAGATGAGGGACCATTTACTCTACTTGAAAAATATTCTTGTAACCATTATTTGGAGAATCACTCCTTTTATTCTGTTAGAGAATATTGATGTGCATTGTAATAAGTACTTTTTGCACTGTAAACATTACTAGTGGTTCAAAGCAGTGACTAAAACAATCGATGAAGTAACCATTATCCCTAATTAGAGAAATTGTACATTGACAGCAGTTACCTTTTCTCTTTATTCAAGATAGCTAGCGTGCAAGTTTAGGATATAGAATCCTTTTCAGAAAATTACTCACTCCTCACCATGACCAAGTATATGCTCTATTTAGTATTGGAAACATTATCGGTAAAGTGGAGTAAAAGGTACTCTTCTTTTGCGTACTGACTCCCTTACCCTTATTAGCTTTACTTAATGATACTCATTCCCGCTATTAAAAGGAATGGGTACCTCGATCCCGGTTCAGTTTCTTGTTATTGAATGAATAGGTCCCTGAGTTTAAAAAATTTTACTTTTTCCTTAAATTAAGAGGACCCACTTCCGTAATAACGATAGCTCCTGCTCAAACTGTGGGAGCTGTTAACTAAAATTTCTATCAGTGTAGATGTGAGAAAGGACAGATCAAGTATAAGAAAGAAGAGTTTAATGTTGAGTGGATTGAGTGCGGACAGTTGGGTTTGTTCAGATGTTGGAGTAAAAGTTTGTTAGTTGTAAGCATTGTAGGGCACCACAAATGGTTTTGTGGCCATTCTTCAGTGCTAGAGTGAGGGAGGAGGGTGTATTTGTGAAAGAACGAAAAGGTGAGTGTTGGAGGCAGGAAAAAAAATTAGATGCCATCGCAGAAATGCACCCGAGCCCATTCGAGCTTCAAAATTCTTCCAAGTTCCCCTTCTATGATAGATAGCTCGGAGGTAGGAATTTTTCTAAGTCCACTTCATATCATATATGGCTAGAGTGTCGAAATTTTTCCAAGTCCCTCTCCGTGACGTCATCAACTTCTCTGTGACGCCATCAACTTCTCGGTGACGTCATCAATTTCTCTGTGACGTCATCAACATTTGCGGACGCGCTCGCATAAGTCCACTTCATATCATATATGGCTAGAGTGTCAAAATTTTTCCAAGTCCCTCTCCGTGACGTCATCAATTTCTCTGTGACATCAACTTCTCCATGACGTCATCAACCTTCGCGGACGCACTCGCGCTCGCAAAAAAATTCCTTGGAGTACCCTCAACAAAAGGGATAGCGGGTTCCCCGCTAAAAAATGGTCTACAATTGAATTGTTTTGTTGAAAGTAGGGACAAGATGGAGGGGTTAGGATGTAAAGGTTAGTCATGTGGGAGTGAGTAATTTTCGTGGCCTATTCTTAGACAAGAGAACATTACTTCTTCTGGTCTAGTTTTCCTAGTGGACAATAACTACGGGACGCGGATTTCTTGAATGCGAAAGAGTTTGTAGCTTGATTGATTGTACCAAAGTACGTTCCATGATTGGGTGATGAGTGAAAGGTAATTATCAAGTCTAGGGATGGAACGGGGGAATGATCAGTTATTCGGGTGGGGGAGGTAGCTTATTCGGCAGCTTGATCAACGGCGTCATGTTCAGAGAGGTCAATGTGCTGAGGGATCCATACGAGAATTATTTGGGCCTTAATTGAGTCTAAAGTGTGAAACGTGAGGAAAATGCGTTGTGGGATTAGGTTAGAGTCGTATGGGTCTGTAAAGAAGTGTAGTGAAGAAAGAGAAAGAGTCGGTGAGGAAAAGGAATTTTCCGTTCAGGGTGACTGGGCGAGGTGGCAGAGGCAGGTGAATATACTCAAAAGTTCATCGTCTGTGTTGAGGATGCGTTGTGAAATTATTTCCCCGTCGATCGAGTATGCGTAAGCTGCGTTGTTGGATGTTTTAGACCCGTGGGAGAGGCAAAATGTGCAGACAGGATATTCTTGAAGTAGATTCCTAATGTGTTGGGTATAAACAATTTTGTCGGATTTGGGTATTTCTGTGAGATCGAGACGTATTCTCGCTTCCAGGAGAATCCAAGGAAGGCGAGGTCGAATTTATAGGTTGTAGATGATTTGGAGACGAATAGGATAGAGTTGATACACTTTTTTCAAAGTAAAGATTTCCAAAATTGTGTGATTCAAAGTTTTTTTAGGTCTCTTCATCCATAGGCCTTCCAACTACCTTGACTCTTAACGAGTTTCAGTTTTAATTTTCAGGCACTTGTATGCTCAGACAAGATCAACTTCTGAAAATTTTTCGACTTTACTAAAAATTGAAGGTATTTACCATGGACCAAACTTTGGAGAGGGAGTCACGAAGGAGCTAAGCTCTAATTTTTGAAGTCCTCAGCAATCTCACTGAATTGATCGGTTCCAAAAGAAGCTTATAGGTGTGGCTTAAATGTTTGAGAGTGAGCTCCGCATGAGGCGGTGACATCAAGAACAAACGGATTCAGAGGTTTGATTTTTAAAAAGTAAAAGATACTCATTGATTCTAATATCGTAATCCATTAACTACTTACATTTCTAACAGTCTTCCTTCACAAAAACGATCGAGGGCTCTACCATTACTAAGTCATGTTTAAAATCATTGATTAGGTAATGCTAGACGAAGCTCAGGAAGAAATAATTTTTTTCATCAAGCTGATGTTTTCTAAATTAGGTCGCACTCAAACTATTGCACATGCTCGTACTCTAGTCACTATCGTTCCTCATTTATTTCAATTTACAGTCATCAGCCGAGTTTGCGAACTACGAGATATTTTACGGAAGTACGTTTACGTCGTTACTCTACGCAAAAAATAACACCGTTTTCCGAGGACGAAAATAATTTATAATTTACGCGCATGTGTGGGCTTTGTGCATCAGGTTTTTCCTCTTTTTTTTTCTTTGACCAGTTTGAACTTCAAACATCTAGCTCTCTTTCAATCCATCAATAGTCCCACAAGCTTATAGATACACACTATGGAGACAGCTGTGAAGTCACCGATCACTTCACTCATTGTCCTCCTCTCGCCGCAGGATGAAAGAAGGTAATGATGAAATTAGAGAAATGACTGGGTTAAGAGCAAAAATGAGAGAGTGACACTAACGTCATCCTTAGGATCTTGAAATTAGGAAAATTTTCAGTAAAGAGTAGATGGGGAGATACGTTACCTTGGACTGAAGCTATCTAAACGGGAAAGGGGGACTTGTAACAATTGACGCAGTGGATTCCTTGTTGACTGGGATTTACAAGTTTCAAGAAGTTTTCGGTTGTACAAAAAAGTTGAAACTCAGACAAAATCTTAAACCATCGGTTCTTCAACGAGTCTGATTCTGAAATTAACGTGAGCCTCCTGTGAGCTAGATAGCCTAACTTACAGTTCACTTCGTCTAACGGAGGCCAACGAGTGAGCCCTTAGTGAGCCCCTTGTAAGCAAGACAGCTCAAAATACAGTATACCAAGAACGAGAAGTGAAAGAGTCCCCTGAGATAACTCATCTTACAAGATACCAGGCCCAAGTAAAATTATTATTAATAAATCAAATTATATAAATTTTAATGTTGGCATAAATTATTGAAAATTTATTTATAAAATCATTTAAATAAAATAATAATTCAATGAAGACAAATTTAATTAATCAAATCATGAATATATTTTAAAATCAAATTAATTTAGAGCACATCAGTAAATTGGTTTAAAATTATTATTTTAAGCCAATTCATTATTAAAAATTATTAAATCAAGTATTAAAGTATATAAATTTATTTTTTCAATCATTTTCTAATGAATTTATTTTATTTCAATTCAATAATTTGGATATAAATTTTTGAATTTCAACTCAACAAATTCAATTTATTTTTAATAAATAACATTATTTTATACAAGTCATATATTTATGATACAATAATAATAATTATTATAATATTGATAATAAAATTTATCAAAATGGTATTTATTCATTTTATTTTTTTTTATTTTTTATTTTTAATTTTTTATTTATTATTTTTTTTTATTTTTTATTTTTTATCATTTTATAGTAATAGTAATCCTACCCCTCTTGCTCAAGTCTTAATTAATATGAGCATAAGGTGGTGTATCATTTTGTATTATTTGTAACTTCATTTTGGAAATTTAATAATAAAGAGATTTGAAGTATAGACACTTTGAATATAACATATTTTTGAAAATAATTTTTCAATAAAGTAATATTGTATAAAAAAATTTTTTATATTTATATTAAATTAATAAATTGATAAGAATTATTATTTCTAATGAATAATTATCAAGTATCTGCTTTCTTTTATATTGAAAAAAAAAAAAAAAAAACATAATTATTTATAAGAATGAAAGTATTGTAGTAATAAAAATAATTCTTAAAATCTGAATTAATATTAATCCAAGAACGGGGTAAGGCGTTTGTCTATGTGAGAAAAATTCACAAGCTAGGTCACGATAGGACCATCAAGCAGGTGTGGCATTTTAAAATATAAATAGACAAGATTTCACATGAAACATCATCTTTATTTATTCGGCTCCGTCACAAAATTTCTCTTTTTTCCTAATCCACAGGTCTCTCTCCTCTAATTCACAATTTAAAACTAGATTTTATTTTTTTTAAACACCCCTTCCATCTCCGTCCTGAAAGAAGATACAACCCTCAAAACCACAAACTTATTGTTAAACAAAACGTTACTGTCCCTGTGGGTAAGGAACTCCTCCAATAAATAGTTCTTCTTTTTTCAAAGGCCCTTGGCTTGCTTTCTGTTCATTCTTCACCCTCTAGAAGTTCGTGCAAGATCTTGAAAGCTGAAGTATCCCTGATCGAAGATTTGAAATTCGTGGCTCAAATTGAAAAGAGATAAAAGACATGAGTTTATAATGAGTCCAAGAGCTTGTACATTTGAATGTAACGAATGCATTTTCCTCAATTTTCTTCTCAATTTACAGCTGAGTATTCCCGAATTTTCCTTGATCCCACTCATCCCTTATCTAGCTCGGAAGTTTTTCAAGTATCCCTCTTCCTTCATATATATATATATAGCTGATTGATTAAAATTTTCTCTATCTGATCTATTTTACTTTGAATTTTATACAGTATGATTTGTAATTTTATTATTAATTGAAAATTTTAAACAAAATGAATCAAAACTGTAACTTTGAGTGGCGTATTAATGACATTGAAATTCATTTTTTCCAGGCTCTCCTCCTCCGTATATATACTGCTGGATTGTCGAAATGTTTTTCAAGCCCAAGTTTCTCACCTCTAATTCATAGTTTGAAACTCAAATTTTTCTTGTTTAAGTCCACCCCTTTCATCTATAACTGGAGGAATGGTTGATATTTAGTCCTGAAAGTAGGTCGTAGTGCTCATAATCCTTGTCACTACAAATTAAAAACATTTTGTTAAACAGAGGGTTAGGAAAGTGTCACTCCTCAACTGTGTAGGGAGGGGGGGGGGTCATTTTCTCCATGAATTTAGACGTGAAAATCTCGTGAATATTTTTCAATGAGAACGAAAAAATCTTTGGATAATTAGTCATATCATATCAGATTATTGTTCTCTCTTTTCATAACGCATTCTCATTTGTACTAACTTAGCAGTGGCAGATAAAGTGGTGAATTGTTTACTTTTGAGTGGCACTTGCGTTAGTTGTTCCACTGTGACAAAACTCTTTATTCTCCTTCTAATTTATGGCTAAAAATTCTCTGGTCAATTAAGACGGAGTACGTTTTAAAAATTTATTTTAATTTTGGAAGCTTAAGTGTTCGTACATATAATCTACAAGTTAATTGAAACTCTCTTTCTCAACGTATTACACGAACGCCAAAAAGGCCCAATTAAAAGCCGAGAAAACCAGATTAACCCAGTAGTCGTTTCATTGTGGAAGAAAATTGGATAGAAAAAAAAATTAACTCTCCCGTTAACATCAACAAGTTCGTCTTTCTCATTGCAAGATCAGCTTATCTCATGAATGCATAAAATCGAGACTGCCTCGAGCGTTTTCTTGTATCTTGTTAACAGTCTCTCTCTGTTATTTTTTTTTTTTTTTGTTTTATTCTTCTATTTTCACTATTTTTCTCTCATCTTTTCCTTCAAAGAATCCGCCTCAGCGGAGAGTCAAGACATTGTTCGAATTCTGAAAGAACATTGTAACTAGCAATTCCAGTGTGGTTAACCTTTACTGCATTCATCGTTGAGAGCGAGAGGGAAAAACAGCAGAAAAAAACGTTTTATTTATAACCACGTATCGAGAGTAGTAACCATAATAATTTTTTTTTTGTTTGTTAACAGCGAGACTTCATCTCTCTCTCACACACACAAGTCTACCCACTTTATAATAATATTCACATTTACGCACTATCCCGTCTCTAATGTTGCGCATCACCGGTATGATTTTTATTTTAATATTTGTATATTAAAGCAAGGAAAGAAAGCCGCCCTTATATGCATCTAGTCTAGTCGTGTAAGAGTTTTACTATAGCCTATACTCGTAGATTCTATTTCTTACTACTTTCGATGTCGGGAGAATGCCAGTAATGCAACCACCGTTAGTTTACTATACACATCTTCGGCCAGTCGTATAAGTCTACGCCCCAACATCAACCCACTATATTTTACCCGCCAAAAGGATAATAGATCTCAGCGTGATATTTCAGGTATTTCATTTTGTACCATTGACTTGAAAACTCGTTTTCTGTTGAGAGCGTGAAACGGATTCAATTCGACTATTTCGTAAGAGTGCGCCCGACTCGGGACGATAAATCGTCGCCGGACAAAGGACACAACCGCTTGAAGAACTTCAGTTTCGGAATCCGTTCTACGTTACAAAAGGTAACCTGTTCGCATGGGTCGTACGAGAGCCCCGTACAACAGATGAATCCTTCACTCTAGGGAGTCCGAAGGCGCCATGCCACGCTATAATCCTCCTTCGGTGATAATTCAAAAATTGATTCAAGATCCTTTTCGTACAATATTACCATTTCTCATACAAATTTTATGCGTTCCCGACTAGAAAACGACCACGACCTAGGTATATGAGTTACGTTACGCTTGAGATGTTGGCAACAATTTACATTTTCCCGTCTTCGCAGCATTCACACATTATGTCGTCAAGGGGTACACGATTAAAATAATAGCTGACGAATGTAGAGAGGAGCAAGTGGATTTTTTCCCCCTATATCAAATGCAGAAGACCGCTACAAGTGGTTAGACCTAAGATTGTAGAAGTTATTATGGCTTTGAGAACGAGTTCTCTCACAGATTTTGAATGAATAAATTATTGTTCGTACATCCTCTGCTTACCTATCTTCGATTTTTTTGTCGGCCAACCCGAAGCCTGTTTGTAAACGAGCAATCAATTTGAGTTGTATAGCGATTCGTGTATACGGGCAACTCCCTTCCTGAGTCGTAAACTATTGCGATAGTAAAACTTGACTCTTCTCTCTTCTACTCCTACTTCATTCTTTCTCGAGAGACAACCACCAGGTTATCGTTTACGTATCGAGCCTGTGATACCGAGTTCGACAATTCTGATGAATGTGAAAACTCAGCGAGAATAAAAGATTGTCCCAGCGTTGACTCCAGATTTGAAGAATTCAACCTCGAGGAAGCTCGTAGTTTCTTCAATTATTTGAGGATCAGGCGTAATATCAAGTTACATACGTGTTTACTTTTGAAAAATTACATGGGGAGGGGGAGGGAATTCTAATTCCAGATTTGAGTTTGTCGGCGAAAAATACCCCATGAGATTTTAGGACTGGGTAGAGTAGTTTAAAATTTCTGAGATACGGTCAAGATTTTCCAAAATCATGTTATGAACATCTTGCTTTTCATTCTAGCCAGCTATCTGCTGGGAACGCTGCAGTATGACTAGGAAAGTGCTAGAAAGCCAGTATTCTGATTACAACACTCTTCCAAACGAGTGCTATTTGATATTTGATCTCGATTTTTTTCTTCAAGGTACAATCAATGGCCTCACAAGAAATACAATCGATGAAGAACATTATTTCAAGTTGACCTTGAAAGCTCCATCAAGAACACATTTGATACCAAAGCCATGGAGAACCTCATCTCCGAAGGGGTAGGGAGGGAGCAGGATGATGGTAACCTTCCACCAAAACAACTAAAGTATGGAAAGAGAATATTTGACGTACAGAAATTTCTATATTTTAAGGTCCATTTCCTTTGAATTTTTTTAGATCTGAACTGTCGCCACTTTATGGTGCATTTGAGGCTGTCCTGAGTTGCTTCATCCGGGCGAATTCGATCTATTTATTCAATCTGTTAACAACATTGTCGTATGTTCGAAGCTAACCTTGGAGCCAGGAAAAATAAAGAGAAAGTGAAAGCAGTCAAGGGAGATATTACTAAGGCTGGTATAGACTGCAGCGGGGTCGAGTTTAATCGCAACGAGTTGACTCTGTTGGAGAAAGGCTTGAAATTCAGTCTACGACCCCCCCCCCCACTCCCTCAAAAACACGACCAATGCTGTTACCGATTTAAATGTGAAGATCGGACCCGGTGTTGATACTCGAAAACCTTGCACTAAATTGGTCTGTGATAACTCCCTTCTTTATGATCAAAGCTTTGGGAAGGAAGCTCAAGGAGGAAGATCATTACTTACAAAGGCTGATAACTAAAGAATGCCAGGGTCGTGATGGAGAAGTCTGTTTACGTAACAAGGATTGAATAAATGCTTAATCATTGCGGAGCCACTGAAAATGCTCTCTTCAATTTCCCCAACAATGTTGAAGAGGTTCGGAGTGTTATTAATGAAAGTACAGTTATCATTAACAGCACCTCGGTAAAGAGATGCCTGCTCGAATCTAAACTAGTCTTTCCGTCTTTTATGGGTTGCCTAAGATGCACAAAAAAATTTAGAGGCTATAGCAATTTTGCAATGGCAGCGGGGAACCCGCAACCTCCCGCGCTCGCGATCACGTTGGCGCGTAAATGCCTCCTCAGGAAATAAGTTGGCTGGGCTTTTTTCAGTATACTGTATACTAGGCCTGGTATACTGAAGGCTGGAGGTCAAGGTCAAGAGCATTGATGACGTCATAGGGCGTCACGTCACGTCACATCTTGCAGTTCACAGAAACTCCCGAACGCGAACGTTTTCTCAGGATATAATATCCCTAACAAAATGGTTAGCGGGTTCCCCGCTAAAAGAAACCATCACGCGACCTATTGTATCCTGAGTCTTCTCCCCCGCCTACTTTCTTGCCAAACTTTTGGACCGGTGGTTTAAATCTCGTACCGATTGTGAGTCTCCTTACGCCTTTGAATTTGTTTTCCCTAGCTATTAGGTTCAAGGATCTAAATCTTAGAAGGTATATGTGTTTGTAGTTTACGGTCATCCACGATTCAAGTTATACTCGAAATAAGTATTTTCTTCCCAGTACCATCTCTCGTTCTCTCGATATGGTTGGTCTGCTACCGAACATCCTTAAGGCGGCTGCTATTTGCATGTGGGTGACCTTCTAGTTACAAGAATGTTTTGACCCGCTAAATATCTGCTGGTTCCGTAATTTCTAGTTGAAAATTTTTCTAGTTTCTCGCGGAGATAGGCATTCCCCGTGGGTTTTCCTCGGGTTCCTCCGCTTCGGAGGTTTTTAGGTCTAAATTTAAGACTGACTTTTCTTTCTCAGACCAAATATTCGTCAATAAGTTCTTTACTAGGACAGGTACGTGTGGACAGGTCCTCAAAATTTCGAATTGAGAGATTGACTCATCTATCCCAAAATCCGACTTCAATGACCATGACCACATCAAGTATCAGAGTTTGCCTCAGCAAAAATGTTATTCAAACTGTATGATCTTGATTGAAAACGAATGGTACCAAATTGTAACTGTACAACTTTTTTTAATCTGTCCTCATGCGTCACGGTCTGATATCTCTCTTTCTCTCTCTCTCTCTCTTCCTACTTCTATTGAGTTTTATCTAGATTCGAGCTGGTCGAAGCATAGCTTTGGAAAAGATGTACAAGTGATCGGACCAGTCCGACCCGTGTGAGTTGCAAATGGACCAAAAGAGAAATATTGTATAGGTGCAGGTGTTCGTCAATCGGCTTATTACTCTGTTGAGTCGGTCGCGTCACAACCTCACTTCTTAACGTTACAGAATACATGGTAAAGAGATCTGTTGAGATTTTTCAGATTGTATACATAATGAAAAATAAGCAATTGCTTTCAACAAAACGACCATCTTCATAGATCCAGGAAGTTCTGTACAATGCATCGCAACCGATAAGCGCAAAATTGAACGGATATACGTGTAGAAGAAGGGCAATCCAAGCCACTTTATACTTTGGTAGCAGACTAGGGGATTAGTACTTAGATCCTTCTACTCATATAAATGAGAAGGGCTCCAAACTATTGGAATTTGAAAAATTCAGGAAAATAGATTCTGGTTTCTGACCTCGGTTCAGTTTCTAAAATGCTTCAAATAGGTCAAGGTTATTTGTACAAAGCTCATCATACTTTCTCCTCGCTTAAATGACAAAGTCCATTATCCTTCAGGGGAGGACCTCAAATGTTTCGAAGTTCTTGAAGTCAGTCGTACATACTGGTCGAGCTCCATAGAAGTACATTGGGCAAAAACCTGTTTGTTGTGATAGGCTCCACATCAGTGAAATACTACAGCTGTAAGTCTTCTCTTAGGCTTATTTTATAAATAAGTTGGACATTTGTTTTGCAGCGACGGATTTGGTCTGAAACGCCAAAAGATAGCACAATCTTCGTTCGTGCATTCAATTTTTCGCTCGGCAGAAATGAATATCGATGGGTAAAAATGTGATAAAAGCGTCTGATATTTTTTCTAAAATAAAAATAGAATAGTATTATGTACAGTTGTCTCGTGGAAAAATTTTCTGAATGATTATGCTGATTAAGGGAAAACGTGTTATGAATATTTTTCTGTTATATCGTCTAAGTAATTATCATTTTTACTCTCATGGGAACAATCAGACAACCTCGGTAGAATTTCCCCAACGATTGTCAGGAAGAATGCCTCCTTCACAAAAGTGACGATTTTTGCTTAAATTGAAAGCTCGCTCTACGTGTGTTCGATATCTATACTGCAAGATCAACTCGAACCGTAAGTACCTACCTATAGTCTGCAAAATTCGTACACTCCCCGTTTAGGAAGAAAAGAATAGAAATATTACTTTTGCCATAGTATATTTCTTTCCGTATCGAATGAAACTAATATTTTGATATACCAGGAAACAGGTATACTATCACTTTGTCCTTTGTCCTTTTTATAGTGGAATCCCAAACCATTCGCAGCTGGACGTCGTGAAATATAACACTGTCTGAAGTAAATTATATTTCGGGGAAGTTGCCTATTAATTCGCATATCATAGACCTATAAAATGCTCACATATTTTCATATCGGTTCTTACCTGACGTGTAGGAGAATTCATTAAGGAAACGTACCGTAATCGACAGAAACGTTGATTTTCTTATTTTACAATTTTTTGAATCGTTCGCAGGTGAAGGAGTGAAAAATGTTGAAATTGAATGAGGTAAAATGCTGTAAAAGTTAGGCACTACTTCATATCATGTCTGAATGACGTTCTCAGGTCGCATAGCAACTGACGATACGAATCCGATGACGTCAGCAAAGTGTACCCTTAATACCGAAAATTTTGAATTTGATCTCGAAAAGTGGTGCGAAAAATTGTTTTAGAAGGACCGCGCGACTTTCTTAAACATCCTGATGAACAGAAGTGAAAATTCTTTTGTTAATTTTCAGCGTGAGATAATTTACCTATTTAATTTAAATAAGAGATAAACCTCGAAGTGTACCTCTCTAGAATGAGAATTTAACGTTTGGGGTATGAAATCTGTGAGAATGTTGCTAAAGCCGAATTTTCTCGTTAATCGCAACAAAAATTCAATATATCCTCAGTTCCTTCCATTCTTCATATAAAAGTTTGGTAAACATGGTGCGGATTTTTCTGAGTCATGTAGATATGAGATCGGAAATGAATCCAATTCAGAGACTTTGATGAGTTTTGCGAGATCGTAGTATGTATGGTTTTTCATGATCGAATCGAAAAAATTAATCCTCATGGAATTGTCTATCCGCCAGAATTGAATAGGAAATCTAGCATCAGAAGAAAAAGATTCTTGATCGGTCGATGCATAAGGAAAAAAAGATGATTGTACATTGTTATACCTGTTAAAAATAAGAACTATACTCTTATACATATGACGGGCTTTCTCAATCTCACTCTGTGCGTTTGCCTCACTCCCACACTGTACCTCTACTATAACTCGCAGCATGAGAAAAGCTTCTCGGACCAATTGAATATGAGTAACGGGGTTCACGAGTACTTCTTACCCTAGTATAAGCCTAATAAATGCTAGTCAATCCTTTTAACTCCAAAATTTCAAGGTTTGTTCTCTTCAATTTTCCATAAAAGTCAATATTTTTGGAAATGTTTGCATTTGGACCGGCCTGTAGTGACGCAAGTGTCGTTCCCAAAAAGATGATACGGGTTGTATTTCCATAAGGCCTAATATAATCTCATTAAGCTGTATCTTTGTTAAAATTGAATTAAGAGTATTAGTTGGAATAGCTTTTTTGGATATTTTTGACCAATACTGTGAGATGGGATGATCAAAACCACATGATAACAGATTTTTGTAAATCATCATCTTTTTGGTCAGCTTTATAAACGACCATCACGGTGAAGAAAGAGGGCAACTCCATCGCAGTCCAAACGCAAATGGAACTTCTGTCAAATTCCCATATACTAACGCCTGTGCCTGTGTCAAGTTTCTCTTACAGCGCTATTGCCAAGTAAATCACCAGGACAGCACTGTGGAGCTAAAGTCTGAACCATTACATTTAAGAATGTCAATTTCATCACGGCGCAACTCTGATAAGAAGCATCAAACTCTTCCTTTCCCCTTTAGTACCATATGAGATATAGACCAATCATACTACAAAATAGTGTTGGGTACTATCGATAGTAAGTACTATCGATACTACCGATAGTTTTGCTACTGAACTATCCGTACTACCGATAGTGTTTGAAACTGGAAAACTATCGATAGGAGTATTACCACTATTGCCACTATCGGTAGTATGTATTTTTCAACAAATTTCTGTCATAAGAGTTACTATTTTTGCCTTCTTGAAGTGAGAAAAATTGATGAAGGAAGAAAAATTTTATGTAAACTTCAAAATGGACCCAGAAAGAGGGAAAAATTGTGTGGAACATAAAATTTGGAAATGATAGAGGAAAAGCATAAGTTATTTTTTTCTGAACACTAGCGCACTACTGCTCTAAATGTATGAAATAGAAACACTATCGGTATATCGATACTACCGATAGTTTTCCGGGAAACTACCGAATAAATAGATAGAACCGTCCAGGAGTTGGACTATCGGACTGTCGGTAGTTTCAAACTATCGGTTTTTGCACAAAATCGTGATGGGTACTATCGATAGTACTATTGATACTAGTACTACCGATAGTTTTCCGGGAAACTACCAAATAAATAGATAGCATCAGGAGTTGGACTATCGGTAGTTTCAAACTATCGGTTTTTGCCCATCACTAAAAATAGTGTTGGGTACTATCGATAATACTATCGATACTACCGATAGTTTTGCTACTGAACTATCCGTACTACCGATAGTGTTTGAAACTGGAAAACTATCAATAGGAGTATTACCACTATTGCCACTATCGGTAAGTATGTATTTATCAACCAATTTCTGTCATATAAGAGTTACTATTTTTGTCTTCTTGAAGTGAGAAAAATTGTTGAAGGAAGAAAAATTTTATGTAAACTTCAAATAAATAGATAGCATCAGGAGTTGGACTATTGGATTATCGGTAGTTTCAAACTATCGGTTTTTGCCCATTGTACAAAAATCATGACGCTCAGACGTGATAACGTTTAACATTGTATTTTTATCCTACTATGACAATTTTCATAGTTGTGTCATAGTACTGGTGTGTGTATGTGGGTATTTTCAGCCCATCATCACAATTTTCTTATCAAGTCCCTGCGTCAAATCAACATCGATGTTCTTATGGCCGATGGTTGGTCTATATCCTATAATATGGTACCAAGATTTGCAAATGAGAGTTATTGCTCTTGCTCAAGTCCTTTTCCTGAGTTTGTTCAGCGCTTTGAGTGGCTTTAGAGCCTCCTGAAACAATTCTCAAGACATATACAATACGCTCCGAATGCTCGATTTTCAACGTCCATCTGGAAATACTTCCTAATAGCGAAACCGTTGCCTATTTCACAAATCCCACACAACATGTCTGAAGAGGTGTATGTGTACTATTTCGAGAACTCATCTGGAAACTATCCGCGGATGTAGAAAAAAAAACAAAAATCACAATTTTTGACATTTCGGAGGAGTATGTCCTTCCTTTCTTTAGACGGCTTAATTAACTTCTTCTATTTGTTTCTTTGGTGTGAGCCCATGCGTGAGCTCTACAGATCGATCTTTTGTCAGAATCATTTGACCGCACGGTTCATGATGCCCTCATCACTTTCATCCTTAAATTGACATTTCTTCCTTCCAAGAAATCTGTGTAGTCTGTTGGTTGTTCAATTCGAATTTCGTTGCAGATGTTCGTTTCAAGAGTTTTTCAGAATGTACTCGTAGCGTAAGCAATGAGAGTAGTAAAAGTATCGATGCTGATAAAATGGTAGCACTGAACAATATTATTCTCTTTTTTTTCGCCGGTTTATTTTGTCAGGCTCGCGGGCTCGCAAGTATTCATTTTTTCCTGTTTTACTCCACTCTTTCTCGCGTTATTTGCCGGTATGCGTACTTCTCTTCTCCCCCGCGCGCGCATCAACGCCCGCCGCCTTCATCATTATGAACATCATCCCGAACTTGCCCAGTCTTCAAACATACGAGTAGTAGTAGTCATAGTCATAGTATAGTAGTAGTACTACATTCTCGACAATCTCCCTCCACTACTTTTTACAAGTTCACTGATATTACAAATAGAAGAAGAGAGACAGAGAGAGAAAAAGAAGAAAAAAACTCCAGACATCGTACTATTCACAACTAGTTGTAGACTCGTAGAAGGTGGCATTCATTCTTCATTTCCTCGTTTCGTCGTTTGTGTGCATTTTGATGTGTGAATGTGTAACGTTCATTAATACAGAAAAGGAAGAAAAATTGATCCGTATTCCGTATGATATTATTATTTTTAAAATATTAGTTCATGCGGTTGTGTCGTGCGCGTGATTTAATGTTCGGATTTTTTTTTCGGTTGAGTTTCGCGTTTGTGTTGATCGGCATCGCTGTTCGATGAAGTTTGCTTGAATTTTCGAATTTAGATACCTGGCGTAGGATATTCACCGTTCGGCATCTGTGATTTACGTGTAAGTTGAATCAATTTCTGCCTAACTAATTTATATTTTTATGAAAATTCGTCCGTGAAGTGATAGAGCGGTATCGATTGAACGTTCAGCTGTTTTTGAAGCAACAGGCTTCAAGCCCTAAGCGCGCTCGATGCCGGCCGGGTTCTCCTTTCGTCCTTCATAGTCGATCATAACATTGAATTAAATTTTCGCGAGATTGCAACTCGGTCGTGATGAAATTGAATAATTGAAGACTTCGAAATTTGAATAATTCTTTTGCATTGGTATGTCGAAACGTTCATTTTGTGCATTCTATTATTGTAATTGTTCACATGTTTCTCACTTTCTCGGGGTCGATATGCGATCACCGAGGGAAGCACCCCTTTTTTGCTGATCGTTCCTCGATCTATGAGGATCGCAGATTTGCCGGTTAATTTGAAAATTGACGATTAAGAGAATAAGGCTCGTGACACCGTCTACTATAAGCTAAACTTGATTTTTTTCCCTTGATTGTTATTTCGCTTTTACGTCCATTCAACTTTTCACTGCAGCAGCGAGTAGCTTGTCACGCTGCAAAGAGGGTGCGGTGTCCCTAGATGTAGACGACAAATTTGTTCACAAGGAGAAAGAATGATTTAGATTTTTGTGATTGAATCCTACGATGTAAAGTTAGATCATTCGAAATTTTCACTTTTTCTGTCATTATGTTGTTCTCACAATCTTACGTTCATGATCGGTCATCTTTAGAGGACGCACACGTATTCATCAAACGGAAGAACGTATGATTGGAATTGTTTTTCTTCTTGAAGATAATGCAGTTGAGATGGTTTTTATAGAATCATTACGTTGATAATGATAACGCTGTATACTCTACAGGTTATTCTCCGAGAACTTTCCGCGAAATGATAGTCCGATTGTTGCGCACTCGGAAGGGTTTGGTTTATTTCAAGGCCAATACTGTTCTTGAAAAACGAAAACGAATCGCGAAAGGATTTATGAATGTGCAGTGTGTAGCATTGTACGCTTCTGGTTTTTAGAAGGATGGCAACGTTGTGAAAAGAGAAGTCGAAAAGTAGATATCGCTATCCTCACCGTTCTGTGATTACAAGTTGTTTCGAGGAAAATACATTTCCTATGAATGATATTGGTTGTCATCACTTGCGTAACGCTATAAATTGCTGTACTGACGGAGATTATTTTTCTTAGTGAAAATAATGATTTGAAGTCAATAAAATTCATCGAAGAATTTGACCGATAACGTTAGCTTTCAGTGGTAATCAACTGTGTGCAAGCTTGTAAGAAGGACGCCCTCGATACACAACATGATGAAATATTGCGGTTAAAGCAAATTAACGGAGCTTTCGTTGACGACGCACCTGCCGTACCAAAAGGGAAGGACGTACATCCGGAATTTTGATCAACAAGAATTTTCTGCGAAGCACAAATGACACCTAAACCAGTCAATCTGACGTTATTTTCCACAGAAAATTTATTACTATTCAGCGCTGGTGTTGAAGAATTGAAAGAAAACACTTGATAGTCGAGCCACAATCTGCCATAATATGTTGATCTACATCAACACGTGACTGATAATGGGACTGATAATGCTTTCACTTATTTAACATAACATTTCTTAACTGTTAAAATAGGAAAAAAACATTTTCTGGGGGGAAAACCTGTTTTTTTAACATCAAAACATTGAAAAGATAACTGTCAACATAATTTATATGACCAATTGGCCAAAACGTTTAAACAGTCAAATGGTTACAGTCAGTTCCACATTTTTTCACTTGAAACAATTATTGGTCAATTGGTCAGATATTCTCATTTTGTTTTGGTTAACAATAACTGATAAAATAACAGTTATTCCACAATCCCTAAGGATAAAAAGACATGAGAAGTCTTCACCATACAGAATCAAAGAATAATATCATACCTGCGGTGGTTTGCCTTTGGAAAGACCTAAGTCTATTTATCCTTTCAATTCCTTCCAACATGATCATATCAAATCTAGAACACAGGAAAAGTTGACTGATTGATATTGAATTTTGTATGGATGATATAAATGATCAACATTTGTAATGAAGGTAATCACCAACACTCGAGAGTTGTAAAAAGTGTTCCACACAGAAATATCAAGTAGCTCTATCAGATATCCTCCTTATGTGGTAATTTTTCTTGTTCTTATAAAACAGAAGCCAGTCAACTGACTCTTTGATAGTAAATTTCTTATTTAGTTGTACATTGAACTTCTAACAAGGAACTTCATAAATTGAAACTATTCACTACTTTCAAATATCTCTTCAAAATTGGAAAAATCTGTAATTGTGTTGGACTGTGCTAGGATGAATATCTTATATCTACTGAAATTAGAATGATCATAGGGAAGAAAAGACTCTGCGGTATCTTGCAGAGTGAGAGGGCCACACCTGCGTTACCTCCCCTTTCCAACTGTGCTTATTCTCTTATACACCTTTATATGGCCAAAACTTGGTCTATGTTGTTTATCTTCTAAGAATATTGGCATACATGGATACATATCCTTCATTGTTATGGACAAATTTTAGAGAAGAGTGTTCATTATACATGAAACAAAGTTCCAATTATCAGATCATTCAATTAAGTAGTATTTGTTTCTTATCAAATTGTCTGAGAGATACAGTTTTCCTGATTGTCAATTTGGATGTTTGTCAATTCAACTTCAAGTAAGGAATAATATAGGATGGGATTTGCAAGTGATAAGAAGTGGACTGTTGCCATATTGATAAAGTTGAAGGAGGAGCAGTTCCAGGAGGTTACAGGAGTGCTGTGAGAGAAATATTTAAATCTCAAACATAGAATTTTGGTTGACTAGGTAGATTGTATAAGTAGAAACCAAACAATGAGAGAGTTGCTTTAGTTCTAGAGTTAAAATCCTTGTACAGGTTTATTATTTCTATGCGTTTGTCATCATAGAGCGCTATTAGCCCTTCATATACAAAAGACATGCTCTTGGTAAAAGACCTCTTTCACCTTAATGAATTCGACTTATGGTCGTACTTTTCGTCGTTTTTCGCCAGTTGTGCATTGAGGAAATTCGCGAGCTCCAAAGCCAGTAACATGGCTTGGTAGGTCTGGTGTGAGGTCAGGCTTCACGAGGCGTTAACTAGAAACACTTCTAAATACGATCATACTTACATCAAGATAGCAACTAGTGCTTGAATGAGTTTGAGAATTCGGAACCCTGTGTAACATCTTCAAATTTTTGATGTTCTCCCTCATCAACTGCGCTCTTCTACTTCGGTTCAGGAATTACTGAAATCTTGAATGCCTAATCCCTTACTAAATCAGATGACAATATTCGCTCAACTGTCTCGTCATAATTTTGCTAGAAGAATCCCGACCATAGTTTTTATTATTTTTTCCATCTCGTTAGCGCGAGTATTTTAATTACACACGAAGATCTTATCGTGTGCATTATTCAGGTATATAAATTACCGCGAGTTATAAATAAGAATGTAATTTTCGCACCGCTTTAACGAACCATAATCCGCCTTTAAATTCGCAAAACTATCGCCACATTAATACCACGCATACCTAAAAGTTCAGCAACGGCTTACTCTTGATGATAATAATGTGTACCTCTACAAAAGGTGAGAGAGAGAGAGTAAAAAAAATTCCTGCGCCATCCGTGGCGTCGATTCATCCGTATGTAGATTTTAACGAAATAGTTTAGAATGCTGCCCACCGGCTGACAGTATACCTGTGTAAATGGTAAGATAATGAATACGCGTATAAGTAACGATTATTCGAGGGTTTATTAGCGATAATTGATTACGTCAGATGGAGCTTATTCGACTTACAGCGTATGTGTCGTATTGTAGGAATGTCGTTATGTGTGTTATTTAAATATGAGACATTTTATATAGGGCGAAGTCCTGTATATTTCGATGTCATTGACTTAGCATTTTATTTAACGTTGCAGCGACGTGGTATTGTGATTGAATGTACAAAACTCGACGCTAGATATTAGTAGTATTCTACGTTATTTGCGAGTGGGTGTTTTTCCCCTTCTTTTTTTCTCAATATGAAAATCGACCGACGGACGAAATAAAGCTCTCGATTATATAGGATGTCGAGTCCGCTCGGTGATCTGAAAATCGACTAACACGTACCCGAACAGGTCTACTGGGTTAGTGGGTGTTGGAATAGTATTGTATTACAAGCTAATATCCGTTTCTTGCGTAGATCTCTCGTTATGGAAATGTACGTCCCGAATATGTAGACATTCTATAGGCTGTGTGACGTAACCTAATGACGACTGAGAAATTTGAATATGAAATATGGCGAGCAACGAAGAGGGTTTGACAGCGTACTTTTTTGTCCTTCGTCATGTGTTGTGAAGGTACATTACACTCATTTTTAGAGGTATTTTCATACAGCCGTTGTTGTTGTTGTGAATTGTAGTGTCGAATTCATTCATCTCAACAAAAATATGAGAGGTCATGAACGGAAGTTGTCTGATGGATGCGCAGCCTTCAATAGGACTCTCGAACGAGAAAGAGTTTAAAAACTGATAGAGTGTGTAGAAGTCTTTCTAGATCCGGGGCTGCTTCATCACCGAATAATGAAACTAAGGAATAAACTTGTCAGCCTAGACAGGTGAATTAAAATCTCGGTACCTCTATTATTCATATGGCGACAGATTTCGACCAATCACTGTTATGAACTTTGGATCGGCACTTTGCCTCTTCCGGCTGAAAATGTTTGAAGTTCTATCATCTGGATGTCATTCCCATCCCATCTAACTAGCCTAAGGTCTCTACGACATGATCTTGAGGCAGTAATAGGATTTGAGCACTGAAAACCTCAGGTAGTGTGCTCCAAAAGCATAGGTAAGGAAAAATGATTGAAATGTTGACAGTTGAGCCCTCCCAGAGGAATCCCGTCTGCATCTTTGATACAATTATCGGACTTGTAGTTGGTCTTCTTTCTCAGCTAGGTGGTTTTTCGTAGATTAAGAGAATGGTGCAATGCAGTCAGGTTGAATAACACTCGTTAGCCGAAGATCGTCATATCCGCTAATTGCTAGATTAATGTCCTACAAAATTTCTTCCTAGACGGTTCGTGACCGCTAAGAGTGAGTGAGAGTCGCTCCGTGAGCACGTGGAATTTCCGAAGTTCACGTCTGCCCATCACGAAAATTCCAAGGTCACACTTTAATAAGTTCATTAGGAAAATATTCGTTACTGGTTTATCGAGGTTCTAAGTAATATATTTTTTTTCTGTGAAATTCTTCTAATTCTCGTCTAATTTGGGTAATTAATAAAACTTACACCACGAACGAGAAGCGAAAAATATCCTACGAAATTCCTATCAAGTATCAGATTAATTCTCGAGATTATAGCTTTCTATAGAGGTGTAAAAAAAAGCTATCGAATCAATTTCTTAATTTGCATAACTTGATCAGCTGACATTTTTTCGTTCCCATGCCGGCAAAACGCGTAATCGGTATTTCATTCATGAAGTTCTGTACTATTATGTCGATATTTGATAATGGCAGGAAGGTGTACGGTGTTACAGAGTGTGGAGCATATAAGGTTACACCAGGACGCTGTATTAGATTGTTCCGGGTCTGCTCCTTTCGATGTTCGAATCCGTTTTGGTTAGTGGATGAAGAAATATGTACCTAGTTTATAACCTGTTCATTGCATTGAAATTTGGTGTGAACACAAGGCATCGAAGTTTCAATGAAGCATCAAAGACTGGGTCTACAAAAATCCACATGTCGGATAGGAGGATAGCCCTTATTTATTCTGAAACTAGTCCCGCATCTTCTTCGGTTGTTTTCTCCATTTACTCTACCTCGTGCGTGCACTATCGTGCGAAGGAAGTTCATCTTTTTATACTTTCGGTATGAGTACGTTAAAGCGAGGTCTTTGTGTGGAGGCAGTGGTGTACGGCTAAAACTTCCTTATTTTCTAATCTGTGCTGTTGTGTAGAAAGTTTCCCGACTTTCCAAGTATTGAAGTCTCCAAGCGCTTCCCTTTAGGTAAGGTCATGATTTCACTGTCTAACGAATGAGTGTCGGGTCCATTTCTCACCGAGAGTTACCCATCGTCAGCTGTATTGGGGCTGAAGAAAAAGGCCTTGAGCATTAGTTTTTATAGTAAACATATATCACTAGGATCTTATTGTCTACAACAATATTGGGTCGTGATTGGTTCCCTTTTTATGTCCTGCGTTTCTGTTGGCTGCAAGGTTTGCTGTTACGGAGAGGTTGGCTTTTCTCCTTTTCGCCATTGCAATACACATCGGGGGGGGGGGAATCTGGAGACTTTGAATTCTCACGGCAAAGAGACTGTGGGATAAATTTTGAATCGCATGAGCAAATTGTATATGAGTGAGTGGAACTTGAAAATTTTCGCGTAATAAGAAGGGACAGGAAAAAATTTCGAGCTTTGAACTACAAAACTCAGTAAAATTTACTGACGAGTGGAATGAGTACCATGAGAGGGGAGGGGGTGGAAAAAGATAAACAAAGAGAGAGACTTCGACTCTCCCAAGAATCGACTATCGAAATAAAAACTGCAGACAGTATCACATGCCCAATATTTTTGATGGTTTGGCTGTCTGGCTTTTTTTTTTTTGTTTCTTAGAACTGGTCTCGATTTTCACCTTCAGATCCACACTGCGTTCGAGCCAGTGAAACCTACAACGCGAGAAATAATCGAGCAACCTTAGACAAAAGCCTGATCAGAAATTCCAAACTCTCGATTCATCCGAGCGAGTTCAAAGCCTACAACTTTGGCATCCGAATTTCTTCAATTTCACGCATGAAAAACGGAATGATAAAAGCTAGAAATGTATCAGCTTCTCAGATTTAATTAGCTTTGTTTGAAAACATACGGAGTAACGGAGTTCACTTTCCATTAATCTAGGTACTCTATCGAAAACCAATTTACGATATTTCTGATGACTCATCAGCATCGTATATTAGCTATACCAGCCGAAAAATCATTCGCGAAATAGCTCTTATTTGATTCCGTAGAAGAAGCCGAGACTTTATCAGCAGTCGAAGTTTCTAAAGAGGTCCACTAGGTTGTTCTGTTTACATTCAAATTACGTCATGAGCGTCGTTTGATTAAGACATCCTCGCCAGAGGTAGAAATTATGTTGCAGTAATGCACGGTAGATTTTGACGTGTACCGCGCATACGATCTAATTTGAATGGTTCGTTTTATTACCCCAGAACCCAACCATAAACATGAACCGCAATAATCGCTAGACATGCTCTACAAGAACTGCTGAGAAATGTTGAACACGATTTCATTGATTACTTCTTTTTGTACGTTGAGACGCGCATCTCTAGATTTGTCGTCAACTGTGCAATTTGATAATAATTTGCGTCAAACTCTACGCGATACCTAGGAAACAAATTCTGACGAAACGGGAGAAAGTACTGCAAAGGTGTACCACAAAGCGACGTGTCTTTCCCAACCAGTGTTGAGGACTTCCGATGTGAAACACCGACTTGAATCCGTTGGAACTGAACTTTCTTTGTATGGGAAATCATGAATGAATATCCGGAAAAGGTCTTGTCTTATCAATTGATCAAAGCCATTCAAGGCTCAAGAAAACTGCAAGATCGACAGACAAAACAAGGAAATGTGAGAACCATCATAAAAATTCGCGAGTACATTATAGTTCCAAACTTTCCAGATGTCTCCAATTCCTAAATCTTGATACACGAGCCTTCTAGCCTAGCCTCTTTTAATAAAAGAACCCAATTTGGAGGAAAAAGAATCTAGTTTTGAGGCATTCACGATTGAATCGCCTTACAAGGTCATATACAAAATATGTAGGCGCACCACAATTTGCGCTTTTCGCAGTATGTATACATTTCCCATTATTGACCTTCATTCTGGTACGATGCAAGGACCTTTTGAGAGAAGGCAGAGCCGAAGACGAGCCCTGTCGCCACCTCAGAACTCAGTTGCAAGAATAGAGCATCATACAAATCTATTTACGGTCAAACCAATTCAGCAGATCTTCCTTCAACTATTACATGATATTTACACAAGGTTGGGAAACTTGGATCGCCATAGATATGTACAGTATGTATCTTATCATCCCTTTGCAAACGTGCTCGCGTTTAATTAGAATATGATTGTCAATCTGTTAAATTTTAATTAATGGTAGGTTTATATCGAACGTTTTCCACACGCGAGAGTACACTATATTAACTTTACGATTATGCACCACTTAATGAAAGACATTACTCTATCTTCTTGCCTGTATTGTGCTTTATAACTCGAAATGTTTAATTACTGTAATCGTTAACAGAAAGTAACGAACGATCGCAGTTTGTTTTTTTCTTTCATTATTCCAAGTATAGACTGATTCACAATTTCCAAGACCCAACCGCTCAAGCATGTACACCTCTCGAGTCTGTATGTGATTTCGGAAATCTACATATATGCGTGAATAAACGGCGTATAGGCGTGTACTTGAATTACCGTGATATCCAGCAGAGGAAGTTCTCGTAATTATTGTATCCTTCTTCCTTTTCGATTACACTTCTCGTTTTCTTCACGTGTATGTGTACTCGCGAGTACGCAAGTTGTTGTAAACACGTCGATTATCAGACCGAAGTTACCATTTGGTTTTATCGTGCGAGTTTTTCTTCTTTATGCCTTTGACTCGCGACCTTCGTTAAATTATCGACACAAACGAATGATAAAACCAGTTGAAACCGATATACTTGAAGCAGGCTGCGCGCGTATAAGTGGACGCAATTTACCACGAGACGACACGGCTTATGCAAACGTTTTTCACGCTTGAATCATCAGCAGACAGGTACAATAAGGGAGGTTCAGAGGCGTATTCGGTCACATGATTACAATTACTCGGATTACACACACAGACGCAAACTGAAAAGAGGAATGCGAGAGACAAATCATACACACGCAAACTATTCGTTTTACGTTGGTAGGCCACCTACACCAGATTTTTTAGCATTATTTGTTCCAAAAAATAAATAATTCGCGGGAATTCCCGTATCGTGAAACGATATCAAAGTGATACATCGAATTCTTAGGTCAATTAGTTTGAAAAATTTCATACTCATTGTGACGCAATGATTCACTTCTCAAGTCTCATTCATATGTGACCGAAAAGAACAACTCGGGCCCGTTGATGGCTTCGGAAGTTGTAGGAACAGTTTTTAGGCATTGAGAAAAGGACGATTGGGCACGAAGCCAAAAATGCGAGGCGAAGCAACTTTGAAGGCGAGTTCAACGACACCGTACGAGGAAGGTTAGAGATTGAAATCAAAGAGCCATGATTTCTAGAAAAATGTAGCCGCGTAATAGGTAGCAAAGCCTTAAGTCTCTCAATAATACTTCCATGTCATAGATACGGATAGTTACAATGGCGCCCCAGGATTCACCCTTCCTCTCTGATACTACATTTCCCATTTAGAGAAATTATTGAAACTCATTTGAGTACGATGACATGTAAGTAGAGCAGAAGATTTCTACTGTATTAGTCGTCTTACAAGATTACTTTCAGATCTCACCCCATCATCAGTTATATCGCTATTGAAGAATGAGACCTTAAAAATAAGTTCTCACAGTAAAACGCAGTGATCTGTCACCAATACAGACGGAACAAAATATTGGAAGACGGCAAGCTTGGAAACTCCGTCAAACACTGAGCTAGGTTTGTATAAGATATCCTAACTAAGTGGTCAGGCGCCTAAAAGTAGATGGACCAATCACTTTCAAAAACAAATATAATAAATGAGAGCATCAAAAACAGTAGAAAAGAGCAATGAGACAATCAATCACTGGGACCCAACCCTCAAACACGTGAACAACAGGATAAAAGAAAAAATCTACAGGAAGCCAGCAGGTATTGACACCATCATCCCAAACAACTTGTGCGGTAATCCCGGGCACAAGTTAGCGGCGATTCAGAACTGGCAATTTCCATTCTCAGAGAAGAAGCAGACCGCAGCAATCAAGGGCAATTCTGGAGGTATGGTTGAGGAAATCATGAGACGGAGTTGAATGGAGTGAGGCAGTTGAGGGAAGGGCTCTTTATTGCGTCTCATGGTGTTTGCACCCTTACATATCTGGCTCATTGAAAGGGGGCCTAGAGAATTGGTGTTCATAGCATTGCGTATCTAATTACTACGAAAAACTATTTCGATCAGGCTTTTTGCATTATATTAGCTTCCAAGTAAAATACACGACAGGAGTGTTCTCAGTCTCCAAGCTATATTCGACTTCTGAGGTTTGCCGGCCAAACGCCGCTAGATCTACGGATCCTCGAAAAAATACGGTTTTCTCTTCAGATCTTTCATAAAAGACGGATTTTTTGTGTTCAAGGGAAAAGTACGTACGAGAGATACCTTTCTCTTGATCGTTATAGACTGATACGGTGGTCTCCCGTGTTATTGAGACGATCAAGGGAAAAGTACCTCATTCCTTTGTATGAAGGACACCTTTCTCCTGATCGTTATTGATGAATCGGTAAAAGTTTGTAGAAATCTGTTTTCAAGTCTAAGAATGAATGACGATACGGATTTTTGAAAATATCATCTGGTAGCACTGCGGACGACGGACGTTTTTTCCGGAGAGCCCCCCTCCTCCTCCCCCCCCCGATTAAACAGATTCCCGATTGAAGAGGGAACCAGAGACAGTACAGTGAGGAAGTATTTTGGATCAAGTACACAAGGCAAGGTGATTAAGATGTCCAGTGATTATGATGTGATTGGGAGCATCCATGACGCCTTCCCCCCTCATGTTGGAAAGAAAAAGAAACGACTCGACGGAGGAGAAGGACAGGGGAAGTTCGAGCGGAGTGTACAAGCTCAGTTGCAAAAACTGCAAAGGCATTTGCATTGATGAGCGACATCAGGAAAAAGGAGCACAAAATATTGAGGGAAAAGGAAGATTTGAAGTCTCACTGACTACAATGGCAATGAAGAATAGCATAATGCCAAATGAGTATTTGAACTCCATCTTAAGCTAACTGCATTTTGGAGGGCTTCCTAAGGCAGCCTCATTAGTATAGACTTAATATAGTATATTAGGCCAAGTAAAATGAAGGCTAATGGTCGAAATTTTCCCATTTCCCCAAAGTAGGTCAAGGTCATAAATGACGTCAAAAGCGTTGCGTCAATGTTTCATGTCTTTTCTTTACCCCCTAATTCTTGGAAATTGTCCGGGCGTCCGCGTCCGGTTGTGACCTTGGGACTTGAAAGAATTTTGGTAAAAAAAAAAAAGAAATAATAAAAAAAAAAATTGAATTAACAAAAAAAAAATAAATAAAAGAAAAATGAAATAAAAAATAAATAAAAATGAAATGAAATAGAATGAAAATAAAAATAAAAAATATATGAAATAAATAATAAATAAATAAAATATAAAAAATAGAATAAAACGAAATAGAATAAAAAAAATAAAAAATAAATAAATAAAATATAAAACATGAAATAAAATGAAATAGAATAAAAATGAATAAAATGAAATAAAATAGAATGGAATAAAATGGAATAAAAATAAAATAAAAAATAAGAAATAAAACAAAATAAAATTAAATTAAAAATAAAAATGAATGTCTGGGCGGTCATTGAGAAATTTGCGAGTATCATCCTCTCTGAAAAAAAAAAAAAAAAAAAAAAATTGAATCAAAAAATGAAATGAAATATAAATAAAATCAAAAATAATTATGAAAAAACTCATCAGCCTGAAATATACTGAAGTAGACTTACACTAGACCAAGAAGGCTCATTAGCCTGAAATATTCCAAAGTAGACTCGTACTACATCAAGCGAGTGTTCTTTAGCCGGAAATATTCCAAAGTAGACTTATACTACATCAAGCGAGTGCCGCGAGTGAATCCCAGTTAGCAGTCAGCCTAAAATACTCTGAAGTAGACTTATACTAGAGCAAGAAGCGGGAAATTTTGGAAATTTTTGAACTATGAAGAGCTTAAGATGACTGGCGAAAAGATATGAAACATGATCTTTATATTTTTGGCAACGTCAAGAAATTCTTTATCTTTCTTCCCAGGCAGTCCAACATCCTCTGATGATTGAAAAGTCCCTCTTCTTATAGCAAACAGCTAAGTAGAAGGGGAAATTTTTCCTTGTTGTCTCATTGGATTAGTGCAGGTCAGTTTTCGCCGGACGGCAAACGACGAGATGCCAAATCAAGAAATAGAAAACTACAGAACAGGTTCCGTTGTTTAGCGTGTAAATGCATTTAAAATCATGTATAGAAATGTTCGTATTCCTGAAAGGAATAATATTTTGTCGCGTAGAACATCATCATTAGTTCATCGACGTCGATCAGAAGAAGATTGAAAAGAAGTTTTTCGAACTATGCCTAAGCGTTATTAACATACATCTATTAGATTTTCAGCCATTTAGAATAAGCTTGATGCCAGCTCGTATCAAGCATGTATTCCTACGCATTCTCTGTTTAATCGACAAATTTATGCCCTGTCATTTACTGGTTTCCGAGTGGTGTTTTAAAGAAGTGTCGTTGCCGAGATTCGGAATGATTATTTTTAGGTAATACGCCTGTATTAAACGAAAACGGAAGATCTCTATCTTACATTGATGTTCACACATTCGTCACGATGCGCGTATTTACGGATTCTCGGAAGAAATGTTGAAAGCTCCGAATGAACACCATCGCCATACGTTACGTCTGTCGATAAAGTGCTCGCCTTGTCTTCGTCAGTCCTCGGAAAGACTTTGGGTGTTTGAGGAAAGTTATATTCCTACGATCGTATTATCAATTGAATATGTCTTTTATGCCTGTATTCGTGAATCATTGTGTTCGAAGACTGGTAAAATCGCTGGAAGGCGCGCGCCAATCGTACTATATTATTGAAATTGGAAACCGGATTATAAATTTATGTATATATTTTTTTTTCTTTCATGTATACATTTGTATGTATCTCTTTCTTCCATAGGGTACTATAGTTCGAAGATATTGTGATTTGTTAAATATTTAATTTACGACTGCGAGCGCGTCTAAGCCGTACTACTATCGAGCGAAAAGTAAACGGATTAGGTGACACGTTCCCCGTAAGACCCGCGCCAGAATGGAGCGCGAACCGCGCGTATAGAAGATATTTATCGGTCCGCATATCAAATACATACTACTACGGCATCATATAGGTACTTTTTTTTCACGCATACTTTACGTTTAATTTTTAATTCTGCATGGCGCCTAGAGACCGGTTTCTTAATGGGTCCCGCGGAGTTATGCGAGATCGGTTGTTCGGTTACGATATTGCTGGGTGCTCTTTTTCGATGATTTTTTCGAGCAGGATGCAAATTGACCGTATTTTCCGCTAATCGTATTTCGAGTTTTTCTCCCGCACCCGCCTCCTTCCCGTCCGAAACGATCGTAAAATTTAAAAGCTTCGCCGAGTGGTTGTCCTGTTACACGCAGGAGGATCCGATGATCGATATTGGCGTGTTTAGAAGATCAAAGTGAGGCACGCGTTCAAAATTGAATTAATTACACGTATCGTTAAATTATTAGACGGGATTTTAGGTTATTTGCTGAAGAACTCGTTAGCTTCCGTGTTGTCGTGTACTGGTTTGGCTGGCGCCTGTGCTTTTTGATTACCGTGTCGTTGTTTATAGTCTTGACATTTCTCGAAAGTTTGTTGGTCATATGGTACTGTACGAGTACGAGGTATGAAGAAGGGTGTGACGTTTTGTACGTTGCATCTGTTTCTTTCTTTTTTTTTTTTCGCCTCGTTAAAACTTTATAATCTGACATTAATTTGCTTCTCTGAAAAGACCCTCAAGACGGTATTAAGACTGTATTTATAATTTCGTTCGGCTCGTTCGTGAGACACTCCGTAGGACGGAGGCCTGTACTTGAATGTTTTATTCGTTTTCAGGTGTCACTTTATATCGTGCCCTCGCGGACGATTGCCAATTGCGTACCGCTTGACTTATTTGAATCGATTTTATCATTTAATCCAGTGAAATCACATTGGCAACGTATACTCGGAGAAGTAGATATGTGATCGTGTACATTTCCTCTTGATCATCGACACCTGACGAAAACCATCAATACTTCGTATCCTGTCACTTCTGACGGGGCGAATGCCCTGAAAAAAATGTTTTTTACGTCTTTCGGTAGGAGGAGGTACGTTGAGATTTAATCTTTTTGGGTGTAAGGTGTCACCATCAAGTTCCACTTCGCAGGTCACCGAAGACTTATTATATTTATCGCTCCACGCACCTAAGGTCAACAAGAATCTCCTCAGAACCTTCAAGGCAATATTAAGTTCTTCGTTTCAAACGTGGATTATTTGGTGTTAGAAAAACCCGCCGCGACGATTGTCAAATACTAGCTTGTCATCTCTGATATTAATTGACGTATCAATGCGCTTGTTGTCCGAAAATAGTGCAAAAAACGGAACAAATCAAATACAGGGAAGGATTCCCCATCGTGAATCTGAATTCACGAAGAATGGCGTTCTCTCGTCTTCACACGGACCTCAGATGCATTCACCTTGACGCAGATTTCTTTCCATCTTCATTTGTCTGCAGAATATCCTTTCGAAATCCTTACTGTCTCTCCTTTGCTCGCTCTTTTGATACCCATTTTCCCTTGCTCTCCGCCCCTCTGAATTGCGTTTGAACTACCACTCGTCAAGCCAGCATTGCTGTCAATATCAGGAGAAAGAGAACGAGTTGATAGACTCACTGCGGCTCGTATCTAATGAAGGAGAAATCAAAAATACCAGAGAATTGGATATTTTTAAATTGTTGAAGAACTATGTAGGAAAACTTTGCAAAGATTTAGAAAATGAATGAAAATAAATTCACATCAGCTCCTCTCATTGGGAAAAACAAACTCGTGCGTGGGAAGCCTCTCTCACGCAACTTACTTTTATTTTTTTCCTCTCACCATGTATGCTAAAAAAGTTTGATGTGGCCATGGAGAAAAATAGTCTAGCTGTCGCCTTCAAATATAAAAAAAGCAAACATGTAGGCGAGTGGATTTTCCAATTGCGTGAATCGTGAAGGAGGAGTCATTCCCAAAACAATACGAAAGCCCTTATCAAACGAGAAAATAGGGAAAACTAACTAGCAAAGATGAAGATCTATACGAGAAAAGAAGAGGAGTTAATCAATGGCGAAAAGAATCAATGTGAATCGCTGTCGATAGTAAGAGTATGTGTAGTGCTGTGAAATTCTGTGATCAAATCTTCATCAGAGGTAGATCTATGCAACTCTGTGACATCATTTTGATACTCCTCACCATCCTCTTTCGAACAGAAGTCGACTCGAAATCGATGTGTTCCGCCCAATGTCAGTCGCAAATCGACCTAAAATGACTGGTAGTCGACTCGGAATCTACCAATACTTTCTACCATCAACTCATCGTTGAATTGATTTCGGTTTTGGTTGAAATTTCGTAGATGTCAATCGTTGAAAACGCTTCAATTGAGTGGTTATACATCGACTCTGGATACGTTCATTTTGTCCATGATGACATCATAGTAAGGTCCTCCTTCACCAGTATCTCGTAGTTTAATGTAGACCTTTCTGTATGTTGGGCGGGCATTCTTGACCTACATTTCTGTACATGTCTCATCTTTCCTAAAGTTTCCAATCTTAGTCTAACTGTGATGTCATCAATCGTGATCCCGAGCCTGATTCTGAAACCTGCAAACTCAATTCATCTCTGTAATTGGTTTGGTGAAGGTTCTTAAATCGTTGTATGTTAGGCTAGTAGTAGTCCTAGTATTGTTCAGTATACTGTATAGCTCAATGTGATGGGGACTGAAGGGAAGTACCTCAATTCTGAAAGCTGCTAGTGTGACGTCATCAGCTGTGACTCTATGATCTAGTAAGCCTCCTATGATGGAGACTGGTGGGAGACTTTTAAGAGCGCAAAGTGTCAACCTAGAATAGAAGAGAGTAAAGAAGAAAGAGAGAGGGTCTAAGCTGATGACGTGACAGGCAGCCTACGAGCTAATAATTGAGCCTCCTTCAAGCTAGGTAGCTTAGGTCACAGTACATCACATAGTCCAAGGACGTGGCGTACGTCTCTGTGGGAAGAATTCACGAAGAAAGACTTTACAAAAACGCAAATTTATGCGTTTCTGTAAAGTCTTTCTTTGATTTACCTAGTTATGAATCGCAACGATTTTCTCAACTTCAAGAATTCACAAGTTTGGCTATGAGTTTATCGCAAAGCAGGCGTTCTTAGAATATAAACAAGGTCACTTATTAGTAGACATGAGTCATAATCGTTATTTCTGTGGCTATGATAGGAAATCTCTCTTCTGTTTTTACGGGGGGAAGCTCGAAAACTTTCCGTCGTTCGACTGGCCGGCAAAGCTCGGGGGTCGAAAATTTTCTATGCTCCTATCATATGGCTCGAAGGTCGGTGTAGTCCCTTCGATTAACTAGATATGCAATACATCGTACACGTATTGGCTTAGCCCCTTGAATGAGCTAGATATGCAATGCTTCAAACACCATGAGCCTCGGAACGCTCTTCTAAGGTACTTTATGAAACAGGTTGCTGCTTCTCCTTGTTTAATTTCGTTGAAGAACCCGTGAACTTGTATATCCGTCAAGGTCACTGATGTCGTCATCGTCCGTAACAAAAAACCGTCAAGATTATCGGGTGCTCACGTTTCTCAACACCAAGGTGTTTGAAAAGAGGTGTGCTCAGCTCAATGTAGACAACAAGGAGCTACATTAGCCAGTGTAAAAACGGAACCAGGTGACGTCGTTCGGTCCCATGTCCCATGTATTTTTAAATGTGCCTGTGGGTTGCGTTTTGTTTATAATCAAACTGAGCACACCTCTTTTCATACATCTTGTCTCAACGCTGGATATCGTACAGTTTTACGTTTCCATGGAAGGAAGAGAGAGTTAGGACTCCTATCAATTTTCTCAAGCAGTGTTCATAATTTCAGCCATCCAACTGTCTAGAGCTTGAAGGGACGGGAGAAAAAGCACTAAAGAAAATAGAAATGAGTGAAACGAGTGTGACCGATAAGTTTTCAAATGGCGAAGGATAAACTCTTCCCGATGGCGGGTTCGGTTAGAGGAAAAATCCAAAAGAGCGGCTGATGTGTTGTTCTTAATGGCTCTAAATTTATTAGAGAACTGTGAGCTTCTGAACTACATAGTTTGCGGTAGTGGTTCTCAAGGTCATTAGCCGAATTAGGCGAAGGGTCAGGGTATGAGCGAAGTTGACCGATATGGCTCGGAATCCAAAATAAGGATACTGAAGTTGAGGTAGATGATGAGTCGAATTGATGCGAGATTGCAAGTTACGGCTATCCATAATACGAAAAAAGGCGATACTTCTAAAAAGAAAAGAAGTAACTATAAATACAAAAAACCGCAGAAAATACTAAAACCTTCGAAGATCTATCGACTAAACAGCCATCATCAGCGAAAGACAAGAATGCACTGACTTGAAAGACCGAAACCAACCTCGAGAAAAACGAAAAACTGAAGAAGAGAACTACTCATCAGATTGTGAATCATAAACAAGCTCGATCAAATCGTCGTCCGGTATGTACCTGTTCAACAAAACGAGACCACGAGTGTTCTTATGACGAATGATTTCGATATGCTCCAAAGCAGTACGCTTGAAATCGGACCTTTCTTTGTGGAGAAGCACCTCGGATCCCTTTCGGAAGCTATGACCGTAAGCAAGAAGGTGGTCAGCGAAAGCTGACTTCCCCACTTTACTATCTTCCCAGGCTTTCTCATGCTCCTCAACCCTAATCTTAAGCTGGCGACTAGTCTCTCCGATATAAACACTCATACAATCATTACATTCTAACTTATAAACTCCACTCTTCTCATCTTCAGGAATTCGATCTTTCAACCTAACAAATAACCCTTTAATAGTGACGGGGTTATAAAACGCAGGTCGAAAGCCGAAAGGGCGAAGGGCCCGGCCTAATTGAAGAGAGAACTTCCCCAAAAATGGGAGCCTAATCCAGCGAAAAAACTTGTGAATTCTTGAAGTTGAGAAAATCGTTGCGATTCATAACTAGGTAAATCAAAGAAAGACTTTACAGAAACGCATAAATTTGCGTTTTTGTAAAGTCTTTCTTCGTGAATTCTTCCCACAGAGACGTACGCCACGTCCTTGGACTATGTGATGTACTGTGACCTAAGCTACCTAGCTTGAAGGAGGCTCAATTATTAGCTCGTAGGCTGCCTGTCACGTCATCAGCTTAGACCCTCTCTCTTTCTTCTTTACTCTCTTCTATTCTAGGTTGACTCGGTAGATGATGAGATCGTGAAGAAATATGTGGATGCGTTGAACAATAGCATTGGCTGAATGGGAGCCCTGCCTTGCCAAGGGCCCTTCATTCACAACTGAGCTGTGATCTGATCAGCTGCTCGCCTCACCAATGCGCCGATGCTACCTTCATAAGTAGAGTTGGAAGTAGATTTCTCTCAGTCCTGTCGGTTATCCTGAGCTTGGAAATTGAACAGTTTTTCCTCGAACGTGGTTTGGAATTTTGAAAACACTTCAAAATTTATTTCGAAATGGACTATTTGATTGTGAGCTTACGTTTCCGAAGGTATCGGTTTTACGACCATCCGTTTTCAAAATTACAATAGCCGGATTACGTAAGATTAGATTGTCTTATTTCGATTAGATTACCTCTACCTATTTGAGGTAAAGTTTAATGACCGCCCGTTCAAGGTTGCTACAAAAATGCATACTACAGAGAAGGGACTGCTGTTGCCTTCACCGTGGAATGAAGATTTCGTGGATTTTCTGTAGAAGGGTATTGAGCCCCTCAAATATTGAAGATTACCCTCATCGAATGAATTCTTGGTTCTCAGTCATACGGCAAAAGGTCGTCGCTATCGACCACCTTCCTCTCATATCGAGGGTTTTCGGAGTGTCTCTGAGCTGGAGAAACTTGAAATGATCCCGTCGAGTGTACGCTATATGAGTTCACGCGGTTGAACAGAACGTTCTTCAGAAAACTGGGCTCCGCACCAAAATGACGCAAAGCGTTACCTCCGAGCTTCGGGATTAGTGTAAACACTGTGCAAGACGAATGGCGAATAAATGAATGAGAAATTAATTCCGTGCGCGAGGAAAAATTATACGGTAACTACACCTTTTACAGTAATGTATAACTTGTCATCCTTTGGTAATAGCGTAATTATTTGTATTTCAATTTCTTTTTGTTCTTTCTTCTCTCGCTCTCTCTGTTTCATTACTACAACGTTTCTTCCTCTCCAATTTTGAGCATTATAACTTTGGCAAAAGATGAGAAGCTCTTAGTCGACGAGTGATAAATAAAAAATTGGGGAATGAAAGACACGGTACTCGTGTCATTAATCATTTTGCCATCACGAACGAAACGTACTGTATTTTGATAACGTGTCTCGCATCTGTAATGCGTTTAATAATGAGCAATTTAACTCTTCGCGTAGCACTATCGGACTCGTAATAAAAATATTTTCCATAAAATGTCTCGTATAGACAGATAATGAAGGGAAGGAAAACGGTATATAAGGAATCTTTCACCAGTACTTCACGGGGCAAGAAAGAAAAGATACCGAACGGAGACAGATGTGAGCTTCTGGACCGATGTATATTTGTCTCTCGCAGATGAGGTCTCTCGAAACTCTTATATGCACATCTTGATTGCCAGCACGCTACCCGTGCTGTCTTATATTGGGTTCCATTCTTATTGCGAGTGGTTCAGAGAGAATACACGCGAACATTCGGTCGAGTATAGTATTCCTTATCAGAATGTATTATTATGTATTACGCAGACCAGGCAAACGCAGTCCTGTTCCGCGAATCAATGCAGCACAATATTCGCAGACTGGCACACCGTGCCATGCGAGATGCTGCCACCTTTTTCTCGGAACATTATTGGTGTAGAAAACGAAGTCAACGAACATTTAATTAACCGATTTGCGTATTATTTCATTCCGCATCTAGCGGCGAGGAGGTGACGAGAGATTGAAATTGTGGATAAAAAAAGGTAACCATAGATGACTTCACAGCAATGATATTCCTGAGATTGAAGAATGATGAACTGATACAGGAACGATTATCTAAGTATGTACTTATTTTTGTTCGAAAACAAATTTACACGTGATGTTGATTCATCGTCTTTGTTTCTCGTACTATTCTTTTATCGCGCCGTACGAGGCGATGAAAAAGTAGTGTTCATGCGTATTTCTGAGAACGAGCAATCATTTTCTGGATCATATCGTAAGATAACATTGATAGTAGAATTGATCTGATAATGAAACGTAGTGAGAGACATATAACGTGCTGTGGTATAATCGGGAAGAATGTGGAGAGAAGAATTTCTTCCTGACAACAAAGCACCTACTCGATTCAAAGATTTTTAATCTGGCTAAATATCTTGAGGGAATTGAAAAGCTTCGTAAGTACACTCAGAAGTGTGCAGATGGTGACATGAATAAAATAGTGAGGCAGTGCATGGTGCTAATAATTGTTCCAGAGAGTTGGTGATGCAGGATGGTGGAGCCGGATGTTTTCGAGAGCTGGATCTAAATCGTCTGCAGTATTGATTTGTAATGAAGACATGAAGGGAGAAGGGCGATTTGAAGTAGACCATGGAACTGAAGGTTTTTTAGTAGACTAGAGCTTATTGAAGGATCAGGAGGACCAAAAGGTATACCAGGAGGAAAGGATGAAGTGCCTGGTGCATCTACCTCCTCGGTACCTAGGAGGGATATACCCATCTCTTCTTCTATTGGTAGCGCTACCATCGGTGGTGGCTGTTGTGCGAACAAGCCATCGATGATTTGACCCACAACATTCCGCTCCATTCGGCTCATTGCTGAGAGGCCTTTTGGCTTCTTCAGCACTATCTTATAAGGCTTTCCAAATGGGTCGTCCTCGGCCAGCTCTTCCCATGCAGCACTCTTGCTGTCTTTGATGGCCTTCTTCAGCCTTTTGCGAGCCAGCTGGTATTCAGGTGCAACCGCCCGCGCCCCTTCGCGGCCTCTACTACGCTGGTATATTCGGCGCTGACGGTTGCACTCTTTTCTTAACTCGGCAATCTGGTTGGTCCACCAGGGAACGGCTCTCCTCTTCTTTGGTGGGCCTTGCCTGGGCATCCCATGCGTTGGTGACAGTCTTAATCATTCTCTCTGCTGCCACCTCCGCGTTACCTTCTTGCTCTTCTCCTTGGTTTTATGTGAGAGCAAGGTAAGTAGCTTTCAGGCGGTCGCTATTCAGCTTCCTGACTGCCCATTTTCTCACCAGCTTTTGTGGAGCAGCGACCTCAACTTTCCGGCGGATGGAGAAGTTGATATACCGATGATCGCTCCCAGAAAGCACCGGGCTAGGCTTTCTGAAGCAAAGGTAATGTCAATAATGGATCTGTTACGCCGAATTCGTGAAATCGCCGATTTCATGAAATCGGCAGAAAAATTGCTTATTTCATGAAGTCGGCAACCCCTTTGCCGAATACATGAAATCAGCATCCTCTTTGCCGATTACATGAAATTGGTAGACTTTTTCTGCCGATTACGTGAATTAGGCAACTCATCTCCTGCTTATTTCGCGAAATCGGCTGCTGATTTCATGTATTCGGCAACACATTCTACAAAGCTTTTCACACCGTGTCTTTCTTTTCCTGATTATTCCTAAAGCTAGTGGTTACTATGTAGGGAGCGTATAGGTGAGCTACTCGTCAAGGCCAATATTCCTCGCCATCAACTTCAAAAGTTCTTTGATCTTTCAAATATCTGTTGTTGCCCTAACTATTGTAAATTTGAAAAAAAGTTCTTTGAGTTCTCTGATGAAATAGGGATCTATATTGGATCACCTTTCAGCTCTTTTATCTCCAAAATTTTCACGTCCAAGTTTGAACTTAGTCTCTTTTCCTCGAACCAAATGTTACTGAGTCATATTTACTATTGGCAGAGGTATGTGGATGATATTTTGTGTTCTTGTACTGGTCCTCCAAATCTCCTTGGTGAATTTCTGAGGTATCTTAATTCCTGCTACTCTTCCATTACTGTACTAAACACGCACATTCCGGAAGATGGCCTGATTGAACTTGTATATGACTCACACCGCGACTTCTCGTTTGACCTCGGTCTTGTCAGTTGCCTTCATTTTGTTCATGATGATGGGTAATTAACCAAAAGCGCTCGTCGTCAAATTTTTTCTGCAGTTTTTTGCATCTCTTTACTTTCCCTTTTGATATACATCCAACGTAAATCCAGCAAGATTTCATAATAAGAAGATACAGATACCACACATTTATGTACTCATTTTTTTCATCATTATTCAATTACACGAATTCGGCAGCTTCATTTATAAGCCTTTGCCGATTTCACGTAATTGGCTGCCGAATCTGTGTAAGCCTGCTGATTTCATGTATTCGGCAAAGGGGTTGCTGACTTCATGAAATCAGCAATTTTTCTGCCGATTTCATGAAATCGGCAATTTCACGAATTCGGCGTAACAGATCCATATCCTCGATGCACTCGGGTAGGAGTGTTGCCCACGTTGACAGTAATAGAATAAAAGATCGTACAAAATGTAGGTGTAGACATCAATCATGGAAGGTGGACGCAGAGACTGCTTTGCAGGAGAGTCCACTGCGTCATGTTCCTCAAGGTCGATGAGATGGAGGATGAGGAAGAACTCGTCAATTGTATAGGGATGAGGATTCGTCGAATCATAGGATTAGAGAACGACGACCTTGGATAGCTAGTAAGGATCAGAGAAAATCAGATGAAATACAGAATTTTTGGAGAAGAGAAAGGCAGGTGAATACGAGTAGGCAGTGATTATGGAAAGCAGTGTTTCCTGTACGGAAGAATAAATTGTTACACCGAATGTAGACTGCGTACCCGGTTCTGAGTACTGATTTGGACCTGTCCGTATAGCAGAGACAGGAAACGATTTTGTTGATGTGGTGTTTGTGTGAGAAGTGCCGAGAGCTGTTTTGGGAATTGCAGTGAGATCGAGACAGATGTCAAGGATAGGGTAAGAAAAAGGACCGTGGTATAAAATTAGAGGCCATTGCTGGTTTGCAATGGCAGCAGGGAACCCCCGCGATCACGTTGGCGCGAAAATGCCCCCTCAGAAAATGAGTTGGCTGGGCTCTTCTCAGTGTACTGCATGCTAGGCCTGATATAATGATGGCTGGAAATTGAAATTTTTCCAAGCCCCTAAAGTAGGTCAAGGTCAAGGTCATTGATGACGTCATAAGGCGCTACACGTCACGTCACGCAGTTCGCAGAAACTTCCGGACGCGGACGTTTTCTGAGTATGTCATCCTCCCAACAAAATGGATAGCGGGAAAAAATAGAAAGTAAGAGCTTAAGTTTGCGATATAAGTATAGATGGATACAGATGTTGAGCTGTTGAGGCTAGGAAAAAGAGCATGGTAACGGATAGGGGGAACATCTGCCTCAGCGCCTTGGCCGAGTAGAGGTGAATAGATAGAACATAATTAATTAAGAAGGAAAATTTCGCGGCACTATACCGTTATGAAGTTTTTAATTGAGAAAAAACGACCAATGTAAATAAGTTTATAGCAGTGCCGTGAAATTTTTCTCTTTAATTTGTAACTACATACTGTTATTTCCAATCTTCGAATTGAATCTAAAACATCAAAAACTTGCTTGCAAAAAATTTGATCGAGATAGTAATATTTTTTTGAAGCATAAATGGATTTTCACGGATTCAATCTGATTTTCATAAATTCAGGTGGTCCTTTCATATCGAGAGAAGTTGAAAAGAGAAGAGAATAAGATGGAAATTTACATATCGTACTGTAAAATTTTTTCAATTTGTTTTTCTGAGGAGAAGAAGGGTTGTGTTGAGGGTAGGTAGTCTTTGTCTACCTTTAAAAGATACAGGGCGCATTGAATCGATTAGTCAATCGAGGAAATCCAAGTGAAGTTTATCTGCTCTGTAGGTTCTTTCTTCTAATTTGCTCATTCAGCTTGTCTACATCTTTCCGGGAGAAGAATTGAAGTATTGAAGCTGTAAAGTATGCTGCAAAACGTGATGAAAAAATGTTTCTGACGTTGATGGATCTTAAGGCTGGGGAATCATTCTGAAATGAGGTCGCCTGTTAGCGAATTCGCATGTACAAATATTTGCCCTATACAGCAACGTAGTATGTGTCAAGAGTAAAGGGTGACCTAAAATATTACCTACCTTCAAATTATCGTTCCAGAACACTGCCCATAATACATGTGCCCGACTCCTGATCAGCAATTATGCGCCTCATCGGCTGAAGATTTCGATGGATTTACAGTATCATTTTTTCTTATGACCCATGATTTCTTCAACTTTTTTGTCGAAAAGAGAAGGTGGGATGGTCAACTACCAATACTTTTCTAGCATATTTGTAAAAGATTCTAGTCCTTTGCTTGTATCGTAATCAGAGGTCGAAAAGTCTAAAATCGTAGGTACTGATCTTTCTATGAAATTCGTTGTGTTTTCAAAGCTCAAAAGCTTGTGTACATGGAAGACAACGACGCGACGGCTTCCTTCATGAGGTTAAGTGAGGGACAAAGGGGACCTGTCCTATGGGCGAATTTGATTTTATACTTACGTGAGAAGAGGGGGATTCGGAAAGAAGCCAATTCTTTTGTTAAGATAGTTAGCCATTTTTCAAGTACCCCACTTATCAAATATAGCTCGGAAGTTAAAATTTTTGAAGTCTATCTTCCTTCACATGTGCTCAAAAGTCGTGATTTTCTGTAGTCCAATTTCTTCAGAAAATTTCTCTAGTCCTTTGACGACGTCTCGATGATAGGACACCGTGTGTTGAAATGCTCTTGGAGATTGGTTGAGGATTAGAAGTTGGCCGCACGTGTCTGTACAAGTTCACTCCGAAAAAGTGTACCCGCGGAGCGAATTTTTTGACAGCGCAAAATATTTGTTTCGGAATCATTCAGCACGTTTTTGTTACATATTTTCAGTGAAGATGTAAACAACACCCAATGCGAGTTTATGAAGACTTTAGTAATTGAAAGTATTTATCGATCGTTATCGTAGGTGTACACATGTTAAAATTTTAAGAATTTCTTTATTAGGAAGTTTGTTGACTTGTTTAAAGCAGCTGGATGACGAAATAACTTTGTTTTGGAAGTGTTTCAATACACATGTATCATCGGGGTGTAAGGAACTCTCCGCGAATGTAAGAGATGACTCAAACCTGATCGAGATTTAAAGAAATAGGAATGAGATATTGATATTTGAAGGTGGAAGCGTGAAGCTATGAGTGAAAGTTTCAGCAGTTTTTGAGAAAAAATGTAAGTTCCAAGACTTCCCGAGAAGAGAGATTCTCTCAAATCCCCTCGGAAAGAGCAAAGCTTTGAGAACCGATATAAAAAACGAAAATCATTGATTTTACTCATTTCCCCCTTTCCCTCTGTTCCCGGTTCTCAGTGACTCAGAACGCCAATGCTCGTAACTGTAAAACAATTTCAATAAATTGACATCTCCAATTCCCTCAAAAGCTTCAATTTCCATTTTTATTGCAGGCATCAATTTCCATTGCTTCGGAAAGCGTTCTTATGAGAATTATCACTTCTCGTGAAGTTTTTCTAGAAATATTTTGATACTTGTGAACCTAATTACTATACGATCATATTCCAAGTTCGGTTCACCAGGGTGGCCACTTTCTTCTTTCGACTCTGATTCAATTTTTCCAGCTTCAGTTTTTATGGATAATTTTAATTCGTCATCTTCGCTTGGGCTACTTTCGCTGGAACAGAATAGCTCGACAGAATCTCCCTGACATCCATTAATTTCATTGAAATTCCCCGACTTTTCAATGACTTCCAGTTTTCATTACCTTCAACCTGACACATACAGAAACAAGAATTATATAGACGCTCATCTTACCTGATTTGAGTCCCCCCTCCCTGTTTCCTTCTGAAATTAAATGAATGTTATTTTTGACCAGTGCTCAGATGATGTTTTCAAAAATACGTCTCCTCCATTTTCCGTAAGACCTGAGAACAGATTTCTACAAACTTTGACCAACCTATGAATAACGATCAGGAGAAAGGTATCTCTTATAGATGCAACTGGGGTACTTTTTTCTTGATCGACTCGATAGTGCAGGAGACTGCAGTATCAGCCTACAACGACTAGGAGAAAAGTGTGTAAGGTTCGTTTCCCTTGAGCGCAAGAAATCCGTATTTCACGCAAAATTCTTTTATTTAAAAAAAAAACGAATATTTTTTGAGGACCAGAAATCCGTAGATCTGGCAGGATTGTTTTGGGCCGAAGTTGTGTGGGGGTAGGATTAGAGTCCAGGAGAAATGATGAGGTTCTCAATCTTTTCGAAGTCGATTCGGTACGAATGTCTTTTGGTCGATCCATTCCAAACGTTAGTTCAAGGTTAATATTGAAAAAAGTCGATCAGCATTATTCACACAAGTTAAGACGAAGAAAATCGAGTTCACTTAGAAATTAAGAGAATGGAGAGGAGAATCAATCTTGTAATCAAAATGACTGAAAGCTAACAGACTTCAAGAATAGGTAGCTCATCTTTACTATTCTAACTCAATGATACTGTCTCAACTTCAGTCGATTCGATGAACTCATTCAACTCAGAACTGTCTTTGTCAACTAGAAAATCCAATTCCAGCCAGATCGCTCCTGCAATGTTATCTCAAGAAATAAACCTCCTCATCATCCACCGTACAACTAGACAAGGGGAATTCATTCGAAAACAAGAGGTCACAAAATACTCTCCACTTATCTCACCCATTCTTAAACATGAAGATTTGCGGCTAGATCAGAAATCAGGAAAATTCTACATCGGAGCAGCCCCTCTACCACCGAACTTCTCCGACATTATAATTTTTATATTTCCAATTTATACGAAAAGTATACGAGATTAAGATCGCTCCTCCAATTAACGAGATGACGAAGATACCAATTTTGAAACTACTAACGATATTCCAGTTACGTCTGCACTTCGAAAAAAAAGCGAGGGTGTTACTTGTTTGGTTTTCTTCTCCTCTAATTAAAACCAGTGCGTATACTACCTAACGCATACCAAGCATCCTTTGAAATCATCGTGAGAATGCAATTTTCATTAATTAAAATTGGAAACAAAACGATTTGCTCGGGTATATGAACGATAGCCTACATATTTGAAGAAAAATATTTTGATTGAGCAGAATGAGAGGAGGGAAAGAGAATGAACGACAAAAAGAAGAAAAAAAAACAAAGGGGAAAAAACTGTACATGGGCTGTAGAAACCAGTTTAAAAACCAAGAGTTTTTTAAGTCTGTGTATTTTCGGTGTACCACACAAATGGAATACACTCGCATGACGAACCAGTTTTCACTACATTATGGAATGTAACCACAAGTTAGCGCATTTTATTCGAGCCTGTCAAAAATGCACTAAAACAGAAGAAGGAAAAAAAAAAGTATATAAAACGAGACACCGAGATCGACAGAGAGGAAATCTATTCTTCTACAAAGTTGTAAATTCTTCTCGTTTCTTTTTCATTATTAACATATTTTCTTCGAGTAACCGTCGGTATAAAGCGATTATTCGAGTCAATAAATTATGAATCACGAATTATATCTACCCGAGAAAATGACAAGAGCCCATAAATACGACAAACTCGATATTTTTTTTTTTCCTCTTCTCCACTTTTTTTCCGCCTCATTACTACAATCGACTCGTTCTGATAAATTTGTTAATGAAATATGTTAATTGCGTTCTCGAAATTTGAATAACTGAAGGATGAATATTGTAATCACGTTCGTTAAGAGAAATGATTCCTGAGTGGATACATCAGGTCCTTATCTTCTCTCATTCAGAAGATTCGAACGCTTAAAAAACGTTACAATGGTAGAATGAAAACGAAAAGTAGAAGGAATAAAAAGACAATATCGTTCTAATAATAGTCTCCGGCACTTCTCGAGAGATGGTATCGAAAATGAATTCATTTCGCATTCCATAATGACAGTAACAAGCAAAAGGGGCTTATAGGTTATATATTTTTCACTTCGTAATCACGTCCACTCTTCACGAACAGACTAATAAAAGCTTCAGACGCTCTCGCTCAATATCTTTCAAGGCTTGTACACGAAATTTTCATGACCACATTCCTGACACAACCAAAAATAAAAAATATACCGCGTCCAACCAGACCGCTGACAAATTATCATACTGGCTCTAGTTGTTTACTGCCCTCTCGTGATCCAGTACACCTCGTATCAAATTGCGTATCTTCGTCTGAGTCCGTTCGTCTCTTATCATCCTCAAAGTCCCTGTATAGGACAGCCGACAATGAGCATTCTTCAAAGTGATGAGGAGGGGAAAAAAACCTTAGGATTTCTATACGTATAATAATACTATACGCAATCAGATTCTTGAAGCGTACGATAACTCGTAAAACAACAATAATACCAGAAGTTACATATATACCAGACTATTATAGTATAGAAGTAATTCAGTTGACGCGGCAACAAGAATATTATGCACCTAATAATATTGTAATCGCTGATGCTGAATTTTTCAAAAATTCTCCTTATGTTGAATCATGCAAAATTTCATTTCATTGTATTGTAATAGCGCAGCCAGAAACGATTGAAAGTTCTTCGACGACAAAAAAAAAATACAGTTGATTTATTAGCGTAATCGTACATAGACTTGCGTATTTATCGAGAAGCGAATTACTTTTCAGCAAATCAAAATAGGGATGACGAACAATTAAATAGAATACGATACGGTTTCGTTCAATTCGAGGAACACAACATTATCGTAGAATGAAGACGCGGACAAATTTTATACCACGAAAATAATATGGAAAAATATTTTGTGATAATGATTCGAAGTGCCTAACTGGAATGCCACTCATACTCGCGGAAAAGGATTCAATATTTTCAGAGGCTATTCGAGTCAAATATTTAATCTCCCTTGGTAATTTTAAGGGAAGTCTGGTTTATGTGAACCGTTCGCCGTTCTACCGGAAGGTTGATAAGAAGGGAGGGAGGAGGTACTTTTAAAAGTTCTGACCTTCCACCGGGTGAGTTTGACCTGTTTATTCGGGATGTCAATGACGATTGTCGGGATTTTTAGGCTAAGCTCCAAGCAAAAAGGAAAAGAAAATCTTATCCCTTCTGAACTCCAAGGCTATTGCCCATAATAAATTTTGTACTGATAGAGGCGTCATTCAAACTTTTCAGCCTCGCATTATTAATTGCACTCAAGCGCAATTCTCACAAGCTAAGTCGCACTTGCTGGAGAAAGGTTTGAAATTGGGGTTCCTTCTCCTTCCTAAGTATGAAACTCTTGCTAACGTTGTTGCCGACCTCACTACAAAAATTGGTCCCGGTGTGAATATCCAGTCTGCCTGGGCCGAACTCGTCCGTAGCACCCTCCTCCCTTGTATAAATAACTACACAGGTGAGGTGATTAATAATTTGAGGAGGAGGAGCAGGGGTTAATTATTACTAAAGCTGATACGGGTAATGCGATCGTAATCTTGGAGAAATCCTCCTGCCTATCCAAGGTTCACAAAGTCCCCATTGAAAATAGCTCTTTTAACTTTCCTAAGTACGTCAAAGAGGTTAGAAAAGTTGTCAATAGATGCGAATTTATTATAAGAAGTCCTCGCTCAAGAAAATTCTGCTTGAACCAAACCCCGTACCCCCTCCTCCTCTAAGGGCTGTCTCAGGTGTACAAGACGGGTACTCCTATGCGTCCGCTCGTGTCTTACGTCTCCTCCTCTACATCTAAGAAGAAATGTTGTATCTCTTACAAAATTGGGCATTCGGGCTTGAAAAGACCAGTTTTGAGGGGCGATTCCAATGACCTTGACTGTTGAATGAGGCTTAGTCTCCATTACTGGAGGGTTAAAATTCTTGACGAAAGGAATCTTCACTCTCTGCGTGCATCGCAATCCTTATGAAGAAAGTCATTTGGCGCAGTTTTTGGTTGAAAATTGGTCATTTGAGTTAATCAGAATCACTCCACTTTTTTTTTAATATGATTGGCGATCTGATCGTTCGAAATTTTGTGAAGTTGTCGAAATTCTCAAAATTGGAACATGTCGCCTTGATTCTTGCTCGTTTTCATTTGGTTCACTTCTTCACAGGAGAAGCACCTCATCACTTATCCCTCATCAGGTCTTTTGAGTGGTAGGAATCTTCTCCGCGATTTATGGTTTGTTCTAGCTGTAAGTTTGTATCATCGTCTTTTAAAGACAAGCCTTCACGGGTGTTGCAAAGTGTGAGACAATCGAGTTAGTTTGTGTCATTCCTGACCTCAGTAGCAACAATTGTGACCTGTTCCAAGATAAGGGCAACGAGCAGCAAAACGCAAAATTCCCAGGAGAGCGAAAACAGAGTTCATTTGCTTCCCTTCAGTGCCGCCAGATCTATGGATTTTTGGTCCTCAAAAGTAGGGATTATTGCGCTCAAGGGAAAAGTACCTTATACACTTATACGAGAGATACTTTCCCCCTGGTCGCAGTCTCCCGTCATATAGAGTCGATCGAGGGAAAAGTACCTCAGATGCTCTTATGATAGATACCTTTCCCCTGTTCGTTATTGAAGAATCGGTCAAAGTCCGTCGAAATCTGTTTTTAGATCTCACAAAAAATTACGGATACGGATTTTTGAAAACATGTGGCAGCACTGCTACCCTTCCCCTGGAATAGGTACTTGATGCTAGTGGCCCTTATTTCGGAACAGGTCACAATTTTTGAAAGTTGGCTAAGTTTTAGCTGTCGATAACTGCTCCAGAGCCGTACTTTGGCTTCAAAACGCCTTCAAAATGGTTTAAATGACTCCGGAGCTGGTTTCAAGCGTTGGTGGTACAATTTTGTGCGGTCGGGTACTTTCTTAACTGAAAACTTGTTCTGTCTTTTATTTTTTTGGAAGAAACGTCCGCCGACTGGCAAAGCTCGGAAGGTCAGAAATTTTCTAAGAGGTTGGTGTAGCCCCTTCAGTCAACTACGTATGCAACGTCTCATACACCCATTGGCTTAGCCCCTTCAATGAGCCAGATATGTAATGCTTCAAACACCGCAAGACTCGGAACGCTCTTCTAAAGTACTCCATGGAACAGGTTCCCTTCCTCCCCTCGTTTAACTCCGAACCCGTGGCTCATTGTGTGTATCTAATTGTTAGTTTTCTTCGTTAGAAAATAGATTTAGCGAGTAGCTCTCGTACTGCAGGTAAATGACGACGGCATTGATATTATTCCTTAAAGCTTCAGACTCTCGAATAATTGCATATTAAGCTCGAAAACTTATGGGTGAAAAATTTGTCCAGGTCTCTCAGATCCATCACAGCTTAAAATTGAACATTGTCCACATTCCAGGAGTACAACAAGCGAGTATGGCCGAGGGTCATCCTATGCTCTCTGATTTTCAATCAAGGAGCCATGTAATAAAATTTTAGACCAAGTATTAACCGGCTTCAAATAGCAAAACAATTTTTCTTCCTAGAAAATAGATTGACTAGGTGCGAATCCGGAATATTTCCAACCTCCGAAATCGTTTGATTTTTCGGACACAAATTTTTGATCATCTCACGGTGAAACCATTCTTGCTTAAAAATTGGACATTGTTCGCTATTTTTTTGAGTTTGAGAGTGAAAGGGCTAGAAAAATCCCCTCTTCCCTTCACCTTCGTGGTTCTAGTTTTGGATCAGTTATTTACAATAGGAAAATTGATTGTTATGCTAGGGCATAGAGATTTCCTCCATCGTCAGTCTAGGAGGTCGAAAAAAGTTCTGAAAGCGTCCCCAGATTTTCCGACTGTCGTGCGTTCTGAAAAGGCTCGATTGCTCGCGTATACGAAAATCTGAAAATTAATAAATTTTATCACGCCTCGCGGACTGTGATTTAGCATCAGGTATGCTCGCATTATACGCCTATTCTCTCCTTTCGTACAGAACGTGGGGTATTGATTTAGCCACATACGCTTTTACTGCTGCATTATTACAAAGATTGTACGCGCGCGAAGAAAAGCGTACGTTCGTTCGAGCACGAACGAGGCTTTTGCCATTCTGTAGATTGTTATACAAAAGGCGGGGAGAAGCGCGTAAAGGCAGCTTGTTTCCCCTATTTATATGAGTCAAGGTCGTTGGAGGGTTACTCGTCTGAGTCTGCAGGACGCGTTTTTTTTTTTTTTTGTCCCTCTCATTCAAAACACTGGAAGCTGGTGTACAGTGTACGTATTCGAAAGCTACACCCCTTCTCCCCGGACGTTGATTGTATGCCGGAGCTCGTAGCTGGTGGAGCCCGTTCTTAAAAACGAAAATGCGTCAATGAACAAAAACCGAGTCAATAGCGATTGCGTATTTCGTGTACGTTTCGGTGAAGGGGTCGGGGTTCTTCGGTACGTTTCATTTTGCAGCTACGAACAGCTTTTGCGGCGACCCGTTTCGCGAGAATGGCAAACATCGTTGCCAATTTGCGTCTGACTATAAAGGTGTCGCGATGAAAAAAATTTCGGAGGATGATTTTTGTCTGCCCTAAACGAGAGGGGGTAGGTTTCAAACGACTTATCAACAATCGTCACTTTTTTTTTGGTCTCTAGTTTTATCACTGGAACCAATTCAATTTCGTGTAATTCATCTCTTGACCTTTGACGTCGGATATATATTCACTATACGGAGTGAATTAATTTTTCGGCAACCAACACGAATTCCACGAATTCTTTCGTACACATTATATGTATTCGGATATGGTCTTATTTCATCTCGAAAATGGGCTTTCAAGGAACCAGGATTAAGCCGGCACGTATACAACATTGTAATGATTATGTAAATTCGCGCGTCTTCCGCGTACGAGAATACGAAATTATTTGGTAGCTATGTGGCTAATATTTAACAAGGTAGTGAAAAGATAATGATAACGAATGTTCTCGTAAAGACTTAAATTATGTCGAGATGCGAGTGTATTTTTTTCGCAAGGTCGAAAATGTGTCGTCTATTAATTATGTACCCGATATAACCGTTAAACCGTTGAAACGAAAATTTACGATTTTTTGGCAAATGAGAAATTTCGTATAATTTAGGAAGACTTCTACCAACTTTTCCGAGACACGTTGGCCGGTGCCAAGGTGTTCGCTTTTCTGCTCTTTTAAAATAAAACGCTCTTTCTTTTTCTGGCGATATTTTAACATTCCGGTTCTCTTAAAATGACGACAATGCACGTCCCCGCATGTGGTCTACGGCGCGAAGTTTTCATTAGTGGGAAAGCTGAGCGACGATTTGGCAACGTCGTCGACGGAAAAAATATTTCGAATACTCGAAGGAAAATACCCACGGAAAAGCGTCAACTCCTCCGTCGTCCTTGCCGGTTTCGTTTTCATTAAACTTTTTCCCTTCGGCTACGACTCTCTACCCCCATCCCCTTATCGCCCACCAGCACATGTATCGTAGTTTTATCTTTTGTGCAGCTCTTCTTCACCCGCTTGCGCCGCTCTCTCCTACCTACTATCACAGTTTACTTCAAAGTTCACCCTCGGTCTCACGTTTACCTTCTTTTTTTTCGCTGTCTTTTCCTTGGTGTATCGTTCGTATGTGAGTAGCAGGATTGCCATTCATTAGTTCGAGTCGTCGTTGTGTGCTTGTGGGCGTCCGTGTATCAACGTTGACGGACGGAAAGCCTTTTCCTTCCGTTCCTACTCCGCTTTACTCTTGCGAGGAGTTTTCTTCGGGTGAATTATTTCTTCGACAAAGCTCGCCGCGACGTAGTACGTATTTTCAACAGTTGACGTGCTTTCAAGATTCCTTTTTTCGTTTTGCCAAAATTTTTCTCAAATGCTCTATCAAATGAATGTGTATAAGTTTGTATTATGGATTCCGTCACTTATAACTTTATGGTCAATTTTATTTTGAATTATCGCGCGGATTAATTGATGACTCACGTTGAAGATGGTCCGAGGATCAACTCACTGTTTAACTTGATACGGCATCGCTGTAGGAAGCGGTACCATTCTTCGTGCATTTTCAACCTTTCTCGTTCGAGGAATTTCGTGTGAGTATTTAAATTCTGGTTTATACCGAATAAAGCCGTTCTAATGTCATAAGTTATGAGCATTTTGTGTGATCGAAGAATGGTTTGCTTGAATTCCGGAAGGAACGCGCATTATACTAAGTGGCTGATTCTATGGCCTCGCTTCGAGAGGAATTCTGACCGCGAAAAATTTATTTCTTTGTGAATTTTATCTGCGATCAGCCTCTTGTGTTCTAATATTCCTTAATGGATCAGCTCTGTATTTCAATTTGAGAAAAATCTGGAGTCAGTTTGCGAGCATCTGACCCGGAAACAGACTCAGACCGAAGAGATATCTTGGGAGAATGTCGAATCCCGCCTTTGCTAGTTCTTTTCAAAAAAATGGTGGAATTGTTGCGACTATCCTGACGTGTGTTTGTGCCATCTTGTTTTGAAGGAGAGTTTTCAAAATATGAAACTTGAAAAAACATGTGGCGGGAAAGTGATGAATAAATGCCCTTTTACGGGCTGAAGAATGAGTTGCGCTTCTATTTTGAAAGAGGGGGCTGGACTATCACACTGTGTGCTCCTCGTCTAAGAAAAAATGTCTAATCTTAGGTACTTCTCGTGATACCTACGAAAGATTTTTTGTGCTCAAGTTCAGGCCAACTTGTTCCTGTATAATTTTCTTTTCTTTTGAGGCAAGAATCCTGAAACAACTAGCGAAACAGTCACGGATTCAGTTATTACTGCTCTTCTTGTATTCGCTTGCTGAAAATATTTGCTTGTATTTTATCAAGGGATTCCTTGAAAGGAATTTTATCTCTTCGAAAAGAATATAAAATAGTGGTTACGTCTCGTTTGATCTTTAATAGTTTTCCCTATCCAGCATTTCATGGTGATATCACATTCCTTTGAATTTCTACTAACTGGAGAATAATTGAGTGTAATATTCATACAAACTCCCCCCTACCCCTCCTTGGTGACGTCATCACCCGATGATTTTGTGATCTCTAACCTTGGGATAATTACCCTTTTGTGACTTTGTCAGCCTGGGCTGTGAGATCATCCCGCATCCTCAGGGATGTCATCTCCCGGTGACGTGAGTTCTAACCTTCTGTAACGTCATCACCACTGACCTGAAATAAAGTATCTCCATTAGTATGAACGTGCACTATCTGAAGTAAATTAATCCATCAAATACACTTCCAACAGTATTCCTTAGCCTCATTTTGGGCTACTTATTTGATGGGTTGGTACTTATCATTTAGGCGCAAACAATTGGGCGCGGACGATTAGGCGCGGACAATTAGGCGCGGACAATTAGGCGCGAAGAAGTGAAAAATCAAGTAGGCGCCCATTCATGTAGACGCAAGAACAATTGGGCGCTTAGGCGCGAATCAATTTTTTTTTTTTTATTAAAACTAGAGGACCAGGGCTGCTCCGCAGCAATAATAAAATCGCAAATGCAAATAATTGGGGAACAACTGAAGTGAGGCACTAAGTAATGCTTGATGGCTAATCTAGACATGCTGTTCTCTGTTCATACTAAGATTTATGTTTGTTTCTGATTGCTCGAAAGGGCAAGAACCAATAGGAATTGCAGGGAGTGATAATTGTAATGAAAACTGAAGTTGAATGTCCGCGCCTAGCTCCACTCTAGTGCATCCAGTTTAAAAGTGCGTTTTCACTTTCTACAAAACTTAAGACAGTTCGTCTGGCCGTACTACTGGACCGATTTGCTTCATCTTTTTTTTATTCTCTTTGGAATGAGCTCTAGATTTGCAGAATAGCATTACTTAGTGCCTAACTTCACGGCCTGACGAAATTTTTGTCGGATAGTTGAAAAATTGCATACAGGAAATACATTGTGTGAAAGCGCAAATGAAAATAATTGTTGAACAACTGACGTGAGGCACTAAATAATGCTATTCTGCAAATCTAGAAGTCATTCCAAAGAGAATAAAAGAAAAATGAAGCAAATTGGTCCAGTAGAAGGTCCAGACGAACTGTCATTAACTTTTGTAGAAAAGTTGAAAAATTCCCCATAAGAAATACATGGGGTGAAAACGCAAATGCAAATAATTGTGGAACAGCTGAAGTTAGGCACTAAGTAATGCTATTCTGCAAATCTAGAGCTCATTCCAAAGAGAATAAAAAAAAAAAAATGAAGCAAATCGGTCCAGTAGAACGGCCAGACGAACTGTCATTGCTATTTTTGAAAAGTTTTTTAATATATAAGATAAAACAATTTTTAAAAATTAATTGAGCTATTTTATCATTACTAGTATTAGCAAGGGGAATCACAATAACTCTTACTGATATTAATTTTGGAACAATAATTTTCAACCCTAGAGGTAATAGAAACCCTATTATATTCCAACATTTATTCTGATTTTTTGGTCATCATGAAGTTTATATTTTAATTTTACCAGGATCAAAAATTTCAATAAATAAAATAATACATATTATGTATTAATAAAATTTTTAAGGAAATTAATTCATTATTAATTAAAAAAATTGATACTTTTAATTCAAGTTACTTGAAAAAAAAAAAAAAACATTTTAATCAATTGTCAATTTAATTCAAGTTGAATAATAATAAAAAATCAATTCAATTATTTTATTTTTGATATTTTTTTTAATTAATAAAAATTTAATATTATTTAATATTTTTTAGAATTATTTATTTTCATATTTTATTTAGATATAGTTTTGAAAATGTAATTAATTTTTTTTCGATTTTTTTAATAAATTATTTTCATTGAAATTTATTTAAAAATTCATTAAATTAATTCATTTTCAATTTAAAAATATGTATAATTGAATAAATAAATTTTCTTCATTAAATTAATACTCATTTAAATAATTTTATAAATAAATTTTTTATTGCAGAGGGAACAGAATTTAGACGAGCCAAGTTACAGAAAATATGTCACGGCGTGGCGTCCAAATGAATGCGGCGTCTGAATGATTGTTGCGCCTAATTGTCCGCGCCTATATGACCGTAACCCTATTTGGTCTAGTCAGGCCGGCTACCCGCCTGAACCGACATTGCTTAGTTTAGCTAGTATCACAAGACCAGCCTTTCATTAAATTACTTGAGCTGCATCTGTTATACAACATATTGCGAGTCTCGTTCTCATGTGAAAAGCACAAGTCCACATTATTTCTGTTCTTATTCTACCTTGTTTGTTCACGTTTGTTGGTTCGCCCCAATGTTAGCGAACCTAGTGGATTTTTCTCCAAGTTTTAATGTTTTGAACTGCGGAGCGCTAATGTCGAATAAAAATTGTGAAATTTCTAATGCAAAGATCCCGCGGGTGACACGCTGGCCTTGTAACAAAGAATGAGTTTCATACCAGTTTATGGCATTTTTGCTGCATCACCTCTTCAGGGACGACTCTAGTGTTACCTACATTCGCGTCCTCTTGCAAATTCAGAATGTTGATGTTTTTAAGTACTTTCACAATACATTCCCCGTTTCCTTATCAAATGTTCACAGAAGATACGGAATGAAAATTTATATTTGTTCCTCATGATGAAGTCTATAAGAACAGTTTTCACCCCTCTAAAGTACCATCAATCACAAACATCAAAACCTAGTTTGTTTTTTATATTATGGCTGTGAACAGGGAGGATTTGGCAGATAGCTACTGACGCGCACAAGACGTAGTGATGGGCGACAGTCAATAGTTTAATGCTATGGATAGTCCCGATATTTTCTCTTAGTTACAATCGGGGCTATCGACAGTACCAATAGGTTTTCCTATTATCGATAGTTTGGATGAAAAACGGTGATCAAGAGAAAAGTACCTGTACTATATGTGAAATAGATACCTTTCTCAGTTTCTCCTGATCCTAATGTTTTGTAGAAAGCTCGTCAAAGAATGTATTTTAGTGTTACTAGATGATGGAAGTGACTAGGAAATACCGTAAAAACTTGGCAAGACTGGTTTTTCTTGATTCACCTTAATTCATTGAACTTCAGCACATTTTCAATCTTCACTTCCAAATTCCAGAAGCCAAAATGGCGCTATTCAACATTCTCGTTCCTTTCTCTTTCTTTTAAAAGTGTTATCAGTCAAGTCCTACCAATTTGGTGATTTTGATAAGAAAAAAAAAATTTTTCAAGCTATCAATAGTTTCTCAAACTGGCAATACTATCGCCGTCTTCTTTTGACAAAACTATTGTTTTTCCCAATAGCTTATAACCTATCAATAGTTCCCAACACTACAAGACGTACCACATATTGCCACGTTTTTCGGTGTCGAGTGTGGTAGTGTACCAGGATAAGATAATCGAGCGCCATTGGCTGCCTAGTTTGTGTAAGGTATTATAACGGGATAGAATTAAGTCTTCAGCTTATGGATGCATTTTGTTCAACTTCTGTGTTTTGGCGTTTCATGACGTCATCAGAAGGTTAATGTAATGCACCCACCAGCTAGACACTCTGACAACTCTAAACTTTGTGGTTTGAGAAAGTTATCCACTAGAAGCGCTAGTGTCGCATTTGAAGTAAATGTTGTTTTATTTGGCATTCAAATATAGTAGTTTAGTTGAGCATCTGTTTGAGTTGATGAAAAACGAAAAATGCACATGTTCTCGTGTGTCTCCATTCAAGAAGTTCGATTTTATCGCCTGTTTTGAATAATCTGGAATTGACTCATGAAAATGTATATTGACAATTTGTGATTGCCTTTTTTTCTTCCTGATATCATAATATTGTATTTTAGTGTAATATCATGAATTAGAATGTCTCAGAGTAAGTTCTGGTATTCATAATTTGATGAAGAAAAACAACCTCGACCACCGTCCTTAGGGATCCTTGAGTGGATGTTCAACGAGTTTTGGTGACCTCTGGGTGGTTTTCACGATAGGAATTGATTTTGCGATATTTTTATGAGTTTTTTAGGATTGAACTTATTTATCCAACGAATGGTAATGAACCTTTGGCCTGACCGTCGATTTGTTACTCGTCCGCTTCCTCACTGAGTATTCCCTTGAGCAATGATACGTAATTCCCGATGATCCTTGTAATGTTGATACAAAACTTTTCTCATCAAACTGTGTGTAGATCTCTTCTACTTGATATAAGGTATTTATTTCCATTCAAGAAGTCGACCATCTCCTCCGAGAGACGAAAGTCATCTTGACGCTGATGTGAATGTGTCCTGACTTCCTCGAGATAACCTAACTTGAAATCAGTATCCTCTTGAGTCATAATATGTAATTCTCTCGATAGTCTGAATTACGTGAGTGCGTAACTTTCTGTCTATGGAAGCTCTTCTTCTCGATGTAAGGTATACATTTTCATTCAAGAATATAAATTCACCTTCATTCTGGTGTGAAAGTTTCGAACTTATTGATAAGTTATTGTAGCAAGTGTATGAATAATGATAAGCTTCTCACCAGACCTCAAGTTAGTAACTTGCCCGCTTTCCTACTCGGTGGCAGGCATCCCCTGGAGCAATGATTGTGAAAGAAATTGTGGACTTCATGACAGTTCTTGTAGAAGTTCTTCTCTTCGGTATAAGGTTTTTATTTCCATCAAAGAAATCGATTATTTCCTCCGAGAAACGAATTCACCTTTACGCTGCGCCGTACGTGTGTCTGATTTTGATTCTCTCGAGTATCGTGAATGGAGTTGGCTGTCCTCTGAACGTTGTCATTTTCGGGGGATATTTAGGAAAGTTCGGTAGACTCGAATCCCTCAGGTACGGTGTTCGAGTCTATACAATGCGGCGTATTTTATGAAGTACCTACATCGTGTTTTACGTGCGTCAATTAATTTGCTCCGTTCTGTGCTCTTGTTTCAGGCTGCGAACATTGTCCATTCCTTCAGCGGTTTGTTACTCGGCACATTTTCTTCTTTGGATTTCACTTTTGATGGATGGAAGAGATGCAGTTATTATGGGTAAGTCGAAACAAATGAAATTTTCTACTTCTAGGTTGTCTCTCAGAAATCTTCTCATTTCGTTTTTAACTGCTTCGGAGAATTTCTAAATCCTACCTACAGAACTGAGACTGTGGATATGGAAGGACAATATTCGGCTTCTTCGAGTGTTGTATTCCAATGAGAAATGAGGGAGACCGTTATTGTGGCCTACTCGTAAAATGAACCAATAATCAAATCTTCCTGGGAGAGGGACAGGCAGGTTCATCGCCCACGTTTGCATCTACGGAGTTATTCGGCTCGAAAAGCCCGGACGACCGGGAGCGAGGCCTTTGACCTAGCTTAGAAACTTGAGAAAATTTCAATGAATCGAGGTCGCATGAGCCGTGTACGCGTCATCTCCAAAAAGTTGCCCTTTGATATTAGGAACCACCATTTTGAGCATTGCTTCAGTAGCTAGGGGGCTCGATCTACCTTACTGGAGGAGCTGTTGGCACTCGACCTTGAATTTAGATAGTAGCCGTGCGTATCTGCTTTTCCGCCAGAGCTTACAGCCGCCTGTGGGAACCCGCTTAGACACGACGGCATTATTGCGTTTCTTACCAAGTTATTTTTCTCATCACATTCTTTTGTAACCTTTCTAGCGCCGTAATGGAGGTGCGAATGGTGCAGTTTCAGCTGTAACATGGAGGATGGTAGTTCATAACGTGGTTCCTCGTCTGTCTCACCCACTCGGCTCTATTTGTGTCTTATCTCCTTGGTTGCAAACGTTGACCCATCGTTCCATACCTCAATTATTGTCAACATGCATGGAACTAGATTTGTCAGAATGCTCACGTTCCCATTCTTCATGCTCGAAGATGGCGTGCCCTGGTCCATCATCGCATCTCTGGACACTGCTGCGTCCGCATTTTGTGATGGTACTTCCGTTCGCTACTAAGTGGGCAACCTATTCTCGCCCGGCCTTCTACTTTTGACCCTCATAACTTTTTGGATGGTCCGTACCGTCTTCCGCCCGCTCTCCTGCGTGCAAATCAATTGGCGTCGCTTCAATTAGCTGACTTTGCTCGCAACGAATAAAATGAGTTTTCTCCTTTTGGCTTCTGTTGATACATTTTGAATTTCGAAAAGTAGACCGCTATACCACCAGGATAAAGGCGATGATTCTGTTGTGTCTAGTGATCTAAGCACCTCGCTTCTTATAGAGCCTGTTCTTCCTACTGTAATTCTATCGAACTCTTGTGTTCAAACCTGAATTATGCTGTCTCGGTGACATGGAAAAGAAGTGTTGTACACGAATTAGGATGAGTAAAAGAATAACGCGGGCTTGTACGACGCCTGTATTGTACAGAATATTTGAGTAGAGTAGACATCTGTATCGTATGTAGTAGTGAGAGCCTGTGAGTGTTTCTATACAAGCAGATAACCACGATTGAATCCTTTTCTTTCGATTCACGTCTCGCTCTATTCGTCGTCGTGTTTCTTTTTTATTGTTCATTAGGCGTTAAGATCGCGCAGACTGTCGTATTTTAAAGCGAGCAAGAGGCCATTGTTGGAAAACACGACAACAATAGGTTATTGTCGATGAATCTCTTTGTCGCGCACTTGCATTTAGAATGGTTAATACGTTGTAATATAAAAATATGTATATGCGAGATGAGAATGCCAGAATGGCTGGTCTGTATACAACTAAAGTAGTAAAGAGCCTCGCCAGCAGTTCCATCCGAGCCGCCAAATTAAGACGAGGAGTAGTTCTTGACGAGTTGAAGGTTCGTTTCTGTACGCTGAGAGACGTATATAGATAGAAGTTTTCGCGAAAAAAGTCAGAGAAAAAAAAAAACTTTCCGCGGTGACCGCCATATGATCGCTTTGAACTCCTGCTGCGCGAACGAGTAAATCCAGTAGTCGGAACTACTTTCAGGACGGATGAGGGAACCTCTGGTTCTGTTTCTCTCCCTCTGCCTCAACTCTACTCGTGTGTACTCGCACCAACACACACGCGCTTATGTATTCGCCTTCTTCTCGTGAAGAATAATGGATGTTCGTCCGTCTCTTTCAGAAACCAGTTACGTAAAATATCTTTCATTCGAGTGGGCAAATTAGTGGACTTTTCTAAATTTGCATACTACGCGAGACTACGTTTCAAATCCGCTAAATGACGCAAGATAAGTCGCCTAGAGTCTGCGAGTACCTGGTTGATAGTAATATTCTCTAGTCGCGCAACTGCAGAAATAGTAAATTTACTGCCTGCCACGTTCGTTCCTCTCGTCTATCGTGGGCACGCGGCTTGTTGGAAATGAGAGATTTTTGCGATTTTTTTTTTCTCTTCTATCTTCATCGCAGAAACCTTTTTAAAGACGGAAATTATTACTCGTTTATATTTCTTTGTATATCGCGGTCCGAAAGAAGCGGTAGGAGTAGTAAATAAATTTTAAGACAGTTAATCTGGATCGGACGTATTTCGCCCATCCAAAGGATGTGTTATAGTAACGATGGTTTGAAGACCTGTACGACCATAATAGTTTCGGTGTAATAATTTGTATCTGGTTATTGCGGATTCCTCTCATTTTCCTAACCAAACGAATCCAGTTTTTGCCCGTGCATTTACGATGCAGTTGTTCGCGACTATCGCTATCGGCGATCGTGGTGTGACTTGTATGCGGACGCGGCGTGTAGTAGTCGTGTATTATATTGATTCGTCGAGTTCTCTGGGCATCGCATACAAATCTGGTTTATTTTGCGGTTTTCGTATTCCCTGCTAGCAGGCCGTTTACTGCAATGCCGAACGTATAATACCTAGTGTTGGTGAATGTACACAATGAAGATGAGTTCTCGAACCCCTTCTGTAAACCAGTTGGAATTTAAATGGACGTAGCACGTATTTATTTAGATTGTTTGACGTGTATACCTACGTATACGGACGTGTTCTGTAGTCTATATTTTTCCGAAGTAAAAATATGTATATCGAAGAGGCAGATAGAATTACACACGGTTTAATCGAATAGGTACAGGTTACCAACGTTGAATACGTAATGACGATCGCCGGATCGCCTCGGTCGTCGTGCGTGCCCGTGCCCTGCCGTCGCATCCGTCGAGTATACGTGAATGTATTGGTATGAACCTACCATTTCGAACCTCCGTGTTCATCCGAATGCGACGACAACTTTTCAGCAAAACAGTGATTATATACATTTTAAAGCGACCGTTTTTTTTTTTACCGCCGAGAATAAATTAAATCAATCTGGAGTAGGTACGGCGTGCGTCTCGGTGCTTGTACGATTGTGATACGTGTGCTCCCTCTCTTAGCAAATACTGTGTGGGTCTATTAAATATAAATATACGTCTATATGGTTTAAAGGCTACGACAGGTGTATTTTTTGTGAGAAAGCAGCGGTGATGTGATTATTTCATTTTTTTGTTCATGTTTGACACCATTAATTTTCGGGTTTTCCGCTTTAGATTCAGACTCTCAATCGAGTTATTGTTGAAATAATAGTCTAGTAGTCACGATTTGAAATGATCTAGCCTATAATATCGCTAGAATGAATGTAGAAGAGTTAAGAAAATTTCAAATCGATGGAGAAACGTCCACTTCACTCCTTGGTACTGGAGGGGTGGAGGGGTAAACTTGTTACGCTGGAGTATATTGAGAAATTAAGTCGTGTAATGGATGTTTGACAAAAATTAGGCCTCCACCTCAATTACCTTACCTGTCTGGACCTGGCGTAGTCGGAGGCTTGGTGTTCAGCAAAATTTCATCCCCTCCCTTTGGTCCCCATCCCACTGTCACATCTAGGGACAAGAAAACAATGTTGACGTCGATATCAAGTCTATATGGGATCAACAAATGTCAACTTCATCGTCGATTCCAGGTCGACTTCCAGTCGACTTCTCAAATTTCTCATTGACCCGAAATCAATTGCTCTGTCGCGTCGATATAAAGTTGATTTGTAATTCTTTAAAGATGTAGGCTGTCCATTTTGAATCGACTTCAAATCGACGTCGTTCTGAACTCGATTTCAAGCCGACTTCTTCAAATTTTTTGACATGTTTCATGTCTCTATTCTGCCCCGACCCCTAATTTGAAGTTTGGCGAGTGTTCCCCCCTCCCCCTTCACCTTCGTTCATTCGTGGGTGATTCAAAAATCTGCGAGTTCACACCGCGCAGTTTTTACTCAGCTGAGATACAAACCTAACATACACTAGTATACACTATACTGTTTAAAAGGAGCTAGTCAGTTTATACTAGGTTTATACTGGGATTTCACTAGTCCTAAACTAGACTTACAATAGACGAAGGGACGCAAAATAACGTCGTACCTTAGCTTTACCCATAAGCAGTGCTGCTAGATCTACGGATTTTTGGTTCGCAGGAAAATACGAAATACAGGGAAAAGTGCCTTAGTCACTCGTATGAGAGGTACTTCTCTCCTGGTCGTTGGCGCGCAGCCCTCCGTAACATTGAGTCGATGAAAAAAAAACAGGATTTCTTATGCTCAATGGAAGAGTATCTTCGTCACTTGTATGAGAGATACTTTTCGCCTGGTCGTTGATGGCAGTCTTCCGAAAACTCACGGGGTCTTAAACGGAGTTGTCTGAGGGGAGGCAGGGAACCTGTAAAGTTGTATGTCTGGCTCATTGAAGGGACTAGACCAATTGGTGGATGAAGTATTGCATATCTAGTTACTTGAAAGAGCTATTTCAATCGAGCTATCAGTGCTGCCAAATCTACGGATTTTCAATTCCCGAAAAAAATTGAGATTTTTCTACGGATTTTGCGTAAAATGCGGATTTCTTGGGCTCGAGGGAAAAATACCGCAGTCGCTTGTATGAGAAATACTTTGCTCCGGGTCATTACAGGCTAATACTGCTCTTTTGTAACATTGAGTCGTTCAAGAAAAAAGTACCTCAGTTAAGAGTATGAGAGATACCATTCTCATGATCGTTATTGAGAAATCAGTCACCAACACACACTATACTGGACTTGAACTAGGCTTGGACTCCTTCTTGTTATAAACTAGCTTTATACTAGATATTGGAGAAGGATTTAGAAAAAAGGCTCTCCTGCACTGGCGCGTTATTCAAGCGTTAAGCCAAAGCGGTGCGTTAGCGGTAGGTTGCGATCTAGTGATGGGCGATAGTCGATAGTCTCATGCTATCGATAAGTTTGGATGAAGAACATCGATCAGGAGAAAAGTATCTGCCCTACTGATGGGATAAATACTTTTCTCCTGATCGTTATTTTCTTAAAAATCCTGTCGAGGAATGTATTCTAGTGTGGCCAGATGATGGACGCGACTAAGAAATACCATAAAAACGTGGTCCCACCCTCAAAAAGCACGTATGTGACCGAAAGTGAACGGTGAACGGTCGACTATTTGACATTCCAGTTCCTTTCTCTTTCTTTCAAATGTGTTATCAGCAAATTCCCATCAATTTTGTGATAACGATCAGGAGAAAAGTATCTATTCTAGTAGTAGCACAGGTACTTTTCTCCTGATCGATGTTTTTCATTCAAACTGTCGATAGTATCGATAGTTTCAGAGAAAACTATCGGGGCTATCGAGAGCATGAGACTATCGACTATCGCCCATCACTAGTGGGGAGAGCCATAGAATTTTGACGTTTGAACTTAGGTAGGTACAGTGCTACCAGATGTACGGATTTTTGTTCGTCGAAAAAAAAATATAGATGGATTTCTCGTGCTCAAGATAAAAGTACCTCAGTGACCCTTATGTCAGATACTTTTCTCCTGATCGGTGTAGGTTTACACCAAAATTTTTCGTAATATTGAGTCGATCAAGGGCAAAGAACCTCAGTTGTAAATATAAGAGATACCTTTCTTCTGATCGTTACCGATAAATGAGTGAAAGTCCGTAAAAATTTGTTCTTAGTTTCTAGACAAAATGGCGGATACGGATTTTTGATAGTATGATCTTCCAGCGCTGCTTAGGTAATAGGTGGGCGAATTAGAAGAATTCTGTCCTTCGAACTATACGTGATAGTCCGAGCTATAGGTGATAAGAGAGGGACTTGAAGAAATTTCATCCTCCAACCTATAAGCGATAGGACGAAAACGAAAATTTTTCCGTCTCATGGTCATGGTCTAAGTTAGCTTATGTTAGTTCGCCTCCCGGACGGCGAACGTTTTTTCCGGAAAGACGCCCCGATAAAACGACTTCCCTGTTGAAAAAAAAGGATTTCTTCTGCTCAAGGGAAAAGTACCTTAGTCACTCGTATGAGAGATACTTTTCTCCTGGTCGTTGATGCGGCAGTCCTCCGTAAGATTGAGTCGATTAAGGGAACAGAACCTCAGTTTCTCGTGGGGGAGATACCTTCCTGCTGATCGGCAATCGCCATCAATCTACAATCATAGTTGATGTGGTCGATTTTGGCGACTTCCAGTCATTTTAGATCGATCTATGGTCGACATTAGGCGGAACTGAATCGATTCAAAGACGATTTTGAGTCAAATTTCGGTCGAAATATAGAGTCGATTTAGAGTGGGCATGGTTTCATCGGGCGGGGAGAAGGTGACTAATTTGTTGTTAACAAAATATGCATGAGGAACAGGAGATTTGAGAGATACTGGACTCATTGAGACGTTCCTTTCTCGTGTATGTTGGAATTAGCATTCGTAGGTCAGAGGATTTCTACTCTTCTTTACGAAGGTCAATGACAAAGCTCTACAGAAGGAATTGGAGATGTTTAACTTCTCAATAGCCCCCATTTTACGGAAGGACGACGGATATTCGGATTATTTTCCCAAACTGACCCTTTAACTGAAATAATTATACTGTAGCCGGGGTTGATATCGTATTTGTTTTTGTGTTCCGTCCCGAGTTTTCTTCTCAATGAACATCATTTTTGAAATGAGCGTCGTATTTTTCTTTGAATCAGAAACTAATCTTTTCTTGTACGTATTCATGCAGTTTTCGAGCAGTCATGCATGTAATCAAAGCAGATATTCCCTTTGGTTAGGTGAGACTTGAGGTGAAATCTTTCTCCAGTCTACCTACTGACTATATAGGAAAGATTGATTGACAGATTTTGCAAAGCGGAAATCGAAATTTCATTTCCGATTCATCTCATTCGGTAGATATTAGTGCAAAAAGGGATGACGATGTGTCTCTCTCGTGTAAAGTTTGTGCTTACATCGTGGGACAATATTTCGGTACGGTTGCGCGAAGATTTAAATGATATCTTTTCTCTGTAATGATTGACCCGAAGGCATCCTGATTGGACATCAATCAGAGGGGCACTCGTTTGTGTGTGATTCGAACGGAAGCGTGTAGAATTTAATCAAGTGGGAGTTCGTTTTAGAAGTGTTAACTACTTTTCTTTCTTCCACTTCATTACCACCTCGACATCGACCGCATATAAACTCGAACGTCGTATTCTCGTATCATTATCTCGAGTCGCGTTTAATGGTGACGTAAGAAAAACGTGACTAACGCATGCATTTTTTTTTTGTCGCGAAAATATGGACAAAAAAAATTCGTTTGTCTATTTATCTGGAATGCGTGCACTCGTAGTGATCTCATCGTAAGCATCATTCTGTACGAGTTATTGTTTCAATATTCAGCAGGTGTTTCGTAGGTTGGACATACGGATGGACGAGTCATCAAAATATTGTGTGTGTATGATATCGGTAACGTGTTCCGATGTAATTATTTGCTGTATCGACTTCGTTACGCTTCCCCGATCTATACTACTACTTGTTACTTCATAATTGTATAGACGTAGTTATGATACGGAGGAAGAATTTTACTAAGTACTTGCGCGATAGTGCTTCGAGCTGAAACGAAAATAGAATGTCGATACGTTTTCACGGAGATTTCATCGTCAGTGCGACGAGCACTTTTCGTATACTTCTCGCTTGTTTCGCGTGTCAAAATTTAGGGTTGTGTGAGGAATAGGTAACTCATTCTTTCATATCCTCGAATGACAATCACAATTCTGATTTTCTTCCCCACCAACTAGCAGATGAAGTATCATTATAGACTTTATTTCCTATTCTGATTCCTATTCATTTGGAAAACGAAGTCTCCTAAAACAACGCGACAAATCTTCAGCACCCGGCTATGATCAAATCTCTGTGTTCTTTATTTTTACTAAAACCTCACCCACAGGTATATCTTTCACTTCACTTCCTCCTTAGTTAGAATTTTCAACCTATCCATATCCCCAGCTATGAACCTGGCACGAATCTCCAGCGAAGATTTTTCTGCGAAAATTTGTTGGAAATGGTCTCCTCAAGAATTTCAGAGAGTTCCCCACCTGGGGTCTGAACGTTCGACGAAAGTCAGTTTTTTCAATTTTTCTCGCCCATCATGCCGTATACGATAAAAATACTTCAGAACAAAAATAATCCGCATTAAATTTACAATAAAAACGTATTCTTGTGATTTTTTGATAAACGCAATAGGAATCGAGTAAACACGCCCTCAAAATGACCCAATGGCTAAAAACGCACTTTTGGCAATTTATCTCGTGAACCGCGCATCGCACGAAAAAAATACCTCAGTAAAAAAATGTTCTACGTGAAATTTGCATCAGGACAGCTTCTTGACAATTTTTGATTTGCTCAATATGATGGAGAGAATGCGGGCCGAAATAGACGATACACACGGAAAACGCAGCACCGCGCGTTGACACTCCAGTGCGAGGCGTTACGCGAAGCAGAACATGAACAGAGACCCTCCGCTATCGTCAATTTCGGCCCGTATTCTCTTCATCATATTGAGCAAATCTAAAATTGTCAAGAAGGTATTCTGATGAAAATTTCACGTAGAACATTTTTTTACTGAGGTTTTTTTTTCGTACGATGCCCGGTTCACGAGATAAATGGCAAAAAGTGCGTTTTTTAGCGTTTTCAGCCATTTTGATGGAAAAAGCTGTTTTTCGGAGGTCATTTTGAGGGTGTGTTTACTCGATTTCTATTGCGTTTATCAAAAAATTACAGGTATACATTTTTATCATAAATTTGGTGAGGATTATTTTTATTCTGAGGTATTTTTATCGTATACGGCATGATTGGCGAGGAAAATTGAAAAAACTGATTTTCGTCGAACGTTCAGCGCCCTAGGGGGAAAAGCACCGCACTTAGAGGTGGGGAACTCTCTGAAATTCTTGAGGAGACCATTTCCAACAAATATGCCTAGAAAAATCTTTGCCGGAGATTTGTGCCAGGTTCACCTTTTTAAATGTCTAATTTGACTGGACTAATACTCCGTACGTGGTTCAGGAATTCGTGATTACACCTCCAAACCTCTTGGAATCTGGACAAAATTTCCTGGAGTTCACACACCTTCCTTTATACTCCGTAGGTGACCTAGATCGTCAGCATTGCAGTGTACTTAAAATGAGAAGAGAGTGAGCAGGACGATTATGGCCTATTCTGAGACGGCCGACGGGTTAGGATGTTTTTTTTTCGTCGGCAAGAGCAACTTGAAGTAGACCTTGAAATTGGTGCCTTTTTTTGGTAAGTTCGAACTCAAAGGATGATAAGGAGGGCCAGAAATCATGCCAATAGGAGAGAGTGAAGGAGCAGTAATAGAATTTGGGGGAAGGAAGAGTCATAGAGGGTGAACGTAGTGACTGCTTGGCGGTAAAATCCACTACATCATGTTCCTCTAGGTCGATGTGACCCGGTATCCGTAGAAAAGAGGACTCGACGAGTAAGAATGAGGATTTGTTGAAAGATAGGATAGACAGAGTGAGGATCTTGAACAGCAAGTAAAGATGTGAGAAAATCAGATAATATAGGGAATTTGCGGCGAGGAGTGAAGCGGTTGAGAGGGAAGAGGCCGGTGAACATCGTGGCAGTAACTGGAAGCGGAGTTCCTCAAAGGTAAGGATTAGATGTTGTCTGTAATCCGGTTCTAGGTCCTCATTTGCACCCATAGATGTAGCAGAGGAGATGAGAAGGAAATTCCGAAAAAATGACTCTCGAGATTGAGACAATATTTCCAGATTTCCGAACTGTGAATCTAGAAATCATGAGTGACTTCATGTATTCGAATACTTATATTTCCAATAAACGAATCCACCGTTTCGTTTGAACCGGTATTTTTCTTCATCGCTTCGGTTATACGAACTTTCCACAAAAGTATCTTTTGGTAAAATGCTAATACGAAGTGATTGATAGTAAATCGAATAGCGTATAGGCCTATAGCTTTGATTTCGTGTACCAGCTTTTACGAACTAAACCTGTTTAGATAGGCGCCTGGTTTAGAATTCGGAATCTCATTACAAATGAATAATGGGCGATCAGGTAAACAGAAGGATAATTAGAATTGTATTCGACTTATGCCTATATACGTTCTGTATACTATTAATGATCAATATTTATTTTATTAACGATGTAGATCGAGTTTTAACGAGTCCGTAATTTCTTTTTTTTTTTTCTTCAAATATGCTAAACGTCGAGAAAAGTATCGTGAATACGCTACTGGTTTTCTTCCTCATAAACTGAAAGAGTTCGATGAAAAAGTCGAACATGTGTAGTGCAAGAATAGCGGACTTTTAAAACGATACCAGGCTTGTGTCAAAATGAACACGTGTGTGCAGTAATTTATAGATTATAGAAAAATTCGTATTCATTCCAGATATTTGGAACGAGCAGACCCGGGCTGTCTTGTTTTTGAGAAGCGAAAAGCACATGGTAATGCGAAACCTGATAGGGTATACTATTTTGACGGATTAATTGCTTTTGGGTGGCTGCGGTTCTTGCATGTGGTCAATCTGCGTTAGTTATTTCCAAACGTAAGGTTTCCATTTCGGTTACGAACCCATAATGGGAGACTATACGTTTTCAAGTTCGTTCGATCAGTTTGGCTTTCATATTCCGAATCACTATCTGCCATGGGAGTCCATCGATGATGAAAGTCATGAGTGAAGGAGGGAGGAGGCTCACCCGAACAGGAACTAGAATTGGCAAGTTGTGTTCAAAATTTAACTTAGTTCACAAATTTAATCATTGTATTGAAGTTGAAAGAAAGGTTCCCAGAGTTAACCACGTGTACGAAAAAGAGCTTCATTGAATGTTGAAAAAATGGAGGGAAAAAATTCTTCCCCCCCCCACAATTCCAATAGTAGAGCTTTCCTGAAATCCCTGTGTCCAAAGTATAAGTCCAGTTTAGAATACTTCACACTAATAGCTTTTGTAGAGCTCACTTACACCGCTCGTCCGCCCTCCTCCTTGGGTTAGAATAAGCCTACTTCACAATATTTCAATTCAAGCTGATGGTATTTAAGGAGCTCATTCGCTCTGCTCGGTCTAGTATAAGTCCAGTTGGGAATATTTCAAGCGAATAGCTTTTGGGGAGCTCACTCGCGGTTGGTCTAGTATGAATCCAGTTTAGAGGAAATAAGAAGGGTAGTTTCCTGAATCGCCCACGGTAGATGAATGTCAGGGAAGGAGAATGGTATCGAGGTGTTCTCATAGATTTCTGAATTAACCTCGGGGTATACTTCTGCACACCCACGCGCATTCAAAGATCACTCAAAAATATTCTAAGTCGAGTAATTTGGGGAGTTTTGGTTATACTTTTATTATGCAGTATACCAGCCTCGAACTGGGCCCATACTTGGTGTACTTGCGGAATTTTTTTCAACTCCTCTCTTGTCCAGCTCTTGAAAGCATGTGACTTCATCAAACTCCTTCTCAGAGGATCATGAGAAAATCATTATGAGCACGATGAACTGCCTCCGGTCCACATATTTCATTCACCCTGATTGTACTTATCTACCCTTCGTGAGTCCATAACCCCCTGTTTGTAGTTGCAAGATTCGTTAATTTAAGGAAAGAAGAAAATATGTAGGCATAATATTACATAATGTACAAATGCTATGTGCCGTTTTGATGAGCGAATGCGTACAGACTCGTATTCCATTCAAAAGACCTTTTATTTCTCGTACCCTCTACTCGTTCTAAAATGGCAAAACTTCGAACCATTTCACGCCTGAAAAGTAATAAAAATGAAAATAATATCACGCTCGTAATATTGATTTTTCAATTTCTGTAAAGTAGCGTCACTTACGTCGAACAAATTACTCGTCCTATTGCACCGGACTCCAACCAACAGATGAAAAGTCGGATATCAAACGAAGTCGCGAAGTCGTAGGCGGTTTTTCTTTCATTCGCGAAGTATCGTCGTTGCACAAATTGCAGCTTTCAAATCTATGTACGCGCAATAAGATGATCCGCGATTTGTAATCTTCGAGCCGGCACGAGGCTTTTATTAGTTCGAAAGACTGGAGTTGAGGTTCTATTGTATACGAAAACTGACGAAAGGCAATTTATTTCTGACGAACCGAGATACGATTTGGAAATTCAGCTATAAATCGGAATGACTGGAGTTCGGCGCGTAAAATTGGCCTTTATTAATGGCCTGTGGACTAAATTAATTATTATTTAACCATTGAAACAGAAATTCGACAAGAGCGCGTGTAAGTTCATCCTCGTGTGGAGCGCGCCTCATCTCGGGCAAACTTTTAGCGGAGGGGCTTGGTAGAGTTTCCACGTTTTTATTGTAACGAAACTGCTGTTATCTCCCATCATCGAGTTTCAAAATTACGTGGGTTTCATTTGCCATAAATGCAATATCTTTTTCATAAATAATGTCGAAACTGGTACGTATAAAGATTTTCTGTCAATACTCGACCTACAGAAGGGATAAATGCTATGAAGATATTACATTCAAAATATTATTCTTCCACGTTTTTTGCTACCGGTCCAGATTCCGAATGGCTTTGATCTATTTTAGAGACTTGGTACTTCTAGAACTTGAAGCTTTTAGTCATTAGGCAAGACTGAAGGACTGCGGTATAAGTGAGCCAACGGTCTTAACCTACATCGAAGGCTGGGAATTCAAACTTTGCATTATACTCCAAAATATTGGTCATCCTGGTGAGGGAAAGTTGGGGCGTATCTAGTGAATCAAAGGACGTAACCCTAAGCGAGAGACTTTCAGACATTCAGTCATCCAGGGTAGCCAGGAGAGGCGTAGTCTCGGCCCTTCACTACAATCGTGCCTCAGGAGCCTAATAACCTTGACCTACATTAGAGGCTTGCAAAAATACAACAGCTTGCTCAACTAAGTCAAACGAGGAAAGATGGGAACTTGTTCTATGGGTCAAGTTGGTTCTGGTATTGAAGATTCTTGAGGTGTATGAATTTTTCCGAGTCCCTTCTGCATGGTTACTTGAAAGTCAACATTTTTCTGAGTCCCTCAGCTTTCATTTATAGTGGGAAGGGGACTTTGAAAAATTTGACTGACCTGTGACGTCATCAGATCGTGACCTCACATGGTCGAAAATCGAAATCTCTCCAAGTCCTTTGTCATAATATACGATAGGAGGGAAAATTTCGACATTTGACACTGTGACGCCACGGTCTGATGACGTCATAGGTCAGTTTTTGTCAAACGACATGCGGAACAAGGCAAATTTTTGGAAAAACTTTCCATGGAACGGGTTCCCTGTTGAAATCTTGTCTAAACCTGCCTAACTAGATCAGGATTGATCAGTTTCACCAAATGGTGAATGATTGACGACAGGACCCAAATTTTTCAGAAAGAGAGATTTTCTGGCAGAGTTGAATGAATAACATTTATGTTTCATGTTTCCTAGTAAGTGACCTCATTTATATTTGAGGGCCTTTTCTGCTTTGTGAAAAAATCACGGCTTAGTTTGTGAATTTTTTTCAAAGAGGCCTACGCCTTGCACCGTTTATGGATCAATATAGGTGTTGTTTACTAAATCAAACCCCCGTTGAAAAACGTACCGCCCTCAAGAATAGACGTAAAGCTTAGCAAAAATATAATCTTACAGATGACCCACTGGACTGGTCTTCGACCCCCCCCCCCCATAAAACAGGCTCCCCGCAAAAAATTCACATCCAAACGGTCTCGAATATCTTCTTCACTCATCACAAGTACTGACCCCGCAGATTGGGAACCAGTCTCCGTCTTTCCTCGTCATTTGCGGCATCTTACCAACCCATCGTTCTTACCAGTATATTGGTAAAACTACTTCAGAAAATAATTAAGAGACTCCAAAGGTTTTTGGAACATGATAACTTACTATCACCAATTCAATATGGCTTCAGAAAAGGACAAAACATTGTTCGAGCCCTTGTAGACCAAATCTAACATGCCTTTCTCTCAAACTCTCCTTATTATACACTATATTCTTTAATCTTCAAGAAGCATACCCTCGGGTTTGGAGGCATTAAAATTAGATGTCAAAAACTATTCTCTTTCTGTGTAGAAGGCGATCTAGCAAATATATTACAAAGTTTCTTACATGATAGAATCATATTATTCAGATTACAGAACCAGTTCTCTGCCTATTACATAGTCGAAAAGGTGTCCCTCAGGGAGAGGCTCTTAGCGTCCTGCTTTTCCTAGTGACCATCAACGACCTCCTGCTTAACGCTGAATACCCAATCTCATAAAGACTATTCGCGGACGATTAGTCTTTCACATCGTTCTCCTTATTCGGAAGAGCTCGTAGAATTTCACAAAAAACCCCTGACAGAATGAGTCATAGGTGATAGGAAGGGACTTAGAAGCCTCCCTTTCGTTTTATTTTTTTCTTTGTCTCTCATTCACCTGTTGTCGTTGAGGGTAGTTTAAAGTGAAAGTTCCGTCTAATTACATCGTTTTCGGACAAGTAAATCTTGCAGGTCTATCTAAGCTCGGTCTTATGTCTGTCAAAGAGTTAGATCGTAATGCCAATCTCTACTAGCATGCATTTCCCGTCAACCAAGCAGATCGGTGGTTTGCCTCCGAGAATGCACAGCCCTGAGCGAGTCTCAATTCTCTCCGAAACCACTGAGCTGCCGCGTTCATCAGGCGAGTCGTTGAGATGGAGTTCCAGGACTCTCGAGGTACAGTTCAACGGTAATGTTTGTCTTCTTGCTTACTCATTTGTGGGTGATCGACAAGAGGGAAAGAGTGTCCAGAGGACGGATGCCTGCTTTCACGGTTGCGGGAACTATGGGTCGCGGTCGCGGTAACGTCACATTCTTCAAAATGCAAATTCCGAACTTTTATTTCTCTGTCGGCAAAAAATTACGATCTTTCGACGTCTATGTCCTCTTGACAACTTCTTTCATCGAATTATCATCCAAATTTTCGATGAGCACGCTTCAGGATTTGATGAGAACAAGGGGTCCTGTGACACAACTTCTTCCGCCTTCTTAGTTGTGTCCCCTCCCGCTTTATTAATCGTCATCAGGGTAGAGGTTCCTCACTCACGAAAGACTTCATCTTATGCTCCCGGTCGTGTAATTTCCGCCCCCTCCTCATTGGATTCAAATCATTCTACCTCTGAGGTTTTTCAGAGAATTTTCTTCTCAATTATTCATCATTCCAAACTTTCGAAGTTGATTCCTAAATGTTTTGCTTCCGAAGTCTAAGAGAAAGATACGAAATGATTTCCAGCGAAATTAATGTACATTCTACGGTCATTGACGATTCGAGATACGACTGAATATTGTTCACAAATGCAATGTCATCGCTACATTATGACTGTAATATTCCAACCCTAATAGAATCAAAAGCCTTGTGAAAGATCTCAAGCATCAGAAATATTCTTATACGATAATTCAATACTGAAATTCTCGAAATTTTTGTCATTTGTGAAAGCCGACTGCAATAAATTCCAATAACTAAGTTCTGACTCCAAACCCACGATACTATCGCAACGAAGGCGAGCCGCCACCGTTCTCGACCTCATATTTTGCCACATCACATGGCAGTCTCTCGCTTGAAATTGATTCTATACACAGCTTATGCAGTCTAAATAGATATCCATTTCAGATTTCATTTCGATACGAGACTCATCTCGATTACTCGATTGAAATTTGTCGACGAACAACTCTTCTTTGAAATTCTTTCATCAAAAATTTATTTTTCGCTTCATTATGAAACAATTGTACGTTTCTAATCTTGATAAACAGCGCATTAGTGGAAAAATTTTAGTACAAATACGTCGTCGACATAGCATTCTTCACCATTTTTGGTAGGTAGCAAAAATTTGTGCACCCAACTCGAAGTATTCGTTCTCACGTGCAACCACCATCCCTTGACGAAGAAATTTTTATAAATTTCTTTCACAACGATCTACTAGAAGCAAAAAATAGTAACAAGACGGAGCACGATTTATCGAACAAAATCTGGTCTATGTTAGGTGACGGCGGTGGCGGCGATTCGTTTTAAACCTCGTCAACATTCCAAGTTGGGTAAAGGAGGAACGGTTCACGTTTCTCGAGAATCTTACAAAGTCACCTTCATACCTAAAACATTGTAACGCATGCTAATACACGACGAAAAATTCGATTTACGATTCGCGATTCTATCTCCGATGTTACACTCGTAATATATTTTTTGTGACTATACACGGTAATATAGGTGTTTTTTTTTTCCTACTTCTTATTCCTACACTTCGCCGCGAAGCGTTGAATTTTAAGGACGTCGAAACGCCTACACCGATAGTAATTAAACTGAACTGCCCCGAGATACTCACTCGACTCGCGAGTACACGAAGTAGTAAAATATGAAATCGCAAATAAAATCGATTTTATTATAATTTATGGGTGTCTTATGTACCCGAGTGACGCAAAAAGGGCCGTAACCTTTTGGACGAATTCACGATACGTATACAATTTTTGAATCACATGTACGAACATATGGAACGGTGAAAACTGGAACGGATAAGAATTTACATTACGTACGGAAACGTAATAATCTTTCACACATAGTCCAAGTAAATTGAGTTTTTACTAGCTGAAATATGGGATTAATTCTGGTTTTATGGGGCAAATTTGAACGAGTCGGAGAAAACATTAAATTCTTTACCAGATAATCGCGTTAGAAATACGATCACATAAAAAAGTACACTTTGAAAAGTTAATTTACTTTTCCTCATCATCAATTTTTCTCAATGTATCTCTCTCTCAAGGGGCGGATACGAAATTCTAAGTATGAATCGAAGTGTATTCCTATGAATTTTGTTCCCATCTTGGACAATCTTCTTCGCGCTCAAAACATTTCGAAGTCTCTAAAATAGGTCAGAACCATCGCCCTCGAGACCACAATTAACCCTCAAGGCTTCCTCTAAAATCAAACTATCCAACCATTTCTCATTTACATATTTGTCCATAATGAGACAGCAGTTTCTTCCTTGTTAACAGGGAACCTGTTCTACAGATTTTTTCAGACACGTTTCATTTTTCCCTGAAGGTTCCTGAATCCAGAATTCACGCCCACGAGTTGCCCCCCACCCCGCAAAGAAGAACCCCAGGTATGCTCTCGAAAGTTGCGATTTCCACAAGTCTGAAATCCTAGCTTTTAATTCTCAAATTTGCGAGTTCACACCACCTTTGCAAGTTTTTCCACCCTCCCTCGCGATCCTGTATACTGCACCCTTTCTCTTCCTTTGACATCATCAACCGTGACCCCGAGCCTGATCTTGAAATCTGTGAGTTCAATCCATTGACTCACATCTTTGTAATCGAAAAGTGGTTTAGTATACGCTTTTATACTGCTAGTAGGCTTGGTATAGGTTAGTATACTGTATAGCCCAGTATGATGGAGGCTAAGAAGAAGTACCTCAATTCTGAAATTTGGAAGAATGACGTCATCGGTCGTGACTCAGAGATTCAGTGTAAGGGAAACTTCAGCAGTCTTGACATCTTCGGGCTAGGGAGTCATTTGGAACGCAGCGTGAAGCGGCGCTTTATGACGTCATCAATGACCTTGACCTACTTTGGGGACGAAGAAATTTTGAACTTCCTACATTATTCTAGGCCTTACCAGGCTTATGCTGACTAGCCCTGTACTAGGCTCCTACAGTAGATTAAGCCTCCATTAGACTTGTTCCAAGATAAGGGCAACTAGCAGCAAAACGCAAATCTCCCAGGAGAGCGAAAATGGAGTTCAATTGCTACCCTTCAGTGCTGCCAGATTTTTATGGATTTTTGGTCCTCGAAAATGAGGATTTTGCGTAAAATACGAATTTCTCGCGCTCAAGGGAAAAGTACAGCTTTAGACACTTACATGAGAGATACTTTCCTCCTGGTCGTGCTAATCTCATCGAACATCGAATCGATCAAGGGAAAAGTACTTCAGCTACTGATATGAGAGATACCTTTCTCCTGATTGGTATTGATGAATCGGTCGAAGTTCGTCGAAATCTGTTTTTAAGTTTTACAAAAAATGACGGATACATATTTTTGAATCTGGCAGCACTGATACCCTTTCCCTGAACAAGTGCTCGGTTATAGCCCTTATCTTGAAACAGGTTATATATACAGTATACTAGATCTATACTGGACTAAGCAGTGAGCTTCCAAAAGCGAGGTAGCTTGACTAATCTATCATTAACGATCAGGAGAAAGGTATCTCTCATACGGAAAACAGAAGTACCTTTCTCTTGATCGACTTGGCATTACTGAAGACTGCGGTATTAGCTCATGACGATCAGGAGAAAAGTCTATCATTTTAGGGATTGAGGTCCTCTTTCCTATAACGTCACAGGCAGCCTTCGACCATATACATTACATGGACATGCTATAGTCAGGACATAACTATTTCCAAAGCGTAAGAGTGTGCGTCTCTTCCACGTTTCTTTGTGAAGAGTGTGTGTGTGAAATTCACGCATGCGCACATCGATCGATTTTCCGCATGCGTTTTTTGGAAAAAGTTACAGACTGCAATGTTTTGAGACAGATTCTTATCAGTATAGCATGTCCATGTAATGTATATGGTCGAAGCAGGCAGCCGTTTCGGGTACTGATGATCACAGCTAAATATATGAATTTGATGAGCCTACCTGCGGCCTACTTCGGGGACTCCAAAAAATTTTTGAGTGAGGGGGAGGGCTCCGACTTTGTTTGGAGGTTATTTGCTCCCTGAAAAACCTGGATAACCGGTAAATTTCCTAGACTAAATAACCGAGTACAGTATTTAACCGAGTATTTGGATGAAATATCGCTTAACCGGTGCCCCAACAATGTCTGACCCGTTACTGGAAAACAGACCTGGGTCCGTGATATACCAATCAGCGAAATAGGGGCTTTCTTATAGTTATGTCTAAGAACCTATTGTGCTGATTTGATAGAGAGCGACAGTCAGTGACTCAGAGCGTCGAAACTGCGACGCTGCTAGCCTGCAACTTTGGTGTTTTGACTTTTGGCGTTTGTTTTTAACGTTGTTTTGTTTTAATCGTTTTTTGTCTTTCTTTTTTGTAATCTTGTTGCTTGAAGTGACAAAGTCGAGTGCACGACCCCAAGTCCACAAGACACAAGTTTATTACGCTCCAGAACCGCTCTGAAGCCACGCTTTTAGCGCTCCTGGTAGCAAAAATGTAAAGTTTTTGAGCTCCCGTTAAAATCTGGTTTAACCGGTTTCAATTATTTGAAAATACCGTTTCTTGTTCCACCCCCCCTCTCCTCCTCCTCCTCCTCCTCCTCCTCGCATCACTTGGACGGTAAATTGCGAGCAAGGCGAGCAAAATTTTTTTGTTTGAGGGGCGGCAAAAAGAATTTTGTACAGGGCGGCAGCAGACCGAAATCCGGCTCTGCGGCTGATTGTGCCTTCATATGAAATGGGAACTTGAAAACTTCCAGCCGTCGAGCGATGTTGGCTTCCTAATCGCTAAACAAAATCAAGCTCAAATAATGATCCTCCTGCTCGCTAACCAAAATCAAGTCACAAAATTGATCATTAAAATCGACCGTCGTGATCGAAATTAAAGAATTCCATAAGCTGAAAATCAAGACGGACCCGTATTCGGAGGGAGGATAAGGGGTCCGGCCCACCATATCCGCAGTATAGCCTCGGGTTTCACCGCCGAACTCATGGGCATCTTCGCCTGTCTAGCCAGCCTTTCTCTACTCGCTCCTAACAGCAAATTCCTGCTTCTCACGGTCTCTTTCTTATCTCTTCACCCCTCCATTTGTATACTTTTGACTCTCCATTTCTCAACTCAATCGACTCCCAGGTCACCTTTGTGTGGACCCGCGGGCACATCAGATTCCCCGGACACGATACTGTAGATCGGGCTGCCAAACAGGCCACACACTCTCACCTCACATATTCGATGAGACCTGTTTGCCTATATCAGACTACAAAAATGACAAACCTGCTCTCCTACCTTCCCCTGGAAATCCCCCACTCCCCGTAGAACGTCAAGAAGAGAAGTTATCCTGACCAGACTGAGACTGGGCCTCACGAGGATCACCCACTCGTACCACTAAATCCTTATAAGCAGTCCACTGTCAGGAAGGAAACTTGACGGTCGATCACTTCTTCTCCTGCTCACACCTCAGCTCACTGTGCATCCTTATGAACGTTCCATCCTCAATTCATCAAGCCTTGCAAAATAATAACTCTGACTCTGTCTGTCTCTCTCTCTCTCAAAATTCTTCTCCATATAAAATTCAACTAATCATAGAAATTCTCCAATAAGAAGTTTGTCACAATTCTGTGACGCCGAGTGAATAGCCCGAAGTGTAGGCCGAAGCTCGTTAAAGTAAAATGAAAATTAAAAAAAAAATATTTGTATCGTCTTACTTCCATCATGGGGTTCAATCTTATAAGATGGGAGAGAAGAAGGAAAGAAACCCGACTTCTCCATACTATTCCTGATTTGCCTTACAAACGTAGTATTCGAAGGAGTGATGCAATGTAAACTTGGGACGGAAGAAAATAAACATCGAAGTAAAAATAAGGCGACAATATCGAGCATTTAATTGTCTTCGGTACAGCTGAATAAGAGCGTGAATATGAGATACGGCGCGAAGAAAATCGTGCGGTTCTGCTTGTTGTGCATTGTTGACCTTCAACTTTTTTTTTTTCTGCTCGCGTACACTCTCTCCGTTTTTCTTTTTAGTAATATATTTTGTTTGAGGGAAATCCGAGTGCCAATCGACATGCAGTTCTCTCGCCGATTTAACCTTGCTCAATAGTAAAGGTTAGCTCGTGACATTACTTTAATGGTGAGTATATGTGGGCTCGAAGCGTTATTTGTTGCCATTAGCAGTGGGTCAGGTGAGGGCGACGACTGCCAAAATTCGACGTTATATAATAATTCGCGACTCTCGCGAACCGCGCGTCTGTCTTTCCGATGCGGTTGGATTTCCTTGTATGGAGTTGACGGAAATCCGAATCTCTCGCGCGCCTCGACCAATATTATTCTCTTCTAATGACGACAATCGTTTTTAAAAGTGGCGGAATTATTGCTAATGCGAATAATTACTCATCCGCGTCTGCAGTGGCGCTGTACGCGTCACGTGTCATTATGTCACTAATTTTATGCGTTATCGGTCGTTGGGCGAAAACTGGAATTTGTAGGTGACGACCCTATGGTGAGAACACGATACGTTGGCAACCACTAAATGTCATTTTAATAATACGATCGCGGATACTAACGTTATATCGCCAAGGTATACGCCGAAGTATTTTGTGGTCGTTTTGAAACGGATAGTCGATTAGTATGCAAATTAAACAGCGTCGGGTACGCTTAACGAAGCGGAATTTTTTTCCCCGCGTCAAGTTTCTTCAGTCGTCATCGGGAGAGGAGGTACGTGTATTTGTACTTTCTCGGGTGATTAGCGGGCGACATCAGTCGTAATCGGCGCGGAGTGTGCAAGTTGCATACTACGCACCTCCGCATTACTAGTCAGCGTACCATGGGAGCGTATACGCTCGGGGGTCAGGGTCGTAAGAAGTGAATGAAGCATTATGATATCCATCTTAGTGAACTATCGATGAATGGTGGCGTGCCATGCGCATGTATAATGTATGAATATGTGTGTTGTTATTATTTTTTTTTCTCTCTTTCTTCGTCTTTTGTTTGTACGTGGTCTATGGTGGCATTATTCGTGATAAGAATATTGGTTTCAAGTTCTTCGCCTAACAATGGCGAGTATCGGTTAGAAAATTTCTACTCCGATCGCTCTCTCTAGGAGTCCTCTTCGGCGTGTGACGTAAAAGCCATTGAACCTAAAATAATGCAGATTTTTTGCATAAAATATTGTACTGTAATTCGATACTTCTATACCTCTCCTGTGTCTTCGCTTTGTTTCTCTCTTGTCTCCTCTCTACCTCCCTCGATCTCACGTATTCGGAAAACGCGATAATATCCAGGCAATTTGCGTGCGTGTTTATATGATCGGTGAAGCGTGTCATTCTCATCCGATTTTTCCCACGCTGAACAAAATTTTTCTTAGGTAATATTCGCCGACAATAACTACCGTGTATAATTTTCCATGGTACATCGTCAGAACCACAGATTCGGTAGTGCACGCGACAATTTTTGAATAGTATAGGTATAATTTTGAGCCAGTGTGGGTGTGTATCGTAGACAGTGGGAAATCACTGTGCATATCATTGCAGAACAGGATGGGTAGCTGCGGGCTCGGTAGTTTGGAGAAGTTGCCTGACAGTCGACACGTTATGTGTGTTGTAAAACGACATCGACCTTGATTAAGTCGACCCAGCTCTTCTGTATTAAATGTTCGTTTCCTTTCTTTCCTTCTTTCTCTCTTTCTTTTTTGTTTTGTAACTAGTTGGAAGCGGTTTACGTTGTTTGTTGTTCGAGTTTTTTTTTTGCTGAGAGAAAGAGAGAGAAGGGAAGTTCTCTAGAGATCGCATTTCAAGGCATTATACGGTTCGAGAAAGAATACGCGATTCAAATCGGATGAGTGGCCTTGAGGATCGTAGATTTACGCTTGAGGTTACGAACAGAAATTTATAACGTGGAATATTTTTCGTTATTTTATTGTGATCGGGACTCGCTGGAATGGCTCTTGCCTACACAGAACACGTGTTTTACTGCTCGTAATTCGATCGTTCGTCTCTCGTTTCATTGTCTCACACTGTTTGGGTTCATTTGTGGCTGTGTTGAAAAGACGAAAGTAAATATTGAGATAGAGTGAAAAAAACCTCTGACATTAATTATCAGATCGAAATATCTGGGCGTTCTCTCGTTATGATGAGTCTCGAGTTGTTCGATTTCGAGAGATTACGTACGTCTGCTTTGAGCGAGAAATTGAGCCGAATGTATTAAAAATTGATTTTGCAATTTCGGCTTCAGCGATTGCCTGCTCGCTAATGGATAATGAGCGACGTAATATCCACACAGGCTAGGAGAATATTCGCGAGTGTGAAATATTGCAAAACGTTATCCTATTAACACATTTTTAAATGTATGCTCGAACAAACAGACAGACGGTAACTAAGTCGTTCGCAGTTCGTAATATTCAGCGGATCCAAGAAGGTCTATTAATGCAATAGGTAATGAAAAAGCGTGCATATGCACGAACTCGAAAAAGAAGCATAATTATTGCTCTAGGAGTGCGTTGCAGTTTCTTTGCATTGACAATAATCCTTCATGCACGCGCGCGAAATTACTTCATACAATTTCTTAAATTAGATGCAAAGCATCTGAAAAGAAAGTCAAGGTTTATTTTGAAATTTCAATTTTATGTTAATTTTCGAAATTTCACGTTCAGACTGACTGTCATCCGAACGTCAACGTTTGAAGAAATTAGCGCTTCACTTTCGAGTCATTCGAGAAAGACAGAGAGAGTGGAGATGATTGCGACGAGAGAGGACAAAAAATCGTACGGAATTTTGATCACAAGTTCGAAACTGTGACGTGGTCTAATCAATCCATCTAATAGACATTCCGGGTACTCTTCACGTGGACCAAAGAATGCAGTATTGCGAATAAAAATAATGAAAAAAACTTGTTATAGATCGCATTATTATGAAATTTTCCGAGTGCGACCAGAATACTTTCACAGTAATAAATCATCAAACTGTTGGTCAGATCGTTTACTGAACCAGGATCGAGCGAATAATCTTGACGTCATCGTTAAAGATTTATTGGAAATTTACCCGAATCTCGCTCAGCTTCTAACCTGCTGAGAGCTCCATACTGAGGTGAGAACGTAGTTGAGAGACGAACGATGAATACATGAATTTGAATGTTCGACTCTCGTTGGACTTGGTTTCCGATCTAAAAACTTTCCATCGCTGGGTACCAAAGTTGGAGCTGGTGTTTAGAAGGGTGCTGGGAGTATCACATCGAATCTTCAGGTTTCTCTCTTCAGGATTTTCCTCAGAGCTTAGTGGGGCCTGGGGAAAATTTGCTATCAGTGGCCTCATTTTGAAATTGTTTTGTACCATCTCCTCATCTATCTGATATCTAAATGAATTCGGGCCTCCAGAAAATCCCTGGCCCGGAGTTGGTTGTACCCTTCCCGGCTTCCTGAATTTCAAGTTTTTATTGGTATCTCGAATCAGAAATGAATAAAGGAGAGCGTACATTAATAAAACTATTTCTGTGGGACACCACACGTGGAAAATTCAGTTTATTATTCTATGAAAACTGAAACAATAACTGAAGAGAAACTTTGAAGGCCATAGTAGCGTAACTTTGTAGGGGAAGCAGAGGGGTGAAGAACAGCTTTTCTGAAATATGCACGTGTTTAAATTTCTAAAATACCGTTCTCTTTATGAAGACATATTGAAACAAAAAAACAATTTTTCTTCAAGCTCTCAAACTACTTTATCTTTCTTTGTTTCTCTCTTTCAAAAGTGGAATAGATTACATCTTTCGGCGAACCTTATTTTCTTAAAATTTAGCCGAGAAATATTACCATTATCTAACCTGAACAAATTCCTGTTGTCTAGCCTGGACGAATTCTCTTCCGCAAAACCTAATCTGACATGAATTGATGACGTCATCACAGTCAGACACGCGTGTTTTTATGAGGATGGTCCCTTCTACGCAACATAACCCAATCTAACTTGAGTTGACGTCGTCAAAGTACAACGCGGAAGTTTTCTGAGGATGTGCTCTCCTTCCCCAAACGACAGATGGTGGGTTATTTAGCTATAGACTTCAACTATTCTTCAAGATTTTTCTTAGTGGAAAAAATATGACAGGTCCTGACCTCAAGTGCAGTGATCGCGAGAATCTCCAATATCCAGTATCCAACTAATTCCGTTTCTTGGTCCTGGAGCGAGATTTTTTCAGTCCTTTTCTCTTTTTAACCCCCAGAAAATAGTTATCTACTTCCTTTCTTTTACTTTGACTCAAAATTTTTCGAAGTTCTCTCTTTCCAGACTGCTTTGAAAGTTTCCAAGTTGTTTGAATGAGACATCAGATTTTTTAGTGTGAAGTTTTTCGCAGTCTCTTTGATAACATCACGATTTCCGCCAGTTCAGCCATTTTCCCCTCTGCTCTACAGTTAAAATTATTCTTAGTCCTCCTGATTGATAATTTCACCTTCTGATGACGTCATATGTCTCCATCAAAGAAATTCTGAGCCATAGATTTCAGGTTTTTGATGGGCTTTGGAAATTTTCCAAGAGCGGGTTTGTCGTTAAGAAAACAAAAAATATTACAACAGGTGAATGGTGGAAAATTTCTCAAATCAAGTCGTGATGTACGTATATTACTAAATAGTCAGCATTTTTACAAGCCTCACCTCTCCTAAGTACAGCTCCCTCCTTAATCGACATTGTTCCAAGTCCTTGTAAGTTAATACCTACTTGGAATTTAACAATATTCTATTAAAAGTTGGAGACTAATTTTTAAAATATTAGATTTTTCTATAATTCATTTGAATTTATTACATTTAAAAATTTCAAATCAATATAATTCAAAACTATAAATTTGTTATTAAAATTGAATAAAGTAAAAATTTAATTTCTATTAAATAAAAATAATACATACATTTTGATTAAAAATTCAATCAAATTTGGTATTATGTTATCACAAAATAATTATAAATCAAGGAAGTAATCAAATTGAAAATGTTAATCAAGTTGATATAATTTTTGTGAACTTTGATTATCTTGATTAATATTTGGATTTATGTTCCTGAGCAAAAAAAAAAATGAAAATTCATACTTGAAATTATAATTTGAGAAGAATTATATCAAATAACCAAATCTTGATCAAAATTGTCTCAAGTCTTTGTTAGTTAATACGTACTTGGAATATTACAATATTTAAGTTGAAAATATTAGATTTTTCTATAATTCATCTGAATTCATTACCTTTAAAAAAATGTTGAATCAATAATTCAAAAATATAAACTCACTAGTAAAATTTAATGAAGTGAAAATCAAATTTCTTATAGATGAAAATAATATTTATTTTTGATTAAAAATTCAATCAGATTTGATATTACTGTACCTATGTTATCAAAAATTATAAATCAAGGAAGTAATCAGTTTGAAAATTTTAGACAAGTAATTGATATAATTTTTGCTAGTTTTAATTCTAATTTAATAAATTTAAATTTATATTCCTGAGTAAAAATAAAAATGAAGTTACTATAAAATTATAATTTGAAAAGAATTATATTAAATAACCAAATTAATTGATGAACCTAAATTAAAATATTCAAATCAAAATTTTAAATGCTGAAACTGGTGCGGTAGTTATTTAATAAAATTGAAATAACTATAATTCATTAACAATATGAATTTGAATCAAAGAATTTAAAATAAAATTATTGATTATATAAAATTTATTGATCTGAAAACTGAAGATATTCCATTAATTTGCAATGGACAATATTGATTGATAATTTTATTGATAAATTTATTAAAAAATTTTAATAATTATAAATAAATTTTAATAAATTTGAATTATAATTTCAATTAATTAAAATAATTATAATTATTAAAGTATTAATTGAATTTAAATAATTAAAATTTAATAGTATTGATTTAATAATATAAATAATTGTAAAATAAATTTTTCTATAAATTTTACCTATATTATAATTATTTTTATTTTATTTGAAATAAATTAATAAAGAAAAAAAAAAAAATTGATATTGAATTAATACATATTGTTCCTTTAATAATTAGACTTGAAATTAATATTAACAAATTAATTTTATTGATAAATTTATAAATATTATAATTAAAATTGAATTTTACTACTTTTAATAAAAAATATTATTTTGCTTTTTTCCAAACATTTTTTCTTTTTATCACTATCGACGCGTTCCATTGAAAAAATATTGTGGATAAAAAGCGAAATCAGCTTTTTTATTTACTTGTACATTCCACTAGAAAAATTTCAAAATTATTTTAGATGAAATTTTTCAACATAAATGAAATTTGAAATAAAGGATCAGATCAGATACTTGTGAATATTATTGAAATTTACTGATCTATGTTGCTGGAGGGGAAAAATTTCTCTTGAATCTCTCGCCTCTCATTTAATATACCCTATAGTTGGAAGATGGAAATTCTCTCAAGTCCCATTGATATCCTATAGTTCACTGATTAAAGTCCTTCTTTCGCTTTTTCCCCTCGCACGTGCAGCTTTATGATCAAATTACTCCAAATCTCTCTTCGGATGTTATATAGCTCAATAGTCGTTAATTTTTCAAGTCTTCCTCTTCATACAAAATTCTAAGATGAAATTCACTCCAAGTTCTACTTATATCACATAGTTTGATGGTTTGAATTTCCCTTCTCCGTTCCCAATGACGATTTCTCCGAATCTTTGAGTGAGTACAATCATAATCAAAATTCTTCCAAATCTACCTCCTAATAATCAATAGTCTGAATTTTTCCAAGCCTCCTTCTTCTTATATATGTAATATGCACAGATCGAGGACCGAAGGTGCTCCAAGTCTTTCTACTGATATCTTAAAGGTTGATGGTCGATATACTCCCCCTCTCCTCCCTCGCATACAACTCAATGGTCTATCTCCTGATATAATATAAAAACTCTTTTTGGTCCCTACCCAAGGTATACTGCTAGAGTGATAGTCTGTATCCCCCCCCCCCTCCCGCTTGAGGGTGAGAGTTGTTACAAGTCCTCGTTCTGATTTCACATACCTTGATGATTGAAGTCCCTTTCTTCCTCAAAAGTCGTAAAATGACCAGAGTTGTTGCTTCTTTTTCTTCTCGGAACCACAACCGCCGGAAGAACGGCAGACTTTTTTCCTAAATGAACCCGGAAACATTTTACCTCAGCCTAATAATTATTTTTTGATACAATAACTAACCATACCATGAAAGGTGTGCCAATGTCACGAGTATTTCATTTTAGCAATTCTGTACAACTGAGTACGTATACTTTTTCTTATCGCAAAATAATAGATCCTTTTAAGCTTCAAGACAATATAGAGTATAGAATTTGAGGTATGAAGAATTTAGTGTGAGACAATAGAGACGATAAAAATTCGACTTCGAGATAATTAACTCCTAGATTCTTCACCTCAATCAATTTTTCGATCCGAGACTTGGACGCTTCGGGAATCCGAGCGCAGACGCATCGTTCCCCTCGAGGTGTGGTGCTGGCTGCGCCTTCTGCGTGTTTCATGGGTAGCGAGGAGAACAAACGCTTCAGTCCTAAATGAAGCGGGAAATCCCAGGAGGTTGTCGTCGGAGATTCCATCGCGCATAATGCGGTACTCTGGGCACGTCGTTCTGGCGGATGGAATGGAGGCGCTGTCAGATGGATAGAACCCAAAGGCTAGCTCGTTGAACGAACCTTTTCCATGAAACAAAGAACGTTTCAGGAATGTGTGCTTTTGGCGCGCGAAGTGGTCCGGGCAATGACAGACCATGGTCACGACACCCCCGCGAGGCGTGATATGGCTCGATGATGAAGGAATTCTTGATTTGATTGTTTTAGGGAAATTGTTACGTTTCCAAAGTTCCTTTACAGCTCGAATGTTGAAATTTTTGAAATTCCGAAATGTTCGTAAGTCTCAAGGTCATTGAGTTCAGTGTGGTGGATACCCCCCAGGGTAGAGTTTTCTACTTTTGGACGGAGAACAAATTCTTCGAAGGAACAAAGTTCGGATGCACTTGAGGGATACACAAGAGACTCCAGTACTATCAGTCGTTTTATGGCAGTAGCATTAAATGCCGCCAAAAACTACCGTATTTTGTATTATAGAAAATTAATGTTATACTCGCTGTACTATGCGAAGAATTCCCAATTTCAAAATTAAAATCTCACTTTACGAAGATAACATGTGTAAACGTCGCGCATCGTTCGCGTCTCGTCGTGCTGAGCGGCAATTTACAGCGACATCGCAGGCTTCCAAATTATTTTAATCTGTGACAGCTGAAAAACAGACATAAAGTTCCGTTCGAACGTCGGCGGCGCGTCAAGTCGGAAAAAGTAATATATCCTGACGAGCGCAGGCGGAAGGGGTTGGTGAAGGTTCGACGGCGTATAAAATATTATTCGTAAATGAATGAAGCAGTGCGTGTACCTAAGTATCTTTAATGACTTCGAAATTTAAGCTCTTCTGTTTTCCAAGTGTTACGTGAATTGCGAAAGTAGGCTCTTTGAAAAAAAAAATACTCTGCACTGGCTCGAAAGAAAAATTGTTCGTATAGCTGAAATTAACCTTAATACGTACGTTATTTTATTTATCTTTTTTTTTTTCGGTCCGACTAAGAGGAGATAAGTGATATATTATTTTAAAGAGCATCCCGTAAATTCAGTTGTACGTCTGGTTTCCCGTTTGATGCAAATTACAGCGGAGAGAGTAATTTTGCGGCTTTGCACACATTTTCATTCATGTAGCGTTGACGTATGCCAATTTTATTCTAAATTTCATTTACATTGTACATATATTACGAAAAGGAGCGGAAAAAAAAAGAGAAGAAAAAAGTGGTACTCGGTTGGCTGGTGGTTTTCTCGCTAAATGAGTGTATATTTGTAAGAGTGTACAGACTTCAGATTAGTATATTATTCGCGGAGTGCTGCGCATTCAGTGTTTATTGAGTTTAGTGTAAGAAGAAATCTGAATAGCTATCTGTCCATTTGTTGTCGTTTCTTCTGTGCGCTCTCTGTATAATGACTCCAGAGTTCGTCTTTCAGAATCTCGAATTTATTGCATAAAGTGCGACGTGTCTGTGTCCAAATGTCGAAAGGGTAACGCATTCTCATGTAAACATTTTTTCGACCAGAATTTACATTGTATGAGATGTTCGTGTGTTAAAAATAAAAGTGATGCGAAATTGGTGCAGTGCACGGTGCACTGTATATGCGAAAGTGGTGTCGATTATGAGTTAATGTTGTTTAGTAATTGTGTGGAAGATGTTGCTCTGTAGCCGCCTCACGTTTTTACGGTGTGTTGCGATCAGTATCGCCATATTACGTCAGTACCTCGAAAATGTGCATGACACTACGATGCCCACTAATTGGCTAGCGTATTTTACTATTATTTACTGTGTCACGAATGGTATTTGAATTTAAAATTAATTGGCGTAATAAAGTTTTGCGGACCTTATCGTCCGCGAAGCGCGTTGAGTACGGTCTCGGAAGGCGAAAATATTTCTTGCACGTGTTAACTTTTACCGAAGTTGGGGTCGACCTTCCCCATCTTTTTCTATTTTTATGAACTTTTTTGTCATTTTTGACGGGAAAGACTTGGGCTTAGTCGAAAATTTGCGCGACGAAACCGAAAAGATTCTTTTCTTGCTTTTAAGAATGGTGAATACGTGAAGTGTTGATGTAGTGGGAAGAATGCGTTTCATTCTCCATCCCACACCCGTATGATCCGCTGGTGGAGAAGACAGAGGTACGAAAATGTGAAGAGATTGGGCAGTGCATAAAACTTGGCTACATTTTTGTCACTCTTGTTAGAGACAATCTCCGAAAATGCGCGACGTTTTCCCCATTTTTTGTGACCGCTTGCGTCAATCTGATTTCATAAGATTCCGTCGCTCCGGAAAATGTTTCTGTGTCTGCAGAGTTCCTTCCAGATGATACTGGACCCTGGCGTCGTTGCATGTTGTCCACCCTGAGTTCTTCAGCCCTACCCGATTTGACCGTGCAACACTTGCTCGGGGATTCTTTCCTCCGGCACTTTTCCGATGTGCCCAATCCGGAATTTCCATCCCTTGGTCTATATGTATCAGATAAAAGATTGGACTGGTTTCACAAACAGCAGAGAAGATGTGAAGAGGTCCTCGGAAACGAGGCCTGACGATTTCATGTATAGTTGAGTTGGTAGAATGTGGGTCGTTGAGGAATTTCGAGACGTTTGTGCGTTAAACATGGGTTCTAGAGGACAACATGAGAAGAGATGAACTGTAAGATGGCAGTTGTTATACTTGGCGGAGGAGTGTGGACATCCCAGAGAATACGAGAGTGCCTGAGCCGCGTGTGGGACTTCTAGGTGGTTTGCTCTCAATTGAACCCTGTTTGTTGTGAGTGGGGTAGATTCTTATACAAAAGTTGGTCTAAGAGGCCATAGTAGTTTTTGAATTCATTTTCATGTTGAAGGTGATCGATGTAACGTAGAATCCAGGTAAAGGTGACTGGTGGTTGGATGGTGAATGCGTTGTGGGGAGGTTCCTCAAGTAGGATCTTGTAGAGATATAAAGAAGGAAACTGAATCAGATAAGGGACAACAAGAATTTGTTCGTATAAATTTTCGGGACAGCACGCATCAGAAATGAGAATTTGTTGTAATATTTTATTTTTGTAGACCAATTGGAGGTCTGTCCATTCTAGTTTACTTCCAATTGGCACTATTATTGGAACGTACCAATTGAAGATCCATCCTTGCGGGCTCACTTTCAGTCCGAACTATTGAGAAGAGTCTTATTGGGAACTTTGTCGGCGAAAACTAATCTATCTCTACAAAAGAGTTGGGCTTGAGAAGTCTTGCCTTTCCAGCTGTATATGGTAGGAGGGGACTCAGAAAAATTTGAACACTCTTGGAGTTCAATTTTGAGCCAATTCGACCCAATGAACAGGCCCCTGCGTTCCTCGTTCAACTTCATTAAGGAAGCCGTCGTTTTCACTCAGCGAGGGTGTCAATTAGTGGTAGAATAGTGAAATGAAATTTTCTGAGTCCGTTCGGACCCTCGGACCTACCTTCAATGGAACTTCTGAACAAACGTATTTAATTGACAGTCCACATTCATTTGAGCTCACCCTCGACTCCCCCCAATTGGGATCAGCGAATCACTTCACCTCTTGAGGTCGAAAAACGTATCACTTTGAGGCTCACCGTTGCCTTCCTCCTCCTTGTGGGATTAGCAAATTACGTCACCACTTGAAGGTCTGAAAGTGATCAAAACGTTTTTACCTTCGGTCTCGTCCTCAATAGGGCCACCAAATGAGAATTTCGATTAAAACTGCGAGTCGATTGGGGCTTACCTGCAATTGAAACCACCAAAGGAGGATATCAGCTGAAGGTTCAAGTCTACTTGTTCTCCCTCACTCAGGATACCAATTGAAGGAATAAGAGTACATAATAGTTTTCCTCGTTTGACCAGGACTCAAAATTGAGTCGAATTTTCTTTCCCCTCCCCCCATCTTGATATATTTTGCAAACCTTGGAATTCTCCCAAGAGCTTTCTACCATTTCTATTCTTTTTATTGAACCTTGAAAATACCAATGATGGACCATCAAATTTTTTCTCAATTCCCAGAAGTAGGTCAGAACCCTGGCCTTCCGCGAAATTTTCCCCATCTCCGACAGGCTTGAACTTTCCTATTATCCCATCCTCTAAATTGCCCAAAATTGGACCCCAATTTCTCCCAATTTCTCCCAATTTCTCCCAATTTCTCCCAAGTCGGTGTCCTCTTTTTCTTTCTTCTTTTTCTCTTCCTCCTCGAATACGTATCGTCAACCTCAGACTCATAGATAGATTCCTCAGAGTGGTGAGGAGACTGGAGTTGGATTTTTTTTCCTATTATTGTTCTTCTTCTTTCTTTTTCTTCCTGGCCCAGTGGTTAAGAGGTGTATCTGGGCGTCTGGTCAACCTTTAAAAACTGTGTCTAGTCCCTGAAGTGAGTTAGAATCCTCACAAAGAGGACGGCTTCTGGCTCCGGCGAAATTTTCTATCAGGATCCCCTTTGGAGATTTGGGCGGGTACAAAAGAAAGGTGTTCTAATCAAAGTATTCGGGCCTGGCCCCAATTTTGCTGACGGAATGAGGAGGAGCCTTTCAGAATAGTAGATTAGAGTTCTTGATCCCTCTTCTCTCCTTGCTTTCTCAATTACTATTTCATTCACGCTGACTAACCCAAACTTATTGTGATCGCGCAGTTTTGATTCCAGGAACTTTTTTTTGCTCTATGATTTCTAAGGGTTGTATAATGTTGTCCTCAATAATTAGCTTCCGCAGCATTTGATCCGGTCAATTGAAGACAATGAATTTTGTCCCACTGTTTCAACAAGGCTCAATTTTACTGACTCTCCCCTCCCCCCTCCCTCCAGTGCTGCCACGTATTTTCAAAAATCACCGTATCCGTAATTTTTTCAAGACCTGAAAAACGGATTTCTACGTACTTGGACTAATTCATCGATAACGATCAGGAGAAAGGTATCTCTTACACAGGTAACTGAGGTGCTTTTTCCTTGATCAACTCGACGTTTCAGAAGACCGCGGTATCAGCCCATGACGATCAAGAGAAAAGTATCTATCATTACGGCGACTGAGGTACTTTTCCCTTGAGCACAAGAAATTTGTATTCAACGCAAAATCTGTATTTTTATTTTGGATAACCTAAAATCCGTAAGTCTTGCAACACTGCCCCCCTCCTCCTCCTCTACCATCCATACTCATCTGAATGCATCCTTATTTACCGAAGAAGAATATGATCAAGAATCGAGTTATTAATTCTCTTCCATCTTTTTTATGTTTACAGATGATACGCTTTTCACAGCAGCCATGAAGTGCTGAACTTCATGACCAGCGACAGCAGCCATCTTCATGATCGGTAGTAATTTAGTCGTGGAGGGTGTTCCAGGCAGTCCTCATCATCCTCATCACCATGCTCTCGCCGCCGGAAGCCACCCGCTTCACAGTTTCAGTGCCATTCACCATCTGAATCCGAACTCGGTTTCGTCGGCTTCGCACCTCATGAGCGCGACCACGTTCGCTGAGCCGTCGTTTCTAAAGGCGGCTGCAGCGAACGGTTCGCTGATGCCGACGCCGACCGAATTTTTGCGTCCGTTACCCAAACCCGCTCCTATCGTAGCCACTAGATATAACGGAGTTACCAATTCCTTAAATGGAAGCATTCATTCGAAGTCGCGCTTATCGAACAAGTACACGGATGCTGACTCTCAAGGACCAGTCAATTTGGTTCATCAGCTAAAGGAGACGTCACTATCGGATTCGGTGCACGCCAGTTACAGTATATATTCGTCGCCCAGGCTGTACCCGCCGCCGGGACCCTCCTCTTATCCGCACTTTCCTCATCCGTCACCACCATCAATCCAAAGCGGACCCTATGGCTCGCTCTATCCGTCGAGTCCATTTACGCCGATGTTGCAACGTGATAACAGATCTACGCATTTATTACAGTTACAACAATATCCCGATTCGAATACGCCGATACTAAAGAGTCCGCCCACCTCTATCGCGCCCGTCATTACGAATTCGACGAAAAACGTTTTCGAACCACCTCTGGCGATGTCCGAAACGAATAATCGCGGAGAAAAACGTCCTTTCAAGGTTCCGTCGGGCAAAGAAGGATCTCTAAAACATCGATTGCTGAGCAGGCCGGAGACGCGCGTCCACAAAAAGGTCTCGTTGCGCAACGGTATCGGCGCTTCATTGCCTCCGCCGGCCGCATCTCCCTTGACGCATTGTAACGGAGTCATGCCAAATGTAAGCAGCCCGACGGAATGTACCCCACCTCCACCGCCACCGATTGTCACGGCTACCAGCAGTGGTACGGTCACTACCGCCAGCAAAAACGGCATTCCGAGTAATACTCCGAATGGAAATTTCAGCAAAGGATCTCTCATACAACTAGCGAACGGTGATTTGAAGAAGGTAGAGGATATGCAGACTGAAGATTTCCTCTCGTCGGCGGAGAAAAGTTCAACCATGAGAATAGATCCTAGCACCGTTGTACGAATCTTCGAAAGTACGAGCAAAAAGGGAATCGCTACGCTGACGCTGAGCTACAGAGAACAACGCCACCAGGTAAGAGCAGATATTTTTCTTGCCCTTTGCATAGTGGGTTCTGAATCCGGGCAGGCTTTTTAGGAGAATTTCTTTCTATCACTTTGATTTGTATGATGTTGATTCACGTTGCTCGCTGCGTGGTGATTCTCCCAACATTCTAGGAGAAATCTTACCCAAAGCGGAGAACGTTCTTTAGTTTATTCGTGCGTATTTTTCGAGCGCGAAATTTATGTCTTTGTTCGTGCATACGGCTAGGCTATATTATGATTCTGGTAGCTGGGCATTGATTTAGTACGTGTGTATATACCGCGAGTACAGAATTCTCGCCATGTCTGTAGATAATTTGTTTTTCTCGGCTCATCGCCATTGAAGCGGGAATAATTCTTTAGGTACTCTATAATCGCTCTATAAATCGTGGCCATGCCGCTGCAGGCCTTTCGAATGTGTTCGAGTACGATCACGGTGCGGTGTTGTTTAGAGTCGAGCTCTTCCATAGAGCTGGTGTACGTATCTTTATCTTGCGTAGCCGCGTTCTTCTCCGACATTATTGATGAACCGATAAAGTACTGACCAAGCCCCGACGATCGCGTTTCGTTACTGGAACCTGACAAGGTGGGAGATTTAGTATTCAGTTCCGTGTCAGCGTTCTCGTCCTTGGATGTCGCTAGATGACCCTGGAAACGTTGATCGAGCGTAGTTCGTTCGCCGGCCGAATAAATCCCTGGCGTAGCGCGCTCTTATTTTACTCTCTCGCTCGTTTCTTCTGTATCTTGTCTTTTCATGCTCGGGTGTATTCTATCATCTTTTTTTTTTCTTTCCTTCTTCTTTTCTTCTTTACATCGGCATTATAGTATTAGGCTTCTTCTTTATTTCTACTATCGCTTTTATGATGCGGATGAACGAGTCGAGTTTAATGACTTCTGACCGACCCGTGCGTAATTAGTGAAGCTTGATTATCTCGCTTGTCGTTGTGAGTGAGCATTTATTCCTTTTTTCTTTTGGAATGGGACAGAAGATTGAATGGATAAATGATGATGAGTCGAACGTACCTTACATTCTCTAAATCTGGTAGATTGATAACTCGCTTCATTCTTAATATTGGTATCCAATTCTGAATGCTATATACATGGACTCAAAGGTGAGAATAGTGAGAATCGCATGTATCTGTTTTTTCGGTGTCTTCTGTGGTTGAATTTTTTCCAAGTGGGTCATGCTGTAAGAAGTCCATATCTTTGGCTTTTCAATTTTCAAGGTTTGGCAAAATTATAGTGTATACTTTCAGGTCATTGAAATTCCGAAGCCTTGCATTGTAAGTGTGAACCAGTTGATGTATCAAATGTACGTCTCGAGGAGTTCCATTTGATTCTTTGTGCTATTAATAGGGCGGGGAGAGGGAACGAAGTAAGGATGATTTTTCATCTCTCTGATGACGTAATAAAGTCGGCGTGGTCTTGTGCTTGAATACAGCGGCGGACCCATTCCTTCAAACCACTGCAAAAAGCTCAAATTATAACAATGGAGTATCCCCTTCTCGTCCCAAAATGTACTTCTGAATTCCCCTCTGGAATGGTTTCAGAGCTTCTTGGCATAATATGCATTATCTACAGACCTGAAATAAACTTTGGCATTTGAATCCGAGTTACGTGATAGAACTTTTTCTGACGTCACCTGTGGCCTAAGTCGATATCGAAAAATCCTCCATTTTTTTTATGAGCTTATTTTCGGATGAAACAAGGCATTTTCCTCTAAAAAACAGATACTTGTTTGCGATTCAGAAAAATATCTTGTCAACAGATCTATTGTGCTGATTGATGCGTGGCGCTAATTTTTGAGAGACCCATCCAACAAGTCGTATGACCTCCATCCGCTCTCAAAGAAGTCACGGGTTCTTTGACGGAGTTGAATGAGCGGAGGCAGGGTGCTTGTTTTATGGAGTACCTGAGAAGAGCGTTCTGAGTCTTGTGTTTAAAGCGTTGCATATTTGGCTCATTGATGGGGGTAAATCAATTAGTGTTTGCAGCATTGCATATCTAGTCAATGAAGGGCCCACTCGAGCTATATATGTAAGAACGTGAACGTTCTTTTACGTCGCTCGCGTTACTCTTCCACTCGCACCTAATGTCTCGAGCTCCGGCTGTATAATATCTTTCCTCTTTCTTCCTTATCATCTTCCGAGTGCAGTCAGCTGACCTGCCTTTCCTTTGGGAACTCGACTTTCGTTTCGATACTGTGGAAACACAGCATCGCCAGATTTGTTAAGATTCTACAATCTTACATATATATGATAGGAGGGGGACTTGAACCTTCGAGGTTTGTCAGCCGGCCGGACAGATGACGTTTTTTCCAAAAATTCACGAGTTCTTTAACGGAGTTGAATGAGAGGTGGCGGGAAACATGTTTATAGGGTATTCTTGAAGGGCTCTTTGAGTATTTTGGTTGCTCTGCATATCTGGGTCAATGAAGGGGCGGTGTTTGAAGCATTGCATATCTGGCTCATCGAAGGGGCTAAGCCAATTGGTGTATGATGCATTGCATAATCTAGTTACCATAAGGAGCTATCTTAATTAGGCTATACCGAATACCAAAGTGTGTATATCTATGATTGGAGGGGGACCTAGAAAATTTTCGATCTCCGAGCTATATACCTATATGATGGGAGGGAACTTGGAGAATTTTCGACCTCTGAGGTTTGCTGGACGGCGAACGTTTTTCGTAGAAAGACCCCCCGACGAAACAGGTTTCCTGTTAGAAGAAAAAATTAGTTTAAGGGTTTCTAGTCTCCTCCATAGCCTCGCATTCGTTGCTCCGAGATCGAAATTTTTCCAAGTTCTGTCTCTCCCATTTATGGCTTGTAAGTTGGCGTGAAAGTCACAAAGAGATTCTTGAGCCCTAGGTGAGAAGGACTTTCATGCGTCGCACCTTGAGGATTTTGTTCTTTCTATACGTAAAATTGGCTCGCAGAGAGAAGCCTAAAGAAGAAACTTGCAGATAATTTAGCTCGTTGCTCACGAGGTCTCTCTATCATTGGTTAAAGGATGTCTAGCGGTCTCAGAAAATCCTCTAACCTCGGAAAAATCCCTGATTTCATCTTGAAATCACAATTTTTCTATGATCGAAAATGACAACTCGTTTCAGCTCTTATTCGCATTATTTGCTGTTGTAGTCATATCTTGAGACGTTTACAATTCTCTAATCCAGCAACCCTTCTCCTGACGAATTCTTGTTTTGAAAGAGATGTCGTCGCGGAGCACTTGGAGATAGATGATTCAGATTGACCAAATTCAAGAAAAATTCTATGGTGTTTAAAAATTTGTATTCAACTCTTGAGAGCTCTGCGGAGCACAGTTGGGGAAGCATTAGTTATTCTCTACTGAACTGCGGGTTCCCAATCTACAAGCAGGCTAACATATCTTTCCTAAAATCACTGGATGCAATCCTTTGTTTAGCTCTAGGCTGCGCGCCTGCCCTGCGCTCAGCCTGCGCTGACGTAATCCCTGCTCTACGACTCCGCTCTTTATCGCTTACCGATAAATTTCTTGCGTCTGCGGCCGATTTCCCCCAAATCTCTATCTTTACTCTTTCTCCGCCTACTTCTTTCATCATAATCCCCTATCGACTATCAATTCTTATTTAATTACGCACCCACCCCTCCCTGGAGATCCTCGTCGCCTGAGGGCAACTTACTGAAATAGCTCAACATATTTTCGATCCAGAACTGATTACGCCCCATCTATTGATGGAAGAGCCTCATTCTTCCATGTAGAAAACTGGGCCTCGATATATTCTGTTGAGTTATCTTGCCTTACTCATTTTACTTTTCACGTCTTCCCCTTAAATTGCTCCTCCTTCTCTCCCTCCGATTCATGCAAAGCCCCTACTCTTCGAACTTCATCGTCTAGCGTCCCACCTGAGTATCTTCTATGTCTTCAATCGCCTTTATCTTGATCCCTGGTCATATCAGCCTCCCGGAACACGACGCAATGAACCTAGCAGTCAAGCGAGTCGTGCCTTCAATCACCTACCCTCCCCTTCTCCGGCCTATGACTTGAAATCTTACTATCGTTCTCTTATCCTTTGGTCCTCTCAACCCCACAATAAACTCAATTTGATTGACAAAATCTGCGATTCTCTGGTTCTATGCTATGAAGAAATAAGTATTGTACGACTAAGAATTGGGCGCACTGCTCGTCTAACTCGCTCCTTTTTTCTTCTTGGGAATTCCGCTCCAATTCTCACGTCACTACTGTCATACTGAGGTGTTAACCGTCTACCATTTTTCGTTTTGTCCATACCTCCTGAACCTCAGAAAACCATTATTTTTTTAAAGAAAGAAACAGAGGCTCTTTCTGCACAATTTTTCATTAATAGGTTACAAAGTCAAGTCAGCCTGGTCGAAACGTCGTCTCTCATTAATAAAAAAAATTGTAAAAGCCTTTGTTTCTTTTTTTTTTAAATTTATATTTCGTTCCACGCAAAGAATAGTTCTTCAACCTCACAAAATCATTTTCTGCCTCCTCTCAAGCCTCTTCTGCCCCTACTTCCTCACAAGTTAATGACCTCCTGTGTCTTTGAACAAAATATGACTAAGAAAGTATATGTGATGAGGTTGGTCCCTCGCTGAATTTTAAAAAGAGATGAGCAGAAATATTTACAGGCTCTTGTTCAGGGAGCAAGAGTTGCGGGAGACCCGCGACTTATGGCGGAGGGTTCAAGATTATTAGTTTGCGTAGAATGTAAGCCTATGATTCATTTTCAAAATAGGTTACTATTTATCCCTTCTCGGTAGTGTCACGAATCTTTCCAAGTTACATAGACAGCTACAGACGAGCCAGGAATTTCTCCAAGTCCCATAGAGAACTATAGAAGAGCTAAGAATTTCTCCATTCCTATACTAGCTCATAGAAGAGCTCAAAATTTTATCAATCTCCTATATTAGCCCATAGAAGAGCCCGGAATTCTTTAAGACCCTATTCTAGCCCATATAGGGGTATAAGATGGGTATAGAAGAGCTCAAAGTCCATAGAAGGTCACAAATTTTTCCAAGTCCCGGCGTTACGTCCCACAGCGTTATGCGTACGCGGACAGAATTCTTCTGAGGACCCCTAGTGACCAAACGGATGGCGGGTCTCCCGCCAAAAATTTTCACATCGAGTCCTTTGAAGAAAATCCGGATTTCAATTTCACCCTCTGGATTAGAATTTTTTTTATGAGAAGATTGTGCAAATTCAATCAATGAGGGTCGATTACTCAGAAATCTCTTTCTTGATAAATAATAGTTGTTGATTCGGATTTCTGCGTCCTCCTAATCTGTATTGCCCCATAATCGGAATTCTTCGGAGTACCCATCCATGTTGACTAGAAGTCAAGATTTTTCCACCTCTCTCTCGCCTTTGTACCTATGATAGGTGGATTTCAAATTCTTCATCCTGATATGCATAGTTTGATGGTCAAAATCCCCTTTCTCTTCATACCTGCCGCGAGAAAGAACCCTTGAACCTCGAAGAACTAATCAACAGAATAGGCTTATCCGCATTCTTGTGAAGAGATCTGTTCTCCTGATTGGTTCTTTGAAGCCGAAGAATTCCTCATGGCAAATCATTAAATTTTGCTCGAAGTTCGAGAATCGTCTTCAATTATAATAATATGTACCGTAGCTTGATAATTAGGATTTTTCCGAGTTCTTTTCTCGTATGTATAAAGTGGGAGACAGAATATTTTGTTCTAGCAGTTAGATGGTCAAAATTTCCTCCTTTCCCCTCTCCTGTCAAATGTATATTCGTTGGCCAACATTTTTTGTGATCTTCCTATGTAACTTAGTGGTCAAAAGTATTGTTGAGCATCTAAAGCAGGTCAAAGCCCCGTTCTCCTTGGAACGGCAATTTTAGGAAAGGACGGCGACGGACGTTTTTCCCCAATAAACTTTCATGAAACAGGTTCCCGGGTAGAAATATTCGATGAACAACGGCCTACGTCAAGAAATGAGTCTTATCTCAAACTTGGCAGTAAATTTCTTGAACGCCTAATTTCGAGTGTTCAACGAATGCTGACCCAAAAATCCTTAGGACCAGAAATTCGGGGCTCAAAAACACGGACACGCTTTTTTTTTCGAAAGTGTCCATTGTATTCCTAACTTATTTGCATTTGTCTTATTGAAATCAGTCGTGCTGCGCGCGAATTCTTATCGGAAAATTGCTTCTGAGTGAAGACAGAGTACTTAAATTACTAGCTTTTCGAGATGGTCCGGATGACCAAAGTGGACCGCTGTCTCTCGAACGATACTAACATTCAGCGATTCTTCTGCTCTTCTTTCAGAACAAAATTTTCACTCGTAAATTACGGTTTGAACTACCTTCAATTTTACGTTTATTACAAGTCAATCAACTCTTCTCGTATTTTCCTTTGTGCGGCATATCGTATGGTTGCACAATGCCAAGTGTAACTCTAACATATGTGTGCCATTCTGCGGTAGTTGATCGTTTTTTGATTTATGATACGTGTATTCGCGCGTATATATTATTAAAGAAATTTTTTTTACCCTTTTCAAGACGAAAGAACAGCTCGTTCAAAAAGAAGAAAAAAATTAAGCTACTAATTAATCCAGAAATTAGTGTTCAACAACTTGGAAATATTAGCGTATGTTTCCCTTCGGTTCCTTCGTTTTTTTTTTTCGTCGTTTCCGTGGAATGGAGTTCGGTCACGAAATTCTAAGAAAAATATGTACAACTAGAAAAGTCGACTCGCGTGAGCACTTTTTAATGCGAATGCGTGCGATGTATGTTTTTCGTAAATTAGCTAAGATTTAGACCTCGGTCAAAAGCAGTCACCGGTGGCTTATTTACGAGATTTCGTCCCGTCCAGTTCCATCTGCCTTTCCTCCTATACCCCGCTTTACTTGTATTTTTTTATTTCACTTGGTAAAAAATCTCGACGGGTTGTCCGTTCGTTACGCTATTCTGGCTATATTGTGCGTGTACCAGGGGGCAGAAGTTCGACGGCGGTAAAATTTCAGAACGTGACTCAACGTAGGATCACGAGAGCGGGGGCCGGTTTGGCATTTACGACCGCAGAGGGCCTCTACGTAATGATCTATGTCCACTTTACAAATTAGTGCGTCAAGTATCGATAAACGAACAAAGTGGCTCTCGAGTGCCAGCGAGATCGAACTGTGAAAAGTGTTTTACATTTATTACCGAAATAAATGGAGTGTCTGTATGGAAGACATCGGATCACCGCCTCGGCCGTACCTTCCTCCAGGCTCTGTTTGTAGTACAATGCGAGGCGACGCTATTTATAAAAGTACACACATGTACACACTCGAAAGCGGTAGGGCGTGTAGAGAGATGGAATAAAGAAATAGAATTGAAGAAAGAAAGAATGGTTAAAGGACGAAGAGAGCGGCTGTGGCGGTCACGTAGTCGGTAGCTACTAGCATTACGATGATAGTAAAAAAGCGTCAGCGTAAAAATCGACTACGAGTACACGTACGAGAGTGGCGAGGAGGAGAAGGGTCTACTCGTAATTTATAAACGACGATATCCTACACAGTTCAATACGCTCCGGGTCTGTTATCTGCCGAAGGAGAGCTGTTCGAGTAGTCGGTGCACGCCGCCAACTTCGACGCCATCTGCGGATGTCCTCTCGGCTCGTCGCGTCACCGCATACCAAAATTTGTCGGAGAAACCAGTTCGAGATATTGAGAGAAGAATGGCTAAACAAAGTTGCTGCCGGTAACCTTTTCGGTATCGTGTCGGGTTACGATCCGTCGTAATCGCGAAAGTATGTGCGACTAATTAACCGCCCACCGAAATCCGGGATGTATAGAGTGGAAAGTGTCCGGCGAAATGCGTCAAATTTTTTGTCGCGCGCTCTTGGCGTACAGTTCCGATAATTGAAATTCAACGAATCGTCTTTGTTACGTCAATCTCTTCGATCGAGAGTACCGTCCGGCTTTTTTTTTGTTTTGTTTCTAAGGTGGAAATAAGGTCGCGAGTCTCGCTAATTAAATAACGTTTGAATGGTTTAGTAGCCGAGAGCGCGTGGGTAGCGAAAAAATACGCGCACATTTCTCCACGTACGGGGGTTGTGTGGGAAATATCTTTGCGTACGACTGTTTATAGAGATAAGGGCCAGCGTGATTCCGACGACGAGAAGCCTGTCAATTTTACTTCTTCGCGCTGCACACTGCGATAGGAATACGCAACACACGTGCCGGTGAGTGGTGGTCAACGAACTGGCGAATTTTTTCCCTGGCGGTTATGAAACGAAGATAGATGTCATATTGGTGCAAAGGGAGATGAATTTGGGTAGTGTAGTTGTTTTCTTTCTTCTTCATGTCAAGTCGTCCAAATTGGATGAGCATCTCACGCCCGTTAGTTCGTGATGTTGACAGCCTGAAGCTATAACAGCTCTAAATGTGTGATGTTTCCCCCTTTGAAGGGATGTTTTCGAATTTAAAAACTTGTCGGTGAAAGTGCAGCCAACAAATATTGGAAACTTTATGGAACGTTCATGAGAATGATGTTTTCAACAGCCCAAATCTTCCCTTGACATGGAACTGACAGTGCCGGGAAACTTGGCTTCAATTTTTAGATTCGTAATGGTGCTAATTTATGTACCATAGAAATCTCTCCATGATCTTCTGCCAGAAGGAGGAGAAGGATGAAATCGTAGCTATAAAGACGATATTCTACGAGTTGAATACGCTCAGGGTCTATCATCTGAGGAAGGAGAGCTGCCCGCCATTTTCGACACAATCCGGGGATGTCCTCTTGCCTCGTTTCATTCTTCTCCTACTTATAATTGTTGAATCTCTAGAATTCACAATTAGGGGTATTTTACCGACTTCTATCCTGATACCCTGGAACCCTCACCAACATTTTGTGGACCCTTTGAAGATTTTTTCATGTGTCTAGCATAGAAACCCTCCTGCTATGGCGTAATTTTTCAAGTTTCTGATGTAGGTCAAGGTCACTAGACTTACTGGAAGACTAAGGATGAACTTTTTATAGTAATAGGTACACAGCCATGATATTCTTCATGTGTCTGTAATGCCTATTTTACTATAGTTACGATGACTCTGACGTTTGAAAAAAACCTCCATCACCAGGGATAGATCCCCTCTCCCTTCAAGTTTCCTTACAGGGTCGATTGTAGACTACTTCTCCTACCATTCCAGCGGCGTTGCGAGGAAGGGAGGCAAATGGGGAAGATCAATAGGTTTATCTGGACTGGGAAGAGATCCCCTCACGTCCACCGTATGTGGATCGAGTTCTACGGTAGCGAAGTTCCCAATGTAGGTCAAGGTCATCAGATTCTTTACAAGGTCAATTGTGCACTACTTCTCGGCCTACCATTCCAGTGGCGTAGCGAAGAAAAGGAGGCAAATGGAGGAGGGTCCCTAGGCTTATCGGTAGATTCGGAATAGATCCCCTCTCGTCGCACCGTATGTGAATCGAGTTCTAAGATAGCGCAGTTCCCCATGTAGGTCAAGGTCATCAGGTTCCTCGCGGGGTTGAGAGTACACTACTGCTGTTCTCACCATACCAAGGGCGAAGCGAGGAAGGGAGATAAATACATGGAAGTTCCTAGGTTTACCGATTGACTGGGAATAGACCCTGTCTTCTCCTATTGTATGTATGTCAAGCTCTAAGGTAGCAGAGTTCTCAATGTAGGTGAAGGTCATCAGGTTCCTTACGGAATTGATGGTTCAGTACTTCTTCACCTACCCTTCCAGAGGAGTAGCGAAGAAAGGAGGCAAATGGGGAAAGGTCACTATAGGCTTACCGGTAGACTGAGAATAGATCCCTTCTCGTTCCACCGTTTGTGAATCAAGTTCTATGGTAGTGAAGTTCCTAATGTACGTCAAGGTCATCGGGTTCCTTACAGAGTCGATTGTGCTCTACTTCTTCCCCTACCATTCCAGTGGCGTAGCGAAAAAGGGAGGCTGGGGAAAGGTCACTATAGGCTTACCGGTATACTGGGAATAGAACCACTCTCGTCCCACCGTTTGTGAATCTAGTTCTGAGATAGGGGAGTACTCAATGTAGGTCAAGGTCATCAGGTGGTTCAAAGTATACTACTACTCCTCTCACCATATCAAGGTCGAATCGAGGAAGAGAGGTAAATCGGGAAAGGTCACTGGGCTTACCGGTAGACTGGGAATAGATCCCTTCTCGGCCCATCGTATGTGTATCGAGTTCTGAGGTAGCGAAGTTCTCAATATAGGTCAAGGTCATCAGATTCCTCGCCTCGCGGGGTTAAAAGTGCAGTGCTGCTCTTTCCACCATAGCAGTGGGGTAGCGAGAACGGGATGCAAATAGGTGAAGGTTCCTAGGCTTACCGGTAGACTGGGAATGTATGTGGATCGAGTTCTGTAGTAGCGAAGTTCCCGATGTAGGTCAAGGTCATCAGGTTTCTCAGGAGTGTTAAATGCACCGTTCATCCCCTCACCATACGAATGGTATGGCGAAGAGTAGGAGGCTGGGTATTCAAACTCCCTGAACTGAAATGTTTGTTTGTTCGTCTCGACCCCTTATGGTCACAGAACTGTTAAGATGACGACATCTTGTACTCTCTCGACTTTCACTCGTCACCGTTGCCACCTTCCTTCTAAGAACCCGGACCCACGTCTTTGATGCGAACGCGATGCTGTGTAAACCCTCTGGCGATCCCTTCTCTTATCAACTGAATCAGTCTTGAAATAAACCCTTACAATCCGCAACGTAAGCTTTCGCTGCAGAGGATGTGCTTCTCCATCTCACTTTGATTTGGATACTGCTTTACCAACGTTCAGCTTTGCCTGAATCAGATTTAGTGAACTAGCCAATTTTCCTGTGTTATATAGACCGACGCAGGATCTTGATTACCAGATCTAAGACTTGGAACGTGGAGACAAGAAAGTTTCAAGAATATCCAAAAGATCTGAGTGGCAGTTGTTGAGTTGTGAAAAATGAACATTTTATGAAATAACCATATCAAATACCAAAATTACATCAGAAGTGGGATATGCCGCGACAAAATCAACGCCTTCCTACACAATCCTCGGTGTACCAGAAAGTCGCCATCCTAGTCTATTCACGAATTCTAGCAAGGGGTCTGCCCTGTAGCTGAGTGTAGCTACTGTTTACTGATCGGTACAATTCGGGATTAGAGGAAAAATCTGATAGAAATCAGAAGTTGAAGTTATCTTACAGATAAAACTTTCATTCTCTACATTTTTCCTTATGAAACAATAATGAGGGCAGTAGAGTTCGACCACTTATGGTAAAAGAAAACTGCATTCTAGATATCACTACTAGCGCTCTTTCTGCGGATTCCGACCTCGTGACTTGCAAGTTTTTTCTGAACCAGCCGATGTGTCGAAATTCCGCTTTGAACGCTGAATAAAATCGCGATTACGAGAAAACAAATTTTTGGAATAAATCTACACCAAGTTGTTGACAACGTACTTATTATGAACTTTCGTGTGTCACACGCGTCGCAGAGTAGATAAGAGGATTAATTTTCTATTATTTTGCATTATTTTTGTAACTTTTCGTCGCTCGTTCGGTTTGTTTATTTGTCTATTACCTAAAAAGATGATTCACCCATTGTTCACATTCCGCGCGGTTTTCTTCGAAAAATTGCCGAGTTTCGTGAAACAATGAGAGGAACTTTCGTGAACTAAAATTAAAAATGTAAATTTTCAAACATTTTGCTTTTGAATGCGAAGGACGATCAAATATGAATGAACGAAAAAAAAATGATGAAGACGAAGCTTCAGGCAAGATTGAAGTTCAAAATCAAGCTATACAGTATACTCTTCACAATTTCGAGTAGTGACGATACGAACATGGGACACTTGGTAAAACTTGCACACGACAGCGACATACCCTAATACAGGAAGAACAAAAACGTAATTTTCTTTTGGAAAAGGCAGGAGGGGATATGATCAATCGAACTGTTTCGATAAGGACGGGATGGGCGGAGTATTTTGTGCTCCTCTTTCAGATGGAGTTTGATCAAATGCTTGTCTTGAATTGTAGACTGGCAGTTAGAGATCGACTGCAGTCCTGTGGGACAAGTTGCAGAAATTCTTATTCTATGAGGCTATAGGTCGCGGGTATGTCACCCAGGAGCTTGTCTTTTGTGGTAGACGAGCAAAAAAAGATCGATCACCGCCCCTCCCCCCCAAATGTGCGGAGTCAGCCAATTGAAGATGGACTACAGATCTGCATCTGATTGAAGCGGGACAAGGTGCATAAATTCTTATTGTAAGATACAGTGGATGGAGAATATGTCCCTTAGGAGCTTGTCTTCTGTTGTTGACTAGTCTCTGACCTTTACGGAGGACTCGGAGAAATCGGGTAATGAGATGAAAAAGTTTCAGCTAGACGAGTAAAGTTAAGCACAAGAGATTCAGAACTCGTGAGTTTTACAGAAGCAAAAAGGCTTGAAAATAGATGGAATTCAAGCTATTGTGGAGCTCTGTGAATTCCAAGCTCTGCAATTCAATTTCAGTAAATGTGATGTAATCTAACAAACCCCATCATAAACCGGAAGGATAATTTACGCGTTTTTGCCTATTTTACATTCTCTATACTGGCAGGAATTGGTAGGAATGCGTTTGCACTGCCGCGAACCGCGTCATAAGGATCGAGTGAAGCTATCGTGATGCTGTCAGTGCTGTCAGATCTACGAATTTCGATTCTCGAAAAAGATACAGATTTTGCGTAAAATACGGATTTCTTGTGCTCAAGGGAAAGGTACCTTAAACAGTCATACGAGCGATACTTTTCTCCTGATCGTTATGGGCTGCAGTTCCTGTAACATTGAGTCGATCAGGAGGAAAGTACCGAAGTCACATTCAAGAGAGATACCTTTCTTCTGATCGTTATCCATTTTTAGGTAAATATCGAACACGGATTTTTGAAAATATCATCTGGCAGCACTGCCCGTCATCAGGAGTACCGTGCTGCCAGATCTACGGATTTTCGGTCCTCGAAGAAATGGATTTTTCTACAGATTTTGCGTAAAATATTTAATTATTGTGTGCTCGATGGAAAAGTACCTTAGACACCCAAACAAGAGATACCTTTCTCCTGGTCGTTACGGGCCGACGATGCGGACTTCCACAACATTGAGCTGATCAAGGGAGAAGTACCTCAGTGTTGCCTATGAAAGGTACCTTTCTCCTGATCGTTATCGATGACTCAGTGAAAGTTGATTGAAATTCGTTTTAAGGTCTCGGAAGAAATAGCGACTACGGATTTCTGAAAATATCATCTGGCAGCACTGGTAATATCTTTTTTAAAGCACAAAGCCTCAATATAGGCCATCGGGTGTGCTGTCATCTCATTGGTTGTTTCTGTTCTTCCTCTCTTGTTCTATCACCAAAACCGAATACTTTTTCTCAGTCAAACCTGATTTATCGGGTGTCCACGTGGAACGAGTGCAAATCACTGACTTTCCTTATGCGGTCAGTGCTGCCAGATCTACAGATTTTGGTGCTTGGAAAAGATAAGGATTTTCCTGCGGAGTTTGCGTAAAATATGAATTTCTTGTGCTCTAGGGAAAAGTACCTTGGATACATACGTGAGAGATACTTTTCTCCTGGTCGTTGAAGAGTGATACCGCTGTCTTCTGTAACATTGAGTCGATCAAGGGAAAAGTATCTAAGTCATCAGTCTGAGAGATACCTTTCTCCTGATCTTCATTGATGAAATATCGTAGGAATCCGTTTTCAGGTCTCGGAAAAAATAGCGAATACAGATTTTTGAAAACCCATATCCAACTTATGGTGGGGTTTGTTAGATTGTAACGCAAATACCATTTATTTGATTAAATTTTCCAATACTATTAAAGATTGAGGATCTCGCAAAGTGGATGTCATTGGAACGTTTTTTTCGAGAGCAAGTTGATGGTAAAAACGACTGGGACTTGGAGAAATTTCTGCTAAACTTCTATTGTGACGGAGGTGGGTGTAGGAAGAGTTTTGACCGTGACCTCGGGCCTATGATTGCGAATTATTTGACTTAATTTTCCTGGACTATCAAAGGCTTAGAATGCTGCAGTGGATATTATCCGACTCCAGGAACGTTTTTCTTGAGCACAACATGATCGAAATGATTGTGAATCGAGAAAAACATTTTGCCAAGATTTCTATTGGTGGCGGGGGGTTTCCATCAAAGAGCTAGAAAAAATTGAAGCTATAAATGCGAACGGGACTCGGAATCATTCAAGATACCTCCACTTCTACAGCTCGAAGATCGGAGTTGCTCTAAATCCTCTGTCGCTCGAATTCGAAAAGTCTGACGTCACAAAGTTTCGAAATAGCGGTGAAATTTTGATGGGTCACTACCAGGATTTACAACTGAGAAGCTTCGTGCCAGCATCACCCCAACTTGCCATTTAAGAGAAAAAAAATGTAATCCAATCACGTAAAATATTCTATTGCGATACCAACAGACTCGTAACTTAATAACGTCACCATGATATTTAAGACGAGTTTTCGCTGAAAATTTGTGTAGAGTTATCTGAAAAATGCAGACCGGACATAAATCTTATACGCGGGCGTAAATCCGGGTTCCATTTTTTCTGGGGGTCGGAAGGACAAACAAGATTCATTAAAATTTGTAATTTGAACACTTTGCTTTCCGAAATTGTGTTGAATCTTTTGTTCCTCGTAAAAAACCTCGCGAGTTCTGAGATTTTTGGTCACCCTGTGGAAACCACGGCTTTGGGAAGAGCATCGAACTGATTGAAGCTGTTGAGACTTTTGGAGATCTCAAACCCCTCCAAAGTTTCTTACTCCTACAATCAAGTTCGAAACTCGTGACGGATGATTCAAATTTCAACATTCTCCAGCGGTTTCCCCGGAATTACTGCAACCTGTTGAAGTGTGTGCGGTTACAAAATTCATTTTTATCTGAACCTAACGGAGAGGACTGAATACGTATCATATGCATGCAGTACTCGAACAGATCACTATTATTTCAGAAATAACCTAAATAATGTATTCCTGGTTCTACATAAACGATCTATGTCGTCGGATCGTCGAAATTAACGTAATTTAAATTCTTCGAATTTATATCCTCGTATACAAAGAAAAAAGACGTACCATTTATTCACGTGAACCCCCTTTTCACACTCGCGTATCCGTACACATGTTACATGCAGTACTTTGCGAAGTGAAGAAGAGAGAGGGAAAAAAAGAAGACAGAAGAAGAATTGCCGCGTATCTCATTTGGAAATTTGCCAAAAATCATTTACACAGTTGAAACAACACCAGCGGGAGCGAGCGAGAAAACGAGAGGAAAAAATTCCTCTTCGAGAGAGGAGAGAAAAAAGAAGAAGAAACTAAATTGGTATTCGAAGCGCCTTCGAGGCTCGGTTACGATGAGGTCACGAACTGATCTTGCCCTGTACGACCCAACATTGTTTGTTCTTTTTCGTTTTTGCCAGTCCATTTTTCTTTCTTTCTTTTTTCTTTTTTCGTTACTCTACTCCTTTTACTACTTTTTTTTTTCTCCTCTTCATCGTCCGGTCTCCGAGAAACTCGTTTATTCTACCGCCTCTCTTCGAAATAATAAATGGATATACGTACGCGTACACACGTATGCCGTAATACGCGACGATATAGCGACTTTACGCCACCTTAGGGTGACTCATGTACTCATTATTCGAAAAATGTATTGTAGTAATCTTGGCGATGAAAACTATACACATAGAGAATACCACAATACATAATTATATCGTACAGAATCCGACAATAGCTCCGAGGCGTTGATTGCGCGTATCATTCGGACGAACAGATTCTTGCGATTCATGAAAATGCTCGGTGTATGCGTTTGAATTCCGATCCAGAGATGCGTGGTTCAAACCTCGTTGCTGGTAGGGTAGAAAATCGTATTAATGTTTATATTTTTTGAAAGGTGCCTTTGTTTTAGATGGTCGAAGATCAGGGTTGGCAACTTTACTTCGTTAGTTAGCCAGGAAGAGTCTTCCTAGAAGAACAGTGAAGAGAAGAGGAAGGAAATTGAGATAGTTCAGCAGATCGCAGCAGTAAACGGTTTCTCTAGAGGCGCGGTTGAGGGATGGGAAATGGAAGTAAAGAAGGGAAGCCATGATGGCACAGGGAGAAAGTACTTCGATCAGTACCATACACAGGAAATTACACAAACAAGATTGCAAAGGTGTTCAGTAGTATTTGAGCATCCATAACAACGCACCTATGGTAGAGAGAATGAGCAACGACCGCAGGAAGGAAAAAGGCAAGAGTAGCTTGAACAGAGTTCGAAAGCTCAGGTGCGAACCGAGCGAGGGCATCTACATTGCTGAGACTGGGATCGACATCAGGAGGAGAGAGCTTTTAACATCAAGGGAATGAGAAGATGGCAAGTTACTGATTACCGAATGGTGAAGGAATATTCAAAGTCATACATGTAGAAAACCGCGTGAAAGCAAGAAAACTTTGGAACAGCTGGATGTTGCCGTGGTAAAGAGAAGTGAAGCCCAGGCTCTTGGACAATATAATCCGGAGTGTCTACCGGTCACGGTCGATTCTTTAAAAGAGGTCACGTAAGTCAAGGATTTTCATAAAGAAGAATACTGTGACAGTTGGAAATATGTCAGACACCCCTCCTCTCTAGATGAGAGAAAAAATTGTGGTCTTGGAAAGTCAGTGATTTGCACTCGTTCCAGGTAGACACCCTGTAAATGAGGTTTGACTGGGAAAGATTATTTGGTTTAGTGATTGAACAAGGAAGAACAGAGACGACAGCACACCCGATGGCCAATTATAGTATTATGCAATAGAAACCACTAATATTAAGACTTCGTGCTTCAAAAAAGTTAATACTGATGACGGACAGTGCTGCCAGGTGATATTTTCCAAAATTCGTATCCGTCATTTTTGTAACACCTGAAAACAGATAACAATCGGGAGAAAGATATCTCTCATAAGAGTGACTGAGGTACTTTTCTCTTGATCGACTCAATGTTCCAGGAGACAGCAGTATCAGCTCATAACGATCAGGAGAAAAGTATCATTCATATGAGTGTCCAAGGTTCGTTTCCCTTGAGCAGCGCCGTCACCAGACTCTTTGAGGCCTGGAGCAAGATTTTCACATGAAGCCTTTTTTCAATTTAGACAATTTTAATTTTTTTTTCCTCGCCGGCGCGAGGCCTAAAGTAGCGCGAAGCCTGAATCGGTAATACCTACTCACTAACCCCTTGGCGACGGCCCTGCTCGAGCCTGAGACTTGAGCTTGAGACTAGAGACCGAGACTCGAGCTTGAGACTCGAGACTAGGACTCGAGCTTGAGGCTTGAGGAAACTGAGACTCGAGACCGCTACTCAAGATTGAAACTCGAGGCTGAGACTGGAGCTTGAAACTCGAGCTTGAGTCTTTAGACTTGGACTCGAGACTCGAGTTCAAGATCCAAGATTCAGACTCGAGACTGATACTCGAGACTGTGCCTGAAGCTTGAGACTCTAGCTTTGAGAGTCAAGATTGAGACTAAACATTAAGACTCGCGATTGAGACTCGAGACTAAGACGCGAGACTGACACTCCGGACTGAGACTCGAGGCTGACACATGAGCTTGAGATTAAAGACTGAGACTGGAGCTTGAGATTCGAGACGGACACTCGAGCCTGAAACTCAAGACTGACACTCGAGACTAAGACTCGAACTTGAGGCTACAGCAGACTGAGACGTGAGACCGATACTCAAGATTGCGACTCGAGGCTAAGAATCGAGACTGAACTTCAAGACTGATACTCGAGACTCCAGCTTGAGACTCCAGTTTGAGACTCAAGATTCAGACCCGATACTCGAGACAGTGACTGGAGCTTCAGACTCGCGATTGAGACTTTAGCTCGGAACTCAAGATTGGGACTAAAGATTTAAACTCGAGACTAAGACGCAAGACTGAGACTGGAGCTTGAGTATTGAGACGGGCACTCGAGCCTGAGACTCAAGACTGACACTCGGGACTGAGACTCGAGACTGACACATGGGCTTGAGACTCAAGACTGACCATCGAGACAGACACTCGAGCTTGAGACTTGAATTTGGCAGTCAAGACGAAGAATCGAGACCGAGACTCAAGATTGAGACCTGAGACTTATACTCGAGGCTGTGACTGAAGCTTGAGACTCGAGATTGACACTCCAGCTTGAGACTTGAGATTGAGACTCGGACTAAGACTCGAGACTCATCCTTTTAGAATCTCAATCGAAAATGATTTGAATCTAAAAATGAGAGAAAGAAACACAAAAAGACCCTATTTTGTCGGACTTATCTCAATTTCCTAATGTAGGTCAAGGTCACTGAACCTTTTGAGAGACTGCAAATAGACCCTCTTTTCTCTCTCCGTAAGTAGATCGAGTTTTAAGATATGAATTTTTGAAAGTTTCCTATGTAGGTCAAGATTATTAGGCTGTTTAGGGAGCTCTCCCCATAACACCATCGTTTGAGTATAGTGAATGTCAATGTTTTCAGGGGTGATCTGAGAGGAAATTATAGAGGGGCGTGAAAACAATATGTTTCCAAGTAACTCGGAGCTTCAGTCTGCGCTCAAGAGAATTGGTGAAATTCGAATGTCAACATGTGCTTGCGACTGACCCAAAAAACCTAAGGCGGGTCACACCCTCCCTACCTCCGTATCTTTTTTGCTTCTTTCTGTTAGCTCGCAGTCTCTCTTGCAAAGAACGTTGAAGGACGTAAAGGCTTTCTTCACAAGGTTCGATCGCTGGAATTTAGTGACACGTTTCCTTTTCATTTCTCATGAAACAAAATACCTCTCAACTAACCCGGAGAAAAGTCGCTCAGAAACGCCAATCGATTTTTTCTCTCCTCGCTTTCTGGATGACTCATCCCCCTCGGGCGAATGACGGGTTCGTACATTCGAACGACAGATGAGTATAAGATTTGTACGTGTATTATACCTACAGAGTCATCTTCCATCATCACGGTTCAACGAATTCTAAGTCTGCTCCGAAGCTAATTTACGATCTTTCTCTCCAATAATCATTATATCATCGCGAATATAATCATTCGTTCGCCCGCTTTTACGAGTCCATTCTACACGACCATCGGTCGCTATTATACCAGCGCAATAAAGTAGCAAGGCAGAAAATAATCTATATCACTAATTTTCAAAAAAGACACTATATAATTTATAATACTTTCATTCCATTCGATTTGTGTCGAACGCGAAAAACGGGAAACCATTCAATCTTTGTAATATTTTTCTATTTGGTGGTCGTAAAATTTTTACTACCACGCTCTCGAGTTTTACTCCGTCGAGTTAAATTTAAAAAACATAAAATTTACTTTGGGCTTTTGGTATTATACACACGATTAGATTAATAAAATTGATATAACGTCTTTTAAAATTCTTTATGCCGATTTTCTAACGTATACCTACACCATTTGTATGTACGGAACGTGTATTTAGACTCGTTTCTTCGTAAAAGAAGTGGGAAAATCCACTTTCGCAAAAATTTATGCGCGAAAAGAGGGTGCTTTTATCGTCGAGTATTTGATTTTTTAATTATCGATCGAAGCCTTCGTGAAAGAAAATTTTTTTTTCAACTTGAACCATTGAAAACCCATCTAGATTGTTTGAATCGATTACGCCGCCGACAAGATTACTCATCTTGGGAGGTTGGGACTACAATCCTGATATTCTCACAAAAATTGATGAATGTCAATTCAACTCCACACGTTGAGCGTGAAAATTTCTGACCTTTACCTTCCTCTTTGATCTTATCTCATTAATTTATAGCGCAAATTGGCTATTGTCGATTTTTAGAATGAGTTCAGAAGATGACTTGGATTCATACAAAATATTACTGCAAATCCTAATTGAAGAAGAGCTACTCCCTTATTTTCTCACATTTGCCCGGGCTGTAATCAATCTTTCCGTGCTTGTCTGCAACAGAAGACAAGCTCTTGGGTAACATACCCTCTATCCACCGCCTAATAGAACAAGAATCTTAGCACATTTGCTTGCTTTGATCAGACGCAAGGCTGCAGTCGATCTCTCACTGCTAGTCTTCGATACGACACAAGACAAGCTTTTAAGTGGCGTACCCTCTATTCTAGCTGTGATCAGACGCGAGGCTGTAGTCGATATCTCCGTGCTAGTTCTTTGGTAGCATATCCTCCATCCATCGTCGAATACAACAAGAATTTCCGCACTTTAACCCGCTCTAATCAGTTGCAGGCCTGTAGTCGATCTTCACAATCAGTCTACAATAGAAGACAAGCTTTTGTGTGGAATACCGTATATTTTCGCGCATTTACCCGCTTTGATCAGACGTGGGATCGTATAATCGATCTCTCCGCGCTAGTCTGCAACAGTAGATAAGCTCCTGAGTGCCCTCTATCCGTCGCCTAAGAATTTCTCCACGTTTGCTCGCTTTGATAAGACGCGAGACTGTAGTCGATCTCTCACCGCTAGATTACAATATAGAAGACAGGCGTTTAGCTGATATACCCTTTACTTCCGCACACTTGCTTTCTGCGATCAATTGCCATCAGTCTACCGCATTGACAAGCTCCTGCGTGACATACCCTCCATCCATTCCCTCTGACAAGTCCCCGCTTGAGTTAGATGCAGGGCTGTTGTCGATCTCTCACTGCTAGTCTACGATCGAAGACAAACTTTTCGAAGACGAAAATTGGTGCATATTCGCCAGCTTCTATTAGACACGAGCTCCTGCCTTCTATCTACATATTAAAAAATATTGTAAAATCTTTTCCGAGTTCGTTTGGGCGTTCTACTCAACCGATTTGCTTCTTTTTTTTTTTAAATGAAAGGTATTGATGCCTAGATGACGCAAGGACCATTCAATTTCATCAATTTTTTGTATTTCTTAATTCATATTCAAAAATGCTGTTTTGCATGTCTTTTGTAAAAGTCTGCATACACACTTTTCCTCATTAGTCCAGTTCTAATTAAGTCAGAGAAATGGTGTCGGTCCAAGAACACTCAGAGGATCGAGACCTTTCAATTGAGCTATTACACTTTTAAATTGGATGCACTAGAGTGGAGCTAGGCGCGGACATTCAACTTCAGTTGCTGTTCTAAGTGTCTTTTGGTATAAGTGTCTTCATACATTCTTTTCGTCATAAGTCCGGTTCTAATTAAGTCAGAGAAATGGTGTCGGTCCAAGAACACTCAGAGGATCGAGACCTTTCAATTGAGCTATTACACTTTTAAATTGGATGCACTAGAGTGGAGCTAGGCGCGGACATTCAACTTCAGTTGCTGTTTTAAGTGTCTTTTGGTGAGAGTCTTCATACATTCTTTTCCTCATAAGTCCGGTTCTAATTGAGTCAGAGAAATGGTGTCGGTCCAAGAACACTCAGAGGATCGAGACCTTTCAATTGAGCTATTACACTTTTAAATTGGATGCACTAGAGTGGAGCTAGGCGCGGACATTCAACTTCAGTTGCTGTTTTAAGTGTCTTTTGGTGAGAGTCTTCATACATTCTTTTCCTCATAAGTCCGGTTCTAATTGAGTCAGAGAAATGGTGTCGGTCTAAGAACACTCAGGGGATCAAGACCTTTCAATTGAGCTATTACACTTTTAAATTGGATGCACTAAAGTGGAGCTAGGCGCGGACATTCAACTTCAGTTTTCATTACAATTATCACTCCCTGCAATTCCTATTGGTTCTTGCCCTTTCAACCAATCACAAACAAACATATAAATTTAAGTATGAACAGAGAACAGCATGTTAGAATAATAAACCTATCGCTATCCATCTTTTAAAAAATGATGAAATGTTTTCAATGTAGCTCAATGCAAAAGGTCGTCTGGGGTTGGGAGCCGTACCCCCTTCAAAAAATATGTTGCAACTTCATCAAACGATCATAAACAATCAATTAGTACCAAGGCCAGACAGGTTTGGTTAGGTTAGGTGAGGTTTTTGATTATTTATCATAAATTTTATTAAAAATAACTAATCCTATATTTGAATATTAGTCTTTGTGAAAAACAAAACCCAATATCTTCTAATATGATCAAACACAGCTCACATTTTATTATTGCTGCGGAGCAGCCCTGGTCCTCTAGTAAATAATGAAAACGAATCAGCTAGAAAGTTCAGATGAAAATGAACTTCTTTAGTCTCGTCCAAGAATAGAAATTACAATTTTCTTCGTTCTCAAGAACAAGATGAAAATGACTATTTTTCACGGAATCGCTCTTCCGGAAGGTTGATACGACCGCGATGGATATATCTCGCGTCAAAAACGGAAATTGAAAATGTATAAATACTCATTTTTCAAACTCTACTTGACTGAACATACCTTCGACCCCTTCCAGACATCGAACTGAAATGTTGTACCTATAATTATTTATTTTTTGAGGGCGAGTTTCCTTTTTAAACAATGAACCACGATTATCCTTCTTCTTCGGGGTAAAATTCCAAATATACAGCTTTTTCAAACGATCAACTCCCGTTAAATTTAACTTGACCAACGATATTTTCATTATTTAGATTAAATGTAGGCTGAATTCATCCCGAAATAATACATTATTAATATTCGTCCTGAGACATGTCATCTACAGTCCAATATTTTCTTCTTCTTCGAAATGCGAGTTATATTTCTGTATAGGTATATTTTTGGCATTCCTCGAAAAAATAATAATTAAACCTTTGAAAGGCGCTGATCCGTGAATGAATGTACAGTGAATGATTCGTTTTCGTAATCAGTAAATGCAAAAGTGATGTACACTAGTCGACTACCCTTACTCCAAATCAGTTAATCACGATCTAATAGTCGTTCCTCCTTCTGCACAAGAAAGAATATGTCATGAAAATTTACGGATTATGATCGATGGAACAGTTCTAGAACTCCTCACTGTTATATACTTCGAAACATATTTCTCGCGGTCGTTTAGGGTGAAGGAGTGATGTTAATGTGTACCGCCTCCGGGGCAAGAATAAGTATATCAACAGGCTATCACACCCTTTGAATGATAGGTAAAATAGCGAGTTCGCCTATAACCGAACGGTGCGTATATTGAGCGGAGCGAGAAGAAAAAAAAGGTCGTCTAGACGAAAATTCATTCAATACCTGATGTACCGTACGAGTTTGTATGAGTTTGCTTTCTCATCTTATAGATTCTTCTCAAATTTCAGTGTAAACTGTCGAATTTTGCCAACAGCCAGTCTTCTGCGGGCCCGAACGGCAATAACGTGGGACGCTCTACACCAGTATACGTCGTGGAATATAAAATTTTTAACGAGGAAAATCGATCGCCCGAGACTTTTCGACGTCGATTCGAATTTTAGATATACACACATGTATACATATCGACGATCTTTTGACGAACACTATAGTTCGACTCCGAAGATATCGCAGCCGGATTTTTGAAAAATGTCAAACTCATAATTCGATACTTTCGTACGTACTTTCGAATTCATAATACGAACAAATAAACGCCTACTCGAGCTCCCAGCTCGAATAATACACCAGCGTATTTTTCGCACGTCTCCGTGTAGGTAGATGTACTCGGGCTCATACTACTTATTTTGTGGTACACGATCACTCTGTGTACATAATACAAAGGTTATTTTTAAATCAACCGAAGGAAAGGGGCTAAAAAGAAAAGGAATGGACTGTCATCGAGAAACGATAAACAAATAACGACGTCAATACTTCCCAATTCCCCTGATAGATAAAGATATTCGAAAATTTTTTTCGAGAGATATAAGGGGAAGAAAAGACCACAGAGCACGTCGATACTAAAACAAATAAACGTATTATATTCGCAGCCAACCTTTTTTTTTCCGTCTCTGTACCGTGCGGTAAAATATTGACAAAGGTGGGTGCCCGATCGTGAATTATTAACTCGATGGCGAACAAGTCAAGTCTGAGAAATTTCATCTTTGATAAGAACTGTACATAGTGGCTAAGGTGTACTGCAAATATGGAAAAGGTGTGTTTCCGGTCACAGATGTATGAAACAGAAAAAAAGCGAGTCTTTTTGCGCAATGTACACGACACGTACTAATGCCGCATAATGTAATGTGGGCGTGTAAACCAGGTGAAGAGAAAAAAATTTCCGAAATAACATTTTTTCTATTCCATTTGCTCCTTTCAAAAGTTATCATTGAGATTTGCTGCACAGTTGAGACTCGGCATGTCGATTGTCAAGGAGTCATTTCCATAGTAGGTCAGGGTCGCGTCAACCTTGTGACTTTGTGTATTTTCGACCTCTGACCTGACTGCGCCATCGCAACCAAGTTTCCGTACAAACCAGGACTTGGTTTCTATTAAATCAAGGATCTAGTTTTAACCAGAACCCTATTTTATCAGGAGATCTTCTGGAAAAAATATCCGCCGTCCGGGAGGCAATATGACCTTGGGACTCTGAAAATTTTCCAAGTCCCTTCCTATCACCTAAAGGTCGAAGGTCGAAATTTTTCCTCCCTCTTGTAACCTGTAACTCGAAGTCCCCTTCTATCATATATTTATACTAGTATAAAGCTAGGATAATTCAAGGAGGGGTTCTAGCCTAGTGTAAGTCCAGTATACTGTATCACAAGTCCCCTTCCTATCATATGTATAGCTTGGAAGTTGGCGAGTATAGCCTGATCAAAATAACTCCTCCAAGTAACTAGATATGCAATGCTTCATACACCAATTTGCTTAGCCCCTTCAATGATTCAGATGTGCAATGCTTCAAACATCACCCCTTCAATAAATTTTTAGTCGACTTCGTGGAATGTTGCGGCTCTGATAGCCTGATTAAAAGAGCTCCTTCAAGTAACTAGATATGTGATACTCCATTCACCAATTGGCCTAGCCCCTTCAATGCGCCAGATATGCAACGTTTCAAACATCATAAAACTTACTCAACTCCGTCAAAGAACGCGTGAGTTTTTGTACAGTAAGACAGAGCCGAGGACTCAGCGGGGGGGGGGGGACATCTGCCCAACGACCGGCTGTTGTATTCGGCGTCTGCTTATTGTAATACTGTAGTTTTTGACCGTATTACACTTTTCTAAGTCTATACAGTTTGGTGTATTGAAATATGTAGCTCCTTCAAGTAACTAGGTATGCAATGCTTCATCAACAAATTGGCTTCGCCCCTTCATTGAACTAGATATGCGATGTTTCAAGTCTTCCCCCCCCCCATCATATTATGGGTTGGTGTAGCTCTTCAGTTAACTAGATATGCAATGCTTCATACACAATTGACTTGGCCCCTTCAGTGAGCCAAATATGCAGCGCTTCAGCCGCTTCAAAGTTCATAGGACTCGGAACGAACTTCTTAGGTACCCCATAAGACAGGTTCTCCGCCTACTCTCGTTCAACTTCGTTAAAGAACCCGTGAATTTTGTCTAATCCAGGGTTTCCGTACTATACAGGACTGTCACATATTGCATACTCGTTTGCCTAATTCTCATCCTAATGATCAAAATTGTCTCAATTAAACCTTTGTTGCACTGGTTTGGCATAATAGAGATTCTCAGTGGTCCTTCCCTATGAACCAGAGTTGGAAAGCTAGCTGAAAGCTGAAAATGTGCTTTCCTGTTTGGCCACCTACTGCCCTGCCTACTGCCCTTGTGTGTGTGTGTATGTATGTGTGTACAGAGGTTATTATTTTTATTTTTATTTTATTTTTTTATTTATTTATTTATTTATTTATTTTTTTTATTTTTTTGTTTTTGTTCATCTTATACATTTTAATTTTACTCTGTACTACCGTATATTTACTAATTATAAGAAGTGGTGCCGGCTGTAATTGGTCTTTGGACTGTTGTCGGCACCACTTAAAAATAAACAATGTCAAAATAAAATAAATAAATAAAATTTAAAGCCAAAAGCCGGAGAATTTTAAGGAAAAAAAGCTGAAAGCGGTAAGCCAAAAATAAATCCCGGTATTGAGAGCCAAAAGTTGGAAGCTAAAAAACAGAACCACAAAGGAAGAAGCTGAAAGCCAAAAGCTAAAAGCCGACAAATTTTAAAGTTGAAAGCCAAAAGTTTTATATTGCAGAATGAAAGCTGAAAGCCAAAAGCTAAAGTTTTATCTCCCGGCTTTCCAACTCTGCTATGAACTAAGTCGACTTCAAATCGACTCGGAATCAACCCATTATATCGACCAAATCGACGTCAATCTTGAATCGATTTAGTTCTGCCTGTTTTGACCCAAAATCGACCAGATTTTGACTCAAAATCAGTGCTGCCAAATGATATTTTCAAAAATTTGTATCCGTCTTCCTCTCCAGGACCTAGGAACTGATTTTTAGTAATATTCATTAATAACGATCAGAAATAAGGTATCTCTCATATGAGTGACTGGGGTACTTTTCCCTTGATCGACTCACCATTACTGATGAAGATCAACCTGCTAATCTAGGATGCCAGATCTTAAAAAAGATAGGGTTTTTCTTCTTTTATAGATTTTACGTACAATATGGATTTCTTGCGATCAAGGGAAAGGTACTTTAAAGACCAGCACAAGAGATACTTTTCTCCTGCTCGTTGTAGGCTGATATTACAGAGTCCCGTGATATTGAGCCGATCTAGGGAAAAATACCTTATCTACATTTATGAGAGATACCGTTCTCCTGATTATTATTAATGAATCAATCAAAATCCATTGAAATCTCTGTTTAGGTCTTACCAAAAATGGCGGATACGGATTTTTGATACTATCACCTTGCAGCACTTCTGCTGATTGAGGTAGGTGCTTTTCCTTTCAGCCGTAGCTGCCTGATGATATTTCAAGAATCCGTATCCGCCATTTATTTTAAGATCTGATAACAGGTTTCATCAATAACGATTTACGAGGAACTTTTCCTTTGATCGACTCAATATTATGGCAGACAGCGATATCACTCCGTAACGACCAAGAGAAAAGTATCTCTCATAAGAGTGACTTAGTTACTTTTCCCTTGATCGATCTAATGTTACAAGGGACCGCAATATCAGCATAATAACGGCCAAGAGAAAAGTATCTCTCATATGAGTGACTGAGTTACTTTTCCCTAGATCGACCCAATGGTACAAGGGACCGCAATATCAGCCTACAGCGACCAAGAGAAAAGTATCTGTCATAAGAGTGACTGAGTTACTTTTCCCTAGATTGACCTAATGTTACAAGAGACCGCCCGGGAAAAGTATCTCTCATAAGAGTGACTGAGTTACTTTTCCCTTGATCGACCTAATATTGCAAGGGACCGCGATATCAGCTCATAACGACCAAGGGAAAAGTATCTGTATTATGAGTGTCTAAGGTACTTTTCCCTTGAGCGCAAGAAATCTGTATTTTTCGCAAAATCCGTTCCGTTTTCGAGAACCAAAAATCCGTAGATCTGATAACACTGCTCAAAATCGACCGCTTCTTTTCACCATCGTCTCATTGTCGACGTCAAAATTGAGTCGATTCCCGGTATTGGAGATTGATGTTGACCCAAAATCGACGTCGATTTTAGGCCGATGTATTGTAAAATCGACCAGCGTAAATTACCAGAAAACTAAAACTCGACCCGAAATCGATCCAACAGAAAAATTTGAAGAAGTCGACTCCAGATCGACGTCGATGTAAGGTTACCAGAAAACTACAAATCGACTCGAAATTGATCTGAAATCGACGTGGCTAATGAGTCGACATAGAGTCGACTCATTAGCGAAATTGACCGGATATCGACATCGTCGTGAGGTCTATTTCAATGATATATCGACACGATTTCGACCAAGACCAGGGACTAAGGCATTGAAAAAAATAAATTTTTGGTCGATTTTCGAATGTCGACCGAAAATTGACGGTCGACATGGTTCATCGAGTAATTGTCGTACAATTGAGGAGGATTCTGGCATAAGGGCGTCTGTCTCATAGGAAATATATTGAGCGGACGCCCTTCTGACAGATACATCCTCAATCATGATAACGCATTCTGTCTGCGAGTAGCGGAGATACCTACCTCACAGAACGCTTCAAGGATTTGGAGGTCGATTCAAAGTCGACTAGCATAAATTCGTCGAACCAAGATGAATCTCAGTCATATAGGAGAGCTTAGTTATAGAAGAGAACGAGCAGTGCTGTCAGAGTATAACATCTGAAAATTTTAGCTTCGGCTTAAACTTACACCTTAGAAAGTATGGCTTCTGGCAAAATTGAGCTAATTTTCGCCTGGTCAATGTTATGAGGAAATCCAACTCCAAACAACGATCAAGAGAATTGAGGCTTTGTCATACTTGCGGAAGTTCTCCAGATTGTGTCGACTGCATACCTTGCCTCTACGCTGAACTGACCCGGAACCAATCTGTCTCATTGTTTTCATTTTGTATTTTACAAGAAATTGAAAAAGCTAAATAATTCGACTTTTTAGCTGCCGGCTTGGAAGGGTTGAATAAAGCTGCCTTTTAGCTTCGCTTCTGGCTTTTAGCAATCTTGCGAATACTGTAAAATTATCCGACCAAATTTTCATCAAGAGTAAATTTGAGCATTGTAAAGTTCTACAACTTCCTCGTTAAACCGCATCGTTTCCCAAAGTTCTCAAACTCGATAGAAGCTCTATTCTTGAGTTCGAGGTCTCGTTCACAACCTTGACGTAGAGTCACATAGTATCGTCTGTAGAGGGTCTGCTTTTCGATTGAGCGTTGCAACAGATGAAAACTTCATGATACAAACCGAGTCCTTTCAGCACTCGGCATCTGTGCCACTCTCCCGCGTCTAAATTCGCCTTGCACCATACAGTCGAATGCGCTCCGTATGTACACAACTGATGCGAGTCCGCCTTTTCGAGCCGATATTATCATCTCGCGGTCTGGAAAACATTAACGATATGAAATACGAGAGCACGTACGAGTATACTTTCATTTAAGAGGATTAACGCAATCACGCGGAATGCTTTGAAGCTGTACGTAATGATAATAATAGGTGGAGTGAGAAAGAGATAGGAAAAAATTGTCCGTGTATGAAAGATAGAGGGTGTAACTCGGCGAGTAATTTCGATTATACCGATCGTATCAGTGGTGCGTGCTTGTACTTGGTAATACTACTCGTACATCATATTCACGCTTCCTTACCGAGTAAGATATACGCATATCGTAAGCTCGTGTAAAGGTTTTTTTTTTCTGTGCCAGTACTAGATTTTGACTACGGAGTCGTTAACCGTTGTGTTAATTTATAAGATATTTTTTATTTCTCGCTATCGACCCGGTGGAAGTGTTGGCTCCGGTATTGTATACGCCTATCCTGAATGCCTTTCAAAACTGTATACCTATCGCCTCTCGTTCCTCATTCTGGCCGTGACTGATCTTCAAAAGTTCTCTCAGATATGGGATCGAGAGACTGCGCCTACTCTTTTGTTTCGTTCCATTTACTCGCTCTCGAATTCTGAATACTGGCTCTTTTGTAGTTATGCCTATAATTTCCTACATCTTCTTTATAAGTGAACGTACGCACTGTCCGTGCTCGGTACAATATATCGCATTATCGTCGACGGGTTTTGTTGTAAGCTGAGATGGTAAGAAATAGATAAAAACAATAAGTAATACGGACTTTTCTTCGTCGTCCCCATCAGTTTGTAGTCTCGAGATGTGATGATGTGTCGTGCTCTTCATTTCTAAATCTTGTTTCAGCAACGTGCCCAGTTCCCTCTTGTCGTACTTTTTACTATGAGTTTACTACTGTATTGTCACTGTACTACGAGTATACGAGCTCCGTACTTTTTCCTTCTTCTTCTTGCATCTCCGCATTCAGTTTAAGGTAGCTGAGGTTAGTGACCGATCGGTAATCATTTTTTTGTCTTCATCAACACGATACTTCTTCACGGATGAACGACTATGTAACACGTATGTACGCGGTTTGTGTATACGCACCAATGAGTAGCGTCGTTCACGATTAGCGTGTGGAATAGCGTATAGTGGAATGATATGGGTGACATTGTCACGATGAGACGTTTACGAATGGATATGTTCATAGGATGGAACATATGTTCGAAGAAGACGTGTTCAGCTCTTTCAATTTCCATCGATGTTGAGGAGCTTTATTCCGCACTCCCTTTGGTACAGATTATGAGACATGTGACGCGGTACATGGTAAGCCTGATGTAGATACGAGTACGGTGCTATAGCTTTGAAAACTTGTTCAACTGAGATTGTAACCGAATAAACCTACGTAACTGTACTTCACTTTGATGAAAGGACTGAGGTCAGTTTGGAAGCTAAATTCCTCTCGGGAGAGTAAATTCTGCCGCCCACAAGTATCTGGGTGAGGTAGTGGCGGATTTCTTGAGCTCGAGAAAAAAGTAACTTGGTCACTCATATGAGAGATACTTTTCTCCTGATCGTCATAGGCTGCCCGTGGTTCTTTGTGACATTGAGTCGATCAAGGGAAAAGTACCTGAGTTACTGATGTGAAAAATACCTTTCTCTTGATCGTTATTGTAAGATCGTTGGAAACCCGTGTTTGGGTGTAGAAAAAATGGCGGTTACGGATTTTTGAAATCATCATCTAGCAGCACTGGGTCACGTTCAATGATGTCGGACGCGTACGTTTTCTGAGGGTGTAATCCTTATCGCTCGAAATTGGTCTGAACAAGAGTAGTCTTAGTCCAAGACTGCGTAGCTATAGCCTTGCTTGTAGGGGTGTGGTTCAAAATTTTCCCTCTTCTATACAGGGTCAAAACTTGGAAATTTTTGATAGGGAATTCGTTTTATTGCGAGGGGGGGGGTATAAATTGAAGACAATTGGCGGGCGCCGGGTGCCGTCTGACCGACTTGAAAAGGGGGTCATCCGGCGAAACGTGGGACTTGAAGAATTTTGACCTCCGAGCTATAGGTGGTGGAAGGGCGAAAATTTTCGATCTCGGAGCTATAGGTGATGAGAGGGGGATTCGGAGAAATATAGACCTCCGAGCTGAAGGGGTGTATCTCAAATCCCGAAGTAGGTCAAATTCATTGGCCTACAAAGTATACTCTACCATTAGATTATGTTTTAAAGCCAGAATTCTTTTTTAGCGAGGAACCCGCTATCCTGTTTTCTTGGTGAAGCATCCTAATTTTTGTGACGTCATCATTCTCGACAAAATGTCCTCGGTGATGATGGTAGGAGGGGAACTTGGAAAAATTCCGACCTTTTTTGGACCGAGGCTATTTTTACCGCTGGAACTGAGGTGTTGAACTCGGACTATTTTTGCCGCTTTGGATTTTTTACCGGATACCACATGGCCCACGGCAAATTTTTCGAAACACTCCCCCCCACCCCCGTACAGTAGGTTCCTGTTGAGATTCTTTCTTCCGGACTAAAAGTTGTTTACGATGTCATCAGATTGTTACGTCACAGAGATTCATTTATGACGTCATCGTATCAAGACGTCACCGGGAGTGAGCTACGACGTCATGACATAGCAACTTGGAAGACATTCAGGTGATTTTTTCGGAATCAACATAAAATTTCACTTTCAAATAAAGTAAGATACGGAAGCTTGAACGAGATCAACTTAAGATCGACCGATCAGAACTAGAGATAAGGTTTTTTATGTCAGCCTCAAGTTTTGTAAAAATCCTGAAACTAAGAGCTAGAGCTTTTCGAAGGAAGACTTAGATAGGTGTTATGGAAGAAGTATTGTAAAGTTTACAAATATTCCGAGTTCTGAGCTCAACGAGATAAGTCCTTATCATTTTGAAATAAAGACTAATTTTAAAATAAGAGAGACTCTTGATGACTTTTCTCATTCACCAACGGTTCTCCTAGTGGAAGGCTAGAATCTCTTTTTACGACTCAACTCACTCCGCAGTCAATTCTACAAAACAATGTCCTGTAATTCGCACGGCACATATGACTTCGTATTTCGAGACCACAAAATGAATGAAAATTGGTTCCATTATTCACGGTCAAATTTCAAGTATAAAGAAAGCTTCGTATTATTTTTAGCCCCTCGAGAAGACTCGAAATCATCAATTTCGCACTGCCCCCGCTCTATAATTTATCATTGCATTATTTACACCCTTTCTCACTTACGTTACAGTCAATTCGAGGACACTAATTTAAAAATTTTCTACTACAACCGAGAGACACCTAAATTCCTAGGTCGAATTGACCTAAAATAATTCAGACCGTAAATATAATACGGAGACTCTTTCTTATTCAAATAAGCGTTCAGGTTTCACGTTCTCTGAAGATGCCAGCCAATTTTCTAGCCGGCAAAACACATATCGATAAACGAGGGTACGGTAGTTCGGTAGACAAAAGAATTTTTAGAAAAAAAATTGTGCTGTACAAAGTGTACGGGTATTATCATTTAAATCACTTTCGATGAGTCAGAAATCTTTTGAAGGCATGGCGCTCAGTGCCAGTGTGTACAAGCCACGTAATCTCGCAGATTGAAGGCGAGCACGTTACATTAAATGCACAGACAGCATAAAAGCATAACTATTATGAACGTAAATTGTGCAAATATAGTAGCTTTCTTTCTCTCTTATCGTCGCTGTCTCGCGATCGTCTCCCTCTTCGACGTTTTAGAATATGTATGAAGACTTATCAGTTCGACTGGTTGAGACGATAACCTTTCACTTTTCTAGCGATACATAGGCGACTGCTTAGAAAAGAAGATTGAAATGTAGAACTCAAGATCAACGGCGAAGGTTATCAGCAAATTTCTGTTCGAGAGCACGCCCGCGAACAATCGATACTTCTCAATACGGTCACGAAGACTCCTTTGAGTAAATATTCTCATCATACTGAAATTTTTAAATTCATATCTTCAAGTAACCTTTTGAGGTGAACCATCAAGGTTACTTGTTTGTGTATAGATGCCTTCCAGATTTTGACGCGAGATACAATAATTTAAAAAAATGCAGATAGGTAGTACGGTAGAATTAAAATATTAGGGGACCCGAGTACAAAGCTCACCAATTTTTTGCATTTTCATTAGAAGAAAATTAGGTCGGATGCGGATGCAAGGATAATTTGCATTAATATTAGCTGGCGCGGGAAGTTCAGAATTTTATATTTAGGACCATACAATTCTGAAAGATGAGGAAAACTAGCTCATATACTTGCAGCAGGTTTTATGTAGAAGAAGTTCGAGTGGAACAAGAGTAGGAAATGCTACACTTCGGTTGAATCATGTCGTCTTGAAATCGACGTCGATTTTGAGTCGATTTAGTTCCGTTCACTTCGACTCAGCATCGACCGCATATCGACCAGAAGTCGACTCAAAATCGACCGCTTTTCTTCACCAAAATTGATTCGACTCGAAGTCGACTCCAGATCGACGTCGATTTGAGGTCGATGTAAGACCGACCAGCGTAAATAACCAGAAAACTACAAATTGACTCGATATCGACCAAACGGAGCAGTCGATTTTAGGTCGACAAAAACGACTCGAAATCGATTGGATATCGACGTCGAAGCAACAATTATGTTACCGCGATTTCGACCAAGACTGAAAAAATTGAATTCTCGGTCGATTTTTCATCGATTTTCTGTCGACCCTGGTTGTTGACCGGAAATCGACGGTCGACATGGTTCATCGGGCTTTCTGAAATACTCCTCAAAAGAGGTTAAACTTTGTTCGGCAGATCTACTCTATGGAATATGGAAAAACAATCTGGAGGTTTGAATAATATGATTCAAGAAGAAATGTTTGGAGTACACGCGTTTACGAGGAATAGTTTAGGATTTCTAACAGTCTGCAACGCGGTTTCTAACTTCACACCTGCGAACTAGAAGTCCACGGACTCGACCCTTTGGCCACTTCCTAAATCGAAGATTCAAAACGAGGACAATCAGCTTCCACCTATAATTGATGAGGGGTATGGAAAGCTATAAACTTGGATCTCAGATGACAACATTCATCTTGGCCACGTCACATTGAAGTTTAGGAGGGCTCATCCATTCTCTCATAAGACTTTAATATGCATCCAAGATTCCGAGAATCTCATTCTGGTCGACGTGTACAGGAGTTATTTAACAGCTCGACGCGAACGTGTCCCTCCATTCCTTCCTCACTCGATTGTTTATTATAAGGTCAGTTTTTTCTTCCTTCCATTTCTTCCATGTACATAATAAGTTCAACAGCACAGTGGGTTCGTGTATTCCGCGTATAGTGAGTTCACGTTTCTAGTCTTCTTGCGTACTTATTTACGACCAATGTGTAAATCGTACAATCGATACTCGAGTTCCGCTTTGAACCGGTGCAATGTAGTCCACCATTGTTCGTAATCGCGGAGATGAATTTAAAGGAGAAAAAACCATCGCATTAAGCCTAGTTAGCATATCAGTTTACCTACACAATAAGACTTCGTACAAGAGTTGACCAATAATGCGAACGAGCATCATTGCAATAGAATTTCAAAAATTCATCTATCTGTTTTTTTTTTCCTTCGTTTCCCAAATGTATTATACACTGGGTCTCGCTTCTCGAATTTTTAAAAAGTAATAATACCGGTTATCCTCGGCTACCACGTTCAACGTCAACGTTGATTCATTAAACAGAAAGAGACAAAATGAGCCACGACGCAGTGGTCGGGGAAGAGGGAGCGAAGCAATACACAATACACGAGACTCGATAATAATTTCTTGAATAACGACTGCACTCGGGTATTTTCTTTTTCACTTTCAGTTTCCATTCAACTGGTCGCCATTCACTGTTCGCTCTGTCATTTTTCCTTCTATACTCATGCTTCATTGCATTGCACTGTCTACTCGAATATAGAAACAAGAAGCAAACGAATCGAATGCATAATGAAAGAAAAATACGTTCCGACTTGAACTGAATATATCTACCGCGGGGCACATACACTCATCCTAGACGTTGAAAAAAAAAAACGAAGTGTCCTTTTCAAATAGCTTCGTAACTTCGCGCTGGAAGGGAGAAAAACTCGCGGCTCACCTTGTTTGGTGATCGCGAGAATTTTCAGAAGCTATATTAATTGAGGCGCGATTTCCATAATCGATTGAGATCGGTTATCTTGTCAAAGTTTTTTCGACTCGATCCTGCTCTCTTCGTATGGGTCCCTAGTTAGGTGGTTGGAACTGTCAGATTCCAACAACTCCCTGCTGTATCTGAGGAAGGAATAAAGGAAAGTTGATGAAATGTGAGGGAGTGTGTATAAACGGATTTTTAGTCGTGAAAAAAAGAAATACAGATTTTGGGTAGGTTACGGATTTCTTGCACTACTCATTGGGACCAGTGCTGTGCCAGGTGGCCCAGTCTATCATCAACTTGCGCAGTCCAAGCAGGGACAGCATTCATGTGTCTCACACATATATTGGCACTTCCTCTCTCCCTCTCCCTCGTCCCTCCCTTCCTCATCTTTCTCCCAACCTTTCTTCCCAAGAAATAACAATAAAGGTGCACAACTTACCATTTTTGTTCATTTTATTATACTAACTTCCCCAATCCAAGCAGGGACAGCATTCATGTGTCTCGCCCATATAATGGTACTGCCCTTCTCCCTCATACCTCCCGTCCTCACCTTTCTCTCGATCTTTTTTCCCTAAAAATTAAGATAAAGTGCAACACTTCCAATTTTCATTTTTTATTTTATGTACAATATTTATTTGTACAATCCACGCAGAAGCGGCGGCGTCGGTGTGTCTCGCCCACGTGTTGACATTTTCCCTCTCCCTTATCTCTTCCTTCCTCACTCCTCTCTCAACTTTTTTTCTTATGAAATAATGATACCTCATAACAAACGGTCAGGTGGGCATGAGTTAAGGGAAAAGTACTTCAGTCACTCTTGAGAGAGATACTTTCCTCTTAGTCGTTATAAGCTGATATCACGGTCCTTCATAACATAAGATCGATCAAGGAAAAAGTACCTCAGTGACTCTTATGAGAGATACTTTTCTCTTGGTTGTTATAGACTGATGCGGTCTCTTGTAACATTAGGTCGATCAAGGGAAAAGTATCTCAGTTACAGCTATGAGAGATACGTTTCTCCTGATATTTACTGTTAGATCACCAAAAGTTTGTAGAAATTAGTTTTCAGGTCTAAGAAAAAATAGCGTCTACGGATTTTCAAAAATATCGTCTGGCAGCAGTGCTTGGGACATTTAAGGAGTAGAGCTCGAACTGTTGTCATCGTTAAGCTTCTATGCTCTCAAACATCCACCAGACCGCGCAGCGGCGTAGGTACGATTTTCTCATGGGGGGATTTTTTCAATGGAGGGGGGGGGGGGATATTTCCTAAAATTTTTTCTAATGTACGCATAAAATAGACAAAATTACTGTATTTAACGGAAAAAAGATACTAAAAAAATTGCGTTCATCCCCTAAATCCTACCCCCTCCCCTTATCTACGCCACTGAGACCGCGTGAAGCTTGAGGCTACCAGCCAAGAGCTGAGAAAACTTCTAAGCAGTTGAAGAAAGCTTAGCACCTCAAAGAGGCAAAATAACTGCAAGCATTCTATCTGAACCACAATTATCGCAGCTTTTATCATGCTGTAAAAGAGCTTTATAGCCCATAAAAAAAGCAAATTCCCCAATGAGAAGTCGCAATGGCTGCGTGCTAAAAGAGAGAGGTGAGATCGTAGAGCACTTCAGGGATCTCTTGAACCAAAGTCACCCAATTGACCTCTGCATTGTTGCTAGATGTCCGTATCCGCCATTTTTTCTACACCTAAAAACAGTTTTCCCGATCTATCAAAAACGATTAGGAGAAAGGTATCTCTCACTCCAGCAACTCAGGTACTTTTCCCTTGATCGACTCGCCGTTGCAGAAGACCGCGTTGTGAGCTTATAACGACCAGGAGAAAAGTATCTCTCGTGCGAGCGACTAAGGTACTTTTCCCTTGAGCGCAAGGAATCCGCATTTCACGCAAGATCCAAATAATAATTTCGGGAAACAAAAATTCGTAGATCTGGCAGCTTTGGACCTCCGATCGCTATCTAGAATACCAGAATATCTTACTGTATTGTAGCTTGACGAACCGCCTACCGCGGTAGAACTCGAGAGAGGGGAAGGTCCTTGGAAGCAATTGAAAGGCAACAGAGTAACTGAAACAGGGATTAAGTGTCACTGCGGATTAAGCTGTAGAAGGGAGCCAAACGAATTCTAGACTGACCCACAATTGATTGCGATTTTGTAGAACTGCCCGAATCCCTTCTCGTCCCCAGATTTGATGTGTATCATAATAATAGATCTTGAATCGTACTAGGCCATTCGTATATGCAGTCGATTATAAAGTTGCAATCATTTTATGTTTCAGGTGGATTACGAAACGGCCGTCGAGCACCCGTATTTCGTTTTCCAGCACGGCTGGTCGTCGTGCGCGCCCGAGAAAACGTTGCGGAAATTCGGTCTGCAATGTCGTCAACTGCAAGTGGGCGACGTATGCGTGTCGCTAACGCCAAAGCTCAACCAAAACGGCAGCGCGAGTAATTCGCGTAAATCGAGCGCGCAAAAGACGGATTCGACGGCGGCGGCAAAAGTGCGTCAAGGACACCACGGGCAGCACGGAGGACACGCGCCGCTGCAAAATGGCCATCTCGCGAGCAACGGTATCGGGATGGAGGTGAACGCCTCCGGCACCGGGATCACGACGTTCGCGTATAAAAAGAATGATCTCAGAATTAATTGTAACGATAATAATGGACTGCATTTTAACAAGGCTAACGGAGATAGTAATATAGATAGTTGTAGTAATTTAAACAATTATAGTAGTGTTAATGGTAATAATTTTAGCGTAAATCTGATTAACCGTCACGAGGATGAGGCGAAAAGGCACCACGAGAAGCTGGAGAACGACAGCAACAACAACAGTAACAATATGAGCGATAAGTACGGCGGCGGAGCGCCCAGCAAGAAGAAGAGAAGGTGGTCCGCTCCGGATCAGATAACGGACGAGTATCAGAATTCGCCCTTATCGTCACCTCAGTCTATGTCGTCGGTCTTGTCGTCCGCCTCTTCTGTGGGCTCAGGTGTGGCGTTGTCTTCGAAAAACCTTTGAAATTACGCTGAACTCATTTATCGTGTATATATCTTATTTATTGTATAGGTTATACTTTTTTTTTTTTGGTACGTTGTACTGTGATAGTTGACTCTCCCCTTTTTATCTGCTGTTTGAAAATTTATTTAGGACTCGGTCGACGTTCCGGGAAAAGTGACGTTTCTTCAAGGAAGAAAGGTGCTGGGGGAAGGGGTACGTCGATTTTATTTATCTGTAGTTATTTGTGTACCTTTACAATCGAGAGAAGCTCTTGTAGACGTGTTGCCTTCGTTTTAGTATTCTACGTTATTTATTGTGCCATAAGAACATAATATTATAGTGGTGAAGAAAGAAAGGAGAAAAATGGTATTCCATTAATAGTTCCCCATTTTATCGGGTTATTTGTCGGCGTCTAGTCCTTGACTGCGCTTCTATATAGCGTTAATAACGTATACTGTAATCTGTATAACTTCCAAATTACTCCGGTGCCTATATGAGAAAGTTTTTTTACACTCCGTCTCGTCAGTGACCACTATAAGGGCAACACGTGTAGCTAGTTTCTCATCTTTCTCTCCCAGCCATTCGCAATATTTCTTTTTTTTTCAAATTTTCAATTACCTACCGATTATCATACTTATTTTTATTATTTATATTTCTGATTATTGTTAGAAGTTATCGACTTTGTTTTTGTAATATTTATGTACACGGATGATGCTCAATGAGAGAGGGATGTAAGTATATTTCGCGTTGCATGTGTCTCAATTTCAGTCATAAAACTGTAACGTAAATATCGCCGATAAAGAGGACTCGTTTCTGAAGTAAAATTCGAAAAAAAAACTACTTTTAACGAGTTTTTCAACTTTTGGGAAGGCTTGGAAGAAAAAAGTATTTCATGTTACGTGAAATTTTGTTCAAATACTCGAAAAGTTTTAAAAGTTTTTCAAGGTCATAAAAAAGGTTTGAATAATAGAACGATCGAAAACGACCCGAATCTCTTAAATCTTCTTTGAATGGAGTTGACCTTGAGATACGAGACAATATTTTGGTGTGTTTACCGAAAACTTCGATGAGATTATCAGTGTAGGGTGTTTCAAAATCAAATAAGATTTTTTCTGTTGAAAGATGAGAATATGTAGGCGAAAACTTATAGCGTTTTTAGTGAAGGTTTTCAGTTCTATTCGTGATTGAGTAAAGTCTATTTGTTTTCTTTTTTCGATTGAAATACTCTGACTTTGACGATCCGTCAGACTGCCTCTAAGATAATTCGAGAGATTCCGCTCTGTTTAACAGAAAAATTATAACGATATGTCTGTTTATTTTTCTGCCCGTTTTTTGGATCAATATAGGCCTAATTTCTGACTTTCGACATTTACTAAACGACGCGACGCTCGCAAAAAAAAGAAAGTTTCAGGGTTTTAAAAGGGGCGATTAGATCTCCGAGTTCGTCGAAAGTCTGAATAATTTATTTTTCAACTTCATAATTCTTGTTCTTATCGTTTCGTAAAGAATTGAGCAGAAAATTTGTGTAAACATAATTAAATGATTTTCTTATTTTATCAAAATTTACTAATATGAATAGATATTTTCATGAACTTCTGAGATTTTTATACGGACTGTTCGTGAATCCATTTTCAAATCACAACATTTTCGTATGCTCTCGTGGAAATAACAAATTTTGTCTTGAAAAGTACCGGTAGATGAAATTATTCTTATGATGGTTGATAATCGATGTTCTGCACTTCTTACCTTTCGGATAGTTCAAGAATTTCTTGGTTCAACTTTCAAAGAGAATCGATGAAGAATGGGTATTCGAAATAGTTGTTCTATTATTTAACAGTTTATTTTTTCTCTGCTTACTGTCGATTAACGATCAATTCAGTGGGCCGTAATTTATTTAGAAAATTTTCTCGTGTTTTTGACGGCAGGATCCTGTTTTTGGTAACTTGGAACTAGAACGAAGTATCGCTAGGAAAGTATTGTTCGTCTTGATGACGTTATTTCTGAGATCAGCTGTAATGATTTCTGCAACTCTTGAGTCAAGTGCAATAAGTTCCATCCCAAAATAAAGTAGGCAAATTACATTAAATCAAGGTGGTTGGTAAAGCTGAATCTTGGAATGATGATCAATTACTGTACCCAAAGGAAACTCTCGAAAATCTCTCGCTCCCGATCGAAACGTCGTTCACTCTAAAGGAATAATTGCTAAACTCGGTTGTTTTCCGCTATTATCTCGATAATTATCCATTTTTTAACAAAAATACCTGATATGAACAAGGAAGATCATAAAATTTTCTACAACTATTAGTCTATTCATTTTTTTCTTCTTCGCGTTGATACTAGCCGAAATAATCGCGATCAAAAGTCGCTCTAATTTAATACATGAAATCATGGAAATTCGAAATACACAATGTTTAAATTTTCCGGTTCTAGCTTCCCTTTTCAAATTATATTCTTGCCCATCCAAAGAAGGTTTCCGGCAAAGATGAGAATTTTTACTCCCATAAAAAAGAATTTTGATTCAAAACTTATATTCTTGCCATACGTTATTCAAATCAAACTTACATAAATAATTGAATTTTTCATATCTGGTGCCTTTGATTCTCAGGTATTATTGATAATAGTAGAAACTAAAGGAAACTGTATGTATCAGCTTATTCGTGCTGAAATTGGAATTTAGCGCAATACGTGCCATGCCTGGTCAGTATTCAAGGCATTTTTGATTGCCATTATCTCAGATACTGGCGAAGCTAGGAATAGAAATGAAAGAAACACTAGTTTTAGGCAATTTTACGATCTTTCATTTTTATCAGAGGTATTTTTGCTTGAAAATCAATACTTGCCGAGAGAGGAAGAGCTGAGGAGGTCTTTATTCGAACACAATGAGTGATAATCATGCCAAGTTCCAGCTTCATCCGATTCATTTTCAACAAAAAGTCTAATTTTCATAGACTCAATCAATGTTAAGTTTTTTGAATACTTAGATGTGAATCGAGTTCATGATTTAACTTCATGTTTCGGCATCGAAACATTGTTTTTAAATTTCTATTTCTGTAAATTAAAAGAAATGAATTTTACCTCATTAATGCATCGGTCCAAAAATTTATTAATTAGAAAATCCGTCCAATCTCTACGAAAATTTAATGCAAATTATTCATTTTCTTCCCAACTAATTTTTGTTCTGCAGAAAAATTCAGTTAGCCTTGATTTATCAATATTCTTAACTTGCTGTTCGATTTTGGTTCTATATTCGAGTATTTAAAATCCTTTCTTTCACTGTGGTAGAAATGATTTCAAAAATCTTCGTTTATTTAAATAGATTCCGATTGTTTAACGTTTCCTCAACGAGAAACTGGTCGAGCTATTACTCAGGAAATATAAATTCAATTTGGCCGTCATCAAGTTTTTAGATGAAGAATTTCTGTAATCGAATTACCTCGAAAAGAACATTTTTAAAATAGATGCGTAAGATTTAAAAATTATTGTAAATTATGCCTTACATCTCAAACATACTTATTTTTACTAAGCCTAGAGCCACTACCTGTCTATCTTTAAAAACTGTGTTTTTCCTTCTCCTTAATTGTACGTGATTGTTTTTTTTCTCTCTCGTATGCTGCTTAAAGCAGCAATTTTGGTGCCTATTGATTTTTATTGTATCCACTGATACGTACCAATTTTCAAAAGCAAATACAAACTGTAATTTATAAATTAAAATGATGTATCCTTATTCCTTACCAATATAATTACATTGAAATCGAGAAAAGTGATTTTAACTTTTTGTTGAGCTATACCCGAAAGGGAAAGGCAATTATGATTTTTGTGATTGAACTTGTGTAGTGTAACAATAATTCTCTTTGTTTGTTTTTTTTTATCTCATTGTTTTTTATTCTTACAACTGCTGTATTATATTTTCTTCCTATACCCCCTCCCAAAAAAAAAAATGTACATCTTCGTAATTCGATATTTTGGTGCTAATTTTTTTCGAGCCTTTTCATTTTGTTGTTCGAATTACGATACATTGTTTTTTTTTTCGAGATAGAAGAGTACGTTGTAAAAATGTGGTAAAGAAAAATGAACGCGACGTTGATCAAAGTCATTAATATTAACATTTTTACCTACCTGACTGTTTTTTTTTCTTCTCTCTTCGTCTCTGATCTCGTAATATTAGTGACTATTGTGAATGAATTTTTCTCATTTTATTTTTCGTTCAAATTGAATTCTAATAATGTTGCATTTATATTTTATTTTGATATTATGAGATATCTATTTTTTTCTTCCTCCAAAATCTTGATAATCGTTTATCGATCGAGCGTTCTTTCATTTTTTTTTTTAATAGTATCGCGCGTCAACGTCGAAAAAAATTCTTTCTCCGTCAGTGTATAAGATGTATTTTACTATGTATTTAATTTTATTATTATTGAAAATTAGTATACCCTACTTGTAGAATACTAATTGTGTAATAATTCTTTTCTCCCGTATTTTTCTTTTTTTTTTAACTATTCAAATAAATAATTCTCTGAAAATATGATGTTTTGTGAATCGCTCTGATAGATGCTTAGTCAGTTTCCACGATCAAATTTTAAGAATAGGTGGATCGAAAATGACTGAATACCCGTAGCGAGGGAACTCCCATTTTATTCAAGTTGAAGATTACAAATTGATTTGACAGAAAATTTTGCGATCATCATTTCAACTTGGATTTTTCCATTGAACATTGCTCAAATGATGTATTTTCATACTGAATTTTCGGAGGAAACGAATTATACGAACAATAATGGCATTTTTCGGATGGTGAAAAAAAATTGGACTTCGAATTAATTTTCTGCTTTTAATCATTTTTTCATCTCGTTTGATACAAAAAAAAATTGGCGTATTGTTCCCAACTTCCGATCGGATTTATCAAATTAATGAACGCTTCTAATGTATCGATTTTTAATTTTACGAGTGTCTTGTTCGACGTAGAAAATAATGCATTTCTCAAAATTGAAAAATTTATCGATTAGAAAAAAAAAACGAAGGGATATTACAGTACGTATTGTGAACAAAAATGAAACGAAAACTGCGGGAAACTCTTTGAGAGAGAAAGTTGGAATGCGGTTCGATTGATCGGGTAGGTAAACGTTTCATCTGAATTGGAAAATTTTCATATGAAATACGGAATAGGCCTACTTGTAATTATAATCCTGTTAATCGTGAAATTACGAACCACATTTTCTATCGATCTAAATGAAAATTAAGTTTATACCGAGTTACTGAAGTACAGTTGATAAAGACGTTTGAAAAAAAAAGTATCAATTTGACACAATTTGGATTTTTTGGCATTCCAAATTCATATTCGAAGTTTCATCAAAGTTGATAAAATATCGTATTTTTTGGAAGGATTGAAACAGTAAGTAGGTACTGGTAAATCAATGGCTACTGACAAGGATCGATATTTCTAAATTACAATAATACCAAAAATAATCATACTTTGTTCGGCAGCTTTGCTCGACTACCTACGTACTGAAGGCCCATCCGCAGATTATACAATTACGAGTAGCATATACATTCGTGGGCCCAAATCAAATACCCGGGAACAGGAATTAGGAATCCCCGATGCCAACAATGGCGCGAGTAAAGGCAATCTTGCTTTGTATTTAAGAAAGCCGACTCGCAAATACGTTCAAATAATTTGGGTGTATTTACAACTACGTATCAAGTTGAAACAAACATCCATCAATCACCTAAGACCACCTTAAAACTGATTTCATTATAGAATGATTGTTGAAAATACTTCTCAGGAATTGCATCTACTTCATAATTATTGTCATATTAGGATTTTTTTTGTAGAAATTAGATTGTAATATAGGTACTTTGATTGGCTATACAAAATGGAATGGTCATTGGATGTATCTACACGTTGGCCATCAGCAGAAGAGGGTATTTTTGCTGAGGTTGAAGGATCTTGTTCTACAGATCATAGATTTGCGGGCAAATTCATTTAAACCGGCCATTTGCCAGGATCGCCAATAACGCGCGCAATTTGTTCAACAGTCTGTAGTAAAGTACTTCCACAAGAATAGTTAGAGGCAGAGCATTGCAGCCAGCCAAAAGCTGAAAGTTGAATTCAGCCAAATTTTGACTGATAAGAGCAAAGCTGAAAGCCAGCTTCATTGAAACTTTCCTAATTGCCAAATTTTTTCAGCTTATTTTGGCTTTTCCAATTTTTTGCAAAATACAAACATGCAGAAATAAGATAAGAATCAGATTTACAGCAATATTTCCTATTTTTTATTCATCTTCTAAAATTAATTATTCCAATCAACAAATTGATGAAACTGAAAGGAAGTATCATGTGTATTTGTGTGCTAGCAGAGAGAGAAAGAATAATCACAAAAAATATGAACACAAGCAGGAGAATAGGTATTTTTCACAAGTGCAGCAAAGCCCCAATTCTCCTGATCGTTTCCTCTGTACACCTTATCCTGCAGGACGTTGATCAATGATCAGCGAAAAATCAGCTGAATTAAGCCAAACGCCAGCTCAATTTTTAGGAAAGCCAAGAGCCGAAAGCCAAAAGTCATATTGTTCAGAGTTGTTAGTTTAAGCCAAAAGCCAAAGCTGAAATTTTTGGCTGCAATACTCTGGTAAGAGGTATCAAATATGTGACTGTATGTGGGGAGAAAAATGAGAAATTGACGTTATTTCTTGAATGAAGTGGAGTTGAACGTTTTGTCATCCTAACTAATTTGTAGAACACGTGCATTTGTGGACATCTTTCATGAATGTCAAGAATCCAAATCTGTTTCATTCTACAGTGGGTATTTCAATGTTTTCATTTTTCTCCTATGTACAGCCGCACAGTTTTGATATTTTGATACTTCTTAATACAATTGAATGGTTGGGAAGAAAGAGGGCTTCAGTAGCTACAGTACAAAAAATAGTTCCTGAGGAAATAAGAATTCAATTTCACGAGAACGGCTTAAATGTGAAGATTTCTGAGAAAACCGGGTTTAGGGTGAAAAAAAAATCGACCTCTCCTCTATATTTTGATGGATTTTGATTCTGCGTAGAGAATTCGATCCAGATCCGTCAAAATATGGAGGTTGATTTTTTTCACCCTAAACCCGGTTTTCTCAGAAATTGTCACAAGTAATGTCATGAAAATGGTAGGACTGTACTATAGGTTGTCCAATAGACTGTATTTACTATATTTTGCGGTTCGGCGTGGCGTCGGCACCTTCTGAAAACATGAACAACCCGCCCAAATTTGTGAAGCACCACTTACCCCATGTTCACCGCATTTGTTCAAAACAAACTATCAATTCCCATGAGAAATGTATGGGAACGTTTTGACCGCATACATTCTTATTTAAATGCAAGAAAAAGAAATAGGAAAAGAAAAGTGTTTTTCAACTACCTATCAACAATAAATGATCAAAACGTACTGTGTATTTCTTATATACAGTTAATTTTTGTTTTGAACACAAACAGTAAACTAGGATAAGGTGTGGCTTCAAAAAAATTTGGTCCATTTGCAAAATTACTAAAGAATAGACCGCTAGAGCGTTCCTCAAGACCTCAACTACCGCTAGAGTGCGTAATAGTCTGTGACATTAGGGTCTTTCTTGCAATTATCATTGACTATACACGTACCAGACAAATATTCGCTTTGTTGAAAAAGTTGTCACTTTGAAGGATACTGACACCAGAGTGTGCTGCGTGTTATAATACGTTGGTGTAAGAGAGAGGGAATAAATGTTCTGTCTCTTTCACTCTGCCGGTTAACACGCAGCACACTCTGGTGTCAGTATCCTTCAAAGTGACAACTTTTTCAACAATGCGAGTATTTGTCTGGAGTATTTGTCTGGTACGTGTATAGTCAATGCAATTATCAACTTTTCATGCCGCCATTGACTATACACGTACCAGACAAATACTCCAGACAAATACTCGCATTGTTGGAAAAAGTTGTCACTTTCTCTCTTACACCAACGTATTAACACGCAGCACACTCTGGTGTCAGTATCCTTCAAAGTGACAACTTTTTTAACAATGCGAGTATTTGTCTGGTACATGTATAGTCAATGATGCCGCATATCTCAACAAGAATGAATATAATAATAGATGAATATAAATGGAAAACCATGGCCGTCTCTAGTTACAGGCCGGTAGACTAAACTAGTCAACGTCGCAATCAGCCTCCTTTGATAGACGTTTTGGTTGGCGTACGGTGAAGTGTTACGGTACCGCACTTTGTCCTCTATCACAACTTTTCATGTTCAAATGATCATATCTCGTTTTCTAATGAACCAATTTCTGCGATCTAGGGCTTAAAAAAAAGGAAAAGTTTCATTCTTCAAATTACATTCTCTTCATTTTTTCTCTAAAAGGCACCATATTTGAAAACAAATTGGAAGTTTATAATTTTTGGTTTATTTCTCATAAGAGCGCATGTAAACGTCAGCCTCTTTGCGTTCGTTGTTCTTTTTCAGCCTACCGGCCTGTAACTAAAGACGGCCATGGCCACTTCGAACATAGAGATACATGGAATGCGTGTAATTTACTTGGCTCCTAATTTCGCTTTGGCTCACTATTTTCTTCCCATTACTTTACTTTAACACTAACAACGAGCCAAAGTAAGAAGCCGAGGTACATGTGAGCGTCAACCAAAACGTGATACACGCATTCCATGTATCTCTATGTTCAAAGCATGGCCATCATTTTACATTTTAAAATTATCTACTGATAGCGCTTAAGGCTCAATTCATGGTAGATGCTACATTTGCATTTCAACGTCCAATGAAAGGATTGCAACTTGCAAGCTGACTTATTATAGCTGATACTGCTGAGTACAACTATAGAGTTACTAGATCCTGATAATTGATAAAATGCACATACCTAAGTAACATTTTTACATGTTGACGCAGTACAAACTTGAGCAGGAAAAATGTCCAAGATTCATTGCAAGACTTCAAGTACCATATTCAACTTTAGATGTATGGTCCAAGTCTGCTTCATTTCCAATGTTCCTTAACAAGTCTGTTTGGAGCCATACAGATGTGTAATTGAAGCTGAGAATTTATGATGTGAGTATTATCAAGTAGATAGGTAGTTACTTTGAAAATTGTTGATCAATTCTTTTCTTTATTTTCTTCTCCTTTTTATCTTCTAAATAGCCTACCTACTGCCAGGAACTTTGTCAGGTTTTAAATTCAAATTTAAGATGAAATTTCAACTCAACCTACCTCAATACCTTGAATAAATGTATCAAACATCATCTATTCTTTGAATGAAATTATTACAGGGCTCTCCAGAGAGATGAACTCGGTGTTCCATGCTGTATTGCTAATGAAAATAGTTGTAACAATGGGAGTGAACAAGATCAATCTCTGTCATTGGTGAATGACAATAACAGAGATGATCATGGACAGCGGTTGGTGATGAATGCTTATGACCAATTTATTCTCTTATGTTTTTCTGTCTACTTTTTGTGACTCTTATCAATAATATGTGTTGTTATTATAGGAATAGTTCCCCAGTATTAAATCAAAGCCCACCAATTTTTAATTTGTTTCCAGAGGTATGTTGAAGATGTGAACTTTTATAGTAGAAAAAATATTCCTAGTGGACGTATTAGGTATAAAGTTTCTATTTTTTTTTTTTTTTTCCCTCATATTGCAGATCTTTACTCGTATATTCAAGAATTACCTGACATTGAAAGATCGTAAAAACGTTAGATTAACTTGCAGGTTATGGAATGAATACTCACAAGATAGATCCATTACTCAGTCTGAAAAATTTGTGTATCGATCACGATGCATTCGTTTGTCAGAGGTTACCAAAACGATCATGAAGTGTGATCGCGTTAGCTTAAATTTGGAGTTCCAAGATGTATTCATCTATCAACCTCGTTCTTCACCTAATTTATGGAAAAGTAGTGGTTCAAGGGTGCACACTCTTCATCTTTTAAACTGTCGCGATCTGAGCGGTACCGTGCTTCAAACCATTTTTGAACAATGCGTTGATCTTTCAGATTTTCTAGTTCAGGAAACTTACGACCCTGTGGTTGGTTGTACTACTCTTTTGAGCACATTTGAAAACCTGTTAGACAGTTTTAAAGGTAAAGGTATCATGCGTCCTAAATTACATACTCTGGTGATTGTGAAAAATACGCGTTTACTGAAGATGGGTATAATATCTAAAATTGTATCAGTGTTCCCAAGTGTTAGGCATTTTGGAATTAGAAGTCAAGAAAAATATTTCCTGGAACACGTACCAATGGAGCGTATTGAGAATAATCTGAATCTTACTCGTCAACAGAGCTTCCCGATTTCATCACCCTTCTTTCAGACAACGGGATCGGATTATTTAAGCTCACTTCTAGAATTAAGGTACTCATTCATTTATTCATCACCATATCAGATCAATTGTCAACTTCAGAACTGTGCGTGTTATTGACTCACTCGAAATTTTATTTTCAGTTTGACAAAACTTGAAATGTATTTCTATATTGACTGTAAGAATTTGGCATCGTTATTCAATTTTTTTGGCATTTGGAAAAATTTGAATACACTCAATTTGAACGTTGTATGCTTGAACTGTTCTGTTTGCCCGTCTATTAAACAATTACTGTTCCATATAGTGGAAGGTCGCTCAAGCTTGCGCAAACTAAGATTCATGAGTGCTTACTCGACCCGTTTAACTGCTGAAGAGACCGCGAGATTTTTTGCTTCAACGCCAAATTTGCAATGCCTTATGACTGATATTTTTTTCTATACTCAACTTACCAATCATTCATTATCCTTAGCAAACTCTTCATTGAATACGCTGAGCCTCAGATTCTGTCATGCCTCGCCCGGCGAAGCTCGTGTGGATTGTTTCCTCTTGAAACATTGCTCAAATATTAGGCATCTAAAACTGCATCATCCTACCGATGAAATTCTACAGGAAACATTGAAAACGATGGTAAATAGTGTTTGGGACAAAAAAAAAAGAAATTATTTTGAAAACTTCTTTTAATAACTTATGAATTTTCAGCATGATTTGAAGACTCTGATGATTGTTCAAGCGGATAATTGCACAGAGCGCGGCTTCATTGGTCAAAATCAGTCCACAGATGAAAACTTCTCGATACAAAGACTCCAAAGTAGGTAGCTATGAAACTCATTATCGTACAATTAATACGTTCTTGTTCTTTTTTATAACGACTCTTATGAATCATTCTTCAGAGCTGGAATATCTCGCAGTTAGTTTAGTAAAGCGGAACCATTTTAGTATGAAAATCACTATGGACTTTGTCAATGAATTTCAGTTTTCACGTTTGAGGTATTTGAGACTCGAAGGATTTTTGGATCGAGAAGAAACTGACGTAGCGGTAAGTATATGTATAGCGTTGTGAACTGAATACGATTCTTAGATACGTTATGTTTTCAATTTCTAAAAATCACCTCTGAGCAGAAGTTATTACGTACTCAAAAAAAAAAAAAAAAAGGTAATGGTGATGAGACAGGGCCACTTTGGTTTTACTTCATGATTTTTCATATTCTTATTTTTAACGGAGTCACTTTTTTTTTCTCCAAATAGGCCTGTTAGGTTTGCTGTATTTTTGTATCTTCTGACGTAATGTTCAAAGTGAAAAAATAAAAAATTGATTTATGGGAATTTAAAAAAATAGAATAAAACACGCCCAATGTTATTTGAATGTGAGGTTTCTCAATTCTGAAGTTTATGAGGAGGCAATCAAACTTATCCCGCGTTTCGTTAGTTTCAAGATATCTAATTTGATCTTACGTTACACTTACTCGCGTATTCTTTGAAATTATTATTTCTCTGTCGAAACTCTTGAAAATTACTTCACCATTGAGGAATGAGATTGATTCTCATTATAGTATTCAAGTACGTACTAAACAAATTTTTTTTGCAGTCAATCTTGCGAGCGATTATGTTGAATATGCCGATGCTGGAAACTTTAGTGCTTGATAAATATTCTCCATATTACGTAACGGAGATGATCAACTTTTGCATGTGTGGAAATAATCTCCGTCGACTTGGTGTGGAGGAATTGGTGAGTTTTAAAAAATCTCTTCCCGATGTTGAATTGGACCTATAAGTAAGTGTATTTTCTCACATTATTCAATAATGATTTAAACGTATTTTTAGCCGACAACGTGCTCCGCAACAATGATGCCCCTTTTTGAAGCGTGTCCCAATTTAAGATTTGTGATATCGAGGGTGAGGGAACACGAAAAAGGTTTCGCATATGATCCGTTGACTAAAGAAATATTGACATTTAATCGTCTACATCGTCATCTTCAATTTCCAGAAGACGATGGCCCATTTAAAGTTTCATCGATTATCTTCTTGTTTTTTTTTTTTTTCTATAATGTGAATCTTTCGCTATAACTATGTAATTGTTAGTTTTCTTTGTTGCTGTATCACCTTTTTTTTTTACTGCGATTTTTGTTTTTTGAAATAGGTATTGGGCTTAATTTTTAACTCGAACTTATGAATTGTATAGACACTCTATGTCCTCCAGTTGAGTGAAAAATTTGTGAATTGGTGCTGGTGCTTACTTTTAAACCGTGATTTTATTATTTTAACTTAGTAACTTTATCGGTTTCAAGAATTTTCTTGAAAATTACTATCTCTGCATTTAGAAGTCAAATTAGCTTCGAACTTATTCAGGAACTTCTGTGGATGTCCGTAAAATGTGTTTATTATTATTTCATATGTACTTATAATATTTCTTCCTCCAAACTATTTTGATTAAATAGGACCATTATACTTTCGTATTATTTTTTTTTAATGTTGATATTGAGTAGATCTAATAAAGGTACGATGGATTAAATCCTTTACGCCATCTTTTGTTGATCATTCCAGACAAGCAGTATCGAATAGATCTAGTCCAGTACAAAATTAATTATTTTTCGCGAATCTTTTTGGAACGATTGTTATTTTGATTTTTTAAAAAGCATTGATGATTCGATTGGGTAAATGAAGACATGAATATTAATCCTGAATGTATAAATAAAAAATCAAACAAATTAAATTTATTCGATCATAATGATATCCATCTTTACTAACTATAAAATCATGATAAATAAAGTAATTTCATAATAAAAATAGGAAAAATTGAATAAATTATTACAATACACGCAACTGGCCGGAATACCTCACCTGCTAGAACGATTCTAATCTTTTTTAATAGTTCGACACGCTGTATAGAAAATTAAATTGTACAAATTCAGTTGATTTCAACGAACACAAAATTTTTACTAGGTACTACACCGGCAAATGGAAATAATATTATTTACTCTTTTTAAATTTTGTTCTAGTATAGGCAATAGAGGAATGAAGTTTGCATTTTGGGGGGGAGAAGCAGTGATTGATGAAAATTGTAGAGTCAGGTGCTGAGAACAACATATCAAAAATCCCACCCCCTAAACCTTGTGAAAAATTTTCTGTGGCACGTCTTAGTCCCCCAAATTTGGTTTTTTGTCAATATCTCGAAAAGTTGGAGCGATAGAAAAAAATTTTCCAATCCAACATTGTTCCTCGTGAAATTTTACATAAGATACCATATTCGAACATCATTCTAGACCTACTTTTTGGCCTCTGAAGTTCGCGAGAAGTGCTCAATTTTCGAAAATTTCCATGTTTTTTGCCTGTTACACGAAAATGAAGACTTCTAGAGAAAATTAATACGTTACAAAGACAATTTGCAATGAATTTTCGTGTCTAGAAATTGCACCCCCACGTTGCAGCCCCCTATTTGATGTTTCGCGAATATCTCAGAAAGGCTAACCTGGAGAACAGAAATTTTGAATCCAGAAATACTCCTCGTGAATTTGTACATGAAATAGTATATTGAAACAACAGAACCGCAGATTTCCGAAAAATTTCTTACAAGTTTGGCATCATTGCTTCGTCACTGTCTTCTCCATCACTGTCAGTATCGGAACTGTCGCCCAGGGCCTCCAGATCGTCGACAACAAAGGGATCGCCAATAATCTTCTCTTCCAATTTTTCGTCCTCCTCCATGGACAAGTCGAGCAAGGGCTTCCGCCAAATAATAACTCTCCTCCTTCTCGGCAAGTCCAATACCTCGTCAAGAGAAGCCATTTTCCCCCTAACTTGTAATATAAGCTGTCGGAAAATGAGAGGGTGACCAATTCAAACAGTAGGAAGGCCCCTGGGAACTTTGACCTTTATCTATACTCTTTAATAGACATCATACCAAATATCTTCAAAATGGCCTGATGAAGGTGTTGAAAACAGATTCAGGAGGCATCATGCATGAGTCATCTCTCAGTCGTTGGGGTTTGTGACTATGAACAATGACTGTCTTCAAAAAATGAATCAAAGTTTGGGGAGAGAGGGGAAGTTATTCGATGTCACTGTCGATAAATGGCATAGATTTCGAAAGTATTAGAAATTGGCCGAGCAAATTGTTGGGACGTAGACAATAAGAGCTGATAACTGAAACAGAAAATGAAGTCGAGTTTCACTAAAAAAAAAAAACATTTTAATGACGTCTACAGGATCCCTAAGGTTCATTTTGTCCTGCGTAAATAATACTTGATTTTCCAGAGCGTCAGTTTGGCGATTCAATTCCTTGCATTCGATAGAACGAAGAAACTCTAGTTCGTCTTGATCTCAAGAAAATTCTAGGTCGTTGACATACGCCACCTTCACTCGACTCGAATTTTCTGGTTTTTGTCTCACATCCCTGATTTTGTTCCAGAGGAAGAATAATAAAGTGACAAATCGGTGCTTGAAAGGCACTATTCAGAGAGAGGGAATGGTTGACAGTTTAAATTCATGGCAGGCTTAAGCAACCTGAAGCTCGTGAGCCATATGCGGTCGATAAGGGGTGCTTGTACGGCCCGTATAGAGGAAAATAAAACTTGGGCAAAACACGTTTCTATGATGGATCACAACCTATGGGAATCGAAATACAACCGAGGTAGATAGTCACATAATTTGACTGAAAAAAAGAATTTATTCAACGAGATTTCTGCGTTTGAGTGACAGTACTCCAAGTAGTATTATCTGGTAGAAAATTTGTGACCTTCAACTCAAATGCAGCATAAAGGTACTCATCAGTCAGATTCCTAAGCGATGTTTTGAATGCTGTAATCATCGAGAAAGTGTGCTCGCATAGAGAGGTGGAACTGCCTTCCTGCACTCCTGGATGTGGATAAGGCATAGGTTTCGAGTAGGTATAGGCCATAGCGTGGTTCTGCATTTGCTCATAGTCTATCTTCTTCTTCATGACGGCGGCAGCTAATGCAGATACTTAGAAAAGCTTCTTGATTGGTTATCTTCTTCTTTGCTTCGAATACCACCACTCTCTTCTCAGCAATAAGGTCTGTCGGTGGTGAACGGGCTAATACGCAAAGAACCTCCTCAGCGGAGCTCTCTGTTGAATATTGAGCATCTCTCTCCTTCTGTAAGGTATTCATGTTGATTCGGCTTTTACTCGGGCTCGCATATAAAAAGATTGCCAGGGTGGTGCTCATCATGATCTTCCGTCTTGCTTCACTTGGCCCTCTCACACAAGTCTTTTACCGATGAATGACCTATGATCAAAGGAAAATCGACGATGTTGACATCAGTGAGTAGGATGGACAAGGTGGTACTCATCATGATCCTTTTCCTTGCGTCCCTTAGCCCTACCAGGTTACTCATCTGAACCCTTCGGTACACATCTACCCTACCCGGCTTCCTTTTACGCCGAGCGGTGCTCATCATGATCGTTCTTCTTGCTTCTCTCGGCCTTCCCAGGTTCTTCATCAGGTGGCTTAGGTATGCATCTACCATTCCTGCCTTTTTCACTGTCATCAAAAAATGGTGCCTGAAGTTCAGCGTTGAGTCAAACCAGATGCCAAGGTACTTCATCACATTTTTGGTCTTGATTTCCACTCATTCCAGGCAAAAGGTGGGTGGACTGAACTTTCGAAGGGTCGTGAATAATATGGTCTCCCTTTTACTTGCTACAAGGTCTAGTCCAGCTGACTCCATCCAACGCGTTACTTCCTCTGGGGCCCGGTTTGCCTGCTGTGCACCGCTACAATTGTCTCACCAGGGCATACCACCAGTGTCTCATCTGCATGTTGAATAAGCTCAACACCCGGTCGCAGCTTCATCTTTTAAATACCGTTGAATGCAACTCACTACAGGAGTGGCCATAAGACCACTTCTCCATGAGGGCATCCAATATTCTCTCTCACAGAATTGAGTTGAACGCATTCCTTATGTCCAGGCTGAGGTCTGCGCAAAACTGACCTCTTGCTATTGCTAACTTGGTTATCCTCTTCAGCCCAATTCCAGCGTACAATCTGAAGACCGTCCTAGTTTATTGAACTTCCAGAATGCAAACCATGAATAGACGTTGGATGGTACAACGCTAACGCGTAAATAAGAATTTGTAAACGTATATTTTCGGGTATATTTTCGTTTACCGCTTGCTATCTCATGAATACCTGACGGGAGCTACTCTTTGAAGAGGTAATCATTTACAGTTTTCAGATGTTCAGCCTATTAGAAATGTAGTCTAAATGAAATTTTTATAGTGTATAAGTTTTCTGCAGAAGTCTTCATTTCCGTGTTATACAGGCAAAAAACATGGAAATTTTTGAAAATTGAGCACTTTTCGCGAACTTTTGAGGCCAAAAAATAGGCCTAGGATGATATTCGAATATGGTATCTTATGTAGAATTTCACGAGGAACAATTTTGGATTGGAAAATTTTTTTCTATCGCTCCAACTTTTCGAGATCCAAATTTGGGGGGCTAAAACGTGCCACAGAAAATTTTGCACAAGGTTTAGGGGTGGGATTTTTGATATGTTGTTCCCAGCACCTGACTCTACAATTTTCATCAATCACTGCTTCTCCTCCCCAAAATGTAAACTTCGGTATTTTTTTTCACTCTATCGCCTATACTGTGTACTTACCTAAGTTGTTTTTCGGTTTCAATTGCGATAAATTGAACTGCCTAGCTTGAGTATATTTCACACAAGAGATCGGTCGTGACTAAGGATTGTGTAAGCATTCTAAAAATAGCATGCCATTGGCTTTACTTTAAAATAACTATCGAAAATTGACAAGGAAAAGTCATTTTTTTACTAGGTAAGTTACATTCAAACAGAAATCAATATTGCGGGTATTTTGGAAATATTTTAAATACGTAAAGAAGACATGATACGAGTTTTTCTGACATGGGTACATTAAATATTCAACGGGATCAACTCGTGTGTAAAGTTTGCATTCGCAAAAAGAATCTTCATTTTGAAATCTCGGAAAAGTGAGAATCTTATCATTGTCTTACCCTTCTTCTCATCGTTTGAGCGACACACTAACCCTCACACACAACTTTTGCACATTATCAAATCCGTACAAATGATAGCAATGGTCAATGAGTTTCATTATGTCACGTTAGGCCCACCGACGATGCTATTGCCAAGCCGCGAGTAAAATTTCGTAGATTCAGAAGTGCGCGTGCCCATTCCGGTACGTGGATCCGCTGTAATTTACGACGCTTTCCTTATCTCATAATAGAAAACGAAGTTGTATACTACACGTGCGACGTCATACTCACCCAGTAACCTCGAACTTCGTAGTCAAAATTTCAATGTCGAAACTTTTTTGCCGAAGGCCATGTGATCCGCGAAGGTTTTAAGAATTTTCATCCAAGTGATAGACCGGCTACAGTTGCGTCCTACTTTACGTCGCCTAATTTTGTACGGTATAAAGAGAAGCTAGCAAAAAGATAGATCAATAGCTCGTGTGATGCTCGTATCTGAAGTAGTCGTGTTTCGGCGAAAGAAGTGATAAAAATGTATTCGAGCAAGAATTTGTGTTCGCTAATCATTTATAAACGATGTTTTTGATCAAATTCGACGATTTTGTGGGAACGAATTGAGGAAGTGCCGTCGCACAAATGTCGCATTTCATGTACCGGTAATCAAAATAGTTTATCATTCATTACCGACCAAGAGTGAAAAATGAAGCCGATCCAGAATCAAATACTTGCTGCGATACCGTGTAAGTACGATGTAATTTTGGCTCATTTTTAAAAAACCGCGAAAGAAAATCCGACATTGAATTTCATTATTAGATTGAAACATGTGGAACAAGCACATTATGAAATAGATTCTTACGATGAAATAGGTAGAGGTACATTCGAAATTGTGGCTCATTTGCACGAAAAATGTGAAGTGTATTCGATGGCTTTTGGTATTTCGATGTGTTACGAACGGAAATTCGCACATTATCTATAGGCCGACTTGTGTTGATGCGCTCTCGCGCATGCTTGTACAAAAGCTTACGCGTCGCGTTTTTCATGTTGTCGAAGCTTCATTTTTGCGCGCCCTTCTCACCCCAAAAATTTTATTGCAAATCAATTTCGGCTACAGTATTTTATGGTACTGTGTAAAAGAGAAAAAATTTCAGGATCGAGGAGTAGGTGGAATGAGGAGAAAAATTTTCTTGCAGACTTGAATAAATACAAATCATATTTCGCGTATTTTTATTACGAGCTTTTCATAAGATCGCTACATATTTGAAATGGATTCCTTTTTGCCATAATACGTATGCATTTTGGTCGATAAGATAATCTCAAAATCTTACGAAGTGCCTTACGAAATAGATGCATATCAATGAATCAGAAAATTACAATCACGTAACGAAAAAATTTTTTATTTTATCAATACACGCATCTTCAGGTATACTGATTGAAATACATACGATGACTGAATTTTTGCGACAAGAGATGAAAGAGGAAAAGAAGAAATTAAAGAAATTTTCCTCCAAAAAGACATTACGAGCCTCAATATGAAAAGTAATAAAATGCAAATTTTTATAAAGGTACATCGACGACCGGTTTTGATGTGAACCACAAGGAAGAGAAACGAAAGAAGGAAATATGAAAAGTAGATCATCATTCCGGTACCAACCTGAAAATTTATACATCACGAAACAGCCAAACAAAACATGCTCAGTGTCGTTGAGTAATTCGCGGGTTGTATTCTTTTTATGCTTGATGATCTCAATCTCCTCTAGTCTGTTAAGAATCTTGTCCTTCGGCGAAGTGTTAAGAAGAGAAACCGAGCTTATTTTCGAAAGGGAGTAGCCCGTATCGATAATGTGCCGGGCAAAGGCTGATTTTTGCGGTTGATTATTAAGAATAGCAGAGTTATGCTCACGAATATACGATCTGTAAGAGCCCTACCCCCCTCACCAACACACGCAGCATTGCAATCGCCGCAAGTAATCTTATAAATTCCAGTTTTATGCAGGAGGGAGGGGCGGTAGGTTCCTTAGGGTTGGAAAGGTAGCGCAGGGTATAAGGACTGCAAAAGGCAGTCTTGTACCCAAGATTCTTGAGTAATTTTTGTATTTTGTTGGAAAGGTGACCCAAGTAGAGGACGCGAACCCAGCGTGTTTTTTCACTGGAGACCTGAAGATGGGGCGGGGAAGTGGCCCTCTGCAAAGCGACAGCTTTCCTCCTTCTGCGCACGATTTTTCGAACATTAATATTAATGTTATTGGAAAGCGCAATGTAAGTGATAGTATCAATTTCTTTCTGGAGATTGCGAGGAGAAAGGGGGAGGCAAGCTAATCTCTGCGCCATGGCGGTATAGGTGACGTTTTTATGCGACGAGATTCCTCGTGGATACTTTGCCCAGTAAACGCCAGCTTGAGGAAAATATCAAAATCCAAATCCATGTGACCTGCGGATGTAGAAAGGAGAGAGACTTTAAGGTCAAGGAAGTTCAAGGATGCCCACTCCAACTCCACAGTAAATTTCCGTTTGTACGCATTCAAAGCCTCGTGGAAAGCAAGAAGGTAGTCCTCATTTCCCGTCCAGACGCTAAAGATATCATCCACACATCTGTACCAACGGTGGATGTGCATGGTAAAGGCGAAAACTGATTAGGAACGAAATCAAAAAGGAGACCCTCCATCCTATCCATAAATACTTCAGCCACAAAAAGGGGACAAGGGGCCGCCCATAGGAAGCCCATCCGGAAACTGATACGTAGTGTTGCGGCATTGGCAGGTGTTAGTCTGCAGACAAACAGAGATCAAGCCCCTGAATTCAGAGACAGTATCGGTAGGCACCCTAACCTCGCTCAAAATACTGCTCATGTATCCAATGGATTCCACTGGTATATTTGTACACATGGCCGAGACATCAAAAGAGAACAATTGAGCGGAGAGCGGTAGAGGGGGCCGGACACTGGTCAGTTTTTCTGCTAGATCAAAGGAGTTTTTAACAGTATACCTCGAAGAAAAGCCCGAGGAAAGTGTACGCCGAAGGAGGAGAGCCATCGCTTTGCAGAGGGCCACCTCCCCGCCCTATCTTCAGGTCCCCATTGAAAAAACACGCTGGGTTCGCGTCCCTTACTTGGGCCATCTTTCCCACAAAATACAAAAATTACTTAAGACTGCCTTCTGCAGTCCTTATACCCTGCGGTATCTTCCCAACCTTAAAGACCCTACCCCCCTGCTCCTGCATAAAACTGGAATTCATAAGATTACTTGCGGCGATTGCAATGCTGCATATGTTGGTCAGGCGGGTGAAGCTCTTACAGATCGTGTTGGTGAGCATAACTCTGCTGTTCGTAATAATCAACCGTAAAAATCAGCCTTTGCCCGCCTTTGCTTGGCACATTCTCGATACGGGCCACTCCCCCTCGATAATTAGGGTTTCTCTTCCCAACACTTCGCCGAAGGGCAAGATTCTTAACAGACTAAAGGAGATTGAGATCATGAAGCATAAGAAGAATACGCGGCCTGCAAATCACTCAACGACACTGAGCATGTTTTGTTTGGCCGTTTCGTGATGTACATTTTCGGGTTGGTACCGGAATGATGATCTACTTTTCATATTTCCCTCTTTCGTTTCTCTTCCTTGCGATCTGATGATGGTGTGGTTCACGTCGAAACAGGTCGTCGCTGTATCTTTAGAAAAAATTTTACGCCTGTATTTATTTTTGATGAGCCGTAACATAAGAAATCGTATCTCTACTATTGTAGAGGAAAGAAGAAGGAAGGTCGAGTAGAAATGAAGTTGCTAGAAGGAGCATGATTAAACATGTGAGAGGTGAAAAGATGGCCCGTCTGGCCAATGTGAACGGCCGAACAGTTAAGGGCTGTGCAAAGGGCACGATAAACACCACAGCACTGGTCAGAGAGAAGCTTATCTTTCAAAGAGGATAAGTGGCTCAAGGTCAGAAGATAGAAGGCGCACCGATATCCAAGGGGTTTGAGAATGCGGTCCATTTTATTGGAATGGTGGCCGAGAAAGGGCAGCGCTTACAAATAGGAGAGCGGGCATGCTGAGAAAAAAAGTTGGAATACATAAAATTTCTACGAGATGACCTTATCGATATCAAAAGAGATGTTATTGAAGCGCGCGATTTTGGAGATGTGTTCCTTCTCTATGTTAAAGTTGCGAGTGAAGAGGAATCGCCAGGAGGCGATGGATGAAGGCGAGTAAAGCGGAGAATGTATGAGAGTGTTGATGAAAGAATGAGCCGTTGATAAGAATGCAAGTATCAGAAGGCTTACGAAAAGAATAGAGAAATGAGGAGAGTGCCGGTCGTTCTCGAGATGGAGAGGAAAGAGATAATCGATAGAGAGACCACCTAGTTTGAGAGTTGTCTGCTTGTGTTTCTGAGTGATTACACTACTGAACAACAAAAAAATTGTTTGTATTACTGATTTGAATACGTGATTCTGAAGTACTTTTCAACGCTGAATTCAATGCCGTTTTCCGTTTTTCTCTATCACGTCTAGATTTTCCATAATGTCGATGTTTATTTGCGTCCTTTTGCCGCAGCCTCACGCGATACGCAGCCTCACGCGATACGCAGCCTCACGCGATACGTAACGAACGTTCGAGCTTGAATACTGCTCAACTATCACTGCGGTCCGCGACGTTCTGCGGCAAATTGACATCACATTATGAAAAATCTAGATGTGATAGAGAAAAACGGAAAACGGCTACGGCATTGAATTCAGCGTTGAAAAGTACTTCAGAATCACGTATTCAAATCAGTAATACAAACAATTTTTTCTTTACACTCACACGATAACGCGGTTTATCCTACTCGATTTACGAGAACAAAGCGCTTCGTTTCATACGGGAAACAACGCTGCGTGAATATTTGGTGCGGTAGTGTCAATATCAGTACTGCGCATGCGCGAACGGGTAGATATGAATTTTCATATCTACCCTAGGTGAGATATGAATGTACCCGGGCAACAAAACTACTACGCTTTTCGCTTTTTCATCGTGTAAAGAAAAACGTTATGTGCAACACGGTCAAAAAAGCGATTTCTCAACTCAGTGCAAATATCGACCCTCGCTTCTGGCTCGTGTCGCTAACTTCACACTCGTTGAGAAATCGCTCATTTTTCTCCCTTGTTGCACAAATAACTATTTCTTTTGTTCAGTAGTGTTATGAGAGATGGTTACGAAACTGCAAAATTGGGTTAAGTTGGGGCGGCGGGAGATGAGTTGAACAGATAGGATTTGCAATGAGGGCATGAGAGAGGTAAGATGAGAGATGAGATGTGGATGTGTGTGTGAGTCTTGTGTGGCCAATTCTGAGACTGGTGATAACTATTTCTTCTCTGCGTGTCAACAGATTTGAAGAGTCCCATGGTATTAGAACATTTTTGATTTGGGCTATTATGGTTGAGTGTGATTTGAGATTAGACCAATGAAAGAATGATGTGATGAATTTGTTGATAAGTTTAGAGAGATTGGAACGTGAGGGAAGGAAATAACGGTTGACTGATGGATGTCGGGTTGCTAGTTTGGCTATTTTGTCTGCATTTTCGTTTCTCGGGATACCATTGTGACCAGAAACCCAGATGAAGTATAATGGAATGAAGATAGTGTGAAAGGTGGAAATGAGAGTGGTGAATAAGATTTATGAATGGGTGAGAGGAGGTGCAGCTGGAAAGGGCGTTGAGTGAGTCAGAAATGATCCGGCATGGATCGCGGGGAAGAGAAGAGGGTAGATTGGTGAGGATATGTTCTTGACAGCTAAAGATTGCTTATAAATCAGTAGTGAAGATTGATCCATTGTTGCAGTGTCGGTGAGAGACTGTGATGTGGCCTATTGAGTAAGCCAAGCCGGTTTTGTTTTGATATTTAGAACCACCGGTGAAATATAGTGTAGGGTTGTGAAAGCCGTTAATCATTTTGTTGAACTGTGCCTGGTATTCTGTGGAAGAAGTTGATAGATGAGGGAGGCGTGTGAGGTGGCGAATTATTTTTGGTGGAGTAAAGTGTCACAGAGGGGTTGAGGAAACGGTGTGGTTAAGGCAAAGGAGATTGAAGGAGCGAGTTAATTGGAGTTCGAGATTGAAAGATTGAAACGTAGGTTTGTCATTCAGTTTAGGTTGTGTTGAGGGTGGAATTTGCGATGGTGGTCGGGGATTCAAGGATATTGCAGGATAGTTGTGAGGGAGTTGATAGTTAGTTTGAGGCGTCGATAATGGAAAGGGGAGAAGGCCAGTGTCTGCTCATAGACTTTCAGCAGGACTGGAGCGGAATGCTCCAGTAGCTATTCTTAATGCAGAATTTTGGACTGTGTTGAGTAGTTTTAAACGAGGGGGGGTTGCGGGATCGGAAATGGGTGAGCCGTAATCGAGGATGGATTGGATTAAGTTCTGGTAGAGGTGGATTTTTCGGTTACGACCTTCTTTAGAGTGGGAAAGAAATTTTAGGACATCGAGTGCTTGAATACATTTTGATTTTGTTAGTTTGATGTGGGGGATCCGAGAATAACGGTTGTGGAAATTGAGGCCAAGAACTTGCGGGATGAGGTAGTTGGCAATAGTGAGAGGTGGACATTTATTGGCTTTCTGGCAGGGCTTTTAGCAAACGATGAGTTTTGTTTATGCGAAATTCTAGAATGGAAACCCAAGTGTGTATCTTATTGATTGTTTCTTGAAGTAGACAGTGGCGCGCGTTATGCCAATGGAACGAAAATGGATACTTATGTCATCAGGGAAAAGTAGGAGGGATCCTTGGGGATACCATTTTCTTGAGGGGGGGGGGGGTTGAGAAGTACTGATTACTCAAGCAGACTCTTAATGATCGATTTTTTAGATAATCTTGAAGTTGGAGAGAAAAGGTTGTGCAAAGTTTGAGTGGGTGGGGGATGACGCACTTTATTATTATTTTTTTTTTTTGGAATTGCATAGTGCCGGCTGTTGGCTTGCCAAGGCTTGGCAAGAACTCTGAGAAAAAGTTTCCTACTAAAAGGTGCGTTGTGACATACTGTCACAACTTGAGCGTTATCATGTCAAAAAGGCACTTGCTCTAGAAGAACGAAATTTATGAAGTGCCCTTTTGACATAACTCTTCATTATGTATCTTGAGTTTTGACGTCACAACGTACTGATTGATGGGAATTTTTCTTTTTTTGGCTTACCGAGACTTTGCCAGAGCCTCAAGAAAAAGTGTACTACCTCTTGGCTTTTATTTATTTATTTTAACGAACTTTAAAACTGCGAATAGGTTATTAGCTCGACACATAGGCTAGATTTATACTAGGTTAAGAAAACGCTGAGAGCCATTATGAAGCTATTAGCTTGTGACGTCATAAGTTCGGGGACGTCATAAGTCGTTAATCCTGGTCCGCTTACAACATCTGAAACATACTAAAGCGGGACGAATGAGCGAGCGGAGCAAGTGAGGCCCAGTAATCTCATTAGCCTGAAATATACTAAAGTTGACTTGTACTGGACCAAGAAGCGGGACAAACGAGCGGAGCGAAAGAGGCCCCGTAATCTCATCAGCATGAAATATACTAAAGTAGACTTATACTAGACCAAGAAGCGAGACAGATCAAGCGAGTTCGCCACTCTAAAGCCTTAGCCTAGAATTCTAAAATATTTTTGTCTCGCATTATCCACAACATATCAGCTGGTTCATTGCTACAATGTGATCCATAGTGGAATATCCACTACGAAATCCAGCTTAAGCTAGGGAATATCAAATAGAAACCCACTGTATATTTGTAGATTTTCGGAAAGCGTTTGACTCCATAATACATTGCAAAATTTGGGAGGCACTACAGAGACAGGGGATAGACGGGAAGATAATAGAAATTATTCGGAATATCTACAAAAATGGTGAAGCCTATATCAAAACAGACAAAAGAGGGAAGACATTTGCAATTAAGAAGGGAGTAAAACAAGGGGACCCACTCTCTTCAAATTTATTTAATGCAGTATTAGAAGAAGCATTCAAAGAGCTGGAATGGGAGGAGGTGGGGATAAAAATAGATGGAAAAAGGCTCAACAATCTGCGATTTGCCGACGATATTGTCTTAATTGGTGAAAGTAGAGAAGAGGCTCAAAAAATGATAGGGGAACTGATTGAGGCGTGCAGAAAGGTGGGCTTAGAAATCAACTCAAAGAAAACTAAGTACATGAGTAACAGAGAAACAGGCGAAATATATGCAGATAATGTGAAAATTGAAAAGACGGATGAATATTTATACTTAGGGCAAATAGTATCATTTGAGGACAGAACGAATAAGGAATTGAAAGCAAGGAAGAGAAAAGCATGGGGAGGGTTTTGGGCTCTTAAGACAATATTCAAAAGCGATTTGGGTATCCCCTCAAAAATCAAAATTTTGGAAGCATGTATAATCCCAATCTTGACATACGGCGCGCAATCATGGGCTCTAACAAAAAGCCAGGTAGAAAGTCTCAGAAAAACACAACGAGCAATGGAAAGAAGCATCATGAAGATAAAACTAAGAGATAGAGTCAGGAATGAAATAATTAGAGAGGAAACAAATGCGAAAGATATAGGGTATAGGGTGAAGAAACTAAAATTTAAATATGCGGGCCACGTTATGAGAAGGGAGGATGAAAGATGGGCGAAACGCATGATAGAGTGGAGGCCTTTTGACAAGAAAAGACCTTGAGGAAGACCACCGACAAGATGGAGGGATGAATTAGAGAAGAGGGTGGGGACGGGATGGATGAGAGAAACAAAAAATAGAAATAAGTGGAAACAAATCGGGGAGGCGTATGCCCGGCTATGGCAGGGCGGGCTGGTATAAACTATGTATAAGATGTAAAATATTATGTAAATATTATCAAGCCAATAAACGCTATTATTATTATTGTTATTATTATCCACAACATATCTGATTGGGCAAAATTTTGAAAAAACATGAAAAATGATCTTTATCAAAAACCAATACCCCTTGATCATTCTCTCTCCCTCTCTCTTTTGGTCAGGTTGAAGTTAAATGTATGGCCGGTTTCTTTAGCATGAGAGGCAAGGGCAGTATCATCACTATTGTTTTTTCTAAATACCGTAGTAGTCTCTTGTTGAAGATTTTTTGAAATAATTTGCCAAGGACACTGGAGAGAGCTATAATGGCGGTATGAGGCAAGAAGGAGGGGATCGGAGTTGGGTTTCAAAATAGGGAGGATGATGACTGTTTTCCAAGATTTCGGAATGTTTTGTGTGAAAATTGACTTAAATGAGGAGAGATCTTTATAAAAAACACTCACGCAGTCGCGTGAGTAATACACGACTTTTCTTTCGACGAACTAAATTTCATTAAGAAAATCACTCCCACTAACAACTTCTAAATTTTATTTATTCTTTCGTCATTATCTCTATCTTCAAAAAAAGTCGGCAAATGTTCAAAAATTTGATAGTCATAAAACAATTTGCCATGTATCATCACAGAGAAACAAATTTCTCATTTACATGTGAACCAATTTGTTCATCAGGTCAATGAGAAACACATAGATGAATTACTATCAATTAGGCTCAATCGATCCTACAACAAGTTCTGAACGCACATCTTCAAATAAGAGACTATAATACGATAACGAGTCTGAAAATGATAACCTAACCTTCTTGTAAACTGAAGTTTAGAAAATCGTTGCGATTCATTACAGTAAATTAAAGAAAAAACTTTACAGAAACGCATAAAAATTTAATGAACCCTTTGTCAAGAATGAACGTGTCAAATAAAAAGTTCTTTATCACAATAGACGCACTGATAACAAAAGGATAGAATTTCCTTCTCATAATGTGAGCAACTACTTGTGATAGTGAAAAATTTCTCAAAAAAAATTTCAAATTTCTCAAGAATTACTCATCCTATTCTCAAAAGAAATTGCAGGTGCACATTTCTAACCTAACCTAACCTAAAGAAGCCCTCACTGCACTGTGTAAATTAATTCAATGAACCCTTTATCAAATGAACCTGTCAAATAAAAGGTTCTTCATCACAACACAATAGACGCACTGATAACAAAAGGATAGGAATTCACTTCAGGTAATGTGAGCGACTACTTGTAATAGTGAGAAAAATGCAAATTTCTCAAGAAATACTCATCGGATTTTCTGGAAAAATTGAAAGCTTCTCGAGAACTACTCGTCCGATTCTCGAAAAAATTGCGGGTGCACATCTTCAAATATATTACTACAATATGGCCAACTTACAAAAAAATCCATCGGATAGTTTCGGAGGAGTTCCACGAACAAACACATACTCGAAATACTGAAAAATTTCTCAAAAAATTGAAAATTTCTCGAGAACTACTCATCCGATTCTCACGAAAATTGCGGGTGCACATATTCAGATATAATATTACAATATGGCCAAGTTACAAAAAAATCCACCGGATAGTTTCGGAGGAGTTCCACGAACAAAAAAATCTTATACATACATATATATATATATCTATATATCTATATATCTATATATATATATATATATATATAAGGAAACCTGAAATTTTTTTTTATGCTAGTTGTGATCTATGACCTCTAAAACGTCGAGAAAATTCATTGCCCCCTCCCCCCATTCACCTTGCTACGGGTGTAATACCTCACTTTTCCGATAGGAAAAGTCGGTAAAATCTGTATTTAAGTTGTGCATCTTTGTAGGAAAAAAAGCTCTAGATCTCTAGAAAAAAAAAGAAGATAAAATGAATCCTTGTTATGAAACAGTCAAAAAGGAGGAAAAACCCAAGAATTTGTCATAATTGTTATTTTCGTTTATAATCTAGGCGAGTGATAATTCCGTACTAGTACAAAGTATATTACAATATTCGTTTTCCAACAAGCATACAATTAGCGAATCAAGCAAACCGAGGTAAGTTGCGTACGAGTTGGAAATTGAATGTGCTTGTAATGTATTTGTACTATTTACGGTTGATTTTTGTTTCATTTTTCCCTGACTAAAAAGCACCTACCTATCATGTTTCACAAAGTTCACCACCTCGAGAATTTTTCTTTTCTTATCAATCTTCTCTGGCCCTATAATAGATATAATTTTATAATTAAATCTGTGACCGTTCTCATTAACAGATATTGTTGTATTTGTCACTATTTTTCTCTCGTTTACGTAGTATTCTGAAAGAACCTGAGGCTGGTATTGAGAAAAAAAAACAATAGGTCTATCATTGTCACTCTCAGTTGAAGAAATTCCAAAGAGACAGAATAAAACGACGTTTGTGCTCTTTGATCATGACACTATAGAAATCATTAAAATTGCAAATAGTATTCAACCATCATTGAATTTTCATTTGACTAATCATTGCGTCTTACGTGAAATTGCTGAGTCCTCTATAACGTCTGCTATTTTCTTTCTTTGTGCTTCCTAACAACTATAGGTACCAAAAATCACGTATTTTGAAGAATAAGATAGTTATGATTTATTTTTCTATGTATTCGTCTGGATTATAAAGATTTATTGTTTTGGAGAATTAGCGATTTCTTACTCGTTTTTACAGCTGTAGAAGGCAGAGTCGTTGTTATTGATTGCTTCTTCTTTTTAGTATACTGAATATAAAATTTCTGTCTGGACATAGTGAATAATTAGCGAGGGCGCGGTCTTCGTTAATAGTTCGCATAGTGACCATTTTTCACCAGCAATGTTCCGGTCTACAACAGGTAGCTAAGACTAGAAACGAGAAAAATTACTGTACCAATGATTGATTTGCTGCTCCCCATGATATCAACCTGTACAGAAATTTATAAAAACTTGGGCTTCATACGAGTGGGATATAAAATTCTGGTTTTCGCCCTGTGAGACGTACGGTGATTATGTTACTTGAGGACTGAAGAGCTGACTACTTATGCGCAGTTTTAGAAATGACGTTATTAATCTGATTTTGTGAAGTACGTAATGCTTGGAATTAGACGATACTTTGCTCATTTTTCTCCTCATTATTTACGTACCACAATTCGAATGATGTTCTCTACTTTCGTGGAGAACTGAAAATTCTACTTCTGTACTCCTATTATGCAATCTCATATGAATATTTGAAAATTACATTACATGTGAGTGTGACTTTTTTATATTTCTACTTACAGTGTTACTGATCGAATTCATGCAGGGCATTGGTATGGGCTGGCTGGCACCGATGTTGGATTTCTTGAAAAACTCTCCTGAAAACGCATTCACTTCGGAAAATTGCGCGTGGATCGCGGCCTTGCATTACGTGACCCGAGGCATCTCTGCACTCGTTTCAATTCTCATTATTGATCGACTGGGCCGAAATTTTCTGTTGGTCATCTCCGCGTCTGTATGCTGTATCATGTGGATACCCGTTTACTGGAGTCGCAACGTACATGTACATTATTGCATACGCTTATTCTACGGTGCCAACTCTGGATTCAACGACACCGCTTCGGGTATCTATATCGGAGAAAACTGCACCCCTAGATTAAGAGGTCTACTGAGCAGTTTGTATTTTATGTCATTCTTCCTTGGTGAGCTTATCGAATTTTCGTTAGCCGCTTTTCTGTCGTACGAATCGGTATCAATCGTCAATTTCGGGATGGGTTTCGCTGTTGTCCTCTCGATTTTTCTTCTAAAAGAGCCTCCTCAGTATCTCATCATGAGAAATAAGTTGTCCAAAGCGGAGAAGAATTACGATCATTTACACGATTTGCAGAAACCGAAGTCGAGACACGAATTCGAAGATATGAAACAGTATGTGCTGGAGCAGAGAAAACGTACATTCTCCATTAGAGTATTGTTCTCTAGAGAGGCCGTCAAGTCAATGAGAATCGTTTTTCTGATGCACCTGTTATGCTACCTTTGCGGCTACACGGCCATCAACTCGTTCATCACAATGGCGTTGGGTAGTTCCACCGGACTCTCCAAAGCGCATTTGACCATCTTTTTCGGTGCAGTTTTGACTCTAGCTGTACTACTTTCGTCTCCTTTTATAGAAAAATTCAACAGACGTACCTTGTACTTGAGCACTAGCGGTGTTATTTTGATCCTTCACATTGCCACGGCTATCTTATATTACGTCGACGCTATAAACCATGTGCAGAATTTCCAATGGATCCTCTTCTTTTTACTGACTACCTTTATGAGCATACAAGGAATGTTCATATTCCCAGTGACCACGGTCATCCGTAGCGAGCTGTTGCCACAAAATGTCAAAGCTATTGGATCGAGTTTGGCCATGATTTCAGGCTCCTTAGGAGGTTTTCTCTCAGCCAAAGTTTATCTACCTATTGCCGATGCGTATGGAATGTACGTTAATTATGTGATATTTTCGTTCGTTGCCTTACTCATGTTGATTTATGTTTATTTCGACTTACCAGAAACTAGAGGTAAAACACTAGTCGATATACAACGTGAGCTGACTGGAGTTGCTACTTCTGAAAGTATTGAAATTGAGAAATTATATACAAATAATCAACCATTATGAGAGGAAAATGAGGAATGTTTTCCCGATGTGATGATCTCGGTTTATGCTTGTGAAACTTTGATTACAAATTATTTTTTTACTTTTGAACGTTTTGATTATTACGTACCTATTCCAGGAATGTTGAAAGATGATTACTAGACAGTGATCGGTCGCACACCAAGGGTGCTTGTTCATCGGCAGTCCAGCACTTGTGAGACTAAGCAGATATCTATGTATGAAAGTATTTCGTCACCAAGTTGATTTACAACGTATGTTTTATGTCTTTGCTTAACTCTCCCTTTCATTCCTGAATCCGTGTCCATGAGAGCCTACGGGAGCAAATTTTAGCATACGCCTGGCTCCGTTAGCCTCTTTCGGTAATCTAAGCATACTAGGCTAGTGCAATAGAGATGAGAGAGATAGTCTGCTTGACGTCACGCTTCTGACCGTGATTAGTTCTCTATTTACATAGGCACTACTCTGATGGCGTCATGAGTTAGGCAATTGCTATTTTAATGGATGTGGAATGAGTATTAGCAGGGGTACCTCAATCGTAATATTTTTCCTTTTGATGAGCTCAATGATCTTGATTTGATGTTGCACCTCTGATCTTGATTGACCTTGACCTAAATATGAGCTACCCTGATGACTTTGTAGGTTGAGCAAGTATGAGTTTATGGTATCCCAAGGGATCTGGAATGGGCACCAGTAGAATGGGATGTCTTTTGCTCTCCCTCCTCTAGGCTTCCGAAAGACCCTCAACCCAAAGACGAATACCCGTCAATAAACTTTGCTTTAGATTAACCAGAGGACAAAAGGACTCACTCCACTCACTCTCTTCCCAGTCTCGAGTAATATTTCTCACATAGTGCAATATACCGTAGGCTCATGCAGTTAATCCCGCCCACGCTACATAATAGAGTCTAGTGGTTCTTCTTCGCCTACGCCACAGGTAGAGCTTCTCCTAGTCATTTGATCAGGTCGAAGTCATTCACAAATAAGTTGCTAAAGAGGTCAGTTTCGTTGATGACGTCAGTGATAGAGTCATAGTTATGAAACCATAACGCTTTTCTTAAAAGTAGCCTCAGAAAATACAAAAATCATGTTTCATGTCTTCTACCAGTCTTTTGAGCGAGAAATGCTCTTGCAAAACTCTAGTGCCGTCTCTGTGATATCATAATATAAGTGAAAAAGATGAAGAACGAGAAGAAAATAAGGCTAGGGCTCTTAAGCAGGGTTGAACCAGGGGTGGTGAAAACCTGTTTTATTGAAAAATCAAAACTTTCGAGCTATGTTTATGATAAGAGGACATTTACCAGTCGGCGGACATTTTTTTTTGGAGTAACCCCGATCAAACTGGTTTTCTGCTGAAAGGAATAAAATTAGCTAAAGAAGGAGGTGGAAGAGCCAAGAAGTTCTCCGAAGGTTGAAATTCTTCCAAGCCTCAAGTTAGCGCACACTCTGCCTAGTCAGTTGGGAGGTTCATTTTTTAGCGGAGAAGCCACTATTCCTTTCATTGGGCGGTCATTTACAGAAAACGTCCGCATTCGCTCATTTGTGACGTCATCATTTTCGGGGAGTTATCTACGGCCAAGAATTTTCTTAATCTGCGCTCGACCTTGATTGTAAAGTTCCCTTATATAGAAAAATTTGTCTAGGCTGGTTGATGCCATGGAAACTCTTATTTTTTTGGTGGTCAGGAAAGGGTTGTGTCTGTGAATTTTTGGGAAAATATTGGCAATCGAGTTTTATGACGTGACAGCGGGTTCTCCGCGGCTATTGCAATCTGCAATAGCATCTAATTTTAACAGGGAACCTGTTTTATTGGGAGGTTTTCCAGAAAAACGTCCGCCATCCGACCGGCTGAAAAACCCCAAAGGTCGAAAATTTTCAAAGTCCCTCACCTATTATCATAGGCGAAACTAGCTTTTTTTTAGCGTGGGCCAATACTGACCAAGATTTTTAGAAACTGTTGCACTTGAGCTAAAAAATTTTATTATTGGATGGCTACAATATAGGCCACGGCTACTTGTGAGCCGAGTTTTTTCCTTAACCAATTTTAATTATACTTGCCCAGCAAAGTGGAAGATGAAGATTTCTTCAATTTCATTCATTCTAGATCACCATCCCATGTTTTAGGGTAGGCCATAGCGTGGGCCAAATTTTAACAGGGAACCTGTTTTATCAGGGGGTCTTTGAAGAAAGAGTGTCCAGCGTCTGGTGTCCGGCGTCTGGCGTCTGGGAGGCAACTTCCTTACCTAACTATGACCTTGAGAATGACCTTGGGACTTGTAAAATTTTTGACCTCCCCTCTTTTCATCCCCTCTACCTCCCCCCCCAAGACCCCTCCTATTTAATCATATACTAGTATAAAGCTACTGTGCTTCAAGGAAGGGTCCTAGCTTATACTAGAGATAATACTAGGGATATGGAATGGTCCGATATTTTGGAGCAATAACCGTGAGCGATTGAAAAACTCCGGGGGAGCGAAAAAAAGGAGTGATATATATTTTAAATAACGCTCCGAAGGAGCGATTGCTGGAGTGATATAAAAAATTCGTTCAACCAAAAACCGGAACAAAAACCGAAAAATTTCATTCGGTTTTCACTCCACTTTTTCACCCAATTTCAACGATTATTGAATAAATATGTTTCATTTTTTCTGAATCCTGAAAAAGCTTGTACTTTTTTTTTCTTTCTTTTAATTTTTTCCTCCAATGAGGGAATGACTATGTCAAAAGTTCCTGACGGCCTCTCACTCTCAGTCGGTTTGTCAATCCAAGTAACTCAGTAAGTGCTCAAGAATATTATACTTGCCCTGCATCTGCAACACCTGGCAGAAAATGGAAGAGGAGCAATAACCGGAACGAAAACCGAATACCGATTGAAATGTTTTTTGTTTCGAGGAGCGAAACCGCGGAGCGAAAAAATTTTGAATCGGTCATAAGGAGCGGAACGATTGAGTGAAATAATTTCCTGACGAGGACCGCTAACCGAAAACCGAAAAAAATTTTTCGTTCCGTATCCCTAGATAATACAAATTGCTAGGTATATCAATATTTTCCAGTTATACAGCCATAATTACCTATGACCTTGGGACTTGAAAAATTTTTGAGTTCCCCCTCCTATCATCTATAGCTCAAAGATTCCAGTTATACTAGTATATAGCTAGTATAATAAAGGTTATATTAAAGATAATACAGATTGCTAGGCATTTACTCCTATAAAGCTACCTACTATACTACAAGGAGGGGTCCCAGTTATACTGAAGATAATAAGCTAGTATAATAAAGGAGAACTTCTAGCTTATATTAAAGATAATACAGATTGCTAGGCATATATTTGTATAAAGCTACTATACTACAAGGAGGGGTCCCAGCTATACTGAAGATGATAGAAATTGCTAGGCATATTCTAGTTATACTAGTATGAAGCTAGTATAATAAAGGAGAACTTCTAGCTTACCTATATCAAAGATAATACAGATTGCTAGGCATATACTTGTACGCACTGTTACCATCAAATACAAGCGAGACTTTGCTCGGCGACGTCAAGTGTGTGTGTGTGTGTGTGCGTAGACCAGCATCTGTTGACGATTTTACCTATTCCTCTATTTGCATTGTTTGGCGCGCATTGTGATGTTTTCACCACCTTTCTACTGGTTCATTGGAGGTATTATTTTTACTGTTGCCTTCCTTTTGTAGCTCTTTATTGCATTATCAACAAACACGTGTAGGGTCACAAAATTACAAAATTTTATCTCATGGCGGCAAACTTGGCGCTATTCCTCGCTATTCCTTGTAGGCAGTATTTTTGTCTTTATTGAACCCGCACTTGGACAACTCATTTGATACCTTTTTGATACGCACTCGGAGGACTCATATTCTTGTCTCTCTTTCTTTATTTCTCCATCTTCCTCTTTGTCTTTTTCAAACTAAACTAACGTTGCCACTAGGCAATTGTCGCCACTACGCAATCGTCGCAATGGTCGCCACTACGCAATTGTTGTGTTTTTATTTTTTTTTTGTTTCTTCCAGGTTGGAAGAGTTACTTTTCTAATATTCTTCGCAATCGGTGTGTTTTTATTTTTTTTGTTTCTTCCAGGTTGGAAGAGTTACTTTTCTAATATTCTTTGTTCAGGTTCATTTTTTGCTGTCCCAGTCCGTCCTAACATTACTTCTCTTCTCTCCAAAGTCTTTTAGTGGACGCTTTCACTCTTTTTGTCTATTTCAGATGTCTGACTTCACTTTGTTGCTCTTGCATCTCTATCTGAACTATTTTTTATTGCTATCCAATCCTCTTACTTCTCTCTTACCCTCTAGTTGAAACTTTTTAAATCTATGATAACTTGCTAATTGCATTGTACTTTTTTGGGGCTAAGGCCTTTGGCCTAATAATGCCTACCTTTTTCTCTTGTGCGCATGCACTTGATTGCTGTGACTTAGAACTCTGATGAATTTTCATTTGTCGACGCAATGACTTTCATTCCTTTGTTGTATAATTAATTTTGCAAATGATTCTCTTTTGATTGAAGTTTCAAACTCTATGTGCTGCGTGAAATGTTGCAGTTTTTAATAGTGTCGCCATGATGTGTTAAGAACTCTCGCTGGGAGCCATCTCCCCAAACCGTGCCCATTCCATCCAAGATGCATTGATCATCTCATGTCATGGAGACCCCAACCATAAAGAAGCTCCTTACATTCGCCATATCTTGCCCGTAGACCATCATTGCAAAAGTGATTAAAGAGGGGTCCCAGCTATACTCTCAAATTACAAATTACAGACAACACTTCTCCGGAAGAAGTATAGAGGAAGTATAATCAAATGGCACATAGATTCATCGGACTACAACACAATACAAACGGACCAGTACCCCTTGCACACGATTTTGAGACAGAAAATCATATTTGATTGGTCCAGATAAATTGATATTTCAAATAAATTTCTGATGAAGTGAACTACCCTTTGAGCACGCTGGAGTAGAACAGGTAGAGGAACATTTGTCTGCAGGGGTACAAATATCATGTTTAGCTTCAATTCTTACTTAGTCATTTCTATTTTTCAAATAAATTTCTGATGAAATTCCTTCATTTACCGTGAACTACTCTTTGAGCACGCTGGAGTAGAACAGGTAGAGGAACATTTGTCTGCAGGGGTACAAATATCATGTTTAGCTTCAATTCTTACTTAGTCATTTCTATTTTTCAAATAAATTTCTGATAAAATGCCTTCATTTACCGTGAACTACCCTTTGAGTACGCTGGAGTAGAACAAGTAGAGGAACATTTGTCTGCAGGGGTACAAATATCATGTTTAGCTTTAATTCTTACTTAGTCATTTCTATTTTTCAAATAAATTTCTGATAAAATGCCTTCATTTACCGTTAACTACCCTTTGAGCACGCTGGAGTAGAACAAGTAATAATAATAATAATAATAATAATAGCCTTTATTAACGATGGTTTAGTACATTAATTATATTTCATACAGATCGAACTCGTCCCTTCGTTGGCCCTGTTTGTGAGCAAAGGCCTCCCTCAGTCTGTTCCATTCCGACCGATCTTTAGCCACCCTGTGGAATAGGGGGTTTCTTAGGAAATCGTCGAAGTCTTTTCTCCACCTAGTTTTCTGTCTTCCCGGTTTTCTTTTACTATAGGGCTGCCAGAAAGTAGTTCGATAAGCCCACCTGTTGTCGTCCATCCTTGATACATGACCTGCCCAATCCCATTTTCTCCTACGCGCTACTTTGATGGCATCTTCGTTTCCTTCTAATTTTCTTTTTATTGTTCTCAATGGTATTTTGTCTCTAATTTTTATTCCTAATATTGAGCGTTCCATTCTGTTCTGTGTTACTTTAATCTTGTTTTCTTGTTTTTCTGTTAATGCCCAGGTTTGCGCTCCATATGTCATAGTTGGGAGAATACAACTGTTAAATATTTTACTTTTCTGATGATTTCTGTAGGGACCCTTAAATACGCATTTCAGACTCCAAAATTTGTTCCATGCCAAAGTTATTCTTCTATTTATTTCTTTTTCTAGTCTTTTATCAAAGCTGATTGTTTGGCCTAAGTAAACAGTCTCTGTAACTCTATTCAATTTGTCTCCTTCTAGTTCTGCTTTACAGTTCTCCTCGTTTTCTGGTATCAGTCTTTCAGTTTTTCCTAGGTTCATCTCTAATCCTCCTTTCCTCCCTTCCTTATCGAGTTCTTCTATCATCTGGTCTATTTTTGTCTTTTCTTCTTCGAACAGTATTACATCATCAGCAAATCTCAGATTACTTAAATATTTTCCGTTTATTTTTATCCCTTTCGACTCCCAATCTAACTGCTTGAATATTTCTTCTAACATGCAAATAAACAAGATGGACGACAACGGGTCTCCCTGCCTTACTCCCCTCCTTACCTTGAAATACGGTCCTACCTTGTCTGTTTTTATTCGAGCCATGTTATTGGTGTACATGTCTGATATAATGTTTATGTATACTTTTGGTAACCCTTGGTTTTTGAGTGATTCAATTAAGTAGAGGTGGTCCACTGAATCAAAAGCTTTTTTGTAGTCGATCATTACTATCTGTAGGTTTTTTTGATATTCATTTGATTTTTCTATAATCTGATTTATTGCTTGTAAGTGGTCTATAGTTGAGTACCTTTTTCTTACTTAGTCATTTCTATTTTTCAAATAAATTTCTGATGAAATTCCTTCATTTACCGTGAACTACCCTTTGAGCACGCTGGAGTAGAACAGGTAGAGGAACATTTGTCTGCAGGGGTACAAATATCATGTTTAGCTTCAATTCTTACTTAGTCATTTCTATTTTTCAAATAAATTTCTGATAAAATGCCTTCATTTACCGTGAACTACCCTTTGAGTACGCTGGAGTAGAACAAGTAGAGGAACATTTGTCTGCAGGGGTACAAATATCATGTTTAGCTTTAATTCTTACTTAGTCATTTCTATTTTTCAAATAAATTTCTGATGAAATTCCTTCATTTACCATGAACTACCCTTTGAGCACGCTGGAGTAGAACAGGTAGAGGAACATTTGTCTGCAGGGGTACAAATATCATGTTTAGCTTCAATTCTTACTTAGTCATTTCTATTTTTCAAATAAATTTCTGATGAAATTCCTTCATTTACCGTGAACTACCCTTTGAGCACGCTGGAGTAGAACAGGTAGAGGAACATTTGTCTGCAGGGGTACAAATATCATGTTCAGCTTCAATATTCATACTTCGTCATTTCTATTTTTCAAAGAAATCTCTTCTAGGCTGATAAGAGCCATATTTTGTGCAATCAGACTTATTTGCATTCATCTCTTAGAACAGATTATGGTCAATCCAAGGTGGTTGAATATTTTGGTTTTTCAAATTAACCACTGTTAATTCTCGGATTCTTCAATACACAAATTTTATGAATTTTGAAATATTGCTTTAAGGCTTCTTGAGGCATTATGATGCATTGTGATGGGCACGGATGAAGTATTAACAAGAAAGCTGTTGACATATGTGTCTTTGGGCTGGGAATCAGTCTGGAATCTGCGTTACTCCTTATGCTGTCATCAATGGCCTTGACCTACTTTGGAGACCTGAACTTTGGCTTTCATAGGCCTAACATCATACATAATGGGCTGCTATGGTGGAAATTATCAGATTTTACAGACCACCTGCAGCTTATTGATAGGTTGCGACCAAAGTATGAAATACATACAAAGCTTGATGTTAATGGACACCAAAACCGCGGTACTACTGCCCGCCGGCAGGCCAAGTGGTTTGTCCTTCTTCTTGATTAATGCCATCCCGGCTTTTTCCAATGTGTGGGGCACACCCTCTCTGCTGAGGCCTCATTGAAAGCACTTAGCAGCAGACATGATTTCCATGTTAAGAAACCTCAAAACTGCTGATATAAAGTATACAGATCCACCTCAAATGTACTACCATCTGTTTTAAGGAATGAGAATACAAATACAGTGGAAACTCTTTTTAACGATTCTGAAGGGACCGATTCTGAAGAGACCGCCAAAAAAATTTGTTACACAGAAATTCTTCTTTTTCATTTATTTGACAGTAAATTCAAAGTACACAGGTACATCTAAGTATTGACATGTTTCATGTCTTTTCTCTACCCCCCTATCATTATAAAAAACCCGAAGTGGCTCCTATTCTAGGTAACCTCCTATCTTATATTTTTAGTACAGAGCTAGGAGTCCTAGTCCAGTTCAAGTCCAATGTACTGCATGTTGGCTTTGCCCCTTCAATGAACTAGATATGCGACGCTTCAAACGCCATGAGACTCAGAAAAGACGTTAGCTTGAGGTCATTAGGCTTATACTAGACCAAAAAGGGGGGAGGGCGACCGAGCGAAGCATGCTACTGTACTTCATAAAAGACATGAAACATGATCTTCGGCTATACCAGAAAATTTTTAGTATCAAGAATTATTATTGAAGTTAAAATCGCGAGAAAAAAAAGAAGAAAAAAATGATTTCTCTGAATAAATTTTCAATCTTTGTGATTCTGGATTCTAGTCCAAAGGCCTTTAATCTATCTATCCCCTTTAGGGATGCCATTTTGACATGTTTCATGGCTTTACACTCACCTCACCAATCGAAAAATTTGCGAGTACCACCCTCTTTCAAATATTAGCAATATACTAGAGTCAAACTGGCATATTATGATGAATAACGAAGGTGATCAAATTTCACTCAGTGACTAGCAGCCTAAAAACTCTGGAATAATCTACTGAAGAAATATTGTAAATTAATGAATCAGAGTTTACACTTTTTGCCCAAGTTTACAACGCAATACCATCTGGATGTCATTATTCGTCATTCGCGCTATTACTGTACAAGGAGCCTTGGCCGTCAACAAATTAATTGTTGCCGTTGCCCAGGACGCACCACGTGGAGGTGGCTCCTATGCGTCCCAAGACACTAAAGATCCTAGCCTACACTAAAGACAAAAAAAAAAAAAAGGAATCCCTATACATAGAAGACTGTGCACAACCACAACGGTTCACCGCGTCTTAGAGGTCTGCGAAGCTACCCGAATGTGGTGCACTGTACCTACATCTAATTAAATTATAATAAAAAAGAGAGAAGGCGCAGACACCCACGTCAGTCAACCACGGATTATCAAGACTGTTTACGACCACACGCCTCAGTTACAACCGCCGATGGTTGCCTCTTCATTGGCGGAGTCAGTAAACTAATACTGCGCCCCAACGCGGCATATCCGACGCGGGTGCACTGAAATCGTCAAGCACAATATCATCGCGCGCGCGGCTAATCCGCATTATGCACTCAATGCACTTCCTGAATAAGACCTAACCATCAAGTAAAGTATATAAGAGTAATAGCGCGAACCAAAAATAAACAACTCCTTTAGTCAAACTTTGGAGTTGTCGTGCCACCCATGATTCAGAATGGACCGACCGCTACAAAATGACGATGGTTTCAATTTTAATTTTGATTTAGGCCTAAATTAGAATAGATATGATTGATGGTAGCACAATATCACCGCACGCGAGGTATCCGCTTTATGCGCTCAATGTACTTCCTGCAATCCACCCATTCTCAACACTTTGGAGTTGTCGTGCCACCCATTTTTCAGAATGGACCGACCGCTACAAAATGACAATATTTTTAATTTTAATTTGAAATGAATAAAAATTGTATCAAAATGAAATCAATTCGTTCAAATGGAGAGAAAGGTGAAAAGTCACCAATACCGGTTGTCCAAACAGGAGTCGTCGACTTAAACACACATATTTCAGAGTGCAACAGCTACTCCGGAATGACTGTTGGTACACTTATAAGCCCTAAAAATAATTTAGGCTGAAAGAAAATACACATGTTTATTAGAATAGTTTTGTTAGTATCCCAGCATGATTAGTTCAAGCGACACCGGTACACATAAGAAACATGCAAAAAATAATTGGTTTCAAAAAAACCTCATCATGCACGCGAGATCAAAACGAAAAACGGAAAAAGAAGCGCGTCAACTTTCCACATCTGCGATAAACATACTGACTGGTTCAGAGGAATGAGGAAAGGACGAAATGCGCGCTTGTTTGTATACGTAAGGTGCCGTGTGCAAATTTCACCGGTCCTTTCTTGCTTGTTGGTTGAATGATTCAAAAGAGAAAGTGACTCAACGAATTCGAGGGGTTTCCACAGGTATCTGACGGCACTTCAACAATGCTTGTTTACACGACGTGAATATGTGTATGTGTGCCTTTGTATTATATCATCAGTTGCGCGACGACACTCACACACATGCACCATGGACAGTAACAGCTTGATTGAAACTTTACATTCTGAATTTTTTCCTCTCAACAATTAATAACTCGAGCATTTCAAAGATGTGCTTTACCATTGAGATACTTTGACAGTTCAATGGCCTTTTTCTAAAACGGAATTTTGATGAGCGCAGTGTTCTTCAAACTGTCAATCTTCAAGGTATTTCTGATCGATCACCAACCTTTTGGAGAAATTGTCAAAATATAAGGCCATCAACTGAATACACTTGCATCGAGTGGCATCTTACAGGGAAGTTGTCATACGTGGGGTCAATTTGAAAAATTTGCCATGCGCTGGGTTGCATCAGCGTCCGGTGAATACTGAGACCCTGGCCTAATGAAGGCTTTGGACTTGGAAAAAAAGGCAAAAAAAAAATAATCAAATACATTGAGAGTTACCAAAAATGAAATAATTATAGTCAACTGGGAATACATCGAATCATAAGTTGAAATTGACAATTTTTTGCGTGCAAGGAGAAAATATTACTTAATTGAAAAAACGAAGGCTTTTCCCGCACAGAATTTATTTATTCGTACAACGTTTCGTCGAAACTAGTCGACTTCTTCATGTACCGAAACCTTTTTCAATTAAGTCATAAGTTGAAAGGAATAAAATCATTGTTTCAAAACGTGTTTCAAATATTTTGAACATTGTTTAAAACCGTTTTAAATCGTTTAATTATGATTGAAGACACATCAATGGAATTTCAACTATTGTTTTAAATACGTTTCAAATGTTTTGAGTATTCGTTTTAAACATTGTTTCAAACAACATTCTATTTTTTTTAGTTTTTCAACCCTGGAAAAATTGTTGAATATTCATTCTTTACTTTTTTAGTGGAGCACAATACCTAATAAAAATAAGGGAAAGAACAAAAAAATAATAAATAAATAAATTTTGAACATACTTCCGTTCAAAACTCAATCTTCACTTTTTCTAATACTTAAGAACGCCCATTATAATATCTCATAAATCAGGTTCCCTGCCTTCCCGCTTTTGATTTCAAGAACCCAGAAAATACGATAGAAGTTGAAATTTAATATAGAAGTCAATTACACACGCCAACAAGAGAAGCACATTTACTAATGTTTTCTCGAAGGAAATACTGATCGGATTCTCGTTAGACACTGGTAAAATATGGCAAAACTTCTAGATCAGCTTTATAATCGTGTAATGTTGTTGGTCCTTGGATTAAATCCTGCTTCGGGTTGTTCTCATCGCGCCAAGATCCTTTTGGTAAGTAAATGTCTCTCGTTGTAGCGCCTTTTTGGAGAACAGGAGCTACCAAGATATCTTCTCCCAACATGAACTCTATCAAAGATCAAAAAAGAAAGAACAAATAAGGCCAAAATTGATTGAAAAATTTTTCCTTGAATACCAAATAAATGCAGAAGGTGATACAGGCGGTGTCGGACTGGACTCGACCCTTAATTGCTAACGCCAGAAGCCCAGCATAAAAAGGAGGCCAGAGAGGTGTTACAGCAGTAGCGTGAATGGGGGGGGGCTCCGGAGAATATATCCATTTTTTTAGTGTGTGCAACGATTTTTTCTATTTTTTGCTTAAATTAGGAGATACTTTAGGATCCCCCCCCCATGGAAAAATCGTATCTACGCCACTATATCACAATATCTGAAATTTGTATATAACTTTACAGCTTGCCGCTTATGAATTTCCGGAAGCGATGGTAGAGAACCCTGGATCATAATCGCCCAGGAACCTGGCGCGAGCTAGTCCAACGATGCTGATGGTTTGAACCTTTCACAATTAGCCTACAATTTTTTTTTATCCGAGAGAAAAATACGTTACATAATTTCAATACTTACGTGAATCTATGTCATATAGATGCGCATCACTTGGATCAACCCACCACATTGGACGATTTACTGGAGTTCCATCCTCACTCGCTTTTTGCATCAGTTTGTAGATTTTTGGTGCGTATTCGGCATGCAAAGCGATAAATTTTCGAGTTAGATTGACTGCCTAAATTTTTAATGAGAAAAGTCACCGTTAATGAGGGCTGAATTAATAGTTCAGCTCCGGTCGTTATGGGAAGGGGTCAACCGTAAGAATCACTGCGATCGGTTGGTTGTGTCTTGTAACTCTTTCTTCTAATTATTCCTTACAAGTACCTTCAAGGGCACTGTAATAAAGGAACGAATAGATTAGGGAGGAAGTGTGCCTCTCCAATGCCCTAGATTTTTGAAGGGGCCCTGATGCATGAAGAACGTCCCCGATAGCAGATTCTGTTCTAAGCCTAGCATGACTCTCGTGGTGGCCTTAGGAAAATACTATTAGCGACGGTAACATTTACGCTACAGGAAAACAGGGGCGATCCGAGAGGAAATTACTGGGGGGGGGGTGAAAACAATATTTTGTCAAGTGACTCGGAGCTTCAGTCTACGCTCAAGAAAATTGGTGAAGTTCGAATGTCAACATAAGCCGACTGGCAATAAATTTGCTGACTGACCCAAAAGCCTAGGGGGGGCATCACACCCCCTTTCCCTCCTTTCAAAACACCCCTGCAGGAATAGAGATCGAGATGGTCAACACGTTTAGCCGCAAGGCCGAACTTCCTTGATTCTCTCGAGTAAGTCGTTCCACTCGTACTTTAAGACAATCGAATGGGGTAAAGTTTCTCTTTAACAGATACAATAAATCTTACTTTCGAATTCGAACCCAGTTCCCACGGCGGAAGAGAGAACTGCATGGCAGGCATAAAAACGTTCGCTTGTAACCATCTGATGTACAATTCTTCGGTGAATTCGTTGGGTTGGTAAGCATTCCCTGCAATCATATCCGGCAACACGTACGGATACCCGACAATGGTCATCTGCAACAGCGTTGGTATCAACGTCTCTAGAGAAAGTCTCCCGGTCCACGCTGTTTCACGGTCCAACATTCGTACAAAAGGAGTAGTATCTTGCGTTCCCTTAGCAGTTCGTACCTCCACCATATCTCCAAACTGACGTACAGTATCGATATAAGCTTTAACGATCAAATCCGGATAGTTTTCACTCATTTTGTAATAAACTGGAATTTGAGGCGCCCAGCTAGTTTCCCCCGCATCAAACTTGTACGAATCGAAATCCATCTTTTTTTGTAAAATCTTCAGTCTATTTACCCACCATTTCGCGGCCATCGGGTTCGTGAAGTCGATAATTCCTGCCACGCCATTCCACCAATTGGTAGATACGGAGCCAGATTCATTTTTCACCAAATATTTAGAATCGTTTGCTTCCTTGAAAACAGTAGGACAGTTGAGGTTGATGAATGGATGAACCCATACGGTTACTCTGAAACCTTGTTTCTTCAGATCTTGAACAAGACGCTTCATGTCCGGGAATTTTTTTTTGTCTACCTCGAAACTACCATAGCAGGTTTCCCACATGTCGTCTATTTCAAGAGCGCTGTTCGGAAATCCATTTTCCTTGATCGCTCGCGCAAAGTCCAGGATCGCTTGCTCGGATATATTGGTTTTGTAAGTCGCCCAAGTCGACCAAATCGGATACTGAACCATACGATAATCTGGAACTTGAGACGGTGTCTTGAAAAAATGACTAATAGCGTGTTGATGAGCAATTTTTGCGTTCTCGAATTTACAAACGGTGAATTTAAGCACAGTTTCGTTCGTTTTCCGAATGTACGGGAGTTTGTTGGAAGCTTGGAGTTGTAATTTGGCTTCGTCGTGCTCAACAAATAGAGGCACTGAATCATCAACGAATACGTATTGTCCCGTCGAATCAAGCCAATAAGGTTCTTGTACAGCCTGACTGTTATAACTCAGCGTGATGTATGCGCCTTTGAAAGGCTGCTTTTGAATAGGCCAACTTTGAAGATCAACTTCAGAGCCTCCGTACAATTGTAACCCCTCCAAATCGAACACAACGGTCAACGTTTTCAGCAAGTTGGTACGCCATTCAAAGTTTTCACAATTCGGATCTGTTCTGACGATGCGGAGGTGAGATGCTGAATTCCATTTCAGGCAGTATTCGTTGTCCTTGCTCGCGCAATTCTGTGGCTCGGTAGTTTCCTCATTGAGTACGGTGGTGTCTATGTATATGGGTTTACGCTGCTGGTCAGTCGCTGTGAAAAATATCAACTGAAGATGAAGACCTGAGGAACAATACTAGGCGACAAGGCAAATGTATTGCATTCAACTCACAAGATGATACGGAGAGAGGTTTCAATCTGATGCCATTTTTTCCAGCTTCTATTATTCTAGAAGAGTAAGTTTGGTCGGAATCACAGCCGAAGTTGCGGAAGAAAGCTAGAAGAAGACATAATGCTAGCCACGACGAAGGAATAAACATGTTGAATTGGTTGCCGGTCGTCCTGGGCAAATTTGGACTCTGTAATTAGAAGGAATTAAGTAATTATAGTCAATATCACAGAGGTGCAGCGAGTCCTCGTGTCCGGGTGTCCGGGTGTGGAGCTCTGAATACTGTTTGACTGAGGTCCATGAGGTAAATCTCTTCAACAGAACTCAAAATTATCTCAAATCAGCAGGCCTGATCGTTTGTACTCGCCAGGTGTCTCTCCAACCGTCATAAAGAGAGAGGAGGGCGGATGGAAATGGATGACCCCAGGGACTGAATCTTTATACTACCTCACCCTTCAGAAATCGGATTCTATTGTAAGGTTACGGTGAGTGGTCGGGTTAGATCCCGGATGCTCATGCAGAAAAATGTGCGGAAATTGTGTCTTGTCACGTGGACTCGTGGTGAGAATTTTGCTGCACCACCGCGTACCCGATCGAAGTGGACCAATGTGCCTAAATTCTCGTTGTGTTAGGCAATTAATGAAGGGAATATGAACGAGAAACCTGTTGTCTGTTGTAGACTCGTGATGAGAATTCGACTACATCCCCGGGTCTGGTTAGAGTGGAAGGAAATCCTTGTTGTGCTAGAGGAGGCAATCTAGTAAGGCTCATGTTTTTTCCATTTGTTCCTGGTTCAGAAAGGGACAGTGTATAGAAATTCTCTTTGTTCTAGGCGACAAAACTTGAATCTGAGGAAACCGTTCGGCATAATGAGAATTGCTATACATATGCCCGAGGTGGAGCTGATTTCTTGCCGTCTAATTACAACCGAAGAGAGTTTTTCGGTAAATTTAAATTCTCTCACCTATCGCTTGCCCTCTTTAACTTGAAGTGGGACCAGGAGCAAAGAGTCTTGATAAATTCGCGCTCTTCCACCTATCACACTAGAATATTTGGACTCCCTAATCTGAGCTGGAGTTGAACCTGATTTCTCTCCGCGAGTATGCTACAGTAGACGAACGTCTTAGGAAACTCATCATATGCTCTTTCCGCGTACAGCGACACATGTGTTTCATACGCGTAGTTTTAGTCTATATATCACCACGAAGTCAAGCTTCTTGGTAATGTCCCCTCAACGTCGCCTATCCCTTACATTTGCCCGTTTCGGCCAGACACGGGACCTCAGCCGATCATTTACTGTAAGCTCACAACAGAAGATCACGCTTCATACAGGAAGGTTGTCAATACGGGAGTGGGAATTCACCCTTGATCTCTAGACAGGACCCCTCTTTCAATGAAACGGACAAAGATCTATCGCACTAACTACACAGAAATCTGGAAAAGTCTTCTAGGTGTCTAAGAATACGTACTTTTTCGTAATAATTCAAATTATGCAATGATTTTATGCGCACTGAAATCCTAATCCGAAATTCACACCATTCACAATAATTTTCTTTCGAATTGAGGTTTAATTTGATAATTGAATCCGTCATCGTGATATTATGATTAATAATAGAAAGTCAGAGATTACTCACCGAAGGTTGAACTAATGGGTGTGTCCTCGATCAAATTAAAACCAAAAAGGTAGTAAATATCACGTGTGTTCCGAAGCACTTTAAACACAGTAGAAATTAGAGACACGTATTGAACCGCACCAAGTGTATACTGATTCACTCGCAAATTAATGAGATATCTTTACTGTACACATATGGTGTATTTCTCACAACTTCATCCCTGCTATCTGGCTGAAAGGCTCACTTTCTTCGATTTTTTCCCCTAGCTGTGCATGAAACCGTGAAACGACAGTCTTGAAGCGAATTCTCTGTGCTGTTGCGACAGCATAAGAATTTCAGACCGGTCTCCTGCAGTGTTTGTTCCAGACATTGCTACGCTGAATTTGGTAGTTTCTATAGCCTGTACGAAAATAAGATGTGTTTACACTATCTAGTTACATTGTCAAGTCTTGAACGGAATTGCGTCGGTATAATTATCGTTAAAATTGACTGTACGCTAACGTTGATATGTATGAGGTCAACCGAAATGAACCTTTCGTCCGTCGAATCGACATCCTCTTTCGTTCAACACAATCGACGCGAAATCGGCCGAGAATTCATTTCTTTCGAAGTGTTAGTCGAAATTGCATCGATGAATCTCAATGTCGATGTCAGGGAGATTGAGTTTTGACTTATTTGCAAGTTGTTTATCGATCGCTTTGTTGCTTCAATTTCAAATCGATTCGTAGTTCTCTGGTAATGTAAGCTAGTCAACTTTAAATCAAGCAGATCGACCTACGCTGGCCGATCGTAAGCTCAGAAACCAACTCAACAAAAAGATCGAGGGTGTCAAATTCTCCCTTGCTTCATATCCTTGAACACATCTTCTTCCTCATTTCAAATTTTGCGAGTTGTGTTCACCCTCGTTAGGTCACCGGCGCCGGACGTGAGAAAGTTTTGTTTGAACCTCTGCCCAAGTATCTCCACCTTTGTTATATGGCACATCTGAAGACGAAGAAAAGAGAGAAAGATCGTAAACTAGTCAGTCTTACGTGCAGTACTGTGTACGCGGCATCTGAACATTGAGTTTGGTCTGGCAGACCCCGGTTCGAGCCTCACTCAGACTTTTCATTTAAATTTTTTTTTTTTTTCTTATTGTTTATTCAATTTTTTGATTTTCTAATTTTTTCGTGCTTATTTAAAGATCTTCTACTAATTTTTCTATTTTTTTTCGTACGTGATTTTTTGTGGTCAAGAGTTACGCGGCACCCTCCAATTGATTTTTGATACTGAAATCCTTACATTTAATTTCCCCACTTATTCCTTCTACTTTGTTATCAATTAATTTTTCTTTTTTTTTTTTCATGTGTGATTTTTCTTTGTCAAGAGTTAAGTCGATAACAAAGTGAAAGGAATACCAAGTGCGGAAAAAAAAATAAATGATTGGATTTCAGTATCAAAAATCAATTGGAGGGTGCCGCGTACTCTTGACCACAGAAAATCACGTACTACGAATATTCAAAGACGAAAATAAGCTTTTCCGTCTTTGGTAGAATACTGGATGGGTCATAAAGTGCTATTTTTTGGAGAATTACCCATTTGCCAATTTTGTGTTTCTGGCTGATCTTTTGATATAGGTACTCGGCCAATTGAAGATCATTCGATAAATTTCATAGGTAGGTTATTTTGAAATAAAATGTAGGTTAAGGTGGAACTTTATCTGCATCTTAATTGAAGTTAGCACCGACAATGGAGCAGTAATAATGAATCGAGTGTAGGAACGATAATAAATATTCGATTCGCGATGCATTTCATGCGATAACTTTAAGTGTACCACTGATAAATGATATGTATGTTGGGGTCGACAGTAAAAAGTAAAAGAACCGTGATTATCCTAATCTAACATATCAGGTAGGTATTTGTACTTTCTAAATAAATGGGGGAAAAAGATGGTCCTTGAATTTAATATTTTTTCGAGTAGAATTAATCCAGTTTTCGAGGTTACGGTCGGACATATTTAGAAAACCTCCACGATACTCAAAGAGTAATCTGGCAGTAGTTTACAATAACCGCAGAAAATAAGAATCACAATTGAAGCCGCGAGCGCGCTTTCGGTTAAACAACCATTATCAAGCAGATGAAAACAGCGACTCGACGAGTTGGAGAAAATGTACCGTCAAAACGACACCAGAGAAGAAAATCATGACCGAACTAGAAAAGTATGAGATTATGAATCATACTCATAGACTAATTCGACCAACCTCTCATCCGGAATGTACTTGTTGAACAAAGTTATATTGTCGCTATTAAGGTGGCGAATAATTTCAATATGTTCTAAAGCACGGCGTTTGAATTTAGCCTTCTCTCTGTGGAGGAGGGTTTCGGATCCCTTTCTGTAACTATGACCACAAGTTAAGAGGTGATCAACAAAAGCAGAGAGGCCCAACTTTTCATTTTCCCACTTAGATATATGCTCAGCGACCCCCCAGCTTCCCCAAGTACAATGAAGAGGTGAGGAGTGCTATTAATGATAGTACTGTTTTAATTAGGAAGTCGACAACTAAAGATTACCTGCTCGAACCTAATCCCGTGCCGCCCCTCCTTTATGGGCTGCCTAAGATACATAAAAAGGATACTCCAATGCGTCCTGTGGTGTCTTATGTCTCCTCCCCTGCTTACTCCCTCGCCAAATACCTGAACAGATGGTTTAAATCTCGCATTGAGTACGAGTCGAATTACTCGATTAAAAATTCAGTTTCCTTAACAGGAAAACTTAAGGACCGGTTGCTTCCTCCGGGCACCATTCTGTGCTCCTTTGACGTGGTCGGCCTGTTCCCTAATATACCGAGAGCCGTTACTAAACGAGAAATGAGGGACCTCCTTGTTCGTTCTAATACTCCTCACGAGAAGGTGGGAGAATTCTTCAGTTTACTCAATGTATGTTGGTCCCCCAACTTTTGTAAATTTAATGGAAAATTTTATGAGTTCTCCGAGGAGGTTGGTATTCCTATAGGCTCTCCTTTAGGTTCCCTAGTGTCAGAGATCTTCATGTCTAAATTTGAGGCTGACCTCTTCTCCTCCGGCCGAGTTTTCCTGGATTATATACACTACTGGCACAGGTATGTGGATGACGTCTTATGCGCGTGGACCGGTCCCCAAGATCTCCTTGGTGAGCTTCTTAAGTAATACTCAATACCCCTCCATTAAATTCACTATTGAAATTGGAGGCTTTAACATTAACTTCTTGGATCTCAATATCTCAGTTAGAGATGAAGTCCATGAGTTTTTTATATACAGAAAAGATACTTCGACCGATATTGTGGTCCACGGCTCGTCATTCTGTCCTGTTGCCCATAAATTCGCGGCGTTCAATAGTTTCATTCATCGGCTAACGCGCTTCCCAATGAACCAGGCAGCTTTTTAGAAAGAGCTTCAAATTATAAAATACAATGAGGTCCAAGTAGACATTGACCTTATGGTCCGTAGGAAGATCACACGAAATTGTCTTGATCTTACGACCTCCCTCCCCCGCGATTTTTGCGGGGATAGAAGAACTCGATTCATAAAACTCCCGTTCCTGGGAGAATTTTCCTCCAAATTAAGTCGCATTCTACGCCTCTTTGGTTTCCGACCTGTCTTTTACAATCCCACAACTGTGAAAGGGTTACTTGTCAAATTAAAGGACCCTATACCGCTTCTGGAGAAGAGCGGAGTCTATAGTGTGGCTTGTAATGATTGCAACGGTGTATATGTAGGCGAGACCAGTCGTCACGTCAAAATCAGGGTCGCTGAGCATATATCTAAGTGGGAAAATGAAAAGTTGGGCCTCTCTGCTTTTGCTGATCACCTCTTAACTTGTGGTCATAGTTACAGAAAGGGATCCGAAACCCTCCTCCACAGAGAGAAGGCTAAATTCAAACGCCGTGCTTTAGAACATATTGAAATTATTCGCCACCTTAATATAGCGACAATATAACTTTGCTCAACAAGTACATTCCGGATGAGGGGTTGGTCGAATTAGTCTATGAGTATGATTCATAATCTCATACTTTTCTAGTTCGGTCATGATTTTCTTCTCTGGTGTCGTTTTGACGGTACATTTTCTCCAACTCGTCGAGTCGCTCTTTTCATCTGCTTGATAATGGTTGTTTAACCGAAAGCGTGCTCGCGGCTTCAATTGTGATTCTTATTTTCTGCGGTTATTGGTAAACTACTTCCAGGTTACTTTTTGAGTATCGTGGAGGTTTTCTAAATTTTTTCGAGTATTACAAAAATCAGTGATTGGTGAAGAATTAGCAGCATTAAACTGTGCAGGCAATCACAACTTTGTCGTCCGACATCTATCCCCTGCTTTCTTAATTGGTAAGCGTTATATGTAGGTGCGGTATGTTCCTGTCTAAAATATCTGCTTCAGTCCTCTCCAAAGTTATCTCACCGAGGACAACCGTCTTCTTGTAGGCATGCTGTGTGAACTTTCATAGAGCAGCGCTTAGTAGAAGCGAGAGTCGAGACCTATTCCCTCCTGTAATCCTCGCGTAACAAACAAGGCAGGTGGGCTTTCCACTGTCATTTGCAGGTACACATTTCCTTTTTGGTACGCTAGCACAGTCTTCAGAAGCTGGTAAAAGTTGCATTCACAGAGTTTTCAATTAGATTCTTAACAAAATTAGAGTTCATACTTCTGTCATTACAGCCGATACTAGTGGCGACGTCAGCGACGAAAATGGATTCCAGCTGACTGACTTTACCTCTGGAAGAGCCAACTGACGCTCCATCCTCAAAAGAGCCAATTCTTCATCCGTAAATTGGACATTAGTGTGGTTCACAAAATAATTCGCAAGCTGAATTGGTATGACTAGTCGCGCCTTTTGCACATTCCTTAACTGTTCTGCCGTTTATATTGGCCAGGCCGGCCGTTCCATTAAAGAACGCTCCGATGAGCATCGCTCTGCTTTCTGTAACCACCATACGGAAAAATCCGCCATAGCGAGGCACTGCATCGAGAAAAATCACAGCGTTGATCATATCACCTTCAAACTTATCCATAAAGCGACTAAAAGGCGACTCCTAGGTTAGAAGAGGTTAAAATAATAGCCGAGCTCTCACGTTCAGGCGATTCTCTTCTCAATGATACTCGTTCTAATCTCATCAACCCATTCATCTCTCACATGTATAATCATGCTCCTTCCGATGACTTCGCTTCTACTTAATCTTCCTCCTTCCTTTCTCTTACAATTTCTTTTCCTCTTTCACCTCTCGTCACATAATTTTTAGTCATCGTACGTACTTCAATCAGTACACCTGAAGATACGCCGCTTAGTCGATGTGAAACTCGGTTGTGTATCTTCATAAAAAAATTTTTGTTACGTAATTGTAATTCTTTTATACATAGTCCAGTGAATTCCAGGAAAGTTTGTCCAGCAAATTCCAGGATATTTGTTCTGTAATTTCCATCAGAATAATTTTTTCCAGATTCTAGGAGGTTTGGAGGCGTACTCGCAAACTCCTGAATCACCTACGGAGTATAAAATTTTCTGGAAGAAGGTAGAAAGATTTTACCGACTTTTCGCAGAAAAGCGAGTATTACACCTGTGACAATTGTGGCAGAAAGAGGGGGAAATGAATTTTCTCGACGTTTCATAGGTTGTAGATCATCACTACGTCATTAAAAAAATTTCAGGTCTCCTTATATATATATATTATATATATATATATATATATATATATATATATATATATATATATATATATATATGGATCAAAATTTGTCCGTGCTTCTCCTCCGAAACTACTCGGTGGATTTCTTTGAAACTCGACCAAGTTACAGTGTTATATCTGAAGTTGTGCAAATGCATTTTTTTTTTGAGGATCGGATGAGTAGTTCTTGAGATATACTCAATTTTCGAAAAAATTTCCTACCCCCATAACTCTGATATGGCTGGATAGTTTTTTTTCAAATGTTGATAAATTGTAATTTACTTCTTTAAAAATGTAAATATGAAAACTTGGTGTTGATACAATGCCTTGGTTCCTGAGATATCTCAAATTGAAGCGTAAACTGATTTGAGGAAATTTGCAAATACTCGAGCTACCAATCTTTTGTAGTATAACACTTCAGGTAGTCGCTTTTGTCATGAAGAGCCAAGGGTAACCGAGCCGGCTGATGAGTGGTTGGTTGCCTGTTTGGCTGTCCAATCTTTTTGTTCTTTGCGATGCTCTAGTGGCCAGATATGCAATTGAAGAATATTAAATGAAAGGAGTTGAAATAGAAGAAAGCAATTAGAGCGTGAATTCAACAGCTTATGCCTTGGTGAAGAGAAGGGCGGCTGATGATAACATTATATGATGCTAGAGAATTGGTGATGATCAATAATGAATGAGGGGGCGAGGGATAGTAAGAATATCTGAGTCTCATAAAGGGAATAATTTGTAGAATAAGTTGGAGCTCTGAAGTTAGGATTTAAGCACAATGCTTAGTTTCAGGCGAGGGTGATTTTTTTCCTAGGTGTGCTTGCAGAGTTTTTAATCACCTTCCATGCCCATTGACGGAGGAGGGGAGTTGGTGAACTCACCGATTTTTAGATTTGGGTGAGGTGAGGCCAAAGACATGAAACATGTCAAAAAATAGGAGACAAAGAAGACACTTGAAAAATCTTTTTTTTGGAGGTAGGCGACCGATGTCCTTTCCCTTCTCATAGTCAAATCCAAACTCTCACGCGTACGTAAATTTTAGAATAAAGGGCGGGGATGAAATTAGTCAAAAAAGTAATCCAGTTATAAACATGGAATCTAGCGGGCAAATGTTTTCCACCTCTGTAAAAATTTATGAAACAGTTTTTGGAAATAATCTTGCAACGTCTATTGAATAGTTTCTATGATTTATTGACCAGAATTAGGAAAAACTACGAGCTCAAAGTAAAAGCTTTCCGTGTGCTCAATCATACACTCAAAATTTGAGTAAAAATATAATTCATGTCATACTATTTTACACAAGAATACAAGTTTCAAGAAAAATCCTTGAGCATCATTAATACATAAAACGATAAAAAAGGAAATGAGTACTGCAAATAGCCCATTAGTGTTTTTTGTAAAACAAAATTAAAAAATACAAAGAATGAAAAAGTACTATTGGTTTTCTTCATTTTTCGAGCTAAAAAGTTAGTCAACTCGTTGATAGAGTTACACTGCCTACCTCTAAATTTGAAATTACATATCCCTCTTATTTAGTTTTAGGTTCAAGCTGAAAACATGGATTGGGTGCAAAGTGGAATTGTAAAGCCTCAATCTTCGTTATTTTCGCGAACAAATTCCTCCTCCAACTCTTTTTGTGTTCTACGGGCAGCTGCATTTAGGCGTCGTCTGGACGTAGTCCGTGTACGGTGAGGCAGGGCGTAACGTAGGTTATCCCAAAACCGAGGCTCACCCCACTTCACATACGTATGCATCGTTATGTAAGCTTTTAGCTCAGGACCCATCAAATTCACATCCGGGTTTAGATCTTCCAGTAAAACAATTATAACTCTCGTGCGACCTTCCCGCAATCCTTTTACATAGGCTGCTCTGAACTCCATGATGCCCCATCTACTTGTCAAATAATTCTGCGACAAAACGATAATAGTTCGTCTGGAACTTTCAATCGATCTAATGATCTGTTCGGATATAAGTTCACCAGGTACCCATTCTCGATAGTGAAGACATAACTTGTAAGAGAATGGTCCGTCGTTCTCCAAGCCTGGGACCAAATGTTCGGCTACAAAATCTTCGTCTTGATGACAATAACTTATGAAAGCGTCGAATTCCTTACTACGGTCTATCTCTCTCTCGGTGACGCAGCTAAGGAAGATTCTATGAGCGTACATAAAAACTTTGATTTCGTATTTGTACTTATGGTAGAAGTATGTTAAAGTGACAAACAAGCATAGTACGCAAAATCCTACAAGAATGGGAATGACATATCGTAGATGGGCATGACAGAGTTCAAACTCGCTTAATGTGATGATAGCTTCTTTAGTGTCTTCGCACATAATTTCATTATCATGTTGATTTTTCTGAAAAAAGAAAATATAACATCGAATGAATGATTCAACTAGTACCTAAGCGATTCTCAAGATAGAAGTCTGAATATATTTACTAAAAAGTTGCACAGTATATATTTACGACTCATTCCGTTCGAAAAAGAACATTACAAAATAGATGAGATGAAAGAAGAATACTTAATAGGAGAAGATTCTAACCGATAGCAACGGGGCTAAAAATAAAGTAAAGGGGCAAAGATAAATCATATACTACTTCAGTATTTTTTCACAAAAATTACCCAATTTTAGACAGAGTTTACCAATTTTTCGTTCATAACTCCGTGATTTTATGGATAGACGATATTCCACAAATTAGTCATTTTAGGCCTTTTAGGCCTGTTTTCGGCATTTACCCCATTTTCAGCATTTTTCGGCAGAATAAAATTTATTATCGAGACCTCACTATCCCTAAAACAGGCCTTTATTTTCTCATAAAGTTTCCCGCCCTTACCAAAATGATTCGACTAATCCAAGGAATCCGGGCCCCGGTTATAAGACATAAGGCACCGACGACTCCTGAGTGTCTGTCAGTTTTTTCATTAATAATTTTGAATTTCACTGAGAGTGAGGTCAGACAGAAAAGTATCGGTGGGTGCGATGCTTGAATTAGAACTGTAATTCTGATACTAATGCAATAGACGCGATCAATTCACTCTGATCTGCTTGTTATTGATTGATGAATAAACAAAAAATCTTTCCATATTTTGCAAATCTACTGTAGTTTGAAAAAACGTATTTTTGAGTTTACCTTGGACTTTGGATGGGTGAGAAACTTCAGCAATTCTCCACCATATTCACAATCACATTTCCAAGGATTCTTATGAAGAGATACAAGGACGTTAGTTTTGTACAACATTTCAATGAACTTTTTACTGAGAAATGTCAATTGATTGTCATGCAGTTCCAATTCCTATAATAAGCTCTACAAATGAAATTATATGCTAATAATTTAGGTATTACACAAATTTCCTTTGTGTAATACTTACTTCTAATGTTTCGGGTATATCAAGATTATCTATATTATTCAAAGCGTTTGAAGCAAGAGATAGCTTTTTAACGTTATTTTGATTTATCAGTTTTGAAATCTTCGAAAGATCCTCGGGTTTAATATTCGACAAGTGGAGTTCAATTCTTGTAACTTGTGGCAGTATTGATGGAAGTTGTGTACATGTGATAATGGTCGCAAGATTTTGTTTGCCAGACTGGCAAGAACAATCTCCTGAGTTATTGGTGTTGTTGGCTGACCAAATGATTTCCTCCAACTTTAACTGAATTATTGGCTCCTTACTCCTTTGAAGAACACATTGTAATTCTTCACTATACACCATTTTTAAGAAATTATATGGTTTAACGTTCACTTTTCCTTGAATTAGTCGAAGAAAATCGTAATTTTGACAATCACAATAAATAGGATTATCAAATAGGTAAATGGAGAGACGCCGGTCAAACAGCTCGGTTCTGGTGGAATCATGATCACTTTGGTCTTCCCCCGGATGTTCGTAGTCATAAAGATAAAATGTATTTATTACATTGTTATCAAGGTTGACCAACATGCTAATCTCGTTCTACAATTAAAACACAAAAACATTTTTCACAGTAAAATTAATAATAGTGATCTTACAAAGGGTGTTGCGAGTTTCAAAATACGGAAGCCACGTAAGCAAATTAATATTTTTTCGAAAAAAAGTTCATTGTTGCTGGCAAAGTTGATCGTACACAAAATGAAAGATCTTTCAAAAACGGAGCAGAATGAGGCTCTTGAGGTACGGATCAATTATTATGTACGGATCACGGATACTGTATGAAAAAAAAAAAGATTCGGATACGATTCACGGATCAAAGGGAAAATTCGGGTGATCCGTCGGGTCACAATAAGTCGCGGATCAGAACATTATGATCCGCGTATAGCAAAATGTTTGATCCGTGATTTGGGTATCATTGATCTGTAATCCTGGAATCATTGAATTATGATCCGGGTATCACTGATTTGTGATCCACAATCCGCAATCGCGCAGAAATACCTTTGTATTTTTAAATTTTAATTTTTAAATCCGCTATCCCACCTCAATTGAGTGTTGACCACGTTGACTTTTTCTTTTTTTTTTGATCCGCGGATCATTCAAAATGATTTGGATTGAAATCAATTCAAATGAAAAAATGATCCGAAAAATTCACGGATCAAAAAGCAGGGGGGGGGGGGAATTATCCGAATACAATCACGGATTGCAACTTTGTGATTCATGCGATTTGTGATCCGATCCGTGCCCAGCCCTGCTTAAAAGGAGGATCACTTACTTTTTATTTCATAATTAGCCTCAATTGAATATCACTTTATTTAATGTTGTTGAATAATTATAGGTAAGTACGCATTTCATCTGAAATTGTTTTCAGTTTTATTTCAGAGAAAATTTTCACCATAATAACTTATATAGTTTTCAAAAAACTGTTGACTTTAGGGTAAGCTTCACACCATCATGATAACTATACCTACCTGATGGGCTGTTGATGGCTCATAGTTGTAATACCGGAACGTCTTCCTGAAAATTGACATTATTCATTTTTGAATCTACGATTTCAGAAATAAACAAAAAAGTATGTAAAAAGAATGTGGTTACATCTATCTTATACGAGAACAGTTCTTCGAGGAATATCTCCATTCTCCATACAATGCAGCCACTGCACAAATGGCATATTGAAAAAAATGATCTTAAGGTGGGAGAAATAGTTTTAATCAAAGACGATTTTCTTCCTCCTCCCATCTGACCTTTAGGTAAAATTATCGAGATCCATCCGGGTGTTGATGGACATGTTTGTGTAGTGATTTTTAAAACAAAGAACGATAAAATCATTGAATGGTCAATTACAAGATTAATTCCTTTACCTACCGTTTAATACCTAATCTCTGTTTTCTATTGTTTTTGTTGCAGAAGACTAATACGGGTTGGGCCTAAACCGGGTGGGGCAAAAAGTTGAATGGGAGTTTTCTCTAAATCTGTTCTAGCGTAAAAACGCGAAACGTCAGATGTATGGTTTAAATGTACAAAATAAATGTGCCAAAAATTGACCAAATTGTCAAGATTTCCCAATTAAGAAATTTAAGAATCCCTCATTTCCAAGCTTCATAAGGTTATTTTAGTAATTTTTTCAGGATCAGCGTTAAATTTCACTTTCAAATCAAGTAACGAATGAAAATTTAAATAATTTGCAATTTTTGGAAATTATTAGGTGAGTTGTCGACATAATTTGATCGATAACTCGGCTCAGAAAAGTCGTAGAAAGTCGGGTAGGGACTATATTTAAAGAGAATTTTGTCTTTCGTGACCTACCAGTATTCTGAATTATTATTATATCTAATGAGATTTGAGAGAACATTTTGTTTGCGCAATTCAAGGTAGACCTACCGAACAAACTCAGCAAACTATCTAACATTGTTACATCCTTCTTTCACTCAAATCTCTTCTAATCTGATTTTATATATTGCCAGAGTCTTCAGTTTCTGTCTGCCCAAACACGTAGCTAACTATCTTGAGTCATTTATTTAAAGTAAATGACTATCAATTTGCTCAGTTGATTATCGATTGATCAAAATTTCGTTTTGATCAAGGCAGGAGGATGTTCAAATGTGAACAATTTTAAATAGGCCTAAATTTTTCTTGATGTTCTAATATGAACAATTAGGTACAATCACCCTACACGCACTCGCACACCACGCCCGTGCGTTGAGCGGCAAATTTTTGCAGGGCGGCAAAAAAGGCGGAAAGAGGAAGATTTCAGTTTAATTTTTCCATCAAATTTTTTCTACCTGGGAAGAACGGTTTAATCCGTCACTGATTTTAAATGTGCCTATACAGTATTTTTCTTTTAAATTTTCGAGTCAAGTATACGGTAATGTAATGCGGTGTACTTTTTCTAGCGTATCAATGCACACGTATTCAGGCACTGACGGCGTTTAGATGAGTCAAGCAATTAGTCAGAGTTGCAGCGTTATGTCAATGACCTTGGCGTATAACTCAACCTTTTTGTGTCCATCTATGTTTAAGGAATTGTATTGAGTTTAGTTCTCAATAAGGCGCCTACCCGCCTGACGTGTATTTTTCTTTCGCGATGTTTCACTTTCAACTATACCTTTAAAATAATACTTTTTCTGCGTATATTGTACCTGTCTCAAATAAACATGTGATGGCAAAGTCGTTTTATTGTACTTACAGCTCGCTTGACCGTGAAGTCGGCGTCTTAACTGAGACAAAAGAAAGAAAGAAAGAAAGTAAGAAAGAAGAAATAAACACCACGACGACAATAACGTACAAATAAGCAACTATGACAAACACGCATAAACACAAGAGTCAACAAATTACCCACAACATACTGCGCTGTGGACTACTATGCCGTGATGTGAGCTTCTTAACTTACCTACCCAAAGAAAGAAGAAAGAAAGAAGAAATAAAGTGATTGCAATAATTATGCTAAGCCTTGTAGGACAGGCCGACCCTAAAAAGCAATTGCAATACAGTCGACCTTTGCAACGCGGGTTGACCCTAAAAACAAAGGATAGATGTTGAGCTACAAACCAGGAAAACAAATAGAATTGCACTGAGAATTTGTTGAATCAAGATGAATCACAGTTAATAGATTATGTTAATTTTTTTCTTATTGGCCTTGTTCTAAGCATATTGCTGAAAAGAAATGAATTATTGATAACACTTACAATTCAATGGATCTCAATTTGTTTTCTGAGAGAACCAAAGTTTCTAACATTTGAAGATCTTGAAACAAAGTGCTGTTCAACGTTTCCAGTTCATTGGAGCTCAAATCAATGTGATAGAGTTTTTTTGAGAATTGAAACAGATGCCTGGGGATCTCAGTCAAATGATTCTGGTGGAATGAAACATACCTCAAACTTGTTGCATTTTTAAATATGTCCCTGTGAAATATAAAAAAAAATTACCAAACATGTTCTAGCGCTGCCAAATACATAAAGATTATGTTTCATATCTATGTTAGTTTTTTTCTGATTATTTATTTGTATTACTATCCAAATCCAGTATACTGTATGTCAAGCTGACCAGCTATTTGATCTGTTGTCTAGCATACAAGTAAAAGTAATATAGACTACTGTAAGCTAGGCTTTCCCCCTTTTCAGTCAAGTAAACCGCCTAAACTAGCTCCCAGAGTATGTATGCTAAGCTGAGCAGCTCTAAGGAGCAAACATAGCAAGTAAAACAAGCTTGCCAATAGATAATCTGGTATGTATTCTAGTATACTGCATTTTAGGCTTGACTAGTACGCCGGTCCAGTATACACCTACCGGTAGTACAAAAATTCTGGTATACAAGGAGAAGTCAGAGCCGTACAACCCTACGGACAAAAACCTAGGGGAGAGGTTGGTGGAAATTTTTCCAAGTCCCACTCTCAAGGTCACACAGTTGTACGCATATAGGGATACAAATTCTGGGGAAAAGGCTGGAGCAAACATATGAAATATGTCAAAACATTTTTTGGTAAGGATTATTTTACTATCAAGTATAGGCATTATTTTTTCAAGACAGCAAACTGAGAATTTTTGAGACAATTTGGCTTCTGCTAAAGAAAAGTAAGGAACAAATTTTCAGGAAACAAGTGACATTTGGAGGGTTGATTTTAAATTATTTCAACTTTCCAGGATATAAATATAATCATCATTTATTCCCACATGTGACCTTCAGAAGTGTACTTGATTGTAAATTAAATTTTCATTTATGGTACATGGGGTGGAGTGGACTTGAGGAGAGAGTGGGGATCAGTAAGATCTTAGGATTACATAGGCTCTGTAACGCATTGGGTGGTGGATCTTGGTACGCAACACTATATTCTAGTATAGAAGATTTAAGGAGATAATTGATAAATAAAAATGTTACAGAAAAATTGTTAATTGCAATACTTCGGCCATTTGAATTCCACATTAATTTCAATAGGTAACCCAATGAAGAATGTAGTGATGTTCAAAACGCGTTGTTACGCTTTTTATTAAAAATATATCACAACAAAGCTTTTTTAATACACATGCACGGAAAACACGTTTTTGTGGTCTAAAACTCTGTTTTTGCAGACGTGATGAAAGAGCAGACCGGAAAGTACTTTGCAGAACACTTTGCTGCGCAAAGTGAACAGTTTTGCTGAAATTGTGTTCTGCAAAAAGCTGTTACAAACAGGGGAGAAAAATGTTGCTTTGTTGGAGAATGTATACCTTGTTCCGTGTTGGGATGGCTGGGATTCAAACCTGTGCTATCCTACTTCTAGCCTACCTAACCTGCGTCCCTAACACCTACGCCACTGTGTCGCTTGTATGAATGGTTGCTTTCTAATACTTCTAATTCATTTCAAACTATTAGATAATGCGCCAACAGGGATAAGATATTTTTTAGTTCTATCATAATTATGTTACAAGTAAATGTGTATTATATATAAGGATACTCAAAATTGATTTTATATGCTCTTCCAAGTAACAAGATATATCATAGAAAATTTTTTAAATAACAGCATTTCAAACTGGGCATCTTTTTTTTTGAAATTAATGCAGAGTTTAATGCTGATTTTAAAAAAATGAGAAGAGAGAATGAATTTGTAGGTAATTCATATCATTACCTATAATATTTTTACATATTTGTTGGAGTAATCTCTACAAGAGATGTTGCACAGAAAAAGAAACAATTAATGAAAGATGACTGCATTTTGTTTTTTTCTTCTCTTCCAAAAGTAATAGAAATTAATAAATTAATTGTTCTATTTGTTTTAATAACTGGAACCTAAAAAATACAATTCCTAACACTATACGATTTTTACGTGCAAGGAGGTCATATATCTATGATACTATTAGATAAAAAAAACGGCTTTGCCTGCACAGAATTGCAAAGAGTAAGTATATTTATAAGACGTTCCGACTGAACCAGCAGTCTTCATCGGAATAAACTAACTTTTATTCCGATGAAGACTGCTGGTTCAGTCAAAACGTCTTATAAATATACTTACTCTTTGCAATTCTGTGCAGGCAAAGCCGTTTTTTTATCTAATTGTCAAAATGTATGTATAACCTGAGTGACGTCACCACAATTTTCTCTGGGAAGAACTTTCTCTTGTTTTTGCAATTGCATAGTGGGCTTTTGCCTCGCCAAAACAAGTAAAGGTTCAAAAAGCTACTGCAGAGCAAAATCATAACCGACTTTCCCAAGGCAATGTTCCCAAATTAGGCCTATGCGGGAATTGTTTTTTGTTTTTGTTGTAAGCTAGGTACTTGGGATACCACACAATAAGTTTTTGTTGTTTCCAACACAGTAATGAGTCAGGCATGCACCCAGTAGAAGGAAAGTTTCCTCTCTTAAGCTTAGAAAATGAATTAATCTAATTACAGAAAAAAGAGGAGATGAATACTTGTAATTGTATACTTTGGCGTCGGAAATGAAGAGTTGTAAGATATATTGCACATGAGAAAAATGGAAAATAATAAATTACGTATTTCTGTAAATTTTTGTATTTTATTTATTCAATCCTTTTTTTCTTTCTTTCTCAGAGAGGGGAAAGAGCCTCTTCCAATCTAATTTCTTCCTTCATGTTAATGAACTAAATAGGTATAAAGTATTTACAAACAACCTGGGAAAGAATTGGATCGATGATTCTTTATTTTTGTCAGGAAAAAGTATCCTGTTAGCCTTACTGGAGACAATTTTACATGTTGGTCCTACCTTTGTGTTGAAAAATAATTTTCTAGATCGAAAAAATTTTCAAATTGTTTTGAGCAAACTTGACTCTAACATTACAATTTTTTTTTTTTTTTGAAATCACAAGAATTTCCGAGATCAAAAGCCTTCTTCCGGAACAAAACCTCCACCTCCCTTGAAAAAAAAAAAAAAAAAAAAAAACGGCTAGGAGTCAAAATTTTTATTCTAGAGATCAACTGTAAAGATGTAAATTAAGAGAGGAACGTAAGTAATTGCAATTATAAAACAAAACTCAGCCATGTAATTTTAAAGACGACCAGAAAATTCTCACGTCTGTATACGCTTCTGTCACATCCTCACTCGATGGAAAAATTAAAACTCGTTTTTTCTTATCTATTTTAGCCATCGTTTTGCCTTCTCTTTGTTTACCTACTGGTTTTGTTAGTGATAAAGTTTGAGGATGAAATCCATGAGTTTAAAACACAACTCGTGGGCAAAAAGTTCATCTATTTTCATTTTTGACATTGAGTGGTCATACAAGGATAAAATTCCATATTTTTAGAGGGTACAGTAATGTTAAGAAAAGTTAAAAGAAAGAGAACAACTTACTCATCAATATAAGTCAAACGATTTCTTTCAAGATGCAAATGAGATAAATGTGGGAGATCCCAGAACAATGTTGTATTTAATGTTGTTAACAGGTTTCCATTCAGATTGATTTCTTGAATTCTTTTTGAATTTTGAAAAAGACCTCTAGGTAAGTCCGTCAATTGGTTCTCGCTCACTATAAAAGTCTTTAAATTCACTGTATCTCTCAACATCTCCCTAAAAAATGGATATACATTCCTAATTACAAAGCCTATGTAGAGGATTGAACTACAATAATGAATATTACATTCACATAACTTACCTAATACAAAAAAAATTTGATGGATGATAATTAAAGAAATAAGGTTCTCAATAACAACGTCTCTGATTACAAAAATTACTACCGTTCTCTTATCTTCGAAAAATGGAAATTATTCTGGAAAAATCAAATGCCTAACAAACTTCTCTCAATTAAACAAATCCCTGTAAGCTGGTCCACCTTCCTTAGAAGTACTAGACGGGAAGAAGTTTTTCTAACCCGTCTAAGAATTGGTCATACTCGAATCATTCACTCATCAACCCTAATCTTCTGACTCCCCCATCCTGTCCTTACTGTGATGAGGAAACTCTAACAGTCAAACATTTTTTCTCTTGTCCTCTAATCGCACGTACTTATCCGCTCCACCCTGAATGTTCCTTCCTCCCGCTCCCAAGCATTGACAAATAATTCGGATACAATAACCTCCTCCTTCCAATACATACAACTCACTCAATTCTATCCTTTGATCTTGAAAAAAAAAAAAAAAAAATTGTACTAATTTGCCTAGGTATTAACACTATTGCCATTCTCATCACCAAATTCTTCACTTACTTTCCTCAACTCTATTTATAAGTCTACTACTTTAAGATGTATCCGTAATTTACCCCCTGCCTCTGTATATGTAACTTCGCCAAGCAAATAGCCCGTAGTGTTGCTCAAATGCTCGTTAAAATAAATGAAAAAAAAAAATAATAAAAATAACAAAAGTGAAAGTAAGTGAAGTGTTTAGACAGGCATCTTACCCATTGATAGAAGTCAAACAATTTTCATGAAGATTCAAGACAGACACATCTGATAAATTATGGAATAGAGTTCTTTCCAATGTTGTCAATTGGTTCTCCTGTAACAGGATTTCTTGAACTTTTTTTGAATATTGAAAAAGGTTTTCAGGTAATTCTGTTAATTGATTACTGTCTAAACAGAATTTCTCTAAATTGATAGTGTCTCTGAATACTTCCCTAGAAAAAGAGTAAGTACATTTCTGATTACAGAGGTCCTATGTAGGTGGTAATAATATCTATACTTGGAACCAAATGAGTTATAAAAAGTATATGACTTGGAGTGAAGAAATCAACTGTAGGTATGAGATGTGTGCAGTAACTGCATTTCTGCAGTCATAACCAACAGTGACGGAGTGCTACAATGCAAATCTTATAAGGTTGATTTCTTCATCCACTGCTGTGTTTGGACGTTCCCGGGAATCCAATTTTGGACTGGGAATTCCCGGTGGATTTTTACTCTACACTGTTTTCTCATTATTTTGGGCCAACTCCCGCTCCTCTTCATTCAGTACAAGTAAGATGCCAATGTTGTAAACAAAATAGTTTCAAACATTATTTAGAACATATTTGAAACATATTAGGTTAAAAAGTCAGAAATAAACAAAAAATTTTATTTCAGTTTACCGTGCGGTTTGTAACTTAATACCTCAATATAATTTAATGATGTGTTCTACATTCATTATGTCCCGCAATGTCTTCCAGCAATTGACTCAGAAAAACAATTTTTTCCTCACAAGAACATTTTTTTTTTCCCTCCTAAAAACATAGTTTTCTCCTAATTGGGAATTGGGAATATTTCAAAGCTGGGAACGGGAACTCCCCGTCCAAACACTGATCCAAAGTCACATATGATTGAACAGAACAATAAAGCTCACCCATCAATAGAAGTCAACTTATTTGAGACAGGATTCAATACAGATAAATCTGTTAGACCCCAAAATGTAGTTCTATTTAATGTTGTTAATTGGTTGTTTGCTAGGTGGATATATTGAACTTTTTTCAAATTCTGAAAAAGATCTCCAGGTATGTCTCTCAATTTGTTAGAACCCAAGAAGATATTCTTTAAATTTACTGTATCTCTTAATAACTTCCTGAAAGATAAATACTTAGATGTAAGTAAGCAGGTTCCTGATCATCATAAAGATTTTGTTGATAAATGTTGAGTGATAACTGATAATTAAACAAAACTGAACATGAGTTTACCCGTTAATGGAAGTCAACTTATTATTGCGAAGATCCAATAAAGATAAATCTGTAAGACCCCAGAAGATAGTTTCCTTCAATGTTTTCAATAGGTTGTATGCCAGGAGAATTTCTTGAACTTTTTTTGAATTTTCAAAGAAACCTTCAGGTAATTCCGTCAGTTTGTTGAAGTTCAAATTGATACTCTTCAAATTTACTGAATCTCTCAATACCTCTCTGAAAAGAGAATAAGTTAATTTACTTTACATCCTCCATAACAGGAGGGTTGATGATGAAAATGAATGAAAATTGAGTCATTGATATATACAAAACTAGATTCAATGCAAATTAAAGAACTCTTCATGCGTGCGCAAGAGGAACACAATTTTTGATTTTTTAGTTCGTTTGGTGCATGATAAAGACCACCAACTTGGTCAAAACAATGTGGTCTATGTATTACTTACATAATACCTAATCAAATGTGCGGGAAAAGCTTCTAATTCTCCTAAAAATAGATTTAGTAATTGGATATTCTTCATTACGGCCGCACCTAAAAACAATAGAAATTACATTGCTGTAATAGTATGCGGCATGCGTTCTCTGTTATCACCGTGTTTAGCTGCTAGTATGAAACTGATGCAATATGCCATGCCTTCTGTCTGCGTATAATGGTGTGCAATGCAAGCCTGTTAGCATTGCCTAGAAAAAAAGGAGATCAGCTTACACAAATTGTCTACCTAGGATGAATATATTTTTTTAAAATATCAGATGTTGTAGACAAAGTTGATTGAATTATAATTAAACAAAGAAAAACAAAATAAGAGCTTGATTTTAAAAACTTCAGTTAGGTAAGTACTTACTAAACAAAATGTTGAAAAATTTTGAAATCATTCATATTATGTAAAAACTTACAGTCTCACCGTTGTATCCTCTAAACTCTTATAGACTTCTTTGTGAAAGAACAGTCATTCAATTAGGCCTATTCATCAAGTTTTCCACTATAATATGAATAAACCTCTAGATTTTTATCACTGTCTTCAATTAGAGGATACTACAGTGCATGTAAGCAGCGGCGTATCTAAGGTATCAGACGACAAGAGCACTTGACAAAATGGCGTGCTCTTCTTTCCCAAAATTCTTCAGAATTTACCGCCCTGGGCAGTAGCTCATGTTGCCCGCTTGATGTAAATCTGCTGCCGGCAGTAAGATTTTATATCATGTGGTGTAATAGAAAGAAAGTTGAGGCTTAACGCACGCACGTTTGTGTTGAAAACGTTTATTAAGGCTGGGCCTACTAACTATAAGGATAAACTGATGACGACTCAATGTTAGACACAATATATCATGGATGTTTGATTACAACATTTTTTAATATTTTGTTCAGTACCTAACAAGAATTTTTTAAATTCAAACTCTTGATTTTTTCTGTTTTGTTCAGATAAGATTCAATCAACTAACGATTTTTTTTAAAATATTTTATTTGAATAAAAAGAAAGAAATGCTCCAGTAGGTCCAAAAAGTAAGTGCGTCACCAAATTATCCACTATTAGTGTTGTAAGTGTATTATTATTTGACATGGGTAGTTTTGGTGAGCAAAAAAAGCGAGAAAACATAAGATAAATAAAGATAACACAGATAATTGCGAGCGAAAATACAGCGAATCCCGTACGTCACGAGTAAAAAGAAGTTGATGAAGATTACTTAGGCGGTATTACACGTACAACAAAAAGCTATGCATCCTAGTAACAGGGTCAGTAAGAAATATATCGTTGTCAACCACCTTATCAGCTTTGTCAGCACTATACTGCGTCCATTTCCTATAATAGTCCCAGAGTCTGGTCCATTCTGAGGCGTATGATTTTCTATAGGTATGTAGGGAAACTTCATTGCAGGGAGTCAAGGGAATCTATTCTCCTTTGATAAATTTGAGTTCATTAAAGATTTCTTTCTCCCAATAGTCTTATACCAGAAGATGTGCAATGGCTGTAGGTACTTCTGTTACAAATCATGAACAACTTGGTTGTGAGCTCCGAACAGCTATGGCAGCTCCAGTGGAGCACGTACACAAACGTACCAGAGCGCATTTTACGGTACCAAAATTACTAAAGATTTGCACAATATACTTATCACTAAGTATAATACTAAACAAGATACCGTATTTATATTATTATTATTATTATTATTATTATTATTATTATTATTATTATTATTAATAAACAAGATAATCCTCTTTTAATTCTAAACTTGCTAATGCTGTTTACTGCAGACTAAAAAAATGATAAAACAGCAACTGTTAATGAGTAGGTGCTTGTAATTCTTGATTTAATTTTCCAAGTTCTGTTCATGTGTACAACTTTTGACAGTTTTACTGGGAGATGACCTCTGGTCAAATGCGCTTGTTTTAATTCTATGCATAGGCTACAATGCGTGAAGAGCTCTTTAAATTAGGCTAGCCTAAACAAAATGTATCTTACCCATCAACTGAAGTCAATTGATTTTTTTCAAGGGACAACACAGATAAATCTGTCAGACTCCAAAACAAAGTTTTATTCAATGTTGTCAATAGGTTTCCTTTTAGCAAGATTTCTTGAACTTTTCTTGAATTTTCAAAAAAACCTTCAGGTAAGACCGTCAGTCCATTATAGTTCAAATTGATATTCTTCAGATTCATTGTATCTCTCAACAACTCCCTGAAAAATAAAATTGAACATAGACGTAAATGAAATACACAAGACCGACTGCCAACTCATGAAAAAACATGTCTGTAGGTATAGTGTAACCATTGCTTGATATTGCAAGCATTTGTGTAAGTACTATCTGCACAATTGTTGCATTGCGCGCTTGCAGAAACATGGAAAATAAAAAATAAGAAGTTGGAAATTGCCTTTTAATTTTATTTAATATAGGATCGAGCTTCGTTTCGATTGAACGGCATTATCGATCAGATAATGTTAAAATCTAAGAAGTTACTACAATCAAGACCAATATTTTTGTAGTTTACAGTGAAAATTTTTAGTTTTCTGAATTTTATCGTGTGCTGTACCATTGGTGCCCGTATAACCGCTATCTAGGCTAATACCAATAGTTGGGATCCTTCACCGCCATCGAGATTCGGACTTCAATTCCCTGCTGTGTGGAAAAGTAACGTGATAAGGAAATACCAAAGAATTATCATCATGACATTGAAAAATAGTATACCGGTAACTCGAATATTGGTCAAACCCACTTGTTTTTGTACAAGGCGGTGCCAGAAAAATTCAAAAGAAAAAATTTTTATTTATATTTGCGGAAAGAGCCTCTTCTCTCTAAGCACATTATTAGTTTTGAAATTTTCAAATTTATTTGTGCAAAGAATACCTAAATACGAGTAATTAACATATGAGATTTATTTAGCTCTGCCAGAGCCAAATAAATCTCATATTTGTAAATTGCAAAGCGAAATTTCAGTACCTGCATAACTACGTATTGATCTAGAATATTCCTAATTTAAAGCTATTATATGAAGTCATAGTCGTACGTCCGGACGCACAAGGAAGTAGCTAGAAGAAAGGCTAGGGTTTTGGAACCCTTCTTAAAAGGGTAATGCAAAATGATGTTACCGGTTAAATGGGAGTTTGGGCTAAAACGGTCGTAGCGCAAAAACGCAAAATGATAGATGTAGGCCTATACTTCAAATCTACGAAATTTGAATCTGAATTTTATCTTCAATTTGCGCCTTTATCCAACTTTCTACGACTCTTCTGAGCAAAGTTATGGACCAGAATGTGCCAAAAATTGACTAATTTACCAAGATGTTCAAAACAAGAGATCAAAAAATCCTCATTTTTTAAGCTTCATGGGGTTAATCAAGTATTTTTTTTTTTTTTTGGAATCAGCATTGAATTTCACTTTTAAATCAGATAAAGCATACAAATTTGAACAATTCTTAATTTTTGAGAATTTAGGCGTAGTGTTTAATTATTGGCACATTTTGGTCCATCACTCGGCTCAGAAAAGTCGTAGAAAGTTGGGTGGGGGCGCAAGTTGTAGATAAAAATAAGATACGAGTTTTTTACATTTGAAGTATACATCTGACTTTCTGCGTTTTTGCGCTAGAATAGATTAAGCCCAAACTCCCATTTAACTGGTAACATCATTTTGCCTTACCCTCTATGTATAGGTCTCATATATTCTTATTATAAAGTTAGAATACAAAGAAAGATTATGGACGTAGGACTAGTTCTACGGACGCAAATTTTGGAATTAGGTGGAGGAGAATTCGGTTAAATTCTTCTAGTGTATTTCATCAATCAATCCGCACTCCGAAATGAACTCATTAAAAGCCTCAGAAGGGAGTCTGAATGATCGTTATGCGGAGGCTTCAAGAGTCAGCCGCTTCCAATTTTTGTTCTCTGTGTGCCTTTCTCAAAAGAATGAGTGCGATTTTTTTCACAGAATGCAGGGAGGTGCTTGAAGGTTCTGATCGAAAATTACAGACTTGATTCACCAATGTGTATACGACTGGGCAATCATTACAACGTAACTAACAGACATCACTTTAGGAATGGGATTTTTTAGTCGACAAATTACGTTGCTCAAAGTGATGCAAGAACAGAGAGAAGGCCGGAAACGAGGTTTCAAAAAATGAAAGATTGAGGGCGAAAATTTTTTACCTACGTATGGTAATCGTTGTTCGACTTAGTGGTATGGAGATTGATTCCAGTAAATTGATTCGTAATTAGCGAGTAAATTATTAGGAAAGTGGAACCCAAGGACACGTAAATTTGTTACGTGTCTTCGTGTTCCACTTTCCCAATAATTCAGTATGGCTCGTACACATGTGGCTACCGTTACCTATATTAGCGAGTAAGTTTAACTCTAGACTCTACGACCTTTTTTGCTCTTTCTCCACTTCTGCTCATAAAAAAGCTTTCAGCTGGGTACGGTCATCTTATCTAGGTAGAGTCCGTCAGTTTGTGAATGTTTGGATAAAATACCATTAAACTTACTGTACCTTTCAAAATTCGATGTACCCACGTTTTATTTACAAAATCTTGCCGAGATTAATGTTGAGGAAAGTTGAGTGATAATGTGGACAAAGCTTACCCATTAATAGAAATAAACTCATTTTCTGTAAGTGACAATACAGATAAATTTGTAAGACCCCAAAACGTAGTTCTATTTAATGTTGCTAATTGATTTCCTTGTAGCCGGATTTCTTGAACTCTTTTAGAATTCTGAAAGAGATCTCCTGGTAAGTCTGTCAAATCGGGGTTATCCAATAAAATGAAAGTATTCAAATTGATTGTATCTTTCAATAGCTCCCTGAAAAACAAACAAGTTTATAATTCTGACCACAAAGATTTTGTTGGTGTAAAAGATGAATATTCAAATCTACGCTCACCCATCAATAGAACTGAGCCCATCTCTACCAAGACTCAATACAGATAAATCTGTCAGATTATGGAACAGAGTTCTATTTAATGTTATTAGTCGGTTTCCTAGTAGATCGATTTCTTGAACTTTTTTTGAATTCTGGAAAACCCCTCCAGGTAAATCCTTCAATTTGTTAAAACTGAGGATGAATGTCTTCAAATTGACTGCATCTCTTAATACCTCCCTGAAAAATAAAGTACACGTTTGGAATCACAAAAATCATATCGATGATAATGTGATGATGAGCTAGGGTAGTAAAATGATTGAAAGGCCCTAAGTATGAATATCAGTCAAACAGTTCAAGTGGAGTAATACCTCATACACATCCAAAGATATAATATGGATAGTTCTTCAAGTTTCAGAAATATAAATTCAGATAGGCGTACTTTAAAGCAAATACGTGATGAAATGGGCTTACCATTGGATTTCAATTCATTACTTGTGTGTACAAGAGTGTTCCCTGAAAGTTTCAACAGAATTGAACAAGAACTAAACGTTTTATTCTAGTTTGTAAGGATCAATTGTTTTGTAATAAAATCATGAAGGCACGTGAATTATCCAATTTTGACGTTACATAGGTATAAGTAATATCAAAAATATTCATCTCAAATATCTTATATTTTTCGATAACCATAGATTATCGTATCATAGAATTTTTATATGTTGTAGAGGAGAGTTCTAGCTACATTTTCATTTATTTGTATAGAACATTAGAGCGAGTTAATGACAAGAAGTACTACTGTCTTGCAAGATCAGGTTTTCAGGCAAATTTTACACGTATACTAATTCAAATTGCATAAAAATTAGATTTGATAGAGAAAAACGGTTAACGTCATCGTGTTCAGCGTAAAAAATACTTCCAGAATGACTTGGAATTGTTCATGTTCATGAAAAAAATTTATAATTTGCTTAGTATAGTGTTAGGAGTAGTCGCTCACATTACCTAAAGCAAATTCCTATCCTTTTGTTATCAGTGCGTCTATTGTTATGAAGAACTTTTTATTCGACAGGTTCATTCTTGACAAAGGGTTCAATAAATTAGTTTACAAGAATGTGATTTACACAGTAAGGGCTTCTTTAGTTGTTTCCTCGACTTTTCTCGAATTATCAATTTTTTCCGGATTGTCTTTGTAGCTGGATTTTTAGATGAAGAATATTGGGATGGAGTTTGCGGGAGATGGTGGTGATGAGAGACAAATTATGAATGAATGAAAAGAAGAGCGGCTAAAGCCCTAATGTATAGTATATTAGACCAATACTAGGCTAAGAATGTCGTGTAGGAAAAAGTAATTGTGAAGCACTTTTTTGTACCGACTTTTCTAGCTAAAAGAGTGAGGTATTAGATCCATAGCAAGGGAGCAGAGAACTTTCTCGACGTTTTAAACGTCCTAGACCACTTTTATTCTGAAAATGTGTAGCACTTCATAGGACTTCTTATGAGGTGTTCCATTGGATAGGAATACTATTCCTATCGGCTGTTGTTTTTGACTGGAGTCTTTGAGCGGAATTTAGGTTAGACTTATGAGTGAACTAAACTCTGATGATGTATCTCCTATTTTAGCAGGGAACTTGTTATCCCTTTTGTTGGGGATGCTGCCAGAAATTTTTCGTCCGCGCCGCGAGCGAGATTAATAACGTCATAGAGAGGGACTTGGAAAATTTTCGACCCTCTAACCATATATTATATATGATAGGAAGTGGACTTGGAAAAATTCCTACTTCCGAGCTATATATGATAGAAGAGGTACTTCGAAAAATTTCGACCCTTAGGCATATATGATAGGAAGTGGACTTAGAAGAATTCTTACCTCCGAACCATATAATTATGATAGAGGAGGGACTTCGAAAAATCTCGATTCTCGAGTTATATAATATGATGAGAGGGAGACTTGAAAAAATTCCTACTTCTGAGCTATATATGATAGAAGGGGGAATTAGAAGAATTTCGATCTCCTCTTGATAATGGGCTTGGAAAATTTTCGAGAAAAATTTTTATACCTTGGTGGTGATTGAGAAATCTGCTGGTACCACCTCCTTCCCCTGCTGAGCCATCTTCGTTAACGGGGAGTATGGAAGAAATAAAGACAGAATTTGGACTCGGGACAGCGGGTTTCCCGCTCTGCAATGGCATCTAATTTTTTTGTGTTTGTTGAAGCGTTTGAAGAGGTCGGAGCCTGAGAGAAGGGATGGTGAGGGGTGGACTGATGAGTGATTTGATGCTTGTTTGGCTTCAATATTGATATTAACAATTTTTTTACGTGCAAGGAGAGAACTAGTTTTTGAAAAAACAACAACGGCTTTTCCCGCACAGATTTTATTTGTTTTACTTGGAAAGAGTAATTGTGAAGCTCTAACTCATTCTTATTGACTTCTTTTAGCTCCAAAGATGAAGTATTATATCCATAACAAGGTCGACTGGGGGAGAGGGTAGTGAATTTTCTCGACATTTTGGAGGTCCTAGATAACTTTCAATCTACAATAATTCTAGGTTTCCTCACCTATTTATAATATTCTAGGCCTTAATTAACCCTTACAAGTTTTTTTTGTCTGCGGATCTCTCTAAAATTACTAGGACCAGACTCAAACAAGTTATAGCATAGTCTCTTATTTGAAGGTGTGCGTTTAGAACTTGCTGGAGGATTGATTGAGCCAAATTAATAGTAAGTAATTCATCTATGTGTTTCTGATTGACCTGATGAACAAATTGGTTCATATGTAAATGGTAATTTTTTTTTCTCTGTGATAATTCATGGCAGTTTGTTTAGTGACTATCAGAATTCCTGAACATTTGCTGACTTTTTTTTTTTTTTAGATAGGGATGGTGACGAGAGAATAAATAAAATTTATAAGTTATTAGTAGGAGTGATTCTCTTAATGAAATTTGATTAATCGAAGGAAAAGTCGTGTATTACTCGAATTGATGCGAGATTGCAAGTTACGGCTATCCATAATACGAAAAAAAAAAGGCGATTCTTCTAAAAAAGAAAAGAAGTAGCCTAACTCAATACATTATTCGATAGATCTTCGAAGGTTTTTAGTATTTTTCTGCGGTTTTTGTATTGAGTTACTTCTTTTCTTTTTTAGAAGTATCGCCTTTTTTTTTTCGTATCGTGTATTACTCACGCGACTGCGTGAGTGTTTTTCTATAATATACTTATAATTAGGTTTCTCTAGCCTCTGGGTCATCAGTTTCCTGTAAAATTTGACAGATGTCACACACGGTAAGTATCCCAAATAAATTAAGTTGAACTTACTCTTCAAGGTGAACCAACTTATTTTCTGCAAGGTTCAAACTGTACAATCTTCGAAGTTTCCAGAAAAGCGGCTTTCCCAACGTAGTCAGCTTGTTGTTATGAAGGCTAATTTTTTCGAGATACTCACACCTTTCAAAAAGAGTATCTGGCAATTCTGTCAATTGATTGCCGTCCAACCAAACTTCGGTTAGATTCGTATCTCTGAAAATCTTTGCTGGTAAACTTTTTAAATTATTCTTTCCAATATTCGTACATGTTAAGTTCACTAAATCTTGAAAGGTATTGACCGGTATTTCCGTTAATTTATTTTCTTCTATGCTGAAATATTTCAACGACTTTAAATTAAAAAGTAAGTTTCCTGGTAAAGTGAGGATCTGGTTAAAATCCATGTTCAAGTATAGCAATTTTGATAAATCTTCAAATACATCCGCTTTCAAGTCCCTGATATTATTGGAACTCAAATTTAAATGAGTCAACTCCCCAAGCGGTTTGAACAGGCTTCTGGTTAAATTTGAAAGTGTATTGTTTTGCAGCCTTAAAATTTGTAATTTGGTTTGCCGAGTGAAGATATCTTCTTTTAATTGTGTTAAGTTGTTTTGCTGAAGATCTAAAACTTCAAGACCCGTTGATGACTGGAAAAATTTGACGGGTATTTCCTTCAGATGATCATTTTTGAGGATTAATTTTCTTAAATTTGTGAAGTTATGAGTAGAATCTTCAAAAAAATTCCTTACGCAATTATGTCCAAAAGAGCACTGGTCATCTGTTTCATTCAACTGGGAGATATCTAGCTCCAGTACTTTGCTTGCCCACGAGGCTAATGACTCCAGAATTTTCTCGTTCATTTTAGAGCACGTTATATTCACTGTCGTCACGTCAACAGATTTGCCAGCTGTTTCAACATTCTTGAGGTCATCATGAGTGTTTGCATAAATTTGATCATTCAGGTATGCACAAGAACAATTCATTGGAGGTTTTGTACAGAATTTTGCGATTTCACCACTATTGTCTTCCAAGAGCACATTCATTACGAGTGGAGTAGCACTTAGAACTTTAGCAAGAAGAAATGAAATTAATAGAAACATTTTTAATCAGTGGAGTTTTACTTAGTTTGGTCACTTTTCCACAGCACTTAGGGAATTTAAACTTGCGATGATGAGTAAACGAACGACTTCTATCTACATTGTACTTATGCAACAAAATAGTTTTCCACAACTGCATACTCGTGAATGCAAACTTCATTTCTTTAGAGCTGAATGAATAATCATTAATGTGCATTGTATGTTCTTATTTTTAAATTCAAAATAATCTGAATATCATACAGAGTGAAGTGGATACACAGACGAAGACAAATTAATTATGCATTGATGCAGAAAATTATATTCACTAGAAACTGCGCTGTTTAGAGAACTGCAAAAATTGCTAGGGATTTCCCTTTATATGGTAAAAACATTGAATCATGGGAATCTATTTTCTTTGAAGATAAGTAATCCGAAAAATTCAAGTTGGGACAATTGAAGATGTGTTCAACGGACACAGGAGAGGGGTCCAATTCGCAATGAGTGTATGAGAGCAGCCAGCGTAAGATGAGAGACGCGATGAGTGTGTGAGTCTGGTGTGGCCGATCTTGAGACGGGTGATGACTATTTCTTCTCTGCTTGTCGACAGTTTTGAAGAGTCCGACGGATGAGAATATTTTTAATTTGGGCTATCTTAGCTTTTCGAAAGGAAATACTCAAAAGAGAGAGTGAAACATTCAAAACACCGCAGAAAAATTAAGCGACTAGCGCTTTCGGTTTAGAAACCATCTTCAGGCACGAAATGAAAGCAACTGACAAGACAAAGGAGAAAATGAGATCATTAAGGTCGGTCCAAAGAGAAGTCGCGATGTGAATCATATATGTACAAGTCCAATCGGGCCGTCTTCCGGAATGTACCTGTTCAGTACACTAATTTCATCAGTATTGAAGTGACGAATAATTTCTATGTGTTCAAGGGCATTACGCTTACGGTAGAAATTCTCTTTAAGGAGGAGCCTTTCCGATCCCTCGCTGAAACTGTGGCCATTATTAATCGGTGAAGGCTAATTCCCCAGGTGTCCCTTTTTCCAAGACTTCACGTGCTCAGCTACTCTCAGCTTCATCTGGCGGCTGATTTCACCAATATAAAAACCTCTACAATCCTTACATTCTATCTTATAATCACCGATCCTCTCATCAACTGGTACAGGATCCTTCAACCTCACAAACAACCCTTTCATAGTGGTGGGGTTGTGAATAATGCTGGTCTGAAACCACACGGACGAAAAGTCTGAGCCAATTGGAGGGAGAACTTCCTCAGGAAAAAAATGAAATTTATACGTGATATTAACTCATGAATAAAAGGGAACAATTTTTGGCTCTAAATATCACTGTATTTTGACGAACGAGAAACCGACGTTCCCCTGATGATGTTGCGTGAGCAATGGAACGTCGGTTTCTCGTTCCTCAGGAAAGGGAAACTGATCCAGCGCATACGACGGTCACTAAGATTTTCTCGGGGGAGGGAGGTGGTAGAATCAAGAATTTACCTAGTGGTTTTCCTCCGAACCATCACGTCGACGTCGACAATAAACCTATTCACTCTAGCCAGGTGTTTAAAAGTTTTACAATTCTTTCTTAAAGACAGCCTTGACTCAACGGAATACGAGCCAAGAAGTTGCCAAGTAAATTTTATGGAACGAGTAGCAGGAATTGAGATACCTGAGAAACTCGCCAAGGAGATCTGGAGGATCAGTCCAAGCACACAGATCATCATCCACCTACCTGCGCCAGTAGTAAATATGACTCAGTAGCACCTGGTTCGCGGAAAAGAGATCAAGTTCAAACTTCGACATGAAAACTTCGGAGATGGGGGAGCCTAGAGGTGATCCAATGGGGATCCCTACTTCTTCAGGAAATTCAAAAAACTTGCCTTCGAACTTACAATAGTTAGTGCACCAACAGATATTTAGAAGATCAAAGAATTCTTGAAGCTGATTGTTAGGAGCATTGGCCTCAACAAGTAGATCACCCACACGCTGCATAGTAACAGCTTTGGGAATATTTGGGAACAAAGCAAGACATCAAAAGAACAGATGGCCGTGCCAGGGGGAAGACTTACATTTTCCGGAACATCCGCCAGGGAGGCCCTGTAAAAACTGAATGGCGTTTCTTTTCAATAATTATGGTTACCCGTAATGTAGAAGAACGCATTCTTTTAATTGGGCTAGCTTGTTTAAGTGTGATTTGAGATTAGATCAATGATTGAACCATACTTGAGAAATGAATTTGTTGATATGCTTGGAAGGATTAGAGCGTGAGGGGAGGAAAGAGCGGTCGACTGTTGGGTGTCGGGTAGCTAACTTGGCTGCTTTGTCTGCATTTTCGTTTCCCGGGATACCCTTGTGACCATCAGGTACCCAGATGAAGAATAATGGGATGGAGATAGTGTGACATATGGCAATGTTAGTGTGTGTACGATCGATTTGGTGCGAGGAGGAGCAGCTGGAGATGGCGTTGGGTGATAAGAGGGAGTCGGACATGACCAAGGATGGGTCGAGAAGAAGAGAGGAGGGTAGGTTGGTCACGATGTGTTCTAGATAGCTAAAGATTGCTTGTAATTCAGTAATGAAGATTGATGCGGTGTTGCGTTGTTGGTGAGAGACTGTGATGTGATCTATTGAGTATGCAAAGCCGGTTTTAGCGGGCAACCCGCTATCCATTTTGTTAGGGGGATTACATCCTCAGAAAACGTCCGCGTCTGGGAGTTTCTGTGAACTATGTGACGTGACGTGAAGTGTGGCGCCTTATGACGTCATCAATGACCTTGACCTACTTTGTTGACTTGGACAAATTTCATCTTCCAGCCGAGATGCTTTATGACATCATCAATGGCCTTGACCTACTTTAGTAACTTGGACAAATTTCATCTTCCAGCCGAGATGCTTTATGACATCATCAATGACCTTGACCTACTTTAAAAGCTTGGAAAAATTTCAATTTCCAGCCTTCATTATATGAGGCCTAGCATGCAGTATACTGAGAAGAGCCCAGCCAACTCATTTTCTGAGAGGGCATTTTCGTGCCAACGTGATCGCGAGCGCGGGAGGTTGCGGGTTCCCTGCTGCCATTGCAAACCTGCAATGGCCTCTAAACTTTTGTTTGATAGTCAGAACCATTGGTGAAATATAATGTAGGAAGATTGTGAAAAGTGGTAAGAATTTTGTTGATTTGTGTCTGGTTGATAGAAGAGGGAGGCTTGTGAGGTCGCAAATTATTGTGGGTGTAGTGAAAAGCCACAGAGGGGTTGAGGGAACGATATGGTTAGGACAGTAGAACACAAAGGAGCGAATTGGAGATCGAAATTGAAACGTAAGTTGGTGAGGGTGGAATGAGTGACGGTGGACGGGTATTCGAGGATATGGACCGTATTTTTTTGAAGCCCCACCTTAACACAGTCTTATCCCCGTTTACCGTTTGTGTTCAAAACAAAAATAAACTCCATAAGAAATACACAGGACGTTTCGATCATTTGTTGATATTTGAAAACAAAAGATAAATAAAGAATTACAGATACGTTTATGAATACTTTCGAACTTCCAGATTCTGAATAAGAACTCTTATTTTCTTATTTTTTTCTTACGTTTAAATAAGAGTGTACGATCGAAACGTTCCCATGCATTTCTTATAGGAATCGATACTTCGTCTTGAACAAATACGGTAAAGTGGGGTAAGTGGTGCTTCACAAATATGGGTGGGGTCATTCATGTTTTCAGAACGTGCCGACGCCACGCCGGCACGCATAATACGGTCCATTGCAGGATAGTTATGAGAAAAGTGATTGTTAGTTTGAGGCGTCGATAATGGAGGGGGAAAGCCAGTGTCTGCACAGAGACTTTCAGCAGGACCGGTGCGGATAGCTCCAGTAGCTATTCTGAAGGCAGAATTTTAGACAGTGTCGAGTAGTTTTAAACGAGGGGGGTGCGGGACCGGAAATGGGTGAGCCGTAATCGAGGATGAGTTAATTTAAGCTTTGAAAGATGTGAAAAAGGATTTTTGGGTTACGACCTTCTTCAGAGTGAGAAAGGAATTTGAGAACATGAAGTGCTCGAAAGCATTTTGATTATGTTAATTTATTGCAGCGGACCCAAGAATGACGGTTAGGGAAATTGAGCCAAAAACTTTTGTGGTGTTAACTCGCGGGATAGGTTAGTTAGCATTTGTGAGAGGGGGACATTTGACGGCTTTGAACAATGAGTTTGTTTCGAGTTAGGAAATACGGAATCCTCGGAGGAAAAGCCATTTGTGAATTTTATTGATTGTTTCTTGGAGTAGACGGTGAGCGCGAGTTGTGCTACCGGAACCCAAATTGATATTCTGATCGGTTGGTTGAATAGTGCCGAACTGGGCTACCCCTGTAATCGATTTCAACATGTTTCATTTTATGTTTACTCTGCTTTGGACTTACATCCTCATGGGTGACAATGCTCGGCCACCTTCCATCCTCCCGGGCCAGTGAGGTTAATGTTCTTCTTTCATCCTTCGCCTGGGTCCGTGTCCTCATTGATCCAGTATATTTATGCATTTTACGTGATTTGTAATTACATTTTGGTCTTTTGACAATTTAAGTAATCCAGAAAAATGGAGAAAACTTTTTTTTTGAAATTTTATGGGTTCACAATAGAGGAAACTGCTAATGCGAGCTTTCCAAATTCCATGCCTTGGGCTAGTCCTCTCACAAGACCTCTCCGAACTTGCAAATAATTTTCTATGTAGGAAGTCTCATACACTAAAAAATTTCTCTATACATTGCGCATTTCTTACTCAATTTAAACCTGAAAATATCATTCCTCAAGCAGCTTCACTGTATACCTATACTCCAACCCCATGAAAATTATCCCATCATGTTCCGAATCGCCCCCGCGCCTCATAGTGGACTTTACCAGGCGTAGTCGCGGGGAAGAATTTTTTCTGCTTCCTGTTTTCTCAATTTCTAATACATCAGAAATACCAAATAAATTACCTTCTCAAGTCACGTTTTTCCTACTTTTTCTGTCTTTTTCCTCTCGATTCCCGTTCTTTTTATCGCGTCCTTTTTTTTGTAGTTTCATTTCTCAATATGAGGGAGCATAATCCCGTAGGCCCTTTCTTAGATCCGCCTCTGGCCAGGCGCATATGCAGGCCAGACTTTACCAATAGGCGAACTAGGCGGCCGCCTAGGGCGGCCAGGGAAAAAAACAACGACTTGCGCAAGAAGTGAGAATGATCACAAAAATATGTGCTCTGACAAGAATATGTGCTTTGTGCTGACTAGTTGACATATCCATGTCCCAACTTGTTAATCTAACCTAACCCAACATAAAATCGTTCGCCTAGGGCGGCAAATTAGGTAAAGACGGCCCTGCGCGCATATGTTATATGGTCAATCGCGAATACATGACCTATGATTTTGGATTATGAGAACCACGAGTCAGAGATTATGCTTTTTATTGAGGATAAAAATCATTGTGTACAAGATAAACAAATATTTATGTACTTCCAAAAGTTTATACCAGAGGTTATGCACTCATTTTATGAACGACTTGGTTCGGGTTCATCATTTTCATCTGAGTCAGTAGAGGCCTCAGTAGTTATCTCACGAGTAACATCACGAGTAAAATCATAATATCGATAATCATGACGAAATTTCTTATATATGTGGAATATTGTGCTTCTAGTATTTTCGTCAATTTCGCTCTTCTTTAATAGATAACCAGAACGATTTCTTTCGGCTTCAATAAAAGCAAATTTCTCGTTACATCGAATGATTTCAGCTCGCACAAGCCCAGGTCGACGAGCTAGTTCTATTCTTCTAAAACCGATGAATTCAATTTTTTTCTCTGGCTGATATTTCCAAAACCAAGAGTTTGATTTTATCGACCAAAATCGTCGGAACTTATTGCACAGCTTTAATAGAGCCTCTGTTGGTCTTGGTTGTTGTTCGAAAGCCAGTTGTATGAAAGCATTCGCTGCGAAGTAAGAATACGATGAATTACTAAAACGTATAGAAATTAGAACAATAAATAGGATCAGGAATGTAAGGTTTTTCGGGGAGGAAATATTAGGGAATAATTTTTATAAATTGGCAGGATAGGTTAAGGATAAAAGGGAATACTAACAAGTTTGTAGACAGAGGAAACGCCAAAGCTGAATGGATTGCTCTGGAGAGGTTATTCAGAAATGAAACGAGCCATGATAACGTATTAAAAGATATTGAAAAAAAAAAAAAGGTAGAAGCACGTGAAGAGATTCCGTGCCTTTACTTTTTTTTTTTTTTCTCTTTTAATCCGTCTCTCTGAAGAGCATGTGGCGAAAGAGAAAGACATTGATTGAGAGTTTTTATTTTGCAAAAGAAATGAATATTACTCACGATCGTTTAGATGTTGCTGTAAAAACTCCTGATGCTGTTGGAGAAACTCTTCTTCGTATAGCTTCTGTGTTTCAGGGTGCGTCCTATCCTCCTTATATAAAAACCTTCCGTATATGTAAAACACCCCTTTACTTTTTCTCAACATAAATGCGAAGCCATCCTGAACTCCTTTTACAATAGCCCATCTTTTATTGCATCGAATCATTGCTGCTCGTACCGGGTTAATCTCATCTGCCAGTCTTCGAAAACCAATACGACGAACTTCTATTTTCGGATCGTACGTGTATTTTATCCACACTTTGTCTATGTAATAGTTTGACGTCGTCCACTTTGAGAAATATTGTCCACATAGATCTAATAAATTTGCAGTATGCTCGTATTCAAATCCTAGAGGTAGGTACGCCTCGTCCGTGGCTGTAAAGCACGAAATATCTGCGTTTAGTTTCTAGCTCATTGAAGAGGCTAGGCCAATTGGTGTATGGAGCATTGCATATCTAATTACTTGAAGGAGCTATTTTAATCAGGCTATTAGTGCTGCTAGAAGATACAAAGAGGACTCAGAATTTTTTGACTGGGTGGTGTTTGAAGCATTGCATATCTACTTACTTGGAGGAGCTGTTTTGATCACGCTATACTCACCGACTTCTAAGCTATACATATTATGATAAGAAGGGGACTTGAAATACAGTATACTGGACTTAAACTAGGCTGGAACCCTTCCTTGCATTATCCTAGCTTTGTACTAGTATATAGATATGATAGGAGAGGGATTTTCGACTTCTGTCGGATATATATGATGGACCAAGGTCATGTTCCCTCTCGGACGGCGGACAGCAGACAGCGGAAATTTTTCCCGGAAGATCCTCTGGTAAAACAGGTTCTCTGTTAACAGAGTTCGATTGTCGAAAATATTCCATATTCTTAAACATTCCCCCAAAGAAAGGACGTCACCAAAATCGCTCGCGTTCTTGAATGTTTTGTAAAGACCCCTCCCCCATGAAACAGATTGCAAGTTACCTCTGAAAAAAAAAAGAGTCAATGACTACAAATTTATCAGACTCGTTGAGGACTACACAGGTCATCATCCAATTCCATTTCAATTGCTTCTCATGTCTTATAATGTCATAAAATGTCGGAAGGATGGCGGACGTGGCCATCTTGGACAAAAATATCTTCTATAAATACTGATTCTCGGTCAAGTTTTGACTTCCGTTTTTGAGAAGAAACTCCCTTAAAGAGCCCCGCTCATTCTTTCAGCCGGCGTCACCATTCGTTCTCTTTCACATTAAAACAAAGCTTTCTATAACAGAATAGGGTGAGGCCAAATTATGTTACCACTTTAGTGGAAAACAGATGACATCATTTAGCCTCATCCTATGTAGTGAGAAGTTTCGAAGTATAAGTAGATACTTACGAGTTCTATTTTGTATGAAATGTCTATGGTGGTCTACAAAGTCTTGTTCATATTTTTTTCCGAAAATCATCTCAGTTGCTCCATCGAAAATTATATTCAAAGTATAATTGATTGAGAAAAATATTAAGAGGCTTAAAGCGAGATCGTCCACTCCAAAAGCCATTTTCGATGGTTTTTGATTTGAGGTAGAAAAATAACGTGTCGACCAGCGAACAGAAGTCAGCAATGCCCACTCAGGGATATGAATGACTTTGACAATTTGTACTGTTTTAATCGCTAAAAACTTTTACGTAAATCTTATATTTAATCTGTACATATGTTATACAAAAAGTATGATGAAGTAGCGATTCAAAAATGTAAATTCAAATATTGTTTTTCACATCAACCAAACCAGATATTTGATTTTCAAACGAAGGTTATAAACAAAGAACAGACTTCCTAAATAATTTTCGCAATTTTCACTTCTCGAAAGGTTTATCGCATGTAGGAAGGAAAAAAATTGAGTTTACAATAAATATTGTTACTACCTAAATCAAAAGATGGGATCTTATATATTGTTTTTAGACAGGAGGTGTACCTCCAAAGGCTAAGGGAGTAAACCCTGACGGAAAACCGCTGGCTAGACAGCGTAGGTGGTAATCCCACCATTTGGCTATATCTGTTGTGGCTGGTAACCACTATGAACGAATCTCTTATTACTCGCATTAACAACGTTGATGGCCTCGGAAGTGATGGAACTAATGGGAACACAGGCGGAGGTGGTACCCTGTCTAAAAACAAAACACGCGCAATGAAAATTAAAACAAAAATTGTATCCTGGAACGTTAGGTAATTGACAGGAAAGGAACAAGAGGTTGAAAACATCCTCTCCACCCAGGACATAGAATTTGCCGCAATCAGCGAAACGAAGAAAAAAGGCCAGGGAACAAATAGAACTCCAAGCGGATATGTAGTAATCCAGACTGGCGTGAATAAAGATAGAAGAGCCGCAGGTGGTGTAATGCTATATATAAATAAGAAACACGAAAATGCGATAAAAGAATACAACACATGGGATGAGAGAATTGTCTCAGCGCGAATCAAAATGAAATTTGGACATCTGGTAATAATAGCAGCATATGCCCCAGAAGAAGGCAGAGAGGAAGATAGTCAGAACTTCTATAACTCACTACAAAAAGTAGTGCAAAGATCTCACCCGGAGGATGATTTGATTATCACTGGAGATATGAATGCCCAGGTAGGAAGCGGAAGAATTGACAAAACTACCGGTACGTTTGGAGTTGGAACAACAGATGCAAACGGAAAAAAGTTAATCGACTTTTGCACGTACAATAACCTGAGAATCCTTAATACCTTTTTCAGGCACAAAGAGGCCCACAAATACACATGGGAAAGCAGAGGAAGTAGATCTGCTATTGACTATATTATTGCCAGAGGAAAAACAGCAAAAGGTTGCCTAGATGTAAGAGCATACAGAGGATGGTGCATAGGATCCGACCACCACCTCGTGAAAGGGACATTCAACATCCGGCAGGAGCTAAAGAAAACTGTGAAAAGAGAAAAACGGCTGAACATCCGATCCATTGATGATCCTGTGAATAAGTGGCTATATGCAAAACGTTTAGAGATAACCAACAGCGAATATCCACCTAGCTCAGATATTGAAGAAGAATGGGCTAATATAAAAGGAATAATGTTGCAAGCAGCCGAAGAAAGTCTAGGAAAAATCCCTGCTGAACGGGGAAAAAACAGGCTTCGACTATGGGATGATGAAATTGATACCCTAGTTAAGGAAAAACGTATTGCATTCCGAAGATGGATGTCTACAGGGAAGGTAGAAGATAGAGCGGAATATAACAGAAGAGCTGCCCTGGTGAGAAGGAAAGCGCGGAAACTAAAACGAGAAAGCTGGGAAAGATTTGTAAGCCACCTAGAGCATGAAACACACAAACTAAGACCAAAAACTTACAAAATTGTAAGGAGAATGGACACCAATTTTATAGAACGAGTACGGTTACCAAAAGTAGATGCAGCTGAAGCAGTGGACTATTTTGCTAAACATTGGTCGGGTGAAAACGAGGAACTACCACAGATAGAAGTTGAAGAGACAGAGGAAATGTTTACGATCGAAGACCTGAATAAAGTGCTCCTGACAATAAAAAACGGAAAAGCCACAGGGGAGCACAACATACCAGCAGAATTATATAAATATGCAACACCATTGTTCAAAAAACGACTCTTGAAGTTCTACAATCTCCTGGGTAAGAAAAACCAAATCCCAGATGATTTCAGGAAAGCAATAATCGCAGCGCTATTTAAGAAGGGCGACATGACGAAAATGGAAAACTATCGCGGCATTAGTCTCCTATGTGCAGGGTATGAGATCCTCGCCAGATTATTGACAAATGTTATAAACCCAATTGCGGATACATTCCTCCTGGAATCACAGAATGGTTTCCAAAGTGGCCGTTCATGTACTGACGCTGCATATACAGTAAAACTGCTTATTGAAAAGAGAGTTGAGTTCAACCTGGAAACGCACCTGTGTTTCATTGATTTTGAGAAAGCGTACGACCGCGTTGAAAGAGGAAAGTTAATTGAAATACTGCTTGAACAAGAAATACCAAAGCCAACAATCGGCCTGTTAAGAACCATGTACAGTGACACCGAAATTTGTGTGCGACTAGAGAACCAGGTGTCAGATTATACAAAAGTCAACCAAGGTGTAAGACAAGGATGCCCTGCCTCTTGTGTCCTATTTAATATATACATGGACCAAATACTGAAGGAATGGTACAAGACGCAACCAAAGGGCGTAAAAATTGAGGGAACAAAACGAATGGAAACGGTCTTGTTTGCTGATGACCAAGTTATATTGGCTGAGACAGAGGATGAACTACAGCGAGCAGTATATAATCTGGCAGTAACAGCACAACGGTACAACATGAAAATATCAACCGGGAAAACCAAAATGATGGCTTTCCGAGGAAAGGACCCGGTAAGATCAAAAATTGTCATAGACGAGCACATAATAGAACAAGTTAACAGCTTCAAGTACCTTGGAAGTGATGTATCGTACCAGGGTGAAGTTGACGTAAACAGTAAAATCTCCAAGTTTCTGAAGGTAGCCGGCCTCACAAACCGAGTGGTAGCAGGAAACAATGCCCGACGCGAAACAAGGCTAAAAATCTATAATACTTTTGCCATACCCATGTTGAAGTATGGATGCGAAGCTTGGGCCCTGAGGAAGGCAGATAAGAAACGGATTACAGCTGTGGAAATGCGGTTCATGAGGGGAACGGCTGGGTATACGCCGCACGATAGAAAGAGAAATGTTGACATCATGAACGAACTCCAAACAACACCAGTGATATCAAAGATTAAAGCTTATTGTAAGAAATGGAGGGAACACGTTGACCGTATGGACGAGGAACGATCACCAAAACAGATACTCCAATACACACCAGTTGGAAAGAGATTGCAGGGGAGACCGAGGAAGAGGCTGGTGGATACATCGGATTCGTCATCGGGGGCATCAGCGCCACAGCAGACAGGCCAATAGGCCTACCGCTTACAAGGCAACGACGACGACGACATAGTCATGACTTAGACCTAACTAATTTTATTATAATACTGTAGTTTTTGATAGTTTATACAGCTTAGAGGTCGCTGTTTATAGCCTGATCAAAACAGCTCCTTCAAGTAACTAGATATGCAATATTTCAAACACCATCCTTTCAATGAGCCAGATACGCAACGCTTCAACTACCATGAGACTCAATGAAAGACCCTTTCAAAATACCCCACAGGTTCCCTGCCACTCCGTTAAAGAACTCGTGGATTTTATTTCAAGTTCCACTGTTTCCCATGAAACTGGTTTCCTGCACCCCTTACTCACAAGAGAGGATTCACGTGTAGGCGGAGTCAACTGATAAATCCCCCTCTGCTCGTTCAACTCTGGTAAAGAAGGTGTCAGTTTTTCCTCATACATCTAAGATTGGTCAAAATCACTCACGACGTCATCAACTCGTAGCGTCTCTCTCGTATCACAATTTCGTCCCGCAACTTGTAAAATGACCCCCAGCCATAAGACATATCCATGTAAAAAAGTTTCTCTTGCATCAATTCCGAACGTGACAATTTTGGAATGATTGTACCTAAACTAAAAATATGGGCACAAAAGTAAATTTAAAAATAAGCGCCTCATACACCTGAACAGCAATCGGCGCAGTGAAGAGCACAAAAAATTATAATATTTCAAGCTTGAGAATTAATGAGACAAGTGTTTAACGTAAAGGGAGGGAGGTTCGGGTTCGGATTCCGACGAGGCGATCTAAATTTTTCGCTCGAGTTTTTCATTTATCATCAACCCCCCCCCCCCCCCTCCACTAGTATTACCCTCGCTTGTAAGTATCATATCTTTTGTGTTTAACGTAGTTTACTGTCATTGTCTGTTGTACTCAAATTTTGAAAAATTCTCACAAATCGACTGAAATTAGGCAAGCGCGTCATCGATTAAAACGTCAGCAAAACCTCAAACCCTCCGTCCAGGGTCAAAGTATCCCTTCCTCTCGTCAAGACTGCCTACAAACAAAGACTTCACCAGAAATTTTCCCAGTGGGTCCAAAAGTTTTTGGGGACAAAATTTCATTTAGGTGACAAAAACAAGCTTCATTAATTTAGTTGAAAATGATGAGTGTACAAGTTTTTTGAGCTCCTTCGGAGGGTTGAACACAACCCCGCTCCCGTATAGTTACTACACTGCACGCGTGTAACTAAAATCAATACATAATTTCTTTTCAAAAATCTGGTCCATAGAGGCATTATAGCCCTATATTATGAAGACTAAGTTGAACTGTTGATTCAGAGCATTTCCACTTTAACCAACAAGTTGAAGATAGAGAATCACAAATTGGACATTACTTTTCTTGGAACTTCGTGAGTAAATGATTGTAAATTCAGTAGATTGTTTTCAAGACGAGATGCCTCCAAGACCCTACAGTACCTTTCGTTGTGCTCGAATTTCAAAATTCAAAATTCTTTCGTCTACAGAGATATCAAAGCTCAATATCCTTCCGAGCTCCTTTGGGTGAAGCGTGAGAAATTTTTTCAAGTCCCTCGTCTTTACTTCTCGAAAAATTCATCAGGCTACTTACAACTATAACCGGAGCAGGAAACTTTTATCCTATTGCAACAGAGCTAATTACAATCTTCTTGAGAGGTTTATGAACTCTGATCACATTTTAGGTGAACGTTATAGTGTACCTGTATTAAGAATGTTTAGAATAGGTGCTACTTACTCGTACTAAGTACCTTTGGCGGCATGGTTCTTATTATCTTGAAGCAAATTATTCATCAAGAACAACCGGTGATGAATTATTCAGCGTTGAGCAAATTCAATCTATCATTCTGACTCGTTACGTAACGATGTAGACTTATTTCTCAAACTACAGCAAGCATTTTGTACGGTTGAAATATTGTGCTTTTACTCCTATTAAAAACGAATTTATCGAGAAATGAATGACAATAATATGTGGTCTTCTCTTAGCGACGCGATCTATAAAATAGTGTTTTGGTTATTACAATCAATTACGAATACTTACGAGAATGCTAAAAAATCTTTAGAAATAAATTCAATTTCTATAATGTCGGCTTGCAATCCAGAAGTCATGGAAAGTGTCTTGGATGTGCCCGGTATTTCAAAGTAAGTATCTTGTAAATAGTTTTTAGCTTATTTGTGTGCATTAGTTTCCATCACTTTTCTCTTCTTTTGGTGACTGGATATCAGGTCTTTCTCGAGGCCAGTTTTACCAAACTGAAGTTAGCTGCTAACCTGAAGTTAACGTAACTCTAACCACCCGAAATCGAGCGGTCAGGGTTATAGGTTCAGTTAACCCGAGGTTAGCAGTGAACTGGCGATGGTAAAACTGGCCCTCGAAACGTTCAATAATTTTAAGGTCTTTATAATTTTACAAGAAAGAAAAACTGAGAGAAATCTTCTCTAATTTATTGTTTTGACCAAACAAGTGGTCTTCTTTAGGCCTATATGATGAAGAAGTAGGTGTACAGAGACATTAATATGCCATTTGGAAAACAAAATATGTTAAATTTACAATATAACATCAAATAAATTGAATACTGGTCTCACTTTGTAGCCGACATCTCCTCTTGCACCCTCCCCTAGCTAGAGGAGTTTCTGGAATTTCGCATTGAACGATTTACCTCTAAGAAGTTCACTGTTGAGATTGGTAATAATGATTTATTATACATTTATGTACAAAAATAACACTGTAGATACCTGTATGTGTACCTATACTACCTATTCAGTCTAATATAAGAGCCTAGGTTGAGCGCTCTTGTGTTTTCTGTTTTCATTACATCCGCACCGCTACAGACTAATTCAACCATTCCTTTGTTGGGAAAATACCTCTTGAGTACGGTAACATACTCACTGTTCAAATGACGCTCTATTTAAATATTTTTCAGCGCAATACGTTTAAAGTAGGATCTCTTCTTCGGGAAGAAGAAGATAAGGTGGTCCGCAAAGGCTGAGTCACCCAAATTTCCTTTTCTCCAGGCCTTAAGGTGTTCATCTTTTCGATTTCCGAGCTGGCAACCTGTCTCGCCTATGTATACGCCGTTGTAGTTCTCACACTCCAATCTGTACACCCCGCTCCTCCCTACCCGCGGGATTGGGTCCTTTAGCCTGACGAACAAACCCTCCACAGTAGTGATAAAAGGCAGTCCTGAAGCCAAAGGGACAAGTCAATCTCAAGTTTGGACATGAAAATCTCCGAAACGAGAAAGCCCAAAAGAGAGCCAGTAGGGATGCCTATCTCCTCAGGGATTTCGTAAAATCTCCCATTGAAGGTGAGAAGTTGGAGTCCAACAAACATTAAGAAGGTTGAAAAATTCCTGCATTCCTCGGACCAAGTGCTGTTAAGTCACATTCATTACTAGCACCAATATGTGGACGATATATTATGTACGTGGACCGGTCCTCAAGATCTCCTTGTTAAGTTTCTTAAGTATTTCCTCTATAAAATTTACTCTAGAAATTGGAGGTTATTTCATGAACTTTTTGGATCTCACCGTTTCTGAAAGAGATGGGGACCATGAATTTGCAATATTTGGAAATGATACTCCGACCGATTCAGTCGTCCACGGATCGTCCTTCGGTCCATTTTAACATAAGATCACTGCCTTTAATACTTATAAGAATTGTCGGTTGACCAGCATACCGTTGAGTCAGCCTGCTTTTCAAAAGGAGCTTGCGACCATTAGGCGTGAATGAGGTCCACTTGGACATTGACCGTATGGTCTGTGAAAAGCTTACGAGAAAGAGCCATGACTCTACCTCCTCCCTCCCCCGTGATCTGAGTGATGGTAGAAAATTGCGAGGAATCAGGCTCCCGTACTTGGGGGAATTTTCGTTCAAATTGACTCGTGTCCTCCACCCCTTTGGCTCCAGGGCTGCCTTTTATAGCCTCACTACTGTGAAGGGGTTATTCGTCAGGCTAAAGAATCCCATCCAATGAGCGGAGAGGATCGAGCGGGATGTACATATTGGAGAGTAAGGACTGTAACAGCGTATACATAGGCGAGACAGGTCGCCAGCTCGGAATTCGTAGATGAACACCTTAAGGTCTGGAGAAAAGGAAATTTGGGCGATTCGGCCTTTGCGGATCACCTTATCTCCAGTGGTAATGGTTTTATGGAAGGGTCAGCTACCCTTTTCCACAAGGAGTGATCGTGCTTTAAACGTATTGCGCTGGAAAATATTGAAATAGTGCGTCATTTGAACAGCGATGATGTTACCGTACTCAACAGGTGTTTTCCGGCAAAGGATTGGTTGAATTAGTCTACGAGCTTGAGTCACCTCGCGAAGGCTCGCCGGTTCAATCATGATCTGATTGGTATTCTGTTTTACAAGTCAGTGGCGTTCTACTTTTGCTCGATGATGGTTTGTCAAGCGGAAAATCTTGCATTTTCTTCTTTTTATCTGCGGTCACTGTAATAAATTGTTCTTTCGGCTTACTCTTTGAGTATCCTGTAAAAAACAAATAAGTTCTAAAAAAACTTGAGGATTGTTGTTCTCTGTAGCTGGTTACTAGACAGACAAGTCTATAATTTTGGCCCTCTATTGATGTCATACGGTGAACGTGGCCTTGACTCATTTTATTCATAAGCAGGCGCGGATCCATCAGAACGTCATTATGGGGGGGGGGGGAACTCACGCCAGCGATTCCGCGCGAATGACTGCAGTCACCTCGAGTTGAGCCATACTTAGTTTTTCTTTCTCAAAGTGAAGTTTTGTTTTTGTATAATTTAGGAATTGGGTGAGGGGGGAATTTCCCCGATCCCCCCCGGTGCATCTGCACCTGCACAAGAGATATAAAGAGATACAAGTCCTGATCTTTATCTATTTGGCTTCCAGTAGATTTTTTGAAAATTATTGATATGTACGTACATGTCTTTGAGCTGGAGTCAATCAGACAGAAAACTACACAACGTGACGGACACTTCATGATGTCATCAATGTTCTTGACCTAGGGACCTGAGAAAATTTTGCTCTGAAGCTTTCATTATATACTGAGTCAAATATATACACTATACTAGAATAATACTGGACTAATCCGTTTGCCTTTATAAAAACTTGTTAGCTCAACATATCGCATATTAGACTGGGAGAGGGGGCAAAAGAGTGGAGCAAGTGATCCTCCAAAAGCTGTTTAGCTTTATGCCCTGTACACACAACTTACTGCTTGCTCATTGATTGAATACTGTACAGCATTGAACTCATACATCTAATGCTCGACTCTTGAATCTTTGCGCAGTATGCTGCGCTTTTTATTAATTGATGCCATCAAGATGCTTAACCACAGTAGACAATGTAACAAAATTCTAGCAATGAAATTAATCACATTTTGGGTTTGTCCACCTGTAAACGTAAATTCCTGTTTCAAAAACCATGCCCGCTTATCCTAGAGCTTTCAAAAGATTTTAATAAAAGTAGTCGCTTTAATGATCTTGACAATAATTTGAAAAAGGGCGTAACCTTATGAAATGACTAGCTTCGCATATGAGGCAATAAATTAACATAAAATTAACATACTAGAGAGGTTGAAAGAGAAACAGTTGACTGTTTTTATTTAGTAATAAGTATGCAACGTGAATTTTTTCTTATTTTTAGTTCAAACAGATTTCAGATCCCCATTTCCTTATTCATGACTATTTCTTTGCAGTTGAATTGATTTACCTGCGAAATCATAATTAGAACAATGAGACTTTTAATATCGCCTACTGAAGGCAACAGAAAGTCTTGTTCCAACGATCGTCGTGTGCGGTGGTAGCGCTCCGTGCACGTCTTGAGAATACTACGAATTATTCTCATCCGTTAAATAATCCCACCATCTATGACGTTCTATCATATCGATGGCATTGTTCGCTCGTCGGCTGGTTTCTCTGTTCAGTCCTGCACTCCTGCAGTCGACAGTCGTGTAATTTGTTTACATTGCTGCGGTCGGTTCTCATCGTCGTGTGTAGCCTTGCTAGAATTTGCTTGCACTTTCCCTAGCCTGTTGTTAATAAGTTACCGAATATTTTTCGTGTTTGATTAAATCTGGACTCGCATTGTTTGCAGTATTAACTTTCGCTGAAATGTTATTTGGTTTGTAAATTCGTACGATTACAAATTCGTGATCTACGGTCGAGTGAAATTGTGAGCTATTGTGATTGCTAGATGGATATTATTCGTGCTGGTACCTACCTAATTTTCTTTTGTCGATTCTACTCTTGTAAGTTACGTGAATTATTCTCGAGCGAGAAACATTTGTTGTAGGAAGAGTACATTAAGATTACTGTGGTTAACTTCCAAGATGTCGGTTGTCTCTCAAGCTTTCAATTACGTTAAAACTTCGATATACAATCTCATTGCGAATATATGTTCCTTCGTCAATATTCCTATTATGCTGGAAGCCTTCAAGAAGAGCGCGATCGAATTTGCAACAGCTTGCAGTCCAGAATTGAGAGCGAATGACTGATAAGAATGCAGGTAAATAATTCGATTTATTTAGTCGTACTACCGATGATAAGAAATGCTATTGTTTATGAACGTTATGTTAAACGACGATAAATTGAAAATTATTTGGAGGTATAGTCCCCGAAATCAAAAATACGAGTTGCACTTATTCACATTGAAGGTATGTTGCTGTAACCGAAGTTACAAGAGTGACAACCTTCGTATTCTGCTGTATTTTGTCTCCGATCAGGCATACCGGTATGAACCTGTTTACGATGGAAAATTCGCGTGCTTAAATTTATTCCGCGTTCCATGCATTCATGTGTAGTACGACGAAAATTCGAAACGATGTGACAAAATCTCTGTACTCAGGAAATGTTATGATGAGAGACTATTTTCTTACGATTGGAAGATATTTCAATACTTCCGGCCATGGGAGCCTTATTGAAGAGGAGGGAGGAATAAATAGTTATTTCACTCGTCTGGAATATACTTCGTAATTCGGATTTTAAGGAAGAAGTGTAGCGACGTAGCGTTCATCGTACAAGTTGCGAGAGGAGGAAAGTTCCCACGGTACGTTGCCATGATGCAGGTCGTGTGAAGCATCGGTGTCGAGTCGTATTTCTCTGATCTCTTCACGCTGTGACTCTACTCGAGTTTGACAGTAAGGAGAGCTTACTCTCTATGGAGCCAAACTTTTTTCAAACTCCTGCAATAGGTACTTTTTCCCTCTCCTTATTATTCGATGCTTTAAGATCGAAAATTCCCCTAAATATAGATGAACCATGTCCTCCCTCTCTGCACCGTAATTATTTCCAAATTCTTCTTAAGACTCCATTCCCTACTTTAATTCAGTCTTCTTTTCCTCTGTTCTTCAGTCGAAATCATTAGTACGCCCTCCTCTAGATAGCCATCTTCCGCCTCTGCTTTTCAATGAAGATTTCGACATTGCCCTGATAACGTGTACTCTTCCTCTATACTCAATTCTTGATGGACGTTCGTATTACAAGAGGAAAGGGAAGTTGTATTAAATGCATATGACTTCCCTTTCCTCTATAGTTGTACAAGCATCTATCAGCTCGGTTAATGCTTGACATGAACCGAATTTAGTGAGCTTTTACTCAGAAATTTTCTGCTCATCTCAATTAACGTAGTAATGGAAAGACGTCGCAAGCCTTTGGGATCGGAGATTACGGAAAACTCTTACCTTCGAGCAATGTATCTGTGGGGGACCCTTGGAGAAATTCCGATCATCGAACTTCCAGGACTTGGGAAAATATCAATCATTCACCTATGTCCTATATAGAGAAGAAGGAGGAGGAAGGAAGTCTGACGAAGGCATGGCGTGGCTCTACGTTACCTCTGGAACTCCGAGAGCTGTCGACCATCAAGCTGTGAAATATTGCGAGGGAGACGCTGAATAATCTTGATCATTCAGCTGTAAAGGAAGAGAGAAGAGGGCGGTTTGAAAGGCTTGGACAAATTTCGACCAAATTATTGATACTACATAATTGATTATAGAAAGTGAAATTCCATCAAGAAACATCTTCTCTACCGGCTTCATTAACGTAATTACTTCGGTCTGTCCGCATAGTCTGAGACACAGATATGTCTGAAAGCTGGAGATCATTCCTCAATTTGCGTCACGAAATTGCATGGCAAAAATGACGTCATAAGATCCTGAAAAAATTTCGACCTTTGTCGCTACTTTGGGATCTATAACCTTGACCTTCGTCGTACTAGGCCCAAGATACGGTACTTTAGACTATACTAGGCCTTAAACTTGGCTTGACATAAGCTAACATACAGGATGAAGAAACCCTTGGCATTACCAAGCGTCTGAGGAAGAGATATCAACCATGGTAGAAGTTATTTTTTGAATTTTTACCCGCAGGAAAGGTACTTTTGTTTTCTTCCCTTATCAGACTGAAAAGCTCACGGGTACTTTAACGAAGTTGAATGAGAGGAGGCAGGGAACCTGTTTCATGAATCTTATGGTGTTTGAAACGTTGTATATCTGGTTCATTGAAGGGGCTAGGCCAATTGGTATATGGAGTATTGCATATCTAGTTACTTGAGGGAGCTAGTTTAATCTCAGGCTATCAGTTTTGCCAGATCTACCAAAAATACATCGGACTTGAACTAGGCTGGGACTCCCCTTGTAGTATACTCGCTTTATACTAGTATGTATGATAGGATTTCGACCGAGCTATAGGTGATAGATGGACGACTTGGAAGAATTTTGACCTTCAAACTATAGGTGATGGGAGAGGGACTTGAAGAAATTTCATCCTACAAGCTATAGGCGATTGGGAGAAAACGGAAAAATTTTTCAAGTCCCAAGGTCATGATGCTTCCCGGACGGCAGACGGCGGAGTTTTTTTCCGGAAAGACCCCCCCCTCCCCTCCATAGAGGAAGGGGGATCTGCATGGCCCAAATTCTTCGCATTTCCTATTCGAAAACAGAAATTGTCGTCTTCCAAAAGCAACGTCAGAAAGCCTCTCCTAATTGCTGACTACTCCATCCCGCAAGTCAACACCACCAAAATTCTTGCCCTCAATTTTCCCAACCGTCATTCTCGAGTCCGCTACATCAAACGAACAAATCAAAATGCGTTCGAGCGCTCTATGTCCTGAATTTTCTTTCTCACCCTGAAGGAGGTTGTAACCGAAAAATCCTCCACATCTACCAGAGCTTAATCCAATCCATCCTTAGTTACGGCTCACCCATTTCCGGTCTTTCAAACTACCCGACACTATCCAAAATTCTGCATTCACAATAGCTAGTAGAGTACTTCGCACTAGTTCTGCTGGAAACACTGGCCCTCCCCCGCCCTCCACTGCATTATCGACGCCTCGAACTAACAATCAACTTCCTCTCAACTATCCTGAAATATCCTCAAATCCCCGTCCACCATCGTTTATTCCACCCTCACTACAACCAAAACTCCGTTACAAACCTGCGCTTCAATCTCGAACTCCAATGAACACGCTTCTTCAAGTTCCACTGTCTTAAACATATCGTTACTCTACCCAAAATGATTCGCGACCCCGTACGCCTCCCTCTAATTCCGCAGAATGCCAGGCACAGTTCAACAAAACTCTGAAAACCTTTCACAACCCTGCATTATGTTTCACCGATGGTTCTGACTCTCAGAACCGAACCGGCTTTGCATACTCGATAGGTCCCATCACAGTCTCTCACCGACACCGTAACACCGCATCCTTTTTCATCTCTGAATTGCAAGCAATCTTTAGCTGTCTAGAACGCATCCTCGCCAGTCTATCCTCCTCTCTCCCCCTGGTCATTTACAACTCCCTATCATATCTTGACGCCATCTCCAACCAGACCTCTCCCCACGCACTCTCATCGCAACCTTTCACACGATTCTCATCCTTCATTTAGGCACCTGGTCACAAGGGTATCCAAGGAAAAGAAAATGCAGACAAAGCAGCCAAACTAGCTGCCCAACGCTCATCATTCAACCGCTACTTCCTCCTCTCTCGCTCCGATCTCTCCAAACATATCAGTAAATTCATCACTTTGGTCTAATTTCAAGTCTTATTCAAACACCTAGCCCAAATTGAAAATGTTCCCATTCCATGGAATCTTCAATTCTGTTGACACGCAAAGAGGAAATAGTCATCCCCGTCTCAGAATCTGCCACATCGGCTTCACACACACACTCATTTCATCTCTCATCTTTCTCGTGCCCTCATTGCAAACCTGACCACGCTCCCCTATCCGTTCAACACATCTTCTGCCGCCCTAACTTAAACCCAACTCCGCAATTCCTTAACTATCCCTCACAATCATACAGAGGCACTATCAGACGATTTTCCCTCCATCTTCAACTTTCTACATCAAGCTAACTTCCTATCGCCGAGCTCATAGCCGTAAAGGCAGGCTGCTAGAAGCTCGTAAATTAGAAATAAATAAGAAAATTAGGGGCCATTGCCGGTTTGCAATGGCAGCGGGGAACCCGCAACCTCCCGCGCTTGCGATCACGTTGGCGCGAAAATGCCTCCTCAGAAAATGAGTTGGCTGGGCTCTTCTCAGTATACTGCATGCTAGGCCCGATATAATGAAGGCTGGAAATTGAAATTTTTGCAAGTTCTTAAGTAGGTCAAGGTCATCGATGACGTCATGCAGTTCACAGAAACTCCCGGACGCGGACGTTTTCTGAGGATGTAATCCCCCTAACAAAATGGATAGTGGGTTGCCCGCTAAAACAATCTCTCTTATCACTTCATAGGGTAGTTGTGGCTTCAAGATTAGGATTATTTCAGAGTTTCTTGACTTCAGGAATTATTCAGTGAGTGTAGTTGGCCAAGCGCGCGGGTTACGGAGAGATCAGTTCATCTGGTTTTGTTTTGACAGAGGGAGGAGAAGATGTAAGAATGTGTGCGGCTGAAATTCCAAGCTTTGATGACGTCATAAAATAGAGGTTTTGGACGTGCTGCAAAACTTCATAAAAGTTCTAAGTTCCGAGGCAAAATATAACGTAGTATACTATGGGCTGAAATATAAGACCCTTGATAAGCGCACAGGGTGGCTATGCCTTACATCAACAGATAAGATAAGCTATTTTACTTGGCCCATAAAACTCAAGGTACTTAATGAGTCTTCTAGCTTGAAAACCTACCTTATCTGCGAGTAGAAAGGCTACCAGTCGTTTCAAAGGGAGACTCGAGGTTCTTGATTCTAGAGCATCATGACGTACGAGGAGAAGGGGAAATAAGCGAACATCAACCCGGTCATTTAGCCCACCTCCAGCTCCGTAATTATTTTTCAGCCCAGTTCGAATCCCTCGTTTTCCTCTCCTCTACGCTAGTACTTTTCAGTCTATCGAAATTTCCAGTCTTGTGGTCACGTTTGCGTCTCGATTAACCTCTAGCCCCAAAACACATGCATGTCAATATCTTGGCTCTTTGAAATGTAGATATGAGGCTATCGAGAGGGTAGCTGAAATAGGGTTAAAAGTCATCGACAAAACCTATTCTTGAATTTATATTGAAGCCGGAGTTTCTGAAACTCTCTGTCGTTTTATTTTGGAGGGAGCGTTGACTCTTGCTTTAAAATCTACAAAAATTCTGAAAATATACATTCCAAACCGGTTGCTTGAGCATGAGTTTCCTAAGTTTAGGAGTGAGTATCTCGTTCTGTTCCATTTAGAATCTCTTAATGTTCGGCCATTATAGGTTTACTATTTTTTTCGTTTTCGTCCAATTTTTTTGTTTTTGCATCTCAACTCTCAGCTGGCGGAGCAAGCATTACTGAAAATTCGAAAGACACTCTGGATTGTTTGAAAGCTGCGTAAATTAGCTTGCTGTCGTTTTAAATTTGCATAAATTTTTCATAATACCTTTTCCTGAATACGACATCCGACTTACGAGAACTGAAATTCCGTTACATTGTACAGGGTATACTCTGTTCAGGCTGTAGGTCGTATTATTCAAATTGTGTGAGCGGAAATATGCGCTCGTAATGGCCTTCGATATTGGAAATATTAACAACGTTCTTATTCATTATTGCAGTAGAAAAATTCTCATTCGATACGTTACTCTCTTTCTCGTTCCTCGCTCGTTTCTCCATGCATCGCACATAACTGTTAATTTATGTTGTGAATTTTTTCAGTGCTCAGATTTCTTACGTTTCGGTAAACAATTGTACCTTACGCTTCAACGCGTTCGATTTTCTTGTTCGTTAGTTCTACGTGGTGAACCGATTTCCTCTAGAGGCGAATCGTACAGCCTCAGAATAGGTAGTCGCATATATATCGTTAAGGTTCGAGGCATTCTAATCGGAGGATGTTTACAAAATCTATGCACAAGGTGTAGTGACCCATCTTAGGTGCACGCTGTAATAAGTTGTATAAGTACACTGACGTCGGTCTGTGACTCGAGAAAATTTTATGTGAATTTCACCAAAATCACTCTGCGTATACTGGTTTTACACGTTTGGAGTAATGACTGTACCTCGTGATTTGGTCGACAATTAGGAATCTTTTTTCTCTGGCATTAAACGCGTGTAATTCGGTTATAATTTACTCGGATTTTCCACCTGTAATTTGACGTCTCCAATTATCATGCACGCGATTCCGTCCAGCCATTATATCACTGTACCGCATATATGTCGTCGTGTTACGATGTCAATGTACGAACGACTTTTTCATATTCGATCGACAATATCGACCGAAAGAAATGAAAAGGTGAAATTTTTTAAGGGAACTTTCCCAACACCTTTGAACGTCATGTCAGGGCCATCAAAATGTACTCGTGTTAAAATTGGATTTGAATTGCTTCAGATACTTCATTATTCAAGGAGAATGTACAATCTTGTCATCAATTGGGGTTTTCCGAACGTTGAAGTGTGTTAAAAATGTATAAAATAATTGGCAGTAAATCTTGTTATACTCAGCCACAGTTTTTTTCTGCTACAACGCGTTTAAATATTTGATTTTCATCGAATTTTTTTCTTTTACGTTCAGACATTTCTGTCAAAGCTCAACATCAACAATGTTTTATTTGTCATACTCGAAAGACGAACTGAATAGGGCCTTGCCGAAAATATGAAATAGAACTTACTCGTCGAGTTTTTCCAAGAAAATTCCATTCTATCGGTTCGAAGGTTTTGCTCATCTTGTCCAAAATCAACAGTTGCGAAGGTCATCCAGACCAAGGTCACGAGTCAATAATCAAGTGTATAAGATTGCGAAAATGGCGAAAAAGATATTAACGTTTATTCGTGAAAAACTATTCAAGATTTTATGCTCGTACTAAAATGGCAAAAACGGAAATACCGCGAATGTTTGGCATGCGCACGACTATAACTGGGGTACCGGTTTCGAATTGTCAAAATTGCTTCGACTGTATATATTTTTGAGTGTCAATCGCGTTTATCTATACGATATCTGAAGCTAACTGAGTAGGAGATCCGGACGAAGTGAAACCAAAGTTGAGAGAAAGATCTTCGAGGATCCAACTATTTGAATGGAAGGATGAAGTTATTTGGAGAAAGGATCTGCCGTCTGTCCACCAAATTAGGGTTTTGAAGGGCTGTACGCGATTTCGACACCGGAAATTAAATTCAAAATTGCAGTTTAGACCCTCTCCTCTCATGTATGTTGCTCAAAGGTCTGAATCCTACCTCCTATGGCAGTGGCTCCTAACCGTTTGGAGATGGCGGACCCCTCTATTGCTCCGACCTTTCTTTGCGGACCCCCGCGAGAAAATGTTATAAGAATGAACTAGAACTACTCGGTGGCGTATTTTACGGGGAGGGGGAGGGGGGGATTTGAAGACCAATCCCCCAGAGTTGAAAAAATTGCCCTGAAATTTCATAAAATCTTGTTAAAACCGCCTTCCAGAATAATTTTTTTCTCAAAAAAGTGAAAGATGAGTTTGGTATTGGTTGTATCTTAATCATCTGTATTACGGGAACGATTTCTCAAAACTCTTCTGGCGGAGCCAAATAGAAAAAGATCATGTTTCCTGTCTGCTGTCCTATCGTGAGGTGATCACTCGTTTGTTTTCATTGTTAACCTGGTTTTCTTTATAATTGGTTGAGCGGCTCACGTGTTAGGTCTGAGGGCCAGTTATACCAGAGCGTTCGGTGTACCAGTTTGGGTATTTCAAGTTGACTGCTTTTGGATAGCTTATTGGAAGAAACCTACTTTGAAGAATTTCAAGCTAGTAGCTTTAGAAGAGCTTACTCGCCCCGCTCCTTCGCTCTCTTCTATGCTCTACTACGTGTCTAGTTTAGAATGTTTTCAAACAGTTGTTTGGTGGCTCACTTTCTCCGCTTTTCGCCCCCGTCCTTGGTCTGGTATAAGTCTACTTTGAAATATTCTAAGCTAATAGCTTTTAGAGGGGCTCACTCGTTTCGTTCGCCCTGCTTCTTGGTCTAGTATATGTCTACTTTAGAATATTTTAAAATTATGACTTTAGGAGGACTCACTCGCGCTTGGTCTAGTATAAGTCTACTTTTTTAGAATATTTTAGGCTAATGACTTAAGGAGGTCTCATTCGCTCCGCTCGTTAGCCCCGCTTCTTGGTCTCAGCGAGTGAGCCCCCTCCTTGGTCTAGATTTTAGGCTAATGACATTAGGGGGTCTCAGCGAGTGAGCCCTCTCCTTGGACTAGTTAAGTCTACTTAGAAATAATATTCCAAGCAAGTATACTTTGAAATATTCCAAGCTAATAGTTTTTAGAGGGCGAACGAGTGAAAGCTAATAGCTTTCAAGCTCACTCCTTGGTCTAGTATAAGTCTAGTTTAGGACTAGTAAAATCCCAGGGGGCAGGGTCTTCTGCATCTATTATAATCCTAGTTTAAGACTGCTAAAATCCTAGTAAGCCTATCTAGTTTAACGGCAGGTCTAGAAAAAGCCTGAGCTCAGACCTACCACCTTCTTGGCAGGGCCAACGTCATGGAGGGGGGGGGGGGGCGAGTAGGTATTACCACTTCAGGCCTCGCGCTACTGTAGGCCTCGCGTCGGCGAGGAGAAGAAAAAATTAAAACTGTCTAAATTGTAAAAAAGCCTTATATGAAAATTTTGCTTTAGGTTTTAAAAAGTCTGGCGACGACGTTGAGTTCGAGTCTTAGTCTCGAGTTTCAGTCTCAAATCTCCAGTCTCCAGTCTCCGTCTCGAGTTTTGGTCCCGAGTGTCAGTCTCGACTCTCAGCCTCGAATCTCAAGCTCAAGTCTCAGTCTCTAGTATCAGTCTTAGTCTTGAGTCCCAGGCTCGAGTCTTGGTCTCTAGTCTCAAGCTAGAGTCTCGAGTCCAAGTTTCGAGTGTCAGTCTTGAGTCTTAGTCTCGAGTCTCGGTCCCAAGTGTCAGTCTTGAGTCTTAGTCACGAGTGTCAGTCTTAAGTCCCAGTCTCGAGTCTCAGTTTCGAGTGTCAGTCACGAGTCTAGTCACAAGTCTCAAGCTCGAGTCTCAGGCTTGAGCAGGGCCGTCGCCAGGAAAAGTGGCGATCAGGTATTACCGCTTCAGGCCTCGCGCTACTGCAAGCCTCGCGCCGGCGAGGAGAAAAACAATTAGGTAAAATTGTCTAAATCGAAAAAAGGCCTCTTGTGGAAATTTTGCTTTAGGCCCCAAAAAGTCTGGCGACGGCGCTGCTTCTTGGTCTAGTTTACTATACCTTCAGGCCCATATAAAGAAGGCTAAACCTACTAGCTAGTTGAGGTCCAGTTCAATAGGGAATTCAAGATGCCTAAGCCTGCTAGTATAAACTGACTAGATCCGTTTATACAGTGTACTGTATTTTTGTCAGCTTACGCCCATAAGCCTGGTGTAGGACTAGTAAAATCCTAGAGAGAGGGGGGGGGGGGAGGGGTTCTTCTCCGTTCTATTATAGGTCTAGTTCAGGATTGGTAAAATCCTAGGATAAAGCTAGTATATAAACTGGGCCAGGTGAACTCGCAAATTTTTGAATAATCCACGGTGTATCGAGGACGAAGGGGTAGGGGGAAGGCACGCACAGGGTAGGGTGGAGGAGGGTCACTCGGAAAATTTCAAATTAGGAGTCATGGCAGAGTAAAGACATGAGACATATCAAAAAAAAAAATTATAGAAATTATTTTCAGACCTGCGGACTCCCGGGCTCGGCTCCGCAGACTCCAAAGGGTCCGCGTACTCCAGGTTGGAAACCACTGTCCTATAGTATATGCTATGATTCGAAAGACAAAAATTTTACCAGCGAATTGAACATTTTGGCGTCCCGTCGCCGTGTGCCGTCCGGCGAAAACCGATGTACCATTCCGAGCATGAGCCTTGGTTACAATATTGTAGTAGAGAAGCTGCAGCCCAAAGAAGTCGGTCAAATGTGATTGCTATGCGGACAACACACTTTCTCTGCTCAGCAGCACCAATCCTGCGGAGTAGCCCTTAAGAAAAGAGCTCGAAAGCATTCAAGAGGATAGAAAACCACTTGGTCTGTAACTCAATTTTGAAAGAACAAAGATAATGACGTTGAACGATAGGGTAGAGTTTAGGGTCCATCCGCTGAGCTTGTATCAGTCATCGCTTTCAAATATTTAAATCATGGGTTAAACGGGGGCGTATGAGCGTGCAGGCAGGATCAAACTGGGCCCCATAAAACCGTACCTCCGGCACCGGTATCTACCCTTTAGGGCATTGCGTCGGTAGTCCAGAGGGCTCGAATTGAAAGTGGCCTGGCCCCATTTTCTCCTCAAGTTCCGCGCGCTGTGCAATGTCCGTCAATGAGGCCACTACAAGGGGCTGCTCTACTGACCGAGGGAAGGCTCAGCACTTAACCTGGAATTTCAGGTAGCCCTGTACCATGAACTCATGCGTATCTACCAATGCTGCCAGATGATATCGAAATCCGTGACTGCCATTTTTTCGAAGACCTAAGAAGAATTTCTACACACTCTTACTTTATCAAAAACAATCGGGAGAAAAGTATCTCTCATACGAGTAACTGAGGTACTTTTTCCTTAATCGATTCAATGTTACAAAGTAGACTATCAGCTGATACTGACCAGGAGAAAAGTATCTCTCATACAAGTAACTCAGGTACTTTTCCCTTGATCGACTCAATATTGTAAAAGACGGATTTTTGAAACTATCATCTGGCAGTACTGTTTCTGGAACACCCGCAAGGAATAAGGAAAAATTTGAATCTCTTTTATTGGATGGGGGGCGAAAAAACATCCGCCGGCCGAAATTTTTCCAAGTCTTCCTCGTGTCACCTACATTTTCAAGTTCCCCTCCTACCGCTAAAGCCAGTGCTGCCGGATGATATTTTCAAATACGCCTGAAAACGGATTCCTATCGATCTATCACTAACGATCAGGAGAAAGGTATCTCTCACACCGAAGAACTCAGGTACTTCTCCCTGATCGACTCAATATTGCAGATGACTACGGTATCGGTTTATAACGACCAGGAGAAAAGTATCTCTCATGCAAGGGACTAGGGTACTTTTCCCTGGAGCCCAAGAAATCCGCATTATACGCCAAATTCAAAGAATAATTTTGAGGAACAAAAATCTGCAGATCTGGCAGCACTGGCTATAGCTTGAGGTCGAAATGTTTCTAAGACCCCGTCCTATCACCTATAGCTCAAAAGTCGAAATTTGTTCCATCCCTACCCTATTACCTCTTTCAAGTCCCCTCCTATCAATACTAATGTAAAGCTAATATAATACAAGGAGTAGTCCTAGCCGGTGCTGCCAGATCTACGGATTTTTTATTTTTATCTTCGAAAAAATATGATTTTGCGTAAAATATGGATTTCTTGGGCTCAAGGGAAAAGTACCTTCGTCACTCATACGAGAGATACTGTTCTCTTGATCTGTATTGACTAGTCCCCAATATCATTGAGTCGAACAAGGGAAAAGCATCCCAGTCTGGGGTACGAAAGATCGTAACGACCAGGAGAAAAGTATCTCTCATAAGAGTAACTGAGGTATTTTTCCCTCGATCGACTCAATGTTGCAAAAGACCATAGTAGGCTCATAACGACAAGGTACTTTTCCGTTGAGCCCAAGAAATCTGTATTTTAATACACAAAATCCGCAGAAAGATGTGTATCTTTTTCAAGGAGCGAATATTCAGAGATCTGGCAGCACTAGTATCTACTCTTCCGCCCAGAGTTTTCAATCACTATTGAGAGCTCACTAGGAGTTCATCAGCATTGCTTTGCGATCCAGGCTTCTCAGGCGGGGGTTCTTCCTCCTCCTCGTCTTCCTCTCCTATTATCGGCTTTTGTCTTGTACTTGTCCTCTTTTTCTTCTGTTGGCGCTCCCTCCTGAGTGCCCTGCTGCAGCTGACGAGAAGAGATGTGGTAGCAGCAGCAGCAGCAGCAGCAGCATGGGCGATGGTACACTTAGATGTGAGAGGCCGCACGTGGCGCTACACCTGCCGCTCCCATTCCGCGTCCATTTTCTTCTTCATCACTTCAGCGACAAATGTAGATATACAAGGTTCCTTGCCTCTGTTGTTCTCAGCATGCATGGGAGCAAATTTCTTGGGGTTAGTTTTCATCTTCCCCGATCTCAGAGAGAGACCGTTTTCAACTCTCCGCCTCACACTCGAAGATGGTATGTTGTGGTCCATCATCCTGCTCTTGACAGTGTCAACACGATGGTTGCTCAACTTTTCTCATTTTGTGTAGGTACTTGTTAAAGCACCCATGGCCACTCATCACTTATGTTTGGTGCTCGTCCATCACTGATCAAGATCACGTATTTGCACGCGGGTCCGTTCACCCTTTGCTGTTTGAGCGGGTTGCTCTTTCCATTTGGCAAGCAAGGAGCGCCTGGCCTCCTGCTTGACCCGAAGCAGCAGCTGTGATGGAGAGGACAGTAGCTATAACCAGTGATATTTTTAGGTATGGAAGCGAGGTCAGCCGTATCATGATATATGGTGCGGTTGGGGGCCAGTACGCCTGTTGGGCACACGGACTAAATGTTGAAAGCTGCCATAAAATCGTGAATTAAATGCACGAACTCGTTATGGGGCACTGTCTATTCCTGCTACCGTTCTTACTGAATGGTTGTCGCAAAAATATCAGATCGAAGCCGGTCACGTTCTACTGTAAAGATATGCGAGCCTGGCTAAGAAGCAAATCAATGAAGTGTTGGTCCTCAGACTGGGTCGAATGTAAGGAGGAGGCCTGGACCAAAGGAGTCCTCCGGGTCACACAAGAACGCAGTATGCTTCATACTCTTTCCGGACGTGATAGCTTCGCAGAGTACAGTTTTCGAATTAGGAATACAAATTCCTCTGCTTGCCACTGCAGGGAAGCATGTCTTCAAGGAGGGCCCACAGTTTTCAGAGGGCAGACCAGAGCAGTCGGACAACAAGGAAATTATCACATCATACAGCAGTTTTGAATTCAGTTGTTTGCATCTGTAAATAAGTTAGTGGGAATGTTCAACTCCCCCCCTTCCCTGGTCGCACCTTACGTTGTATGCGAGTTGCCTAAAAAGAGGATCTTTAGTCTGTCTGCAATAATTCAAGAGTTACAAAATACGAAGTGAGAGGGTGTAATTTCTGTCGCTGTGTGGTAAATGATTAGAGTAATTCACTTAGTTTTCATTCAATAGTGGAATTTTCTATCTTATGGGTAATTCTTTAAACTAACTGCAACAGTAGTGACGTCATATGTCTCGATAGAATATACAGCATGAAATATCAAAAAAGTATCGTACTGTAATTTTAGTATATTTAGATGACCCTATTGTCATTGAGAGGTCCAAATTTTTCGGTGCTCGGCTGTATCAAACAAAATAGAATGGTTTCATATTGCCATCGAGATTTTTTATGCAATTTCATCTTGCAGGTGGCTATCATTTCTATGCAAATCATGCTAAATTGATTGTTAGTGAAAAAAAGGCGCCATGTACGCTAATTTAGGAAGAATTGTGACGCAAAATGGTATTTATTTCATTACTCTTTCACAGCTCATTTTCTTTTCAAAATGTGAAAAATGTCTAGGCAAATTCGCAGTACGTAAGAACCAGATTTTTTGAAGGCTGACTGAATTCATTTTGCATTTCAAATCACTACCTGCGAACTATAGTTGCTGCAAATTTTGAAAGGAAGAATGACTGGGTGTGAGGGACGCATTGATTACCCTATCGTCTTGATTCTAATCATAGGTTTTTGCAAATTTGATGTGAAGTAGTCAGCAAATGACTGACCTCGCGCATAGCATAGACCACGAAAATAATGAGAATATAAATAGCTACCTAGTATATGAAGTTCGAATTTCTGATTGAGATGTGAACATACGAAGTTTCGGATACAATTTGCTTCACGTTTGTTTTCGACCCATGATAATGATGAGTTGTTGAAATGAGGCGGTGGTTAATCTTTGGGAATGTTTTCATATTTTGTAAGCGTTCTATTTGGAAAGGTCGATCGGTGTGGGTTTGTGAAATTGAACAAAAATACGGAGCTAGTTATGGTTTTTTAGTCACTCATTACAAATACCGATGAAACCGAGATCGTGATGACGATACGTTATTCTTCCGCACATTTCGGCATAAATTAGGAATGATTGCAATCGGCATGATGGAGTACAACATTACATATTAATAATAGAATGAATGAGTTTTGGTAATTGATTATGGTACGTACTCTGGAAGTAGGAAAGATTTCTGCAAATCATCAAACTGTTGTTACTTTTCATTAGGTCAAGTTTGAATGAAATTAAATTACTGTGACTGCGACTGGTAATTGAAAAATTTGTGTGTAGAGCTCTTCCCTTGTAGGCCTACCATGGTGCATACTTGTTCCCCCGATTTTTATCGTAATGGTACTGTCTTGTTCAACATTGCATTGGTCTCATGTTACTATTGCATATTCAACTTCCCTGCCATAAGACCAATGAGAAACAAGTATTATTATGATAAGAATTAGGCAAATGAGTATCCTTAGTGATCAGTAAGGTTTTTTAAAATTCTGATGCGTATCGAATCCAAATTTTGGAACGAGATCATCTTAGTTATCTAAAGTCATTTCTTTCAGCTGCCAGTCATCTTGAGATTTGGAAAAATTTAGCCTTGTCATTGGAAAAAAACTACTTATATAAAAGTCCAAGGCAAGGGAAGTATGAAAAAAATGTATTTTAAAATGATATGTTGAACAAGGGTCATCTGAAGTTGAACTTCTTTCATTCTTCTAAAAACTAATTAACATCCTGATTGGAAAATGTAAAAGTGAATTTTTGAAACTACCATTCTCCATAAGATAATATTCTACAACAAATAATATTTATCCGTAATTTGATAGATTGATTGAAAATCTTTTTGTTCGTATCTCTTCAATTTCGAAAATTTTTTAATTATTTTCCTTTCTTCTCTGTTCCCAGGACAAACGATCTATCCGAAACGAAAGAAGAAATGGAAGCGAAGAATTGACAAACTTTCCATATTCATTATTATTACGTAATTATTATTATTTTCCAATATTTTTCAATCATTTACAATTTTCTTTTTCTTGGTTCCATCGAAAAATATTGTAGTGTAAATAGTCGTTATTTAATTTTTTAATTATTTGCCCTGAAAATGGAACTTAGACTCGATGCGTACCTGACCTTAACTTTATATCAGTCAGAAATATTAATTCATTATTACTTTTATCTTTTTCGAAATTAATAATTATTCCGAAAACACCGAAAGAGGAGCTGTATTAGTCTTATAAGTTATCCCATGAAGTTACCTTTAGTCACAAACAAATCGACTGATACTCGGTTTAGTTTTTTTCATCATTATTATTATTACGATTTGGTGTGATTATTTTTTCAATGACAGTTTTCAAGATTATCTTGTACAGTATTTTGTGTGTATCGTGTTTGTAACGTGATTTGATATGCTGCACTGTTACAAATTGTCGCGGAATAATAAATGAACTAAACTCGTTTTTAGATGAAAGCAATCTATCTGACATTAGTGAGAATTTTGATGTTTCTATTCGATCCGTGTGCCGACAATCGAGAAAAATTTCTTCTGTAATTGTAGACAAGGTTTGGACGTGCAGGTAATTTGTACGAAGTTCAAATAGATTCAAGTTCGACCACTTTTTCTACCCGTGTACACAACGAACAGCTGATGTGCGCAATCTTATACTGTTGATTATACGAGGAAGTTTGGACGTTGAATTAAAGAGAGAACTGCTGTATTAGATTCTCATATTCCATTTTTGTTTTCTCGTTCGGAAATTTAGATGAATGATATTGCTGTAGAGGGTCATCCTCTTCGAAGGCCAAATATTTTCTTGTAAAAGATGATCATTTTTTCTTCTCCAATTGATCATGGAAAACTAGGCATAAAATTAAGAAGCGCATGTTTTAAATCCGTAATTCCCCTCGAGATTTTCTTCGTGATGAAAATACAAATTATTTTTCGCTTCAAAGCGGTTTGAAAGAATTGATTCGCTAATAAAATACAGAGAAAACAAATTTTTTCTATCATTTTCGACAGCCTTTTTGATTCTTACATAATAGTTAGACATGAATTTTCAGTCTGATGGATCGGCAGCATGAAAAGGCTAATAAAATATAGAATCAATAATTTTGGCTACTTTTCCTGCTTGGAAACTCGTAAGAAACCTCAACAAAACAAGAGATCGCATTATTAGGAAATTTCCAACTGTACGGTTTTCTAGAACTCTACATGGTTTCACTATGCTCTCGTGCTCAGAATTGGAATTTTTAAGAAGAGCGACGAAATGAGAAGAGCAGGTTGAAGCGCACAGGAGAAATTGTTTCTGAAATAAGCTGATCAAAGTCACCAATTTCCTCAATTCACGTCTGCAGCTTTCAGATTGTAGGTCTACATCGTACGAATATGAGAACAGTAGGCAAAAACTTCGTCGGTTGATGTATTTCTGCTCTGAATCACAGTATTTCAAAAAACCTCACGTTTTTACTCCTTTGTGAGATAAAACAATTATTTCAAATCGATTCCTAACCATTTCAATATCACCTTTCCTGTTGTTTTATTCCTAAATTTTATGGATGCCTATCACGAAAAAAACCTTCCATACGTCGAGATTGCGTTTGATACCATTGAGAATTTCGTGACAGGATAAGATATCTCCTTCGGATTTACGATTATTCTCTTGTTGATCAACATTTTCAATGGAAATCGAAAAACTTCGCCTCGTAGGATAAAGACTGCACGATACCCGATTGAGGAGATAGAGCCCAAGAAACGTCAGATATTGAAGCAAATTCGAAAATCGCAGACGTCTAAACAATCAAGATTTTTCATAGAATACAGTCAAAATGAAGAAATCGGCCAGTAACCTACTTTCATCGTCGAAGATGGTTTCACACTAATCGACATCAGGCTCAAATTCTGCGAAGTTGATAGCCTTTAGCGCTCAAGAGAGGAAAGCAATGATCATTCGGTAACGACGTCAGTTTCATACATTAAATGTTCTCTCACAAAAATCGGTCATCACAATCATAGTTCTGACGATTCTTCAAAGCAAATTATAAAACGAATGGCTGATTATTGTGAGAAAATTATAATTTAAAAGAAACAATACATTGAATTAGATCACTTCTTTTTCGATACACCGACAGTTCGTCCCCTTCTGCCAGTAGTTTTCGTGTGTTGACCGCGAACTCTCAAACTGAAAATGATGAAAAAAGTATGTGAGATACAGAAAACTCGCGGATAGAAAAGAAAAAAGGAAAAGAAACCGAGTTTTCTTACCCCCAGTAGTGACGGAGACCTCTGTGAGCTCGAATCTTCTTCAGTCTTTCCAAATCTTCACGAATTTTGCTGTCCCAATTCGACGACATTAACTGCAATCAACGCATTCGCTGCGCTTAGAACTTCATTCGAATCGTTTCAACGAATACGATCAACCAGACGAATACTCACTTGCGCGTATTTACCGTCAACAATATCCTTTTGTCTGTTCAAGAACCAGTCCGGGATTTTGTATTGACGAGGATTAGTCATGATAGTGACAATTTTCTCAATCTGAAAACAAGAACGCATAATGAAAGGCTTCGCCACGCGATCTCTCGCTTCCAGAGCATCATTTGCATTTACATCAGGTTCAGAAATAATCGATCGATCAGATCGGCTACCGTGTTCAGGAAATTCCTCCCGAATAACTCACTTCTTCATCTGAGCATTCTCCGGCGCGTTTGTCCAAGTCGACGTCGGCTTTCTTCAGAACCACATTCGAAAATCGTCGGCCAACACCTTTGATAGCGGTCATAGCGAACATGACTTTTCTTTTACCGTCGATATTGGTACCCATAATACGTTGGATATGCTGAAATTTTTCTGGGATCACCAACGACTGAAAAAGAGACAGGAGACGATATCAATTTTTACCATCCGGAAGGTGGCATATCCAGAGTTTTATCAACAGAAATCGAATGACCGAACATACGAACCATGTTGAATATATTGTTATGGAACTTAGAAACAAACTTATGATCGGTGTAACTTTTGCAAAGTTGCAAAAGTCGGTAACCAACAGAACAAAATTTACTACGGCTATGAGAAGGAACGGAACATCATGAGAGATAACGATGTTTTCATTTTTGGACGCATTGGCTTTGGGCAGACTCTTACTCACTCGTTTTGAACTTCGGATGTGAGAGTGTTCAAATAGAATCTAGAGAAAAGGCTTTCTTTGAGGTTATTACACACGAATTTCAAGATCTTATTTGCCTGATTGTTGGATTACACGTAATAGTGACGTCACAAAAAATCAAGGTAGTACCGACTAGTAACTGTAAAAGTCTCTGTTCGTAGTCTCATCAAATGGTCACATTGATACACGGTCAAACCTCAAACAACAGCTCTAAGTACTACACTCATTATTGTCGGTTTTTCATTAATTCGCCTGTTATATCAGGAAATTGTTGGAGTTATCGACGCTGAATCTCTTGTACGTTCGAGCACAATCTTTCATTTCTGCTCACCGATGCTGTGACGAGTACCCATTTCGTCGTCCTGAAGTCAGTCGTAGGAAGTTTGATCTTACTTTGAGAAGCATCTGGTGGAAATTCGCCTTGAAGTTTTCTTTAGTCTTAGTTATTTTTTAACGTGCATTACTCTGAAGAGATATTGAGAGATGGTAAGTACGGTTGTAAAGAATATTTGTTCCCATTTTTGCCTATTGATTTATTGTACTCTCTTTGCTTTTAGTCTCATACAATACTATTGATCCAACCTGGTGTAAAACCAGACACTCGTACCTATTCGGATTATGAAAGCGTTAACGATTGTATGGAAGGTATGGATTGTATTTTATAAAGTCATTTTCTTCGGGAATACGTGGTAAAAGTCGGCTCTTGTTTGTTTGACAGGTGTTTGCAAGATCTACGAAGAACATTTGAAGAGAATGAAGCCGAACACCCCCTCTATCACCTACGATATCACTCAGTTGTTCGAATTTATCGACCAGTTAGCGGATCTATCATGTCTCGTGTGAGTAGAAGAGACCTACATCTTCGATAATTTGAATTTTAGAGCTACTCATCATGGCTACTATTGTTTTCAGGTACCAGAAAAGTACCACCACTTATGCACCCTACAATAAGGATTGGATCAAAGAAAAAATTTACATTTTACTGCGGAAACAAGCTAGAGAATGAGCATCCATGAAACTGATAGAATATTTCCTCTTCATTATTTTTTTCTTACGTAATGTTTTAATGTGTGTTTATTCTTCCCGGGGAGAATTTTGAAGACCGTCATTTACAATTTTTTCTATTTTTTGACTGTTCTTTTCGGCCGTCAGTATTCGCTTTCCGAAATTTACCGGTACGCGCGCAAAACTGAAACTCTTTTGTTGCTCTGACAGGAATGTACTAATCTATCGTCAACATTCAAACCTTTAAAATTATAATTTTTAGGCAACTGATCAGATTTACTTTGTCTACGTTTCGCATTGTTCATGTTTGTACTGAAAGTATATTAATAAAAATTTCATCATTTCAAAAATACGGACAAATTATATCAAGTCGATAAAGTCAAAATTGAAAATTCGATCTGTCGAACAGACTTTTCTCGGGTTTCTTTTCGCGGATGTAAATTTGGTTTTTCCCTTCGTGGGCGATTGGTTGGAAGGAGAATTACAATAGATCGACTTTATTTTATTTGATTTTGATTACCCGTACGCATTATTTCGGGAAGCTCGGAGGATATGGATTCCTTGCGAATCGTGTCTTCATTATTTCATAAATCTTCTGGAAGTATACCCGGATCACGTTATCCCTAATGTATCGGTTATTCGTAACTTTCCCGCGTAATTGAAGGAATAAAAAGATTCCATAGACTCTTAGTGGTGATGAGACGGATGAACTGAGATCGATTAATTTAAACTACAGCTGGGCGCTGGCTATAAATTGTGAAGTGTTACGAGGAAAATCATATTTTATTCTGGTACCTGTGAAAGAAGCTCTTATGAAGTTTGATGTTAGTCGAAGATATAATTTAAATGTCAAATTTTTTGGTTGCATTCTTCGTGCTCTGTATTGATGTTCGACATTGTGGGTGGAATAGTAAATCAGTTTTTTGAATAATTCACTCGTCGCGTCAAGCGTGATAATATAGTCAATGGACAAGCGGATAATCATTGTTGGTTTCTCGCTATTAGGTTGATATTCCGAGTTTGCCGCCTATGTTAGGAATTTTTGAAACCTTTCAACTATTAAATTCGAATACATAAGATAGGCTGGTGTTGTGGTTCAGTTGCGCTGAAACTTCCCTACGTGATGGAAAATAGAAGTAAATGCCTACGAAGAAAGAAGCAGACATTTTTACGTACGTATCAAATTCATCAGAAAATTGCATTAATGCGTGCAGAAGGTAAACCCCACAGTATCACCAAACCAGGCTACATTTCATTTTTTCTTTCGAAGACAGAGTATTGTTAATTTATAATATTTCAAGTAAACAGGTACTTATTATTCTTAATAAGCTTAGGGAGGTGATCAATAGAAACTGGATTCCACGGCATTTGGCAGTTTTCTTGTTGAGGAGACGAACACAATCTGATGAAATATGAGTACAAGTCATGGTGAGAGAAAGCATGAGTAAAAAATTTTTTTGCCGAATTAGCCGAAAATGCCGAAACAATACCGAAAATGCAATAAGTAAGGTAAATTGTAAGTACAATCAACGTCTTTCGCGGACACGTCATTGATTAATCGCCACAAAAGAAGACCACCGTGTTTTTCTCTATCTATACGCATGAAAATGTGTCCATTGTCGACTTGTTTTCATTGTACACGTACTTGCTGAGAACCGATGAAACAGAGCAGCATTAAATGAGAAGCACACTCAATTTTTTGTTAGATATTTTGATGGAAGTAACATTGCTATCGTACTTCTATTCAAAATTCCAAAAATCAGAATTGATTTGTGAAAATTTACTTTTTCGTCGAAAATACGTTTTAAATACCGATTCTTCTTATTTTGATGCCGATAATAAATTTTTTAGCTGCCGAGAATCCAGTCTCTAGAGATGAATATGAAAAAAAAAAAAAAAATCAAATAATAAGAATTTGTTTCGGTTTAAATTTTTTGCAAACTCGGTCACATGTTACGTCCGTGAACTAATAGATAAAACTGGATCGCAAATTACAAAATTGAAGAAAGACGAAATACCTGTCCTATAGGCCTACTTAAGAGTATTTTACAATGTTATAAGAAAAATATTAATGGTTTAGTAACTCATATCTATGTCTATGTTCCAATTGTCCTTCTAATTTAGTATTTTAATCGAAATTTCATGATGTAAATCGTGATTTAATCATTTACGATCCAATTTGTCTCAGAAAATCAATCATTACTGATTTTATTTATGGAAAAATATGTTGCAACCAATGTGGTGTTGAAGAAAAATTCATTGAAGGAAAGAACCGATTAGGTATTATTATTTTTTATTTATTTAACGAGCTGTATATCTACACGTATGGGTCATATGAGCCACGGCCGTGTATGAGCTCGATAGTTATATTAGTTGCTTATAAATAGGTAAATAATTGACGTTCTAAAGCTATAATTTAAAATTTTTATTCAAATTCATCAAGAAACCAGGTAATGAGAACATTTTGTAAATTAAAAAAAGAAAAGGTGAGGAAATTGAGATGAAAAAAAATTAACGCTAAAAGAAATCACTTGAGTAACTCTTCGAACAAAATAAGTAAATAAAATAAAAAAATTGAACAACGATAAAGATTGAAATCAAGGAGGGTGTGATCCCTCTATCTACCGGTGCTTGATACAATATTGAAAAAAATTTGCTATTTACTTTTCTCAAATTAAGAAAAAAATGTTACAATACTATTATTCAGTGACCGGTACCACGATAAAAAAAAAAACAGCGTATGTACTTCTTTTTCCAAAATATACTTTTTCATTGAATGACGAGAAAATTTTACTATCGAAATTCGACGAGCAAAATGAGAAAAAAAAATGTTATTTTTAATCGAGTATTATTCCTTGAAAATAATTAAAACAATTACCATCACGGAAAGCGCTGATAAGTTCTTTTGGGCAAACAGTGGTTTTACACCTGAAGAGCGGGACCACGAGGAGAGGAAAAAGTTCTTCACCTTGGACACCAAAAAGCCCAACTGAATAGAAATTAAAAATCAAGTTACAGAATCTACACCTATATTATTTTGGCGGAAAACGCTTACCGGAGACCGATTAAAGTAACATATTGTAATAAGTACAATAAAATAATGAAAATCATCGATATTAGAGCCGTAAGTATAATTATTTATAATTTTCATAAAATTAAATTTTCAATAATCACGGAAGAGAAGATGAAAATAAATATACTGGATGTGCTCCTCTAAAGTACGTTCCATTGTTAACAAATTTAGAGAGGAATGCGAGAACGTAACAGTTTAATCGAATTGAAGTTATAAAACCCAAGCAGACGAAACGCATCGTGTCGTTTTTGAAGTTTCCAAATTTATATTTATTTTATTTTTTATTTTGATTTTATAACTTAATTGAATTCGATTAAACTGTTACGTTCTTGTATTCCTCCCTAAATTTGTTAAAGAAGAAAATAACTTTCATACCGAGGTATCTTCGAATTACAGGATTTCAGTTAACAGTTCTTGAGCTTTAATAAAATTTTCTGGGATTTTCTTCATCACATATAATATTGATCTAGGTATTGAAATTCTTTAGTTCATTATTATCTTGATTTATATTAATTTGAGATAATACCGGTAACATTAAATCTTGATAGAATAATGAGAATTATGAACTTCCGGATGTCGGAAAAATCAAAATAATGATTATAAATGTTGGAATAATTCTGCTGGATTACCATTATAATAAAGATATAAAAAAAATCTTACCTTTTTTTTTAAAAAAAAAAAAGAGAAATGAAGGGAGTATTAGTTTCTTTCAATAATATAATTCTATAATTTCTGAAATCTTTATAGTTCTTCAGATTCTGGCGTGCAAATTGATGTGTGAGTTTATTCTTTTTTTGCGCAGTACTCGCTCAATTCTTACCTTACCATGAATATTGCATTGGATAGTCAATTTTAGTACTTACTTTCTAAACTGTATAATTGTATATTTTTAATGAAAATAAATTTCAATAACAAAGTTCAAAAATTGTTGAGATGAAATGAGTATCGTTTGAAAAAGAACATGTGGCTTGAAAATAATAGTCTGTCCTTGAGATTTTCGAATTTATTCATTTCAATAAAATTCGAAGAAGTGAAAAAAAAAAAAACAATGACGAACTCAAGAAAATTGGATTTAGTATTGCCAGTTGTGAATTAAAACAGTATGTAAATTCATTCGAAAACTTGTGCAGAACTCGATATTCAAACGACTTGCTGCATTCTCTTGAAACCAGGAGACAATATTACCAATTTGCGGTTCTTTGTACTCGAATAGTAAAAGTTGCAGGGTATAGTGCTGTCATTGTCAACCGTTACAGCGCCTTCAATTCTTAGGATGGGCAATATTTTCGTCGTCAACTTTTGCCCTCAAGTATAACTTTGTCCTCAAAAAACTCGAAGTCAAAGTGCCCTCAAGAACCACTTTCTCCTCACAAACTTGAAGTGTAGGTAGAGGAACATTTGTCTGCAGGAACAAATATTATGGTAAGCTTCAATTCTTACTTAGTCATTTCTATTTTTCAAATAAATTTCTGATAAAATTCCTTCATTTACCGTGAACTACCCTTTGAGCACGCTAGAGTTGAACATGTAGAGGAAAATTTGTCTGCAGGAGCAAATATCAGGTTCAGCTTCAATTCTTACATAGTCATTTCTATTTTTCAAATAAATTTCTGATAAAATTCCTTCATTTACCGTGAACTACCCTTTGAGCACGCTGGAGTTGAACATGTAGAGGAACATTTGTCTGAAGGAACAAATATCATGTTCATATTCAATTCTTACTTAGTCATTTCTATTTTTCAAATAAATTTCTGATAAAATTCCTTCATTTACCGTGAACTACCCTTTGAGCACGCTGGAGTTGAACGGGTAGAGGAACATTTGTCTGAAGGAACAAATATCGTGTTCAGATTCAATTCTTACTTAGTCATTTCTATTTTTCAAATAAATTTCTGATAAAATTCCTTCATTTACCGTGAACTACCCTTTGAGCACGCTGGAGTTGAACATGTAGAGGAACATTTGTCTGAAGGAACAAATATCATGTTCAGATTCAATTCTTACTTAGTCATTTCTATTTTTCAAATAAATTTCTGATAAAATTCCTTCATTTACCGTGAACTACCCTTTGAGCACGCTGGAGTTGAACGGGTAGAGGAACATTTGTCTGAAGGAACAAATATCGTGTTCAGATTCAATTCTTACTTAGTCATTTCTATTTTTCAAATAAATTTCTGATAAAATTCCTTCATTTACCGTGAACTACCCTTTGAGCACGCTGGAGTTGAACATGTAGAGGAACATTTGTCTGAAGGAACAAATATCATGTTCAGATTCAATTCTTACTTAGTCATTTCTATTTTTCAAATAAATTTCTGATAAAATTCCTTCATTTACCGTGAACTACCCTTTGAGCACGCTGGAGTTGAACGGGTAGAGGAACATTTGTCTGAAGGAACAAATATCGTGTTCAGATTCAATTCTTACTTAGTCATTTCTATTTTTCAAATAAATTTCTGATAAAATTCCTTCATTTACCGTGAACTACCCTTTGAGCACGCTGGAGTTGAACGGGTAGAGGAACATTTGTCTGAAGGAACAAATATCATGTTCATATTCAATTCTTACTTAGTCATTTCTATTTTTCAAAGAAATTTCTGATAAAATTCCTTCATTTACCGTGAACTACCCTTTGAGCACGCTGGAGTTGAACGGGTAGAGGAACATTTGTCTGAAGGAACAAATATCGTGTTCAGATTCAATTCTTACTTGGTCATTTCTATTTTTCAAATAAATTTCTGATAAAATTCCTTCATTTACCGTGAACTACCCTTTGAGCACGCTGGAGTTGAACAGGTAGAGGAACATTTGTCTGAAGGAACAAATATCATGTTCAGCTTCAATTCTTACTCTGTCATTTCTGTTGTTTCACTGTTACCTTTTTATGCACTTTGAGGACAAGGGTATAAATCAAGGACACTTTCAGTTGAGGACAAGTGTAACTTGAGGACACCTCGAGTACTTGTGCACACTTCAAGTTTTTGTGAACAAAGTGATACTTGAGGACAAAAGTTGACGACAAAAATATTGCCTATCTTAAGAATTGAAGGCGCTGAAACGGTTGACAGCGCTACACACTGTAACTTCTACTACTATTAATCAATTTTGATTCAAATAATAGGAATGATCCTGTAAATCTTTAATCTTCAATTAAGGACTCTGAAACTCTTTTTCTTTCTTTTATCTATAATTATCTTTTGTTGATGGGACATTTTCAGAAAACAAGTGCGTTCAACTTGTGACGTCATCATTTCTGGACTTGAAAAATTTCACAGAGCATTCTGCCCAAAGCCGAGAGCTGGAGCCAAAAGCTAGCCGTATTCTGGATGACAAAGCTGAAGCTAGAAGCATGCCGTTTTTTCAGTGTTGGCAACATAATCCGAAAAAAAAATCACAAAAAAAGTCAAATTTTTCATTTTTTTTTTCAGCTTCTGAGCTTTGGCTTGAGAGTGAAGTCAGGACCGCTGCGCCTACTTTCTACTCGATCCTCGAAATAAAAAATAATTAAATAAAACTTTAAAGTTAGCCAATTATTTCTTCCTCTTGCCATCGTTTGATGATGTTATATATTTTTTATATAAATAAATGAGTAGGCCTAACAAGAATTGTTTTTTTTATTTCTTAAAATAAAAATATAAAATTGTCTATTTACGTCTTCACTTTGCTACAAAACATGAATTAACATTGATTTTTGACTCGCACACTGCATTTTAATATCAATAGAGGTGTATCTTTACTTTTAATTTTGAAAGTTGAAAGCCAGCTAAAAAAACTGAAAGTTAGCTTTAATCGTGGAAAAGTCGAAAGCTAAAAGCTAAAAACCAAAAGCTGAAAGCTGAAACCTGAAAGCTGAAAGTCGAAGCTAAATTTATCAAGTTGCCTTGAAATTTTAGCTTTAAAGCTTTGTATGAAATCTTGTATAGGATAATAGGAGGGATATTTTTTTCAAAAGTGATATCAGTATTTGGTGGTGGTCTTATTATCGATAGTAGAAAATTGGAAAACGTTTTCAAAATAAATTTTCGAATTAGGGAAACAGAAATTATCTTATGCAAATCTTATTCGCTTCTGGACGTGTGCTATAATAGCCTGCAGGTTTACGTGAAACTCTGTGTTTTTCGAATAAACGTGTGCAAGCATTGATCAATAGACGCTCCCTTAAAGCGCGCAGTCGTCTCACGTGTATTTTACACACCAAAGTAGAGCACGCCGTTCGAACGAAAACTCCATGGCAATAGGTCTCGTGGTTCTGTACGTACCCTGGGTCGAAGAGGTTCCCATGCGTAACTGCAATAGGTGGTTCTTATCGTAATTTCCGCGATGTTCGTTAGAATAAACACTCGTCCAAAAACCAACTCAAATCTAACTTTTTATTCTTACACAATAATTGTCTTGAAATGAAAATATTGTGAACGAAACTGAACAATATTGACTAAGCGCGATATTCACTTCAATAAGAGTAGATATCTAAAACATCATGATTACCGGTACAAATAGAAAACGAAACGACGATGGCTACGGTACCGTAGTCTAGATACCCGAAAAAAAAGATTCTTCGAAAAGAAAAATTGTCTGAAATTTTCTATTTATCATACAGAAGAAACTAATCATAATTGGTAGGCCTACTAAAATTGCTTAAAATTTACTCAATGTATTAGTTCTAAAAGTTTGAGCATTGAATATTAAACGCAAAAAAACATAAGAATGACGACTACGAAAGAATTACGAGAAGAAAGAAAAAAATGAAGTGAAAAGTCGTCGACTACATCGTATTTCCAAAAAAAAAATTAGCTTAAATACGTCGTCGTAACGGAGTAATGAAAAATTTTCTATAACGAAATAACAAGTATTATAATTAGAACGTACGAAGAATTAATTATTAAAGATATAACACGATAACATTTCAACAAAATGAAAAATAAATTTCAATGATACAGGATACGAAAGCGCGGTAAATAAGAGAATTTTTTTAAATAAAACGCATCACTAAATTTACAATGAGAGTTAATAATTGAAATGAAAAGAGATCGCTTTGTCCATAAGGAAAGAAGAAGAAAAAAAAGAGGATACGGTATTGATGAAAGAAATAAAGTCAACAATAAAATGGTAAGTAAAAGAAAGAGATAGGTAAAATAATAACGAAGGTAATTTCAAATTCACTAAAATCGTTATAAATAATAATAATGATATTTTATTCAAAAGTTTTTCTGGTACACGGCACGAAATAGGTAGATAATTGTCGATATATCGTAGGTAAGTTACAACAGCGAAGTAGGGGTAAATAGTACAGAGAATGTTGAACGAGGAGGACATTCGAAAAAGTGAACTGGCGAAGGAAAATGAAATGAAGCAAAGACATAAGCTTTCTTCCCTGGAAATATCGTTTCATAATCGAATCGTCGGCTCCATTTTCTACAATCGGAATTAGCATCCTCTGATGTCCAGTAATATTTATAGGGGAAAGCACGAAGAAGGCGTAGCAAACAAAAAGACAAACAAAGAGAGTATGATCGGATCTAAACAATTTCTTGGAAAAGTTCAATAGGTACTGTTCATCAACTTGCTTAAGTGATTCTTAATTTCTTCCCTTTAAGAAATGAAAGTTTACTAGGCTAATTTCATAGATTGTAAAACACTATGTTCTCATCCATCATCCAACAGACAAATAATAAAAATGCCAGCCTGCAGTCTACCCCATACAAACAGAAAACTTACTTTTGCGGCAGAGGAAAGGGGAAATGAGAACGAACTTATGGACGTGGCGAGTATTTTTAGACTAACGCAAGTTCTTCGACTTAGAAACACGAATTTTTATACGTTCGGAAATCTTTTGATTTTGAAACGGTTTCGAGGTCATTTAATTTGGTATCCGTCGATTCTACTCACAAAGTGTTCAACAAACAGCATAAAAAAAATCAAGTTCTTCCTAACCGCCTGTAGACAAATGATAATCAACGGGATGAGTTGAAGAAGGATTAACACGTTCTTACAATAAAGATGAAGCTCAATACAGACGAGATTTTTAAAAGCGATTATCATCGAAGAAAAAATCAAATGACCTCGAGAAGGCATACATATGGAAGGTAATATTCTGATTAGGAAGTCCAGGGGGCAGACAAACTGAGGAACTTTGAAAATTACAGCTAGTAAAGAACGTAGCTTACACTGATCAAGAGTTAATTACACAAATTCTAGGGTTCCTTCACGAGGAAGGGGAAGCTTCTATCCATAGCGCCCATGTTAGGCCTTCTGTAATCATAAATTATATTCCGAGTCCACAAAGTTTGAATACGCATGACGCGGCTACTTCTTTGATAAGCGTCGCACAACCCTGCAATAAATCAAGTGGAATGCACTTTCGATAAGTTTCCTATACGTACAAAAAAAGGAATAGTGATGCAATAATTTGGCAAAAAAAAAAATGGACAGCTGATTTTATGAAATGAGTTACGTCAGACTTTGGAGATGGTAGCTGATTATACGCAATGACTCCGAATTCAGGCTTCGGATGGAGGTCAAAAAGAGTTATACTCTGCCAGATTCAGGGCCACTACAGCCAACTTTCTTTCCGTTTCTCCCTTTCCCGGAGAACTCGTCAAAGGAAGATTTTCAATATTGACTTTTTCTTCATCTTGCCTTATCATTTTCTAGATTTGTCACGCGTAATGAGATTGATGTACATCCAAACTAGCAATTCGGAAACCCTGTTTGGGCAAAACAGGCCAGAATAATATCAACAAATATTTTTCCAACGCAATATCATCAGTTCTACTCCTTAGCCTAGCGGTAAGCGGCGCACTTCACCACGGTACGGAGGAGCTTTCCTATAAAACACATCGTCCCTCTCATCATTCGTAAAATTGAAAAGGTAAGACGGTTTCAATCCTTTGAACTCTCTTGAAAATATTGATCTGGATCCACGAGCAATAAAATTGCTTCCTCGGGATTCATGGAGTCGTTTTCTGTTTTTAGCAAGTGCGAAGAGTCGATCAAGATATCTCACAGGTATCTCGTGACCTACAACTTCAAGATTTGAGCCAAGGAGGACGTTCGAGAGGAAATCGTGAGGAAAGAATAAAGTTATAGGTACCCAATATTGTGAGGTGCTTCAGCACAAATCGAGTCATCACTTAATTTGACATCATCCAAGACCCTAGAATGAAGTAACATGCCAGCCCTTGCAGCTAGCTCAGGTACGATAGAATTTGATGGAAAATAAAATGAGACAAAGGAAGCTGCGCCTTGTGATAGAGTCTTTACGCGATTAGTTTTCCAAATTTTCTGGTTATTGCAATGATTTTCTCGCGCTTCAAAAAGAATTTCCACACTTAGTTTAAATGTCTATAGAATAATATTATAGGTAGCTTAAACGAAGTATAACAATTAAAGAAATAACGTATCACATGTGAAAGAAAAGAATGAGTGCAAGCATGCATTTTGACGATGATGCGCTCATTATTGGTATCTCTCTACAAATATAGGTAGGTATAAGGAAACAATAATTCTGGTGATTGGCAATAGCACAACGTTCATCAAATCCCGCCGATTGCAACAAAAAGGGTTACTGTAGATATTGCATTGATTTGCTCTATCAAACATTCAGAGAATAGCTGAGCGGCAAGAAAATTAAATGACAGACTATGGTAAACAATAGGTAAGTAGATACTGATGTAAATGATAAGTTACAGAAGAAATAAATAGGTACATACTTTAAAATTTCACATAACAGTCTTTACATACATAATAGAAACAGTATCAATGAATGAAGAAATTGTAATACGTTAATTTTGAAATATTTAAGAAGAAAAGATATTCTTGATCTCATACCTACACTGACTAAATATCTTTTCATCCTCGTTAGAAATTCGATCTCTAGAGTCCAACAACAGTCTTACTTTACCCCTCTTATATAATTTGACTTGTTGATACACGAGTTACACGGTAAAATTATCACCTATTATATTAGAAAATACCAAATAAAATCTTACAATCTAAGGTAATTTGCTCATCATGTACAAATAGACAATAGAACTATGACAGAAGGGGCGATCTATAAGAATCTCAATGCCGTTTAGGCATAAGTAAAGTTTTCAATTTTCCTCGAGTCATCATTCACATTCATCACATTACACGTTCAACTTCGTGCTTTTATCGAATGACCGCTCGAAGCGTACAAAGCGATTAAAATTTAGGTATCTGATTAAGCCTTCATACAACCATTGTCAATTTTTTTTTCTTATTTCTTAAAAACCTCTTTCACAATGTTACACTTCGTATTAAGAGAATGAAACACAAACCCTATAATTAACTCCAGTACGTAGGGTCTATTTATCACAGCTATATATTGCACTACCTGTTGAAATAAAAAGAAGAAAAATGAATAAATTTTGGTAAAAGTATAAGTAATAAAAATCGACACTTCCGAAAAGTATAGGTAAGTAAAAGGAATACGATTCTCGATCGGTATCGACTAAGAAAATACATACATACATTAATTATTTTCAAATCGATTTAGTAAACTAGATAGGAAAGCATTTTCCAAGTATGTATAAGTTAGGTACCAAGAACGTGTGCATTCGTTCGCGTAACAGATGGAATGTATTTACATTTTACAGTTGATCTTCGACCACAGCAACGTCCGCTTTCTGATCATTGGAGCGGTGATACTTTTTGGATGATTGCACTGGTTCGTTGCTGAGCAGTCGTGGTCCACCAAGTGAAATTCCGATGGCGCCAATGGGCGCGGTGATAAGTATCGAAAGTACGGCGATGGTGAGAATATTTCGGGCACTGGGTAGCATGTCCGTCATGCCGTAGCGTATGGCCGAGTCCAGTGCGATTGGTCCAAGAGTAGCCTGAAAATGAAGGATGTACTCATTAATTACCTATTGCAAGTAAGAGAAAGATACACCATTATTATATGAATCAAGAGAGCTCAATTCTGAGCCAGAAATCAACCCAAACTTGCGTTGATTTGGTATTCATTCAATTGATTGCACGCTGGCGCCAGTATCAGGTCAACTCCATTCCAATAGACTCATTCAGTGCAGTATAAGTCACTGTGTCACAGCTTGCAGCATTCATAATATCAGGTGAAAGTACCCATTCTACTTGATCGGATCCATGATTAACATGGGAACATTCCGATCATTTGTTCACACTTGAAAATGCAAATGAATTTATGAATGCCAAATGCATGTTTATGTACAGGAAACTTCCAAGATTGTGAATTGAAAGTTCATATCCTTAACTTCTGGTTCATTTTAAAGTACTGATGAATGATCAAAACGTTCCTGTAGAATTCTCATGGGAATCAATATGCCAATGGCAACAATATTCATGAGATCGATTGTTTTTCACAGATTTGACGTCACGCCTGAATCAGTCTATGATCACTATAAACTTTGTCTAATCAATTTTGAGTCAACCTCGACAAATTTTCGCTTAAAACCTCTCTCTTGCTTTGATTGAAAGTTGGTTTGAAGGGCTTTGGTTCATTGACCTTGAATCGACCGCAAATAGATATCAAAATCTTCAATTTTTAGGATATCAACTATTTGAATCAGAGCGGTGAATAACTGAGTATTGTGTAAATTGGCGATCAATTCTAATTTTTGAGTCATTTTCTCAATAAAAGTTGTAGGCCTAAATGAACTTGAAATCAATGATAACTTCTTGTTGTCGTCTCCTCGATTGGATCAACAAAACAAACAATTTACTTAGGGTCGTTGCCCGCTAGGAGCGTTACAATCAACTTTGATAACAAGAACACAATAATAATATTCATTTTTTGCGCTTGAATGTTTATTGAGTAAGAAGTATTGATAACAAAGCCACTGAATAGAAGAATTAAGAGAATAAAATTTGTAGAGCGTGAAATTCCCTACCTGCAAGTACAACTAAATAATACTGTAATGCGGTCTATATTGGTCTCTAAATCTGATTGATTGTATTGTTCTTGTTTCTATCATAATATTGATTCTCATAAGAAATACAGTGGAACGTTTCCACGTAATTGCGTATTTGTTCCTGATTTTGCATTGAAATGTTCCAGTGTATTTTCTTATATGAGAATTGATATTGTGATAGAACCCGCAGGGATGGCACCCAAATACCAGCTGGCTTGCAAATGCAAAAGGCTGAAGAAGGCCATCAAAGACAGCAAGAGTGCTGCATGGCAAGAGCTGTGTGAGATGGCAGAAGACAACCCGTTTGGAAAGCCTCATAAGCAAGCCTGGAGAGCCAATGATTTCTGGCTCCGGCTTCAGCTCCTGGCTCCTTGAAAATCAAAGAGTGGAGCGGAGCCAGGAGGCTAACCCTTTGAAGCAGAGCCGGAGCTGAAGCTCTCGATCTTGAGAGCGGAGCCAGAAGAAAAGAAAGAGCTGGCTCCAAGCCAGCTCCGGCTCCAGCTCCTGGCTCCAGTTTCTCGAAGAGCGGAGCGGAGCCAAGGAGCTGGATTTTAGCAGCGGAGCCGGTGCTAGCTGAAGCTCTTGATTTTCTGAGCGGAGCTTCCAAGGAGAAAAAAAAATAAGCAGAGCTACTATTATTAATTTTGACTTTTGAGTCTCTAGTTGGTTTGTCTTTACTTTTACTTCAAGCTTCAAGCCTTAGGGCTTTGAATTTTGAAATTATTTGTTGAATTTTTCTTCTTTTTTTTTTGTCATTTTGACTGAAGAGCAGCTCCTGAGCTCCTTGAAAAGGAAAGAGCGGGGCAGCTCCCAAAGAGCTGAGGAGCTGACCAAAAGAGCGGAGTATTCGGCTCTTTTCAAGATCAAATTATGGCTCCAGCTCCTAACTCTGGCTCCTCAAGCTCCGGCTCCCGTTCCCCAGGCTTCCTTAGTTATAAGATAGTGCTGAAGAAGCTAAAGGGCCTCTCAGCAATGAGCCAAATGGAGCCGGATGTTGCGGGTCAAATCATTGATGGATTGTTTCCACAGCAGCCACCACCAATGATAACGCTACCAATGGTAGAAGAGGATGGTATATTCCTCATAGGTATCAAGGAGGAGGATGCAGCAGTCAATAGACTGCGGGGTAAGTATTAGGAGGTTCCGGGCCCGGACGAGATTCCAAATCCAGTTTGAAGCGCCTTACACTCAGTTGACCCGGCACTGCTTGTTGATATATTCTACACGGCAGTTGTTGGGGACCTGTTCCTCGTGCGATGGAAAAAAGCCAGGCTAGCGCTGATCGATAAGAAGGATGAACCACCTGGTCTGCCATCCTCTTATCGTTCACTTTGCCTGCTGGACAATGTTGGGAAACTCCTAGAAAGAGTGATGGCCAATTGACTGGAGAGCTACCTGAAGGGGAGAGATATAATCTCTAGTAGCCAGTACGGTTTCCAAACTGGATGTTGCACATCAGATGCTGGGATCCGGCTGAAGAGGATAGCCATGTCAGCGTTTGCTACGCGTCAGTTTTGCGCAGCCGTCAGCCACGACATAAGAAGTGCGTTCAATTTGATTCCTTGGGAGAGGATCTTGGAAGCCCTCAAGGATGCAGAAGTGTCCGCATACTTGCTCAGGATGATCAGCAACTATCTTAGCTGCCGTGAAATCCAAGCAGAGACATCTGCTGGTACAGTAAAGTGCCCGGCTACTTGTGGGGTGCCGCAGGAGTCGGTCCTTGGGGCCGCTTTTGTGGTGCGTTGCATTTAACGGGAAGGTGAAGCTGCGGCCGTGGGTTGAGCTTATCTGCTATGCAGATGACACCATGGTGGTATTTACCTTTGATACAACTGCAGCGGTGGAGAGCAGGGTAAACCGGGATTTAGAGGTAGTGACGCGTTGGATCGAGTCGGTTGGAATCGATCTTGCAGCTAATAAGACGGAGGCCATTTTATCCACGACCCGTCGGAAGTTAAGTCCACCTATCTTTTGCCTGCAAGGTGTGGAAATCGAGACTAAGAAGAAGATGAAGTCCCTGGGCGTCTGGTTTGACTCAACGCTGAGCTTCAAGCACCATTTCCTGATGTGAGCGGAAAAGGCGGGCAAGGTAGTTGGATACCTAAGCCGCCTAATGAGGAACCTAGGAGGACCGAGAGAAGCAAGAAAAAGGATCATGATGAGCACCGCCTTGTCGATCCTCCTATATGGTGTGCCAGTATGGGCCGACTCCATGAAGATACCTTACAGAAGAAGAGAGATGGTAAAGACCCATCAAAGAGCTGCGCTGAGGTGTGTTAGTACCTACCGCAGTCTCGACGGAGGCTCTTTGAGTATTAGCACGTTCACCACCAATCGAGCTCCTTGCTGATGAGTGAGCGGTGGTGTTCAGAGCAAAAAAGACGACAACGACCAACCGTGAGACTCTGCGGGTTAAGCACGAGGCCATGCGCTCCTTGCATGAGAAATGGAAAGTAAGAATGGCCCAGAGTGAGTTGGGAAAGTGGACAACCCGTGTGCTAATACGTGACCTTGATGGGTGGATGGACCGACACCATGGCCAACTAACAAGTACCTTCATGAGAATATAAGGAAAGTTGAGCAGGCAACGTATTCGCACTGCAATTAAGGGCGGGATGATGGACCGCAGCACATCTTATTTGAGTGCGAGACGTGGAGGCGTAAGCGGGACCAGCTAAGTTGGTCTCTTCAAGAAATCAGGGTACATGAAGCGCTTGACTCGAGTAGCGTGGTATTCACCATGCTACGTTTCGAAGAAGCATGGAACCAGGTGTCTGCATCTGCAGCCACCGTCATGAAGAAAAAGATGGACCAGGAATGGAATAGGCAAACGCAGTTGAGGACTTGATTTCCACTCCCGTTCTCGTCGATGTACGGTTACTCTTACCCTTGCTATGATACTAACTTATTAGTCTCTCAACTCAGGTTAGTTCCAATGAAGAATTTTTAACCTAACCCACCCCCTGAGATCCTTAATTTTACCTGCTCCAATTAAAGCGGAGGAGAATCTATTCTCACCATCGAGAAGTTTCCTCTCATCATTCACAAATAAGACATGAAAATATAGAAACCCATACCTCGAAGTAAGACTCGATTGTCGTCTTATACAGAGATTGTACCTTAAATGTATTCAAGTCTCGTATTCATTCTTATTATCTTCGGTTTTTCACGCGTCGAATTCAATCTTTCGTCTCTATGATGTACGCGGTGTCGATCAATAATTCGTCGAGACGAGCGTTGACAAGGGATTTGTCTCAAATTGAACGACGCGCGTTTTAGGTATCTGTCCGCGTAGTATGGTGTAAAAATTATCGACAATTATTATTTACCTGTACAGTTGCTTTAGGGAGCCATGCGAGGTTAACGAAAATGATTTCCTTCAAATTCAACTTCGCTCCAAACAATACGAGACAACATGAAATTACACGTACCTAGAACACAACGGTTATAAGTTAAATTAACGGTTGTTGCATGTATCGAGCAAACATTTTATTAAAGGACTTTTAAAAGCTACAAGCGTCACGAATTGAAATTTTCTACGCTTAACTTCGCATTCAGCATCGATTTCCCCGTATGCAAGCTGACTGGGGTTTTCGTGTTGTCGAACAGGTAGGTGTCCAGGGTACATTGAATGCATAAATTTCGAAGTTCAAGAAACTTTTCGAACGATATCGTGAGCTTATCGGTGAGGTAGTAGTGCTAAAGAGTGTATGCTGACATTTTCATCATTACCTATTCATTATAGTTTCGATTGTTTGACTATCCTTTGAATTGAAAAACGAACTTTTTAAATACAGTCTTGAATCGGAGTTTACCGTAACTAACATTTAATAAATTCAATTTTGCATTGAAAACTGACCCTCAGTTTTCTGTATTATCGCTGCATTTGATTCACGAATTTGAAAAATCGCATAGAAATCATCGGGGAATCAGAATAGCGCTACAAATGATTATCCTTGGAGACAAGTCCCTCCAATTGAGAGTCTGGCTCTATAAAATCATATACGTGTTCTTTTCCAGTGCTTCACTTCAATCATGTTTCACAGCCTTCACGTGATGACCCCTTTGAGCCAAATGAGTGAATTGGGCGGTGACCAATATGGATGGACTAGAGATTAGGAAAATTCTAGTGATTGAACCCGGTCAAAACTGTTGGGAAGGAAATGTCTCTTCTCTACTTCGCAGGTACGTGCAAGTACCTCAGGAGGTAGAAGAGCAAAAGTAAGGGAAGGATAAGAGTAGCCTTCTCTTCAAAAGCTGTAGGAATCTTGAAAGAAGAGTATAGTACATTTGGTTTCTCAAAGACTAAGGAAAACTAGAGGCACATAATTTAGACTACCGTATATAATCGCCTAAAACGAATCGAGGTTACTCAAAACTTTAAAAAAAGCCTCAGAAAGGAAATTCACCTTCATAAATAAAAAAAATTGAATAATGTCAAATAGCCTCAAATCAACTGATACCAAGTTATTGAATTCAGAGAGGAGAGGATTAAGAGACAACGAAGAACAAACAAAGTCCGATTTCCAGCTCAATGTTGCACTTTGTTGTTCATTAATCCACATCTTTGGTTCGACTCTATGTCGAATAAAGCCATTGGTATGGACTTCTGGGGATTTCTCCAAGAATAAAACGAAAAAATGGATCAGAATTAGCTCGGTTTGAAGTAATCTTTCTTATTTGAATGGAAATTTGTGTCTTCTAGGATTCAACCTCCAACTCCCCCCCCCCCTCAAAAAAAAGGAAAACAGAGTGGAACGAACGCAATTTCATTTATATTTAACAAACATATAAATGGCTACGCTCCTGGCTCTTCCGTAGTTTAAATCAAAGGGAGTCGGAGCAAACAAAAATAAAACTTGAGGCGCACTCTATTCGAAACTAATTGACTACAGAAATAGGGACTGATTTAGTGATGGGAACTATCGATAGTTTCTGAAAAAAACTATTGGGCAAAACGATAGTTTTGTGAAAAACCATCGATAGTTTGAAAATATTTCTTTTTCTTATCAAAAGCATAAAATTTGATACCACATTTGAAAGAAAGAGAAAGGAACTGGAATATCAAATAGTCGACCGTTCACCGGTCACTTATGACATGAGCCTTTTGGGGGTGGAACCACGTTTTTATGGTATTTCTTATTCGCATCCATCATCTGGTAACACTAGAGTACACTCCTTGGTTTTCCAAAAAATAACGATCAGGAGGAAAGTATTCATCCTACCAGTAGCGTAGGTACTTTTCTCCTGATCGATGTTTTATATCCAAACTATCGATAGTATCGATAGTTTCAGGATAAACTATCGGGACTATCGATAGCATGAGACTATCGACTATCACCCATCACTAGACTGATTATGATGAGCGATAGTTGATAGCATCATGCTATCGATTATCGATAGTCTCAATAGTTTTCCCTAAAACTATCAATAGCTTTGATGAAGAACATCGATTAGGAGAAAAGTACCTATGCTACTAGTAGGGTATATACCTTTCTCCAGATCGTTTTTTTTTCTCAAGGCTCATCGTACAGGGTTGCAAAAAACGGTCTTTTTCAAAAAAAAAAAAAAACACGTTTTTCTTGTTTAAAACAGATTTTACGTTCAAAAGATGTTTTGAAATATGGTTTTCATTCTCCAGTTTAGAACACATTTTAAACTCGGCTCATTAATCACAATCAGGAGAAAGGTATGTCTTATAGAGGTAGCTGAAGTACTTTTCCGGAGAAAGGTATCTCTCATTGTCGTGTCTACGGTACCTTTGCGTTGGTTGCAAGTAATCCGTATTGTATGTAAAATCTGTAGAAAAAATTAGAGGCCATTGCAGGTTTGCAATGGCAGCGAGGAACCCGCAACCTTCCGCGCTCGCGATCACGTTAGCGCAAAAATGCCCCGTCAGAAAATGAGTTGGCTGGGCTCTTCTAAGTGTACTGCATGCTTGGTCTGATGTAATAAAGGCTGGAAACTGAAATGTTTCCACGCCCCTAGAGAAGGTCAAGGTCAAGGTCATTGATGACATCATAAAGCATCCCGACTGGGAGTTGAATTTTTCCAAGTGCCTAAAGTAGGTCAAGGTCATTGATGACGTCATACGGCGACACACGTCACGTCACGTCACGTCACGCAGTTCACAGAAACTCCCGGACGCGGACGTTTTCTGAGAATGTAATCCCCCTAAGAAAAAAAGAAAAACCCGTATCTTTTTTGAGGATCAAAAATTTTCTATGTCCATTCCTTGACGGGTTTTTCAAAATAAAAATAACGATCAGGAGAAAAGTATCTACCCTAGGAGTAGTATAAGTACTTTTCCCCTGATCAACATTTTCATCCAAACTGTCGATAGTATCGGTGAAAGTTTGAAAAACTATCGATAGTTTGAAAATTCTTCTTTTTCTTATCAAAATCACGAAATTGGTGGTAATTTACTGATAACACATTCAAAAGAAAGAGAAAGGAACTGGAATGTCGAATTCACCCGTTTCGGCCTCCGGAATTGGGAAGTAAAAATTGAAAATATGCGCCAGTTCAATGAAGTGAGATCAATCAGGCGGTACAAGTGGTGCAACGAGGGTGGCACTACATTTTTATGGTATTTCCTAGTCGCGTGCATCATTTGATAACACTGAAATACACTCCTTGATGAGCTTTTCGAGAAAAAAACAACGATCTGGAGATAGGTAGTTATCCTAGCAGTAGTATAGGTACTTTTCTCCTAATCGATGTTCCTCATCAAAGCTATTCATAGTATTAGGAAAAGGGGAATAATGTTTTTCTATTGTTCACATATTTTTAAAAGCAGTACAACACATTTTTTTGCCGTTCTACGTTTTTCTATGCTTGGTACATTTTATTACTCCTTGGAAAGGACAAATTTTGCCTTAAATTCAGAATTTTTTGCCGTGCCGATAAATCACACCCTTAGGAAAAACTATCGGGAGATGTGTCATCCTAGTACTAGACCAACCCTAAAGTCATTAGCCTACAATTTTCCAAAGTAGACTACACTAGACCAAGAAGCTGAGCGAAAGAATCCCCCCAAAGCAATTACCCTAAAATATTCCTAAGTAAACTTATACTAGACCAAGATCCGCTCGTTCATCGCCCCTTCAAGACATTAGACTAAGATATTCTAAAGTAGATTTATACTAGACCATGTAGGGGAGGGGGGGGGGGTGAACGAGCGAAGTATGCCATAAAAGACATGAAACATGATGTTTACCTACTTGGCCACGCCAGAAAATCCATCTTTTTTTTCCCCATAGTTTTTTCCAAAAACTATCGATAGTCTATCGATATTTCCCAATAGTTCTCAACACTATGAAGGTGATGAACTTCTTCCAATCCCTTTATCGGGATTGCAATTTTCGCAATCAGACTTCGGCCACTTTGCTCTGAAACGCGAATAATTTTTCTGCTGCTTTTGTAGATTTAGTACCTCCAGTTTATTCCGGAGTATTGTGGAATATTTTCCAGTGTGTCTAACTGTAACTTGATGTACCTAATCGATTCGATTAATCGATCTCTATCAGGCAATAATTGAATAAAACTACATGCCATTCTCAGTAAACAATCACAGATCTTCCAGACCTAGCGGCCATCGGTAGAAATCCATGATTTTTCACACCACTAGACTCCGTGAAATAATGATGTGGGACTGGGAATGAGGTAATAAAATTTTTACCTTTTGTTCAGCCAAATCAATAATGACAAAATCAAAATATAGATATTACAGCACAGCATCCAGAAGAAGGCTCGTTATTAGCGGTTTCCTCGTTCGTTTAGAATTTTCACATATTTAATTATTTTGCCTAATAAATTATACCCTGAAGCACATCATCAATTGGGCGTATCCCCCGGAAATACGAGTATAAATTCAATTTTCGCGACGAATGAATATACAATGAGTGTCACTTACAAATAAGCCAAAGGCCAGCACGGCCATGCCTTGCACGATAAGCGATAATTGGATTGTCTCTAATCTGATTTCCGTTCCTATCAGACCAAACAACAGAGGCTGCATAATGCCCCAAAAATTATTGATGACGTCAGCTACAGGATTCTGTAAACGTGATTAGAATATACTGTATACACATACGACGAACGTATTAGTGACAATTTACTGCGCGAGAGAATGATTCATTCGTTTAGCATTCCCGCGCGTCGATATAAATCCTTGGTAAAGGATTAGGGTACACACTCGTATACTTACATACGACGCTGCCCAGCCTTGCCATTTCCAACATAGCTGACCGATAAAAGATAATATGATTGCGGCTAGCGGACCGGACCCTGCGTATCCGTAATGTGTGCTCAACAAGACGGCGACTAAACCGCCTCCGCCGGTTATGAACGATCGTTTCAGTATTAAATGGTTCTATAAAATAATGTACCCATCAATCTATGAACGTAAAACAGTAACGTCGCTCTAGCCTCCTCTTCAAATAACGCGAGTTCTACACTCACTTCGTTCCGATGAGGAAAACAAGCGGCTACGATACCCCAGCCGACTCCAGCCACCAAACCAATTCCTATTTCGATTGGCCCGTGAAGTAGCTTGTGTGTTAAATCGGCTGAAACGAGGAAGCGTACAAAATATTAACACGTATTTAAGAGATCGCCTAACGTACGGGTGGAAAAGTTTCCTTACCGGAAGGATCTTCCGAGAATATCATTCCCAGAATGATGCCGAACATGGATATAGAAATTATATCGTCGATACTGGACGCCGCGATTACCAGCGTCGAAATGCCTTTACTCTCTCCGTAATTTTTTTCTTTAAGGATTAGTAACGTAGGAACTACAACGGCTGGACTGACAGCGCTTAAAACGGATCTGAAACAACGCCAAATGAAGCGATCGTCATTAAATTTTCAATACAATGGACTCTTGATTGTTCGCCGTCGTGTATTTAACCGGCAATTCGCGCTTTTCGCAATCGAGGAGAAAATACCGTACGTATTTTGTCACCGTATTTCCATTCGGTAACTTTTTCCTCATCAATTTTATTTTATTCTTCTACTCTGACACCATTGTTCAGGAAAGATAATCGTGTCGAATACAGTCGAGCGTTCGAGCGTGGTTTCTGGACACGAAATGAAGTATTTCAAAGTCGAACTCAGAATGTTCGAAAATACGGTATTTGCCCGACTTTGTTCACTCAGTTTCCTCGGTTCGAATTCTCATTCTTTTCTTACATCTATAAACGCAAAACTCAACCCTCAAAAGTCTCAAAAGTTTTATCGAAATGGAACCTGGGACGAACGTGAAATCATAGGAGAGTTTTCGAGTTTAATTTTATCATCAAAATATTCACACCGAACTTAATTTTTGTAAGCGTAGTATTTTGGCTCTGAAAATTGTTAGATGCGCGTGAATAATGTAAGAAAGGTCTAAATGAAGAAGAAATTTCATGGTGCCATATATTGCAAATAATTCTAACTATTGTCCTCGAATATCGGATTCAGCAAGGAAGGGGAGAAGGTACTAACGAGGAAACTTGGCCAGAAGAAACTTGAAGACCTGGCGATTAGTTGCGAAGCAGTCATCTAGATGACGGAATAGGACATGAGACCTGAAAGGAGAACTATCAGAGATCAAGGAAGAAATATGGCGGAAGCTACAGAGTATCACAGGAGTACATGGCCAACCTCTTACCTTCCTTTAAATCATCAGGCATTGTACGTGCTGATACCATTGTAGAGGCATCGAGGAGGGGGCAGAATTAGCGGTCTGCCACCTTCGATATCTGGGTACTGGTATCAATACAAACAATAAAAATTCAAACTTTTTGTGCTGTGAAGATGGCCGACATGGTTGTCTACAGTTACTAATTCTCGCCAAATCGCCCCTTTCCGGAGTTTGAGGACTTCTTGAGCAGGCTGGAAGAAAGCTTATGCAGACGGCGAGGTCAGAAATTCATGGTGGCTGGCGATTTCAATGCCGGGTCAAAAAAGCAGAGGATGCCTTGGGGGAGTGAATTGCCTGCAATCGTCTGGAAACGGTCAATGTGGGCAACACTCCAACCCGAGTACACCAAGGTTACGGGCCCATTATTGATGTCATCTTCGCCCCAGAGAGCCTGGCCCGACGAATAGAAGCCTGGGCGGTACTGGATAAGGTGCTTTCTGGGAGCGACCATCGGTATATCAACTTTTCCATCTACCAGGAAGTTGAGGTCGCTGCTCAACAAAAGCTGGAATGGCGACCGTCTAATGGCTTGCTACCTTGCTCTCACATGGGACCAAGGAGAGGAGCAAGAAGGTAACGCAGAGATGGCACCAGAGAAGACGACAAAGACTGCCACCAAAGCATGCGATGCAGCCATACCCAGGGCCCAGCCCAGGCAAGTTACTCTTTTCGATAAACAAGCCCAGAGGGGGTCAAAGCCAATCCACATCAGGCACACGACGTCAGGCCGAGATTGCTCGAGCTTAATGGAGGAGAAGAGGAAGTTACAAGTTGGATCATTCCAACGTTTCCTCTGCCAATGTCCATGCTATGTAAATCCTTTAGGATAGCGTTTAACTATGCTTGCTCAAAGAGGTAAGGATTCAGATACTTTCCCCCTCTCTCCCGCCAATGACCATTCTAGGCAAAATTTACCAACCTATGATGTCATCATGGTAGTCCTCAAGTGCGTCCAGGTCAATCTGGATTGGACACACTACAGGCCGAGATTGCTTGAGCCTATCGAGGTCGGGAGGGAGGTTTGATGTGCTTAATTTCTCTTTACCTTCCGCTAATGCCCATTCTAGGTAGATCTTTGAGAGAAGCAGTCACTCAGGCTATAATGCTTGTCAGGGTAGTTCCAGTAGGTCAAGGTCAACTCGGATCAAATGTACGACGTTAGGCCGAGATTATCAAGCTAACCACTCACCGGAAGGAAAGGCTGGAAATAAAAGTTCAAGTCATTACGCTCGTCAATGCTAATGCCTACTGCAGATCATTAGGATAGTCCTCATGTGGGCCAGAAAGATGACATCAGGTGGCTCCACTTCTTCCCTTCCTACCGTACTAATTGAGTATATTTCGGCTAGTAATTGAGACTTATAGAAAAACCAGGCATACGTCAAGACGAACGTAAGGAAGGAAATTTGAGGGCCTAGACTGAGAGATATACGCCTGTGCAACCGTGGGGACGAAAACGTGGTAGGGTACAGCAAAGAAACAAAGTATGTCAAAAACACGGGAATTATTACGCTTGGTACAGTGTGAGTCATGGGAATATTCCCATTTTGTGGAACTCTTCAAATATGTTGAAATGCAGAGAAAAAATAGTCATCACTCTGGAACGGCATCGCATCGTCGCTCAGCCGACGCGAAACCGTGGTTGGGTTTTGTAAATAAATGAAAACCTTTGTTACGTAACTGTAATTTCCTCTCTTCCAGCCAATCCATTAACCCAAATAATTTCTTCAGGAGGAAGATCCCAACAGCTCAGGAGGACTTTCTCGGACCTATGACTCATATCCGACCATCATTTGTAAATTGCGTCTCTATGGAATAATATCAACTCAATTAGGCTCGTATTTAACCTCTTTCACCTCCTATTTACTTATTCATAAATGGGAAGAAGGAGCGGATGGGGTTCTTAGTAGCTCAAGAGGATTACCACAGACTTATGACATACATGTATACACCTATCATCAGTAAATTGCGCCATGTGGGAATAATATTAATCCACACTAGTTCATATCCAACCTCTTTCATCACTTATATACCTATCTAAAAGCTACTCAGCTCTCGTGCGAATTTTCAGGTTCCCCATAGGAGCAGTCAAGCTCTCTCCAAACTTTGGTAACTTGATATGTTTGTCACGAGTGGATCTTCTTCCTCTCCTCTCTCCAGTTCATGGACAGGTGGACAGGTAAACAGGCGATGAAAGAGGTTGGATACCAGTTGAGGATCGAGGCGCCTTTTTACGAATATTGTATCAATATAATGAATCTTAGGTCTGAGGTAGTCTTCCTGAATCATTGAAATCCCCCCCCCCCTTCCGAAATGAAATTGAAAAAATATGGAAAATTGGCTCTTCTGATCGCCCTGACCCCTAATTTGAAATTTTCCGAGTGGCTGCCTCCACCCAATTTTGCGAGCACCCTCCCTCCCCCTCATCCCTTTCACCATCTCCTTGGGTGATTTAGAAATCTGCGAGTTCACGCCGCCAGTTCACCTTGCCCAGTCTATACGCTTATACTAGCTTCACTCTAGGATTTACTAGTCTTAAACTATAGGCTAATCTGCGAGTTCACCCCAGTTTATGCTGAATGTATACTAAGAGTGCAGTATCAATTTAGCGTAAACCAGGCAGATACTAGTACATATACTGTGTAAAAGGAGCTGGTCAGTTTTTGTTATACTAGACCATGCCCCCAAAACGCTATTAGCTTGAAAAATTCTAATTTGACTCATACTAGATCAAGGAGTGAGCTACTTAAAGACCATTGGCTTGAAATACCCGGAAGCTATTAGCTTGAAATATTCTAAAGTAGACTTTTACTAGATCATACCTTGTAAAAACTTTTAGCTTGAAACAATCTAAACTGGACTGTAGACTCATAATTGCGACCACCCTGGTATGTGGAGGTATAATACAGATGATACAGATTGATAAGCGTATCAGTATTCATTCTACATATGATAGCTCCTTTAAGTAACTAGATATGCAATACATCATACGCCAATTCGCGTAGCTTTTCCAATGTGCCAGGTAGGCAATGCTTCAAACACCGCCCCTTTACGGAGTAGAAATGCAACATTTTAAGTACAATAAGATTCAGATCAGAAAAGACTCTTCTGAAATACCCTATAAAACAGGTTCCCTGCCTCCCCTCACTCAGCTCCGTAAAAAGCCTCTGAATTTCTCCCTTCCCTTCTTCCGTCCAGTACACATCGTGATATTAGGAGTAGGTATGTCTACCGTAGTGTTTTCTTCTTCTAACAAAATCGTCAGAATTACAATCTATGTACAAGTTTAACGCGTCTTTCCCTAGCCTAATATACAGGGTCCGGCAAAATGATGTGAACAGTCAACCGGGGAACTCCACGAAATTGTCGCGGAGTCCTCCCGGAGTTTTTCGTTCAACTGTTCACATCATTTTGCCACACCCTATATAGCATGTTAACAGGGCGAACGAGCAGAGCGACTCCACAAGCTATTAGCTCGAAATAGACCGAGTCCGCAAAAGGTACTGGCTTAAAATATTGCAAATTAGACCTAGGCTAGTCCAATAGAGAAAAGCAACCACCCTGGTATGTACTGAGGTATATAGGGTGCGTGAAAAAGATGTTAACAGTCAACCGGGGAACTCAACGAAATTGTCGCGGAGTCCTCCTGGAGTTTTTCGTTCAACTGTTTATATCTTTTTGGCGCACCCTGTGGTACAGATGATACAGATTGCTATACGTATCAGTATTCGTTCTGTATAATCCATTTACACGGCTTTAGTTAGTTTAGACAACTACTTAAAACCTACGAGCCACTCAGCCGAATATAAACAACACCGGGTTAGAAAACGAACGAATGGAAACCTCAATAGGTACAGCATACATGAAACATGATCTTTTTCTAATTGGCTCCGCTAGAAGATTTTTATAATACTTTTGAGGAAAACAACAGAAGTGAGTTTCTTCAACTTCTTGAACTATATATCTGAGCCTGCAAAATTTTCAATATCAGTTGGTAGAAGAAGAAGAAAAGAGGCAATCCACATTTACTCCATCTATTGGGATGTAATCTCTGACCAATGAATAATTTTTCTCCGACGCGTATAATGCCTTCTCATTACAGGCTAATATAGGATTATAAGCATATTATTGCTCTGAATGAAGCAAATGAGGATTAAGGTAAGAATGCCCCGGCCATAGAATAAGAAGTGATACATATTTAATACATTTGTTCGAATTGGTGCTCTGATGCACAGTTAGTCTTTTGAGGCACATTCCAACAAAAAATAACTTCCACTCCAGCACTCGTCGTCAAGTACCTCAAAAACTCGTAGCTAAATCGAGCTATAGCCTAAATTGGGTGTAAGAAAGTGTGCAGGCAAAATAGGCCACAGAAAAATGCTGGCCCGTAGCCATTTGCGGATGACTGAACGTGAATTGTACTACATTATCATATTTTTGGGATTCTCGACATTATTTCTATACGGGTTGAATGAAGGCAAACCAAACAAAATGAAAATAAGAAGTCTTGAAATGGAGAAAGATCAAATTCTGTGACACCCGATACTTGATGATGACGGAAAATATTACTCGACACTCTAGAAAAACTCAGAATTTAATTCGAGAGTAGCACGTCTTTTCGTTCGGTACGCCATTTTTTCCCCATTCTGCACTCATTCTTTTCAATTCGATAAGTTGAAACTATTTCTCCGAGGTAAACGATAAAAACACTCTTATACAGTGGGTCAGCATATGGGTACTATGAGTAGAAAAATTGTAGATACTACATCTGCTCGTTCGACACGTCGTTTCTGTACTTTTCTCGAAACGAAACATGTACTTGAAACTTGTGTCGTAAAAAGCCACTCTTCAAAAAGATTTACAAAAGTAATAGCGTACTTCAACGGGAAAAAATTTTCGTTCTTGTGTATATAAAGGAGGTAAATTGCCGCAGGCCTCCTTTCAATTAAAAAATCTATATCGGCGTATGGCGAGGATGAAGCGTACACTTACACTACTAGGCCTACTCTTAGAAGTATGGGGGAAAAAATTCATTTTGCACCGAGACTAAGATCACTCGAAACGAACAACTAATCTAGAGTGAGAAAAGAAAATGTTTCAAATTCACCTATGGAAGCGATCCTGATATTGAATAAGAAGTAAAGTCTATATTGGCAGATACTCACCCAAGTAACAGGCCCCACATCCACGGCATACCCAACGTATAGTGAGCGGCAGCAGCAGCTCCAATAGTTTCAGCCAGACATGGAGTGAATGCCAATCTAGCTACGACGAAGCTCAATTTTTTTAACGCACTTGGATCTAGACCGAGTCCCGCTTTTAATAATATGGTAGTTAGCGCCACTTCTCTGAAATTGATAAAATACAGCGTAAATACATTGAAATTTTCTTTTTGAACTTTAAGATCATGGTACGAGAGATCCTCAACAATTGTTTGAGTCGTAGATTAGAAAGAGATCTTGAATACATGATTGGAAAAATACAAACATGCTATTCGAAGGGATGAGAGGGGGCCCAAAAAATCCAGCAATATACTGGAGGGAGGGGAACTTGTCGTAATATTTTTCAAGCTTTCAAACATTTCTTTAAAGAATACTCCAAACTCAAGAGAGTACACGAAAAAAAAAATTGCAATGACCGCAGAAAACAAAAGAAAATGTGGCAAGTACTTTCGCTTAATAAACCATTATCGGGCGAAGTTAGAACGCCACTTACCCAAGAGCGACACGGAGAACAGAACACTATCGAAATCATGATTGAACCTGCGAGCCATTGCTAGGTGACTCAAGCTCGTAGACTAGTTTAACCAATGACTCGTCCGGAAAATACTTGCGGATGCGGTAACTTCGTCATCGTTCAGATGACACACTATTTCTATATTTTCCAGCGCAACACGTTCAAGGAACGATTTCTCCTTATGGAGGAGAGTAGCTCGCCCTTCCTTGTAGCTCGCGAAAGCCGATTCACCCAATTTGCGTTTACTCCAGGCCTTGAGGTTGTTCATCCACTTGGATTCCAAGCTGGCAACCCGTCTCACCTGTATACACGACGCTGTCGTAATTCCGACACTCCAACCTGTACACTCCACTTCTATCGACCGACGGAACAGGGTCCTTTAGCCTGGTGAACAAACCCTTCACACTAGTGAGGTTATAAAATTCGGGCCGGGAGCTAAGGGGGCGAAGCACACGAGTCAATTCCCCCCGAAAAAGGAGGCTAATCAAATGTAATTTCTTACTATTGTGGCTCAGATCGAAGGGAAGGGAATCAAGACCCTTCATCGTAAGCTGTCTATGGACCATACGATCAATGCCCAAATTGACTTCATTCACAGCAGCGAAGTGCTTAGTGGTCGCAAGTTCCTTTCGGAAAGCGGACTGGCTCGACGGGATGCTGGTCAGCCGATGAGCGATCCTATGAGCGAACGGACAAAAGAACGAGCTGTGAACAACTGTCGAAGTACCTTTTCTGAAAATGGCAAATTCATGGTCCCCATCTCTTTTGGAGATTGTGAGATCCAAGAGTTAATGGAAGAACCTCCATTATCCAACATGAATTCATTCAAATACTTAGGAAGCTCACCAAGGAGATCTGAAGGACCGGTCCACGTACATAATATATTGTCCACATATCGGTGCCAGTAATGGGTGTGACTCAACAGCACTTGGTCCGAAGAAAACAGGTCAAGTTCAAATTTAGACATAAAATCTCCGAAATGAGAGAACCCAAGGGAGATCCGATAGGGTTTCCCATCTTCTCAGGGAATTCAACGAGTTGACCATTGAATTTACAAAAGAAGCCTTAGTTGTATTGGGAAATAGACCGACTACATCGAAGGAGCAGAAGGTCAAACCCGGAGAAAAAGTATAATTTTTGAACCTCTCAGCCAGACGGAGTAAGGGGACTCATACTCGATTCGAGATTTGAATCAACGATTTAGAAACTTGGTTAGAAAGTAGGCGGTGGAGGAGACGTAGGATACGACAGGCCGCATAGGAGTATTCCTCTCGTCCACCTTAGGCAGGCCGTAGAGGAGGGGAGGCATAGACTTAGGCTCAAGTAGGGCTGTCTTGAGACTGACTCCTATTGACGACACTTCTGACTTCTTTGACATACTTAGGAAAGTTAAAGTAGGAGCTATTTTCGATAGTTGCACATTGAGTAAGAAATTCTTGAACCTTGGACACGTAGAAGGATTTCTCCATGACTACAGAAGGCATTGCTCTCGTCTTAGTAAGGATTTACCTCTCCTCCCTAACCTCTCTCCTAAGATTCTTTGTCACCTCACCCGCATAATTGGTTATACGAGTAAGAAAGGAGGGCGGGGGGTGAGGACGAGCGCAGCGCAAGCCGATCGAATGTTCACACGGGGACCAATTTTCATCGTGAGATCAGCGACGACGTTCGCAAGGGTTTCATCGTTATGCAGAGAAGGCAGTACGAATTTGGGCTTCAGGCGTAGCTTAGAGTATTTGCCAGGCGCGGATCCAGAGCTGCCATCCGCATCCGCCCTAAAAACAGATTTCTACGGACTTCGATTGATCCATTAATGACAATCAGGAGAAAAGTATCTTTCTCCTTGATCGACTAAATATTACGGAATACTGCAGTTTCAGTTTATAACAAACAGGGGAAAAGTATCTCTCTTACGAATGCCTAAGGTACCTTTCCCTTGATCGCATGAAATCCGTATTGTACGTAAAATCTATAGAAAAAGAAAAACCCGTATCTTTTTCCAGGACCAAAAATCCGTACATTTAGCATCTTAGCGCGGGTCCAAAACGTAATTATGGTGGGGGGGGGGAACCTCACGCCGTAGATTCCGCGCGAAAAAATTGTTTGCCTCTCCTCCCCTTGAGAGACCTTTTCCAACCCTCTGAATTTCTGGCACGTTATCATATTATGGGTATCCTTCTTTGTAAAATTTGGGAATGGGGGTCCCGCCTGGTATTTGCGGAGAAACGAAATGTGCGAAGAGTACGAAGAGCATTGGGTACGAAATTCAAATAATAAGAACCGAAGAGACGCAACATTTGCCTCAAATTGATAGAATTTGAGCCACTGTAATTCTTTTTCGTTAACTCTTTTGAGTATTCTTTAATTAATCTGTCGGATCGTGTAAATTCTATAAACATTTCTTTACTTCTCTCCTAATAGTTCACAACCAGTCGATAATCTTCTCCGAACTCTCTTCTAGGACACCAACTCTATGATATTTTTCAAGTACATGAAGTAGGGCAAGGTCACAGAGGTCGATTTTGACTCACTCCCAGCTCAAAGACATACACATGTAAATTCTCAAGAAAATAATATATCATACGTGGACGAAAAGTACGGAAAAAAAATTGAAAATGAATATTACACACCATAAAACTTTTTCTGAAAAGCACGTGCAAAAAGAAGGAAGGCAAAAACAAAATATAAGAACGTTAACGAGTGAGAGAGAAAGACTAGGTCAGAACTTACTACGAACCGGAGTTAAAAGTTTAGATCCCACGAACAAAACAATAAAAGAAAAAGTCGAAATAACTTATTCAGTAAGGAGAAAAAAAAAATCGGTAACCAAAACAAATGTCGACTTCGTCTTGTCAGCGTAATCGGATCAACTTTCACAATCGGTAGCACAACAATACAAACCAATTTTTGGAAGGATCAAGAGTCGATAACTTTTCAATACCTTGACGCCTAGATAAAACTTCCAAACTCTCCACAGAAGTTCAGAATTAAACTTTCGGGGCGTTAGCTTTTTCGAAAACATCCTCGGGGCTGTATAAGAAGAGTATTTCTTAGATACTTTCAACAGTTGTATACTGGTGAAAAATATTGTTCCATTAAATGGTGAACATGTAAAGTTACTGGGAGGAAGAAGAAAGGCGAGCGGGACGGTGTACATATTGAAATTTACCGTAGGTCTTGTTCAAATAAGCCGCCTAATTTTCAGTCACTGAGCTTTAATAAGTACTCAATTTCGTTACGCAACAATATCACATTTCAGAATGCGTAACGCGCATCGTTCTTTTAGAACGTGGTAGGTCCATTTCGAATACCGGGAAACTACGAACACCTGTGAGCTGATTATGCAGCAATTTAAACGTCACAGGAGTTGCTAGGTTTTGGAAAAACGATCTCGATTGTAAAAATACTTGAAACGCTGGCAAAGTCAAAATCCTGAATGACACTTAGAAGGAAAAACGGCGTCGGCGAATGCCAACGGTTCTCAATTACAAAAATATCAAATTTACAAATATTGAGCCGACACTTCGTGAGAGGATCTCGGTTTCGATATAGCTTATGGGCGATCCAAAACTTCTAACGAAACAGAAATTACGTACAAAGTTTTTACCTGATTTTCGTTACAATTTCTAGGTAAACACCGCTAACATCGAAAAATTGTATGTTGCGTAGAAAGATGCCGCATACGAGCATACCCAGCAGTGGAGGTAAATGCAGCAGCGATACCAGCCATCCGCAGAAATAACTTGACACGGTGAGAACTATGAGCCGAAATAACTGTCCTCCGGGCTGAGCGTCGTGTTCCAGAAACGCGAAAAGTAAAGCCCATAACAGCAGACCACTCAGGCCGATAGTGATGTAATTCATACCTCGTGGTGATTCGCCACATGGTGCATCTAGTAAATTCTTAAAACAACTGAAACAGAAATAAAAAAACAGCAACATTATTGTTTGTATTTTGTACAGAGAATTTACATTAGATATGATTTGGGCTCCGTAGAAGACTTTCAGGGACATGTGTCATTTCTCATGGCAAGTTCTGTTACCACCCAGACGGCGTCACTTTCGCGACCGCTTGCACTTCCCTCGCCTTTAGGAATTCCGACAAATGCTCTTTACTCTTTCAAGTCCTTCCTCTACCTCCTTCTAATCACCTCAGTACACGAAGTCGTATTCTTCTTCACCAATTAGTCGAGCTGGAGTTCAACTTGGTGAAAAAAGGGACTCAACTTCAAGAGTCCTAGCCTAAAGTTCTCTTTCTGTCCTGAACAATGTTAGTTGTAATTTTCCTCTTCAATTTTCTCTCCTCGATAATCTTCGTAAGTTACATTCCGTACTCTATGCACGGTCTCTAAAACAGTCTCAAGTATTTGTACCTGCGTTACGCCTACCTCTAACTGCTCTTTTCATCCTCTTTCGCACTTTTCTGCAACTTTTGTACGATCTTCCTGTCATCATTAATTAAAATCGACTCGAGCACGATCGGTAAAGTGTATTCACCACCCTTTTCAATACATCTCAAAAATAAAACATCTCTTCTCCAAGAGTTTTTTTCCTTTTCGAACATCAATCAACCAGCCCACACCGATGTAATCTTCACCTTCGGGATTAGCAACAGATTATTATTAAAGACTGAAAACGAGGAGAGACAAAGGTCTCGTTACCGTTTTCCTGAAATTTCGATGTACGGTTCGCTAGTTGCATATCGCTGTAGTGAAAGACAGCAACAAATTCTATGAAGGCTTTCATCCATGTCAGAGTACAGTTCCTACCTTCGTATAATATTATAAGTTTTTCAAAGGCCCATTGTTTATATTTTTGAAAAACTTGGATTTTAATTAATCCGAGCTCGGATACAGAATCCAATTACTGTACAAAATACAGGCCCAGTGCGCTCGTCTACAATGTTGAGCTACAGTAATTTTAAAATTGGGAAACCTCATCTCTTTTGCGAATGAGTTACGAGCACTATTTAAAATCTAACAATAACACTAAAAATACCATTAAACGAAATGTAGAAAATTTTTACCGCGAGTTATACTGGAATGAGAAAAAAAAATCGTAATAGTTCTTGTAATCAGTTTGTATTCTGGAATAGAAAAAGGGTATATCTACTTTTTCTATTTGATTTACTGTGGCTCCTTCGGTTCACCATTTAATCTCGTACATGTGCGATTACGCTTTGTATTTCGAGACAAGACTATCTAGCGAAGAATTATATTTGTTTGAAAATATAGAAAAGTTCAATTTATTTGGAAGATGTGAGTTTTTCTTTTCTATCGCTACATCTCCTTCACTTTCGCTAGTCAACAAACAACAAAATTGTAACAGAACATAAAACCGAACCACGATTGCCAGCATACAATAGGATAATTGTAACTGTGTTACTGTAGATAAATTTGGAATAAATGTCTTTCTACTTTCAGGATAGTATTTAAAATCAACCGGCTATTGTAACATTTTTTTCGCTCCAATACACAATTTTTATTACGTTTCGTTCTTCTCATTTTGTCGCATTTCAAACGAGGATGGGCTGATGGAGTGTGAAAGATAATTTTCTGCTAAGCATGTATCGTCCGAGTTTCGACACAAAAGTAGGAGAAAGATATTCGCCTGTTTTCTAAAAAGATTGATGTATTTTTTCAACAGAGGAGACGACCTTTGCAACTGCATCGATTCCTCATTTGGGTTGAACAACTTCCGACCAAGTCTTTCGTCGAAAAAATCTAGAGGCCATTGAAAGTTTGCAATTGCGACGGGGAACCCGCAACCTCCCGCGCTTGCAATCACGTTGGCGCGAAAATGCCCCCTCAGCAAATGAGTTGACTGGGCTCTTCTCAGTATACAGTACACTAGGCTTGATATAGGTAATGAAGGCCGACAGTTGGAAATTTTCCCCAAGTCCCTAAAGTAGGTCAAGGTCATTGATGACGTCATAAAGCGTCACGCGTCACGTCACGCAGTTCACAGAATCTCCCGCACGCGGATGTTTTCTCAGGATGTGATCCCACTAACAAAATGGATAGCGGGTTCCAAATCCCTAAAGTAGGTCAAGGTCATTGTTGAAGTCACAAAGCGTCACGCGTCACGTCACGCAGTTTATAGAAACTCCCCGATGCGGACGTTTTCTGAGGATGTCATCCCCCTAACAAAATGGATAGCGGGTTCCAAGTCTCTAAAGCAGGTCAAGGTCATTGATGACGTCATGAGGTGTCTCGCGTCACGTCATGTAACGCAGTTCACAGAAACTTCTGAACGCGGACATTTTCTGAGGATGTAATCTATTTAACAAAATGGATTGCAGGTTCTAAATCCTTAAATTAGGTCAAGGTCATTGATGACGTCATAAAGCGTCATGCGTCACGTCACGTCACGCAGTTCACAGAATCTCCTGGACGCGGACGTTTTCTGAGGATTTAATCCCCCTTACAAAATGGGTAGCGAGTTCCAAATCCTTAAAGTAGGTCAAGGTCATTGATGACGTCATAGCGTCAAGTTCTTGTCACGCAGTTCACAGAAACTCCTGAACGCGGACGTTTTCGGAGGATTTAATCCCCCTTACAAAATGGATAGCGGTGTTTTAGTCCCTAAAGTAGGTCAAGGTCATTGATGACGTCATGAAGCGTCACACGTCACGTCACGCAGTTCACAGAATCTCCCGGACGCGGACGTTTTCTGGGGATGTAATTCCCCTAACAAAATGGATAGCGGATTCCAAATCCCTTAAGTAGGTCAAAGTCATTGATGACGTCATAAAGCATCACGCGTCACGTCACGTCACGCAGTTCACAGAATCTCCCGGACGCGGACGTTTTCTGGGGATGTAATTCCCCTAACAAAATGGATAGCGGAATCCAAATCCCTTTAATAGGTCAAGGTCATTGATGACGTCATAAAGCGTCACGCGTCACGTCACGTCCGCAGTTCACAGAAACCCCCGGATGCGGACGTTTTTTGAGGATGTAATCCCCCTAACAAAATGGATAGCGGGTTCCAAATCCTTAAAGTAGGTCAAGGTCATAGCGTCAGGTCACGTCACGCAGTTCACAGAAACTCCCGGACGCGGACGGGGACACAGACGTTTTCTGAGGATGTAATCCCCCCAACAAAATGGATAGTGGGTTCCCCGCTTTCCCACTAAAAAACGAATCGGAATCAGAGGAATCGTCTCCTCTCCCCAAATTTGCAGAGCCAGAACTATAGTTCCTGTTTCATGTGTCTCTCAGTCCAGGAAATTCCTCACATCACTGAGAATCCCTAGCCCATCTTCTTAGCCTAGTATACGTTTCTAAATCCAAATATACTGTAAACTCCTGAATTGTAGCGCGGGAAACCAACAGATATTTAAGAGATCAACGAATTCTTGAAGTCAATTGTGAGGAATATTTGCCTTGACAAGTAGTTCACCCACACGCTGTACAGTAGTAGCTCTAGGAATATTGGGGAGAAGACCAACGACATTGAACAAACAGATGGCCGTGCTAGGGGGAAGACTTACATCCTTCAGAACATCCGTCAGAGAGGCCGAGTTCAAGATTGAATGAGGAGATTCGAAATCAACGCAGGGCTTGAACCAACGATTCGAGAATTTGGGAGGTAAGGAGAAGAAATGAATGAGACCACAGGTCGTATCGGGATATTATTCTTATGCACTTCAGGCAACATGTAAAAGAGGGAGGGGCTAGAAACAAGGAGGGTTTTTTTCATCGCTGGAGATTCGAATGACTCTCCTAACTTTTTGAACTTGATTAGGGAATCAGTAAAAGAGGGAAAAACAGTCACGAAACAAAATTTATTTCTAAACACGACCGGTTTCGTGTCGTCGCAGTGACACATCACCAGGTTGTAAACATACGGACTAACGAAATATGTGCGGTCGAGATAGAAGGAGAATCAAGAAGATGCGACGATATAGCTATGATTCATTATAAAACTTGTAGATTACCGGTGCGTTTTCTACTCTATTCTCACTTTAGGCCACGTATCCGTTCTTAAGAATGAACTCTCCCCTGACAAATGTCGCGGTGTTTATCAGGCGAATTGCACCACCCCTGATGGTTGCTCCACTTTTTACATAGGGCAGATCAGTCGATCTTTGTGTGAGCGATGTTCAGATCACAGTAAGGCTTTTCGTCGCCGGGAGCCCAGAAAATCCGCTCTTGCCAAGCATACTGTCTCGAAAGTGATCATCCTTACACTTCCATTAGGTTCAAATTACTCCATAGAGCCACCAAGGGACGCCTTCTCAACCGCTTAAAGGAAGTCAAAATTGTTGCTGCCTCATCCACTTCAGGCAAATCTCTTTTGAACGACACCCACTTCACCGTCACAAATCCTATCACCTACAAGTTTTATAATGAATCATAGCTATATCATCATCTTCTTGATTCTCCTTCTATCTCGACCGCACATGTTTCGCTTATCCGTATGTTTACAACCTGATGATGTGTCGCTGCGACGACACGAAACCGGTCGTGTTTGGAAATAAATTTTGTTACGTGACTGTATTTCCCTCTTTTACTGATTAAAAATGCCTTGTAATTATGAGGAATCCCTCCAACTCATTAATTAGGGAAACTGAAATTCGCGCTCTCTTTAGTACCACATTGTTGGGATACCTCATGGACCTTAGAAGCATAGGCGGGTTTCCCCATCACCACAACAGGATTGCCTTTGTCAGCCTTAGTGACGATTAAAGCTCACTCCTTAAGCTCCCTCTTTAGACCTTGGATCACTCCTCCCGATACATTACTCATGCGTGGAAGGGGGGGGGTGTTGTGGACTATTTGGGTATTAACTTCAGCGCCAATTTGCACAGCGAGATACGCAACAACATCTGCCAAAGTTTCATCATTCTCGAGGGGAGGAAGACTAAATTTCCAAACCTTCTTCAAGGAGAGCTGTTTCATCACTATTAAATACTACCTAACTTTTGGTAGTTGGGCGTACCTGAGCACCTGAAGTCTTGGAATAAGGGACACCTATCATTTGATCAACAGTGACCACAGTTTCCGTGAGAGATCAGAAAGGCTCCTCCATAAAGAGAATTCCTACCGCAAACGTACCGCCCTCGAACATAGAAGAAATAATTTGTTATCTCAACATCCATGGAATTATTGTAGTGAACATGTACATTCCGGAAGATGACCTGATTGAACTTGTACATGATTCGCACCGCGACTTCTTGTTTGACCAATCTTCATGATCTCATTCTCTCCTCCGTCTTCATTTCGTTCCAGATGATGGTTCATAAACCAGAAGCGCTCGTCTAATTTTTTCTTCGTTTTTTTTTTTCATTTTTTTACTCCTCCTTTTGAGTAAATATTTCTTTTCGATAATCAAAAAGTACTCATGCTTCCATCGAATAGAGATAATTCAAAATTTCTACTAAAAAAATACATTTTATTATTTCCATTTTCCGACATAAGGTAATATTCTTTAGTGATATGGAGACATCTGCCGCACACAATATTTCTTGGCTTATGTCTAACTTTTTTACATGGTGATTGATGAGAAGTAAAGTTTCGAAAGTAGGTTATTCATCTTCTCACTCGCGCACCAGAAACGAGCTCTCCTCTCACAAAAAAACAAAATTAATACGAGAAAGAGGGAAAAAATGAAAATGAAAATGGTTTCTGGCATTTTACGTCAACTTCTACATCCTTTTGATAACAAGAACGAATGTTTGTTTCCTTTGCTCTGGAAATTTTCTAGGAGTGGACTGCTCTGCACAAAAAAAAAAAAAGAAATGAGATGAAAAAATTCCTGAAGACATCTCGATTCTTTGAGCAGCATTTCAACGAACGTTAATTAAAATGCTGGCAAGTTTCTTCTCACCCTACTGTGGTATCACACTCAATCTCTTTTGGTACAAGGAAAAGGCGATACAAACCGCGAAACCCGAACTCAATTTCAACGTCTATTTGACAATACTCTTACATTTTCCCTCTTTTATGTAATATGTATAAAATGAGCATCGTAGAATTGGCTTTCCAATTTCCTATTTTATTTCGTTCTTTTTCCCTTTTCTCGAATGGAATTATTACGCGGAGTAGCTCTTTACAAAGACAGTACATTATTACTCATTTTACGAAAACATTCTCACGGTCGGTTGCTAAAAAATTCTTCGCCGAAGCACGAATAATGTTTTCTTTTTCCTCTTTTCAAAGCTTTCGACCGCGTCCGTACTTCTCGACGACTCAATTAGATACGTAAATTTCGTAAACGCGCGCATTTTGCAGCGAAAATGAGGGCTAAATGATGATCGCGACCGACAGAAAGAAGCTCCGGAGAAAGTAGGTCTATTTTCTTTGTTACCCGCGGAAGGAGTGTAACCGACGACTTTGCGAATGTATACAAAATTTTTCGCCTTCCATTGTGTAGAATACAATTCTACGTACACACTTTATTGTACTTAAAGCATGCTCGCCGTCATTATACTCCATCGTGATAAATACGCGCCAACGCGTTACGAACAAAATTTCGTTACAGCCGCGAAAAAGCTTTATGGATGGCTTTCAAATGCGGTTATTACGTTAAAAACAGAAATTACAACCTCGTTTTTCTTTGACGAAGGCGAGACGTGATCGTAATCGTTTCTACGAGACTGAAAACGATGTAATATCGCCTTCTCGATTTATCAACAAAGATGGAAAAAAATGAAAAGATTTTTGTTCTTTGAAACAGCCTTAGTTCTTCAATATAGGCCAAATCGAATATACGACGGGAAAAAAAAGACTAAAAAAGATTTATCAATCGAATATTTTACATTCAACGACGCTCGGGTTGAGAATTTTAAAATGTTCTCGATTTGCGACAAAAGTCCTTCTTTCCCGCAGATAACGTTCGATAGGTATAAAAAAAAAGGAAGAAGAAAAGTTACACCAACTTTAAGAGCGAAAAGCTGAAAATGGGTGCAATAAAGTTGAAAGAACTCGAGAATTCTCTTTTTATTCCGCAGCTAAGCCGTCGTTGTTAATCGGGGAAAAACGAATTTCTGCTCTCAAAATTAATTTTCTCCTTGACTAACATGAAAGTGCTAAAAAAAAGAAGGCAATATAAAAATAAGAGGAGCAGCTATCTTGGGAAACAATATCCCGAGCTAGCTCCCACAGATTCCATGAAGAGTGCATACCAACTTTATTCAGGTCAGAGAACCTGAATTCGTCAGCATCTATCGGATCATTTCTGTGAAAATTGAGTTTAAGATTATGGTTCCTATAAGATCTTTTACCTCGATATTATACGCCTCTATAATAAAGAGCTCTGTAGCCTTTTAAGTAAGTAGGACGTAGCCATGCGCGTCTTTGCGGAGGATTGTACGCGAGAGACACAAAAAATCATCTGTAACTTTTACTCGTAGAAAGTTTCAATAAGAAATCAGTGTGAGCGTGGTTGGGAGCGAGAGCGGAAGTTCTGGCTTACTCTCAGGATTTTACCGAAGTTCCAAAACGGCTATCTTTAAATACGAGGAACACAACAAAGAAAGCATACCTTCGAAATTTCCCTTCCATACTTTCTCTGACACAAGAAGGGGTCCTAATGGGTACCCAGAATCGGATACACAGTCCGCATTCAGGGTAACGTTTTAGCTGTCCATATTAGGATTCACCCACTTCTATCCGTTTTGCAAATTCTTTGAAACATCTGATTTCGTCTCACCTTTCCTTGTTATATTATCCAAAGAAACCTCATTTTGATACACTCTTTAAATTCTTCATAGTCATCCATCTTTTTTCATTGGACGCCGGGACACACCGACCTCGAAGACTCGCCACAAAGCAGTCACAGTGTTCACCTTTCATAAATGATCCCTCCACCTAGTAAGATTACTAATACTCCCTCATTCGCTACATAATTTCTGGTCTTTCTTATCCTCTAAAAAGCTCTGATCTATTAAATAAAATGAGCTGCCGTCGGGTGTTAAGCTCATCTGCTATGCGAGTGATATGCTGATTGCAGTGGTGGAGAGCAGGGTAAACCAGGCCCCAGAGACAGTGACGCTCTGGATCGTGTCGGCCAGACTAGAACTAGCAGTAGGTAAGACGGAGGCCACATTATTTACGACCCGTCGAAAGTTCAGTCAACCCACCTTTCACCTGTGAGGTGTGGAAATCGACACCAAGAAAAAATGATCTAGTTTGACTCATCGCTAAGCTTCAGGCACCATTTCCTGATGGCAGTGGAAAAGGCAGGCAGGGTAGTTGCATACCTGAGCCGCCTGATGAGGAACCTGGAAGAGCCGAGAGAAGCCAGAAGAAGGAGCATGATGAGCACCGCTATGTCGACCCTCCTATACGGCGCCCCAGTATGTGTTGACTGAATGAAAATACCTTACCGAAGAAGAGAGATAGATAGTGCCCACCGCACTGTCTCGACGGAGGCTCTTTACGTATTGGCACGTTCACCACCAACCGAGCTCCTTGCTGAGAAGGGAGCGGTGATGTTCAGAGCAAAAAAGAAGACAACGATCAACCAAGAGCCTCTACGGGTTAAGCAGGAGGCCAGGCGCTCCTTGCTTAAGAAATGGAAAGCAAGAATTGCCTAGAGTGAGCTGGGCAAATGCACAACCCATGTGTTAATACGCGACCTTGATGAGTGTATGAACTGACACCATAGTCAGCTGAACATTCACTTAACGCAGGTGTTAAGCGGCCAACAAGTACTTTTCCAAGAAGTTAAGGATCGTTGAGCAGGCAACGTGTGCGCACAGCGACCAAAGGTGGGATGACGGACTGCAGCACACCTTATTTGAGGGCGAGCTTACTGGCGTGAGCGGGACAAGCTTAGTCGGTCTCTTCAAGAGATACAAAGCGCTTGTTCCGAGTAGCCTGATATCCACCATGCTAGGTTCCAAAAAAGGTGGGTCCAGGTGTCTGGATTTGCAGCTACCGTCATGAAGAAAGAGATGGACCGGGAATGGAATAGGAAAATGCAGAACCACGCTATGACCTACTCGACACCTATGTACGATTTACATCCAGATGGGCAGGAAGAATAGGAAGACATAATCCCTGAAGAAAGAAGAAGATGAAGAGATGCCAACAGCTATCCAGTAGGTATATCTAAGATAGTGATGTTGTTGTTGTGTGTTCTAGTGTTATCGGCGTGCCAGGGGGCACTACAACTTGGCGATTGCCAAAGTAGCTTGCCAGTTGGCGAGTAGAAGAGGGGATTCGCCGAGGAGATTTTCCATCACTGAAGCTACACCCGAATGGGTTGATTCCGGTGTTGGGGAAAACAAAATCAAATACTAACGCAACCCGCACCGACTCCACAATGAAGGAAGAGCGGCGCTGCACAAGCGACAGCAAATGGCAAAGCCAAAAGAATAAAGATCCTTTTTAATGTCTTTTTATATTTGCTCGATCCAGCTACCAGTCAAAACCAAATAATTTTTGATAGCAGATAAAGGCACAGTGAGGATATCAATCAGCTTAAACCTCTTTGAGACGTTCTCGAAATCCGTGACGTCATCAGCTCGGACCTACCAGTAAAGTCATCAAATTAGTATAACTCTCTCTCGGATTCGCAAATTTTTAGATTAGGTCGAAGATTTGAAGGAGGCAGAAGCCTATTATGCTACGCCCAGTTTCTAATCGATTATAGCCCAGTATTGATAAAGCTTACCATAGGTATATTCTAGGCCTAATTTAAAGCCAGTACAGTCTAATCAAGCTTAGTTTGAAGCTAAAAAGAGTAAATTTTTCCGTTCCATAGAGACAATCATCAAATCATGTGTATGTCTTCGAGCATTTTATGAATATCGATCTTGATTGTATCGGGCGGCTTCCGCTCATTCGTCCCCATTCTTAGTTCAGTATAAGTCTAGTATACATATTTCAAGTTAACGAACTTTTGGAGAATAGAGACTCACTATCGCTCTGCTCGTTCGCCCTCTCTCTTGGTCTAGTATAATAAGCAAACTATTCTGGCTCAAAGAAAAGATTCCTCGCGAATTTTTTGAAAGGGGGGGGGGGGGTCAGCTCGGACTTGGACTCGCCAATTTTCAACAGACGGCTGGGGTGTCGATAAAGACTATAAAAAGAGAAAACCTATTTTCGATAGCGGATAAAGGCACAGTAAGGACATCGAGCATAATTTAAAGCCTTGTGGCTGCTTATGACGTCATTACGATCCGTGACGTCATTAGTCTGATTTTGCCTTTAACGTCATCAACCGTCGTATCATTTTGTTTTGCTACGACCATCGCAGTCTAAATGGTCATAGAAAGATTATGTAAAATGTTTATTTTTCGAGCCTTATTTTGGGAAAATTTTTCCCAAAAAGGTATTGGCGATTCAGTGCGGTGCCGCACATTTTCATTAAGAAAGAAGTCAACCGCAAGATTTCACTACCCTCCCCTGAAAAGACTCAAATAGAGGAGAGATTGCCATTATGAAGTACCTCGCCTCCTCCAATAATGTTAAACGACTCATTTACCATAACCCTACTTCTTCAGGCCACTCTTGTTCAACCTTAAGGACGAGATACCAAGACAAGAGCAAAGTGGTGCGTACAGATTAAAGAAGGAGCATAAAATCATAAGTCACAACCAAACCTATGATCTCACACTTTTGAACAAGCATGTTCTTGATGAGAGAATCGCCTCCTTGCTGAGGGGAGAGCGGTGGTGTTTAAAGCAAAAAAGGAGACAACGACTAGGCTAGAGGCTGTACGGGTGCTCCTGGCTTGAGAAATGGAAAGCAAGAATTGCTCAGAGCGAGCTGGGTAAATGCACAACCCGTGTGCTGACACGCGATCTTGATGCAAAGGATGAATCGAGACCATAGTCAGCTGAAGTTTCACCGGACGCAGATGTCAAGCAACCATGGCTGATTCAACAAATACCTTCATGGAAAGTTGAAGAATGCTGAGCAGGCAACGTGTTCACACTGCAACCACGGGCGGGATGATCGCCCACTATTTGACAGTGAGGCATGGAGGCGTGAGCGGGGTAAGCTTAGTCGGTCTCTTCAAAAGATTGGGGTAGACGAAGCGCTTGTTCCAAATAGTCTGGTAGCCACCATGTTAGGTTCCGAAGAGGCATGAAACCAGGTGTCTGTATTTTCAGCTTCCGTCATGAAGAAAAATATGGACCGGGAATGGGATAGGTAAATGCAGAACCACGCTATGGCTTGTTCCACATCTGTGTACCTTCCACATCCGGATGGACAGGAAGAAGAGGAAGATCATCCTCGAAAATATTCACGGGTTCTTCAACGGAGTTGAATGAGATGAGACAGGGCACCTGTTTCATGGGATATTTTGAAAAGGCTTTTGCTGAGTCTCGTGATTTTTAAATCGTTGCATATCTAGCTCATTCAAGGAACGATGTTTGAATAATGCATATCCAACTAACTGAAGAAGGGGCTAAGCCAATTGGTGTATGAAGCAATGCATATCCAGTTGCTACTTTAATCAGGCCATAAACACTGACCTCCAAGCTGTAGGGTACACGTACACGACAAAATTGAATTTTTGGAATTTACCACAATGACTTTCGATGATATTTTGACGACGTCCGCTAATCAAAATCGACGAATTCAACTACAACAGATTCCTAGCACTTCCAAATTCACTCATCTTATCAATCTATCAAAAACATCTTGCAAGTATTTTGATATCGATTGTTGATCAATTTGGAATGATTCATTTTTCATTGTCTTCCTTTTCATAATTTCGTTTCAGATCTTCGACCAATTTCCCAAAAGAAGATTGTTGCACTCATTTAAAATATAATAAAAAGTGTTTTGACAAATACTCTCAAAAACTCTCAATGAACAGTCTTATATAAGATCCTGATACACTCATGGAGACTTGTCGCGATAACGTCATACGTTTATTTGTAATACGAAACGCTTCCCGGGTGATCATATTTATAACGTAGTAATTTAAAGTTAAACTGAAGATTAATGGCTAAGAGAGAAAATAAAAAAACTATTACCGTGAGGTAATACCCAATAAACTTGTTTGCTTTCATTGAAATTGCGCTACACATAGGCGTATAAATTTTCATCTTCCGTTTTAGTTGCATGTAATATTATAATATTCCTAAATGAGCGGCAATTGTTCAGCGGTACTCGACGACAATTTTTACAGGTCGCGCTAGAATATAATCTCTGGATAAAATCAATTCTATAAGAGTTCACCATTATAAACATCTATTAATTATTCATTTCAATATGGTCACCGTGAATATTGTCGCTGAATAATTACGGTCACTTTATTGCTTTTTTACGGCCATCACAGTCTAAGTGGTCACATCATAAAGATTACGTTTTTTCCCACGAACAATAACCATGCTACCCGAAACTTCATTTTGTTTTTTTCTTTTCGACGTGAAACAAAAAGTGAAGTTGATTCCTCGAATAATTCGTTAATTACTTTATTCATTATTTTTATTTTTTTTTGTTCCTAGTACAACAAGCCGCTTGTTATCAAGAGCTAGGCAAGATAGATCGTCAGCATTGCGGTATAGGCATGAGGTGACAGCAGGCTCGTACCTAACCACGGGCGGACCCGTCGAATGTCCAGGGCGCGAAACACAAGAGGCGGCAAACGGGCGAAAAATTTTACATCAGCGATCAACGTTTTCTGGTAATTTATATCACTATTAAAAGAAATGAGGAAAAGCAAATTTTTTCCACCAAACTATTATCAGATAAATACCCTAAATAAGGAACCATATAAGATACGTATGCGCAAATGATAAGAAAAGGCCAGTGAAGGAGGAACCGTTCCAGGAGATTTTAGGAGTGCCGTGAGGATATAAAACATCGAATTTCGATTAATTAGAAAGATCATATCGATAGAAACAAAAAAAAAAAAAAGTGAGTTCCCTTTATTTTTTATAGTTCGAATCCGGTTCCTCCTTCAACTTGATCAACATTGTTACGGTCTTATTCTGATCACTTGCGCATACCTATCTTGTACCTTAAGAAAGAAAAAAAAGAACACAAATACTCAACCGCAAGCTAGGCGATATGCCATAGCGTTGAACGCAGCCAATTTAAGGGTTCATGGTTAAACAGGAGACTCACATGAAAGGTGATGGGCTTCCTCTGTATCAAATTCATGGACTCTATCAATTTTCGGTAGGGATGATGAGGTCAAGGAAATTAATACACTGGCCTGTGAAGGAAGATTGGAGGCTGCTCAGGTGGACGAGAAAATCCCGAATCCCGGAGGGAGAGCCAGACCATAAACAAAGGACATCATCAACGTACCTATGCCAGTAGATACCCAAAAACAGGTCACGTTCAAATTCATACATGAAAACATCCAAAAGATCCCACAAAGGAACCAATAGGAATACCGATGTCTTCAGGAAAGAAGTGTAATTTCTTCTTGAAGAAGCACATGTTGAAGGATCCGTAGTTGTTCAGAAGATGCTAAATATCACTAGCCTCTTCATAGGCAATATTATGTTGAATCAACAGACTTTGAAAATACTGGACAGTACCTTGTTTAGGAATGCTAGGGAACAAAGCGACAACGTCGAAAGGCAAGTTGAGGAGTGGAGCCACATCGTTCCAGTGCGGTGGAATCAAGGATGGAACAAGGGTTGCTGAGATCGATACGAGATTTGAACCATTGGCTCAAGAATTTGGCAAAGAGAAAAGTAGGGATGGGTTTATGGATCTTAGGAAATCCATAGACGCGAAAAGACATAGGGTTAGGATTCAGAAGGCACGTCACCTTGGCCAAAGTGGTGCGGTTACCCCCTCTGGCTCCTGAGGAAACTCTTCAAAAACATACACAACTAAAAACAAAAAATTAGCAGGTTTGCAATGACAGTGGGGAACCCGCAACCTCCCGCGCTTGCGATAGTGTTGGCGCGAAAATGCCCCCTATGAAAATGAGTTGGCTGAGCTCTTCTCAGTATACTGCATGCTAGACCTGATATAATGAAGACTGGAAATTGAAATTTTCTCAAGTCCCTGAAGTAGATCAAGGTCATTGATGGCGTCATAAAGTGTCATACGTCACGTCACGCAGTTCACAGAAACTCCCGGTGGAAATTGAAATTTTTTCAAGTCCTCAAAGTCGGTCAAGGTCAAGGTTATTGATGACGTCATAAAATATCCTGGCTGGAAGTTGACATTTTTCCAAGTTTTTGAAGTAGGTCAGGTCATTGATGACGTCATAAAGCGTCACACGTCACGTCACGCAGTTTATAGAAACTCCTGGAAGCGGACGTTTCCTAAAGATGTAATCCCCCTAACAAAATGGATAGCGGGTTTCAAGTCCCTAAAGTAGGTCAAAGTCATTGATGACGTCATAAGACGTCACACGTCACGTCACGTCACGCACTTCATAGAAACTCCTGGAAGCGGACGTTTCCTAAGGATGTAATCCCCCTAACAAAATGGATAGCGGGTTCCAAGTCCCTGAAGTAGGTCAAGGTTAAAACATCACACGTCACGTCACGCAGTTCATAGAAACTCCTGGAAGCGGACGTTTCCTAAGGATGTAATCCCCCTAACAAAATGGATGGCGGGTTTCAAGTCTCTAAAGTAGGTCAAGGTCATTGATGATGTCATAAAACATCACATGTCACGTCACGTCACGCAGTTCATAGAAACTACCGGAAGCGGACGTTTTCTGAGGATTTAATCCCCTTAACAAAATGGAAAGCGGGTTTCCCACTAAACGGCATCCCTAAAATTAAGCTGAAGATTCATCCCCAAAAAGCCCTTCTTACCGCACCATCATGATTTGACGAGAATCATTGATATGGCCTTCCTTATTTTGGCGACATGGGCGTTGAAGTTCAATTGGGTTTCAACAGTGGCCCCACAATTTTGAAGTACCTCATGGCTTTTCTTCTCAGATATTAAACTCTTAAATCTTGTGAACAACTGCTGGTCTTCCAACACGTACCTCACTGAAGAGAAATTCTACTCTTCGGCATCCGTATTGGGTTTGATAGCGGATGTCTTCATGGATGAATCAAAGGTTATCTGTTTTTATCACCTTTCAATTTTCTCCCTCGATGACATCCTCCGTCTATGGTCTGCCTTCCTTCCGGGCTTTAGGATTTTCTCGTCCGCCTAAATATTCTCTAACCCTCCCTCACAGGCCAATGTATCAATTTCCTCGACCTTACCATCTCTATCCAGAATCGATAGAGTCTATGAACTTCATACATACAGGAATCCCACCCCAACAGAAATCCGTTTACATGGGTCTCCTTTCTGCCCATATACCCTCAAATTGGCTACGTTCGACAATATGGCACACCGCCTAGCTACCCTTCCCCTAAAAGACTCGAACGTTAGGGAAGATATTACGCTCTAAGAAGTACCGCGCCTCCTCCAACCATGTTGACATTGACATTCATCGCTTCGTTCATAGAAAATTGATTATGAATTGTATCTTCCTCGTGACCCCTCCCCTCTTTCTCATCAAACTAATAGGCTCAGATGATTCGTTTGCCCTTTTCGGGCCTTCTTTCCATCAAACTCAGTCGTGTTTTGCGTTTTATCGGGGAACCTGCTATCTATTTTGTTAGGGGGATTACATCCTCAGAAAACGTCCGCGTCCGTGTCCGGGAGTTTCTGTGAACTGCGTGACGTCACGTGACGTGACGTTTGACGCTTTATGACGTCATCAATGACCTTGACCTTGACCTACTTTAGGGACCTGGAAAAATATGCTTTACGTCACCACTGACATTGACCACAACCTACTTTAGGAACTGAGAATTTCTATTTCCTGCCTTCAGTATATCAGGTTTAGCATGCAGTATACTGAGAAGAGCCCAGCCAACTCATTTTCTGAAGGGTCATTTTCGCGCCAACGTCATCGCGAGCGCGGGAGGTTGCGGGTTCCCCGCTGCCATTGCAAACCTGCAATGGCCTCTAAGTTTTTTTTTAAATCTTGCCTTCATTCTAAGTAATGTTCGGAAATTGGCACAACTGAGGGCTTGATAGAATTTCGTCAGTCCAGCTATAAAGAAGAGGATTGAGTAAGACTTGGAAAAATTGCGTTCATCCAGCGAATTAGATGAGAAGAGGGGCATTGGTGAGACCCATAGTTCCTTAAAGGAAGTTGAACTAGAATTCTAGAAATCACTATAGAAGATGAATTTGTCACCCAGATATGGACAGGTTGATGGACGAAAAGATTCCAAGGTCCCAGAATTTTTCCAATAGAAATATTATTAAGAGGCTGGGAAAGAGTTCTCAGAACGGCTGTAATTGAAAATATTCTATTTCACGACGAACAATATCATTTCCGACAATTTTTTCCAAAGTTTCAAAACATCGCTAAATCTCAATAAGCCTGAGATTAATTTAGACTGTCGAGCTATAGATCAGCTTCTCTACAACTAGACTGTACCGTCTTTCGAAAAAATATCCTTCTCTCGTCGATATCGTCATAAATCTGGGAACAAATTAAAACTAAAGCTCGCGAGATAATAAGTGGATTTAGGAAGAGCAGAGCTCGGGTCCTCTAAATTACAGTCGAGTATCGAAAATGTCTGAGCTTCCCGGATGATGCCTTAATTCCGCGAAAGTGTAAACTCGAGTTCTCCATTAACTAACGGTATAATTTGAGCGAACGATAGCTGGAAATAGAGACCTACAGTAATCCGAAATAAGTAGAATAATTACAGGACGTTATATCGCGAGCGAATATAACGCCGCGAATAAGAGAGAACGCGAGCACTAGGTGACTGGGTCAATGTGCAGAGCAATACGAGTGGGACGTAAATCCGAGGAGTAAAATGCCAACGACGTTCACGTATATTTTTTCACGCGACGAGAAAAATTTTGTAAAGAGCTCTCGATTTACGGAAGAATCTTCGAAACTTTTCACTATACGCGATCTTCGCCCCACGAGAGAATAAAAATAAAGACGCGATACACAACCTTCTACGCTCTGTCAAATCCCATCAATTTACCGACAATTCGTCGACGTTCGACGAGCCACATTTGCGAATGCTTTGATGCCATTTAAAGATCGCGGTCGGTGAATACGACGGCGTGTCAAATTTCTAAAGCGTACATTCTCGACTGAGTTTTTATCGCTTATTTTGAAAAAATCGCGCACACGGTACCATTTTACGAGTGTACGAGTGTATCTAATACCGCTGTGTATACCTCGCGATCTCGTGTACAAGAAAATACACTGCACACCCACTAACGACGACGAAGAAAATTTCTCAATTTATCACCTTCAGCGATGAACTTTTATTAATCTAATATGATTACGAACCCATATCGTGCGAATTTGAATTGGAGAATTCCCGGTTTATACCCGGTAAATATCGTACGAGGTGACGAACTTTTGCACACATATATTCGAATGAGTAGAAGTGAGTACTTCGTACACGATTGAATATTCATTTACAAACCGTAAATTCTTTTCGTCGAATGTGAAAATTATCAGAATCTTTCCGCGAACGAACCTAAAATTCTCTAACTCGCCTCTCGCACAGTAGTTTCACTGAAACTCGCCGCTCGGGGAGTCTTGAGCTAAATTTAATTTCCAGACAGAAAAACTATACGCTAGATCTAGTTTGCCATTTCTGAAAAGATGATCCAACTACAGATCCATTAATATGAATTCAGGATTAGGGAGGAAACATGCTCTATCTCTATGATTTGAGCGAAGTACCCGCTATTAGTTCTCTTGGGACGCTCTGACCTCCGTGACGTCATTAATAGCTTTCATTTAGAAATTTGAAAAATGTTGAGCTTCGACCCTATCCATAGAAGCGGACTTGGGAAAAGTTCAGGCTCAGGACCTCTAGAAGAGGAACTTGCGACCCAAATTTCGGTAGGGGTTGATAAATTCCAAGCCAAAAATCAATGAGCTATATAGGCTGTGACTATTCAGTCTCGGACTACCCATGAACTAAACCCAAAGGAAGATTTTAGGCCGAGACTTCTCACAGTTCGACTTATTTCCAGCTAAAAATGTCCGCGGTCGACTGTCAAGACATCATCGAGGGACCTTGGATTAATTTTGGGACTACTTGTTGGTAACACTGTTTGTTATCTTGTTACGAGTATTGATTGTAGAGCCTTGTATTGATTGTATAGTCGTATATTGATTGTGATTAAAGCCGATGTATTTTAAGCGTTAACACTACTTGTAGAGAAAGGAATCTAAAACAAATTTGCTATAGACCTTTGTGGATGAGGGCTGAGAGGTAGGTTTTGTTTCAAATCTGTCAGCTAAGCCATAGCTAGGCTGTCTTGGGCTACATTTCTCCTCTGAGTCTACTAGTCGGAGCATATGTAGCCAAATAGAGGCTGAATTTTCATGAGTAGATTAATAATGAAAGCTAGTTTTCTTTGCAACGACATTTGTTTTATGCAAGTGGCAAGTGTAGTTGGCTAGGAAACTCTGATACTTATAAGCCTTGTCTGGCCACCAAACAATCTTGAGAAGTTTACGGGTATATAAGGCCCTACACAGGGCATGAACGGCACTCTCTTTCATTCGGACAAAGCTCGAGGAGCCTTGAATAAACGTTGACCGACAGTGATTTTTCTAACTCGTCTTTTAATTTGTAACATCACATTGTTCGGTATATTTTTTAAATTCTTTGAATAAAAATTTAAAAATGCCCCTCAAAAGTGGTTTTGTTGATAAAAATTAGTAAGTAGGGTACACTGAGAGTACTAAAAAACAGTAGTGCAGCAGTACAGAGTTGCGATCAAAAATAACGGATGAATAATCCGGAGAATAAGTGCTTTGGTACATAGTAGGGAGCTCCGATTCTTCTGATTGATTTCCTTGTACTCGATATACCTCCACAATGTGACAAAATTTTAACGCTGTTGCTATTGTAAAACTTCAGAGTTATTAAAAACGGACATGGTAGACAGCTTTGTATAATATATTTTTAAATCTACCCCAAATCTAAATTTGTCGATAAAAATTAGCAAGTAGAATACATTGAAGGTGCCAGAACACAGAAGTTCAGCAATGCAGCGTTGCCATCGAAATTAAAACGGAGAAACAATCTGGAGACTAGGTACTTTGATACTTCAAACAGAGCTCTGATTCTGCTGACCCGATCAATTCTTTTGTACTCAGAAAGCTTCCACAACACAACCAAATGAAAGTTTGAAAATTCAGCCCAAACTAGTCAGTAAGATACATTGAAGGTGCCAAAAAGTAGAAATACAACAGTGCAGCGTTGCTATCAAAAGTCACGAAGAAACAATTTGGAGAATAAGTACTTTGATACCTGAAACAGACCTCTGATTCTCCTGATCGATTCTTGCACTGGGAAGGCTTCAGCATAATTTGTGGATCAATTGATCAGTCGAAAGCAAGCTGAAAGCTAATAACTATTTTTGAAGATCGCAATGCTAGAAGCCAAAATTGAAATTGAAACAACAGCCACCGGTACGCTACTATCGCTATCAGGTTTCTCAATTAGGGACATGAACAATAAACTGCTCCAGGCATATTCAAAAATATGGTGATATGTGGGTACTTGAGCTGGTTTCTTGTTTATGGGACAAAATCAGGACGTGATTGTACACAGCGCTCCGATGGCTGCCCAGTCTAAATACTCTGCTAAAAGCCAGACTACAAGAATTTTTTCAAGTTTTCCAAAGCTTCCCCCGGTTCATATTATCAACAATCCCTCCCTCCCTTACTATAATGTTGCAATTTTTGGAAGGGTCTTTCAATGTAAGTCTTGCTTGTAAATTGAGGTAGGCTATCGAACGAATTTCGTCAAGTTTTCCTTTTTTTTTTTTCGAAAAATATAATCAGTTATTTGTGATAAAAGAATTAAATCTGAATTGGGTACCGTTCCATGTAATAGTAATTTATCGGTCACGCTATGTAATGTTGTCTGATATTCTTTATTCTAACATTAGGGAGCAGCGATAGGTGGTATATTAATTTAAAATTATAAATCGGATGCCTATACATTCTCACGTTTCTGAATAATGAAACAAGGGCGTATTTGTGTGTCGGCGTATGGACTTTACGTAACTTTTTCCGGCATACGGTACGAAGCAGTTTTCGTAGGTAGATTAAAATCCGCGCCGTCTACTGCGCGATGAACATCGAATTCGAATTTTTTTTTCCCACCCGTGTCTCTTCTAATCCGCGTCGTTATTGTTAAATTTGATTGCTTCTGTTTCACGCTACAATGCACCAGACTTTCAAAATAGGTATACAGTGAGGCTTATTGAAGGTGAGATGAAATAAGTTTTCGTCCCGACGCGTTTCCGTCCGCTGTCATGGTCATCAATTTTGGATTAACCTGCACGAGGAACGACTATAGTGTTCGCGTACTCGAATTTATGCGAGTATATACGCAAATAAATTTATCGCATCGCAGTTTCATTACACAGGAGTTACTCTTTTTTTTTCAAGTCAAGGATCATGGATATCACTCATTTCCTCTGAATTTCAGAGCGATTTCCCGAAAAGGCAGCCTTCGGCGAAGGGTGGCCATTTTCTCCAGAGGACTTCACAACAGCTTTCTTTATTATTAACATTAATCCAGGCGAGCAGAAATATATTTAATACAATCTAATTAATGAATATTGAAACAGAGACAGGAAAGAAGAAATAAATGAACTCTATAAGAAAATTACCAGGCTGAATGGTTCACTGTATGACCGATATTTCCATCTGGACAAGTTAGGCCTAGTGCACCGTTTAAAATTGAAAGATCTCATTGTCAAAAAAGGAGAAGACTGCATGGAAAAACGAGTGGAAGCCCAAACCACACAGATTAAGAAGAAGCTTGCTGAACTGGCCCGGGAGAAAGGAGAAAGATGGGAAGAGACAGCAACAGCTAAGCACGACTTTGTCCCCAGAACCGAGAACCTCTCAAGCGTCACCTTTACAGAAGAAGAAAAAAGACTGCTGGAAAAAGGCATCAAGTACGTGCAGTCAGAATGACAGAACCAGTATTGGCTCGAAAGTATGGCCATTAGCTGCGAACAAGTAATCCATTAGGAAAGTACTGTTGGACATCAAGGAGAATCCAATGACAGAACGCAGGTAATGCAGAGAAAGGTCACAGATTTCCAAGAGAAGATACGACAAAACAACCTAATTTGGACAAAGGCGGAAAAAGGCAACACGGTAGTGTTAATGGATAAGGAGGACTGCACCCAAAAAGTGGAGTGGTACATCGCAGAGAATGGATATCAAAAGCTGACAAAGGACCCAACACAGAAATACCAAGAAGACTTGAAAGCTATGTTGAAACGGAACAATGAACCTGGCAATGGAAGGACGCCTGAAATAAACCTGGTAGCACCAAAACTCAAGGGTAAAACTCCACAAAGCAAACTGTCCACTGTGACCCCTGGTCAACTGCATCCAATCACCATGACACAAGATAGTAAAGATTGTAAAAACATTCTTGAAAGAAAACTACCAGCATCAGAAACAATGGTGAGCTGATGGAGCAACCGGACAAGTTGGAAATCAAGAGTAATGACAAGCTGATATCCTTTGATGTGACAAACATGGTAGGTACCATACTGAAGGAGGAACTTCTCACCCTGCTCAAAAAGAATAGATATCATGGGAACACTGATGGGCCAAAGTACGCCAACATAGTGGAAGAGATCTTGAGCTAGAACTACTGCCGCTTCAATAACATGTTCTATAGCCAGGAAAGGAGACTTGTGATGGGATCACCACTGTCACCAATCCTGGCTGAGATATTCATGAATGACATGGAAAACAAGATATTGAAAGGCAGCAACTTCAGAAACCTGATGAAACGCTGGGCCAGATTATGTAGATGATACCCTGATTGTTTGGACAGACAGACGCAGGTCGACTTGATGCGATGAATGAGAGCATCAAATTCACAGTGGAAGAAGGCAATGAGACCATCAACTATTTGGGCCTTACACTCACCCTGGATGGTAACAGGATAGAATAGAAAAACTACAGGAGGCAGACACCATCATCCAAAATGACTCCTACCACCACCCCAGACACAAGTTAGGTGCAATTCAGAACTTCTGCTATGATCGAAACTGTAATACCCCATTATTATGCTGAAAACATTTACGCAACTATCAGAGAAGTTGCGTCAAATTGCGAAATATGTATAAAAAACAAAGTTAGAATAGGTAGAAAAATGGGCCTTCTTGGTCACCTAGGTCCAGCGACGAAACCATTCGAAATTATGTCGTTAGATTCGGTAGGTGGGTTTGGTGGACGAAGGTCAACCAAACGCTATCTACACCTATTAGTGGACCATTTTTCGCGATTTGCCTACATCTCCACGTCCAAAACGCAAAATACCGAAGACTTTGTAAAGATAATTGAAACAGTATGTAATAAAAACAAAATAGGGACACTGTTGACCGATCAATATGGCGGACTCATGTCCAACGAACTCGCTGATTATCTAGAAAATAATGACATCGATCATATCTTTACTGCCGTAGACGCTGCATTTTCTCAGGGTTTAAATGAACGTTTAAACCAAACGCTTGTTAACCGGATTAGATGTCGCATTAATGAATCAAATAACAATAGAGCTTGGGCTTCTATCGCGAGACAAAGTGTAAGGGAATATAATGAGACGGTTCACTCAGTCACAAAATATACCCCGGAATATCTTCTAGAGGGAACCATATCACCAATTATTCCGAAAGAACTCCGTAATGAAATGAATATTGAAGATGATAGAAAAAAGGCTTACGAAAATACGATAAAAAATCATAACATGAACAAAAAAAGATATGATAAGAATAGATTAGATAGGGAGTTTCAAGTGGGGGACTTGGTATTTGTCGAGAACGGTAATAAGCTCAACCGAGAAAAACTCGATGAAATACGTATTGGACCTTTTCCAATTATCGAGAAGCTGTCAAAATCGGTGAATCGCGTCGCTTGTGGCACATCAAATCGAGAAAAACGTCTTTTTCACATAAGTAAAATGCTGCCTAACATACCTAATTCAACAACGTAACAAATGGGAACGTCTTATAGAAGTACGACAGTTCCCGATACCGAGAGTGTCTGGCCAAAGTAAGCGTCGCAGAGGCGGATGAAATCATTCACTCCTCGGTAGCGTCGGCATGTAGTTCGTGCTGATTTCAGCATAGCTCATGTCCGGCTCGCTGCAATGGTCTGCGAAAGCTACGCCGGAGTGGCTTTTGAGTCGACGAATAGAGCGATGGCCGCAGGGCAAGACCGCAGCATCTTGTGACTCGTATGATTTTCTTAGAAGTGTTTCTTTCTTTAATTTTTTTTATTTTTTCTTTCTTTTTTTTCTCTCTCCCTCTCTGGTTGGGGGGATGTAAAATTACAACTCGTAATTTACGACTTTTTGACTAAAGTCACTACGGGCTTTATCTCGCTTGTTCGTAATAAGATAACACGTAATAAGATAACACGGGTAGGGTAGCGTAGTAGCGTACGAAATCTTGTTATCATAATTATTCTGTTTAGTTATAAAATTGTCTAGAGCGTGTAACGACGTTGTGTCGATTCGTAGGAAAATATTATAATAAAAAAATATCTACGCATCCATTATTTGAAGTGTCTCAATGAATTCACTCTTATATACATATGATAGGAAGGAGACTTGAAATACAGTATACTGGACTTAAACTATTCTAGAACCTCCCCCTCCCCGCATTATCCTAGCTTTACACTAGTATATATATGATAGGAGAGGGACTTGAAAAAATTTCGACCTCCGTCGGATATATATGATAGGCGATGAAGTCTCAAGGTCATGTTGCCTCCCGGACGGCGGACATTCTTTCCGGGAGATCCCCCGATAAAACAGGTTCTCTGTTAAAACTCTGGGAACAAATGGAGATGGCAAAAGCAAAGAGGAAGAAAACTATTCTCTTGAACAATGTACATAATCACATTTGACAGCGAAAAACTATTCGGTCTGGTGATTGGACGAGAAAAGAAGAACAGAACTGACCAATAAGATGGCAGGAAACCAGCACTGGAGAGGACGGTGAGGCGAAATAATCTCACCACTTTTCCAAAGGACCAAATCGTTCCTCGCAGATTTCTCACTTTTGATCACAAGATAAGACTTTAAGGATTCCTCGCCTCTCAATTCTACAATCCAAGAGCTATTCAATTGATCCATTCCGAAGCGAAGAATAGAACGCGAAAAAATCTTTCTCGAGAGGTGTATTTTTGCCTCACTAAATAAGCATGGAATTTTAATTTTTTCGTCGACCTTCCATACGAGCAGAGGAGGAAAAAACTCGGAATCATGCCGAAGGTTATTTCTTCAAAAACTCAAATTGAAATTGAAGAAAATTCGAATATAAGAAAACTGCTCGTATCACCCGCTCTATCATGCCTGTTATTCCAAGAAGGATGATAATATAGAACCGAGGGAAAAGAAAAGAAAAATAAAACTCGAAAACGATTCTGTACTTTTCTCACGTTTGATCTGCCAACTATACAAAATGAATTTCGCATAAAAACAGATCCTAGGTATATAAATCTCTTCAACCTATCTTCGGAGTAATTTGAAATTCTCTCTCGGTCGTTTTTTTTCTCTCTTTTGAAATTATGCTGCAATTTTGTTGAACATTTGTCAGAACCATACACCGAATTATCAGCGTCTACAAATGAGCCGCGTATTCTAAGGTTAAGTATGTACTTTCACGAAAAGACGAAAAATCGAGGGAGAGGAAAACAACTTTAACAGGCAATAATAAAAATATTCTCTACGAGATAGCCGCCATTTACGAAATGTCGACCTTTTGCTAGATCTAAAAAAATGAGGACTACTAAATTACGTAACGTCGTATACTTCAAAAGTTATGAAGAAATTAAAGTATCGCGTTTCTGGAAAATATTCCTCTTTCTTATTTTATCATGAGAGTTTTCCTCGTACATTATTCTACGCCACTCATCTTTCTCACTTTAACGTCTCGTGCAATAGCAAAAGCAGCATAGAAATGGAAGATTTTAAGTTCACTGAGGACTGTATTTGACGACGAAATATGAGAATGAAAATCAAATATTGCGTACGACAGAATAAGAAAATTATTTTACGTCAACGTCGATCTCATCGAAATACAGCATGGCCAAAGATTATTTTTCGAAATGTGACCAAATTTAATTTTCGGAGCTGCACCAAAGAAAATTTCTTAGCTGAAGAAGCGGTAATGCTGACGCATGCTCTCCTGTGTACATTGAATAATGCGTTTGTCATTCTTGAGTTATGGTTTTGCAAAAAAGACCGCTGAGAAATTTAGAGAGAAGAAAGAAGAAAAACTCGATTTTAGGTATCACCCGGTGCAATGTTATTATTAAATCTGTCTTTTTATCGCGTGCGAAAAAATTCTATCCTCGTTAAGTGAATTTATTCTCTTGGAATCCTCGCCTATTGATGTATCAAAAAGCTAGCGCATGAAAAATGATCTTAACCACTTCGTCTTTTCAGGGAAGCTACGTCCTTCCTTGTCGATGAAAAAATGTTCTATATCGCACAGCCAGCACAGTATTTCCACATTAATTATTCAATTACTTACGTTAACAAGTAACAGGAAAGGAGAGATCCGAAACACTCGGCTTAGATTCTTTGCAAAGGAAAAAAAGTTTGTTTGCCTTTGGAAGAACGTTCGAGTACAAGCAGAGCTATACACAACAAACGCCTACAAAATCCCAACTTTAAGCCTATCTCTCGAATACGTACTTAAATTTTTAGGTCACTCTTTCTTCTCGTATTTCTGAACAACTGAATAAATTCTTTCAACTCGCAACTTGAATCAATTGATGAGTAAGAGTGTGAAACATCAGGCTCGGAAACAGGAAGCCTTTTGCATTAAGCGACTTCACTTTCACTGTTCAACTTTCATCTAGGCCACACACAGATATATGCGTCATGAATAACACTACACAAAAAAAAAAAAAAAAATTGAAAACCACATGAACGAAATTATACGATTCTAAAAGTATTTTCGACGCTGATCACGATGCCGTTGTCCGTTTTTCAAGTTTTGGCCCGGTTTTCGAGAAATGATCAAATCAAATTCCCGCGCTTCGTTGCGACGCGCAGTGTATGTTCCCGTTCTCGCGAAATTCGATAGCTGGGTAACATACGCCGCGCGTCGCAACAAAGGGCGGGAATTTGATTTGATCATTTCTCGAAAACCGGGCCAAAACTTGAAAAACGGACAACGGCATCGTGATCAGCGTCGAAAATACTTTTAGAATCGTATAATTTCGTTCATGTGGTTTTCAATTTTTTTTTTTTGTTGTGTAGTGTAATGAGCCCGTTTGAGTGCACGTCGATATAGACGTTGGTGGATACTTAAGAATAGATCCAGAGCCGGATTTAGGTCTGCTGCCGCCGTGTGCAAATTTGTTTTTGCCGCCCCCAACCAAAAAAATTTTTTTTGCTTTGCTCGCAATTTACCGATTGAGGGAGGGGAGGGGAGAGGAGGGGAACTCACCTGAAAATTCACGGGTTCTTCAACGGAGTTGAATGAGGAGAGGCAAGGAACCTGTTTTAAGAGTCTTACGGTGTTTGAAACGTTGTATATCTGGCTCATTGAAGGGACTGGGCCAATTGGGGTATTGCATATCTAGTTATTTGAAGGATTTGTTCTAATCAGACTATCAGTGCTGCAAGATGATACAAAGGGGACTTGGAATTTATTCGAGGGGTGTATTTGAGGCATTGCATATCTGGCTAATTGAAGGGGCTAAGCAAATTGGTGTGTGAAGCATTGCTATCTTGTTACTTGGAGGAGCTGTTTTGATCAGGTTGTACTCACCGACTTCCAAGCTTTACATGTTATAGAACGGGGACTTGAAATACAATATACTGGACTTAAAGTAGGCTAGAACCCCTCCTTGCATTGTCCTAGCTGTACATTAGTAAATATAAATGATAGGAGAGGGACTGTGAAGAAATTTTCGACCTCAGCCGGATATTTATATGATGGGAGGAGACTGGGTGATGGGAGACTTGGAAAAATTCTGGCCTCCGAGCTATATGTGAGAGGAGAAGACTTGAAAAATTTTCCAAGTCTCAAGGTCATGGTGCCTCCTGGACGGCGAACATTTTTTCCAGAAGACCTCCCGATAAAACAGGTTCTCTGTGAATTTCGTGATGACCTTTTTTTTTTCTTGACACCTTAATTTTTGTATTTTTAGGGCTCCTACCAAATAAAATTTTTTTTCTGGCTTGTCCATTTTCTTTGGCACATCCTTTCTTTTTACTCTCAATAATAATAATGAAAGTACATCTAAATAGCAAGAAAATCATGTGTGCATGGTTGATACGCTACCTTGAAAAAATAAATATTTATAGTCAGTAGTCATGATTTTGAAAAAAGAAGAAAAAATGAAAAATTTGCCGCCCCAAAAATCTGCCACCCTGTGCAACTGCACACTCTGCACACCCGGTAAACCCTCCGCTGGATAGATCTTGTGGATAATAATTCCAGAACAACCGAGCAGCGGAGTTCCCGGAGGAGTCCAAGCCTAGTTCAAGTCCAGTATACTGTATGTTGGTGAATGATTTCTCAATAACGATCATAAGAATGGTATCTCTCATACTTTTAACTGAGGTGCTTTTCCCTTGAACGACTCAATGTTACAGAAGAGCAGTATTAGCCAGTAATGACCCGGAGAAAAGAATTTCTCATGCAAGCGACTGCGGTACTTTTCCCTCGAGCCCAAGAAAAATCCGCAGAAAAATCCCAATTTTTTTCGGGGATTGAAAAGCAATAGATCTGGCAACACTGATGGCCCGATTAAAACAGCTCTTCAAGAAACTAGAAATGCAATACTCCATTCACAAATTGGCCTAGCCCCTTCAATGATTCAGATATACAACGTTTCAAACACTATGAGACTCATAAAACAGGTTCTCTGCCTACCATTAGGTAACTCCGTTAGAGAGTCCCTCAATTTCCCCTTCATCTTTCAAGTCTTCGGATAACCATAGCCAACCTTCGACAATTTTTCCAAGTCCTTGGAATTGACCAGAGCCTTCACTCCCCACGACATCTTCCAAATCCTATTCGTCTGATCAAAAATTCCTTACCTCGACATCCCTCTCCGCGGCTCAAAAGTCAACTCCAACTTTTTCCAAATCGTTTTCCTCGTACTCTTCCTCTTTTCCTCTTCAAGTCCTGGAACACTTACGATAAACTGCTGAAAAATTTTCCAACTCCTTAATGAAGGTCACAGCCTTCTCCCAAATTCTTTTCACCATCCGGAAGAAATGGCGCGGTGGACCGCCGCGCCAACTTCTTCCAAGGAAATGGTTGAAGATTAAGAAGATTAACTAAGCCTTACTCCTCATATCCCTCTCCATGACTCGACAGCTGACTCCAATATTTTCCAAATTTTTTCTCTCATTCTTTCTTTCTTCTGCACCTCAGAGTCCTCGAAAACTTATGCTTTTAAGACTCTGCAATTTTTGTAATTCTTGAAGAAGGGCACAACCGCTGAGAGGACGATAATTTTCTGGAGATATGGCGGATATTTCTCTCTAAAAAAATAAACTGAAGCTTTTCAAGTTGATGAACTGAGTTGGTGAGGGATTTCATTTGAGAACTGCAATAAAGACCGTCTTCGAATAATCAATTTGGACAAAATTTATGTTCGGGGTTTGAAATGTTCTAAAGTCTTCCCTCAATCGGATTTCAGGTCTCTAATTTTTTACAACTGCCCAAAGTTTGTCAAAGTTGATAACTTCCTCTTCCTGAGATTCTGAGATGTTATATAATCCAGCTTACAAGAACGAGCGGTAAATCCAACAACCCTTCAGGCGCGGATTTGGCCGTACTTTTTTTGGAGGGGGGGGGGATATTCCATTGCCTGAAATTTTTTTCTCTCGCAAATGGTTTATCTGCATCATTTCAGCCTCTTTTTGGAAATTAGGGGAGGAATATCTCCCATACTCCCTGGTCAACGCGCGCCTACCCTCTCACAAATATTCAGAACCTTTTTGTACTGAGTCTATGATTCAGAATTTTGAATCATTAACTGTCCATAAGTCATCTTATCTCACGACCATTCCTCCGACTCTATACCTCAAAGACAAGTTTCTTAATAGTGCAATGATGACAATAATAAGAGCAAAATCAACATTCAGGGAGAGAGGTTCGAAACATAGATACGACATTGGTCTTAGAAAAACATACAGCAGGTCTTTCTTTTGACATGGATAGGTTTCAAGGTTGGAAATCTATCCGAAATGTGTATGACGAGATTGCGCGAGGACGCGAAATTGCGTTAGTCAAATAAATAATGAGATGAAATTGCGAGATGAAAATGATATCACGAGCTGTTGACATCATGAGTGACCTTGACCTACTTTAGGGACGTGGAAAAAATTTCGACTTCCGCCACTTTGAGGTCTGTATCCATATCCCTCATTATCCTGGAGCTATCCTTAGCCTCTATCGTACTAGGCTAGGGGCCTAACATACAGTGTACTATTCTCATAACTTTAATATTTGTTGTACAATGAATTTTGTTCGGGGTGTCGTATGACGTCACCAGGATGTCTACAGAATTAGAAAATGAAAATCCGGTACTTTCTGGGATCTTTCGAGAGCTTGACCATGAGATTTTTAAAACCTTTCCAAGACATTTAATCCCCTTCACGGGACATTAGAAATTACATAATCATAACAATTTTTCGTAGAAAAAGTTTTGTATAGATTTTCTCATTGGGTTCGAAGACAAATTTTTTCCGGGTCAACCTCGGGACTTTTCCGAAATCTGTCACAACTTGATGACGTAATTGCTGACCCTCAACGTTTTAAGGTACACGTAAATATAATGAGTTCGGCTGTAACCATACAGCATAATATTTTACAGTATATAGAGTGGTCAGGGTAGTCTGGGTGGGGAGTATATCTAGAATTTACGAAATTGAGACACATAAATGACGTCATGAGTGACCTTGACCTACTTTAGGAACTTGAAAAATTTCAAACTCTCTATCTCGTACGTACGCTATAGAGCCTATGCTAGGCTATACAAGCTTATGTCCTGCTCCTTGATATTTCTAAGGGTGTTCCACATTTTTCCAAATCTCCCTCTTAACCTGCACATGTAGCTCAAAATTTTCCTGAATCATTCTTTTTTAGTGGGGAACCCGCTATCCACTTTGTTAGGGGGATTACATCCTCAGGAAACGTCCGCGTCCGAGTCCGGGTGTTTCTGTGACGTGACGTGTGGCACTTTATGAGGTCATCAATGACTTTGACCTACTTTAGGGGCTTGGGGAATTTCAACCTCCAGCCGATATACTTCATGACGTCATCAATGACCTTGACTTTGACCTACTTCAGGGAATTGGAAAATTTCATCTTCCAGCCTTCATTACATCAGGTCTAGCATAGTGAGAAGAGCCAAGCCAACTCATTTTGAAATTTGCGTGCGAATTTGCGTCCGGCCAAACGCGTAGACCTAAACTAGGCTAAAGCCTTCATAATACTAGGTCTGAATCAGGCTGCTGTATTAGGTATAGCCTTCATTAAATAGGCTAATGTACCTTTATACCAGGCCTATACTAGACTAAGAGGGGTGGGGGGCTGACTGGGCCTACACTAACATAGCTCAGTTTCCCAATATACAGTATACTCTATACTAGGCTAAGCTAAGCCTCTATTATGCTAGGCCTGAGCCTAGGAAGAGGGTTCACTCGCCCCGATCAAGGCCTACATTAACAAAGTTCAAAACAAAGTTCCATATACAGTAACTTAGGTCCAAAAGCGGAGCGAGGGAGCGGATGCTAGACATGAAACATGATCTCTACTCATTTGGCTACGCCAGAAAATTCTCTTCAGACTAGTCCGTTCTCTCGAATTCTCCATTGAACTGGGCTTAACACACGTAGGCCTAATATACAGTAAACTAGACCAAAAAGAAGGTAGGTGTAAGCCTCCTCTATACTAGGCTTAAACATTCTCCTCAAATGCTATTAGCTTAAAATAAATATTATCAAAAATCTGTATCCGCCATTTTGAGCGGGGAACCCGCTATCAGTTTTGTAACGGGGATTACATCCTCAGAAAACGTCCGCGTCCGGGAGTTTCTGCGAACTGCGTAACGTGACGTGCGACGCTTTATGACATAATCAATGACCTTGACCTACTTTAGTGACTTGAAAAAATTTCAACTTCCAGCCTTCATTATATCAGCCCTAGGATACAAAATACTGAGAAGAGTCCCACCAACTCATTGGCTGAGGGGGCATTTTCGCGCTCGAGTGCGTTCAACTTATTACGTCATCATTTTCAAGACTCGGAAACGGGAGGTTGCGGGTTCCTCACTGCCATAGCAAACCTGCAATGGCCTCCAAACTTTTTTTTCAAGACCTAGAAAGAAATTTTAACGGACTTCCATCTATCCATCAATAACGATCAGGAGAAAGGTATCTCTCACAGAAGGAACTGGGGTACTTTTCCCTTGATCGACTCAATGTTATGGGAGACCGCGGTATCAGTCCATAACAACCAGCAGAAATGTGTCTCTCGTATGCGTGACTAGGGTACTTTCACTTTGAGCGCAAGAAATCCGTATTTTACGCAAAGATTGTAGAAAAATCCGTATATTCGGTAGTACTGATTCTATGGCTTTTCAAAGTTGAAATTTTTCCGTCCTCAAAATAGCCATCGCCCCCTATAAACAACAATTTTTCGGCAGACAGCAGACGCCCCCTCCAAAAAAACCGTTTTTGGTTTGAATGGAGAAAGATTTTTCTTTGGATCTAAGAGAAAGAATTCAGAAGAGATCACGAAAGATTGAGCGATTAGATTATAAAATTGTTGAGCTGCTTGAATGAGTCTACGGGCTTCAATGATATAGCCAGGGGGCAAGGGATCAAAGGATGAACTTTCTCCGAGATCACAATTTGCACTCGTTCCGAGCTCTCTCAGTAGGGAAAATTGATAACCGAAGTCCAAACCTCCAAGGTCTTTGTCCCCAAACAAATGTTCGGCTACGCTCATGTTGTGCTTCTGTCCCATCGTTCCTTTACAAAATCGTGAAGGACGTACAAGTCGCGTAATTTGAAAGTCACTAGCCCACTAGCGATGGTGCAGTGTCAAGTTGAAAAAGTTGAATATGTTCAACTCTTGACGAATCGTTCGCACAACCACTCGCTACTTTACCTCCCTAATCGCGACGACGTGAACGCTCGTGTGAGCGGTGTACTTAAAATAGGCGTTATTTTATTCCATCGTGGTTTCCGGTATTTCGAAGTCAATATCTTTCTAGATACGAAAATACACGAAGAAGTAGGAAGAGTGAGGAGTAAATTGTCTCTTGAGACCACAACTATATACAGAAGAATTTTTGAAGTGGAAACGATTTTGATTTTGAACGTTACCTCGAAAACTTTTACCGCGAGCCGATCTACGTGAGCACCTTTTTTCCTTCCTCATCGCTCGACAAACCACATTCTATTTACTCGAACGAGCGTCAGGGCCGAACTAAAAGTAGTTAAGTATTGTGTCTGCGTTAAATTGCATTTCTCTGTAATCGTCGCCGCTTTAAAACTTCAATTTCAGATAAAATAGAACGAAATTTATTTCATCGGGTCGCCTTCTTATTCGCTATTTCCTCGTTCGATTTACTCGCGTATTCGATTAAAAGGCGTTATACCGCTGAGATATTGAAAACGCGCAATCTTTACGTATTATCAGTGTTACGATCTCTCTCGTTGCGACGACGCGACGTCCTCGTACAGCACACCATCATCTCATTAACAACGTTTCGCGAAGCAATTTATTTTTTACAAGTCCGAAGAATCTATTCTACATGGACGAAAACAAAAACGTTAATTATAAGAATCGATCATTTTACAGAGCATTGTAAAAGTAAATCGGCATTGTTATACGACTGATAGACCTAACGCACGCACTGACCGAACTCGCGAGTGTTGCAAAAACATTATAAATAGATTATACGTTAAATAATGTTGAGAATACAATAGCGTAAACTATTGTCTCTTCCGACTATACGCGTGTACGTTAATTGCTGAAATATAGTTTGATAATTGACGTGAAATCAAAGCTCTTTATAATTAGTGCCCGCTGGTGTTAGTCTGCGAGTATACGAGTGTGTGCTTTAACTGCTCAAAAAATTGAGAAAGAAGTTGAATTTCATGTAGCGTGGGAAAACGCTGTTTCCGCCCGGTGTAGATTGAAAATAAATTTACAGGGTCGTGGCAGCAATACCCGCGATGGTTGTAGTAAGTAGAACTTACAAATCGTTGAGATATCAGGATTATTTCAAATTCCTCTTCCTCTCTTGGTTCGTCTGGGTTGTTTCTCGTATACAGGATTCTGAGATCGAACTCAAAGCTCGATATTCATCAGTCTCTTTTCTCTCCTGTGCAATCCTTCTTCTCCTGCCATGATCAGAGCTCAAAACTTTTTCAAACCTTTCCACCTCTCGAAGGCTCCGGAGCCGTTGTGAGGGCTACACTATTTTGTGCGAGGGAGAAACTCGCTAATTTTTTGACATTTTTCATGTCTTTGCTCTGGTCTGACCCCATACCTTTTTGCGTCCGTACGTCCGTATGACCTTGACACTTGGAAGAATTTCTGCTCCAGACTTCCCCCCCCCCCCCGACCTCGTACCCTAATTCCGAAATTTGCGTCCGTACATCCGTACGTCCATCTTGCCTCCGCTGTATACTAATATACAGTATACTAGGATTATACTGTTAAGGCTGAATAAACGGTATAGGATGCAGGCCTTCATTATACTAGGGCTAATATACAGTATACGAGGTTCCGTAATATACAGTATACTATGCTAAGCTTCATTATACTGAACCTGGAATGGCTCTAGAAGGGAGTTGACCAATCTTTCTTTGACTCGTAAGACAGTTCTTGCTAGTATAGAACTAGCTACCAAGTCTCCCTCCTATCAACTAATAGTATAAAGCTAGGATTCCTAGCCTAGTTCGTCCAATATACTGTATGTCGGCTCCGTTCCTTCAATAGACCAGATAAACTAACACACAAGCTTTATACTAGGTCTAGGAATCCTATATACTGTATCCTATACGAGGTTCCATAATATCTTTCTTTGACTCGTAAGACAGTTTTTGCTAGTATAAAACTAGCTTCCAAGTTCCCCTCCTATTAACTATTCTACTAGGCCAAGCTTCATTATACTAAACCTGAAGTGGCTCTAGCAGGGAAGCGACCGATCTTTCTTCTGCTTGTAAGACAGTTATGAAGCTACTTCCCAAGTCTCCCTCCTATCAACTATAAGGCACTTCCATAATGTATCTCATAAGGCTGGTTCCCTGGGATTTTACTGGTTAGACTTATATTAGAGGGAGAAGTGGGACAAACTAACTAGGTCTCCCTTTGATCTATGCTGTAAATTAACACACAAGTTTCATACTAGGTCCTGAAGCGCCCTTTATACTAGGCTACAACTTAGCTACTATAAACCTAGTATACAGTACATCAGGTTCAGTAAAATTAAAGAACGGAGCAAATGAGTCCTAAGCCATTAGCCTAAAATATTCTAAAGTAGACTTATACGTAACCAAAAAGCAGGACGAACGAGCGGAGCGAGTGAGGACCCCTAATCTCATCAGCTTGAAATATACTAAAGTAGACTTATACTTGACCAAGAAGCAGGACAAACAAGCGGAGCGAGTGAGGCCCCGTAATCTCATCAGCCTGGAATGTACTAAAGTAGACTAATACTTGACCAAGAAGCAGGACGAACGAGCGGAGCGAGTGAGGCCCACGTAATCTCATCAGCCTGAAATATACTAAAGTACGCTTGTACCAGACCAAGGAGCGGAAGGAACGAGCGGAGCGAGTGAGGCCCCGTAATCTCATCAGTCTGGAATGTACACTTATACCAGACAAAGAAGCGGGACGAAAGAGCGGAGATTCTACAGTGGACTTGTACTAGACCAAGAAGCGTACAAAACAAAATGAAATAAAATAAAATAAAATTGTTCTAACGTGCGTCCGCAGAGATAAACGTTGAGTACATGAAAAATGATCTTCATTTATTTGGCTCTGGTAGAAAATTTTTTATTAAACTTTTAACAATGATTGAATAGGCCACTTGTGACTTTCTTTTTTTCTAGCTTCAGGAATGGTCAGACTTGCTCATTGGTTTGGAGGAGAGATCCTGAAAATCCTGCTTAAAGGTTTATACTTATTACAGGGATTGACAGCATTGATGACGTCATTTGCAGTCTCGGATGATTTCAATTTCCAAGCTTCATAGAGATGAGATGATACAAAGAACTTTAAAGAAGAGCTTTCTGTTCGAAACTCTGCAGGAGTAGAGGAGTAGAATGTCTCCGAACGTAGCAGTAATCCTTAATTCTTGACATCTCTATTACTCGAAGACATCAATGATATGCGAGTGGTAGATCAGCACGTGCTCTTCAATGCGAACATGATTCCCAAGATAATGTTTTGAGGATTCAAAAATTGATATCATAAAAGAAAAAAGGTACGTCCTCGGGAATAAAATCTGCAAACCTTAACGAAACTTACCTCCTGACAACCTGTTCAATCTACCCCCGACTTCTCAAAGGCCAAGAAACCTATCTTTCCAATCATCCATGGACAATTTGTTTGCGAAATTGACTTCTAACATGGATGATGGATAAAGAAGTGCAAATAATTTAACTTTTTAAGACTCTTGACAACAAGATCTCTTCTTTTCTCAAAGACTTGGAGCTGCTTGAAATTTTGTGGCGTCACTGCCTAATAAGACGAAATTTACACACGCCACCAAGCAGGATAAATCAGACTAGTGACTGTAGATTCACCACTTGGAGGAATGCGTCTACATACGTAGAAGATAAGCTCCAATGTGTCAACAGATGAAGTCCGGAGATGAATTGTCCGATTATATGGTTTGGAGTCTCTTAAGTACCACCAAGACGCCGCGGTGGAGAGCAGGGTGAGCGCAAGCTCCAGAGGTAGCGACGCGTTGGACTGAGTCGGTCGGACTAGAACTCGAAGTAGGTAAAAAGAACGAATCGTTAAAAGTTCAGTCTATTTACCTTCCACGACCAAGAATGTAAAAAAAGTATCAGGAAATCTGGTTTGACTTGGAGCTCAACTTCAGGCACATTTCTTAATGGCAGCGGAAAATGCGGCCAGGGTAGTAACATACATGAGCCACCTGATGGACAACGTAAAAGAGCTGAGAGAAGAAAGAAGAGAGATTATGAGGAGCATCGCATTGTCGATCCTCCTACATGGTGCCTCATTAAGGGCCGATTCCATGAAGACAGCTGACAGAAGGAAAGAGATGAATAAGTGCTCTTTACGTATTAGCAAGTTCACCACCAATCGAGCTTCTAGCTGAGGAGAGGGCGGTGGTACGTGCAAAGCAAAAGAGGGGACAAAGACAATTAAAAAAGCTGTACGGGTCAAGTAGGAGTCGATGCGTTTCTAGCATGAGCAGTGCTGCCAAACCTACGGATTTTTAGTCCTCGAAAAAGATACGGATTTCTCACGGATTCCTTGCGCTCAAGGGAAAAGAAAAAAAGAATGAAGAGTGACTTCGGCAGCGGCTGAGCTTGAAGTAGTGTCTGGGGTGTGTGGAGGTTGCCAAGGAGAGGATATTTCGCCGAAAGGATCCTGGTAACATTGAGTTTATACTCGAAAAGGTCGATTCCAGTGTCGGAGGTAACGAACAATGCCTCAAAACAAAAGCATTCGATTCCAGACAGCCTCTTACCGCTCCCGATTTGGCCCTCCATAGTTGAAACTTCCGTCAGCCATATAATCCTAGCAACTTAGTCTTTGAAGGGCACTTGATTCCGATCACAGATTTTTCTTCACAAATTTCTTCAAACTGACGTAAAGATGAACATTGCTGCCACATCTATGAATTTTTGCATTTTCGGTCCTCGAACGATACGGATTTTTCTACAGATTCTGCGTAAAATGGCTCTTAAGGGGAAAGTACCACAGACACTCATATGAGAGATACCTTTCTCCTGGTCGTTGTGGACTTATACCGCGGTCTTTCATAACATCGAGTATAAAAGTACGTCAGTTACTGGTATAAGAGATACCTTTCTCCTGACCGTTATTAGTAAATTGGTAAAAGTTCGTAGAAATCTCTCTTCAAGTCCTGGAAAAAGCCGATCATCTGGCAGTACTGATGCTGAACATTCCAAACAGCTATATCTTTGCGGTGCTTTGTCCTCTATGTGGCGGAACGTCCCGTTGAACATTTGATGGCAAAAGCTCCTTCATTATGTCCCCAAATACTTTGGAGACATTTCAGAGATTTTGGGGGTATTTTACATACATAATGGGGACATAATACGGGTGTTTTTGTCATGGGGATATCAAATGTTCAACGGCCTCTTACAAAAATCAGTTTTTTCGAAATAATTCGCCAAATATCTGCGCTAAAGAAAATTTACAAGAGAGAAGAAATGTTCTACGCTAAATTTTACATCAAACTAGGCGTGATTTCGAAAGAAAAGCGTCTAGCTTGGACGTTAATATGAACTCGACTTTTGTGGTTGGGGTTGCTGCGCACTGATATCACGTGCGAACTCTTTCCCACAGTATTCACGTCGAGAATACAAATGAAGAGTATAACATTGCAAACCTCACGCTCTGTCCACACTGAATTTAGGATCACAATTAGTCAGGCCAACGAACTATGCTCAAGAATTGATTGGTATACAGGACATATTAGGCGAGTAGAGATGGAGTCTGCTGGGCTCTGAAAGACGCCTTAGTTTGGGCTACGCGTACATAGGCTCTACAATACAATGACGCTCGAATTTCTCTCTCAAAAAATTTTCGGAGTGCCAACGTCAAGGTCATAATGCACATACGGAAGTGCCCAGAGAAAATTTCAAGAATCAATTTGACCCTCCTACTCTCCTTCCGCTTAGCTCAAAGACGTGTAACACGTCAAAAGACAAAAAAAAGAGAATAAAGCTACATTTCGTAGCCTAATTAACAGTAGAGACGACATTTGTAACAGTTTCCTCTCTTAATTGAAATGTGTCGTAACATTCGAAACCGCCTTAATGATATTTCGTACTTTCCCATTATAGCCTTTACTCTTCGCAAGCGTATGAGCTCTGCTTCCGCCTCGACGAAAATATTACAAGTCTTCATTTTTATGTAGAATTTGTTCATCATCCTAATAAAACTTCTCTAGCTTTTTGACGAGTTAAAAACTGATTTGTTCTCAATTACAACACTGATGATCTCTGGAATCTTGTATCTGATAAATATGCAAAAGTTTACTCGACATGAAAGGAAGCACAAGGAGATAAAACGAGAATCACGACATCGGGGCAAAAAAAATGGCGAAGAGATAATACGACCAAGCGAAATAGTAGCAGCGTTTTGGTTTGTTCTCCAAAACTTTATCAGCACACGCACTCTCCCACGGTCGGTCTGGGTCTTTTGAGTATTGTAATGCGTCTCAATAGGTTACAATATCCAACAAGTCTAAGACTGCACAGAAGCAGGTAACGAATATTCCCTCTCCCTCGACGTCACACCGAATAAATTCCTTAAACAATACATCTAAAATGAGGAGAGACTTGTACAAATTTCTTCACGGATTATTGCCACTGAAGCTAATTTCCTTTTGATTAAGCCTCTTCTAGGAACTTTTATGTGTTTTATGACTCCTTCGGTTTCGCCTACGTAAACGATAAAACTTTTACGAGCATACACACGATGCTCACAAGTATATTTCATAGCTTTCGTCTCTTCCGTGAGGATTATTATGGGAAGCACTGCCGGATATTATGGAGAGGGAAGGTTAAGAGATAACATTAATGACGAGATACGTGTAGGCGATATCACGATGAACTGACAAAAGAAATACGACTCGCTCGAGCTCCTCCCAAGAGAGATAAGGAGGAACAGAAGCTACTTGAGTTATCTCTTTCAGATCTTTCGGAACGAAGTTGGTCACAGCCGACCAATTGACATCTCTGACAAGTACTCAAGACGTGTTAACATGACCAGAAAAAACTTGTATCGGATACTTGTTCCCCGAATATAAGAATAAAACTCACTTGGAAGATCTAGATTGGCGTGTGGCATTGGTATCCGATGGGTTGTCCTTCTTCGACTTCTTTTCCGGCGAATCCGCGTTCTTCTCCACACTATCTGCCGAATCAGACATGACAAATATAGAATTTTATCACGGGTTAATGATCAAAAAAATCACAAAAATTGCGAAAAAATATATAAAAAAAACGCGAAATATGTGCACTCGGATTCTGAGTGACGATTATTAATGCTGCATAACCGGTTTAAGGTCGATCGTGGTAGTGGTCAATTCGCGGGATATCGGATGCAAAATACGACGATAGGACGCCTTCACCCCGCACTGAAGACCATCCATCTAGGATAAAAACAAAAAAAAAAAATAATCGATTCGAAGGCAGTGATCTTTTTTCGAACGCGATCAGCACGAGGAACAATGGTCGTATTTTTATACGATAAAAAAAATATACGAGAGCGAACGCGACGTGACGAAGGAAAGCGACACGACACTGTACGATAACTCGATGTGTACTAACTCTGCGTAAACAGAAAACAAATTGGGAGGTGCTGGCCGCCCTCAAAAATCGATGCAACCCCGGTTACGGGGAACCAATCGAACAAAAGGCAAAACATTTTTTGAAAGTTGAGCCGCGAGGAAAAAATTGAATATTCGCGCGTATACGATGTGATGTATGGGAACGCGAATAAAAAATAATTTTATTTTCGATCGTCAGTCGAAAAATTTTCATTGTTTTCCGAATCGAGACTTCTGCAATTCTACAACTAGGGAAAAAAAAAAGAAGAACGAAGGAAAAGATAAGAGATATTTGTTCTAGCTTGCTCATTTCTCTAATTTAGTGAAAGGATTTTTGGTTATCGAAGACAGTTTTAAAAATGAGAAAATTGAGATAATGTGGAGATTCGGTAGAAATATTTGTATATTTTATTAACCTAGTGAAATTGGTAATTTCTTTTATTGTAGAGAATATTTTAGTGATTCCTATACAGAAAGCTCATCTTTCAACCTAAGATGTATGTTCTTGCGCTATTGCTGATTTCTCCAACGCAGAGCACAATTTTCTCATTTTTCAACCTCTCGAAAAATTGAGGAAAAATTTCCTCACTTTTTCATCGTGAATTATTACACCAAATATGAATCATTTCACCCTATTTTTCTCTCTTGCTAATTCGAAAATTAGAGAGCTTTCGTATCAATTCTGCATCAGTTTTCTATTCCTGAAATACAAGAAATTTCAATTTTTCCTTCTAGCGCAGTACTTCACGTATTTGTGGTCTGATTCCTAGAGCAAGAGACTTTTTCAAAATCCGAAAATTCCAATATTTCTCTCATTTTTCATCGAATTTCAGAAACCTTAAAAAGAAGCGCAGGTATCAATTTCTCTCAATTTTTTCATCCTTAAAACTGTCTTCAAAAACGAGAAAACCACTCACTAAATTAGAGAAACAAGCAAGTGCGCCAGAACAAATATCTCTTATCTACTCGAAGGCAGAAGAACGGATGAAACACACGTAGAGCGAAGCTCGCGAAAGCGTGCCCTACATTGTTATAACATCTATTATGAAGAAGTAAAGGCAGAAGAGAAATCACGCGAATTTTTTTTCATTTTTTTTTTCTTGTGTGTTATCAAAGTTTTTTTTGAAAAAATTTGCGCGAGGTTGTGGAAGGAAAACGCTGTCGTCATTCCTTCATCTGTGTTAGTGACAAGTATACTATACGAGCGGCAGCGTTCATGTGTAACGCACTATAATTTTATACATATAGAATTACTTCGAGGTCGACCCTCTGATAAGTTCGTCGAGTGCATCTTACTTGAAAAACTCGCTGTTCGCGATTCGCTATCATTATTGTTTTTCTCTTCTAATTATGATGGGCTAACGAAAGCTTCATCCAGGGAGAAGAATTTCGAGTAATAAGACTAAAAGCTTTGTCTGCTTCAGCTTTTTGAAGGAGAGGGAATTGTGACGATAAAGACGGCAGAAAATACACGAAGAAAGTCGTTACCATCACAATAAATATTGGAACTAAAAAAATACTTAAATTAATTGACGTCTCACAGCTGGCTTCCATGATTGGGCTTTCAACAATACAAGGCTCTCTGCTCTTGTGTGTCGTCTACTGTTGTAATGAGGAAGACTTTTTTTTTTCAATAGACACTAGTTCCAAGGAGGAATCTAGACCAGTCACCGCTTTTAGCGGAGAACCCTCAGTTTGTCAGGGGGATTACATCCTCAGAAAACGTCTGCGTCCGAGAGTTCCTGTGAACTGCGCCACGTGACGTGACGTATGGCGCTTTCTGATGTCATCAATGACCTTGACCTACTTTAGGGACTCATCAAAATATCAATTTCCAGCCTTAATTATATCAGGCCTAGCAAGCAGTATACTAAGAAGAGCCCAGTCAACTCTTTTTTTGAGGGGGCATTTTCGCGCCAACGTAATTACGAGCGCGGAAGGTTGCGGGTTCCCCGCTGCCAAATTTTTCCGCGAGACGCTCTTGGAGCTGGGTCAACCTCTCTTAGCTCACTTGACACATGGATCAAAAATTGCGAAGAAACTGTTTCAAGAATAATTATGAATCAGAACGATAATTCCACAGCTACAAATTTTTTAGGATCTCATCTCTTCGACGCACTGATAGCGACGTTTTCCAGAATCCTTTTAAATCCCTCACTATGACGTCTCGACTTCAAAAAGATGCAGAACAGACTACGCGTATTTCGTTCGGAATACATATTTTCCAAGAAATTCCACCACCAAAGGCCACTCATCGACCTCCAATCCCAAATCAACAACGCATTCCTTAACAAATCCGCCCTAAATTTCATCTTCTATGACCTCCAGGAAACCTTCCTCCGGGTCTGGAGACACCTCATCTCTACCAAATTACATGAAATTGGTCTTCAAAGCCATATCCCTAAAATTCTTCAAAGTTTTCTCCACAACAGAAGCCTTATAGTGAAAATCCAAAGTACAACCTCTTCGCCTCTCCCTGCCGAAAACGGTGTTCGCAAGGGGAAGTTTTCAGCGTTCTACTCTTCTTAACTGCTATCAACGATATCACAAAACATCCCCAGCGCCTTTTCACCGACGACTTTAGTATCTCTGTTCGCTCCACCAACCCCCAAAGAGTCCATAGAAAACCCACATTTCAATTATTACAGGGGCATCTAAAAGTGGTTTCAGATTTTCTCCCTGTAAAACCTATTCTATCATTTTCAAGAAAGGAATCCCCCCCCCCCGCTACCCAATACCTAATTTTACAAAAATTTGAAATTCCATCTGGTAACTACAGACAACTCCTCAGATTCGATCAAAAACTCACTTGGTTTCCTGACATTAAAACCCTAAAAACCAAAGGAACGCGCGCTTTCAATATTATAAAACTCATTCCCCACCTCTCAAAAGGTTGCAACGGAAAATTACTCCTCCAACTAAATAAAAGTCTCATCCGTTTAAGACTGGACTATGCTAACTTAAGCAATGAATCCCTCCTTGCTTTACTCGACCTCATCCAAACCTCCTCCCTCAGAATAGTCTTAGGTGCCTACCGTACCAGCCCCGAACTCAATTTATTGGCAGAGGCCGCTGAACCTCTCTGAACATTCGTAGACTCTCCCTGACCTCCAAATTTTTGTCCTCGGTCTCCCAATACGGCCAACGAATCAGAAAATTAGGTAGGAATTCTCCTTATGGAGAGGCCTTTCCGATCCCACACGGAGACTGTGGCCATTATTGATCAAATAATCGGGGAAGGCTGATTCCCCCAGGTGTCCCTTGTCCCAAGACTTCACGGGCTCAGCTACTCTCAGCTTCATCTGGCGGCTGGTCTCACCAATAGGCCAGACTGGTAGGTCTCTCTTCACGAGGGTCAAGGAGCATGACAGCGCTTGGAAAGCTCGACTAAAATTCTTAAATAATCCCAATACCACCGAAGACAGTCATTATACGGGTAAAAATTGTGCTTTCGCTGATCACTTAATTGATTCAGGCCATAATTATAATAGCGATAAACACGTCGAATTACTGCACGAATGTAATAAGAGCAGAACTTTACAATAAACTTTTATGCGTTTCTGTAAAGTTTTTTCTTTAATTTCCTCTACAATCCTTACATTCTATCTTATAAATACCGCTTATCTCAGCAACTGGTATAGGATACTTCAACTTCACAAACAACCCTTTCACAGTAGTAGGGTTGTAAAATGCTGGTCTGAAACCAAATGGACGAAGAGCCCGACCCAATTGGAGGGAGAACTTCCCCAGGAAAGAGAGACTGATCCAGCGCATACGATGGTCATTGATATTGTCTCGGGGGAGGGAGGTGGTAGAATCAAGAATTTTCCTAGTGGTTTTCCTCCGAACCATAATGTCGACGTCGATATCGACCCTATTCACTCTAGTCAGGTGTTTTATAGTTGACAATTCTTTCTTAAAGGCAGCCTGGCTCAACGGAAAGCGAGTCAGTCTGTGGTCTAAGCTATTAATGAGCGACAGAACAGAATGAAGCTCCGTGCACTACAACATCGGTCATAGTATCCTTATCGTATACTCCAAACTCATGGATACCCGATCTTACAGAGATCGACAAATCCAAGAAGTTGATAGAGGTTTCCCCTATTTCCAAGGTAAATTTTATGGAAGGGTAACAAGAATTGAGATACCTCGGAGATCTGGAGGACCACTCTAAGCACACAGAACATCACCCACGTACCTGTGCCAATAGTAAATATGACTCATAGCACATGGTTCAAGGAAAAGAGATCAAGTTCAAACTTCAACATGAAAACTTTGGAGATGAGGGAGCCTAGAGGCGATCCAATGGGGATCCCTACTTCATCACGGAGCTCAAAAAACTTCCCTTCGGACTTACAAGCGGTGTTTTGTACGTTTTAATTTCTCTTTTGAGTATTCCTTTTCGATAATCTCATCGCATCCGTAACATAGCCTCCATATTCACAACTGAACTCATGTCCATATATGCCTGTCTCTACCTTCCTCAATCGCCCTCCCCCCACTGGAAAATATCTCCTTCTCTACAACTCACTTCCTCTCTCCACTCTTTCACAGACTCAAGCAACTCTAATCCATTCATACGTCAACATATCTCCTCAAAAGTGAGACGTAATTGAGGAGGCCGTGCGCCCTGATTGGAAAATTCCACTTTCAAGTCTGGATATGAACACTTCGGTTATCAAAGAACCGAATGGAGATCCAATCGAGATATCAATGTTAAGAGGAAGCCTGTAGATGGAATCATCGAAGTGACATATACTAGGTTTGAGGCAAGCACAAAGGAGGGAGGTAAAGTCGGAGATAATACGGAGAAGAGGGGACTGTTGCAGCAGTAAGAAACTTCGTAATGCGCTCGCACGAAGATTAGAGTGAGACGTGGGGAAAAAGACCCACCACATCAAACGACACAATTATTCCTCCAGAAGGATAAGGGTATTATGAGATGAAGCCTCAGATAACTCAATCGAGTTACTAACAGAAGGAGGAGGGATGGGCGGAAGCATGTTATTCTTTTGAACCAAGCATCAAGGTATTTGGCAAATTTATGAGTGGTGGAGGCAATAAACGAATCAGGCTTTGTGCATTTTCGAAAGGCCTTAAAGGCGAGGAGCCTGAGGATTGGACATTAGAACGGTTTTTTCATAGGGTTCCTCATCCAGGATGTACTTACTACGGTTGATTTAGATTGGTAAGGCTGTTAGATCAGATGGTAGCGTTGGTGGGATCAGTAAGTGTAGCGCTGGTAGATTAGAGAGTAGAGTTGGTTGATTTGTTGGTAGCGCTATTAGACCAAGTGATAGTGCTGGTAGATCGGTTGGTAGCGCTGATAGAGTAGATAGTAAATCTGGTAGATGTGTTGGTAGCGTTAGTAGACTGAGTGGGAGTACGGGTAGATTGTTAAGTAATGCTGATAGAGTAGATAGTAAAATTGGTAGATTAATTGGTAGCGGTAGTAGACTAATGGTGGATTGATTAAAAGCGTTGAACGCTAGTAGACTAAATGGTAGTGCTGGCGCGCTGATAGATTGGATAGTTGTGAAGGCGGTAGCGCTGTTTGTGAGGCGTACCGTGTTCTCTTCATCACGCAGCTCGATCTTGAACTGTGTAAGTGGTTGCTGGCACGGTATTCGGTTCGACACCAAAACTTAAGTTCTTCAGAACTTTTTTTGAGGTCAGTTAGTCGTAGAAAAGACACCAAACAAGATTCCAGTCTTCAAGAAAGTCTGTTTTAGGTTAACCACAGTAAAACTGGTAGATTAGTTGGTAGCGCAAGTAAACTAAATGGTAGTACTGGTAGTTTAGACGTTCATATGACTTTCTTGAACATTGAGAGCAGGCATCATAACTACCCAACTGAAATCATTTTCCAGTCAATCCCAGCCCACAAGAAATTCAAAACGATTGGTTAAGAATGTAGCACTATAAAGTCTACCCAGTGCAAGCTCATCCGACCAAAAGACGAGAAAATGAAAAATTTTTTCAGTACAAAAACCTCAACTTCATCCATCTTTGCCGGTAAAAATTAGGTTCTTCAATAATTCTCGTGAGTCCGCTCGCAAAATAAATATTTGAGTTCTCTACAAAAAACGTCTAATGAATAAATTAATTTTAGCACCCTATAAAATGACTTAAATTTTCCTGACAATTAAGTAACATGTAGAACAATCTCTATGAATAAATTAAATGTATGGTGCTTCAGGTAAATTGGTCAATTCGACTGTTTTCAGTACCATGAAATAAAGTAAACATAGAATTCTAAAAAAATGAAAAAGTTTTGACCGCGAATGACGAATTAATACGTAACGACACGACGACGTCAAGTTTCAGATGATAATTTGGAGAAGAAAAAAAAAGGGCAGCAGCACAATCGAAAATAAGATAAGAAGTTGTAAAAATAATACCGCCAACTGAATTAATCGCATTGTTTCTCTTGATGTACTACGAATGTTATGAAAAAAAAAAAAAAAAGGAACAAGAAGCTTATAGCTCCAGACTCACAATATTTTTAAAGCGTCGTTTGTTCATTAAGGGTAACGCTGTCGTCTCCTTGGAAACTGAAACTACGAAATTTCTTGACGTCGTCGTCGTCACCTACAATACACTTACTCTAAATAATAATGTCAAAAATCTTCATTAGTTCGTCGGTGACACTTTTGTGTATATGAAGCGCGGAATACCTTCCATTGTGGTTGGGGTTTTTCGGGGCAAAGAACATCCGTTCTACTTACGTGCAACTGCCCATCATGCGCGTTCGAGCTCTAACAATAAATAACTCTATATTGACGAGATCGTTTTACGTTAACAGAAGCAAAAGTAGGATTTTTTCTCTTTCGAAAGAACATGGGACAAGCTGATTTAGTGCGGTGGATGAAAAACTCGCAAATTTTCGCTCTTCGCGAATGAACTTACGACCTTCAAATTTGAAGGGTCGAGTCTGCCTAATATTCGAAATTAGGAATGACTTCGCTTTTAGTGCAGAGTAATAAAGATGCAAGAATATTTTCGAACAATTTACAGGCGGCAGATACAATAAAAAAAAAATACTCGACATTACTAGTTCAAATCGGTTTGTATACAAAGAATGAAAAATATTTTGCGAGCGTGTGTTCGGGTAAGGAGATTGAGAGCGCTGAAAAACTTTGGATTTATATACATTTTTTATAAGTCGAGACGAAAGTCGAAATAAGACGTCGTAGAAATGGAAAAAGTTGAAAACTCGAGTTTCTATTTTGCAAATGCGCCTGCCTTCACTTCCACAATAAATCATTTGTATTATGTACCACATTTGTATACAATTCTGATACACTGAGTTATGATGACGAGCATCCGAAGTTTTAGAGGTACAATTCTTTCCTCGCAGTTACAATGAAGGAAATTTAAATAGATTTATAATGGAGGTTTTTGAGTCTTTCTAGTATTGAGTTTTCGATTCAAATGATGATAGAGCGCATGGTTCCTTTCATCAAAAATATTACTTTTAATTAAAAAGTTATGTTTCCTATCATGACATCGTGTAATATTGTTACAAATTTTTCTACACCTCTCGGTGATCATAAATTGGGAGTCTAAACTGACTTCTAGGTATACCCAAAATAACCACCAACACTCGTCGATCCTAACTCGAGAAATTTGGCAAATCCTTCCAAAAAAATACAAGGGTACCAAAGAAAGACCATACTAAAAACAGAGATACCATTTGAACCAGATAGAGTTTTTTGATGTTGCGGGTATTTTGAAATGCTGATTCATTCCATACATCAGTGGCGTAGCTAGAGCTTTGTGATGGTGGGAGGGGAAGGGCATCAATGACAAGAGACTGTCTGCAACTCATGAAATGTTGTTATTTGCATGAGAAGGGCAGCTTATGCCACCCAGCCGCGTATTTTGCAGTCACCTGCGGCGCCGTTGGGAGCTCGGTTGATTAATTTTTCGTAGATTCCAGTCCATTCCAAATTTCACAGTTCCCAAAAAGCCATCCGTATTATCGGGCATCTCAATTCTGTCTTATAATAAGAATCTCATCATTTCACGACTTCATATCAGAGTAAAAACTAAAGCAGGATATCACAAGAGGAATAGAGGATCGCTCGGCTAAACGGGCCAAAAACATTGCAGGTTTGCAATGGCAGCGGGGTATCCTCAACCTCTCGTGCTCGCTATCACGTTGGCGCGAAAATGCCCCCTCGGAAAATGAGTTGGCCTAGGCCTGATATAAGGAAGGCTGGAAGTTGAAATTTTTCAAGTCTCTAAAGTAGGTCAAGGTCATTGATGACGTCATAAAGCGCCACATGTCACGTCACGCAGTTCACAAAAACTCCCGGACGCGGACGTTTTCTGAAAATGTACGTAATCTCCCTAACAAAATGGATAGCGGGTTCCCTGCTAATACCCAATATCGACTCTAGAACAAAGACGACAACAAAAGAACGACATACGACTCTACACTGTACTTTTAATCTTGCGTCGTGCACTGGACAGGATGACACAAATGATGACATCGAATTAGTTTCAGACGATTCTCTACCCTGTTCTTTTTTGTTTTTGGCCTTCCTTCGCGTCAAGTGATGCGTACAAAGAGGACGCAATTTTTAATAAAGACGTTTTCATATTAGAGCTAAAATTTCATTCATGCCTCAAAAGAACACAGATAAATCCTGAAAGCTTGAAAGAGATCGCTCGGGTGATAAAAAGATGAACCAAAAAGTTTTCATTAGATCTAACCTATTGACGTCATGAGTAACCTCGACCTACTAATGAAGTTGTAAAAATTTTGACTTTTGCTACTTTGGGACCAACAAATTAGTAACCTTGTATTTTATATTTCAAGGCCACCCCTATTTTGTGATGAAATCGTGGCCGGGCTTGTGCACGTTTTTCACAGAGGCTTACAACCCGTTCTTCGACTAATACCTATATGCGTGGTCACTGCAAGAGATGCTGTCTAGCTGACGAAGGTTACACTCACTTTACTATATTAATATAAGCGTGGTGAACTGTGAGTTCAACTACCTAGCCCCTGTGGGGAGAACGAGCGTTGAATTAATAGAGGCGTAGTGAACAGGATGTTGAGCTAAGTGACGTCACTAGCTCGTGATGTCATAATCATCCATGAGGGCTGCCTGTAACATCATCAATGTCATGAACTTTGGTTCTTTCGCTCCCTTACTCTCCTCTATTCTCCGGATCCTCACCCTGCTCGTAAGCGCCCCAAGGCCTCCGGGTCACGGCTGATGACGTCATACTTGCAAATTTCGGAATTAAGGATCTGCTCCTTAGCCTCTATTGAACTGAGCTATGGAGTAAACCAAACTATACTCGGCCTACTATTAGCCTTGATGAAACCAAGACTAACATGAGTATAACTTACAGCAGTATGAAGGCCGATACTCAGCCACTTATAGATCACAAGATAGAACTAAAATATTTCAGAATCAGGGTCACAGTTGATGATCTCATAGTTCGAGGAAGCCTCTGGGTCTCAGCTGATGACGTCATAGGTTATTACAGAGGAAGAGAAGGAATACAGTGTACAAGATTACTAGGGAGCGAGGAGGCAACTTGCGGGTTGTTATGAACTCGCCGATTTCGGAAGTACGGGCTAGGATTCCGGAAACTTCAGTAAAGACATGGAACATGTTAAAAGATATACTTTCTAGACTAGCCGCTGCGGCGTTGCAATGAGTTGTACTTTGCAATTTCAAAAATGTTTGGGGTTGAATAACAAGAACAGGAAGAGAACCTACATTCATGTTTTGCACTTGCCTGCAACGTAATTGGAAGCTCTCAAGAACGTTTGTATTCTTATGATATCTTTCAATAGTCAGTTTCTTGCCAATTCCACTCGGTATTCCAAATTCCACCATTTGTAAAGAGCCAACACTGGATGAGATCAAGAATCATTTCACATTTTTTACTCCCGGTAGTTTAAACCAGAACAGATGATCGAGAGAGGAACTTGTAAGCTCTAGTAGTCTTTAAACATTTTGTACTTCATCGTCTGTTTTAACGGGCCAACAACGCCCGAATACCGACGGTAGGACAAAAACGACAACAGGAAAACAACAGACAACTCAACATACTACACTCTTCTTGGGCTTGCGCTGCTGCGAATGTGCTCTCAACACAATACGTTTGTTTCAGATGATTCTTTATCCTGTTCTTCTTTGCTTTTGAAGACCTTGAAAGCAGAGAATCAAGAGAGCAGCAAATTCTTCTAATGGTTCATGGCTGTGAGAAAATGATCATGTACAACTTAACTCAAAAGATCTTCATTTTCGCGTAACTAGGAAACAACCAAATACACTGCACGATAAGAAAGATTGCACTTCGATTGCATTGAAAGGAATTCATTCGTCCTTCTCTAGAACCACGAAATAATTCTTGTACTCACGAAAGTAATCCACTTCAACAGTACGATCAGAATTTCGAAAAGAGTTTAATGAGATGAGACATAATTTCAAATAAAGATGCAAACATTCAAATAAGAAGCATCAGGACTTTTGTTTTTAATTGATCTACCTACAAATTTAATAAATTTCTCCTAGCAAATAGAGAAACTTCAGGGTTCAAATCCTACAGGAGACAGCTCGAGCTGTATGAGAGCGGCGAACTCTTGAACATATCAAGCTTCGAGCGATAAAAGAGGTAAGCGAAGAAAACTTTTACCATTTTCAGCCTATGAAAAAGGAATTGTATCGTGACCTACTTCAAAAACATTGTCAAAGTTTTATCCAGCAAGACCATAAGTTATTCAGGGTCTTTCATCACAGAAGTGAGGTGATAGAGAAACTGCTTCAGGCACACTCTACGGTCACGTCATCAAAATAAGACTTGCGATAGGGTTCAGATCATACCCACGTTTTCGTCATCGACGTTTATTTTCAAATTTGACGTGTGACTTGTTAAAGTAAATGTTTCCGTATTTCATCTTCATAGGCTGCGAGTATTTGAAGAATCTACCTAATTTTTGGCATGGAGTTTACTCTTCTCATAAATACGTATCATGAATGGTTCGTAGCAACGAAAATTATTTCGTTTTCCCTTTCACTGAACTACTCGTACAAAAACGACGCCTCTTCCTTAAATTTTAGAATTTCACAAAGCGATTTTCCAATCCATACGATTTTAAATAATTGAATGACTGTGAAATATTTTCCGACTTCTCTCTTTGAAAATTTGAGTAATAAGCAATTAAAAAATTATACGAGTAGGTAGCATATTACATAACAACGTACTCGAGAAAGACTCAACGAATATTCACCAAAGTTACCAAATAACAAGCTTTAATTTAACGTGAGCGGAAAAGTTTTCGGTCACACACCATCATCAAACGAATACAAAATTAAAGCGTACAAAAAGAGACGGGAAGATTAAATGGTTACATAGAGACGACATGAAATGAAGAAAAAACGACTCATTAATAATGAAGACGCCTGCAAACAACATCAACGAACTGTGAAATAGGGATAACCTTCCTCTGTGGGAAGACCGACGATTCCGGGATCTTGGAGAGCTTTGAGTTGTCTCTTTTTCTGCTCTTCTAATGCGGTACGGGATGAGAGCTTGACGTTATTAAAATGAAAATAACGCCCTCTGAGGAGATACGCCTTGAAGGCAAATTCACAATTATCGTTACACGAATGACTTTGCTGATCATTAAATCCAACTTCGAGTTTACTCCATACCACTTGTACACAGAAATCTACAAAAGCGGCAGTTTTTGTACATGACTTTTTAGGCAGAACTTTTCTCTATGCAAAAGATAATTCGTCCATTCCATTTCTCTTCGCCAAAGGGAGGTGGGTGCTTTACTTTAGCTCGAAGACTTTAAACATTCGGAATCTCGAGACATACAGTATGTACCTAAGTTACTGTGATACTCGCAGAGCAGAGGCCGCTAAGAGACACGAGCGATTGTACCTGAATACCAGCTCGCTCGTGAGAGGCTGGAAAGCCATAAAAGACAGCATGAGTGCTGCATGAAAAGAGCTTTGCGAAATGGCAGAGGAGGACCCATTTAGCAAGCGCTACAGGAAAGTGCTGAAGAAGCTAATGAGCCTCTCAGTAATGAACCGAATGGAGCTATATGGGCGAATCATCGACAACTTGTTGCCCTAGCAGCCACTCTCAATGGTAAGGCTAACAATAGTACAAGAGGCTTCCTAGACACCGAGGAGGTGGCTGAAGCAGTCAATGGACTGTGGGGTAAGTATGGGTAGGCTCCGGGTCCGGGCGAGATTCCGAATCCAGTCTGCAGCGCGATATATTCAGTTGACCCGACACTGCTTGTTTATACACTCAATGCGACAGTTCCTAGGGGGGCTGTTCCTCGAGCGGTGGAAGAAAGCCAGACTAGCGTCGATCGATAAGAAGGACAAACAGTCTGGCCTACCATTCCTCTATGAAAACTTCGTCTGCCAGGGAGAGAGTGATGGCCAATCGACACGAGATCATCTGAAGAAAAGAATTATAATTTAAATTAGTCAGTACAGTTTTTAAACTGGACGCTGTACATCGGATGCTGGAATCAGGCTAACGAGGACAGCTGAGTAGAAAATGGCTACGCGTTAGTTTTGCGCAGTCGTCAGCCTTGACTCCAGAAATGCGTTCATCTCGATTCCATGGAAGAGGATATTGGAAGCCCTCATGGATATAGAAGTGCCCACATTCCTGCTAAGGATGATGCCGATGCTGTCTGATGATAGTTTCAAAAATCTGTATCCGCCATTTTTTATGAGACCTGAAAATAGATTTCTACAGACTTCGCAATAACAATCAAAAGGAAGGTAACTCTCTTAGCAGTAACTCAGGTACTTTTCCCTTGATCGACTCAATATTACAGGAGACTGTAGTATTAGCCTTTAACGAGCAGGAGAAAAGTATCTCTCGTACCAGTGTCTAAGGTACCTTCCCCTTGATTGCAGAAAATCCGTATTGTACGTAAAATATATCGGAAAAAAAAATCTTCTTCGAGGACCGAAAATTCGTAAATCTGCTGTCGAGAAATCCGAGCCGAGGCGTCCTCTGGTACAGTCAAGCGCCATATTACTTGCGTGGTGCCGCAAGGTTTGGTCCTCGGGTCACTCTTGTGGTGCGTTGCATTGACCGGGGCATTCAAGTTGAAACTGACACCGGATGTTGGACTTATCTGCTGGATGACACACTAGTTGTATGGAAACAACCGTAGAAGTGAAGATCAGGGTGAACCGAGCCCTAGCGGCAGTGACGCGCTGGATCGAGTCGGCTAGACTAAAACGTGCAGAAGGCAAAACGGAGCCCGTATCATTTTTGACCCGTCGCTAGGACAGTCCACCTACCTTGCGTCTGCAAAGTGTGAAAATCAAGACCAAGAAGGCAATGAAGTACCTACACATCTGGTTTGAGTCAAATCGGAGCTTCAGGCACCATTTTCTGATGAAAGGCGGGCAAAGTAGTTACAAACCGAAGCTGCCTGATGAGAAACTTAGGAGGTCCTAGAGAAGCAAGAGGAAGGATCACGAGGATCACCGCTTACATGATGCTCCAATATGGCCCGATTTCAGGAAGATACCCTTCAAAGGACCGAGATAGTAAGAGCTGCAGGAAGGTGTCTTAGCTACCACACTGTCTCGACAGAGGCTTTTTGTATACTAACACGTTCATCACCACTTGAACTCCTTGCTGGGTACTGGGTAGTGTTCAAAGCTAATAAGAAGACAACGACCGATCAAGAGGCTTTACGAGTCAAGCAAGAGGGCAGGCGCTTCTCACTTGAGAAATGGAAGGCAAGAACTGCTCAGAGTGAGCCGTGTGAATGGAGCACCGCTTTATGAGGGAATGAATCGAGACCATAGTTAGCTGAACTTTCACCTGCAAAAGGAAGAAAGGGTACTTTCCTTTTGCACTATGTAGGCTCGCATTCTCAAAGACTGTTTTCACTTAATTGAATTTCCACCTGACGCAGGTATATGTTAAGCGGCCATGGTAGCTTTAACAAGTACCTCCAAGAGAAGTTGAAGAAAGTTGAGCAGACGACATATTCGCACTGCAATTGAGAGCGCGATGATAGATCACAGCACACCTTATTTCAGTGTGAGGTATGAAAGCGCGATCGAGGCGAGTTTAGTCGGTCTCTTCAAGAGATTGGGACATATGAAGCGCTAGTCCCGAGTAGCCTGATAGCCACCAAGCTAATGGAACTATAGCTGACTGCATTTGCAGCCACAATCATGAAGAAGATTGATCTAGAATGGAATAGGTAAATGCAGAACCACGCTATGGCCTACTCGACACCTGTATACCATCCACATACAGCGGGTAGAAGAGGAAGATTAATTGAGCCTGAAGAGAGAAGAAAAGAGAGGAGACTCCAACAGCGATCTGCTATATCTAAGGTGATGTTGTTGTTCGTGTTCTAAAGTTTGCATGCCTAAAAGGCACTGCACTTTAGCGGTTGCCAAAGAGAAGAGGAGGCTTTGCCTAGGAGATCCTTTCAACTTTAAAGTTAGACCTGGTAGGGGTAGACTCCGGAGTTGAAGGAAACAAAAATTATGCTTACGCAACCCGCACCCACTCCATCATGGTGGACAGGCGGCGCTGCACATGCGATGAAAGCGAATACTCGCAGAGGAAGTTTAGCGCTACATGGCTCGAGAGGATGACGAATTAGTCTTCAGCGGTTGTTAAACCAAGATTGGAGAAGACGAATTCCACTCTAACAATGTATTCAAAAGACAATGGGTCTTTGCCTCGACCTCCAAGATACACACAAGGAAAAGAATGTATTCCTAATAGGTAGATTGCATTGTATAGAAGCGCCCCTGCCGCACGGAATGCTGTCTCAGACTGTGCAAGCTTGAGGTTGGTCATTTTATCAATAAACAAAATAAATTGCAAGCTTTTCTTGCTTTTTAGTGCGACGAGTAATCCAAGGAGATGAACAGGCACGATTCTTTATTGCAGGTTATGGGTCGCAATTTATATTATGTTAATCTCTCTTCTTAATATATTTTATCTCCATCATACCGCGGAAGGTCATCCGTTGTTATTTCGCTTATCGCGATTCAAAAGCATACATGTGAAAAACTAACAGAACTACACATAATACAGATGGAAGACATTGAATTTTCCGTGATTTACTGAAAGCATAGCATCGTGTGTCGGAAAATTCCTACCCAGAATTTTCGTATGCGAATGGCGTGTTTAAGACGAGGCAAATAATAACTGGATAGATCACGTCGAAAAGCTTCAGTTAAACAAGGAGAAGGCTGAAGGGCGGAGGAGTCGGCATGCGAAAAATACAGTATAGAAAACCTTATACGAAGTCATGAGAAATAGACGTTTATTCGGAATACTAATAATATGAAGAATGTAAAAAAGACGTATACAATAATCGTCGTAGACATTTCGCCGAGGCCGTGCAGAAATATTACACGGCGCGCTTGAAGAATCGGAATTCCAGAAAAGCGAGATGTCGATGCGATATCGGTATAGCCTCTCTCTCTCTCTTTAATTCGCCTTAGATCTTCCACGAGTCAACGGACGCAGGATAATTTAACGAGATTAATCGATATCCATTTTTTACCCTTCGTGCGCAGTCGAAAGAGCAACACGTACAAGGATGAAAATATTCGAACGTTGTTCGTTTGATAAATTACTATTTATACAGCGTAATAAAGTTGATTTTTTATTCTCGTCGAAAATTTTGTCGGGGTTGTTGAATTTTTTTTTTTTTTTTGTTTACCGTCTCGGTTGGCCACTACCCGTCTCCGGTACGGTAATTGTTATGCAAATTTGATTGCTTTTACTGTAATATTGTTTTGGTTTTATCGTTCTCGGAATATCGAGCTGATCACTTTGCCCACCCTCGCATTTTACGCGACGTTTTATTTTTAATTTTTTCATTAAGAATTCAGTGATCAGGAAGTTTGAGTGAGCATGAAAAAAATCATCAAATTTAGCGTATGGTACATCGTGTTTTTTTTTTCGACGTTTATCGTCGCGGATATTACTTCCTGACAATTTTTTACAATATTAATCATCGTTATATTTTCGTGTCTCTCTTGCGAGATTTTTTTTTTCGAAAATCGTATGTCATTCCATTATCACCCATAAATTCCAAGGGGATAAAAACCAACCAAAAGCTGTTTATTGAATTGAATATTTTTCGGTTCAAAAAAAGGGCGACGCTCAAAACTCAAACGAGGTCTCAATTTGACCATGGTCTAGAAACGGTAAAACGAGAACATGTGATGACGTGAGATGTTTATCAGGCCATGTTACAATCTAGAATTACTTCAACTCCCGCCAATTTGACTGAGATGGCAAGATTTTAATTTGATATATTTGCTTCCCCTATCAAGCTTCAATGCTCCAGAAAAATCACTTTCAATGTTTGAAAGAAAACGACTCATGATGTTCCGCAGAAACTACTTTCAATTTTATAAGGATAACCATTCAATGATATTCCAACGAACCACCTCTGATGTTTCATAAAACCCACCTTTGTCGTTTCAGAAGAACAACCTGTGATGTCCAACAAAAACCACTTCTGACGTTCCAGAAAAACCACTTTTGAAATTTCAAAAGAACACCCTTTCACATTCTAGAACACATCTTCAGGGTTCCAAGGAAACCACCCACGTATTTGAAAAAAAAACAACAGCTTCCTTAGGGCCAGTTGCGCAATCAATGTTGAACCAAGTTCTGACCGAATTCAAGCGCTTGATCGCACGATTTTGGCCAGTCATGTTCAAGGATCCGCGGTTCAACGATCACGTATCACGTTTTCAGATTGTATAAGTGGTACTTAACAAAGTTACACAAGAACACTAAGAGTCTGGGCCACAGATTAAATTGGTTTTTACGATGCACGTATGTACGAATATCTACATGATCAAAAGATGAATTTTTCTAAGATTCGACTTTCGGGTCTCCCCAGCGTCACAATAGGATAACACAAGGAGGAGTCCTAGCCAAGTTTAAAACATTGAACTGTATCTTAGGCATTAGCTTATTAAAATACTCTAGTTTTAGCAAGGAACCCGCCATCCATTTTGTTAGGGGGATTACATCCTCAGAAAACGTCCGCGCCTGGGAGTTTCTGTGAACTGCGTGACGTGACGTGACATGCGACGCTTTATGACGTCATCAATGACCTTGACCTACTTTAGGGACTTGGTAAAATTTCAATTTCTAGCCTTCATTAAATTAGGCCTGAGTGGTGAGACTGGGAGACACTTCGAGATCAGGAAAAAGGAGCACAAAAAGTCAAGGGAAAGTTAAATGAGGAGAAGCAAGGAACCTGATTTTATGAGTTTCATGGTGTTTGAAACATTGTATATCTGGCACATTCAAGGGGCTAGGCCACTTGGTGTATGGGATATGGTATATCTAGTCACTTGAAGGAGCTATTTTAATCAGGCTATTAGTGCTGTAAGATTATACAAAGGAGACCGGCGTGCCTTCGTATTACTCCTCAACGTTATATAATTTATTGAAGAGGTGGTGTTTGAAGCATTGCATATCTGGCTCTTTGAAGGGACTAGGCCAACTGGTGACTAAAGCATTGCATATCCAGTTACTTGGAGGAGCCATGGGTGGCGGAGTAAATTATTCTCAGAGAAAGCAAAAATTTTTCAAAAAAATTTGGAAGAACTTTTAGCGGGGAACCCGCTATCCATCTTGTCAGGAGAATTACATCCTGAGAAAACGTCCGCGTCCGGGAGTCTCTGTGAACTGCGTGACAAGACGTGCCGTGTGACGCTTTATGACATCATCGATGACCTTGACCGACTTTAGGGACTTGGAAAATTTTCAATTTCTAGCCTTCATTATATCAGGCCCAGCATGCAGTATACTGAGAAGAGCCCAGCCAACTCATTTTCTGAAGGGGCATTTTTGGGCCCACGTGATCATGAGAGGGGGAGGTTGCGGGTACCCCGCTACCATTGCAATTTGATAGAATTATATTTTTTCAAGCCCCCCTCCTATCATACATACAGCTTAGAGGATGGTGATTATAGCTTAATTTAAAGATCCCCTTCAAATAACTGGATATGAATTCTTCATACAGCAATTGGCTTAGCCTCTTCAGTGAGCCAGATATGCAATGCATCAAAAACCACGATATTTGAAAATTACCATAGAAATTTTGATGTACGGCACCAACTAACAAACAAAATGGCTCAGTCCAATCAATTTTCTATAAACATGACAAAAATGATATCTTAGCAATCAATAAACCAATAAATGATCAAACTTTTCATATTTAGAATTTTTTTCAACCACCTCCCCCCTCATTCCCTTATCTTGAGCAAGATAAAACAATTTTGAAAAATTCCAAGATTGTCAGCGCTTTACAAACAATGTTGAATAGAGTTGCGATTCTGAAACTTCTCTTTATATGGAAAAAGGTAAAGTTGACATTCTCCCGAATCCTCAACCTTAAGTCCTTTTCCTGTCACATATTACGGCTTGAAAATTGAATTTTTCTAGTCGCGTTCATATTCAAATAAAAACTGTGCAGGAAAAGCCACGACTTGATTTTCTTATATTTGTACATCCTTGCACGAATAAATTTTTCTATTCTTCTAAATCCCTTCCTGTTATATTTTGTGACATTACAGTTTAGCTTAAAAGTCAAAATTCTTTTTAACTGCCTATGCCGCTCCTACAATACATATTATATTGTAAGCTTAGCTTAGAAGTCAAAATTTTCCACAAGTCCAAATCCTTTATTTGGGTAGGTCAGTTTTTGCTGGCTATTACTTAATGTGAAGCCTACAGCAAATTTATTAGGTTCTCTATTAAAACTTCAACTTTCAACCCTGTGACAAAACAATCTAGTGACGTCATTGGTCAGTTTTTGCCAGCAATTGTACAAAAAACTTTTCAAGCTAACCTTCACAGAGCAAATTTTCAGTTGAAAAATAGCTTCCTCTACAAAGTTGAATCACAAATGCAGAAACCCTGTTCTACGGGTCAAATTGGCTATTGTACTGAAAATTTAAAGTTGCTTCGATGTTTTATAATACGGCTCAAAAGTCAACCCTTCCTATCATACAAATATTATATTTATGATTCAAAAATCAAAATTTTTCCGAGTCTCTTTCCTATCATATGAGGCAGGTTCTGGCACAAGGGCGTCCATTACATAAAAAATGCATTGAGCAGAAGCCCCTTTGCCAAGTATGTCCTCAAAAAATAAAATTTTTTGAAGTCCTCTGCCATATAATATAATAGCAGGGAGATTCAAAACAGAATTTTGACTTTTGAGCCCTATTATATGATGGAAGAGGGACAGAGAAATTTTGACTTTTGACCTCACAATCTAATGACGTCATAGATCAGTTTTTACCAAACATCACACGGCGCACAACATCCGGCACACAGAGAATTTTTCAAGATTCTGCCCCCCCCCCCCATCCAATGTTCCAATGAAACCAGAGACACCATTTTTGATGTTCTAAAATTCATAAAGAAAACCACCCATGATATTTCCGAGAAACCTCTTCTGAAATTCCAGAAAAATATCCATGTGACGCGGCAAGTAGCAGAACACCCCAAAAAAAAATAAAAACTGTAAAAATTAGAAAACGACTTTTGTGAACTGAAATTAAACTCACTAGTTAGATACAATTTTCAAGACTGGGGAGAAATCACCCAAATTTTGTACAATATTTGGTGCCAATATCTTTCCCATCGGGCATCCCTGAAGAAAAACCGTGTTGCTTCGAATCGTTAGGTAATAAAATTTCTATAAACAGCGAAGCCGTAAAAAATCGTTAATTTTCAAAACTGATCAGTCCTATCGTCCAACACAACAATGTACATTAGTAGTCCGCTTCTCTCCTATACTAGTATTCAAATACAAAAAACTTTTTACCCGTAATTTATTCTCGAAAAATTTATACTCGTAAGTACGATTGAGACTTCAATTTGAGACATTCCACCGAATTCTTTCCCATCAACGACGGTCGGCATTCATTACGAGACGAGTTTAATGCGAATTGCAAGTTCGCATATTTTAAAATCAATATTCTCCACTCCGAGACCGTTTGCCTTGCGTGAAGACATTTCCTTTGGTCGGCATAGTATTTGAAATAAGGATCTAAATGAATGTTTACTGCGGCGCCCCGGAGAGTGGTGGCTCGAAGAATGTCAATCCTCAAAATTAGAATGCTACCACGAACCCAGAAGTACGCTTAAAGTCGTAAACGCGCGAAAAAGTTGGATTTTCTCAGCTTTATAGCACGTTTCTCGCAATTCAATTTTCCTAGTATTGCGAAAATAATAATTTATATAACCGGAAGGGATTTTTGAACACAAACTGCGATACTGTGTCATATTATATACGAACACGTATTCGAATTACTGACGAAAAGACGGATGTACTCGTAATTCTACGTGTTCTTTACCAGAATCAAGAGACGAGAGGTGAAAATTTGATTCTTTTTCTCATTTCTTCTACAATTGTATCATCTCTTTTCCTTGATGAGAAATTTTGGTACCGATAACACGACTATTACGATAGTGTAGTAGGGTTCAGGGAACAAGGAAAAATAACGTCAAAGAGAGCAGGACGGACGGGGCTATTTCACGATCACGGCTAGAGAAAAAGCCATTATCTATTTTCAAGAGCCCAGTTTTAAATCCACCAAACAAGTAAATTGTCCAATCAACTTATCAAAAATTGAGCATGAAAAACACCTCAAAGTTTCTATATAGTCCATGACATCCCTAACAACACACATGAACCAAGTCCAGACTTTTGGATTTCTTATTGTATTTTCAACGTTGATAGTTTTTCTACATGAAGCCCAATTGTTGTGCTAATCATGTTTAATTATCGCAATTTGTTGCGACGCGTAACGTATCTCAACCAGTCATAAAATTTCAACGCGCAAGAAGGTACATTAGCCTGTAGTATGGAGCGCTGGAACTAATGAACAGGAATATTGCACAATAGTGAGACTCAAGTGGCTGATTGTATTGTACTCAGCGTCAAAAATACCTCTAGGAATACTTTGGAAAGTTGATATTCATTCCAAAAGTCTGGAATTTGTTCATGTGTGTATGATATAGAAAATGATTCTTCGATACAAACTTAGTTGGCCGCTGAAAATCATTTAGCCTACAACATGCAAGTGATCATATAAGAGCAAACAGGGAATGAATTTAAATATTTTTGTTTTACACTGTTTTTGCAGATCATACAAAATAGACCCAAGTTTGCAATGAGCTGAATGCTGAAAGCTGGGCTTGGTATTGTAGTGATATAGTTTTCATTACACATACATGTATAACCAAGAAACAGAAGACTAAAGCAAATTGTGATCATACAGAGATTGTGTTCTCTAGAGAGCAACCAAACATGGTGACAAGAATCCATTATTTCTACTTCCAAACAGTTCAATATTTGTACATTATGGGTTGAGCTGAAGAACTGCTGTTTTATTGGTAAACCTGCGCTGCTAGTGAGTGTCGGCTCATGTCTTGGTGAAATATTGTTTGCAAGTTTATTACTAATACAAACTCACTGGCTGCTTTAAGGCCTCCAAAACAAAGTAGAAATGTCTTGAACGAAAAATACTCAAATGATTCAATTAAGTTCGACAACTTTTCAGCACCTATATTTCAATGATCAGCAAATGGCTCTTGAGAGACAAGAAGCTGAGAGTCATGCTAGAACTGGAGAAAGATAAGGCAACATAGAACCATAAGTTGAAACGATGAAATGGTGGAGTCATTGATGTGATTAGAGGAGAAGCAGCAACATCAAAATTTGAACTGCTTTCTTTATGCCGACAATTTTCTGCAAGTAGCCATAATGATAGTCGATAGCTTACAAAGTATTCAAAAGATTAACATATTGTAATTTTTTTTTTATATAAAAATTTTATTTGTACTTGTTTAATAGATCCATTTTTGCTAATTCTTCAAGAGTCAACGAAGAAATTGCAGGAACAGAAGTAGGGGCAAATGTAACACTCTAGAAAATTAGATCATGGTATGAGCAGTCATGCGCAGTCCTTTAAAAGACTTCACACTCTTTTAAGAACTAGAGTCGGTAAAATAAACGCTTGTGAGAGTGGGGATTTTTTCAACATCTTATTGTGAAAATCTTTGCAAATTAGTTAATTGTTGGCACATCTTGGTCCATAACTAGGCTCAGAAAAGTTGTAGAACCGCCGGATGTGGCTCAAATTAAAGATAAAGTTGAGATACAAAATTTGTACATTTAAACTATTTGTCACAAGGTGCTCGTTAAAAACTACCTCCGGAGAAAATCCGCCCTAGTACTCACGACAAACAAGAGCAACAGGGACGCACATATGCCGACATAGCAAAGGAACATGGAGAGCCTCAGAAACGTGGTGTTGATAACAACAACAGAATAACACGTCTTGAAAAAGTAATCGAACAGCTAACACTGAAGTTCGATGACCTCATGCAACAAATGAAACAAGTACTCACAGTACAAGTCAATATTACAAGTAAGAAAGCATGATGTCAAAGTCGGTAACTCGCACCTGTCAAACAATTAAAATATTAGCATGGAATGCCAACGGATTGTTAGCAAGAAAGACTGAACTAACCCAACTCATGCTGACTGAAAAAATCGATATTGCCTTGATATCGGAAACCCATCTGACATTGAGATCCTACGCGGAAATAAGAAATTACCAGTTATATACATGTAATCACCCCAGTGGAGCAGCCCACGGGGGAGCAGCGATCTACATTCACAAGAGTATACTCCATTACGAAATGGATCCATTCAGTACTGAGTCAATACAAGTAGCTGGTGTTGCGGCCCAACTCTATTGCGGTACTAAAGTTCACATTGCTGCCCTTTACAGCCCACCCAAACATAAAATTACAGAAAACGAATATTCCCAGCTTTTTTGGCATCTCGGTCCAAAATGGATCCTGGGTGGCGATTTTAACGCTAAACATCAAAGTTGGGGTTCACGAATCCATACCACCAAAGGCAGGGAACTTCTTAAAGCAATCACTAATGCCAAAGCAACCTGCCTCTCCAATGGATTACCGACGTATTGGCCAAGTGATACAGCAAAAATACCAGACTGTATTGATTTCTTTGTCACCCGTGAAATATCCTCAAACTACATGGATCTGCAAAATTTGTCTGACTTGACATCCGATCACTCTCCACTCTTGCTGACGTTGAGTGACGCCATTATCAGGAAACAGATAACTCCAAAACTTACCTCTAAATTTACAAATTGGGACACTTTTCGCAAAACGGTCCACAATGATACTAATCTCCGACTGGCTCTTAAAACTCCGCATGATCTTGATGCAGCAGTAAACATCTTCACCAACACGCTAATTAAAGCAGCAAATGAAGCCACCCCGCCTAATACCAGCATTTCAAAAGACCTGCCCAGCTATCCACGAGAAGTATTACAACTAGTTCGCGAAAGAAGAAGAGCGAGACATCGCTGGCAGAACACGCGCAGTCCAGAAGACAAGAAAATATACAATGCGCTCAGCAAGCAGGTGAGCAGCCGTATACGTGAACACAATAGCGAAACATTCAATCATTTTATTTGTACGCTAGATGCCACTCGCGAGTCAGACTACTCACTGTGGAAGGTCGCGCGCGCTACAAAACGACCGAAAGAGTATGTTCCACCAATACGGAGACCCGACAATACCTGGGCCCGCAGTAATGCGGATAGGGCCGAAACTTTTGCCAGTCACTTGGAGAACAGGTTTCAACCCAACGAAATTGACACGGACATTGAGCCAGAATTACAATACATAGAGGGACCCCAGGTCAAATTGATTACACCCCGTGAGATTAAAGCAGTAATCAAAAAGAAATTGAATCCAAAAAAAGCACCAGGGCACGATTTAATTACCGCAAGGATGCTACAAGAGCTTCCACAAAAGGGGGTAGTAATGTTAACATATCTCTATAATGCGATTCTCCGACTGCGGTATGTTCCTCATCAATGGAAACAGGCCAAAGTAATAATGTTGCCAAAACCTGGTAAACCCCTCGATGTTCCTGGATCATATCGTCCGATATCTCTCCTACCTGTACTTGCCAAACTTTTCGAAAAATTATATGCACAACGACTTCAGGAAGTGGTACAAGAGCAAAATATCCTTCCGGAGCATCAGTTTGGTTTCCGAAGCCGACGTGGTACGATTGAACAAGTACACCGAGTCAGTTCTTGCATTAGACAGGCGTTGGAGGAGAGTAATTTCTGCCCAGCGGTCTTACTGGACGTGAGCCAGGCTTTTGATCGGGTATGGACAACAGGCCTGCTCCACAAAGTCAATGCATACCTCTCAAAACAGCACACCGAAATTCTCACATCGTATCTCACTGAGAGGAGCTTCTACGTTTACTATGAGAAAGCTAAATCATCTATTATAAAAGGTAGAAAAAATTTTCGGCACTGCCGTCAAAATAATACAATTTTTATTTTATATACCCGACGTTTCGGACGGAACCTCCGCCTTTTTCAAGGGTAAAACAAGACTGAAAGACAAATACAAGTACAAGTAGGTCGAAGAACGAAAAAACAGATCATTTATGACTAAGTTTTGAGTACAGGGTGAAACATGCTGTTTATGTTATAGGAGTCAGCTTTAAAATTAATAGAGTAATTACTAGTTTTGATCTTGATGGCTTCCAGCATTTTTCTTTTCTTCTCGTTTTTTTCGTAGCCTAACATGGTGGTATTATCGAAGTCGAAAGCATGACCTGTGTTAGCGGTATGTTGGCAAAGGGCAGTATTCTCAAGCTTGTTGGTAACATCCCTCTTGTGTTGTTTTAGTCTCTCATCTAACAACTGTTTTGTCTCACCAATATATACTTTATCGCATTCAGTACAAGGAATGTTGTAGACTAAATTGGAACGATAAATAGTGGGGACAGGGTCTTTCAGTTTGGTGAAAAAAATGTTAGTAAACTTATGACAACTAAAAGTGACTCGAATATTAGGAGTAAGTTTTTCTAAATGTTTCTTTAAAATTAAACTAGGAACACCAATGTAAGGGATTGAATAAAATTTAAGTCTGTTAGGTTCAATTACGTTATTAGAAGGGGGGGAGTCAGTAATACTAGTCAAAATACGATTAATAAAACATTTAGGGTAGTCATTATTAGTTAAAAGTTTCTTAAAATCGTCAATTATTTGTTTGTGGAAAAAATTATCAGAAAGGTTAAGTCTATTTTTGAGTAAAGATCTGGCCGTATTTACTTTAGTATGGATGGGATGATTAGATTCAAAATTGATAATTCGGCCAGAGTAAGTGACTTTTTTGAAATGCTTAAAAGTTAAAGTATTATCTGGTTTTTTGATTACAGTAACATCTAAAAAATTCAAATGGTTATCTTTCTCTTTTTCAATAGTAAAATTTAAGCGTTCGTGGAAGGAATTCATAAAATCAAAAATATAGTCGACCCTGTCCTTTTTTGTAATACAGAAACTGTCGTCCACATACTTAGATAAATACTTTACATCATAATTTTCGCGTATTGAGCGGAAAAGTTTATCCAAAACAAGCTCGGACACTATAGATGAAAGAGGTCCGCCCATGGGCGTACCCTCTAATTGTTTGTAGTGCTCGTTTTCAAATTTGCAGTAGCCTTCAGTGAGGCAGAACTCCAGGGCTTCGAAGAACAATGCTTCATCCAGAGCTGTGAAATTCTTTATTTCGTGCCATTTTTCTTTTGTGACTTCCAGTACAAGGGAGACTGGAACATTTGTGAAGAGGGCAACTGCATCGAATGAGGTTAGGATGTCTTCATTGTCTAGCTGTAGATGTTTGATATCTGAGATGAATTGGTGGGAGTTTCGCACGTTTATAGTGTCATCCGCAATGCATGTGAGGATGCTGGCCATGAATTGAGAGAGGCTATAAGTTGGAGCATTGGTAAAAGAAACAATCGGTCTAAGTGGATTTCCTGTTTTATGTATTTTGGGCACGCCATAGATCCTTGGGGAATTGCTGGTATATGTTGTGAGGAATTTTTTGACTTGTGAATCAATGTATTTCTTTTCGTGCATTTTCTTGGCCAAATTGTTGTTCTTTGTTTGTAGGGAGGATGTGGGATCTTTTTCAAGTTTTTTGTACGTTGTTGTGTCATCCAACATTGACAACATTTTCCTCCTGTACTCTTCCCTATCCATTATCACGGTTGTATTTCCTTTATCGGCTCTGGTTACCACTATTTCGGGGTTGTTTTTGAGGAATGTTTTGACAATTTTGCAGTCAGTATCGTTGATTCTGGTCTTTGTTTTGGTAATGGTTGGAGGTGCCGGAGATTTCTTGATTCTGGACAGTAGACAAGCCACCTTTTGTCGAGTCTCCGTCTTGGCTTCTTCCGTTGTTCTGGCTTGGTTGACTACGTATTCTGCATCTATAATGAGTTTTTCAAAAGGTGGTTTCGAGGTCTTAAGGGCAAATTTGTGGCCCAACTGTAGGATTTTTTCAACATTATCTGGAATAGTTTTAGAGGTGAGATTCACAAGCCATTTTTCTTTTCCTGTTTGAGGATCTTTTCTTTCCATTTCTTTTTTGTCTAGCCAATTTTTCTTTTCGAGTAGGTTTTCAAACTTTTTAATGAGACCATTTTTCTTCCTATGTATCTCATGGTTTCTAACTTGTATTATAAAATTATAGGCTAATTTAAAAATTCTGTCATCACTTACTTCTTTAGAGAAGATGTTTTCAAGATTAGACAGTCGCGTGGTGATTAGACGTAGGTCTGCAAAGAGTTGATTCAGTTCGTAGCTGAGCAGGTAACGACGGGATTTTTTCAACCAGAAGCTGAATTTTCGATCTTTCTCGGAACGTGGACCGGCTGTGTACGTAACTTTTTTGAACGCATTTCTGATAATTTTTTCCACAAACAAATAATTGACGATTTTAAGAAACTTTTAACTAATAATGACTACCCTAAATGTTTTATTAATCGTATTTTGACTAGTATTACTGACTCCCCCCCTTCTAATAACGTAATTGAACCTAACAGACTTAAATTTTATTCAATCCCTTACATTGGTGTTCCTAGTTTAATTTTAAAGAAACATTTAGAAAAACTTACTCCTAATATTCGAGTCACTTTTAGTTGTCATAAGTTTACTAACATTTTTTTCACCAAACTGAAAGACCCTGTCCCCACTATTTATCGTTCCAATTTAGTCTACAACATTCCTTGTACTGAATGCGATAAAGTATATATTGGTGAGACAAAACAGTTGTTAGATGAGAGACTAAAACAACACAAGAGGGATGTTACCAACAAGCTTGAGAATACTGCCCTTTGCCAACATACCGCTAACACAGGTCATGCTTTCGACTTCGATAATACCACCATTTTAGGCTACGAAAAAAACGAGAAGAAAAGAAAAATGCTGGAAGCCATCAAGATCAAAACTAGTAATTACTCTATTAATTTTAAAGCTGACTCCTATAACATAAACAGCATGTTTCACCCTGTACTCAAAACTTAGTCATAAATGATCTGTTTTTTCGTTCTTCGACCTACTTGTACTTGTATTTGTCTTTCAGTCTTGTTTTACCCTTGAAAAAGGCGGAGGTTCCGTCCGAAACGTCGGGTATATAAAATAAAAATTGTATTATTTTGACGGCAGTGCCGAAAATTTTTTCTACCTTTTATAATATAGTTACCGTCAAGAAAAAAATTTCCAGACAATTAGAACATTCTAATTGTCTAAAAAGTTTTTGCTAAATCATCTATTAAACCCATCCGAGCCGGAGTTCCGCAGGGGAGTGTACTGGGCTCGCTCCTGTACCTCCTTTACACTGCCGACATTCCAAAACCCAGAAATGTCATGGTGGCGACATTTGCGGATGATACGGCACTGTTGGCCCCACATGAAGAGTACTCCACAGCAGTAACAGTGCTCCAACAGGCACTCACGGAAATTGACATCTGGACAAGACAATGGAAAATCCGGCTAAATGCAGGGAAAACAGATAGGATTGATTTTACCCTTCGATCAGCACCATACGAACCTATCGCCATCGGCGACTTTGTGGTGCAGAAGAAAGAGAGTGCCCAGTATCAGAGTATCCACTTGGATAGTAAATTGAACTGGAGAACGCATATTTCGAAAAAACGCGAGGAACTAAAACTCAGGTTCAGAGCCCTACACTGGATGTTACGTGCTAAAAGTAAACTGTCTCTAGGCAACAAACGACTTCTCTACCAAATGCTACTCCGACCTATATGGACATACGGTGCCCCCCTCTGGGGCTCAGCAGTTAACAGCAATACAGCGATTCTGCAGCGATTTCAAAACCTAGTACTACGAAAAATAACTGGGGCACCTTGGTTCTTCACCAATAGCCAGCTACACGAGGAGCTCCGCATCGACACCGTCGCCGTTACGATCTCGAAAATAATCGACCACTACCAACAACGATTACATCACCACTCAAATGAGGAGGCACTAATGCTACTCGAACCCCCGCGCACTCACCGCCTATGAAGGAAACCAATTGCCGACATTGCCGGACAGTAGCGACACAAATACTATACAAATTTCGAATACTCCAACAGGGAGTGTTAGTTCTATTATATAGATTAAAGTACGCCAGTACCTCGATTGCGTGGTATGGCCAGGCATGTTAATAATATTAAGTTGTCAAGAGAACTTGTAAATATCTAAATGATAGTGCATGTAAATAAAATAATAAAAAAAAAAAATTTGTCCAACATTTCGCGTTTCCGCGCTACAACAGATTTAGCGCCAACTCCCATTTAACTGGTAACATCTTTTTACCCCACCTTTTATACATGAACCAATTGTATACGTGAATCAATTGTATAAATGTGAACCAATTATATACATGAATCGAGGGAGGTTTTGGAGAGTTGTTACAAAAAATTTTGCAACCTTCAAACACATCAGTCTCAAGGAAGTTCGAACTGGTTGATGTTTTTATTATGCCTTTATCCGCCATTAGAAATTCGCGAGTATTTGAGGGTTCCTCTTTTTAAACCGTCTATTGAAAATATGAGAGTCCAAGTCTGAGCTGATGGACAATTTGCACGAGTGAGTCTTCAAAAACCAGTCAGCTTACTGTGACAAATGCTGAGAAATCCGACCTTGGGGTGAGAAAATTAGATACTCTAACGCATCTCTCTACACGAAATCATAACATACTGAAGGCGTTTGAGGCTTTACAATGCGCTTCTTATTTTCAGGCTGTGACAGCAGTACCATTCACTATCGTCGCGTTTGCTCCCTAGATCATTTCCCAAAAAGATTTATGGTAACAGGAGCGTAATGAATTAAAACCATCATGCCAAGAAATGTATCAAAAGTATGATCCATTTGAAGAAGCTGGGGAACCTAGTTTCTGCTCCTTTATCTTAATCATCATGCTCACCCTCAATCGTATTATTCCTTCGAGGGAGATCTCTAAGAGCAGGATTCCACCAAGGGGATACGACGAAGGCTTTTGTGTTCGTCGACTTCACTTTAACGCTTTTATTGTGGATGACTTTCTTGCATCACTGAAAAGATTCAGGGATACTGAATTAAGAAAAAAATGCCAATCTAACATATGCCCTCAGAGGGGGGGGGGGAGTAAATTGTCCTTTTTTCGTTTTGAAAAAATATTTCGATGTTGACCAACTTGACGTGAACCTCCCAAATCTAGAAGTGTACAACGTGAAGGCGTTTCTTATCTCGTACAAAGGATTGTTTTTTAGTAACAGTATAATTACATTAGCAAAGGAAATTGTTTTGAGATTGTCTTTCAAAATAGTTCAATTCTTAGACTCGGGCTAGAATAAATGGTCGACAATATTCAGGTCTGAATAGCTGGTGCGTCGAAATTTGAAATTTTCATTTTCTAAAAAAAAAAATCACGAGAAAAAAAGAATCAAATTTCAATTTATAAACGAATGGATTATCTGGAAGTCCTAATGACCGCGGCTTTCAACTCGCACGTGATTTCCCCGATCGCGCGAACTTTTATCGTACACGACGAGTTAACAGGCGTCCCAAAAACGTTTTTCCAAAGCGCCAGAAGAGGAAAACAATTTGAAATTCGTCTGTACGAGTAATCTGAAACCGGCATTCGAAAACTATATACCTGCCGAAAGGAACGTGATTAATTTCTCGCACGCGTTAACCGATACTATTATATATATGACGTCATGTTGAGCGTTGAAGGAAATCTACGGGTACGTTCACGGGACTGGAAAAAAGAGGCCGAAATCGACCATTTTGTTTTCACACACAAATCGAGGATTCTTGATTTACCGAACAAGAGTTACGAGCGAAACGTTTTAAATTAACGATCTTCGAAGAGTGAAAGAAAGGGAAAACCATCTATATTATCCTGAATTCCACCCGCGGTTAAACTGGGGTACGCAGAATACACAAATACTGTACTTTTCCGTTTCGAATTACGGTATTTCACCCGCGTTCAGGACTTTCTACATCAGCTGTCCAATGAAGTCAATGAATGGTTAGAACGTTAAGTACAATATAAAGCTAAACCACTTATGGCATGCGTCACATTTGGTCGACGCATTAAATGATACAGATAGCGCGCAACTTACACGCGATAATGTTTTCGAGATAGTAAATTATTCAAGTTCACATAGAAATCGGTCGAAAATGAAACGAACGAGGAAAAGCTGCGCTGTAGAGCAGAAACACTTTTGTGAGTGAGTTTCATCCTGTCATTTACGACAGAGAAATCGCGTGTCGTCGAAATGACAGTAATTATCTGTGTCACAAATGCCCTACGTTTTGTACTTTGGGACAAAAGAAATTATTTCAGATTCATGACTCCGATCTCTTCTGAAACAAGTTTAGAGGATACTGAGTTGAAGGATAGGAAAAGAAAGTGGTACCGAAAGCCGGAAGCTGGGAGTTCAGTATGAATTTCGGAAGCGATTTTTTACAACTAAAATGCCTCGCACCTCAGCTAGTCGGATGAGTTCTTCTTCGAACTTCATGGCGGTTGAAATATTTTATAGGAGCAAGAAAAGACATCAAGAGCTAACCGAAAGAAAAGGGAGCTATAATCTTATGAAATTTGTCAGTAACCATAAGAGAAAGCGAAAAACACGTTATCAGAGAATAAACAAGTAAGCAGCTGACCACTAATTGCGAAGGAGCTTATTTTGAGGAGAACTTTAATTTCCAATGTCCACCAAATGTGATACCCGTGAAGAGCAGAAGCGTACTTTAAAGACTCAAAGGTTTCCCGTAAGTAATGAAGGAATTCTAGGAAAAGAGGAGGAAGAAAAAGTAAAAGAAGAATAAGAGAGAAAGATTGAATAAGAGGAGAGAAGCTGAGAGCTGAGAAAAATTGATTTTCAGGCAATGGAATTGAATGTCTAGGCTAGAAAGGGGATTCCTCACACATGCGAGACGTATTTTAAGAAGGAATGAGATACTGTCACGCAAATCAAAAGAACTATCAGGCTAGGCGAGAAGATTTGCAGGAATTCGTAGAGGGCGATAGCTCTGACCACTTTTGGGAGTAGATGACAAAGGAAGAGAAAATATGACGAGAAATCTCCTGGCAGGATCGGAAACAAACCCACGACATCTGGTTTTCAGGACGAGTTCGATATCATTTACGCTATAGTTCGCCTTCAGATACTACAAATAGTTCCTTCTTGTGATAGAGAAGGTACAAAGACCAAAGTACATTAGACTGTTGCAAACGCGCATCTATCTTGTCAATTTGAGGGACTTTTATTTCCATCTCTCATTCCGCAGAGGTGAGTAATGAATAATAAGATGACAGAAAATGATAATTGAATCGGCTCGAGTATACAAATATGAAATAGCCTCATCATATCAAAATTTTTATTCCTACGGGCTCAAAGAAGGCAAGGTCAATCTTCGATCCCTCCTCGAAGCCAAGATGAGAATCATGATAGTTCGAAAACGTATCCAGTTCATTATTTTCTTTTGCCGAACTCCTCGGAGTAAAATTGCTCTAATTATATCATAGGATTCTTTCAAATCTATCGCGCGAAGAAGTTTACATGTGCCAAGGATTCGAAGAAAATACGTTAAATTTTTCTTCCTCCTAAAGGATATGAGAAGGTATGAGATGAAAATGGATACTTCCAAAAACTGTTCTCAATAATGTAATCCTTATACAAATCGAAATCGAATCTTACGAGGCAGATACGGAACATATCTTCTACTTTGTACGGAAGTTTTCTCTCCGTAAACTCGTTAGTTGAAATTTTTTCGAAATTCATTCTCTCTCGGAAATTCGAACCTAACGGGTGAAATTTCTTCAAATTACCTGTTCTCTCTGTATTCAGTAAACATTTCTCCCTTGAGCGACATAATTCGCGATTCAAAACTTCATCATTTTTGTGAAACAAATTCTTCCATTATCTACCGCCGAGAAATTCTTTCAAAATTTCCGAAAAATCCTTCGTACCTAACCGGAGGAATTTTTCAAGTGTTTTCGAAATCTCGAGTAAAAAGAATGTTTCATAGGTTATACGTTATTACAAAAGAAGAGTTAAAACACATTTTGTGCGATCACGATACTTAACGTCAATCGAAAATTTTTTTACGGCAAATGCCAGAACAAGAGTTTACCGCATGCTTTTTTTGAAACGCGGCAGGAAAACATTCTCGAAGTGCTTATTACTACGGCTGGAATTTTTCGCGGGACAAAAATTTAGCTGGGAAGTAGAGGAAGAAGCGAAAAATGTGCATGAGACCAGCGAGCAGGGCGGGCTATATAAGTTTCTAGCCTAAGCGTGTCTCTTTATACTTTACCCTTGTCAATAACACAGCGTAACAGCCTACTGATTTTTTTTTCCAATTTTCAAATATTAGTAAAACTTTTTAATCTCTTAAGAAAAACTTTTTCATCTCCATTTTGGAAATTTTTCATTACACGAGTAAAAAAACTCTCCAACATTTCTAATTCCACTCCTACTCATTTTACATGATAATTTCTTCATATTCCAAGCTCTTTTCGATGTGAAAATTGGGAATCGATTAACAGGGCGTCTATTCGATTGCACAATGAATTCACAAACTCCCAAAACTTATACACGAATAAATTGTTTAAGAAAATTAAAACGTCGATGACGACAACACCGACAGATATTTTTCAAGGAGAATTATTAAATAATTTACATGGCATTCGGAAAACGTGGGAAGAACTGGGCTAGCAAAACCGACACGTTCAGTAAGTCGAGAGAATGGTTGCCGATCTCCACAGCAAACTCCAGACTATCGAAAGTTGAGGTATAGAACGTGACTCACCGAACCATTCGCAAAAAATATCGTCCATACATCCCAAGTTTTCATGTCCTTACCAGCGTCGCCGTAGAATAATTCCTCATCAAAGGAACCGGATACAAAAACTTCAGCAACAATAGAAGAGAGGGGATCATCCGTAGGCAGCCATTCTCCATGAAAGAGTACGCAATTTGGTTAGGAAAGACCATATTCAGTCTGAGTTTTATGTATGTAAGGATATTGCTTGCATATTCTTGCACACAGGCATTCGCAGACAAAATATTACGTAGTCAGAAAAAAAGAATAGTTTAGACCGGTTGTCACTTGACCTAGCTGTCATGCGAGTTAAGAGTAAGATAGGGCAAACGGAATGCCAGATACTGTAAAGTGCCACACGATTCTCACAGATATGTATACCTACACAAGGAAAAAGCGGACGTGAAAAATTTTGAACTTCTTGCAAATGTCCCTTCCTTTTTGCCTCATACCGCTCCGTAGCCCTCTCAAATATTCCTCACAAATTATTCCAAAAAATCTTCCATAGAAAGCTTCTATGGTGAAACAAATGGACTCTTCAAAGGCAGGACCCATACTTTGAAGAAGGAGGAGGTAACACAGAATCGTTCCTATGTTACATCCTCCTTCTTCAGACTTCGATGGGATTTAGAATCAAACTTTCTCTCCCCGTTCCAATATGGTTTTAGTAGAGGACGGAACACAATGCAACTCCTTTTTGAGATTCCCCAAAAGCGAAGTTGTTCGGAAGCTGTTTCATCAGGGTGTTTTTCGGGAAAACGTCCGTCGTCCGGAAGACCGGCGAGTTCGAACCCGTCCTATCATAAATAGCTGGGAGGGCAGTGTAGTCCCTTCACTTAACTAGATATACAATGCTTCATACAAAAATTGACTGGGTCCCTTCAATGAGCCAGATATGTAACACTTCAAATACCAGAAGACGCAGAAAGCTCAACTTTGTTGAAGAACCCGCGAATTTTTTCCTTATAGCTATCAATATCACCACACATATCAACTCTCTCTAGCAAATAATTGCGTACATATTTCATGAATTTCTTACGCAACAGAAAATGGAAGAAAAGCTCTTCAACTTTCATTCTTTGCTGACGATCATAACATCTCTATCTTTACGGTTGAACCTCAAACAGCCCACTGACTCCCACAGAAAACACTCAAGTCAATAAGTGTACGGAACATCAATACACGGATTCGGATTTTCATCCTCAAGCTGGCAGAAATCCCCAAATCCGACGAAATTGTTAATACCCTGCACATCAGGAAACTATTTCAAGAATATCCTCACTACACAGTACACACTTTGCCTCTCCGACGAATCTGGAATATCTAATAAAGCAGCCGCATATTTGATCAATGGGGAAATCATTTCACAACGCATCCGCAACATAGCTTCCATATTTACAGCCGAACTCGTGGGCATTATTCACCTGCCTCTTCCACCTCTCCCAATATCCTCCAAACGGCAAATTCTTTCTCTTCAGTGGCTCTCTCTCTTCACCACATTCCTTCTTGGACCCATACAACCTTGATCCAACTCTCCTCAAAATCCTCACTCAATTGACACCTACATAATTCTCATAATGGATTCTCAGGCACATTGATTTCTCCAATTAAGACGCTCTTGATCACGCCGCCAAACAAGCTACCTCCATCACCCGAATAACTAACAATGCTCCCGCCTCAAAAATCATTACCTTTCAATCATCACCCAATTGTGGAACACACTTTGAAAAAATCAATCCAAAAACAAACTCCGTTGTAGAAAAAATCCCCGTGTCCTGGTCATCATCCATTAGGAAAACTAGACAAAAATAACTTATTCTTCTTCATCTAATAGGTCACACAAAAATTATACACGCCCGCATAACTAACCCTCACATCCTAACCCCTCCACCTTACCCCCTTTGACAACAAAATAATTTAACAGTGAACCATTTTTCCTCCTGTCGTCAACTCTTGTTCTTGAACAAATACTCATACTTCTCTCACTCAAGTACTCAGACACCAGGGCAAAGACCCGGAACCGAAAGGAACCTGATCTTAGATTTGGTTTCTGGAACCCTCCCGTGCTCGCGATGACGTTGTCGCGAAAATGCCCCCCAGGGATTGAGTTGGTTGGGCTCTTTTCAGTATACTGCATGCTAGGCCTGATATAATGAAGGCTGGAAATTAAAATTTTTCTACGTCTCTGAAGTAGGTCAAGGTCAATGTCATTGATGACGTCATAAAGCATCCCGGCTGGAAATTGAAATTTTTCCATCTCTAAAGTAGGTCAAGGTCATTGATGACGTCATAAAGCATACCGGCTGGAAGTTGAAATTTTCCAAGTCCCTAAAGTAGGTCAAGGTCAAGGTAATTGATGACGTCCTCAAGCGCCACACGTCACATCACGTCACGCAGTTCACAGAAACTCCCGGATGCGGACGTTTTCTGATAATGTAATCTCCCTAACAAAATAGAGAGCGGGTTCCCCGCTAAAAAGGCCGGATCTTGGATTTGGGTTCTGGAACCATAACCAAAATGAACCGGACTCTGCAATTGGGTTCTAGAACCGTAACTAAAAGGAACCGGATCCAGAATTTGGATTCTGAAACCAGAAGCAAAAGGAACTGGATCCCGTATTTAGGTGCTAGGGCTGAATCTTGGGTTTTGGTTCTAGAACCATATCTTCGGGGCAAAAAAGCACCAGAACTTCAAGAAGTATTCTGAATTTGCTTTTGGCTATAGCGGCAGTGCCCAGAAACGTCCTATACCTACAAATATCTGGATTTTTGGCGGGTGAGAATTGGACTGTTGGATCTTCCACCTCAGACTTGCGCCATTCTTTCTTGGGCTGAGAACCGAAACCAAATACCGCTACAGAAAGCGGGTCTCCTCCTGTATTTTCAGGCCCCTGGAACCGGAACGCAAAGGAACCGAATCCCGGATTTGGGTTCTGGAACCGGAAACAAAAGAAACCAGATCCCGGATTCAGGTTCTGGAACCGGAACCAGTAGGAACCGGGTCCCACAATTCAGTCCAAGATCCTATACAACCGGAACCGCTAAAAAAAAAACTGCTCTCAGCCCTGCCAGAAACCATTTGTAGTACCCTGCATTACTTACAACTAATTGACTTCTACTCCAACATCTTAACAGACCCAGCTGTTTGCACTAATTCTACTCAACCTTAATCTATAAAAAAAAGTTCACCTTGCTTACTGCTGTTCTAATTCAACAAAATAATTATTCAACAATTTTGTACACCAAGCTTAAAAGCCTCAGTGGAGCTGACAGCTCGTAGAAATAAAATAAATAACAAGAATGAGTCGCCAAGCGCCCCAGTATCCGGGTCTCTTTGTTTTTTCTTCTTATTGACTACTACATAACGGAAATTTATTTTTCAATTTTTTTTCAAAGGATCTGGAATTTTATTTCCTACCAAGATAAAGAGCTATAAGATTTTCTTTTTTGTTTGTCAAACACCAAAATGCAAAAATATCATTGCAGTATGGATATTCCCAGCCAAAATAATGAAAGACAACTGAGAAATTGAGATACATTTGATCAAAAAGTATAATACCAGTTTTCACAATCATAGAATTCATGCAGTAAGTTGTGTATTACCGTTATTGAAGTATCGAAAGGAAGAAACCAGAGAAGAGATATTTAACTCTTGGCTAATTTTAAAGACAAAAAACGCATATATTTGCCACGTTAGCGCTGTAATCGCTGTTGTATATCACCACTACTACTACACACCCACTTGTGTTTTCTACTACCACACTCGAAAATATTTGGAATGCAGCCTCCACCGCTGCTGCAGCGTGCGTATTAGCCAATTATAACGAAGCGATCGTCGCGCTAACGTGGCAAATATATGCGTTTATTGGCACTAATTTTCGCATTGAAGTTAGCCATCTCTTCTCTGGAAGAAACTTTTCCAAAGACTGCACAGAAATTTGAAAAATGGCGTGCAAAAATAAAACTCGCTAGGACTGCACAGAAATTCTAAAAATGCTAAGCAAGAATAAAATTCAAGGTGACACAGAATATGAGGAGTCATCTGTCAAAAGGGAACCTGTTCCATAAGAATTGAATCGTGTAGGAGCCTTTTTTACAGACAACTCTTCATAATGTATCTCGAATCGTGACGTCATAACGTACCGCTCAGTAGAATTTTTTTTTATCAACTTTTCAACTGAAAAGTCAGGTAATTTTTTTTCACGATTGCATGGGGCTCTCTGGTTTGCCGTGGCAAGAGACCCAATGAATAGATCCCGAATCAACCGTAAAGCAGGAAGGAGAGAGTGAAAAATTGGCAAATTTTAATTGGTAAGGCAAATATAATACAATTGAAATCACAGAGAGGAACAAGAAAAATACTTTGTAAGGAAGAGAAGACGGACGCTTTATCATATAGTTATACTTTGAGAAAAACAAATAGGGAAATTTTTCGTTTACATATACGTCTCTGAGTGTAGAAAAAACAAATTTCCACCAAAAAAAAGTACACGACATGACGAAAAATGCTTTTTCAAGAGAAAAAAAAACCTACAATATCTCGTTATTGAACGTAAGGAAGCAGTTGACAGCCTCGTACCCAAAATCATATCGAATATCGCTCTTAAATAAATTTTGTAGGTTTGCAAAATTGTCGTAGTTGATATACATTCGTATTTAAACTGAAAATAAGGAAAAAGGGGGAATATATTACGAAAATATAATTCTGAATAACTTTCAATCCATTTCCGGGCCCAAAAGACAAACTCTCTATCATTTCCTTTCTTTCTGCTATACTTATTTTACTCAATTTTCCTGTCTAGTAAACATGATATTATTCGTACTATATTTCTCAGCGACGATAAAACAAATCCTGGAATTATTCAACTATTTCATGAATCACATACACGTACTCCATTTCAAATAAATCCCATCTAAACTACAAATTCAATGCGGTTATCATGTTTAATCATTTATACATAATTTTAGCTCCTAACATCAAGAGCAACTTCGTGCACCTCAATCTCTGAAGAAACCTACACCGCCTTCAAATTTTCTCGCCAAAAACGTTACAACAGTGACGTACATACACCAGGACAACGCCCTTTACCGTCGACATCGAATACGTATAATATTTTTACTGATCGGTTATAGTTTTTTCCATACCGGAAGCCTTTTTTAAAAACCTCAAACGCAATTTTTTGCGGCCGAAGTTACTTCCCATGTTGTAAAATAAGATTACACGTTACAGATGATACAGTACATGCTCTATATATAGGTCATCGTCATCCGACGACCTGAAAGAGTAGAATGAAACTTGCAGTCAGACACACTGCGCATTTGCCGTGCTTTTTTTCCTGGCGTTCCTTTACTCTCTCATCCTTTCACTAACACTCTATTTCTCACTCTCTCACGCTTCGCCGGTGTATAACTCTGAGGCGAATCACGCAGACGGCGATTATTGACTATTAGTTGGGCTATTCAATTTTTTATTTTTTTACTGTACACGGAAACCATAATTTCCCCTTTTCGTCGTGTAAGGCTTACATTAAACACTCTACGAAAAGGTGTATTTTACAAGAATTAGGAGTACTCGTTCGTAATTCAATTAAAGAGTTCAGGAAATTAACAAGTGAAGGTGGCACATAATCCGGTGTACGTTCGTTGTCAAACTCACGAAGTTAACATTGTACGAGTAAATTAATGATTACACCGTTGTGAAAAGTAGTTGGCAGCTGACTGAATTTTCCTTTAGGGAGGGTTTCGACATTTATACCATAAGTGACGTACACAAAATGAATATACGAATAACGCATAGGTACATTAGCAAGATTATAGCATCGGAAAACTACCTTATACACTTATTATTGACGTTTGTGTCATTTGAATTGAGAGGCAAATCAGCGAGAGGGAAACTCGAGGCGTTAAGAGCTGAATGAAAAATTTTTCGGAACTATATTACTATAAGGAAACAAGTTCTTAGCTCGAGTGAAAAATGATAAGATTCTCGAAATTCCAGAACTGATATTGTAAAATATATTCTCATCGCACCTCATGGGAATTTTTATCAAAAAACTAGAAAATATTTCCTGTAGGCAATATCATCGTAGAATGTATTCAGGTTGTCAGCCTCAGTGACCACATGTTCAAAATGTAATCTATCATTCATGAATGATGATTCGATTCTCTTTTTAAAAGGGGGTGACTTTCATGTATTTCAAAATTTTTACAACAAACAGTTATAATCTGTTTACAACAATACAGGAGAGTCAGGAAACAATACTTTAATAGTCGAAAGCTCGGTAACTAGTGCTCCGTAAAAGCGAGAGAAGTTTTTATGGATACGAGGCTACAACGCAACGTAATTTTAGCAAAAAAAAACTTACTTTTGTAGTGAGAGTAATAATAGGAGACTTTCATCAACATTTTTTATGATTCGTAGATAACACTATTTTATTCAAGAGTTCACATGATATGAAAGAGGTTCGTTTCTCAAAAACGCTTTTCTCGTGCAAAGCATACTGAATAATTAGCAGATGTACGAGCAGGTCTAATTTAAAAGAGAGGCAGTTCAAAATTTTTTTTCACTTTTGAAAGACTAACTTCGTAAAGTGAAGGAAGTACCCATAATTTCCGGCTTAAAGGAAATAAATTACCAGACGATGAACACGAAGAAGTAAAGAATATTATGAAGCTACAACACTCACATTTACATGATAGAAGATATTATTATCATAGGGAAAGAAGACTTGGTAAAATTTTCACCTGAGAGCTATTGATATGAAATCGAGGAAGATGGGCATTTTCACGACCTGAGATTTGCAACATCGGTGTACATCTTAATTTAGAAAGACTGAGCCAGGCAAGAGGAGATAACAGCCTATGTGCCAAATGTGCGTTAAAATGTTGTCCCTTGTGAGGAAACTTCAAATCCAAAAATTGGACCTATTCGCTCACCCATACGGTCTGCAGAGCCATTTATACCATTAAAATCAAAATGGTTGTACATCTTGGACAACAATTATTGCAGAGCGATGAAACTTTGAGACATTTCACATTCTTTTTCAAAGGAGCTCATCCATATTTTCTCAAGTTTCTAGCAATAACAAAATTTCAAACTCATTTATGAAGGAAAACACAGGGGCTTGGGAAATTCATTCATTCGATGCGCCATGCCTTCAAGCACATCATACTCCAGTATCACAGTCGTCGGTGGGTTGAACACACACAAATGAATCAATATTTTGTGAATTATTCATCAGTAGCGGGGTAAGCTAGGGCTGCTATCGTTATAGACCGCGAGAAATCAATGGTCAATGTTCGGGCTGAATAATGCGTGCTCTTGACATTCACTCTCTTTACTTCAAAATGTTCATTTTTCTTTTTTCTCAAGTCCTAGCGGTACAAACTAAATTACTGGTAGCCAAGCACTTGCATCAAGAAGGGAGAATCTTCTCTCGAAATTAGGAGACAATGACATGAAACAATATTAGTCACTTTTTAAAACGTATTAACGTAATGCAAGACAATACTAATTGGCATCTATGTATGAGCAAGGCAATACAAGGAGAAGATCGTTCTTTTGGCATGAGCTCGCGGTGAGAGAAGGTTAGGTTACCTGTGATTGAAGCAGGAGAATACGGGGGAATTTTCGTCATGTTGTGTCGATGGGAGCAAATGATACCGAAAAGTTTCCGAGCTCGTGGTGAGCGAACGACGGGGGGAAATGCAAAAGTTCAGGGAGACTAAAAGCTTTCTTAGAACATAAAATGAGTATCCCCTAGATTCGGCGCTCTCCAGGGCTACTTTGAGCTCGAGGAATTTAAAATTTTGTTTTGAACTTAGCAAATAATTTTATACAGGATGATGTGAGAATGTCAACCAAAGGTCAATTTAAGGCAGAATACTTTATTTGCGCCACTGCTCGAACTTCTGGTTGGAGCTATCAGTGCTAACAAAAACGAGAGAGTTCTATGCATGTCACGTGTAGTATCTTATGTACCCTTAATATTCTCACCAAACAAAGCTGAGGAGCGTGAGAGTTACCGAGCCAGCTACACTTACTCATAAAAAGGAATTTATTTTATTCAAATTAGGAAATTGAGGAGGAACTGATTCTTGCATTAACTTTTGTTTTTTAATTTAGCAGCCTGCCTTCAGGGCTATGAGCTCGGCCAAATTGTGTTCAGGCACGTGAGAGGAAGTTGGCTCGATGTAGAAAGTTGAATATGTTGGGGATGGAGAGGAAATCGTCTGATAGTGCCTCTGCGTGATTGTGAGGGATCGTTAAGGAACTGCAGAGTTAGGTTCAGTTGAGGCAGCTAAAGATGTGTTGAACGGATAAAGGAGAGGGTCATATTTCCCATTATGACTCGAGAGAAGCATAAGATAAGAGATGAGATGGGTGTGAGTGAGTCTAGTGTGGCCGATTCTGAGACGGGTGATGACTACTTCTTCCCTGCGTATCGACAGGCTTGAAGAATCCCACGGGATGGAAATATTATCCGTTTGGGCTATTTGAGTGTAATTTGAGGTTAGACCAATGAATGAACCATGCTTGAGTGATCAATTCGTTGAAGAGATCGGAGCGTGAGAGGAGGAAAGAGCGGCAGACGTGACCAGGTACCCAGATGAAGAAGGATGGGATGGGGATGGTATGAAAGGTGTCATTGAGAGTGGGGGAAAGGGAGTTGGAAATGACAAGAATGAATGGAAAGGAAGAGAGGAGGCTAGGTTGGTGAGGATGGGTACAAGACAGCTGAAGATTGTATACAATTCAGTGGTGAAGATTGATGCGTTGTTGCGATGTCGGTGAGAGACTTTGATACGACCTATTGAGTATGCGAAGCTCGCATCACCTTCATCCCCTGGAAAAAAGAGTTGATTGAACGCGAGGCAATCGCCGTTCCTTTACCGCAAGCTCACAACAGCAAAAATCTTTCAGGTTCACATGAATAAAAACACTTCATCTTAGTGCTTCGTTTCACGGCACAAGGTCGCGCTTTCGTTCTTTGGGAAATGGAGATGCGCTAGGTTTTTGTACGGCCGTGGTTTTTGTCTTGGGAATAAAGCGCGTTGCGCATGCGCATTGCGTCGGTGGCAAATATTGTTTGTGTGAACCTGAAAATAGAGTATGCCACAAGAGAACAAAGTGAGCAACTGAGCGACAAACTCGCGCTGCAAGGCGGCCTTTCCGATGGCTCGGGTCGCCGAAGTGCTCGTTCGGATATTGCTTCTTTTGTTCTCTAGTAGCTTAATACACTATTTTGGTATCATTTCATTCCATCGGCATAACACAACGGACATTTTTGCGTTTTACCCGTTTCGATGAAATGTAGGGCGACCACCGTTCTCTCACCGCGAGCCATGGGCAGCTGGCGGAGTAAATTTTTCTCAGGAGCGGCAAAAATTCTTCAAAAAAAATTAAAAAGAACTTTTTGCAGTAGTATTGCCAAATCAAGTACCTTTTGATTTTTTTCAGTCGTTTGTGAGGGGGGAGAAGTCCCCCCCCCTTGCCCCCTATTCCACCACCCATTCCGCGAGATCATGACAAAAGACAATCATCGCCTTTTAGTGCCCCACGAATAAATGCCAATTTTTGATATTTTGTCACCTTATCTCGGGAGGTGATCCTCCCACTCCATGCAAATGCACGGCTCTCAGTGATACAGTTTGTACCGCTGCAACTTGAGGTTTAAGAAGAATATAACTTTCTAAGTAAAGAAAGTAAATGTCCGGAGAGCGTTCCTTAGCATTCAGCCCGAATATTAACTACTGGTTCCATGCGGTCTATTGCAGTAGTAGTCGTAGCTTACCCCGCTATTGATGAAAAAATCACAGAACTTCACCAATATTGATTTTTTGCTCATGTTCCATCCCACCGAAGACAATGATAGTAAAGTATGGTAAACTTGAAGGCATAGCGCATCAAATGAATAAATTTCCTCAGGTGCCACTCCCCAGTTCTTCTTCAAGTGCGTTTGAACTTTTGTAATTGCTAGAAACTAGAGAACATACAGATAATTTTTTTGTTTGAAAAGATAGCATGAATGCACATCTATGTCTTCTAAAATTTCCTCTAAAATCTCTTCGAGTTTCATAGCTCTGCAATCATTATAGCCTGAAATGCAGCCATTTGGATTTCAGACCCAAAAATGGATCTGCAACTCAAGTGGGTGAGCGGACGGATATACAAGTTTTTGGGTTTCGAGTTCTCTCACAGTGGCAACAGTTCAACGCACATTTAGAGCATTTTGCGACCAAGGCAGCCTTTTTTCTTTAATGAGTTATTCAACTACTCAACCGGATTATAAGCTCAGGTTAAGTTATTAAAGCATAGTGCAGAAATACAGAGACAATCAAAGCACGGGTGAGAAGCAGGAAAGGTGAAGGTAACTGGAAAAATTTTAAACTTACTCCACGCGAGCTGACGACCCAATGTAGTCAAATGGGAATGGTCATAATTCTCCAAAAAATTCTGAGATGTCAAAAAGATGCAAACAGACTGTTACTCTTTAGACCAGCGTAGCCAAAACAATAATTTGCTTGATGTCAAGTTTGTCCTTGTTCCACTTCGAAAGTCGCCTGATAATTTTTTTCACTGCAACAGCCTCCGACTTTTGATTCATTTCACTACTTAGGATTCTTCGATAAAGTCCCACACAAAATTAGCAATTAGACGCAAGACCTGACAGATAGAAATTGACGAACAAATTTCAGTAATTTATTATGCAGCGTGCTAACTTGAATACTCGTAGATGTAAAGAAAGTGATACCCTCAATGAAACGGGCTTAGGCCTACAAGTTAATTATCCGATGCTCGTACACTCGATATTATCCTTCGCTTATCGTAGACAAACGCGTCTATGGGTTGAAAGCGAAACCGAGTCATAAATTATCTACTCTATTTATATTTATTATGTAACTATAAATATTTCTGTTATGTGATGGTATTAGACTACCCGCAGTTTTTTCCACGAGGAAACTTTATCTCGCTTCGATATATTTCAGTCGCTAGTTTGCGTAGGCGATAAGTTGAAGTTGCTGTTTCAGTCTCGTCGCATGCACAAAATTACGTTTCTATTCGCGAATGTAACCTCCGCGACCGGCCTTTGGCTAATGATAAACGTATATTATACCCCGGACTAATTTTCAGTTTTCAGAAAGCGCCGACGTAGACCGCCAACAAGATGACGCTGGGTCCGAATGAACGCTGGTTGATTAAAAATATTAAACGCGTCACACTCGTTCACTAGGGAAAATATCGTGCACTAAAATACAATTCAAATTTTTTTTTTCGTTCCGGAGTATCCACGATCTGAGAAATGAAACCTTGTAAAATGATACTCAAAGTTGCCTTCAAAAAGTTTTGTATAGACGTCGAAAATACGAAACAGCAAAAATGAAAAATTCTATTTATATTCATAGCACCGCGAGTTTGCTAACTCGAAGTAAAATGACTGTTTTTTTTTCCTCTTCATTTTTGAAGGGAACAAAAATTCTCATTCGATATGCGCGGAGCTCGATATTCATTTTGTAGGCTGCGAATAATGTATTCACAATGAAGATGGATGGTGACAGGAACATCAGATATACAAGATTTTTTTGGCTCTTACCAGCTTTACACAATATTTTTAATAGATCTTTGAAGTACAAAGTATTTGAGGAAAAACTTCAATGTTTTAGATCTACATAAACTGGCGACAAGGTTTGAAGACCGTGCATCATCAGGCCAAACCTTTGTTCTGAAGATTTTTACCATGACTCACGAAAGAGGATGGGTGTGGACTAGACTGAACCGAGAGTGAATCCATCTGAGGGGCGAATTTACACCTGAGGAGATGGATCTCGCGGTAAAAAACATGCGCTCGGCTCCTCTTGATAAAGTGAAATAGGTAAGTCCCAGTCACTGACGTCGCTACTGACCCGGCAAAAGAAGCTCATTAAACCTCGAAGTTAAGCCTTCCTCAGCTCAGCTCAAATCGTTATCGTCAGATTTCTACTCGCTTCTTTCAAACGTCTCATATAACTGAATCTTCTTCAAATCCACATGGAAAAGCTCCGAGGGGTATTTGAGAGGACTTGTTCGCAACTCACCGAATTCTCGACTGTTTTGCTCAGGTACTGTCCCCAATATTGCAGAATTATTTTGCACCCATGTTTCCTACTCGACTCTCTCGTCCCTTCCTTCGACGTACCCTACATGTATAGGGTGGGGCAGAAAGATGTTACCACTTGAACGAAAAACTCCGCGAGGATTCCGCGAGAATTTCGTGGAGTTCCCCGGTTGACTGGTAACATCTTTCTGCCCCACCCTGTATACCCAACATCCTCGTCCTTCTTACTATCCATCGTACGCGACGCGTGATGCCGGATCAATAGAAGGTCAAAAATAGCACACAGACAGATCATCTTCTATATGCGTCGACTTTTAGGAGCGGGAACGTGACAACCTTTTATGGGTGTGCCATAACACCATTGCAGTCATCTTGCTGCTCTCTATCCAAAGAAAATATGGGCAACCAGGACATTGCAGTCAGATGAATCTTTTTCACTTTTTTCAAACCAAAAGCCAATACTAACATTGTATTTTTCGATGTCGTGAGTTCAGCCCAAAAGCTGAAGTCGAATGCCAGCTGTATCTTCAATAGCAAAAAGCCAAAACTATATTTTCGTTCTTTTGAACTATTTCGGTGATTGAGCCTAATATAAACATTGAAGAAATATTCGCACCGACATTTTGCAGTTCATGAACTTTGTATATCAAAAACTATTTTCAATGAATTTCAAAATAGACTATTCAACGAGTACATATTTTGTTGTACTGAACCATAGGCTAGTACGGTATTATATCATCAGGATATCGTTCATCTCTCTCGATCAACAGTTTAAAATATCATTTTCTGATCTGTTCATAAACTCATCGTCAAAAAGAGATCCACTTTACACTTTGAAATGTATATAAAATGAAAAGCAGTTATCTAGTATTCTACTCGCAAGCGTGACGGATATAAACAATAAGACGAGATAAGCTGTTCAAAGCTCAAAGAAGAGAAATTCTGGAAAAGCGATACAAAATAGGTCAGATTACAGAACGCACTTCAGACGGGCATGGGATAACATTGATTTGAACAATATTATATTATCAGTGTTCTCTATTTCCTTGGCGGCTTCACATCTCTACTATAATACTTGCCTACGAAGTTGAGACTTACAAATTATTGTTGTTTATATTAGAAAGCTGCGAGACAGCAATAAATTGAATTTGTGGAATTTTATGCGTAGTCGAGTTTCTGTGATGATCCTGTGATTTCAATCACGCAAGTAAGTAATAATTAATTATGATTTCGAGAAACGTATGAAGCTGTTGACCTATTTTATCTGATACAGCGTCGATGATCAAGCGCGTATTTGTTATACTTCATGAGAGGTGAATCTGCGGAAATTGCATTTCTTGTTCTTATTTCTGAAGATCTCTCCCAGAGAATTCAAGTTCTTTGTCTATCATAAGAAATTGAGTGGTAAATATTATGGCGAGCATAGGGAGACTGATTCATCAATATAGACTAAGATATGATGGGAATGAGATTATGTTGCGTCAGATGAAAATCGCCAGATCAGTTATTAAAACTTTTGTAAATAGATGATAGTACCCGATTGAAGATACTATTCAAGATGATGGCAAAACTACAAATTTGTTTGTAACCTCGTTTTTCAACTTCTGTGAGAGTTTTTACGTCATCTCACTCTCCAGTGCACCTCATTTTGAAGTTTAGGAAGCTAATTGGGGAGACGAAGGATGCAGCGTGTGGTTTAAGAAGACTAGTTTTTAGCAAGTAAGTGGAGGGCTTTTGAAATGCAAAGTCTTGAATGAGCTGGTTAATTTCCTAGACTTACGGACTTGGGGGGGGGGGAATTAAACCCTAAGTGAGCACAACGATCTCAATCTGATGTCATGCCCCTGATGAAGTCACGCAGCCTGAAGGAATCTGAAATGGGCATCAGTGAGTGGGGATATGAATAAAATGGAACAGCATAATATTCTCATGTTCCCGCATTAGTTCGAGGTTCTTGACCTGCTGCAGCGTTTATGATTCCAATTGACTTTGACCTACGTCAAAAAGATTCTGGATGATGAAAACCAAGTGGTAGAATTCCAAAGACTCGAAAAAGATGAAAGCAAGAAACAAAGCTTAACTGTTTGTTTTTTTCAGAAACACTTGTTTTCCAACCCATATGGATTCATCGGTGTCGGGAAAAGACGACGATACTCTCACAAATTCATCGACACGGAAAAGCGATGAAATTTCACTCGAGGATTTATCGTTAGCAGAAAGAGATGAGATAATGGCTTCACCTGTCAATTCGTTTGAAGCAGAAAAAGACGATAAAGTTTCAATCCCAAAATTAGATACATCAGGAGGCGATAATGTCCCGGCTTTGGATTTATCGACAAAACGATCAAACGGTGAGGCAAGATGAGTAATTAGATCGAGTTCCTATCTTAATTAGCATTGCTTTAAATACTCATCAATAATACACGGTGAAGTCTCTTTGTGCTTCTGCACAGCGGCGCAAGCATTTCACATTAGCATCACATTTGAGGAACATTGGCGGAACAGCAGTTGGCCACGCTCACTTTGTTCAAGGTGCAGATGTGGACATTTTGTTCCTCTACTGTGCCGATTCCCAAGAGAGTCACATCAGCGGAACAACGGGCTGGTGCATGACGTGCCAGTCATAGAGAAATCACAATACTTGCAGATAATGTTTGGGGAGTCATTTATATAAGGCCAAATTTCACAAACTCATTGCGGAACATATCCGAATTGTTCGGGCTACTTAGGTCATGAGACATCACTCTAACGTCATATTATCGTCACATCACTGTCACTGCTTCAGAACCCGACCGTCACAAATGCTAGTCCCTCAAACTTGGATGTGCTGCGCTTAGGTCGCAGTTGAGCCGCGCGCCAAATCATCATTTCAACAACCAAAAGTTCCGCAAATGTTCTTCACTTGTTAAGTTTTACCACACATTTTGCTTGCCTGTGATTGACTAATTAGCGGCATATCTGGTCACAAATTACCGGCACACGCGGCACAAGTCTCCTGATACAATGTCTCTCAACGGTGCCGACATTTTGTGTGACGGGTTGTTCAAAAGGAGACCGAGAGCAATAGTAAGTCAATGAAGAAGCAAAGAAAATCAATCAATAATCTTTTTTATGGTCGTTATACTGTACGAGGAAGACAGGGATTGAGGTATCTGCCAATACCTCGTGGTGAATAAGAAAGGATAAGGAAAGGGAAAGGAAGAGGTGACGGGTTTCTCATTAATGACTGTAAACATTCGCATATACCTAATCATAGTTACATTTCTTATTGTTTGTTGGTATGTGATGTCATCATTATAGCTCCACGTGCCTCACTAATGGAAGGATATTTCGTGCAGAACCAACCACCAACTACTTCAGTAAGTCGAATTCTACAGCAAAAGGACATAATCTTTAGTATAAGTACTTTAGCATTAACAATTCGTTGTTTATTACCAGGCTCAATTCGAATCTACCTCGATGGAGCTCCAAGAAGGAGAAGAGTGAGTTCTTGGAATTGAATATGAGTTAATGAAATCGAGGATCGTCAAAATACAAATTGTGGCGTGTAATCTTGTACTTGAATTTGCCCAGGTTATATTGCACTCATGTCGGGCGGAGAAAACGATTGACTCCGGTGAAGTTTTGCCCATTGCATCCAACCGATGGACTACCAGTCAAATTCGAATTGAAGAAAACCCTCAGACACGGAAGCGATGTACGCGCAATCGCAATAAATTCACTCAGAAATCAGGTGTACACGGGCAGCAGAAGTTACGTAAAAATATGGGACTTGAATCCGAACAGCGGCGCATCTCCAATTTGCGTGTTTAATAGCAGGGCAAGTCGAACAATCTATCAACTCCGAAAAATGACAGCACTGAGTTCCACAATATAATTCATCAATACTTTTCTTTCTTGCAGCAAGAAACGGTTCGATGCATGAAAATATCGAAAGATTGCACTCTACTAATGATCGGAGGAGATTCGAATAAAGTGAGCGTTTGGAGTTTATCATTTCGATTTCCGCATTTTTTGGAGGAGCTCGATTTTCTTACCGGGACCTGTAATGATTTAGCAATTAGTTCTTGCTCTAGAGTGGGTATATTATTGTAAATCGGAAGACTAGACTTTAGTAGGATGATGTTTTACACGAAGAACCATTGTTGTAGTTTTGTTATGTAGGCTGTTCGAATGGGTCAATCTATAAATGGGACTTGCTTTATCAGAAACTCTTGAGGAGGTATTCAGGACACAAAGCGGGTGTAACTTGTCTTGAAATCTCAGGCACTGATGAAATATTGTGGAGCGGCAGTCTCGATAACAGCGTCAGATCGTGGGATATTCGCCTCGGAGAACCGTTTAAAACATTACACTTTTCCTCGCAGGTATAGAAACAGTATAGTGTGCTAAATTCAGAATCTCAACAACCACTTAACATTTCCGCTCCTCCGTTCGCAGATTTCCTCTCTAAGCGTAAAATCATTTTCACCTTATACGTGTTGGTTAGCTGTCGGTCTGGCGAATTCGGATATAGAAATATTGAACGGTAAACTGTACGCACCTACGACCGATAAATTTCAATTAAGTTTGCATAAATCGAGTGTTTCGTCCGTACGATTTTCAAACAGCGGTGAATGGTTTGTCTCGACTGGTAAAGACGCTTTGATAAATACGTGGAAAACACCGTGCGGTCCGATTTTATTTCAGGTAATATTACACGCACGAAGAATAACTCTTCGACTCGACTGAAAACAAGAATATGGAAGTTAATTCTTTGGAAGAATAGAGTGAATTTATATTTAATCGTGCGCTGATTGGAGAAGTTTTCTCATTATCATCACATTGATGAGAGTGTCTAGTAAGAGCGAACATGACAAGAAAGGCATTGTGGAACAACCAAGGACACACTGTGTGCTCCTGGGTCTTGAACCTGAGAATTCTTGGGCGCGCAAAAATTTAAGAGCATTTTTCCTTTGTTTTTACCTTGACTGTCAGAGGAGGGTACAAAAACCGCATTTGACTGTTGCGAACGCATTTCAAAACCCCGTATTCGGTTGAGAAGCTCTGGTATGGCGTCGATCATTACAATGAAAGCGCACATGTTCATGGGTGTAGAGGAGAGGAAGATTATGGAACAAAAAAAATACACAAGTTCCAGCTCTCCGTTCGAGGGTGTCGTTGTCTCAACTTCCCTCCCTCTCTTAATTTGTTCACAGTATGTATCTAATTCGATCTCTATGACGCTGATTACGTAATTTATGTTGACAGTTACAAGAACCAAGTGGACCACGAGCGGAAATTCTGTGTTCCGAGATATCAGAAGGAGATCGTTATTTGGTGACTGGTATCAAGAATATGAAAGCAAGGGTCTACGAAATTCTACACACAACTCGGTCGGGCGTCGAATTTTGAGACGATATCCTCGTCTTGGCAAAATCTTTATTCATTGTATTTGGAATATCGTGGGTATAAAATACTTGGAATATTGTGGGTAAAGCATGCGGTCCTCAGTTTTAGAACAATCAAAAAATCAAAATAAACCCTACCTTGACGTAAGTTGTTTTCTATTTACAAAATAGCACATAATAATATCAACCGTCAATCAATTACCCCGTATACATACACAAATTTGAAAGAAGATCGCACATCAAAAACAACCAATGATAGGACAATGCATCCTGTATGAGCTCATACCTATAATAAACTAATTATGTAAAATAATATAAAAGGTAGAAAAAATTTTCGGCACTGCCGTCAAAATAATACAATTTTTATTTATATACCCGACGTTTCGGACGGAACCTCCGCCTTTTTCAAGGGTAGTGCCGCGTATTGTGTTTGTTTTTTGAAGCAAAATTTGCCGTTATCACGTGGCAAAAATGTTTTTCCTGTGGCGAAAGTGTTTTACCCGTAGCAAAAATTGCGTCAGTAAACAATAATTGAACATTAAAACTCTAACAAATTCTACTTTTGAGAGTCTAATTTTGTTTAATGTATTATAAAAAGTACTGTTTGTAATTTGTGTCAAAAAACAATATTGTAACTCGCTCACTATCCGCACTTGCTTTGCTCATGCGGCTACACTTTGCTTGTTTCAATATTGTTTTTTTTTTTTTTGCCACTCGATACAAAATGTACTATTTTTGCTTTCTTTTCTTTCGTTAAAAAAAAAAAAAAAAAAATCAAGATTGTTTATTCATCATAAAAATGCACAGAAATGAACAAATTCTGTTTTAACAAAACATTTGAAATTGGAGAATTGTACTGTTCAATGTTAGCAAACATGATAAAAAGTAAGTTTGGATAATCCGGAGGTGCAGTTTGGATAATGAGAAAGTCAGATAATAAGGCAACAATTATCTGGGTTGGATAACGCTGCAGTTTGAATAATTGGAAGTGTACTGTACCATGGCTGTCTCAAAGGAAGGCCGGAACATGCAGATCTGGCAACAGCTAAGTAGGTCGACCGGTTTACATGTAAATTAATGCAAAATTTTGCAAATTGAGTTTAATACATTTTCTGATAGAGAATTTAATGGCCTACAACTTTTGATCTCTTCAATTTTTCACCAAATTCATCAGGTACTCCCTGATTCTCAAAAAACAACTTTTTTCCCATAAGAGCACATGTAAAAGTTGGCCTACTCTCACAGCGTTGCCGTTATGTGCACGTTCCGGCCTTACTTTGAGACGGCCATGACTGTACCTATTAATGAAACAGATGGGCCGATTTTGGGAACCTGGAAAGTACTTTCTGCTTGAACATCAAAAGCAATTGTTTTGAAATTATATGAGCCGTTCTTGCATCAAAGAAAGAGACAATACAATTTATCAATGAAAGCCCATGGGCCTGTAATTCGGACTCGTCAGAGCGTGTTGCCCTAGCATAAAGTCGTATAGAGAAACCAAGTTAGTCAACTCGCTACGTTCACCCGTTTTCCGCTGTCCAACAGCATTGTGTGTAAAGACTCCCTACTTGACTACAGGCTCTTATGGGCGGATATCCAATTTTTCTCTATATTTTGAAAACGATCAACTTTTATGAAAAATTGAAGAGAACAAAAATTATTCCTCTTGTAATTTCCTATTGGATGAAGGTGGTTTCAGATTTTTCGGTGACAAAATTTTTTTTATACGTTAATCAATAGGAAATTACAAGGGCAATAAATTCATCTCTCTTCAATTTTGCGTAAAAATCAATATTTTTCGAGTAAATCAATAAATTTGTGAATTGTCCATATGCGCTGTGTGAAAACGAGGGAGTCATTGCACCATGCGCGCCTACCGGGATAAATTAGCTCTACATTCAACGAACAACGTTGCGTAAAGCGCAGTTGACTAACTTGGTTTTTCTATACGACTTTACCCTAGCATCAAGCTATGTTGCGTTGTTTCTGGTTAGAGAATAGTATACTACTGTACAAGCAGCAAAAGTGAGAATTATCGCACCAAGTTTGATCATATAGCACCACAAGCAGCAAAGTGAATGGAAGCTGATCAAACAAGTTGCAATATTTCTCACGTCGCTGCTCGTACTGTAAGATAGTTTTTTAAACAACATACGCGCCGAAAGCAATATTCTTATACTCAAATTATTTGATTTTCCAAAATTTCAGGTGTTTTATCACGATTCGCGGAATCTGTAAGTCAATTGAGTCGTTCTTTGCACGATAAAGTCTCTACCGAATCAGAATCATCAATCAGAATCATCGTTGACAAGTTTTTTTTCGCCACGGGTGCGAGTTTTTTTGCCACTGTTTTCATGTTCCTTATTATGGTTGATCGATAAACGCAGTTTTTGCTGTCTAAAATAATCGTACTTTCGGCGTAGGTGTTTAAAGAAATACGAACATGCCGGGCGTTCAAAGGAAAAAAAAATCGTAATTTTCAATTTGCCGTTGATAAGGAGAAGCATACGTGTGAGTGATTGTAGTAGTGTGTAACGCAGATCCGCTATTTTACTTTCGACAAACCTAAATCTCTTCTACTCTACGTTAATGAAAAATTATGTAGGTATGTGACTTACAGCCTTGTTTGGTCTTGTTTACAATGACGCTTTACTTCATATCCTATTCTTGTTACGTACGTATAACTTCTTGATGAAGAACAGTCAACTATTCAAAACGTCCAAGTTTTATGCATTAAAATTGGTGATAGCTGCTGAGAAAGATGAATTTTCAAATAGTGGTAATTTTCCTTACCAATTTCACTCGTATATCATCTCCGGCATTTTTATTCGGGCAATAATGGAGTTCCAAGATCAACTTTATCTCACAGTCAATCCACCAAAAACTTACTCGTGAAGTAAATTATGAACGCGTAAGTACTGTACGCCAAATTCAAAGCAATTGACAACAGGATTGGCTATTAATTAATCAATCAATTCTTTCGAGAGTGGAGAGTCGTAAGATTGAGAAAACATTAAAACAAAGGTAGGTATCGAGATTATTGTGACCGATACCACATTAGTTGAGATAACAAGAAATTTGTGTAGGTACTCTTACTAGAGCATGTAGAACACCCAAGTATTGACACGCGCCATTTTGACTCCTAGAAAGAACGTACTCCCATAAGAGCCCATGTTAAATTTGTGATTTTCAAGAGAGGATTGCTCGAGAACGGCTCGATGGATTTTTTCGAAGTTACCCTCTTTAAAAAGGATATTTTATGAAGAATAAATCATGTCCTCTTCGTTTTTACTCGCCGAAGCTCATTTCCCGAGTTATCGATTGATGATTCAAACTCTTATTTTTGTACCTTTCACTTTCGTTTCGCTTCACGCCCTGTTTGACTACGCGCGGTCGCGTGCGCTTGTACAAAAATAAGAGTTTGAATCATCAATCGATAACTCGGGAAATGAGCTTCGGCGAGTAAAAACGAAGAGGACATGATTTATTCTACATAAAATTTCCTCTATGAAGAGGGTAATTTCAAAAAAATCCATCGAGCCGTTCTCGAGCAATCCTCTCTTGAAAATCACGAATTTAACATGGGCTCTTATGGGAGTAGGTTCTTTCTAGGAGTCAAAATGGCGCGTGTCAATACTCGGGTGTTCTAGATGCTTTACTCTTACCAGGGATGTTGAGCAAGCTGTCTGCTCCAAGTTTTAAGCTGTCTGAACTGTACAAGTTGGTATTTTACGCCATATTTGGAGGGAAGTCGATTCTCGGATGTATGTGAATCAGTGATGTGCCACCTCCGGAGGTACAACCCTTACTACCGGTTTTTCTCACCTTTGGTAGTCAAACCACCGGTAGTTTGACCATCAGAAGAAAATACGGTATTATTGACAACAACTAAAAAGAAACCATTAGTTTGAAATTTTGAACAAATCTGGAGAATTGGTGCTCATGCCACTTGACAGTTCATAATTATTGATTGGGTGTTGTGCCTAGGCACATCCAAACTGATGCTTGTAACTTATTGAAGGCTTTTTGTAAGTGCTCAGTCTTGACCAAGTTCAACTTTTGTTGTACAAATGTGACTAGTGGCTAAATCTATGATGGAGACTTTGCACGATAACTTCCATGTCTAATATTTTTCCAAATATTTCTTGTACTGTCGATGACCTAGCAAAAAATTACATCCACTCGACGAAATAAATTAGGTTTCGAATACAAATATGGTAGCTTTCACTGATCGAAATTGTTTCCGTCATTTGTGGCTCGGAATTCAGAGTGTGCCAGCGCTAGAAAGACAGAAGAATTGTTTTTCAATTCAGATCTCCGACAAATAATATTCATTTCAAAAACTTGACCTTATAAAGCCTACACTTCTGACCGTGAATGATCTACTTCAAAGACTGAGAATTTTCTATGAAAAAAATTACCCGTTGATGTTATCGATGATACGATAATCCGTTCGAGTGGGTAATCTTGTTTTGAAACAAATATATATCGCATATAAATTCAATGTAAGTACTTTGTTTATCGACAGACACGTCACTACTCCGATTATTCATGCAAAACTATACCTCTGCAACATAAATGAAAAAAATTATCGAAGCCTGAGTTGTTCTGAATTGTGTAAATGAGTAATTAGAAGTTTTATTATCCCAAAATTTTCTAGAGACTTATGAGCTAAAAATAATCTCTCAAGATCGTCTCTGCAATCTTTCTGAAAAACCGCCGCGAACGCAAAGCCTGTGAAACCATAAGTTTTTATAAATATTGTTCCTAAGTTTATTCAAGTCCACATACAATCAACATGCTCGTGAAAATAAAGCAAGGCCAAATAAAAGGAAAAGCGGATACTTCTCTAACAACCGGCAGAGTGTTCTACTCGTTCCTTGGAATTCCTTACGCTGAACCACCAGCTGGCGAACTCAGATTTCAGGTGAGAGTAGTAAATATACCAAACATTTAAACTGTTTCTATTCGATTAACTTCTCTATCGATTTGCACACTTTAGCCACCGGTGCCAGCGAAAGGATGGGTCGGTATCAGGGATGCCACCTATGATCGTAACCGATGTATACAACTAGTTGTGCCGGAGCCTCAAATCCGTGCATCGAACGAAAGTGAAGACTGCCTGTATCTCAATATTTTCACACCAGACGTAAATATCACAATTTATGAACTATAATAATTAATAGCATTTTGGAAATCGGTTGACAATTCCCAATTATAAATTTTAGCCACCCAGTGCAAACGCTCCTTTAAAACCAGTTATAGTCTTCTTACACGGAGGTGGTTTTAATACGGGCACTGGGGATACGAGCGTTGCCTCTTTTGATCATCTCGCCGACTACGATGTCATCCTGGTTTCTTTAAATTACCGACTCCACATTCTTGGTAAGAAAAGATACTGAAATTCATGAAGGTACCGTTTTCTTGAAAACAATTTCATCTTCAGGTTTCTTAAATCTAAACACGCCTAGCTGTACCGGCAATTGCGGATGCAAAGATCAAATATTAGCCTTACGTTGGGTCAGAGAAAACATAAGAAATTTCGGAGGTGATCCAGAAAACGTAACTCTTTGCGGTGTGAGTGCCGGAGCCATCTGCGCACACTTACTCAGCATGTCGCCGCTTGCTAAAGGTAAAAATATTCAGTGTACAGCTTCAGGGGATGTCAAGTGCTACGAAATGTGTTTCATTAGGTTTATTCCACAAAATAATATCCGAGAGTGGGGCGATGATCGGTACGCGTATGGTAGAGGATCAGGATCAGGTTGACGCGGGCTTCAAGATTGGACGACAGTTAGGTTTTGTTGGAACGGAACCGGAAGAGCTGGTGAAATTCTTGAAGGAGCAATCGGCTGAAACACTCACGAGAGAAGCTGCACGTTTACTTGTTCAGAAGAAAACGGTAAGGAATGCTCGTTCACTTTGTTAGGACACTATTCTTCAAAGATGGTCGAGGTCATTTGGGATCGGGGACGCGAGCTCCGCATCACGTGCTACAAATAGAGATCATAATATGGGTTGCGTTCCGAGGTCGATATTTTTGAAGGTGGGTTGCGAGGTTCTCCAGGTTGAGGGAGAATCGGGGGTAGGATTTTGGGGTGGTTCAAGGGTTTGTAATTTAGGTGGAGGTAATGCTGACTCAACGCCGTGACGTCTTGCATAATGTTTGCAAATTTTAGAAAAAGAGCAACGGTTCCTGACAAGAGCCAGAGACTAGAAACGTACCAAAAATTCTTATCAATTATTTTGATCGAGGGAAGCAAGAAATCTGCTCTCATATTGAATCAAACAACTAAAATGAATACCTCGAAAAGCAAAATAATTTCAAGTCTGAATCTTTGTTAGGACCTCTTCTCCATATCATGTTGCATACTTGTTTGCCTGATTCTTATCAAAAAGACTCTTGCTTTTACAGTGGTCTTATGGCAGGGGAATAGCATATCGATTCCCCTGCCTTAGGTACCATTACGATAAGAATCAGGTAAGCAAGTATGCAATAAATATGACTCGAAAGTCAAAATTTTTTCAAGTTTCAGAATCGACGGAAAAATAATTTTTTTAAAAATGAAATGAATGTAATTGTCACTAGGTAAGGCCGTGTTCTATGGATGGTTTCAAGCTGTTCGTACCAACGATTGAGAGAGCCTCAAATGCACCTTTCCTACCCGATTATCCAATCAATTTGATTTCAACAAGCCAAACACTGCCGATGATCGCAGGAGTTGCAGAGAAAGAAGGCGTTATCACGATTTACGGTAAGGACCGCCATTGGCAATAATCTTTTACACCATTTCTATTGTACAAACACAACTCAATTAATTGGATTTTTCGACGAACTTTCCAAACTTTCGAAAAAAAATTGATCCAGAAAAGAACTCCCATCCTCGCTTTCCCTTCGATTTTAGAATGCTCCCTGAAGTGCTTTGGCTGGAGAAACCGACCGAAGAATTCGAGGTCTTTCTACCAGGAACAAAAACAGAATAAGCAAAACTTTTTCGTTTACATCTGCAGGGCTCGATGATCATGATAGCTTCTATGCGCGCTTAAAAAGCGACCTCACCAACCTAGTGAAGTGGAATGTACCTTGCGATCCCTCTAAACTGCCCGAAATAACAGAAAAAATGAAACGTCATTACTTAGACCCGTTGGGCGATAATGCAAAAGAAGAAGATTTACGCGAGAAATTCATAGAGGTAAGTTGAACATCGATTCAATTTTGGCTGTGGTACGAGCTTATTTATTTATTCCTTCGACGTTATTTCACTCCTAGATTTATTCCCATTTGAACTTTCTCCACTTGTACGACATCACAGAGGGTGGAACCAAATCGAGCGTCCCACTATACGTGTACAAGTTTAATTACGCGGGTCATTTGAACGATTCCCAGTTTTGGTCTATAAAGTTTCCAGGTTAGTTCCTTATAAAACAGAAAGTATGTTATATTTCTCGGTAGAATATTCTAAGCATAGCGATGTGATTCCGTAGGCGTTCTTCACTGTGACGAAGCGGGGTACATATTTCTACCCAGAGAAAGCTATCCTAACGGAATTCCAATCGATGAAACAGACCGGACTGTCATTCGTAATCTGTGCACCGCGTGGACAAATTTCGCTCGCACCCCGAATCCGAATCCTCTGTCCGATAGCGACGGAGTTCGGTGGCACCAGCATACCGTCGGCGATCCTATTTACATGCTATTTGATGGAAAATGTACATCGATTAAGAGCCGGATATGGAATGAAGGGCTGGAATTTTGGAAAGAGATTTTCCGCATGTACGGCGACTGGAGTGATGGTAAAAATCGACGACTACAACTTTGAGGCACCTTGAGCGCATCGAAATGAATGGAATACACGTGGATGTATTTTAGTTATAACACTGTCTCTCCAATGGCGAAAATATTTCATCAAAATCTCTTCGCATCTACTACTCAAAATATATTATCTATTCTGCATCGAATTCAGCGATACAAACCAGAAGCCTCATTCACAACTTTAAACATACTTGTATACATGAGCATAAATTAATTAACGTACTTTCGCCCTTTGCGGGCGCTGTAGAACAGGTTAATTGAAAGACCAAATAAGAATTGCAATAATTTACATTATGAGCACATTCGCATCTTAATTAGGAACAAAAAGTGAAATCTGTACTTAACGTCAACATCAAATTCTCTCGTTGAAACCTATGGCTGACGTGACAGAGTAGAGTAGATCGTCGTCTTTAATGCGAAAAAAAAAAAACTCGAAAAGCCTTTTTAGTATTGAAAATGTGGAAAGAATATCGGTGGAAATACTCGTGGTAATTCGGATTTACCCTTAGTATGGATTGGAAAGAAAAAAAGAAAAGTACGTGCTCTATTGTAGTCCTTATTTTACGATACGATCGCACGCGTTCGATTAAATAATAATATTATAGGTATATTTGTACCTACGTGAAGACAATCTCATTCAACCATACTGAATTAAAGCGAGCCAATTACCTTGAATTATTAAAACGAAATTCTCTTTTCTTGTGCCGTATGAGGGAGGCTTACTCGTATTTTTCGTGTAGGAAAAATAGTCAACTTTATCGCACATTACCAATGTCTCGAGGGAGAAATTCAAGCTTATGCCGGTAGGTACTTGTAATAACGGTTATTTTCCTCGACACTCTGGTTCTGATGAATTATTAAACGATAAGTCATCGTGTGTAGGCGCGGAGATCGTATTTATATATTCACAATAATTGGTGTTCCAAGAATAACTTTTAGTCGTAATCGTGAGTCCTTTATTGAATTTTGCACGCAAAATGGATTTCCTTCTTAGCCTGTCATCAACGTCGCTTACCCAGTAGGCAGGTTTAATCTAAATTGCCAAAACGAACTATTGTATGATCATATTGCCCTAAAAGAATGCAATTGATACGATTTCTTCTAATTGCGCCTTTTGAGGGAGGATCAATTTTTTTTTTTTGGTGAAAAAAGTTTGCGATTCTCGGTCTATTTTAATATTGGAATCATTTGGGGACGTGTACATATTATGAAGAAGAGGGATTCGAGAAAGTTTCAGCTGTTGTAGTAAGGTATGGTAGAGGTGAGGGGTCCTCGGAACTTCGTTCTGATTTTTCTCTGGAGCCGGGAGACACATTGGCTGCCAGCGCAGACGTAGGTCCAACGCTAGACTCTAGCACCCAAGACGTGACTACGTGACTTCTGACTCTCTTGGAAGCCAGCTCGTATGCTTTCCTCTAAACTCTCACCGGAAGTACGTTTAAATCCTTCGGTAGTGGTAAAATATTTCTGAAAATATCTTCAAAGAACCCATTGAAGCGGCTTCGTTTGAATTTTTCTGTAGCCGGGAGATAAAATTCAAATTTGGCTACTAGAGTATGGATCCAGAACTTAAAGCTCCAACGCTTAGGCATGGATCCTGGCTCTTTCAGAAAATGGCTCCCATCTTGTCTTCTGGAAGCAAGTTGAAATACTCCAATGGTGGTGAAAGCTGTTCGAGAATATCCGCGGTTGTGCGACTGATAGCCAGATTAAAAGAGGCTTCCATCTTGACTTTTTATTCTTCATGACTCGTGAGTGTACCAGGTATCCGTATTCAAATATCTCGCGTGACTACACTAGCTGTCTACGCGAAGTATGAAAGTCGATAACGCCCAATGAGCTCACGGTTTTTTGTCATGGTTGAGGACAACACCGCGAGACGAATTCACAAGATGAAACTGACGTTGTGTGTGACTTTGACCTACTTTATGAGCTACAACCAATCCAAACTTTCATTAAATGGTAAATAGGCTAAATGATCTATTCTCTAGGCTATATACGCGCATGTTAGGCTAAGAAAGAAAGGGATGAGGACGTTATACTATTGTCTGCTAGGTTATAAATCGATGTATCGATATATTGATATCATCATATCGATAAAGTCGGAGGCTCGTTTGGTCTGTTCTTAATCCTAACAACCTAGCTGGAATTATTTGCAGAAAAAACAGACATATCCCCAATTGAAATATTTTACGGGAAGAGAAAATTCATGGTGATTTTTCGGCGGGAGACCCGTCATCCCTTTATTTAGTGGGGGGGGGGGACTCTGAGGAATTCTGTCTACGTACGCGCTACGCTGGGGCTTGGAAAAATTTCTGGCTCTTCTATAGCCCTTTCTGGGACTTGGAAAAAATTGTGACCCTAATTGGCGGGAGACCTGCCATCTCTCTAGTTACTGGGGTCCTTCTTGAGATTCTCAACGCTGGGACTTGAAGAAATTCCTTGCTCTTCTATAGCCCTCTATAAGACTTGGACAAATTTATGACCCTTATTGGCGGGAGACCTGCCATCTCTTCAGTTACTGGGGGCCCTTTCAAAAATTTTCGGGCTTTTCTATAGCCCTCTAGGGAACTTATAAAAATTCGTGACCCCTATTTCCTACAAATTTCTTTCATATTTCCTTTGTTATATTCTTCAAAGGAGACAGAGAAATTTCGAAGCTTTCTATATCCCTACAATCCTACATAGACTTGAAAAAATTCCTGGCTCTTCTGTAGCCCTTCATGACTTGGATAAATTTTAAGCTCTTCAATAAAAATTCCTAACGCTTCTATACTTAGAAATTTTTGGCTCTTCTATAGCTCTCTATGAGAATTCGCGACCCTTATTTTCTTCATATTTTTTCATAGGGACTTGTAAAAATTTCGAGTCCTTCCATACCCCTACAAAGGAACTTGGAATTTGTGATTCTTATGAAAAAAAGAAGCTAGCCTAAACGCAAAGAAAACAGTATATTCTTCCGCATTTACAAGCGAGAAGACAGTGGCGTATCCAAGATTTCCTTCGGGGGGGGGGGGGGGGATTTCCAAAATAGAAGGTCCAAAGAAAAAAAATGAAATAACAGAAAAAAAAGTTCTCTCGTTTTCTCTCGGCACATACGTTATACGTACGCAAGGCAAGAAACATAAAATCCCAAAGAGGAGGGATTCATCATCCTAATCCCCCCTTGGATACGCCACTGCGAGAAGAGATAAATTGTAACCTACTTCATAAATAAATTATACGCCTGCATTCTAGGTAAGCTGAAAATCTTGAGCCCTCCGTCATGAGTCGCGGGTCTTCCGCCTGTAAATTTTTGAAGCCGCTCCATCAGTTTCTTTCAGCTCGACCCGGCTCAGCTCCTGAAAACGGCTTTGTTCGGTAATTTTGGAGAAGCAGCTTCCAGCCACAAAGCAGAGAAGTAGCTGATTTTTGGCACTCTTCAATTCAAAGCTTATATACTCGTGGTACAAATTGTTTGATTATTTTTTTTTGAAAATTTACGACAAATTACCACGAAAAATCCATTAAAATTCTTCAGACCTTTTAGTGACCTCTGGGCTTCTTTGAGGGGCTCACGTACCGTGAACAATTTTCGAGACAATTTTTCGAACTTCAAATTGGATTTCGTGCAATAACTGTTGAAAACTCAAAATTGACTAAATTTCCCCATTTCGAAGAAAATCCTGGCCCTCGTTGTTTTTGGAATACGTAGGATTCTTGCAGGGATTTTGACCTTCGCGCTATACATGATAGGAGGGGGACTTGGAAGAATTTCTAGCTCTCTTGGAGTTGGACCATTTTTACAGCTGGTAATTGGCGGGGGGGGGGGGGAGGGTTGACCTTAGACCATTTATGCCGATTTGGATTTTTCCTCACCATAATAGGTTCCTTATCAAAATTTTGACTTCCGAGCCAGGGATTGTTCTATGAAGTCATTGGACCGTGACGTCATAGAAACTGATGTATGACGTCGTCAAATAGTGACGTCACATGGATCGATCTATGATGTCGGCAGATCGTGAAGTCGGAGGGACATACCTATCAGATCGCAACTTGAAAAAAAATAGAATACATAAAATTATTATGTCGCGATGGATATTTCAACGAATCGGAATTGATGGAATTACGTATAGCGACTACCCGAAACACACGAAGAAAAGGAAATTAAGACGGCCCAATTCAGGACAACCAATAGAATTTCTTATCGGCACTCGGAAATTAAAACCTGTCATGCTTATACTTATCAATAGAGTTTTGGACTAACATGCGTTAGATATGTGCCGAGTGGAGACCATCTGATGTTTCTCAGTATGCTATTTCCTACAGCTGATATTCGCAAGCACGGCCTACGAAACCTCTCAATTCATGTGTAAGGCGTTCTTTTTAACGGCTGATTTTCGTCGTATAATTTTATCTGACGAAACCGAAACTACATTTCTGGAAGATATCTTACTACAGCTTTTCCTCAAAGCATTAAAAATTCCAAACAACATAGTAAATTCACACACGCTAACGTGAAAACATTCTTCATTGTTTCTATTCGCGAGTACCTAAAAGATATAGCGCGTAAAATGACATTTTTAGAATATCTAGAATAGGATGTTATATACGAGTACAACGGCGGAGCGGTGCTGGTACAAGAGAATTATTACCCAGAAAGAATACTGTCATACGTTGGATAAGTTACACACGAACACTCTCCTCTGTGACCCAAACGTATCATCAACTTCTTCGTGTTATACCTATGCAAATAACATGACACTATATAGGTATCCTGACATATATTGTACAAAGGAAAATTTCCTATGTACACGACTCGAACACGTATAGCAGCGAGTATACGTAAAACAATCGTATATATTCGCTACGTATTCGACCACCGAACAGAAGCGAACAGTAATTCAGTACAAAAGATGAAGTGATTTCAAGGATCGTGAGGTGCATACGCATTTGCAAAGGTAAGAGACGTTTTATGCAAGTAGGACTTCCGTGTTCTTTACGACTAATTTACTCCTACACCAACTTGGCCAATATCTCACGTTGTACGCGTTTGCGAAAAGCAGATTCGAGCGGTCGAGCGGAATCGCATAAATATTCATGAACGTAAATGTCCAGTGATTTCCAACATTTATTTATGACTGACATTAGAATTTCATCGATTGAGCGAAAGCGTTAGATTTTATTCTTGCGCCAAACGAAACAAAAAGGAGAAAACGATCTTTTCAAAAATGAGAAACGTTTCAATATGCGCATATAAGGAAGTCGAGGATTTAATATCATATTTGACGAATGGTAAAGTCTGACTGCAATAGAGATGTAGATCTGGAGTCGAAAAGCTTTGTCCTACAGCCTGTATGAGGAGGAGAAATTTCAACTTCCAAGCACATAAAAGGAGGAATTGGAAAAATTTCGACCAAAATGATCGATCCTAATTGATCGTAAAAATTCAAAAATTCTCTGTAAAATACAGCATCGGCTTCTCTCACTTCAACTAACGTGCTCAATTCGACAGACCCCGTCCAAACGCTTATATTTTCAGAAATTCAACTACCCGGATCGATTTCTTGTACCACCGGTCTACGATGTTCTACTAATATCCTAACGTGCCTAGTGTAAACTTCTTCTCCAACTGTACAAAAGTCCAAATCACTCTCAACCGGACTACGGTACCCCGAATCAACACAATCAGGTACAATTTAATCATCTGTACTGAGATTGGCTCTCGATGCAATACGTTCTAGTTCTAAGTACTCGCAGCCTCTAAAGAATCTTCTCTCAAGTTCCCTAACTCACACTGCTAGTTTTCTTGTACCTGTAGCCTAATCACTCACCTTCCAAACTACACCCCCACATTCTACTGACATAATTCTCTCCTCCTTCTTCTCAAACCTCAATTCTCAAATTACAATCTTCATCTCTTCACGCATTATCTACCCTTCCATGGCTAAACCCTCCCCTCAGATAGCCGACTCAATCTAGCTAACATTCCCAAAACATACACGAACTATATACAGACAACTATTTAGAAATATTATTGCTACCGAATTTCCGACTAAGTTGCTCTGCTTTCTCTACTAAACTAGACACGCATACCCGATCCAGGATGTGGATTGAGGAACTCAATACCTGTATTCTCGCAGCCGAACTGAACACCGTATACTCTTGTCTTTTTCACCCCTTAGCTTAAATTCCTTCTGTTGACTGATTCATTCTCATCTCTCCTCCTGACTAGGCAGGACCCTTAATCGACTAATCGTATTCATTCATAATAGGCCACAATAAACCAGCCACAACCGTACGCTCTCGGCTAAACAGTCATTCTCGAGGTATAGAAAGCGTCGATTTCTATAACTTGAGATTGACCATTTAGCCAAAAGCACTCGGTCCTGTCTTGTTTATTACGGTCCTTGTATCTGATTTGTTTTCACTCTTCTGAGTGTATTTAGCATATGACCGTGGATTGCAAAAACGAATTGATTCAATTTGCATTCATTCACTTCTACCAACACTATCATCGACCTGAACATCAATCTCCAGCTACATCGACTTCCCGGAACATGACACGGTTGACGTTGCGACCAAAGATTCACTTCTCCCACGAAATTTCTGCATCTATACTACTCCTGCCTACGATCTCAAAAACTATTACCAATACATGAAGTTCGACTCCTCGCCGTATGAGTTCAGACTTCTGAACGCAAACTACCTGTAATGAGGAAATCTTCACCTCTCACCTCAGAATCCATCACACACGTCTCGTCCATCCTACCTTTTTCTAGGTCTATTTTCTCCCTCCTCTTGACAACGCTGCCAACTTAAATCAACTGTTCAAGATCTCTTTTCATAATTCCGATCCGGTCACTCTCTGCTTCATTCATTTTTGACATGTTTCATGTCTTTGCTCTGGTCTCATCCTTACGGGAATTTTCACTGTGGCAGTGATTCCTAAATCTGAGAATCCGAGTCCGAGTCCCCCCCCCCTCCCTCGGTAGTTTAGCTTAACCTAATATAATAAAAAAATAATCAGATAATATGAAAGGCGTATGATAGATTTATACTAGCCTTTCTCAGGAGTGATTCTGATATCTGTGAGTCCGATCCCCCCCCCCCGGTGGTTTCTAGCTTATCCTAACATAATGAAAAGGCGTAGGCTAGATTTATACTAGGCTAAGAAAACGCTGAGAGCCATTATGAAGCTATTAGCTTGTGACGTCATAAGTCGGAAACGTCATAGATCGGTAACGTCATAAGTCGTTAATTGTGGTCCGCTTACAACATCTGAAACATACTAAAGTAGAAAAAGGCGATACTCCTAAAAAAAAAAAAAAAAGTAACTAAATGCAAAAACCGCAGAAAAATAGGTACTAAAAACCTTCGAACTTTTTTTTTTTTTTCGTAATATGGATAGCCGTATCTTGCAATCTCGCATCAATTCGATACTATGAAGTAGACTTTTTATAGGCCAAAGAGCGGGGCGAACGATCGGAGCGAGTGAGGCCCCCTAATCTCATCAGCCTGAAATATACTAAAGTAGACAATATACTAGACCAAGAAGCGGAACAGATCAAGCGAGTGTGCCGCTCGAGAGCCTTCAGTTTAACAGTATTCTCATGGGTACGATCCATATTTTAATTAGATAAGAGAACACAGGAACGTAACGCTAGAGCCTCAGCCTAGAACTCTGAAATATTTTTGTCTCGCATTATCCACAAAATATCTGATTGAACAAAATTTTGAAAAGATATGAAACATGATCTTCATCTTTTTGGCTGCGCAAAGAAATCCAATACCCCTTAATCATTCTCTCTCCCTCTCTTTTTTTACTATCGACTGTAGTCTCTAATCCTTCCGTACTTCTCTCACCTCAATTTTCACAACTCTTCACCGTTACCCCAAGCTGATTACAAAAGTTCGTGTACATAGAAAAAACCTTGATCGTTTCCAGCATTCCAACCATCACAATTTTGAACAAAACCCCAAAATTTTGCATTATCAACGTCTTCATATCTTGCAGTCTATATCGCATAACTCAAAACACCTTTCTCGTTGACTCCGAAAGTATAATTTGCGGATTCTTCTCTGTCACTCATCCCAAACTATTCCAACAAACATAAATAAAAATTCTAATCTTGGTATCATTGTTCTCGAGTTCTTCCTAGATCTTCTCATCGAAAGATTCGTAAAACAGTATCACGAATGAACTGAAAGCCTTTTGCTAGAAAGAGATGTCGAACGAACAAATATTACGAATGAGGACATTCATTTTGATGTCTGCCTACACTGACGCGATCTGTTGTAACATGGTAGATTTAAATGTGAATACTCGCCCTCTCTAGCGTCATCTTCTTTACGTAACTGAGTTCAATATTCGAAAGAGACGGGGCGCTAAGAGGGTACAGAACAAGGCTCCTGTCTACTTGTGATAAAATACAAAAAAGGTAGAACGTCTGCCCAAAAATAATTGCGATTTTAATTCAGTTCTGACTGAAGTAATAAATAATGTTCAAAAATAATTAAATACCACAAGATGAAAAAAAAAATTTTTGAGAAACAAGATGTATTAAGCTATTTGAAGAAATTTTGGCCGCAGAAGCCGAGGGTTCCATCTAAATTCCTTGTTTAAATGTTGTTCGGGTTCTAGAATTTTAACGAGCTCTTAATGGTGCCCCTGCGAGTTTGAAAAACTTCCGAAATTTGCAAATTGCTATGCAAAAATAAAATATGAAAGTGTATGTATAACTTGAGTGACGTCACAACACATTTTTCGGGTGAGAATTTTTTTTTTTTCGCGGTTGCATATGGGCTTTTGCCTTGCCAAAAGAGGTAAGAGCCCCAAAAAGAAAAAGATATATCCGTTTCAAGTCAAGATAAGAAGCGGAAACAGAGTTGAAAATCCATCAACTTTCTCGTTTGTGGTAAGCGAATTCGTCGATGAAAAAATTTGAGCCCTTCCGTTTGTAACCTTAGTTCGTGATCATTTTCTTTTCTCACTTTTTGTTCATACATATCTTAGTGTGTTGTTGTAATAATAAAACTGTGTGTCCTTTTTTTCCATCTTCTTTAATTTATTTCTGTTCACAAGAATACTTCATCAGGATCGATTACAATCGTCTTCAAAAGTCAGACTTGTTCGACAGTTGTATAGGTATTGACCAGAGGGTCGAGGGCCTTTGAGGTTCGATGAGATTCTCGTGGACCAGAGAGCCTCAAGGAGTTGCAAAGATACGTCGATGGGAATAGTGACCTCACCATGGAGCGCTAAATTCAATAATTCTATAAGGAGGTAAGAAGGGCGAAATATCTCCTTCAGTATTTTCCGATATTACATCGTTCTGCAATTCTATGGATTCCATTCCAATGGCTGTTGAGTTGACAACAAAATGCTCTCGAACACACGAGGAAAATCCCTAACGCATTGATACAAGAAAAAGGTGACTTGATGATTTCAGTCAACAGTTTAATTTTCTTACAATCCGGGAGATGTCTTTCAATTCTCATTACTTGAATATGTCTTATCACTGTCTAGGCGGAAAGTTGCATGGATTGAACGGTTGTCATTATCTCGGCCTTCACAAAGTTTTAAATTTCGAAGGTTTGCTTCGTTATTTTTATTGTGGATGAGTGAAAAATGTCGTCCCAAATTAAAGTTTTTTGACATGGACACGTCTTTATTGCAGAACAAACAGACGCTCCTGTTTGGAATTCAATGAAAGAATAATCAAGATCCCAATTTACAAGAGAATTATACACTTCCGCCCGGACACCTGGGTAGGGGCGTAGGGCTGAGGTTCAACGATAGTTCGCCTCTTCTCTTTGTCTCTCATTCAAATTTTCGCTCCCCTTTTACGTAAAAACAGACGGAGTACTATTTTTGTTAATTTATATAAGGTGACGAATATAGCTACTTTTTATCGAGAATTCGGACATCAAGCCGAGCGTTTTTTTCTTTCAATTTGTTGGACAATCCGTTTTACGCTTTTATATCAATAGAATTACGATCAAGAAACTGATTTTTCCGCACTGCGTTCCCGGATTTTTGCTACGTTCCTTACTCATCAGGATGGAATTTTTTCCTGTTCACATTTAGAATTATGCAGCATTAAATGCAAATAACTTCCTTGTCTCCCTGAAAGAATATTCTTCTCAAACCAGCCAACACGTGTGGACAATGTGACCAATGCGAAAATACGAGTTATTTTCAGAGTATACGACGTCTGCACTAGCGCTCGCTTTTGATTTACACAATGTAACGCACATTGTATTTATCGCGTAGGGGTACACAAGCGACAATGTTCAGATTTTACTCGCTATCCAAACCCTCCGTGAAGTAAGGAGGAAGTATTCAGAAACACAAAGAAGTTGAATATTCTCGAATTAATTGATTCATTGTATGTACGTATTTTTCCATTTCTATAGAACTACCATGAAATACGAAATATTCATAATCATCTTGGCTGTATTCAAGGGTAAGTACAATAAATATGTCCATATTCTACGTACATTGAAGAGTCATACTAACATCACTTCGCTTCATCAAGTCATAGATATTTTTAACGAGCAAATACGTCACACCGACGAGATTCTCATCCTAATATCTTTAATACGTGAAAATTTTTCTTTCTTCAAGCCTTATCAATTTGTAATGCTTCAACTGACGTGAGCCGATACCCCACGACTTGGTCGCTTACCCGCAGTATGTAATAATAAGGAAATCCAAATCTGTTAGCGAAATAAATTTTTCAACAAAATATTTCCAGAATAATATAATAGGTTTCCTAGGTACTCGTCCTTATTTTCTTCCTCTCATGATTCACTGCTACAATGCAAGTCATATTCAAGCACGATCGATCAACCTGAAGTCTCTCAACATCAAATTTTTCTTCTTTCTTCAATCAAGTTCGATTTTCTCAACATCTCAACTAAGAATTGATTATTTCAGTTATCAATAAAATACAAAGAGCCGGGATTTTTCGGCATTTATTTGAGAACAATTCTTCGGCTATTCGACATTATTGAAAGGATTATGAAATTTTTGCATTTTTGAGTACATTTTGCGAAGACTAGCCGAGCAAATATTCAGTGAAAAATGAGTGCCTTATATATATTTTTTTGTATTTTCGACATTTCGCCGAGAAATTCGGATATTTGTGGACACGAGATCTCAGAAACTTTTTTCATTCAAAATAGTTTTCCTTTATACGTGCCGGTAAAACTGGTGGTCATCAATCAGCTGTTTCCGATAGATAAACCAGCTGTTTTAGTCTCATGTCGGACCCGTAGGGAAACTGGCTTTTTAAGTCACGGGCACCCTTTTTCGATAAATAAATTAGTCGTTTTAGTCTCAGGCTCAAGTCGCGAGCTAGACCTCGCGTACGTAATTTGCAATTAGTTTGAACGTATAAAAAGGGCCATAATGTATTTACAAAAGCCATTCATAGTAGTAAAAAAGACAGATAGACTCTAAAAATGCATGGCTCATAGTGACAGCTAAAGCGATACTGAAACTATAGGCCTAGTGGATAAGTACAGTTTAACCGATTCCAGGGTCCGACAGAATGAGGTACCTGGCTGGATCGCTTCAGTATTACGGTGATTGTACAGCTTAACTGAGTGTACCTCTTGGATATTTCAGAAACTACGAAATATCTTTTCACAAAACTTTGACGATTAAAACCATTGACTATACTTTTATTTTGTCAAAACGTTACTTTGGGCAAACATATGTACACATACTGTAATAAAGAGGCTAAAAATAGCGAATAACTAGGATTCATTCACAAAACTAGACATGAATGAAATTTTTTCCCTTTACAGTTCGAATAATTTTATAGACTTTTACTTCGTTTCAAATATACATGTGTGATCATACGGGATGTTTTATCTCCCTCTCTATTCAGTATTTGGAATTTACAGCTTCCTAATTTAGACGAAAGAGCAGGCTGAAAATATGTTCAGATATGTCATTTGGCGTAAAGGTGTCGAGTGTCGCCGTTTCGGCACATTATCGTTATTATTTATTGCTCTCATCGTCTTACTTCTTCCCTCTTCAGGGATAGAATATTATAAACCACGACTGTACGTAGACAGTTTAGTGGTATAATAGACGTCCTGAACGTACTGGTCGGGAGTTTTGGCCGTGTACACTTGAACACTTGGCATGAACATATGATGTACTTTGGGTTCATATCTCCGAAAAAAAATAAATAAAACTGTCTTGGTAATAATTTGACCAAATGTGTCCCAGCAATATCGTCCAACGGAGAACTGATGTATACTTTACTATGTACATTTTTTCCCATTCATCTACGAGATTTTTTCTCTTACCACGGTTAACGTCGTTTAAAGGTAATTGCTTATGAGTGAGATAATCAAACAACAATATTCCTTACTCATCGTCGCATTTGTTCTCTTTTCGTAAAAATTCGAATTGCGTAAAATTCAGGATTTTAAAATTTCTTTCTCATTTTCTTAACTATCGTCGTCACAAGTTCCACATTTTCTTGATTATTAATGAACAAAGAATAGCAGAAAGTGCATACATTCATATGGAAAACGGTAATATCAGCTTATTTGAACTGCAATTCCGGTTTTGGAATGAATTTCTACTTACTTCGCGAAGTAATCTAACAATGAGTGCATGGCTATTCACGAAAATGCTTCCAAAAATTTTAACGTATACTGTACCTGCAAGACCCTCAAACTCGAGTTACAGGAGATATGAAATTAGGTTAGGTTAGATGAAATTTCTGCCATAGCTAACTTTTGTGTAGTAGAAATGTAGTAGTTTCGGAGATCTCCGGTCGACACATCCATCAGGTCTTCTAAATGATTTACTCTTACTCCTCAGGAAAGGTGTCGGCAACCCGTAGCGCACCTTGATAGGAGGAATATAGAAATTTTTTACGATGTTGTATTAAAATACGTAGCAGATATTGCTTCCAAGCAGCTCAAATCATTTCATAAGAATTCACAAAAAAAAGGTAAAGGAGGTGCTCTCCAGATTTACCATGGTGGCAATATTAAATTAAGCTCGCAAAAAAAGATCCAAAAAATCTATAAATTAATACATTCACTTGAAAGAAAATTGAAAAGGCAACAAATTTTGTTCTGTACATTTTTCATCAAAAATGATTTGAATCGGTGAAATTACAATTTTATTAGTATGTGTTATGGTAGAAAACACCATGATCACTTCTTTTGTAGAACAAGTAGCGCTCCTAGCGCACCTTGATACGCAAATCAGGAAGTAGCTTTTTGTTTCACATGAACGGAAATGCATTCTTTCTTCACTAGGGCGGTATGGTTTCACAGGGTAAACCAGACCGCCATTTTGGAACTAAGAATGACTAGCAAAAGGTTTGAACAACACCACAACATTGCGCGGAACAACGTGCGCAAGGGGAGATGCTTGTTGCTCCGCGCATTATTGTGGTGTTGTTCTGACCTTCCGCTTGTCACTCTTAAGTCCAATATGGCGGTCCGTATACCCGTGTGAAACTATACTGCCCTATCTTTATGTGCTTTGTTGCATTTTGGTCTTAGAAAAGAGAACAAATTGCGCATGCGCATTGCTTACATGACAATCATTGTTTGTGTGTACCAAAAAATTGCATACCCTACACAAGGACAAAGTAAGCATTGAGCTGCCGCTGCGCTGCTTCACAGCTTTGGTACTTTGTTCCCTTGTTGTGTAATGCACCATGTTCAAAAAAAAGGCTGCAATACTCGGCTCTAGAGCAGTGGTTCCCAACCTGGAGACCGCAATGCCAAGCCCGGGAGTCCTCAGAAGGTCTGAAAATGATTTTTATAATTTTTGTTTGCGAAAAAAATTGTTCTGGAAGGCATTTTGAACAAGATTTTATGATATTTTAAGGCAATTTTTTCTGCCCTGGGAATGGTTGGTTCCCAAATCCCCCCCCCCCTCGCGGAAATACGCCGCTGATTGGTGCTTATAACATTTTTTTGTAGGAGGCCCGCAAAAAAAAGGCCGGAGCATTGGAGGTCCGACATCTCCAAAAGGTTGGGAGCCACTGCTCTAGAGTATAGAAATAATATATTTCACTTCTTGCCCGCGCCTAATTTGTATGTAGTCATTCTATCAAAACTAATACCTCATACTCAATAAACGCAGTTACTTCTGATGTACCTAACATCAAGAAAATATAATTATTCATTTTATAATGAATTATAAACTATTAATATTTTTTGCTTTTGCTCTGTAGAGTCGCATCCTTTAAATCCAGAAATTCTCAGAGTGAGTATTTTTCAAAATAACATAAGGTATATGAGTTTGATTTATTAAGTGTAAGAAAAAATGAAAATATCAGAAAGTTTCTGAGCAACCGTAGCAGGATTCAGAAATTTCAAGTGCATCAAAAATATAATTTCATCAAAGAAAAAAAATAATAAAGAATGAACACAATACTATAGAGTAAAGAATATTTTACAAAGGGAAAAATTTTTGCGTAGTCTTTTGAGTAAATTAATTACTGATGTCACATTTTTTTATCTTTCATTTTTATTTTCAGTATGATAATTTCATGAAGAATTTCGAGACCACAGGCCGAAGATTGAAACAAGAGGCTGCGGATAGAGTGAGTTTTTGAACTAATCTGATAATTTGCCAGGACAAACTTTTCATTGAATATTTACATGAAACTAGTGTAGACGTGATACACTTATCAATATAAGAGGAATTTCACCATTTTCAATGATAGGTACTCAACCTAGTAAATTAAAAAATGTCCTAGTAAAACGAAATTGTAATAAATATGTCGAAGGTAAGAAAAGATTGTACTAACAGTACATATTTTGAAAGCAAACACTCTATAACTCCAGAGCAGTAACAAACTGCAGATTGATAGTAAATGCATAAAATCTTTACAAGCAGTGGAGCACATTGTCGCGTGTATTTTTCAAGATTTCGGGAAATTATTTTGTCTTTTGATACACTCCAAAGACTAGATGAAGTACTTCAAAAGGGCGTCTGATTTTTGCCAATTGATGACAATACTGTAAATGCAGAAAAAAGTATCCATTTCCTATTTTTGGATAGGAGTACGTATGTATAACACTGTCTTCAGACTCTAAGACCGCGACTTGAGGCGCAAAAGCGCTTTTCTAGAAATCGCTCACTTCGGTCTTGTGTGGCGTTAGGTTTTGACTATGCATAATGGACTAGCAGCGTATTGTCGGGAGAAGCGTATGACCGGAATGTGCCAAGTCGAAGCAATTAGATGTACTGCTAGGTAGCAACCTGCGCGTACAGATTTGAAAATTATTACACAGGGTAGTATTCCATTTTTTTTCAAGTCTCAAGGTTATTTGAGCATGAACTTATACCTAAAAGAGGAGGAGCATTAAAAAAAGATATGAAATACATGACAGAAACTTGACAAATTTACCTAGGATGTTACTCATATCATATGTTTTTTCCAGGACATGGACGGAGTATCAATTATGAAACGTGAAAGTGGTAAGTAAAAAATATGTTCTAAAATACATCAGCTGGTGCTGGTGTAAATATTTGCAGTGATAGGATATCTTAGCTGCAGTAAATCGAGTCATTACTTTTTGGGAAAACCACATCTCTTTTTGGATATTTTGAGAGTCGACGGTCAGGCTGGCCGACCCTCTTCATTGAAATTTTTTTCCCCTCCTCAAAACTTCAGAAGCACAGCGTGGCACAGTGTAATCAATTGTTCCCCAAACTCATGCTCACGTCACGTTTCTGTATACCTTTCAACCACGGTATAAGAAAAGAGGTATTGACACGAAACGAAAAACGTGTCGCCAGTTTTGTGATAGTTCATATTTTGAACGCAAGGCAGCGCTAAAAGACAGTGCCCGGCGTTATCATGCCATAGTAATGGAGGAGGATCAATTATTTTCTCGGATTCTCATTTCTTTAGGTTTTCTAAATTTTTCTGTCAGTTTTTTGTTACATGTTATTGGAGAAGAATGATGTCTCTTATTTGTTGTTGAAATTGGAAACTGAATGATGTAGTTTAATCACTAGATAACAAACGTGAAAAACTAAAGAACGAGGCAAAAACGCCGTTTGATTTTACATAGGATTGAACGGATATTCGTTCAGTTCTCCCATAAGACCTGTGTTAAAAGCCGTTCTTAGTTCGTCATCTATGCTAGATAATAGCCCATTTCTATTTCCCCAATCGTTTATCAAAATGTGACATCTGTTGTGCAGCATTGTTTACAAAATTAGATACCTCAGAAGTAGATGTTGCTGTGTTGGTGAATCGTAAAACAAAAGGATTTTTGTCGTATTGCAACCTACATATTTGTATCATCTACAGTCAAATCTGTCTATATCAAAACCACATAGGTACAGTACATAACTCGAAAGAAAATTCGTTTCCCTTAAAATATCCATAACACTCAATACAAATTAGTCTGTAGACCTATATCTCGAATCACGTTAGAAATGATGTTCCTACAACTCGAAGAAATTTTTCGTATTTTTTTGTCATGGCTCTCAAAAATTGACCGGAAAATGCGTAAAGAAAAAGGCAAGTTCTTCTCTTTGCAGATAACGCTACACCTCATCTTAATGTTCCTCCATTGCAAGCAGTTACCGTCAAATTTTTCCCTCCAAACGTGGCGTCAGTTCTCCAACCATTAGGTTTAGGGCTCATTCAAAATTTCAAAACAATAAACTGTACTGAAGCGGTGAAAATCATTCTCGATGATAGACGCTGGTAAGGAAAATCTAATCTGTCGTCGTTTTTCAAGCCATTTGCAAACGGTACAGCGTTTTTTTGAAAGCTGTGAAGAATCAGAAGAAACTGTATTCGATGCTACTGTGAATGTAGAGAATAATTCGGACAAGCACATCCGCGCTAACTTAAAACAATTACCAATTGTTTTTTTTTCGTAAGCGATGACATTTGACGCACATAATTATGTATGATCAACAAATCATCAAAAAATAGACTATAGGTAAGTCGAAATTTTTTTGAATAAATCTTGCTATCAGCTCGAAATCATCTTCTCGAAAATCTCTAATTATACCTAACTCGAATTGAAAAGGAAAAGTGTTTCCCTTGATTTTCAACTTAGACAGATTCGACTGTACTTTGAAGAACTGAGGATTTTTTTGCAAAAAACTCCAAATTTAGTGACTGTTATGATTGAATACTTGATGATAATATTTTTGAAAATCATTGTCTTTTGTTTCCGTATCAAACTCATAAGAGTGACATTATTACTGCAGCTATTCATTATTACATCCTCGTGCGTATGGGGTAATACAAACGCACCCAAAATTGATCAACTAAGAAACTATCCCAGATAAGAAGAAGAAAGACGCAAAAGTGGAAACGGAATAAATTTTTACTTAAATTTTGAAATAAGTTTTTCACTTCAACTTTCCACAAAAATTTACTGTTCGATTTGCTCGATTTTATTTTTTCTTTCTTTTCAATATTAGAATGACCTTGCTTGAAAGTATTTCAACTATTGCGGATATATGTTGAATTGACTAGGAAGCTTCCTGTAATACCGCCACTGGTAACTAGAAAATTTCTTTTCAGAATTGTAATTAAACATTGCCTTCCTTCCAAATAAGGAATTCTTTGTACAGTTTGGGGGTGCCTTATTTACATCGCAGATAATTTGATGCGGCTACAGCTCTTCGCAAAATGAGGAATTTTGAGAATCTTTTGTGAAAACTGTTTCTGATGATAAGTACCATTAACAGGAAATGGAAATGCTGGAGCAAAATTAATCAATTTTTCATCTTACAATCTAAAATAATATCCAAGGATGAATTATAATGCGCTGCCGCTATGATGGGCAAAATACGTGTTCCTAAATTTTGTCCAACTCAAATGAAAAACTGAAATTAATTATTTATAATTACCTACATATGTTCTTAAAAGATTTGTCTGAGGGAATTCTTTATAACATTTGATAATTGAATTATTCTAAACGCTTCAAATATCTGTTCCTGAATTTTTTATTACGTTTATTTTTGCCATAAGACTCCATGCATTACTGAATAGAAGCGGGCGCTGATTGTCAACGCCCTCTATCGACGCGTAACGGAACTGGCACAACATTGGCGACAACACTTTGTACAGTGGTAATAGGCGCGTGTCAATACCTCTTTTCTTATACCGTGCTTTCAACTTTGTCGGAACTGTCGCCATGTGTGAATTGCGCTTCGCGTTTTGAAGTAAATAATTTATTTCCCGTGACATCATCTTTGCATGTAAATGACCTACAATGGTATTGTTTGATGCAGAGTTGCATGCTGCGAGCTGTCCCTCTGAGAAATGTAAACAAAATTTTCTGAATGAAAAGGAGCGATCAATGGCGCTGGCGCGCATTGATTTCATAACGTTGATTAAATTTGTGACTTTCGTACCTGCAGCAGGCTATCCTAGACCTGTATGATAATTTAATTACTGTATTTCTAATTTATGCCCGCGTATTCGTATGAAATATGCGTTAAATCAGTACATAGGTACTCAATGTGTAAAGAATGAACAAATCCAGCACTGATTGATACATAAAATACTGGCAGCTCCAAGAAATTAATTACAAAAGAAACAAAATAATATCGTTCATTTTTTATCGTCATAATCTTGTCATTCTTTTTTCCACCAATTAAGTTCGTTGTCCTGAGAGGAGAGGGACAAATCCTGATTTCAATTGCCTAGGAACTACGGTTTTCATTTTGACGAGTCTCGTCTCTGTGGGAAAAAATTCTAGTGAGTTTCAAGGGCCAGATAAACAACACCCTCCCTCTCAGCCTATTTCATGTCTCTTTCAAACCCTAAATCTTTGATTTGAGGTGACTTTCCGAAATTCGTGTCCACACGGCCAGACCTCTAGTATCGTATACTGAGCTATACTAGACGGAAAACATCCCGTCAACTTGTTCGCTCACCGTACATTTTGGGCTGTACAGTGTACTAAGCCAAGAAATATAGGTGAAAGTAGGCCTATCAACTGGTGGAGAAATAGCCCGTCAGTTAGTAGGCTTAGAATACTGTTTAGGAAAATTCTGCATCCAGAACCAATAAATGACCTGGTAGACCTTCCTGGTACATAGATACTAACCTGATTGAACTTTTGTAAGCACGCAAGTTAAGCTAAGATTTCAACCTGTTGATAATATCATATGGTAGGCGTGGCCTTGACCTACTTCAGATGACCAATAGAACATCAGACATGATCTTTATTTTTGCCACTGAGAAAGTAATTTTTCCGATTTCAAATTATTACTGAGAGGAGCCTCGCTCCAACTCTTGAGTAGCGTCGTTACTGCCTGGAAGGACTTCCATCAAAATAGATGCCCACTGACCATTTTTCTATGGCTCCTGTAGCATCTGTCGGGCATCTACCGCAGCATTGACAATTGCCCCAAAGAAATACATAATCTTTTTCTATTGTTTGTATTAATATTGTTGAATACTACGCAGTTAATACGAGCAAGAAATTTAGATCTCAAAAATATGAGTCTAACCACGTTCTTTCAAAAATGATGCGGTTTTTCAAACTATAATTCTAATAATTTTGGAGGTAAATATTCATTCAGGAATAGCCCAAACGGACTACTCGGGTGTCACTCGCTTGTCAGACAAAAACTACCGAGATTTGAAACGTTTGCGTAAGTGGAAAAACGTTAATCACCCTCAAACAGAGAATACAATTGCACGAATTGAAAATATACGTCATATTCATTTTAGGATCATGGAAATTTTTGGAAGAAGAATTGCCGGAAAATAAACACGAAATTTGCAAATCTATTCTAAGTAGTCCTTTCTTCATCGACGAATGTTCCTCGATGTGAGTGATCCTCGCGTGTTACAGAATTTTTCGGATTTATATCTGTACGAATTGGATGATCCGTACGTGAGAAAGTATTACCCACAATTTTATCAGTACAAAAACTCGTCATCAAATCCTTACAAATTGGTGAACGTGTCAACCAGCGAAGACGTCAAACGGGAATTTGTATTCTCGTGTATAGCTTGGAATAATATTTCCAAAAGCGCCGTAGAATATCTAATCACGCAAGAGTACAACTGGGACTGGCATTGGCAATCAAGAGTTCGAGCAGTATTCAAATTTGACGAAACAAAAGACGTGGTCAGAGTGGCGTTGGCTGAACAACCGAGTACCTTGTCGACCGACTTTGATGAGCTCAGTGAAGATGAACTGAAAGCTGATCTGAGTAAGAGACACATTGCTTACTTTTCATTAGTATTAGCTCACTGATGTGTACACGATATTATTTGTCTGCGTAGAGGAATATGATATCGAAATGTGCAACACTAACGCCACTCAAAGGACCAGACTTTGTTCGCATATGATGAATGCGCCGATGTACCGAGAAAAGATACAGTATCAGTATACTCCTTACAAGGACGAATCTCGATGTAAAAGAAGAGAATTACTCCTAAATCGTGGAGAAACAAGGTTTATATTCAAGAAATACGTGATAGAATGTAAAGTCTTGGATGTCGAAAGCGGACAAGCGGCTGAATACGATATATCCATAGGTCTCGAATCTCAACACTTCTACATTTCCAAGCCAATTGATGGAGATCGAAATTTGATTTTTGCTCACTGTCATCAGCCCTGGCCGTTCGATTAGAATAAAAATCTACCAACACAACCATGTATCGTTTCAAAAATATCCAATGAATACCTAGTTCCTATACAACCTGACTTTTCCAATTCAAGAAATTTCATCATTTTTTCAAGCCAATACTTATACTAGCTTCTTGAATTTAAAACTTTTGCTGTTGGAACTTTTACATCGCCTTATGTCATTTTCAAAGCCAATGGAGAAACGTTGAAGAGCATCGCACTGAAAATTACTTTCGGAAGATGGAAAGCTCCGATAGCAAACCTACACTCGCCAAACCTCGGACGAAGTTTGCAAATGATGAAATTTTTCAAAATGCGGATTATTATATGAGTTTGTCTCAGGGACATAACCAAAAAGAGAGATTAGTGAAACCACTACACCCACCCGCGCCCGGACTTTAGTGATCACGATTTTTTGTCTCGTTGTCCGTCAATCAGTAGAATTCATGATAGTCACAGTCGGAAAAAACTCTTCAACCGCCGCTTCTAGTCGACCTATTTGTTGTTGATAGTAATATGTCTTACAATATTAAATATGAATAAATATTCCGTTAGAATACAGATATCTTGATAGCTTTGATTGATTTTCCAACATATTTATTGAAACGACTAATCCTCCTTTGCTTGGTCTCTGTTTTCACCAATTATTACTGACCACAAATAAAAGGAGCAGGGAAAAGTGTGAAGGTTTGAAAAACTACACTCAGGAGAAGAGAACTAGGAAAAATTCTGACCATTTAGCTGCATAGAAAGAGGAGTATCTTTGAGACCAAGAACACTTTAACACTTTATTTGGATTTTTTCAATTTACCAATTTCGGAGGGGTTTGTAGTCCATAGAAATAAATCAGATATGAGTACGACGACTGAAAAGTGCTAATCTGCAGAACAGCAAGATCAGTGCCGGATCTAGACATATTTCCCAACTTATTAGAAAGCAAAACAGCTCTATGCAATCAAGTTCACAAAAAAAAAATCATTTTTCACGCTTCGCAGAAACGTAGCTAGGAAACACTTTCCTTGTCAACTTCAGAGTCTGAACTATCTCTAGTCCACACGATTGTCAAATTCACACTTTCACACTTTAGACGCAAGCGCAAACGTTTTCCTGAGAAATGTAATCAAAGAATACAGTAGAGAATTTCCCATCTGATCAAAGAAACAGAATAGTGAACCACCTCTTCATCAGTACCTGGTATCGTCTGTAATGGCGTTTTTTTTAGGGCCCTTGATCCTACCATTGAAAGAGAAATGAATTCAAGAAATCTACTGAAAATTACACATTAGCTTACAGAAACGACTATCCCTCCACCTCCAAACTGTAGACCTACTCCAGATCAATCTCTGAACCACTATACGATTATTCATCAACAAAGGGTAGGCCCATAAATAAACAAGTGTTTAGGTGTAGGGCAAGTCTTTGAGAACACATCACTCCCCTAAAATTTGATCCTCTTGCGCTCCAGACATCTTCGCTCCCCTTCACCTCGTGCCACTGACTCGAATTACTTATTTCTCAAAAACTTCTCTACCTTTTCGAATAAGTTTAATCTGTTTCCGACTACATAATATTTCTATTTCCTCAGGAGGGAGTACACACATTAATGAAGAAGCAACTTCCAATCTCAGTATTTACAAAGAAGTGTTACAACTGACACTGGAACAATTACAGAAGCAGAAAAGTCACATCGACGAAATCAAAAAACGCATCGATTGGATGCTGAATAACGAAATCGAATTGAAAAGATTACCTCAAATAATTTACCAAGCATCCAAATTCCTCGGTCAAGAAGCAAATAAAACGCAGGAGAAAATTGACTCGGATTTAGAAAACGGTTAGTCGATTACAATTTTCTTGTAAAGCTCGAACGTCTTCACCACTACTTCTGTTTTATCTTGTGTGTATACTTAGAGGAGAAATCAAATCCCTTCAGCCCAACATTGATATCGCAAATTAAAAAATTTTACGCGGAAATACAAAAATTCGTATACGCGCAGAAGACACTGACGACCGACGAAATCGGAATATTCGAGCTCGAACTGTCCGTCGCAGACGATGAATTGGAAGCGGCTCGCGAATCTATAGGCGAGAAGATCGCGAAGATTGAGAAATTTTTATCCGAAAATGAAGAAAATAATATTTTCAGGTGATGTCGACGCTACTATTTTCTAGAATTTATAAAAAAATTTGTACTTGTATGCGTAGGTTATGTTTTCACAGTGCTTTTAAACGATAAAAAATTCGCGTAATTTAGCTATCCTTTTCCTGACTAGAAATCAATCTCTTGCGTAATAAATAATTAAAATTTCCGTCCATATAAGTCCATATTTTACCGAATGATGAAGTAACTGGTAACAAATCGAGTAACAGAATTAGGCACGAATCAAAACAGGGATGTTATATCGAGGTTCTTCTAAAATTTTCTACTATGCTTGATGATTATTAATTGCAAAAGATCGAAATCAGATCCAAGTCTCCGAAGGAGAAGTTCTATGTGCGTCACTCGTTATCAAGGCACCAATATTACTCTCTCAACGAACGAACCACAGCATCTCATAGTGGGTGACTTCGACTTAAACAGGTCAAGGTCGCGTTTACCGTAAGGTCATCAGCGGGTTGAGTACCTTAGCAGTACCTGTGCACCAGACTGTTTTGCTCTATATACCATTAAAGTATAAAGGGTGAACCAAAATGATGTTACCAGTCAACCGGGGAACTCCACGAAATTCTCGCGGAATCCTTGCGGAGTCTTTCGTTCAAGTGGTAACATCATTTTGGTTCACCCTGTATTAGCTTATTGATTAACGTAAACCTCGACATTTCTTCAAGTACCTACGGAGGAGGCTAGCGGCTCACTTTTCACCTGTATCTCACAGCTCAATTAAAAGGGTAGGATACTGTACGTTAGGCTAATTAGTTGACGAGCCCTTCCAACGAAGTTGCTCGCATCATTCTTTGAAATCCTGAAACTAAAACCCTTACAAACATCTCCTAGAATACTTCCATCTCTCATTATTTGTCTCAATTTAACGTTGATACCGGTTTATCTTTCACGAACTTCTTTGAAATACAATCACAGACCAGCTGGACTATAATTATTTGATATTGTGTGCACTCACAACTTCAAACTTACGCAAGCAAATAATACTCGTGTCTCTTCCTTTGAATCTGTCCACCTTCTAAGGAGGTTAGTAAGGAAAATAAATTTGTTGGATCGTTTTATAAGAGTTCTTTGATATGAATCTTTCCAATCAAACAATTTTTCCAATTTCCTACAAAAAATTGAGAAGTATAGGAAAAAATTCAATTTACTGCAATACCGTATACAGTCGTTGAGAAATGCAATCTTCAGGTAGGTAAAAAACAATTGGGCAACCTAGGTAACCGGCGGGCAATTTTATCGGGTACGGAAAATGTTCTAAAATTGCACCAATAATAGTAGTATTATTCCTGTATCATATTATACAGGATAATTCACACTTGCAAATCTTTTTCAACAGTAATTTTACTCGTACAAGAAAAGATAGTGGGGTCGGCTCAAAAGGGGAGAGGGAAGTCCACGAAAAATGAGTTGAAGAGGATCAGGGGATTGAGAATATTTTAAATGAAAAAAATTCAATGTATTTTGGGATCGAGAGGATCAAAACCTGAACCATGATTCAATGATTACAGAACGACAGTAGGATTTTAGACCGTAGGATGGAGAAAGGGTGTAGGGTCAGTGATTGAAGAGGAAAGCAGAGCTTACTTGGTAGCTATAGGTCCACTGCGTCGTGTTTCGGGAGGCCAATGTAACCAAGAATCCAGAGGAAGGCAATTGAATATAGAGGTGTTGAAATGCGAAGGAGGATGCGAATACGATGAAGGATGGGGTTGGAAGAGTAAAGGTCTGTATGGCTTAGATAGTCCGAAAGGAGGAGGAATTTACCGGAAGAAGGGGAAAGGGAGGGTTAAAATGGACAGGTGGCGGAGAGTTCAGCAGAACATACAAAAGCCGACTCACACAGGAATGCAAGAGGCGTAGCAAATTTTGGAGCCCGATTTGGATCCATCTACAAAAGCCCGGGTTGTAGGAACGAAAATCATTAGATCAATGATGGCTTCGATGTGTTTTAAGTGAATCAAGTTGCTTCATTTTGGTGGGTCAAGACGAATATGAGAAGTCGTGGATGTCCAGGGAAAGATGGATAAGTAGATGGGGAAAAAGTCTCAAATTTCATGTATTGGCCACATGGGGTTTCAATGAGAGAAAGAGTGGGTTTCGTGTAACGAGGAAAGGAAGAAAGATAAGTAATCAAAGAAACTGGGCCAAAGAAGCAGAAAAGTTGGCGGTAAGCGATAAGAAAAGGAACGCCCTCCTCAGCTGCCGAGCGTATAGGGCTGTTGCACAGTGAACCGAGAGCGAATCGTAGGCCACCAGATTGTATTGTAACCAGTGATTTTAGGGAAGATTCATTGACCTGCCCATAGCGTAGATTGGGGACTCCTATCCCACTTGCCAGAAAACTATGGAGTTGCATAGCTCAAATATGAGTTTGCGACTACAACCAAGGCAAGTGTGGAATACACATTCTAGGACAGAGGAGGCGTTCGGCTTTGAAGGCTTTGATGTGAAGAATCCAGCGTTTTTCAAATCGCGAAGGCGGTAAAAGGATTGAAGCTTGACTAAAAAATTCTGGTGGAAGAGGAGGGGGGAAGACGATGAATTGAAATAAGTTCAAGTTCTTATTTATGAAGAATTTTGGGGTCCCGTTCAAGAGGGCGCGGCCGATGAAGTGAAAAAGCAGAAACAAAAATTGTAGAAAGCACTGTCACCTCTAAAGAATGTAAGCTTGTTGGCGTAAACCAGAAGGGATCACGTGGAGGTCAGCCTACAACGTCTTCCATCTACAAAACATAGAGATTTGCTTCGTCAACATTCATCCACAAAGCACATTCATGCACAACACAAATTCATTCAGAAGCTACTATTTGGGTAAATTGTGAACCATCGCTCTCAAGTACTCTATAGGCTCCCTTTCGTTGTACTCAATTATCAAGAGGCGCTCGTCACATCTTTGGTGCTTCAACTCTTTAGCCTTAGGCCCTACACCCCTTTCCAATTGGTTGTAATCGATGTCTCGCGTTTTCTGACAGCGTCGTATTTTATCGATAAATTTACCCAAAGTAGGGTGAGTGTAGCCAAAGTCACACTGGAGTCACCGGTGCCGTGCCTCAGCAATAATATTCGGTAACAAAAAACCTTTTGGCGCCCATATGAACTTGGCACCCATATGAACCCCGCGCTCAATCGGCGGCGCCCATTTGAACCCGTCCCAGAATTTTGTATTCTCTTTTCTGCAGACCCATTTTGGGCAAATATGTCGACAGAAAATAGAACAAAAATTACTCACATGAATGTAGTATTACGACTTCGATAGGTAGCAAAGCGCTTCGGTTCATTCAAATCATGCAACAACTTTTCATCCTTAGAATACTTTTCTTTCCTAAGTCGGAACAAATCCTCCTTCTTTTCCTTGCTCAGTATTACGATCCACGGAACTTACCTAGAAAATAAAAAAACGAAAATAATTTCGACACTGAAAAAATGTACTTTGATTAAATACGGTGCAACAAACACAGAATATTTTTGGTATGATTACCAAATAAAATTGAGGAATATTACCATCGTGCAAAAGCTATATTCATAGAAAACTTGGCTAAATAATTTATTTTATTCAGAGATAGCAGGAACATAGTTACAATCTAGCAAGGCATCTGAATTTTTTTTTCGTTTGCTTCCCCTCTTCACCAGTATTTCTCATCTCACTGTAAGACCAGCAAAAATATACTTCACCCCAAACTTTGGTGTATGATCAAATATCTCATAGCTCGAGGGTCAAATCGACGGTTTCAAAGTGTCAGTATTTCATGACGAAGTACTTGAAAGTTGTACATTAGGCTCTTGTCAGCTAGCTCAATAATATAGTACTCGTACACTAGACTTCTGCTAGAAAACAGGACTCGAGAGAAGTACACATAAATTATGATACCATTGTATAGCAGGGAATAAGAATAGGACCCTGGTCGGGTTCACGCACTAAGCTTCTCCTGAGCTAAGATATAATTGTACAATATAATACTACCGTCCACTAAGCTACATTAGACCAAGAAGAGCCGAAATTGAAATCTGTTCAAGTCTCAAAGTCAAGCCAATGGGTCTCAAATTCCAGACAAACTTGAAACATGTCAAAAATGCTTATTCAAGAACGTATAAGCTAATCCAACTTCGAGACTCAAAGAGTAAGAACAAAACAAATACTAGAACCACACTGATTGAATATGACCGAGCGCCTTCGGCTAATCAGCCACTGATTGTGGTGAAGAAAATTGCATTCTATTCTTCGAGAACGGCTGCTTAGCCGAAAGCGCTCGGTCGTGTTCAATCATTGCACTTCTATTCGTTTGGTTCAACTCTTCGAGTATATTTATCATGGATGACCGAGAATTACAAAGACAGATTGCTTCCATTAATGTAGAACTAATTGGTAGTTTACACCTGGACACAAAATTTTTACCAGGTTTTGGAGGCTAAGGCACTAAACAACTCTTGAAATAGTCGAATTTGACCATCCTATGAATGAACTACTACATAGGAGTTCAGTTTTTCTCGTGTTTGCGCGGGTTTCATTTACACCTCATTATTGGAGCGGTGAAATTGCGTTTTTTCTCTCTTTCATAAAGTAAATTATTTGTACCGATGATTTATTGTGTTCTCATTGCAATTGCATACGACGTTTTAGAAGTATAATGTATTAGCGGTGAAAGTATTGAAGTTTTGTTATTCGTAGCTGATTTTTGTGACCACTAAATGGTGGAACATCACATCGATATCGTGCTTGCATACAGTCAAGCAGCGAGTGGACCAGAAACTAGAATAAGATCAGCGACAAAGTGAGCATTTGAAGAGCTGATTGATTGGAAAGATTTTGCGTTGGAAAGAATACACAGAAAATAAGTATACAAAAAAGGGGAAAAAATTGAAAATCCTTGCCACCTCCAATGATGATAACAATTCTTCAAGGGCAAGAGCCAATGTGAGGCTGTCGCTGCCGGATGCAATGAATGAACACAGAACAGAAGCTGCCAATTCAGTGACAAACATGGGAAGAACAGCATGGCAATTCACTGTCTAATGTTGTCGAAGCAGCAAACTAATACAATTTGAGAAAGAAGCGCTTGAGACGGACTCATTGAGCACCTTTGTGAAAAAAAAAAACCCTCATAAATTATCAACGGGCTGGTGGAAAACATTATAGGCTTTTCCCAGTGAAGATATTTGCGCTTAGCAAAACAATGAAACAGGTTTCATTAATTGGAGACTTTTGTACGCGGAATTTTCGACTATGGAATCCAGAGCCGAGAGTTCAAAGCACTAATGCGGGTTTGGAAATTGAAGCAACAAGTAAAACGTCAAGAAGAAAGACGTGTGATTCTGAACGAAACTTCAGAGCTGACAAATCAGCCCACCAACGCACCCATGAAAGGTCTAGAAGAGCTCTCGCATTCATTGCGATTTCATCTGTTGTGATTTACTTGAAGTGTAGTGTATTGTGGTAAAAAAAAAGTAATGAACTTCACTTATTAGAAGCTGGTTTTCATCATTTGTAACCAGTGGCTGCTAGAACGTGACAAAATAGATTGAAATTCAAAATTTTTTAGATGCATTGGGTAGTAATTTTATGCTACTATTTGAGAAGGGCATTTGAAAGGAAAACGTGTCAGAAACCTATACAAAAATCATTCTTGAGAAGACGGTCGAGGATTCCTAAACTCGAGGAAGAGCGGTACTTTATTTCGTTATTTACCTCAGCAGCTCATGACTTTCGAATCCAACTCCCAGATGACTAATAAAATCCATTATTGCCTAGCATAATTCTTAATTACTGGACTACTTCCGTCCCCCTATTTTCAAATTTCGGCACCAAAAGCCGTACAGATACTATATCAGCGTTGTGTCGACGAGAATACAATGCGAGTAGTATCACTGCATGACAACCACATGCGTGAATCTCTCATTATGTAAATTTTCACTATTCGATTCCGAGTTCTTGTCGAACTTGAAGATCTTTCATGCGTCCTATACTTGAACAAAACCCTCCAGAAGATACGCATAAGAGGAATGATTTCAGAAAAAATGGCTGACATTCAGGAACCAATCTTACAAGGATCTAAATTATCACTTACGTTTGAAAGAGAATTGAAAGAGACATCTTTGGACGAATACATAACCAATGCGGTGGAAAGGAGTTTCAATGGTATTTTCATGGTAAGTTGGCCAAACATCGAGTCTTACGCTAGTGTTCATAAATCATACTATCCCGTAAATGGAAAGAAGATTGAAACCCTGATATTTTTTCAGATAGACGCCTTGAGCAGCGAAAAGCTCATGTACATGGAATTCTTACAAAAGAGTCGTAGGTTGGCGGCTGAGTTGCAGGCATTAAATTGCAGGAAAGGAACCATAGTAGGGATTGTGTCCGAAAATCGATTAGAATATCCGATCGTCATTTTTGGTACAATGTTAACGGGTGCGATACTCACTTGTTTCAATCCAGCCTACAAAGCCGGTAAGTGTAACCATGTGCTTACTTAATTCCACGCACTATAATAAAATGTTGCATTATACGACCATTTCTATATTGTTCCTATTTGTAGATGAACTGAGATCAGTTTTCAACATTGCGAAGCCTTCAGTCATGTTTTGTTCCACAGAACATTGTTCTAAAATCAAACAAGTAGTTCCTTCAACATGCCGCATCATCGTACTCAACTCGGACGAGACTTTGGATGCATGTTCGTCTTATCTAAAATTCGCAGACCTAGTCTACTCGTCGAAAACGTACAGCCCTGTCAAGAACAAACCAGATGAGGTGGTCTTCATTTTATACTCGAGTGGAACCACTGGTTTGCCAAAAGGTGTGATGCTCACGCACTCAAATCATGTGTTCATGACAAAAATTATGCAGTAAGTAATATCCATTCTTGAAGATCTTTACACCTTTGATCTCGAAAACTTTGACCGATGTGGAGGCCACTATGAAGCTGTTCTCGGCTGAACGAGTGTTAGGAATGTGACCTTGAGAGATCTAGAGTGAACATTGGCGCCAATTTGTAACCTAAAACCATTCTTGTATATAACTGACCTTGACCTACATAGAGTTCATTTTGTGCAAAGCATACTACTCTAAAGAATTTCGAGTGGACACTATTGGGTGAAAGGAATGGGTCCAGTGAATCCGTGAGCTCAATGATTGTGATTGATAGACCTTAATGAATTTAGGGACTATTTTACAACAATGAGACGTAAATTAGGCTAGAACTGATTACCGAAATAATTGAAATATTCAAGGAACGGAATAAATCTATAGCCATTAAATTACACTTTATACTTTCAGAGAAGAAAATCTCATAGACAGCAGTGGCCCGATAAGTATGAGCATATTGCCAATGTTTCATGTATTCGGTTTGAGTGCTGTCCTAGGCACAATCGCTCGAGGCCAAACTCTCGTTATCATGCGCAAATTCGACCAGAGACTGTTTCTGTCGACGATACAGGAATATAAAGTAAGATGAACTTCTAGCCAAATAACTGCGGGCTAAATTATGTGTTATTTTATGATAGTTTTAAAACAGTTTCTAAATTCTTCTGCTTAGATAAGACAAATAACGTTGGTACCGTCTTTAATAAGTTTCCTATTAAAAAATCCGCTAGTCGATGAATACGACTTGTCGAGCGTCGAGAGTATCGTTTGCGGAGCAGCACCTGTAAAGCCCGAGACAGAACTCGCACTGAAGAATAAATTCAATCTCAAATATTTCCAACAAGGGTACGGTATGACCGAGTCAACCTTGATAAACACAATAAAGAATAATAGAAGCTCTAAAGCAGGCACATGTGGCTCCATCGTACCGGGGACTCAAATCAAGGTTAGCTCATGTATTATAATTGAAACAGGGAGCTATTATTTGTACCAAAACAGCGTCTTTGACCTTGAAAAATTTCAACATCATGTTTGAGACCCCTCTCGCTTTGAAAATTACACTATTGAGTGAAGATAAAATAATATAAGAGATCAAATTTTTACGTAATTTTCACAGCCTTCAAGATCGGGCTTAAGTCAACGTTCGTGATTTCGGTTCATAACTGACATCAGATTATGATTTCCAGAAGTTCTTCCAGATGAGATCTCAGAAGCCGGAAACTATTTAACTATAATCCTCTTTACTGTGAGACCCAACTTGGCCCAGGAGGAGATCGGCTGATTGTTCACCCTAAAATTGGAAACTTTGATAAAAAAAAAGTGTATTCTCATGACCCGTTTCTTAGAGAACTTGAGGTCGAGAGGGGGGATATTGCACTCTAACATTATTTAAAACGACAATATAATAGAATAGAATAGAATAGAATAGAATTTTCATTTATTCCCTCACCACTGAAACATTCTTGCTTCTCACTATAGGTTGTGCACACCCAGACCGGAGCTCTTCTAGGACATGATGAAATCGGAGAAATCTGCATCAAAGGACCTCACATCATGAAAGGATATTATGGAAATGAGAAGTCTACCGCTGAAACTATAGATAAAGAGGGTTGGCTTTCCACAGGAGATATCGGCTATTACGATGAGGATGGAGATTTTTTCATCGTAGACAGAGCAAAAGAACTGATCAAGTACAAAGGTTTTCAAGTAAGTACACGAGCAAAACCGGAAGATATTTGTTGAAAAAATATTTAATAAATGAAATTCTAGGTTGCGCCAGCAGAACTAGAAGCTCTTTTATTGGCGCACCCATCAATCGCCGACTCCGCTGTAATAGGTATTCCAGATGAGGCTGCTGGTGAAATTCCAAGAGCTTACGTGGTCAAACGGAACGACACAACGATAACAGAAGATGAGATAAGACAATACATAGCAGGTTTGTACGAAATAATTGTGACACGAGTTGAAACAAAAGTTACATATTGGGTTAGAATTGAAATTTGCTCTTTAACGAGTATGCCGATATGTCTCATGGTTGGGGGTACATTTTAAGTAGGACGATCCAATCTTTTATAAACTTTGACCTGAAAACTCGGAAATCAGTATCAATATTGGAATTTGGAAACATTTTCAAATTGTAACCCGGCCACAGATGAGGGACTCCATTCTCTACGTCCGGAGTGGGGCAAGTTTATTCCCTGGAGACTTTCATCTGAGTTATAATGGCAATGCTCAGATGAGGGAACGAGAGAGTACATCACAACTATTGGTTACTTCAGGGATTCCAGAAATTCTTCCTCAGCTTCTCCTGACAGGTTGCTACTCTCTATTCTTGACTCAGATTGCGCCGCATGCACCACAAAGATTTTTCAGCCAACGCAGGGGGGAGAAGGAGGAACAGGTCAATTTGTGTCCTGCCAATAGATTTCTTCTTCAGGTATGATGGAAACTCTTCCATTGTGGGAAATTTCTTTGCTCACATCTTGACTTACAAGTGCTGTAATTCCTCTACAGTTTCTTGCACTAAGCCCCTCACCATGCCTTGCCTCGTGCTCTCAAAGGGTACCAAGAGTGGTTGTCCTAACGGCTAGCCCGCTGACTCACTAAGGTCTTCTAGATGAGGGGTAGTGAGAGTGAAGCATTCCTCTTCTTCCTTCTCGAATTTCTTCCCGCTCAATTTCCCACAGAGCCAAAACTGTGTTTCGAAGATATCTGTCAACTTCTTGTTGTTCCCAGTCCAACACGTCAGGGTGGCCATTGCTGAATCTGGGACATTCAACTAACGCATGTTTTGCAGAATCTCCTTCTGAAGGGCAGGCTGGGCACCTGCAACTTGTTATCTTCATCCTTTAGTTCAGGTACTGCCGGGAACATCCAGGGCCATGTAGAAGTCTATATCATAAGTTGTGTACTTGACCTTTGGGATGTAGCACCTGCTATAACTGCCACTTAGCTTTCCCACTGGGGCATTGTCTGCATCAAGATATCCAGCCAAGGAAGGGGGATCCTCATGATGCTTGTCAAAATTCAACTTTCTAGCTTCAACCAATTGGAAGACTTTCCGATACTAAAAATAAAGGTTGTCGTTTGATTTAGTCCTCTTGAATCCTTATTCACAATCCAATTAAATGGATTAAGAGTTCTGAACTGAGAATGAAAATATTAATTGAATTTCTAATTCGATTGCTATAAATTTTCTGTTGCAGAAAAAGTGTCATCTCAGAAACAACTAAGAGGAGGTGTTGAATTTGTAACTGAAATACCGAAGAATTCGAGCGGTAAAATCTTGAGAAGAATATTACGCGATTTGTGGGCAGCAAAGAATCAATGTGGATCGAAAATATAAAAATCCGTGGGTTTCATATTATTCCTTAAATAAAGGTCATCTGAAAGCCATCTTCTTTTTCCTACTATTCTGAGTCTGCTACGAATTCATGAATCTTTATATCACTATAGTGTAATATTAACTACGTCAGGTGTAAACGAAAAAGATCTTGCGAGTTTTTGAATCGTTTATCGTTGGCGCAATGTCTGCTCCTACTGAATTAACGCTTTGGAAAAACTGTATCAGGCTATAACTCGAGTTCTGTATACATCGTAGTGGCCTCTCCTTCTTCGCAGCCTTTGGAAGTTTTTTATTAGTCCCTAAGTTAGGTCAAGGTCATCTATACGTAACCGTTTTCAGAAGATGCACCACCAACACGAGTCAATTGTTTCTGGAGTGAGACTTTTCGCTGCATAGGGGAAGGGGAATTAGACTATTTTTAACCCTCAAGCTCTATTATATGAGTGGGGAACTTCATAGAGCGCGACGCGACCACCCATATCAAGAGTCGGAAAATAAAAATGTTTGATTTTTGACAGTGGATAGACCACAGCATTTACAAGTCCCAACATCTGCCTTCCATACTTATTTCCTGATTCATCAAGTAACTCGATTATCGGTTCGGAGTAGGATTTGTTACGCTTTCCCTCCCAACATTTAAACCACTGTTTCGAAAGAACTCTATCCCTCTAACAAAATGCCTATCAAATCCATATCTACTCTCCAAACTACACAGGATCAGGCTCACATAAGTTCATGCATCACAAGCTAAACAACTCAGTATCTTAACCGCCTGTATCTTGCTAACCACATCTCTGATGACAATCAGCTCCTCGAAGGAGGATGAAGATGAATTGGATCGCCAAGTTTGGAAGTAAGTAGCCATATCGAGCTAGGAAATATTTAATTAAGGCTTATTTCATTTATCTAGTGTATCTTAAAAATTATCGGACGCTCGTCTTACCCTCTTGTCTGCCATTAAAATAGATTATTTCATTTTCAGCGAATCAAGACATATCGGGGAAATGGCCAGCACTCATCAATATCCAAGGTCACATACCCACCTTGCAAGCTCTGTGCACACAATGTCACAAAAAAGCGTTCAACATGAGCAAAGTGCGTGTGACCGAAGCCTACGTTTCAGACTGGCTGCTCACATCTCCGGACAAACAATTTGAGCCGAAACTGACCACGATGGCGATGTATACGATCGAGGAACGATACGCTCCAGATCAAATGGTACCCTACTTCTACTTCACAAAGAGTACGCGGCCAGATTGCGTGACTTACGTCCAAGGAGCGAAAACGGAATTCAGTTTTTGGAAAGAGGTATGCGGTATTGTTATACCGAAAGGTGAAATCGATGAAATGTTCTAAATATCTGACTATTACGATGTACCCGATGCGGATAACCCTCACTCGTTAGAAGTCAATATGCTTTTTTATAGATTTCATAAGAAAGAAATAATATACGGTATTCTACACTACTATTTGCTTCATTGAACGAATAATAATTGTGGATCTCGTTTATTCCATCCTTGAGCTCGATTATGCCAACGTTCGAGGCTAATAAAGTTAGATAGAGTGAGCTCAGCTCCTTAGAATTGACGGATTTGAAATAATATAAGGCTGGAAATCATGAAGTATGTCAGTCATTGTGAGCAGTACAGAATGAATTTCATGACCTTCCTTCCCTCTTTAAAAATCGAAAATCCAAGTTTTCTGATATACAAGATCATGAATACTGGACGCGAATAATTTGATCCTCTCCTCTTAGGCGCAGTTTTAGTAACATCCCGCGCTCGCGATCACGTTGGCGTGAAAATGCCCTCTCAGAAAATGAGTTGGCTAGACTCTTCTCAGTATACTGCTTGCTAGGCCTGATAAAATGAAGGCTGGAAAGCAAAATTTTTGCAAGTCCCTAAAGTAGGTCAAGGTCATTGATGACACCATAGAGCATCCCAGCTGGAAGTTGAAATTTTTCAAGTCCCTAAAGTAGGTCAAGGTCATTGATGACGTCATAAAGCGCCACACGTCACGTCACGTCACGCAGTTCACAGAAACTCCCGGACGCAGACGTTTTCTGAGGATGTAACCTCCCCTAACAAAGTGGATGGCGGCCTTCCCGAGGCTAGGGGAGGGAGCCGGGAGCCATGGACGATTACATTCACTTGATTAACAAATACTAGATTCCCGGAAGGAATTTAGTCGAATATACAGTATACTAGACTTATACTAAGCAAATTAGTGAGTCCTGAGAATCACTCAGCCTGAGAAGACTAGACTCATACTAGACTTCTTTATCAATAAGAACCATTACTTGTAAAACCAAAATAAGAATGTAAAGTAAAGAGCTTCGTGTCTCTGCTCTACTCTCCCTCTGCTTCCAATATTTAAAGGCTAGAGAACATGATCTTCATCTCTTACACTGCAATAAATTTTCAACAGAGAACCTGTTTTATGGTGGAGGGGGGTCGGAAAAAAGTCCACCGACCACCGTCTGCTTGGCCGAAAAAGCTCGGAGGTCGAAAATTTTCCAAGTCCCCCTCCTATCATATATGGCTCAAAGGTCGATGTAGTCCCTTCCCTAGATGTGCAATGCTTTATACACCAATTGGCTTACCCCCTTCAATGAGCCAAATATGCAACGCATCAAAAATCATAAGACTCAGAACGATTTTACCCCATAGAACAGGTTCCCTGCCTCCTCTCGTTTGACTCCGTTGAAGAACTCGTGGGTTTTTTCTCTGACCCTGCTCTAGAAAATCTTCGTAATTTCCATTAATTTTTACTTTTTGTAACTCATAATCTAAAACAAACATGGGTTCTGCCACAATCATCAACCTTCTTCCTCTATTCTTCTCGTGAGGTACCTACGACGATCCCGCTTGTTATAAAAGCTCACGTTACCCAAATCAAGACGCGTCTCGTCTCGCACTTTACATTATACTTAATTATTGTATAAGTCTCCGTTTGAAAAAGTAAAATCCAATAGACAGTTCATTTCATACAGAATTGGGATCAAGAACGCAGTTCAACAATACGTACGATGCACAACTAGCTGAAGAATTTCAACGGCTCAAGGGAAAAGTAAACGACTCCAAAATAATCGACGACCTTGTGAACAAAGAGGTCCATCGAAGGAATCGACAAAATCGAACTTCAGACATGGTATACCAACTAACGCCTATAATAATCATGAGAACTGTATCGAACGAATATTTTGAATGAAATAATTTTTACAGGGCGACTTTATGAATCGCGTCTCTCTTGTCGTCCTTAGAACGCGTATCCAGAACCTGATGTCCAAGTACACGGCGAATGTATCCACGAGCACGAAAGAAGAAATAATGAGCGAACTAGGAATGACGAAGCATGACCTCAGGAGGGAGATAACCGGAGCGAAGCGACTCGCTCGACACTTGAAATACCTGAAAGAACAGGATATTGATGGAATTGAAAGTCAATACTTACGATGGAGACATATTGTAGAGAAATGCAACAGTACTGACATAAAATTTCTCCAAGACACAGTGCTGTCGCGCTGGAAGCTCGACGCGAAAATGTTTTGTTCACAGCTCGCATTTTTGGCTGTTGGAGTGCCTAAGATTTCAATCGAGTTGCCGGAGACGATCATAAAAATCGGCGTTGAAGATATCATCAGATCTTTGGAGGGCAAGGGAGACTCGGATACAGTGAAAACGGTGCGAGCGATTTACGAATTACCCGATCCTGTTCCTCGAGGCGATCCCAAATCTTCTGCAACGTAAATGAGCTGGCTGTGTAATTGCAACGAATCTTGTAGAAGGCGTGGGAGGTGATCTAATACTTATCATATCCGAATTTACAACCTCTAATTCATTAAAAGATGAAGGGAATATAATGAGACTGAATGGTTCGATCCGATTTTCAATCACAGTGACGCTCATCTCATTCTCGGGATGATACATCACTCTCTTCAAATCAACGATGGGATTATTGGTTGCCAAAGGAAAAGATGAAATATTATCATGGTCACAAGATGTTTCCTGAATTCAACAGCAAAGATTTATTGATGGCTCGAACTTTCTTCTATTTAAACAACTTAATTTTATTTTTCAATCAAAAGAAGATCTATGTACAACAGTGATCATCGCATGTTTTTCCCAGCTCACTTAGTTACCCTCCAATGAAAAATATCTCGTCCTTATTGACGCTCTTTCCTCCCTCAAACATCTCCTCTTCCTTTCACTCCCTCGCCTCAATTGATACCCAACTTGCATTAATTGGATCCTGGCACCTGTAGATTTCCTGGAGTACGATGCCATCGACTCTGCAGCCACAAAAATCACCGATAACATACTTCTCCCGGCAACTGACAGTTAAAATTACGAACGTGCTCTAATTCCAGTCAGGGAACCAGCTATAAAAGAAAAAACTCCTTCATCCGAATCAAACTTCACTAAAAAATCTTCTCACACGTCTCAGAATAGGACACGCTCGATCAAGCCACTCTCACTTGCTGCTCCCTAATATTCTCTTGGCCCTCTTCAGGCCTTCTTGCTTACCTGAAAATATTTTGATCAATCACTATTTTTCCAACCTCCACCCCCTTCCGCTCCGTTCCCCCTCATTTCCTTTAGTCAAGTCTTCTTTCTTAAAACACCAACTCCAACACAGTTACACTATTTCTGAAATACCTTTCCAATACCATGTTCTTCACTATGTTATTAAAAAATCCCACACATATAATCTTCATCTTTTCCATCTCTCCCATACCATGTTAGGAACATAACTCTTAAGATGACATAACTTTTAAGTTGTAAAATACTATTATCATTGAGCTCATATCCATATTGTTATAAAGTTTGTGAAAAGAAAATTGACTCTTGAGCGCTATTTTTATTCATGCTTTTAAAAAACGCGAATTTAAGGTCTTCAACAACATGGGGAATGGGGGTAAGGGCAGGTGTTGAAAAATTCCTTCAATTCCATGGAAAAAATTTTCTATTCTGATTCCCAAATTGATGTGAAAGACAAATCCGGACAAGACTTTTTGTTGTCTTGGATGACGTCATCGTAAGCAGGTCAAGGTCACGCCCACCTCATGATGTCATCAATGGGTCGAAATGTTAGCCTAACTTCTGTATTTATGAAAGTTTCTCAGCTTAAGATTCATATACACCAGGCTGTTCTGCTCGTGAGGCAGACCACAGGTTATAAATTGACTCAGAACTGAAAATTTCCAGCATACCAGGCTCACTTAATGACAGGCTTCTCTTGTCCTAGTACAAGCCTAGTGTACTGTACAGCCCAAAATATATGGTCAGCCGGAGTTAACGCGAGAGATATACGACTAAAACCAATTTTAGGATCTAAAAATATGAGAGTAATAAAGAAAGAAATGATATTCAATAGGGATCCATAAGCTCGACTTATGGAACTTTGGTTTCTTCTTGATTGCAGTACTATTCTCGCAATTCAAACGATGTATTTCATTATTTATTGATAATTTTCGCAGTTTATACCTAGTTTATTTTCGCTGATGGTTTAATCATGTTTACGCAGTTCAACAGTTTTCGGACGCTCAACAAAATACCCCGACTACGGTAGGTTATGATTACCTGAAATATGAAACCTCGACAAACGCTACTAATGATACATCCTGGGAAGCAGTTGAGGAATACGTTAGTTCACATTAATAAATACCTAAGTAATTTTTGATTTTATTTTTTTCTACATCTATTATCGTCTCATAATCTGTTATCATATCAAATTGTAGCCAAAAGAGAAATTCGATGTTATTTATGTAAAAATATTGGACGCACTGTCGTTGAATGACACAGACAAAAAATTGATATTGACTACAGAATCTAAAGAATCGACCCAGATAGGGTCTTCACTAACTTGCCTGAAAGAAAGTTATGCAACGTTTATGACAAATTGTTACTTCGCCTATGTTGTAAGTACCAACCTATCTCACAAATATATCTATAATAGAAAGATTTAGTTTCGCTTACATTTCCGCCTATTAATTGATTTCTTCAATTTATGTGGGCACAGGTCGGCGGAGGCATTAAAAAATTCAAGAAACTTCTTTTACAGGCATGTAAAGCAGACTGGCTGAATGGTGATACAATCAATCAGATGTTAGTTCGTGTATGTAAAGATCATAGAATTGGCTTTTTGGATGAATAATCCCTCGTTTCCCTTCATTGATACAAAAAAAAAAAAAAAAAAAAAATACGTAATTAAATGATTGCCTTTGTCTTTTAACTTCATTTACATCTTTTTTACATCGAACCTTTTCAGCACCAATCCATCAATTTTTAAAAAATGTTATATAAAGTATTATTGAAATAAAAATTCTTTGAATGGAATTATTATTATTGAATATTGAGTTATGAAACGTCGAACGATGAAAATTACAAAATAACTCCTTATTCCAAACAAGAATAAAGAAGCTAGAAATACCTAGATTTTAATAATACAAAAAACAAAATATTCTAAAAATCAATGGATAGTTTTTATTGCAAGTATCTCCGAAGGTAAGATCGATTTTAGAGAGTTTTTCAAGGCTCAATGATAGGTTTAGTATTGCATTGCGGAAACCAGGAGCAAATATTTGTTAAATGCCCTACCATTAAACAGAAAGAAAGTATGAAAAAAATTGAAATTTCCGACGATATGTACGAGGGTCTGGGAAAATGAACGACAAAACAGTACAGAAGAAAAGATTCCAAAAAATTATTCATAATGTGAACGAGTCGCCCAAAAGATAATAATTTCCGCTAGAAAAAATCCATCGACTTCTTTTAATTCTAGGATTTTACTTTCATTAAAAGAGTAAAAATGGACCGAAATCGAGTTTTGAGTATTATTCAAATGTATTTCGATTCTTTAAATTAATTTTATTGGTCTATTTTTAAAAAAATTAGAAATACCTACCAATGTAAGTCTATATAATTTAAAATAATATTAAATATTTATAAATGATTAAAATATTATTATTTTAAACATCAATTTTTAAATTATATTATTAAGATTAATTATATTTAAAGTGATAAAAACATATGAAAGAATAAAAATAAAGAAAATTTCAATAATATAAATGAATTATAATTTTTAGCGATGATAATAAAAATGATTAAATGACCTATCATTTAGCAATTACTAATGGTATTGAAATTTACAAGATAGAAAGGATTAATTTATTATATTCAATGGAATGAGTAATAAAAATTAGTCTCAAAACTTTCTATTTGAATTTTAAAATAGACGGAATGAATTCAACTTGAATGATTTTCGAAAAACTTTACATTACTTTGTGCTTATTTGTAAACGACGTAATACCTTGAATTTGTCTCAAAATTCTGAGTTTAAAGTAAGGATAAAAGTAAATAAAATCGTTGCTTTTGTCTTTGAAAATTTCTGTTTTTTTTTAGAGGAAAAAATATGGTGATAGGAAGTACTATTAAGTTTCTGAGCGAAACCCGTCATGCAACAAATATCTGTACCATAATCTGTGCCTAGGTAAATTTCAGCTATTTTAGTTTGGTCTCTCAGCCTTTTCTTTCGATTCCCCCTCCCCCATAATTTTCTTCATTTTTGCCTAGGCCTAGGGTGAAATTTTACACTCTTCCTCACTATTTGAAAGCTCTTCAACTTAATAGGGATCGACCTGAATGCCAATTCATTCAACCAAATACCTCACTTGCTTAACCACTCCTCATCATAAAATATGGTCTCCTTCTCATCATACCTTGACGAGTCGTAACCCAGTCTGAAACAATTCTCGAACTGCGGCGTGCAGAACTTGAACCGTGAAAAGCATCAGAAACAGAAAACGCGGTCTTAATGATTGTGTGATCCTAAAGCACAAAAAATGTTTCAGAAACCAGTCTCTCAAACCGTAGTTCTCATAAAACTAGGTAGCCTAGTTCACTTTCTGCTGTCCTTTCATTGACATCACAAATCGTATGATTATAAGTTTTGCCACAATATAATGTAAAAACCCAAAATTGAAAATTTCTGCGACGGTGCACAAGGAAGCTCTCGCTTATCAATATTTCATTTCACAATTTGTGTTCATTCAGTCAGTCAGTAGCAGGTAATTAAATTTGATCTCATGACTGAATACATTTTAGAGTATCGTGTTTATAAATTATTATTAACACTTTTCTTTCTTTCTTTCTTTTTTTGAAGCTTCTCTAACAACGACAACGCCCAGACAATTTACCTTGAAGCCTCCGGTAGATTTGTACGAAATAGGATACAACGGCACGTGGGACCAGTTTTGCAATATCGACGAAATCAATAAAGATTCTCCTCCATTTCCAGAACACGAGCTGAGGGTTTTGCGGCTAGAGATATGTCACAAACACCAACTGAGCAAGTTTACTCCGCTTGCTATGGATATTTTTGCTGAGTACCTATATTGCGTCACGGTAAGGCTTACAGCGTCACATCTTTGAGATTTAGCTTCGCAAAAAGATGGAGTGCATCGAATCGATTTTGCTTGTATTCAATTTCAATTTTCATCATACTGAGTAGTTTGAGAATTACCTTAGCACTGTCATTGAGGAGGGAAGGAGGGGGGTGGGGGGGTGTACGCGCTACGACGAATGAGAGACAAGAACTGAAAGAATAAAATATGTGACGCAGGTCAGTTGATGAACTATTTCTAAGCGAAAGATACACATTGCGCTCCTCTTTTTTATTCGTTTGAGCCTTTTTAGGCATTCATCCTAGAAGCGTCACATTCCAAAAGTTACTATCTCCAGAAATACGAAAGAGTAGCGCAATCTAGTGTAGAGAGTGGTTTCCTACAATCCTGTAAGGTCCTTAACAGGGTCGTCTTAACTAGGGGTGAGATCCCAAATAAAAAGAATACGGGATCTTTTCGGATTTGGATCGCACAGAAAAAAAATTGGATCTTTTCGGATCCGGATCTCACAGAAAAAAAAACACGGGATCTTTTCGGATCCGGATTTTACCGGGGTAAAAAATACGGGATCTTTCAGGATCCGGATCTTGCCGAAGTAAAAATACAGGATCTTTTCGGACCCGGATCTCACAGAAAAAAATACGAGATCTTTCCGGATCCGGATCTCAGACCCCAAAAATAAAGGATCGGATCCGGATCCCGTTTCGGATACGGGTTCCGGATCTCAGCCCTGGTCTTAACCTAATTTGCCGCCCTAGGCGAACGATTTTGAGTTACCTTTGGTTAGGTTAGGTTAACAAGTTAGGACATGGACAGGTCAACTAATCAGCACAGAGCACATATTTTTGTGATCGTTCTCACTTCTTGCGCAAGTCGTTGTTTCGGTATATTAGTTCTGTTCTTGTCTTTTTCAAAAAAAAAATTCGGAATCCCTGGCCGCCCCTAAAATTTGGCCACCCTAGGCGGCCGCCTAGTTCGCCTGTTGGTAAAGTCTGGCCTCGTCTTTAATCTAGAATGATGTTAAGACTGTTAGTTTTAGTGGAGTCGGAGGGCCGGTTGTGAAACTTTTTTTCGATCTACCAAAACTTACGAGTCATTCTAAGACTTGGAGTGCCTCCTCTGTGAGTACCCATCCTCCTGCAAGATCAATCTGTCGGTGGTGAACTCAATCAGTGGCCACCTGCTAGCCATCGGTCACCATTACATTCTCAGGAGTCCTCCTCAGTACATTCCATTCACAAGATATTCGCAATCCTGGATAAGAATGTGCTTTGTCCACCTCTCATCGATCTGAATCTTTGGCATTCAACCAGCCGCTGATGTGAACGCAATCAGGTTTCTCACGAGAGTAGGCTTCTAAAATGCTCTACCCCAATGAAGATAGGATAATGTTCAGTCACCTTGGATACCTTTTGTAAAATCATGATGAATGAAATCCCAAGCGCGAATCAGTATTTCAAAATTAAAAATAATAATTTTTTATGTGCAAGGAGAGAACTAGTAAGAAATTGAAACAAAAACAACGGCTTTTCCCGCACAGATTTTATTGTTTATACGACGTTTCGTCGAAGCTAGTCGACTTCATCGGGTACAGAAACAAACTGAAAAAGAAATAAACTGATCGAATACAGCAAGTGTAAACTATGAATCAGAAAGAAAAGTAAAAGTGTTCTACATGAAATTATTTGGCGTTCTTGATAACAGGCGTTTACGAAGATGCAAAATTCGCCGTATCGCTTTTGTAGTTTACAGTGTTTGAACGTTTGATGATCTCAATGACTTCTCTTAGCTTTCGTTTACGGTTATTACATTCGTTAGCCAGAATTTTTACATCCTAGATTTATCACTAGAATAGAAAATCAAAAATTTTTCTCTCTACCTTTTGTAGGCCAGAGCAGCTTGATCATTCAAAAATTCTTACGTTCTTTAGATCCTAAAATTTGTATCGCTTTCGGTAACTACAACACCCTCCATGATCAAAAATTTTCACTCGTACTAAAGATCCTACCCCCCTCACTAAAAGAGCTGGTGTTGTATATTTGATCCCTTGTTCTGATTGCCCCGGAGTTTATGTTGGAGAGACTAAACAGTTATTATCTGCTAGGATCTCTCAACATAAAACTGATCAAAATAAACAGAATGATCACACTGCTCTTGCCGTCCATTCTAAAGAAATGTGTCATACCTTTAATTTTAAAAATGTAAAAATTCTGGCTAACGAATGTAATAACCGTAAACGAAAGCTAAGAGAAGTCATTGAGATCATCAAACGTTCAAACACTGTAAACTACAAAAGCGATACGGCGAATTTTGCATCTTCGTACACGCCTGTTATCAAGAACGCCAAATAATTTCATGTAGAACACTTTTACTTTTCTTTCTGATTCATAGTCTACACTTGCTGTATTCGATCAGTTTATTTATTTTTCAGTTTGTTTCTGTACCCGATGAAGTCGACTAGCTTCGACGAAATGTAGTATAAACAATAAAATCTGTGCGGGAAAAGCCGTTGTTTTTGTTTCAATTTCTTACCAGTATTTCAAAGTTGTAAATCCTTCTCGGTGAGTAATCAGAATTCAATTTAAAATCTTATCTTACTGTGTAGAATAGAACCGAAGCTGACGAATTGCTTGAAAAATTGATAACCAGACTCTCAGAGAACGACGCTGGGAAAAGATCGAAGTTGTTTGCTCTGGGAGTGCCTAAATGGGTCTCCAGTTGCGTCATGCAATGTCAAGAAGATCTACGAGTCAGATGTATCGACAGAATGGTAAGTGAACGTTTACACAGTATACTAATTTCTGGCCTAAAAATTTAATTCTACTTATCTTTGGATCGAAGGGAACTTGAAATTTTACTTCGAGAGGATGAATACAGTCACCCATCGATAATAATGTCACAGGCAGTTGTCTACCTCACCAGAATGATGATCTTTACAGCTTTTTTTTCTCCGCCAATTTAAGTAATTGAGGTTTCACGCAAATAATTTCGAATATTCTTCTAAATGAGATTCGCATCGATTAAATAGGCGAGCGCATTTCCTCACGGCTTTTTGAAGGCTTCTATTCACTCTTATCATCTCTCATGGAACTATCGATCTAACTTGTTCTTCGCACTTTGAATCTAAAATTCTCAATTAAATCATACTCGCTTTTAAATCAAGGGTAATTTTCTATTAAAGTAATGTGGATTGCTATATTTCAACAAAGAAGTATTTAAGAGAAAATCTGTTTCATGGGGACGTGGTACGTCGCCCGCCGTTTCTCAGGAAAATGATGGTCTTGAGAGGAGAGAAGCTCTAAACTACATTAGAGACTTGAGAAAACTTCTACCTCAGAGCAATGGTATCGAGAAAGGTCTCAGAATGATTTCCGACCAACCAATCATATAAGAAGGATGGAGAGGCACTGAACGATTACCGATTACATACTTAGAACAGGAATTGATCTTATTCTGCTTGATTTTTGCACAGTTTTTTCGTCATTGTACGAGTACAGTTTCATACTTTACACGACATTGAATGTTTTCAGAATCCGTACTTCAGAATGTTTTTTGCGCTCATATCCAAAGCATGCGCACAACCTTGGTTACCTGAGCCAAAAATACGACAAGTCTTACGAGAAGAATGCGAATTAGGTAAACGGATACCTATAGTACATAATGACGATTTGCTCGTCAATATAACTTACCATGAATGATGATAAAAATTATTTATCAATATCAAAAAAGCTTCTTTGTATTGTGATAATATGTTGGAAGAATCAAATTTTTGGTTAATTATTCATGTGTTTTGATAGCACTTCAATTTTCCGCTGTATTTCAAATAAGCTCTCCCACATTTAATCTACTGATTAAAGTATCTGTAAAGCATCATCATCAAAATGCATTATAAGTGAGGAAACATAGGGCATAAAAAAAAACTTCAACGATCACTTGCATGCCTCAGCAACTCTCTCAGTAAATGCTAAAGTCCGTTCACAGTCCCGCATTCTTTAGTAACAGGGTAGATTTAAAAGTGCACAACCACCCTCTCTAGCGGCATTTGTTTGAATCGAATCACGTAACCGAGTTCAATAATCGAAAAAGACGCGGCGCTAAAATTACACAAAACGCGTCCGTTGTCTTTCGGCGATGAACTAAAAAAAGGGTAAAACGTCTGTCAAAAAATAATCGCCATTCAAATTTAGTTTTGACCGAAGTATTGAACGAAAATCGAATGTAGATGTCGTGTTCGAAAATAATAAAATACTGCAGAATTGAAAAAGGAAAGCTTTCTGAAGAAAAGTCAGCCGCAGACACTTTTGGTCGACGAAAATAGAAGCCGAAGATTCTATCGTCGTATCGTTAAAATGTAACTACGGCTTTCGAATTTTAACGAGGTCCCATTGTCCCCCTACACACATCAAAATTATGTTCCGAATTGAGTTTTTTATATTCATGAAATTGTTACGCTGTAAATTAATGTCCTACTGGAGCGCAGACACAAAATACGAAAGGTGCATTTGCACGCGGTTATAAAAAACCCGAATCAACTGCGGACTCTTTTTTTAAAACTTAGAATTTAATGCTTTCCTGGGAACTTTTCCTGTACTTCGAATGACGCGAATGATATCCAAGCACGATTATAAAAAGCTGTTTTTTAAACACATATACGAAGATGATAGCTTTTAATTACTCGTTATTAAAGAAAAATCTTCTGGCGGAGCCAAATAGGAGAAGATCATGTTTCATGTCTGCTGTCCTCTCGTGAGGTTTTCACTCGTTCGTTTTCATTGTGAACCTGGTTTGCTTCATAATTGGTTGAGTGGCTCACGTGTTAGGTCTGAGGGCTAGTTTTACCAGCGTTTGGTGTATAGTTCCAGTGAGGGTATTTCAAGCCAATAGCTTTTGGGTAGCTCACTCCTTGGGTTGGTACAAACCTACTTTAAAGAATTTTAAGCTAGTAGCTTTAGAAGAGCTCACTCGCTCCGCTTGTTCGCTCTCTTCCTTGCTCCACTACGTGTCTAGTTGGCTGTATCCAGATTGCGGCCCAAAACCTGAAAACCATCCAGATTGCGTCCCGTGGGTGAACCAGATTGCGGCCCAAGAGAAATTGAAAGTCATCCACATTGCGGCCAACCGGGGAACCAGTTTGCGGCCCCCGAGGCTACCAATTTGCGGCCCAAAATTTTTTTCTTGGCGCATCATCTTACTTGGTCTTTCGAAAAGATCCTCAGTAGCCTTTCTCTTACAGGCATTAGCCACCTGCTGTCTGAGTAGACGATTGGAGGGATCGCGTGCATGATTATGGTCCAAGTTCGAGTCCAATTGCCTACCAGCTGAGAATTTGATGAAAGCAGTGCAAGATTTATTTGTACACACCCATCGCTGCACTTCGTTCTTTAAATTCTTGTGCCACCTAAACGTGTACCCGTCGACGACACGTAGCTGCTTACCACGTTTGCTGCACATTTTACAAAAATACACGGCACTCACTAGAACGCTAAGGCCTCTTAAATTACACTGATCGTATTTTCATTCATTCACTCACTCATTCGTTCGTTCACATTCAATCCTGCGAGATCAAAAACGGTGACAAGTCGTATCATTGCTCATCACACGCTAAATGAAATGCAAGTCTAAATAAGATACAAATCGTATCATTACTCATCATACGCTAAATAAGATGCATTACACGCATTTGCAGGGGTCGAGATTTTCTGTTTTCTTGGCCGCAATGTGGTCGAAATTTTTCGTTTTCTTGGCCGCAATATGGTCGCAAAAAATTTTTTTTAGGCCGCAATCTGGGTCACTCCACATATTTTTTGGGCCGCAATATGCTCGCAATTTTTTTTACTTGGGCCGCAATCTGCATCCGGGGTCGGGCCGCAAACTGCTTTTCCCGGTCTAGTTTAGAATATTTTCGAACAATAGCTGTTGGCTGGCTCACTCGCTTCGCTCTTTCGCCCCCCCCCCCTACTTGGTCTAGTATAAGTCTAATTTACGACTAGTAAAATCCTAGGGGGTCTTTTAGATCTATCATAATTCTAGTTTGAGACTGCTAAAATCCTAGTAAGCCTACACCTAGTTCTAAGCTAGGTCTAGAAATAGCCCAGTCCTCAGACCTACCACCTTCTTGGTCCAGTTCAAAGCCTACATAAAGAAGGCTAAACCTACTATTGTAGCTAGTTTGATAGGGAATTCAAAAAAGAAATACAATGCATAGGATGCCTAAGCCTGCTAGTAAAAACTGACTAGATCCGCTGGTACATGTATAGTGTATTTTTGATTAGCCGATGCCCGGACACCCCAGTTTAAGACTAGTGAAATCCCGGAGGGGAGGGCGGTATTCTTCGTTCTATTAGAGGTCTACTTTGGCACTGGTAAAATCCTATCATAAAACTAGTATAAACTAATATAGAAATTGATGGGCACTACCTAATATAAGTCTACTTTCAAATAATATTCCAAGTTGGTAGCTTTTAGGTAGCTCACACGCTACGCTCGTTCGCATCCGTCCTTGGTCTGGAATAAGCCTACTTTGAAATATTCCAAGCTATTAGTTTTTAGGGGCTCTCTTGCTCCGCTCCACCACCCCCTCCTTGGTCTAGTGTAAGTCTAGTTTAGGACTCGTAAAATCTTTGTCTTCTACATCTATTATAATTCTAGTTTAAGACTGCTAAAATACTAGTCAGCCATCACCTATTTTAAAGCCAGGTCTATGGTTGAGTTTACCATACCTCGGCCGAACTTCTGACCTGAACTTCGAAAGTATGGATATAGAGTTGATTTCTATCCCCTGACTCGCGTACGTGACCTCTCCCTCCTGAAAGATCCCATTCCGGTATCTTGCTCTTCGGGCATTTACCTTTTGCAATGCAATTGTGGAGATTGCCACGTTGGACAAACAGGTAGAACTTTATCTATACGACTGGCAAAGCATCGTCGGGATTTCAACAGGCTTACAAAAAAGCTCAGTAAGAAATATACCACCGGCCGTCCCTCATTTGAGTGTGCAGACAGCATTTCGGGGATGGCTTCATATTGCAGCGCGAAAAACCATCTTTTCGATAACGTCAAGATCTCTTTGCTACATCAATGTGAAAAAGGCACGTACATGAACCGTTTGGAAGAATTTTACACTATCGAGAAACTCGTATCCTCACGTCATGGCAGTGGTTTCAACCTGCTCAACAATTTAGACGCTATCCTATCATTAGGTATAATTTAGATCATGACGTGTAACTGTTTGTTTGATGATACGCCCTGTAACTTTTTCGTTCTTCATTCTTCAACCTGATGATGGTTCGCTGTATCGTTCCGAAACGCGTTGTTAAGTGGTACAATAAAAATTCCTTTACATGAGCGTTTTTCAGCTTCTTAAATATGCATCATGAAGCTATTAGCTTGTGATTTCGAAAGTCGGTGACGTCATAAGTCGTCAATCGCGGTCTGCTTACAACATTAAGAGCAAACTTCTCCAAAGTTCGAGCCCCCCACTCCCCTCCGCAGTAGTAGTGAGAAAGAGAGAGAGAGAGAGAGAGAGAGAAAGGGAAAGAGCCCTGAAATTTGCAAGCGAATGTCCGTTCGTCCGTACAATTGACCGTGGGTCCTGAAGCTTTCATTCTACTAGGCTTGGTGCAGTTGTAATCTTTGAAATTCGCGTCTGAGCTCCCAAAAGCAAGCTTAAAATATTCTAAACTAGACTTATACTAGACCAAGGAGGGAGGCGGAGCGAGTAAGCCTCCCAAAAGTTACTAGCTACTGGAAAATACATGAAACATGATCTCTATTCATTTGGCTCTGCCAGAAAATAGTTCTACTGTATCATTTGGGAGTCATACTTGTTTCCTGCATCTTAAATTTGGTGCCTGAGATGCTACGATAAGAGAATGGTCAAAGATTAAGACACGCAGTAGAAACTGCAGTTAATAGAAAGTTGAATACGAAAAATATGAAGAGATGATACTTGAAAATAAGAGTTTGTCCAACACCGTCCCAAGTGAAATACCGTATGTACCCAAAAAACCTACTTTCATCTTCAAAGGAGATATTAATATTTTTATAAAAAAATATTAAAGAATAAAACAGTTTGAATCGCCAAAATAGAACCCGATTTAATCCGTACCAAACTCAGGCTTCGTATAGATAAATGGTTTCAAATAGAGGAGTAAGATTTACAATAATTAATTGAACGCGATTCATAAACAAGAAGGCTCAAAGCCAAAGGATTGAAAGAGAGACAAAATCAACGTTTCTTCATCACATGTCCATTTCCAGCTAATTGTTTCCATTAGCCCCAAACCTCAGAATCCACAAAAAAACAATTCCTCCCCTTTAATATCATTCACCGCCTCCTCCTCTTTCTTGACTTTACCAAACTTGTCCTAAAGTCCAAGACAGAAAAACTAAAATCAGTCGCTGCCGGGGAAATTCTGCTTCCATTTTCACCGCCGAATTGAACACCCTGTACTCATGTCTTTCTCATGCCACTCTCCTCACTCTTCAGTTAGAATTCCAATAGGTAACTGATTTGCTTTGATCAGGACCCGCATTCAACTAATCCTTCAATTCAACGCATCCATTTTCTTCTGCAGACAATAAAACCAGTCTCCTTCTTCTGAATTCCGGTCCACATCAACTTCTGAAACTAGTCTAAGAAAATTTCTGAACCTGTACCTATTGCTTGAAATCTCAAAAATCATCACCGATCCTTGATGCTCAGTTCCTGGTATAACTACTGGAGTACTCAGTATTCAAGCAAATTTAGGGCAATCAGATAGGTCGGTCTCCTTGAACGATTAATATGTCACTCACTTCTCACTCATTCTTATCGTTTTCTAGGCCTATTCCTTCCAGTACTGCCAACATGATAACATATTGTCTGTTCTACACCTCTCCTCCAAGTCTTCCACTTGTTTTTCATAACAATACCGATAAGGTCCTTGCCTTTATTTTTACTGTAGTCTCTAATCTTTTCGTTTCCCACACCAAACTCTCCACACTTATCTACTCCAAGCTAAAGTTGAAAATCTCGTAAATTGTGTCTCTTATAGGAAAACGGTTGATGGCTGGAGTGGTTGGAAAAATAAACAAAATTCGATTCCTAATGGTATCATGAGTCGACAAACCTATATTTACGACCCGCCATGCACTTCCAGAGAAATTTGTAACAAGTAAATTACTGAATATTTTTCTACGTAGGTTCTCAGTCGTTTTCCAAAAGAAATATCAAGCCTATGTGATCCTATACTCTATCAAATAAAAAATTCGCTAAACACGGAGAAAGTTTCCTAAAATAAGCCCGACGTCCCATTAAAAGTGCTCCTCCAACTTTTCTAAAACAACCGTAAGGAATATCGGTAAAAAGTCTCGGAAAATATTAGGTCATCGCGTAAGAATACTTAATATGCACTACTATACGACGTAATCTGAATTTCTGAAGATAGTTTCAAGAAAAGTTTACAAAAACGGAACTCCTTGATGAGCGTATACCGGCGTAATGTAAGCAGAAACGATTCGACAATGAGCCACGATGTGGGTGCACTTTTCGTTACCCTGAATCGCGGATCAACTTTTCTCGAGAATATAATATTAATTATTTACGATAATAATGACGCATCTTCTACGATACAAACGTCCGTAGGGAAAGCCTCCCTATTTATCGTAGGTACCTCCGAAATATTGGTATCGTATTCCCCGCAACCATTTCTCAAATTGTGAGACGCGTGTGTGCGCTGCAGCTCTTGAAAATTCGACCGAGTAAGTATGTACCTAAATTATGTTGAAAATTTATCCGAAAGTGGGAGGACGTAGACCTTGCCATCATACATACTGTATTTCAAAACCAAAAACCCATCATCACGTGAAACACTGCCGCCGAGAAGAGAGACGAGAATAAAGGTAAGGCGAAACCAAAGATCGTTCATGTAGCAACGTTGAAACAGCCTTGACGTACCGTCTTTTCTGGAAATTTACGATAAAAATAACGAGTGAAGATAAGACTCAGAAGACATGCTCTCGAGTCCTAAAACCATAAATAATTTGGCAGGTTACTGACCGCAAAACGGTTTTCCAAAGGTGGTAGGATGATAGAAAAGGAATAGGTACGAAAATTCGATAATTTTTTGAATATCTTTGAACATTGTTGAGGGCAAAATCATTAGATGATTTAAAAACGCAATTAGAAAGGAATAGGGTATGAAGAGCAAAGTAGATGGGAAGGATTTTCAGGAGCGCACTTCCAGACTTCACAAGCTACCTCCACACAATAAAATATTCTCCTGTACCCCTTCAATTTTTTCGCTCGTCGTACAGTCTCTTTCATTCACTACGCAACGCTACTCGAAGCAAATACAGATGACTTAATTTCGATCTTGGTAAGCGATTAGGATCAATTTTTTGTACTCCCTGAAGAAGGTCAAAACCCTAGTCCACAACAGAACCCCAATTTACTGGGCAGAAGATGGCAGCAGCTAGACATCTCCACGTTCACCACCTGATACATGATATCCATCGGAGGTCGATATTCCCTCAGGTCCATAAACTTGGGTGGAGTCCCCTTTCCCCGTCAAAAATTCTTCCAATCTCCAACAGCCGCCTTACCAGAGTTCAACGGTACAATTGAGTATTTAGCTCGGAATCCGAAATAATTTCATATTTCAAAATCGAAATTTGCTCAAGTCCCTGAACAAGACAGGCCACGGTCTTCTCTCTTCCTCTCCCTCTCTCTTTCACGACAATAGTAATCTGAAAGTTTTTTCAAGCTCCTGAAGGAGATCGAAGTCTCATGTCCGGCTATCTATGAATTGAAAAAAAATATAGAGGCTGCAATGGCAGCCTCGTCCTCCTATCATATATAGCCCAGTTTCCGAGTCTTGAAAATAATGACGTAATAAGTTGAACGTGCTCGCGATCACATTGGCGCGAAAATGCCACCTCAGCAAACGAGATGGCGGGACTCTTCTCAGTATACTGTATACTAGGCCTAATATAATGATGGCTGGATGTTAAAACTTGTTCTAAAAGTAGGTCAAGGTCAAGGACATTGATGACGTCATAAAGCATCCCGGCTGGAAGTTGAAAGTAGGTCAAGATCATTGATGACGTCATAAAGCGTCACACGTCACATCACGCAGTTCACAGAAACTCCTGGCGGTCGCGGAACACGGAGGTTGGATTCCTCGAACAATAAGCCGTCTTTCTGACCTGAAAAGAATCTGTATAGCCTGTTCTATTTTTTAGGTCAGAGCCATCAGCGTAACATAGTAAGGGGTTGGGGAATTCTGCCATAATCAAGTTTACGGTAGATAGTGTTCTTTGATTCAGGAATATTTGTGAGTTTCAGTCTGATAGTCAGAGGAATGAAAAGCCACGGAGGAACAGATGATTTAATAGGAAGCAGAGGGTTGAATTCGGGAACGAAGTCGAGATGAGACTTAAGACAGTGTAGTAAGTATGGGTAGAAAAATTCAGAAATTGAGCTGAGAGGATGCGAGGAAGTTTGCGGGCGAAAGTGGAGAGGAGATTTGACTGCTTTAGCACAAAGGCTAAGAGAATACGCCTCGGGCCATTTTCGTTGTTGATGATTGGACAGTGTTCAAAAATTGAAGAGTAGATTTGTTGGATGAAGAAGGGATCGGATAGTACAGATTGATGTCGTTTGGAATTCAATGTCAGTCTTGAGTCGATACGTCAATAATCGGCAAAAAACTTGCAATCGACGTTGTAGATTTTAAGGGCACAATTTCATCAAGTTTCAGAATGGAGGTCAAAGAAGAGTCGACACTTGCTTCTAGTGCATTGTGACGATTCAAACATTGCTGAAGATACCTTACCCATAATGCTCCTCGTTACTGAGCATTCTGCCTGCAAGTAGCGACGTCATCAAATTTACTCCAGAAGGCGTCGATTTGAAGTCGATTTAGCGTACATCATCAAAGAACTACAGTTCGAGTTGAAATCGATAACAAAACAAGCATGGGGGGATAAAAAATTTGGATAAAGTGGAAAATTAGTCAAAGTGGAGTTGCCATTTGTCTACCCCCAGGTCGACATGGTTGATTTCAACAATATATCGACGCAATTTCAACCAAGACATTGAAAGAAGTAAATTCTCGGTTAATATGATCCAGGAATAAGGAAAGATATCCCTCAAACCTTCAGAGAATGCTTAAATTATAGACTTTTGGCCATATTTTTTGAACAAAGCAAGGAGAAAAACTTTTCGGCCACAACAAAATACCACCCCCTCCTCTTCCAACAGTATTTCCAACTCTACGCCTGCTTTCCCTTCTGCTGAATGAGTTTATGAAATCGAAATAGAAAACGCGAAGTTTAACAGTGTCGAAATGGAGCGCGGAAGTTCAGTGGGTTATCATTCGAAAAAATGAAAACTGACCTGAACCAGACAAACAGTGAATCTTAATTAGGAGTTTTGTAGCTCCAACATTCTTCGGGAACTTTTCTTAGAAATAACCTCTTCGACTTTTTTAGAATCTCTGGCTCAATCTTTCTCCCTTTTCCAACCCGTTGTGCAAAATGCCGTCACAGTTGGGTCACAGAAAGGGATCTCACTGTGCTTCTTAAATGGGTGATTGCCGTCACAAACTACAGTCACAAGCGTCACAATTCTTCTCTGTTTTCAACTGTGACGGCATTTTGCACAATGGGAACTCTCAAACATACTCCCTATGAAAAAAAGAATAATGTTATCATTTTTGAACATGATATATACTTAGCGTCAACGTGGGCTTTGTGAATGGTTATACATCAGGAGCAGTTTTCAATTAACTACAGGATGGAAATTTACTATTTCGTTCAAAATATTATCTTCGTTAACTTTTTCTGATTTTTCATATAATACATTTTGTTGACGTCATTCTATTTTCAACAACTACTAGCTGTAAACAATTTCATTGATCGAAACCATTTATGTGGTCTATAAAATATACGTATTATCGGTGGAGTTATTTGCAGATTTTCAAATTTCATCATCCTGCCTGACAGGCGTCTGAATGAAGAAGTACTGTATGCTGAAACTTACCGGTCTCGAAATTGTAGTCCATTGCTCCGTACGAGTATCCACGAACTGCGTCAGCCCATATCAGAGACGTACTCTGGTCTTTCGTCAAGTCAGATTCATCCATGATGCCGCGATTATTTGTCATCAAATACACTCATACGTATTTTCTTACGAAAATCAAACCGAACAACCCGGCAAAGTTGAAGATCACGAAAATGAAGCAATAATTGATACGTCGCGCACCCTGAAAGATCAAGAAATAAAACACGTATGAATAAAAAGAAGAAATTGGTTTTAAATATCACTATATTTTAATTTTATTCATTCAAGTGCAATATCACGAATAAATTTCATTTTTTCGTAAAACACGTGTAATATAACGCGAAGATTTCACGTATTATTATATCATTCCATCCTAATGCGAAACCCAAATCGCCGCAATCCTTATCGCGACTTTATTGGCGTCGATCGAAACGGCTGATTACAATCTGTACAGTCTATCAGATAAACAGCGCAAAAAATTATGATAAAACTCTGTACCTAAATCAAACTTCTTCATTATTTCCTGAACCACCGACAAATACATACAGCAAGTTTCGTAAGATGTCTTCGGCACGTGAATGTCAATTATTTGTCAAAATGTAGGTCTTTAGTTCGTCGAACCGTCCATGATTTCGGCGATAAGTAAAAAGTGTGAATGAGGGATTTATAAGGTTTCCATTTTTTAATTTGAACTTCAATTATTAAGCCACAAAAAGGACTTTTGAGATAATTGAAAGCGTAAGCGCTGTATACCCACCCACGATAGACCATTCGCCGTTCTTCCTTCGTCGGTACATCTACTTATATTTGTGAATTATAAAGATCCAAGTTTATACAGAAGACGATAGACGTATAAAGCTGTTATTCAGCCGAATGATTATAATGAAACACAAAAGGATAGAAATAAAAGAAAATCTTGAAAACAGAGCGGTCGGCGTATTAATCGCAAGTCTAACGTCTCTTTTCCTTCTTTCACCAGACGTATTATACAACCTGGTTATAATTATGCCGCGGAATCCATTATCAAAATTAGCTTCGCTCGTCGTCTCTTATGAATACTTCCAAACCACTTTTTCATCAACCGCGAGATTTCGCACCGATCATTCGCCAGTGTGAAGCCTCTTTTATTCAATTATGGTGAACTATACATGAATTACGGTACATCAGAAATAACGCGAATATATTTCGGTCCATTAAATATCTACACGCGGTTTGCTGTTACGACAGTTACTTCTTAGCTAACTACGCTACCCCTACGTATGAAATAACAATCTTAACACAGACCATTCTGAATCGTTCTAAATGGCTTCGCTCAGTTCGATTTGTCAGACGCTCTCCGAATAGCCGCTTCGATAGTAAGCAGTACAGAAAGGGAGAAGAAGGGGGAGAAAAGTTAAGATAGACTATGTGGGCAAGGTTGAAAGACAGTAAGAAAGATTCATTGGTCTGTGCCCAAATTTCAGGAAATGGAAAGAAGGATGCAGAAAGTTAGAGGGTAGGTAATTTTATTGAATTCATGAAAGTTATTATTGTTCCCTACTGTCTAGGCATGACCAAATCCATATATTGGCACTGCTCGTAGGTATGGATAAGCTACAACTCTATTTGTGACAATCATTCCATCCTCCCTCCTCCACGGAAACAACAATGCTAGCAAACCAAAAGAAGTTCTTGAAAGGAGGCATTATCACCACGGCACTGCCAGAGATGAGTACCACCACAGTGACTGGACTCGTCACGTTCCTTTTCCAAAGCGATTGAACCCCAATAAACTCACGAGTGACAATTTTCAATCATACTCTCGAAATTGACTATCAAGCACCTTTGCTTATGTTTCAGCAAAGCCATATTCAGAGCTTGCTGCAGGGGAATAAAATCTCATCCACCCAGGCACTTGCGTACAATAAATAAGTCAACTTACCAGGTCAGTTTGCAGACCAGACTTTGCGAAAATGTCTAATCGCAGATAACACCTTTCTACTTCTGCAATCATATGGCCACAACCTCGCACGACAAGCTTCGTCATTCTCTCCACGAGATTCAGGTCGATGAAGCGCTTGCCCTAAATAGCTAGGTAGCCACCCTAGACGGAGGCCATATTATTCACAACCCGTCGCGTCGGAAGCTCAGTCCGTTCGCCTACAAGGTGTGGAAATCAATCAATTTTGAGTATCTGATCAGACACAAAACTGATTTTCAAGCACCATTTCCTCTTGGCAACAGAAAATGCGGACAGGTTAGTTACATACCTAAGCCACGAGTTGAGAAACCTATAGGGAGGCCGATAGAAACAAGAAGAAGGATCATGATGAGCACCGCCTCGTCGATCCTTCTTTAAGGTGCCCCAGTATGGGCCGACTCTATTGAGGTACCCTACAGAAGGAGAGAGATGGTGAAGATCCAAAGAAGAGCTATGCTAAGGTATGTCAATGCCTACCGTACTGAATCGACGGAAGCTCTTTGCGTATGTTAACCACCACTCGAGCTTCTTGCTGAGGAGAGAGCGGTGCAGTTCAAAGCAAAAAAAAGACAACGAGGCTTGATGGAAAGCAAGAATTGCTCAGAGTGAGTTGGGTAAATAGACGAACCGTGTGCTCAAACGCAACCTTGATGAGCGGTTAAACCGAGACCATAGTCAGTTGAACTTTCACCTGACGCAGCTGCTTCAAAGAGTATTTTCACGAGAAGTTAAGAAAAGTTGAGCAGGCAACATGTCCGCACTGCAATCATGGGTGGGACGGTGGATCACAGCACACATTATTTGAGTGTAAAGCGTAGAGGTGAAAGCGGAAGATCGGTCTTTTCAAGAGATCGGGGTAGATGAAGCGCTTGCTCTGAGGAGTATGGTAGCCACCATGCAAGGTTTCAAAAAAGCATGGAAGCAGTGGTCAGCTTTTGCAGCCATGATCATGAAGAATATGGACTTGAAATAGAATGAGCAAACCTACTCGACAACTGTGCACCATCCATAAACAGATGTGCACGAAGAATAGGAAGATTAGGTGATCTTGAAGTGAGAAGACGAAGAGACTCCAACAGCGATCTACTACATCGAGGGTGTTGTTGTTGTAGTGTCTTCCAAGGTTCTGCGAGGCCGAGGGCATCCCTGCTCGGCGGTTACCAAGAAGAAGAGGAGGTTCGCTGAGGAGAATCTCCCATCACTGCAGTTATACCTAGGGTCAATTCCAGTGTACCATGGAGGATGGGCGGCGCTGCACATGCGACAAAAGCGAAAGCTTTGGTTTCAAGAATCTCTCCAAACAGGAAACATACGACCGTAATAGCATAGTCAGCGCTACCGATAGATTTGAATGTGGCAGTTGTTCCAACTTCTTCCGAACGATTTAGGAGTTTCCCTTTGGAGCATGGTCGGAGGAGTTTTGCCAAGACGTTGGAAAAATCGTGTCCTTCCTCCAGGCAGTGCTTTGCCATCGCAGACTCATTGGGTTTCTTCGTATTGTACGCGGTACAATGCTCCGAGAGTCTGGTGGATAGCGAGCGACCAGTCTACCCTGTGTACTGAGAATCGCACGTGCCACATGTGAGTCGATAAATGCCTGCGTTTTTCTCCGGTGGTATCTTGTCTCTTAAATTGATGAGGTTATTTAGAGTGAGGAGCGAATAAAACCCTACTTTGTAATTGTAATTTTTCAGCATCCTCTCAAGTTTATAGGAGGTATTGCCCAAGAATGTGAGGCGGATCTATTGTGTGCTACTTGAGGAGGACGAAGTGCTCTCATGGTTGCCTTGGGCCGGCGCGAAGATAAGAGGAGACGTAGACTTTTCCGCCTGATCATAGCAGGAATGTCGAGGATACCGTCACTCTCAATTTTCAATCACTTGATGTTTCATATCGGTAATAAATTCTGTTCCGCTCATTTCGGTCCATTCTTCAAAATGAGGTAAAAGGTTTCAATTTTTGGAACATAAAGATTAGGTATGATACTCAAAGGAGTAACGAAAGAAAAATTACAAAGACCGCAGATATGAACAAGAAGATGCGAGATCTTTCGGTTTAACAACCATCATCGGGCGAAGAATTTCTATCTTTGCCCGATGATGGTTGTTAAACCGAAAGATCTCGCATCTTCTTGTTCATATCTGCGGTCTTTGTAATTTTTCTTTCGTTACTCCTTTGAGTATCATACAATATGTCGAGCCGTAACGTTTCGGACCGTATTAATTCTATAAAGATTAGGATCTACAATGAATTTGTAACTAAGGTTATTGGAACTCTCCGTTTCATAATCATGTTCTAGAAATACGAATGACAAAAACAAAAAGATCCATAAATCTGGAAGTGCGTACGTATCATCGGAAACTTTGTTTTGTAAAGATTATAAACAGCCAATGAGGTCGAGGCTCATGATACGCGCGATACAACCAATTGAAACGTTAGAAATCGAAGGTCTGCCACTTTTCTTGACGTACTCGTACCCATAATTTCATCAAAAATTGCCACGGTGTAATACTGAGTATTCGCGAAACTATTCTCACTCCTCGTTTTGAAGTCTTGAAACTTTTACGAGCATTGCGGAATGGAAAATTTGCTAAATACCCTCCCTTCAGCTCCGAACCGACGTGCTTCATGCATAGGATCGCTATAGTCTTATAAGGGTTGTTTTGGTATTCCTTTTTTCAACTTCTTCCAGCATATATAGAACTTCGTTCTTTGCTAAACGGAAAAGTCAATTAAAGCGGGAAAATTAGATTAACTGTTTAATAATTTTATTATCCCCTGTGACATAATTAAATCAGATGTTATATTTCTGCTTCTAAATGGTGTTCTACTTTATTATCGGTCGGGTAGAAACTTGAACTTCGTGATGAAAGTTTTAAGCTCGGCGAATACACGTCGAGTTGTATGGAATAATACGAGAATATTTCCTCACTATGACATACCGCAGCTCGTATTGTTGTACAGGACGATCGCAACCTCAATGAAATTTCATGAAACTAAACCAAAGTTGCTGCCTAAACTATCGCAGCGTGAATATAAGTTTACAAAAAACTCTCTCTTCTTGTTGTCGGCTGCAAGAATTTTACAACGCTGCATTGTTTTGAAAAGTCATACACCGACATATTTCTGAGTTATAATTTCGATCACAATAACCTCCATCGTTCAATTTCAAGTACAGAATTTGAGCTTATGGAAATTTCCGCTTTTTTCGATAACATTAATTCAGTTTTCAAGAAACTATGCGCTAAAAACTTTCCCTTTAAATTGAAATTACTCATAGAAATCTTATCTGCGAAGTGTCAATTTAATTTGAAGTATAACTAATACAGTCAAAATTTTCAAACAGAAATCTGGATTCCTCTCTCGCAAGTTCTCACTTCGAATGAAATAGCTACGTATCGCCAATAAACTTTCAAGTTCTTGAAAGCACTTTCAGTTTTCGTTTTAAAATTGAAGGTTTTCAAAATCATAAAATCGTTAAGTCCGAGGCTCGGTAGTTTAGCTTAACCTGATATAATAATAAAATATTATACAAGGCGTATGCTAGACTTATACTAGGGTATGAGACTTGGAAAAATGCCGGGCTCTTCTATACCTCTCTATTAGCTAATACCCCTATATTAGCTAGTATAGGGACTCAGAAAATTTCGAGCTCTGTAGTTTCTAGCTTATCCTAATATAATGAAAAGGCGTGGGCTAGATTTTATACTAGGCTAAGAAAACTCCGAGAGCCATTATGAAGCTACTAGCTTGTGATGTCATGAGCAGATGACGTCAAAAATCGGTGACGTCATAAGTTCAGTGACGTCATAAATCGGCGTCGTCATAAGTCGGTGATGTCATAAGCCGGTGATGTCATAAGTCGTCAATCCTGGTCCGCTTACAACATGAAATAAACTAAAGTAGACTTACAAAAGCCAAGAAGCGGGACGAACGAGCGGAGCGGGTGAGGCCCCTCTAATCTCTTCAGCCCGAAATATGCTGAAGTTGACTTAAACTAAACCAAGAAGGCTCATTAGCCTGAAATAGACTTATACTAGACCAAGCGAGTGTGCCGCTCTAAGGCCTTAGCCTAAAATATTCTAAAGTAGTCTTATGTCATAAAAGACACTTTAATGATCTCTTAAACGGGAACTCTCAAATATTTCTGTCTCGCATTATCCACAACATATCTGACTGGGCAAAATTCTGAAAAGATATGAAACATGATCTTCATCTTTTTGGCTGCGCCAAGAAATCCAATACTCCCTAAAGTCCTTGTCTTTCTTGGTATGCTCTTGTGGCCAGGTGCGCAGAGGAGAAATATTATTTTCTACCCGCTCTAAGCCTTTCTAGACACAATGAAGAGAAACTCGGTCCCCGTTTCCTTCAAGCCACACCCACTCGTTATGATTTTCTTCAATCCCTTGTCCTCCTCTTCACCCTTTCATAACGCAACGAATTGGTGTCACCTAGCAACTGGCTTATCATGATGAATTCTGGATTTCTCTTTCGATCACCTTATAATAGTTCGAATTTGAGCGCAATTTCGTTCTCTTCACCGCATTTTGTTTCTCTACTCAATGTCTGAAACTTATCAATCGTCTAATTTACGTGAAAAGTCTGAAAAATCAACCAAAACTGATCGAATGACTCACGTCCAAGACTCGCGTCTTCATTCGGCGACGTCGTAACACATAATATAAAATACGGATCGTAAACGTTGTATGACGGGGTCTGGCGAAGCGTCTCATTTCTTCAGAAATACGTTATCAACGTAGAAGATTAAAAATACGGTTTACCTAGAATTACCGCTCTTCCTTAGTCTATAATGTGTACCTAGAAATCATTTACAACGGGCAATCGCTCAGTTTGAGACTCTCGCACGTACCCTTTTATTTTTAATTGTGCAGCAAGTAAAAATCATTGGCCTTAAGTTCTTATTTACTATCTTTTGTAGGAAAAATACCTGAACTTTTTTTTATCTTACTGTGCCCTCAGTATTCCTATTTTTGTTGACTCTTTTTCTTCTGCTTATTCTATTATTCTCTGTTCCATTACCCTATGAGTGACTTGTGCTAGATCTTCCGTCTGCGTTCTAGGATTTTCTCTCAAAGACGAAATGCAAGAAATGCTCTCTAGGATATTCATCTACAAAACCGAGGAGGAATAGTGAAATAAATGTCCGCCTTTCGTTCAGTAAATTGTGATGAAGACAGATTCTGACCCACTTTCGAGACTTGGAAAACGTTCGACTATCAAAGAGGGAGCCTCGGAAAAATCTCGAAAATCCAGAGGGAGGCTATGTTACAACACTGTATCTATTACCAATTCCACCACCTTGATCTAGAATATTAAAAATGTAGTCCGACAACCTGATTTGTTTCTCACTTCGTTTGATGCAATTGCCTTTTCTCTAGGGTACTTAACTGAGTCACCCTCCAGCTTTTTTTCGACTTCGGACTTCTTGACTCAGACCCACATTCCTCCTAAAGAGATCGGTGGATTCCTATGCCTTATCTCTAGGTTCTTCACCACTTGTCTCTTTAGAGGGAAATTTTATTCGTTTTCTGAAAATATTGGCATAGCCATCGGTTTTTCGTTGAGTTCTGTGATTGCAGAGATTCTCATGCACTAATTTTGACATGACTGATTTCCTATCTCATTTAACCTCCGCTCTCGTATCTCTTATTGGTTCAGATATGTTGACGATGTTTTAATGTTTATGGCCCGGCCCTCCCCATCTTTGTCAACATTTACTCTCTTGGATCTGTAACCCTTATACCTTCAGGAACTTCAGGATGCGATGGAGTAGGCAGATCAACTTTTTGAATCTCTGTCACTTATTGAGATTAAGAGCCATAAATTTGGCCACGACCACCGACATGCTGATCTACGGTCTATCCTTTTGTCCCACTTTCACAAACGAGCGGCTTTCAATACGATAGTCTATCGCCTAGTCAATATACCACTCACCCAAGGTAACGCTAATAAGGAGGTTGCCATCATGAAACACCTTGCTTCCGTCAACGATCTTAATACCGATATTGACCGTCTGATCCATACGAAGCTATAGCCAGATATCGTCTACAAGAAACTACATCTTTGTCCAGAGGCCCTCTCCCTCTTCTTTTCACTCTAGATCTTAGTGGATACGTTTACTCTACTTGGCCTCGCCAGTGTTCTTCGTCTTTATGGCTTTCGACCAACTCACTATAATTCCACTTCCTTGAGCAAACTCTTGGTCAACCTTGAAAAAGTGGTCTCCCGACACGGTAAAAGAGGAGTGTACAAGCTGAGTGGTCATGATTGTCACACCGTTTACATCGGTTAAGCTGGTAGATCCCTCGCCGTACGTACACGGGAACAAATCGACTCACAAATCTCACAAAACCAGGGTATATCAGCGTACGCAGTTGAGACTGAACACAATCATAGAAAAGGATCAAAAGTTCTTCTTCACATTGAGAAAGAATAAGACCAGCGAAATGCACTCGAGGATGTACTTCGCCCGTTGGCGAACTCTGAAACGGTGTACGATAAGTTGCACAGTCATACATCCCCAAACACCCTTCAAGTCTCGGCATATCAGCGGTCACTACGCAACGCTTGTCGGGTGAGCGTGGGTAGTCCTTTTGAGGAATGATTTCACACGACTTTGCAAAGAGTTTATCAAAGGTTCATTTTTCGAGAAATTTTTCCGATTTTCAGAAATGTTGTACCGAAAGGTTCAACTTGAGGCGGTATAGAAGCAGAAGTCTAAATTTTTGGTCCAAAAACATTTTACGTCAGAAAATAGACGGATTCTCGAAGATTTTCAAGTGAAATAGAGAGCGTATGGAAGACAATTTTAAAGTTCTGATGCTTCTATAGCACCTCAAATTGTACCTTTTTGAAAAACATATTGAGAAACTAAAAAAATGCATCGAAAACTCGAGCATTGAGAATATTTTTGCGGCATCATTTTTAAATGCACAATTTCACACTACTTAAAGAATAGAGTTTCGCCTCCCTTTTTCATTTCACCGCGATTAAAATTCTTTTTTTCATTCTCTGTTTCGTTTTCAGTCGTATATTTTACAGCTTTGATAATGGTCATCGATCGAAACGCCTGAGCTTCATATTTCATTTAATGTGCATTTGAATAAGGTACTATTTCTTGAAATTTCATTCCATATTTGATCATAATTAGTCGTCACTTTTCGGAGGGACTTATAAATTTAACAAAAGGGTCAGTTGAAAACAATAATCAAACTGATCATTTTCCATCCCTTTTAGAATGAGCGAGATGAGAATTTTTCCTCTAATTTTGCTCTAGAAATGGGTTTCACGCATAATTTACTAACTCCGACGTTTCATTCGGGCATGGAGGCCTTCCATTTCTCTTATTTTACTGGATTGTGGAGGAAATTGAGAAACTAAAAACTTGGACATACACGACTCACCCACTCATATCTTTTTTCAAATATCTCCGCACCACCAGAATGCCACAAATGTCACCTCGAAATCATATTTTTAAACGCCCTAAACTAACAACCTTACGAAACACTTACATTACAATATCCCTCACTCCAGAAAAGAGGCTTTAACAGTTAACGACACCACACTTACAGACCAACTAATACAATACCTTACCACATCCGACATCCTCCCTCTCATTCAACAATATGACCGTAGCCGTCTTCGAATTTATCAATTAGCATTTTCGTAAAATGTCAAGCTACTAGCCCCAGTGTAACAAAAAAAAACTTCCAGTAGGCCTATTCATATGAACCGAGTAATGAGTATAGATGATCAAGTCTTCAAAAAGGGATCAACGCAACCTTTCTATAACCAAAAAAATCAGGCTTTTGTCGAATTCTTCACTCTTCTTTCGAATACGTACACATTTTTCGTCGCAATTCGCGGAAAGTTGAAACAAAACTATTGCGTATCTACGCTTGGTTTTATAATTCCACGAGCCACGAGGTTAATTACCAAACAGTACGGATTATTTATTCGTTTATCCTCGTAACTAGAAACGTGACAAGGTACGAATGGACGAGATCGAGTCTCGATTTGTCTTCAAATGCGGTACTCGCGTCAACGACGTCGAGTTCAACAGGCGGAAATGATAATCCTAAACTGATACTGACTGCTGTGAGTAGGGGAAAAAAAATCATTCGAAATGTTCGAAATTGAAATAAAAAGACGTAACAGGGACTATCAACACTTATACCAGGTAATAGTTCTGGTATACTCTTTTTCTGTACACCAAATTCGTGGAACGGGAGATGCACGTGCGCAACACGCTTGTACGAGCGCAGGGATGACACGCTACCCTTCCTTGTGTACGAGAGATGATGAAAGCGAGGGCGCTGACGTTTATTGAAGAACCCGAATCTCGTATAAAGGAATGAGTAGCGACTCGGACAAATCATTATATTTAAGCACAATCAACAAGTGACAGTGACTCTACGACAACGAAAACATTGCGTGACTGTATTCGTGATTCAAGGAAAATTTAGTTAATTATCGAGTTTATTTCTTCAGGACATCGTTTTTCGAAGTGACTTCGTGATTGAAAAAAAAAAAAGTCGAGGAATTTTCGCCGAAAAACCGTGTTTGTTGTGATAGATAGTATAGAAAAAAAAAATTTTTCAGAGTAACGTCGTGATTGATAGTCCACAATAATTGGCGATTTCAGAGAGTAAGTAAAAATGAAACGAACATAGATATTTTATTTCAGGGGATAATAGAAATTAACCGGAACGATAAAAGATTAGGTTTGTGAAGAGAAAATTTTGTAAAAAAAAACCAGCCAGATTAGAACATAATTATTCTAGAATTTTGTCGAATTTTTGTCAGTTCACCTTGATAATGGCTGCTGGACAGGCAAAACGTTGCTTTTTTTAAAAAAATAAATCATAGGAGTAGCCATTAATTAATTCTTCATGATTTCAATGTTTTCTGAAGTGGTTCATCTTGGAACTTTATATAGAAAGCTATTGATAACGCAAAAAATGAAAATTAAATCATAATTGACGCACATGGGTAGGAGTAATTATTTATGATAGAACAATAAGATCCTTGGTTGACTAAGGACTGAGCAGACATATTCAAAAAACGCCGAAATCTACCTTCTGCATGATAATCAGTGATAATTGTTATGGGTCACAATACATCGTGGTCGTTCCAGTAGGGCTCTTACTCTATATCATAATGCAGAATCGTTTGTCTGTTTTCTGACAGGGAAATTGAGTAAGCAATGACAGCGTATCTATTTCCTAGCCCTGAGACCAATATAAAGGGAGTACCATTATAATAAGGTTCAGGCAGACTAGTATGCAAAATAATATACAGTACGAGTTGTACTAGTGGAGAAAATCTGTTACCTAAGATCATACGATGAATTTCAACACTTCAAAATTTTTATATCACACGATTAACTTAAATTTCAAAATGTACGATAATCTAAATCAACACCCGTTTGTTTACGAGTATTTCATCACAGGGTGATGATTTCATTAGGCACGAGCCGGGAATAGAAATTACGTCTAATCGTCCAAAAAAAGTGTGAAGTGACGTCATAAAATACGTCATACTTCGTGGGGGTGGAAATTCTGAGTCACCATTTTTCGTAACCCGCGCCCTCTATACGCCTACCCGTATCGAACTAGACCGGCTTAGTGAGTTCTGAGAATCCCCTTCTCAATACATCAAATTACGAGGAGATTAAATACGTCATTAAAAATTAGTTCAGGGTTGTTGTCATATTTTTTGGTTTTCTTGAGATTCTACGATCAAAAATCCCTTCCAATCATCTCATGATGAGAGAACCCAGTTTCTTCTACTGATAAGACTTTCGCAATTTTTTGCGTTTTCAATAATTCACTCGCTCTCGAACACTAATGTCATTTCAAATAGGAATTTCATAGTTGCGTTCGGATTGTTTTCAAACTTCTCCTCTTGAGGTGGATATCGACTAAAAAATTCGTCAGGATGAATACGTTTTGAAACAAAAAATACATTCCCAATTTAGGTTTTTTTCGACGAACAAATGAAACACACTAGAATTCAGGGGGAAAAAAGAAATGTTTGAACTTATATGCAAAAATTATCGGTTCATAGTTGGGATTCGATCGAACTCATAAATGAGGGGGAAAAGCCTTGTTAAAATAACTGATCAAAATATTGTTTTAAAAAAACGGATCCGGACTGGTACATCCGCTCAGTTGCGAAATTCAGACATAAAAACTATAGTGACGACTATCGAAATTCTCCTCAATCCTCGCGAGGCAAGAATTTTCTATCAAAAATAAAATTAAACGTAACTACACCCAATGTACATCAAAACCACTTTTTTCTTGCCAATTGATGAGCAACGAGGTCTCAATTTCTATCATTTTAAATTTAATTCATTCCCACAAATTAATTATTTGTGATACACGAAGTCTTGAAGGTGGATAAAAGCGAGACAAAATTTCCTCCAACTTTATCGACGAGTATTAAGAATCCCCAAAAAATTCTTTGCATTCGCTTCGAGGCACTTCAGAATTGATTCTAATGTGACTTCTTTGTTCTATTCTGGATATACGAACACCTACGCCGAATTGATTTTTTAATCTCTTCTGTCGGCTTCAGTCTCAAGTTTTTTGGTCCTTATTATCGTAACCTAATACCATTGATATCGCGATATATTGCTGCGAGATACATTACAGACGTCGCGAATATACGAATTAGTATACGAAAGTGGGTAAAAGTTGGGTAAGTCGACGAAGTCCTCGACAAAATAAGTATATCGTATCGAGAAATCTTTTTTGCACAAGTATCGTGTAGGCGAATCAACAGTTCCAGGGCATAAGCGTAGATATAATGTATTAGGTACTCATATAAGTCTCGTTATTGTAAATTGCTCTATAAAACAATAATGAACCCCTCGTGATATACTGTATCATCGGTACAAGACTTCCAAATCTGCGTCGTAAATAACGCTAATTTAGACTTATACGGTTAAAGAATTGCTTACTGTTTTCTATGTAAAAGTGTTTAAAAAGTCAACATTCCATCTTCATTGATCATAATGCCTTCTATAGGAATGATATTCGTAATGATCCGTGTTTTTTTTTCTTTTTTCAAAATCTGTACGCCGTCTAGCATTTTCGTCACGAATTCGTTGTTCTAATTTAGGGCGAATTGTCGAAAATAGAAGGTATTGATACAAAATTCATTGTTAGACCGTATTATGAAACGAATAAATTACCGCGAGCGCTCGCGGTGAACCACCATTAACGAGTGAAGAAACACCAACTCAAGAACTCAGAAAAATTTCGATATTCAAGAGATAGATAGGAAGAAGAGAACTTGGAAATATTTGGATATCAGGAAATTTCGACTTGAAAAACATCTCGATACGAGCTATGGGTGAGGCCAAAATAATGATGTTGATTTATATAGAAAATTTCCACTCTCGAGCTACGTATTAGAAAAAAAGAGAGTCTTGAAATTTCATATTATTGACCACGTGTAGGTACAAGATTTTTCCAAAAGCAAATTGTTCTCATTTATATCGTGAAGCTTAAAATGGGGTAATCTTCAATCATTGACCCCGTAATAAAGAATTTTTAAAATACGAAACCTTGAAAAAGATAAGAGTAAATTAGTTTATTTTGACAAGATTTCTGGGAAATAAAATTCTTCGTTCAATCACGTGAGCAGTAATACTGATTTGAAACTTCAAAGCAATGTCATGCATTTCGAATAATGTTTATTCACATGGATGTCTAGAGCCTGGGGATCGTACGAAATTGCGAAACGAAAGAGACAACCCGAGCTGGTGACGACATGAAAGATTTGGGACCTACTTCAGAAACTTATCGATAAGTAGATTCAAAAAAAAAAAGTGAGAAGGATTTCTTGGCGTTGCCAAAAATATAAAGATCATGTTTCATGTCTTTTCGCCAGTCGTCTTACGCTCTTCATCGTTCAAAAATATCCAAAATTTCCAACTTCTTGTTCTAGTATAAGTCAACTTTGGAGTATTTTAGGCTGACTGCTTCCTGGGACGAACGAGCAGACTGGGCCTTACTCGCCCCGCTCCTTTGTCCCGCTTTATGGTCCAATACATGTCTATTATAGTATATTTCAAGCTGATGAGATTACTGGGACTCACTTGCGCTTGGTCCAGTACAAGTCCACTTCAATATATTTCAAGCTGATGAGGATACTGGGACGAACTCGCTCCGCTCGTTCGTCCCGCTTCTTGGTCCAGTACCAGTCCACTTTAATATATTTCAAGCTGATGAGGATACTGGGACTCTCTCGCTCCGCTCGTTCCTCCCGCTTCTTGGTTTATGCAGTGGGTATACTATGAATTATCGTGACGTCACAGGCTACTTATCCGTTCATCCCAGCGTGCCCTAGAGCCCTTCAAAACTGTCAATCTCACCCTAAATCATCAACTTGGTTCGTAAACAAAAAAATGCTCCATAAGAAATACTCAGGAACGTTTCGATCTTTGAAAATTAGAAATAAATACTTATTCAAATACTTTAAAATTTCCTACTTCCGAATATATATGAACACGTAATTGCTTATTTATTTCTGATTTTCCAATTTGATCGTATACGATCGAAACGTGACAGTGTATTTTTGATGAGAATCGAAAACGTGATAGAACCGCGAACGATACAATCGATCACATTAAAGGGTTTTTGAAGTGTGTTCACGCGTTATTGGTGGGGAGTTAGCGATGAGTGACGTCACAATAAGTCAGTCTATTATCAAGCTAAACGTTAAATTTTTCGTGAGAAAAACTTGGTGACGTAATAATTCTGTGACGTCATCATCCCTAACGTTAATACGTACTCACTTTTCACGCTCACACCCGTGACGTCAATACCTTGTGATATCATCATCCCCAACCTCAAGACTATACACTTAGGTGACGTCTTCAACCCGTGACTATATGTGAAAAAATTTTGGCGTATACTCCTCTCAGAAAGGAGATATCCAAAAAACGACAACTTCTTGCAAAACTTTGAACGAGGAATCCAACAACTCTTGGTTTATGAGACGAATTTAATTCTGAAAGAATTGGATTCAAAATGGGGCTCCCGGGAAGTACCTCCATTTCTCTGTCCTTCACTTGTCATTTATAGTTCGAAATTCAACATTTTTCAAGGTCAGCTTCTTTGTTAGTCGAAATTCATTATCAAGGCCCCCACCTATTCTACGCACCTTGAAAGTCAAAATCTTCCAAGACCGCCACCGAGATATGTTTTTCCAAAATTAACTTTTTTGACAGTTGAAATTTTTTGACGCCCCCCCCCCCCGCGCATCATCCACAGTACATAGTTCGGAAGTCGACATTTTTTCAAATCCTTCTTCCGATGTTGAAGAAAACAAAAATGGGAAAAGGGAAGAACGAGGCCAAAAATAGAAAACGACGGCAATTCCTGAACAAAGTTAAACGAGGAACGCAGAGTCGAATTGGTTTCGGTATCGAGAATTCGAATTGAAATCTTTGAGAGTCTTGAGTTTTTCGGAGTCTTTGTGTCACAGTGTATACAACCTGAAAGTGAAAATTTTTTCAGGTGCCTTTTTCATCATCTATTATGGCTCTAGAGTCCAAATTTTTCTAAATCACCCTCCTATCATATGTTCTGGCTCTTTTTTCTGATCATTTTATCATACAATATGATTCAAAATTCAAAACATTTCCGTCCCACTAAAAGTCAAAATTGTTCTAAATGCCCTCCTATCATAATTATAATTATTATGGCTCATAAGTCGACATTTTTTCAAGTCTATATTCTTCATTAGAAAAGATCAGTTTCGGCGGAGGCCACATGGCATACGGAAAATTTTTCGAAATTACTCCCCATAGAATCGGTTTTCTGTTAAAATTGTACCCAGGCCTAATTGCTTTATTCAAATTTTGTGACTTGATTTAAAAAACACGTCTTGCACGCAAAAAAACAATTTTTTGCGAAATTGTTCATTTTATACCTCTTCTATGACCAGCAATGTCAAAATTTGCCAAAAATCTTTACGGTCCCTGAAAAATTTTTTGGGCAAATTTTGATATATTTTTTTTCACTATCCAACCATAGTATATTTATTTATAAAATGAATAGAAATGAAAAAAAAAATACAAAATACAGAATTACAAGAAAACCTAAAAAAGAACGGAAACACAGCGGCGGTTAGAGGAGGTACTAATTGACCAATTATGCCAAAAAAATAAATATCGATTTTGTTCAATCAGGTCACTTATATAGAATTGGAACCTCCAATGATTCTAAATTCCAAGGAAACTCCTGTACGTCTTTCGACATTCATTGTGAATTGAATTCTAAAAATTTTCGTTTATTTTTTTCCAGTTGATTCCGTAGCTGTGGCCTCGATCAAATTAAAACGGGTAAACTTCTGACATTTCTACCTCTTGTCAGTTTACATCACACACTTCTCATTTCAGCCCGATTGAGTCCATTTAACACCATTTTTAAGCCGATTGAGCCCTTCTTTTCAAGAAGAGCGAAGCTCAAGAAAACGCGTTTGAAAGTATAGAACGTCCGTGCGGAGTGTACACACATAGAGGTCTGGAAATGTAATTCAACTCACGCCACTAGGAGCCACCATCAGTGGTATATCCATCCCATGAGACCGCTCCTACAAACAGTCCACACTCGTCCTTCTTGTAAAACCTTTTTTAAAATCACGTTTATATTTTAAGAAGTTTTGCACCGGCTGGAATCATCTCTGAACCACTTGACAAATCTTCCACCATGCAGGAAGAAAATACATGTATGTATGAGTGCAAAATTTTTAATGTAACTTGAAAAACTTCATGGTCGGAATCTACCAACATCTTCGAAATCTCAAGGTTTCAACACACAGAGAAGAAATAGTCATCACCCATCTCAGAATCAGCCACACCGGACTCTCTCACACACTCACCCATCTCATCTCTCATCATATGCCTCTCTCATGCCCTCATTGCGAATCTGACCCTTCTCCTTCATCCGTTCAACAGATAATTATTATTTTTAAATCTTTTTCGCTCGTCAATGGCTCACGCCGAAAGCGCTCGCGCTCCTCTCCTATAAAAATATACTGCGATTTCCAATAAAGTGATATTTAGAGCCGAATATTTCGTATTCCTATAGTAATTTTAGTTTTCTAGTTATTGTAAATAATGATAATGAACTCGAACAGTAATTTTATTGAGGATAGAATATCTGATAACGTTCAACACATCTTCTGCTGCCCCAACTTAACCCAACTCCGCAATTCCTTGACCATCTCTCACAATCACACAGAGGCACTATCATCAGACGACTTCCCTACCATCCCCATTCAACTTTCTAAATCAAGTCAACTTCCTCTCACGAACCTGAACACAATTTTTCCGAGCTCATAGCCCTGAAGGCAGGCTGCTAGCAGCTCGTAAATTGAAACGAAAAAAAAAATATTGAAGCGTATTATTTTACGGAATAAAACTTGTATTTTAATAGAAGAAAGGTCGAGAAATCCAATCGGCCAGCTTCGCCCTTCTTGAAAAAGATGGCTCAATTATTGAATGTCCAAAAAATAATTTTTTATTCAGTCTTTAATCTTTGATAGGCTCAACCGAGCTAAACTTTACACACGTGTCTCAACTAAGAGAACTTTACAATTTCCGTTAAAAAACAGCGAAGTTAAAAACGAAGAAATCTGTCAATCGCTCAATTTCATAATATTAGGTTTGTAACATATCCAATCTACACACCGATAGTTTTATCTACCTTTCAAATACAGTCTTCACTCAAATAACTAAAAAGACATCTCCAGCAGAATACTTTGAAAACTTCCGGTATTTTTTTAGATTTCTTTCCAAATTCCTACCAACTCTTCCTCGTTTTCTTTATTTTTAGATTTCAAGAAAGTGGTCAACGAAAACAAATAACAAATCCGCACAGATTTTTCGCCGGCCCATCGGTATTTTTTGCCGAAAGAACAAACGATCGTAGAGATATAAATTCCGTAAAACTGGTCAGAAAATCATAGCCGAAGTAGCGTCAAATTTTGTGATTCACCTATACGCGTAAGTTTTCCGGGCCAAAGGCACGTGTAATTGACAAAGGGGTCGCGTTTACTAGGTTAGATGAATCGCAATCCTCAGACAATAGAAATTCGAATTATAATTTATAACAAATCACCGAATAGTGTCCTACATAAAAATTTCCACGAATATATACGAGACGAAAAAAAAAAAACGAAATACCCTCAATAAAATAAGATTCGTAGCCTGAGAAACGTTTGCAATACACGAGTACGGTATAAAAAGATGCAATAAAATAGAAGCGATTATTTGGCTTCAAATAACACGACATGACACCAATTTCGGTGTCATTGTAAAAAAAACGACAAACCGAAAAACGTTCGTACGTTTAGGGAGTGTTTTCCATCAGCGCGGGCTGAGAAAAGAGACCAATATATTTATTTTCGAAAGCGGATGCGTGGCAAATTTTTTCAACTTCGACGTGTCGATTCCATGACCATTTTCACACATCTTAGCGAAAGATTGTATCGTTTTTCCATGCATTCTTTCGAATCTTCTTAAAATTCCGCGATATTAAAGCATTCGCAACTATAACTTTTTTCCCGCAGACTCTCTCATCAATTGTGAGAAAATTTATAAGTGAAAATCTGAAGGTTGGAGAATATTTTTTACGTCATTGTCAAATTATTTTTTTCACTCTCTTTGATACCTTCGAGCGATATTAAATGTTTTTTCGCGGTAATACACGTGGCGTTTCTTTTTGTTATGAAGAAAAAAATACAAAATAAAATAAGTGAAATGTGCCGCTGAAGTTTTTACGGTTTTCAGACGGAATCACCCTCCCTCAACTGCCAATTTTTCTCGTATTAAACGCCCATTCAGTACATACCACGTCGGCCCAAAAGTCGGAAGAAATAAAAATTTAAATTCGAATACCTTTTGCAAAAATGAGGAAAAATATAATGCGCCGTCTAATGGAATGAACCTCTCTCATCATTTTATGTTACATTGGAGAATGACGTAATTTAATCTCTCGAGAAAAAAAAAAGTGAAAAAGAATTTCGGATTTATTTTTTCACAAACGCGGTTTCCCACGTGATTTGTACTAAGACGAAACTGTGTCTCGTATTTGGGTGAATGAAATAACGACAACATGACACGGTAAATCGCGAATACCGTTAGCTCCGAACGAAAATCTAGGGGTGACTATGGAGCGATGACGAAATCAGAAAATATTACTCTTTACATTTTAGGATTAGGTTATAATTGCAACTAGATCCCTCGTCGTAGTTTACTTTCCTGAAAATGTATAATTACAATTTATTGAAGTTGTGCATTCGCATTCGCTATATTGTACCTAGATAATCCACCAGGAAGGAAGCAAAAAATGAGGAACCATATAAATTCTCATTTTTTATTTTACAATCATGGTGCGTGGAATTAAATCGACATCGCGAGTAGAACGATGACCAGGAGAAACAAGAAGCAAAAAAATCTGAAACCATGTGCCATGGTGTGAACAGACGACTATTGATTTTCACACTCTCAACTAGACTACGGTGCCCAAACGTACAATCAACCGAGCTAATCTTGCTTGAAATTATCAGATACAATTCACAGATTTATGGCTTTCGATACACCACGCTCCAGCCTCTCTGCTAAAGCGAAAGAATCCTCTCTCTAGTACCGCTTCCTAACTCCGCGGCCAAATTCATTCACCTTCCAACTGCACACCCGCACTCCGCCGATATAATTCTGTCCTTCATTTCAAAGGTCAACCATGCAAACATCTCAAATTGAACCCATCATTCACCCCTCTATGACTGACTTCTCTCCCATATATCGGACTCAGTCTAACTAAAGTTCCTAAATGTCACAACTCTATATACAGCGACAACTCATTACAAATATCATCTACCGAATTTCTGACTCACCAACTCTACTTCACCGACTGATCTGAATCTGGAATCGAAGGCGTGGATTGAGGAATTCCGCCTCCGTTATCGCCGCTGAACTGTACGCCGTATACTCTTATTTTCCTCGTCTCACTCTCCTCACCCCTCACCTTAAATTCCTACCATTCATTGACTCTCTTCGCTTGACAGGACCACCGCCACTCTACTAATCCTCTAGCTGAACGCATTCATTCACTTCTGCGAACACTAACAGTCTCCTTCCTCTGGATTCCGAGCGACATCAACTTCCCGAAAAATGACGTAGTTAACATTGCTACCAAAGATTTCTTCTCTCTCATAAAATTTGTGACTCTGTTACTTACTCCTGTCTATGACCTCAAAGACTATCACTGATGCTCGACTCCTGACATGGTTTCTGGAAAACTCAGTACCTGAGAGGAGCAATCAAAAACAAGCCGGTCCCTATACTTCTTCTGATCGAACTACCCATCATGAGGAATTTATTCTCACCCGCCTCAGAACCCCTCACTTTTTTCTCACCCATTCTTATCTTTTTCTAGGTCCATTCTCTCCCCTCTAGCCAATTCTGTCTATATGATAACATATCGGTCCTGCTATAGAAAATATCCGCCTCTCTCACTCTGTTTCTTCACACTTTCTATCTGCCCTTTGTAACAAGTTTGATACAATCTGCGCGAAGGCTGGAAATTGAAATTTTCTCAAGTCCCTAAAGTAGGTCAAGGTCAAGGTCATTGATGACGTCATAAAGCATCGTGGCTGAAACTTGAAATTTCTACAAGTCTCTCAAGTAGGTCAAGGTCATTGATGATGTCATAAAGCGCCACACGTCACGTCATGCCACGTCATGTCATGTCACGTCACGCAGTTCACAGAAACTCCCGGACGCGGGCGTTTTCTGAGGATATAATCGCCCAACAAAATGGATAGCGGATTCCCCGCTAAAATGGTTACAAAAGAAGGATTATAGGCAAGCACTACTCCGGAGAGAGAGGAATCAAGACCGGCGGTAGAACGATTCATCTGATGAGAGGACATTGAAGGTGGATGTGTCTGATGGTGGTGTTTCGGAGGGAAGCAAACTGGAAAAGTAGAATTCATGAGGAGATAGAGTGAGGGAGAGAGGCGTATCTTATTCGTAGCCTAAAGAGGAAAACCTGTTGACGCAAGAGGTAACATTCATGACTTAAGAGAAGCAGAGATAGAGGGTTTTATTACATTGCAAAAAAGGAGGAAAGACTCCATTGCGTTTGCCACAGGTTTGAGATACGATGTCCGAGAAGAAGGATTATATCTGCCATAGGATTGTGGATAAGAAGAATTGCAGATTCTTTTGCCACCTCATCGGCAGCATAGTTGACAAATGTTGGAGTGTGCAGGAATTCAAATAATTGGATTACTGTACATTTCTACCCACTGCTCCAAATCTCTAATCTATTCATATTTTCCACCTCAATTTTCACAATCTCTCCGCAGTTACCTACCCCGATTTGATATGCCTTAGAGTAAATGAAAAACTCAGGAAAAAAAAAAGACAAAACAGATGTACCTAAATCATTTTTACAAAAGCCAACAACTCTCCATACAGCCCCTGGACATTCTCTCACCTCCAACCGAGCCACCCTCGTTTCATGACTTCTAACTTATAGGACTCGCGACTTCATATCTAATATTTTCTGTACTTCCGTAGTGAGCTTGGAAGCAGGCAATCCCAGAAACGCCGTTCAGCATGGCTTGGCTATCTCAAGTGTCGCAGTGGCTGATAGCAAACGTCAAAAAAAGTATTTGCTTCATCCAGAACCTATGAACTGCGTACCTCGAAATCTCTTCGATAGGTAAGAGCTCTCACCTCCCTCGCACTTTCCCTCTTACGTAGCTCAATGGTCCAATTTCCATGGCTCAGTGCTCGGAAAATTTTCTATTTCATCCCCCCCCCCCGTCACTCAAATATAAACAGATTGAAGGTCGAAATTTTGTAAATCGGAAGGCTCCTGTACCCTTTCTCGAGCAAGGATGTTAAAGGAGCGGATTTTTTTTCCTGCGGAGAAGTTTTGTTCCGGATAAAATCTCTCATGTCTGGAGAACCTACCGGAGCTCCGATGGCTTTCTGAAAAGATGAAAGATATTCGGAGAACCTCCGGTTTCATTTCTAATTTTCCATCAGATGAATCTACAATTAATGATCAACAGAATGCGACTCGCGGCATGATCCCTGTAGGCTAAAATGGATCTTGTTCTGCTGATCGTTTTCGTACAAACTCGTTAATTCAAAATCGTATTCAGTAATATTATTCTGTATTTCATTTCCTGAAGTGCCGCTTGGTCATCAGTCATCACCCATCAGAAACAATAGTTCTACTTCTCATTTTGAAAACCCTCCGGAGGTCGAAAATAGTCCCGGAGCTGCGGAGTTTCTCCGCCTCCGGACCTTCGTTCAACATCACTATTCTCGGGTCCTCAACTCGATGAAAGGACGACGGACAGCGAATCAAAAAAAAAAACCAAGCAAGAAATTTCGCGCCCTCTCTTCCCTTCTCAACATAGCTGGAAGATGTAACTTTTTCCAAGTTCTTGCTCTTCGATTTACAATTTTTGGGTTGCAAAAGAAGGTTTTGAGTTAGGAAAAATTTCAAGAAACAACCTTCATAGAATCCAAAAAAGTAATTATGAGCTCGAATTTCCCCGAAACTTGAAGTTAAGACTCGGAAAATAAATCCGCGATCTAATAATACTTTCAACCTGTTTCAGCAGTCAGAATTCATTCTAATTCTTGAACCTGTGTAGGTTCTTCAAAAATGAATTCCACATTCAGATAACCGAAGTCACTAATTTCATCTTCTTTACAAGCTGATGTCGTGAAGAGAGAAGGTTCTTCTGTACATCATAAGATCCACTCACTCTCCACCTACTATCCCTGCTCATACCCAAGCTCATTATTTTCATCTGAATATCAATGCCCTACATCAGCAAAATAGGTTCTCTTTCATGTAAAGTACGTCACATCTAATCCACTTCAAAAGCAGCTCAGCTATCAAATTGTCGCCTAAAAGTAAAACGAAATCAGAGGAAAACTAACATACATTCAACCCAATCCATATTACTCACTTATGCATCAACTTATGCTCCTCATTTTCCCTCACTTGTCTCCACTGTCCTAGAAAGATGCATCTCCCATCTTTCTACACGTTTCTACCTTTAATATGTCTCCCACAACAACTCTTTGCAATTCTTCAATAACTATCTGACTCATTTAATATCAAACGCTACCGCCCACCAACCCGACCTACGGCTCTTCAATAGCAATAAAATACTCGAAGAAGAAAAAAAAAAGAAACAATATACGCGTCTGAATTTCTCGGTAAAAATTGACGTCTAAGCGTTTGCTCGTTTCATCTTACTAGAATTTTTCCAGACAGAAGTTTTGTAGACACGTCAACTTGACTTCGTATAACAAAAATATTAGCGTGAATTTCCTCAGCGGGAGTCGTCGATTATTTTTGATCGACCTACTCCCACACAAATCCGGCCTCATGTCGCGTTACCAATCAAATGTGGGCCAGTTCAATTGAATCAGAAAATAATGTAGCGATAAAAAAAAAAAAAATTGCGAAACGAAAGTTGGAAATTGGCAGGTAAATGAGGTATCGCGAAATGAAAAATTAATTTTAGTCCGAATGGAAAATGATCGGTATGTAATACCACGGAAATTTGAACATTTTTGTTATGAGCCACGAGGGAAAAGTTTTCGTTCATTATTATTTGAATTCGAATACGTCGACTGGCGTATACTGCCCTGATGAAAAGAATTTCATTTCATTATTTTGTACACAGTAGACCTATTTGTACGCGAGGCCTTTCGGACACCTATCCGCGATTATACGTACGTAAAAAATGCTCTTTGACTGCATGACAGCAACGCGAGAAGTTTTGGTGAAAGAGGCAACGACCGAATTTTAACGTGTAGGCTAAATAAGTTCCTCGAAATTCTTCGTCGTCGGTGTTTTTTTTTTTTTTTTTCATCGTGTTTCTAAAACTTTCTTAATGTTTCTTTCTTATAACAACACGTTAAAATCTATTTCTCATTTTTTCTATCGTCGTTTCAAGTTTTTCTCTTTGAAACGCAAAATTTGCATTTTTTTTTTTTGAAACAGCTTTCTACACTGGGTTCGGTTCAGCTGGAAAACCATCATTGAGGTAATATGAAAATGTACTAAATAAATAATCTTGAGAAATAATGAAGTTCTATTTTCTTTGACACCCTCCCCCGTCTCCAACAAGGATTCTACCTAGCCGGTTCAGTAGCGGCATATAATATCTAAAATTGTGTTCTTTCCTCTGAGATAGTCGGGTCTCTTTCGAAGTTTGTAAAAAAGTAATTTAGAGAAAATGGTTCCACGACTTTTCGTCCACGGGCATTTCGTCCAGACAACATTTCGTCCAAAAAAAATCGTCCAGTGACACTTCGTCCAACTTTTTTCGTCCAATCATTTTTCGTCCATGGGACATTTTGTCCAGACGATATTTTGCCCAAAAATTTGTCCTATGACACTTCGTCCACCTTTTTATGTCTAGAGGATATTTCGTGAATTTTTCTCGTACAACTAAAATATGAGAAGCTCATTGTTAGAGCTTTAATGTAAATTTATGGCTTGTACTAGTACTAAATTCCCATGCATGAAGTAAATGGAGAGGTGAAGAGAATAGGCATGCATTTTAAATGGTGTTTCGTGTCTGCGTTTATCGATACTTGCTCATCCAACGTAGGTATCATTGTTATTCACGAAATTGAAGAATAATTCATGTAGCTCTACTGTTTGCCTTATCCTTCATTTCCTTGGATGACGTACAGAATGTTTCCGACGACATTATGGAAGAGATTCATGAAGACGTCGACGGTTTGCCGTCTTACTTTGACAAGACGTACGTCAGAGGACGCCCTCGTCGAGAACGCAGAAAGGCCGTGCCACCGGGATATCCTCCTAATGTATGGAACGTTTCCAAAAGCGTGCTTCACGATACACCCCAAACAAATAATGTTGTTGAGGGTTGGAATGTGCACTTTCAGAAATTACTGGAGGTACACCACGCATTCATTTGGAAATTTCTGGGGCGCGTCCAGCAAGACCAGAAAATGAATGAAACCCTTATTTTGAAAAATATTTCGGATAAAATTTGGACCAAAAAATTTTGGACGTATTTTCCTTGGACGAATAGCGTCATGGACAAAATGTCTCATGGGACGAAATGTCTCGTGGACGAAAAGAGAAATGGACGAAATGTCTTTGGACGAAAAGAGGGGGAGCCAGAGAAAATATTGTTTAGCTTGAAAATACACTCAGAAGAAAGTTACAACAGATTAGAACGAAACGAATATGTTTCACAACGGTAATGATCAGTTCCGAGAGGATTTTGATCGAAAAATTAACAAGGATAGGTCCTGATTCAAAGATACCGATGAATCATGTCCACTCCGAATCAGCGGCAATTTTGGGTCGCTTATACGTCACTCGCCGACAAGACATACTATTGAAGTTGAAATTTCATCGATTTTCAGAAAACAATTCGATAGGATTTCAGAATTAAACAAAACAGAATTTTGTTCACGTTCGCGACGATAGGAAAATTTGAGAATCGAGATCAAAAATGAGTTGATTTTGGTTTTAGATTTCGATGTCGACTGAAGATCGGTGTTCTCTCAATGATCCTCGTTTCATAATGAGCGCTATGACTACGCATTCTGCCTGCAAAAAGCGAACTTACATAAAACACTCCAAGGAGGTCGTCTCCAGGTCGATAACAAATTTGGGGAAGTGACTCGAAATTGACGTCGATTTGAGGTCGAAGCAATTCCGACCGGGACGTCCATTACAAAGGGTAGAAAAAAGTATGTTCAGAGAAAAATCTTTAGATCACCATCCAACATTTTTTGACAAGAAATTCTACAAATTAGCCTTCATCAAACTGGGCCCAAAGTAGGCCGCTATAGCATACTGCTGGCAGATATTTTCAAAAATCCGTATCCGCCATTTTTCCAAGACCCAAGAACGGATTTCTACCGATCTATTGATAACGATCAGGAGAAAAGTATCTCTCACACTAGTGACTCAGGTACTTTTTCCTTGATCGACTTGATGTAACGAATGATTTTAATATCAGCCTACAACGACCAAGAGAAAAGTACATTTCGTAGGAGTGACTGAGATACTTTTCCCTTGAGCACAGGAAATCCGTATTTTACGCGAAATCCGTAAAAAAATTCGTATTTTTTTTCAAAGGCTAAAAATCCGTAGATCTGGCAGCACGGCTATGGTAGATGTAGCTACGCTCGTCACGGCTGCCGGATAATAACAAAAATCCGTATCCGTCAAAAACAAATGCCGGGCCATCAATAGCAATCAGAGAAAGGTATCTCTTATAGATATAAGTCAGGTACTTTTCCTTTGATCGACTCAATGTTACGGTAGACCGCGATGTTAGCTTTCAACGATCAGGAGAAAAGTATTTCTCATAGAAGTGAGTAAGGTACTTTTCCTTTGAGCACAAGAAATACGTATTTTACGCCGAATCTGTAAGAAAATCCGCATCATTTTCAAGGAACAAATGACGCTAGTTCAACTCCCCTTCCTCAGCTCATAGCTTTTTTGAAAATAACGCATGCGTCCGTGCTAGATTTTTCTTTGATGTATGCAGTAAACCAACATACTTGCTTTATACTAGGTTTAGGAATCCTGTAAACTGTACCTCTTCTTCGAAGCTTTCTTTATATGTACTAGGCTACAACTTAGCTACTTACATCAGGTCCAGTCCTAGGAGCAGACCAAGAGGTGGGTTCAAACTAGGCTGCTATAGTGAGTTTAGTTTTCATCATATAGGCTTAATATACAGTATACTGGATCATGAAGATCGTGAGTGAGCCCCCAGAAGCTTCTAGTTTGAAATATTCTAAATAAGATCCATACTAGACCAACAAATGAGATATTGAGAAGCTATTACCTTGAAATATTCTGAACTAGATTTACCGCGAGTGAGGCCTCAAAAGCTATTAACTTGAAATTTTCCAAAGTAGACGTATAGTAGATCAAGGAGGGGGCGAGTGAGCGCCCCACAAGCTGTTATCTTGAAATATTCTAAACTGGACCTACACTAGATCGAGAAAGAGGGTGAACCAGCGGAGCGAGTGAGCCGTTTTAGAGCTACTAGTGACCTTCAATAGCAATTAGCTTGAAATTTTCTAAAGTAGACTTATACTCGATCAAGGAGAGGGACAAACAAGCGAAGCGAGTGAGCTTTCAAAAAGCTATTACCTTGAAATATTTTCGAAACTCTACCTATACTAGATCCGCGAGCCCCCAAATGCCACTAGCTACTGAGATAAAACATGATCTTTATTCATTTGGCTATGCCAGAAAATTTTTTCAAACGAGCTCTCAGAAGACTCAATTGGGTCATTAGCTCGACACGATTTTGTATTCTTTCTTTAGATTGTACACAAAAACTGAAGCGGGATTGGGCAGTGTCTGAAAGTTTGGAAGTTTGTCAATAGTATTTCTAAAAAGCTTGAGGAGAGAAAACGAAAAATGGCTTAAGCGCTCTCTAGAGAGTATCCTACAAATAAAACCTGAAGAATTTCTTTCCATATGTTTTCCCATCTCTTCCCATTTGATTTACTTCCAACAATATAATTGCAATAAAAATATAAATTTTTCCATTTCTTTACTCTAATTTTTCTACCTTCGGCACATGATGAAACATTCCACCATAAACGATGAAACGAAAGAAAATTGCAAATGAATGTTCCCAATAAAAATATTCAGCACTTGGTGTCCGTTCTCAGAAGAAATGAATGACCAGTTTTTTCAATTTCAAACAACAAAAATAGTTGAAAAAGTTAAGTGAGTACTGTCTTCTTCTCCAGTTTTTCTCAAAATAAATTTTGACCCAGTGCGAACAATATATTATCAAGACCACACGAAAGAAAGACCAACCACCTTCTATTCATAGAAAAACGTATTCATAAATAATGCATACACAATATGTACATCAGGCGTACCTAAGCTAATTTGTGGCTTCAGACGACGTGTACCGACTTCGATTCCGTTTTCACATTCCGATCACGTATCACTTCCTGTACTAAAAATAGGGCTTCTAGACGTAGGCATCAGCTTCAATCTAGATAAGAGGAATTTCTAGGCTGCAACGTTTTCATCATAATTGTACACACACTTCCTTACCGCTGACAAAAATAGAAACTAACCTAAGACTATTTTTCCAGTTGAGGTTGTTATCATTGTAACCACCCACTCGAAACCACTCTTTGTGTAGGCAAAGTTGATGAAACTGAGATGACGCACAGTCAGACTATCTCGCACGCTTACTTTCTGCGAGAATTTAGTTTGTCATAGATTGCGGAGACTTGTACTTTAAAAGAAGAGTTCGGTCATCAAACTTCACAATGAGGAAAAAAATCACGTTCTGATGTTTTGAGAATAACAGTAAGATGTTGAAAAATGAAAAACTACCTACCAAGGAAGTTGAGTCGATTACAGAATTAGTTATCTATCAAAGGTCTCCCAAGAATTAGAACAAGGTGGGAGGAAAAGGTGCGATTCAAACGTCATTACTTGCACCGAAAATTCGCGAAATATACAAACACCGTATGCAACCACAGTTAATGCGAGAGCACAATAATCAAAACAACAGATAATTTAATGCTCATCGTAATTCCGACCATTTCTCGGGCTTATATGTATATCTACGGACGCTATATCCCCAAGATTCTAGACGGCCGTCGAATTATGCAATCTTATCCTAAGTTAGCCATCTCTTCTCTTGTTACTGGTATGCATGCAGTCAACTGATTACTTCTTCCAGTAAGTGGACAGACATCTTCTCTTCTTTGTACAGCGCGCTCTGAAGCAGTTTTCTTGACCACGGTGGTACCACTTTCTTTCGTAGTTATCTATAAAGCAGTATGCAGTATCATCCTTTAGCACGCTTCACTGCAGATTTGAGCTTGTCAAGATTATCTTCAGAACAGACATGTTTGATGACTGTCTTCATCTTGTGGTACTTCTTAGGACTTCCTCTTTTCTTGTGTGGTGATCTAATTTTTGGTCCAATCAGAACTTTCTTATTTTTGCTCCTGTTTACAAAAGTCATCTTCGTCAAGCAAACATTTTCAAGTTCCTTCTTTTTCGCACAATGAATGACGGAACCATTTTGCACAACATCTTCATTTTCTTCTATTACTTTTCTCATCTTAGTTGGGGGTTCCTTATGTTGGCTCTCCATTGACTGTCAGAGCACTTCTCCATTGAATCGTGGCTTTTTGGCTCTTCTTCAGCCACAGTTAAAGTCTCACCCACTATTGTTGACTCCGGGTTCATCAACAACACGGACCCCATTCAATCGCTCTTGTAAACTTTTCATAAATAAACGACTTCTGTGGTTTCTAAATCAGAACAATTTACTATGACCGCTGCAACATGGATTCAGTAGAAGACTTAACACTATCTAGGCATTTGCAAACCTACAATATAACTCATATTTCTAACTCTCGCATATACACAATGTTTTTTAACCTTCAAAAAGCATAACCGGCGCGAGTTTGAAAACACTACGTCCATAAAAAAATACATAACTTTGGATTCAAAAATAATCTCTCCAAAATTTCACAAAACCGATCCTATAAGATACAGATCAGTCGGAATCCAAGACAAACTTCCTCTACACACAAAATTGAGTACCTCAAAAGAGAAAAACAATACCAATCTGAGTGAGTTCCGGAAAATTACCGCAGAATAGAACAAACACTTCGTTATATAGGTATTGTGAAATGAATATCAAGTACGAGTTCATTGGTCTCTTATTTACAAGCTTTTTGACTTAATTTTTGGTAAATCAAAATCAAATTTATTCTGCATGCATTCTGAAACGACCACGCACAACTAAATAATTATTTAGGAATCAAATCAGACAAATTACAAAGACGTAGGTACCCAAATTCAATCCAACAATTATCCCCAACGATCGTATCGAGGGCAATTTTTCAACGATATTATTCTTACATTGATCAATTAGCCTATAATACTATACGATATTTGTAATAAAATGGGTACTTCAATTTACTTGCATACATTATCTTACTTACCTACTTTTCTCTTTTGAAGCCTGGGTGAAAGCAGCTTTTTAGATTACAATACACAACATTTCTTAAAATATTATTGCCAAAACCAACAGCTAACAAATTAGAAAACAAAATACAACGCAAAATGCGAGGTCGAAGTCGGTTCGTATGTTTTATCACGATTGATAACGAGCACAAAACGCGAGACTACCCACGCCGTTTAAAGTGAGAGTGAAAAGTTTATTTATCATTATCTTCTATGAAGCGATTACGACACCTAAGCCAGTCATGGTCTCACGTTATTTTCAACGAAAACCAATCAAAGAATACTTCATCAAATTATATTGAAATATTAGCTATGCGTCCTTCATTTTTAGGAAGTACACTGAGAAAAATCTTGGTGGTACTTTCAACCAAAAAATATAGTAAAGCCCGTCCAGTCGAATATTATAGCACTGGAAAATATAGTTACACTCACGGTACAAGAAAAAGTAGTGAATAGAACTAAATTGCTGGAATGTTTTGACTATAAAAATTGCGAGTGAATTGTCTATAACGTGCATTTTAACAAAATCCAGAAAAGTGTATTCATCACACTTGAAACGAAGCTCCAATTTCCCAGATCGTAATTTTTCCCTGTTGTTCTGTCGATGAAATAGTGTAGTGGTTCTCTAACACAATTCACACTTTTGCACCATTCATCTGAATCGCGGATTTAGATATGAGGTATTTGTAAGAAGGGCATCCATTTGATGTATTCTTCATGGGGCAGACTTCCTTCTCACAGATCCCAATTCACTTCATCGTGATATCAGCGTCTCGAAGTAAAACAAAGGAAAGTAGCTTCGATAGAGTCGGCCTTCACGGCACGTGCCGACCCTAAAAAATGTAGCGCTCGCTTCTTACCAATTCTACCCGCCCCAACCGTTTATCAGAATGAAGAGGACTTTCAAGGAAATATAAAATGGGCATTAGGTTTTCACACCGAAAAATGTGAATGATACCAATGAAAATGGAAACAGAGCAAAAACTTTCTAACTTAAAATTTGAGTTCGAATTGCTTAGTAATTACAAGCTTTTCTACCCGTTCGTTTTCCAAGAAAATTGCTGATCAGAGAAACCCAAGAAAGTAACCACGACGTAGAAATATTCGGGCTAATTTTAATTTCGAAGCTCAGACTTCCTCTGATTATATATTTGAAGAATAAACAGGGAATCCAAACAATTACTAAGGATAAAGAAAAAACAAGAAATATAAACACACTTTCCTCTACCTCTTGTATCGCATGCTATGGTTTTCTGGGAAAGAAGGGAAGTAACGAAGAAAGAAAAAAAAAGTGCAAATTCAAGGTGCGATGTAGGCTATGGTTGTTCAGAAAGAGGCCACCGACAACATGGAATTGAGTCTACGTAAGTTTTTCAGAATAAAAATACAGTAGGTACCTAATTCGGACTAAATGAGAGAGCCTAACTTGAGAGGATCTCACATAAGCCTGAGTAGGATTGAGAAGTACAAATTATATGAAAAAGATACAATCGGATTCGACAAACTTGAACAAATTTATTTTGATAAATTCTTTTAGAAGAATGAATTTCCAATGTGCAAGCAAGAATGTTGAGAAACCTCCAAGTTCACTTTGACTACCTAATTCTATCGTATAAAATACAAGCTGAAAAACCCGCGACTTCGTCGCTCATTCAATATTCTATGACGTCGAGGACAAAAAATCAATTTTTATTTCAATAATCACACATTGAACATACTTATAACTACCCATTTTTTAAACTTTGAATTTCGAAAATCAGTCGGTATTTCTTTTCTTCTAATTTCCCAATCTCCTCATCTATATCCAACAACTGCTTTTCGATGTGTTGGTGAATGTTCGGATATTTTTTTTTTATGTAAGGGGGGAGATATGGCTAGCGTTTCTTTGAAGTCTGTCATTCTAGCTTCCCACGTCCTTGCAAAATTATTTGATTTTCCTTCTCACTCATCACTGACCTTGAAAGATTCTAATATTTATATGAATGATACCCGAAGTAAAATAATACGCCCCATGATTGATAAACTTGAACCACTCCTCCTAACTATTTCTTCTCTGAATTTGTCACCTGCAATTCTTAACGCCACAGACCCTCACCCTAATTTGTATAGAGCTCGGTTTTAACCGCCTAACTCACTCTCCTGATTGTACTCTATGACCTTTGTACCCTCATTACCCGCATCGAAACATCCGTCGACTCTAATTAATATCTATGAAAACTTCAAATTTCTTCAAAAACGCCAGATATGGTAATACTCAACTCAGAAGAAATTTTGTTTCCTAATTTTATTTCTTCATGAGTGGTCATCTTCCAATCACAATCGACACCGTGAAGAACAAATCTAACCCTTATACGTGCTTAGCCCGAGCCCGTAATTTCCAAAAGTTTCACAATGCCCCTCTACTTGTACAACTACTCTTTCTCAATTATTATCCCATCTATTCTCTGATCTCTGGGCTCCTTCCTCTCCAGCACGTCAAAACTTTCTTCCATCCTCAACGATTAGTCTGTATGTTTTCTGATTGATACCACGTCATGAAAAACTTTCCCAACTCACTGGATCTACAAAAATCAAGCACTTCCACACTCACCCACATATACCGTCGCTCTGTGACCTTACTGCCCGTATTGTAACACGGAACAATATTGAGCAAAGGAATTGTTCACTGTAAACTTATTCACAATCGTCATCGTCCGACTTGCCCTTGTAACACCTCACTCACCAAGGAAGGAAACTACCCGCAGAAGATTACAATGCCGTTATTGATCATATTCCTACTCGATATTAAGCCTTAACGACCCACTCAATACTCTTGTACCCATACGACTCTTCTCGCTCACATCCACTATTCATAATACAAATCAAAAGTTCAACAAATTTATCATCTGTTCTTCTTTAATAATAAAGCAGACAACTCGTTTTTGCTGGTCAATAAATCAATGCCTCGGCTACAACGATCTAGCCCCACTCTCAGCCTCTGCGCTGGAATTGAAACCTTCCTCCCTCAAACGCCGCTTCCTAACTCTTACTATTGATTTTTTTGCATCCATACAGCTCAATTCACGCGTCTTCCAATCTACGCACTCGCAATCTGCTGACTCAATTCTCTCCTCCTCCCTATTGAATCTAAACTATTTAAACACCTCGAATTGAACCATCTACCCCTTATCTTTTCATCCACTTCTCCATAGCCTCCCCCATATGTCCGACTTGATCTAGCTAATAATCTCCAGGATCACAACACTGTATACCGACAACTCATTAGACCCACCAGCCCTTACCGACGGATCTAGTCTGGACTCGAAACAGGCAACGCTAACTTGGTTCAAGAAATGATAATCAGTCATTGATTGAAAAAATTGTAGGATAGGCCTTACACTCTTGTCTTCCCTATCTACATCTCTTTACCTTTAGCTCAAATTTAGACACGACTTTTATTCAACTAATTTCCCAAATCAACGTATTCATTTATTCGTGCAATCTCTATCATCCGTTAATTATACATCTGTCGACGTCCTGTGGATCCGGATCATTCCCTGAACATAGAGCCCGGAAAAATAAACATTCAAACAAACTAAGAGGAATCGTAAGTCAAGCAGTCCCTTCGACTTGTGTAAGCGTCATAAAGAAATCATTCTCTCCCACCACACAACTGGTCATACGCGTCAACTAATTATCCTCAACCCCCGCTATAAATACACTCTGATCATCCCTCAATCAACCACCAACAACGATTGACTTGTCTTCATATTTAAGAATAATTCATATTCGTGGAACTTCATAATCCTTCCAGCACTTACTCACCTTTTTTTTGTACACACGACTCTCTTCCTTTCACTTTGCAGTACAAAATAACAAAAACTTCTCAAGTCGTCATCTGCTAAGTCGTATGTACTCTGAAATTGTAATAGCGCGTCTCACAAAAAGCCTGAACTATTTCACCAAACCGAAACTTTTCTGAATCTCTGACCCACAATTCCACAAACCATCACTTCAATTTGAATGAATATTGATATTAACCGAATAATTCACTCGTACATACTCTATAACTCTTGCGCTCTTGCTGCCGGCATTAAGGCACACCGATTTCATCCAGCAACTCGCTCGGCACTCGTAGAAATACTCAACGCCAGCTTGTCTATACTCTAGAAATGAAATAACATACCTCACAATGAGCTTAAACTACTTTGCCAAACCCAATCTTTTCCATATCTCTCACCCTTAACTCTCAACTTTACCGACCATGACTTCAATGTGAATGGAACCAACTAACTCACTCTGTAACTCTACCCAGATTACAACATGAAAATTTACTCCGTAGACCTTCTCATCTCTTCACCTATAAGTTTATTTTTGGCTCGGTCAAAAAATCGTAAAAGTAGCTCCGTACAAAAGTCATCGGAAATTAGTGAACACAACTCAACGTGTTCCCTGTCAGAATTACTCGGCCGGTTTTTTAAATTTCTCCTCTTGCTTCGCATTGTGAACGTTGAAATAAAACTTTATGTTCGCATCAATAAACATATGTACAGGAATAGGGATGAGATAGCAGCCAATATAGCGTTAACTTTAAAGCTTTATTACAACTTTCCCAACAATGATTTTCTAAATTTTTTTCAAAAAGGTTGATTTCGGAGGTCTGACAATGTTATATACGAAATTTCAACTGAATCGATACATTAGGGGAGGAGGTTACTTGGACGAAACTTTTGCAGATGTGCTTTATAATATAGGAGGAGGAGGATAGGAGGATAATCAAAGAAAATTGTAACAATAAATGCATTTAGTCTCTGCAAAAGAACAGTCTTCAAATTCTGATGATTAAAAAAAAAATAAATAAATCATCCATTCACTTCAAAAGCTTGCTGAAAATAAACTCAATTATAGGCGTTTATAAATTACAAAAAAATGCTAAAACTACGTCTATCCAGTCGTTCATTTTTCCTGTTTCGAATTCGTTTTTGTATACTCGCAGCCGAAATAAAAATTCGATTACTTTTTTTTCGTTTCCGTAAAATGTTTCCTTTTCAAATGAAAAAACGGACTCGTTGACGGAGTATCAATTCGAATAGTAAATTAATCAAAATCATCTATTATCGAAACCGAAGGAAGGATGGAGGAGAACACAGAGTTTGATTTTCGCTAATAAGAAAAACGTAATAAATGAATTGGTACTAAAAGACTAAAAAATTATTCTATCGCCATTGAAGAAAAGATTCTACCGTCTTCTTATACTGGTCCATTCCAAAAAGAGCACAAGGAAGTTTATTTGAAATATACCTTCGAAAGCAATATAAACCAATTTTGTCGAACTGATATAGTAATTCCGGGGGTTGAAGGAGAAAAGAGGAGGGGGAAGAAAGGACCAGACAAGGAGTCTCTGGTTCAACAAAATCTCGCAGACTGTAAAAAAAAAGTGAGAGATATTAATCATAATATTCGTGAATCATCGAAGATTTTGAGACTATGAACCAAAAAATTCCTGATTCAAAGTTCAAGAAAAAAAAAAGAAAAAAGGAAGGCGTAAAAGTCTTAGTCAGAGACAACTCGCCGTATGAGATGGAGTCGCATTACATGTAATGATACTCGGACTTGAAAAAATAATGTTGAGGAAGAAAAAAAAAACAATAATGAATTTAATGAATGATGAACATTCAAATTTTTTTTCCTAAGTATCTACTCTCGGTTTTCAGAAAGTACACTTCTACACAACAAGCGAAATGGGCGGTGGATATTTTATTAAAAAATGATCTTTTAGGGAAATAAATCTCTCAATTTAATATCAAGCAACAGGTAGCTTCTCAGATACGCACTTGTGGTCCAAAATGAAGTTCGTTCGCATATTGTCAAACCTAACCACGTTTCAATTAGATTCAAAGTCCTCAAATAATTCGGTTTCGATTTCAGTTACTTAATTAGTTCGCGAAACGGTCCAACTAAAAAGATACCTAGTTTTCAAACAAACAACAATTGCAAGAAAGAAGAAGACGTACGCTATTAAGTGTCCGATTTCAATATTTACATAGACCAACACCGAGTGTATTCTAATTTGAGCCAAGGAAGGAAACTAAGCTTTCTAGAAATATCGCTGACTTGAATTTTAAAAAGATCGTAATTATAATAACCCGCACCCTTAAGATTGTACTCGTTCCACCATGCGAGACTTCTGTAAGCAGATTAACGAAGCTTCCATTCGGAATTAAAATACAGCAAGAATATAGGCTCACCCTATTTTTGGACCGGAAAACCGCGTAACGATGACTTGAGCACGGTCTTTAACTTCAAGGCCGATTTCGATGTAATTCTACAACCAAAAATGATCGCAATTTGTGCGTATCTGACTCGTCTTACCTATAAAGTCTAGTCATTTTGTCTATTGGTTGGTCATTATTTCGGTATTCAACGGTATGTGATTCTGAATTTACGCGTCTTTGAGAAAGATTGACCTCTCTGCTAGAGTATTTTGACGACGAAATTGAAAAACTAAGGTTCACGATAGCGGAGAGACAAACGGGTTCGACAGTGATTGTGACTAGTGGTTGGTGATAGTCGATTGTTTCATCGATAGTCCCGATATTTTTTCCATTTCCTAGAACTATCAATAGTATTGATGAAAAAACGTCGATCAGAAAAAAAGTACCGATACCACTCGTATGATAGATACCTTCCTCCTGATCGTTATTTTTAAAATGCCCGTCAAAGGATGGACGCGACTAGGAAATATCAGAAGAACGTGAAGCTATACCCGTTGTACAACTGTTACCGCTTGACTGATCTTAATTCATTGAACTGACGCACATTTTTAATTTTCACTTCCAATTTCCAGTTCCTTTCTCTTTTTTTCAAAGGTGTTATCAGTAAATTTCCACCAATTTTGTGATTTTGAAAAAAAAAAAAAAAAAATTCGAACTATTGACGATACTATCGTCGTTTTCTTACAAAGTTATCGTTTTCCCCGATAGTATCGATAGTCTATCGATAGTTCCCAACACTATAATTGTCACACTGAATGACCGAGGAACGATAATTGGATACATGATTTGAACGTTATTACAACCCGGATCATCTGTGAGGAAAGCTCACTCAATAAACTCTCTCTGTTCTGCTGCGCGATACTTATCTTTCCTAACTTACGCAATCAGTAAAAACTGCACGTAAGGACCCACAACGTCCATTTCTTTCAACATGATGATCATTTCTCTGGACTTCAACTCGGTCATCCAATTGTTGACCTTCAGAAGGTTGAACTGAGATTTCAAAAGTTGGTGAGGGGTTTTCCGACTAGGGCTCTACCTACCACCTTTCTCCTTCAATAAAGTCGAGTCTTCTCCTAGTATTACCATCGATCTGCAACTAATCTAACTTGGCTATTCTGATTTGAGTTATCGCATATAGAAAATACACTGGCCGGGACTACAACTGCTTAGACTTCGGAGTAAGTTACATAGACACTCAGGAGCCTCATCCAGGGCCAAGGAGAGGCATTGACGGGCTTACTAGAATAGCTTATCAATCTATTACCAGATAGGCAGATTTAAAATGAAAATTTAGTCAAAGGAAGGAAGGAAAAACTGGGAAGAACCTTTGAGACTACTGATTCTGGTCGTCCTATCTACCTCTCCCCTCAAGAAACACGTCACAATACGAAAAAAGGCGACACTTCTGAAAAAGAAGTAACTCAATACAAAAAACCGCAGAAAAATACTGCAAACCTTCGAAGATCTATCGACTAAGAAGTCATCATCAGCGAAAGACAAGAACGCAACTGACTTGAAAGACCGAAACCAACCTCGAGAAAAGACGAAAAACAAAGAAGAGGCCCTTCGCCCTTTCGGATTTCGACCTGCGTTTTATAACCCCGTCACTGTTGAAGGGTTATTTGTCAGGTTGAAAGATCGAATTCCTGAAGATGAGAAGAGTGGAGTGTATAGGTTAGAATGTAATGATTGTAGGAGTGTTTATATCGGAGAGACTAGTCGTCAGCTCAAGATTAGGGTTGAGGAGCATAAGAAAGCCTGGGAAGATAGTAAAGTGGGGAAGTCAACATTCGCTGACCACCTTGTTGCTGATGGGCACAGCTTCCGACAGGGATCCGAGGTACTCCTCCACAAAGAAAGTTCCGATTTCAAGCGTATTGCCTTGGAGCATATCGAAATCATTCGTCATAAGAACACTGGTGGTCTAGTTTTGTTGAACAGGTACATACCGGACGAAGATCTGATCGAGCTTGTTTATGAGTCACAACCCGATGGAGTAGTTTCTTCTTTGTTTTTCGACTTTTCTCGAGGTTGGTTTCGGTCTTTCAAGTCAGTTGCGTTCTTGTCTTTCGCTGATGATGACTTCTTAGTCGAAAGATCTTCGAAGGTTTTCAGTATTTTTCTGCGGTTTTTTGTATTGAGTTACTTCTTTTTTAGAAGTATCGCCTCTTTTCGTATTATGGATAGCCGTACCTTGCAATCTCGCATCAATTCGAAACAGGTCACAGTGGACCTTGGCGCAAAGCAGTCAATGCGCTCACCTTTCATAACTCATTCCCCTCCTTCAACCCCCCCCCTCGTATGATCTAAACCCCAACATTGCTCCATCATCTTCTCCTAGTAATACAGTTGCTGTCCCTGTGATCCTCATTTCAAGCAAGTAATTGCAAGATCGTTGATATAATGAAAAAAGAGAAATAGTACGAAAAAATAATTAGAGGCCATTGCAGGGCGGGGAACCCGCAACCTTCCACGCTCGCGATCACGTTGGCGCGAAAATGCCCCCTCAAAAAATGAGAGGGCCGGACTCTTCTCAGTATACTGTATGCTAGGCCTGATATAATGAAGGCTGGAGGTTGAAATTTTCCCAAATCTCTAAAGTAGGTCAAGGTCATTGATGACGTCATAGAGCATCCCGCCCCCTCTATACTAGCTCATATAGGGGTATAAGATGGGTATAGAAGAGCTCAAAATTTTTTCAAGTCACTCTACTAGCCAATAGTGGGATTTAGAAGAGCCCGGAATTCTCCAAGTCCCTGTCCATATGGGTATAAGATATGTATAGAAAAACCCGAAATTTTTCAAAGTCCCTATACTAACTCATATAGGAGTATAAGGTGGGAATAGAAGAGCCCGAATAGAAGGCGACGAAATATTCTAAGTCCCAGCGTTACGCTTTCCGACGTTATGCCCCACAGCGTTATGCGTACGCGGACAGAATTTTTCTGATGGCCCCCAGTAATAAACGGATTGCGGGTCTCCCGCCAAAAAATGAAAATTAGAACCTCCCGCGCTCGCGATCACGTTGGCGCGAAAATGCCCCCTCATAAAATGAGTTGGCTGGGCTCTTCTCAGTATACTGCATGCTACGCCTGATATAATGATGGATGGAAATTGAAATATCTCCAAGTCTCTAGAGTAGGTCAAAGTCAAGGTCATTGATGACGTCATAAAGCATTCCGGCTGGAAGTTGTAATTTTTTCAAGTCTCTTAAGTAGGTCAAGGTCATTGATGACGTCATAAAGCGCCGCACGTCACGCAGTTCACAGAAACTCCCGGACGCAGATGTTTTCTGAGGATGTAATCCCCCTTACAAAATGGATAGCGAGTTCCCCGCTAAAAAATACGAACAACTTCTTGAAGGTTTTGTAATCATCAAAACATGAAATCATGAAATGTCTCCACTGCTGTTTTTTGCTCCAAGAAATTCCTACCACCATTTCGGTCCCTCTTTATTTTATTTTTTCCTCATTCTCAACATTTTCCTTTGTCATGAGGTACAGATAAAACAGAGGGGAGAGCAGAGATTGGAAGTGTGTTCAAGAGATTAATGTAGACAAAATTTGATGGCGGTAGGATCTTGTGTAATCGTGAAGGGCTAAGGATATTTTCTCTTCGTCGTTCGTCCCGAGAATTTTTTTTCAACGTTTTTCACACAGTAAACAATGATGGTCCCCAAAGTCTCCAGGCGCATCTTTTATTGGAAAGTCAAGATAAGACAATATTAATGATTCAATGGTAAAACAATTGCCATACAACTTACTAAGATTTCATTTTTGTTGACATGTTTCATGTCTTTACTCTGCCCTGACCCCTGGAAATTTTCCAAGTGCCCCCCCTTTAACCCACTTCGTGTGTGCCCCTCTTCACCCTCGTCATTCTGTGGGTGATTCAAAAATTTGCGAGTTCACCCCGCGAGTTCACCTTGCCCATTTTACACACTAGGTCTGTACTAGCTTTTTGATAGCTTTATACTAAGATTTTACCAGTCTTAAACTAGGCCTATAATAGACAAAGAAGACCTCCCCCCTCCAGGATAACACTAGTCTTAAACTAGGCTCATAATAGGGTGTCCGGGCGTAGTGCCCAGTTTATATACTATAGGTTCGTACTAGCTTCATACTAGGATTTTAGCAGTCTTATCCTGTCAATAACTTCCTCGGCATCCCTTTCAATGCAAACCCCTTACCCCCTCATGAACATCACCACTCCTCCTTGGATCTTGCCATCACCAAACATACGACTCGATCTCACTGAATTGTCCAAAACCAACAACTCTATCATCATCCAAAATATCAATCTCTCAGGGAATACCCCAATTCTTCTATTTGCTTGTCGGGCGGGTCTAAATCTAACAATTTACATCTTATACATTCTCCACAAATGCTTCCGTGACTTCCCACCGTATCCACAACATCGCATCGATACCCACTGCTGAACTCGTGGGTATATTTTCTTGTTTATCCCACCTCTCACAACTTCCCACAAATAACAACTATCTTCTCCTGACAGATTCTTGTTTCACTCCACTCCATCTCCGACCTTCACAACGCATTCAACTCACGCTTCTCACCCTCTGCTCCATCAACTCTCACATCACTTTCATCTGGATTCCCGGACATACCGCAATTATTCTGATTACGATACAGTTGCCCTAGCTGCAAAACAAGCCTGTTCCCTTCCAAGAATTACCGATAAATCCCCTATACCTCACTTTCGCTCCCTGATTCTTGACAAATAGAAATCTCACTGGACACTCCAAACTCCAAATAAACTTTTCTCCATAAAACAATCCTTAATACCCCGGTCCACCTCCAACAAACCTCTTAGACGGGAAGAAGTCATCCTCACCAGTTTAAGAATTGGCCACACGCGAATCATCCACTCCTCCCTTATAAATCCTAACATTCTACTACCTCTATCCTGCCTTTACTGCGAAGAACAGTTCAACATTTTTTTTCTTGACCCCATATTTCGTTCTTCCCTTAACATACCCTCTTCCTATAACCAGGCCCTAAAGAACAACCACGAAACCACGTCCTTATCCCTTCAATATTTATGACAAACTCATTTCTACCAACATATCGAAACTCTTTGAACTCTGTTTACCATGTCAATCCTTCTCTCTAATATACGCATCTTTAATTCTGTTTCTAATTCTAAGATGTTCACTAAATTTAATTAATAACAAACTGTAATATTCCGTCGAGCATATAGCCCTCAGTGCAGCTAACTGCTCGTTAATAAATTAAAGAAATAAAAATAAATAGAATTATAACAGATAGAGAACCCCCCCCCCCTCAGGATTTTACTAGTCTTAAACTAGGCTCATGATAGTGTGTCCGGGCGTATAGGCTAATCATCAAAAATATAAACGGATCTGGTCAGTTTATACTAGCGCAAGAGCAAAGAGTGAGCTACCCGAAAGCTATCAGCTTGAAATACACTGAAATAGACTAAACTTCTGAAAAAGAACCGAAACATGATCTTCATTTATTTGGCTCCGCCAGAACATTTTTTCTATAGTTAAAAATTTTTGCTCGTTTCCGATTCAAAATTTGGTTTTATCATACTTTTTTTGCCAGATTTATCGACGCAGTACGTCAGAAAGAATGAAGATGAGTGACAGTGGACTTGCAGCGAGACATCTTGCTCTCTTCAGATTAGATTTCACAGATGATTGTTAAATGCCGAAAGATTAATTATGGAAGTGCTTCAAAAATGAAAGAGCAAATTACGAAGTCAAATTATACGCGAACGACTAAAATTTGTTGTCTATTCTCTTCCAAATTTAATTATAAAAGTAGTCTATTTGAACTCAAAAAAGAAGCCAAGACAAAGAACTAAAAAGGCTTCGAATGATGGGATGGGACAGAAAAAGTTGTCTATTTAGAAATAAGAAGATATGAAAGCAAAATTTCGACTATTTTAAACAAAATCAAAAGAATAAGCCGTCAGCCAGTTCCGTTTGTAAAATTTCAACACAATAAGTATACTTTCTTCATTATTTACATTTCGAGTGGGACTGCGAGTTAATATATTAGTAATACTTTCGGAAAAAGGTGTTCTTTTTGCTTTTTCAGTCTTTTTATTCTGTCCATAAAACTTCTCTTCCTCTTAGATTATGACAATAATGTACGAGCCGGGTTGTTCTTAAACTTGAAAATTTGACTAATTCAACGAATAAGCACTCAGCTACGCCATCACAATTTTAAAATAACCTTCGTCCGTTCGAACTATCTTTTGATCTCTCAAGTTTTATTTAAATGACGCTTACTACAGCAGACATGGTGGGTGCCGCGTTTTTTTCGGCTCTCAACTCTGACTATGTGATACTCGCTGGTTGTTTATGTTAAACTGTATACGTTCGTCTTCTATGTTATTGAAACTTAGTGGGTACTTCAGAATGCTGTACAATTGGTACATATGTGAGAAGAAAAATACTTGAAGCGACGCGTGTAGACAAATAAAAAACCATACTGCTAAAAATCATAAAAATTGAAGCGTCGCGGTATTTGTACTGCGTTATAGAGCGCGTATCGCGAGAATGGGCGCGAGTATAAATGCCTTACTGAGTTGAGATTGAGGAACCGTTGTGAAATACAATCCACGCAATTACGTCGACAGGGAAAAATTCATCATAACTCGGGCATGTTTCTATATTCTTAACATAATTATCTTTTCCCCGTTTCTCCGGTACATAAAATACAGCCGAAACTGCTAACTCGTAGGTGAATGTAGATCGGTGCAGGAGTCTTGAATTATTTCATCAAGTTATTATAAATTTCTCTTTGAAGTAGATCCTTCATCTTAAACGTGCGGTCATCGGGTGGTCGAACTTTATTCAACTTTCTAACCAAAACAAATTTAGAAGGAATTTACCAACCGTAACCGTGGGTACTGGATTTACGGTTTCTTAGGAAAATCTACAAAAATTTATACGAGTAACACCTCACAAAGTGAAGAAGACCGCAATACGAACAACTATACTACCCACTACGAGATGAAAATTCGTATGAATAATCTTCTGTCGAGCGAAATAAACAGCCAAAATTATTATTTTCGCGTGCCGGTATTCTTTCCGCCTTCAGAAAGGACAGTGAAATTACCTGTAGAAATTTGAGTATTCCTAGAGTCGGTTATTTGATACGAACTTCCTGAATGCTCGGAGCCTACTCTTTGACCTACATAACCTACTGGAGATGACATTTTTCTCATATGACAAACACCTTCAAGTTCAAAGGTTCCCAAGTATTTATTATTTTGAAATCCAATATACTTTTCATAACGACCATCAAATACTATTGAAATATATTCATTTATTGTGCGTGGGAGAAGCTGCTCTAAAACGAGGCATTAGTTTTTCAAGTGAATGAAATCTATTGGCAAAAGCACAGAAAAATACATAACCTGTGAAAAAAAAGTTCGCATCGAGTGACGTAATACTGCGGCACTTTCCTATAATAGCCGAAGAACGGATCAGAAAGAAAGAAATGAGAGGCCTAGGTTACAGGTTATACAGAATTTTTTCACTCCAGTGGTAGACTCTACGGAGAACGTTGGCGTACTAATTTCAATCTCAAATTATTTCAATACAATTTCCAGCGCTGATGCTGACTCGTCAAATGTTAATAATAATTAGAATTTTTTTGTCCCGAGTAGCGACAATAGAAGAACTCGCAGAGCTGCACTAATATAATGTGCGAGAAATTATTCAAGCCTGTGTAGGTCTACATGAAAACTTGACATTTTTCGAAAAGAAAAGAAAAAAAAAAAAAGTTTTATAATTTTCATAAAAAGTTACTCTTAAAACGATGTAAATTTTATACTGAAATTTTAATTTGTAATTATACGGCGTATAAAAGCTGAAACTTATTTATCAAACGGGTAACATTGCGGAAAAGCATAGAGAATTTACGTAAAGTCGCACGAATTTGATCATGAATGAAGCGCGAAATGGAGTTCCACTATAATGATCGTATAGTATGAGACGGGATAGGAAAAGAAATAGTCTGAGAATGAAAAAAAAAATTACTTGAAGAATTCCGTTTTTCCGCGGGGACGTTCATCTCGAGGGAAGTAGACTTTCATTTGTTCGTTTGACACGGTCGTGGATGGCGGTCGGGACCCCGTGCCGGTAAAACACGACGAACCGATCATATCCTGCGAACGGAAGTTAATGTATTTTTGAATCGAATACAAGAACTTCTTCGAGCAAATGAACTTTCACCGAAAAATTTGACCCAGACAATTACTCGACCGAGTAAAAGTTTTATTCAAGGACAAAAGTGTTATTTTTTGTCTCAACTGTCAAGATTAAAAATATTGCGACGATATGAACCCACATAAAATGTTAGAAAATACTTCTTTCGCTGTTTCAACCAATTTTATTGAGAAACATATTACATTCGATGAATAATGTTTCAACATTTTTAAGTAGACACATGAGAGCATCGCTATTGGAAAATTCCAATAATGTTGAAGAATCAAAAAAATACTCGAGAGAGACGGGGCGGAGCAACAAGCTTTGCAATCGATCGCAATAATTTTTAACATACCTACTAAAAAATCTATTTTTAGAAGAGACGATGAAGAGGCTTTTAGATACCTTTAATTAAACCAGACCAACCACCTCAAAGGAGTTAGACATAAAAGTGAAAATTTCCAGGAGCTTCTGCATAAAATATCGACATTGATTTTCCATAATCCATAGCTGCTTTTGAATTCAACAAGTGAAAAAGAAAAACGTAAATTGAATAAGAAACAAATTTTTAAAGATCAATCGATGACTGTTCTCTCTAGATACACCCAGGAAGAAATCTCAAAATTTCTTAAACAAAGAAATTACAATTTCAAATCAATCCATCACAGAAGGTTATCGATAAGTACTTGTTTCAAATACGATAAAGCTTAGCAAAATATTTCAACACTTACGATGGATATTCGAAGCGCTATATATATTTGAAAATTGATTTAAATGTAAATACTTGAAGTATGCGGCCTCATTCTTATTCATTGCTTATCATTTGACTACCTATATAGCAATTCTTGCAACGTTAAAAATATCCTCGAATAATTTTAACCAAGCTCGCAATGTACATCAATGTATAATTTCTCCCACATGTGTAATTACCGCTAATCTATTATGCAATGGGAAACCAAGAATCTAACATATTGCGATACAAGGTAACTAAGTACAACTTTCCAATAAATTCCCGGTAGCCTATCTATTGATTACGACAACTCAGAACGATAAGATAAGGATGTCGGCAACAGTTGTGCACTTTGATAACAAAAGTAAACCTTCTGATGCAATGAGTTAGATTTCGACTGAGAAATCGTGATCGCTATCAAGTATCATCAGATAACTTAAGAAGGTAAGAAGTAAATCATTTGCTACTTAGAGGTACCGGTAGCTCACAAAAAATTAATTATGCATAATAGCACTTCAATAATATGTATCATCGAAATAAATAACAGATTTTCACAAGTTACGTAATAAGTTAAACGTACCTTTCAGTAATGTCAATTGAAGAGAAGCCTAGGTATCACTCGAAAGGATGTAAAAACTGATTCTTATATTCATCCGATTTCTTCACAACCCTACATTGTCAGATGATTTTCACCCATAAAATCTCCGAAATCATACGCACTGAATGTTAAATCGCAAATTGAATAATGGTAAGCGCTATTAGTAAGGAGCAACCGATCAAGTGCAACGTAAATCGCGAGCAGGCTAGAATTTTCACGTCCGCTTTCAACAAAGCTACGTACCTACGTTTCTACATAACAATTCATATCATTATATTGTTAGAAGTGGAAATTCGTCTTCACGAAAATATAAACACCTATTAAGAAATTACTCACCATACCGGGATACCATTTCTCATGACACATTCAGTCGACGCAGACGTAATTAAATACTAATTTCCAAAGATGGCAAGCACCGTGATGGCAAGTGTATTATGAATAAACTGAAGAGTTGAAAAAAAATCAAAAAATATTGAAATTAAGGAATTTGAATGACGAACAAAATTCGGAACTGAATGCGAATATGCGACTATGCGAGAGGAGCCGAGGAAACAGAAAGATAAATCCAGTATTATTTTACATTGAGGGAGGGCAATCACAGACTACAGGGCACAGAGCCGCGCTGCCGAGCAAAAAAAGATGGACAAACGTGCCAAATAGCGATTAGAAGAAACAGGCTTCATTATCCCAAGGGGGAAATGCTTTTCTCCAAATTGCTGTTCTGCACCTTCGTCATTATTTTTTTGCACGGCAGCGCGTTGTGAGTTGTGACAGTTGTGACTCGTGAGCCTGTGAATGAGCAAGAAGCAAACAGATCCAGGCGTATTTGAATTGAGCCATTGAGCGTCATCAGAAACTACTGGCGCGTCACAATTGTGCTCTGAAAATCAGAATCATGGATTATTTAAGCATGTTGCAAACTGATATACCCGCAAAACAGAGGATAGACTGAATAGGGCTTTTTATAATCATGAGTCATGACAACGCATCTTCTGCAGGTCCACAGAGCATAAGGTATAAAACTACAATTTAATGTTGAATTAGTGGACATCTAATCAACAATCAGGAAGAAATTCTGTCTTTTTAACTATCTGAAAGATTCCTACAATTTGACCAATCCTTGATTCGGACTAATTTGAATACAAGGTCAATTGCAAACTTTGTAAAACAGCGTTAGGTTGCCCAATAGGGCCACATCTTAGGGCCACATGCATATCTTTGTCAGTGAATACTGATGGCAGTACCTATTGACTCCCATAAAGAGGGATGGAGCAAAGATCATTCTATTATTAATTTATTGAAAACCAGTGAAAAGCAATTGAATTTAATTCTGGAGTTCCAGATGTTGGTAAGAACTATAGGTATAAAATAGGTATGCGCAAGTGATAAGAAGAGGACTAACTGTCGCCATGTTGATAAAGTCACAAGAGGATGCTTTTCAAGAGGTTTTAGCTTTTAGGAGTGCCGTAAGAAAAATTTGAATTTCAATCATCAAATTTTGGTTGATTACAATGATAGATACTTAATTCATCAATAGAAGCAAAAAAATAAGCCAGTTTCACTTTATTTTTGGAGTTAGAATTCATGTATTTGATGTTTGATGATTAGAATTCTCTCAGGCTACTTACTATACTTAGATTGCTCCTCCTTCAACTTTATCAGCATGGTGCCAAACCAATTCTTATCACTTGCGCATACCTATCTTATATAGTTCCTTGTTGGTGATTCTGAGTATTTTTGGGGTGACCATGACGTATGATTTGCCATAAACATATAATGATAATCACTAATGAGAGAAGAGTTGCCTTAGATGTTGGTTGCTATCAATCAATTTTGAGGTAATGTTTGTAAAGCAAGAACAAAGCAGGCAATATCATTGCATTAGAACTATCTGATTATTATTAAAAAAAAAAAATTGTCCAAGTTTTATACTTGTACGGTATTGTGGGTAGCTTTTTTTTTTTGCTTTTTGTACAAGGCGCGGAAAATACAAAAATACTTGTAGTATAATTTTTTTTTTTTTTTCATTCACTATGAATAATTTTTCGAGTAAAAAATTGTGAAGATTAGTATTCTTAACAAAAGTAATTATAGTTTATAAATACAATGAAAGCTGAAAGTTTTAAGTCAGAGGCATTGAAGCTGAAAACAAAATTGAATCAAGATTGAGGAGTCATTCATAGAAAAATCTTTTTCTTCGGTAATTTATAGCCTACCTACCACAAATAGAAAAGAAACTTAGAAGCAAAAGTCCGTCCACGCCCTCTCTTGAAGACGGAACACCATTAGTAGTACCAAAAATCTTTGATATTGCTACTTCTTGGCTTTTTCGGCAGTCATGTAGGTATACACCATAATAATAATATAACGTTTATCTACCTACCTATTTTAATAGTCTATTACACACCATCCGGTCCCAGTTACCCGTATACTGCTACTCTTGGACTAATTGCCACAAAAAAGATAAATGAAATGAAAACAAGCTCTCGATTTAGGTTTTCACTCTGAATGAACCCCCGAACTTTTCCTACGCACCTATGAAATATCAAAATAAGAAACCTCGCTAGCTTTTCTTTCAGTTGTAATATTTTGCCATAATTTTACCGACACAATAAATTTCTTCATCCATTTGGTAAAGTTGAAATACCTGTACACGATTACCGGTTTTTGCAGTGAGAACACAAAATTCTAGTTTAATCTCATTCAAGAAGGGATTTCACTAATAAGCTTTTTGTACTACTGTGAAGATATTGTTCAAGCGAAAATGGGTAGGTCTCCGTGTATACCATCAAAAATATTTTATTGGTCTACTAAAAAAGCGTACTTAACCATAATTTTAATTCAGAAGATTTGTAGTTAAAATAATGTTTCATTGTATTCCATTGGTTTGAATTAATTATCGAAGAATGCTGACGTCAATTAGTACGTCTGCCATTTTATCTATAATTATATACTCGGCTTCGCACTTATGTAGAAGTGTCAGCCATCTTTTCAAATTTTAGAATAGTGAGGAGAATACAGACGCGGACCTAGACCAGTATTTTCGAGGGGTGAGGGAGCGCAAGAAATTGAAACATTCTATCGTCTTGCTAACCCCTTTCTGACTTCTTTTTTTATACGATGTAAAGACTTGGAGAAATGAAATGTCAGATTTCAACCAACGAATATGTTTTTAGGTGAGGAACTGCCTCTCTTATAATAGGCTACATATTTGCTCATCTTTCTTTGAATTGACGGCTTTGAGACTCATAATAAGTGATAACGAACACAAAATAGGAAAATTTCACGATCAGTGGGTGGAATGTGATGATGTCAAATTATAAAGGGATAGAGACTATAAGCTTAGGAGTTATTATACGTAGGTACCGGACCGGATGTAAGTTATTTCAAAATGATAGAACGTCGAATTTCTTGAAAAGATTAATTTTCTGATTAATTTGAAGACTTACAATGATAGCTCACAGTCACAGTGAATAGAGTTTCAGTGCGACTCCTTGTAAATAAAAATGTCACTACGTGACAGTGAAGCTTTGATGATATCGCGAAAGAAGAAAAAAAGTTTAGTGGAAAAACTTTTCTCAGAAAAGCGCATCGATTATCATATGGAGGAATTTATAATAGTTTCATCGTTGAAAGGAAACCCATCGTAAAAAACGTACCGAAAATTGCTGTGTCTCAGTCCTATTCAGATGATATTTTCAACTTTTATTGACACGGAATCGGCTTTTGTAATTTGAATTTTTGTTTTTAAATTAGTTAAAATTTATCACCTTACTTAATCTCATCTCATTGCAGAGTGTTTTATGGGAGTGAAATGCAATGTTTCTTCCATCCGATAGTCGATTTTTTTATGAAAGGTCCATCTGTATGAAATGAACAATTGCTGGAAGTCAGTATAATTGATAGGGCTTTAGTGGTAGAGTATAACATGGTACAATTGAGGAGCTTTGAATGATGCAGTCGTACATTCTCATAATATTTTGGTTCTAAGGATTTCTCTAAGTTTTCAAACAGACGATTCTTTAGTCAGAAGATACCCACTTTGGTTTGAATCGTAAGAGGAATCGAAATTATGGCCGTATGAGGGAGAAAAATGAAAAATTGGCTTTATTTCTTGAATGAAGCAGAATTGAACGTTTTGTCATCTCACCTAATTTGTAGAACGTGTGTTTTTTTCATTTTTTTTTCTCGCTTATATGGCCTTAGTTTTGATACCTCTTACGATTTCTCCCCGTTACAACGCAAAACAAGCGCTGCCTGGTTCGGATATCTATCGACTATCGAATAGGATGTTTTCGAAGTGAGAGTTGTGTGGCTTTTTTCGGCCTTCCACTTTGAAAATTTTAACCACAAAAATCCAATATTCAATTCGAAACAAGTGGTGTGGAAAATCAATGATAATGTACCTACAAATAGAAAATTATACTCTTTGCGTCACACTATGCCATGTATTATAGATTGACCACGTAGTTCAATTTCTTTGAAAAACACCCAGCTATCGAGTCGGTACCGGTACCTATTAAGAATTGAGATTTACCCAACATTTTAGGTGGATGAATTTTATCACTGACAGCCTAATACCAGTTGAATACAAGGACCGGAGCTTCGAGAGTTTTGAGGGCGATCGATGAATCCGACAGGTGGAATTTTCAATCAATTGAACAGCCGAAGAGTCATTGCGAGTCTTCAGTTCTAGTATCTGAACTACAAATGAGGACCTATCTGTTAAACGTCATAATAACACGGATGCCCTACGTACCGATAGCTCCTCATATGAAATGAGGAAGTATAGGTCTTGGAAAAATTTGAGGGTGAACTCTTCAAACATACCAAATTACCAGAGCGGTAAGTGGTTATCAAAGTTGAACGACCGATGACGTCATCAAGATGATATTTACAACTTGAGGATCGAGCTACCGTTTAACAAAATTATAAACTTAGCACTTCGAGGAGTTAACAAACCAACCTACTCCGCAAGTTGTGTAAAGTGCGAATTCTCTATACTTACACGTTCAGAGAGACAAGAAAGAAAATTTCTTGAGAAAATTCAAGAATTCCACCTCATCTCTCATTCTTAATTATTTTTGCTGTAAAACGCGTGGGTACAAATTGTGCGCTATAAATAGAAAACGCTATTCCCACCCTCAAAATGCGTCAAGAAAGACCTTTCACTTGACGATAAATATGCCCATTCCAATGAAAAGGATTCCGTAGTTTACAGAGGAATCATTTAAATTACGCGAAATGAAGCGGAATGAGAAACAGATAATCGAATTACTACGAGCGTACAAATGCATTTGACCGATGTAAGTGTTTCTTGAAACTTCATTCATTAAATTGAAGTCCCCAAACACCGAACTGCGTCACTCGCAAATATTTACCGTAATTATTACGCGTACAAAAATGTTGGCAAAAATTAAAATTAGGAGAAAAAGTTGCGATGCACGCAGAGAAGAATATTAACAGAGGTGTAGCAAAAGATCATGAGACGACGCGAGTTAATGAGACCAACAAATAGTAATGCGTAAAATGTAAGACGTGGACTGAATTTAATTCCGAAAAAAAAAAAAAAAAACAAAATAAAAGGAACGTAATGCGGCTGAAAGTGGAGAAAAACAGTATTTTTTTTGCGAGGTGCATGAAACGTGCGAACATTTTTCACCCAAGTACCTACCACAAATTTTCAATTACAACTTCTTAATATAAGAGGAATCGTTTCATCGCTCCGGAGATGAATTAAGAGACACCGCGTATTTTCGACGACGTTTAGTCGAAATAATTACTAGCAAACTTTCCCCTCGTGATAGACGTGCGTTGAGAAATTCAATCCCAAGGGTCAATTACATCCGAGACGGATACAAGAAAACAAGTGCAAATCAAGAAATCGTCAGTTTGTAAGAAAATTATTGATTGTCCGAAATTCACACGAATTGGACTCAGAGAGATGGTGTATTTGTGAATCCTCGGCACGTACATCCGTATTTCGTTTGAAAACAAATGAGAAAGATTATTAAATTGTTTACGAAGGGATACACGACTGAAACGCGTACCTACATTTTTGACAGAGGGTCGAACACCTAACTTATAAATGATACGACGAAGCTCTGAAATGAAGAATTGAAAATTTTTATGCTTTTCTAAAAGTGGACAATAAAATTAATCATTCGAAAGAGGAAATCAAAAATGAATAATTTTAATACACGTACAGTAAGTGCACACGACATTTTATTGACGTTGAAGAGAAACGAATTTGTCAGCAACACGTGACCACATGAAACTTACCCCCTTGTGGCCGACCGATATGGCGAATATAAGCTAACATATCTGTAATATTTGTTTTTGTCCCGTCCGCTTTGTATCAAAGCGACGATGATTTTTTTTTCTTGTATCAGTATTGGTTTGACGAGCTTTGTTTATTCAAGTCGTGAAGACTTGAAAATTAAGGTATCTCGATAAATTGGGGAAGACAATCTCTAGAGTAATTGCGTATGGTATTTTTATAAAAATTCTGATTTGATTTCTTCGAATTTCGTTATTAACCAAAAAACAGTTTTATTTAAAAAAAAAAAAAATAGAGAATAAGCCAATTTTTTTTTTTTTAACAAGCATTATCGTCGCACTTTCTGGCTACTGGCTCTGTGTGACTTGGATTACAGACTTTAAGTTGAGAGACGTTATCATGAAGTCACCTACTTATTCAAAAGGAATTCAACTTGGAATGTCGAATTACGCCGTTCCGCTTATTTTTACGTAACAAAATTATTTCCTGTAGGTACTCATCTGTTCGCTTTTTTTCTCACTTTATACGTGAAATAGTCTCTCCTCATCGTGAGAATAATCCCATTACGAGCTGAGTTGTCGAATTAAATAATTGAAAATAGGAGCGAGAAGTTTTAAACTCACAGGTTGCCAATTTGTAACTTCTTGCTCCCATTTGGAATGGTTTAATTAATGTACAATGTGTTTTAGGCCTTCAGAATTTTGTGATCACGAGTAAAATGTTTGCTTTACACAGTCTTTCATTGCAAATGTCTTGATACAGTAATTGTTTTGAATATTATAGAGGAGGTTTCTGCTGAATACCTGTGAGACTTTCGGTCAAGATTTGTTTTATAGTAGGCCTACTGGCACTACTAACAGACAAGCGACTCCCTGTTTTTACTCAAATTTTCTGCAAGAAAATCAAAAATCATGTCTTTTTTTCCCTCAGATGTTGCAAATATGGTAGGTTGCAATTTTACTAATGGGTTACCTTCAGTTTTGTAAGTCTGTGATCGAATAGTGTTAATTTAAATCCTCTATGTGTATAATGGAAAGAGATGCAAGGAAAAAGAAGAATGCAACTTCTGCACTCGTATTTCAATCCTGTCAATAAAATAATAATATAGCTGAATTTTGTCACCGAGGCAGGAATGGTACTGTGTTGAGAAGGTACCCTAGAGATTGAATCCCCTCGGGAAAGTTTTGATCTGTCATAAATATCACACTGGAAGTACGAGCATAAACTCGTCATTTTCATGCAGCAATATTGAAATAAACCTATTTTGTTGTTGAAAGATCAAAATGGATTAAGAACATCAATGGTTTTTGACTTGTCTAGTAGTAAGACGTGGCCTGTTAGAAAAGTTTTCTTATGGGCACTTGAGTGAATAGAATGAACTCGAGTTTTACGGTGAACGAGCTACCTAAGCCTCCAATCTCCTATTACAGTAATCTGTAAATAAATATTGTTAAATTAGCATCTTTGCGGTAGAAAGTTGAGTGCGGACTCAGGAGCTTAAATTGCGAGCAAATTAAGATTCAGTCGATTTCATTACATTTATATTAAAGCCGGAGTAGACAAAAATCAAACTGGCCGGGAGAAAATCGCTTGGTCCACACTAAGGATTTTAGTGAGCTGTGCATATCCTTCTCGATAGTTTCAGAACTGATTTCCAACATCTATAGTGATGATGACGGTCTACATACCCTACCTCTATATCTCCAATCTTTGTCGTTTCCTTCCTACTTTTTCTACGATATCTTGTCTCCATCTTATGAGCGATTTACTTTTTCTACAGATAGGTACATGCAAGAAAGTCTTTTCACTATTTTTCTTATCTTACAAAAAGAGAGGAATTTTTATTTTTCACTTATCATCAACCCACGAAAAATTTTCATCAAATTCACAAATTTACCAGCGAAGATGAATCGATTAGGTACAGCGTTCTAGAAAAGTTACTTTTGTTGACGTTTAGAAAACTATACGGGCTTCTGAACTTCGTAGCAACCTGCTTATAGTTTTTATTCGCAAGTCAAGACTTCTTTTTATAGACGTAGCCTATCTTTGAAACATTAAGAGAAATTAATTGTCTGATGGAATCATACGTGGCTATAATCACGAATTGAAGCCCATTAAGCTAAGAAGTTCGAGATTTTGATTTTGCATCACTATTCATCATATCTCACCAGGCTAATAAAATTCGTGGTGAATGTCGTGGGCAGCGGAAATGAATCCGTTTAATGAAAATGAAACAATGATGCTGAGTAGGAGTATCTCTGTTGGTGATATGGCTAACAATCATGTTTTTAATAACGTAGGAGTATAGAACCACCAATTAGTCAGACAGTGCAGAAAACTGACGAATACATATAACCGCGAATTCTTTAATTTTTAACAAGTTTTACCGTAATGGTTTATTGTGGGCTTTTCTGCACCTCACAAAATACATAAAAAATATCCCATTCTAGACCCCGTTGTACAAAATACCGTCACGTGAAGCAAACGTGACGGCGCACATTTGCGTCACAGTTGGGTCACGATAAGGGATCACTGTGCTTTTTAAATGGGTAATTTCCGTCACAAACTATCGTCACAAGCGTCACAAATTCTCCTCTGTTCGCAACTGTGACGGCATTTTGCACAACAGGACGCTTTGACCATGATCGGCGGAGGCTTCTTCGCGTCTCACTTCCGCTTGCACACTCATTACATACATCATTCTGTAATTGAAATACCTACTGCCTTTTCTCACCAGGACATACTGCGTAGTTTTCAATTTAGAACGTTCGGGATTTTTCTCTGGAAACTGAAGATGGAAATTTGAAGGAAAATTATCAAAATGAAGCATGAAATGAAAGTAGGTAAGAAGTAAGCAAAGTGAAAAAGACAATGAGAAAGAAATTTAATGGGTGATAAGAAGCCTCAGGATGTGGTTGAGGACCTAAGGAGCCGAGTGAGATTGCGAATCTTCTTTGGAAAGGAGAGCCATGGAGGTGTTAAGCGTGAGACTGGTTTGAGGCAGTGAAACTGAAGGACGAGATAAATTGAGCTCGAGATAGGATCAATGATGACATACTGGATCTGGGTTGTAGCAAGGACGTTCATAAATGGGGATTTGTGGATACTAAATGATAATTGTAATAAATTCAGCAGTTAGTTTGGGGCGAGGTAGAGGAGGGGGAGCGTATCAACACAGATGCTGTTGGCGGAACTGGTTTGAAATGCTCCTGTAGCTATTCTGAACGCAGAGTTTCGGATTGTCTCAAGTATTTTGAGGTAAGAGGGATATTTTAGGCCGTAAACAATTGAGACGTGATCGAAGATTGAGCGAATTAAGCTTTCCAAAAGAGGGAGTAGAACTGTACGGATACAACCAATGTACGGGTGAATGATTTATTAAGGTTACATGCACCTAAGTTACTAGATAAATATAAATTTGCGACAGGTTTCGGCACAATGGCGTGTACCATCGACAGGCGGAAAACGAATTAAAGAAGCAAGAAATGGCTTGAGTCGGCGAGAACAACTAGTAAGGAAGAGATGGAGCCGAAGAGAAAGAGGGGGAAGGTTTGTAAATGTGAGATATCAAAGAATCATAAAAAATGAAAGGAGATCGGATGAAGAGGATGACGGGTTCACGATGGCTGGCTGCCACGACTTTCAACTCTTCACGTTTGGTAACCGTATAATAAGCCTGACGTTTTAGAGATCCACGTCGTTTTGCACAAGTGTTTTGCAACAGCTGAGGAAGAAGAGTCGTCTTCTGAAAATGCTCGTATGTGTACCTTGAGGCCTTTTTTAATATCTCTATCAGTCTGGCCGATGTCCATGGCGTCACATTATTTTGCACATCCCACTCCTCTCCTGGGGAAAAACTGGAAAACATGGTTTTATCTGTACTTTGAGGTTTTTTCTGATGCCTCTACTAGTCTGGTCGATGTACCTAAACTAGGTTTCTTAACGCGAGAATGTGATCTAGACTCCACATAGACAGTAGGCGTGTATTCCAATTTTCTCAAAATGGTTACTAGGTAGACGGAGGGAAGGTCTACCTAAATACGGCAGGCAAAGGTAGCATTGTTTCTTCTTTGTGTTGAGAGGGATCTGAGGATAGAGACTCGACTGACTTTGCACACGAAATTGAAGTTGACTTCATTTTTGAGAGCGAGAGCCTCCGCAGTGTGAGATTCCGTCTAAAAGTCATTTTTCCTCATAGGAAACGAGCAGAGGCGGTACACAATAGCGTTGAAGGCAGCGAATTTATGAATGAAGAAGTGGAATGAGCGACCCTTGATGTGGACGACATTAAGAGGACTTGGGTGATGTCCAGGAAACTGAGAATCTGGTGGTCTACTTCCAATGTGATGACTTCGATATAGTAGGAAACATCTTGTTATGCTCTGAGAGAAAGAGATGAAGTTCGGGGAAAAAACTTTTCGACCAGGGGAAAAAATCTCGCAGCCTACTTCGTAGGCTGTTCAGAATTTCCTTCATTAACAGAGTCAATCGAGGCAAGCAGAAAACCTGTTTTATGGGGATTTCTTATCATAAACGGTTCAATGTTCAGATTTCTTCCAAGTCCTTCTCCCATCATATACAGGGTGCGCCAAAAAGATGTTAACAATTGAATGAAAAACTCCGGGAGGACTTCGAGACAATTTCGTGGAGTTCCCCGGCTGACTGTTAACATCTTTTTGGCGCTTCCTATATAGTTTGAAAGTCGATATTCATTTCCAAGCTCATCTCCTATTACCCATAGCTCGGAGGTCAAAATTTTTTCAAGTCCCCCTCCTATCATTTATGACTCGGTAGAAATTTTCCCAAGTTCCTTTTCCATCATAATAGCTTGAAAGTGGAAATTTTTGCAAGGTCCTCCTCCTATCATTTATAGCTCGGAGGTTGAAATTTTTCCAAGTCCAACTTTCTGCCAGACAGTGCCTTTCTGGAGTCCCAAATCCGCCGGACGGTGCCCGTCATTTTTCTTCAATTTAACACCCCCCCCCCCTTCCACCATAAAACAGATTCTCTGTTGAAATGTCGTCTTTGTATCTGATTCAGAAGAGAATTTGCGTAGCTCGGGTATGGGTTGGAGCATTCAAGATTCATGAACTAGGGTGAAAATAGATTACCTATTGGAGGACCATCGGGAAACTTGTATTTGACTCCTCTGAAGATACAAATGTTGTATTTGAGGCATTCGGTGATGAGACCTCTGAGGAGCTGTAGTTGATCGCAGATGAGAGAAATCGAGATAGCCGTGGCACCCTTACGTAAGCGTGTAGTGATGTCGAAGGAAACAAGAGAAGTTCCAAGAGGAAAATCCTCCGGAATACCATTGACGAATTGTGGGGATTTATTGACCGAAAAGTGAGGAGAAAAGTAATTGAGGTACTTTGGCACTTTGTAGGAAGGATTTCTAAAAAAAAAATCATCACTGGACGAATTGGCAAGCCTCGTTTATGGGTTTCAAGTTGCCATACAGTTTAGGGAGGAAGTTTTCTTCATCGGAATAGAGAAATGGATATTATGGAGATGACACTTCGAAAGTTTCAAGGTCCTGAAACGAGGTCAGTTGTCAATATCGGTTTCAGGGTTGGCTCGTAGCTTCGAAAAGCCCATTTTCAGGGTAAGTTCGAATGTATTTTGCTTTTATTAGTTGAATATGAGGTATCCAGGAGTGACCGGTGTAAAAATTAGGTCGGCAAGTTCAATTATTTCTGCCCGTAGACGCAGTCACGAGCCAATATATTTAAACAAAATCAATTTTACCCTCTCTCCTCTCCACTCTTATTGATCTACCTAAAATGATACCATCCTTCTATGAGGAAAAATAAAAAATCGGTAAAGTAAAGAGAAGCTTTAGAAATCAGCTGAGCTCTGATTTTACAATTAAAATTATTTTGCCGCGATGACAACAAAATTCGTTGTTGACGTTCGGCAGCTAGGGTGAGGACACGTGCGTAGAATTTCGCGTCGCATATTTTTTCATACCACTCGTTCTTCATACACCTTTTTTCTACGTCGCTACGTAAAATTCAATGCCCACCGTTTTGTTTTCCTTCGCTAACCGACTTGATGCGTAAATCTAGAAAATTTCTCCGACAAGGGAAGCGAAGACAACCTGTAAGATTGCGAAAGTAGGTACTCCGCAAGTTATTAACGAATTTCATCATCGCGGAGGTGAATTACAATATTGCCCTCGTGGGAATCGTATGTACGTTTTCGAAAGAATTTCGTTCGGCAGACTTCGACAGAACGAATTTACGATTTTTGAAAGGAGTGCCGTAGACCGTATCTGTGTGTATGAACACATTCAACCGACTTCTGCTTTCTCGAACTTTCGCCTGTTGCACGTTTCTCTGCGGTTAGGTAAACTTTCGTCCACCACGCTATTCGTAAGTTGTTCACGCGCGCAAACATTTTCACGTTCAACTTTCTGAAAAACGAAACGCCGGTTATCTCGGGTCGTATCTTGTAAGAAATGTAGCGCCGGGGCGGCGTTCAAATTATTGTCAAAATGGACCGGAAATGTCGTTTATCGTATTGTAAAAATGGGAATTTATGTAGTTCGCTATAGGTACCTTTCAACGAGACAGCGGGGTCGAATTTTGCATTCCGCTCACGCTTCTTCTCGTTACGAAGCGACGACGAAAGGCCACTTATTCTCATTACGTACCCTCTCCTTCTGAAAAAAATGTCAACGGCTTACCCCGGCAACTGCGTTGGCTTTGCGAAACTTTTGCCCAAGTTTTTCTATTAATTTAATCGTTCAAATAACTGCTGGTAGAAGACTTTTCGGACGACATTTTAGCGTCTTTTTTAATTATCATACAAAAAAGGACGGATTCGCGGATAACGCTAACTGTGCAAAGAATTACTTCAGTCGTAGGATACGTGATATTTAATTATTCAACGTAGAATTGGCAATAGAGAAAGTGAACGAAAAAAAAAGTAATACGTTGACAATATTTTTTATTCATTTTTTACTCCCTTCTCTTTCTGGTACCGAGAACAAGAAGACATTTTCAGACTAAGATAAACGGATTAAATTTCATTATGCGTACCGGCAGCTTATGTGTTTAGACTTCGTTACCCAATGCAGAGGATATGCAAAACTCATGAACAAATTTTAATCTCGCACGAGGACAAATGAAAGATTTTCTTCATTAATACGACGACAGAAAATAATTAATGACGAGACTGTTACTACGTTCCTCGAATATTACGAGTGTTCTATACCTACTACTTTCGAGGATTCACTCCGCAGTTGATCTCTCGGTATCGGATTTAAGCTTGTAAAAATTTTGATATGGAAGATTGACCAAGTAGCGAACTAGTCAACCAGATAATTGGAGTCATCAAAAATAATAGAGCAGAAAACGTAAAATTACGTGGGCTCTCCTACGTAAAAGCCGAGTTTCATTGATGCTGACGCAGCACCGATTTCCTTGTTCCGTTTCGGTTTGGTACTCAGATAGTTCAATAGACTTATTTGAATAACGATTGATTTGAAAGTATGGAGACTGCACAGATATTCTTTTGTCTTTTCGATAAACATAAGGATCGAATTCTAGACTTTATTTGGATAGCTTTTATCAGTTTATGAGAGGAGAAGCTTATGAAATAGCTCAAACATTTTTTTTTTTTTTGTGAAATCAAAACTGGGCATTTTTTACGAGTAAGGCGGTAACAAATATTTTGCCAGAAAAACGTGCCTCTCAAAAACTTTTTCATTCTTTTCTTTGCATATTTGATCTTCCTATCGATGATTAGGACTAAAGACCTCAGAAGGTTGTTCTATTAATTGGTGATAATGATGAAACAATTGAAATATACAGCAAAAGAGGGAGAAGGAGAGAGAATGATTAAGATTTCTTGGCGCAGCCAAAAAGATAAAGATCATGTTTCATATCTTTTCAAAACTTTGCTCAATCAGATATGTTGTGGATAATGCGAGACAAAAATATTTCAAGTTCTAGGCTAATGCTTTAGAGCGGCATACTCGTTCGATCTGTCCCGCTTCTTGATCTAGTATAAGTCTACTTTAGTATATTTCAGGCTGATGAGATTAGGGGGCCTAGCTTTAGTATGTTTCAGATGTTGTAAGCGGACCAGGATTAACGACTTATGACGTCACCGACCTATGACGTCACCTACTTATGACGTCACAAGCTAATAGCTTCATAATGGCTTTCAGCGTTTTCTTAGCCTAGTTATTTAAATCTAGCCTACGCTTTTTCATTATATTAGGCTAAGCTGGAAACTACAGAGGGGGGAATTTACTGTAAACAAGTGGCAATGAGTACTTTCAATCAAATTTACCAGGCCCATTTTAGGCCTTCGTGGGAACGAGAGAGGCCTCAAAGTTATGTAAGAAATTACTTTGGATTTTCTCTACCGGAAAATTCAGCAAATCATGGATATATATATCTTTTCTCTTGATACAAGCTAGGTCAGGGTTGAGAAGGGAACAAAAAAGCTTTCAGATATTATTGGTCATAATAATACTGATTGTGTCGATGCATCGATTCGTGATTCGTAGCCTAATATGCAATAGTGTGACGTCCTCCACCACCCTTTCTCTCAGTCTAACATTAGCGTTTACAATATAGCCTGGCATAGGTCGTCAAAATTTTTCCGTCATTTCCGTGACGCAAATTTTAGAAGACATAGCCATGTCTGAAAGAGACAATCTGATCTAGCTTTTTGACGGGGATATTTTATCGAGGCGTTTTCCGGTAAAAACGTCCGCCGTCCGAAAAAGCTCGGAGATCAAAAATTTTTTGTATTTCCCTTCTATCATACACAGCTCAGAGGTCGGTGTAGCCCCTTATTTGAGGATGGTCCACCTAAATTACAGTTCCATCAGTGTGAAAACTATCTGAAAAAATCTGCGTCACAGAAATAGTACAAAATTCAAATTTCAGGCAAGAGTGCACTACTTATGGGATTTTTTCCTTTTTCTCAGTGAGGAAAGAGGATTGAAAGAGAGGGAACTTGAGGATGGTGGAGATATGGGGAAGGTCCACCTAAATTACCACTCTATCAGTTTGAAAACTATCTGAGAAAATCTGTATCAAAGAAATAGTACAAAACTCAAATTTCAGGCAAGAGTGCACTACTTATATGGGATTTTTTTTGTTCTTTCTTAGTGAGGAAAGAGGATAGAAATATGAAAACTTGAGGATGGTGGAGATATGAGGAAGGTCCACCTAAATTAAAACTCTATCAGTTTGAAAACTATCTGAGAAAATCTGTGTCAAAGAAATAGTACAAAACTCAAATTTCAGGCAAGAGTGCACTACTTATATGGGATTTTTTTTGTTTTTTCTTAGTGAGGAAAGAGGATAGAAATATGAAAACTTGAGGATGGTGGAGATATGAGGAAGGTCCACTTAAATTAAAACTCTTATCAGTTTGAAAACTATCTGAGAAAATCTGTATCAAAGAAATAGTACAAAAATCAAATTTCAGGCAGGAGTGCTATACTTATATGGGATTTTTTTGTCTTTTCTTGGTGAGGAAAGAGGATAGTAGGTTGGGAACTTGAGGATTGTGGAGATATGAGGAAAGTCTACCTAAATTACAACTTTATCAGTTTGATAACTAATCTACTTCAACACTTTTACTATATAGTAAGTACTTGGTAATTGTATGGACTGCGCTAATGCGTGTTAACGCTCGTTGAAAAGTGGTAGCAAGATCTCTTTCAGTCACTTTGGCCGCAACGTTAATCAAATGGCAGCTCTCAGTCACGTTGGCCGGGCGACGTGTTTTTAAACGGGCGAGATCTCACTACCACTTTTTCACGGGCTTTGCGCAGTCCATATAAAATCTATAGTCAAAGCTTCAACCTAATAGCAAAAAACTTGAACTTTTAAAAAGAGTGCACTACTTATGTGTCATTCGGCACATTAATTGTGTGCTGGTCTCATCATTAATAGCATGCAGCCTGGTGCCGTACAGTTAACTAGATATGCAATGCTTCATACACTAATTGATTTAGCCGCTTCAATGAGCCATATATGAAACGCTTTAAACGCCTTGACTTTCGTAACGCTCCTCCAAGGTACCTCATTTAAAACAGTTTCCCTGCCTCCCCTCGTTCAACTCTGTTAATTTTTTCATTACCTACATCATAAATGCGTCAATTTTATAAAGCCTAAACATTCACACGGAGTTACTGATACGTTCTTTGTCTTAATAATCTCTTTTAAAGCTTGCGCGAATTTCTGCACTTCACGATGTTCCTCTTTTAAAACAAAATATCTCAGCACTATGGATGCCCAGAAAGAACAAACTTCAAACGCTTAAATTCGTTATCCTCGTGAAAAGAAAGGGGGAAATTTCTATCGTTCAGGCTCTGTAAGGAAACAAAGTTTACTTATTTGTAAAATCGAAAGTTCAATTATGATAAGGCTAGTAGGCCTATACTAAAGCTTTTATACTTACTACGTTGACTGCATTCGTCAAACCTGGTTGATGTTACATTAAAAGTTTAAGATATAGATGCGAAAATTAATTAAACTTGGAGATGAAGTTCCCGTACAATATATATTTTTTGTCTCGGTACTTACTCGGTTGATTGTTGCTTAGGCCGATCGATTCTCCTAATGAAATTTAATGAATCTCGAAGGGCTCATCCTGTCGTATTTACTCGGTCGAAAGAAGAGCAGAATATAAGTACTTATATTTTTTCATTTGGAAATATTCAATGTCTTACCTCGCCCATCAGTTTATTAGTCTTTAATTTTGCATTGCCTACCCCTTTCAATTTTCGCTATCCCCAATGCTATACTTTCCTCGCTCTAAACGTACATCTGAAAATTCTGTAAAAATGGCAAGCGAACCACCCGACTAGAAGGTCAAGTTATTTTGGAGTTCATACCCTTCGAACTGGACGCCGCCTTTGATTGCTCAAATTTTTGAACTAAGTTAATTCAAATTTCTCTTTTTCCAATCTGATAATTTTGTTTCTCTTTGTTCACAGGTGAAAAACCCAGGGGATATTAGGAAAGAATGGTGTGGTGGTGCCACCTAAATAAGAATATTTTAACCTTTCTATCTGTGGTACTTTCCTATACTTTCGCTGTAGCAAATTCATATGTTGGTAAGTCAGTTTGATGCTTTGAGTACGTCATGCATTGAAAATTTCTTAAAATTGCTATTTCTTGAGGTGACTGCGTTCATACACGAGATGGAGAAAGTCATTAATGCTATGAAAACAGTGAAAGAGAGGGAGAAATGAAATTGAAGGATGATTGGTTTTTATGGCTCGAAATAAGATGACCTACAATACCCCCAGTGCAGTGTACAGAATTTAATTTTAATTCATGAAAGGTGGGCGTCAATAAACGAGTGGTGGAAATGAATGATATATAAGCGCCTGTTGGGTGACCGTCGTATTGAATCAGATAATTGCTATGAATAAACTGACAAACTCTGTAGAGGTGACTAAAGTAAGGGTATAGAGTTTTCAAATTCAATGAGACTTTTTCAAGCCGTAGGTTGATGTTGAAGTCGGTTGGGAAAGTAGAGAGAAGACTGGAAGTTTTTCGCATAAAGTGCGAAGGTGGTCTGCACGTTGTAAGAATTTTTAGTAGGGATAGTTTTTCTTTTTTTTTTTTGAAGAAAACAGGATAAGCTAAGTTTTTTTTTGTATATTTGCAGCGGACACAAGCGTTGATTATGAAACGGAAATCGCGCCACCGCCACCGGACGATCAGTTTCCTCCAACCTTGACACAAATTCTTCGCAATTCTTATCAGTTTCCAGAGCCCATCGAGGGAAGTTATTCACCCGCCCCCGAAATGCGGGAAGCGATGTCCAAGAGAACGAGGTACTACAGAAAATACCCTGGTAAACGACAGAATAGACACTACAGCGAGTTGTACGATTGCAATCCGAGCTCCGCTGAAACTATTCGATTGTTACATGCCATTCATCAAGCGCGACTAGGAGACATCGATCATATAGTTTTCTGCAATCGATTACGTAACCCTAATCGTATTATTCCAAATCCACGATATGTGGGCAAAAGAAATTGGAATAATTAAATTATTTTCCGCTCCAATCCAATTCTTATCATAAAATTTTGTTTTAATTTTTTTTTTTAATTTTCAGCATTTTATTTTTATGCATATTTGTTTTGGAAAGAAATTATTGTATTTTGCATTCATAATGATAATGATAATAGCTTATTTTTTTTTTTATTATCAGAGGCAGCAAATGATTTATAAATAGTGTATTTCACCTAAATTATAAAAATGATTGTAAAAAGCAATAGCAAGAAGCGCGTGTATACAAATGCGATAAAATAAATTATTTCCAAAGCATAGTGTGCACTAATACTGCGATACCTTTGTGAGTACCTACGATTTCAGATCTTTTAAAACTCATTTGATGAATATTTCGTTATTCGAAAATAAAAATAAGAAAGACTCAAAGCTCCATCTCGTCGGGAATTTATTAAGGCCAACAAACTTGTTTTACTGTTGATTCTTCGACTTCGGTAATCAATTAATTAGTAAAAATTCTTTCTAGTCCTCCCTCTTCATAAATAAAGCTTAAGGGCTGATATTTTAAAATTTATTCGTGAAAAATAGTCAAACCCTTTCCGACTACACAAGGTCTTATTATGGTTCGTTCAAAAATTCATCGTCTTGAAGCTGTAAAGCGGGCGAATTATCTCATCAACGTATAATCCGTAGGTATCTATTTGTCTTACAATTAATGAGTTTGAATTGAGGAGGCTAGCCGTGTCCTCTTCCTACAACGTTATAAAACGACGTTTTGTCCTACTACTGAAAGTCGTAAAATTCTCTCGTTTAAAGCGCGACAAAATCTATGCAAATGGAAACACGAGCGACTTGATCCGTTCGAATAACAAAGCGTCAACGTGATTTTCGTCTATTATAGCCTCTATAGGCTTACATGTTTGTTTAACGCGCGAATTGTCACGATTCCGCTTATTTTCAGCATCAAGTCGGGCTGCTGGAATAAAACCATACATATCTTTATTTTCGTTTTAACCACGGGCAATTTGTGGTTTGAATTTCGAATTGGATAGTAATTCGGAGTCGCTGAAATTGATTGTTTGAAAACGTCTTTAAATTTCTCAATAAAGAACATAAGTACCGGTATATATATTAAACCTCCAGTGTGAACAGGAACGAAACCTTTTCAGTTGTTTTCCAAAGCATGTGGGAGGAAGACGCAAGAGTTTTTTTTGTAAAGATGTTTGCTATTTGAAGCATTCGTCTCGATAATAATTAATTGATTTCGATCCACCCGAATTATGAAAAAACTATGCTTGTCTGGATATACCCCCTGAAAACATTCCCTATCAAGAATGTGTTCTGTAGTGAAGAATCAATTTAAGAGTATCTAGCCTACCTATTTCAACTTAGAGAAAATAATCTGCATTTGAAGATTCTCCTTCTAACGCAGAGAACTATTGTCTTCATTTATTGGCAAGAAGGGTAACTTATTTGTTTGAATTCAGTTTTCAATGTTATGGCATATACACCACTGAAATGAACTAAAATTTAAATCAATAAATCTCCGTTTATTTTGCGGTTATAATTGCATAGGCCTACTTAGAATAAAATTTATTAACAGGTAACCTACATTATTTATGAATTAAATACTAACCGGGAACCTTTCCTTCAAGAATTTCAACAATTTGAAGAAAAAATAGCTTCGAATAAGTATTAAGTACTGTATCTGACGATGAAACTTCAAAGTTCGTACGTAAGTATTTTTAAAAATAAAAAAATTATTTTCCAGTACAATAGTAAAATGATTTAGCTTTCTTTTACTGAAAATTCTAGGACTGACAACCGTATTCCCAAACAAACGATATAGGCTAATTTTAAAGTACATTTAAGAGGCTCGGAAAGTAAAAAGAAAAAAAAGAAAAAAAACATATGAGGTTAGTTAAGTGTGTTTCTGGTTTTTTAGGTAAACTTGAAATTATTTCGCTTAGATGTTTCAGAGTACGGTTCTTAGTCGATATTGATCTCTGACTCTGTTCTGTAAATCGCTCAGTTGGGTCTAATGCTTTATCCTTCACTTAAAGTCAAACGCCAAAGCATATAATTTTCACTTCATTTCATTTCTCTTCGGTCTCTTCGGTTTAGGAAAATTTGATATAAATTAAAACAAAATACTCGTAGCTCGTATGTACCTATAGTTTCTTTTCTTCTTCCTCTCAACTTATTGCTGCGAAAAAATAAAAATCTAAAAATTAGCACTTTGAAACCAGTCAACAGAAAATATATGTGTTTATGTTTGGGTTGGATTTGGAAACAGGGGAAATTGTGACGGACACGGAGCAGAATGTATGAATTTTTTACTTTTTTGTGTCAAACGAAAATAATCTCGATGGATCAGGCAAACTAAAAAGCTAAAAAGCAAGTGCCGTCTCGCCGCGTCAAATTGAAAGAAAAATCGATCTGAAGAATCGATCGGATCAGCCTGCAGTATCGACAAGTGACGTCATGTGAGAATTGATAACAGTGATAACGTCCTTCCCTTCCCTTCTTTCTTGTTTAGCGGTTCCATAATGATAGTGATAAGATACACGATCTATTCTACTGCGAAAATCCGCCGAAGTTCTGCTGCCCATCCGTAAAAATTCAATGTGAGCCTGAATCATATCGCAGTAACTGTAGCTTCGAAAACTAGAAACGTTCATAAGACAGTGGGATCATTATGTTACCAGGCTTTTCGATTCCTTCATGACACTACGTTTATCAAAGCCGAAGGTTGTGAAGAAGATTCTCAAATGTAAGAACTCGTGTCTCTTATTACTATCAAAATATTCGTTGATTTCAAGGCTAAACGCAATTTTTTGTACAGAATACTTATCCCGCAAGTCCTTCTTGTCAGTTCTAACTTTCTGTCACGATGATCAAAGTTTTCAAATCCCTGTACGGAGGTAGAATTTTTGTTCGAGGTTGTAAGTTGGTGAGTATATTCGCCGGCTAGGAAAACCCACCTACACTATTCATATAATTAATTCATTTTTTATTTACAGGAGAAACTTACAAAAAGGTATTACTTTGAATTGAAAGACGCCGATAAACAGAGCTATTTGAATAAAAGAAGTGTGAAAGGACAACTCGGTTTTATAGGATACTTCACATTGGTAAACAGAATTATTCATTATGTTCCTTGCCGAAGTATCGAGCTTTAATTTTAACTGTTTAATTGTACCAGGGTGTACCAGTAACCTGTTTTGCCCTAGCACTATGGCAAGTTCACAGACTGAAATGGAAAAATCAGTTGATTAGCGATTTAAAAGAGCGAACCAAACTTCCTGCCATTGAATTACCCGAAGAGTAAATATTTGCTACATACAGTATCTCAAGTTCAAGTAGCCAAGTTCTGACAATATCTATTTTTGTTACTAGTTTATCAGATCGAAAATTACTAGAATATAGGAAAGTTCGAGTTCGAGGGACGTTTGATCATTCTCGAGAGTTATATGTCGGTCCAAGGAGCAAATTGATCGAGAACACTTTCGCTGAGCCTATACCTTTTTTGATGCCAACGTTTAGCGCTCCCGAGGAATCAAATATCGGTTTAATTGTAGTCACTCCTTTCAAAGTCGCTGGGCGAGAGTAAGTTGTTATTTCTAAAGTTATAATGTCTTCGTTTTATGATTTGAAGAAACTCAAAGATGTAATTTTATTCTAGTGACGAAATTCTTGTCAATCGTGGTTGGGTACCGACAGAGAAAAAAGACCCGATAACTCGACTAGAGGGACAGATTGAGGGAGAGGTAGAGCTAGAAGGAATAATTAGACTCAAGGAACCCAAACCTACAGCCGTCAAGAACAGATCAGATCCAAGATATTTCTCTTACCGGTAAAGAACTTGTATTATTTGTTCTCATCGGGTGAATTTTTGTGGTCCTTTCAATCGTTCGTTTTCAATATATTATTTCAGGGACATAGAAACGATGGCCGAGCGAGCTGGTACGACGCATTTCTACATAGACGCCACTTTTGAAAGTACAGTCCCCGGTGGACCACTTGGTGGTCAAACGCAAATAAACATAAAGAATAATCATCTTGGTTATCTTTTCACTTGGTAAGTTATTGATGATACTTCAAAAATTAGTATTCGAATAACGGTTTCTATATATTTTTCTCATCAATTTCAAGGACAATACTTGGATGTTACGGTGGATGGATGTGGCATAAGAGATGGATTCGCAGACTGCATTAGAAAGAGTAGCAAAAAATATTCGAAATAAATTTGCATGTTCTTGTTTTCAATTGTGTTTTGTTTTTTCATGGACGGAACTTACTAGATTCTCAGATTTCTTCTTCGCATAGATAACCCGTAACTCGCTCGAAATGAAGAGGACTATTGTAAAAAGACGATCATTATTTTACTTCTTGAAGTACAGTATAATATTTGTAGGATTACATACTAGATGCGTGTAACGATAAATAATTGTCAGAATTTGAAGCACGGTTTCTTAAAATACATAATACAGAAAACGGTAGAACTAGCGGCAGTTATGTGATAGAATTGGAGAAGCACGACTATTTGTGGAGTAAGGTGATCAAAACATATCAATGTCTAATGGAAAATTGTTTCAGACGGAACAGTTCTTCAATTGGAATGTCCTTAATTTCTATCATTTTGGCATTCTGAGATCAGAAGAGGGACAGTTGAAAACCGAAATAAGACCGCTGGAAGGAGAATAATAATCACAAAAATAAAAATTCGTGGATGGACAGAGAAAGTGGGAGAAAAAAAAAACGAAAAACATAGAAACAGTCGTCAACTAAAATCTACACACTCACAACACCGTTAACAATACTTTGATTATTATTCTGAGAAACAATCTCGAGAAAAAATTTCAACAACCTTTCCCAATGGGTAAAATTTTTTACAAATATTAATACTTGTAAATGATAAAGATGATAATAAATAGTAAAATAACAGGAGAATAAAAAAAAAATCATCATCGATGAATAAATGCTCTCAATAAATGCGCATTTCTTTGACGGATGGGAGACTAATTACTTCTTCAATTTAGCTCGCTGATCATCCATACGACCGGACTGCAATCTGCTGATCAGCGAGAAAAAGTCCTCGTCCGGTACTGTAGTCGATTTTCTAGCGCCTGATTGGCGTTCTTCATCTTCCGTGTCGGCTGGGCATTCTTCGCGTTTGGCTTGGAATTCTTCGCGTTCGACATCCAACCGACTAGCGGTCGCTACTTTAGCTCCACCATTCGCCATTACGCTGTTGGGTCGACACAAGCCCGGTAAATTTGGTAGCTCTACTCTTTGTTCGTCCATTCGTTTGCTTTGTATACCCATGATGAGATCTAGAAGATCGTCTTGTCCTTCTCCTGAAAAGAATATCGACGAAATTTGTCAAAAAGACGCGCAAAATGATAAAATAAGGACTTGAAATAAGTAAAGCAAGTTCAAATTTCACAAGACTACGAGCTCGGGCAGAGGAATGAACAATATATTCAGAGCCCAAGAAAAATGGAGTAAAGTATTATCATATTATTCAGTGACTCAAATTCTAGATTGCTTTCCCACATGCAGATAAAAAATGGTATCGATTTCACTAATTGAGTAGGTACCCCGTTAAACAAGGTAAAATAATACAACGAATAATCGAAAAACGAAAAGCGAGCGCTTTTGTAGAGGAAACGCATTTGATATCCCATTTCTGTTTTGTGCAGCGTAATATTTTATACCCACGTACAATTTTTCTTACCAAGTAATCAGATCATTATGGACGAGTTCACGAGCACTGTTCCCATCATTTAATTGAATCTAGGGGTGCTCGCTGTAGTAAAATATTGACCCTTTATTTTGCAGCTATTCTTTTAACAAGATTATTTTTTAAAAATGAATCTTTTTGTGGAAAAAAAAGAAACATTCTACACAGTATCAGATGCTGAACTTGGGAAGAATGAAAACTCCATTGGTTGAATAGCAGATACCTTTCTGCAAGATCATCAATAATCGTGAGCTTGCAAATGTGATTCTCTCAATAGTCGTAATGATGATGAGAAAAACTACGAGAAAGAATTTTCTTAGCGATTATATTCTAAGAACATAATTTCATCGGAAGATGAAACAATGAAAAGTGTGCGAAGGTAGAAAACTATTTTGGGTACTATTCCATTCGGCGCTCTAGGAAAGAGGTATCAAAATAGGAATAATTTACGACTTTCTCAAGGTAGTTAATTAGGATTGAAGTAACGCAAAGAATTTATTCTATTGGTAGGAGTTGGTAGAGCTTTTCAGCTTTGTCTGTAAACTAAATAACCATCAATTATTAACAGAGAAGATCTTCGAAGAATCTCAAGGATTGGTGCTGCAATTACGAGCAAGGCTGTAGTATATAATTGACTCCAAAATGATCAATTCTTCCATTCCCCTCGATATCACGTCCTTCCTTTGTTGCGCAATCCATAACCTTACATCTGTATTTTATTGAATAAATGAACAAATAAAAATAAAATGTTCAAAATGCACCCGCACGGTTGAATAAAAATTAATACGCGAGCGCGCTTTCGGCATCTGCCATTATCAAGCTTTAGAGGAAGAATAACGAGAAAGAAGAGAGGACGTAATAAAAGGAGACAAGAAGGAACAGGAAGAGACAAGAGGAGGAAAGAGAATACACAGGGACAAGACAAAACGGGAAAGAAGATGAGGTCATTAGAACACGGAAATCATATCAAATCAAGCAGAGTCAGTACACATATACAAAAATACAAAAACGAGAATTCGCACGAGACCAAGGACAATACATAGTGTAGTAGTAAAAAAGTCAAAAAAAAAAAAAAAAGGGGGTGGGGTTGTCATTGGAGACACAGAACTGAAAAGTTAACCAGAAAATAAGAGCTAGACAGAAATTAAACTGAATCAAATAACCAAAACAGAAAATGAATGAAAATATAAAAAGAAAAAGAAAGAAGGCCGGAGCAAAAATAAGGATCAAAATTTTGTATAAAACGAAATCACAAAACTATAGAAAAGTCATTACGTTACATTAAAATCATGAACAAGGCTGTTAATAAACTCACACTCAGGTATGAATTGATTCAGTAGCAAGACATCGGGATCAGCCCCATGGCGAGCAATCTCAAGTGTCTCAAGTGCCTTACGACTGCGGAACGAATTCTCGAAATGAAGGAAGGTCTCACTCCCTCTGACAAAGGAGTGACCAGACTCCAGAAGATGTGCAACAAAGACAGATTTCTTAAGCTTGTTGTTGGTAACAGCGTCAGTGTGCTCAGAAATTTTAGTATCAAATTGCCTCCCGGTCTCACCAATGTAAATAGCCGGGCAGTCAGAACAGTCCAACCGGTAAACCCCACTTTTTTGGGGGTTAGGGATGGGGTCCTTCTGCCGACAGAGTAAGGTCTCTAGTTTGTTGGAACTCCTCCGGTACGTCGAGTTTAAGTGTCACTCTCATCGATTAACCTTGAACACTCGCAAATGTCGGAAAATTGATTCTCTTCTTGAGATGGTAAGGCCGGCACCTTCCAATGTTATCGTTCAACACAACTTTCATCCTAGATTGGTCAACGTAAGTGGTGTTAGTTTCAATCAAAGTGTGGAGCAGTTGCTTAGAAAAGGTTTGAATCATTCTCTTCCTCCTATTCATAGAGGGAAGGCCACGGACGGCCTGATTGCAGATTTGTCACATCAGTTGAGAAGTTGAGAGGTAACCACAACACAAAGGTAAAATGTGCTGAACTCATTGGTGCACGTCCTATTGAAGACATGGGTAATGAGGACCGTTCCATACTCTGTAGTATTAAGAAGAAGGCCAGAGACAATGATTTAGTCATCTCTAAGGCAGACAAAGGGAATGCAGTCACGATCATGAAACGTGAGGATTACAACTCCAAAGTGGAGGATTTCTTGCAGTGAAGTAATGCCACTCATGATGTTGATTTCAATTTCTCATCCCATGTTGGTAAAATTCGTAAGATTATTAATCCTGATCAGTAAGCCTGCACTTGAGAAGTCAATACTAGTGCCCAATCCTGTTCCGCCGCGGTTGTATGGGCTACCAAAACTCCAAAAAGTTGGCGTACCTATACGCCCGGTGGTTTCCTTCATTTCATCCCCCACCTACCGTCTGGCCAAGTTCCTTGATTATTGGTTCAAGTCTTCTGTTGACTTCTTATTCCCCTACTCCGTTAAGAATTCTCTAGACTTAGTGGATAAGATTAAGGAGATAACCCCGCCTCCCGGCTCTGTCTTGGCATCTTTTGATGTAACTGGCTTGTTCCCTCATATACCTCTTCAACCTACCCTTGAGAGGATGAAAGTGAAACTGCAAGATGCTGCAGTTCCCACCCCTTTTGTTGATGAGTTTCTTCTCTTATTCAATAACTGCTTGGAACCTAATTTTTGTAAATTTAACGAGAAAATGTTCGTTTTCCCTGATGGCGTGGGGATCCCCATAGGATCTCCCTTAGGATCTCTTATTTCTGAGGTATTCATGGACCTTTATGAGAGTGTTCTGTTTTCCTCGGGCAGCACCTAGTCTACTGGTACAGGTATGTTGACGACGTTGTTTGCCTGTGGAAAGGCCCTACACCTCTACTCCAGGACTTCTTGACCTTCCTCAATTCCCAATTCAACACTATATTCTTTACCATCGAAGTTGGAGGCAGTTCCATCAATTTTTTGGATTTGTCCATTTCGATACAGAGAGGTAGGCATGAGTTTTCTATATTCCGCAAACCAACTGCTACTGACTGTACGATCGATTCGTCTTCTTCTTGCCCCATGGCTCATAAGCATGCCGCTTACAATAGCATGATCCACCGCCTCCTTACTATTCCTCTCACGCCCCGGGCCTTTTGCAATGAAGTGAACGCCATCAGATATATCGCCCAGGCGAATTCTATTAAGCTTGATATTGATGGTGTCGTCCGCAGGAAATTAGTGCGCAGGGCTTTGGACGCCACCACTTCCTAGCCAAGGAATTCTCTGAGGACCAGGGATAAGTGGATACGTCTCCCATATCTTGGGAGTTTCTCTTCTGAGCTTAACCGTATCCTCCGCCCTCTAGGACTTCGTCCTGCCTATTACAGTGTCAACAAACTAGGGACCTTACTCTGTCGGCAGAAGGACCCCATCCCTAACCCCCAAAAAAGTGGGGTTTACCGGTTGGACTGTTCTGACTGCCCGGCTATTTACATTGGTGAGACCGGGAGGCAATTTGATACTAAAATTTCTGAGCACACTGACGCTGTTACCAACAACAAGCTTAAGAAATCTGTCTTTGTTGCACATCTTCTGGAGTCTGGTCACTCCTTTGTCAGAGGGAGTGAGACCTTCCTTCATTTCGAGAATTCGTTCCGCAGTCGTAAGGCACTTGAGACACTTGAGATTGCTCGCCATGGGGCTGATCCCGATGTCTTGCTACTGAATCAATTCATACCTGAGTGTGAGTTTATTAACAGCCTTGTTCATGATTTTAATGTAACGTAATGACTTTTCTATAGTTTTGTGATTTCGTTTTATACAAAATTTTGATCCTTATTTTTGCTCCGGCCTTCTTTCTTTTTCTTTTTATATTTTCATTCATTTTCTGTTTTGGTTATTTGATTCAGTTTAATTTCTGTCTAGCTCTTATTTTCTGGTTAACTTTTCAGTTCTGTGTCTCCAATGACAACCCCCCCCCTTTTTTTTTTTTTTTGACTTTTTTACTACTACACTATGTATTGTCCTTGGTCTCGTGCGAATTCTCGTTTTTGTATTTTTGTATATGTGTACTGACTCTGCTTGATTTGATTTGATTTCCGTGTTCTAATGACCTCATCTTCTTTCCCGTTTTGTCTTGTCCCTGTGTATTCTCTTTCCTCCTCTCGTCTCTTCCTGTTCCTTCTTGTCTCCTTTTATTACGTAATCCTCTCTTCTTTCTCGTTATTCTTCCTCTAAAGCTTGATAATGGCAGATGCCGAAAGCGCGCTCGCGTATTAATTTTTATTCAACCGTGCGGGTGCATTTTGAACATTTTATTTTTATTTATTTGTATTTGTTCATTTATTCAATAAATTATGAATCACCGCAACCTTAATAATCGTGTCAAATCAATCCTTACATCTGTAGTTCAAAGATCAAGTTTCTTCTACGTCTCTCGAAAATCGACATTTCTCCATCTCCTCCTCTTTAAAACAGAAACTTAATACTTGCGCAAGTTTTCATAGGGAGTTAGGAGATTTGGGTCATTGCGAATTTTGAACTGAGAACATCAACAACAAAAATTTTCACTCTCCTCACCCTACAGAACTCAAATTTTCTACTGATCCCTGAAATTTTCTCAGTGGAGGGTTTATGGAAGGCAGATTTTCACTCTATCCCCCCCCCCTTCCAAATAGACATTAGAATATTATTACCAGAACATTTTCGGGTCCCCGAAGTGAATCAAGGTCACCATTACCATTTTCCACTAGATAATTATGGCAACGCAAGTACCTGTACCACATCCCCTGTCCCTGAACCTTGCAAATAGAAATCACCTGACCTAAAACGTCGTCTCAATAACATCTTATGAAACTATAGACTCAAGGATAATCATACCATTCAGCTCGGGGAAAGACACTCTCTTTTCGGAATTTCCACTCGCCGCACTGTCTTTCTTGTCGGACTCTCCGTCGCCAGAAGACTGCACACTCAACGAGCAACGTTGATCTTCCATGCGTTTTGATTGAAACCGAGACAGTAAATCGAAGAAATTGTCTTGTTCCTCTTTTTGATTATCAGCCTGCAGAAATAACGATAAAATATTAACGACACATTTCCAAATCTACGTAAAAAAACACACACACACACACAATAATGATAAACGCACCATTTTTTACCAAAAAAAAAAAAACTAAACACACTCCCAAGAGGCTAAGAAAACGTGCAACGATAAAAGACTATGCTATGAATGTTTATTTATAAAGTACATGTATTATGTTTTTGGTGACAGGGTTGCAATACCAAAAATAACATGCATCTTCTAACGTGCGATTCCGGGATGATTATTTATTAGTTCTCGCGACGCTCGACTAATTTTAACGTCGCGAGAGAAATGAAATAGAGATTAAAAAATTTCTCACGCGTAGGAACAGTCTCGTAAGTCTTTTCAGTGTCAGTTAATCAAGAGCAACATAGCAATTTACACGTGTGATGCAAAATTTTGTCACAATCAAAATTAAGTTTACGGTGCGTACAACAATATTCACGCCTTTTTTTCCCTTTTCTCACACTTTAATTTTTACCTTAGGTAACATATGAGTTGCGGCACTGCTCGAACGATTATTTGCAATCGTGCATTTTCCTTGTTTTCCATCCGGAGTTAACTACAACATGAAATGGATATGAAGCAAAATGTATACGCTAGCGCTTTACAAAGGCTGATGACGATATTACTGTTACTTATGTATTTCTAATTAGAGTGTGTTAAGTACATAAAACTAGAAAAACAGCCACATAGACGAAGACGGATTCATAGGGTTATGAACTACAGAAAATACGACGACAAACATACACTGAAAAATATAGCTTTAAAGTATTTTGTAAGCGACCAATAATGATTACAGCCGTTCATTCATGTTTCGCTCGAGATAACAAACGATAATTGAAGCGTAAAAACACGGTACACACTAACGTAAAAACTACGTCTCCATACTTGAAAATAAAACGATTATAGAGTAATCAACGAAGTGAAACTAATCTCATCAAGTTACTACTTACGAAAACAGAAAGTAGAATGCTATTTTTCCCTATGACGAGAGCACAGGTTGTTTTTAAGCTTTCCAAGTACTTTTCTTAGCATGAATTTGCTCATAAATATTCATTGATTCAGGATATGTGATAAGCGAGAGTGAAATTATATTATAATTAGTTTCTTTTCGGAATATTTCAAAAGCGCGAAATAAAAAAAGCTAAAACGAGTCATAAGCGGTGCTAAATACTATCAGATCAATTTGAATGATAATTATCAACTTATTTCAATTCTAAAACAGGAAAAGCGCCACTCATTACACAAACAGTACAATATTGTTCCCAACGGTAATATTACTGAACAGTACTTGAATGTCGTGCGAATTATGCCCGTTAAAACTGTCACGTCACATCACATCGAAGCTCTCAGTGAACGAAAAAAATGGGATACAGTGAACATTTGAATCAATAAATTCATAGACCAAATAAAATATATCGGATTGACATACTCGGAGTACAGAGAAATGGGGGAGATTTTGCGTAGGAAAACAGAGACTTAGGGTCACACCAGGATTCAAGGTTTCAATAAAGCTTGTAAGATGATAAGTTATTTGTTCAAAAACCCTCATGATATTATAAATACGAAAAGCATTAGAAGCAACAAAAACTACCTTAATAAGATCAAGTTGTTCCATGCTTTTTCTTCTCACCCTGTATCGCCTCAATCCGGGCGATGCTTGCGCGCTGGTATGAATAGCTACCAACTGAGCGCTTTCCGGAGATAAATCAAGATTCTCGAAACCGAGAATTTTCCTCAAGTCCATGATATTCACATGGGCTGTCGCTTGACCAACAGTATCTCCTAACTAAAAACGATTAAAGAGCTTCTCGTCAATAATTCAGTTTCACATTACAAATCAAAATTAGAAACTAAAATGAGATTTACCTCTTTCGAAATTTGTAAATGCTCTTCGGCGAAACGTAATGCCCTTTCGTGTTCTTCCAATGCCGTATACGCGTTTCCTAAACTCCAACAAGCTCTACCTGTAAATTGAGATCAGAACATCAACGATTCTTGCTCATATGTACAAAAAATTTTCATACGTAGCAAGATAGATATGAACGAAAACAAAATGATGTGATAATATTAGCGATTTGGAAGAACAACACAGGAAGTACTCCCACAAACTCGATACTAACCTTCACCGACCCGATCCTGTAATTGCTGAGCGATTATATAGTGACGCAGATGATATTCGATAGCAGTTGTATAATTGTGAAGCAAAGTATACGTATTACCCAAACTGTAGCATGCTTGCGCTTCGACCGCCTTATCCTGTATTTCTTGCGCTATATTCAAAGACTTCCTAATAAAAATAAAAACGCAGTAAAACAATTTGCACAATTCGCGTAAAACGACTGTGTTCTTCGGGCTCTTACTTGTACTGTTCAGCTGCTTTCTCGAATTCACCCAAAAATATGTGACAGTTACCCAAATTGCTGTACGCTCGACGTTCGGCGGCCTTATCGCCGAAGTCACGAGCTATACCTAATCTCTAAACAAGTAGAAATAGCAATATTATTAAAAAATTCTCAGAAAATACGACGATATTTAAAAATAGAATTACCTCTTCGTGATAACGTATAGCTTCGTGGAAATTACCAAGAAGGTAATTTGTGTTGCCCAGATTACCACACGCTCTGCCTTGAGCAGCAACATCACCTAATTCTTTCATAAGTTCGAAGTTTTCTCTACAAATATCCGTAATGAAGATTTTCATTCAAATAATATTAAAAAGGAGAAAAATTGAGAATTTCAAAATAATTACTCGTAATATTTAACGGCTTCTTGTAAACACGATTTCACCTCATTTGTAAATTCACCGGGGTCTTGTTGGCCCACTCTTCCAATGTGTTTCCCCTTGGCGTGATAGACGTTACCTAAATTATACAGAGCTCGACCCTCGCTGAGCTGAAAAAAAAGGAACACAGAATTCGAGTTCTATTTCAAAACTGAGGATGAAGAACATCGCTCTCTAGCATCATTTGTCGACACCGCCAACATACCTTGTCGTGCAACTCTCTCGAAATTTCAAGGTGACGAAGGCAGCATACAACCGCGTCATCAAATTTGCCCATTACTTTGAGGGCATTGCCCAAATTTCCGCTCGACTTCGCTTCACCGAGTTTATCGCCCAGCGAACTGAATGAGGAAAACATTGCAAATCATATTATGATAATAACAGTGGTGAATAGCTCAGTCATTTCATTGACTAACCGGGCTAAAGTCAGATCATGTCTGTGGTATTCCGCAGCTTTGGCATAATCTCCCAAATAGAAATACGCGTTTCCCAGCTGACTGTAAATGGCACTAAGAGTTCGCAAGTCTTCTGTTCCCGACTGAATAGCTGCCTGGAAAAATGCCACACCGGCACGGCAATCTCCCGATTTACACAGGCGTTCGCCTTCCAACGCCAATTCCAGGCACATAGTTCCTTTATCGGCGATCTAAAAGGAATATTCAACTGTTTAGTGTAACCGACAAAAAGAAATATCGATTAACACCGACAAACTATTTCTTACGTTTCTTCCCAATATTACATTTACATCTATATCGTCCTTCTCGCTCATCTCAAATCGATGCAATGGCTCTGAAACAGGAAAAGAATTTTGATAGATTACAAATCAAATCAAATGGAATATAGATTTCGAGGTCGGAGGTTTAAATAAATGAAAGAAAAGAAATCGGATATGATCGCGAATGACTGGTGGAAATATTATAAGTATGTAATAAGTGAAAAATAAAAGGATCTGTCTCGCTTTCGTATGCTTTCATTTCAAAGGGCGTTCCAAAAAGACAACGAAAATGATAATAATGGGTAGTCCAGTGTTCTGGAACACCATTCCAACATTCTCGCAGAAACGCCCGAGGCATCAACGAATACGAGTCCACTCAGCAACAAAATTTTATGAAAGAACATCGCTATGACAACTTGGCTAAAAAGTTTTCTATTTCTCATTCAACATCTGTGAAGCGGATATATTCTTTACAGTACAACGAAAATGTAGTATGTTGTACGAACTTACGCTCTTTCCCAACTATACAAACAGAGGAAGGCAACAAATTGGCTATGCCATCGCAATCACATATTTGAAAAATGAATACATGAATTTCTGCCTTTTTTCCAATAAAAATCTATCAATATGGTCCACTGACAAGATTTTTAAGCTAACACATGAGGTGAACTGCTATGTGACATCGCATGAAACAAGGTCATAAAGATGAAATAATCCAACGATTCCAAACAGATTCTTACTCAGGCTTTGAACACCCTCCATTTCGCTTTTCGGGTTTGATTCTTTTACCTACGCCTTACCAATCCAAATACACTGAAATACATTCTTTTTCTCATACGAGGAAAATATCAATAAAAAGTGGTTAAGGAAAGCTTATGGTCTTCGTCGAATTGTCCAACATTTAAAGGAAAATTCGTGAACCACTACCGATGATTTAAGGCTTCATACCACAGATTCTCGTTACTAAAGAAAAGTTTCCTTAAGGGCGAGATGCCTCGTATGTCTCTTATGATTCACTTCATTCGTGCAATTACTCAATGACAAAATAATTAAGATACGAATACTAGACAAAACAGCTTCAAGAATCTAAAATCAAAGAAAGTTTTGATTCTTCTTATAAGTGAAGAAAAAACCATTATCTAGAGCTACTTACTCAGAAGGATTACAGCTTTGATTACCACAGTCCAGGGGCACAAAGATCCTTCAACGGATCTCGACTATTTTCTGCAGAAATTTCTCATGATGAAATTGTAAAAAAGATTAAGATTCGGATACGATTTCAAAAGAAATACTGATAGGCAGACAACGCAATTTATTATCCTTTACATTCTCGTTTGCGCCAGGCGTTTACAAAAAAAAACGCCAAAACAACGGAGAAAGAGCAAAATATGAATCTGGTATGTTGTTTTCCTTCACAACAAATCAGAGCTCAACTCTTGATGACGTCAGAGATTTCCGTTCAGTGTCGTAAATTTGATTATCTGAAAACATTAATAATCGTGATTCGTTTTTGTTATCAGTTGTTCGTGAAAATATGCAACCGTAACGTTATTAGACGAATTTAAAATTGAAGAATGAATTTTTCAACGAATGACCAGCCCAGTTCAAAATTTTCAATCGTAATCTCTCATTAATTCTGATTTTAAAATAATAAGAAGCCAAGGTCTCAATCCTTTCAAAGATTCTACGATGGTAACACTGGGCGTTCTTATCAATATTTCACGTGAATTATCAATCAGGACGAATCTCTTCATTCCGTGATTCGGAAACGAAACTGAAAAATTAGGAAGATCCGTCCATTTATTCAAAATGTTTAAAACTGGTAAAAAATCCTTCCTGAACTACTGCCAGTATCGTTTCTTGTCAAAAGGAGTTTCAATCAAAACGGAGGAAAATACGTCTACTTTTGCGCACGAATTCGAATCGCGGCATATTCCACTAACTAGTGCTCAACATGTACTCTTGAGTGTGGGATCGTCTATCATGTCTTTAGTGAATCCGCGCAGAGCAGGTATCCATTCTTCTCGACAAATTAATCAATTGCTTCGACTTTGTCCTTATTCGTGTAGTTTTTCCGCAGATGTGATTGCCATTATGGGAGAAACGACTGGAGTGTCCGCTGCGAAGTATATGTTCAAAGTCATGAACTCCGATCCTGTTGGTCGACGGATTCTTAGGTAATTTACTTGTTACCTTTCTACACAACTATGGAGTAAACGTTCACTACTTTTTAATGTGATTATTTTTACCAGAGAGAAGCCAAGGATCAATTCTTCTACAGTTGATCTAACGTGGTTGAGCACTCTTCCCGCCGATTCATTGGGTCGAAAATACATTGATTTCCTTGAGAAAAACGTAAGATCGATATTTTGTCTTTTCATTACTACAATGATTATTCTTTGAATGATGAAATTCTATGCCCCTTTGCATGCGTTTCGTCGTGACCTTTGTGATGAGAGAAAACCCTTATCATACTTTTTGTCTGCAGCGTGTGACGCCTGATTCTAGGGACATGGTTAGGTTTGTCGATGATGTAGAATTGGCTTATGTTATTCAAAGATATCGAGAAATACATGATTTGACGCATACCATCCTCGATATGCCTACGAATATGCTCGGTGAGTAGAAGATCTGAACTCATTGTTTGTACACTACCTTTTTTGATAATGAAATATTATACTAGGCGAAGTTACCGTGAAATGGGTAGAAGCTTACCAAACAAGATTACCATTGTGCGTTTTTGGCGGATTATTTGGTGCTGTTCGACTTGCTCCCAAGTATGTCATTTTTAAATAACTCGCATGTCTGAAGATAATTGAGTATTATCCTGTTTTCAATTATTTAAATTTTCATTTCTACTTTACAGACAACGACAGAAATATTTAAAATATTACTTACCTTGGGCAGTGAGAACTGGCAGAAATTGCAAGCCTTTGATGAACGTATACTTCGAAGAAAGATGGGAAGAATCCATGACTTCTTTACAGAGAGAGTTGAATATTAGTCCGCTAGTCATACCTAAATAAAAATTAATTAATTTTCTTGTTGATTGAGGTTTCATCCTTTTCTTTCTTGTTATTGTACCTAGTTGTTTGTGTCTTTGAAATTACTATATCCTAAGTTTTTGAAAAATTTAGACTTTCTTCATTGGTCCATTTCTCCTCACGTTCACGTTTCTCTCGATGTAAAATGGCATGACGTTATGGTGTCTGACGCGGCATACACATATTTTACCTCCTGATCATTCCGTCTATACTAAGTTTCCAAAAAGACTTGAAGAAAATACATACTGAGACATTTCGACTACGGAAGAATAGTTTCAAGTTTTCAAATTTATATACCATAGTTTTTTTGGTGAAAGTTTTTTTCTGAGAAAAAAATAAAATCTGATGTAAAACCAAAGCAAGTCCCATTCTTTTAAATGCAATAATCAAATTACCCTGCAAATTTTTCTGGATGATTAACAAAATATAAAAAGGATGAGGTGACAGACTTCGTTTTTTTAGCCACTTTCTGATCTAGATTCTAGTTTATCCGAATTAAAAATACTTTCTGTCGTCAGAAAACTTGTGAGGAAGTTTTATTTGTTCTACCTAGTAAAATTGATTCAAGTTGATCTACGTGCACGGCACACTTCTCTAAACTAGCTTAAAATTGAATATCGGTGCTTGATGTTGTACCCCATTTACGTCTATGATGATTGAGATTTTGTAATAAATGGCTTCGAGTTCGATTTTCATTGTGCAAACGGCGTAAATTTATTTTGTACAAGAATTTCGAGGAATGAGAGTAAAGTTGTGATTTGTAAAATATTTTTTTGAGTGTTGGTGAGCAACGAATGAAACAGAAGTAAAACTCTTCGCCCGTCTCCCATTATCCCAGCTTTTGTCGGAAAGCAATGATAATACCGGCTCAAAAATATCGAAAACAGCTGACGAATTTTCAACAATTCAATGGAGAAAACCCTTTTCATTTCTTGTCTCCGAAATAATGCACAATTTATTGAAACGAAATACTCATTTTGATTTTAGGACGTAATTGAATTCGTAAAAATGATGAAATATGACTTGAAAATTGAGAAATCTTCACTTGCGCCAGAATTTAATATTTTCAGCATTTTTCAAATTAAAAAAAAAAAGATCATGATCGTATGAGCTTTGAAAAGAGGAATGAAACAAGTAATAAAAACACGGATAATTTTCTTTGTTTTGAGGTAAAATTTAGAGTACTTTGAAAATCATTTTATCTTGAGCTCAGAAGATCAGCACTTGTACTACTGGAATTCTTGAATGGTTTTCTTATAAAAATGAAATAATCTTACATGTTTCAATCTATTCAAAAACCATCGGCATATTTGAAAATGATTCTCCGATCGGTCTCTCTACACGTTTGATAATTTTCATCAAAATCAAGCGATTGGAGGAGTGTCTTGAAGATAGAAACTTTGTCGTTCATCAGGCAGAGCATAAAATTCACTACGTCGTATTCAAATCACAAACTTTTAAGCGACCATTTTTTCAGAACCCAGATGTACATCAAAATGATACTGACTCTGTGACTCTTAAAAAGTCTGAGTCAACTCTTCTTCGTTTCTTACTGTCTCATCGAATAAAATAATTTGAATTCGAATAAAAATTACATATTGCATTAGACCTAGTGTAATTAATTCTTGCAGAAGGTGTTCCAAGGTTTCTACAATCGATATAAACTTTGACGTTTCTTTTTTTTTGAATCAAGATGGAAGGGAGAACCATGAAAAGAAATCGACCATTTCTTCTAGTGGTCATGTTGTTATCTGTTTCGCTTTTACTCCATAAAAAAATTCGAAGAAATTTATGATAGAAACTAACTTTTACACGTACGTGGTAATCTGCTGTAGAGTATATCGATTTTCTGTTGATCCATATTTGGTTTTGAATGAGAACAGTGACAAGGAAAAATTAAGAAGATAAAAGTGAATCGTATTCTGAAAGACGTTCTTCATTATTTTTTTTTAAATTCAAGTAAATTTTTCCGAACTGAACGAGAGCCCTCAAATTTTTAGCAGCTCAGGAAGAACTGCTAGTACTAATTCAAGATAATGACTTCGATGAATAATTTTTTGACAGAATAAAACTGAAGGGAAAAATATTGCATTCCTGTTTTTAAGTTTCAATATTTCTTGGTTTTTTTTTCAATAGGTATTCCGAGTCTACGTAAATGCACAAAAATGTTTTACAAAGATTCATGTATTCTAAAACAAATAGAATTATTATTTTGGAAGTTTTTGAGAGAAGTTATTGTGATAGGCTTAGTACGTTTTACATCCCTCACGATATTTGAGAACGTATCTGCAGAAAATACGTCCATTACGGGAGAAATACCCAAGACAAAACCTCTTCTCCAGATACGTTTTCTTGTACCGCGCACAGTGCAAGTACAGATGAACAGTCGCCAGTCAGAAACTTGTACACAAAAAACAGTGTATTCGTTTGTGAAACGCAAAATTAGTGCACGAAATTTTCCAGTTTTCCCACATAATACTACGAGATCGATTTTCTTCCGGAAAATTTTTGGGTAAATGACCACCGAATTTTGGCGACACTTTTTCGGCGTGCTCTCGTGAAATGAACAGTCGTTCGTCACAATTAGCCGATCGCGGATCGCGATTCCGCTTCGAACATTTTTCTGCTCGTCTGGAACTCGCAACTCGGACTCGTCCCTCACGCGCACCGCTATCGTCTCCCTACTCGTGGTACCTGTGCATGTGTATGTGTATTTTTGTGTTTATTTCCATTCGTGTATTTTTGTTGTCATATTCGTTCGCATCACTGTGAATTCACTATTCTCTTTGAAGAACTTGTGACTTGCATGACAAGATCAGAATTTTTATAAATTGAGATATTATCATTTATGATACAGCTTAAAATTTTTTGATTTTTCCAGTAGATTTTTTTCTTTTAATTATCAACGAGTGTTTAGTGTAAATATTTAGTAGTAATTCCTTTTATCTAATGTTTGTCTACTTGTGGTGTCCATCGTAACGATGGAATATTATATTCATTGCAGTTTGGTGTTATAGTAATCGGTTCTTTGATAGTGCCCGATAATTCGGCTTCAATATTCCCTAATTAATATGTTCATTACCGAGTATAATGGCTGATAGAGAATTAGTAAAAATGGCTGAGTACAAAGTTGATATGTCCAAGTTGCCAGAGGAGGTACGCGAGAAACTGGCAGAGCTGGATCTGGAATTATCTGAAGGTAAGGCATTTTATTCATTTTCTGGTGGATTAATGTGTAATTACTGAACGTAGATGAAATCACCGGATACGAGTACTCGGAAAATATCATTCGAAATGCTTAGCTGTTAACGATACTAGTTCCGATCGAGAAAATTGTTGATTGTAACGTCGGCAACTTTCTGGAGAATTGCTTGGACAATAAGATGTTACTTTGAATCGGTAAAACTTGCTGACATTATTCTCGTCGATCAAATTGTGTTGAAAAGTATAAGTAATCGACATAGTCTCGTAGTTTGTATTCGCAGCTCGTGTTTGTACGAGTTGTTGCCTGCGTGCGTTATTGCTAGAAAAAGTAATTTACTCCGATGGTTTTACTAGGTGACGCGATTCATCTCTATACTTTCTGCTTGGAAAAGCCATTATATCCTGTAGCATGTATGACGTCGAAACTGCGTCGATTATTCAAACATCGGTTGCACAGTGTACGCTATGCAGATTGACCGGTGCATTTATGTGGATATCGTCGTCGCGATATTACGAGGTCGAAAAAAAGTGCTACTTTCTTCTGCTAATCACATCGTTCAAGGTTGTCGAGCAACACCCAAACATTATCTACGTTCTTCGTACGTTTAAATTTTATGGAGAAATTTTTACGTCAATTCTGTAGGAGATATGTATCGTCAAACTGATGTTAACGCGACGGTATTTTCGCTTCTCTTTCGATGAGTCATTCAAACGTTTTAAATATTATTGAAAATTACACGCTCGATACGGGCTGGAACGAGTATTAAGTCATCGTTTTCAACACCCGTCAGCAAAATTCTGTAGAGATGTGTACAAGCTAACGTTTCTAAATGAATCAGAATACTTTTCAGAAAATGTAGTTATTTTTATAATTTTATCAATGATTTCGAGCTATTAAAATTTATGGAGACCCCTACCGCCGCGGTAGCATTGCCAATGTTGTAGACGGTAACCACCGCGGGTACAGGTGTGGTGTTGTACTTCGATATAGTCTGTACAATTTCAAGGTTTGAATCCGCTTTCGTTTGGTTTCTCGTCCACACAGATCCGTATTATTGTGTTATCATCAGCGAAACACGTTCGTGGAAGAAAAAATTCAACTCGTGATTAGTTCTAAATATCTGACGGTTTTCTACTACCTTGATGCCGCGATTATAAACCCGCTCGAATTAAAACGGCTGACAGTGGTTCACGTTTTTTTTCCCCTTTTGCTCTGTTGGATACGTGCCTAAGTAAACAAACATCTCTCTGACAGTTTCGATGTATTTTGTTGTACTGACCGAATGTAGAGTTTTCGTTGTCAACTCAACAAGGGCTTCAGTTTTGTCCCAAAAGAAATGTCTCCGTTAAACCGTTTTGTTGTTTTGCAGTCACACTTTCGACTGTTCTATTTTGGCAGACGCATTAGTGCATTATGGAAATTATTCTGTCCTCCCCAAAAACTAGCCATCAAGATCGACGTATTAAATCGAAGGGTAATTCAATACCTGAAATAGGTCTGGTTTGTTGGTTTACCGTCGCGTCGCTGTCTTGGGAAACCAGAGTCGGATAATAGAAGGTATTTTCGTTGTTTCGGATACCGGAAGTCACGTTGTGACCTAGTACAATGAGAAGATGTTATCAAGCGTAGATAAGGTTCACTTGTTTAGTTTCTAAAAACAGATTAACTGGAATATTGCGGCTAAGAACAGGCATTTCCAATACATTCGGAAGAAGGAAAGTGATGAGTTAAAAATGAAAGAAGAAACCAATTAGACACAAGAATGATGTATTTGTATGAGACGAATACCTGGAAGTAGAATGTGTACATTGTAAAACATTCAGAATGGTTGTCTTCACTCGCATGTTTCGAAAATATGTTAATACTTCGTGACTCGCGGGAAATTTGATATACGTGTACATCGAGCCAGATTTCTTTTTCCTCGATTTTGGGCCTATATGTATGTTTATAAATTCTCGAGCTGGTGAAATAAATTCCGATTCTATTGTACTGAGTGTTGAATATGTCGATGTAAGAAAGAAGTCCATTCCTGGAGATCGTTCCGAAACTTTGATAAAAGAGGAAGGCTAGTGTTGAAGGAGGAGCTCAGAGGTTCGGGTATGGTGTCGGCGCCCCTCATTCAGAACATTGGGATAAGTTTTTGGATTGAATTGGGCTGTTGAATGTTCAAATTCATGTTATCCTTTCGTTATTTGAATCAATTATAAGCAGAAAAGAACAGTAAAAGAGCACACTCGGCTCTGTTCTTTGCGGTTAATTTTTTGTTGAGACCTTTGACAAGTAAAACTTTTGAAGTTTCGTCATATTTTGGTTACACCATCCACAAATCCTTTTGAGTTTCCTCTTTTCTTTTCGCGATGAGTCGTACGCGAGGTATTTATGCTGCAGACAATCGTAAACCTTGACGAAAGAAAGTAAATAATCTTGCTATCCCAGACATGGGTTTCTCTTTCTATGATAAAAGGACTCCTGCTTTCATTCCTACCTGAATCGAAGATTGTCTCGTCTCATTTTGACGTGATTGAACGTCCGCGCCAACAAAAAAAGAGTCAAGATCATTTTCAGTCTGTAGCAAATAGAAAAAAATTTGAGACAGTGTCTCTTTTTTTTCAAGTTCTTGAGTGATCGTTCCTCGATTATGATCAAAAGGTAAAACGATGTATCGGAAATGTATGTTTTTGGCTTGGTTTTCTTTCTTCTTGAACTCTCAATGAAAAAGTCCTATTTCTTTTTTTCAGATTTTTACGGTTTCAATTAATCAAGAATAAAGATATAAACTCATATACCCTACATTTGTAATGTAGTACGTAATCGTCGCTTATTTTTTCATTGAATTTTATCATTATTCTAGAGTCCATTTTCTTATCTATCGCGAAAGACTTCATGTTCTGCTCATTGACGTATGTTATTCTACATTTATTACGCAAAATCGTATCATATTTTTCTTCCATTTTTATCTCATTTCTCGTTGCCGATTATCTACAAAGTCTGCGTCCTTATATTCATTCCATAATGTTTATTGCAGCAGTGTAGAGAGTTTATTGTTGCGACAGTGTCTTATTAAGTTGATGTTCGATGCGTTTGAAATAATATGTGGCCAAGTTTTAATTTTTCGGGTGCATCGTTGGACGATTTAAAACGTTTTTTAGTTCCCCTCTACGAGTCGAGCAGGGAACCAGAAAAGGCGCCAGAGAAGGATGTGTCGAGCTGTTCTTCAGAGTCAGGTATTTCATTTGATTATTCCCCTTGTTAAGTTATTTTTCCCTTCCATATCGGTTCTTAGACAGTGATTCGTTGACCATCGTTTAAGAAGTCTAGCTTCTGAGAAAAAGATGATTCGGTTTTTTGTCAGCATGTCTGAAATTTGGTTTTATTGTATCAAATCGACTTCCTCCTGTTCTTCTACTCGTTCTCAGGTATTCGGGTTATTGAAAGAAACTACTTTCATCGCCTGGTTTGTTTATGTACGAAAGAGAGCGATAAGTTCCTTTAAAATCGTAGGTAGTAATCTTTTGAGTTTCGTCAAATTTTGCAATATCAGATTTTCTGACCCATTCATGGTTTGTCTATTATTTCAAACAAGTGAGGAGCGATTAGCATCGATAGTTTGGGGCTCATCTCTTGTTTTGTCCTTCATTAGATCTCGACCATCCATCATTACAACTGTGCTCGTATCTCTCGATATTCTAGTTCCGATCTTCAATCCTCTTGATTACCATCTCTTTCACCTCGATCCTCTCTAACCACCTGATGGAAGCTAGCAAAACCCTCGATACTCTGAATTTCGTGTACATGACTCTAAACACAGACAATGGAAGAACCCGGAATGAAAAGTTGATATCGGTCAGAAGTTTCTATATTCTCGACCCCGAATTATCGATTCTGATTCTGTATACATCGCGTAAATATTCATTCGCGCTGCCCCTACTGTCGTTGAATCGCAATAATGTTAGATTGTGTATCAATTAGAGATGGGAAGTTCTCGAGTTTATAGTTCACGACACCGGGAACAGCGAAGAAGTGGGCTAGCGCATAATTACTATTGTGAAATGGCCCGCGTAAGAATTCATTCGTATACATGTCGTATAAAAAGCTCATCGCCTCGTACGATACGGTGACGAGTATATTCATTTTCATCGCCGCCAGTAGAAGACGAATTATCCGACATTCGTGCATCAACGACCTGCTCGTTTTACACTCATTATGACTCATCCTCTATGGTGAGTGGTCTGTAATTTATTTGAAATGCTGATTCGCCGCGTCGCTCTTCACGCCTCACCAGCCATCGTCTGCTTAGCGTGCTACTCGATGGCCGATGGCCACTGTCAGAGTGTGCCTGTGGTCCTGCCTCGTGCCCGCAGCTTGCGTTTTTATAACGTCGTTCTGGCTCATAAACGAAAATTTTTTTCCTTCATCCAACTTTCCAACCACATCAGACATGCTTATTAGCTTCCGCGAAAAAAGACCGATGTGTATACAATATTACTACTGTAACGTTTTATGGATGTTTACGTTCGACAGCCGGCATCCGGCAATGAAGTTGATCGTATAAGTTTTTTGGCGAGTGGGAGCAATTAATGACTGTTGAATTGCTTTCTAGTATAGTTATTGGTCAGAATGTATATTGCGCCTATATGTATCTGTGATGCGAACGTAATTAACAGGTTATTAGATGAGCGTTATTGCAACTAGGTTCAGCTGTTCCAGCTGGTTCAGGAAAATATGAACGATGTGAAAAATCGTGAGAAGAGTCATGTCATTACACCTTTTGTTGCTTGAAAATACAATATTCTTCTCATTTATGAGCAGAAGTTCAGGTACTATAGTTCATTGAAATGCAGTATAAATTAATGAAGGCATTCTGAGTCGTCTATACCTACTGTATATGCAGTCGTGTACGTTTATTTCAGTAGCCGCAGTTAGCTCGACGGTGATGGAAAGGGCATACCATATGACTCTTCCGGCGGAGAGGAAATAAGTTACCACGTTGAAGCCCCTCTTTTTTTTCTCTACCGAGGTATAGTTACGCGTCATCGTTGTCTTTTACGCGATAATTTAGTTTAATTCGAATACAATTATTGTGTATCGTGTCGCTTGTTCCCGGGAACGGGTTATTCACCATACAATTTCAATGCGCATGATCTCGTCAGAGAGTACTGAATTTTTAATAGTGGTCGTCCACTGTATACACAGCCTCGTGAAATTACCATTTGAAAAAGATTTTTCGTTGGAAATCCTCTTACCCTGTGTCTGACCTTCGTTCTCCCCTGAATTACGCTTGACTTTTCCAGGAAGCATTGAAATAATAAGAAATGTAGAGCGTGAGCGGAACAAATTTCAACCTAAAGGTGTTGGATTAGGAAACTCTTTGCGTAGACTATACGAAATCTTATGTTATTCTTCGAAATCATTCAAAGTAATTGCTGCATGCAGGCACGAGTGACCAGACTCATTAGAATTGTCGATGTGAGAGTCTTGTGTGAAAAAATGAACTGAAACTGATTAAAAGTAAATAAGTCAAATACATGGTAGGGAAAATTGTATATTTATATTCATGGTATCGAACGATACGTTAATTTTTTCCTGGTACTCATAACATGAATGAAACTTTTTATGAATGTATTTCTGCATGATATAATGAATGACGTGTGAAACATGCTTTGTGTTTGTTTTTACTCCATCTCCTTCTCCCGTGCTTGCAAGTTAGGTTCTGCGATCCCAATGAGAAATGATCGGAAAAATTCTAACTTCCCTTCCGAAGGAGCTCAAACCTTTAGTCCTTGATTGTGAGAGGGTATCAAAACCTTTTTGCCACCGTGCCTCGTGGAGTAAAATTCGTTCATTTTATTTCACCTCCCTCGACGTCTTTCCCTTTATTTCGATCTCCACTGCCCTCTCCTCTAGACTTCCAATTCATGAAGAGACTAATCCATTACCTGGGCTACTACTGAATTTTATACACTCTGAATAAAAAAATCTAGCGAATACGAAAGGAAAACTAATCGATAAGGTTCTATGTTACCGAGTACAAGTAGAACCATTATTTTATTTTCATTTCCCAACGTTTTGCGAACCTTTTTGCCGATATTAAACATTGCTAGATTATATCTATTTAAAAATCTGCTTAGAGTTTCATTTTGAGACTTGTCTGGATTTTAGAACTTCCTCTCCCTGAGCCCTCCTCATCTATTTCAATCTACGAATAGTTACCATTTTCTTGTTCACATGCTTCAACCTCCTTCCTTTCATGAGGCTTTTATGTGGTTTTGAGAGCGACTGTGACGTAGGTCTGCTTCAGGAGAGTTAGTTAGAAGAATGGGGTATCGAAGAGCTTTGAGCACCTATTTGAGGTCTGCTACTCAGATGAGTGAAAAGATCAAGTATGAAAATTTCTGATGTCTGCCCCCAGGCGTTGGCTTATTTTGGGGCTGTTCTTCTTTCTCTGGGTGTCTTTTTTCATTATTTTCGGTCGAGGAACCCGCATCTATTCGAGGAGGAGCGGAGGGTCGTATCCCGAAAAACGGGTAACGTTTTGGAAGAAATTCAAGCACCGATGTGATTGAAGCTAAGACTCCTTTTGTTAAGACCCTCTGAAAACGACCTCTGTGATGTCATGAATCGCTTTGACGTATTTTAGAGGTTTGGGAAAAATTCAAGTTTCAATCCTTTACAGAAGGTGGACCTGGAGAAAACTACGGAGAGCTGTTACTTCTGGAAAAAGTATTTAGTCAAGAATATGCCTGTCTTACCTTTAATTCAAACCTCTTTAATTCAGACTAAGGTTGTAAAGAGATAGAATGATCCTCAGATTCTATCGATCATCTTAACATCATATCAATTTATTGCCTAGGAGGGAATAGTATCACGACCTTTTTCCCACTTTCTCAGCCTGACGTGCGCGTATGTAGCCTAGTATCTCGGTCACTTGGTCTATTTATTAGTTAGAAGTTTTAAGCTCTATATACATTTAATCTATCCGAGGTAAGGTCATCGATGACGTTATCAGTTGGTGATATCACACTTTTTCTCGAGCAAACATCATTAGTATAATGAAGGTAATCGAGTCTGAGGTAATATCGGTTCAAGATACAGGTCCCAAGGTAGCAAAGGACAGAACTTTTTCAGGTCTTCAAAGTAGGTGAAAGTCTTTCATGACATCATTTTCGTCTCGCGGTTCCGTCTTGTAACTTTAGGATGCTAGTAGTAGATGGACCACAGCCTTGAGACTTATCCTTGTGAAACTTCGGAACTATGAAACTCTATACGTTATCAGTTTGTGATATCACCCTTTTTCTCGAGCAAACATCATTAGTATAATGAAGGTAATCAAGTCTGAGGAAATATCGGTTAAAGATACAGGTCTCAAGGTAGCGAAGGACAGAACTTTTTCAGATCCCCAAAATAGATGGAAGTCTTTCATGACGTCATTTTCGTCTCGCGGTTTCATCTTGTAACTTTAGGATGCCAGTAGTAGATGGACCAGCCTTGAGACATATCCTTGTAAAACTTTGGAACTATGAAACTCTATAGAGGCAGACTAAGATTTCTCCTTTCAGTACAAAAGTGGGCTACAGCTAACATAAAAGGAGATTTTGAGCTGAGATTCTTCAAGGTGGGACTCTTTTTTTTCAAGATGAATTCGATGTCAAACTCGATCAATTGATTGTCATGAAAAAATACAAGTTGAAGGAGGATGTGTCAATGCTCGTATAGATGCTATAAAGGAGATGGCGGAGCCTCCGCCATCTCCCGCCATCTCCTTTATAGCTGATTTCTCCTAGTCCCTCCGCCGCGGAGGGACTAGGAGGAATCACATTCATGAAAGCCGGACTCTGCAGAGGCGTACATAGGAAATTTTCACTAGGTCTTTCCAATGTACATGTTAAAAGAACCCCCCCCCCCTCCCTCCATAAAAACAACCCCATCAAGTTTCAATTCTGGGTGATTTTTTTCCTTGTCGTTGTCTATAACGGCTGGACTACATTCAGGTAAATGTCGTCAGGCAAATGTCAGTTTACCGTGTGCCGTGGCTAACATGAGGGTTTCATGTCTAATTTTTTCTCGAGTACTGTTACAAAGACAACGTGACTTTCATGTCAGCTTTGTCTTGCTACAATGCTCGAGAGAAAAGTGGACGTGAATTCCTCAATTTGAAAAGAAGCGAATTTCCACTTTCTTGACCATAATTATACGTGTCAGGATACAGAAGGAATAGGTGGTTGACATTTTTTGTAAAAATCTTCTCTACTTTGAGAATTCGTTCATAAACAAAATATGGCCTCGTTAACGGCAAACGCTTCAATGCGATCTAATCGATGCATTTTAACGAGATTTCTAATATCCCCTAGCAACTGGCTAATCACGAACTACTTTACGTACAGTTTTCAAACTCTGTAAAATGCGTATTAGATACGAATTAGGTTCAACTCAGAATTCTACGACTCTCTCTCAACTTACTCTATGGTTAATTCACCGCAAATAAGTAAAAGTTCAAAAAATTCGCAAAAGCCTAATCGAAACGTACACGTTCAGAGCTCGCGCAACCAATTGGCAATGTTGAAAATCGTTATAAATACAAATCGTAAACACATGTTACGTCGGGGTCTGGTGACGTGTCTTGGTTCTTCAGAAGTACGTTATCAACGTAGAAGATAATTGTCGTTCATGCTTCATTACTCCCACCAGAGATAGCACTCTCTCCTACTTACAACGAGCAATCGCTCATACCGGGACAGTCACATTAACCCTTTTATCAATCTGCATTTATTTCTGGTTTTTTGGGGAGTGAATGTAAAAGTAGGTTTTTTTTCTTTTATTGATACCTGAGTTTTGGAATTGAATTTTTCTACTCATTACCTATTCGGGCGAGTAGATCGTTAAAGTCTTATTCAATTTTTACGGAGCGTGAAGTTTGATTTATCTCGAAGAAGTATAGCCAGCGCGATGGGGAGTTGTTTTTTTGGTCCGTAGTTTTGGCTACCGACAATAAGGTCGAAGGCAATTGGATCGAAACCCATAAGGTTGAATGACAAATTGGCCGAATTATCCGCTAAAAAAGAAAAAAGTTCTAAGTACGCCACTGCCGAGCAGCCCTTGAACTTCCTGAAATCCAGGAAAGTTTAAATAGGAGAGCGTGACGTTATCATGAGATGATTTTCGTTTTAAGCTCGTTTAGAGAATGATCTTATTACAATGAGGCGGTGATTCAGGACAAAAATTTCAATCGAAAGGAAAGGAGGGAGACGTGATTCGTAGCAGGTGATTGAAAACGAAGTTTGCTAGCTGCTATTGGCAGAAGGCGTCGTTCGATGGTTTTTGGCCATCTGCCCGAGCCTTTGAATTGATAACGTCCTAGGAGTATTCAAATCTCAAATTCTTCCCTTTAGTCAATACTTTTTGCCGTACAACAGGAGTTATTTAGGATACCTCAAATGTCGTTTAGTATGACCCGTTTCTCGATCTCTCTTTTGACTGAGTAGATACTGTTAATACAATACTTTATCTGATAGAATTGATATCATGAAATGATACTCATTCAGTCGTATTATGTCAAGCGTCCTGAATAGTCTTACCTTTCAGATTGTATTCGAATACACTTATTCACATAATCCTTTATAGAGCGCGTGAAGAGCCCATCCACGTAAACTTTCCAGGGATGCTATAAAAATATACTAAATGGTGTGCATAGAATTTGTCCGTTTTATCGGTTTTCGTTATCGTAGCTCGACCTTCAGAAACCTAGAAGGAATTCGTTTTTTCTTTGTCAAATAATCTGACAGTAAAGTTACGATGCATACACACACACATATATACGAGTCATGATCATGGCTACTTTTTATTTTTTCTCGCGTTTGTTTCTAAATGACTCACACAGGCCCGCAACAACACGGAGAGAAGGAAAAGAAAAACTGAAAGAAGAGTGATTACAGAAGTTAATTTAAACGTAAAAACTACGAGTAGATTACAAAATAACCCACGTTGCGCACTTTAAGTTATTAACCTACTCATTCATCTGCACCGCGACTACCCACATGATTTTTGCCTCGGACACGTACAATGCTGATATAGAATGACGTTCTTTCTGCACTATCTCGCCCGCTGCGGTTTTAATCTATTCGCTTCTCGTTATTACGTACACACATCGTAATAAATGTCGTCAAAAATATCCACAAAGGTTGGTCGTATTGGTTTTCGAAAAATTTGGACAGAATGTAGGTGATTGAAAATTAATTTACGGTAGAGCTGGCGAAAGAAAAATCGAGATTAAGAAACCTAATTCAATTGCTATCGGGTTATGTATATGTGTGTTCAACACTTTACGTAATGCGATCATTGTGGTCAAGGGCTCGACCGGATAGGCTTGCTCGTGTGCCATATTACGCGCCGTATATATGTAAATGAGCGAGTCCTTCGATCGGGATCAGAAGTTATTGTGATCCAATTAAAGAAGGCACCGTGTATACGCATATATACGTATAGGCCTGTATTGCGAACGAAAGAAAATACTTTCGTGTGGGTGTTTTCCGGAAATCGCACTCGAAAAGGATAGAGGGAACGCGTTCTAGCTTATGGTCCATGTACGAAATTTCTTTACCCAGAAATTGAATCGTCGATCGTATAATATAATTCACGAAGTTTATGTTCCACTTACGTCCGAACGGATAGGAAACAGCTGCGAAGAGCGTAAACGATGATGACGCTTGGTACCGAACATGTTGACGATTTCATCAAGGCCATTAACATAGAATTACGGTGGTAATGTACGTCGGTAGAGGATACACGTCTCAGTGCACGAGGCTTTCATCTGCGGCGGCGGATGGTGCAGTGTACCTCTGTGAGGATGGCTTGTTCATGTGCGTGATGTACGCTCGCATCGTATGTTCGAATGATGCACCGACATCTACGGTGTACGATCAAATAGGAGTTGACATTAGAATTTAGTGAAGATGTTCTTCAGGTGTGGTGGTACTAATTGGCGTACTGAAATTCTCTGCGCCTCTAAGATTTTCTGGTTTCTAGGTTGGGCATTTTGTAAATGCTTCTGATAAAAACGATAACCACGAAATGTGTAGCTTTTGGAAAGCAAGAACTCGGACGAGAAAGATTCTGGGAAGCTGGACAAATTCTGCCTATCCCAGATGTAATGTTGAGAGAGTGCGAGCTGTGACCAGTTTAGGAACTTGTATCCGAAAGGGAGGGCGAGATTGAAATTTTCTTCTCCTTCAATGTTCGAGGAGAGTTAGACCTCAGAATTTCCAGCTATGACTAGAGTCGAAGAAAAACCTCCGCCTCTGAACGTAGTTGGCTGGATTTTCGGCACTATTCCAAATTCCTTAACGACGGTCTTTTCCTCCGATCTGAGTCGTATCACGAAGGTCCCCTGTTTGGTAAACGCATACACTTTTTTTTTTTTTTTTTTTTTTGGTCACCCATTCCGGACGTTTCCGGTAGGGGAAGTTTATTCCCTATACCCCGCTGCTGAGTTACATGAACAGTGCTCAACAGCGGGTAGGAAAGACTATTATAACTAGCCTCCACTCTCCTGTGTACCTAAGGTTTATCAAAGAGAGCAGAGGGTTCTTCTTATGCTTAAGGCTACTTTGTAAATGGCTATTGTTTGGATGAAATGGGTTACTATTGTGAGATAATGTGAGCTATTGCAGAATGCTGAAGGCTATGGATGGCTAGATGGTAATAACTGCCCATAACAGGTTATGTCTCTGCTGGGCCGGCATTCATCTTACGGCAAGCAATTTCCTTATCCCATAAGACGTTGGTAACTTGAGTAAGATGTTCTCTTACTGCTCCTTTTTCAGTATCCCACTGTGTTGGCCGATTTTTCGCATACAATGGACATATTTTGAAAATATGTTGTGCGGTCTGACTTTTGTCTCCACACTCACACTCAGCCGAAGCTGTCTTTTTGATCCTAAATCTATAGGCAGCAAATATGCCGTGGCCTGACAGTGCCTGTGCCAACATAAAGCTCATGGGCACCCGATGTTCCCTTGCCACAGGTAGAATTTCTTGGGTCCATCTGCCCTTTTCGCAATTAGACCACTCCTCATCCCAGGCTCTTATCGCGGCCTTGGTTAGCCAAGTGTACGTATCTTCTCCGTTTGGAGGTCTTTTGAGGATAGTGCCACCCACTGGGCTTAATTTCTTTTTCATTGACCACAAGATGCTGCGCCTCGCGATCTCAAATTTAATTGGAAGCCACCCTGTAATTACAGATGCAGGTAGATATGAGACGGTCCGGTAGAGACGGCCATAGCAGAGTATCATGATCCGATGTATTTGATCAACCTTTTTACAAATATATTGAATTCGTAGTCTATGGGCCCAGCAGGCACTTGCATAGGTGAGTAGTGCACCAACAGGGCCATTAATCATTATCCTACAAGCCTCGCTGCTGTAGCCATACGTATTACGCGCTATGGCACTTATTTTTGCCATTTTACTGGCTGCTTTCCTATATACTTCTTTAAGATGAGTCAGCCAATCAAGTTCGTCGTCTAATATGACTCCAAGATACTTGAAAGACATAACAGTACTTATTACTGCCCCTTCCAACACGATTGTTAGCAGGAGAGGCTTTGTGCCTCTTTTGCGAATCAGTATCATGATTTTTGTTTTATTGTAGCTTAGCAGCAGTCCAGCTGGTAGCATATCTTCTTGAATTTTTATAATCACTCGTTTTATGGCAGCAGTTAGTTCTTGACGGTTAGCACCACTCTGTAGTAAGAGAGTGTCATCAGCATAGCAGAAGCATCTGACCCATTTTTTCTGCAGTTTCTCCAAGACTGTATTATACCCTAAGTTCCAGAGAAGGGGCCCTGCGGGCAGCCACTTTCAAGAACTTTCACACTACCGCCAAAAGTTACTTTTCTTTCACTTAGGTAGCTTTGGTATATCCTTAGCAGATGGGCTGACACATTGTGCCTATGTAATTCTTTGAGGATATGTGACCATAAAAGATGGTTGAAGGCCCCCTTAATGTCCAATGAAATTACTGCCACCAGTTTGCTCGAGGCCCTCATTTTCTCCATGGCCTTGACAGAAGCTAGGATACATTCTTCACAGTCTCTGCCTTCGCGAAATCCATATTGTGAATTGCAGAGTACGGTATCCGCAATAGGTTCATTGCGGTTCAACATGCATCTTTCGAGCACCTTGCCTAGGGTGCTTAACAGGGTAAGCGGGCGATATGACCCGGCCAGTGTTTTATCGCTTTCTTTGCTTTTAGGGTATTTGGCAAGTCGCCCGCATTTCCAGATGTTGAGGAATATACCCCAAGCAAGGCAAGCATTCAGCAGGTTGGTTAGGAGGCCTAGTTGTGCTTTATTAAGCTCCTTGAGGCATTTATATCAGATGTTATCAGGCCCAGGCGCTGAGCGGTTATTCTGCCGCATAAGTATGTCCCTAATTTCTTCATTTGTCACAGGGCATTCTATTTCCTGGGGTTCTATTAGGTCATCCAAGGTAAGCGGTGCAGTAAGGTGCTCACTCGCATCCACAGAAGGGAACTTGGCATTTAGCATCTCTATGCTAGCCTCCTTATCTGTGGTGGTCATCAGTCCGTTGGCTTTTTTCATCATTGGTATGCCAGGAACCCTTACCTGCGGCTTTACCACAACCTTATATGGTTTGCCCCAAGGGCGGTCTTTATCGAGAAATTTTCTCCAGGCAAGTTCCTTGGATTGCAGGATACATTGCATGTATGATCTTCTCAGCAACTTCCTTTGTTCCCGGAAGTCAGCGAGAGCCTGCTCATTAAAGCATCTGTGGATCTTTCTGTATAGGGTTTTCAGTCTCTGCTGAAAATCCTGAAGGGTGTCATTTCACCAAAGACAGATGACTTTTGGGCCGAGACATTGTACTGAGGCCAGACTGGTACTCTCCTTCAGCCAGTCAGTAACCTTTACAGCATTCTGTTCAGTGTCTTTAGCAGTGTTGTAGTCCAACAGCTGTGGCGGGGCCTGTAAAAGAGTTCTTGGTTTCTTGATATCTGTTGTATAACGCATGTGGTTGCTCTTCGTCACCGAAAACGCATACACATTACACAATGGATGCAATGATAACGGCCTCATTTTTCACTTATGTTCAAGCATTATTTTTGGACTGTAATCGCACTTTATCACCGTCAATTTCGTTGCACAATATTTTGATAACTAGAAATCAACTCGTTAGGAATTAGTTTCACATATCAACTCTTCTCCTACCAATTTGACCGTATTACACTTAATACGAAGATTATTTCTCCGTTGTTCTCGGTATCGCATTAAGATTATACCAATCGTCATTGAGGGAGTTCGGTGGAGACAAATTTCTGTAAATGGGCAAAACTAAAGAAAATATGTGAAGCATCAGCGGAATGAATTACTCACGTGGTACGTGAGCTGTTTAGTGTCGCGACGTTTCGAAATGGAAAATTGAAAAACCCCCGAAAAATGCGTCGAGAAGTCGAGATAATCTTTACATTTATTTCGGCGTTTATCGCATATCAGATGATATAAAACAGAAGTTGTAAAATCGTATAGATACACTCGTACGTGTGCGACTATACTGCGCTTCCAAGTTCGAAACTTATGTGCCATCATAATAGCCCGTAGTCGTTTTGTCTACGTCTGCGCTATTATTGAGCAGACTTATAACTTTTTTTGCTACGCTCTATTCTCCTAGAACAGTGTGAGACAATATGCTTAAGAAGTATATTGTTGTTTCAAAAGACGTTTGTCATTCGCTAAGATCATCCATCGTATTTTACGAATGTGAAATCAGTCAACGCGCGTGGATTATTTTATTATTTGGAGAAAAAGAAGAATTGTAAATGGAATTTATTGCATTTGAATGAAGCTATAGCGCGGTGATGCGTGTTGTACGTATATGTTACACAAGTTCTTGAGCGAGCTTGTACGTTGGTCGTGATAACGACTTATCAGATGAATTGAGTCCGATTCATTTCGGAATTCTGCTATCACGTTGTTTATGTAGTTTACTGATTATCGCGTGAGAGGTCATGATCGCTTTCAAGTATGCCTCTTTGATGTTAAAAAGAGCGTCACATTTCATTCAGAATGATCCAATTTGTGTAAGACATCAAGAGTAAGAGAGTCCGAAGTCTCTGAAATTATCATTTTAGGAGTACTTACGATCGAGGAAATGAAACGTACAATTCGAAAGAGAACGAATACATTGTCTGATAATTAATCGTCGACGTAATTTTACGCGCGTCTTCCGCGATTTTATCTGTATTTTGTCTGCTATTCAAATCAAGAGACGTCATCTTATTGATAATGTGTTGAACCTTCAGAATGAATGAATATTTATGACGCGGTAAAGCACCTGAATGAATGCTTGTTCTTTTGTTTTGGAAATTGATAATTTTTTATTGAATTAACGAGCCTTGCACACTTAGAGTTATATAGGCTCGGAAAGGGAAAATGGTGGTACGGAGGATGAATATGAGTTAGATGGTGTTTTAGAAAATTTTTTCGGTATTGTTTGAGGGGGAGTTTTTGATGCAGGGAGAGACACGATGAAGAAGCGTATGTCTTTGAGGGTAGATCTTCAGCATTGCAGTACACATATGAAGGAGATGGAAGTCTTGTGGGTGAGACGTACAAGGTCTATTCTGAAACGCGTTTTGATGACTAGACCAAAGGATTGGAAGATAAGAAGAAGTAGAAATCACGCCTGGAGGTGAAGATGAGGCAGATCATATGAGAGGGAATTATTACAGGAGGTGAACGCACTGATTGCTCACGGCGAGGTCTACTGCGTCATATTCCTCAAGATCAATGTGTTCGGAAACGATGCGGCAAGATGAAGAACTCAGCAAGTGTATAAGAATGAGGATTCGTTGGACGATAGGATTGGTAGAATCAGGGTTAAGGGTAGTAAATGAGGATGAGAGAGAACGAAATAGTATCTGGAATTTTGCAGGGAGGAGAGAAGCGGATGAGAAGATAGTTGTAGGAGAATGTGAATACGGAGCTTCCCATGAGAAGAAGATACTCTGACTGGAGACAGCGTATCCGAGTTTGGGTCTAGCAGAGAAGGTGGGAGATGATTCTGAAGAAGAGACTTGTATAATTTGCGTTTGTGTCCCGATCTGCAAAATCTGAGACGCAGTTTAGAAATGATACACTTTGACCCACTTTTTCGCGATTGTGACCAAAAATTCGACCAATCAGAAGCAAGAACTAATGGAAAGCGCAGTTTTGACGCAATGGTGATTGCGCTTTTGCTGCTGCAGATCGGGGTATGAAGTTCCTTGTTTTGGGAATTTCAGTGAGATCGAGAGGGATGGCGAGTAGGTGAGGAAATAGACCTAAGTTTGAGATAAGTACTTGGATGGGATAGAAGCGACAAAAGAGGTGAATTACATGAGCTGAGACCATTGGAGAAGATGGGAAAGATTTGAGTTTTGGGTCGTTGAGCCCTGACTGAAGAGGGCGATAACGGAGAGGAGGAAAACATGCTCCAGCGCATGGGCTGAATGAAAGGTTGATGCGTATAGTGCGCCGAGGACAGTTGAACAATTTTAAGTTGTTTTGTTGGAACGGATATAAATTAAAGAACTACTGTAATCAAGTAAGATTATAAACTTCGAGGATTTTCGGTTACGGGGGTGATTGAGATTCTTAATGAGTGAATTCGTCAATGGAGTATGCATTTATTCTTTTGTTGATTCAGTAATTCAATCAAATTTTGGAAGTGCGAGGAAAAAAGCTGGAAACCCTCTTGTATTCATTCTAAAATTTGTATAGTGTAGATCATCGTGTTGAAAAAAGAGATTTTCGGTTCATGAAGGGTCAATTTTTGGTGATTCTTATCACTTACTCTATTTTTTTGAATGACCGCTCCATAAGCGTTACAATGTTCGAAGTTGGTGAGGAAACATTCCAATCTCTGTCCATGTTCTGAAATGGGAGAAGAAGATGAAGACAATCGATCAAATGAGACCAAAACGTCAGGCCGTATCTGACCTCTACTCCTCCGGGGCCAAATGAAAGGAGGTAATGCCCGAAGGAGAAGGAGGCGAAGGTTTCAGCCCACTTTGGACTTTGAAAGATCTTATGAAGATGGCCATTAATATCTAAAGAGTTGAGGGGCTCCGACCCAGTTTGGGATTTTGGAGAAATACTCGGAGATAGCTACTTTCGCATCTTTACTGAACCCTGACGCTTATAAATGAAGAAAAAGTGCTGACTTTGCGTCCGGATAAAGTAGACCGGGGAGGGGAGGGGGGATTCATGCCACAGACGAGTCCAAAGAAGAGGCGGCAGCAGATTGAACCCCACTTATTCTAATGCCTTGGGAGTAAACAGAAACAAGGAGAAAACGATGTATCCAACTAATTTAAAGGAGGCTGGAGAATGAAGAGGTGACTACAGCCTAGTTTGGGGGCTTTAAAAAATTTCGTGGATGATTATCTATTGCTGCCTAGATGACGCAAGGACCATTCAATTTCATCATTTTTTTGTATTTCTTAAGTCATATTCAAAAATGCTGTTTTGCGTGTCTTTTGTAAGTGTCTGCATACACTCTTTTCCTCATAAGTCCAGTTCTAATTGAGTTAGGGAATAGGTTTTGTTCTGAGAACACTCAGGGGATCAAGACCTTTCGATCGAGCTATCAAACTTTTAAATTGGATGCACTGGAGCGGAGCTAGGTGCGGACATCCAACTTCAGTTTTCATCGAATTGATGCGAGATGCGAGATTGCAAGGTACGGCTATCCATAATACGAAAAAAAAAGGCGATACATGATGAAATCTTTTCAATGTAGCTCAATGCAAGAGATCGTCGGGGGTTGGGAGGCCGTGCCTCCTTCGAAAACTATGTTGCAACTTCATCAACCAATCATAAACCATCAATTAGTACCAAGGCCAGACAAGTTTGGTTAGGTTAGGTGAGGTTTTTCATTATTTCTCATAAATTTTACTAAAAATAACTATAGTCTTTGTGAAAAACAAAACCAGTATCCTCTAATACAAATTTTCCGCTAACTCCTGATGAAGAACGCTGGTCGTTCGAAACGCGTCGAGTTAAATAAAATATTGTGGTTGTAGCGGAAAATTTGTTTACATTCTTTTCCTCATAAGTCCAGTTCTAATTGAGTTAGAGAATTGGTTTTGGTCTAAGAACACTCAGGGGATCAAGACCTTTCAATTGAGGTATCAAACTTTTAAATTGGACGCACTAGAGCGGAGCTAGGCGCGAACATCCAACTTCAGTTTTCATCGAATTGATGCGAGATGCGAGATTGCAAGGTACGGCTATCCATAATACGAAAAAAAAAGGCGATACATGATGAAATCTTTTCAATGTAGCTCAATGCAAGAGATCGTCGGGGGTTGGGAGGCCGTGCCTCCTTCGAAAACTATGTTGCAACTTCATCAACCAATCATAAACCATCAATTAGTACCAAGGCCAGACAAGTTTGGTTAGGTTAGGTGAGGTTTTTCATTATTTCTCATAAATTTTACTAAAAATAACTATAGTCTTTGTGAAAAACAAAACCAGTATCCTCTAATATGATCAAACACAGCTCACATTTTATTATTGCTGCGGAGCAGCCCCGGTCCTCTAGCTGGTCTTTGAAAAGGGAAAGAGCTGTTGCCCACCTCAGAAAAATCGTCGGAGGTGGCCGTCTGTCTTTTGGGAGAAGCCTTCGCTGGAACCCTCCGTTTTCGAGTCCGCGTCCCAATCTAACTAAACGTAGAAAGAAGGCCAGGGCTTAACTCTAGCGTCCGCAGGGCCACAAACGAGCCAGAAGAGAGGATAGTAGATCAGACCCTACTTCTAATTCCTCAGGAGTTGATAGAAGGAGATGGAGGCGAAGAGGGTCTCTAGCATAGTATAAGGACTTGGAAATTTTTTCTTGAGATAGCCATTGGTATTCGAAGAATAGAAAGAGCTTTGGTCTCGCTCAGAAACTTGAAAAAACTCACAAAGGTAACCACATGTTGCCTGGGAGGAAGGAGACGTTTCATATCTTTGCTCTCTCGATGGATGAAGCAGAATTCCTGAATTCACGTTCGCCTGGTCGTACGGGTGCACATAGAAGGAGAAGAAGACTATTGATCGAAGTAAGCCAAGAGAGTATGCCTACGAGAGATATTCCTAAATCATTCCACTTCAAGGGCAAAGGCCGTTAATGAACCCATTCGAGAACTTGAACCTAAAATATTATCGATGTCATATTTAGTATGGAACATGATTCATAGTCCGTACTTTTTGCGATTTGTAAGTTTCGTATTGAGTTACTCAGTGTTATATTGATCAATGCGAGTGCTTTCGCGTCCCACTCGCGAAAAAATGCTCCTTTTGGACCAGCCTTTTACCGAAAAACAAATTTTCTATCTATTATTTTCATGTTCCAATTCATTGGTCGCCTCATAACTTATGATTTCTATGCGGTCTAGTCGAGAGAGAAATAACTTTCTCGATCACCCGCACCGTTACTTAAGCAGAATAAAAAACCATGTTTAACCCGCCCTCGACTGAATCTTATCAGTTTCTTGCTTTCTCGCTCGAATTCATGGAAATGAGAATTTAGTCGCGTTGAATAAGATTGTATGTTACCATGCTCAATGAAACGCTTTTCTTCAGTAAATGCGCGAAAATTGTGTGAATTTAAAAGCTCGTTTTAGGTCTCTTCACAGTTGGTCGTAATATTTCTCTTTTTTTTTTCTATCCTCCCACTTCTGGCTCTAAATATTACGTCCTTCGCCGACGAACTTAAAGTTAATTCTTTAACACTTTTATTACCTTTTCAAAAAACACATTTTAGCTCTGTTCTGTTTCGCCGCCGTCGCCTTTTTTCGCGTCATCGCCTTTCATTTTTATCTTTTTTGTTATCTCTTTTGAAAACCAGTAGCCAAATATTGTAAATTTTGAGTATTCTTCTTGATCCGTTCGAGATTATGTAGCGCTATCATTTCATTTAGTCGAGATTTTCTGTTAAAAAAAGATATATTTTCGAGAACTGGATTCTGCTACGATTTTCCTCTTTATATCACCGATTTTATGTTCCTGAAATTGACTTCATCGATTAAAGCATCTTTCTTTTCTCATTATTTTTGGACTAAATCGCGATACTTCTGTGGAAAGATGATTTTTTTGTGCGCGGACAAATAAGGCGTTAAGAGGTACTTTACTGCCGGATGGTACATTATTTTGTGTGCGAAAACTAATCGAAAAAAACGTCTCCAACGGAGCGTTTCTCTTTATTTCGCCTATAGGTTCGGATTTACTCGTAATAACATCTTCAATTTCAATTTTCTTATCTCGCCGTGCTTTACGGTTGAACAGAGGCGCGAATTTTGCGAATCTAATTCGCAAAGTATCCCGAAGGCGTCTTCTAGCGCCTCGTTATTAATTTTACGTGTAATATTCAGTATAGATTCAGGCGAAATATCACATTTGGTGAAATTCAGCGAATATTTTTACCTCGTTTTTCTGTATTTCATATCTTTCCATTCTTGGTATCATTATTTTCGGAAAAAGGAATTTTTTAATAAAACGATATTTTTGCCTTTGTTGGTGTTCTCTCGGGGTTAATTGATTAATGGCCTGTTTGTTCATTATTAAACCGATGTGAAATTTATGGGATTTTGTGATGTTATCGAATTACGCAAGAAACGTCGTCGAAGTTTTAGAAGAGGAAGGTTCTATACAGATTTTTGCTTGTGACCTAATTCAATTCGGTTAATTAGTCTTGTAGCTTTCGCGAACTTGGAAAGTCCTCCAGGCAGACTGAGGTATTAGCATGATGACGTACCTTGCTATTTGGAATGTCTTCTGGTGTACGATGTCGCAAGTTATCGTCTATTGCTTATGTGATTTGCTCTCTTTTTTGAGTCGTAAAATGGTTGACGTCGCGGTAATCACTAGACAGGTTTACTATGGAATTTGCGTAGCTTCTTTTACGATTAAATTGCAGTTTTGAGTGTGAGGACAGTTGTATATTGTGGCAAAATATTTGTGCCGGTATTGAATGGTTTCTGAAAGAACTTTGCTGACTAATCATTCGACTTCAAACTTTTTACACGAAGTGAAATTGGTCTGCGGTTTTTATCGTCATCTTCGAAATGAAATTAATGGCGTTTTACGCACTACCTGCATCACTCTTGGAAGTACCCAATTTATCATCTAGAATAAAATCTTCCAGTTTGCTGTGAACCGTAAACTGCGAAACCTTTGAAGCCAGATAAAATTATCTTCCGTTTTTCTTCATCCATATGAGTTTGAGATCGAGATTTCTTGTTCGTTTGATGAACGAATATTATCAGCGATGACTCGTGAGTTGAAATTATTTTCGGAGTGTAAAATTTGTCCAAATTGATAATTTTTCAATTCCGTTTTCCTTCTTGGAAGCTCTTGCCTGTCGTTCTTGAATCCATCCGCAAGGGAGTTGAAAGAAATAAAGCGAAGGCTTGAGAATACCTCGAGTGGGGTCTCTTCTTGATGCACTTCGTTTTGAAGCCTCGCTTGTTATGTCAGTGGCCAAGTAAGCTTGTAGCATTGTCAAATTGAATTATTCTTATATCTCAGTGAGAGTATTCTGAAAGTGACAAGTATGATTCTCCGATTCATTATGTCAACTTCATTTACCTCCAGAGAGTTCTTTGCTTCGAAGTCTTGCATGAAATTAGATGACCTACGAGTGTATCAGATGAACTCTAGTCGAGGTCTAAACGTTAAGCTGTTTTCCTCGAAGATTTCTTGGCCTCTTCGTCTGCACCACTCTAGAACGGCTCGTACATCACGCTCAAAGGATTTTATTCCCAATCGACCTACCAGTCAACCTCGTACAGTCTTGGATTTTAGTATCCTGCGAAAGAATGGCTACTCGTTCTTTATTTTTGTAATCATAAACTGAAATTCTACCTCTAACTGTAATGCTGTGCGAAACGCTCGCTAATTTCTATAATAAATTGGAGGAAGAAGAGGAAACGCGAAAAAGCGACAGCTCTGGCGTCAATCTCTCGAGGACGATTAATCTCCGAGTCGTTAACGCGTACAAATAGCCCTGTTATTAATTAAAACTTTTTTGTCTCTCTCGTCTCGTTCTCGTGAAATTGTTCTAGACTGTAAACAGAGATTTGTCGAAATTAGTTCGTAATATCGTCTGAAGTTCATCTCAATAGTGGTGTATTCATTATTTTCAAGTTCAAGCGGAATAAGTTAAGTTGCACCGTTTATACGTACATCATTAGGGATTACTCGTAATTTTATCTTCCTTAGAGGGATAAAAAAAAAGGAAAAAATTCATTACCTCATCATCAGATAGAATGGTAACCTGAAATATTAGTTTTCAGCGTGTATCAGAGCTCAAACATACACAGTATGAAATAAAATGAAATTTTTTTGTGAGACGTTTGTCGGAATGATTTTACCAGCAGTCTGAAAGGATTTTTTAAATGACAAGATTAGACTGAAGAGGAACGAATTTATAACATTAACATACTCGTATCATCCTAATGTTCTTACGACTCAAATTTGTTTGAACATTTTTTTTTTTTTGGATTTCACGAGAATGAACTTGATTTGGAAATGGATGACAGGCTTCTGAATTTATCTTATAGAGATTAGTCATTCCTGCTTTATCCTTGACCTTGATCTCAAGAGTTATTTACAAAAATTTCCTTTCGAGGACTGAGAGAACCTGTCTATGGGGTGAGGAGGAGAGTTACTCGAGAAAAATTTCCTTTGGTTTTTCGGAAAATTGTGATTCATAAGGAAGCGATCTTTTAACCTTCTTGGAAAAATTTCTGACCGCGAACTATACGAGGGAGGAGAGCAATGAAAGAAATTCCGAGCTTAGAGTTGCGATTATCAAGTGACTCAGAAAAATGTTCAGGGATTTTGGCTCAGAAGGTCTCGTGATCATGAGCGTGTGCTCCGAAGAGAACAGACTAATCGGGACCGTTACTCTCCGGGTCTCTTTAGGCCAATTTTACCATAGTGCTAATCTTAGACTAAGTCGCCAAAATCGGGCGCTTCATAGGCTAAATCGGAGCTTGACCTTCGTTGAGTGTGGTTGATAAAACTGGCCCTTAGGACTCGAAAAAAATGGCGACCTTCAAGCTACGTATTTATGAAGATTTGTGATTCCGAGAAGGATGGTGACGTTTGGAAAAGTGTCTCTCGGGAGATTGCGCGTACACCATTTTCAAATTGTACGTGTGATGAAAAGGGAAAGGAGGGGGTGCTTGAAAAATTTCCGATCTTTCAACTTTAATTTTTCGGAAGGATGTGTATTACATATTCTTGCAAAACCCTAAAGTTGTACCTGGCAGGGTCGAGTCCGCTGTTGGAGGAAAAAAAATCAAATGCTTACGCAACCCACACCTACTCCACCATAGAGGGAGGGCGGCGCTGCACAACCGACGGAAGCGACTATTCTCATCACGCAGACGTAGGTGACCGCCTCCCGTTTTCCCAAAATTTTTGAAATTGTCATAAAATTGCTGACTCATATTTTTATACTCCTCTTAGTGAAACAAAGGGAGAGATAGAAGTATCAACTCCCCAAAATTTGGCGACACGCTCCTCCCTGACACAATTGTTACTCTGACATCATCAATGATTTTGATCTACTTGAGGAATAGCAGCCCGCTTGAGGCGTTATCTGTCGAAAGGGCCCCTGTTCCGTGAGAATTGAATTGATTACATGCCCTTTTGACGGATGAGTCCTCATTTAAAGGTCAAAGTTGAAGTGCAAATCGGAGTAAGCTTTCTAAATTCTATTCTCTATGAGTTCCTAAAAGAGACTCATTAGCCGTTGAGATCGAATTTCTCCTCGAATTTTCAGTGTCTTTACTTATCGAGCATTTGGGCCAGCAGAGAGCACCCCATTCGTAAAATCTTCGTAATTGATATGAAGTCCATCTCTTCTGTACTCGCTTTTGTCGCTTGTGCAGCACCACTCTCCCTCCATGGTGGAGTGGGCGGGTTGTGTAAGCATTTGATTTTGTTTCCTCCAACACCGGAATCGACCCTTTCGGGTATTGCTGAAGAATCTCCTTGGCAAACCCCCTCTTCTACTCGGCAGCTGCCAAGCTACTTTGGCAACCGCCAAGCTGCAGTGTTCTCTGGCGCGCAGAAGACACTAGAATACACAACAACAACAACCCTGTCTTTGATGCACTGGATTGCTGTTTGAATCTCTTGATCTTCTTCTTTCTTCAAGGATGATATTCCTCTTCTTCTTACACATCTGGATGTGGAATGTTACACATGTGTCTAGTAGGCCGTAGCGTGGTTCTGCATTTGACAACCGCCAAGCTGCAGTGTTCCCTGGCCCGCAGAAAACACTAGAACACACAACAACAACACCCCTGTCTTAGATACACTGGATTGCTGTTGAAATCTCTTCATCTTCTTCTTTCTTCAAGGATGATATTCCTCTTCTTCCACATCTGGATGTGGAATGTTACACATGTGTCTAGTAGGCCTTAGCGTGGTTCTGCATTTGCCTATTCCATTCCCGATCCATCTTCTTCTACATGACGGTGGCTGCAAATGCAGAAACCTGGTAGCATGCTTCTTTGGAACCTAGCATGGTGGATACTTGGCTACTCGGAACAAGCGCTTCATCTACCCCGATCTATTGAAGCGATTGACCAAGCTTGTTCCGCTCACGCCTCCACGCCTCACACTGAAATAAGGTGTCCTCTGGTCCATGATTCCCGCCCTTGGTTACAAGGCGAACGCGTTGCCTGCTCAACTTTCTTCAACTTCTCGCAAAGGTACTTGTTGATGCTGGTATGGTCGCAAAACACCTTCGTCAGGTGGAAGTTCAGCTGATCATGCCGTCGGTTCATCCACCCACCGAGGTCGCGTATTAACACAAGGCTTTTTCATGTGCCCAGTTCCCTCTGAGGGATCCTTACTTTCCATTCCTTGAGCAAGGAGCGCCCGACCTCCTGATTAACCTGTAGATTCTCTTGGTTGGTCGTTGTCTTCTTTTGCTCTGAACATCACCGCACTCTCCTCAGCAAGGAGCTCAATTGGTGGTGAACTATAGCTAATATGCAAAGAGCCTTCGTCGAGACAGTGCGGTAGGCACTAACACACCTCAGTGCAACTTTTCGCGGGTTTTTCTTCGGTAAGGTATTTTCATTGAGTCGACTCATACTGGGGCACAATAAAAGAGGATTGACATAGCGGTGCTCATTATAATCCTTCTTCTGGCTTCTCTCGACCCTCCTAGGTTCTACATCAAGCGGCTTAGGTATGCAACTACCCTGCCTGCCTTTTCCGCTGGTATCAGGAAATGGTGCCTAAAGCTCAACGTTGAGTCAAACCAGATGCCCAAGTACTTCATCTTCTTCTTGGTCTCAATTTCCACATTTTTCAGGCAAAAGAAGGGTTGACTGAACTTCCGGCGGGTCGTGAATAATATGGTCTCCGTCTTACCAACTGCAAGTTCTAGTCTGGCCTACTCAATCCAGCGCGTCACTGCCTCTAATGCTCGGTTTACCCTCCTCTCTACCGCTACAATATTTCGGCAGGGCGTTTTTTCTGTCTTATTTCCGTTTATAAAAGCTATGAAAAAATCTATCCTTATGATTTCTGTTCATAACTGCCGGGGAACGGGTAAATGAGTTCTGTTTTGAAGTATGGCAGACAGATTCACGGCGATTCTAATCAAGGAGAGGGTAGAAATACGGAACAACGAAAAAGCCGTGGATTTAAAACTGAGATTTCTTTCATACGAGGTGATCGCCAAAATTTTTACTCTTCTCGCGATAGATTCTGGGTTCAAACCTTTCCCCTCTCCTTTCTACAAGAAGCAATGGTATCATCATCTTCATCTCTTTTAAAGGAACAGACAGAAACTTGACCAGTACTGGAATCGATCAGGAATGTTGAGCTGCATTGTCGTCTGTTTAACACGATGTCGAATAAACTTGTTAATTCTTGAAGCGTTTCCTAGGTTGAAAATTTGAACACTCTAACGCCGACTTGATATTGGATTAAGACGGGATCAGAATAAATTAATTAGCTTTACTGAAAAGATGGAGAAGTAATCCCATAGACAATATCGGAGATCAGAAAAGAGCTCCTACGCTCTCGATATTCTTGAGACAACAGGTGGTGAGAAAGTTTTGACTGTCGTGAGAAAAATCGAAGCGGTTCACGCTGCTGGTTGAGCTCTTTTCTTTCGAAGTTCTTGAAACCTTCGAAGGAACGTTTTCGTAGCAAATAAAAATCAAGTATACGAATGCGTGAATTTTTTAAATACTTTGTATAGCATCATCGCAGTCCTTGAAAATTTTAAATTCTTTATTAAAGATGAGTCCGATAAAGAAGCAACAACGTGTAGATGTACAACCAAACATAATTTTGCAATTAACTTTTCTTTTAGATAACGTTATTATTACCTGTAATTTCATAATATAACCAGAACGGCTACCGGCGATAGATAGGCCGGACAAATTAATTTTTTAACCGCACGAAAAAGGAAAAGTCGACGCGCGATTTTTTTTATTACTCATTATTTTAGACAGTAAAAGAAATCGGCGACAAACTTTTAACGCGATCATAATGTCTTTTTTTTCCTTCGTCGTCACGATCCTACAATTCATTATCAAATTTTTCGACTCGTCTTTTTTTTCTTCTTTTGTTTTATTGCTCGTACCCAAGAGGTATATATACACAGGTCCTAAAAGCACTCAGCGTGTTACGGTATAAAACTCGGTCGTTATTATTATGTATATTTTTTTTGAAAAATTTGCATGTTTGCTATGCTTGTAATGTGCAAAGAGAAGAGGCCTCGTTCGGGGTTTTGAATTAATGATCGAAACGTAATTAAGAAAATTTGTAATTATTTTCCTCATCTACGCGGAACGAAAATCACTTCCTCGACGAAGAAGTGACGAAGACTGAAAATTGAAAATTAGGTAGGTTGGCGGTTATCGCGACGGAACTCAATTAGAGGATATTTATCGCCGGCGAGCGCTTTCTTCTCCAAAGCTCGACGACAATTGTCTGAGGTCTGGTAAACATCATCGATTTGACATCAAATTAAGTTATAATAATTGCAATTACGGAAACCTGAATTCGACGCGCTCGGCGCGGCACTCTTCGAAAATAAATACAGTATTAGTTTTCCGCTTCACTTCCCCCCTAGGCCGAACGCTTACGAAGAATTTATAAAAAGTAAACGGACGGACTTGAAAGAGTCCCGGCGATGCCAATTTTGAAAATAAAATCCAATTTCTTCGAAGGCTGTGGTGTGGCTTCGAACTAACGAGGCCGAATACATGTATATGAGCATTATTTTGGCTTTGGGAGCGGTTGAGTCTCTTTTAAGGACGATTGTCGCGCGGACCGCGATCATCCACTCGACAAAAATTATTCTACGTTTTTTATCTTTCTTGAAATCGATTTTTTTAGTAAATTTTAGAAACGTTTCTCGTCGTTCGAGATCTCGCTTAGTCCCTCGAAGAGCGAAGTGCGTGATTCGGTCGAGTTTCTGCTTGAAAATACCTATACTTCGTTAAAGCAAATAATTATACGGCCGCGGATAGCCGCGCTCTCAAAGGAGAAGGGGACAGAGAATGTGTACACTTTTGAGTCCAATTACTTCGACACAATTGAAAGGCTAATAAAATTATTCGACGCATCTCCCGTATCCTCTTCTTCCTATCTTGGTAGTACTTCAAGAGATTACACACCAACTACCGCGGAGTTGGAATAACTCCGAACAACTTCATTATCCTCATTTTTATAATACTGCGTAACTATCATCGTCTTGCGAACGGCAGAAACCTTCGAAAGGAATGAAAAGAACTTCGTTCTTCACGTATCTTCGTCATCGCCCATCGAGTGTGGAAAACGCTCGGGCGAGCTGCCTCTATAAACTCTTATTCCATCACCGATGTATCGTTAAAAAGTCCGTATATATTACATTTTTGCGGTATATTCTCGGTGCCAAAAAACAGTTCTCGTGAAAAATAGCATCTTCGAACGCGAGAGTAATTGGCACGCTGTTACATTAAACGGAACCTTTATATGCAAAGAATAAATTATAAAACTGCATTCGGTATTACACATCTCGTGATGACGCGGTGTTTACGGTTCGAGTGTGTCTACAAAATTTCATTAGGCAATAAAATTCAATATCGAACACGAGACGGCGATGCGAAATAGTTTTATTCAAATATACGGGGAGACAAGAACGAGGAAAAGATGGGGAAAAAATAAAAGAGAATTTTGAATGCTACACGAACAACAAAAGAAGAAAACATTCTTCGTAGGAAAAGTGCTTATCTTTAATGTCGAAGGAGCGATAAAAATATTTAATGTTTTTAATTCGAACTCGAGTATAATAGAGGATAATTAGAATTTTTGAAGCTTAGTCTGCTTCGATTTTGAAGAGACGTTCCTCTGTTCTTTCGGGCAACATTTGTCCACATAATGAGTTCAAACACTTCTATGCAAAACTTTCGCTGCACATTATTTTGATGACTCAAAGTTGGAATATTTCGAGCCAGTTTACTTGTGTCTGACTTCAGTGCTCTGTCTCTACACGGACAGGAGCTAGAACGGTTGATTTCTTTCTATGTAAGAGTCATGACGATTTTCATGTGTAAATGGAGGTATCTGTAGTTCTCTAATTTCTCATCAACTTTGGTTTTCAAATGAACGGTTGATAATCACCCTTTTTGGTGCTTATTTCGATGATGTCTCCCTCACTGGATCCAGTTGAAAAACATCAAGGGCCTCTACTTCTAAATCAAAACGTCTCAAGTCCCTGTTGATTTTGACATGTTTCATGTCTTTTTTGACACCTGGTGCACTGCTGAAAATTTGCGAGTACCACCTCTCTCCCCCCCCCCTATTAATGGACTTGGAAAATTTTTGGAGAATACCTGTGAGGTTAGTGAGGTTATCCAGGAATCTGCGAGTACCACCCCCTGAGTAAAAATAAAATAGAATGAAAATTAAATAAAAATAAAATAAAATAAAATAAAATGAAATAAAAATAAAAATTAAATTAAATTAAATTAAAATTGAATAAAATAAAATTGAATTAAAATAAAATTAAATTAAATAAAATTAAATTAAAATAAAATAAACCTCGAATCACCTGGGAGGTCATCCAGGAATCTGCGAGTACCACCCCCTGGGTAAAAATAAAATAAAATAAAATAAATAAAATAAAAAAAAATTAAAATTAAACTAAATCAAAATTAAATTAAAATTAAATCAAATTAAAATAAAATAAATAAAATAAAATGAAATAAAATTGAATTAAAATTAAATTAAATTAAATTAAATTAAAATAAAATAAACCTCGAATCACCTGGGAGGTCATCCAGGAATCTGCGAGTACCACCCCCTGGGTAAAAATAAAATTAAATTAAATTAAATTAAAATTAAAATTGAAATAAATAAAATTATATTGAAATTAAATTAAATTTAATTTAAATTGAATTAAAATAAAATGAAATAGAATTGAAATTGAATTAAATTAAGTTGAAATAAAATAAAATAAAATTAAATTAAATTAAATTAAAGGTAAATTAAATTATTAAATTAAATTAAAATAAAATAAAAATTAGATAAAAATTAAATTAAATTAAAAATACTTCTCCCGTGCGCGTGCTAATTTATACCCTCGACTGATCCAGAAATCTGCGAGTACCACCTTTTGAGTAAAGATAAAATTAAAATAAATTAAAATTAAAATTAGAATAAATAAAAATAAAAATAAAATGAAATAAAAATGAAAATAAATTGAAATTAAAACTAAACTAAATTAAAATAAAATGAAATAGAATTAAAATTAAATCGAATTAAATTATTAAATTAAAATAAAATCAAATTAAATTAAAGTTGAATTAAATTATTAAATTAGAATAAAATAAAATGAAAATGAAATAAAAATGAAATTAAATTAAAAATACTTCTCCCGTGCGCGTGCGCGTGCTAATTTATACCCTCGACTGATCCAGAAATCTGCGAGTACCACCTTTTGAGTAAAGATAAAATTAAAATAGAATTAAATTAAAATAAATTAAAATTAAAATTAAAATAAATAAAAACAAAATGAAATAAAAATAAAAATAAATTGAAATTAAAACTAAACTAAATTAGAATAAAATGAAATTAAAAATACTTTTCCCGTGCGCGTGCAAATTTATACCCGCGACTGATTCAGAAATTTGCGAGTACCACCTTGTCTCACTTCCTAGCGTGAACGAGCGGAGCGGAGCGAGTGAGTCCCAGTAACCTCATCAGCTTGAAATATATTCCGCGAGTGAGTCCCAGTAATCTCATCAGCTTGAAATATACTATAATAGACATGTACTGGACCATGAAGCGGGACAAACGAGCGGGGCGAGTAAGGCCCAGTCTGCTCGTTCGTCCCAGGAAGCAGTCAGCCTAAAATACTCCAAAGTTGACTGATACTAGAGCAAGAAGTTGGAAATTTTGGATATTTTTGAACGATGAAGAGCTTAAGACGACTGGCGAGAAGACATGAAACATGATCTTTATATTTTTGGCAACGCCAAGAAATCCTTCTCACTTTTTTGCATCCTCACCTCAATAGAAGATGAAATCAGACTTTCTTTTGTAGGCAGTTTGTAGCTGACGTATTTTCATCATTTTTCTGCGTACTTTGATGACGTCATACTACATTGGAGTACAGAAGTTTAAGGCAGTGACGGAGTCCGATTACTGTACGGATGACGTTGTTTCACGCCAGAGTACAAAACTTTGATGCTAGTTCAGTCATTAGTTGAAAACTTGATCCCACACAGGATGATTTAAATTCATTTATTGGGCTTATTTTTTTGAGTGGTGCCGACAACACTTGGAAGAAAATTACAATTTTTGCGGGAGAGTTGAAGCTGTTCGACTTGATGAGGCAATCATTTTGGGTTCCCCGTCGTCAATGAGTCATGAGTTTTCTATCTCTGAGCTTTAAAACATTTTACTATTTTGAGGAAAATTTGACAATCCTCGAATGATATAATGTGTTTCTTGTGTTTGATTATGTCAACTGCTTCTCATAAAGTGATTTTTCCCGTATTATTTTGTTTTAATAATATATTTCTGTTCTTTATTTTGCAGGTAAGCATGAACGATCCGGTCATTATTGTGGTAATTGGTGGAAGGTATTTGAAATTGGTAACCCAGTAAGATAGTTTTCATTATTAGTTCGTAAGTTAATCATAGAGTAAACTCTTCGACGGAGTATCTTGAAAGCTATTTCAAAGTATAGATACTGACATTGTCTTACGGAATTTTGAACTTTATTCCAAAAGTATTTCTAACCCTGGAAATGATAATGTCCCTTTCAATTTCATGGTACGTTGGACTGCGAACTGCCTCTCTTAATTAGAAAGAAAGATTATTCTGTCATAACTTACTCTGCTGCAAAAGAAATCATATAACTCTTGATTTATTTTGAGGAAAGTTCCTTCCTTACTTTTTTTCGTGTATCCTCCGGAATAGTCTTAGAGTGTTATCCAAAGAATTTGGTGTTGCTAATCGTAAATTACTCAGAACACTGGACGTGACTGCAGGAATCAGGAAACAGGATTTTTCTAGAAATCCTTTATTACTCTAACTACATATTTGAGAAATGGGGCCTGGAAAAATTCCTACTTTTGAGCTATACTCCTAATTTTTTTGAGTGTACGATTTTTTGAAAAAATTCTAACTTTCGAGCTACTTACTCAGGAGGAGGAATGTTGACGCTGTGTATGTAAAAGAATTTCGAAAAAAAGAGCTGGTTATGCAAATTATACTTTTCTTTTCTTCTCTGAATTTCTCAATTCTTGTTAGGCTTTTTGAATCTTACTTTTTCTCATTACGCTACCAAGTTCGAGCTCTACTTCATTGTTTCAAAAATGTGTTTAATCGAAGATGTGCGAAATGACTCGTGATATTGGTTGAGAATCTTCATAGTTTACTTCATCGATTCTCGTAGTGGAGAAAAGTACTCGGCAATATCAGCAAAGTATACCTTTCGGGACAGTGGGTCAGTAATTTGCAAAAGGATCCGAGGACAAAAAAGTAATTGGAATCTTATTTAAGCGTCCGTTCAGTGTTGTCTCTGTTTCGGTCTCTCGGGAGTTCTTCAATTTTATTTAACATCAACACGATGTACCAAGAATTGTAACAACCAATCGTATTCAAGGTTGAGTAAATATTTATTTCAGCTCGACAGCATTATCCTATTATTATCATCGAAGAATATACTTAGGTACTTATCGTTCGTTTACAGAATTGACGTATTGCACGATTTCATCCACCTATATATATTTGTACATTCGATTCTAGTACTACATTATTGTTCGGCTTATATAGGATTACGTCTTCAACTTATCGGTCATTTGTCCCAAACCATTATAATGTTGTTTACATGAAAAATAACGGATATCATTCTGCGGTGGAAGAACCCAATTAATTCGCGTTCAATATCAATGTGCCTATAACGCCGTCTTTCCAGCGCTGGAGTTTATTTTATTTTCGTATCTGTTGTGGTAACCGTTGGGTTGAGGATAATTTATTCATAATTATCGCGTTACTACGAGGTAGTTCGTTGGCTTTTTCGAGTACGTACGTAAAACTTTGATCATGGATCTCCTGTTTGCGACGTTTTTTTTTTTTTTCGTAACTTCGTTTGAGTCGGAATTATTTTCCGAAATGGCATCGTGGTTTACGAGTATTAACTCGACGTTTTCTAAAAAAACTAAGTTTAATTTAATCCTCTCAACCCACTTCTTTAATTTGCCGCGTCTTTTCGTACTACTAATCGCCTCCACTCATGGAAAGTGTTCAAACTTTTTTTTCCTTTTCCAGTTTATCTTCAAAAGAGATGAGTACGAATATTTTAGAGATTCGCATCATAAAGTGGACCGCTAATTTAAATTTCTATGGATTACTTTGACTTCTGTGTAGAGGATTTATTGCCAAAGTGAGAGGACTTGTGAAGCTTTCTTCGCCATTTCGGTGTCATGTCTCTTGATCGACGAGGGGGTAGATTCAGAGGAAGAGGGACTGAGGAACATACTCTCTCGTCTCAAACCTAAGGAGTGAGAGAAAAGTAGGGTAAGTTCAGGAGAAATGAGAAAGCTATTATCCCTGTGCTGAATGTGACTTTCTTTCCTCAGCTATTGCATTCATAATTATGTTCTTTTGAGGCGCACCATCCATCTCAGCATGGTTGGAATATTTCAGGCGCCAATGATAGATAACCTTCCTGTATTCCTACAATTATGAATGCATTAGCTAACGACGTGAGTAACCTTGACCTACTTTAAGAACTTGACAAAAATGTTAACTCTCGGAACTGTATCGATAGGAGGCGTGTGTGGAATAGTTTTGAGTATTGAGGGTTAGGACTGTACCACATGCGCCAGGTTAGCTGAGAAGAGGGGACGCTCTTTCTCCATATTCTTATCTTTGATGGAGACAGATTCCGTCAATGTATCGATTAAGTAGACATTCTACTGCAAAGCGTAGCCCAGATTACGGCCCAGTGGAAAGGAGGAGATAGTCCAGATTGTGTTCCAATGGAAATGAAGCCTTCTCACTTTTCCAGACCTGGGAATGGCTTCCAGAACAGGTGTGATTGAAAATATATTTTGATAACGCAAGCGTTACTAGAGCATAATTTTCGTCTTTCGAGTTCAACATTTAAATTAATTTTGACACATTCGCTTCAAAATCCACTTCTTCGATTCTTTGGGCAAAATTTTTGAGATAATTTCTTCACCTACTCCATCTATTCTCTAGTTCGTCCATCACGTCATCGACAAATATTTCTTTCTTCCCTCCCCTCTCTCTCTCTCTCTCTCTCTCTCTCTCTTGGGATAGTTTCTTTTTGTGTTCAGAACGCATTTTTGCATGAGTGCACCCCTGAATTTCTTCAAGTGCATGAATGAATCCAAAACAGTTTTAGGGTGAGCATATTCCAGAGACTTACAAGCATTGGTAAAGCAAATTACATACACAATATGAGATGCATGAGAAAGTTGTAAGTGGGGTGTGAATGCGTGAGATGAGTGGGTGCTCTAAAAGCGGATACGGAGTCGGAAGCGGCAAAGAAGGCGTGTGATGAAGGAACGCATTGTCGCATGTGCAATTCTGCCCCAAGCCTCCATGTTAGAGTGGGTACGGGTTGCTTATGCATTTTGATTTTGTTTCTTCCAGTACCAGAATCGACCCTTTCGGGTATAACTTCAGTGTTGGAAGAATCTCCTTGGCGAACCCCCTCTTCTACTTGGCAACCACCAAGTTACTATGGCAACCGCCAAGCTGCAGTGCCCCCCCGGCACGCAGAAAAACACAAGAACACGCACCAACAACATCACCTTAAGATATAGTAAATTGCTGTTGGGGTTTCTTGATCTTCATCTATCTTCAGAGAAGATCGTTGTCCTCTTCTTCCTGCAAATCTAGGTGTTGATGGTATACAGGTGTCGAGTAGGCCATAGCATGGTTCTGCATTTGCCTATTCCATTCCTGATCCATCTTCTTCTTCATGACGGTGGCTGCAAGTGCAGATACCTGGTTCCATGCTTCTTCGGAACCTAGCATGGTGGGTACCAGGCTACTCGAGTCAAGCGCTTCATCTATCCCGATTTCTTGAAGAGACCGACTAAGCTTGTCCCGCTCACGCCTCAACGCCTCGCACTCAAATAAGGTGTGCTGCGGTCCATCATCCCGCCCTTGATCGCAGTGCGAACACGTTGCCTGCTCAACTTTCCTTATCTTCTCGCAAAGGTACTTGTTGAAGCAGCCATGGCCGCTTAACACCTGCGTCAGGTGAAAGTTAAGGTTGGCCACGGTGTCGGTCCATCCACTCATCAAGGTCGCGTATCAGCACACGGGTTGTCCACTTGCCCAGCTAACTCTGGGCAATTCTTGCTTTCCATTTTACAAGCAAGGAGCGCCTGGCCTCCTGCTTGACCCGTAAAGCTTCTTGTTCGGTCGTTGTCGTCTTTTTTGCCTTGAACACCGCCGCTCTGTCCTCAGCAAGGAGCTCGATTGGCGGTGAACGTGCTAATACACAAAGAGCCTACGTCGAGACAGTGCGGTAGGCACAACACACCTGAGCGCAGCTCTTTGTTGGATCTTTACCATCTCTCTGGCGCACCATATAGGAGGACCGACAAGGGGCTGCTCATCATGATCCTTCTTCTTGCTTCTCTCGGTCCTCCTCAGGCGGCTTAGGTATCCAACTACCCGGCCGGCCTTTTCCGCTGCCATCATGAAATGGTGCCTGAAGCTCAGCGTTGAGTCAAACCAGATGCCCAGGTACTTCATCTTCTTCTTAGTCTCAATTACCACACCTTGCAGGAGAAAGGTGCGTGGACTGAACTTCCGACGGGTCGTGAATAAAATGGCCTCCGTCTTACTAGCTGCAAGTATGAGTCGGCTGGACTCGATCCAACGCGTCACTACCTCTAGGGCCCGGGTGATGGAGGAACAGGTAGAGTTAAAATTGAGTTTACACGTTGAAAACAGGGTGAAATTTTTGCTCTTAGAATGAAAATGGAGTAACGGGGACGGCGAGAGAAAATTTAGTTATGGATATTAATGTGCGAGCCTGCCTCGGATTATTGAATTTTGAACTGTCTGTAAAGCAAAGGGTGGCGCCGTGGTGGGAAGTGGGATTGGTGGACGGATGTATTTGAATTTTTTTTTCGGTAATTCACATAGTTTAAATTGAGGTGTAGCCTATGAAAGTACGGTGCAGTGGAAGTTGATTGTCCTGCTGGAATCAATTCGACGTAAGCAAGAGTTGAAGAAAATATCGTGGACTGAGGATTGAGGGAGTTGAAGATATGGTTTCATTTTTATTCATATCCATTACTCGTTCTTACGTACCTATTACTCGATTTTTCAATGGTACTCATCTTGGGATTCGATTGGAATTCTTATTCATGTTCATCAAAGTCATGGCGATCATAAAAACCATAAACAAGCCTTAGAGATGGAAGGCGAGTCTTCTATTTACTTCCTCGACCTCTCTATTTTCATTGAAGACGGCGCGGCGCTCATAGTTTTGGTATATTCTGTAAAAATACTTGTGCGGACATTACGGTCCATGCTTTTTCACTCTGCGCCACCTCCCAAAAACTGGCGACCTTCAATAGCTTCGTCAACCGTTTCCTCTCTATCCCCCTTCCTCCTCGGGAATTTTCTGAAGAAATTTCGATCATCAAACAGCTCGGTCTCTCTAATGGGTTTGAGCTTGCATGAGGTTAAAACTCATCTCTAATGTTATAGACGTTATCGCTTCTCTCCCCCTCTGCATGTTTGGTTCGAGGAGGAAACGAAAGGGTTCATGTTCCGTTTTTAGCAAAGTTACCCACCTCCTCAAGCCCGGTGGTCTTCGTTCCGTCTCTTATAATCCTGTTACTGTTCGTAGTATTTTTTTGTAAAACTCAAGATTCGTACCTATATTTCAAAGAAGTGGTGTCTGTAAGCTTCAATGTGTTCGGCTGCTTTCATAGGAGAGACAGGCCGACAACTTCATATCAGGGTTCAGATACACCTTGATCAAAAAGAGATCAGTCTTTGCTGAGCATCTTTGGGAATCTGGCCTCAGTTTTGAGAGTTCTTTCCGTAGACGATTGACGCCAGAGCAAGTTGAGATTATTTGTGACGTTTTTGTTCTGAATTGATTCTTACCCGACAATGATCTTATTGAAAAAGTTTATAAGCTTCCTACCAACAACTTGTGATTCATTTTCATCTTCTGGTCACCACATTCTTTCTTTATCTTTCCATTTCTCATCTCCGAAAGATGGCTGTTCAGCTGAAAGTTTTCGAGATGATCATTCAAATTCGGTTCGTAACTTTTGTGATAGTTCATTTTATTTTATCGGGCTTATTTTCTCAAGTGGTGCGAACAACGCAGCTTGTAGGCCAATTACCGCCGTTACCACCTGACAGGATAATCTAATATACAATTAATTGCTGTTATTACTATAACTACTAGTACTACAAGAATACGTGGACAATGGAGATCGAGAGCGCGACAACAAGTTAACAAATCACCGGAACAGATCGTCCCTGCATGCCGATCGAAAATCCTTAATCCCTAGGGAGAAGATATTTAGTTTTACCCCTCATTTATTGAAGCCTTGATTACTCGAATAAATATTCTATATTTTTCTGTGTACTTTGCGGTGAAATATCAAATCGAGGTTGATGCACTGTCCGTAGACTTCCAAAGACTTTCAACGTAATCTTTCATGATGGCAACAAGGAATATAATTTTTTTCAATACCTGAAAAATGAAAATTGTTCAGGTCTTTCCGTTTATTTCTATTAATGACAAATGAATTCAGATCTGGTATAGTAGATATCGTCATTCAATTCATTTAAAATTGATTAAAAATTAATTCCTGGCTTGAATAGATGCGATTTGATTGCTTTGAATGCACGCGCTTCAAAAACAGAAATAATTTATTTTCACCCAAATTATCCAGATAGAAGAATTTTTACAGTCCAGCTTTATTAGAAGTTTTTCTCCCTCGTCGCTGTGAGTTAATCTGCGTCGCTAATGGACTAATTTGACCTTTTTTTTTCTTTTTCTTCTTCTCTTTAATCCTTTTTACTTATTAGCCTGAGTGGAAAAAGGTCTCGTACTCTTGTTAAAAAAAAAAGAACAACTAAAGACAAAAAAATGATCATTGCGAAGGTGTTTCGTGTTTTCGCGAATTTTGAATTTTTATTTCGTAGCAGACTTGGCGAATTAGTGAGCGAATTAAAAAAGCAGAATTCCTGCACCGATGTTCTACGAAGAGTGTTGGAAAAGTTTTATATCTTCTCGAAGAAAATATTGCTCTCATTTTCTTAAACGCGATGCATCTAATACCGCGCTCGCTATTTTTTTGGTATTCGTAATTTCCCCATTTTTTTTTTTTTTTTTTTTTTTTTTTGTAAAATAATTCAAATTGTTCGAGACTCTTTTCCCTTCGGCGTGTTTTTATCCGTGATACGAGTATAATATATAGTGTCCATTAAAATCCCAGGTCGATTGAACGAAAATTGAATTCTCTAATCATTATTTTGCATCGCGTTACGAATTTCGCATCTTCGTGAAATATGCGGGTTGAATTTTTCATTAAAATATAGCGTAAATTTTTATTTTATCAAGTTTTTTCTTCCTGAGGGTAAATAGAATGACTTTGAGTGTTTTTTAAAAGTATAGAGATCAGTGTGAGTTTTATTAGGTTGATCGATGTCTCGAGATAGTCGAGCACGTTAGTTGACGAAAATCAAGGGTCTCTGTAAGATCTAAATTGAGAATCTAAATGGAAGTTTTGCTTTCTACGAGAGAGAAAAGTTCCATTCGGTTTCTCATTTATAAAGTAGAAGGTAGTTGACAGGCACGATGCAGACTGGATATTGCGTGTGACTTTCAACAGAAAAACTGCAGAGAAATCTTTGAGAATGGGTTTTTGATTTGCGAAAAAAGAAAAAAACGAATGACATTTCTTTCTTTCCGTTGTTAGAGTGTCAATTTGAAACTTTTATTACGAGTTTGACAATAGAGTAGATGCTGAAAAAAACTCGATCAAGTTGATAGCGTGCTGCTAAAGTTGACAAATGAGAAGTACAGCTGAAGAAGATGGTATTTAAGAACATTCAAAAATTCATGAATGAACTCTTTTTTTATGTCGTGAGACGGCGGAAGTCGTTTAATAAACAGTCGTCGTTCGTTAAAATAAAAGATTTTGTCGCAATTTGAAAATCGGGTATCGCTAAATCTGGCGTGGTAATCGTTGAATTTGCGAGATTCCGAATAGTAGTGTGGGTTGTATATATGAGAAGTCGTTTAGTCTGTTTCATATAGGCTGAAGATTTCGAAGGTTGACGTAAAATTTTATCGAGAAAGTACGGGTTTCTTTTTCCCTGTAGCAGAAAAAAAGTTTTTTCAAGAGCATCATAAAAACACGCGGAGAAAGAAATCAGACTATGGAGAAGTGATTTATAAGATCGCGCGCGAGAGGAAGAAAAAAATAATAAAACTTTGACAAATCTGAATAAGTTATCTTTTGAAACTTTTTGGTTGAACATTGAAAACGTTTACTTTTTCGCCCATTTCGATCAATGTGTTTGCGGTGTCGCGGAGAGTGGCGATGCCTACGCTTCGCTGTTTAAATTGTGGGAAAATGAAGAAGAAAGAAGACAAATTGGCGAAGTGGGAATCGCCGATTAATTATATTATAACGGCTGTTATTACGCGCGACTGATTTAATGAAATTGGATTGTCGTTACAAAAGCTACACTTGTTGCCTATAATTCCTGCGAAGACGGACACCTTTTCCGAATAACGCGAAAGACGATTTTTCATTTTGCATTTAAATGGATTTGAAAAAACGAAAGGAAAAGAACACTCGTTTCTATTTTACCATTTTAAATGGCTTTTGTTCTTCGAGTGCAAATCCTATATCGCCGGATATTTTCCAACTACCGAATAGTTTTTTCGCTCTACTCCTAGTCACGGTTACAGTGTTACATTATCTTTCCAGGAAGAAGGCGAAATCCAAAAGAAAAACAAGATTTCTCGCAACTTCAGTTTTGGCGTCGTTTGCTAAGTTTCTGACAGAATAAATAATACACGTCGTATATTTTACTTGTTATAGAGATTTCGTCAAAAGAGTAGAAATTACGTTACGCGAGGATATTTACTGGCGTATAACTACGAAGTCTTTTAAAAAGCATAGGAGGAAAAACCCTATTTTATATTCTTATATTTTTAAGACGGCTGCGTGAAAAATGATTAAACGCGGAAAGTCTATTTGTCTTTTCGTCTCCGTTTTCCTACGACGATGTTCGGACGCACGAGTGCATATTCTTTTTACAAATAAGCGAGCTCATCTCGATCATAATATCTATACGCTGGTGTGATCGATTGTCAACGATCTTAAGTAGGGATACACGAGTATTTTTCATTTCTCGACCACGATTATATACTAAATGGAATTCAATCTCATAAATACCGTCAACAGTCTCTCGATGAAAAGAGTAATTCTGTTATCTTCGACGAGAATTCCAAAATCTTATTCGACGTCTGTTTTTTTTCGCGCTGTTGAAAAATGAACTTCACCGAAGAAGACTGGGTTTCGGTCGTAAATTTCGAAAAATTAAATGAATATTCTAATCGCGAATCGAAAAGAAAAGAAGTTTAACCTTCTAGTATTCTTCCGAAGGGCGTATAGTCATTGAGACTCTTGAAAATGAATGGAGCATTTGTAAAAAAAATTCATATAATGTGGAAGTGAAAAAAATGCGAAGATCGTAAAAATTATTTATGACTGTACACGGTGAGAATTCAAATTTGACAAAAGCTGTTTAGCGATGGGGGCGAAAAATCATTCGATATACGTAGGCCGAGTACACTCGACATTACGAAATGGAAATTTGCGGTACAATGATAGGAAAGAGGATTTTTGGCATTTCTATAAAGTGCGAGGGTGTGTGGAAATGATCGTGTTTGGCACTTGAAGGAGGCTCTTTGAGCACAGACGATATCTTGGAGCCAAATCTTGATTTTCTTTGAGATTGACCTCAACATGGAATCGAATTAAGATGTCGACTACGAACCGACCTCTCGAAATTGGTGACATCCATCGGCCACAGAGAGAATCAGATTGCGGCTGAGAAAAAATGATTTGAACGACTATCGAATGATTCGCGTGCTTTCATTGGACAAGCAAAATCTGCAGTATATTTCTACTACAATACTGAAGGGGTGCGCTGTGGAATAATGTTTCTTAATTCGCACGCACAGCATGAAATCCTCGACGTAAAAATCTTCCATTCCGTCTGGCCCAAAAAGAAAAGACCGCAGAATAAAGGGAGAGAACAACCTTGCGCGCTTTTCTTCCCAAGAGCTGGGTACCAAGCCTGGCGTAGGTGAAAACGTCAGCCCAATATTGTCACGGGGAGCCACTGTTGCTAGAGGACTTTGCGATCGCTTCTCTCAAAATCAATGAAGACCTTTGTAGAGCTCCTTGGTAAGCGTCTGAGGATTTACTGGTGATGAGGCTAGTATTCCTTACACGACAAATAGTTCCGTGAAGAGATACGGCGAGGAAAAATATTTCATTTTTTCTGGGGCTGCAATCTGCTTCTATCGTCCCAACTGATGGAATAACGTGGATTGACAGTCTATGCTTTTTGAATCGCCTCTTCAGCATTAAAGCCTCAGAGGCTTAACAAGAAGCTCTACAAAGGTCTTCATTGATTTTGAGAGAAGCAATCGCAAAGTCGTCCAGCAACAGTGGCTCCCCGTGATAATATTGGGCTGCCATTTTCACCGACGCCAGGCTTAGTACCCAGCTCTTGGAGAGAAAAGCGCACAAGGTTGTTCTATAATTCATAATCCTTGATTCTTATTTAAAATTGACTTTTTGTTGATGCCGAGTCGACATGAGATTTGTTGAATTCATTTTGGCTGATCAGTCTCGTCCACCTGTAGTTGATTTTGAGTCAATACTTTGAATACTTGATGGGCTTAGAGTGCTGCAAAAATGTAAGCCGGCCGATTTCAAATTGATATCGTATTGCTTTATTCAAACTTTGAATTAGCGTAAGCCGACGTTGACGTTGAGTCGACTCTTGAACATTTCATTTTGAACAAGTCTCCTCCTTCTTTCTCATCCAATGATTTTCTGTTGAAAACTATGGGACTGCTCATAAGGGTTATCCGTTCAAAAAATTACTGAATATACAGTGGAATAAATAAACGTGGAAGCATTGGAGGGGGGGGGGGGGGATTTCAATTGTTGTTGTGGGGTTGATTTTCCCATAGATAGCAACGGAAATTCAGAACTGTGGAACGTTTTCTTTTCTTTTGAACGCCTGTTTCTATCCAAGAGGATGAATTTTCTGGCTGTGGAATCAACTTTTCATTTTGGAGACGGATGGTGTGACCCGAGATCCGATCAAAGGCTGTTGCTAATGATTGGATAGACAATAAGTATGGGGGAGGAGTGGTTCGAGTGCGATCTTCTAAAGTTGCTAGAGAGAGGAAAGAGAGTCAGACAGTCGGACGTCGTTGAGTCTAGGAAAAGGCAGGGTAGGTTGTGAGAGACGTTCAGCGATGGTTACAGAAGCTGAGTTTCTAGAGCTACTAGCCGTAATGGAATCATGAATTAAGTATGTATAACCTGCTCTGTTTTCCATTTTGGAACTTAGAACGGTGACATCAGGAATTAGTTTCCGGTCAAGGTCAAGCCTGATAATAGGAAGAATGAATAGCCTTGGAGGAATGGATGATTTGGTTGGGAAGAAGAGGGTGAGTTTAGGAAGGTAGTAGAGATGTGATTTCTAATTGGAAGGGGGGGGGGGGGTGAAGTTGGCGAGAGTGGAAAGCAGTTTGAGTAGGTAGTTCCGGGAATCGGTTAGCAGTTAACACAAGTAGGCGGACGTGAAAGGAGGTTCTCGCTGCTTCAGCCCAGAGGCGGAGATGAGAGCTAGTGCGGAATGCTCCGAGGGTCATTCTGAATGCTGATGATAGGACAGTGTTTAGTAATTGAACCCTAGACAAAGAGAGGAGTCTAAATGCCATCCTGTCGAAAATCGTCGTCTCCATTCACGTGTACGTATTAATGATGTGTCATCCCAAAGAAACGAAAAGTAGAAAAGATCAAGACGTAGCGCAAAAAAATTTAGAGGCCATTGCAGGTTTGCAATGTCAGCGGAAAACCCGCAACCTCCCTGATTTACCTATTTTTTAACGAGAGAAGTTTTGGAGGTTGAAATTTTTCTAAGTCCCTAAAGTAAATCAATGAAGCGTCTCACGTTGCGTCACGTCGCGTCACGCAGTTCACAAAAAATCCCGGACGCGGACGTGGACGTTTTCTGAGGATGTAATCCCCCTAACAAAATGGATAGCGGGTTGCCGGGTTGCCCGCTATAAAACGCCCTGGAGGGAGTGCTGTGTGTATGTACAACACATTTGGTCAAGAAAGGAGTCTAAGTGCCTCTCTAAGCTGACACTCCGTTGTACCGTGAAAACAGAATGCACCGCGTGACGATTTTTTCTTCTCAAGAATTTGGCACTTAGACTCCTCTCATTGCTGTTCTCTTGGTACTTGTATTGCCACTTGGATGGTACGTAGAACTGTTTCCAAATCATTTCCTTGTGGTACCAAATTTTTTGCGGATAGTATCTCTTTCATGATCGTCAATGTGACTACATTAAAACAAAAAAAGATATTTCATTTTCAAAGACTAGGATGGAAAATGCATTCCTGTGTGGATGGCACCTGGACTACTTTCATTGTCAAGGCATCAACTTGGGAGTAAATTTCCTAGGTCAAGCCTTGAAATAGGGAGAATAAATAGCCCTAGGGGAATAGATGATTTGATAGGGGAGAAGAGGGTTGAGTTTAGGTACGCAGTGAAGATATCATTCAAGAAAGTGAAGTAAATGATAAGGGAGTGTGGGTAGCGGTAAGAGTAGGTGGTTTCGGAAATCAATCGAAGGTCAACGACAAGTTGGCCATTAACCTAGAGAAGAGGAAGTGGAAAGGAGATTCTGCTGCTCTAGCAACACTGAAACTGAGATGAGGGCTAATACGAACTGCTTCAAAGGTCATTCTGAGCTCTGATGATTGGACAGTGTTTAGTAATTTACAGAGACGTTCTGAGAGTAAATTTACTACCGGAATGTTGCTCGTCATGGGCCCATGAAAAACTTATTTCCATTTTTCACATGTTTCATGTCTTTGCTCTGGGCTCATACTTCTGGAAATTTTTCATTGTGGCAGTGATGCTCAAATCTGCGAGTCCGAGACCAAGGGAGCCTCCCCCCCCCCTCCCGAAAGGGACTTGAAAAAATTTTGAGAAAATTTTCTCAGGAGTGATTCTGAAATCTGCGAGTCCGAGTCCGAGTCCCCCCCCCTGTAGTTTCTAGCTTATCTTAATATAATGTCAAGGTGTAGGCTAAATTCATACTAGGCTAAGAAAACGCCGAGAGCCATTATGAAGCTATTAGCTTGTGACGTCATAAGTCAATGACCGATAACGTCATAAGTTGGTGACGTCATAAGTCAATGACATTATAAGTCAATAACGTCATAAGTAGAGTTCGGAAGTTCGTGCACTATAAAATCGTCATTCGTGCAAGTAAAAGGGGGAAAAATTCAATAAAAACGTGCAGGAAAAAAAATGAAAAGTACGAATCTAGGCTAAAATATGCTAATTAAAATTTATAATGAGGTGTCTTTCCAAATTTACATCAATGAATCTGTGTCGCCTGTCGGTTAAAAGGAGCTTAAATTGGGAGGAAGATCTCTCAGCCTCAACGGACGTTAGTGGAGCGTGGTGAAGACAGCTCAAGATATCAGGGCTCATTTCAGGTGGAATTTCGCCGCGATTGATTCTCTCAAGGAGCTGAAGTCCTTCATTTTTTTTTAACGAAAACTGATTCGAATTTCTGTCGAAGAATGTCTCCTCCGTCTGCTTTTCGCACCGTCGCCAACTCTTCCTCAACTACCATTAAAGAATGAAGCTGATTCTCGAGAGACAAATTTCTGGCCTCCAGTGACGTCATAATCGCGGGGAGATGACTCGTGTGTGTCTTGATGAACGCGTGTTCCTTAACGAGTTTTTTTTTTTTGCTGAGAACACCTTTCACTTTCTCGACACTCACTGCATCATCTTGCAACGCTAACACGGCATTTTTGTATTCTACAAAATTGTTAGCATAAAATAAAGCGGCCTCTAACCACATGCCCCACCGGTGGAGACAAATTCCGACCTTCACGAGGGTATTTGTAGCAGTACTTTCTTCATATCTGCAGACTTTCATGCGTCAAGTGTTACGTTCTCGACATGAATCTTCATTTTCATCCTTAATTCTTTTTTTTCTCTTCGTTTCTCATATTCCGTAAGCAGTATTTCTCAAAAATAATGAAATTTTGAAAGGAAATGTCGGCATTTTCGAAAAAATGCTAAAACGTGCAAAAACGTGCAAAAACTTCAAAAAATGCAAAAACGTGCAACTTAAGATTTGGGGAGGGGGTCCCTATGCGTGCGATCGATCCACATTTCTAGTCAGATTGACTCAAATATAAACCAAAAAAAAGATGCAAAATCATGAACTTCCGAACTATAGTCATAAGTTTTGTGACGGTCATAAGTCAATGACCGATAACCGTAACGTCATATGTTGGTGACGTCATAAGTCAATGACGCCGTAAGTTGGTGACGTCATAAGTCAATAACATTATCAGTCAATGACGTCATAAGTCAACGACCAATAATGTCATAAGTTGGTGACGTCGTAAGTCAATGACCGATAACGTCATCAGTCGGTGACGTCATCAGTCAATGACCAGTAACGTCATACGTCAATGATGCCATAAGTTGGTGACATCATAAGTTAATAACATTATAAGTCAATGACGTCATAAGTCAATGACGTAATAAGTCGTCAATTCTGGTTTGCTTACATAATGAAGTAGAGTTACACTAGGCCAAGAAGCGGGGCAAACGAGTGGAGCGGTGAGGCTCCCTAATCTCATCAGCCTGAAATATACTTGGGTAGACTTACACTAGACCCACAAGGCTCATTAGCCTGAAATATTCCAAAGTAGACTTATACTAGACCGAGGAATATCTGGTTGGGTAAAATTTTGAAAAGACATGAAACATGATCCTAATTTTTTTGGCTGCGCCAAGAAATCCAATACCCTTAAATTCATTAGCCAAGATCTGTTTTTTTTTCAGATGACCGTAATTTTATTGCTTTTTAATCTTTTTAATTTCTTGAATTTGCTTCTTCTCCCACTTGCTTGGTGCCCCCAAAATGCTAGGGCCCCGGGAGCTCTCCCGGTTTCCCGGCGGCTCAGAACGCCACTGGTAATTTAGGAGTAAATTTCCTTGGTCAAGCATTGAAATAAGGAAAATGAATAGCGTCAGGGGAATAGATGATTCGATTGGGGAGAAGAGGGTTGAGTTTAGGTAGGCAGTGGAGATGTGATTCAAGAAAATGGAGTGAATGGTTAAGGAAAGAGTGGGAAGCGGTAAGAGTTGGTAGTTTCGGAAATCAACCTGAGGTCACCAACAAGTTGGCAGTTGACGAAAACGAGCGGAGGTGAGAAGGGGATTCTGCGCTACTTCGGCATTGAGACGAGTGCTAGTACGTAATGTTCTCAGGGCTTTTCCGAGTGCTGATAATGAGACAAAGTTCAGTTTGCTAGGCTTAAGAATGTTAGTGGCATTCAGGGAATGCGCTTCAAGTGATTTTATATGGAATGCGCGAGAGTGAGTCCTAGGAATATATGAAAATTGAAAATGTGAGAAGCCTTTTAATAGTACTGGGGTATATGGATTGGAGGACGACGGTTTTTTCGGAGGATGATGGATCCTGTTTTACCCGAGTGGATAGAAAGCCATAAATAGATTTTATTTGGTTTTCTTCCGAGCTGTGAGGCCTTTCGTGTGTCTTTATCATGGCATTCACCTTGCAGATCTGTTGTCTCGGATTTCCTTGTACAAAAAGTTTCGTGGGCTGAATTTCATCGGACAAATAGTTAATTTGTATTCAGTCATATCAAGGGAAGGAGACTCGTAAAAACATGAAGATTGTTATGACTGGAGCGACTTGAGACTCTATTCTTATATGAAATCATATCCACGTCATTTTGGGAGATCAAAATTGTTTCATGTGGCGGACACTAAAAGAAATGATCGAATTATTACGATATTATTGTATTTTTCTACAATTTACAGACTAGAAGAATAAAGTGAACGACGGTTTACTGCAACCGTAAACAATGTCAAAGTACTCTAAAACTCGTTTGAAGTACTACAAATTTCGATGTCAACATCGCGAATACTTTGTACAACTACGCGCTTCAAGCAAACGCTCGGCCTTTCTCGCCTCCTTTTTTTATGTGCACTATTTTTTCTTCCCTTTTCAGACTCTCCACAATAAAAAGTGTTTGAACTTTCCAGCCTATCTTCCTATCTCTTTTTTTTCGCGCGTGTCTAAAAATGACACACCGCGTACAGTATTCTATATTATAGCCGGAGTACTTTCATTTTGAAAAAGTATACGAGCATCATCAAACGGCAGGCGACTCAGTGAGCTGCACAAAATAATAATAATAATAACAGTTTTATAATCTAAAAAACATTTTATATATCACCATCAGTGTGACCTAAATAAGGCAATGATGAGGATGGCGAGCTTTCGTAATCGATTTGATGATGAAAATGCACGAGTGTAATTTTTCTTACAATGAGAGTATACGTGTATGCTACACATTTAAGAGACGAAGTCTCCAGCGATAAAACAACCAATAATGGATACGAGTATTCGAGTGTGGACGTTGACAAACCTTTCCGCCTTTGTCCAAGTTCGTTAACTTTACATCGTCGGTGCTCGGAAGCGACCGATCAAATAAAGGATATACACTCACGATGGTCATCTATTTCCGATCTGTCAGCGCTGTGCTCATCCTTCCGAATGTCGCTCACCCTTTTACGAATTCTCGTGAGCGTCTCCTTCTGTACGATGTTCCTGTAATTTGAAGACCCACACGGGTGAAGTCACTGACAGTTCGAGCGTTTGAAAGTTTTTTTCGTGCTGAAAAACTTGCGAGATCGCGTATATCTTTTCTTCCGCTTTCTTAATTCAAAGTCCTCTGGTACCTATACGATGGTTTCTTCATCAAATTCCAATTCTTATAAGGGCGAATTCCATCGTAATGTAAATTCGACGAACGAGCAGACAGGAGGAAAATAATACGCGTACATTCCGGGCATTTATCAACATCGGTTATTCGACGGTGTTACGTATATGAGCGCGGTATTGAGATTATTTTTCTCGGCGATAAGTCGACGTAATTACGAATCGGCCACTCGTTAATTTATCGCAAAAAATGAAGCGACGTTTTTACGAGTAATGTACCCTCGATCTGCCGTGTATATTATTACCTCGTAATTAAGTAGTCATTAGTATTATTTATGAGGACGTATTCACTCTGATCGTATTGCATACTTACGACGGCTACGGCGATACGGTGACAATTTACTGGAAGACGTAGAGGGCGATGATATTTTATTTTTGTGTACATTATTACCGGAGAAGTTATTCTCTCTGCATTAAATAATGTGAGAATGCACCGAAGAGGGTAACGCTTGGGTCAATGTCTCGTTTGAGAGGTCTAACGAAACGAATCAACAAAAAATATCATTTATTGAGAAGATATTATTGTGTACGTACATCACTTCCAGCTGCGCAGCAAGACAAGTACTTCGTATACTGTACAAATTTCTGGTGTTTGTTATCATATCAAATACGTACATATAACACACTTTCTAGCAGTGTTTCTTTTTTTTTTGCATCGCAGCAAAATATACCGTATCTGAGGAGTATATGATGAAGTATTTTACGGTTTCATAAATATTGACTAGCGTGGTTTTCGAACGAGCTAACAAATGTTCAAGATAACGTACAAGCTAAAGAAGAGAGAAGAAAAAAATAAAAAATGAATGAGTAATGTTGATGCCAACTCATATTGTAGAACGAATGCTGCTAAAGCGACGTAGATTCCGAAAAAGAAAGAAATACTTGACATGAGTCAAAGATATTGAGCGGCTGAACCGGTTCCTCGAGTATCGAATTTTAACGTGCTGTACCGACGATTTATGAGTAATAAGTTAGTGCACAGAAAGTGTGGTTGATGGGTTTCGCGGTGCTGAAATTACAAAAATAAGGCAGTGATAATAAGCAGCATCGCAATAGATTCAATCGTGCGATGGAAGTTGATTGTGTGAAAAACAAAAGAATACGATGTATAGGAACCAGACAATGATATTGGTTTAGACGCCTCTGATTCATCGATATCAACACATATTTTCGACAGCCACGGAGAAACCGTGCTCTTTTTCAATCTTTCACCGGCGAGTGTTTAGTTTCGAAAGTATTCGAGTATATCGTTTTTGAACGTAGAGATGAATGAGTGTATCGTAAAATTTCTCTACAGCTTCTCTGAGTTGAGAGTCTTGGTATCTTTCTGCCCAATTTCGTTTCGGAAAGGAGGGAGGAGTTCTGACCTACTTTAGGGATTGAGCTGAATTTAGAGGGGATAAGAACTGGAAGCGATTTCGACTTTCAATTATGAGAGGAGAGTGAGATAAGGTGAGTGGGATTTGCTTTGACACGTGTTGACAGACTATTCTTGATGGCAAATCGTCTGCTCCATGTTACCTTGATTGGCTTTGATCTCGTCCTTTGAAAAGTGTAGTTTTTCTCTGATAAGTCGCATCTCATAAAATGTTGCAATATTCATGTTATACCGACCCGCCGACCGACCTTTCAGTCCAGAAAACTGGTTCTGATATTCGGACCATCATGGTTATCTAGCACAGCGCGAATATTTCATGCTGCCTATTTTTACAATGTTTATAGAAAGACTTGGATTGGGCTTTTTCCCGAAGTTTTGAGTGTGTCAGCAGATCATATTTGAAACTTCACGGGTTCTTCAACGGTGTTGAATGAGAGGAGGCAGGGAACCCCAACGTAAAGTATTTTGGACTTGAACTAGGCTTCGGCCCCTCCTTGTAGTACACTAGCTTTATACTAGTGTGATAGGAAGGGAGTTGGAATAGGTAATATGATGGAGACTTAGACAAAATTCGACCTCCAAGCTATAGGTGATAGGAGGGGGACTTGGAAAAATAAATTAGAGGCCATTGCTGGTTTGCAATGGCAGCGGGGAACCCGCAACCTCCCGCGCTCGCGATGACGTTGGCGCGAAGATGCCCTCTCCGAAAATGAGTTGGCTGGGCTCTTCTCAGTATACTGCATGCTAGACCTGATATAATGAAGGCTGGACATTGAAATTTTCTCAAGTCCCTAAAGTAGGTCAAGGTCAAGGTCATTGATGACGTCCTAAAACATCGCGGCTGGGAATTGAAATTTTTCCAAGTCCCTAAAGCAGGTCAAGGTCATTGATAGCGTCATAAAGCATCCCGGCTGGAAGTTGAAATTTTTTCGAATCCCTAAAGTAGGTCAAGGTCATTGATGACGTCATAAAGCGTCACACAGTTCACAGAAACTCCCGGACGCGGACGTTTTCTGAGGATGTAATCCCCCCGAAAAATGGATAGCAGGTTCCCCGCTTGAAAATTAGACCATCGAGCTGTAAGTGATAGGAGGGGGACTTGAAAGAATTTCGACCTCCGCCGGCCGGCCAGACGGCGTACGTTTTTTCCGGGAGACCCTCCGATGAAACAGGTTCCCTGTTGGTCAAATTAGGATTCTCTCTTGGTCAAATTAGGAGTTAATGACAATGAAAGATGGTGTGGGATGATTGTACTGAGAAATAGTTGGGCTTCCACTCATAACACGCCTATCGCTGCAGATAAACACGCACTCTGAGATAGCTGAGAGGATATTTATTTGTTTGTAAAGAGATAGCAGCTCTCTCAAGGAGCAGCTGGTCTTTTCCGTCGCCGTCCACAGCTTAAGATGCCTGTCTAGCGGGCTCTGCTTGGACCCTCCCACACTCTTTGGCTAGTCGCCCTGATGTCTCACCAGAGTTCGTTACCGCGATCTTCTGTTGGGTTATTCGCTAGGGCTGCTTGGAGTAGGCGAGCGAGGGGTAGATACGGATAGGCTAAGTTATCTCTGGCGACAATACATATTCTTCACATCACGTGAGGTTGCCTTCATCGATCTTTTGAAAAATCTTGACTCGAAATTTAAAATGAGAGTAGGGGAATTCAAAATTTTCAACCTTCAAGCTGTGGGTTGTATGAAAGTGAGAAAGACTAAGAGTTTTGAGCTTTATAGATGAGGAAGATAACTTGGAATTGATATGAAAATGTCGATTAGTAGTGGGAGGGAGGGGAGGGTAATAAAGTAAGGACTAATGAGGGTAAGTTCTCAACCTTCGAATTGCGTCATAAGGTAGACGTGAGGATTCGAGTTCTGAAGTAACAATCCTAGTGTACCAAGTGCTAGCATGTAGAGAACACCAGCCCAGTGAATCATTGCTAGGCTAAGGCGCCTCTATTTAAGCACACAAGCTAGGCTAGAATTAGAGATGTGTGGCCCTTACAAAGCCATAAAGAGGGCTACGACTCTGTAGACTTGGTCCACACAACGATAGATATGATGATCTGACTCGTCTATCCTAGTCCTAGTATTCAGGACACTGGTCCAAAGGTTAAAGTTCTTTGGATGACGTCATAGAGTGAGAGACTTTCGACAGAACGTGTACCCCGCTTCTACTTTGGTTCTACCCACTAGCATGTGTAAGGTCATCTATCTAAGTCCCGGCATGAATGGTTTAACAGAGTTCACTGTCTTCGCTTTGTCGAGTTCAAGAGGTCAGTTTGAACAATTTATCAGTTAACAACTCCATCGATTCTTCAACTCTCCAGTCTTAATCGATCCATAGGTTGGACGTGGCCTTGACCTACTTTTGGAATTTGAAGAAATTATCTACTTCTGAACTAAGCCCTGTGTTTGAGGGGTAGATGCTTTGGTGCACTATACATACGATACTATGGAGGAAGCAGCTGAAGGAGGGTGTGACGTAAGGTATGGGCATTTCCACATTCGTCGATTCAGCGCTAGATAATCTCAGACTCATTGTTTCTTTCCTTGAGAACATTAGTACTTCTTCTGTCTCAACGCGCTGAGTTTCTCCCAACAACAGGTGGTGTAAAACTCCAATTTTTCACGAGATAGAAAACTGAGTTGTTTTTAAGATCATTAAAGTTTTGAAGAGACAGAGTTTTCATATTGTCATAAAATAACTACCATTTACGAAAAACCTAAATTGTTACACAATTTTATAAAGAAAATCTTTCAAAGTTAGTTTGTTTACCTTCAAAAAAGGTGAAAACTTTTGTCAAAGTATTAATTGATTTTTGTTTTTCATTTTACAGGTAAGCTTGAATGATTAATCCAGTGTTGGAGTATGTCTACGGCCTACAATTAGTGGAAACTTATCAAGTTTGGTAATTTATCAAATCACTTAAATTTGACGTAGCTCGTGGTACTTTTAAAATCTGCAGCATCATTATGGTTGGAGTCTATTTTTAGTATAATTAGATTTAATTTTTCGTTTCTTTTTATACCTATTTTCCGCCTCGTCTGAGGTGCCTTATTCGTTTGGGATCTATTTTTTATCCATTGGTCAAATATTGACGATGATTCTGAGTGAACCTCAAATTACTGGTGGTGGTCAAGATTATAAAAAGGGTCTTTTATTTCAAAACTCGCCAGAGGGATTTATAGATCACCAAAGTGCTTTACGATATCCCTATTATTCCTCCCCCTTCGTCTTCCTACGTTGTAATTGGCTCACATGCTATGAACTAAATTCAATAGTCCGAATGTATTTGGCTATGAAGTCCTGTAGTGTTGAGTACGTTTTCGATGACAATTTTCCGATACTTTCGTCGCTAGTTTATAAGGTACTAAAATCAGAAAAATTTCCCACATGATTTCAAAAATTGTGGTTCTTTTATTTGTTATTTATAACCTTCGTCGAATGCAATTTTCCGGCGGGCGTAACATTTTGGTTTTTATGGTTCACCACATTAAGAAAGTTGTGAATCTTTTATCGGAAAAATCGCTTTATATAAGTTTTGATTCGTTCATTACTGTGAAAGCGCTGTCTCCTCGTCCCCTCGTCACCACTGATGCGAGATAGGTACTGTACTTGAGGATTTGCTGCTTAAATTAGTCGAGAGAATGTTGAGTTGCGAGTTCTTCAAGCTGTTCATGTGGTTGCCGTTAGCTGAGTGTACGTACGAAGAATTAACGGGTTTCGAGCAGGCAGCAGTCGTAATGTTTTATTATTTGCTCACTTTAATGTAATATAGAGTACGTTTCGAATACTAAATAATTTAACGGCAGCAGAACACGTGACCATTTGAAGGAAGTTGACGTTTCGTAGTCATCGGACCGTAACCCATTTCGCCCGAACATCTTCCTTAATTATTTCCTTCGGCACTTCGAGTATTTAGCCGATAGTTGGGTCAGAATCAAAATATCCGGTGCCCCTTTATTGTGCGGGTGTTAATCCGAGGATGACGCCGCCGAGATCGGTCATTCTTCGGTGGGTAGCTAGATTTTTACGAGATGAAGATGTATAAAGAATTAGCAGCTTTTAGTGAATCAGTCCGAACGAGCATTTTCTAAGTGGAGAAAAATACTACAAAAAGAGCGTGACGAACGTTTCTTTGAATTCGTCGATCCCGATAAGAGATAAACGTGATGGATATTCTTTTGCCGGGTACCTATATTTGTATGTGTGTTTACGATTGCGGCAAAAAAAAAAAGAGAAAAAATTGTACCGAAACCAGTTTCACCAATTATGATAACATACAAGTTTAATATAGCTAGTGGCAGAATACACGAAAAACGCTATGTAAGAGTTGGAAGTTGTAGGTATCGTCAATTAAATACCACCCGATTCTTGGAGATCGTATTCTGGTAGGATATTCTTTAAATACATACCACTTCTGAATCAGATGTACGCGAAGGAAAGGCAGTCTCTTGCTTTATTGCCAAGGTGTCAGGTAGAGATTCATAAAGAGAGCACTCATCGTTATTAGTCAAGGTCTAGGAATCGACTTGTGTGTGTTCTCGTAGATGGTGTGTGTGTGTACGTTTGCATCTCAGGTATATTACACTGATGGCTGCATTCTTCTCAATCACGACGATGCGCAATGCTACAAAGGTATACGGAATGAAAATATGTGTGGGTACGAGACGACGGAGCGAATATAGTAGACGTCTGTGGTATACACTCTAGAGGCAAATTATTTCTTTAGTCTGCGTCGCTATAAGTACGTTGTGATATAGTGCAACATTGTAAATGGGTTTCTAAGTTGCATATCGAGTTACTATATATCTGGCAGGCATTGGCTACTTTTTAAACGGCTAAATTGGTGTCAATGTTTCGCTGGTGGGTCATCGAATTATATTCGCGTGAGGAACAATGATAATAATGAATGTTACCATTAAAATAATCTTTCGATCGTGAATTGATTGATAAACAGGCCCTACTTTACTTTGTTACCATCACAAAGACGCCTATCGAGCCGATAATAGAATGTACCTTTCTTCAAACAAATTTAATAATGTACGAGTAAGTCTTCCGAAAATAGCGGATGAACGATGAAGGTGCAATTGGGAACGATGGAATATTATGAGACCCGTCTCTTCCTACTTTCATCGGCGGCTTAAATTATTAATTCTTCGTAGCGTGACCGAAGCAGCACGGAAGGCCTTTGCGACTCATCTTTTGGTGAAATTTCGGCATTCGGAATACGTCGAGCTGAAATTAATGCGTCTTATGGAATCCTTTGAGATCGTCGTTGCAAGCCGTGAAATCGTGTCAAAATAAAGTTCGGTGTACCGTGTACTACTCGCAGCTAATGGAAAGATAAAGAAGACAGGTTGGCTGCAGGTTTGATAGTTTTCTAGGCTATCACAAATTCGGAATTCGTATTTAACATAGATTAGCTGTGTACGCACTGATAACGAGTCGAGTTTGTTTTTCAATACGAGAAGTCGTTTTGGCGAAAGAGAAAAAAAAATCATGTTCTATTTCAAGAGTATATTTACGAGTTGAAGAGGAAATTAATGTATCAAAATCATTAATTAAAGCTTTTGGCTGTTCGGTTGGTTAATTATGGTTTGTGAACCTCGCCGCACGAAAAGAGTATACACATAGCGTTCCAATCACCATAAATTTGAAATTTTTGTATTTAAATACCAGTTTTCGGTATTGGTACGCATTACTATTTTAGAAAAATAGGCTCTCGTCAGCGTTGTAAATATTATCATTGCTGTATTATAAAAATTGTATTTGCATCAGTCAGTATAATTATTTACTGTTGGTATTTTTTTTTTTTTCGGAAGGTAATTTATCAATATTTAAAACGTGTAGTTATTCATCGTGATAATCGAAAATATTATGCCTGCGAGTAGTTCAAAACCATCTTTGGAGTCGTAACTAAACTGTAATTTTATGTGAAGAGTTCCCGTCTGCTGTCTGTCTTTGAGATTGAAAAGTCATCAGTGTAGGCGATTTTGCGTAATATCGTGTCAAATACCATCGGTCCGGTTCGATGGCTAAGCAATTTGACCTTGCGTTCGGTTACTGGTTGATGAAAGTTGGTATTTGCGTTTATGACACTTGAACGAAGAATGCCATAATAGTAGTTTTACTGTTTGAAAGAGTCGTATAGTTCCTGTACTTGTCCGGCCGCGGGGCTAGTTTTTCGAAAACGGATTATAAGGAAGAGATCTTCCTATAAATTTTATTTCGCCAATCCAAAATGTATTTCTAGAGAACAATACTTGAGAAAAATTTGTGATATTCGAGAAATCGAACAACTATGTAGAATTTCATGTGGGTTGGAGAATATTTTATGTGTAGAGTCGAAAATTCCAAAGTTATGTAAGATGTTTGAGATGGAGACAACGAAAAACAACTGTTCTTTTTCTTGACCGTATTTCTGGTTGTAACTTTCAGAAACTTAGTTTTAAATTTTGTCGGCTTGGTAGTTTTTTCATTCAAAATTGTTCTTGCGGGAAAGTCTAAGAGTGATAAAATTGAAAAATTCCATTGAATATACTTTTGCATGTTTTATAACTAGCTGACGCTGGTGGAGTTGAATGGCAATGATTTCAGGCAGGAGGAAAGGTGACTAGAGCATAGAAGTAATGTGGAAGTTCAGAAGAGCCCAGTGCAGATAAGGTACTACTAGAAGAGAGAGCGATAGGAGGTCAGAGCGATAAACAAAGTCTGAACTTGACAGGAAGGGTAAGAGGGTATCAACACGATACACGAACGTAATCGAGAGACAAGTTGATACTACTATCGCCTTCTTAAGGAAGAGACTTTCATCTACACAATCATCAATCTGGAAAAATTAGCGGCCATTGCAGGTTTGCAATCCTCGATTTACCTAGGTTCCCTGCGTTCCTCGTTCAACTCCGTTAAGGAAACCGACGTTTTTCCTAGTCATCCCCTTTCCTCTGAAATCTAGATCCAAACAATGTCAAAACCTAGCTCTAAGCTTCCTTCTTTTTCTTTTCTCATATAATATATAGCTCGAGAGTGAAATTTTTGTAAGTCCTTCCGACCTTCTCCTATCATATATAGCCTAGTTTCCAAGTCTTGAAAATGATGACGTAATAAGTTGAACGCGCTCGCGATCACGTTAGCGCGAAAATGCCCCCTCTGCAAATGAGTTGGCGGGGCTCTTCTCAGTATACTGTATACTAGGCCTGATTTTATGAAGGCTGGAGGGACACCTGGTTCCATGCTTCTTCGGAGCCTAGCATGGTGGGTACCAGGCTACTCAAAATAAGCGCTTATTCTACCCCGATCTATTGAAGAGACCGACTAATCTTGTCCCGCTCACGCTTCCACGCCTCGCACTCAAATAAGGTGTGCTGTGGTCCATCATCCCGCCCTTGATCGCAATGCGAACACGAAGCTTGCTCAACTTTCCTTAGCTTCTCATGAAGGTACTTGTTGAAGCAGCCATGGCCCCTTAACACCTGTGCCAGGTGAAAGTTCAGCTGACCATGGTCCCGGTTCATCCACTCATCAAGGTCACATATTAGCACACGGGTCGTCCATCTCTGGGCAATTCTCGCTTTCCATTTTACAAGCAAGGAGCGCCTGTCCTCCTGCTTGACCCGTAAAGCTTTTTGGTTGGTCGTCGTTGTCTTCTTTGCTTTGAACACCACCGCTATCTCCTCAGCAAGGAGCTCAAGTGGCGGTGAACGTGCTAATACGCAAAGAGCCTCCGTCGAGACAGTGCGGTAGGCACTAACACACCTCAGCGCAGCTCTTCGTTGGATTTTAACCATTTCTCTACGTCGGTATGGTATCTTCATACAGTCGGCCCATACTGGAGCACCATATAGGAGGACCGACATGGCGGTGCTCATCATGATCCTTCTTCTTGCCTCCTTCGGCCCTAATGTAATCCCCCTAGCTAAATGGAAAACAGCTTTATTTTCAACTTCGCATAATTTTTGTTCTGTGATTCTGAACTATGCGGGAATAATGATTGGTATTCTGGCGCGGCAACGACAAGACGTGAGACCTTCTTCCACAGCACAACAAACTTCCTCTCTTTTCAATTTTCCAATGGAGGATGACCAAAGGCAAGCAGTGGATTGATGAGGTTGAGCTTACTGGATACTGACTGATTCTTTTTATATTGCTGAGTCCCTGCCCGAATACCGATTTCCACGAGTTTGCCCCCCCCCCCATTTATGGACAGAAAGATTTCCATCTCGAAATCTCTGCTTTAATTCTGATATCTGCGAGTTCACTCCTCTACTTTAACACAGTATAAAATGGAAGCCTCGTATACTACTTCTATCATATATCCCTATGTCCTTAAGCTGAGAGTCATTCCGAAATCTGCGTGACGTGACGCTTCATGACGTCATCACTGACCTTGAACTACTTTAGAGACTAGGGAAATCCAGAGAAGGTTCTATGACTGGTGAATCATAGAAGGTGTACAGGGAAATGCTATCGCTGATTTTTGTGAACTTGGTGGCGTATTTGGCCACGGAATCGACGGATGATCGTCTAGAGTATATTCGGGTTCCAGTTATTGCGATGAAAAGACTCGAGTAGTTATTTGAAGGAAAGTGTTGAAGAGCAACCACAGTAAAGAAAGATAGTTAACTAGGAAGAGGTATCTGCTTTGGCCAGCGAGAAGCGTAAGGAGATGGCAATTACTGTTGCTGTGTCACACGTATTTTAGAGCGGGATATTGATTGAACATAAGCGGTTCCGTAATTTGGAGCCGATTAGACGTATTGTATAGTCGAAATACTCACTCGGTATATCTTAGATGGACTTACCAGAAGTCAGAAGTTGCTGAATGTTTAGCCAGGAGTAAAGACCTTATGTGTGGGTTGAAAATGATTCAAAATTAGGGAGTTGCCGAGAGAAAGTTTGTGGTGTTGCCGGATGTAGTTCAATTGTATAGTTGGGGAATTTGTAATGAGGAGATGAAGGAATTGAAAGCGAGGACGTGTCGAAGAAGGCCAATCTGGGCATGGCGGTGTGGATCTCCGCTTTAAAATTTTAGAAAAATGTGTAGTACTGCATAGAATTTTGTCCACCCTCTCCAACCCTCGGAAATTTTCTGATTGCATCGCTGATTAAAAGACTGTTGTTAACAGATTAGAAATAAGGTGCACAACTTGCAAATTGGAAACAAGACCAAGCAGCTTCTGTGCGGCTTCCAGTATCCGAAATTGACGTACCTACATGGAACGAGGTGAGAAACCTTGGAGTGAGCTTGTAGAATTTGTTGGCTCCGAATTTGGGTGGGGTAAATTGATGTCAGCACTTCCTCGTCGGTATTAATGGAAAGGTGGTTCTCGAGATGAGGTTTTGATGCTATTGCAAGACATGGGTAAATGACCCGAAAAGTTGAAGTTGCTGCCGATGAAGTCACGCATTATCTCATCATGTACGTGAAAAACTGGTCCAAATTGAGGGATGTAAGTATGAGTTATTTGAAGAAACTCGATTAAGCTTCGTTCGACGCCGAGAACGGAAATTTATTTCTGCTCACAATGTGTATAATGATTCAGATTAATCGATGAATTGCGAGCTCGAAGGTACATATACAAAGAAACTGCCTGTTATAGTTATCGCAATATACATGTGTTATCAACCTACTTTACGTGATTCTTACGCTTATAACCCCTCTCCTTCAACTTCGATGATGTGCAGCGAGAAATCTTAAGAGTTAAGTTGGCGATGACGTCTTGAAAATCGTAATGAAATATTAATAGTATAGTGTAGAGAGTCGTTCAATATACTAACCTACTTTATTTTTGCGGAAAAAAAACAGCTGTGTTTAGTTGATGTGGTGTGGAATTGTCGCGAAAAGGTCGGTATATTTTTGTAAATTACAACCTGCGAGAGTCCAATTTGTGGCTTGATAAATTTTTGGCAAAATTCTCACGTAAGAATGATCCTTGATTTTCCTTCCTCTTACGGATATCTGTTTTATGTAAATGGAGGATTTCCTATAGAAGGATGTATAAATTGAACGAAGAGAGAATATTGTGTAAAAAGTTTCGTAGCCAAGATGGAAATCAAACTCCGAAACCCTCGTTTGAAGCTTAGGGTTGCGAGCTTTCATTTCTGTACAAATATCGGTCGAAGTTTTAATCTACCGAAGTAGGTTCCAATGTTTCAATTTCGACGTCAATCCGAGCCCTTTAGCTTTTTGTCACTAGAACAAACTCACGCTTTTCTGAACGTCTTCTCCATGAATAGTTCTTTGAATTCGATGAAACGAAAAGTTTGTGTGTACATACATAAAGAAAAGTGGCGATAGAGTTCACGATTCATTTTCCAAAATAGATACTTGTATAGTGAATAATATGTACATCATCATTACTAAAAATTATAACCTCGTGATAGGATAGAATTTAAGTACGACAAAGAGAAGTCCCGGGGATTAAGTCGGCTGGATTTTTGCCAACGTTTGGCACAGTCACAGTGATGACGATGTACACTCGTCTTGTGTAATGAATTTTCCATTCTGCAATCAACGAACAATACATACCGTATAATTTCCAGCTACTATATTATTCAGATTGCACTGCAGCTGATTACGCTTCCTCTACCCCTTCCATTACCTTTGAAAATGTTGTTATTATTTTCATAATGATTCGAAGAATGGTCTCAACATTAAGTTAATGGTTATTTATACACTTGTAACGTAATTGTTGATCGCTTTAATGGTGCATTATGACGTTTAGTTCGCGAAGAAAATTTTACATAATTATGACGAGTATAGCGCGATAAAACTCGTTTCAAAATTGGCCATTTTATTGAAATTAGGTATGTTTCTCGTTAAGACGACGTTTTTTTCAGATATACAGATGCGATAATACATTGTATTCTCGTACAACTCGGTCAAACTTTGGTTCGGTCCAGTGGCACTTTGGGCTTGACACACTTCGTCAAGAGACATTTCATCTTCTAACGAACAATTTGTTCGTATGCCAATTCGTCCATATAGTGACAATATTTATGGTAAAATGACGTTTTATATGTGACACTCATTATTGAAATGAATATTATGTTTGGAAAACGGATCTTGGTACACAGTTTCTTATTTTTTGCATCATTCGCAATGCGTAATAAGCTGTATCGCACTCAAATGTCAACTTCTATTCTGTAATCAGTGATGCATGTGCCGTTTCTGATACGTTTCTCATTTTTCCGCGTCGCTACTATACGTGATTTGTTTTTTTGAAATTCTTCAGAACTTTTTTTTCTTGATTTCATATTGCGAGTCTATCCATGCAGAATTCTATCTGTGGCGTGTTTTGAACTGTCTAAAAAATTGTTCTCAGGTAATTTCTGTCTTTCTTGATTGTATGTTTTGTAATTTTCGTATTTCGAGTCAGAACAAACCGTGTTCTATATTTCGAATCTTGACGCGCCTCCCGTAAGACGTCCGGTTGTCATCATGACGAATTTCGAACATCTGGAGGCCTATTTTCTCTGGGAGACGAGAAGAAATGTGTTAGAATAGTTCTTATCTGTCACGGATAAGTTTGAGCTCAACGAAAGCCATACATCTTCGGTAGGGACTTGCCGAGATTCTCTTCGGTGCGCACGGCCATGTTTGATGAAGTGGCCGGCATACGCAGGAAGTCCTCAAGGTCCCAGCGTCAATATGTTCTGTGCCCCACGTGTTCATCTTCTATTCGTTTCATCAATGTAGATGATTCATGGCACTTCCTTTTGCTCAAAATCACACAAATTCGCTACTTTCAACCCCATCGTCTATCGCCTGGCCACGATCCTTGTTACCTCTCAAAACTTTCGGAAAGAGGTTGCTGTCATGAAACACCTTGTTGTTTATAATGCCATTGACATCGATATTGCCCGTATGATCCACAAAAAACTGAACCGCCATTGTATCAACCTCGCCATTTCTATCTCTCTCTTGGTGAAAGTCAGTGGGTCAAACTTCCCCACCTTAGGCTGGCTTTCCAGCACCCGCTGTAGGGCGTTCTATCTTCTCGGGCTACCTACTATAATGCCAATGTCATCGGCCAACCTTGGATCAACCTGAAGGACGGTATTCCTTCTTATAAAAGAAGTGGTGTTTATCGTTTGACGTGCAGTGATTGCTACAGCGTCTACATTGGTAAAACGAGCAGGACATTCATCACAATGGTCATAGAGCATATTGACGCTTGGGTCTCAAGAACTTCGGACCGTTCTGCGCACGACGACCGCTTCGTCGAACATGACCATGAGAGGATCTAACGGACTCTTCTACTCGGAAAGTTCTTAACGACGTCATCTGGCTTTAGAGGAGCATGACAGCGCTATTTACGACGCCACCCTCCTAAACAAGTTTCAGCCGGAACATGATCGACGTCTCGTATCGCTCCATCTTTGTAGTGATAATGATAAGGATAACCTGATCAACGCCGCTGTTCGATTGTTCTTGTTTCCTTGCTTTTCTTGTAACGTCGCACTTCATATCTGCGTATAGCTTTGTTGATGGATACGACCGAAAGCGCTAAGCTTTGTAACAAATCCTTCTTCACGGTGTGCAATTTTCTCTAACTAATTAACTATGAATACCCGTTACTTCTTAGCAATCCGAATTGATTCATTTGATAAATATTTACGATAAGGGAATCGATACAGTAATTGTTCATTTAAGCTTCTCTATTCAATAATTGACCTAAATACGAACCGTTCGGTTTCTTTCTTCACACTCTCTTCGGAAGTTCATTCATTCGATTGTATGCGTTATTTTTTCCTTCTATACACTCATTCCTGTTACCTTCACGTAATTCTCATATTAAATTGATCTCGAACTTTTTACCCATTGTTTCTGCAGGACAATAGTTGTTCCGAGTAGATGCCTTTGTCCTTAATTTTTCAAAACTTCCATACAAACCCTAAAAGAAAAGTCGACGCGCGAGATTGTCTGCCTCCCTCCTAAATCAATGTTCTAGACAGTTGACTTTCGGATCGTATTATCGCTCTATCTGATGTAAATTATTACACTAATCGGTAGCGCGCCGGAAGAAATTCGCTTTGTGGATCGTAGGAGTCTCCTATAAAACTAACATTAAAAAGTCGTCAATACACTGTCGAGGGAGAGTAATTGCGTGTTCCGTGGTGCAATAAAACTTCATTCTGGCGTGGGCTTAAATTTCAGCCAAATATTGCACGAAATGAAACATTTTACGTGCTGCACTATTCCGTTATACGGCTTGAAATAGATTTTTATTTCTCATGTTTTTTCGAGGTAGGGAGTCTGGTTCGCAATTGTGTTGTAGGAGGTTACTTTACAAATTAAAAGTATCGCGGTGGCTTCACGAGCCGAGAAAGGAAACGATTTGAAAAAAAAATTTGCTCGTAAGCTCGAAAATATGTATCTTCTTATATCCCTTCTCCCACCACGTAGAAAGTGAAGCGTATTTCTCGATTCTGAAGAAAATCGAATGTTATTACTCTTCACTCTACGAATCATTGCCCTTCCTGTCGACCACTCCACTGAAAGTTTTTAAATTCATAGTTCTCATTTTTCATACTGCGTTAGTCAACTCTGTCGTTGTCCAATTTTTAATTGAGTACAAATGGTCCAGTCAAATCATGTACATGATTTATACGCGGACACAGAAGGCCTTCTGGATGATAGTCCGTTTAATCTCATCTTGACTTCGTCCTTAAAACTTCGGTTTTCGCTCTATTCCGATAAATTTTTCGCCAATTCATTCACTTTTCTCAATGATAAAAGTCTTGTTACGTTAAGATGAACCATGGTAAGTGGTGATAATGATCATGTCTTCAAAGATTGTCATTGTCGAGATCTATATTACTAGCACAATGTTTTCGTTTATGAGGGAGTATCACAGGAGTATACTAGGTCTTAGCCAAGTCAATTTGTGGTGAAGACTCCGTGAAAGTTTAAGGTAGTCGAACTCTCCTAACCTTATTTTTTTCTTGCTAAACGTGATACTGATTTTGTGACACTAGAAGTCTTGGAAGAGGCTCAGCCTTTCCTCGCTGCCTTCTCCCGGTTCGCGTCAGGCCTGAATTATGCTTATAGTTGATGAATTACTATTCTACGTATAGTATCCGAATTGACGAACTAGGTTTGTACAGCTGATTTCTTTTCAAAAATCTATTTGAAAAGTTCGAGCTCACTGGGAAATCCTTCTGGTCGTGGAAGTAACCCCGACCCTTATGCTCCATCAATGCTGCATTATGAATTTGGTTGGGGTCGTCGCGAAGGCTTTACTGGGCGCGAGCAAGGGGTGCATCCTCCAATACGTTTCTGATTCTTCAGAAACAATAGTCGGAACTGGGTTTGTACAGCTGACTTCTTTCAAAAATCTATTCAAACATTTCATCGAGATCACTGAGAAATCCCTGTGGTCGTGGAAGTAACCCCGACCCTTATGCTCCATCAACGCTGCATTATGAATTTGGTTGGGGTTGTTGCGAAGGCTTTACTGGGCGACAGCAAGAAGTGCATCCTTCTCTCCGTAGCTGATTCTTTAGCAAGAGGAAAAATGAGGGATTACAAGAAAACCTTGGAAAACCATTATTTTGTTTGAGGCAAGTTATTCATCTTCATACAACTTAAGAAGATGATAATTACAAACAGTAGGCATCACCGTCTTGTACTTACTCCTCCAATTTTAGTTTTTCAAGTCCACCTAGGGTTAATTCATAGATTCTGATCTTTAATTCTGTTCATTGAAAAGACTTCATTATTATTGATGCAAAAAATTATAATTTATTTTTTAATATTTTTATTCCTATTAATTGATAGAGATATTGAATAAAAATCATCAAAATATAAACAATGAATGGAAGAGTACCAAATAATCATCAAAATAAAGTATTATTTAAAAAAATGATTTAATTAATTAGTTGGATTTTAAAAAATTGATATGAAATGGATTCATGGGCTAATAAATCAATTTCATTGGTAAAAAACTATTCACATATAATAAAAAGAACAAAAAATTTCATTTAGATTGATTAGATTGAAAATTAACAAATTAATGTATGAATTATAAAAATAAAATTTAATTCTGAATCATTTTAATTCAATCTTTAATGATTGAAAAATTAACCAAATGTAGGTATTATAATTGAATTTCATTTTTTTTTTTTTTTTTTTTTTTTTTTTTTTTTTTTCTTCCTAATAAATAATAATTTATATTATCATTTTTATTTCGAATTCATCAAATTATAAAATTGTTTATTATTGTTTTTTATAACCAATCATGTAAAATGAATCAGATTACTGTAATTGTGTTTTTCTATAAATGATTTCTGCGCCAACAAAGGCATACTAAAACTATGAATAATTCAAGTAATAATTAATCATTTCACGAAAAAGTTTTTTGAGAATATAATAATATTATAGTAGTTTTTTTTAAAAGAAAAACAACCTTGATAATGAATAATATGAAAATTGATTAAAATTCGAAGATGAAAAATAAATTGATGAAATTAAATAAAATATATGTTGTTTTTTTTGCTAAATAATAATGTGATATTGTTCTTTAATTAGACAAGCAAAGGTGCCAACTTTGAAAAATTATCGTGGGGGGGGGGGGAGAAATTGGAAAAAAATTCAGGAATGGATAATTTATTAAACCCTTTTGTTCAAATTTTACACTATTGCAAACTTCACGTTTCAGTCTCCAAAGTCGGTGCATATAGAGGGGGATGATGTAATTAGCTAATTTGGACCCAACAGCGCTAGCCTCGCTGATAACGCTAGCGGGTACTCGATAGACATTGTGGGTATGGAAGTGAGCGGGTGGTAACCATTTTCATAGAATTTTAATGAATTATTAAAGCAATAGTTTCATTTGAAAGGAAATTTTGTGATAAGCAAATTTAGTTCTTTCAATTTTTCCAAAAAATCGCTTCTTTCCAAAGATATTTTCGAGTGAAAGTCACATTACAATAATTGGAATTTTCTCCTTGGGTTCCATTTTTGCGACTATAGTGAACCTGGCGGTTGTAGGGCCCGAATTGATGATCTTTGTTCCAGAATATCAGAATGATGACTTAATGAGGTTGTACAATTTGCCAAAATTATAATATGTGTCGATTAGTGATGTTTTTGTTCTATTTTATTTTTCTGTTACTTGAATAGTGATCAGATTTTCTTGCTGATGGCAAAGTTGACACCATTTAAGTATGCTTGAACCGTAATCGTTTTGTCACTTTTGTAATCATCAGAATTGATACCCGTACAATATTACTTTTACGTGCAATGGAACAAACACTAAGGACTATTTGCTCGATAGAATTACATAATGGTAGAAAATGAAATAGTTTGGCAAACGTTGAATTATACTAGATTTTAGAATAGAATTCCAGAAGATGTAAGTTTACAACTTTACAAGTAAAGAATTTGGAGATGAGTATGATGAGGTTAATAGTTCAAACAATATAATTCAACATCTTTCCCCCTCCTCTGGTTAGCACCCCCTTGATTTTTGTAAGTTACCTTGATCGTGAAAAGTATCAATGGATGAAACTTTTTTCACCGTTCACGTTTGGTGTCGGTTGTCGGACTACTTCGGTTCGAAAAATTCGGAGAATATTTCCAGTTTTGAGCGTATAAGTGTTTGGTAGATTTGAAGCATCTTCTTTGGTCCGGGACCATAGTGTCTGTTCCGAAGTATTTTCATTACATTTAGTCGCTTTTGCGTTTCGGCTCGGATTTTTTTAAGGAAGACATACCACGTCAATTTAGAATCAAAGGTGACGCCTAAGAATGTGTGATGCTGAACCACCGATATCGGCTTATTGTTTAGATGGAGGTCGAGTTGAGGTACGGTTCTCTTCTTAGTGAGGATGACTCCCTCTGTCTTTTCCGGTGAAAATTGGTAGCCTCGTTGGTTGCCCCATTCAATTAGGTTAGCTAGAGTATTTTGGAGGAGATATTTCGCTGTGGCGGGGTCCTTAGTCAGTTGTGAAATATTCCAGTCGTCTGCGAACAAACGGTGTTTAATAGGGCTTGGGATTTTGTCGCCAATATCGTTGACCGGAAGAAGAAAGCACGGTACCCCTGCGGTACTCCGTTTTCAATAACAAATCGTGAGAAAGAGTTGAGTTGATTCTGACTTGTATGGTGCGATTCGACCAGAAGTTATCGATGAATATTAACGATCTCCCGCGTATCCCAATTGATTCTAGTTTCTGTAGAACATAATGTCGCCACGTACGGTCGTAGGCTTTCTCGATATCGAAAAAGATAGTATATAGACTTTTCTTTTTGGCAAAGGCATCCTGTACTCCGTTGGAGAGATTTATTATTTGGTCATGACTTGACCGTTGACGGCGGAAACCGCATTGGAACGGTGATAGAATCTCATTTTCGTCTAGGTAATCGGATAATCTGCGGACAACCATTTTCTCGATGATTTTGCACATGGTACAGGTAAGGGCAACAGGGCTGTAAGATGTGGTAGATAGCTTGTTTTTCCCCGGCTTCAGTACAGGAATGATAACTGCTGTTGACCAGATGGAAGGATAGGTGCCTGATGTCCAGATTTTGTTGAATACCGAAAGAAGGGTTTTTTTGGTTTCTGTGGAGAGTTCTGAAATGAAGGCTATTGGAATGTGGTCTGGTCCTGGGGCCTTTCGTTTTCTGAAAGATTTTAGAGTTGATTCTAATTCTGTGAGAGTGAAGGGCTGGTTATACCATTCCTCGTTAGAACTTGATATTGTGTATGGAGCTGTTTGTTCAGCCTGAAGTTTTACTTGTTGGAATTCTTTGGAGTACTGTGATGTGGACGAAACAGATGCAAAGAAGGTGGCGAAGATGTTTGCAATGTCTTGTTCATCCGTGTACATGTTTCCTTCATGAATAATTTCGTTTATGGTCGAAAACGTAGGTTGTCCACGAAGTGACTTGATTTGGTTCCACATTTGAGTTGGTGTTTTTGAGGAGTCGATGCCAGCTTTCTCTCTTCTTTTTACGGATTAGGCAACGGGCTTTGGCTTTCAGTCGACGGAATTCTGTTAGGTCTGGTAGCAAACCTGTATTTCTGAACGTTGACAATGCGTTATTTCTGTTTCTTATTGCATTTTTAATTTCCTCACACCAACAAGGAACCCTTTTCCTTCTGTATCGTCCTGTAGTTTTGGGGACTGACTGCGAGGCCGCTTCAATAATAGCAGTATTGAGTTGTTGGATTACGTTGTTATTTGTTTCTGATTGATCGATTCGAAAATTTCGTCATGACAAAATACCTGGATCCCTAAACTCCATACTGATCTCTACTGCTCATAGAAAAGACAATGAATTTGTTAGGTCAAGAAATTTGAAGATGGCTTATCGCAAACACCGAAGCTTCTCCACCAACCGAAAGTTTATTCACTGTGTGGCAAAAACTTGTTTGTAAAAAGCAAAAATGTGGAGTTCTGGACTTGAAATCTTCAGGAGGCTGATACACATGTTATACGATGTCGAGCGATTAGAAAATACCTCTTGTATAAGTTTTTATGGAATGAGTTTCTCTCCGATTTTCCAATTAAAAGTTCTCTTGTAATTTTCTTAAGGTGTATGTTAGCGTAATCCGAGAAAAGAAAAGAGAAGCCTAAGTTGAAGAAATTTCACGAAAATACCGCGATAAAAGTTTGAATAAATTTATGTCGTTTTAGCTCATCGAGGTTTGAGATATAGTTTACAAAAAATGTTTACTCTCTTGGAAAAACGGCCAGCTGGAAAGCAATCAAATATTCATTCGACTTGATCAATTTTTGTAGGCACTGTGTATCTATTTTTGGTCAGAGACCCATTTGTCACCCTTTTTTTCACCTTGTACAAAAAATTTCAACAACAATATTTTTTTTCGTCATCAAATGGGAGTTTAATAGCTTGTACGAGTCGTGGAAGTATCTATTTTGCATGGATGAACATCTTAATTCTTCGTTTATGATCAGTTTTCGCGATGTTAGCTGTTTTCGGGTGTCATAAATAAGCGGATTATAAGAAGATTCTATCGAATTTTAGAGCCTACATATTATGAACTATCGATTTTAAATGTTGCCTTGATATTAAGTCGACTTCATTCGGAAAGGATGACGATTTTCGTGAATGGTGGTCCTGCGGGGGTAGGGGCTCGAAGAATTTAATTTTATACAATTTTCGCGACGTATTTTTCTTTTCGTGTATGGAGAAAGATTCGTAAATTTTGTCCACATGTTCGACGTCTGGAAAAGGTGGTTCGAATTCAGCCTCATCTGCGAAACGTAGGTAGCTCGCTAAGTGCTTTTCACGCCAACTAGCTCTAATTAAAACGCGTTATAATTTGAAACGTCACACGCGCTCTCTCGTGTACACACGATTGTGTTTCTGCAATATATAGCATTTCGCTACAAGATACGATCTTTTTGATCGCCTTATCAACGACGATATTAATACGGCTCCTCTGTGTTCGAATAAATTTCGCTCAAAATCGTTTTATAAACGTCACGCGCGCGTAGAATTTCTGCAATATTCTTCGCGGTAATTACCAAAAATTTTCATCGTGTCTAAATTCACGTCAAGTTTTGCGAAAATGAACTCGAGTCTCGAATTGCCATTTGTAATAATAACGGGGCGCCCATTTTATTCGGCGCGCGTAGTTTGTCACGCGATTTATACACGTCGATGAAGGGGACGGAGAAAAAATTCCAGATCGAGCAAACTCTCAAAAATGTCGTGTCCTGTGCGAGATGGAAGAGTGAGGTCTTCAGAAATTATATACGTATTATTAGTGTTTGCGTTGCTTCGGTCATGCACGAAAAGCTCTAATTTTCGCCGGCGTTCGCGAAGTAATGTCGAGTTTTCGCAAAATTTCGCCTATACATTTCTTTCATAGGCCATTTGCGAGCTGTATAAATGTCGCGCCGGGCGCTCGGATTATTATCTTAATGCTTCGGCTTCATTATTCGCTCGACGTTGAAAACAATAAAATGTCGTTGGACTGCTATCTGCGGTCTGCGCGAGCACGAAGAATTATTATCGTATTGCTGATACGATTTTATTGCATACAGCACTCGGCGGAGAGATGAGGCGAGTCTTGTTGTGGTGCGGGCTGCAGGCATTTTATATACCTTTGGAGCGGCGTGCCAGCAAATTACGAAAATTTTAACCGTGGCCGCGTTAATGAACTTCGTTTAAATTTAATTTAAATTTAATTCCGCGTTTGAGAAACGCGGTGACGGCGGAGTCGATGCGCGAGAATGGCGATGGCGTCAACAACTGATGTCATTCGCCGGTATATATAAATATATGCATCATATACCCACTTATACGGCATGCAGTAACTTATTTTATAATTCTTCGCGGCGCTGCTGCTGCTTCCAAAGTTAAAATTAGTACTCACGAACTGGTTTTCAAGTGCGCGTTAACTCTGCTGAGGAAGTGCAGGAGTACGTGTTTGTCTAGTTACTTTTCTGCACTCTTGTCGTTTTCACATTGTGTTGAAAATTTTATTATTTTATGGTGTACGGTCTTCGAAAGAATCTGCTAGTAGCTGATCATTATATAAGTAAAAATTATAGATCGCGCATGAAGGTACGTGTGAGCTAAGGAGGAAGAATGATTCTCTAAAAGGCGAAATCAATTTTCTGACTAACGAGTAAACCATGCTGGTGATGGTCGATGGACGATGACGACTCTCGCAATTAACACGTCATGGAAATTTATAGCGAGCGCTGCTGGTCTCTTTTTGAACTGGCGCAAATCCTCGTGTTTTATGTTTCACTTTCTTTTTCTTTTTTGCGGTCGCTATATAGTGTATAGTGCCGCGGGTTGTATACCGTTTGCTGCCTGCCCAACATATTGAACAACACTACTACTGTGTACTTTTCAATCACGTATCAAAACAATCGTTAGCGCGTGTAATCTTTTCGAGCCATTACACCGTTTAATGGAAACAATACTGGTCGATGGAAAAATGATTTATTTTTCGACTTATTAACGAAGTGTAGGGTATGTGTGATGTTGGCGTATATATGCGTGCGTATATCGTCGAGAAAATAAAAATGCGAGTTTTAATGAATGTTTATTAGCAGGCTGTCCAATTAAGTAGCAATGAAAGCAAAGTATATAGGACGTTTTTAAGGTATAAATGCAATAGTTGTGTGGTATATAGTACTTGGATATATGCGCTTTGAAACAAGTTCCCCATTGTTGCCAGCTCTTCATTGTGTTCGTAATCTTGGCCGTACAATGTACTCTATTGAGAAATGGGGTCATGAGCCTGCAACGCCTTGATCAAAAAGCTTCGGAAAAGTGAGAAGGGAAGACGTAGTGAGAGACATTTCTCATCAATGACTCGTCTGAAAGTACTGTATTAGTGGTGTATTGATTCCTCTACCGGACCTATGGGCTTACAAACCGTGAGCTTTCTCGTTAATGAGGAAGGAAATGATATTTTAGGTATCCGTCGACGGAGAAGAGAGACGAGGAGAACATGTGCCAAACCAGAACTCATGAAGTGAAAGAGAAGAAGAACGAATCCCAGTGATTTTCTAACCCTTTCATGTTCGCCATCCGCACGATATATCTCTGATTTCGTAAATTTCCTCCCTCTCCACCCCAAGAAAATGATTTCGCAATATTCTAGGTGAGAAGCAACATTGTGATTCTGCATGCTAGTTGCTGTGATCCTATAATGAATGTGGCTTCTAGTTAATGTGACTGGGAATTGATGAAGTTGCGTCTCTTGGTCGGTTCTCGACGTTACGGCACGTACTCGACATTTTCTTCTTTGATGATAGATCTAGATGAAATGCCATGGTAAAACTGACCGTTTGTCTTCATGTCTGTGACCTTTTCTTTGAATTGTGTCGTATCTTGACCAATTATTGACTCGAGAAGGTCGACCCTCTTGAATTGATTCCAACATTAACTCTTGATGAATTGTGACCTGTGATGAGAAAAGTAGGCTTAGTGGACGCAAATAAATCAGCTGAAGGATTTCTTTACTTGAACGATTCCTTTGCAAGCAAATAAATCGTTCAGCTGATTCATTTGTGCCCACTAAGGCCTCTTATCTCATCGTCGGTCACAATCTATCAATCATTTAGCGGAGTCAGTATAGCCCAGTACAGCTTGTGTCGCATGTGTTGCCGCTCATCCTTTATTTGGAAGTGGATGTGAGCTGCGTGTGCATTAATTTCGTTTCCTCCAACACCGGTGTCGAACTTTCTGGTATAATTTCAGTGTTGGGAGAATCTCCGCCGTTGAACACTCTTTTCTTGATAACCGCTAAGTTTCAGTGCCCAAGGCACGCAAACTTTAACGCTAAATTGCTATTGAGTCTGTTCTTCTTCTGTTTACATGTCCCTTTGCTTGGTTCTCTTCCTGCAGAGTGTCGTCTGTGTGTGGATGGTACACAGGTGTTGAGCTCTATCTCTATCTTCTTCTTCATGACTGTGGTCGTGAATGCAGACACCTGGTTCCTGATTCTTCGGAACCTAGCCTGGTGGTCACCAAGCTACTGGGAGCAAGCGCCTTATGGACTCCATTCTCTTGCGGTGACCGACTAAGCTTGCGCCGCTCACGTTCACATTCAAATGAGGTGTGCTGCGATCCATCATCCCGTTAATCACAATGCAAACACGTTTTTTGCTCTTTCCTCAATTGCTCATGAAGGTACTTGTTGAAGCAAGCGGGCGTCTCGCGTGGTGTACTACTGGTAGTTCTTGTGTCTTCCTATTCTTTCGTATGTGTCTATAGTCATGTAAAGCCCCCTCAGTCTTCAACCATATATACACAGCTTAAAAGAAAAAAATATTCTGAGTCACTCTTTTATCAATGTAGCTCAAAAACTGATCCAAGTCTGGTGACTCACGATGTCGTTTTGGTCTCGCGATGTTGTTGCGTAAACTTGGGAATGCCGCTCAGCATAAAGACGTACTTATATCAGAGAACAACTTTCAGCTTACCTCGTATGGTTCTCGCGCGGTCCTTACGCAATTTTTCCATTTCGGTAATTGAATCGGGTTCGTAATTTCCACTACAACTCGTTGATGCAAATTTTTTCCAATTCCTGTCCTCCTTTCATTCACAGCTTCAGGAATCGAAAATTCGCTATATCCCTCTCTGGATCCTGATGTATGTGCACCTTGATCTCAGATTTGGTGAGAGGTTTCTTGTAAATTAGGCCCTGTTTCTCGCAAACGAGAATTGGACTGTTCTCCCAAATGACGCCCCCCTCCCTCCTTAAAAGAAGAAGTCCCATCAAGCTTTTTTCGTGTAGCACGAAGTGCAAAAATTTTCTTGCCTTCTCGATTGTAGTTTTCCTCCCTCTATTTGTCTTCATTGTACAGCTCATGGCGCAGCCGTCTTGAAGGAAGGCCGGCACATGCCCGCACATTGTGTAGAATCGGCTTACTAGCGCTTGTGTTAGTGTGCAAAGACGAGCCTACTTAGCTGTTGCCAGATCAGCATATTCCGGTCTGCCTTTGAGACGCCCACGTACAGCTGGATTTTCCAAGCCAATATGAGCTCAATCTTTTTGAGTCTTCAAAGTGATTCAGAGGTTTTGTGTACATTTTCCTGAAAGACCTTTTCTCAGAAACCCGTACCCCTTTGAAAGTACTAGACTTCAACAGATTTCCTGTGAACACGGTTTCTCTGCTGTGTATCCCTCAGCTCCCCACCTCTTATACTGTTTCAATATCAGGAACCGTAATTCGTCAAATTTGTCAATATTCTTTCTGGCTTCTTTCTTCAAAGTTTTGAAAGTCTCTGTTGCCAGAAGATTCCGCTTTTAAAGGAGGTGAGAGGGGCTTAAAAGTGATAAGTAACCATGCAAAAAGTCGGAAATTTCCTTGTCTGACGGTATCTATGGAAGACGGGCTGAAGTAACTATTCTCTCCATTGGCTTCCAAAAACTTCCTATAATCCCTTCCCAAACGCACGGTAACTCATTTTATTATAAATTTCTCACGAAGCCGAAGAAGAGGCCGAAAATTCACTTTGAAAGAGAAAAGAGAAACCGAAGTACATGATGGTTCTTTGGTGAACGAAGCGGAAAATGGGATTCCTTACAATGTTGTTGATGTGATTATGAGATCGTGCTCGCAAAGCAACATCTTCAGTTTCATGTTATTCAGCCTCGGTATGTAGCCAGGTTTTACCCGAAGCTATTGAAACGAGTGGCAAGAGTAAACGAACGGTCAACTGCTTCCTCGTTACGCGCTGAACATGTTCTATTCTCTGTTTTGTTGAATCTTTTCACCGCGAATATTTTTGATTAATGATCACCAGTGAGTACCTCTAAAAAGAAAAATTATTCACTGCATATGTTGAAGAATGCGATTATTGCAGCCCTCGAAAGTTGCTCATGTTTCCTACTTATTATACTCGTAAAATAATTATGATGTCGGTGAGCTGATGATGGTAATATGTTTGATGGTATAATGTAAATTTTGAAAAGATACGAGTATCATTCGTTAGAAATGGAAGTTCTTCTTTCGTTCTCCACTGTGGCATGCGAAATTTAGTGCCCTTGATTCTCCTTTTAATCGTATCAAGTGAAGCCCTATCAAATAGGAATCTAGACGATTGACCTTGTGCTTTTTCTGGCTTTTCTGAACTCTTCGTACTGTGTTCCGCCACCTTCATTTCGGTCATAAGTGAGACTTCAACGCCTGTGGTCTGCGCCGAAAGAGAAAAAAAGCTACGTGACTCTCAGAGACGAGAGCGAATTTAGTAAATCTTTGTCGAGTTACTGGTCATGAGAACAAGTCGTATTCTCTCGCGGTGAATTAATATCGATTCGTTCTCCTGGTACTCATTTGAGCTTCGAATGCTTCATAATTACTTTTATGACAGGCCTCGCGACCACCTTAAACTCTTCTTCAGTTTGATTACGTGTACGAAAAACCGCAGGATATGAGAAGAAAGCTGAATGATTAATCAAAGTGACTCTAGTCGAGTTCAATCGCCTTCGATTATTTCATGTAGTCATTAGCTCACGCCCTCAAAATTATGATCGTCGTGGTACTTCGTTTCTTATATCGTCATATTTGTACGCAAATTTAGAACTATGGTGGCGCGTGTTTTCAAACGGTCAGACATGTAACTTAGTGAGGAAATTTCCATTGAAATAACATCGCTCAAGATGATTGGGACGATTACTGCTAAGTTTGAATATCTTCGTCGTTTTAAGGTTCTAGGTTCGAGGTATCGCCCATCATTTTTACCCTTTGTGTCCTCTTGTGGCTCACCAGTTCAGTCCGTGATCCAACTAACCTTCGGAATTAAGCTGAAATCTAATCCAACTAACCTTCCACAGACAAGGAATGTGGCAGGTATAAAACGACTTGTATGATATTTCTACGAAACAACATCGCTCAAGATAATTGAGCTATCTAAATAATGTTGACGATAAGACTGCAAGGTTTGAGGATCTTTTTCGTTGACGATTCTACTACAAGGTGTGAGGGTCGTCGTCGGTGTCCGACCTCAGATTCAAGGAACCTCAAAATAATTGAGCTAACTAAATAATGTTGATGATATGATTGCAAGGTTTGAGGATCTTTGTCTTTGTCGGGCTCTAGATTCAAGGAATCACCTTTGCACCCTCTGTGTCCTCATGTGGCTATCCAGTGCAGTCCGTCATCCGACTAACTTCCCACAGACACGGCATGTGACTGGTATAAAACGAGTTGAGTAAAATTTCTTCGAACTACACTATCGCTCATGATAATTGAGCTGCAAAGTGTGACTATCATCATCGTTTTCGGGCTTCCAGACTGGATGAGCTACCTATCATTTTCCTCCTATGTGTCCTCATGTGGCTCACCAGTCCAGTCCTTGGTTCAATTGACCTTTCGCAGACCAAGGCTGGCGACTGACCTGTGAACTGTAGGTACGGTTTAGTGTTGCTGATAGAATGTTCTTCGCGCTACTCGGTCCTCACAGAGTGTCTCTCAGTCTCGGCTTATCTTAAAGTTCATGGATTGTATCTACAATTTCTATATTATTTAGTCTGTCTTCCTTGAAGTGAGAGGATAGCATTTAAATGGCGATGAGATGAAAACTAATAATCGGTGGGTACACACAGGGAACGCGAACGGTTGTTGGCATCATACTTAATCTAAAGTCCTGCCCCTATTGTCTACTCACCATAAATTGCTATCGCGATTCTAAAATTGTGCTTGGCATATAATGGAATAGTTCTGAAAAGAGAAGCTGTAGCAGTATTATATTTTCAATTAGTCCATACCGGATTAAAAACGAATTTCAAGTGCGCCCGTGTCAACCATGAAGAAGAACAGTTTACTCTTTAGCCTGTTCATTGCCATCGAGATAATGAATTCTCTCGAGAATTTAAGATATTTTTGTCCGTGAAAATTATGCTCGACTTTTTGCCGTGACGAAAACTTTAATTCTTTTGGCCCCGCTATCTGCGTTACGCTCGCGATAGTTTTTTCGTTTTTAATATCGTCGGCGCGAAAGCGCAAGCTGAGTAAGGTATACACTGTAGGACATCGTCGAGGTTTAATTGACGTAATTAAACTTACGATTAGAAAAAGGAGTGTCGACGTAAAGTAGCATCAGCGGCTCTAAATTAATAACGCGTTGGTGGTACACGTAATTTAAATTCTGCGACCTTCCAGTTCATACGTATATCGCGTGTGTTTATATTCGCAGCTTTTAAAGGGACCAGCGGGAGCCTAGAAGATGATTTTGAAATTCGAGTTGTACCCGCGTCGTAAAATAAATTCCTGAAAGAATGAACTCGCGACAAGGATCAATGAAGTATATGCGAAAATATCTCCGGCCTGGGCGCCAATTCTGCAATCGTGTAACGTCTTCTTTTCACTTTTAATTCGATCTTGACATTCGAATGAGAATTGAGCAGGCCTATTGCCGCGAGTATAGTTGACTCTCAACTGCGTACTTTCCGTCCAAAGATAATCGCTGGCATTGATATTATCACCATTACAGCGCGCTGTTTGGTACTGTTTTGTCTTCTAACGTATATACACGACGCAGATGAGCCACTATAATATCGTTCATGAACGCTCGTTACATTTTTATTATATTTTCGTGGCTTCATTCATGGAAATAATTCTTTTGTTTGGAAGCATACCGGCAGCTGAGTGCTTGTTGTATGTAGGTATACTTCCAACACTCGGGCACCTGTTTTGGATATGCACTTTTTAAAACTGTTGGCATTATTCTGTCGTGCCCAATTTAGCCATAAGTAAATTGTACATTGTATCGTTATTATGAGAGGTTGATTATACCGGTATTCACCCTATGAATGCGATGCAGGCTATGTACATACAGTATAACACCCAACGGCCATCAGGCAACGTACGCATTGTTCTGTTTCACGACGTTGTTGAGCTGCATTCTCTCACCTGTTCTGGAAGTTTGTTTATCGTTCACCAAAAAAACGTATTACAGTACGTGCACACGTATGCAGAGAAGACCCGAGTTCATGACTCCGGAGTGCGAGGTTGAATGGGAGCGTCATAGAAGAGCGAACAGCACGGACGAAAATTCTCCCTGTACCCGACGATAAGGATGGAGTATCAGAATAGATTAAGGAATCGCGCGCGTCGGTGAATGAATCTTTGACCCGCAGCGATGTACACAAAAGTCTTACACCTGTCTGCCCTTTACGATGGGTTTTAACGTATAATGTACGACCAGCTCGCTGCTCTGTAGCGTTGTTTGATGATGTTATAAAGTTGAGAAATTCTCGCATTACGATTACGAAACACGGTATATAATAACGGTCGTATAATTCTAGTTGATCGTGGCACTTGTTCGGATTCGCTGAGACCGGTGTGACACGAGACCCTCGTGCGAAACCGTCTATTTGTGATGCTGCTATTTAACATCTTCGAGTTGTTATTGCGGCATAGGCTTGTGTGCCTGTGTCAAACGTGTAAGCATTTCACCCTTTTATTTTTTTTTAGCCGGAATGTATGCGAAAACGGAAAAAGGCACGTCGTCCGCCTAATGAAATAGTTTACGCGTAATTTAGCGTACTATATATATGCTTCGCCTTACAGGGTGTTCTTGCGATATCTTCTCATCCGTGTGTCGAATGAAAAAAGACTCGAGTATCTTTTCGTTCCGTTACGAAACACTGCCTCTATTATGTGTAACCGAATTATAATCGCGGGGTATTCTTCTACGAGACCTTTGGAAGCTTTGAAAGTTTTGAAGCGTCGTCTACGAACCATGGAGGTTTCTATCAGTGCTCTTGAATTCCACTGTTTTCGCTTTGGTGTGACTTTTTTGTGGGGAAATTTTGAGCGAGAAACACGTTCAGTTTTTTTTAGGTCTTCGACCTGATGTGAATGGTTAAGGATGGTCGATATTTTCCAAGTCTTCGAAGTCGATTGGAGTTCTCGCACTCTCCGAAAAGGCGGCGAATGATGGTCAGAGCCCCCGCCTCCTCGGAACTACAATTTTCCAGAAGAATTTTTCCCGAATAACTTCCTTGAAGCAGGTTTACCGTTCTGAGTTAGGGATTAGCTCAGTCCATTGACTTGAACCGCATTGGAAAGAATAATGTGGTAAAATTCCGCATTTGTTTACATTCCTCATTTCCATGAATTATGCGCGAAATGAGGTACTCAACCTGAACTTGGAATCTAGCTAGTAATTATCTTAGCTTGCACAGCGCTGCACATAATGTTGTATCTAGAATCATGTCGTATTTGCAAAACAGATGAAGTCGTTTGTCTTCTCTTACCCAAAACACGAACCAAAATTCAAGAGGGAGAAACTTAATTTTGATCGCTGTTCGCGGTGCTTCATTCATGACCTACTCTACTTGGAACGAGTGCGGAGCTTGTTTTGTAAAACAATTTTTCGATTTGGATTTTGTTAATCGATTTCAATGATCGAGTGGGGTCGATTATTTGAAAAAATTGGAATTTCTTCTCAAAACTACGACTACTTATTTCGTTTGAACGTTAGAGATTTCTATCTACTTATGAAGCAAATGTAAGGCTCAGGCTCAGGAACCTCACTTTGCTCCATAATCAGAATTTTCTCAAGGCTCTTATGCGTTTTCCAATTCCTCCTCGTATGTACAGTGGGATATTCGTGGGAGGGGATCGGGACAACCCTCACCTCCATTTAGAAAACCTCCAAAAACCTGTAGAATTTAATTTTCAACCATTCAGTAAGTTTTTTCAAACGAAGGACCTGATCTCTAGAAGGCGATTTCAAGAAATTTGCCGTGCGTCGTATGATTTCCAGTCAAAACGAAAATGGTTCAAGTCCGACATTATTGGCAATCTTGGCCTAATGAAAATTATGTTTTCAAAACCTCTGGGTCCCTCTCTGAGAGAATTTCTAAATACGCCTTCGCAAATGTGTTGTTGAATGATCAAAATTTCTCCAAGCTCCTCCTCCTGCTCTCAATATCGCTCAAAGGTCGAAATTCCTCTGGACTTCCCACGTAAGCTATTTTCCCTCCTCTATGTTTGCTTCATTGGTCAACCTTCTTGTACTGTACATGAGGGTCGAAATGTAATTGGAAAGCTGTTTTATGGAAGGTTATTCTGTAATTTTCGCTGTCCTTACGGAATTTTTCTAATTTTTCCTTTACCACGAACTTTTCATTCCATTCTCATTTTTGCCCTGTTTCCGTTTCTTCAACCTTGGAACTTACGACTTGAAAATTGGAAAGAATTACGGAACATTTGTCCTTCGGGGGAAAATATTGAATAATGGATATGCCGATATAGCTCTAAAAGTCGACTCCCCCCCACCCCTTTCCTTCTAGTTTGGCATAATGTGTATAGAACTTGGTATCTACCCTGTTCTATAAAATCGTGAGACGACCGATATCATTTTTAGGTGGAGTAAACCATCATTCCAATATCTTCAGCTGAAATTGAGGTACAGGAATGTTTAAACGGAGAGAACACTCCGTAAAGAATTCCTAATCAGATGTACTTTTACTCATCATTTTCGGTCTAAGCATATGCACGTGTGAACTAATGCAGAGTTGGCTTAGTCTTTCCCTCTCCTGCCGATGCATAGCTCAGAAATTTTTATTTCTTTCCAAGCCTTCAAAGTGGATCAAGATCATCAGCTTGTAACGTCATGAGATTGAAGGAATTTTCTTCTTCCATATTTGATGATGAAACGATGATCGTTCCGAAATCGACGTTGCTTTGAAATTTTACATACTTGTGATTGTCCAATTTTGTTGTTTCTGTCTCTCTTGACGTCATTTTTGACGCGCAATTTCGTGACGCGAATTTCAGAATGATTTTAATTTTGAAAGTTTACAAAGTTGTTCTAAGTCACATTTGACGTCATGAGATTGAAGGAAATTCCTCCTTCCCTCGTGGATGAAGTATCGTTGACCATTCCGACATTCAGTGCTGCCAGATGATAGTATCAAAAATCCGTATCCGCCATTTTTTGTAAGACCTAAAAACAGATTTTTACGGATTTTGATTGATCCATTAATAACAATCAGGAGAAAGGTAGCTCTCATAAATGTTGCTAAGGTACTTTTTCCTTGATCGGCTCAATATTACGTAACATCACAGTATCAGTCTACAAAGAGTAGGAGAAAATTATCTCTTGTACTAGTGTTGAAGGTACCTTTTCCTTGATCACAAAAAATCCGTATCGTTTTCGAGGACCAAAAATCCGTAGATCTGGCATCCTAGCCGACATTGGTCGTAGCTGTAAAACTTGCGTGCGCCTGTAATTTTTCCTTATTGTCTGATCTCTTTCTTTTGACACCATTTTACAAAAATTTTAGAATGACTAAATTACTGAAATTCTCCACGTCCTAAAGTTGCTCAGTCAGTTTTGACATCATCAGCTCTTGGATGTCTTTTTCGTCCCGCAATTTCGTGATGCAAATTTCAGAGTGACCCCCAGCTAGGTCGTGTGGGGTAAATTGAAATTTTTCATGACGAAAAGATTTTAAAGGTGTTGAACTAGCCTGGGGAAAAGGCAAGACCATTCGGACCGGGCAGCGTTAGAATCGCTTGTCTGAAAGAACCAATTCTACACACCAACACATCGATTGTACGTAGAACACATTCGACATTCCCCGTTTTCCTTATCAAACAATGCTAATCAATGCTATCGACACTACAATTTTCCCGGTCCCAATACTCGTATTGAAAAACTAGCCTTAAAAGGAGAGCAGGGCGCGCCTATTCTTTCACCCTCTTACTAATGCTCCTCTCCATCTTTGAGGTTAGCACATACAATGACATCACCTGGGTCGGTAGCGGTCGCTTGGAATCAGGAGCGTGAGATCAGGATGGTTGGGCCTGTTTCTTGAGTGTGCTCGGGCTAAAATATTTACGACCGCTCTACCGCGTGGACCCAAAATTAGGGAATTGGGGTTCAACAAGAACATGAAATGTGTCAAAATTTAGACCTTACTGAAATGCAAGTTGGAAAATTTTTGGTCGTTGAGCTACATCGGGAAGAGATGTAGAAGAATGTCGGCCTCCGAACGGGGAGAGGGAGAGGACTTGAAAGAAAATAGATCGAAGGATCTAGTTTGGGGTCTTCAAAAATGTCCGCTATCGAGTAATAACGTGGGTCAATACGATGACAGCTCTGTTCAAGATTTACGTCTGACTTTGAATTACCGTAGCCTAATGAGTTGTTTTCTTCAATGTCGTAAATTCGTCGAAAATAGAACTATCTTCTTTGGCAGTAGTTATCTAGAAATTTCTGCAAAAATTTTCTGCAATACTCGGACCTTTTTTCTCGTTCAAATTATCGCTTTAGCAATTTTTTAGCACCAAGGTGATTGGTTCGGGAGCTCGTTTGCAAGTATCTGTTTTCATGTACGACTTCATTCCGTCTAGTACCATCTGGGTTGTAGGCGTCTGTAGCAGAGCTGAAAATTCAATTGTATTTCGAAAAACGAAATTTGATATCAATTTTCGATAGGGATAACGAGCTCAACTCGCGACAAATTGGAAAGGAGCGAGAAGATGAACAGAAGCGAGGTTGCGTTCTCACAAAAATGTGTAAAAGTCTTACTCTGATATTTTTTGGCAAATTTTGAGAATAAATTCGTGCTACATTTTTATGTTTTCTCCACGTGAAGTTTCCACCTGTTAAAACGCGTCACTCATGAAAATAAAAAGTGATGATAATTAGGTTTGATTTTCAGCAGTTTTCACCTGCTCCAACGTCACTCCTAAAATGTACATTTTATTGGTTTGTCGGACGTTTTATGTTCATTGATGCGCGCCATTTTCGGACGAATGTCTTCATTTTGTGCAAATAGAAGTAATTTATATATAACAGATTCACTCTCGAAAGACCGTGACCTTCTCATCTGGAATAGGAAGATGCGTCATTCAAGATCGAAACGTGATTCCTTCGTATAGTGGAAAATATTGTAGAACATATAAACGGCGATAGTTGGAAGTCGCAGTCATAAATATTATAGTTTAGACAGTGAGGATTTAAAAGCTAGGACCACAATCCTTGAGTTATGAGTTGGAATTTAAAAGAACTCCCGTTTCTTTTTCGGCCTATGCTCTCTCGTCGCTGGGTATAGGTTCAATCTTTCCATTCCGGCAAAAGGGCGTTCGAGCATTATTACGCCGAATATACAAACAACGATTTTTCATCTATTTCGCGGAATGAGGAGCAATAGTTCGTTCATCCGAAAAATCGCATCAATAGTACGATACGGAATATGTACCACTGAATTTTCATCTCAGTCCGCGTGCGGCTCGATAAATCACGTCCAAAGTTACTGCTGCGCAAACTTGACCTATCGCGGCATCATACGGTTATCTAAGAGCGGAAAAATTTAAAAGATTTGTATCCTTTCTCTTTCTCTTCGAAGATTTGTACGAAATTATTACGTATTTTTGTGTCAAGAAGATGAACACCATTTGTGCATGTTCTAGACATTTCCGAGTTTCAATTTCGCCTGTGGGTTAACACTCTTCCTTTTTTTTTCCCTCTCGTTTTTTCTTCTCTCTTGGAGATAATGAAAAATCTAGCAAATCTAGTGGGCTATAAAAAAAAAGGAAGAAAATCTTTGTATAACCCTTTATTTCACGTACGGTATGGAGCTGAATGATATCTCGAATTTTCAGTTACTTGTTATACGTGAAAAGAATAAATTTTTTATTTCCATTATTTATAGCCGATCATTTCGAACTCTCTCACGACGTCGTTACTCGAACTTCTTTTTTTTTTGCTGTCATTCCCAAAAACGGAATAGCTGTATGTTTCTGGTTTATTCGATTTTTATCATTCATTCGCGAGCTGTCGGATGACAGGAAGTACGTATAACGTTCGAGCACCCTGTATATGTGCGATTTCGTATATTACGGTGCCAGCGGTGGCGACGATGACAATTTTGGTGGCGGCGTTGTCCGATATATGAAGCTTAATAAAAAGAATTCGAGCAGTTTTGACTGCGCCCTTTGGCACGTTCTTAATTAAATGAGCGCGGGTCCGACCGACCGACGAGATGACCGCGCGATATTTGACGTGCACGCTCGATGATATGTCGGCGCGAATCAATTACGACGAACACGTTAATTTTTTTCATTCGACCGTATGTTATAGTGAAAGTAGATCGTAGGTAAATGCTTTCTCAATGGTGTGTGGTCAGTATTCATATTTACATGGATATAGTATCTCATAACCTCGGTTGAGCCTTCCAAGGGTGGAACGTCGGCCGAATGAAGCGAATAACGCGGTGCGAATGTGGTCGGTTGCGTAACGAGAAAATGATCCGACATGCATAATACTGGTAGAATATAGGATTATTGTCCGCAGGTTGGTCATTCTGGTTACTTTTTTGTGACTTAGTTACTGCCTCTGAGTTATTGTTAATCGTAGAGATTCGTGATGCTGAATTGAAGTAGTTAATCGCAGAATAAAACTGGACGTTGAAAAATCCTGTGGGCAGAGGGAATGCACAATGAATGTTTCTATCTGCACTTCGATGCTTCGATGAAACTCGCGAGATCCAATGGAAAAATTCAGTCTCGCAAATGAGGGCTCTTCATTTGCGTTTCTGATCAATTATGACCTGGTTTCAAAAAAAGTCAGTAAGTGTTCAATTGTCAATCTGAAAGTATGGATCTTCTTGCGTCCTGAAAAAGGCCCGTATCTTCAGATTGATTGTTTGGAGCGTTTTATCGTATCATCTTTTTGTACGGGATCAGTTACCAACTATTTTATTCTTCCATTGAGTTGTTCTATAAAGATTGGGAAATACGGGGAATCCGAATCCAGTACCACCTCTATTACCTGTCTTGCAGCTCTACCTAAGTCATTTTCTTCGTGTGTTGCTTAAAGGATAGATTTCTCCAAGTTTCATTTCTTCAAGGATTCCAAGTTTTCCTCATGATTTTGGTACTTGGCGCTTGGAGATGCAAATTGTTGAAAAGGTTCCCCTCATACCTCGGTGTTGGAAATTTGTATAAGTCCTATTTGTAGAGAGTTTCAGAACTCGAGATTTTTCGAAGTTCCCAAATTAGCTCGAAGTTAGGTTGGGTTTGCGAACAAGACGAAGACTTTCGCCAAAAGCCATCCATAAAACATGTTCTAAATTTGATTTTAATTTTGTCGATTGCTGTAATAATACGTCCCTGATGAATTTCTTGTTCCGTTGTAACAAAAATTCTCGTGTAGCGATCGTTTTTGGCCTGGTGCGAATAATTCTCTCGGGAAGTCTCCTTTGTTCGGGGCAATGTTGAGAATAAGGTACAAAGCGGTCTCGAAAACCCACAGATCATCACTTGATGAGACTGACAACTTGAAGCCAGTTGTATGGTTGTAGCCGAGGTTCGAGGAAAGGAAGTTATAATTGCTCTCTCGGTACATCCACGAGTGTATTCAAATGATTACCTTGGAAAATGGAATCGAGTTCCCATTTCTTGAGGCTCAATAAATTCGTTCTCTCGTTGTCTATGCTTCGATCCGAGCCAAAATTTCTACGTAGTGTTGGAACAAAGCTTTAATGGAACTCGAGGTCTTTTGGTGTGAGGTGGGGGAAGGGAGGAGGGTTGAAGACCTCTAATTTCAATGAATGACATACGCAGTGGAGGGACACCGAAGCCAGACGTGCGAATTTATACTTGACGATTAGCAGGGAGTCTAGGTTGCAAAGTTCGCCTAAGAGAGAGGGAATACGGAAGAGGAGGCGGGCGTTTATAAGACGTATGTGGCCGGTCCGGAAATGTGTAAGGTAAAGTCGTGTCTAGTGAAGGTTAAGAAAAGAAAAATGGTTTAGTCTGTGCTGATTCATCTGATAGAACTTATTTCCGGGGTAGTCCATTAGTTCATAATTTCTAGCCAGATAAATGAGTATGCTTAGACCTAATAGAGCTTGATGGCGATTGATCTCTGATTCTTGTGTGGTCGAGGTTCCAGATAGAAAAACTGGTGACAGAATGCAAGGTGGATGAGAGGGTCGTGAGAAAAAACAGATGCCTGAAGTGAACATCAAGAATTGCCTTTCAGTCAGATAGAGATAGAGAGACAATAATGGAACTAGAAGAGTTGAAATAGGTTGGGACTTCGAAAATTTCCTATCAGGAGGCGATAATGAAGTTGAGAGAGTTAGGATGGCAATTATCTCTGATTCTCCTGCAGCTAAGGCCCCAGATAAATACTAATCGAATGATAGACGGATGAGAAGGTCGTAAGGAAAAAGTGGACGCATAAAGTCAATATCAAAAAAAATTGGAGTCCACTGCAGACCTGCAATGGCAGCGGGGAAACCGCAATCTCCCGCGCTCGCGATCACGTTGGCGCGAAAATGCCCTCTCAGAAAATGAGTTCGCTGAGCTCTTCTCAGTATAATGTATACTAGGACTGATATAATGATGGCCGGAAGTTTAAATTCCCTAAAGTAGGTCAAGGTCAAGGTCATTAATGACGTCATGAAGCATCCCGGCTGGAAGTTGAAATTTTTCCGTCCCTAAAGTAGGTCAAGGTCATTGATGACGTCATAAAGCGCCACACGTCACACATCAGTTCACAGAAACTCTCGGTCGCGGACGTTTTCTGAGGATGTAATCCCTCTAACAAAATGGATAGCGGGTTCCCCGCTAAAAATTGCCTTTTAGATAGCGATAATGAAATTGGAAAAGTTGGGATGGTAATTTATCTCAGGTTCTCCTGCAGCTGGGGCCCCGAACAAGAATTGACCGAACAGTAGGTGGATTAGGAAGGGTTATCAAAAATTTCTTTTCAGAAGGCGATAATGAAATTGGAAGAGTTGAGATGGCAGCAGCTAGAACCCCAGATAAAAACTAATGGAGTAGTAGATGGATGAAAGGGTTGTGAGGAGGAAGGGGATGCCTGACGTGAACGTGCAAAATTACCGCTCAGCCAAATGAAGATTCTGAGGTGATTATAGAGGTTGAAGATAAGGGATTACTTGTGAGCAATGCTTTGAAATATGACTTGAATTTGGGCTCTCAAGACTGAGGTTGAGTTGCAATGGCAATGAGAAAAATCAGGTGATTGATGGTTTCATTAGTTGATAGAGTTCGAGAGGCTTAATCTATGGTAAAGAAAAACATTTTCAAGTTCTCTATCCGTTGACAGTGGTGCACCTGTAAAATTGATCTCGGTAAGGAGGCGGGGATCAATGACGGAAAGGGACAATATAAGCATGTAGGCAAAAGAAATCATGACGCTTAACCGCGTCTGGACGTCTTCCTCATGTAAAAATATACGTTTTGAAGACACGAGAAAAGGTGCTAGGAGGCAATAAATGTCATGATTCCAATTTTCTTTCTGATGCTTGCTTTTGTCGTGGACTCGTAGCGAAAGGACCAAAAAAGAACGTGTACGATCAAAGCGGGCAAATTTGTGAGAGCTGCTCCTTATTTCACGCGCTGGAGCAAATCCTAGATGATCATCTTCTGCTGTGAGTTTGCGGTGAAAGTGTGGCTAAGGCCCCGCGTGTAATGAAAGCAGGAAAATGTGTCGAAATTCTCCTTGTTTTGAGCAATGGAGGGAGTGTCACCGAGAAGATCGTCCTCCGTTGAGAGTTTGCGGTGAGAAATCGGCTAATGCCCCTGGCCTTGTATAATCAAAGCGAGAAAAAGCACAAGACTTGCTCGTCCTTCCAAGCGATGGAGAGGAAGTTACCAAGAAGCTAGCCAGTCTCCCGTTGTGAGTTTGCGGCGAGAGATCGGCTAGAGCCCCGCGTAGTGTCGAGGTGGATAAATGCGCGAGTGAGCGTCTCAGTGGTTTCTGACGATGACAAGAGTGTTACTGAAGCAATCGTCCTCTGGATGAGCTCGCGATGAGAGATTAGCTAAGGTCCCGTCTTCGATCAATGCGGCCAAATCTTTCGTTGTGCCGGCCGGTTGCGCGGTGAGAGATTGGTTAAAGCGCCCAATTACATCGATTTGGTACCGGTTCATCTATTTTTTGACACCCTGATTGATTAGCGCATGTTCCAAAGCCCCCCCCCCCCCTCCCTCTTGGTTTGGGCCATATCTAATCTCGAAGTTAATGTAGATCACGAAACCGTGGTATTCCGTTTCAAAAAAGTTGGTTTTGATATCGTTATCACGTAATCCCTGTTATTATTTTTTTTTTTTATCAACTATAGCGAACGAGTGAGTGGTCAGCCTGGTTTGTGGGAAACACTATATCAGCGGTGGTGCGCTCATTCGTCTTGTTTAAACGTCGACGGAGAATGATTTTTCCGTGCGACGATAACGTTAAACGTCGATCGCATGACCGTCTGCCATTTGTGGCTCGAGTGTGTAAACTAGAGTTATCATTAATGCGGCGGACACGAAACATTTTATAGTCTCCGCTAGCCGGAGGACGAGCTTTTTCGCACGCTTCAAAGTCTAATGTACCGTGTACGATGTTGACACGATGTCATCGACCGTGACTAATTTACGAAAAAAGAACGATTTACTTTTTATTTATCGCGCTCGCAGCTAATTTTAGTTTATAGACGAAATCGACTTATTCGCGTAATACTCCCTCGAGTTTGTATACGCTATATGTATGGTGTTATTTTCCGACATTGAGATACCGATGTTGATGGCTGTGTAATGCACACGACAAAAGGATAAAGACCGTATAGAGTCGTATACCAATTACTCTCTGGCAAGTCTAATGTGTGTAAGTGTGTACGTGTATATTCGTACTTATCTGGAGGACTGGACGAGCGTAAGCATGTACACGATTTATATCCGAAGAGAAGGATACTTACATTCGTGATCGCGTATTAGTTTTCATTGTTGCGAACAAAAGGAGAAAGGTTTTCACGAACAGCAACGTAAACTGACGCGTTTAACGTACATTCGTAGTTGACAATTGGCCGGTGATAATGCCTTCTTCGTATACGTTAGGACGTAGCGATGAAGAGGACAATGTGAACGAGAATCTTCATTTCGGGTACCTAAAAACCCATTCATTATACGCCAGTGCAGGAAAACTGAAATGTAATGTACAAGAAGATAACATTTAATATACTTCGTGCCGCGTATATATATCTGTGAGGATTTCAACTTGGGAAAAAAAAAAGAAGGGAAGAAATGTAAAAAGAATGGACCGTCGTTAGTGGCCGGTATCATAAATTAGGGACGATTACGTACAGAGGACGTCATCGTCGTACCAAATAGTTTAACGAATTATAACTTATTTTACGGAGTGGATTTGTACGACAGTAGTGCTAATGTGCTGAGTGTTATAGAAAGGAGGACATAGAAGAACGATGAGAACGGATGAAGAGGAAAAAGGTGGCTGCACGCGTGCGATGAAACGCAGTTTTAATTAGAATGTAAAATGTATTTTTGGAAGAGAGTTATCTCTGTTTACGGAAACGGAATGTGTTTTGCGGTTTTGCTCATCGTCGCGCCGCAAATTGAAAGAAAAATAATAATATATTAATAGAGAGAATGTTCGCAAAATTACGGTTACTGTTCGGTAGCTGGGACACCTTGAAACTTGCGGGAGAACTTTTGTGCAGTTGTGTTAAACTTTGAGGGCATAAATGTAGCTCGAATCTTATCGTCGTTCGTATATGAAGTATTGTATCGTGATGAATTTTATTATGAAATTGGAAACTGAACTGGAAGAAGACCGCGAAAGTTTCACGAGTCTAAGGAATTGGCGAGGAAAGTCACACTTCACTTGGCACACTGTTCGCGGGGATTATTTGGTAACTCCCTCCTGATATATAAATCGATGATCGGAATTTATCCCCGTTCCTTTATCCAAAGCTCGAAGGTATTTCTTCAAGTCCCCTCTGTTCATACTTGTAGCTGCATGGTCGAAGTTTTCCCTAGCTCCTCCCTCCCACACCCCCTCTCCATTGATTTGCAGCTGAATTATCGAAATTATTTGAAGTTTTCTTCTCGACATCTTGATTGGCCACGTTCACCTCGATACCACAATTTATTCTCTTCTCCTTCGTATGTGGTTCAAATAGTCTTAATATCGCGGAGAGAACAGAGGTCGTGTTCTGCCCCCCCCCCTTCAGGACTGGGAAATCTTGAACCCTCGACGTAATCCAGAAATCTACGAGGCCAAGGTCGTTTCCCGTTCCTAGAATGCAGTATATTGGGCCCATACTCAGACTAGCTTTAAACTTGGCTTGCATAATCTGAATGGGATTACACTAGCTTTACGCAATGCTTAGCATATGTCTAGTGCCTGCGCTGCACGAGGCTCAGCATACAGTGTCCTAGGCTACTTGGCTTGAACTATTGGCCTAGCGTGCTGTATACTATACTATATTATCTGTAGCCTTGATATAGTATCCTAGACTTTGCTATACTAGACTTGAACTTGTAGACGTGGCATACAACCTAATTCGGAAGTTTGCTTGTCTGACAGGGAAAAGAGAGGAAGGCAGAGGCTTCATACACGCAAACAAACGGCAACTTCGCAACATCTCTACGCAGCATGCAGCCGCTTCTGTACATTCCAATGGTGGTCGTATCATACACAGTTGATAATTCATGATGTTGTGAAGTTGCCGGTCGTGTAGCCTCCGCCAAATGTTGATGACATTACAAGAAAGTAGCCAATTTTCAACCGGGAACCTGTTTTAGGGGGGGGGGATTGAATAAAAATGCCAGGTGTCATCCGGCAGACTTTGGAATCGGAAAAGGGAGTAGTCTGGCAAAACGTGGGACTTGGAGAAGTTTTGACATCCAAGCTATAGGTGATAGGGAGGGGTACTTGGAAAAATTTTGACCTCTGGGCTATAGGTGATAGGAGGGAAACCATTTCGACTTCCAAGCTATATATGATGGGAATTTCTACTTTCTGATGATGCAGACCTCCATCCGCGGCTAAAATTCCTTATTATAATGTTGATGACGCCAGAGGTAAATTTGAGCCGATGACGTCACGGATGCTGATGACATCACAAGCAGATTTAGCGGATGACGATGCCGTCGCAAGGAGGTTCAAACTGGTTGATGTCTTTACTGTGTCACTGTCCGTTCTTGAAAATTCGCAATTTCGGGACTGAGTTTCTTCTTCTCATCAGTGTCTTCAACTGTACTCCAGCCGTCTATTGGAAATCTACGATCCAAAATCCGAACTCATCCCTCCTCCCCCCCCCCTCTTCCTAGTAATCTGCGAGGAATCATCAACTTGGTCTAGAATAGTCGGCTTATTATATTCGTACTGGACGAAGAATGAGGGCGAACGAGCGGTGCAAGTGAAGCTAGCCAACCTGCCAAAAGTTCGATCGTCGGAAGTTTTTCAAGATCCACTTCCTCCGTGTGTGATTATAGTTGAAAATTGATTTCTCCGAGTCCCTCTCTTGATGTATGTTGCTCGGTGATCGGAATTTTCAAGTATCTAGTCCAGGTTCCTGCCTTTCAATTCCGAACTAAGGTTGGTTGAATGACTTATTCGCCAAAGATCACTTCTACTTGGTTGGAAGGGCAATATAAAACAATTTTTGTAAGGACCGATCACATCACGTGACCTGACGATTCGTAAAGTTAGCAAAATTCTTTGCTATCTCTGTCCCGAGTATTGAATCATCTTCTTCCCAACTTGTAATTTTTGTCTCAGTCCGCCAAGAGCCGAAAAATCGGGTGTCAGCCGGTCCCACTAAATTTGTTCTCGGTCTCCTCCAGATTTCTTCATGAACCTGGGTCTCCTAAAAATCTCATCCCCTCTCTTCGACCTGGACTATGGAATAAGGTAAAGAAGTTGGTGTCGATGACTTGCAGTTCAGCGTTCAAAACAGAAGATGGTGCCTAAACTGTTTCACCACGGTTGTTAGAATGCTTTGTGGATCGATTAGACTGGAACTCAGTATGAGTGAGGATTAGGGACGAAACTAGTGGCGTGCATAGAAAAGGTTACAGAGTAATACGAGATCGCTCTGTACGTAAAATTTTAGACGTGTATACATGTATCTTGTTGTATTATTCCATTACAACTCTTTAATGTTCTCCGTAAATTTTGTTGTATGAGAAAAGTTTTGAAATCAAATGGAAAGTTAAGCTCATCCGGTAGAGAGCTATGTTTTTTTTTATGGCGGTTTATCGAATATTCCTTCCCACGTTGTTGTTTGCGTAGACCTAATGCTGGTATTACATTATGCACGTGGTGTGCGTTTTGGCAATTTTCTTCCCTTCTCTGTGCTCCCAGCGCGTCAGTTTGGTGTTTTTTTCAGATACGAACCGAAAAATTTCACGACTGAAACAGAGCAAATTATTGGCAACCATTCATTTATATGTAAAAAAAAATCGATTTCTAACATTTCATAAATGTAGATGTGTATAAGAAATACCTGTTTTCTTATTCGGAGCATCGCATAATTTGAAAATTTGTATCATTTTGATCGCGTTCAAGAGATGAAAATGTAATCTAAATTTTAGAATAGTAAAGCTGGAAAGAAAGATATAAAATATTTTTCGTACATTCTCAAATGCAGGTCGAGTCGTATTTCTGTAACGCCTGTGATGATGACCCTTCGATCGAAACCGGTCGTTGGTCATATTATATGTACATATTTTGCAAATTTATTAACATTCTCGCATCTTTTCTTGAAGACAATTCGCTTCGCCACTCGACAGTTGATTAATTCTGTGTCAGTGCAGCCTTCTTTAACTAACCTCTTGTCAAGAATTTTGTGATTACTCTGCAGGTACAGTTTTAACGGTCTCATAAATGTAACCTGAAAGGAGAAAAACGCGAAAAAAGAATAAACTTCGAGCTTGAAGAAATTTTGAGTTGTGAATCATGCATGAAGTGTGTTGCAATAGAAAAGAAGGAGAGATGGTGAAATTTTGTTCTATGGACTGATATTGCCGTGGTGCAGAGCACAACATGATGAGAAGAGTATGGAGTTTAAGAATGAGATCCAGACAGGAGGCTCTGAGCTCCCATTATACGATATTTCATTAGTAAAAGCTCCAGAAAAGAGTGATCTTTGCATGTTTGTTGAAGGGAGGAGTAGTATGAGACTCGGGTGGAAGAATACGAAGAAATTTAGAATACCATGTAGATCCAGAATGGGCTTCGCTGATCTACATCTTCGGTTCTGAAAATCGTCCAAAACCGCAGTTTCTGTGAAAGGTCCCGCTTCTCGGTTTTCATTGTGTACTTCATTGTACTCCTTTCCCGCTAATTATGTCGTCTTTCTTTTCTGGAGGAAGTTCATCCTATAAATGAATGCTCGGACGCAGCACCTGACAAAAACAAACATTACAGGCACTAGATGATATCACTTATAAAATGTGTTCATAATATCACAACCATTAGTCGTGATTTCGCTGAATAGCGTTCCAAAATTACGGAGTATGAATCATTGTGCTCGTTCAAAGGGAATGAGCTGGAAAGATTAGGCGTGGCCTTACCCTATTGTCCTACGGATGTAGAACATGATGATAAAAATCGCGAGCGTCGTATATATATATATAATTCCGTATACGTTACGCGTACAGAATATTTCGTCCAATTTTTTCCCTTTCTCTATTTTTACGGTATCTCGTCGTATTCATAAATACTCGCGTATAAAATAACGAAAATCATGTCGGCGTAGAAAACTTGTGTTTCTCGTTTGAAGTGTATATGTAGAAAATTTCATTCTTATACGACAATATCATTTCCGCGTATCTTATTTGCATTATTAGAATTTCCCGAAAAATTCGAAATTATAGGACGCCGTAATATTTCTCGAAACTTTTCGTAGCGTGACTTTTGCAGGATTTTACGATGCCGTAACATTCTCGACAGCGAACACGAAAACATCCGACCGTTTTAACACGATTGGATGACTTTTTTTGCTTCTTTCCTTCGCGTTCCGCATCGGTGTAAAAACGTGGTTCGCAGTTTGAAAAATTGTATATCGTCGAATTGCAGGCGCCGACGTACGTTAGTCGACTTTCCTCTCATCGCTCGTTCAGTTTCGTTTACGCGGCTGCCGCCCGCCTACAAATCTCTCGACTGTCTTTAATGAAAGCAGGGTGTTCGGATAGGAGTATTCTGACGATTTTTACGGCGCTGCGTAACTTCCGTCATTGATAACGAGAAGTTCATTAGAAGTTCGCAACTGGTTTTCGCGACGTTTTCGTTCAACGCTGCAGATGGGGTGCAAAGAGTTAGAAAAATCACTGTTATTATTAATGAGTTCTTTTTCCTGGAGGTCACCGCTCGATGAAATTAATGAGTATAACTCGAGGAGGTTTAATAACGCTTAATCAAAGACCGACCCGATTCGTGGCTGGACTGGTCGTTTAGGGTGTGCTGCGAAGCTCACTTCGCCTTTACAAACCGTATAATTTTCATGTTTCGTAACCGAGTCGTTTCGGAATGTTGGGACGAAAGCGTCGTTAGCGAGATTGATGTATTATTTTGCAGTCGATTACGTGTAATTAAAGAATAGTAACACTTCTTGAAACGTTTGCGGTCGGTGTACTCCGGTGTTGACGAAAGAAAGTCTTGGAAATCTGTGACTTCGGAGGGTATTTCTGTAAAAGATATTGCAGGAGAAGTTGTGAAACGGTTCAATCATTTCTAGTAAGATTTATAAATTAGAAATCATGAAATTGATGATTAGAACACATCTATTATGATAGCATTCTATGTATTCAATATTCTTTTTGTAGACAATCTCAGCGATGTGAACAAAAAGATGATCACGTTTGTCATTGTTGAATCTTACATCGATTGATATCTACAGTTTTTTGTTCAATTTAAAATATGTTCATGGGAGAAACAGATTTATCAAAGTAAGGGTGGTGATGAATGAAGGTTATTGGATGATGGAAAACCATATTAAATGATCAGAATTGACTTTACACGTCTTGAGGAAAGGTTTCAAAGAGCGGACTCCAAACAGACCGAATTGGTTTTCAAACGTCGAGCTTGAGTTGTATGATTAGGAGCAGTGGAAGAAAACTTATTTTCTCTTTTAAGATCATAAGACCTCGCTTTTGTCGCATGTGCAATTCCGCCCCAAGCCTCCATGTTGGAATGGGTACGGGTTGCTTATGCATTTTGATTTTGTTTCTTCCAGTACCGGAATCGACTCTTTCGGGTATAACTTCAGTGTAAGATCATAAGACCAGACATCTTCCTGTGCTCTGCAGCTACAGATCTCCTGAGTTTCTTTGCAAGTAACATTATACCCTTCTCCTCTCCCTCCCTCCCTAAGGTCAGCTATCTTTCGCGCACAGCCTTCAGTTGACATTCTTTGGAGACCTCCCAAATATCGGCACGGTCTCATGCGCTCCGCTGATGTTACACCTTCTTTCAGGTCAACCATCTCCTATCACTTCTTTTCAGTCCAAATTATACCAAATCTTCCTCACGCCGAATATTTTTTCAAGGTAGTACGCGGTCAACTCTTCTAATAGACAGACTTGTAGGACGGCTCTAAAAGGTCATTTGAATGTCCTAGGGTGTAGGGGGAAAGGGGGAATGTTCGATAGAACCGATCTAGACAATTGGATCTTCTGCACCCAAATTGGTACGCTACTCTAATGAATTCAGATCGAGCTTCATCGAAAGAGCAGCTTCTGTGATCTGAATGGATCTAGACGTGATATCGCACCTTCAATTCAAATTGGCCTCGACCTACATCGAAAATACCTTGATGACGTCATGATCTGAGAAGTTGCGAGATTATGCTGCCCGAAGAATCTAGAGGGAACATTAGCAGGGAGATCACTTCCTTCAAGTGAGCTCGATGATCTCGATCTGACGTCACGCCTTTGATCCAGCTTGAACCAGACCCACTGTCCAGATGACGTCATAAGCTGAGAACTTGTTTGTGTATGCTATTCCAAAGGATTTAGAATGGGCATTAGTGGGAGAAACTGTGCTCTGCTGCCTGCCTTTGAACACTGGGAAGGTTTAGTCCAATATAGACTAGAAATATTCTTGGAATCTGTTCACTTTGCGAGAAAGATGAGCAAGGGAACTCGTTTGGGAACATTACCCTGTTGATGCCGTCATATAGAGTGAGAGATGAAAAACATGAACTTGAGTTTGAGCAGTGTAGGCTGTTGTCGCTTCTTGAAATCTAGACGTGGTGCCTATCGAATTCTTGCACTGCCTAAATACTCGTTGATGATTCGTGCTGAGAAAGGCAGAATGCTCAATGGAGGAGGTCAAAGAGAAGAGCTGTGTTTGGAAATCTCAAATATGTCAGCCCGCTTTCGTGTGATATGAGGGAAGCAAGGTGAGTGGGTGAGACTCTTCCAGTGTTTTCGCGATGGATTTGAGAATGAAACCCTAGTTCGAGTGTCTTACCAGTTTTTACAAGGATGTGGACTTGACTTCGAGTCAGGCTGCAATTTCTTCTAGATGGTCAAACGCTCGCATGTGTAGTTTCTACTGCTCATGTAAAATGCGTATTTTTTGCATACTATTTTGTACTTCTTCAATAAAAGACTCCGTTTCGGACATACACCTCCTTCTCTGTATTGTCCGGTCCGAATGAGGAGTACGTTTTTCATTATAGAGTTTTTCGATTGTCTAGTCGAAGGTCTTCTTTTCTCTATACATTTATTTATTCTCGTTTCTTCTGTTTTCTGTTTTTTTAGGTGAGTTGACGTTGATCTTTCGTATACGAATAATACTGCTATATCATGACAAGCGTGACTCGACATCAAGTACACGCATTTATATGGGTAACGTTCGAATTTTTATATTATTAAAAAGTTGTATGCATTGTGATTCGTGTTTCGCTTTGTCCAATGCAAAAAAATTGTGTCCTGCGCAACCCCGGTTTGATGAGTGTGAACAGAGCGCTGATGCTGATGGAAGAAGGCTAGCGCAGCCTGGTACATCGGGAGGATCGTTCTGAAAAGAAACTTCTTTTATTTATTTATTTCACCGCTTACTAGTCTATTCATATTTAAATGTCCATATTTGGATACATTTGATTAGCGTCTATCAGCCCACAAGACGAGATCAGGCTTTTTGTATTATGTAATTTTTTGCTTTTTTTTCTTTCTTTTTATTGCGCCGGCTTGATCATTCGAATCGAGCTAGTGCATGCTTATCTCGCAGACTATATTATAGAGAAGGACAACAACGCATGAATTGATAAAAGAAGACGCGGACGCGAGAACGAAGAGGGAGTGAGAGAGAAAGGGTACTCTCGTATTAATAAAAATAATTTACATTCTAGCGGAATGTGACGTTTGATTTAACAGTTTGTCTGTTCGCGTATGTGTCAGAATTGTCGTAGCGAGCCATTCAAGAATGGCGAGTAATATAGTATACGAGTATTCGGGTGTGGTATTGTTTGTGTGCGGTATCTCCAGTGTATTTCATCGAGTGGGAAGAGAAAAAGTGAAGATAAAATGGAAGTAGAGGAAAGAGAAGGAAGAAAAAAATTTGTGTACGAGTATGTTAGTTATGCGAATCGTGTGCGCCTCGGAGAAAGATTAGGTTGCCATCGACCATATGTACTTGTGTGTGTGAAAATATACGCGGTTCGACGCACACACGTACACTAGTGCGATGGGTAGGAGGTTTCAGATGAACGGTGACAAATTATTCGCGAAGATGCGATTACGTCGCTGGAGAGGAAGACGAGTTCCTCGGAATTTTTGTCGGGGCGAAGAGCCGACTACGCAGAAGAGGGACAGGAAAAGCCACAGGAAATTCGCGTCGAAGTCCGTTTTGGAACGAGGACAGAATTGACGAAGTCGAAAAATCGTACGAATCATTTAGAAAATGTTGCCGCTTAAATCTCGTATTTTAACATTATTTCTTTTCTTTCCATTTTGTGAATAGAAGGAGGAAGAGTGTTGTACGCGATAAATTACATCCTTCTTTAGTTACACATATAGTATACGAACGTTGCTGGTTCGACAAGACAAAAAAAAAAAAGGTGACCCGGGTGCGAAAGTGCTGTTCAGGGTTAAGCTCCGTGCGGTTTCGATGTGCAGTACAATAATTGAATTATTCGTGTCGTACTGTTGTCCTCGTTTTTCTTTTCAAACGACGACATTCTCGTCCTTATTTTTCAAAGTGTTTTCCGTCCGCGTACGTAAGAAACCGCAAGAAAATAAACTCTGGTCTTCTCTGTGTGGCGAGTAAACTATCGCTTATTATTGATGTTCCGAATGACGATACTGATGATGAGTGTCTCAAAGACTACATTCTGTCTACCTTGTATACGCGCTGTCACTTGCTAATCATCTTGGGCATCCATCAAACCTGCGAAACTAGGTGTCGTTTTTTAGTCATAAGTATGATACACGTCCTCGTATGTGACTAACGGTAATTTGATGTTTGGTTTTTATTCTTCGCGCGAATATTTGAAAAACTAGCGCACAAATCGAGGCAAAGGTCAGCCGCAAGATACATGCGTAAGGAATCAGAAGAAATAGCCGCAAGATAATTGTTCACGTTATCTAACGCAAAAAGGTGAACCAGTTCGCGAAAGGTGGGGAAGATTACTACGTATGACATTCAGAAGATGAGAACATTGCTGTGGAGAACCATAGAAGGAACGATTTTTTTAGGGTTGCGTGAGGGTGTAGGAGCTCTTATGGGGCTGAAACTCGCCTATTTTTCACTCCTCAAGTGGTCTGCTAGCGTTTGTTTTGTCGAGACCCATCCTAGCCAAAAGTACAATTCTAATAAAACTTAGAATCAATTCGTACGCTCGGTCCCCGTAATTTTCATGAGCGTCTCTCCTAAAAAAGTCTGTCAATAATGGCGCTTCTGTCGAATTCGACGAAGGTATCTAAACTATCGCGGTGTATGGAAGAAAAATGACAATTTGGAATACTCTTGAGTGAAACATCCTATCTTATTTGTAGAATATGTGTTCGTAGACGTCTTTTGTGGGGAGTGTCATTTCAACTTTTTCTCCAACATACTGCCATGTTTTAAATACCTATTTAATCAATCCGCGATCAGTATAAAAGAGCTGTCGGGGTCGAATAGTGAAGTGATTAAAATGTTTTCTGACCCACCCCCCCCCCTCCTTCTTGTTACATAATAGAGGTCTATGTTCGAAACTTTTCTTAGGTTCCTGTTCATAGTCGATGGGCGGCGCGGTTGGAGGGGCTGAAACTTTCATTTAATCGATGGAAGTTGAGAAGGTAACTTGTAGGAAATTTTACTCTCTACGAATTTCGTTCTCTTAATTTTTCTACATAATGAAAACAGAGGAATTGTTCGTGTTTATCCCCAATTTTGTCGATTTTAGCGCTCCTACCGCATGATTGACTTTAATCGAGCACAGCTGAACTTATCTACACTAGAAATAAACGTGTGAAAAACGTATTAGATTGGCGAGAGGTATGGCCGAGACTCACGAAATCTTATCAAGGGGGAAAAGAGCGCGTTATTGGAAATTGCCAAAATCGCCTCACAAGGAGGACATCCACGGGTCATGAAAATCGTAAGAACTAAGATTACTGCAAAAGGACTAAAGAAAGAAACAAATTTCTCAGTCTATTGTGGCGGGGGAAGTGGGGGGAGGGGGTCCCAGTGAAGGGTATCTGATAAATCAAAATCGCTGACACTCTCCTCACGTAATTAATGAACATCTCTTTGAACTCAGTTTAAAATGACTTCTTTCTTGAAGAAGTTGAACAAGGAACGCAGGGATGGCTCGAGAGTCGAAGTTTTCTTCCAAGTCTCTTTCCTATTGCCTCAAGAGTCGACATGTTTTCAAGTCGAACCTTTAAGCTATGTATGATAGAAGGTGGACTTGGTCGATTTTTGCTTATGTTGTTGGACTTGCACCATTTTTCGTTTTGGCTGGATATCATTCGACGTACGGCAAATTTTTCAAAAAAGGAATCATAGAACAGGTTCCCTGTTGAAACTTTCAGGTATCCTCCCTGTCCGTATGTGTATTATACAGCTCCAAGATCGAAAATCTTTTAGGTGCGCCTCTAGATCTACAGGGTGAACCAGAATGATGTTACCAGTTAGATGGGAGTTTGCGCTAAATTGTTTGTAGCACGAAAACGCGAAACGTTAGATGTATACTTCAAATGTAAGAAATGTGAGGCTCAATTTTATCTTTAATTTGCGCCAAATACGAAGTTTCTACGACTTTTCTGAGCCGAGTTATGGACCAAAATATGCCAAAATTTTGCTGCAGGGGTTCCAAAAGTTGTTAATCATCAAGTAAAAATGTTTTTGGAATGAGAAATAGCGTGCCCTCTAATATTTTTCTTCGCACCTGCAACGAAATTTCGCGCTGAGTCTGAAAAAGAAGGTGGAATGACTCGACAAAGCACCAAAATGACTGAATGGGCCAATGGAGGGTCAAAATTTCCCAAAATTGAAAATGCGGGCCTTTTTGACATTTTTCCCCGAAATCTCCATGAAATTTTGCCTTGAGTCCAAAAAACATGGTGGAATCGTTTGAAGAAGCACCAAAATGACTGAATGGGCCCATGGAGGGTCAAAATTTCCCAAAATTGAAAATGGAGTCCTTTTTGACATTTTTCCCGAGGAGCTCCATGAAATTTCGCTCTGAGTCCAAAGAACATGGTGGAATCGTTTGAAGAAGCACCAAAATGACTGAATGGGCCCATGGAGCGTCAAAATGTCCCCAAAATTGACATTTTCCCCAAGAAATTTTTCCTTGAGTTGCGGTCTCCTCCAATCTCTCGCCGCGAGTTCATAGTCTTCAATCAAGGAGGGAAAACGTACAGAAATTGCGTTGTGTCGTCCGCTAAAGGGAACCGAGAGTATGAAACTTGCTTTCTGTTCTGAACTCGCGGTGAGAGATTGAGAAGGGCCCCGTCCTCCATCAAGAAGGGAAAACGTACAGAAATTCCCGTTGTATCGGCCGTCAGAGGGATTCGAAGCTAAGAAGCTCACTTTCGGTAGTGAACTCGCGGGGAGAGATTGGAAGAGGCCCCGTCCTTCATCCAGGAGGGTGAACATGAAGAAATTTTGGTTACATCTCGCCATGGAGCGAAAATTACAGGGTACCTCAATTTCTGTTGTACACTCGCAGTGAGAGATTGGAAGAGGCCCCGTCTTCAACAACGGAAAGTGAGCCTTCTAGTCACGAGTCCTTCTAACGGTCGAGACCACGCACATGTCTGTACGTTTACCCTCCTTGATTGAAGACGCGGCCTCCTCGAATCTCTCACCGCGAGTCCACAAAAGAAGGTGAGGTTCCCTGTAAATTTTGCTTCATGGCGAAATGTAACCAACATTTCTACACGTTTACCCTCCTGGATCAAGGCCGGGGCCTCTTTCATTCTCTCACCGCGAGTTCACAACAGAAAGCGAGTTTCCCAGTCTCGGGGCTCTTTATCGGACGACACAACGCACATTTCTCTACGTTTTCCCTTCTTCATGGAAGACGGGGCGCTCGTCAATTTCTCACCGCGAGCTCACAACAGAAAGCGAGTTTCCTAGTCTCGGTTCCCTCCAGAGGCCAACACAACGCAAATTTCTCGACGTTTTCCCTTAGATGGAGAACGAGGCCCTCTTCAATCTAAATTTTGTTAGCATTTTTTTCAGACTCGGCGCGAAATTTCACTTACAAATCAAATTAGAATTTGAAAGTTTGAACAATATCCTAATCCGGAGAAATTTTGATCCTTTCGGGGCTCTTTACCTCATTTCGGTGCTTCAAAAAATTTTGTAAGCATTTTTTTTGGCCTCGGCGCGAAATTTCACTCAGAAATCAAATTAGAATTTGGAAGTTTGAACAATTTGCGAATCTGAGGAAATTTTGACCTTTTTTGGGCCCATTAACTCATTTTGGTGCTTCGAAGAATTTTGTAAGTGTCTTTTTCGGACTCGGCGCAAAATTTCACCTAAAAATTGAATTAGAATTTGAAAGTTTGAACAATTTTCCAATCTGGGGAAATATTGACCTTTTTTGGGCCCATTAACCCATTTTGGTGCTTCGAAGAATTTTGTAAGCATCTTTTTCGGGTTCGGCGCGAAATTTCACCTAGAAATTGAATTAGACTTTGAAAGTTTGAACAATTTTCCAATCTGGGAAAATTTTGGCCCTTTTTGAGCCCATTGACCCATTTTGGTGCTTCAAAAATTTTTGTTACTATTTTTTTCGTCTTCTCCGTCCAAATTCACATAAGGAACAATGATCTTATCATCAAAATTTTCAAAATTCAGTTCAATACTGTAAAATAATTAATTTTCTAGCCCTATTTTGGGAACCCTGGCAAATTGGTGAATTTTTGGCACATTCTGGTCCATAACTCGGCCCAGAAAAATCGTAGAAACTTCGTATTTGGCGCAAATTAAAGATAAAATTGAGCTACACAATTCTTACATTTGAAGTATACATCTAACGTTTCGCGTTTTCGCGCTACAAAAAATTTAGCGCAAACTCCCATCTAACTGGTAACATCATTCTAGTTCACCCTGTATACTTAAAAAGCTCAACGGGATGAGTTTTTTGAAGTCTTTCTTCTATTTTCTGTAGCTCGAAAATCCGAATTTTCCAAGATTTATTAGGACAGCTTGGCGCCTGAAATTGTTCAAGTTCTCATCTTGGTATATGCAACTCGATGGTCCGTTTCTCTCTTTTTTTGACCCTAATTTCGTATTGTGATAAACATCCGTACTACCGCGAGTGACCTTGAAACTTGAAAAATTTTCTCCGACTTTTTTGGCTAGGACTACATTTTGCGATTTGCGAACTACTCCCCTCATAGTTTAGTTGGACCAGTCACCTTCATTTGCTTTATTAATTGTTCTTCCCTAAGCCAGTCTGGTCAATTTTCTTCTTCCTCTATCCTGATGATTGACATGAGCTCCACCCTCTAGGCTTGTTTGATAAAGGCTAATCTCCTTTCTCTCATACCATCGGATAATTGCCTCTCCATAAGCTAGTTTGATTAATCCTTCCCATCTTCTATGTGATGATTGACTCAAGATCCATATTCCCCGTGCTACTCTGGGAATTAGACCCCTCTCTCCCTTTCTCTCACTATCTAATTCGATCAATCTTTCTTCGCAGCTACCCTAATGATTGACTCGAGCCCCCGACCCTTTGCTACTTTGATAGCCGCCCCACCCTTTCGCAATCTAATTTGATCAATCATCTTCTTCTACCCAGATAATTGTTCTTCCATGCTAGTTTTATAGATCTTCTTCTTCCTCCACCCTTATGATCGACTCGAGCCCTACCTCCGCCATGCTATTCTGGTGAGTACCCCTATCCTCCCTTTCTCTCACGATCTAATTTGATCAATCAACCTCTTCTGCCTCGCTAATTGTCTCACCATAAGTAAATTTGATCAATTTCTTCTTGTACCACGAGCCTTTGTCTTCCTCACATACTAGTTTGCTTTTTCCTATCCATACTGTTGACACATCTACAACATCCGTGGACGGTTCTCTGGCATGAAGCCTCATTGGACGTCGTGCACGTCTCCTCGTGTGGTTTCAGGCGAAAGAAATGAAACATAATCATTTTCTCGTCGTAGATTTTGTTCATTCAAGCCGTCCGCGTTTCATACTATTCTCGAAAGTCCCTGAAGTTTGAATTCACTTCAAGCCTCCAATTTCGTCTCTCTCTATACAATTCTATAGTTTAATGGGCTGAAACTTCTTGAACCCTCGCGCCCGCCTGTTATTTTGTTAAAAGGCTGGAAGACGACTAGTAAATGTTTTCTCGTTCTTTCTAGCATCTTGGGTTTTCAATTTTCCGATTATTTTCTAATTTGATAAGACTGACATCATGTATGACAGCTTCCGTGCTTCGTATTCAAATTCTCAATGAGTACATCTAATGCCACTCTAGTGCCCGTACAATGACGGCTTTAGCCATCGCAACCTTGACTACCCATTCGTGTCAATCTTCATTACAACGATTTTGATTTATATTTTGTCAGATTTAGATTCGAGTAGGCGAATGATTCAATTTGCTCCGTCATTTTCATAACACCGCCAAATTATAGGTTACCGGTAGTTGTTGTTGGCGAGGGCGTGGTATCATTGTCAATACATACGGATGATAGTTTGTTGATGGGAGTCGGCGGCTCTGTGGCAGCCCGTTACGATGGTTGTGAGTAGTTGTATTCCTTTTTGGGCATCATCTCCTCATAATTCTGTTCTTGCGAAAATCTCGGAACTCCACGCTATTAGTTTACTCCAAGCATCAGTGCTGTCAGCGTGCGTACCAAAATTTCAGAAGATTATCCGTAGTGCGTGCGAGGTTCTGTTTCGCTACCTCGTGCGTGTGGAATCGACGAGGGTTGAATGCTGACTTCTTTAATTAAGCTACCTTTGGTTTCAGATCGTGCAATCTGAGACTGTTTGAGAAGAATATCAGTTGCTAAAAATGTCTCAAATGAATCTACGTCACTCGTATGCATAACCTTCAAACCTTAATTGGTATCTTTTTCCGTCATCGCCGACGATAATTTGACATTTGATTCTCAATCTTCGCCCGAGTATTTTTAGAGGTGCGAAGAAAAGGGAAAGATTAGCGCTGAAATCGCGACGAAGAAAGGTTATGCGCGCAATTACCCGGGTGTAGTTTTATTCGCCTCGTCCGTTTCTTCGCGTCAAATATTAAGACTTTTAATAAACGGAGTAGAATGAACCGTGTGTAGGAGAGTATTTCTGACTTGTTTGTTTTCGAATGGGGTAGGGGGCTGCTAATTTAGTCCTAGTGCGGTTTGCTCGTATAGTATTATGTTTTTCGCGATCTTGATCGTAACGCGATGATGACGGTAAGAGGCAAGAAAACTGGAAATTACGTACACCGACATTCGAGATGAGCGAGCGAAGCAATCAGAATTGTGTTTTAACGGAATGTGGTCGGAAATGAAGCACATACATGCGTACATACAAGTCGTACAGTACGTGTGTCTCGTATCCATGCTTTGAACGCGATTACGGTGGCGAGATTGTCGCTGCCGGCTGAAAGGAAAATATTAACGCGGTTACAGCATCGTCTGGTTAAATTGCCTATATCGAACAACGTATGCGGAACCTGTGTACCTCTCTTCGTGTGTACATGCGAATCGAGAATGAAATGAAACGCGGTGCAAATTTCTGTGTAGAATGTACCTTACGTTCTATATTTTCTCGGTTTCAAGCGTGAATTCTGCTCCGCGACTCGTATCAAGAAGTCAAACCCATAATTCTTCTCACTGTAGCTGGTTGTAGACTTTATTTTTGAAAGGCGTCACCATGATGTTGTTCTTAATCGCAATGAGGGGAAGAAATTGCGTGAAAGAGAGTGATTCTATTCCCCCAAGTTTTGGGGCAGAAAATTTCTACCATCCCCTTCCAATAATTTATCTGGTGAAAACTACGCTACGTCATCACTCGCGAATTCCAGCATTCGAAATGGTGAGAGATGACAATATTATTCTTTTGTCAAGGGGTTGATTAAAAATTTTTATCGTCGTCTCATGTACTTCTTTGAAATTCTATACCATCGGACAATCTTCTTTCTCGATCGAGTTACGGGTGTAAGTTTGAATGGGGCGGTGATATAGGCGTCATTGTATATCATTTTCTTAACTGGTATTTTGAAAACGCGCTGACAAAACTTCGAACTACCCTCATTGTATTTACGATTAGAGTCTCGATAACGCTTATGATTGCTTTTCAACGAACATCGTTCATTTTTTTTCAAAAAGTTCTCTCGCGAAGAAAGTGTTCCATTATTTTTTCCTTTCTCTTTCGATTTCGTCGAAATTCATTTTGTTTGTCGAGCATAAACACGAGAAAGAAGAAAAAAAGAAAGATTGAAGACTGCTTAGAATCGTTGGTGGATGTAAAATTATGAGAACATTATGCGGGCACCTTTTGTTCACTCGTTTCTCATCTTTTCATTCGCTGTCGATTGCTTAATCTTAAGATATTGTTCCGTTTACTTTTCCGTCCCATCAGAGTGGAATTCCAACTGTGTATATAGCGGATGAAAAACGGTCGAGTTTTTAAGTTCTTGTTTATCTGAAGTTTCTCGAAGTGTCTCAGAGCAGCTTTCGAACAAGATTAACTACTGCTTCAGGTATAGTCTTTCCTTGACGTATTTGTCTTCCTTACATTTCTGCGAGCTTTACTCGAGAACGTATATACGTATTTATTGATCGTGTATATACGATATTTTTGACACTTTTTTGGCCGTCTTCCTCAAAAACAAGGATTGTAGCCAATATCGTTATGAACAACGAGGTTATGGCCGTATAAAATTTCGCGCGTATTGTATTAGGCGAAATTCGTGTATATGATGTATACGCAGAAGTTGGGGTGTGAAGAGCTCTTAAGCGCCATCAGAATTTTCTCATTTTACGTCTTCGGCTACATGTTATTTTATCGTCGTTTCGCGCGTCGAATTTATTTTAGCGAGTTTAATGTAGCGCATCTGATTACACCGCGCCGTGCGCTTGCATTTGCACAGAAAAGTGCCACAGATCGAGTAAATTTTTTTTCCACCATCATCAGTATCTCGAGCGTTTACGAGGACCTTGAAATGAACTGCTGAGATTATACGCGTTTAATTGCGGAGCGAATTTGCTGTACATTTTAATATCATGCGGGAACTAAAGCGCACCTATTTCACGACTCGTGTATGGCGATAAATTCCCAAACGTTTTCACGCTGGTGCAGTGACGTAATCTATTTTGAATCTTATCTCGTTGAACTTGACTCATTTTGCTGGCGAGTGCGGCTGAAAGTTTTTGGCGTTTGTTTTCGACAATTTTTTGGGAAAATTTCAGGGGAGGATGCATTTCTCTCTATGTTTACTGCGGCAAATAATCTCAAATGTATATTAGCGGGCTTGTACTGAGCTGACTCCTGCGTTATGGATGTACGATGTAGGCTCGTGATTGGGCAATTCTAGCTTTTTAATGTTGGCATTTGGCTGGCACTTGGGCAGTTCCAGCCACATAGAAATGACTTCGGAGCCAGTGATTGGGCAATACTCGGAAGCAGACCATGGCAAATGATAAGAACTAATCTTGATTGTAAAGAGCTCTTCCCCGATATCATATTGCATACTCGTTCGCCTGATTCTTATCGTAATGGTACTTGGTTTACATTAGTCTTACGAGGGAGGGGAGAGGGGGGGATTTGAATATCCGATAATAGCATATCTATTCCTCTGTCATAAGATCAATGTGAACCCAGTACCAGCACGATAAGAATCAGGCAAATAAGTATGCAATATGAAATCGAGGAAGAGCCCTATGGCGTTAGGCGGATCTGGAGTAATACTTGGGCAATTCCAACCTTTTGGCTGTGGCATTAGACAAGTACGGGGCAGTGCTGGAATTTCGGGTACTACGTTGAGACTAGTGTGATTGAGTCTTACGTCGACAAAGACAAAGGGAAATGATAAAGGTTCATCTCGATTGTATGTAGACAGTCCTCGAGAATACCAGCCATATCAGTGCTAAGAAAGGAGGTACAGACACGTCGCCGGGTGTGGCGTTAGATAGGTACTTGAGTAGTTTTAGGTATATGGGCATGTCTTCAGGGCCAGTGCTTGAGCAATACGTGCACACAAACGAAGGGAAATGATAAAAGGTAATTTCGACTTAATGTTGTTAGGCTTGTACTTGGCTAATTCTAGCCTTCTGGATGTGGCGCTGCTGAGGCAGTGCCAGTCACACGGACACGACGTTGGGATTAGTGCGTGGACAATACCTCTACACAAATGTGTGAAAATGATCGAAGCCTTTCTCGATTGTATGTCATTAGCCTCGTATTCGGCTAATTCCAGCCTTACGAGTATGGCGATGGACTAATACTTGAACAATTCTAGCCTTTCGGGTGTGACATTAGGCGAGTATTTGGGCAGTTCCAGCTTGACATTGGGGCCCCGGCAATACCTCAACACAAACAAAAGGAAATGATGAGACGATCCTAGCGTCAGAAGAACGATTCAACCAACCCAAGTTACACCGTTCAAGTCTCTTTTTCGATCTAGGCCACTTCTCTTAGCTCAGCCTCTTTTTTCGAAGAACTCCTAGTGAAGGATCTCAGTAAACTTATTTGTTGTTCTCAATTACCTGAAGCGTGGACAATGTCTCGGAGTCTTGCTCGCAATAACTTAGGGGGATTTCTCGAAGGCTTCTGCGACGCCTCTGAGGAGAATGTTCTCTTCTCGTTTCCTCTCTAGCGCACATCTCACATAAATTTTCCTTCTTAAATAGTGTTTTTAAATTCGTAGAAAAATTGCAATTTTAATTACTTCCCGGGGCTATTGGAAACAATGCCGAAATATTTCGGGTTTCTGGGCCCATTTTGAAGAATCGGTCTCCCGGGATTTTCCGGGACCGGTTCAAATTTTATTCGATCCAAATTGTGGAATGACCAACAATATATCTCAATTTGAATTGTCCGTCAATGGACAAGTTTTTTTGATGTGAAGTTGGACACTTTTTTGAAAATTCAAATTTCTCATCGATGGACAATTTTTCTCATTTTCAACTGCCCATCTATGAACAATTTTTTTGAATTCAAATTGTCTATTGATGAACAGTTTCTTGTCATTTTAAATTGTCCATGAATGGACAATAATTTTTCTCAATTTAAATCACCCAGCAATAAATTATGTTTTTCAATTCGGAGTGACCGTCAAAGGATAATTTTTTTTAAATTTTCTTTACCCATTAACGGACATCTTTGTTTATTTAAATCGATCATCAATGGACAATTTTCCTTAATTCAAAATGAAGACTGAGCGAAATTTTGACATCCGTGATTAGGAATATTTGTAAATCCAAGGTTCTGCGAAGGTACTCGAATATCCTCGGTGGTTACCGAATTGTATTTTTCTTGATTCAAAATGAAACGTTGGCTAAATTTTGTCATCGGTGATTGGGAATATTTGTAAATTTAAGGTTCTGCAAAGGTACTCGAATATCTTCAGTGGCTCCCAAACTGTGGGTTGCAAAACAATCAACATTTCCTACAAATTTTGTTTTTAATAAGAATATTTCAATGATGATAAAGTTGGTGAAAATTATACAATCAGAACAATGGAGGAAAAAAGTAATTATGAAAAATGAACGAATATCAGGTTCAAGTATGTAGTCATTCCAAACTAGGCCACCATCTGAAAATACTAGGCCATGCGTAGCCTAGCATGCAGTATTCTGGCAACTTAATCCGGAAATCTGTTTGGCCAAAAGAGAAAAGAGAGGAATGTTGATGACGTCACGAACTAATAACCGCACGGATGTTGATGACATCACTGGTAAATTCAAGCTGATGACGTTACGGATGGTAATCATCTTGATGACGTCACATGCTGATTCGACGGATGATGATGATGTCACGAGGAAGTTCAAACTAGTCGATATTTTCACTTTTCTCTTATCCGCTGTAGAAAATTAGCAAATTTAGGACTGGGATCTCTCTTTTTTATAATACCTTTACCGGGCGGTTGGCTGAAAGAGAAAAAAAGAGGAATTTTTATGACCAGACAGTAGAAAAATTGGCTCCTCCATTTTTCCTATTTATTGATGATGTAGACGTTCACCCACGGCTACAATTCAGTGTTGATGACGTCACAGGCAAATTCGAGCCAATGACGTCACTAGCAGATTTAGCGGATTATGATGACGTCACAAAGAGGTTCGAACTGGTTGTCTGCGAGTTCAAGTCCGAGTTGATTCCCCCCCCCGCAAAGTTGCGAGGAATCTTTTAATTGATCCAGAATAGCTAGTTAGACCAAGAATGAGGGCAGTGGCGTATCCAGAGGGGGGGATTAGGGGGATGAATCCCCCCTTGGTATTCTATGTTTCTTGCCTTGCGTACGGATAACGTACGTGCCAAGAGAAAGTGAGAGATTTTTTTCCTCTCTTATTTCACTCTTTTTCTTTGGACCTCCTATTTTGGAAATCCCCCCCTCCCCCCTCAAGGAAATCCTGGATACGCCACTGAATGAGGGCGAACAAGCGGACCGAGTGAGTCTTCAAAAGCTAGTCAGCCTAGAATATGTGTACCAGAGGTCGCAGATGTTGATGACGTCAGAAAAAGGTTCCCTTTGAACATTTGATGTGTGCGTACATCTCCTAAATGACCCCAAAATGTTCCCATGGGGAAATTTTGGGTGAGTTTTTGCCATCAAATGTTCAACGGGTAAGCTGGTTGATGTCCTTACTGTGCTTTTATTCGATTAATTTCTCTCAACTGGCACCTGGATCGCGCAACTATAAAAAGACATTGGAAACAATCTTTATTATCAGGCTCTGCCACAACATTTTTTGTGTTCCTGAGGATACTACCCACCTTCTTGCCAACAGAATAGATAGCGAGTTGCCGGCTAAAATTTGGTTATACACCGGCGAGGATGTATACGAAGCGCAATATTTTGTGGGTTGATCTTGAAATCTGGCACTGAATCAATCGTAAAAATTACGTAAATTTCTTTTCACATTCGGCGCAAGTTGCAGGTTTCCTTCGCTAATATTTTCTCAGTTTTACGTTCCATCGTTTTTTTTTTTTTGATTTTCAAAGTACGTATATTATACTTTATTAAGACGACATCCGAAACTAATATATCCACGCACCGGGGAAGAAGTCAACATTCCTATCGAAGGAATTTGCATTTAAATTTAGGTTTAAAACAAAATACCATCCGGGGAAAGAGTGGAGGGTGGCAGCGGCGCGGCAGAAAATTTAAAACAAACAGAATGAGGAAACACTCTATACCGGCAAATATTATTATGTTCGTATCGTATTATGTGTAGATAGAAGTTTGGACCGGGCGTATAGCGCGCGTAAAAATCGGTTTACTGAACCCTAACCGATAACTTAAACTTTTTAATTTACTGATTATTACGCGAACGAAACGCATCATCCACGAAATTTAAAACCGGCCCACGTTCTCTGCCATGCGATCAAACATTAGAGAAATATTTTCCTTATTTTCTCCTACTAGGAAACCGTTACGACGACAAGATACTTTTAATGCTGTAAATTCCAGCCTAAATTGTTTTCCTTTTTCTCGCGTAAAATTTCTTCCTTAAGAGGAGGAGAAGGAAGGAAAAAAAACGACGTACAGACCTTCGGAGGTGGAGAATTTTACAATATACGAGTGCACGTTCGGCTGAGCGCACTTATTTATTAATGTATTGTAACTCAGGCGGATTAATCGTTAAAATTTTCGCTCTGTTCTGTTCACCGGATAAACGTATGCATTTTGCATAATGTTCGAAACGGTCGCCCACCGCTGTTGTTGAACTCGAAAAATTTTATCGCTTCCAGAAACGAAGACATTATTATTATCATCATCATTATCCGCATTATATTATACATCGACCGCTTCAAGTGGGTTAAGACGTACTTAATATCCTTAATATCGAATGGGTATTATGCCGTAACTTCCGCAGGAGTTACAATTTAAGCTATAAAATTGAGGCTTAAAAAAAATTTTGGAATAGCGAATTACCTTCGCGATGCATTTTTTTTTCTTGTACGCTATTACGGTCGTTTATTATATAATGGAAATTTCGCGTTTGTATTCGGTCTTCCAAGGTCAATTCGATTAAATCCGTTCCTGAAGTGATGTAGAGGTATAGCAAATACGTATACGTACTGCACAACTTGCTCGTATTAGCATTACGGGTGGAAAAAGTATTACAGTATGTAGGTATTTATAAACTGACCCGGAACGTTAGGTAATTCAAATGAGGGAACTCGATGATGAATGGTTACAGGCAATGGCGTGTTCAATTTAGTAAAAGAAGGGAAACAATGCGAAAACAGATAAGGAAAGAAAAAAATGAATATCAGAAACTTTTACACGTACACACATCAGTACGGTAACTCGCGAGTCGTTAGAATGAGTGGGTTTAAAATAGATTACACGACTACACAGGTGGAATATGGAGGAAGAAAATAAAAGATTACGCAGTAGCGTGAGGAAATCTCGTCAACGATTTCAGTGACTTGGAAAAATTTTTCATCCTGGTGCTATAGAAAGAAGCCTCAAGGAGAAGCAGCTTGGGTGCTAGTAGGCCTCGTAAACTGCGGAGCCGTTATAGGGCTTTTCCAGTACTCCATATTGTATATTCATTTGCCTGCCCTGTTATCAAGTTGGTAGTGTTTGATAACGATTGAACATTGCTCTTATGGCAAAACGCTCCGGAATGAAAATGAGTATGCAATCCAGCAACGCTCGTAAGACCAATGTTAAATTGTTATCAAACACTACCAACTTGATAACAGGGCAGGCAAATGAGTATGCAATATGGAGTACTGGAAAAGCCCTATAGTGTGCGTTCGGTGAATGCAATGTGTTCTGTCTGTATGTAATGATGTGCATTATCCAGAAGATATCAAGATGAGGCCAGCTCACTTTGTCTTCCAAAATCAGGTGACTGCCTGTAATCACAGTCTTGTCCTCAATTAGATGATATGATATATCTTTGTCCTGATTATTGTGGATGAGGAATTATGTGTAAGTCACTCGTATGTCTTCCAGATAAGTCAAGGTATATTGCGTCTCTCTGTATGTAACCGGAATATTGATATGCCTTGTAATCTGTATTATATCTAAGATACCTCAGTACGCACGGTACGATATTGTGATTATGTTGTATGATACAGACCAGTAAACATCTCTTGAAGCCTCTCTTCTGATCTTGTGATTTACATCAGAAATGGGATTACCTGTAAAACGCGCCAGTACTAGAAGCAGAGGATGAGATGCCGCAAAGAAGGAGAACCTGTACAAACGCTAATCAAGAAATATCAACTGATGTGATGATGAGGAACCATCAACCTGTAGAACGTGACGTAATCAAATGAGTACAACAGGAAGAGAAAAGACGTCACAGGAGATACCTTGAGTCAATTCAACCGAAACGCACAATCTGTTATCCTTACATTGTCTGGCGATCATTGCACCGATTTCATCAACGTCATAAGCTGTTGTTCCTGTAAAACCTACCAAATTTCGGTTGTGAACAAACTCCGCCGTGTAATCCAGGAAGGTCAAAAGTCGAGAAATGGATTAGGAGAGTCATCATCTACTCATAGACAAATCAAACCAAATCGACTCGAGGCAACGTTCAAATGACAATTTAACGGAGATAGTCAACTCATTGAGACGATCTGTAACGGCTTCCAGGACAACGTGCAAGTCCTAATCAAGAAGCGGCAACCCAAGACCATACCGGAGCTAGCGCAATACTTCCAAATGCTAGATGAGATACCGCAGCGCCGTCCATAGTCGCAGAGCCTCAAATTCAACTTGGACTCAATAATGTTATCAATGATACCACCGGCGTAACACCTACACAAATGAAAGACCAAGTTCTCGACCTGAATTGCTGACAGTGAAATGCACCAACAAGTCACAAGAGTTAGTACCTATATTGCGCAAATCAATGGCTGCAACAAAAGCACCTATAACGACGTCAAGCAAGAAACCAAGAAGAATCTGACAAGGTCAACCCGTACCTGTCGCAATTTATAATAAGGCTAATCCGGGTATTGCAACTTGTAAACCAATTCAACGTCGATAATTATTATGCGGTGATATCTACGTGGAGGCACATTATCAATGGTGCTGTCGAATAAGCTCCAGGAGATACAATAAGCTTCAAACGCCAAAGACCCAAGAATGAAACAAGTAAACGCGCTCGAACTCATGAACTAGCCACTCAACTGTGCAATAAGCTTTTCCGAGAAGTCAATACAACACAAGAAATGGCTAACGGGATGAAAACAGGGTGTCCGTGAAGGTCATCAAGTTCTGACGATTGAAACCTAGTTGAGAGCACCGAAGATACAGCCATGGTATTTGACAAAGTCTCCGCGTTTTGATGAAAATTGTATTATATTGTAAGTAACATGATGAACTGTGAGGGTGTGTTAAACGAGTAACTGTGAACATGTGAATCAAAGTGGTCGTTGAAAGATACGACAAACGTGAAGTTGGTAGCAAGTACTAGAACTGCGCTATGCAACTGGCAAGTAGAAGAGACAGAGCCACAGATGTGTGATCATGTACTAGTTCGGCCAGTAGTATAGAGACTGAGCCAACCCGCCAGCCAGCCAGTGAATGAAACTGGACTGTAATGTGAAAAACTGCGCTCAACGGAGCAAGTATAGAATGAGAAACTGCGTCTAAGCTTTGGAAGTTAGACAAGTATTGTGTATGAGCGTATCGAATCCAAGTCAGTATGACCGAGTGTTTGTTTCAGGAAACATCAGACTCTGATTATGATACAACGGGGTTCTTTACCCTTTTCAGTTTGCATGCAAAGAATGTCCACAGCCTATAGGCCTGCGACCAAACGTGATTACAATGTTGGTAAACTCTGGAGTCAACGCGCTTAATTCAACTGGAAAAGAATTCAATGGAAAGTTTTACATTGTATCAAGCCGATCGCTACTGTAACGCCGATGAATCGTACAAAAATATCCGAGTGTTGCTGAACGCACTAAGGATTACATCAAGATCCATCCTTGTAGAGCCTCTTCTTCGATTAACGACAACTCGGAAGACGGCTTCGTTAGATCCAAGACCAACAACTCACCGGACTCTAGACATAAAATCTGAGGTGAACGTATCGCGCACAAATGTTGATGGAAACAATAATGAGAAATCAAGATGATTTTTCTACGTCGACTACCACTCATGATTCTGGATTGACGAATGCTGGAAATGGTGACAACCCTTCCATAGAAATTGGAAAATTACTAGTAAGTATTTCAACAGAATCAGATACGAAAATGAATTTGTAGTCAGAATAATCGAATGGTCTTTCTCAATGACGAGGACGTCATTGTGAGTCAAGATGACCGGATAAAGAATAATAGAATCGACTGAATATACCGAAAAGTTCTACTCGATTTGAATAATCCACTAATGCCGCAAGAATGTTGAGCTTCCCAGTTTTCAAGTTAGAAGAAAATCTTGGAGTGCAACGTCGGGACGCCGTTGAATGTCAGTATCGCCGTGTAACCAGAATATTGATATGCCTAGCAATCTGTATTATATCTAAGATACCTCAGTACGCACGGTACGATATTGTGATTATGTTGTATGATACAGACCAGTAAACATGTCTTAAAGCCTCTCTTCTGTTCTTGTGATTTACATGTACATCCGCCAGCAATAGTCATTCAGATGAGACTGGAATGTTGACTTTGGAACTCCTCTCCTCTTTTCCTGTGTGCTAATCATCCAGCCACGAACGCCCGACGACGTGGTTATGAGCTCCGGTCATGAGATGGATGTAATACTTTTCGTAGTTCACGGTTCTGTGGACGAAACCTACGGCACATGAGCAACAGTAAGGAGCCCCCTCAATGAAGCCAATTCGACATTCACGTTCCATGATGGAAAATTCAAGTTGTGAGTTGTTTAGAGGAATGAGAAAAATCTTGACTCAGGAGCTAATGGAGGAGTCGACTGACCAGTTTTCTGGACTTGCAAAAATATCAGGCCACTGTATCCAAAGCGAGAGCTTTGAGAAATCTCAGTTTAGGAGCGCTGGAAAAGTACCTCCTCAGCTGCAGGCAGTGCGCTAGCTGTAGAACACACAGACGTGCTAGAGCGCACACTGCAATAGTGATGAACCTACAGAGTGTATAGACCACAATAGCACTGGGATCGGGTTACTTTTCTTGCGCCAGTAAGTCGTATCCATAAAGTCTACTGAGAAGTCTTCTTAGTGGTTCCCAAACTTTTTTGTTCCACGACCCAATTCAAACTCAAAATAGAATGGTAAGCCATCGGAATTTTTGAGAATTGATCCACATGCGGCGGGCTTGCTTTTTGCAAAACTTTGACAAGGAATTTCGCCCGTTCATCATTGCAGTCTGTTGAAATCCATTTCCATCGTAATACCCTATTCTGAAAAACTTTGTGATAATTTTGGTCCACACGGAACGGATTCAATGGATCCGGAATTAGGACGCCTCCCGAAACTGTAAGAAAGCCTCTATCTCTTCATTGATTTGCATCTGTTCGACCAATGTTTTTTTGTGTAACAAAGTTTGATCTCACGCAACTCAATTTCATTTGTCTAGTTGTTGAGTATGGATAATAATTCCAGAGAGAGTTTCTGTCCTTTAATGTATGGAATTTTTGGTTGAGAACTTCCTCGATTTGTATCCTCTGGTATAGAAGAAAACCACTAATACTCGAAGAAGTGACCTCCATGACACGATGCATTGTGCCTAAAAACTAAATAAATTACTTTTCCCTTCTTTGGTTTCTTGTCGATATTGATCGATTATATTCGCCGCGCGCTTTAGCATACCCCATCAACTACTAAATGCCGTATAAAGCTCTTAACACTGTATGTACGTTCGCTTGACACGTGGAATAGTTTGCAAAATAACTTTAAATTGTTTTAACGGACGTTTTATTTCGACGCCGAAGATCGTTGTTGTATTCGAGAAAATTCAGCTTACGCAATAATACATCACTTTGAGTTTGTTACTCGCGTGAATGGAAAAAGGAAGAAACATTTTTCAAAGCTGTCCGAAAATATCCTAATAAAAAGCACTTATCAGTCAAAATGGCCTCGTCTAGAATTTCTTCAGCACGTACGAGTGGTCTTGTCACGCCTACGAATTTTTGAAGTGAATTTTTTAAGTTGTACTTTAATGTAGTCAGTACGCATGAAATTACGCGAAATAAGTTTTCTTTCTTCGTCGCCTGTGTACGACAATCTTCCACGTTGGGACTCGAATCTTCTCGCAAAATGTACGGTATTTCTTGAAAAAAACTTTCCGCCCAACTCATCGCGATGTTGAAAATGAAAACAGTAGAAGAAAAACTTTCAATTCATATACTCGCAGTTATCATCGCCAAAATGTTTCGAAAAAGAATAGGACGAAGTCGAACTCTGAGGAAATCTGTCCGGAATTGCGAAGATCTCGCAATCCGGATACATTTAATTCCGTCTCTATAAACGTCGAGCAATTGTGACGCGTAAGTTCAGGCTGCTCTGTCGTGGTGAAAAATACTCAAAAACGTTACTTTCACGCGCGGTATATTATTTGTTGTGAAAGGAATTCGAAAGAGTTTCTCGAATTTGTTTTTCACAAAAACGAGTAAGGTCAAACAGAAAAGGAATTGCGGGCTATAAACCTTTATTGCGGAGAACAATGACGGATAAATCTTATCTTCAAATTTGCTTCGGAGTGAAATACGTACAGCCCGTGGTACCGGAAAATTCTAAACGAGTGGGCTAAAAGAATTACAAATTGAGGAGTATAAGGTCGTTCGGTTGTCAAGAGAAATTAGGAATTCGTAGTGAAAATTTATCTATCTGAAGGGATTCTGTCTAGATACGAACGGCAGCTTATGTTATAGACTGTATACCTCTCAAGGTGATATTACCAAAAATATATTCTCGACTGATGCGATGCTAGTTAGATTTTATCTTAATTTTTGAAAATCCTTACGCATCCTGTTTTTGATATTATTGATGATGTGTAAGCTTCGAACAATCGAAACGTATAGTTTTTTTAGTAAGAGCTTTTCTTCTTAAATTGTTTGTAATGTGAGAACGTTGCACAAAATTCGCGTGTGTATTTGTATTGTTCTCTATAGGGGCTCAATGTAATTTTAGAAGAAAAAATCAACCTTGATGATTCATACAAACGTCATAGAATCACAGAAAATAGCCTTGTTTTATTTTTGCCCAATTTATTTCGGTTTACAAGATCTTAACTGTCTTCAGACGAGCTTGATAGTGAATTGATTTTGGATGCGTTGGATGTAATATGCTGCTTTTAGATAAGATATGATGTTTTGGATGAGTGGATGGTCATCGACGAAAGTTGTTTCGATGGATGGTGAATTTTGGTGGGTGTGGCGGAGAGAAGCTAAAAAAGGGGAATGAGAAAGTGGGTGACTGCGAGAGAGGAAGCGAGGCTGCAATGTTCTCATGAAAAGGAACGAGTTTTCGAAGAAGGTGACGTACATAAGTCGGGTGTCACCAATTCGGAGACGTGTGAGGTAGATAGCGTGACAGTGGGATTCTTGATGTAATGAAGACCACGCTAACGGTAATGATTTAAATTGGGCTTATTTGTTTGATGAGACTCGATGTCGCTTGATCGTAATTCATTCGTCTGTAATTTTGAGATGGATGGTGTAGGTGAGATAATTTTTAGTGGTAAGAAAGTTGACTATGGGAAGTTTTGTAGGTTTTGGCAGCGAAATCGACGGCCGGAGATCCAGATGAAAGTCATGTCTCAATGAATGAATGACGGGGTTATGAGGGAAGGATAGATGCCTGAGACCAAGTGGGTGTGAAGAGTTCACATTTTAAATTTCCGTTAAGGTGGACAAGGAATTATTAGCGATTAAAAAGTGTGGTTTGATGGGATAGAGTGGGTCATTATTGTTTCTAAGCATCGAAAGATTGCTTGAACTTTGATCGTTGGAATTGATACGGGGTTGCTATGGCGATGAGAAAAGATCCTGTTGCCTATTGAAAACGCGAAACTGACTTAGTTTTTGATTTTTGATCCATCTGTGAACCCAAGGGTGATGTTAGGAAAGAGTCATACAGGCTTCCTAGTTGACATAGTTTGTATATCATTCCAGGTGTAGGTAAGGCCCAAGAAAGGAATGTGGGAAATACGGGGACTAGGTGGTGGAAATGAATCTTTCAGTGAAGGGAATGAGTGGAAAAGTAAAGCATGTTCTTGAAAGTATTGCAAGGGTAGAATCCCTCGGTTTCTATTTTTTTCTGGAAAACTGCGATTTGAACGTACAGGCCTCGATGCTATTTTACGTAACCAAAAAGGAATAACGTAGAAATATTTGGGCATTGAAAATGCTTTCGAAATCATTTCGAAGTGTTCGTGATGCTTGGAAACTATCTCAGAATCTCTGCTTCAAAATTTTTGACATATGTCATTCATTTTTTAACCTCCGCCTTCAATCTATGGATTTGCAATCGTCTGCCTGCTTTGCAAGAGTGTGTCCTTTATGTGTGAATAGTTGGACTTGGATGGAGGAGGGGGTAGAACTTGTTCAACTACTTGTGCGTACCAGCAGGAGCGTGCCTACCATATGGTGATATGAGCAAGTTGCCGGGGCGCCAGATACGTACCGAAAAATGGGAATTTGGTTTGTTTTATTACTTAATTGACCTAATTGATGGTTCACAGCACCTTAATTCCATATAATATACATAAGTTAAGGTTCCACTGGGTCCTTTTGAAGGTTTCTGTCATTTGAGGCGCTCATCTTGAATTTCTTGGCACGGCGCTGCGTTCCAGAGCATTTGATACAGCATGAAGGTATATTAGGTGGACATCGATTTTTGAAATCAAGAGGCCCATATTCGTAGGATTAGTGAAACTATCAGACGTCTCTTAATAATCTTCTGTTCAGCATTTTGTTCTGGCCCTCTGTCATGTAGAAATAATGCTGCGGATTTCCCCTTATTCGGGAAAACATTAAATCATGGATAAGTTTTGTTTGAAATAATTCTAATTATGAGTATAACTTGCTATAAATCGTTTCGCGACGCTGATATAACCTAGTCTGGCCTAGTACAACCCTGCCATACAAATTCGAATTAACATGTATTTGCAGAGCAACAATGAGTGGAATGAAACTTCTGGTAGTCCTCAGAATAGGCATTACCAGAAACTGTATTCTCCTGATCATGGTTTTGCAGGTACGTCAATTCGATTTTATATGCCAGAGCTTGCCCTCCCCCCTCCTGACAATATAGTTCAAAAAATGAAAATCTTTCCGAGTCAAGGTCACTCATGACGTCATCACCTCAGCTCGCGATGCAAGAGTTTCAGAATGACCCCAAGCAGTCGCAACGTTCACCGTCTATAACTCAAAATCTTTCTCTGCTCCCATATCCTCTCCTCCTGGCACAGTTTCAGGATTTAATATTGAACAGCTCCAACGAGGTCGATTTTGAAGGGAAGAAGTCATCCTAAACCGTCTCAGAATAGGCCATATCCGTCTCACCTACTCTTTCTAGTGTTACGCTTCTCATCCCCTGCAATGCTGACCATCTATCCATTCAACAATTTTTTTCTTGACCAGCTCTGGAAAGCATTTAGTTCCATTATCACAATAAACTACCTCTTATTCACCCATTTTCCCAACACCCTCTAACTCACACCCATCTGCCCACTCCGGGCTCTTAACTCTAAGGGTAGTTGCAAGGCTCGCTAATTTCGAGCTGTTTCCAAAGATTTCTTTCTCCGTACCTGAGGCCAGTGTTACCAACAACGTTTAAAGTCATTTTAAAGTCACGTGACAACTTAAGCACAGATCCAGCCAATTAGATGCCTAAATTCGGTTGATTAAACTCGGATTAGTTGGCTTCTACCCCTTCTTCAACATAAACCGCATATTCAACGCTAAGGATCCGGTTTCCATGCGCGTAGAGGGGGGGGGTTGAATCGATGATGGTGAGCGTGGCCCTTAGTTTCTTCTCAAAATAATAACGAACGCTTAGTAAAAAATGTTCGATAGACCTTTTCTCCGTGACGTTTGAACAGGCTGCTCGCTGCGACTTGGTGCCAGCCATCGCTCAACGGCTCTAAATTCCATAAGAATACATGGATAAAGTTCCAATCATACGTCGATGTTTCAAAACAAGAAATAATTACATATGAAAATAAGATACATTTTTGAACACTCGAGAATCTCCAGATTTGAAATATAAACCTTTGGTCCTATTATTCGTTTCTTATTCTGGAATATCAGTGTATGATCGAAACGTTCCCTGTGTATTCTGTTGGGAGTCGATACAATTATCAAACCAATGATCGTAATATCGAATGACAGGTACTTTTACTTACAGTCACTCATACTGTTATCAATGTTGTGACGTCACATAGAGAAAGATCTATTATAACTCATTGACAGGCTACAGAAATTGAGCACAGGATCTATAAGCTTGAAAAAATGTGAGATAGTAAATTCTGTTATCTTTGAAGAATTGAGAAGTACAGTTAAGTGAGTGCTCATTGTTGAGCATCTCTCTTGATTTAACATCTCCTGGCGTTGAGATACAAACCCCAAAAAATCGATTTTATTCGCAGCATTCAGGAATGTTTTTCGCCAATTCCACTCTCGCAGAGCAAACATTTCAAGGACAATGAGTACGAAAAGTTGATTAACGTCGGAAGTTCCTGCATGTACAAGTTGTTAATATCAAAAATCTAGGATTAAGAACATTGACCCCAAAATAATGAAAACAACGTGATTAAAATATGATTACCTCTGAATCATTTTTCATCATTATTTGGGTCATTTTCAACTACATGACGAAATTATTCTAAAAGAGACCCTCATTCGATTATAACTATTTTTGCTTTATTTAATTGAAATTTCGAACATAAATTTACTGCGTTTGTTGTATATACGAGACTCGATTCCGCCATACATTCTGGTTGCAGACTCATTTTCCTCATTACCATCCACATATTACAGTTATATACGTACAATCTAGTGCCAACATATAATCCACGGCCAAAACTCGTAAAAACTATCGAAACAATTCTAACACCCATTATGAAACCGTGAATTGGCGACAAAAAAAAATATATGTATACAGCTGAATTCATATCTCGATATGATCTGTATCAGAACGAATATATCTTCATACTGGAACACAAAAACCACTATGTATGTTGAATAGGTAAGTGTGTTTGTAACTTATAAAAAATAGGTTCATCCGATTATTTAAAATATTCTTCTCGAACGACTCGGTACAAAACATTATTCAGTTGGTCTGATGCAGTTTTTTTTTTTTTTTTTTTTTATGGTCCATGATATACGCAGTGCATATACTCGTAAACGTATGTAATGTACAGAGAATGAAGTACGGACGAGTGAGATATTAGTGAGGATATCGTAATACGCACGACAGAGATAGAGAATCCTACAATGAGGAAAGAAGACGAAGAATGAAAGGAAAAATAAGAGAGATAGAGGAGAGGAAGAGAAAAAAAAAGAGCAAATAAAAAGGAATTCGATTTATACGTCTGCGATAGAGTTTATTGCCCGGTACTCGTTTGGTCGAGAGTAACTTGATTAGTTAGGTTATGTTGCATTGCGGCAATATTTTGTTAATAAAACCGGTTTTTCGTAATATTTCATCATGGAAAGCTATTATAGCGTATTCTTTTTTCTTTCTTTCTTAAGGTTAAGGATAGTAAAAGTTCTCTACCTCTCCGGATATATATGTGACAAAGTTGAACTTTGGATACATCATTGGATTAAGTAGTATTAACCCTGTACTGTAGTTCCAACTTATTCGAAACCTTGCTGCGTACTTAACCGACATATCGATAAAATCGGGTGTCACTGACGACCATAAATTCATAACTCGAGCGCTCAAATGCCGACACAAAAAGTATATGTGGTAGCTACGCGTACATAATAGTTGAAAGGAATTAGCTGCTTGATTTGAATACGAGGTACAGAAGTTACTTAAAACTTTCGTAGCTCGTCCTAATACTCGGATGAATGAAAATAACTGTGTCATATACGGAACAATAAACCGCAATTTACAACGTGACATAATACGAGTTAGCTTTTTTTCTTCTGTATTAGACTAGAGAGGAGGAATTCGAGAAAATAATTAAGAAAAACTTTACAGTATTCCGAAGCTTAAGTTGAATGTATTCACATATAGCTATGCACGCGCGCTGAAGAGACTGCGACGAAAACGAACCACGCCGCGAGTCGTAATAAGGTCGTGTTTTTTCTTCGTGGGGGGAGGGGGTTGGTACAAAAACCTATAGAATTCTGTTACTCTACTGTGATACAACAAATAAAATTCGATCGTTATCGATTACGATGTAATTACGCGCTCGCAGTATGTGCAGCAAATGCAATAACGACGACTGATTAATGCGACTTAATTATGCGATAGGTAATTAGAAAGTGCAGAATAGAGGGCGGTCTTTTTTTTTCTCTTTTCTTTCTTTCTTCTGCTTCTCTACTCGCATTAACGCGTTTATTAATTAGAGATGGAGTGATACAAAAAGAAATAAAGATTACTATTAATGTTCGATTCATTTACGCGCAATCGCCCTCCGACTATATATGGCGTATCCGAAAAATTTACTTAAGGTTATTCTGTGAATCGCGCGACTACCTCTATATGATCGAACCTTCAAGGTGATGATTCGTAGAACTTTTTTTTTTTTTCGTTAAAGAATGATAATAATTTACTGCTTCGTAATCGTGATAGTTATTGCATAGTGCACACATTGTAGCGTCTGTTCGATCCACGTTACCGAATATAGAGGTATCTGCGTGCGTTTTGTTACCAAAAGATTTCGCGTATACAATAATGACTACTTAGTAATTATGTGGCTGTATCGAGACTTCCATCGTTATTACAGCATCATGCATGTGCGTTCGTCATTTCAAGTATTCGACGAGCTACCACAACGATTCTAATAGTGATGGTTAATTTGTCGCTTTCGACGACCTTCATGGTGTCGACGATGAGAAGACTGCAATAAAATGGACGGATATATGATCTCAATTGAAGCTGATTTTGGGACAATCAAGCCTTTGGACAAGCCATAAGAACGATGAAAGGGACGATGCCAAATTGAGTCCCAAATCATTGTTTTTAGCCGAATTGAGTCCCGAGTTGTCGGGAGGGGTGGTAGAATAGTATCCGAATTGATTCCCGAGTTGTCGGGGGTAGAAAAAGGGAATGTCTTCATGTATCGGCGGTACACAACCGAATTGAGTCCCGAGGTAGCGGGGTTATACGACCGAATTGAGTCTCGAGTTCACAAATGATTTTCATTTTCCTTCTTGCTTCAACAGACTCAGGACTGTCGATGCATGCATCGGTGCGGTTTTTAAAAATGAGTTGGCACGTGGCTATGTTTTGAGCGCATTAATACCCATGGGAGGTACTGGGCGTGGAAAGTAATCGGGTGTAATCATCTTTCAATAGGCAGAAGCAGAAATTTGAAGGATACGCGCTTAACGAATTCAATTCTCGACAATTCGCCAAGATCACGCCGCGTCATGAGTTTTGCGACCTCAGCCTCTTTTTTTACTGACCCGGTAAACAATCTGAAGGACTCTGAAGCACTCTGAAGCACAGGGGAATTACTACCCCTGTTTTTCCCTTTCGAAGCCTGCTTGAAGCCCGCTTGAAGCACTGAGAAGCCCAGTTGAAGCCCGCTTGAAGCACTGAGAAGCCCAGTAGAAGCCCTTTTGAAGCTCGCTTGAAGCACTGAGAAGCCCAGTAGAAGCCCTTTTGAAGCTCCTGATCAGGGCTTTAAGAGAGCTTCAATGGGAATTACTACCCTTATGAAGCCCTGATCAGTGCCTCAACAGGTGCTTCAGTCATGATGAATGTTTACCGGGCGAGCTTATACGTTTCTTCAAATTGCGAATGTCAAGGATTTTGGCGTAGATGTCGCATTGGACCTCAAGAAGAGTGTCTAAGCCTACAGCAGAGGACGAAGGGAAATAAATGAATTCACCAATCTTCTCAGACTTAGTACCGCCAACACTTCGGGACTCAATCCGGATTTTGCCTCTTTCTACCCCCGACACTATGGGACTCAATTCGGATATTATTTCACCGTCCCCTCTCCCTTCGGGACTCAATTCGGCTATCAAAAAAAAGGTACTCCCGGGACTCAATTCGGTTACGCCCGATGAAAAGAATCTGCGAAGCGAGTCACACTCTTACTTCATGAATACAAACTAGCAAAAAATTTGACTTCCTAATCGAGAAATTGGAGCGATTCATTGCACAGGGTGACCAGTTTCATTCTTCCAAAAAACTCTCCAACTTGTCCAGGTTACCCCTAACCTCCTTTCGCCACAGAACGAACAAAATCATTTTGTAGTACCAGATATTAGTGAATGCAACGAGACTCGGAAAATTTCTTGACCTTTTTTAAATTCTGAAGTGTTCGATGTTTCTCGATTTTTCGAAAACTGGCTACCCCGATGTCGGCAGTTCATTCCAAACACCTGGAAAACAGGCCAAATTCGAAGAAATTACAGTTTTAAATGAAATTGAAGTGTGCGGCCGCCCTCTGTTGACAACGAGGATGTGGTTTGCTAGTAAATAAAGTATCATTTTCATCTCCTCTCTCCTCCGCATCTCAAAATGTATCTTCGTACCTTAGTAAATCGGGGAAATATAAAATGTGTGCCTTGGCCACGCCTTCCTTTTTGATCGAATTTAGATAATTACTAATTTAAACCTTTATTTTTTCTTTGTTTCAGGTGAGTCTCTATAAGTTATCTTGCGAAGCATTATTATGGTCGAGTTACTGTTGATATTAGTAGAATGCTTGGTTATCGAGAATTGGTAAGAGTTTTAGTATGGTTTAAATATTTTCTGGCGTAGACAAATGAATAAAGATCAAGTTTCATGTCTTATAAGGGGGATTGGCCATGCCATTGAAGGTGGCTTCGCAAAATTAGAAAATTTTCCCGGTGTTTTGGATGGGGTTGAAGGGCGTGGTGTAACCATGAGGGGATATACCATGGGGTCTAGTATGAGTCTAGTTTAGAATATTTCAGGCTAATAGCTTTCGGAGGGCTCACTCGCTCCGCTTGTTCGCCCCTTCCTTTGCTCTAATATAAGTCTAGTTTAGAATATTTAAAGCTAATGGCTTTCGGGGGGCTCGCTCGCTCCGCTCGTTCGCCCCATTTCTTGCCCTAGTTCAAGTCTAATTTAGAATACAATGAATCCTCTTGGAATAAGCCTATGGTATACAGGAAGGATACAGTATACAGGACTCCCAAACCTAGTATAATGCTAGTATAATCTTAGTATAGTAGTTTACTGTACTGATCAAAGAAAGATCGAGCACGCATGCACGCCCCTACATTTTCAACAAAATTAAGGTAGGGCTCGGAGAGAAAAAAAATCATAAATCCCAAGGTCATCTGCACACACGTGCACGCGAATTTTCAAATCAGGGTAGGGTCAGAGCAAAGACATGGAACTTATCAATATTAGCTTAATCCTCTACTCCATTTGTTTTTTGACCTTCAGGAAGCCTTCCCCCGGGTCCTGGCGTCACCTCATCATCTCTAAATTACATGAAATCGGCCCTCGAGGCAACCTTCCCAACATACTCCAAAGCTTTCTTGTATCCAAAGCACTATCTCCTCTCCTCTCCCAGTTCAAAGCGGTGTCCCCCAAGGAGAAAACTTCATCGTTCTACTCTTCATTTTAGCCATTAACGATATAACTAGACTAGTCGAATTCCCCTTAACCCAACGCCTTTTCGCTGATGACTTCAACATCTCCATCTGTTCTTCTAAGTTCTAACCCCCTACGAGCTGACAGAATTCTTCAAGAAACGTGAGACTCAACTACTTGGACCTCAAAAACCGACTTCAAATTTCCTCCCTCCAAAACCTACTCGGTCGTTTTCTAAAAAAGAACTCCCATACCATCACTCCAACTCCTGTATCTCCAAAATTTCGAAATTCCCTCTCGCAACTCCGGTAAACTTCTCGGTCTCCACCTCCATCAAAAACTTACATAGACTCCCCGTATCAATATGATAAAATTTCTATCCCAATCATCTAAAAGCTGCAACAGAAAACTCCTATTACTCATCTACGAAAGTCTTATCCGTTCAAAATTCGATTATGGTTCTCCAATCTACAATCTTTCCCAGCAAAACCGTCCTCTCTTCACTTGACACTATACAAACTTCTGCCCTCAGGATGGCCCTGGGTGCCTACCGCACAAGCCCAAAATTGAGTTTGTGCGCAGAATCTGGTGAACCAACCCTTTCCTATCGTAGAATCATCCTAACCTCTAATTTTTTATCATCCGTATCCTAAGACCCAAACTTACCAATTTTTGACTCAATCTCCCATCAATAACCCACTTCTCCATTGGCTTACAATGAACATATCCTCCTCCAATTCAATAACTCCCTTGGCATCCCTTTCAATGCAAACTCCACTACTCCTCCTTGGATCTTGCCATCACCAAACATACGACTCGATCTCACTAAATTGCCCAAAACTATCAACTCTATCATCATCCAAGATATCAATCTCTTAATCAGGGAATATCCTAATTCTTCTATTTGCTTCTCAGACGGGTCTAAATCCAACAACCGAGCATCTTATGCATTCTCCGTGAATGGTTTCGTGACTTCCCACTGTATTCACAACATCGTATCTATATTCACTGCTGAACTCATGGGTATATTTTCTTGTCTATCCCACCTCTCACAACTTCCCCCTAATAACAACTTTCTTCTCCTGACAGACTCTTTTGCTTCACTCCACTCCATCTCCTACCTTCACAACTCACACCTTCTCATGTAACGCATCCAACTCACGCTTCTCACCCTCCGCTCCATCAACTCTCACACCACTTTCATCTGGATTCCCGGTCACATCAATTACCTACTTTAGATTACAAAATTCACATTCGCTCATTCTTGATGAATGGAAATCTCACTGGAAACTCCAAATTCTAAATTAACTTTCCTCCATAAAACAATCCCCAGTACCCTGGTCCATCTCCAAATGGCCCCATAGACGAGAAGAAGTCATTCTCACCTGACTAAGAATTGGTCACACGCGAATCACCAACTCACACCTTATAAACCTTAACATTCTACAACCTCCATCCCGCCCTTACTGCGACGATCCCTCAACAGTCCAACACTTTTTTTCATGCCCCCAACTTTCATCTCTCCGTTCTTCCCTTAACGTACCCTCTTCTTGTAACCTGGCCCTAAAGAACAACCATGAAACAACATTCTCATCCCTTCAGAGCGAGTCTGAACTTATCGATCAGTCAACAACTTTTTTCAAAGTCGCCCTCCTCTAGCCTCTCCTGTTTTGTCCTCCTTCCTCGATCTGTCATCACTACGGACCTACGGACCATCTCGCTTGGTCCTGACAGGCGCGGATCCAGACGAGTAGTTTTGGGATATAAACTTTTGGAGAAAAATTTTTTGGGAAAGAGAGGAGATGAGACTGTATAACGTTTTTTTGCATCAGAATTTGGCGTTGTTCGCCATCTTTCTTGAGCTTGAGAGGGGATTCCCCCTTCGTCCAGCTCTTGTTCGTCTCTATTGCGGAGTGTCTCATTTCTAATACACTACTGTTTTGCTGGGTAGTTAGTTGATTGAAGAGAGGGACGTGGAACCTTATCGTGTTGATCGCTGGATCAGTATCAATGAAACTGGTTTTTAGATCGCTGCTTTTATCTTCGAAAAATCGTCCAGAGCTGTTAAGAGTCTTCTTGGAGTCATTTCGAATCATCATGAGTCATTCTGGGACAATTCTGGAGCATACGATAGTTCCACAGTATTAAAGAGCCGTCCCGAGAAATATGATTGATTATTCGATGAGTGATTTTCGATCAAAATCTATTACAGAAATCGGGAAAATCGACAGCATTAATCATGTTTTTAAGCTTAGCTCAAATAGTTGAAGAAAAAACTTTCGTAAAACGAGGCTAGACTTGGATTACGAGTGCTTACTCTCAAGCTAGCGCCTATTTTCAGATTTTAATTTTGAGAATGGCACTCGTGTTGTCAGTGCTTTTTCTTCGTGACACTATAGCAAAGCCACAAAGAGCAGAATCTAGATGTCGGTTTCTGTCGATAAAACGAGCATTTCCTCGCCAATGAAGCTTTTCAATATACTATTTATAATAAAAAGTCCTTAGTTTTGTAAGCTGGGAATTATTTTTGGAACGCTAAAAAAAGTATCTAAAGATGTTTCGTATGAGTCTTCTTCTCCTCTTTTTCGACTTTTCCAGTACAGAGATAACTTCTCCATTATTTCCACTCGAAACTTATGAAGAAATTTTTTTTCATTTTTTTACGCGTTCTGTTTCCTCTTACGCGCACGCTTTCCTTATTTCTTTTCTTCGGACACCCGTTTGTGTCTCATATAGAAGAAGAGAGAAATGAACAAGTCACTGATATAGAAAAGTTATTTACACTGGGTTCCATTTTCCTAATCATGGCAGGCATTTTCACGAGTACTGCATTCGGGAAAAAAAAAATGATAATATTGTTGGTACGAGTGCTAAAATCCGCGAGAAGGGATAGTAAATAATGCGTATTATAGTTACCGAACTGCAATACCATGAAATTAAAACGTGTTCAACTTCTCGAGCCGTTGTTTTTTTTTTCTTCGTTCTGTTCCTCTAATGATTCCGTCGAAACGGGAACAAATTTCTTCCTTTTGATAGGGAAAAGACTTCACGTGGCGAAATAGGAATATTTATATCTGTTTACTGCAGTAAGTAAATTCAGTAGACGCGTAGTTTTCTTTTTTATCGTGATAATACACGACGACCGCTTATGGCGAACAGGAAAACTGGTGGAAGTCCGATGGTGTGCGTTTTGTCTGTCATTTGCATCGTCTTATACGTCACTGTCGTGACATTATTCACTTTTTTTACGGCGCTAATCTGCCGCATGTAGAAACGAAGATTAGAATTTGTTTTAACCGGCTCATTAAACCCGCTTCAAAAAGTCCTTATTACGCCATTTCATTTGCATACTTTTTAATGGAAAACTAATTTTCGTCGCGCTTCAAAAGATAACCTCGTTACCGCTTCAGAGCTAATATTGTTTGGCGTTGTAGGTCGACAAAATTTTTCACTCGCATGTCGATATTACGACTTTAAGATAGTCGAGCTACCTATTAGGTCGAGTGTAATACCCCCAAGCCGCAGAATTTTTCCAGTTCAAATCGAACAGACGAGAGCTCCTGTATTATTTTTCATAAGCACTTGAGTGTTTAGGCTCGGGGTTCAAGAGGTTTTTTGAAATTTATTTTACCAGCTCTTGACTACACTTGGGTTATGAGCGTGATGATGACCGATTTGAGGTACGTTGAATGTAATTTGCTGCTTTTAGATAAGAGATGATGTTTTGAGTAAATGGGACACTATCGGCAAAAGTTCTTTCGATGGATGATGGAATTTGGTGGAATGCATTCATACAAAGGACTAGTCCCTCTCCACGTATATGTACCTAGAGGGGCGAGTCTCCTTCTACCCCCCTGTTCAATATGGATCGGTGTTACAAAATCTTCCAAGTCTCCCATCCTTCAAAACTGAGACAGTGGATAGTGAACATTATCCGCGAACTATCTTCTCGTACAATCTCATGGACAGACTGCAAAAAGTGAAAAGATCAAGTAAAGAATCCACCCAACGAGGGAATGGAAATGAGATGTTTTGCTATCTCGCGTGACAGAGTTATCGAATAACGAAGCGAAATGAATCATAAGATTTTCTCTCGTCGTTCACGCCGAGAAAGAAAATTACAGCACTGTCGAAAAGACGTGTTATTTTTCAGTTGTTTGGACTTGTAATCTGTTTAATTGAATGTCATTTTAGACACCTAATTTTACGTTTCTCCGATTTAAAAGACAGAAATCGAAAACAGTTCGTTTTTCGTCCATTCGAAATCCAGCATCATTCCGAAGCTCATTAATCTTTCATTTTCTCGGAGAATTTTACGCAGTTATCTTTTCAAATCTAAAGCTCGCGCGAGAGAAATTACCTGACAAATTCTTTGCCATTAGGTTCACGCGTCGATGATGAAAGACCCCATTTTCCCTGCGATGAGATTTAGTTCACAAGTTCGTTGAAAAGGTAAAATTTTTGATATCATATTACGTGGCGATCAATCTGAAAAATGTTGAAGGCGGTCGACGACGCGAGTGAATTAGCTACAAAGTCGAAATTTCAGCGAATTTCGGAACGGCAAATACGCTAAGACAGGACGTAAGAAAATAAATGAGGCTTACGGGTGAGCTTCGTCCGTTAGACGATAAAATTGTAGAAATGAGAAAGATTTCCAAAAGATGGAAGACTCAAAATTGGGAACTAATGAATCATTAAAGTCCACCGATATCAATACTTTTGATTAACTTCCCAATGTACTTTTATTCACTCGTCTCCATTCCCTGTATATCGACTTTGCGCACGATTTAAAGATAAATTAGTGATAGTTTATCGACTTATACTTTTTGCCCGCATCATGTTCGAAGACGAAGGCAAAGGTCAGTGATTGACCGAGCATGAAGTTCAAGTAATTTAATAGCCGATGACGGTACTTGTAAAACCCATTCAAACGGAGAAGACCTTCGAAACCGTACGTACCGGCTTATTTATGAGGAAGAAAATCGAGTTTTCGACTCTTCCTATTGACTTCTTTCACTATCGTATAATTTATATAAAATGTATATAATGATGTAAAAATCGACGACTTTACATAATTTCGGTGTCCAATTTCTCGCAGTCGCGAGCGTTCATTCACTTTCGTCAATTTTCGTGGCCGTAATAATCGCGTATAGATTTTTCGAAAAATCTGTATCTTGTCTTCGCGTTAGCTAACAAGCTTGGGACGGTAATCGAGAACTATAAATTTTCGCATATCGGATACTCGTGGTCATTGCTCTTTTCTTTCTCGAGCATCGAAGCAACTTCCTACACGATGATGTGAACTAATTTACGGACGAAAGTTGCCGCTATTAGACCCTTGTTGTTACGTTTGACCAAAATGCGAAGGAAGAGAAACGAGAGCGATAATGTAGAAAAAGAAAATAGAAGAATGCGTTATCATATTTTGAATACTGATCCGGCTTAATCAATTAACATGTTGCGTCGCCGTAAAGAATCAATGAAACGATGATGATTCTAAAAAATGAATTACGTGATTATTACCCTTACGATTTAATTTGATACCGTTGGATGTATGATTAATGGTTCGTTCGACAGGGAGCGTTGAAGTAAACGAGAGATGGGAATGAGAAAAAACAGAGTAATTCCAATGAAATAAAACCGTATATTCATCGGAATGAACTCGTTTTTATATTCGTTATTATTAGTATGTTTTTTTTTTCTTCCTTTTTGGTTGTACCTTTGTAACCTTGCTCTTGTTCTCTCATTGCTGAGCGTGCTTGGCATTATACTTGGTATATTCAATCGTATTTCCTATTCGCACATAAATTACCTTGTTAAAATAAACGTATTTACGTCTAAAATATCGCGATAAATAGACGCCGAGATGAATGCACAATAAACGCACGATGAACGAACGAAGAGACTCGAAGTGAATCGTTTAGAGGTATCCAAAAGAACCGGTTCGATACAGTTTCTTGCACAGGTTTATAAGGTCTTCGATATTATGTATACTTACGGTATAACCTATCTGCCTGCGAAACTACGATGGCTCGGAGTGATAAGTTTCGAGACGAAATGCACAGCGATTCGACGGTGACAGTTTTATGTGGAGATATGGTGCGACGGTAGTTGTATCTTCTTAATTTTGATGGGAAAAATGGTTGAGTGATTTTCAGAAGTAGTCCTGAAAAAAAAAAACGGTCGAGAACTCTAAATTTTACAATAAAGTGACGGTTTAGGAATTCAGCTTTATATACTGCCATATTTATGACCCTGACTCGAATCTCGAATACGGAAAAGCAATCTTGACACGCGAGCTGAATCTTCTAGAAAGAGTTCTGGAACTCCAATCTTGTTATCGAAACAAATCTGGGAAATATGGGAAGGAAAGTAATTTTTCCGATGCAGAAAATTTACAAGTTCTTGAATCTATAGAGAATCTCTGAAACAGCAAAAAATTTCCGAATTAGTTGGATTATGAATCGTGATTTGCCTGCGAGGCGGTTTCTAGCTATTGCACACCCTCAAAAGGATATTTCATAAACAAAGTCAGACCTTAGTTTTCAAGAGGTACAGTTGTATTCTCCAACGTTTTTGAGATCCTTGAGGTAGATGCTCTCAAATTATGGACGTGTTTGAGAAGAATGTAAGTTGTGCGCCTGAAAATATGGAAAATGTCAGGTATGTCTTCATAAATTTTGTAACCAATATGAAATATTCCGTTTACAGTAAGCTGAAAGTCAGAGTTGTACAATGTACTCATTTTTTTTCCAAATAATCTTCATGCTGTCTCGAATTTGAAAAGTTCGGAGAGGTGAGGCAGGAGAATAAAGCCCAGTTCTGCGAGTATGGATGCGCAATGTTAGTAAGTTAGGCACTCATTTATATGACATAAGCGCAGACATAGTTGTTTTATTTAATGTTTTAGATTCGTCAGAAATGCAAATAGGGTGACTAGCGTATTCTTGACTGACGGTTTGGATGATGATGTTGTTTGATTTCGAGATTGTGTAAAGTATATGAGCGTCGGGGGGGGGGGGGGGGGTTACAAGAGATTTCCTTGAAATGGTTTACTGAAGAAGTGGTCTAGTCGAAACGGGGTTTGTGTTTTGAAAAAAGATTGAGTTATCTAGGGAGATTGGAGAATTGGAAAACAAAGGATAAGAAATTCAAGGTTAGGATGGGTCTCAAAAAGGAGAGTGGAAGTTCGGCTGCTTCTGCGCATAAACTGAATTGAAGGCTTGCGTGATAGGCTCTAAAAGATAGTATCGAGTTATGAGAAGACGGATTTTGTTAGATTCTCACAGCTTAAGTGTGTATATTGGTACTCGTTAATCTAGTTTAGATTGGATACAACTCTCGTAACATTGTAGTACTAATTGTTGGGGCATCCTGGAGAGGTATCCGAGATGAGTTTGACATTGTTTGAGGCACCTGTGCATTTTGCTTTCAAAACTTCGATGTGGAGGTCCAAGAAGGGTATTGATCGAAAAAGAGGTTGAGAAGTTTGGCTAAATTGCGGGATGGAATTCCGAAATTTTCTAGGAACAGAGGTTGGAAAAAGGGATAGGACGTCTTCTGATGGAAAATGACCTTGAATCCATTTCTTGCTGTCCGTGCACGAATTGATGTGAGTCCTTAAAGTTGTTTGAAAGTCGCAAGAACAGAATTGAAACTTTGTAGTCGTCAGCAAAAAGAGGGTTAACAAGTTTCGTGATATACTGGAAGAATACTCCAAAGAGTAGACAAACAAAATTGTTCGATAACTTGGTGAATCGTAATTATGAATTTCGTGACAATAGTTGGTGGCTATGAGGAAAAGCAAGGCACTTAATACTGCTCCCTAGAGCTGACCTTTGTGGACATTGTATCTTGAATCTGTACCGTTGATTTTCTGCCATGAAAGAAACTCTGAAGAATATTAGGCAGATTGCCTCGAAGATGAATTTCGTGTGAGATACTAGAGCTGGAGAAAGGCTGCTTGCAGATCGAATGAGAAAAATGGACCAGTTTTGGAAGGAGGGGCTATGCATGGAAGATGAATTTTGTGTGAGATACCAAAGACGGAGAAAGGCTACTTGCAGATCGAATGAGAAAAATGGACCAGTCTTGGAAGGAGGAGCTAAAGAGGTTCAAGCTCATGTTTAAGCCTGAAATTTATTTATCCTGATATTTTCTCCAAGAGGATTTCCACTCTCAACGTATCCCCATTTAATACGCCGCTGTAAGCACTGCTGCCAGATGATATTTTCAAAAATCCGTGTCCGCCATTTTTAAGACCTGAAAACGGATTTTTACGGACTTCGATGTTCTAACAATAACGATCAGGAGAAACGTATCTCTTGTAAGTAAGTGTGAGGTACTTTTCCCTTGATCGACTCAATGTTCCAGGGGACCGCGATATCAGCTTATAACGACCAAGAGAAAAGTATCTCTCATAGGAGTGACTAAGGTACTTTTTCCTTGAGCAAAAGGAATTCGTATTGTACGCAAAATCCTTACCGAAAATCAGTAGATCTGGCAGCACTGTATAGCAGCCTAGGCTGTTAGATGGCAGTAGCAGAAGGTATTAGAAACAACTTTCTCAACCTGTGAACAAAATGAGAGACGAAAATTCTGTTTTAAGATCTTTTTTCTTAGCCGGTTTCGATCCTTCTCTTCTCCTACGTACACGGCCAGTTTACGAAACAAGAACCGGGCAGCGGATATTCCTCAGGTTTTTCTCAAGTTTTCAACTCTTCGGGAAAATGATGTTGAATTAATCCTCTGGGTGACTAACCTCTACAAATCAACTGTTGTAGTCGCTTCACGACTGTTGCAAAAATGATTAGTAGACTTGATTATTCGAGGTCTAAAAAGCAATCATAATTTTACCACAATGATATGAGCCTCTTTTAAGAGGGTATATGAGTTCCAGAATTACGAAAAACAAGTCTGTTAGCTTTCTTGTGACAAGACTCTCACACCTTGAAGAAAAGTAACAGAAGCGGCCACACGTTGAAAGTTACAAATGGCCGAGATGGAAAACAAGAGAAGAGCGTCCGAAAACGAGAAGAAATTCTATATGCCGTAGATGGGTTGTAAAATTACTCGTCTCCTCAGAACGTCTCTTTCGTCCAATTTTTTTTCTTAACGAAGAAAAGACAAATTAATATAAAAGAGGAAAGCGAGTGTAAACAAGAAGATATTCTGTATTCCGTAGACGTTTGGTAGAATTATACACTTCTTTCCCTGAACTTGCCCTTCGTCTAATTTTTTTTTTTCTTTTTGGTGAACGGGAAAAAGACGAATCACAATATTTTCGTAATTCGTTTATTGTTTTGCATACCGAATGAGTGTAACGTAATGGTAGACTATTTACTTGATCACGAAACGATCGTAAAAATTAATAACTTGCGGTTTTCGAACGTATCTTCGGTGTAGGCTACATGCACCGCACGTCAAGCTGTACTCACATTCGAATCAGAAACAGCATTTTCGAGCTCGTCGAGGCGATAAAAAGACGGGCGCGCGGTGATTCTTCTGGACTTTGAATGGTTCGTACCATAATGTGAGGTCGGAGATCGAGCAACTCGGAGAAATAATTAGAATACGAATTCGAGAAACTGTATATATATTCGTGCGTTCTTGTTAATTCTAATAAAAATAAATGCCGAGCATTATTTGTGACGGCGAAGTTTTTCGAAGGTATTAATTTAGTCGGAGCGAGTTCGTCGTAATCGTAATTCACATACGGAGAATGAGAATTGGAAGCGATAGTTAAATGAGTATTCGATTAAGAAACTCGACTCGGTTGTTTGGCTTGTAAATTTATGATAACTTTCAATGTATGTGGATGAACTTTTTCGACCGTGTAAATATTACAGACGCCGAGATGCGCCGCATCTTGGAAACAATCGTTATCGCGGGTTGATGTTAATTGAGGGTCGCGATATCGCGTGGTTGTATATCCATCCGTACATCAGTAACTCTCTCGCACACGTGCATCGTACGTTTGTATGGTGCCTGGCAACAGATTCTCGTCGATGATGAATGAATTTTTAAGAGTATTTCGCGTAATTACCGCGGTACCTCGTCGGAATGAAATCGACGCAACGTGTGGTATTAATTATAATCGTTTGAGAGGATTTCTGATCGTTTATAATACCGATGTCCCTTTCATTTTCGAAGTGAACGCCCGGTAATACGTTCGGCCGGACGTGGTCGTAAAAGCTGTATTTATAATGTCACGGATAATGTTTGAGAGAAAATCGTTTCCTCTAAAGCGTGTATTCAAAACGTAATGTGGTGTTAATGTTATATATCGTTAACCAATGTCCAGTTTGTTGAAGAATTGAGAATTGGGGGAGATGGTTTCCACGCTACTCGTAATCGACTCCCTTCGGTAGATTCTCTTGGTACCGTCGGAAATGAATTTGGTATATTGTTTGCGAAGGTAGTTTCATGACAGCGAACATTTGTGTTGCTCGTTCGACCACTTTGTCTGCAAAAAGGAGAATCCGAGCAGTAGCGCGTTTCTCGCAGCGTGTGGGAAAACGGAGGTGAACGTGTTCGAGCCTGGGACACTTCTCGACTGTCGTGTTGAGGAAAATCTCATCTCCGGCAGCAATCATCGATCTGCAAAAACAGCTCTGTTTTCCACTCCGTGAATGATTAGTGTCCTGGGTAGGTAAGGAAACGACATAAGACCACAAAATCCTCAATTCAGAAAAAATCATGCTCTTCTTCAGAGGGTTAAAGTACTCAATAACTACGAAAGTATACATGAGACCGCAAGGAATTCTTCAACCGCTGAGCGCTTTCGGTTAAACAACCATCTTCTAAGGGTGAACGAAAGAAAGAAAAAAATCCCTCCAATTCCTCATGAAAGACACCAAAGTTAACGGGCAAGTCGCCCATATGTTGGATAGTGACGGGGATGTGAGGGAAGAACCCAAAAACATGAAGAGAACCTAAAGTCGATCTTGGTGGAAGAATTACATCCACCAGGGAACCCGAGAACTTGACTGAGCAGGGAGAAAAAAAATTAGAGGCCATTGCAGGTTTACAATGGCAGCGGGGAACCCGCAACCTCCCGCGCTCACGATCACGTTGGCGCGAAAATGCCTCCTCAGAAAATGAATTGACTGGGCTCTTCTCAGTATAGTGCATGCTAAGGCTGGAAAAAGTAGATCAAGGTCAAGGTCATTGATGACGTCATAAAGCATCCTGGCTGGAAGTTGAAATTTTTCAAGTTCCTAAAGTAGGTCAAGGTCAAGGTCATTGATGACGTCATAAAGCGCCACCCGTCACGTCTCGTCACGCAGTTCACTGAAACTGCCGGACACGGACACGAACGTTTTCTGAGGATGTAATCCCCCTAACAAAATGGATAGCGGGACTTGAATCGTGATTTGAACCATCGAACTATAAATTTAGCTGGGAACTAAGTGGCCAAAGCGACTGGCCGCCTAGGCCTATCCTTCTTATGTGCCTCAGGCTACCCATAAAGAAGGGCGGAATAGGATAAGGTTCTTAGAGCGCTTCCTGTGTCAAAGGACTCTTGATAGTAATTTTACTACTATTGATGAAATTTCTAAGCTCTTTGACAAAATTGGGAAAACAAAAAGAGAACTTTTTTCTTGGCCTCGCGCTCACACCGTCAGTTGGAAACATAGGAGGACTATTCCATAACCAGGACGGCATAGCCGTTATTAGCTTTTGTAAAAATTGACCTTGAACCTCCTCTCCAGCCTCGCGGCATCACTTATGCGGGGGGGGGGGAGGGATTTTGCAGGCCTATTCGGCGCACTTTTATGAATATTCGTGCCAGGTCCGACCTTCACCGTCAGATCAGCGACAAGGGCTTTCGAGTTTTCAAAGGGGGTAGCCTGAACTTTGATCCTTTCTCCAGGAGGGTCAATTCATCATGATTGAATTCAACCTTATTGAAAAGTATTTCCAATACCCGGCTGGAATCGGTCGATATCATCAGCACAGGCCCTAAAAATATTCGTTGACGAGCAATATTCGGTAACAGTTACAGATTTTGCGGGTGTTGTTGGCATATTTATGTGACTTTCGATGAATTGAAGAGTCCGAGAGTCTATTCCATGATGCATCAACAATACTTGTTATTAGCGTCCTAATATTGTATATATGTTTTGGTTTGTCATCTATTTTTCTAAACGAGCCTTCAACTTCGCTACAACGGGTCTTTTGACTCGACTTCAAGATTAAGGGAGGAGTTTTTCATCGGAAAAGTATTGTGTAATGTTGGCTAGATCCGAAGAGGGATTATTCAGAGCCTCAAAGTGTAAAGGGGGGAGGTAAAAGTTACGGAGAGTTGTGGGGAGATTGTAGGTGAACATTTGTAAGAAGGTCGTGGGTACAGTGAATTTAAGGCATGAGTAGATGGCTGCGTGTGATGCGAGTCGTAGTCGGAGTATTTTGATTCCTTGATATCGAGGTGCACGGTTTGTCGATGGGGCTTCAAATGGCAGATTCCTTCTCCTCATTACACACCATTCTGGACACGTACAGCACTGACTTTTTCATTTAACGCAATCACTTCGTATTACTCGTCCTTAACGCTCACTCAACACCCAAATCTCATACATACAGAATCTCTAGCCACATCAATTTATCTGAACTTGATACAGCTGCAGGAGCCGCCAAAACGCCAACTCCTCTGCTAAAATAACTTGACTACACCCGTTGACCTGTCTCTCATCAAAAGAAGCGCTACCGTTCGCTCATTCTACCAAAATAGAAATTATTCTGGAACAACCATACATCCATCAAACTTCTCAGTATTAAATGAGCCCCTGCACACTGGTCCACTTTCGTTAAAAGCCCTAGACGGAAATATCCTCTGAGACCAAGCTGATCTACTTGTTTTTTCCGATTTGATGAAAGTTCTCAAAATTTCTCCGAGCTCCAATCTGCAAAATGTGAGACGCAGTTCAAAAATTACACATTTTTTCGCTATTGTGACCAAACATTCAACCAATCGGAAGCAACAGCTAATGAGAAGCGCCATTTTGACGCTATGGTGACTGCGCTTTTGCTGCGCTTCAAAAGCAGTCGTTGCACTCTCTCTTGAGTTTGACCTTTTCTAGTCCTCTTTTCGCTGTAAAAATACAAGCTGGTCTTCTTTTCAAAAGAGTCAGAGCTCCGAAGTTCTCCGTGTCCATTCTCTGCAAGGATACAAATGAGCTAAAGTTTTTTTTTTCAAGTTGATGATGTCTTAATTCATACTCACGTCACCCTCTGTTTCAATTACGAACGACACAATATCTTCCTCGCGAACGCGTCCAATATGGGCAGAAATATTATTATAAATTATCTTCACGGCAAATAAGCCAGCTGTTAGGGTATATCGTACCGTTAACAATCAATCGAGCGTACGTTTTTTTCTTTTTTTATTGCGGTCGCCGTCAGCGGTAATAAATTATAATCTTAACTTCGCGTAAAACGATCAGAATGTAATTACCTTTTCATTAAACGCTTACACTCAACTCCTCTCGATCGATATTCTCGATCAAAAAGTTGAATTCGTCGAAGCGATGCTGAATTTCACAACTTTCCATCATTCATTAATTATTACTCGGACAACCCTATGTGTATCGATAATTCAAGCCGATGTATATTTTTACAGTTCATACAGAACTCGTGTGTCGTTTTTCAAAACAAATTATCGCGAAAGATTTCTTCGAGCGCGACTTACGCGCAGTTTTCAAAAACCGATATAACACGTATGGGTTGGAGGTCTTGAGAGATTCAGTACTGTATAGACTGTATTACAGTTTCTATACGGTAATAATGATGATAATATAAGAACTAATAAACGGTCAGTCTATTTAGGCAGAACACGAGGATCGTGTTAACAAGTCATCTGTCAGATCTGCTCTCGTAATATGACCAAACGATGCATACGGAATACCGTCGCCACCGTCGCGTCGTCGTCGCCGTCCTCCGCGTCCACGTCCGCGGGCAGCATTACCTCTTACACAACGTTATTAGCGGTGCGCCGGTTCAATTGCAATCATCAATTTGGCCGGGGAAAAAAGCAGGCGGAGGACGGCATCTCTAGTAACCTTTGACTTTTCTTCGCTGCCGACTATCTCGAGCTTCCTTCCTACTCTTACTTATCTTTATGAACCATTCTGTCGAGAAGGAAATGTACATTATAGCTCTCATAGCGCGATGCGTGTTCACAGACAACAACAATAATGTACTCCAAGACCTGGATACGATATAACGACGTGAAGGAGAGAAGAAAAAAAACGAAATTGTTCAAAGGTCACCGCGGAAGTATTCGAAAAGAAAAAAAGGAAAAAGGTTAACGAGATCCATACGGTAATACTGTAACCGACTAATCTTCCTTCTGCACCGAATAACGAGTGAAGTAAAACAAAGCGACAATTTTGAAAATCCATTTCAACCATTCGGCGTCGAGGAGATTTTGCGAAAATTTAATACAATCACACCCGATACTCTCGGTAACGAGATGAGAATTTTCAAACCGGTATACGTGTCAATTGTTTCGACCGTCCCCCAACCACACCCTTTGTCCGCAGCATCACTCGCGCGACCACGATATTTCGAATTTACGGAGCATTATAAACAGCGGATACGTGACCAGCACGGAACCTATCACGAATATTACGCGAATCTGCGCGCACTCTTTTCATATTACCATAGCGCGTGTATACTGCGTGAATTTGCACAGCCAGCCGTATGGAAGCTCGCTTTGGTCAGGGTATATACGAAACGAAAAAGCGTCGTACGTTATCCGAATTTCTTTCATGCTGATGCCATCGTATAGTATACAAAGTATAGGATATGGATAACGTTAATTTTACGTTCCGTACGGGGTCAATGACGTGTTAATAGGTGCTAGCCAGATTGAGAGCAGAGTCATCGGTGAATAAAGTTCCTCGATGATAATTTTACGTTCCGACACTCGATAAATTTATGTGTATATCGTGAACGAGAAAGATAGAGCGACGTCGAGAAATATTCGAATATCAACACATCATATTATTTGTACGTACCGAAGAAGCTGTAGTAGCAGATAGAGGACAAGGCGGCTCGCGATCTACGTGCGATCGGAAGCCGCCGCGGCACTTAACGACGCAATGTTCCTCTTGACGGCCTCGCGAACTGCCCAATTATGAAGTCGCAAATGAATCTTCAACTTGCCGTTAGTTTTGGGCTTTCAACTTATGAAAAGACGAACCGCATCGTCGCGTAAGGACATACACGAGGTCCAACAAATCGTGAAGACAGATTTTTTTCTTACGAGAGTGAACCTGTTCATAGCAATAAATATGAAACCAGAAACGAACGCCGACCTCCGAAATAACGAAATGGTCGTGGTGGGAGTTTCAGTACTTAAGAGGTCCTTGGACTTTACCCTGTGGTGGAATGGAGCAAAAGTTCATACGTTTTTTGGACTCAGATCCGGTCAAGTGGGTGAGAAAGAGGGGAATGAGCAATTCAAACCGTTCGAACTTTTTTCCCGTGAACTTCTACCGTTTGCTTGATGAGAGGGGAAGGGTCAGAAATTGAGAACGCGACTTTAAGTCTACTTGTTTGCAGGGAATCTGTTTTGTAAGAACGTCGGGTGTCTGCCGTCTTTCCGGCAAATTGTGCTTCCTTGAGTGTGGGGCTCTCCGGAAAATGTACTGAAAACCGCTGACCTACTTCAAGGAATCGCAACTGTTAACCCAAAACCTAATAAGAACACTTTTGGAAGGAACATCGTGGATTGTTGCGACGCGTAACATATCTTATCGAGCTATACAAAATCTCAATGCGAGAGAAGGTACACTTGCCTGTCGCAATGAAGCGCGGGAACGAAACATGAGTGTTGCATAGTGATTAGAAGTAATATTGAAATACAACTCATTGTCGAGAATACTTCTAGAAATACTTTCTATGGTTCATGTTTATTCCAACTCCCTTCGAGCTATGAAGAGGGTGAGGGGGGGGGGAATCGTTAGAAGATCCTACAATGACATATTTTACATGCCAGCTTGGAAAAACTCCAACCATTGAGTTACATTACAGAAGCTCTGGGAACGAAGGCTACTCGGAAAAGCGTCGTTTGAGAATATAGAAACGAATCTTCCGACTTATTTCAGGAACTTCGAAGAAAAATTTGACCTCCGAGCTACGAATATGAATGTTTTTTCTCAAAAGCGAAGCTGAATACGATAATCAGTGCGAAGGATGTCCAATCGTTACAGCGAACGCGAATTAATTTGTATTCGGAGTACTTTAAATTGTAGGCGTATCGGAGTGGAGAATCAAGTTTGAATTTTGTAATCTTATTCTATAATGTTTATTACTGCGGCCGAACACGATTCTGGTTCTAAAAATGACAATTTACACGCGAGGAAAAAAATAATAAAATTAAAAACCTTGTAAATCTGTTGAATACAATGCCACATACAAGTGTAAAATCATCGATTAATTGTTATTTTATATAGTTTGAATACGAATAGGAACTATAGTAGTTTTTGAAGCGAAGCAAATTTCAATTTCGTGTTCCTTCCGCATATGTCCGACTAAGATTTAAATTAATCGCAGAACAAAGTTTTATACGGGTTTCACAACATTACCCGATAAAAATTTTTGCCAGTTGGTTGATGAAACTTCGAAAATTTATGACTATGAAACTTTCGTCTGTACGCAAAGATTATTCTCCTTCAAATCAGAGGCTGAATATTTTGTTTTCACACAAGTTTGCACAATTGGTGAAATGAACTTTTTGTCAAGATTCTGATAGACGTTTAATTGGAAAAATTTCCACGTAAATCTCGGGAGAGAAGGGATATGAAAAAATATGTCAAACTTAAGAGGCACGGGAACTGATCCTCAAGTTTTACCGAGGAAAAGAGGCCATTTCTGTTCAGATCATGACGTCAAAAGAAGTGCGAAACTTAATTATCTATGGGTTTGTGCAAATTTTTGAACTCACGCGATTCCTGTTCGAATCATAAAGTCATCAGAAATATTGCAAAACTTTTTGCTTACACCTCTAACGGTTTGAACTGGACCATTCCTGTTCAGATAATGACGTCATAAAAAATACAGCGAAACTTTTGCTTGCGTCTCTGTAGAAAAAGACTTGTAAATATCCAGGCCATTCCTGCTTGATTATGACGTCATCAAAAGTATTGCAAAACTGTTTCCTTACACCTCTATTGGGAACCCTTGAAAAACCTTTGAACTAAACCATTCCTATACTCCGTCTTCTCCATTAATACAGTACAGTTTCCTTTGTCGGCTGGCAGGACTAGGATGTGAGGATTTTCTTTCAGAAAATTTTGAGTATGTTTCAAATCGATGTTGGTTGTTCTTGGCACAGGTTACGTTTCAAGGTTCGAGCAATCTGATGTCTTATTTCTTCCTTGTGATCTGGAGTATAAGACCAAAGTTTTAAACCATTCCTGTTCCAGTTCGGATCATGACGTCATCAGAAGTATTGCAAAACTGTTTGCTTACAGCTCTGTGGAAACGACTTGGGAACATTGTGAACTCACGCTACTCCTGTACAGATCATGTCGTCATCGGAAAAATTGGAAAACTTTTCAAATATATTTCTATAAGAAGAGCTCAGGAACATTCTACACTTCGGCCATTCCCATTAAGGTTATGACGTCATCAGACAAATTTGAAAATTTTTTCTCGCATCTCTGCGGGGAACACTTGGAAACGTTTTGAACTATGGCCATACTTGTTCGAATCATGACACTATCGGAAGAATTGAGAAATTCGTTACTTACATTTTTTAAATGAATGCGTTTTTCTAAATTGCGGTTGTCCAAACTATCGAAAAGAAATATAAACCATCTTCAGGTACAAAATGAGAGCAACTGACACGACGGAGGAAAGAATTTGTCCAAACTATCGAAAAGAAATATAAACCATCTTCAGGTACGAAATGAGAGCAACTGACAAGACGGAGGAGAGAATTAGATCATAAAGATTGGTCAAACGAGAAGTCGCTGTGTGAATCATGCACAAGTTCAATCAGGCCACCTTTTGGAATGTACATTTTTAGCAAAGAATTCAGACTGTCCACCGAGGTCACTTTTTTTGCCACAAGTCACTAAAAGTCACTTTTTGCTTAAAATGGTAACTAAAGTCACTTTTTCTATGAATAATTGCTGTTTAATAAAGAAAAATTGGCAAGAATGATGATTGGAAACGGAAACAAAGAAGAAAATGAAAATTAAAAAACGAACGAGTGAAGAAGATTAAAATAATATGAAAAACTGTGTGTTTATTGTATTATACTATTAAGGAAGAAGTTACCAAAATTTTTTCCTTTTTCTTATTGTTCTCATAAATTTAATAATTCCAACTCCAAAGTTTTGTTTAATAAATCTGGATTATAAAGTTCATGTTATTATGGAAGTTTGAGTTACTGATTAGGACAGATCTGGATTGGGAGAAAAAATGTCATAAAGTCACTTTTTGGTCGCTTTTTAATTCTTTGAAGTCACTATGTGGTCACTTTTATGATTTTGTTTGGTCACTTTTCAACTATTATTTCCTAAAAAACCCGGTGGACAGTCTGCAAAGTAATTCCCATCGGAGTGGCGAACGATTTCCATATTATGTTCGAGGGCGGTACGTTTGCGGTAGGGATTCTCCTTATGGAGAAGCCTTTCCGATCCTTCACGGAAACTATGGCCACTGTTGATCAAATGATCGGCGAAGGCTGATTCTCCCAGGTGTCCCTTATTCCAAGACTTCGGGTGCTCAGCTACTCTCAACTTCATCTGGCGGCTGCTTTCACTACAATCCTTACATTCCATCTTATAGACACCACTCCTCTCATTAACTGGTATAGGAACTCACAAACAACCCTTTCACAGTGGTCGGGTTGTAGAAAGCTTCTCTGAAAACGAACGAGCGGAGGGTCCGACCCAATTGCAGAGAGAACTTCCTCAGGAAAGGGAGACTGATCCAACGCAACGATCGCATCTCGTGGAGGGAGGTGGCGAATCAAGCATTTTCCTTGTAGTTTTCCTCCGAACCATCACGTCGACGTTAATATTGACCCTACTTTCTCTTAGCCAGGTATTTTATAGTTGGGGGGGGGGGGGGCTTGAAGAAATCTTGAATTCTGACCTCTTTCCAATGGTAAGGAACTTTTCAAGAATTTTACCCAAATCATTCTTCGACTTGAATGAATTTGATCACAAGAATACGGACGATCCAACCTTAGGTTCATTTCACTACTTCGGGTGTTTCCTGACTTCCCGTTCAGAACAAATCACCTCGATCATAACCCATTTGTTGTTTGTTCTATAAAACCTTATCCAGTTGCAAAACATCTCAATTTAGATACCCGTCACTGCAGCTCAATAAGGGTCTTAAGTTAACTATCTATTTAAAAGTACTTCTTATGAACTCACGCGAGTATTTTTTTCGTCATAACTGCGGTCTTTGTAGCCCACTTCAACAGGATAGAACTTCATCCAGTTGAATAACGACGTGACGATCGCGATCTCGATAGTCTGATGAAAAATCAACTGCCACTTCCTACGTGACAATCCCGGACTGAGGTGACTTTCGAATCCTGCACGTGGCGTCATTCGATCAAGAATTGAACGCCACGCCGTTCCTCTTGTCTGTCTCTTCCATCGAGATCTGCGCCCATTATTAATTTCAACAAGAACGATACTGTGTTTGACGTATATCCTCAAATTTGGCGTGATTTTCGTGAAGTTTTTTCTTTCGCCCGGAACAACTGTTGGAAGGAGTGCTGTAGGCGTGCTGTTCAGCACGTTATGGTCATAGCGTGAAAATAATAATTCGTGAACCGAAAACACGTCGAACTTATGAAAGTGGTCAAAGGTTAGAAGGCAGCGCGCGAGAGTCATTGTATTCTAGATTTTCGAAATTTTACGGCCCCTTCACCGCATTTCTGTGCAGCACGCGCGTAAGAAATTCGATTGGTATCGGATGTTCACCATTGTTTTTTTTTCTGCGGAACACGGCAACGTTCTTTGTGAAAGTTTACTAAGTGAAAAACTTAATATACGACGCGAGCGGGCGCTGCTTTGGACGGTTTATATAGACGCTGTCGTCCGTAAGCTGATACGCGATTTCACGAAGGAGGATCATTAGCAGCAAAAATTATGATCGCCTTTATCGCGTCGTTTTTATTTAAGCTCTGTCGATACAATTGCGTACCCTGTGTGCGGATATCCATATTTAGACAGGACGGAAAATCTGCACATTACCGTACAGATCGAGACGCCTATGACTGCGGAATTACTACTTTTATTAATTTTAGCGAGTGCGCTCGCAGTTGAAGATTCGTGCGTAGGAATTTCAATTTTTTCTCTTTTTTCCCTATAGCAACGATGATTATTCGATATGCTTTATATACAAGTTTTATGTACGTCCTATCAGAGTGTAAGGAAATCGATGCGATGAAGCGTAGGATTAAAATGAATGCCTCAAAATCGCGTTCCTATGTACTTATATAAACGTTATGATTAATTTTACGCGATGTTAATTTTCTGTTGCAGGTAAGCTATATCAGAAGATGATGACTTTGACTTTGTCGAGGCCACGAATCGAGGAAAACCGAACGTAAACCGCAATTTGAATAGTTGTATATACGTAAGAAGCTGCGTTGAAGTTTTTCATTAATAGCGTATCTCTCCGTTGCTAATGAGTTCGTCAGAGTGAGTTCTCTCTAGCCGCTTGAATTATTTATTCGTTTGATTTATGAGAAGTTCATCGCTTTGAAAATTGTGAAGTGCGGGCGATTCATCAGCATTATTTTCTTTCTTAGTTATGTGCGCTTCTTGCCTTTTTTTTTTATTTTATAATACAGACGATGGTGCATCGTCGTATGTACATTCTCCGCATTTGTTATACATACCAATATCGGCGACATTAATACGTGAATGTATTGTCGTCGAAAAGAAAGACTAGGAACAAACCTAGGCAGTCGGTGTCGCACGTTCCTCGGCTTACGTAATCGACGTGCAAGAAAAATCACCAGTTTTCCTTGAGAAACCCACATACATACGATTGTAATCTGTAGGTACTGTGTACGTACACGAAATGTACGAGACTCGTGTATGTGTTCTGTTGTGCGTGTAGAAAAATGCGCGTAGAGAGGATAAAAGCTGCGGAGACTGTGATGTGTTGAATTTTCTCATTTTTTTTTTCTCGTTCCCCGTTGTTCGTGGCGAATGCTGGATGTGTAGGCCTGTGTGCAAGACAAATTGAAGGGTACGGTAGCGTGATGATCGGCCGGATCATTGGAATTTGGATCGAACATAGTTTTTGATCGAGTGTTCGAAAGATGCAGGACTATGAAAAATTGTGTGTTCAATATTTTCCTGTGAGAGTGGAAAGCAGTTAGGATGTTCAACTGTCTGACAGTGAGACGAATTGGGATATAAAAAGATGTAATCGAGCCTGATCAGCACTATGGGTACGAGAAGTGAAGTCTAGCTTTCTTTACAAATCTAAAGAACAGACTAAATTGTCGTGTGAAGATGGATTGTTATCCACCAAGATTGTCAGCTCGACTCGCGGAAGGAGGTTAGATGTGAGCAAAGGAGAGTGAATTTTACATTGAACTTGTTACCATGTCTCAGTTGTTTGATAAGGCTTCCATAAGAGAGGAAGGAATGTTGAGCGAGGAAAGGAGAGGAAAAAGTTGGGAACAAGAGAAGCAGGGATTGACTGTTGGTTTTCTGCCTGACAAAGCGGTTACGAAGAGGGTGTTGTAATGTCTTTTTCTTCTCTCTCTTTTTCTAAGATCAAGTTATGAGCTTGATAGTGAATCGATTATAAAAGCGTTGGGTGTATTTTGCTGCTTTTAGGCAAGAGATGATGTTTGGATGGATGGTGAAATTTGGTAGGTGTAGCGGAGAGAAGCTAAAGACGGGCATGCGAAAACATGGGTGACTGTGACAATATTTATATGAGAGCGGGAAAAGCTTGGAAAGAAGGTGAGCTTGTAAGCGATTCGGAGACGTGTAGGGTAGATTTCGTGAAAACGGAATTATTGGTGTGATGAAGCCCACGCGAATGGTCATGGTTTTTAATTTGGCTAATTTGTTTGATGAAATTTGATTTTTGCCTGAAGGTGACCCACTCGTCCGTAAATGTGGGATGGATAGTATGGGCGAGATTATTCCTACCGGATGAAGACACAAGAGTGGATTCGTGGAGGTTTTGTGCTAGTTTTGGTGGCTGAATCCACGTTTTCATTGCTCTGGGTCCTCGTATGGCTGGGGACCCAGAGAAATGAATGACGAGTTTATAAGGAGAGAATGGATCCTTGAGACAAGTGGGTGTGTAGGTCCTTCAGACGGATAAGGAGTCAGTGGTGATCAAGAAAGTATGGTTTGGTGGGAAGAGCTGGGTTAGTATTGTTTCTAAGTATTGAAGGATGGTTTGGGCTTCGGCTGTCGAAATTGATACAGAGTTGTGGTGTCTCATATCATCGAGCGTATGGGGCACCTCACACACTCAAATCAAATAAAAGCGACTACTTTAAAATATTTCCCATAAAGTAATTTCCTGAATTCCTCGTTCAACTGCGTTGAGGAGTCCGTGTCCTCTTCTAATTCCAAAGTAGTTCAGAAAGATAGAGTGCATTTTTTCAAAAATATTTTCTCGGGTGAAACTTCCTGGAACACTCGAATCGCTCCCGATTTTCTCAGTAGAACATTATTTGACAAAAAATATAACCGGACTCCATCTTGTGTAGATTTAAGTCAGCTGATGGCTTCATTTAATTTTTCTGTACTTTGATTGCGTCACTGTGCGTCGAAGACGTCATTGGGTGCTATTCCAATATGCGGTCTACCTCCAACTGCATCAGTAAATAAGGATGTAATGCTGTCGAGTATCAACCTCCAGCAAATGAAATCGAGGTGCGACTGAAGAAGCTGGTTTGGCACCCTTCGCATTTTCTTCAGGATGCGCACTTTCGCATCCAGCCAAGACAATCACTTGCGTGTGAGCTTCTTAGTGATTCACGGTGTCGGGCTCGTAACCGAGGGACCTCAAGCGCCATTCGTCCGAATGGGTAACGGATTGAGGAGCACATTCACGCTGAATAATAGGAATCACAATGCCCGGTCTCGTCTTTCTACCCAAAAATAGCGACAATCAGATCCCTGTTTGAGCCTGAAAACGCATGGGCCGTCTATTCGTCCACCATGGTTCCTCTCAATCGCTACTTCTGCCTTACTGTCCTCAGATCAGCTGGATGATAACCTTGTAACATGCGACCTCGATGGTACTTCCGCCTTCTCGTGAAAGACGCTTCATCTATTTGGATGGGATCAAGATCTGTCCCAACCATTGGAGGACGAGCGCGCGCTTTAGGAGAACACACTTTCAGGTAGACTGCATTATTACGTATGTATTGGGTAGACCGCATATTGGAATAGCACCCGTCATTGTACGCCAAAAATGCAGATTCTAAATACAAATGCAGCCATCAGCTAGAGGCTTTCCGTCAATTTCTCATAAGACAGGTTATCTCTTGATGAAATTTTCAAGAAAGAAATTACTTCTTCGAACAGCTCTTAGTATATCCTTTCATTTCTTGGCAATTTGGCCATTCGCTTGACTTTTCGCAGTATGTAATTTTTGAAGGCAAAAAATTTCTCTTCATTTTTTCATATTATTTGTTGTTTCTTCATTCAGACGCTCTGGAAGGTAACTATCTTTTGAACTTGAAAAATTATGACCGAAGATATTTTATAAGTTACAAAACTTCATGAAAGAACTCGAACTTATGAGGCTCGTGAGAATGGATCAAAGTAGGTCTTATAAATGTTGCAACTTCACTGTCTGGAAACTTGGAAAGGTACTCGTGACAAATAAATAAAAAAATTAAATATTTCAGTGAGTAGCGTATCAGTACTAGTAGACTGGAAGATCCCTGAAGACTTAGGCTCCCGTAGACTCGAATTTACGAAAAAAAAAAAGAAGAAAATACCAGACTGATTAAGAGTTGTAGAAAGCGCTCCGACTCTTGAATTATAGCCTTGCCAATTACCTTAGTAGGCCGGTTTTAGTTAGAAAGTTCGAAAGATATTTCTTGCTGTAAGGGATTCAACCGTGCCGGTAAGCGCTAGTTGATACGTGATTTCAAAGATTGACGTAGCTTTTCTGTTAGTGTTTCGTCTAGATAAGAAAGAGAAAAAAGAAGCTCCTATCCCAGGTCCGCAAGTTCGAACGTTAAATGTCCTTTCATTGTACCAATTGCCGCAGATTCTCATAAGTGCTATTAAAGTCGCTTCACTTCTTTGTTTTTATCAAGCAATCTTTAGAAAGTACTGTACAACTCCATTTTCTCTTTTTCGGAGTCGATTTTTCGAATTCACTATACACGCTCACGAACACATGACTATAGCTGTTTGATTTATCTACGAGGCGTGGATGTTCCTACGTACCAATCGCGTGAGTATTAGTAACGAAGAACTTTTAATTTCGATTCATCTGGCGCGGGATTTATTTCGATGCGTAAATACGTAATCTGCTTAAGCAAGATTACCGTATGACGATCTTGATCGGCGCAATTTGAGAATTGAAACGCAGCAGGAGATCTGTCATGATCGTCGTCGAACTTTGCCTTTATGTGTATTGGGGGCTTAATAAACTGTTGTTTGAAGGATTGCTTGTCGTGTTGTTGTATGTAGAAGAATGGTTGAACTCTCGAATTTCGTAACATATAGATGATACCGTTCCTATATGCACTTTCTTCCGCTCGTGTCGCGGAACACTCCTGTCAAAATACGTACGATCTGTTTGTGTGTGTATGCGATCTAATGCATCGGACACCTGCATAGTTGTCAAATAATCTTTCTCTCGTTGAGATCAAAGGTCGGTTTGTCATGATTTTGACTTTTTAATGATACCTAAGTATGATGAAATGTGTACGAACTCGCGTTGCGCGAAGGATGAAACAGTGCAAGAAAATAGGTCTTAATGGGAGGTCCTATACGCTCCCTCGGGGCGATACGATTTTACTCGGTGATGAATGTTTGTATATTAGTAGAACGATGACGAAAGAAAATCATCGTTCAGATGAAATATTCTTCGATCAATTCGATTCTTGGATTATATCGCTTATTAACGAGGCTGTGACTCAGACCATGTGCCATCTGCAAGTGTTGTATTCTTCAATGTCGATTGATTCAGTCAAACAGAAATGCACGAAGAGAAGATTTCGTAGCATTTCTAATGAGTGGTTCTCTTGTATTTTTGAGGAACAGGAGACAGAAATAGAGTTTGCTGAGGTTTCTTCTCTTATTTGCTCCGTTCATTCTGATCATTATTGATGAAAACGTCAGATCGCGGAAGTTAAACGTCGAAGTCTTCTCCTACATCGCACGTGTCACAATCTCCTCTTCCTATACCTACGATGCTGGGCTTGCGAACATGGCGAAGCACCCTGTACGCACGAGTACACCTATCCCATATTTGTATTGTACTAATTTATTTTTGTTGGTCATTTTCCGATAATAAATAGCCTACTGTGCACAATACCCAGCTGACATCAAATGTAGGTACCGCGTTTCGCTTTTTCGAGTACGTGTGCCGAGCTTCTCGGATTACCGCGTTTTTTTTTATCTGTTATTTTTAATGAAACATCGCTGTAGGTGCTGAAAAAAGAGAGAGAGACTAGGAGGAAAAAAGAAGTGGACCCGATACGGCAATGTGCATTCACCCGATGTGCTCATCGATGATTTGTAAATATACGATCTTCATTTATTAATCGAATATCGAGTAACCGTTGGTTCTCGCTGTAAAAGAGATGAAATTAATAGGGGGACGGGTAATGGAAAAGAAGAAAAGAATATTAATAATTCGGTACAGTGAACTAATTAAGAGGATATAACGGAGCCGGAGTAATTTATTTTCTTCTCTTTTTGTTCTTTTATTTCTCTCTTTTACTCTTCAAATGACGCATACGAACTGTATATGGGTATCCGCGTACAATAGAAGGAAGAAAATAGCGCTCGTGATGGTACCGAACAACCGGTCCAGTCCTCTGACGTCCTTGTGAGGCGATGTTATTGTAGCCTAGCTGACCTCCTGTTGTACCAACGAGACGGCGCGCAGGGTATGAAACCGTTTGGCCGAAGTTACAAACGACCGCTCGTTCTGGTCGTTCGCAGGTTGCGTTTCTTGCATCTTCTCCGAGCAACCCGTCCGTCCGCGTGGAAGTGTGAACGTGACGTAGAGAGCGCGAGAGAGTGGAGAGGAGTGTTCGCGCGAGCGATCGGGGAGAACTTCGCGGGCTCGGTAGTATTCGTAGTCGTCGTTTGGATATACATGGGTGTAGTCGTATGCGTTAAAAGACGGTAGCGGATCGCGTTCGAACGTGTATTGGTGTTCAGTGTTTTTCTCGAGATCCGTCTAATAAATCGATTTTTCTCTCATGATAGTGTATAGTGTTCGGTCGTATTATAGATTTCGATAAATTTTACGCGCTTTTATTACCCATTTACCTTGCATCGAAATTGGATGAATTTAATTATTGAAAATCAATTCGCGTCTGTGCTAGTGTGTTGGGTGCTCTAAAGACGTACCTCGAGCTGTAATCGCGATGGCCACTTTTATTCGCATCGATTTACTGCTAATACTCATCTACGAGTTCGATTACGCGTTCGGAGCAGTATAAAAGTTGTGTACGCCTCTAACGGAATCTCTCTTAAATGCCAGAAGTGGTTGCGCGTTTGTTCTCGGTAACGTGCGTAACTACCGCTCATCATCGATATCATGAAGTCGCTAACCCTAGATAGTTTGCGGCGATTCATTAGTCGCAGTCGCAAAAAGGATAAACACGAGTCGTCATTCAAGCGTAGTGAGTCGTTCAAACGTATTTCCATCAAGAAGAACTATTTGGACCGCGGCGGTAAAGGTCGTAATCCGACCAAAGGGCTGAAAAAATGCAGCGACGACAAATTGGCGGACGCGACCGGCAGCGGCCGAAGCGAAAAGAACCCCGAAGCGCTGATCATCGATTACGGCGAATGGATCCGCTGTATTCAGCTGGAGACCAAAGAGCCATCGCCGACGAAGAAATCCTCCCTGCATTCGCCTTTCAACGTGAGCACGGACTCGGCCCTGGAGAGTGTGCGAGAGCGATCGCCGCCGCCCACGCCGAAACGTTTTCCCCTCGGCTCCGGAAAGGACGTGAACGATCTGGACGACGGCGGTAGCAGGACCGATTCGGCCATCAGTGTTAGTCTTGGACGCATTTGGATGGACGCGCCGCTTACCATGACCAATGCACCGCGCAGTTTGGAATTACCGAAACCGGTTTCGGTGATCGAGCTCAATCCGAACGGGCAGCGTGCTCACCACTCGCTGGAAAGCGCGCTAAAAGATAAGAAAGACGATAAGCTGCAGGAATGCAGTTATTTACCAATGCCGTCTTTCAATCCGCCCGTGTTCAGAGGGTATTCCGCCTTTAGCAGAGGTCACACGCACAAGAGCTCGATGGAGATGCTCAGTTCTAGTAAGGATTCGGGCTTCTCGTTTTCCATTTCGATTCCGCGGCTGTCGCCGGTGATGTCGTCTCAAGCGGATGGTTTCTTCAGAAAGAAGAAAGCGCACGCGAAGCAGGTGGCGTCGAAAGTTCGGAGAGCGCCGTCCACCTGTAACGAGTTTAATCGCCGTCGCGTACGCCGACGACAGAAGAACGACCACGGTCAATCTATGTACCAGGTCGTAGTGAACAGACCGGCGCGAGCTATGGAAGCGTTAAAATTGGATCCTATAATCTTCGTACCTCCGGAAAAACGTAAGTCGACCATCAAGCGAGCGTACGAAGTGCATGAGATACGGGATTATAGTTCGCCGTGCGACGAAAGACGCGAAAGCGAGGATAGCGATAATCTGGACGAGCTGTACGAAGTGATTTCGGAAGAGCCAGATCCGGATGACCTGTTCGGCGAGCGAGGCCAAGGCGACGGATGGTCGAGCCGTTGCCAGAGCACGGACCCGTGGACTACGGACGCCGAAGACAGCGGCGATGAACCGGAGTTGGCGTCGCGGGCGAAGTGCATCAGGTCGCCGGTTCACCATGCGAACTACTCGCCTAATTATCGTCGCAAACCGATCGCGCGAAAAAAGTCCGTACATAAAAACGTGCGAGTCGTCGCGAAACCAATTTATCGTGTGCCATCGACGCTGAGACAAAATCGGAAGCTGTTGCTGAAAAAGAATACGAGTACGTTACTATTTTTTTATCTCTCATTCTATTATAGATCTACATTTAATTGATGTCGGGAGTCGTTAATTCCTTCGGCAGCACGGTCTCATACTTGACCCTTCGTCACGAGCTGAGTACACTCTCTCGTAAAATCGATAATATCACTCATTCGCTCGTAAAAATTTGAAATATCGTCTCTCTCGAGTTTTTATTGGCTTCAATTACGGTAAATTTGATAGCGCACGTTATTGCTCGTAATGGTTTGGTAAATTGGTGGATCCGTGTCTGTCTGTCTAAATATGCGCGTTTGCCGACCTGTAATCAAGTTCAAGTTTTACGTTTCGGCGAAGTTTCATATGTGTGCACGTATATTCGGACGTAAACCAGTTCGCGTTTACGACTTTATTCATTCGCTTAAAGTTCCGATGACGACGAGGACGCGGTACAATTTTTCGCCATTTCCTCGTTTATGCGAACGTTATGACGCGAGAAATACGATGTTTTTCATATTCATCGGAAAGCGTTATTACGATTTATAATTTTGGACTTGATTAAAAATGGACCCGTCTCGTATGATTTACTGACACGTTTATTTTTGCGGTCTTGGGTGACGCGCCCATCGAATGATGACTCTGTTTCCCTGGAAACCTGACGAGGACGATATTGATTGCAATATTTTATACAAATTATGAAGGTTTTTTTTTTTCCGGAATCTCGTTGGATGTGATAATTAAGGCAGATTCGCGCCTACGTACAATAGCCGTTGATTTTTATGAGCGCGAGTCCGAAAGAAATATATTCTAGTTAAATTTGTCGTATCCAAATACGTTTTTCATTCCGTTTCTCTCTGTTATTCTCGAGGTTGAATTTGATGTTTTGGTAATTTCATCGAATCTCGTATTTCTTGAATTGCAATGTTGATAGGAAAAATGTAATCAATGGTACAATGTAATTTATTTCGAGGGTATTCTGTCGTGTAATTTGTCTGTGCAACTCGATCAAAACGCTCTAGGAATACTCCTTCAAGGGTGAATCCGCAGGAGGAGAAGTGGGACTTCGGTATACCTCCTTCAAAAATAGGTCAAGTGTTACGGATTTAGTTTCCACGCTTCTTTGAACGGACGAAGTGCGGTTTTTCACTTCAATCAGGAGTTGGAGTTCTTCTACTTAAATTTCTCTTCTTTGTCTGTCCCTGGTTATTCTGCCCGTATCGGGGCGTATGCAACTTCTGTCTGATGACCTTAAGGTAGGGCTGTGAACGTAAAAAGAGCATGGGTTCTTGTAACGGGAAATTTTGAATTTTAAGACATCAAACTTTCTGTCTGCTCGATCGATTTTGGATTGTTGATGAAAAAGTTACGTAAAATTGTCGTAGGCCAGTAAAACCTCCTTAAAGGTGAATCTGAGAGAGTGGCGCAGCCTCGTTGCTGCCATAATTCAGGTGTATTTCAATTTTTTAAGCTACAAGATCTTGACAGAGTTCTTCAAAAGTAGAGAGACTAGAAATTTCTATTCGTGAGTTGAAGAACGACTGTAATGAGGTGATCTAATAACCTGAGTTCTTAAAGGGAAGAAAATTTGAGTCTCGCTTTCACGGAAGTTTGAGAAAGGGTGTAGCGGGATAAGAACGATCGAGAAGCCCCCGAAAGGAGCATCTACCAAACTTGGTGCATCTTCTTTGTGAAGCCAGCAGACAAAACTCCAATTTTTCGCAGAATTTCATGAATGGTGCGTCATAGTTAGAATGAGGGCTTTACGTTCAGTTTTCTCCCGCGGAATGTAACGGAACAACGCGAACGTGAAGGGGTTTGACTGTGACACCTTCGCATTGTTCCGTTACTACGCGCGGCGGAAAATCGGATGTAGAACCCTCATTCTACCCATGTCGCTACTCCTTCAAAAATTCTGAAAAAAGTTGGCGTTTGTTTGGTTGGTGCACTTTTCGAGGACACTTGGACCATTTTTATCCTACTATACCCTATGGAGAGAAGGAGGAAGATTATGAGCCCTAAGATGAAAGGAAACTTGATACAAAAGAAATGGGCCATAAGATGGGCTCTATACAAAAGCTGAGTTCTCGAAAATTTTGGCTTCCAAACCTTATGGAACCAAGACTGCTCTATTTTTTTACCAGAATCATTAGTTCATCGTTTTACACTACCGCGTGACTACGATCTTCTCTTTCAATGTTGCTTGAAGTGTGATGTATAATGAGAACGACTTAGCCCAAATGACAAGATTCCGTTTCTTTCACACACACCCCTCCCCCACTTCCCTACCAGCGTATATTTAAAGGAAATGGGGAAAGAATACCTTTTCTTCCAGATGAATCATAAAATCTTGTTGAAAACATCCTTCCGAAGAATTGTTCGTCGGAAACCCTACCTTAAGAATTTACTAGATTATTTATCCCCCCCCTTCCTAGCCAGTTTCCTTACCTTCATCTGTACGAATTGAATCAACTTCACGAAAGTTTCTAAGTTCCATTTTACATCGTATTCTCCCTCCCATTTACTGAGAATGTTTCAGGTCCGTGATCAAGAGAAGGTGAAAAAGGCTGAGTTCTTCCATGCAAAAGTACAATCCCAATTTTAAAGCCACTACTAAGCTAAACAAGGGAGTTGGGATTGTTGAGATTTCGACTCTCATGAACTCTTATGGAGTCTCTAAACTACACTGGTCAATTCGTGAGTTCTTGCCATCATCTTTTATTTGTCTCTGATCTCAATACTGAAAGCGATTTTTTCTAATCAAAAGCAAATTCGGATAATGAGAAGGTAAAAAAATCATTCTGGTACCTACATCCATAATCGAGAGTGAAACTTTTTATTGACTCCATTATCATTTTGAAAACGTGCCGAGTCAATATAAAAAATTTCACTCACAATCGTGAAAGGACGCGCTAAAATAATTCTATTTTTTAATGATTTCGTCTCTACAAGTAAGAACTTTTCTTAACCAGAAAGTAATGTCTGAAAGTTGAGAGAAAGGGGAGGTATGTTCAAGAAGATGAGTATCAACATTTAAGGGTGTAGCCTCTTTCCAGAAAGAAGTCGGCTTTCGTAGATGAGTGTAAAACGTTTAATATTCCAGATTTAGCCTCAATAGTGAACGCGAGTAATTCTAATACGTTCTTGTTGAAAAGATGGCCAGCCTGGAGCAGTCTATAATTCCAAAAGCGAATCTGATAGTCGTCTCAATCCGGTATCAGTTGAGCTCGAACTCCTCATTCTGTGCCTATAGTATTTCTGCGTAGGCTTGATTTCATTGTCGGTTCTTCGTTTAATATGTGTAATCCATTTCGTTTTCATTCTTGATCTGGGACTAGTGTGCAATAAATGTGTTAAAATATTACGCCAATAACGAATGTTTGAAAGATGAAATATCCAAAAATTGTAAAACTTGCGGGCATATGTACGTAATGTGGTAAAAATGGACTTCGCAAAGGAATCTGGTCACCTGTGCGAAGATTACGTAATAAACTATAACCGCCCGAGCATTCTTCAAATTTTTCAGCTTATAAACAACTTGTCGATCTGTTCGTCATTAACACTTTCATTGCTGCGGCTCTTATACAATATAATTATGCGGCATCTGCTGTCCTCTTTGCTGACGCGAATTTCGGCCCACGTTTTTCTACCTAAAAAACTCTACGCGCTCGGATCGACGACGTAATAATTTTCGTGCATTTTTCAAGTATATATGCACGCATGCATAATTGACGTATGAGGGACATTCACTTTTTGGTGTCTTCGAACTCGTCTCCGCGTGTTACACATTTTCTGTATGCATTTATACGCGCGCAAGATCACGCTCATCGGAACGATGTTGGGATCGTGATGAAAGAAAACATTCGCAAGAGGAGGGGAAAAAAAGACCTGTTTTGTTATTTTCGTACCTCCGGTTGCTGCGAAGACGGGAAACGGCTGTTTTAGATAAATTAGAGCGGCTCGCAAAGAAAAATATCTTCGAGCATTTGCGATAATTTAATGCGCTATTTATTCGCCACGTTCCCGCGTCCGGATTGAGAGCGTTCCGTCGATGTACTTATAATGTATTTTAGTGTACACACGCTTCTAGCACAGAAATCCCGTCTCGTAATCGTATCGAAAATGAGTATTTTGAAGTCGAAATGTTCGTAGGCAACACCTGGTAGAGCCTTTTAGATTCTTTGGTTTTTTTTTCACTCGTAGGGTGTAAGGGTTTCTGTAATTATGACGGTTTTGTTGGTGATCGTGAGGCGCGAAAAAAGGGAGGTAATCGGCAATTTAGTTCGGTAATTTCAGACCGCTATTGCCGCGTGTGCGTCGCGTCAGCATTGACGCGAAAGAAAACGACCGTTTTCACGCCACCGTAATCTTTTTCGGTCGATGTCAATACGCGGTGGTATTGCGGAGTAAAATAAAAAGGTAGAATGTCGCATCCATTGTCGTTGGCGAATTTCGTCGAGTAGTCATTTTTTCCAGTGTAACGAGTACGTGAGAAAAGAGGGAAGGAATTCGCGCGAGTCGTATCCTCGAAATGGGTCTATCGATACAATTCTTCTGCGTCGTTCTCTACCTTTTTCTTAGTCTCACGATCAAGTCTCTCAAATATATGCTGTCGTTTAGTATCACCTTCCCGTTTACTGAGAGTGTTTTAGACCACAGAGGCTGGGTTCTTCCACGCAAGGAATACGATTCTGATTTTTCGAGTCACTACTAACCTAAACAAGAGAGGTGAGGAGTTTGGGCTAGTTTGAGTACTAATTTGATGAGGGTGGGCATGACGTCAGTGAGGAGCGGGAGTGTTGAAATCACCCTTAATCTTGACCGTGTTCGAAGTTTGCAAATCATGACAACAATGTAATATAAAATGTGATACGGTTGGTGAATGATAGAGACAGAGTGATGTATAGCACCTGCACACTACCGTTGCCTATAATTTGCAAACACCAAATAATGTATCTGATCGTGAGACCCCTTCCTCCAAAATTTTCTCGTATCTAGGCGCCTGCGAGTGGTAAATGATTTCATTTGGTGAGATCATAGCTGCCGTAAACATTGGTCAATTGGAATTGCCAATCGATCAGAAGAAAGCGATGATTTTCTTCGAATAATTTCATGTCGCTGATGAAACTGTCAGCTCAAATTACCATTCTTATTTTCTGGCTGAAACCCGCGATCGCTTGCATTGAGAAGAACTACAAAAACATGTGGGAGCCAGTTAATTGTAGATCATGTTTCATATCTCCATACTGACGTCATCCATAGTTTGCCCTGAAAGTGGGTCAAGGCCTCGTCTGACTTGTGACGTCGTAAGCAGGATAACATCAGTATTCCTTTACTTACTCAATCGTATGTTACGCTGACTAGGTGACGGGTCTGTGTGTTGGGCTAAAAGGCTGACTGGCTGACAAGTAGCAGACGGACTCTACCCGGGTAATTTTCGACTTCGGAAGCCGGTTTATCCGTGCCATTGCGAGGGAACTTACAAACAACGCTTGCGCGTGAACACCCTGAGTGAAGTTCCATTACTGCATCGAATCTTTGAAATCAATTTGAAAAGCAAATGTGAACATCTAGAATAATCTGGAAAAATATTATTTCAAGAATGCGTAATAGCGATATCTTGAACAAATTAAGAAAGAGAATCGTTTTCATCAGCAGGAGCTTCAGTCCCCAGTAATTTTGTGGCGTGGAACCGTCAAAACAAGCTGTGAGAGAGATTTTTGCTAGTTGCAGTCACTTGAACCACTTATTCATTCATCAGAGTGCTAAAGTTCGTAAAGATTGGTAGTCCCTTCGCACAAGAGAGAATTTCCCTTGGGCTCAAAGTGGGTAGTTGGATCTTATTTTTCAATAATGATGTTTTCAACGTTTCCCCTTCACGAGTTTGAAGAATCATCCGCAAAGCTGGGAAATCATCTATGCTCTAATAGACTGCACCAGTTTCTATTTTTCACTGATTATTTCTTTGTTGGGAGCACCTTCTTGAGGAGATAGGCTCTCCACGTATGTTCTATAATATTTCAGAGTCATATTGAACTTCTCTTAGGCAAAACTTCTTCGGTATTTTTCCATGTCTTACCGGTCTGAAGTCACATAACCTTTAAATTATGTATCCTATCTCTCATGCTCGATAAATTTATCTTTTTTTATTCAATAACTCTACTTTACCGATGGATTGTGTAGTGCTTGATTTTGATCAATTCTTTCAAGAATATTCATCGACTTCAAGAGTTGTCTAAGAGTGTTCGGTTTACTTCCAAATTTTCCCAGTGTAGAAAAAAGGCGCTTCTTGGTTTCATCTTATCGGAGTCTTTCGTCTCTAAACGCGATCGTAGATTGAATGTTGAAGACTCCGCTGGAATATTCCTCGAGAAACATTCTCGATGGAAAATAAATATGTACCGAGAAGCATTATCCCTCGTTCATTGAAGTACGTTGAGGTTAATTTTTTGAGGAGTTATTTTCATGAAGTTGCTCGACGCTATTTGGTTGAAAACGTCTCGAATCAGTTTCTCAATTCTCAACATTCTGAAAATTATTCGAAGACACGAATAACGCTGACGGAATCGTTCAAGAATCTTGAGCAGAATGACCTGGCGGAAGAATTTTCGCGCAGATATCTGCTAAAGAAATCGTATTTCGCAATAATTTACATTTCGGATGCGCGACTTTTTTGTCACTCCGTTGACACGATTCCAATTTAGCTTCATAACCTCCAACTATACGGATGATGTCATCGCTAATTCACGCAACCCAGCGTTCAAGTCTTTTCCTCTGAATTCAGCTGAATCAGGTTTTTGATCTTTTGAGACTCATGAGATGACTTACTCACGATTGTTTCATCGAAAATATCTTCGTATGCACCAAGTTTTTTAACTTCTCTCTTCATTACGTGTATGCATAATACGTATGATATTTTCTGTGATCATTCGAATATCGATAATGGTGAAATATTTTATTTTTGATATAAGATCGTTTATCATTTATTGAGAAATTCATTTTAGTTATATTGTACCTCTCATCAGTTGAAAACGTAATATGTCACCAGGAACGTATTTTCCAGTGCCATTTTTCGGCATACAAAACTCGACGTTTTCTGGCAAACTTTCACGTTCCTTCACCACGGTGCATGTCGAAGCGCGCCGTACCTTCCCCCGCTGTTATTCCCTATATCGTTACTTCAGATGAATTTCCGGAAAATAATTTGAAAAATTCTATCGGTGGATTTCACGATCTAAAAAGGAGGCTGGGAATTTTTGTGAGGCCTCGAAACAGGTTTGCCGCTATCGGGGAAACCCGGAAAACCAGAGAAAGACAGGGAATCGCTAAGATGAAACGTGGTTTGTATCGCAGATGAAAGTCGGAGTAAATTCAAAAGAAGCTTTATGGAAAACGTAGAAAAGTCAGGAAAATTCAAAACAAAAAGGGAATGTCCACGCTGATGGCTTCCTCATCTATTATTCTTGATAATTGGGCTTAGAACTTATTAAAAAGTCTTCGACCGAGTCAAAATTTCTGATTAGTTCGGCTCTCTGATGTCTTGGAAAAAAGGAAAAACGGATTTCTTTCAGGCGTGTCATTTAAAACTTCTGCCACCTTCTTCCTGAGAAGAAACGATGAATCCATCTCGCGAGGATAATGTACCTAGGTATGATATCAAAAAGAGGAAGAACAAGACGTTGATTTGGAATGAAGATGAAGTAGATTGATCTGAAAGTATCCAAAACTCTAGAAATCTTACCTCTTCGATTTTTTTCGCAATCCAAATCGAACGAGGTATCGAAGAATGTTGAGTCACGTTTTTGGCTGAAATGACCGCGTGCAACTTGTTGAATTCTCTCTCCCATGCGCCGTGCACCGAGTGCCAGATTTATACTCCACGTGTTGCACGCCATAATATTCATCATTAGGATATAATGCACTGCTGTGGTTTATTCTATTATAGAAATTACCACTACAGCATAACACCGCCACTTCTCCGGTATCGCTTTTTGTTTCATTTTTTCGAAATATAAGTCCGTATCATTTTTACACGCGTTCGTTTGGCTGCCCGACTTCTCCCTTCGAGTCAAGTTTACAGTGAAAGTTTTTTATAAGTCCTTCTCGCGTCCGCATATATACTGCGTATATTTCGCCGCCTAATGGGTCGTATTATTATTTTCCATTTGGATTCGTTCGTTCTTTCTTTTCGTTTCGTATTATATTTTCTTTTATCGAATGGACAACCAGATCTCGACTGTCGGGATACAGCACAACAGCAAGTTAGTTACCTAATTGCGTTTAAATAGCGCACGTACATTATAGATTATAGTTGCGGGTCATATTTTGACGTTTTGTATAAATAATATTGTAATATTGGCCGTCGTTGACCGCTCTCGATGGCCGGCTGCGACGAGATTTAATAATTATTACGGGTCGATATCATTATTTTTACGTAATGGGAAGTCGGTCGTTAGGCGATCTCGTATACTTGGCAGCGATTACGAATTCGTCGAGGATTACAAAGAGAAATGCGAAATCCTTTGTACGGAGACCCGGTGTGGTTTGCGATCGAGTGGGTGCTGATCGGGATTTAATTCTCGACCTTGTCGCGGATGGTTTCGATTATGGAGCTCCTTTTGCGAAGTTCGGTCGAATTCGAGAACTCCTCCCTGCGCTGTTGGACGTCGCGGCGGGAAGATCGGCTCGTGCCAATTTCGCGCGTCGAATATATTTCCAAGACGCAAAAGGAAGCTTACGTGTGCCCGTGCATACTCGATTAATTCGGCATCCGTTTCTCTTTCTCCTAGATTAGCGTAGCATTGTAGCGAAATAACGAGGCATTATTAAATCTCGTGTTTGGTCCCGTGCCGTCATTTTATTACTCGCTTAGAAAGTCGCGGAGTCAGATGGTAAATTGGATAAATTCAATAAAGCACGATGAATCGTCCACCGAAAATTACGGTCCGATTTGTTGCGTAAACATTATACATCCCCGATGATGTAGCGATTATGCGAAATTATGCTAATTCCTGCGTCGCTTAATGATGTTCTACGAGCATTCCGTTCTCCGAAAGCTCGCGATATCGTCCATGTACGTAAGAATCGTATTTTGATGTTTTAAAAGACGCGTTGCAACGGAAATTCCTTGTAGTTGCGATCGCAAATTTTCTACGTGAACGATAGCGATTTCACTTTCCGCGGATGGGAAACATGGTCGTATAGATGTTCGCGTGAAAAAAAAAAAAAAAAAAATGTTTTCGAACAAAATATTCGTTATAACACTGCGGAGAAATTAAGATTAATGGCATTCCAACGTTTTAATATTCGGTTGTAACAATAGTAAGAAAACTTTTTGAAATGATATATATGTATATACGGGTCGACGGTATAGCTTTAAAAACTAATAAAACTTGAAACTATGTACGTAAGTATCGTGTGTGTAACTGTTTGTTGATTGTCGAGGGCACCCGCTTCTCGGAAACGAAAAAGCTATTCGTCTCCGCGGTCGAAGTTACATCTTTTGAGTAGGTGACATTTTGGTGCTTCTTCTTCCGAGCGATTAATCTCGCGATGCTCGTTGATTCTTCTCGAGTCGCGCGTTTCTTCCGTTTGTGGCACGATCCTTTCGATGCTTCTTTCTCTGTCGACATTACGCCTCTCCGATACGATTTATTGTTTTCGAATGTGCCAGCTGTAAAAACAACGTTATTTCAAATCTTCGTGTTTTGCCCTTATTTATTGATGTGTGTGAGAGAAATTTGTGTGATGTTTTCGGAAGAAAGTATTTGGTACAATGTTCTCCGCGGTGATCGCGCGAAAACGCTGTCAAAACGCTATTCGTGCTCTGTACTTGGGAAATACCGTCGATAAATAATTTCACAAGCTGTATTTTGAAATTCTAGTGCTTGCAATCCGTCGGAAATGTATGAATCATTTCTAGTCCGTCAGCTTTGTGCTTGTGGGTCGAGATGAATTCATTCGTCTTCATGATAATCTTCTTGCAGTTTAGTTGTGAAGATCTCGTATTGCCTAAATCCCTTCGGATGATCCAAAGTCATTGACTGGTTGTGCACACCCTTTTTAAAAACACCTCAAATGTATGTAGTTTCAACCGTATGCAGCAAGAGGCAGGGTTCCTGGTTCTCAGAAGATCAGGGATTTACACACCGCTGCCGTACAAAGTTGAATTGACGTATTTCCAAATCGGCTATCGGGAAGAAGTTCAATTTTCTTGAATGAAGATTAATACGGCTAATAGATATGTAAATATGTGTGACTAAGATGATTTTTCGATGATAAATCTAATTATCATACTAGTTTTTCAAAACAAGCATTCCTTCTACCAATTTTGGGGTTTTGGATGGTGGTTTGGTTATACGTCAAAATTTTGCTGTATAACCCTCTGTTCAAATCCAAATCAGAGAAGAGTGTTCATCATACATGAAACAAAGCTCCAGTTTCTCAGATCTGAATATTTCCCCGTTATTTCATCAATGTAGTCGTGGTAGTAGTGTGTTATCACGATTTGTACACTCGCACCAATTGTTTAAAAGATACAGTTTGCCTGATCGTCGATTTGGATGCCCGTCGCACGGAAGATCAGGAAATATAACATGAAACTGCAAGATGCTGTTTTCTCTTTGGTACAGAAGGCTTGCACAAGCTGTAGGACCCTCTCTACAGAAACTAACGGATCTGGGCCTGTAATTAGCATTTCCTTCCCGGTGGGTCTATGCTTTTCCCGATATGATTCATTTAATTTTACCCTCAAATCTGGAAATTTTGTTCATCCTTCTGATGGTTTGTTCTCCTTTTTGTCTATCTTATGTACTCTGTAGGTCTCCCGCAACCGAGGAGAGAGAGGAGCACACTACAGTGTACAAGTTGTGCGAAAAATTGGTGCAGTTCGCGAATTCAATCATTATGAAAGCTCGGAATTAAAAAGTATAGTTTTGTTTTCCCTCTCTTCTGATTGCTCTCTATAAATTTCGCTGCCTTCTTCGCGACATTATTTTCATGGATGCGAGGGTTTCTCTGAATTTGATACTTGCATGGTGTACAAACTCATCACTCAAGCCAAAGGTGCTGTGACGACCCTCAGTAGAAATCATTCAGGGTTACCACTTTCCGGAAACTCGAGAAACATCAGGGAATCAAGCTAATTATGGAAAAATCAGGGAAAAGTCAGGGAATTTTGTTTCAAGTCAGAGAAATTTTCTTCAGAATAACAAACGTGGTGTACATTTGTGCATTTTATTTTAAAAATTCCCCAGATATGTCTCCTTCCCTCAGAATATTGTAAAAAAAGTCAGAGAAAATGAAAAAATGGTTTGGGAAATCTGGAGAAGTCAGAGAAAAGCAATTCTAAGAAAAAGTGGCAATCCTGTCTTCGGAATATCGGTTGTTCATATTTTCTATTTCCTTCGCTTGTTTGGTTTTTCTTTTGATGTAGTATATTTTTTAGTGCGGGGGGAGGGGGGGTCAGTTATTGATTTTTTTGTCTTCTGGGTAAGCCTCGAGAATTTTTCCGGCAAATTTCAGAGCCGCTCTCTACAAGATTTCATTTAACCTTCAACTTCTGTAAGAGTTTTAAATTATTTTGGAGATAATTGGGTAGATCCTCGCCCTTCTTCAATGTTTTTCAGTTGAACAGCGCCTAACCGAGAAGTTGTTGGTTGCGTTCCAGAATCTCCATTTCACATTAGGAAAAAATTAGGATATCCGAGTTGCGTCTTCTTGTTTGAAAGTGGATGTATAAGATCCGCAGATTCTACGTTGTAAACAAGCGTAAACTAAAATCACAAGCTTTCTGAGGTTAATATCCCTCCTTCCCTAATGGATGTCGAGTTTGAATCTCTTCTCAGACTTTACCTCGGATCGAACTTCTGAACTGTCAAAGGCGCCTCTTCTAATTCCCCGAGGAAGGAGGTGTGAATTTCGTCCCTACATACCGGAATGTCATTTCTTGGCAGCTTCAAGAACACCATCGAAATCAGGTCTAGTTTTCTTGGAGGGGGGGGGGGAGCCTTTTCAGCGGATTAGGGTGTCACCGCAGCACCCCTGCTTTCACTTGATTGGTCCCGAGGATTTCACCCAAGGTAAAATAATGGTTTTTGAGAAGTTCTAGACTTCGTTCTCGGAATCGATGCGAGTGTCTCTGGTACAATCTTTTGGGAACTTGAGGAAATTCACTCATCCACCCTCCTCTCCCTTCCTTCGCATTTTAAACTGTGCTAAAGCATCCGTGATTCTTGACTCATTATACCGGGAATATCCGGGAATCGGTCCAAGCAAAAGTCCGCGAATACCACTCTCTAGTTTGGACGTGTAGAAGTTCTTGTGAATCCTCCTCCAAGAATTTGGTTCCTCAAACAATCAGCCATTCCTGTTCGTCTTCAATTTTCCGTACTCGAAGTTTACAGAACATAAAATTCCCATCTCTTCTTTAATTTGTGTGTGCTAGAACTTCATAAATGAGGTAGTCTCAATTTTCAAATGAATCAGGCTAAGCTCAGTCAGCTTGTATGAGTTTTTTTTTATGAAAGTACGAAACGAGAGACGTGAAAAAAAAACGATGGAAAAGTCCCATAATTTCAGGACATAACCATACGAGTATATCCTCGAAGTTGAAAAGTTTCATTAGAAGGCTGCAGAAAAAAGTCGACGGTCTTTTATTTTCCACTTTTTAGATTTTATCGCGAAACATATGGACGACCGTTGTTCGGTGTAGATACGACATTTTTAAGAAGTACGACGACGAAACTTTTTACACTTCCGGTCTGAGTATTTATTTCTCCTTATCCAATCATATATTCAATGTTATTTTCTTCGAGGGTAATTTTCGTTAACATGAAAATTAAAAGTTGACCTTGATATTTTTATGCGATCGTCCGACGTATAATATGCTGTGTCATCGAATGTATGACGCTCGAGAACTTCAAAGTTTTCAGGGATGTTCCAAGTAAGCACATATTTTTATTCGACTCGTGACCTTGAATGCTGATATTTCCTTTGCTGCAGCACGATGTGCGTGAGATTTTATTTTTCGAAGAACCTATGCCTATAAAGTATCGGATGGAAACATGTTCTTGCGCGAATGGTTTTCATTTTATTTTTTTATTTTTCAAAATTGACGTGTACGAAAACAGAAGACGCGATGACGTAAAAACGGCGATGCTTCCATGAAACCGAATACAATGGTTTCGGATTACAGAATTGCATATTTTCTCCTTCGACGTCGACCTTTGTTGATGCGTATAATCATATATTATTATCATCACGCTGTATTTATGCGCGTCGGTCTTATTTTGCCTTCGTGTTGCAAAAACTATACGAGATAAAGCTTTGCAGCAACTTTATTTTATAATTGTATCAAGAGTGTGGGCGGACTTGCTCAATATCAGTGTTCAGAAAGGAAGAACTTACCTTGAAATCGTCTTCTTTCATTCGCCGGTGTGTGTACTGATGAAGATTTTTATTTCTTTGTTCGCTCGCCATAAAAATTGATATTGTATTCTGCTGTAATGAATGAAAGGAAAACTTCGTCAGTCCGATCAAAATTGCGTGAACTTTACTATCGTAGGGAAATTTTTTAAAAAATTAGCTTTTAATAAGTTTTTTTACTGCATTGTTTACCACGATACGAACATTCGGAATTCGAGTTCTTGAGAAAGTTTATGAATGTTAATATTCTTTTATTTGGTTAGTTCGCCTCTATCAATTGTATACGTCAAGTGATACCCGCTCACTCTTTGAAGAAAATGGTCGCCAACTTTATCATTTTTTTCTCAATTTCACCGATTTTCGCACATTATTTTGTATAATCTCGTTTATAATCGGTTTATAGCGTTCTACGCCGTCTTCCGATTTTTAGTCTCGATTTTTCTCAGTTGTTCCACAGATTGTGAGGTATATTGTCTCGTTCCATTTCCTTCTTCATTCTTTCGATCCGACTTTTCTACGGTCTTTCTCAACTTCGTTGTTCTGTAGGGGTTCGTCAAATTGAGTATCGTTTTTGGCAACCGGTCGTTCTCCATCCTCTGCAAGTGGATATACCACGTCATTAACTATCAAGTCCGATTATCATCCGCAAGCGGCCTTCTGAATTTCTCGTGATTCGAATGCTTTCTCTCCGCAACTTTTTTTCGGCTCGTCCATTTCCGTTGCTGTGATGAGTTTTTCTGCTTTCTTAGATGAGGGCCAGATTTCGCTACCGTATGTTATGTACTATTGCGTTTGTATGTGTCTTCTATTTTCTATTGCAATAGTCTAAACCCATCAGATTTTGTTCATGTGACTATTTTCTTTTCTTCCTCGTATATTACGATCCCTGATGGCTCTTTTTATCGATCCGTTTTCGGTCCGTGGGACTCCTGTGTACTTGTGAATCTCTTCTCTGTCCTCCTTCAACATGATTTTAAACTATAATTTTACTATCCGGACGGTGTTCGCTGTAAGGAACCATTTATGATTATGTCAGAAGTTAGAACTCGACTTCTTGTACTCCCCCTATTTGACACAAGAGAAATGATAAGTCACGAGGAATGACTAAAAAAGAAGAGAATTTATTGAAAAAGAGTCGGATTTTTCGGCAAGAAATGTGTGCCTTCTGGCGCGGCGCTAAAATTTGAAAATTCGAAATTCTTCGGCATTTCAAAAGAAAAAAAGTAGAAAAGACGAATGTTTTCCAGTAAATTTACTCATTTTTGATGAACATTATTCTATTTTCAACCGAATTTTTGACTGATTTTGACAAAAACTTTTGGGGTGACTTTCAATCAAAATTGACTCATCCTACGTCAAATTTCACCGATTCCTTCCAATAGAATTCCTCCGTGTCAGAACCAAATTTATGAACGGTGCGACAAAAATTAGATCAAATTTAGACCAACATTCAGTAGTTTTTAATCGAAATCCAGCCGCATTAAAACAAAATTTTAGTAATTTCGAACAAAATCATCATAAATTTCTCAATTTTATTAACCAACCAAGATTTTCATTGATTTCAGCAGTTTTCGGCTCTTTCACCAATTTCGGTATTGATTCCAGTTTTGGCATTTTTCGACAACATAGAATTTTTCCCGGCGTCCTATTCCCTACGGGGAATTCATCAAATTTTTAGGGCCAGGCCAAGTCACTCAAGGTCAAATCAAGGTCATCATGCTCACGGAGAGGCTTCCCGCTATTATAAATCGATTGAGCTCCAAGGTAGAAAGATTCATTCATTTAGAAAGGCCTCAATTTCGAAATGAAAGAGGAAAGACGTACAAGGTCCGATTTGAGACACGAGATAAGAAGTTGGCCAAGTAATTATGTGAAAAAAATGGAATTCCCTTGCCTGGCAGTAGCTCTTACTTCCCTTCCCTCCTGTGCTTCCCTCCCAACCCGCTGGAATGTCCTTGAGGTCTCTATTGTAGGTCAAGGTCATTCGAAGTGAGATGCGTCTTTTCGAAGTTTCTAGGTCAATGGAAGGGCAAAAACTAGCCTCTGTCACCTTTCGAGTCCCGAGGTCGAAACTTTTTGTAGTTAATGGAAGATTCCTCAGAATTGGAGGTAAACGGTCCAGGTTGTGAGGCAGAGGAGAGTGACTATCGAAAACATTATTAGGCTAAGGTGAAAATGTATCTATAGATCGAAGGTCGAAATGTTTTCAAGAACCGAAGCAAGGGATGAACTAACGTACGCTGTAAAGGAATGAAGTTTCGTATTTGAGGAAGACTCTCGTGGAACCAAAGTCTACTCCTCATTATTTGAGGTAATAATTCCATTGCTATGAACGAAAAACACGATACTTTCGTGCGGGGGTAATACTAGGGAAGAGGAGGGGGTTGGTAAATGAAGAACTCAAGCGACAAATTTTGATTATTTCGTCGGGATCCGAACAAGAGTAGATCAGCGGTTAGAGCAGTCGCTCAGAAAGCGAAAGGTCTCGGGTTCACATCCCGACGAGGTGTTCCAAAATTTTGGCTTGAGTTTTCAATTCCCGAACAACCCTTTCTCCTTCACTGCTATATTAATTTTACTCGGTGCGCTAGGAGGCTCTTCAGCTCCAGTGCCATCATGAAATGAAATCAGAAGAAAAATTAGATCCCATTGCAGAAATACCCGCTGCCCCGAGTCCATTTATGGCTAAAGAGTTGAAATTTTCTAAATCCCCCTCCGTCACGTCATCAACCTCGCGAGCGCGAGATTGCGGGGAAGAACTCGAGATTCGAAATTCTTCTAAGTCCCCCTTCTATCATATATAGCTCTGTGATGTAGCAGCGTATGAGTAGAGCATACGAGTACGAGCACATGAAACCTAGACGTAAATTTTAGGAACATATTGACACGGCTCTACTAAGATAGACGAGAATGAGACAAGAGTTCGTATTTCATCGAAACGTCGTAACTTAGTCTAATCCTCGAATTAATCACAACCAACATCCGGACAATATTCGACCCTTACCTCGCTTCCCCTCCACCTTAGGGGACCGGCGCCGACTAGCTCAATCGAGCGCTAAGAGCATGAACACATCTTTCTGAAGGCGTGAGTAACTGAAGATAGACCACAGTCAGTTTTTGGTTCACTTTTTGAGATCACATAGGCTATACGAAATATGATAATTGAGGCTAGCGTTGTCGTCGATTGCGGGTTCTACTTACCCGCCAAACAGAAGAAAATAGTTTGTCGTAGAAATCATAAATCCAGTAGCTAAGAGACTACTATGATCGAGAAATAAAATAAAATTTATTAAACATAAACTCCGCTCGTTCGATGGGATACGTGAACAAGCTCTTCGATAAACCTGAAAATAACGAGGACTGCACAAGTCAGTCGATCATATCTAGAGAGGGGAAGGGCTACGGATAACCTGAAAAGAATTTAGAAAATAGGGCCGAAAGAATTTATTCGCTGATAACTCGCAGACTGTAGTAATGCTCCTACGCATAATCACCTTCGTAGGTATCTAATTCGTCGGGATATTGAGAAATCTCTGAAAAATAAAACCTTCGTTACTCATCGACTAAGAAGAAAAGATTCGAAAAACTTCGATAACAGGAAAAATATTAACGATATTATTAAATGAGCTGACATAACCAGTGACTAGCATTTGCATACGATACAGCCGTGTACAAAGCAGCAAGGGGAATCCGTCGATCTATCATTATAATAATAAAGTGAATATAGCAAACTTTGTAAGTTGATCTTTCTACTCCTTCGAATCCAGGTGACTTTGGTCCGTTTATCTTCGTTGTCGATGTAGATCTTAAAGCATAGAAGGAGACGATTGCCATCTGTTTACGGCCAGCGCAATCCAAAATTCACCTACTCGACAAAATACCCACTAAATTCGAGCGTGATCGATGTATACAGCCCCATGTATACTCGGAGTTATTATACTGAGGTCCGGTACACGACTTCTTTTCCTCAGTCTGACGTCTTAAACACGTATTCGAATAAAAGATGCCTTCGAAGAGCATTTGGGCGCGACATCAAATTTTCGCGACTTTAGATCGATAACACAAGAGTTCACGTTGATAGAACTTCGACCAATCGATAATAGATATTTCTTAATTGACACATCGATACATCAGTCGAATATGCCTTCGCTAATTAATCACCTTATCGGACCAGGCGATTAGAAACCCACCGGTATTTCTGAACCTTCGACGACACATCGAATCAGGGAGAAGCACGTTTTCAGTCGCGTATACGAGTAAAAATTCCTATTCGAAAAGACACGTCCTTCGACGTCGAAATTTAAACCGTCTCCCTCACCGACCAGCTGAAGCCCATCGGTGAAACTTAAAAATTTTACTCGCATACGCTCACCGCGATAGATTGCTGCAGAGCCGAGATAGTGGGAGAAGAAAGAAGTACAAGGATAGATATCAGATAAGGATAGACGAAAGGGGAAGTAGGAAAAAGTTCGCTACGCGGCGGTTGATTAGGAAATAACGTGGACGTACGAAAGTGAATTTCAACTATCTCATCTCCACACCAATACTCTCGCAGTGCGTGCCGTCGTACCAACCTAAACCTATTCGGAAGTTCGTTCCTCGTAAATGTTGCTACATCACAGCTCGGAGGTAGGAATTTTTCTAAGTCCACTTCATATCATGTATGGCTAGAGTGTCGAACTCCGTGACGTCATCAACCTTCGCGGACGCGCTCGCAAAAAAATTCCTGGGAATACCCCCAACAAAAGGGATAACGGGTTCCCCGCTAAAAAGGAAATTTGCAGTTCTTCCGCTCTTTTTTTAGAGGTGTGGGGGGGGGAGGGTGTTATCTTATTCCCCCAAGATAGTGAACTTTCGGTTTGGACGTATTCGCAAGGAGTATTGGACATAGTGACTGGTGCCCGAGTGGTTGTGTCGTGGTTTCCTGAAACATGTTAACGAGTACAGATCACTCTCTCTTAGCACTCCCTTCTTCACCAATCGAGGAAAATCCGCAGTTTATCAAGTCCCTCCACTCTTTGGGGGTTTTCGAGAATATTTCCACAAGAAATATTAGAGTTAGGAGCTGTGGTGGCCGTGCGGTTGTGTCGTGGATTTCTGACTCCCGTTAATACTAGCAGTAACTGGTATCTTTTCTCTTTCAAAATCGTGTACTTTCGTCGGACGAAGTATTTGTGGCACGTCAGGTGTCGAAGGTTTATATCAAACTAAACGAGAATGTGTATACAGAGTCTTAAAAAATCAAGTATGTGCTCGAGCGAAATCTTGCTTTTTATTGCTCGGATGTAGCAATTACAGGAGGGAGCCTATACGTTACGCGTAAAACTGAAATTGAAACGTGCATCGGAATACGAACTAGCGAATTTTATGTGAACGCTGCGGCGATAACGCTTTTCAGCCAAAGCCTTCCTATAACGATTTCCATTAATATCTTACACATGCTTCCAAGCTTTTTTTTGTTGGGCGATGACTTTTATACCTCCCGACTGGATCGCCTTTTTGATTGAAACATTTAAGTACGTAGTTTGCTGGAACGTTTGAAAGATCGACCTCGTGTCTGTACGCTGTTGTCCCATTCAATACACCATAATATAGGAACACTTCGTAGGTATTTTTCTCGTGGATACGCGTGTCTGTTTACGGTACATTTTACATGTACCTATTTGTACTATTATTATAAAGGTATATTGTATCTAGGTACTCGGCATACATACAGAGTACTATGTAGATTGTAGTAGTACGTCTCGACGCACCAGATGGTTGACTGGCAGAGATTCATATACGCGTGTTAACATTAACCATGAACTTAACGACAACCAGCGACGCGAACATTTTTTTCTTCATCTTTCTCTTTCTAATTTCATATGCGTTTTGTTTATAAGAAAGATACGGCGCTGGATGGAGGTTCGATGTATCGTGATCGTTAATTTACAAATTAACTAGCGTACGGAGAGACGAAAATGGTAATACAAAGGGCATAAATATTTTGCTGCGTTCTTTATCTGTATCGTTGTACTCGCTTCGCAAAATCAACTCATTAGTAGAGTCGGGAGTGTATAAATACTGTGTAGCGTATACGAGAGACGACGCTAGAGTCTGGGCTCCTTCCAAGATAGCGTCCCTGGGGGGTTACGAAACGAATACAACCTCCGCTGTCGCGTATAGGAGTAGATGGTGTACTCACTTTTCTGTATATCTCGGAGTCTTGTAGAAGAAATGAAGTCGTATACGAAATAACAGGCGCGCGCCCGCGATTAGGATACGCAGTTGTTCCTTATTTGGTGCTCATTTACCATTTTTGTTTTCTTTTTATGTATATATGTGCACGCGCGCTCAGAAAAATATGCGTATTATAGAAGCGATCGTTGTCCATGATAATATTATAAAGTGTATACAGCGTACGTACATAATATAGGGAGTCCGGTGCGTGAAATTTGTTAAATTATAACTTTGTAGCGAGCGAAGCAGCGGGATTCGATGTTGCGAACAGAAGAAAAAAGAATATTTTGTAAGACCGACCGCGGCAGTATATGGATACTACAATAGCCGGTTGAAAAGTCAAGTGCTCGTGTGGTTGGAGGCGAAATTGTACGTTGAAGAAGTTGCAATACGTACTAGAACATGACACCTTTCAAGGACGATGTAGGAAATATACTCTTGTGGGCGGCCTTGTCGAAATTTTCAATTGTTATTGATACGAAAAGTCGCGGATCTGTATTTCCTAGTTGCAAATCGTCTGTTCGACAATCGTGGGAAGAGCTCTTCGACTTGGATTTGAACGATTTTCAAGGTCCCTTTCTCAAGAGCTGATCTTCAGACTAAAATATCCTATCCTTAGTTCTTGACTATGATCATAGATTTGGTCGTATTGAGATTACAATACTTCAACTTCGACTCCACATTGAGTCATGTCGATTCCAAGTCGATTCATTTTCGATGTTCAACCCAAAATGACTGAAAGTCAACTCAAAATCGATCGCTCCTTTTCGTCGAAGTTGAATCACCTCTTGGTCGTGTCAAAATCGATCTTTCCTTTACCGGTAAAAAACTGTTATCGACGTTGACTTTTCATCGACTTCTAGTGCACGGGAGAATAGGGTTTCAGATTGCGAATGAGTTGGACTTCTGGTATCAGATTTTAATCGCTCCATGTTCTATATCCAAAGGAATTTCCATTTTTTCGATCTCGCGCTGCGTGGAAGAGTTCTTCTAGTGACATCTTGGTCCATTGTGTTATATCCCTTAACAAGAAGAGATTTTTCCGAATTATCCACCGATTCCCCTCTATTTCACCGTACGTGATTGTCTGCTGTAGTTCGTATGTAGGTCCGCGAAGTACATGACCGAAGTGCTGCATTTTCCTTTTCTTAGTGGTAGTCAGAAGTTCACGTTCTCTTCCTTTACGCTCAAGAATCTCCGAGTACATTTTCCATCATGCGTGGGTAACACCACATCTCAAATGCCTCGGTTTTATTCATCATCGCCGTCTTCAGGGTCCCGGGTTCGCAATCATGAAGCAGTGTCGATTACACAGGACATTTTAGGATTCTTGATCTTAGATGCATGCAGAGATCCCTTGACGTTAGTACCTTGTTCCAGCTGCTGAAGGCGTCCTTTGCCGTCGCCATTCGGATTTTAATCTCATCAACTAAATTCGCATGTCTTCGTGTATCTACCGATTGAAAATCGACATCGAAATCGCGTTGATTCGACCATTGCTGCACTAAGCGTACTTAAAATTGAACTGATACGACTTTTCAAGTAACGGTCGGACATACTGAAGAAAGGATACTTGAAAGAGTAAACACTATAAATTTTTCAAAGATCAACTGTGACGAGAATTTGGCATATCTCGTCACGAACCTACAATCACACGAAACGTGATTGTAGGTTCGTGACGAGATATGCCAAATTCTCGTCACATCAACCCTCCTTCGGTACTTGAAATTCTCAATGGCTTTCATTGTATGATTAAGACTGCACAGGACACGTTTTGTCTGCAAGCAGCGAAATCATCGGACAGATAGGATGCTACAAGGAAGTGACTGTACATCGATTTCAGATGAGTCGATTCAAGGTCGTCAGGGAACTACCAATCAACCCGACAGAGCGGTCGATTTCAGGTCAATAGAAAGATTTGGAGAAGTCGATTCCAGATCAACGTTGATTTGAAGTCGACCAAGGTCCATTTCAAAACAGAGCAGTCGATATTAAGTCAATGGAGAAATTTAGAAATATCGACTTAGAATCGACTCTTGATCAAAGTCGATTTGAAAAGGATTAGCGGGCATTGTCAGAGAATTACTGAGCGTCGATTTCAGTTCGTTGTAAAAATAGGAAGAAGTCGACTAAGAGTGACCTGGAATTGACGTGGGAAAGGAGTCGAACTGGAATATCGACCTGATATCGGCATCGATGTGAGATCGATTTCAACACTATATGGACCCAATTTTGACCAAGACTTTCAAGAAGCAAACTCTCAGTCCATTGGGTCCATCGGGACGTTCCGTGTTGTGGAAATAAGAGCTACGTGTACCAGATAATATTAGATTGACGCCATGGCTTTCCAGTGCTTTGGAAGAATTCTGAATGAGGAGTAGATTTTGAGTTGGCAACCACTTCTAAATTGGATCTTTGCAGTGTATGATGGAGATTTAGGAAGAGCAATCGTATTTAGGACGTGTCCCGTAGGGCCGTAGATTTCAAATTTCTTTTACGTCAGCCACGTGCTAGGATGCCAGATCTACGGATTTTTGGTCCTCGAGAATGATACGGGTTCTTCTTTTCATTTTACGTACAATACGAATTTCTTGCGATCAAAGGAAAGGTACCTTAGACACTAGTACTAGAGATACTTTTCTCCTGCTTGTTCTTGATTGATACTGCTGTGTTTCGTATTATTGAGTCGATCAAGGAAAAAGTACCTCAGTACCCTCTTTGAAAGATACCTTTCTCCGGATTGTTATTAATGGATCGATCAAAGTCCGTAGAAATCCGTTTTTACTTTTTAGATCTAACAAAAAATGGCGGATACGAATTTTGAAACTATCACCTGGCAGCACTGGCCGCATGCCGTAATATTACTATTTTCGCAATTTCGCAACATCAGCCCGAACTCGTAGAGCGCGATTGCCCGAAAAATTTCCTAAATAGCCCCTTATTCGATAATTTTGGGACATTTGATCGGTGAGAAAATGCAGAAGGACCAAGTGCCCTGGTGCCTTCTGTCACGTTCAAGTGGGTTACTGTAACAAGGGTAATACCTAGAAGCGCCTTTGGATTATTGGATAATCAGACTTCGATATTGCGATAGATGGGAATGTAAAGATAAAAATTCTTAAGATTGTTGCAAATCCTTGTCGTAGCCTCGAGATGAAACCTCGGATTAGGAATTGATTTCAAGATGGCTATTCGTATGGGATGATGTTGACTACGAAATAAAAGCTGCCCGTACTGGAGTCGAAACCTAGAATTTTCTATCTGCGAGACTGAAGCTGATTTCTATGCTACTACGACTCGAATATAGTTCTCAAATTGTTGTAGATACACCCTATCAGGCTTGTAGCCGGAGTTAATTTTTGGTGTGAGCTTCTTGAAAGTTGACGGAGAGTTGTATTTTCAGCTAGAAGAGCTCCTTGGCTACGGACCTGATAGCTAAAGAGCCTCGAAAAAAGGACCGCCGAGAACCTTTTGGAGTGGGAATTGATTAGCGGAACTGCACGTAGTAATCAGCTTTTATGTTCAATGCCGATCGAGAAGGCTGAAAAGGTGTCGTCTAATGTCGATTACAAGGTCGAGTTTTGGGAGAAAGAAGCAAAATGGCTGCGTCATGATGCTGTAGAAGGAAAATTGATGTAATGAGAATTGTGGAAATTTGAAATTCATTCTGGAGGATGTCACGGTGTTCTATTTGTACAAGTTTATTCCATGAAATTTGAAGTTTTGTAAAATCTCATAGCAAAAGTTTGATGCAGAAGGGAATCCTCTTTTCAAAACATCAGCGTATGATGAAATATCAAGAGGAATAAAAGCTTCAATCTATGTTGAGATGGAGAAATAAAAAGAAATCAAGTTTTGAGGGTAGAAGTAGTGGCATTTGGAACACTTTGTACCTAGTTTCTCTTAGCCTAGCTAAGCTCTTGTTATATATTATGTTTAAACTTTATTGCCTTCTTCTAAGTCATATAGAGCTCTCCTTATTATTATCTATTCCACTTGAATAATTTAAAAACCGAAATTTAAATCATGAGTCTACGCAGTACCATTCATCTAATTTCTTGCTTCCTTCGATGATCAAACGTCGGTGTGTCAACAAAAAAAATATAAACTAAATTGCTATAATTATTTACTCGTATTCTGGGAAAACATTTATAAGCGTTATAGATTGGGAATATTTGCACTCATTTAATGCAGTCTGTTCTCAATTCGCGATGTCATTTCCTATTTCCATTTATTTGTGTTGGATAACTTGAAATAATTTCTTTCCGTTTATTTATTTTTTGCAGGTAAGTTTCGACAAAACGAGTAATAATTGAAGTTGAGCAAGACTTGGTTTGCATATGTATACCATTCCATTTATCGAGAAATGATATCAAGACCGGTAATTTATAGAATAATCTAGTTAAACGTATATACAAAACAGCTCGTGGCATGACTCTTGCCGCGGTGTTCGTTAAGCTGGCCTGCGTCGTGTCTACTGGTCAAATGTAATACGATCGAAGTCGGACAAGTACGCGAGTAAAAGTTGAGTGACCTTGACAAGGATGAAGTCGAAATCGACTGTGAAAATTTTAAATTTTGCAACGACATTAGTCGAACTGACCGCCAACGATGTTGGCATAGTTGCGGTCGTTGAAATGTTCACCCTTGTACGCTTGAAAAATTCTCGCTTGTAATAATCATACATTCAAGTGTTGTAACTTGGGAGTAGAACTGGATAAAAGAGGTGGAGGAGTGTCTACAGTTCAATGATTCCATTAGTGTTTGGTGGCTGTCCTGAGAACATTGCGAAAGTTTTGTGCTTCCAGTGCAGTAATGGCAGATGAAGCAATGTGCGTCTTCTTTCTGAACAAAGGGAAGCAAAAGTCGGAGATGTGATTTATGTGCAGGGGGCTAGCAAGTCTTCTGCCCTACTTCCGAGATTCTGAAAAATTGCGACCATTGAGCTCTAGATACGAGGAGGAGGGAATCACGAATGAGGGAAGCAGGGATCGCAAACAATTTCAAGCTTAGGTTATTGTGAAATATACATCCACGAAAATGATTTTTTTTGGAAAGCTGTGGAAAGAGTAGATATACATAGTGGGGTCCTGAAGACGACTACCGGCGGGTATAATACTGGCAATTTTTCTACTTCCCTTTTTTTTGAACGTCATTTAAATCCGGCTTTTCCCATTCTTCCGTCTACTCGGACGATAAAATTGATCAAGAGCTCACGCAGTGAGAAAAATTACTTTTCGAGGATTTCAATCCACCTATGAAGTCTTCACAAATCGTTAAAATCGTATACTCCCAAGATTTTAATGGCAATAAAAAGACTGATGACAGTTAAATTCGTGCATCATCTCCATTTATAACTTTCGCCATGTTTATTCTTTTTCGGCCTCGCTCGGTCTCAAATCTACTATTTTTCCAACTATTTATCTCCATAACACGACGTCGACCTGTCTTCGGGCTCGATATAGAAAGTTCGAACAATATTGCAGATGGTTTGATTCATACTAACGGAATCGTAGTTATTTTAGTACCTTAAAAATAGAGCTTCCGTATAGCTTTCGATTTCTTGGAAGCCTACTTCGAATTTATTACTCGAAAAAATGACTATTTTTTTCTAATGTTTATGTTCTAAAAAAAAAAAAAAAAAGAGGCTGAATGAAGAGAAGGCGCCAAAACGGAGTTAAACTTTGAAAACTAATGGGATCTATATTTCCGACCCATTCATCGAAATTGCAGTTACCGTTCCGCGAAGTAGATCGTTAAATTCACGTTATAACTTCCTCGGGAAACTCGTCTAATTATTGATATCTATAACGCTCATCATTATGGATCCGCCAATTGGATTTTAATTTCCGTCTATAGTGCCTAGATAATGTATTTTTATGCTATATGATGAAGAAAGGAGCTCGAGCGCGCTCGTTGGGTTTACTGGAAAGAATGCCGCGATGATGGTTTTTACAAACATTGTCGGCTCCGACGGTGTACAGTATGCATGTCCATCTCGATTCGTTGACCTACACGAGTTCGTTTTATTTATCGATATTATTCCGGTTTTACAACGGAATGTTCGCTATCGAGCGCGCAGAGAGGCCGAGCTGAAGGAAATTTTGCGAACGCGTGTTTCCAAGATGAGGGAAAGGGGAGATTTTTTTCCAGCTAGGTGTCGCGTCGTCTTATATGATCCGAAAATGTTGTCCGACATTTGATAATCATTATTAATTACACGTTTTTAATTATCGTTATAAAGATTTGAATCACGAGTTTTTCAAACGAACCGAAAACGAGGTCACGTATTTATGGTAGTGCACTCTGGTGCGAACGACAATGGAGACGAGTGAGCTGTGACGAGTGGTTTGAAAAAATATATTGTCCGCACAATAGGGGTAAGAGGAGGCGGTGGACATTGTTCACGGATCAAAAGACGAGCGCTGATACTCGAAATTGATGTGTAGCAGACTTAAAAATCACAAGACAAGCGTAGATCTTTGTGTACGGCTGATGGGTAAACAAATGTTCTAATGGTCAGTACGTGACTGACTCTTGCACTCGTACAGTCTGGGATATTATACACCGTGTGCCTATACATAGGAGGATTTAATCCGCGCGTCTTTATTCACGAATAATCTCGTCGGAATTGTTCATCGAGTCCTCTCTCTCTAGCTCACATGCACATACACACATACAAAAAAAAACGATAAGTAATTATTTTCTTTTCACGGTCAATATCGTACGGACGTTGAGATGTGAGAAAAAAAAAAGCTGAGATCGAGTCGAGCTCGAGGGATGGATTGTATTCGGTTGGTGTGGAGCGTATGGGTCAATGCACCGTATTATATACTCGTCGTGTTCGTGGAAAGGAAGAAAAGGCTAGGCGGAAAAATGAGAAGCTTCCGAGATGAATAAAAATGAAAGAAAGAAAGAAGAGAAAAAAAAGGTGAATGTATTGTCGAGTCATTCGATCTTGCCAATATCATACTCGGGTGTATGAATATTTCGTTTGTCGCATTCTGATCAGTGCACTCTGTGCACGTATGCCCTGTGTGCCCCCGGTAGCAGTAGGAGTTGAGGATCTTTGTAACAACGAAAACAGAAGAACCGGTGCGCCGATCAATGTTATTGTTTCAAGTACCGGCGGCGTTTTTCGGAATTTCTACCATGGGTGGGCCCGAAATAGTGCGCGCGGGCATGCAATATAACGGGTTTATGGTCGCGGTAATTGTGTAATACCGCGCGCGTCGTTCGTCGATGCGTTCGTGACAGCGACGATGACGCTCGTATTGACACTGTCGGGCAAATTTCAACAGCGTAATCCATTATCGAGAGAGAGCCGTTTTTTCGGCGTATACAGTATACTCATCTGTCGTTGCGACCCGCCGAGTTTGGAATTGCACTTTCGCGAATTATTAATTCGTCGCTGGAGGACTTCCACGCCGGCGAATTGCTCGACACGAAGTGCAGTAGCATCGATTGAGATAGTTGCAAAAATATGCATGAACGGTGGGTATGAAAGAAGCGATATGTGAAAAATGATCGTGCTGTCATGAGACGGGAGGGGATTTTATGCACTGCAGAGTAACGCTAAAGATGATGGAAGTCAACGAAGGTCATGAATTCTAGCGAACAGCAGCGGAATTGGATGCGAATACAAGACAAACATGATTAATTTTCTTGGATTTCAGAGAATGAAGCGGTGGTATGTTCTCGGCGCGCGTTGCTAGATCTTCAGGAATTAGGAACTTGAAAGTTGAAAGGAAGTTCTGAGCCTGAAATCATGGATTTTAACAGAAGGCACGTATCAGAGTGGATATTTTTTCAGTGTGTGAAGTACTCAAGCTGAAAACGGAAGGTCATAAATTTGCTCAATTTAAACGAATGAATGATTCTTGTTCTCTCTTTCGTATGTCTCAATAGAGAACGAAAATGTAGCTATTAAGATGTGTAAGTTTTGAGGAAAGCTTGGAAAAGTCAAGGAGGACAGGTGTTAACGAGGCATTGATGATCATGAGTGTGCAAAAATTAACCACAGCGTATGATTATTAATGGAAATTCTCGCGTGCCCTTGCCGATCGCGAAGCTCAGGTGTCAACATTTTGGCCTAGCCGATTGCTTACTAAGTATCTTCGTGATTGATTCTCCAGAAGTTGAACACATGTCATCTAATCTGTATTCCGTAAATCGACTTGCCTGTCGTTGGCAATTCTCGGTTAGAAGCCTATACGCTATTTTCGTTACCTCATCTAACTTGAAGGTCTGTAAAAAAGCTTCAATCAAATGTGCCATCAAAATACGGTACGATGAGAAAATAGGGTTCAAAAATGTCACGAATTCATGAAAATTTCCGCGGTAAAAAGTTGCCTTAGTTTTTTGTTTCCCAGATCAGCTTATAATTTTCAATTATTGAAGTGACTGGAGCTGCTGTTGTCCTTCTCGAACATTTTTCATTTATTGTCTGACGCTTCTCGATAGTCAATAGATTGTTGATTTAGGCGCTCATATGAGGGGGGGGGGGATGTTGTGCAAAAGTATTAATATTGCGAGTTTTCTTGGTCGATTAAAAAAGATTTGGAATGCGTGGATCGAGGAGAGGAGGGCAGCATCAAAAGAAAATTGCTGAGGAAGACCGCGTGCTAGATCATGTGATTTTTCTTGGGTAGTTTGCGAGGGTAGAGGAACCAGACTCAATCGGTAGTAAGCGCTCCAAGAAGTTCTGAGGTGGCCGAACTTGACACACCTTTTGTCGTTGTAGCTAAAGATTTTTTTCCGCTAAAGTTGTAGATATTTTTGGCTATGGACGCTCATGACATCAGTAGAGAGGCCTCAGCTTGTCTCCTCCTTGATCACTGGCCTTGAGAGGATAATAAAATTTTTTTCAAGTTTCTCATATTTGAAATATAGCAGTTTTTCGGATTCAATATCACCTTTCTCCTGTCTGGCTTAGATACATGATTCATTTCTAAGAATTCCGTTACATCTATCTATCAATCTATAGGTTCATAGCGAATGTCGCCTTCTGATGACCATCCTTCATTTTCCTCGGTCCATTGATAGACCCTCCGTACGTTCCGACACTGCATTTCCGGCTGTCTAGCTCTTCCTGGGTCGACCTCTCTTCCTTCGTCCATTGGAAAACCATTCCGTGATCTTCTTCGGTAGTCGTTCCTCCTGCATTCTTTGGACCCACACTATAGTTATTATTAACTATCTGGTTTTGATATAATTTCATCACCTGACTATTTTCGATTCGACGTTCAAGTTCAGGTGGCCCTTCGTAGAAAAGAGTCTGACGATCATTTGTAGTGCTAGGAAAACAGAAAGTTATAAATGGTATAAGATCAGTGGGACCAAAAAACATAATGAAGCTCGATATATCTCAGGATCATGATAATGTACCTCAAAGTACAAATATCTGGTATCAATTACGAAGAAGGAGAGGAAGTGAACCCATTTTTGAATGCTAGTAATAAGATCCTACCCCCCCCCTCGCCCCTCTTATAATACTCATACAACGATGTCACCAAAAGTCGCAATATTCAGGTGGCAGTTTCTATAAAAAGGGGTATCTTTGTCGCTAACCTGATTTTTCAGAAATTGCAATAATGGAAAGTAAGGTCAAAATCATCAATAATGAGGTTATAATGGGTCTATATGTAAAAAAGGATGAGCTTTCACATGATGATGTTTTCAAGATTGAATGGGGCCTCTAGAACTTATAAAATTGAATTCATTTGTAGTTGTTTGTCTGTGACGTACTTCAACTTTTTATCTGTGACAATAACTTTGAAGAGCTATTTCTCAACATTGGTTCAATGTTTTTTCTTCGTTTTTTTTTTCAGCTTATGTATAAAACTTGAGTGCTTGATATCCATCTGTCTGCAACCTCTAAGAACCTTTTATCTATTATAAAATCAATTTTTATTTTGAAGTCAAATAATTTTACAAAGTTACGTAACCTTTTGAAGCACTAAATTGTATACGTAATTTTCTTCGAACACACTTTTTTGAAAATCTAACTTCAGCAGATGGTATCTCAGGAAATACTGCTCATAGAACACTTTTTAAAAGCTAATTTCATTGCAAATTTCATCTTCTTTCCACCAATGTATTAAACTTGAAATTGACCAGACCGACAAAGATATCCCTTTTTATAGAAACGGCCACTTTTTGTGTTTCCCAAATCCTAAAGATTCTTCGGTCTGACACTCCATTAGAGGAAGTAAGGATAGCAAAGAGAACGGTGCGGCATAAAGAATTTGAAACTATTGGCGTGAATCCTTATTCGCGAATTGAAATGTGAATGGAGAAGAAGTTTAGCTTATTTTTGTTGGACAATGATTCACAGACATAAACCACATTCTTTTTTTGAATTGCCGATCCAAGTCAAGGATTTGAAAGAATTTTTGATATTGCGAGGCTACTAGAAACGACCGAAGAGAAAACTTGAGAAAAATCTCCTTTGCGACGACATCTTCCTAAATTCCTATGTCAAAAACAGGTGTTTCTTGATTTATGTAATTGTGAAACTGACTGAGAATTCTTTTTTTATTTCGGCTCTGTTTCCTCTCTCTAATCCGTCTCTCGTAAGAGTCCCATGTGGGCAATCATCTCAAATTTGTGACACTTTTTCTATCCAATCATCCTCCCCTCCCTGGACATCCACGACGCCTCACATTTTCCTCGTTTCCTCGACCTAGCTGACGTTCCAAAATTGTACAACTTGATTCAGTCAAAAGACTTCAAAGCTATCATCGCTATAATCATTTTCTCTCCCACTTGTGCTTTACAGATTCCAAAACATGCTGGCGAGGCTGTTAATTCCGTATTAAAAATTTGGCTTCCATATATTCCGCTCATCCTACCCTTCCCACCTCTTTTTTCTTCCCTCTATTGACGAATGTCTTCTTTTCGTCTGTCCTTCTCTCCAAGCTGTACAAAACCCCATCGTTTAGCGTATTCTTACCCTCCTATACACTTTTACATATTCTCCATCTTTGATTGCCTTCTTCTGGATTCCTGGTCACATCTGCCTCCTGGAACACAACACAGTGGATCTAGCTGCCGGCCTTGGTTATAAATCTTATCATAGTTCTCTATCTATCGCATTGTGGCGCAATCTTCGGTCCTCTAAATCCCACAATGAATTTCTTTCAATTAAAGAATCCCCGATTTCCTGTTCATCTTCAATTCGCTCCTCCCACCACGGGGAAATACTTACAGCTCGACTAAGGATTGAGTCCGCTCACCTCACCCATTCCTTCCTCCTTCTTGCACTGCCCACTCCTCGTTCATACCAATACTGCCATGCTAAGGACTAAATAGCATCTCTCATCAGGCTATCATTATCGAAAAAACTAAATAAGAATCATACAAGAAAACTTGTTTTTTCTCAATCAGATTTCGGTTGAAATATAAGGCGCATACGTTCTCGTTTGTCATCTTCCCCCTTTTTCAAGTCACGAGATACCGCTGGTCGAGGTATTATCTGCTCGTGAGATACGTGTGTCCGGCAGCAGCCTTTGAGACGACGAGAAGCGAGAATGGACTGCGTTCTTTGTAAAAGCAGTAGAAAAGAAAGAAGTTAGTCGATAAAATTGGCGTACAATATATTTCGCGCTAGTGATTTATCTGTATTTCGCGATTAATGCGTCCTTATTGTCGTAATGTAGTCGGCGAGTTCACGCGTGTACGGAAATCACGAGGAAAAATCTCATCTGCTAGTGCGGGATGCATCCAGTGAGTGAGATACGTGCACTCCGTATTATGTATACTGTATTACGTTGGGAAAAAGCATAGTGTACGTATCGTACACGTACGAGTGGGGGAGTTGAAAAAGAGAGGAAGAGCAGCATCAGAGACGCTAATGGACGCACGAATAATCGGTGCATGTTCATCTCGCTCTGGCATCATCGACGTATATGGGATTTTCCGTATCAAAGAGTGGTTAAGCGATTTGATACGGTGAGCCTCATTGTGCGTGGTAATAACGAGCAGCTCGAACAGTGCGCGCCGCTATATTCTCGAGCCAGCTTGATCAGCATTGCCGCGCTTTCAAAGAAAGAGAGAAGAACTGTTTTCGAATTTTAGAAAATCCTGACCGGGATTCGCATACAGGGCGACCGATGCGTATCCACGCGGTCCGAAGTGTGGTCAACAAGTCGGAAAAGTTTTCACCAAATCTGTCGACAAGTACTTGTGCATGCACATAGTTCTATCCTCGTCGGAACCGATTAGCGAGAAGGTGGGCAACGACCGAGCGTGTATACGTATTATAATTTTAAAGTGATTACAATCAGTAGCATATTTTGAAGTACGGAAACGGTGAACTACTTTTTTATTAGGAAACTGTGTTACCCGCGTACACTTTGCTCGGTGTTATATTTACTCTGCCGCATTTTAGTAATTTATTCGAATCGTTTCAAACACGTACTAGTTTTTCGGGAATTCTTGAGTTATGATGCGAACTGCTCGAGTACTGCGGACTGGAATGATGAGTCGAATGAATTCCTTTCAGATTTAATTAATCACCATTCAGCGCTTTTTAGTGCCGTGGTATTGTTTTACAGAGTTTTCTTTTCTTCTTCGTATTCGATTTTCCTAGAAGCGAACGTACGATGTAGAGGGTGTCTGTCTGTCGATTGCGGAGTGCAACGAGGTCCTATTGTATCTTGTTGTTCGGTTATTACGTGGGTGCAAATCTATAAATGAAGCACGGTTCGCAGGTTCGCATGTTAATGACAAAACGTGTGCGTATGTATGGAGCAGCGATATCCGTGAAAGGCTACAAATAACTTGTTGAATGGAATTTGCGGCTGTTTAAGATTCCGCGCCACGGACATCAACGTCTAGAGAGAGAATTTTCGAGATTTTTAATTATGCGGTACTCGATTTCAGCAACTTTGATGTATTTAACAATCTACATGAATGTAACGACCTTGTCCCGCGTGGAGAGTTCAATAGATTTTTTAGCGATGAATCAGTGATGAGGATAATGACGGATTGAATAGGTCGGCTAATTTTCCGTTCAGGGCCAGGTTTACAAAGCGTGAGTTGGTTGCTAACCTCGCGGTTAGGGTGAAGAGGGGTTCAGTCAACTCGAGGTTGGCAATTGCTTCGCGCTGTTAAAACTGAGCCTTTGATTTTTGTCTGTTTTGCGAAAAAGATGAGGTCGTTTTGAAGGTACTCTGAAGCGCCTTCAGATTTGTCTAGGAATAGTATGCGCCTACGTTCTAAGTTCGGTGGAACTCGAAGAATACCATGCTAGAGATGCTGAGGATCTAACTTCCTTCATGTGGAATGCACAGCCAGGAGGAGAATCCTCCCCTCCTCAAATAATCGCATACAAATGAATGCATGAGGTGAAAAGGAGCAACCATCCTTCCGTTGCTTATTGACTTGATTCATCCATTCATGTTTCTGAAATAGGTAATGCTAGAAGAATTGGAAGTTGCCGGTCTACCTAAGTACTGTCGGAATGATACCCGTGGGCCCCGCGGCTCATCGATTGGTATAGTGTGCATGGCCTCCGATGGTCGGTATTCACTTGGAACCAATCGAAATGAATGAGGCGCGTCTCGCGAGAAAGTTTTAGGACAATCGAGATCGAATGTTAGCTGGGGATCAGCCAGGTGAGTCAAAGATTGCCACGCCGAGGAGCAGAATATGCGGAATTATGGAAAAAGGGTAGATGGACCGGACCGTAGGTCTCCGGGACTGTCTATAGGTCTTGGTCGAATAGAAATTTTGCACGATTTCTTGTCCATAAGTACTCGTGAAGCTTCTGGTAGACCACTTACTGGATCAAACCTCATTTGTTGAATCCCACCGACCAAGAAAGAAGAGAATTTTTTGTGTCGATCAGTCCCTGATCTACCCTATTCTAAACCACCCTCCGGAAAACAATCAATCGAGCTTTCGTTCTCTTTTATAGATGTACGTTTTCGAACTGTGGTTGCCTCTTTGGATGAGAGGCTTTGCTACGATTACGTACATAAAATTTTCATAAATTCTCATACGATTCTTCCATCTGCGAAACTTTCCGTTACAATAGGGTATCTTTTTTGTTATATAGCCGGCGCATCTTTCTCGTAAGATTTATTTCGCTTTTAGGTAGCGCTCAAGTGGGGTTATTCGAATATACATACCGAAGAGTTGCTATCGAAGCAGAAAATTTAACGCAGTATACATTTTAAAAGACTTACATATACTTAGCTGTAATCCCTCCCGACCCCTGGGTAATAAAAAAACGCACTTGTATAAAATCTTCCTTCCTCGGAATGCAGTCGCGAACATTTCGACGAAAATTCCGAAACAATCGAAACACCGATTTCGTGCGCGATGACCGAACCGTTCTCAGTTCTCCTTTTCCGTGCTGATTTAAATTGAAACCCGCGCCGCGCGTAAGTTTTTTTTTTTTTACTAGCTGGGTTGGCATTCTTAAAGAAAATATATGGCGACGTACTGCTGAAGACAAAATTCACTAAAATTAGTCTGATACTCTGTTTGTTTGAAATCAAATTATAAATTCTTGTAGCATCGTAAAAAGAAAAGGAAGGAATTTACAATGGTCATGGACGAAATTTAGATGGATTTTTTTTTTTTTTTTTTCACTTCCCTTCATTTTACGAGAAACTTTTTACACAAAAGGGGAGGATTACCGCTTCTCTTTTTCTCTGCTTGTTTCGTGTATACACGCGCAAAATGGTCTAGTGTTTTTTTTTTTTCCCAAACTGACAAGAAAAAAATAAGATAGATTAGTAGAAGTACTTTAAATTCAGAATATGCGTTGTACTCTTCTATACGGGACGAACCCGCAAAGGGAATTCTGCATTCGAAAAATTTTTATAACAAGGTTGCGTTGGAAGGCGAAAATAGTGATAAGGAAGATAGGGAAACGTACCGCAGATGATTAGAATAACCACGAATATTATGACGAAAAAAATGGTCAATAAATCAACATTTGATAAAAATTTGATAATCTTCGATTTTTCGTTCTCTTCAATTTTCCTGTGCCTAACATTGAGGTTTGCCTTTATAATACTGATAAGAGAGAACTCACTCGCACGTTGCATCATGTTGTTATATTCCCTCATTATCAGTTCCTATTATCTTTAAATTTCAATATTTTGAAACAAACACACGTGTCACGAATGAGGCTACTAAGGACGGTAGTAGGGACAGGTTCTCCGAGACTACACTTTCGATTCTGTCGTCACCCCTCCCCTCCTCCCTTAATATCTGGCTTTAGAACAGCATGCACTCATACTTGCCCTGCCTATGACGTCATCAGGGTAGTCTCTATGTACATCAAAGAAGTCTAGGATCATTTGCCTTGGGCGATTCGCCGCCAGAAATTTATCACTAGAAACCACTTCGCCGAATTCACGAAAATTAAATTATGGCAGTAAGAGAGCCTAACATACAGTAGACTAGGCCCATGCTCGGCTAAGAACTATACTCGTAGATTCCGTCGTCTATTACATCGTTCGACAAGGCGTTCCTTTGAACTTTTTCTCGAGTTTGGAGGTAAAGCAAACGAGCTGAGAGATGTAAGTCTTTTCGTATGTGTAAATAGGCTATCCTACAAATTAGGCTAAATTCATTCTAGGTTAAAGTAGATTGTGCCATACTGAGCTGAGAACCGAGGTTGTATTTCGAAAGCTAGTGAGCTCGTCATCAGCATGAGTCTGTCAATATGCCTTGAACTTACAATTTGATAGGCTGTACTACTGACTAGGCTAAATTAATGCTGGACTAAACTAGGTGATACTGGGCTAGGAAGGGAGGTCGGATCCCGGCAGGAAGGCGAACGAGTGGAGTGGGTGAGGCCATCAGCTAATATTCCTACTCTTATATAAAGTGCGGTATTCAGACACAAAGCTAAGGAGGATCTATAAACAGACCAGTTCGGCGGACTATTCCTAAACTGAGAATCTGCCATACTCTAAGCGAAACGAGAAATATGATCTGGAAAGTTCTGTTTTTTTTTTCATTCGGCGAATTGGCTCCCGGCAAATCGTCCGGTTTCCACGTTGAGGTCTCTCAAGATGAGACTATATCCGATTGAGCTTGCTGTGGATTGTGCCCGGGTTAGTTTAATCGATACGCTATAGTTCTGTAAAACTTAACAACTATATGAGCTTAGGGCCTGAATCCATTCTTCCTCTACATTCAGGTCCTTTTCCTCCGCTGGTCCTATTCTAGATCCCTTGGATCAAAAGCTCTCATCCTATGGTACGCCAAGGAATTGCAAGACGTGCATGAAGAGGATGATGAATTGAAACACCAGATCGAAACACTTCCCAGAACTTATGTGAAGTAATCCTCATGGAATTTTGTCTAGGGAGTACGCGATCATTGTCACACAAACTGAAAAAGGTCGAGAACCGCCACCCTAGGTAGCTTGTTAATATTTTCCCAGCCTTTCTCATCATCAGGATAGTCTCTATCTAGATGAAGGTCGATCAGGAGCTCAGTGAGCTCAATGAACTCCAGTCCCTTCGCCCCTGAGGTTGATTGGATTGGAGTATCGTGAAGGTGAACTACAGTGATGGTCATTGGATTACCCGAACACCCGGAGGCGAATCCAGAAAGTAAAATAGGGCTTACAAAATGGCCTGAATTGTAGACCTAGCCGAAAGACGTTAAATATGCGGAGAACAAAAAACTTCTTTTATAGAGTTCGTGTTCGGAAAAGATAAATGACCCATGAAAGAACGTGACGTCATCACGAGAGTTTAACTAGTGACCAGAAAGGACGTGATATTGCTTGAGACAGAGAAAAATATGAGAGGAAGATGTTTTATCTATTTAGGAGGTTTGAAAAACTTATGATCCATGACGTAGGAACTGGAAAATCTTCAAAGGTAGCGTCATCAAGGGTTTCAGAATGATGTCGACAGGGGAAGGTGATTCATCTGAAGAGATGACTGGTTTCACGAGAACATATGGTGTATCTTTGAAAGTATTATCAATCTGCTGGCAATAATGTTCCGATGCGTTATGACTTTTCCGGTCAGGAGCCATCCTGGAAAATTTGCGTACTCTCATCTGGGGCAGGTACTGCGTAACATCTTCCCCCCCGTACATTTTATGGAGCTCAAAGTCTGGAACGAATCTATTTTTTTTGCGTTCTTATTTTACCTGTCATCGTCATTGAAAAAGTCAATCAAGGAGAGCCATGTACTTTATATCTCTATTGGATCTGTGCCTGTCCGAAATTGATCAAATTTCCCCATGTTTCTTAATTTCTGCGTACCAAATAACTAATATTTCCTATCAGAATGAATAATCCATGGAACGATGAAAGGTAGAAAAAATTCTGCACGGTTACAGAAAAGCAAAGGAAGATGTCCGATCTAGGAGGTATCAGAGTGTTTACCGAGTTCGGCAATTCAAGGTTCAAAATACGAACCTTATCTCCCTCAGCGAGAAAAATTTCATTAGACTGCGGAGTATTGAATTTTCACCATGAATGCAATTGCTTGGGAGGATTATGGAGCTAATGATGGTACAAAAAATTCCAGATTTCCTAACCACCTCGTGTACGGTGAATTGAGTGTATGATTTCCTAAGTGCCGGTTGTACAATCTAAAAACGTGACATCACGTGATCGTTGAACCGCGGATCCTTGAACCTGACTGGCCGAAATCGGGCGATCAACGAGTTGAACTGCAGTTCAACGAGCTGAACGTCGATTGTACAACCGGCCCTAATTCTCCATGAAAAAAGTCGTCACGTAGTTTCCAATCAGCAAAGTTACCACAGCCAAAAATTTCAGTTTAGTCTTTCAAAAATCCATTATGTTCGCGACTAAAAGAAGCAACCGTCTCCTCAATCATCGTCGGCATGTTTCCCCAAGTCGATTATGACGCTCAATAGCCTCGTTCATCCAGTTCTTCCGTGCTTGGTCATTATTGATACGATTGTGATGTCTTCCGCGTAAAAGTTCATTTGACGAAATACTTCCGATCGGTGTTCTGTTTTTTCTAAACGATTCGATCGCGGTGAATGACTACAGAAGAAACGATTTCGCGTCTAATTGCGCACGAAATAGGAAAGAAAAAAAAAAAAGAAAGAAAGAAAATGTCGGTGTGTTTTTTCTCGAACTGAACAGTAGTTCAGTAGGTTCAGGTTATATAAAAGTGTGTGCACCTGAAAGAGTCATTATTTAATCTGGGAAGACGCAGTAGGTCATAACATTTGTATTCGCATCTTACGTACAATATACATGCGTTTTACTAAGGTTGTCTGCGAAGTAGTATTTATACCTCTGTGCATTAATATCGTTAGGCTAGTTTGTGAAAATGAAAAAAGGCTCATCTGGATTCGAGTTACTTGTTTCACAAAATGTATATAAGATCAAAATTATGTTCAGGAAAGGAAGGCGGACACCGATACATGCTTCTCTTGCGCAAAAAAAAAAAGAAAAGAATCGTACTGACCAAACAACAAAACTACACGAGTTACGTAATGTGTAAAAGACAAATAATATACTGTACTCCATACCCACGGTGTAATGTACAGTACTTTATACATTACACGGATGTCTACTGTATATATTAACCACCAGGGATGCCAAAAATAAGTCTTTCGTTCTTTTCTGCCTCGTATTGTAACAATTTTTCGTAAATAAATTACGCTAGTATCGCGTCTGAAAACGCCTTCTTCTTTTCATTGTCGAGGCGCATTTATATATAAGAAAAGTTGTTCGGTGTATTACGTATGCGAGACCAGACGAAAAAATGTACAGCCGTCACTGTATTTCTATGCGAGAATAAATCACGCTTGTTTGGAGCTGGTGGCTGGTGATGACTAATAAAATATTAGGAGTGGCTTTACGCTGTCGATAATCGAACGAGTAGTGGTAGCTGGTGATTCGAGTTCCCAAAAAAAAAGAAGAGTCCAGGTGACGTTGATTAATTTGTATCGAAGCACGTCTATGTAATATTGACAATACAAAGCTCACCGGCAGCAGGGCTCGCTGAAAAATTAGCGAAGAGTCCCGCGGTGTTACGAGAAGATACCCGAACGTTCATTGCCACAGTAATAAGACTCATTAGTGTGCAGCTTATACTCGCTGTATACGCGATGGTTGACCAACCTGCACGTTCATAAATACTTCTTCTTGATTAGTTTTGGATGCGAGTAACTTGTTATGGAGAGAGCAGCATATACGTGAAAAAATCTGTCAAGGTTGAATATACGCGCGTCGTCCTAAGAAAGGTTAATGAAGATGTTCAGCGTGCAAATACTCGTTTCGTTAAATAACTTTATACTTCCTTAGTTGATAATGAAGTTTATGTGCTGGACTAACTGGTCAAATCTAATTAAAGCTTAATTATTTTGTACTACATGAACAAAAACAGACTACTCTATCAATTTAGAGAGCACTCTCGTGGGCTCGGATAGTCGTACTACTGGCAATGAGTTTGAGAGGTCTCGTACAAGCCGAAAATTGATTATTTTACTTCAGAGTAGTCGAAGAATTGTACAAGAGGAGAGAGGGTGATTTAGAAATGACCTGGATAAGCGATTTGAGAACAGAGACGGTGGCGACTATAACTGAAGAATGATATCGCAATCAACGTTCGTCAGATTCCACTTCAACAACAGGACAGTCCCACTGCTAGAAAAAATCGAGAGCTTGGTGGAAGCGAACTGGATTTTTCTTGGCTCAAAATTCCTGTAAATGAGGTTACTTTTTCTCTCTTTTTTTGAGTCACAAGTCTCCACGATGATGTTACACCCTGAAAATGTCACATTCTGATGACGTCACACCCTCCTTCAAGTAAATCATCGTCTTCGTTCTTCAATCGAAATTTTTCAGTCTCTCGATGATGTCATATCGCGTCCTGTCGCGGGACTCTAGCAAACTATTTTCCAAGTATTAGTCGTCTCTCAAGGTCATCCATTAACGAAATTATTTTCGGGCCTCCGATGATGGCTTAGTCTATGTCAAGTTATCATTTTTTTTCAGCTTCCCTGAATAAATAAGCTGAAGGGGGAGTGGAATCGGAAATTGTGAAAGTGTGTACATTTCCGTGATGACGTCAACGCTTTGCAAGAAGCCCTTTCCTTCCCTCTTCTCAGTCTCAAAAGTCGAATTGTTCTCTAGTTTTCATCTTCAAGCATCAGCTATTCTCTTAAGGTCAGCTACCTTTGCCCTAACGAAGACATCCTAATGCGATCGATGACGTAATCTCCAAAGATTTTTGAATTCCTAAATCACGAGACCTCTTCTCCAGTCTATCTTGAGCCAGAGGGGGAGGAGGGAGTCAAATATTGTGAAAGTGTTTACATTTTCTTGATGACCGTGTCTACAGCTCAAAGATCAAAACTTTTTCAATTCCTCCCTTCCTCTCTTCTCAACCTCAAAAGTTGAATCATTTTCAAATTTTTCCTCGCGAAGCACCAGCTATCCTCTCAGGGTCAGCCATTTTCAGTCTAATAACTGAGTGGGGTGGGGGGGGAAGTAGAGATTGTGAAAATGTTTGCATTTCCTTGGCCTCGTATCTGCAGTTCAAAGATTAAGACTTTTTCAAATCCCTCCTTCCTCTCTCCTTGGTCTCAAATGTCGAATTACCTTTTAAGTCCTATTGGCCATATCTCAAGGTCAACCAGCTTTCCACTATCGATATTATCCTAGTACCCCCGATGACGTCATCTTACGTCATGAAGCCCCTCCTTTAGTCTATGTCAAGTTATTTTTCCAAGCTTCTAACGGGGAGAGGGATCGAAGATCGTGAAAATATGTAAATTACCTGCATGATTTCTAGCTCAGCCTCGTATCTTTGGCTCAAAGATTGAAACTTTCGTAAATTCCTCCCTCCTTTTTCTCCTCAATCGCAGAAGTCTAATTATTTTTCAGTTTTGTTTTTTTTTTTTCTCCAAAACCAGCCATTCTCTCGAGATCAGCCGCTTCTCCTCTATCGAGACATTATCCCAATCCTCAATAATGTCACTCCAAAGTTTTTCGAGTTTCTACATCCAATCTATGTTGGGGGGAATCGGAAATTGTGTAAATGTGTAAATTATTTAGGATGTCACGCCCAGCCTAGCATCTAACTCGAAGATCGAATTGTCTCCTAGTCCCCCCCCCCCTCCTTCTTCATCATATTAAATGCAGGCCCTCTTTTCTCGTCTTCAAAACTTGAAGAGTTTGTCAGCTTTGCTACCCGCGGATGACGTATGTTGCACCTGGAAATATCTCCCAATCTCCTTATCTCGTCTCACCCTCCCTCCGCTGTGTGGTTTGCAGCCTCGATTTCTTAAGCCCCTGTGATGTAAAGTAAAGATCGAGTATCTAAAATCGATCAAGGTCATAATTCCCCCCCCCCCCCTGCGAAATTTCTTCAAGGCTCCAAAGTAGGTCAAGGTAATCTGGACGCTTGCTGTTTCCAGGTTGAAAATTTTGGCTGCACTAACTCTTACATCACCCCTCCCTCGCTCCTGCTGCTTGTGTACACTTCCATGCTAGAATATCATTTGACAGAAACACTTTCAATGAGTCCGAAGTTAAATTATTCGATCAATTGACAGCTTGGTTCATTTCGAAGTAAAGCTGGGACTATATACTTTTTTGTACCTATTGAAGTAGCTCTCGTTCGTTGTCAGTTATGGAAATTTTTGGATTTCCATAATCTCTTGTAGATTCAGATGCTCGGGAGTACCAAAATTGGACAGTTTCTCTTTCCTGTCTCCCCAAATACAATATCAGGCTTGGTCTGTGCTCGATCAAGTGCGTACTAATCCAGCACAGGAAGAAACATTCGACAACCTTGTCAGTATCAAAAGTGTAATCTAAGGCTTCGCAATTTGATTCCGAGAAATTCGTCGAATTCCTTTTCGTCGTCATTTCGAATTCTCGACTCGCGCGAATTTCAGCAATGACCGACCACTTGCTGGCTTGTACAAGCGAGCGTATCCTCAGCTTGTCCATAATATATACGTAACGACGTAATGTCTCGTAACATCTACCAATTATCGGATCCACCATCTTTTGTACATAAGTTTCCTATGCATGCTGGGGAAGTCCACGCGCTGAAATTCTCTCCGAAATATACATTCGCGTTGGTGCGTTTAGAAAAAAGAAGACGAGAGAACGATGCTCACGTTTCACGCACTGAACACAGCCAACCAGCGCATCAACTGCCCAGGAGAACAGTATCAGCGCATAATGTTTATAATTCATTCAAACCAGTTTTTCATCGGCGAATTTTCTTCTTGCGCAGCTCGGTGTATTAATCACGTATATAGCTCCGCGAATTCTCGCCGACCACTAGTCTTCTTGTGGCTGAAGGCGAGTCTTTCTCTGTCAGGGTGAATTTATTCAACACTACCGTCTCGCTGTACGCAAAGACTATGATCAGATTCATCTGTGCTCGAACCACATCATACATTGTTAGGACGAAGATCCAGTTTGAATAAATAATGAGATTATCTTTGCTTCAGATAATATGCTAGACATAAGATTTGTTTTCCTTCTCTCTCTTCTTTTCGTCGTACCTGTTAGCTACGGTTGTATTATTGGTCGGGTGCATTCTTCATCGAGAGCTTCTCTTTAATATCGGTTCCTATAATGTATGCGTCTTCTTCTACTTCGAGAACGATGATCCTTTTATGTTTTGATTTATATGAAATACGTGCGCGTCATAGTCCACATATATACATACTGTTGTGTAGATGTTGAATCAGCTTCTTCTATTTTTTTTATTTTTTTCCTTTGTCAAGTGTGTCGCACCTTTGTGTACAGTATTACAAGTAGTCTGTTACAGTGTGAGATTCGATTGTATCGAATACGACTTCGAATAAATCTATTTAGGGGATTTATAGTAGTATCGCATAATTACTAGTGATTGTTTCTCGATCGTTCATCAGCTCTCAGAATATCAATCTAATCGTTTCAAGACTCGCATAACTTGCATCATTTTCTTGGTGAAAATTGAAAACTCGACTTGTAAAATTGATTTTCATTCCTCATGAGTCATGACGTTATTCTCTGTAATCATGTGTACTTTTTTAAACATCTTCTTACACTTTGATTTTTGTAAAAATGATTTTGTGTTTATCTCTTGGTCTTGTCCTCCATTTCAGGTTATAATGATTGACTTTCTTTTTGAGAAACGGTTGTTGAGTCATTTTACACCTTCGATTAAAAAAAGTGGGATTTGACTCGACTGGTTCCCCCCTCTCTCACCTCCCTCTACCTCGCGTGATGGGTACTTTTGGAGTAAAGCTACGTTGATCTGTGCTCAATTGCGTCTGATTTATTGAAATTTTTTTGGTCATCTTTATTCAACAACAGGAGTATAACTGAGTTGTATTATATTGGACTCTCGGGGCGATCGCTCTTGACTGGAAACCTTCACCCTCTGTGTGTTTTCATCACAGGTTCTCGAGCGGATCACCAGTTCATTTTGTCACTCAACTGACCCTTTGCAGATAGGGTAGGTAAGTGGTTTGTTAGCTGTAGGCACGATCGAAGATTCTGCCATCATAGTGAGTGATGGTCCCGGAAGAGTGCATCCCAGTCACAGCTTACCTTAGCGCTCTTTGAAATTACATAGCGCATATCTCTATATTGGTTAGTCTGTCCTCCTTAAGCTCATAAACTGTGTCAAACTCTCTCTATAGGGTCTGTTGAGGTAACCTTGAGCGTACCCAAACTATTGTGTTTCATTGACTCACATTTTACCTGTCCAGGATTCTTGTGCTTGAATGGTGGTCTTGCCATTTCATTCTGAACGTATTTCGCAGCTGTCTTTGGTGAAGCCTCTGGAGGGACTTGCAATTTTTTAGTATAACTTCCTGAATTTGCTCCTTCACAGGTTCCATAAGGAGTTACTTCGGAAGATTATTTTTAAAAGGAGTTCCTTGCGCGTCTCAGAATGTTTTCAGATTTTTAGGTTCAGTAGACGCTTATCCCTTATTAATTTTTTTGACCTCCTTTCCTCAATAGTACACCTTGAACGCCTTGATGCGTGTGCGTAGGTTGATACAACCGAACTGCTGGTAACAGCCTACTCCATCATTGTAAAATCTGCATAATCTGGCCTTCCTGTAAGATGGTCATGCTCCACCTTTCACCATTGCAGCATGAATACAGCTTTTCCGGTTGATTCATTTCCGAGTCTGGGGTTGAAATCACGAGCTACCTAGCTGCTCAGAGAGTTGAATTGCTCCTCGGTCTCTTCTATTCCACCGGCAATATGGATTAGAAGGCTCGGCTCTGTATGTGCAGAATATCTCTTTATCATCATCTTTGTCTTGACGTGGTTGGGTTCCTCCATAAGTTCGTCGACCATCCTTCAATTGTTCCATCTGAGCTTCCAGGATCACTGCGTCATCTGCATCCTGCAATCTATAGCTCAAACATCTTTATGAACCTTCAGCCTGACCAGATTATGCTGACTATCATCTGTGCGACATCTTATTCCAATTCCGCAATCCAGCAGCTCGCGGTCCACGCAGATTAGAAATGTTTCCATGAGTGGAGCCACGACACAGTCTAGGCGCACGGCGTTGCTTACTTAAAATTTGTCTGTCGCACTCATGCCAGCAATTATTCGGCCTGAAGACTGGGCGTAAAAATTTTTGATTTAGTCGGGCACCTGAATAACGACTCCTACAAATGACCATTTCGAATGCTTTCGTGATATCCACTAAAACTACGTGGTGAAAAGATCGTTGTTCCCGTGTTGTTTTCTGCAATTGGTCATGTAGACTTCAAGAGCCTTGTCAGATTATGCAGACCGTCTTCTGTACGATATATCATTCCAATTCCCCTGTTCAGGAGTTCGTGGTCCTCGCTGATTAAAAACGTTTTTATGAGCGCAGTCATAAAACAGCCTTGGCGCACGCTGTATATCATTTCAAATTTGTCTGTCACACTCTTGCCAGCAATTATTTGCCTTGAATTCTTGACGAGGAAGTCCTAGGACCTAGAATATCTCCTCCCGAATGACCATTTTGAATGCTTTCGTGAGGTCCACTGAAACTGCGTGGATAAGAGATTGCTACTCTTTTGTTTTTTGGTTCCTGCAATTGACGCATGATTAGGATCATGTTGGTGGTGTGCTTGGGGTATTAGGCCGGAATGCGGTTCGGGCTTCAAAGACCGCTATTAGTCTTCCGATAATGTCTCTTGGTGGCATCTTACCTGCGACGCAGAAAAGCAAGATTCCTCGATAGTTCGTGCAACCTGTCCGGTTGCTGCCTCAGCTCTTATAATTATGCTCGCAACTGCTGATTCCCTAGGGTCTTCCGGAATTGTTCCCATATTTTCGAGAATACTATAATTAAAAATAAAAAATGGATTTGATCTTCCTGAGTTACTAATTTTGGGGTGATTACTTTTTTAAGAGCAAGGATGGCCGTTAGGAACCAAACTGGACAGGAAAAGTTTGCTATCAGCTAAGGTACCTTACAACTTTGAGATTATAATTGTAGATGCTGTTTTTTGATTGAAATAATGGAATATAGTTTCATTATTCATTTTTTGCTCAATGAATGGCAGAACAAGTTGTGATTTTAAAAATTGAAGAGCTCGCGATGTCAACGAGAATCTCGGACCCATTGATCTAATGCGAGGCAGGCGCGGATTTACAGGTACACTTGGGGGAGGCTCCATTTCAGCCTTTTTTTTAAGGATTTTGAATCCCCTTACTCCACCGTGAATCCGCGCCACCCAAGGTGGGAGAGAAAAATTGTCGAGGAAATTGATCGCTAGTAAACAGAAATGACCTCAAGTAACTCTGGCCGGAAAGAGTGACCAAAAAATCACCTTGAGATATTGTCACTCGCGCGTTACAAATCGTGTATGATATCGATGGACAACTGGTATCTTTTTCGTATCGACGTACGCGATGATGCTACCTAGAAGAAAAGAAAGGTTACATAAAAAGAAACAGTGATATGTGAGCGCGCATAAGATTGGGAGAAGCGAGAATAAAATATAGAACAATGCTTTTTCCTTCAATTTAGGTCCTTGCAGGTCGTATACAGTATACGATGAGAAAACTACGACGATATTAATTAGCGGCCAGTAGGCCAGTATATTAGCGAATGAAGCGTGCGTAATCAACGAACGAAAAAGAGAGAAAAAAAACATTACACTCGCGATATAATTAAGGACCTTGGAATGGTCGTCCGTCTTCGCACATAACCTACTCCGCGGCTCACCAACCCAATTTGAGCTAGGGCTCTCCGCAACCGAAGTCTGACCGTGATAGCTGTATAACTTACGTACAGTCATCGCGACGGAGATGGAATCGTCGGAGCGTGATATTATGATTAATAATAATTCCAGAATGTAGACTCGTCGTTACCAAAAAATTGGCCTAATTTTAGCGCGCGTCCTTATACGTACATAAAAATATCATCGTTAGTTCGAATGCGTTTCCTCGTCGTCGATTAGAACCGGGTTTATTTGTGTACGAGGTACATATTTTCTTATTTTACTACCGACGAGGCGAAATGAGAGAAAAAGAAAAAAAAAAAAGTATGTATCGGTATTACGCGACGCTGATGGCTGCAAAACTTGCCCGATATATACGTATTTAAGAAATATATGTACGAGTGTACAAACGGATAGCGAAATGAGAGTTGATTACACTTGGCAGAGTACATCAGGTGTTGGGTGATGGCATTCATTTGTTGCACGTCGGCTCGGAAAATTTATCTAATTCGTAATCATATTAGCGAGTAGTGTATCCGGCCACTCGTTAACATTCTTTTAAGCCATCGTCATCCGTGAATGCCCGTGCCGAGCTATATTGGTGCACATGTATTCTCTACGTAGGCTGGACACCACATACTAAACGAGTAGCGCAGCAGATGATATTGAAATGGTAACGAACTGCGGTAAGTTGGACTTTCTATAGGAAGAACGGAGCTTGCTACTGTTACAATCTCCACAGTCTTCTAATGAGGGGAAACAATTGACGAATGAGGAAGCTCTTGACCATCCAGAATGCTCTAGAAAGCTAGAAGAGGATTTCATGTTGCAAGTTGGTTTACGAAAACTTTGAAATCGATAAATTTATGACTCTTTTTTAGTACGAATAGTTGGATGAATGCCTTGTATGATGTTCATAAATCTCATTACATAAATGAACGGAGCGCAAAATATACAATACTCGTATGCAGCAGCCACACGCGTAAAGCAGGCGAAAATATTTATAGACCATTGCAAACACAACACCGTATAAGACCAACACTCGTCAAATGTATAACACTGTGCACAGATGGAGGTAGCTATAATTATCGATACTACTAATATCAATCCTGGAAAAAGAAAGAATCGCACGTCTTGGCATCCAAAGAAAAAGACTAGTATGTTCATAAAAATTATTTGCCGTTAAAAAGAGTCCGTGGGTGGGGACATCCCAATTAAAAACACTCAATTCTCGGACAGCTATTATGTAATATTGTGACGTTCCATCGGTCTCAATTAATCAAACTTGAATACTTGTACCAAAAACTCGAAATACTTCTGTGCACTTCGGGACGGATATCACAAGAATTGCTAATTCAATACCGATCGTTAATAAAGCCACTACTCCAAATATTACCCCAAACTTCTAAACGGTGGTCAAATTATGCGACTTACCCTTCTCGTATTTTCTCTATTTTCCATCTTCACCAACATCGCAATATCCTTTGCGTCAGACTGCCTCACCAATTCTGAACGTCCCATTCAGAATCACCCAGCTAGGCAGCCAATTGATTCCGATAAATAACCTCCAGTTTCTTTTTATAGCTAATCACGTCGTTGATCCACTTCACATATAAAGTTTTAAGCTTCTTCTTCTGTAGTTTAACTCGTCTCGGACTAGCTCATGGGCTCTGAGTTACATTGGATACCATTGAACATGCTGAGGTTTGTGCGGATCAAACTCCAAATCGCATGGTACCATAGATCGTGTCCAAACCTAATTTTCGCCAAAGTTGCCTTTGTAGACCCATGTACTGATGACCAATATGCCTGGAGAATAAGGGGTTTGCACTTATCCCAGCTCTTTCCACCTAATGAGTTTAGCTACAGTATGGTTGAACCCGGCTGACTGTGAATGGAGCGGTTTGGTATGAGTTTTCCTCAGACCCAATATGATTTCAACCTCTCCAAATACTACCGATTCAAAATGTCGCCCGTGGTCTATAAGTAGTTCCAAATGTCCTCCAAAGTGCGTCATCCAGTTTTCCACTAATATATTTGCGACAGTTTTGGCCCCTTGGTCTGGGAGCGCAACTTCTTCGATCTTCTTATAATCTCCTACTCGTATAATCACGATAAAACGGTTTTTTCTATCTCTCTTTGAAAATGGTCCGGCAATATCCATCGTCATTCGTTCACAAGGGTATTCAACATCCATCGTTGCTCATCTTTTGTGGAAGGACCGAACATGACGCACAACATCGGCACCAATCTTCCACATCTAATTGACAAGAAGGCCAGTAATATTGCTTCCGTACCGTGCACAACGTTCTTGTCCAAGGTGTTCTCCAGATAAGTTGTTATGAACAGCCTTTAATACTTCTGGTACCTACGTCTTTGGAATAACTTATTGCTGAGACCATCACCAGATTCCAAGGTTCTGTAAAGAATCCTTTGTCTCGGTTGACTGATCGTGAACTGATCTCCTGTAATGTGGTCGATTGTGAAGGCAATGTCTTCATCTTTTAATTGTGCATCCTTTCAAGTTAGTATCAAACCAAATCTTCTCAATGGTGATCTCTTTCTGATCCTGATGTCTGTTACAATGGTTGCATTCTTCCCAGCAAAAATTTCGTGATAGAGGATCGGCATTTCAATCGAACTTTCCCTTGCGGTGTTGGATATCGAAGTTGTAGATCTGCAGATTACGCCACAATATTGTGGAAAAAAGGGAAAGTATGAATGCACGGGTTCTCCAGACCGAGGGCTGCCTCTGCTGTCTATAGATACGCAATTGACAAGTTTGCAAAGGTAAAGCTTATATTTTTGTAACTTGTACAAAAAATTTGCTACAATTATGGTAGACAGCGGGTCAACGTTCAAAATAAAAACAATGGGCCTATAACGAACTTGAAGTTATACGCATGTTGTCGTTCTACGAAAATCGTGAATATGTCATTATATTTACCGGAACCAAAACGTTTGTAAATTATCTGATACGTCAGAAGGACAGAGTTACAAATTTTAGGCTTGAAAAATGAGAACGTCCATCGTACGCAACGATTATAGTGTTTTCATTTTAAAAATACTTCGTCTTTATATTCGCTTCTTCACAGTGGAAAATTATGCGGAATACACCTATTCTAATTATTAATGTAAATTAAATGTTTCCGAGCTGAGGTTTTCAAATCCCAACAGGCCTATTAGTGGGTTTTATGCTTCAAAATGATAGAAGAGTGAGCAAAACGACAATATTGATCGTGATATTATCTTTTGAACTAGAATTCTTGCTTTTTCTCCCTTGATTGTGCAGTTAAGATGGTCTTCGAACCAAAACCAGTTGCCAACCAATGCGATCCTGTGACTCAAGACAGTGCGGTAGACCTTTCAAACTTCTTGCTTGGTTCTGAATTTTGAGTCAAGTGAAGCCCCAAACCTCGAAACAAGGCGGCCGTAGACCAAATTTATATCGTATAGAAAACGAGGATAGCGGTCTATGGCCGTATATTCGCGCACGTAGTGAAGGAACAGAAGCTCCATTAATTATAAAGATAACAACTTTTTTTGTTCGTTGATGATCACGCGTGCCTCGTTTGCTAATATGTTGGCCCACTGGCCGCTAATTGATGTGGTAGTGGTTTTCTCATGCGAAGACCTGAATTGTAGAAATAGCAATTGTTCCGTCGAATATTCTCACTTCTCACAATCTCATGCGCGCTCACACGTCACTTTTTGCCTTATGTAAGCGTGTATCATTGTGTAAATCAATTTTTGAAGTTACGAGAAAGATCGCGAATGTGTCTACCCAATGACTGTGTACGCGTAATGTTTATTGTTTAAATGACGACCTTTGAAAATTTCTTATAAATTTATATTCTCACGCGTGTCTAATACTAATTCGAACGCCGATTCTTCTGAACCGAGAGAAAAAAGTAATGATAGAAGTAAATGAAAAGGAGTCTAGATGACGAAGAAACGAGTTTTTCTTATAGGATGGTGGGTGAATGATGGACGTGATTGTGACGAAAGAGATTATTCGCTGTGTGTAAGTTCGCTACTCGATTAGAGCAGAGCAGAAGAATAATACGTATACAAAACAAAAGTATTGTTGTGTTGACGTAACGGTTTGGAAGCGGAGCACATGGGGCTCTTTAACCTAAATTCGCGCTTTTGGTACTTGTGTATATATACGTACGCGTGTACGTGTCTTCGTGAGAAACGACACATAGTCTCATCGAGTTGGAGGAGAGAGAAAGACGAAGAAAAAAAGTGACTACTCGTCGAAACAATCCAACTTTCTTGATATTCTCTTTCACGTTATGAAGAATGTTCGTGTCGATAAAGTTAGGAAACTGTAGTAGGTCAGAAAAACTGAATATATCGGAAAATGTATTATGGAGGGATTCTCCGAAACTGCTGACGGCGCTTAAAAACAAACTTACGAAAGAATGAAAAAATTGTATATTTTTTGGCATAGGAGTGTAGAGAGTTGCGAGTATTATAATACGACTAGTGAAAATATTGTAAAAAAACTTTTTATTTTTGAATGCTGGCAAAAATCGCTAAAAGAATATACGAGGATAATATCGTGGACGCTGTCTACCGAAAAGGATGACGTACATTTCTCCAGAAGGAAAGTGTGGCAATTAATTGCATAGATTTTTCGAGCTCCCTGCTCCATTATAACGAAACCTCAAAATAACTTTCACTGTTCCTCGTCTTACGGTTTTTTCTCATTTTTTCTAGTTGATGTTTCGAGAATTCACATCGACTATTTGGAAGGGGAGGAAAGTTGGATGTAATTTTTGCTTGCTGATAAGAGATGATGTTTTAGATGGGTGAGAGGTTATCGGCGAGAGTTCTTTCGATGGATGGAGAAATTTGGTGGCTATGGTGGAGAGAGCTATAGGCTGCCAGATCTACGGATTTTCGGTCCTCAAAAAAGATACGGGTTTTTCTTTTTCTGTAAATTTTACGTACAATACGGATTTCTTGCGATCAAGGGAAAGGTACCTTAGGCACTGTAACGAGAGATACCTTTCTCCTGCTCGTTACGGGCTAATATTGCAAAATTGAGTCGATCAAGGGAAAAGTACCTCAGCTATCCCTATAAGACAAACCTTTCTCCTGATTGTTATCAATAAATCAATCAAAGTCCGTAGAAATCTGTTTTTAGGTCTTACAAAAAGTGGTGGATACGGATTTTCGAAACTAACATCTGGCAGCACTGGGGGAGAGGCTGAAGATGGGCATGCGGAAACGTTGGTACTTGTGAGGCAGAATTTGAGGCTGCAATGCAGTGATGCCAGATGTACGAATTTTGCGCCTTCAAAAACAGATTTTTTTCCGGATTTTTTGGGCTCAAGAGAAAAGTACCTTAGTCACTAGTATGAGATATACTTTTCTCCTGGTCGTTATGAGCTGGTACTATGGTCTTCTATAACATCGAGTCGATCAAGGGAAAAGTGCCTCAGTTACTCGTAAGAGAGATACCTTTCTCCTGATTATTATTGACAGATTGGTAAAAATATGTAGAAATTCTCTTTAGGTCGTCGAAAAAATGGCGCATACGGATTTTCGGTAATATCATCTGGCAGCCCTGTTCCAATGCTAGGATGCCAGATCTACGGATTTTTGGTCCTCAAAAAAGATACTGGTTTTTCTTTTTCTGTAGATTTTACATACAATGCGGATTTCTTGCGATCAAGGGAAAGGTACCTTACACATTACAACGAGAAATACCTTTCTCCTGCTCGTTACGGGCTAATATTGCAATATTGAGTCAATCAAGGGAAAAGTACCTCAGCTACCCCTATAAGACATACCTTTCTCCTGATTGTTATTAATAAATCAATCAAAGTCCGTAGAAATCTGTTTTTAGGTCTTACAAAAAATGACGGATACGGATTTTTGAAACTACCATCTGGTAGCACTGGAAGAGAAGCTGAAGGTGGGCATGCGAAAATGTCGGTACTTGTGAGGGAGAAGTTGAGGCTGCAATGTTCGTATGAGGGTGGGAAAAGCATGAAAATGAGCGTGTGTAAGTCGCGTGTACCAATTTGGAGACTCTCAAGTAGATTTCTTTTGAAGCCAAAGCGAGTGGTAATGGTTTGTTTGATGAGATATGATTTAGCCAGAGTGTGATTCATTCGTCCGCAACTTTGAGGAGATGGATGGTACTGGAAATAAGACAAGAGTTGATTCGTGGAAGTTTTGGCGGCGAAACAGACTTTTTCATCACCCTCGATCCCCCTTATGGCTGGAAACCCAGATGAAAGTTATATCGTGATAAATGAATGACAGGGTTACGAGCAGAGAATGGAGACAAAAGGGTGTGTAGAGTGCATTGTAAATTGCCGTTAAGGTGGATAAGGAATCAGTGGCGATCAGACAAGTATGGTTTGGTAGGGAAGAGAGAGGTTAGTATTATTTCTAAGCATTGAAAGATGGCTTGGACATCGGCTGTTGAACTTGATTCGGAATTGCGGTGTCGGTGAGAAAGGATTTTGTTGTCATTGGAAAACTCGAAACCGACTTGGTTCTCGATTCATATGTGAAAGAAAGGGTTGGAAAACGAGTCAAGTATTTCTAGAAAGAGGGAGCGGTGAATTGCGAGCTTGGCAGTTGCCATAGTTTGTATATTATTCCAGGTGTAGTTAAGGCCCAAGAGGGGGGCTAGGTAATGAAGAAAATGGGTGAGGAAGAAAGGCATGGTCTTGAAAGTATTGCGATAAGTTTGACAATTTAGAGTGAATTTAAAGAGAATGTTGTGAACTGAGGATTGAGGAAGTTGGAAGACCGAGTTGAAGAGACTAGCAGTTGAGTCAAATTGTCGAAAATGTAGAAATGGATAACCTTATTTGGCGGCTAGACTTCGAGCAGGGCTATAGCGAAAAGCGTCCAGCGTGCAAATGCGAATTGAGGAATTTTGAATTGTGTCTGGAAGTGAGAGATGTGATGAGGGTGTGACTCCATATTCAGGTGACATGGACTAGAGTATGGTAATGGTTGCTATCGGTGAAATGACTGGATAGGTATTTTAGGACGTTTAAAGCTCTGATGCTTTTGGCTTCAATTTCTTCACAATGCGGTAGCCAAAGTGGTGTTTGAGGTGGAAGCGGAGGCCGAGGACATCTACTGTGTGTTCAACTACGACAGAGATAGAGTTGGAGAGTTTTATCTCGTTTTTTGCAAAAATCACAATACAGGACTTGGAGGAGGATATTCGGAATCCGCGGTACGATAGCCAGTCAAGGGTATAGAATTCTATGTGCCCGAGGTTGGTTACTTGTTTGTACATAGACGCTCAGGTCACCGGCATATTATAAAATTAATTAAATGACGCTCATCTGACAAAATATCATATCGCTATGGAACAGGTGTTTATTAGAATATGAAATCATGCGCGCTATTATAGTTTCATTGACTGTCATCTAGATTCTTTTCTGAAGACGATTAAATTTCAAACCTTATTAACGCGAGTTCATTATTATTCATTCTGGTTTACAGTATTGTGAGCTGACAAATATTATGTCACTAAGCGGCTTATATCATCTCCATTCACAATACACTCACACAAGAATTTCGAAGAGAAGAATTACTCTATCGCGTTATTCTTCGTCGAAATGAAATTCGAGCTCTTCAAAAAATAAAAAAAAAAAAAGAAGAAAACCTTTCTCAAAAAAAGTGACTTATCTCGCGTTCGCGCGAAAGACGTACAAATGAAATGCAAATGAAGAAGAATTACGCGCGTTTTATATTTTATAACCTAATTTATTCTCGGAAAAATGGAAATATTCTTCGCAAGGACGCGAGATTAAGAGCCTTTTTCCCCGCGTAATTAATGTCAACGGTATTTAAGATCAATGATCTTGAATTTTCCTGCGACCCGAGAAAGGAATCTAATTAAGATCGAGACGCGATTAGAGAGAAACTGGTTCAGTTTTATAAATTATTTGTTACAACGCTAGGCTATACGTAGTTCTTCCTACCGCGCGCGATGTTTATTATTCGTCCTTCTTCGTACCCATTATTTTTCTTATCGTACTTACTCGACACGCGTGCCAAAAAATACCATTTTTTATTTTTCGTGAATTTGTTCTTACCCGCAGTCAGTTTGTACAGTTTTCGATTCCAACCTCGTCTTCCAGCTTTATCGATGCGAACATTCATCATGATGTGTCATGGAAGTATCAAGGATGGTATAACCCTTCTTACAGAGTGACAAATGTCGAACTCTTTTTTCCCCTAAGCTGCACCAGGGTTTGAGCTTGATGGGAAAACTTTGAGCGCGTTAGAGGTAATTCACCGAGTCTTTTGATGGAAGAGAACTTATAGAGAGGGGTGGTGGGTGTGCTAAGATGTCCCGTGAATATGTGACGGAGTGGAAGGAGGCAGTTTAGGTTGCAATACTCACATTAGAGAGGTGAGCTTGCATCAGACGTGTAGTTACTACCATTTAGGAAAAGCTCCACAATACTCAGTGAGTAAACTGGAGGGCAATTTACAAGAACCGCAGAAAAACACAAGAAGCCGCGAGCGCACTTTCGGCTGAACAACCATTATTAAGCAAAGATAAAAGAAGAGTCGTTCTTGTATTCTATTACTGCGGCTTGTGCATACTGCAATCCGACTCTTATATTTTACGTCCTTTGAGCCTGTCCAGGTTATGCAGACTGCTGATTCTGATCTTAAATATCCTACGGAAGGCTAGAAGAACGAAAGTCATTGGCATACTGAGGGAATTAATTATTGCTAGATAAGAATTTGACGATCTTTGTTTCGTAATTGATACAGTAAGAAATACGATGACAGCGTTCTACAAAAGATAACACGATTTTATGAGAATCTAGAAAATCCAAAAAGTTGTCATCTCTTTTTTCTTCTCTCATCGGACTACCAAGTGCCTTTTATTTTTAGATGCACCCCTGAGCCTTCTTTCGTCGGAACTCCGATATTCACTTCTCCACTGTAATATTTTCTTCTTCTCTCGAAATTAGGACAAGTTCAAGGATTTCAGAGTTCGATTTACTTACAGATTCTAACTGCAGTTCGAATGTCTTGACAATCCTGCGTATTATTTCGTAATGGAGTACGCGTGCAACGTTCGACGCGATCGCTTACATTCTTACGTCCGAGTGCCGCAGATAAATCATCAGATTATCCCGTCTCCTTTCTCGGTGTCAAAAAAAGATTAGATTTAACTTTATTTACGATTCGGATGCCGTGTTGAAAGAAGGTGGTTTCGTGTTGAAAGTAGCTCAATTAAGAGATACCATGAGACGTAACGACAAGTTCGAAGATTACTCGGAAAACGGGAAATCCGAGTTTAAGACTTATACGAAAGTCGAGAGGTGATGCAGCGTTTCCGGACGGTTTTCGAAGTTGTACCGAAGAAAAAAAAAAAATTCGACTATTTATTATTATTACTGTATCGTCAATGTATACGCCGGCTAACCAGCTTCTAATCGACTGCGTCGAACTCGATTTTGAGCTATACCGAACACGGTCGGTGTTCAGCCCAGAGAGAATTACGTTCGCTTCTTAAATGTCTTCCCGAGCTCGGTTACCCATTTTTTGCGACAAAATTGAGAAATATCGTCTCCCTCAAGACGGGCTTGTTCATTGTATTTTCGTCGGTATGGTATATACTCGGAAGTTAATTAAGCGCCTCGAATTATACGCGTTGGAAAAATATTTCGCTCTATGTTGGACCGCTGACGTGGCCGTACAGAAAGCAAAAACGTGTACGCACGAGATAAATGTCGAGTCGATTTTTCAGCGACGTTCATTGACGTTTGTAACAGCGTGAAAACGTAATCATAATTGCTTTATGAAATCGTGTAATGTTATCTGCAGGGCTTGGTAGCGTTTATACTATTATAGTCGAGCCGTATATATTGCATTGTGCGTAGACTGCGCTTTTGAAATATTAATTTTAAATTTCGATTTCCGCCTCGGTTTTGCTGCTCTTATCGCTTTATTATCAACTTCGCGCTATACCTCGCTGAATACTCGGCGCGAATTAATGCAAATATTCGAACGACAAAAAATTCGCTCAGCTCTCTGATGGTCGCCTACTGTAATGATAACGAACGCGTTCCCTAGAAAATCTTTTCTTCTTGAATCTGGAGACGTCCTCCAACAGCAATCAGGGCTGATTCCTAGAAGGCAAGAATATAACTTATAAGCAATTTTGTTTGAATATCGTTTGATTCAGACGAAATATGGATCGATTTTGAGCAGGCGCGGATCCAAAAGAGACACGAGATACATGCTTCTCCTTGACTGATTTTTATAATAACTAAAACAAATGGAGTGGAGGAGTGAAGATCCAAAAAAAGTTTCATCCTCTACATTTCCCTTTGATTTCGAGCACCATGAAATGTACAGAGTAGAAACTGTTACCTCAGAAAATGGCATGTACAAAAGCCCAGGGAGTTTCTTGAATGTTTCTAAGTCATGCTCAGGATATACTTTGGCTAGTAGAATGATAACCCTCCCAACGATACTTCGTTCCATAATAATAAAGAGTTATGAACACATTTAGTGCTCCAAAGTCCCGTCTCCTAAAATTAGATTAGAGCTCCTCTAGAACAGGTGGAAACCCAAGCTCTACATAGATATTTTTTCCTCTTTGATTACAATGTCAATTGCATCTGGATCGTGGGCTCTGATCTGAAAAAATGATGAGAGTAGCGGGTTCTTTGGGACTTTTGAAGAAGTTTTGTGCCTATACAAATAGCAGCGCTCTTTTGTCCACTGAGGTAGGCTACGTTGACTACATTGCTTGACTACGTTGCGGTTGCAGTCACCTGTAACATAATGCAGGTTGCAAATATCGCACAGAGAAGAATGCTTGATAATGGGTGGGAGAAAAGGTATATAATCATTTGATAGTGTTAGGTTGACGTCTAATTGCCCGAACTTAAGAATACAACGCTTTGTATAGTCCACAGAGAGAACAGAGGTTGTCTTTGCTATACTTATAATGTTAACAAATACAGGCGTCATCCAAATTTGTAGTTTAGGTTTGCCTAACCTGTTGAGTGCACGTCAAGCTCTGCAAATAACTGTATACTCTGTGAATTATTGAGTGTTGCGCCTAATCTACAAATTTGGATGATGCCTGTATCCCGAACTCTCTTGGACAAACTCTGTTCACTCTGTGGTATAGTCAAAGGCCTGATCTTGAATTTTTTGCATTATGATGACGTCACATTCTCCGCTAAAGCAGCTTTGTTCTTTGATTTTCAGTCAAATTTTTCCAAATCCCTTGATGGCGCCTCATCCTCGCCTCATGTGTGATTCAAGCCAAATATTTCAGAATACGATCTATCTTTGAAGGTTAGCCACCTTTCTCCTTCCAATATTATTTTAATACACCCAATAACGCCATTTCTGAAGACAAGGCTCCTCCTCTAGACCATGTCAAGTTATTATTTCAAATCTTCTAATAAATGAATGAGACTTCCGATTCATATTTGGTCAGACATCTTCTCCCATTGGTCTTTTGCAATCTTGTGGGATTTTTTTGAATTTTTCCTTCTTTTCTGAAACATTCACTTGTATTTTCCTTCATATTGAGCTATTATGAAATCTCCTCTGGTCTCTAGTTGAGCTTGTACAATGACGTCACACTCTCCTCTGAGTCACTCATATGTTTCACATTTTTTGAGAAGGTCTGCAATTCAAGCCATCTTCTAACCCTAACCTAGTTTATGGATTTACCTTTAGGTGAAGACCATCACCACGTAACTTGAAAAAAAAAACGTTGATTTTTAAATTTACGGTACAAGCATGTTGATCAAAGTAGCCTGAATGACAATTGAGCTCATCAATCTCAACCTCAAATTGTGCTCCTGATCACATAGGGCCCATGCTGATGACGTCATAGTTTTGGCAAATCTTATTAAAAGGGTTGATAGACAGCCTGCTGCTCATTAGCATATCAAAGGGATGTCAATCAACTCTTTCAATCTGCAAATTGTGCTAGAACAGTGGTTTTTTAACTACTGAAGTGGTGATTTGCGGGGAAGGCGACACTCAAATGTGAAAGAAGAATGCGCTCGGACAGGACTTGGAAGAACGTTGACGTCTAAGCCAATATGCAAGTGTTTTAACTACCCTGAGGACGGGGCGCGACAACGTTCCCCAGTGAGCTCAATAATCTCAATCTGAAGTCAATCTCATCTCGACTGATCTTGACCTTCAAACAAACTACCCTGTTTTGGAAGATTCAGAAAGGGTATTAGGGGAGAAGTGAAGAGGGAATCCGGGATGTAGCCTTGTTGATCCTTTCTGCGGCACGGTTCTCGTTGGCCATATCAGCTCCATTGTGATACGGCATCCAAAACGGAAAAACTGAAAGATTGTATGGAAAATTGAAGAGAGAAAATAATGAGCTAGAATGAAGTGTGACTCAGGGACGTGTCCAGTGTGAATTGTAAGCAGTTTGCCACGAGCCTGTGTTGTGGAATTGAGCGAGTGGACAAAAGGATACCAATGGGTAACGAGTAACACAAAGGTCTTGCAACGCTAACATGACGGTTTCACGGAGTACTACACTGCTGCGAGTGACACTGAACCAATCACAACAGCAAGATTGGCACTGTTCAAATTGAAAGCCAGCAGATGGAAGTCCTTTTGGTTCATGCACCGGAGTAGGCGAAATGCATTCCTCTAGGCCAAAAGTGGAAACGGGGTCGCTCTTTGGAGGCCAAACGAGCCCTTCTTTTCCAATAAAATTATTACTGATATTTCAAAAATAAAAATTTTCTACCTGAGCCAAATAAATGAAGATCATGTTTCATTTACTCAACGTTTATCTCTGCGGACGCACTTTAGAACAATTTTATTTTATTTTTTGTACGCTTCTTGGTCTAGTACAAGTCTACTGTAGAATCTCCGCTCCTTCGTCCCGCTTCTTTGTTTAGTACAAGTCTACTTTCATATATTTCAGGCTGATGAGATTACGGGGCCTCACTCGCTCCGCTCGTTCGTCCCGCTTCTTGGTCTGTTCTTAAGCTTTCATTTTACTGGACCTGATATACTGTATACTAGGTTTATAGTGGCTAAGCTGTAGCCTAGTATAAAGGACGCTTCAGAAAGGATACAGTATACAGGATTCCCAGACTTAGTATGAAGCTCGTGTGTTAGTTTGCTGCATAGATAAAAGGGAGACCTAGTTAGTTTGTCCTCCTTCTCCCTCTAATATAAGTCTAACTAGTAAAATCCCAGGGAACCTGTCTTATGAGATATTATGAAAGTGCCTTATAAGTCATATGGTGTCTGAAGCGTTGCATATCTGGTCCATTGAAGGAACGGAGCCAACATACAGTATATTAGACGAACTAGGCTAGGAATCCTAGCTTTATACTAATAGTTGATAGGAGGGAGACTTGGAAGCTAGTTTTATACTAGCAAGAACTGTCTTACAAGTCAATGAAAGATTGGTCAACTCCCTTCTAGAGCCACTCCAGGTTCAGTATAATGAAGCTTAGCCTAGTATACTGTATATTATGGAACCTCGTATACTGTATATTAGCCCTAGTATAATGAAGGCCTGTATCCTATATATTACGGAACATCGTATACCGAGACGATTGTACGGACGGACGTACGGACGCAAATTTCGGAATTAGGGGGTAGGATCAGGCCAGAGCTAAGTCATGAAACATGTCAAAAATTCGAAGAGTATCGAATTATCAAGCGTTGATTTATTGGTATTCTTTGGCACTTCCCACTCCCCCCCCCCCTTCCTATGAATGAATGGAAATTTGTTGATTTAGGCTCCAAATAGCGGAGAGAGAGAGAGAGAGAGTACGTTTGTCTTCCACGTACCTCCTTAGCTTTACCATCTGTGTGTTGCCAGATTTTTGGGACAACAAACGCCTAAGAATTTCCAATTCTTTCCATTAGAGCTGTTTTCTGCGAATCCAGAGCTGTTACGTGTGTGACTGTCATACAATCTAAGTCGAATGATAGGAGATGGCTCAATACAGTCTTGGGTGTTGGTTGCGAAGCTGACAACTTGGATTACTTCACTGTTTCCAAAATCGTGAACTCTCAATCTTCATGCTTCCACCTATCGCATGGAATAATTTTCCAAAGCATTCATTCGCGAGGATCGTTGGCGATACCCACGATTCGTGTAAGGACTGAGCCCATGTACCATTTTGACATGACTTTTTTTTGCGTGTGTAAGCGACAAAAACTTGCGATAAGTTGTAACCATTGATTGATTGTCGTGATATTACTAGTAGTTTCTAGAAAATAGGTGAGCGAAAGCGAAAGTAATCCTTATAATTTGGAAAGTTTTTCCCCAAAGTATGTGGTCAGAACAAGATGGAGAAGAGCTTTGACGGACTCTGAGGGCCCTTGAAGGTCCAAGTTCACCCCCAAATACCAGTTGATCCTCCAACCAAAGATTTTTGTGAAAGTCTATGAACTAGAAATAGCGAAAGTGGTGAAGAGTGTGTGCGCTGGGCCAACGCGCCCAAGTCGCGCGTGACGCCGCAACAGACGCAATCATCTTGTAAAACGTTCCATAAACTAATTTTCGTTCTAAATTTTTATCCATTTTTTTCTTTCTTCTTCGTAGGTGATATCACGCAGAAAGGTTATGAGAAGAAACGTGGACGATTGCTGGCGCCCTACGTGCCCAAAGAGACGCAACGTGAGTATCTGCTTTAGTTTATTGTAGTCACCGATGGGTACACGATACATCCATTCATATGTGTGTGTGTGTTTGTATGTACTGTGTACTGTATCCTCTGTAGAATATGTAAGAACGCTTGATGATTTTTGGTTACGGGTTACCGCTGCGGTGATTGTAAATAATACGGTGTATCTTCGTCGTCGGATTTCGATTTTTAAAAAAAACGAGTGAGCGAACGTTTTAGGAATGCCCGGAGGAGTTGGGTACATTATTTTTGGGAAACGACACGTACGCACACGAGTATGCGAAATATGCGTTACTCCGGGTTGGGAATATTTGGTTTATTTTTGTGGTCGGATGTCGTGTATATAATATTAAGAATATATGTCCGATGTATCAACGACAGAGAGTGTACTGATGTAGATAATATCTTTTTATGGAAAGTGAAGCGAAAAATAAAACAAAAATGTACGCGCTCGACGGTACGCATATTTATACGTGTTATGTTAATTACGGAAGAAAATAAAAATCTCGCATAATTTTACCGCAGTTTGTAAATTTTCCGTTCAATTTTTCAAATTGAATTTCGACGGCATAGGTTAATAGTGTTGAGGCGAAATTTCGTAGAATAATAGTAATAAAACTACGGCCGGCTGTCGTACTCGTGGCTGCGAAATGGACAGTACGCGGAGATGTATTGATGATGCCCTAGCGCGTATTTAATGGTCAAAAAATAGTGTTAGGGTATAATAATAATAATAGTGATACATATAAATACCTCTATGATTATACCGTAGTGTGTCAGTATTATCTTACATTACTATGGCGTGTATTTCGACACCGATATACCGCTACTCGTATACTAAATTAACGACTACTATATGTAAGTACGTATAAATACAATGGGTAGGAAAACATTATCGCCGAATTCATTTTACGAACGTTGTACTTTTATATAGAAATGTATTATAAGTTTTACGTATATTTTTACGCGGAATACGATTAACCTTTTCGCCCGTGTGAGCTTTACGTCGCGTCGTTGGCGTTTGGTTCGCGGAGCGAGCGTCTCTCTCACTCTCGTACGTTTATTTTTTCGATACGGTTCAACGAAGGCAGACACCGCCAACGCGACGGACGCGGAATTGCCTTATCTTTTTTAATTTCTCGATTTTTGCGCTGCAACTCTTTTTTTTTTTACTCTCCTTCTATTGTACCTAACGATATACGACGATGCACGTGTTTGCACACGTTTAATATATAATCGAAAAAAAAAAGAGGTAAAAAAAATTCACACGGAAATTTGAAATTGGGTTACGAATTTTACGATTACGAGGTCCGGTTCGTTTTCGCGCACGATACTGCGTAGGACTGCTAAGGAGCATACCAGAGTGTTGATGTTTCTATCGAAAAGAAGCTTACGTAATAGCCGTATAATTGAAACGGACTTTTTGAAGCGGGATTGGCTGGGGTGGAAGGCAGTCTTAATACAGCGAGACTTTTCGAACAAAATGAACACTCGATAGGAGATGAAATTTGCCGTTAATCGAAATCGACCGAGTGATACTTGTGTAATTCTGGAGAAGTTGTGTTATTTTGCTCTTTCGTTCCGATAGTTTGGCTTCCCAGTTTACATAATCTGAGCTCTTTGAGATGGTCAACATCTCTTTGAGACCCGATACTTTTCAGTCCTTGAGCTCGGAATGAATTTATTGTGGAACTGTGAAAAACCTAAAACGGTGATCTAAAACTTTTGTATCTCTGAAAGGTGAGTGAGGCTAAGTCAGAATCGACCAACTGATGTGTACTTTTGGATCAGGAGAAGTAGTAAAATTCTTCTCTTCTATCCCGGTAACGTAGATAAGGCCAACTACGTTCCCTCAGAGGGCTTATTTATAAGAGATTTTGCAAACTTAGATGAATATTTGACGAAGCATGTCTAGCTTTTGCAATATTTTTAACATAAATATTACCAATATGAACAGCATGCTATGTACACTCAAATTGTATATTATGTAGGCACATTTTCGCTGATGAGATGAAATTGATGACGTCTTAGGAACTCAGTCTGTGATAATAATTTGTCAGAGCGATAGTTCGGCTTTTCTCTCACCATTTGTGTTATGTTCATAGGTTCTCTTCTCTTATTCTGACTTTATTGCATAAGCCCAAAATTCATTTTCTGTGCAGAAACTCCTCAACAACCCATTTTCTTATCGTAGACTCATATCAATTTCTGAATTCTTGTCCTCCGTCTGAACTCAATCTTTCACCAAAACATGAATCCCAAGTTGAGTTCTTTCAACCACTCCTAACTCTCGTAGCCAACCCATGTATGCAACTTCCTGTGTCCTGGCCTCTTCTCCAACCGAATATTCGACCTTGCACACCTACCCAAATGTGGCAACACCAAAAATTTGATTCAGGAATACCGCGCTTCCAACTATTGTTTCTTGGGCGGATCAAAATCTCAAAATAGAGTTAATTCTCAATATTCTATGAGGACTCGACCTCTCATCCTCCGTACTCACAACCGAACTGATAGCCATTTCCTTCAGCTTTTGACATGTTTCATGTCTTTGCTCAGACCCCTGATTCGGAAATTTGCGTGCGTGCGTCCTTCCTTATACTACCACTGAAGCTTGCATTAAACTAGGGCTAATATACATGCACCGCGCACTCATACTAGACTATCTTATTCTCTTTCAGGTGCGATTACACCCCCTCCCTCTTTTGGTTTCCCCTTTCCACTTCCCGTTAACCCCAGATCAGTGCTGCCAGATGGTAGTTTCAAAAATCCGTACCCGCCATTTATATTAAGACCTTAACACAGATTTCTGCAGACTTTGATTGATTTATTGATAACAATCAGAAGAAAGGTATGTCTTATAGAGGTAACTGAGGTACTTTTCTCTTGATCGACTCATAGCTCATAACGAGCAGGAGAAAGGTATCTCTCGTTTCAGTGTCTAAGGTACCTTTCCCTTGATCGCAAGAAAATCGTATTGTATGCAAAATCTACAGAAAAAGAAGTACCCGTATGTTTTTTGAGAGCCAAAAATCCGTAGATATGGCATCCTAGCCCGAGATTTTGAAATTTGTGTGTGTCCGTCCGTCCGTGCGTCTGTGCAAATGACCTTCACATACTAGATCTTGAGGAAGCTGACGTCTTCCTTATCCCATGGAAGCCTTCATTATACTACTACTGAAGCCGACCGCAGACTTATACTAGACTATCTTAGTGGCAGTTTCTATAAAAAGGGGTATCTTTGTCGGTAACCTGATTTTTCAGTAATTGCAATAATGGAAAGTTAGGTCAAAATCATCAATAATGAGGTTATGTAAAAAAGGATGAGCTTTCACATGGTGATGTTTTCAAGATTGAATGGGGCCTCTAGAACTTATAAAATTGAATTCATTCCTAGTTGTTTGTCTGTGACATACTTCAACTTTTTATCTGTGACAATAACTTTGAAGAGCTATTTCTCAACATTGGTTCAATGTTTTTTCTTTGTTTTTTTTTTTCAGCCTAAGTATGAAACTTGAGTGCTTGATATCCATTTGTCTACAACCTCTAAGAACCTTTTATCTATTATAAAATCAATTTTTATTTTGAAGTCACGAAGTTACGTAATCTTTTGAAGCACTAAATTGTATACGTAATTTTCTTCGAACACACTTTTTTGAAAATCTAACTTCAGCAGATGGTATCTCAGGAAATACTGCTCATAGAACACTTTTTAAAAGCTAATTTCATTGCAAATTTCATCTTCTTTCCACCTTGAATTTGACCAGACCGACAAAGATACCCATTTTTATAGAAACAGCCACTAATATATTATATGCTATTATATTATACTAAGTTGATATTAGTTCCAGGTATGATCCCCCTCCCCCCTCCCTTACGCCCTTCCCTCCGACTTTCCCCTTCCCGTTTTCTAAAGTAGACCTGTACTAAACCAAGAAGGGGGCCGATCCAAAGCTATTAGCCTAGAGCAGACTTATACAGTGAGCCCTCCAAAAGCCATTAGCCAAAAATATTCTAAAGTAAACTAGGCTTGAAAATTGTTTTATCTTTTGGCGCCGTCCAGCAGACTTAGGACTCAGAAAAAGGCACTGTCTGACACGGAGTGGGACCTGAAAGAATTTCGACCTCCGAGCTATAAGCGTTGGGGGGGGGGGAGACTTACAAAAATTTCGTAGGGTGGTGAGGAAAAAAGTTCAAGCTATATTCGATAAAACCAACAAGGTAACCCTGCTCATGACTCCCATAAAACAAGTTCCCTGTTTGCCTCAATTAACAACGTTAATGAAGGCAACCCCGGCTACGATTTTTTTTCCATCCTACCCAAACCCCCTAACGGCAAATTCCTCTTCCTGACTCTATTCATTCATGACAGCAATAATCCCCTCTACGACGCGTTGACCTCATGTTGTACGGTTCAAACTCAATTAATAATTTGAATAACATTCATATGAATCCCGACCAAGTTAATCCAGCTGAACATGTTATTTCCGATCAAAAATCCTTCACGAAGATAACTGACGATATTATCCGCTTACACCACTCTATAGACCGTAAAAACCACTATTGCTCGCACATTCTTCTATCATGAAGAATATTCTGGAAAAAGTCAAACACCCTACGAATTCCTCAACAGCCAAAAGATCTTTTGGTCACTTTCTATTCGGAGCACCGGCCGAGGAAAGTTCATTTTCACTCGATCGGTATTTGGCCGTATATTTAATCTGAAGTCTGGATATTTTTCATGCTCTCATTGTCAAGAAGATGACCCAACAGTCGATCAGTTCTCCTGTCCGTTACTCACACTTCAATCCGCGCTCTTTCTTCTCACTCCCAAGTCCTGAAAAAACTATTCTAAAAGCATGTATCTTGTTCTCTCCGATATCTACGTTTTACCTCGCTTCTATCCTTCTTACTCAAGAGAAAAGTCCGGAATCAATTACCATAAATACTCTGTATTTAAGATGCGATATCTAATTTAATCAATCATAAAGTCTATCAACTTCGAGCTAGTAGCCCACTGTGCAGTTTTATTCCTCGTTAAAATAAAAAGAAGGTTGTTCACGAACAAGAACTCATCTTGTTTATAATCTGACTGATCAACGGTACACTCACCGAATATTTTTAAATAGACACCTTTACACGGAATAGTGCCGTACTGAAACTTCTGTGGTTTTAAGATTATAAGAAGTATGCCAGATCTCGGTAGAACGCAGGTCAATTCAAGAGTAAAGCATTAAACCTACAATGGAAATTTTGCAGGAGGAGGCAAATGAAGAACTGCTGCCCAAGGATGTTACACTTTTTATAAGCTTGATAGTGAATCGATTTTTGATACGTGATTTGTAATTTGCCTGCTTTTAGATAAGAGATGACGTTTTGGGTGGATTGGAGGTCATCTGCGAGAATTGTTTCGATAGATGGGGAAATTTGGTGGGTGTGGTGGAGAGGAACCAAAGATGGTTGTGCGAAAATGTGTACCGAGGGGAGAGGGGAGTCGAGACTTGAATGTTCGCATGAGAGTGGAAAAACTGGGGTCAGGTCATTCAAAGCTCTGAGGCTTTTGGCTTTAATTTCTTTACTAAGCGGTAGTCATGAGTGTCTGAGGTGGAAACAGAGGCCGAGGACATCCACTGTGTTAGCAACCGTGATAGGAGGGGGAGGATGGGGTTCTTGCTCGTTCTTGTCAAAAAACTCTTTACAAGACTTGGAGGAGGATATTTGGAATCCGCAGTATGATAGCCAGTAGAGGATAGACGAGTTAAAATTTGATAGGATTCTGTGTGCGCAAAGTTGATTGTTTGTTTGGATGTAGGTATTTAGGTTATCGGCCTATGGAATTGGATTTGAAGAGAGGGCGATGTTACTAAAGATTTCATTTATTGAGATCATGGAAAGTGTTTCACTGAGGAGTGACTTGTGGGACTCCATTGGACAGGATGTGAACAGAAGAGAGTTTATTTGCTATTCTGACTTAGAAGAAGCGGTTTTGTTAATAGTTTTCCAAAAAGGTTGTGAGTCAGAAACAATATTTGTAGAGGGTGAGGAGAATGTGGTGTAGCCAGACAATAGGGAAAGCGTTTTCTAAATCGAAAAAGAAAACTGAAAATAGGCTTGATTTATTGAGTTTGCTTCTTGGATAAGAGTGTCAAGTTCTGCTAATGCCATCTTGTACAGCATCCATGAAGTTGTTAGATTCTAAAAACCAGACGAGTCGTTCGTCGAGGATTTTTTCCAAAATTTTGGTATATGTGCGCAGTAAGGAGATTGGTCGATAAGAAAGAGGGAGGACTGGGTCTTTGTTTGGTTTGAGAATGGAATAGATTTTTCTAATAGGAGAAAGGTACAGTGAGAGAAATGATTCTTCTAGTTGGTCGTTTTAGGAAAATTGCTAATATTCTTCATGAAACAGCCCCCCATGCTGACCTTAACTTTGTTGGAACGTACAACGTATTTCAATGGAACCATATGTAACGATTAAAACTTTTTTCTATCTTTTGTTCACGTACCCTGTTTCCAAATTAAAATTGTTTTTACGTATTCTTTCTTTCATTTTCTGGGCACTGAGCATTTACGCAGCGCCACAAATATCGCCGTAGACCGCGAGAAAGAGATAAATTTTTCGAACGCTAGCGTACAGCGAAATCGCAGGCGTATTACGTAACCGTCATTATTTTTCCTACCCATTTCGAATAATACTCTATCCGTCGACCCGTTTTCTGATGTCTGTAACTACATTTTTGTAAAACGTAAAATTATTTTTTCGCGAACAATGTAAACGAAACGACTATATATAGTAGAAACCCGCTAGAGAAGAAGAAGGCGAGGGGTGAAATACACTATACAGTTTCCACGAAATCGCACCCACTCGACGAAGCAATACCAACCAGATAACGATAATCTACGCTCGCCTTCTTTTTTTTTTTCGCGCGCGTACATTTCAACCCCCTTGTCCGCGATTGAAAGAATTTTGACCGCAATAAATTCGATACCTCCGGGACTCGATAATTCTTTTCGTCACTTTTTACAGTCGATCGTATCGTTTGTGCGTACGGTTGCATTATACAGATTTCGAAGACCGAGAGTACGCTTAATGAGTTTCTCGCGAGCTAAATTCATTTGCGTACTCGTATTTCGAGCGCGGTGATCCATCAAGAAGCTCGAGAGTTAGTAAAATGAACATTCATTTTGCGAAAGTTGTATTCAAGTCGGTAGAGAGCTTTGTGTGCAATTTATTGTAGTTTTGTGTGCACTCTGAGCTGCATCAGGTCTGTTTAAAGTTCTACGTTTTAGAGCGAAAATAGGAACATCATTTCCGATAGTTAATTGATCGATTTCAGAGATTCGCGGATGAAATGGGAGACAGCAGTAGTTAAAAAAACTTTAAAGTGGATTAAGAACTTGCTGTTGTGTTTCCAATTTAAGTAAATTAGGGTTTTTTTTGGCATGAAGCTACTTTCTGAACTGCTTCTTTTTGAAGTCCTGAAATACGTGGGTCGACGTTTCAAACTCTCACCCCCGTTAATAGGAAGAGGCAAAATGACGTCACCACTGTCTCGTAAAATCTAATAGAAACAAGGTAATATCATTTCGTCTCACTAGGTGCTCATAAAAAACGAAGGAAAACCATATTTTCTAGACAGATACGCGAATCAGTAAAAATTGGAGCATAAAAAATACAATAGTGAAAATGAGACGTAAGAAAAACCGTTGGCGAAGCTGGCCAGATAAGGCAGAGCTACGCCTACGATAAATTGGGCATGTGCCTGTGTCAGAGGGACGCACAATTTCTAATTAGGAATTATGCGAAAATTATCGAAATTTCCAGCGATTGGTATTTACTTAACGATTAGACCTATCAGATCTAAACTCGGACAAGCGCGAGTGGAAAAAAACAGAAATCAAAGGTGTCGAAAATTTCAAGGACGGATTGTGGTACCTACCGAAAACTTGTAGAATATTTCGGAAAATTTCTAAATGATTTTTTAAATTTTTGAATCACGAAACTGATTTAAATAACTTAGTGCGATCATTTTTGTGTCGTCACTACTCGAATTACGAGAAACGCAGAAATATTTTTCAGAACTTGGGAAAACGATTTCTTGGCCGCGAAATGAAACCTCTTCTCCAGCACGCATTCTGAAGAGCCTTCAATTGATTTTTTTAAAATGAATGTGGACATAACTTGACTTGATGAGAATTCTTTAAGCAGTTCTCTAGGGATATAAATCATGTTTTAAAATTGACAAATACCGCCTGTAACTAAGATATCGCCTAACATTCTCGATCAGTCTGAAACAACTCGCAGTTCACTTCATTTGCCTCAGAAATACTATCCAAATTACAGGAAACGGTGAAGTATTGCAAGAAATTTTGTTCAAACTCTCCTCCTATAATTTCCTCGTTCAAAGTCCAAAATCTTCCTGAGAAAAAAATTCTGGCCACGTTTGTGCTCCTTCGTTCATTGAGGTGAGAGAAGCTGGTCCACGTAGGAATATCACATTTTTAATAATTATTTCGATAATGACGCTGAAAGCTGAGGTCCGAACTTCTTACCCTAAAATTTTCATGATGACCATCCACCAGTTCGGTCAGCACTCCAATCCCATTTGAAATCTTTGGGTTCGGCTATACCAGGCACAAGAAGCCGATTTCGTACCTTCTGACAGCGATTCAGATCGTGAATAGTAAAAGATATCTTTGTTAGGTTTTCACAGCTCATCCGCCCCACGAGTTGAACAACTAAACAAATCTACGACGAAGAAATGTTGACCACTACAAGCAGCTCGGAATTTGAGTCGAGAGCCTGATCTGAATATTGAGAATAGGCCTACTGGGAAGGTATACTTGCTGAATCATCGATAGGGGCAGATGGCACTACTTCTCTAGATCCACGTGTACTGAGCACAAGAAGCTCTACCTTCTAATGATGTGATTTAGTCTTACGAAGGTTCTTCTTGAGTCAGAATGCGCGTTCAAGGGATCTTAATCACCGTCAGTAGTTCAGAGTCGAAAAAGAGGAGCCTTACATGAATTTTATGTACAATATTCGAAGCTAGGGAATTGATACTATCGAAAGAGGAGAATAGCACTTTTTCTCCTGATCTACCCTCATATCATAGAGTCGATTTTCACTTAGCATAATCCGTATCACGTGCGTCAGTTTCTTATCCTTCAATGGTGCGCGTGATTTAGTTCCTAGATAATTGAGACGTCTTGTTAAGGTCACGAGCTGAACCTTGAGCCTTACGTGCGGTTAAGGGATCCTAACCACCACCGTACGTACTTCAAAATCCTGATATGAATTTCATATGAACTACGTAAATACAAGCCGAAGTATCAATGTATGTCCGAATCTGGAGCATTGGTACTTTCGGAAGAGGAGAATAACACCTTTTCTCTAGATCCATACCCGTATCAGTTGGTCGATTTTCACTTAAGACAATTCTAATCACGTACTAGGCACGAGTAGCCACTTTCTTACCTTCAGTTATTGATTTGTACGATATTTTCGTGGACACAGGACTGTAAAATGTGACACTCGAATCGTAAAAGGTTCTTTACAGTTCTGCGCGTAGTAAAAATGATAATAATTACATAATGCGCCTAATTTCAGTGGGTATGTGCGCGCTGTTGTTGTCGACGGTCGTACGTGAAATTTATCTCTAGTACGTGTCGTAGAGCTTCATGTCGAGATGAAGAGGAAAAATTTTTTCGATAATCTCCAATGGCTGTGTGCAGGGCAGAGCGAGACGGAATGATTGGATAGAAAAAACAAAACGACGCAGAAGAAAGTGAGATTTGAGTGTAAACTGTCGTTTTCCATCAGCGACTTCAATTTAGGTTTTAAAAACGTGCATGTAGGATGTTCATCGAGAGGATATTTGGCGTGCGTCTCTACCATCATCCGAGTATATACATATACGTACATACAATAATATATTTTCTCTAATGACCGCCTCCGAACTATTCGTGAGCTCGGCTGTGAGATGTACGCGAGATTAGGTATTTATTGGAAGCATGGGTAAGTGCTCCACTCTCTAACGCTGGATAGTTTCCTCGCGAACAGAAATAATTCAACGTACATTCAGCATTCGAATGTATGCCAAAGAAAAGAGAATTCGTTCTTCATCTTTTTTTTTTTCTTTTTGCGTTGTGATCTGTTTCTTCGTTTATGGCGAGCAAGAGAAAAAAAAGAGGAAAGTGAGTTCAAAAATATATGATCGAACGAGAGTGCTCGTAAAAGTAGTGGTTTTTACGCTCGGAATTTCGATCATTGTTGTTATCATTTTGATGGTGGGACTGATCTTTTACTCTGGGAAAAGATCGCGAGATTATTCTGCGCGTATAAAGTCTTCAAGATTCATCATTCTCATGTTATCCTTGATCGCTACTTAGTCTTCATTCATTTTGATAAGAATCTTCTTGATCGTCTGTTCACTCAATGCGACGTTGGAAGTCCATTTGAAATTTCTTTTATTCAGAGCGGGAGGGCATCAAGACCGCGGATCTGTCTGAACATCACGAATTGTGACTAATGAGGCCAATTTTTTTGGCCTCAAGGTGTAGTCAAAACTTGTGAAGGTTGTGATTTCTCTTTGAATTTGTGGATTTGACTCGTGGTTGGGGTCCGATCAGAAATGCAGCTCATGGCTTGCGGGAATTGGTCGGAAATTTCAAATATTGACCGTAGATATGTTTTATAATTTGAATTCATGAATGACTATCGAGATGCACGTATAAATAAATGCTGGCTGAAGATTTAGGCGAAGGGGCTGTCTATTGATTATGCAAAGCGATGTAAACTATTTCTAATCTACATCTTTCTCATTTGTCTTGACTCCGGACCTTTCAAAATTTATATTGTAGAAAGTTTTGCTGTGCTCAATTGCATCAAATTTTTAAGTATAATTCGCTTGATTATTTCTTTATGTCTAGAGAAACTCAATTCCACCCAGTTTTAACTGGAAACCTGTTTTAAATAGGAAGGTGAATTGAGGGAAGATGACGGGCGCCGTCAGGCAAAATGTGAGACTTCCTTCAAGCAATGTATTAATGGAAAGGAACTTGTAGGAATTTCGGCCTCCGAGCTATGAATGATGGGAAATTTCGATTCTCAAGCTAGTATATAATTATGTATTATGGGAAAGGAACTTGGAAAAACGACGGCTTTCTTCACGAAGTTGAACGTGGAATCGGTGGGTCAAATTGGTTTTGGTCAAGTGGATTAAAATTGAAATTCTGAAGAATCTTTAGTTTTTCTGAGTCTCAATTTTCCTGAGTCCCTTTCCTGTCATAGACTTTGGCTAAAAAGTCGAAGTTTTCTTTCAAGTCCTTTTCCCATCATATGAGGAGGGTTCTGGCAGAAGGGCGTCCGTCCCATAAGAAATAAATTGAGCGGACGCCCTTTTGCTAGACGCGGCGTCGAGAGTCGACATCTTTGTAAGTTCCTTTCGTATCTTATGTTATGGCTCGAGAATCAGCGAGACGAGTAGATGACTGGCCTTTGAATAGGGTTGGGCATCTCTGACTTAGAATGAATTTTGAGACCTCAAACTCATGGCTTCTTTCCGTTAAGAATACGAGTATTTGTTGGCTGGGTCTTATTTTGAACAAAGGAAAATAATTTGTTTCTTCTTCAACCCCAATTTCTTTCTTAATTGTTTTTACATCATTTTTGTTCTATTTTAGAGCATCATCTTATTTTCTTAATCATCTCCTTTAGCTTATTTGTTGGCGAAAACTTCTTGCTAAAAGTTTTGTAGACGTGACAAAAATTACAATTTAAGGTTGATCTCACCGCGCAACCTCGAAAAATATGTAGGTTAATAAACACCCTCAAGAATTCGCCTATTATTAGCTAGTTAAAATGATATTATGTTATAAAATCATTTATTAAATTTAAATTCGCTAATTTTACGACTTTTTATCTCGCCAATAGAATTTTAATTAATTATGTAAACCTTCCGACGTTATCGGATGATCTCGTATTAATTGGCGAAAATTTTCGTTACTTGTTTATTGTACGTGTCATGTATGATCATCTCATTCTGACTGGAAGCTGAGACTTGTAGAACTTCGCCTTCGCCCTTATAAATACACCTCGAGTTCTTATTATGATCGGCTCCAGCTTGAAAACCGACTTGACCAGCAAAATCGATTATTATCGGGGTTCATCGTACTGTACAGCCGTATTGATATGAGAAACATTGCGCGAATGACAATCACTATTGTAAACAATAATAAGTTCGTTGTATATTAAAAAATGTATTCTAGTCCAGCTGTTACGTATAAAATAGCGTTCCTTCGTCAATAAAATATTGTACATTCCTAAAACTGGTCGCGTCTTATTTTGCCTCCGGTTGTAGAAAATTCATTTTCCTGTGTCATCTCTCGTACATTTGTATACTTTTCCCGTTCAATCACTGTCGTCTGTTATATTAAGATTTTATTTTCCATCACGACGTAAGTATTGGTGTATTTGTGTGCGCCCATTTATCCTTCGTCAGGTGCGTGTGTGGGAACGCAATTTTTACAATTTTATTTCCAATTTGCGGTCATCAAACGTCAGTTATTTCGAAAAGTTGGTCGAAAACGAGGAAGTAGAAAATGGCCAAGAATCTCGACCATCAGAGAGAAAAAAGATGAACATCTGTTTCGGTCAGTGGGCGAAATTTAATTAAAAACGTAATTAATGGTTAATTTTTTAAAAGGATGAAGATCGTGTTGAATGTACGTCCGGAGCATTTTTTTTTGCAACTATCCGCCCTTTTCACTCTCGCATCCCTAATTGCTTACATTTTTTAAACGTATTTTCCGCCGAATTTACGTGCTTCTAAAATTTCGGTCCATCTTTCTCGACCCTTCGATTGGGCGTAAAACTCTGATTAGTCGTAAAATATTTTGTTCGAGCTTTTCAACATTTTCGAAAATACGTGGGTAATAATCAAAAGTTCTCTGTATCATTCGCCGTATAACATCAGGCTGGCTTTATCGTATATTATCCTCTTTATTCATAAAATATACACCACCCACAGAAATTTGAAAAGGAAAATAAGGACCTACCTTTACTCGAACGAATACTCGACCTGGTCCCAATCAACTTGATGTCATCCACAACTCGAGCCCACGGCTTGGCAAGATAGCCTTTTAAATTACGCCTCTCAGAGTTCTAAAATGTTTGATGATCCTCAAATGCTGTTTGATTAGCCAAAGCCGATGTCCTTGTACTGCATATCAAATAGTCTTTGTAGACTCCTTTCCAATTTATTTTCTTTGATGGGAGGTATGTGAAGACTGATACGAACTAAGTGGCACATACACTCTCCACGTTTTTCTGTTGATCATGCACAGTTCAAATTTTCTCTCAGTACCCATGAGTTGGACCGATGTTCGTTCTCTTCTTGTTTGGATCAATCGAATGAGTAAAACGAGAGCGGGTGACGAAAAATCATAGATTATATCAAATGCAATGATACCTTGTCTTATCGAGTCCCTGATGTCCAACCACCCGTTCAACTTCTGTCTCTTCTCTTGAGTCGTGATTTTCACATAGCTTGGGAATAGAAATTCTTTCCAATACCTGAAATCGGTCGGTTAATTTTTCTTCTCCTTTTTTGAATCGAGTTTTTACAGGGATTTAATTCTTGAGGGGTTCTTTTGGAAGGATTTCCGCCATCCTCCCGGTGAGTTGTTATTACGGGGGAGCGGAAGCTCCGACCTGCCTTGAGGACTTGCCTGAATGCTATTTTATGGGTTCCGTGATCCTGTCGGTAAACAGTGGTTATGAGAGAGTGGAACCTTGCACCTACTTTGAGGACTTGCAGGAACCTCATTTTATAGAGGCTGTTTACAAAAATTTTCCGCCATCTTTACAATAGGGTAAATCCACTTCAACGATTTGTAGGAATTCTGGAGGTTGTTTGGGAAGTGTTTCCGTCATCCTCCTAGTAAATTTTCACGAGAATGTAAGGGCTTAGACCCACTCTGAGAATTTGCAGAAATCTTATCTTTTGGAGGAAATTTTGGAAGAATGTCCATCATTCTACAAGTCAGTTGTGGTCACGAGAGGGTAGAAGCTTTGACCTACTTTAGGACTTGCGAGGATTCTATTTTATGGGTTCCGTAATCCAGTCGGTAAACAGTGGTTAGTAGAGGATGGAAGCTCGCACCTACTTGGAGAACTTGTAGGAACCCTTTTTATAGGGGGTATTTACAAAAAATTTCCGCCATCCTTACAATACGGTAAATTGTAGTCATGAGAAAGTGAAAGCACCCACTTCAGCGACTTGCAGGAATTCTGGAAGTTATTTGAGAAAGGTTTCTGTCATCCTGCCAGTGAATTATGGTCACGAGAGGGTAGAAGCTTTGACCTACTCTAAGGATTTGCAAAAATCTGATTTTTTGGAGTTTATTCGAGAGAAATGTCCGTCATGTTGCTAGTAATTGTATTGACGAAAGGGTAAAAGCTTTGACCTACTTTGAGGACTTGCAGGAATTATATTTTATGGGTTCCATGATCCTGTCGGTAAACAGTGGTTATGAGAGAGTGGAACCTTGCACCTACTTTGAGGACTTGCAAGAACCTTACATTATAGAGGCTATTTACAAAAAAGTTTTGTCATCCTTACAATTTGGTGAATTGTGGTCATGAGAAGGTGAAAGCACCCGCTTCAAGAGTGGCGGATTTAGCGTAATTGCCGCCGTGGGCAGTTGGGCTACGCCGTCCATTTGATTGTGTGTTCAGAATTCCAACTGACAATTGAATCCAATTTTGATTTTCAAACATTTCATTTTTCCTTCAACTCTTTTCCTTCATTTCTCCTAAATTGGCCGCTCTCAAATTCTTGGCGTTTTGGGCAACTGCCAATTTTGGCCTTATGGTAAATCCTTCACTACGCTTCAACAACTTGCAGGAATTCTGGAGGTTATTTGAGAAGTATTTCTGTCATTCTCCCAGTAAACTTTGGCTGCGGGAGGGTGGATGATTTGACCTACTCTGAGGATTTGCAAGAATCTCATCTTTTGGAGGGATTTTAGGAAGAATGTCCGTCTAGTAAATTGTGACCACGAGAATGTGGAAGCTTTGACCTATTCTAAGGAGTTGCGAGAATCCTATTTTTTAGAGGTTGTTTGAGAAGAATTCCCGTCATCCTCCCTGTAACTTGTGGTTACAAGATGGCGAAAGCTCTAAGCAGGAAGCCTATTTTATGTGGGTAATTTGCGGAGAGGGAGGAAGTTTTGATTTTCTTTGAGGATTCGAAACGAAGTCGTACATGAGTGAGAGTGGAAAAAATCTACTTTTAGAGTTGCTTGTATGAAGATTTCGATTGTTCAAAGAGGCGGGGGGGAGAGGAAATTTGAACCATCTAGCTGTACATCTAAGGGAAGAAATTTCATTTTCAGTGGGAACCTGAAATATTTCGACCGCATAATCGATCCTAATCGGATATCAAAATCGAAGTTTTGGTGAGCAGCGATCAAAATGAATTGCGGGCTCCTTGTCTCATTCCTCTTTTTCGTTTGGAATTTGAAATTTCTCGTGTTCCCTCAAGTAGGGTCACCATCTTCTCCCTCTGCTCTTGAGTCGAAATTTTCCTGAGCCCCTTGATACAGTCACGCCTCGATGACGTCATTAACTACGAGGAAATCATATGTGACCTGTCGCGAGATGAGGGACCCATCTCTGAATCGGTAATAATACCCATCCTCCTTATTGTTGAAACAATAAGGAGGATGGGTATTATTACCGATTCAGAGATGGGTCCCTTATCTCGTGACAGGTCTCATATTGGTATGGTGATATCGCGTTTCGATGACCCAAGTTTCCTACGACATGATGTCCTTTTTTCCTCCCTCCACTGATTAACATCTCTTTCGCATCCTTCCGTTGTTGAAATTTTTGGATGACGTCACGTCCTCTTTAAGTTCAGCCTCTCTCCATTCTCTAAGTCCTTCAAGGTTGTCTACCCGAAACCACGAAAAAGTTTCGGATCATTTGAAATATGTCCAAAGGATCCCGGGAGATGATCTAGAAGATCGCAAGTTTTCCAGTGAGATTTGATATTTTCTTGCTAATGAAGGAATGAAAGAATGGTCTGGGAAAATCAAAGATACTGTGAAATTTCGTATTTAAATTTTTTAATTTCGATGGGCACGTCGTCTCCTAATAACGTCACATCATGATGTGCGGTTACCGTTTCCCCCATCTTTGCTCTTCAGTCAAAATTTTTCCGCGCTCATTCAAGTCAGCCATATTTCTATCTTCTTTGGTCGAAATTCCGCGCAAGTTGAGGTGTGTACACATATCTTCATCTTGTACGAGAATCAGTGATATTGAAACTGACCTTCAATACGGTTGATGGCCGCAAATTCTGTAGAAAACCATCCTCGTTCAACCTCTTCGTAGCTGCGTACGTCCGTAGATCTACTAAAAGTACCATTTTTTATTTTTAAATTGTTCAATGTTTGCTATAGCTCCCCCGATACCAGCTAGCGCTTATAGTTCGAATCAACAGTATACTCAGCCGTATCATTCGTTGGAGCCTCAACAACCGCCACCACCTCCTCATCATTCTCATCGACAGCAGCAGCAACAACAGCACCATCAGCAACAATACGAACATCAAAAATCACGTCGAAATCAGCGACGTCTTACTCATAATGAAAAACGTTATCATTCAGGTAGGAATACAAAAATTGTACGCAAAAAAGTGAGGGAGGGAGTGGGGAATTTTGGAAATTGTCGTTATTGTAGTAGAATGTCTTGACGTTTTCGTAGTTTTGCTGTAGATTGTTGCCACCAATTTTAGTTTCCTTTTTCTTTTCTCGAGTCGATTACGCTTTGAACATGCGTTGTTATGAAAAGTCCAGGGCTTATTGTTTCGCATTATAGCTTCACGAATATATTTTGTGCACCTGGACAAGCAATGTTCTTCGGCTTTATTTATTATAATTTTTTTTTTAGTATCAGTAGTACAGGTATTGTTGCTGGCCCAGGTGTGTGTATGTGTACCGATATTGATGTAGTGTATTAGTAATTAGAATAAATACGCCGTAACGATCACGTTTTGATTATTGTTCGTTTCTGAGAAATTGTATGGAGTCGGCGACGGCGGGAAGGGTGGATGCGTGTAATATGTTCGGTATTGTCGGTGACGCTCTTTGAAGGCGCATTCCGTATAGAACTCGAAGTGGATTAATTCATTCGTGGCTATGAGCACTTGCATGAATGTTGAAAAGTCGTTCAAGAATGCTAGCGCATGTGGTCGAAGGTATCACACTTCCGTTTGACGCTATGAATTTGAAAAATATTATTTTCCATACGCCACCGTTTGAACTTTTAAATCTGTCTGATGTGATGTAGTCGTCCTCGCCTCATTTAGAAAGAGAGCGTTCGGTTAATTTGGGTTTATACGGAAGAGTTCTTATTATGTATACTAAACCTTTACCGACCCATCCGTCCGGGGATGAAAAGTGTTGGTTTTCTGTTACGCAATTTCTTTATACCAATGAGGCAAGACATCGCTTCGGGCTACTCGTCGACATCACGGTTGTTGGATTGACGAACGAGAATGTGTATAATTTGGTCTTCAACGAACTCATCGAGGAGGAGTTTTGAGAAATGTAAATGAATGTAATGATATATATGTATGCGATGCTTCATTCATTTACGTTTTTTTGTAAACTATTTTCGTATAGAATATATTTATACGGTGATATGACCGGAGGATTTTAAATCAGTTTTGATTATAACTACTAAGTGTCTCGAGGTCGGAGTCTCTTCTGCGTAAATAAACCAAGGTTGAAAGCTGAAGGAGTTGAAATCTTGACTAGATACTCGCTCGTTATTATCGCTTCCTTTGTTCTTATTCAAGTAAAACGTGGTACGAAGTGTTAGTATCCTTCAAAAGCGTCAGTTTGGGTTGATCTTCAGGAATTTACGAACTGTCTGTCATCGAAATTGCCTAAGACTTACGTTGAACCCGATGAACTATGCCGAGTCGATCGACAGTCAAAATCGAGAGTTTGGCTAGATTTCGACTGCTAATCAACCGAAAATGAACGGAATTTGTCTCAAAATCGACCGCGAATTTTGTTATATCGACTGCCTTAGGTATCAAAATCAAGTCGATTTCTGGAATACTAAGAATCGACATTATATAGTCTGAAAAGGACGTAGAAGGCGGTCGTATTAAGATTGCGATTTTCAATGAACCCCACTATATAATCTCGAATACGTGTTCTGTTTGCGAGTAGCGAAGTCACCGAAGGGAACCGAACAGACCAAATGCTGCCACCCCATCTAGCATTGATAATCGGCGAAAAGAGAGGGTTGACTGTACATCCACTACAGATTGATATGACGAGTAAGTCAGAACGTTAATTTCGAGTTTCAATTTGAAGATTTCGACATCAGTTCTAGGTCGATTCAAAGTCGGTCAGTTTACGTAGGCCTATTGTAAATATCGACCTCAATTTGATGTCGATCAGCAATTGATTCGATTCAGAAAACTTTTTCAACTATTCTTAATCGCTGTCGCAGACTTGGCGCTCTTATTTTCAGCCGCGTCCCTTCGAAAATTGGGTTTGAAATTTTGGATCCTTTTCGCTGAATGCTGATTGAGTCCTACGGCTGTCCTTTCCTAACCAATTGAGTAAACCTTGAGACAATCTCTTAGTTAGGCTCTCTACATCGTGCTTCTTGGTGTGGTCATTGAGATCTTCACCAAATTCTTTCCGTGACACCATCTCCGACCGCTTGGATGAAACTGAGTTATTATAAATATTTTCCCCAAGGTTTTCCAAATCTGCTGGAATTTTTTCTATTGATTTGAAATTTGCCTCTCTAATGGGTCGATTTTGAGTCGATTTATAGTTTTCTGGTAATGTACCACAAATCTACGTCAATCTGAAGTCAACTTCTAATCAACCTCTTCAATTCCTTCAACCTTAAATTCAGTGCTCTGTGGCGTCAATTTCTAGTTTTCAGATTAAAGTCCATTTGAAATCTACTACACCTACAGTCCCTTCAAAATAAGGGTTCTAAATACTACCCGCAACACACGACTATTTTCAGGCGTCAGGGGAAGGGAAACGGAACAACGTACGCTCACACCAGCGAAGCGCTGCGCGCGTGCGTGTACATACGGACGTGCGTTCAGCGCTGTTCACCATTCAGTGCGCGGCCGGCTAATTTGCTCTGTGAAAAATTTGGGACTCTTATTTTGAATAGACTGTAGGTAATTGACGTTAATCTGGAGTCAATTTCCAATCAACTTCTCCAAACTTTTAAATTGACCTGAAATTGGCTTCTCCGATGAGTCAATTTCTAGTTTTTGGGTAATCAACTGTTCTGATAATTCTAATTTTAAGTCAATTTCTAACTTTCTGGTAATTTACCCTGTAGTTGACTTTGAATTGACGTCAACCTAGAGTCGATTTCCAATAAACTCGCCTGAAATTCAATGCTCTGTCAGGTCCATTTTGTATCAATTTCTAGTTTTGTGATAATGTGCGCCAATCAACTTCAAATTGACTTCAAATCTACCTCAACCTGAAGTCAATTTTAGGTCAATTTCTCCAAATTTTCTATCGATCTAGAATCAACTGCTCTATTTGGTCGATTTCCAGCCGATTTGTTAATTTTTTGTTGTGTACGTCAGGTGACTTGGAATTTATTTCAATCTGGAGTCAATTTCAAGTTGATTCTTCAGAATATTTTCATCGATCTGAAAATAATTGCTCTGTTCTGTCGATTTGAAGTCAATTTTTGATTTTCTTGTGATGTACGCTGGTCAACTTCACAATTCTACATCGCGTCAATCTGTAGTCCACTTCTGCAGTGTTTCTTATTGACCTGAAATCAACTGCTTTGATTGGTCAATTTTGAGTCAATTTGCAGTTTCTTAATGATGTACCTTTGTCGACTTCAAATTGATATTTTTCCATATTTTTGTATTGACCTGGAATCGACTGCTCTGTCAAGTCGATTCCTAGTTTTTTGGTGGTGCACGCTCAAATTGACCTGAAATCGAAGTTCATCTGCCGTTGATGCACAGTGAGACCCTTAAAGCGTGACCTAACTACTCGCAGACAGAATGTTGATTCAATTATTCAAATTATACAATGAGGACGAATGAGTATAATCACGCTTGACCAGTGCAGCAATGGTCAAATTGACGCTATGTCGACGTTAATTTCCAGTTGATATGAGAATTTACCGCTGGGTGTCGTCTTATTTTTGACCTCGATTCTAAAACCCCTGAAGTGCAAGTCTTTGGCCAATAAGTGACGCATAACCGACCCAAAACCAATATCAATTTTCAGTCGTCATCATTCTGTAAGACTGGGAGTCGACTCAATTTTGACGTTGACGATGAGTCAATGTCAGAGAGGAGTGCTCGATCTTGGGTGCAATTTCAGCTGTTTGGCGGAACTTGATTGGCTCCTGATTTTGAAAAAGAGTCGAGTATCGATTTGGAGTCAACATAGTTCATCAAATTGATGAAAGAGAATATAAAACTTCTAATTCATGAGAAGAAACCTTAGTCAGGGCCTATTTATTTGGAGACGGGCAAAATGCAGCTCATGAAAATTGTATGGTCCTCTAGCGCAAATACAAAGTCTGTCAAAAATTGTTTGTGCACGCCATTTGGCAACACTGGGAAGCCATGCCGACTAAATCTTGTTTTGTTATACTAATGACTATCAAGTTTCAAAATTTTACGTTGATTCATGGCATAGTTTGTGATGAATATTAATTTTCTTGGAAATGTCTTCAAGAACCAGTGACGATTTCAGACCAATTTTTTTGCCTGAAAAATTTTTGAGCTACTAATTGCCATCAAAGTCCTTGTTGTGTTCAGAGAGTCTTTTCTGAAGCGTACAGCATTGCGTTTCAGGAAGGAGGGGGGGGGAGTCTGTAACAGCTGTTGTATTGTGCTGATAAACCGGTTTATGCGCGCGCGCCATTTGTTGTCCACAGAGTGAAGCGGAAACTCGTCAAAAATTGTCGAGAGATGTCGCTGGTAATATCGGCGGCAGTCACATGAGCGTTAAACTTATTTTAAAGCCTGAGTCGGTCATGAAGACCATGAAGAAGGTTTCTTGCCTGTGTTATCGAGGGTTTTTTTGCCCAAAATCAAACACCAACGTTTGACCACCTACGGTATTCGCATGATTTGGCTCCCGGGTACTTCTTCCTGCATGACCTACTAAGAGATGCCATGGGGTGGGAGCATTTGGGGACTACAGAGGGCAGCAAGACAAAATCAGCATTGGTTCTCAAGGACATTTCCAAAAAAAATTTATCACGAACCATACCATGAATCAGTCGATGCATAGTACAACGAAACAAGATTTAATTAGCTTTGCTTCCCAGTGTTGCCAATTGGCGTGCACAAATAAACGTCCAAGAACTTTTTGGCAGACCTCGTAGTAATAGTAATGAACTTTTATTGCTATGAATACACCTTTCGAATTATAGAGATGGTCTGATGTTTAGAGCGTACTCGTAGGCCTCCCTCAACTCACGCCTGCCGACGACTATTCTGTAGTATAGTTTATACCCCCTTAAAATTTTGTTTCGTTGTCGTCGCACCTTATTTTCTGGACCGATTTTTAAATAACATTTAGACCATCGTTTTTCGTTTTGTTTTGAGACGTGCTCCAGCCCTTTTCCAGCCTATGAGAAGTCGTTCCTGTTCTGTTGCCATTCATTTGCGAATGGGCAAAATTCAGCTCACGAAACTTGTACACATCGTAGATGGTCTTCTAGCACAGACTTCAGTGAAGAAATAGTTCCTTCAAATCGTCGAGTATAACAATTATGAAAAATTTGATTGGAATTCATATTTGCCTCACTTTAGTGAATGTGATACCGTTTACAATTTTATTCTCGCGTTGTAGACCCATGACAATGAGCACGCAAGAGCTCAGCAAAACGTGAAAAATGTATCAAATTGACAAAACAGCGAGCAAATAAATACGTAATAAAATACAAGAGGTCGCCAGAGTCGTGCAATTACGCCTTAATTTTCTTATTGAAGCTACGATTTTGTCTTGTTTTCGACGAAACGACAATAATATCGACTCAGATTTCAAATAATACTGCAACCCGATGTTTTTGAATTAGGATAAATGAGAATAGTGCCTACTTGAATGGGGAGCGAGTGTATTAAATTCATCATGTTTTGTTGACTGTGAAGACAGAATTTATATACCGTCGCGATATGCGATCTTCTTCTAATTACTGCACAGATTATTCTGATCACTCACTGGTGACGATTTAAAACGTCTGCGGATTATACTTTCTGTCGTGGTACATATAATCTGTAAAAATGGCTTCAAATTGTACGAAGTGTATTTCATTTAAATAAGATATCGATGGGTCTGCTATTCCGCTTATTTTTGCGCTCGGTGATGGGGTTTACATTATGTATAGTTGAATAAGGCATTTACACACACAAATGAGAGAATTATAATGGTCTGACCTGAAAATTTCGGTCTGTGTGCATGGTCTTGATGCTGAGCAGCATCGTCTCCACGTAAAAAGTCGTCCTCGTCGTTATCGTCGTCATCCGGGCCAAATGGTCAGGGCACTAGCAACGTTATCAATGGCGGTCAATCTGTGATATCGATGAGCCCTAGTACAAGGTCTCGCAGACGTGGAAATCGACGACTAACGCGTAATGAGAGCAGATACCATTCCGGTAAGTTACCACACAATCGCATGCTCATACATATGTAAAAAGGAGAACAAAAAGAAAATGAAGAGAAACACTATCGCGAAAGAGAATAGAAGTTTAGAATGTCGTTATTCTTCTTTTTTTTTCTACCTATCCGCGTTATATCTTGACACCTTTGAATAACATTTTTTTTTTCTTCTTACGTTTTCTTAAAATCAATCTACAACTGAGTCGAGAGCCGTATGTGCTCTATGCGTTTATGACTGCATCGATGAGTATCTTGGAGGAGGAGGAAAAAATTTTCGATGTCAATGAACTCTTTTTCCACACGACGAAGTGTGTAGTGCGTGTGTATTAATGCGAGGCTGTGTAAAATATCTCGTTAAAATTTATTTCTGACGCTATTCTTTTCTTTCATTCTTTCTTCGTTCATTCCGCGTATGTACGCAGAGAATGGCAACCTGTTAAATATCGGCTGAAAAGCCTCCAGGCTGCAGAATGCATTCTACGCGCGCGAGTGCTCTTCCCTCTCTGTCTATACCGCGAGCTATAAGTAGTACTTATAACGACTAATATCAGATTTCGATTCCGATTTATCACGTGTGTGACGTCACACCGAATTTTCTTTCTACGAATCATCTTTTCTAGCCGTATGCACATCGCGACGGTTGGTTGCTGCCGCTTTTATTTTGCACTAATTAATTTTCGCACACCTCTAACGCGAATAATTACGCCTTACTTCGAAGTTTATACATTATAGCCTGGAGTAAATTAGAATTGAATGTTGAAGGTGATGAATTGTAGATGGTGTACGGCGGTGTGGTTATAATGTTCGCGAATATATTAACAGATCCGAGAAGAAAATGTTTCCGGGAAATTCGAGGCCGTTTCGGGACCGTGCGTTGTTTTCTTGAAGAGTTGAACGCGAAAGATGCACGTAATTCCGAATAATTTTTCAAGAACCCCGTCGTAATTTTCTTTTTGTCTCTTGACCCAACACACATCGAATTGTATATTATTGAACGAACGTTTGGAAAAGTTTATCTCGTGGAGCTACAATTTTTGGATATGTAAGTTTGGGTGTGAGTAAGGTTCGTCGAAAAAGCGTGATGGGAATTGTTTAGGCATAGTTTCTCATCAATATTTTTTGCATCGCGGTCTTCGTGTACAGGTGGTCCGCCTGCTACCTAGCGTTTCTAAAACTACTGATACATATTTTGAATTGCACTCCCTAGGGTTTGAGGCTGTACAAAGCGGCTGTATGTATGAGGCCTTGGCTTCTTCCTTCGTATCGCCTGTGAAGACCCAAAGTGGTCTTTATTTTTTTCCTGAAATGTGCCTTCGAGGCATTTTCTTCGATTGCCTCGTGTCCTCTTTCCCTCGGGAATAGTCTGGTCTAGGATCCCTATCGATTACGCGCAAGTCAGTTTGGTCACTAATATCGAAATTGTTTGGTAGCTGTTTTGGTGGTCCTCGGCATTAAGATGGAGTTTAATTTACTCACCAAAATCTCTTATTTCCCGAAGAATTGACGTCGATTTGAAACCTATCTCAATCTCATACAAGGAGTCGACTTGATTTCGACGTCGACAATGAGTCGACTTCCAGCCGATTTGCGGTCACACTAGGGCAGGCTCCAAATCGACGTCAAATGTACGGTGTACATGATTCATCGGGTGGTCTAAGAAATTAGCCTCAAGAGATGGTGGACGTATGGACATAGGGACACAAACCCGCGAGAAATAAATTAAGGGTTATTCAATACTATGAATCGCTTGTACCCAATTTGAAAACTTAACCAGCCCGAATTCCTGGTTTAACTCGGAATTTGCGTCCAGGCGTGGATTTGGAGGGTAGGCAAGGTGGACAGTAAAGTGGCAAATTTTTGGGGGTTGGCCAGTAAGTTTAGCTTGACTATAGATTCAAGTATGTGTAGATTGGTACAATCAAACGTAAGTCAACTTCTCGTTCGCTTCCATTCTTGGATTAATTAAAACGTGGTGAACTGTAAGTTAGGTCATCTTGGTCCCGAGTGGCTCACTCTCTTAAAGTATCTAGATATGCAATACTTCATACACCATTTGGCCTAGCCCCTTCAATGAGCCAGATATGCAACGCTTCAAACACTACCCCTTCTATAAATTTCAAGTCATATCATCTTGCAGCACTGACAGCCTGATCAAAATAGCTCCTTCAAGTGTCTACATATGCAATACTCCATGAAATATATACGGTGATTGTATATTTGTTAGTTTATTTCTCTTTAAAAAAAATGAACCGGAACTCTATTGAGGATAGAAACACCAATTGACTTAGCCCCTACAATGAGCCAGATATGCAATACTTCAAACACTACCCCTTCAATAAATTCTAAGTTTCTGTTGTATCATCTTGCAGCTCTGATTGCCTGATCAGAATAGCTCCTTCAAGTATCTAGATATGATTTACTTCATACACCCAATCGGCCTAGCCCCTTCAATGAGCCAGATATGCAAAACACTACTCCTTCAATAAATTTTGAGTCCCTTGTGTATCATCTTGCTGCACTGATTGCCTGATTAGAATACTTCCTTCAAGTATTTAGATATGTAATACTCCATACACCAATCGGCCTAGCACCTTCAATGAACCAGATATGCAATGCCTCAAACACTACCCCTTCTATGTCTTTTTTGTGTCATTTGCAGCACTGATTGTCTGATTAAAATAACTCCTTCAAGTATCTAGATATGCAATACTCCATACACTAATTGGCCTAGCCCTTTCAATGAGCCAGATATGCAATGCTTCAAACACTACCCCTTCAATAAATTTCAAGTCATATGATCTTGCAGTACTGATAGCCTGATTGAAATAGCTCCTTTAATTAACTAGATATGCAATACTCCATGCACCAACTGGCCTAGCCCCCACAATGAGCCAGATATGCAATGCTGCCAACACTACCCCTTCAATAAATGTGACCCGTCTACAGAAACCCACTGTGAGCGTTATCAGTTCCATATGAAAAGCATGCATTACTGATAACGCTCAGGTGGGTTTCTGTAGACAGGGTCACAAATTCTAAGTTTCTTTTGTATGATCTTGCAGCACTGATTGCCTGATTAAGATAGCTCCTTAAAGTATCTAGATGCAATACTTCATACACTATTCGGCCTAGCCCCTTCAATGAGCCAGATATGCAATGCTTCAAACACCACCCCTTCAATAAATTTCAAGTTTCTTTTGTATCATCTTGCAGGACTGATTGCCTGATTAAAATAGCTCCTCCAAGTATCTAGATGTACAATACTCCATACACTAATTGACCTAGCCCCTTCAATGAGCCAGATATGCAATGCTTCAAACACCACTCCTTCAATAAATTTCAAGTTTCTTTTGAATCATCTTGTAGGACTGATTGATTTAAATAGCTCCTTCAAGTATCTAGATATGCAATACTCCATACACTAATTGGCCTAGCCCCTTTAATGAGCCAGATATGCAATGCTTCAAACACCACCCCTTCAATAAATTCGATCTGCAGCACTGATTGCGTAATAAAATAGCTCCTTTAAGTAGATATGCAATACTCCATACACCCATTGGCCTAGCCCCTTCAATGCGCCAGATATACAACGGTTCGTACACCATAAATCTCATAACTCATAAAACAGGTTCCCTGCCTCCCCTCATTCAACTCGGTTAAAGAGCCCGCGAGTTTTTACCGTAAAACCAGTTTGAAGCTCGCCTTAATTTAACGTACGTTACTGAAGAGACTCCAGGAGCAGCGAACAAGATGAGTTGCGAGTTTCTCTGATACGAAATTGAAAAAATGTGTTCCGAAATACGAGTCTTGTTTCACTTTTTACGATAGGTACATTTGTAATCACATGTATGTAATTTGGTTCTTTTGACTTTGTGTGACTTGGTGTATCAGGTTGTGTGAATGACTCTTATCCACCTACTCTTTATTCCTCGATTTTTCCTAGTAGACGTAGTCGCGTTTTACTTCTTTTTGAAGAAAAAAAAACAAAAATGTATGTATCGTCTCTTATACGAGTGTAATTAGGTGTGGACAAAGGTTAGAAAGAATTATTAGACGCGCGCTCGAGAAGATTAAAATCGGATAAACATCACGCTCGCGTCCTTGAAGCTGTGTTACGTGCTGTTGGTTAGGAGGAACAATGCATCTGGAGAAGATTTACTTTAGTACAGGGTATTACAGCGCTGGAGCAACCCTGTCTGAATGATACCATTCCCTTTTGTTTCGTTTAATTTCACGTGAAATTAGTGATAAGCGATTCTAACTTTCTGTAAACGTGAGACGGTTTTCTTCTTCTTTTCTTTCCTCGTTTTACTATAACGACGACGAGAACTATTTTTTTTTTTTTTTTTTTATCACGATATAAATTAAAAAATCCTATTATCGACGAAGAAGTTCTCGTTTAATAGGCCTACTCAACGTGATTTTGGTTGAGCTTGTTGGCTACCTGAGTAGCTGTACATCGTATCATAATTGACCACAACTAATTGCAGTTTTTATCAACAAGCTGTGGGAAAAAAACGAGCTAATCCACACCTGCGTACTATTTTTACCTTTTTTTTTTTTTTTTTTGAGGAAGAAAAAATCCGGTTTACTCGTAATCGTTGTACAAATATACGATTATCATTCTGTTCTCCTCTCTTTTCTCCGGCTACGTGGTCCGTCGCTACATTGTTTTCTTTTTCTGTACAGCTCTAGGCTAACCTCAAACTTGGAGACGTCGTCACCTATTTAATATTTTGTATATTTCTACAAAATTATTCCGGCATTTTTTTCAATATTTACTTAAATCATATGCATATTATAGGCTTCTTTGTCTCGCAGTAATCTCTCCTGAATGCGAAGTTAAGTGATGGAACCTGCATTTTTTTCCTTTTCACATGATGCGAGTATCGTCAGGTCGGTGGCCTTGAATACCTTCTAGTCATTTGGTCTTCTTATTATGTTATACTACATTACCAATCCTAGTCATAGATAATCGCCGGGCTTTTTTTTTCTTCCTCCTCCCTTCTTCTTACTCGTACTTTCCGCAGCCAACTTGTATTATTATTTTTCCCCCTTATCATTAATGGGTTTCGATATAGTTGTTCAATGTTATACCGTAGGTAGTTACCGTTGTTCTTAGAGCGAATTTTTTTTTTCTCTTTCCCATTGTTTCAATTTACATATTGTAGAAGTTATCTGGTTTAGTCAACTTGTACTGAAAACACAAACACACGCGCGGACGACAGATTAATTAAAATTGATAGACCAGCCGAGAGTTACCTTATATGAGAACGCTTTTCTGTTGCTGGTTATTTCGTAATTTTGGACAAGGTGCGAGTGAAAGAAAAAAAAAAATGTCTTGTCACAATATAAACAGGCGCTGGTGTTTTCCGCGTTGGAGCGGATTATTTGTTTTCGACGAAGACGAATGTGGACGAAACAATGGATGGTACCGGTGTGTGATTAACAAGTTTATACGAAAATTACAAACAAGCGGAAGGCATGCTGGTTTTCGAAGATGTGGGATCGAATAGCGACGGAACAGAAGTTACCATAATGGACACCTATGATGATCCTATATTAATAATGATCAATCATTATAAATTCTCATTTCCTATAGCTGATTAATCGAGCATTGATTACGAACGCGAGTACGACTGGAGAGTTTTTTATGTAACTTTTTTTTGTTCGCTGGTATAGAGCTATAGAAGTTATTGTGAAGTGTGTATAGGCTTGGGTGTATCTCTTACGCGATACCATCATTATTGTTGAGTGGTCATGCCGATAACCGTGGAACAAAGAACGTGGTTAATTAAAGTAAGGAAATCGATTTCGAATCAAAATAAATGGGGAAGGTCAGGCTAGCTACGAGGGTGGATCGAGAGGAGATGGGTGCCGACAAATTATTGAATGATTTTTCTATCATGAAATATTCTTGGCAAAATACTGTATAGTTCTTCGATCATTCTTTATTAACGAAAGTTCTGGCTTATCTCTACCCGGTTGACTGCGAAATATCGTGAAGGATTCTTCTGAAGAAACTAAACTAAAGTGATTCGAGACCTTGACCATAACGGATTGAGAACACGAAGAAACAGTGAAAAAACTGTCGAGTAAATTTATCATTTTATTATGGTTGAGGGCTTGGAAGAGGCAGATGGGAACAAAAAGGATGAGTGTGGATCAGATGGTGTAGAAATTGGTGGAGTAGGGTTTCATCGTGCTAATGATTCGCCCATGGTGTTTGTGATGCAAGAAGAGACAGAATGATTGAGACGGATGCTTTCCAGCTGGGCACAAGAAGAAGTCATCAATATTGCAGTAGAGACATGAAGGAGTTGAGTGGCGTACGGGTGAGACGTGCTAGGATTACTTGCTTGCGTCAGGAAGGGCGGTTCGAAAGCTTTTTCAATCGATGGAAGTTTTCTAGAAGCCCATGCGGCATTAATGATCTGACAAGGTGGATCTGTTATGGAAGGTGAACGCTGTGCTTCTGTGCCGTAAGGCCCACTACGGGCGTCATGCTCCTCCAGGTCGGTGGGTATCAGTAACCACAGCAAAAATATAGAGGGTGAAGAATGGCTTGACGACTTTAGGTGAATGAAGATTCGTTTGACCGTAGGATTGGTGGGATTGATGAAAGTGGGTCCTGGATAGCAACAATCGGGTATTTTGAGGGTTTTGCGGCGAGCAGAGAAGTGTGTGACGAAGTTCAGCGTGAATATGGAAATCGAGTTTCTTATAAGAGAGGATGAGATATTATTACTCTGAATTGAGACTACATATCCAATTCTAAGTCCAGATTTGGACTTGTCCGTGTAGCAGAGAAGGTGGCAGAGAAATTCTGAATAAATGATTCTGTTGATGAGTTGTTTGTACAGATTTAAAGTTGATTGTTTTGGGGATGACAGGTCGAGTATTTCTTTTTCCGAGACATCTGATGAGACCAGTTGAATATGGAATTAGATAGGAACCGGAGGGAGTTTGTGGAGATTCCGAGTTTTGAAAGAGGGAAGAAAAGACTTGAGAGGGATAAGAGAATGAGCGGGAGAAAAAATGAGAGAAGAACAATTCGTCAGCATGGCAGCATTGGAATGAGAGGGGAGTGGAGTTTGGAAGGAAGGAAGGATTCTAAGACGAGCTATAACTATTTCCTCATGGTGTGAGAAACGGCTTGAAGACGACCAGGAGATCTTGGATTTATCAATCGAAAGAAGTTTACTGGGGATTGAGAAGACCAAAGCTTGTGCCATGATTAGAGAACGATAGTCAGATTCTGACTCATAGACCAGGGAAGGATAAAGTTAATGATTGAGGGGAAGGACAGGGCTTGCTACGTCCACTGCGTCGTGTCTTCGATGTGGCAGAGAATTTACGGGAAGACAATCGAGGATAGAGAAAGCGTAGTGTGTAGGAGGATGAGAATGTGGTTGGAAGAATAGGGATCTTGTATGGCTCTGAGAAAGGAAAGGCAGTTGGAAAGGAGGTGGAATTTAGTGAGAGAGGGGGGAAAAGTGAGGTGAGTGAAGTGGGAATGGAAGGCATATAGTTCAGAAGAATATATGGAGACCGAGTTTCCCATAAGTGAACGCGAGACCTCACCACTGGTAGAGAAGGCGTGGTCAGACCCCGATCTGAATCTATCTGTTAAGTACAGGATGTGAAAGAGAGGTGGTTTTGAGGTGTTTCAAGTTAATCAAGTTGAACGACTCCTATAAGTCACCCAGATCAAGGAGAATATGAGGCGTCAAGGATGTCGAGGGTAGGCTAAATGAACGGATAGAAAAAAAGGGCTCAAATTTGAGATGATTGTTTGCATGGGATTCTGATGATAAAAGCTGTGGGTTTTGGGAACCTGAGGGCAAGAAAGATTTGCTAAAGTCTCCACTCACGAGGAATCCAATCTCCAAGTCCCTTTCAGGGGCGTTCCGATGAGGGGTAGGGGGTGTGACACCCCTCAGGTTTTTGGGCCAGTCGGCACATGTTGACATTCAAAGTTCACCAATTTTCTTGAGCGCAGACTGAAGCTCCAAGTCACTTGACAAAATATTGTTTTCACCCCCTCAATAATTTCCTCTAGGATCGCCCCTGGCCCCTTTTTGTGCAAATATTTATGGAATTAATCTCTTTCTGGTCATCGTGATAGATCTTCGGTCGGAGGAGGAGTGTCTTTGTTCTACTCGTGAAACTTCACCACTCATTCGCCAGCTTAGAGCAATGCTGCCAGATCTAAGGATTTTTGGTCGTCGAAAGATATACGGATTTTGCATGGAGTACGAATTTCTAGTGCTCAAGGGAAAAGTACCTTAGACCCTCATTTGAGAGATACTTTTCTCCTGGTCGTTATGGGCTGATACTGCAGTCTGCCGTAACATTGAACCGATCAAGGATAAAGTATCTCAGGTGCTGCTGTGAAAGATACCTTTCTCCTGATCGTTATTGGTGGATCGGTACAAGTTTTTGCAGAAATCTGTTCTCAGTTCTCATAGAAAATGATGCTGGATACGGATTTTTGAAAATATCATGGCTTGGAGTGGAACTAGTTCACGTCTCACTTAAATTACATTCGACCTGAGGTAGTTTTGTTGTTTGAGTGATGCCTGTGTGACATAAGCGCAATCCCGATTAGCCTTGGTCTACGTTAAATACTTGTGACTTCACCTCTGTACATGACGGCTCTTGGTCCACCTTGACCCACATTGAAAGATGAAGACCTTGACCTACATTCTTTAAGCTTGTAATTTCGCCCAAAATTCTCTTCTATTTGACTATTATGGCTGACTTTGATGATCGGTCTGAGGGAAAACTCCCAAGTTTTCCGGTCAGTTTCCACATTTTTGATTTTATGGCCAAATTGGCCTGGTTTCATGCGCAGATTAGTCAAAGGCTTGTTGAATTCCTTCGAGAACGCGATCTATCTACCGTCGGGACAAAGTTGAATGCGATATAATGAGGGAATGAGGACTGGATAGGGATATTGTCCTTCGGTACCATTTTCAAATTATTGATGACGTCATAGCCAGTGTACGACATAAAACATGACCTTTATTCGCTGCAATATGGTGGAGAATCGGTCAGGATGAGCAGGGTTGTTCTGTCCCGAGAAAACGCTCTCATGAAAAGTGAATCCCTGGCAGCCTCCCGTTGTTGTTTGCGTCTCTAGCTTAGATGAGTTTCACCAGCGCCGTCGTCAGACTTTTTGAGGTCTAAAGCAAAATTTTTACATGAGGCCTTTTTCTCAATTTCGACAATTTTATTTTTTTTTCATTCGCCGGCGCGAGGCCTGCAATCGCACAAGGCCTAAAGCGATAACACCTACTCGCCACCCCCTGGCGACGGCCCTCCTCGAGCCTAAGACTCGAGCCTAGACGATCTTTGAGCTAATTTTATGAGATGTAGTCGAGCCTGAGACTTGAGTTTGAGACTTAGGGTCAGACATGAGATTGAGACTCGCGCTTGAGACTCGAGCTTGAGGCTTAAGACTGGCATTCGAGCCTAAGACTCGAGCTCGAGACTCGAGACTGACACTCGAGACTGAAATTTGAGCCTGATGAGACTCAAGACTGACACTCGAGCTTGAAACTCGAGACTGAGACTTGAGCTTGAATCTCGACTTTAGAACTGAGACTCAATATTGAAAGTCGAGGCTGAGACTCGAGCTTGAGAATCAAGTTTGAGAATTGAGGCTGAGACTCGAGACTGACACTCGAGCTTGAAATTCAAAACTGAGACTGGAGCTTGAGACTTGAGACTGAAACATGAGCCTGAGACTCAAGACTGACACCCGAGACTGAGACTCGAGCTTGAGAATCGAGTTTAAGAATCAAGATTGAGACCCGAGGCTGAGACTTGTGACTGACACTTGAGATTGAGACTCGAAGCCGAGACTCAAGATTGAGATTTGCGGCTGAAACTCGAGCCTGAGCCTCAAGACTGAGACTCGAGACTGAGACTGGAGCTTGAGACTAAGACTCGAACTCACCGTCGCCGTCGTCCACGGACTTTTTGAGACCTAAGGCAAAAATTTCACTTGAGCCCTCTCTTCAATTTAGATCATTTTAATGTTTTTTTTCTCCTTGCCGGCGCGAGGCCTTCAGTAGCGCGAGGCCTGAAGCGGTAATACTTACTCGCCACTCTCTAGCGACGGCCCTGGTTTTCACTTCTTCTAGTTGCATTTCATGGCCACTTTCGCCTGATTTTAGGAATAGTAGAAATCAATTGTAAGAGGAAAGTTATACTTTGAATGCAGTTCATATCCTCTGATGAGAGTAAGATGTGATTAGAAAGCTGTATTCTCCAAGAAGAAGCACAAGGGTATGACTGAATACGAAAGGATGTGGCCGTGGCAGAACTACATTTCCAATTTTTTCGATAGACTCGACGGAGATTTCGAAAATGGGAACAGTTGAGACTCATAGCGTGGGGCTTCAATTTGTGTTCAAAAGTGCCAGTAGGTCTCATGAACAAATCTTCATCATGAGTGCACACCAAGGATTGCGCAAGACAACGAAACTTGACGAATTGGATTGAACTATACCGTATTTAGAAAATGTTCCCTCGGGGAATTCGGTTCAGGAAAAATTTTCTGGACAGGGTTTATTTCGAAGCAAATTTTTCAGTTTTTGGGAGGTTATCCCCAGATTCCCTTCCTCTGGAGTTGACCTGATTGCAAATAAGTTTCCCATTCTTATTGAGCGAATTACAACGAAGTAATACGAAAGGATCGAAAAGCGTAGATTGAAAGATAGATTTAACTTTCTGAGAAAACTGAGAACTATGCACAGCTTGAAATATTGCCCTCGAACTCTTTAAGACAAATGGATTTTATTTCGTTCAGCAAGAAAGATTAGCCATTCTAACGAATTTATTTGATGAAGAACTCTGTAGCAATTATTATTTTGTTTTCCTGGTATCTGACGTGGGAAACAATTTCGTTGTGGTCATCATTTTATACTTCTTTTTTTTTTATAACCAAAGGACGCCCTGTTTTAGGAAATGCGTTCTCAAGTTTCACCGAAACAAGGGGGAAAAAAACCTAAAGTTTCTCAAGATACTACATCAATATCTACGGATGTATGGCTCTATAATGTGTAGTGCATGCTATGTTTTTTTTTTCTTTTCAATTTTCATAGATTTTATGAGAATTACGTGGTAGTAAATTTTTTTTCTGTTTGTATATGTATATAATACTTTTAAATATTTATTTTGTTGTATTATTCTTCTTTAATGTCGAGAATGATACATGGATTGTGATTTCCTTTTTGCATGTGCTGTCCGCGCGAGTATAAAATATTATTATATTTGTATTTCGCAGCAGTAATAAAGCAAGTCGGGTTTATGGCTTCTCTCTTGTACATCTATCGCTATTTCTAGGAGTATATTATCATTTCAAGTTGAACGAACGATTCGGCGAGCATGTATTATTTATTTATACAAAATGGATTTTCGAACATTGTATCGGAAGTAATACGAGTACTCGATCGCTCTGTGTACTTTCGTTCGAATTATTAGCTAATGAAATTTTAATTAATTTAAAGCATCCTAAAGGTTCCCGGATAGCTTTACTCTTTCTTTCCGCTCCCCTCCCTTCTATCATGTATCGCTCAAATTGCTGTGCTCTATTTGATTTGCATTTTTTATTATTTCGTGTGTACATGCTTGTTTTCGAATTATTTCTCGTTATTCATTCCTTTTTTCTTTTTTTTTCCCTTCTCTCTTAAAGAAGTGAGACAAGAAGCGGTTCAGCAGGCATTAGCGGCGATGCAGAATCAGCCGAAACCATCTCTTCCAATGCCGTCGAAGCGAACATCTGTTTTGACAAAGAGTCCGGACCGTGCAAGACATGGAAGCGGTAAGTTATCTCGTATACTCGCGATGCTCTCTCGCACTCAGGTGGATCACCGTGAGGGATAAGTTGATGAGATTAATTTTGTTTTCCATTTTGCTACTTCCTGTATCATATACGTTGGACTTCGAACACGACCTCCTAAAAGGTTTTTTTCTCTCTCATTCTCCTCCTCTCGTTTCGCGTTCGTGAATTTTCAAACGATTTCTAATTTGAATATTACGCAACGAACGCCACTCTGATATCGAATACACAGCTATCGTAAAAAGGATCTCGGATTGATGGCTGAAACGTCGGTCATTTTTCGTCCACGAATGTCGCGATGTAGGATGCGTTCTCATAATATTGCGGACTTCACGCGGTGAGAGGATTGCGTAATGGTGGGTGTACGATATTGTGGAAGTTGCTACGTATTCTTCGAGGCTTGATAGTTGTGCATAGGTCCGGGAATTCACGAGTACAGCTACGGTTGAGAATTTATTTCACGCGAACGATCTGCATAGAGAGTGTCGCCTCGATATGCCGGAAGATTTTCGAGGGTCATTTCACGAATTATGCGACCGAAATTGTAACGTAACGTGTCTGAAAGTAAAGTCGAAGTAATTTTTTAGAAATAGCTGCTTGGCTGGTTATCCGCGTTTCTCTTCTGGTACAGAGTTTTGAATTTTTACCACCGGCTTGGCGGAGGGGTTAGTATTTCTTCAGGTCCAACGAGGTAGGTCATGGCTAGAGATTGCTGGAAACCGAAATGAAGGTCAGTTGATGAAAATGCGTGATAGTTATTTCACCTCCGTTTCGTTTTCTTGGATGAATTTTGAAGAGAAACTTGTTTCGGAAGAGGGTTATCCATTGACCGCCGTCATGCCTCAACTTGAGCAGGAACTCACGAATGCTGCACCGCGTTCCTTCTATTCTTCCTTGAAAATCTTTGGTATGATCTCACCTCATTCATCTCCCGGGTTGATCTTCGATCGAAATTTATGAATAACCTCACACCGCGAAGTTAATACTTCCTCTTTCTATCAGAGGCCAAATTCGAAGTTACTTGAAGTTATTAGGATTCGAACTTGAAAGCCCGAAAGGTCCTCGAAGTTGATTCTCTTGATCAGGTTGTCTCCGTTAATTTAGCGTCTGTCCGGATGAGTGGTGTAGTGAAATTCGAGAATTCGTAGAAATTTCTCAACTCGTATTCGAATTCCGAGCTATCATGTGGGAGAAAGAGAGGTGCGGACTCTGATCTATTTCATGGTATCGAAAATTTTTTTGAATACGACAATAGGACCCAAAAAGAGAATATTGTGATCACCGCCGTCGCCAGAAAATTTTCACATCAGGCCTATCAGTGATCCTTTTTTCAATTTGGACAATTTCAATTCTTTTTTCTCTTCGCCGGCGCGAAGCGTGGAGCGGTGATACCTACTCGTCACCCCTTGGTGACGGCCCTGATTGTGACTTACTCGAGGTAAGCGAATCCAGCTCTTTGTGTGAGAGGAAGTTCTGACGTACTTTTTATGAGAAAATTTCAACTCTCAAGCGGTACCTACGAGAAGAATGACTTGGATGAAGTCCGACCTGTGTGGTTGGTTTGTATGGAGTGAGATCACCTATCTTCTTCCAATCTACTTCTTAATAGTGACTGAAGTTTGTGGGTGGAGGGGGAGTTCTGGTTTTATTTTTAGGAACTTGGGTGAATGAACAGAAGATCGTGGCTTCAACTTGACGAGGAAGAGGAGCGTGCGCTGCTCTACTCTAGAAGCTTAAAAAAACTTGGAAATGACCTCAGCTCTCCGATAGGACAAGGCTCTGTTCTCGCTCAGAGACATTACAAACTTTAATTTCGAGCTGTTAACCTGTTTATGAGGAGTACATTGTGTTTTCAAAGAAGGGGGCATCTATTTCTGGTCCGTGGAAATTTTTCCAAGGATGACGTTTGTAAAAAATTTTTGAAAACGACTCCCAACTTTCGGAAGTGTAGGGAGTTCTGATTTAATTGAAAGCTTCATGAGGAAATTTGAGGAGGAGGTATCCGATAAATTAAGAATCTTGATGAAAAAATAAGTCCGTAGAGCTATATTTGTTTTTGGGTCTGAGAACTCGACTCAGAAAGAACCAATAACCTTCAATTTTGGAAAACAAAACTGAAAAGATTAAGAATCGTTTACTCACAGTTGGAATCGAGATTCTGCATAAATACGAAAATATTGTTTTTGCTCAAGTGATGAGTAATCTGCTGCCACATGATAGTTTCGAAAATCCGTATCCGACCTAAAGAGAGATTTCTACGGACTTTGATCGATCCATTGATAACAATCAGGAGAAAGGTATCTTTTATAAGAGTAGCTGAGGTACTTTTCCCTCGATCGACTCAACGGAATACTGCAGTTTCAGGCTGTAACAAATGGGATAAAGGTATCTCTCGTACGAGTGTCTGAGGTACCTTTCCCTTGATCGCAAGAAATCCGTATTGTACGTAAAATCTAAACCCGTATCTTTCTCGAGGACTGAAAATCCGTACATTTGGCATCCTAATTGTAGACACTGCACGTCCCACATTATGCTCTGAATGACAGGCACCGGTGTGATGAAAAGAACAACTTGGAAAAAGTTCGAATTTTGAGCTAGTTACAAATGAATTGTGAAACTTGGGGCAATTTCAGTGACATGCTGAATAGGTTGAGATGACTGAAACTCAAAATCGTGACAGTAATGTAATTTGAAGAAGTTTCGTACTTGTGATCATTCACTTCATCACCATTTTCAATATCAAAATTTGAGAGTTCCCTTTCCCTTTAGTTTAAGTCGGTTAGCGCTAGTTCCGATCTTCGCTGATTAGCTGATAGTGATATCAGAATATGAGAACGGAAGCCGAGCTGCTCTACAGTCTTCACCTGTTGCTAGCGCTCCTTGTGGAGAGCGGGTAAACGAGGCGACCATTTTGTTTGTAACCAAGCTGATGGCTTCTCTACTGACCGTATTTTAAGTAAACAAAAAGTCGATGCTGTGACAATAATACTTTGACTAAGCTTTGTCCATACCCTGCAAATGACCAAGTTTTTGATGTTGAACATTGATCGATACATCTGCAATTTATTTCCTTCGAGCATAATGGCCAGGGTTGTGATGTTTCAAACAAGGGACGCTTGAAACATGTTTTAAACAAAAAAAAAAAAAAAAAAAATGTTTAAAACATGTTTTTTTTTTCTTTATTGTATTAAAACAATAAAAAAGGTCTGTTTTTTTCTTTTTTTGAACTAAATATTTAAAATGGTAATTAATTATTAAGACATTCATGAATTAGATAATCATAAATATCTTCCAGATGAAAAAGAAAGTTGTTTTAAACGATGTTCAAAACATTTAAAACATATTTTAAACGAAAGAAAAAACTCGCTTTTAAAACCTGTTTCTCACATAAAACCTGTTTTATACTGAAAAAAACATGTTTTTGACTCTTCCAAGTGGAAAAAAACATTGTTTAAAACAATTGTAGCATTTTTTAAACGGGAGAAAGAACCTGCATTTAAAACCTGTTTTAAACTGAAAAAAACATGTTTTTGACTTTTTCAAGTGGAAAAAAAACATTGTTCAAAACAATTGAAGCATGTTTTGAACGGGAGAGAAAAACCTGCATTTAAAACCTGTTTCAAACATAAAATCTGTTTTAAACAAAAAAAAAGAAAAAAAGTTTTTTTTTTTTGAAATTGCGGACCAACTGAAGACGGCCAGACGGGATCAGACAATCTTTCCGTTTGAATGTTTATCAAGCCCGGGGCAGGGTTGCGATGTTTCAAACAAAATGTCTTAAACGTGTGTTTAAAACATGTTTAAAACAGCTAAAATTGGAAAATTTACATTGCCTTTTATGGGAATGTTTTAAACGTTTTAAACATATTTTTTGTTTTAAACATATATATATTTTTTTTAACTGTTTTTTTTTTTTGCAACCCTGGCCCGGGGAGCCAGTGACTTCCGGCTCCAGCCCCAGCTCCTGGCTCCAATTTCTCAAAGAGCGGAGCCGGAGCTAACTGAAGCTCTTGACCTTCTGAGTGGAGCCTCAAGGAGAAAAAAAAAACAAGCAGAGCTAATATTATTAATTTCGAGTCTCTAGTCGGGTTGTCTTGAGTCTTTACTTCAAGCTTCAAGCCTTAGGGCTTTGAATTTTGAAATTTTGTCGAATTTTTCCTCTTTTTTTTTTTGTCATTCTGACTGATGAGCAGCTCATGAGCTCCTATAAAAGGAAAGAGCGGAGCAGCTTCCAAAGAGCTGAGAAACAAGTTTTCGGCTCTTTTCAAGATCAAATTATGGCTCCAGCTCCCCAGGCTTGATATTTATTGAAGCCGCGTTCACATTTGTGTCACAAACAAGTTTTTGACAAATTGATGTTGGACAATTCCAATGGCCGGAGTTGTTGACTTTGTGTTTAAACTTGCTTGTGACGCAAATGTAAACGCGCTATGAGTATCCTCGAAATAACGTGAAATCAAACCACAAATGATACAAGCGCTCCTTGCGGTAATGCGTGGATGACCAGTCTAAATTGAGTCAACTAGCCGCTAGGAGCGTTACAATCGACTAAATTGAAAATAGGATTAGAAGAATTTTCTCATTTGAATTTCAATTTTCATTGAGCAACCTCACACTAACTTCAAAATGAAGCAATTGAGAAGGAACATTGAGAGAGGAGACTTTTAGAGCGAAAAATTTTCTACAATTCATCCTCTTACATGAAAATTTAACCCGAGCGATTTGAGAACATTTTTCATCCGTCACTTGTGCGTAGCGGTGTACGACTCAACCTTAGACCATTCAAAGAGATAGACGGCTAGCGCTTCATAAGAGCCCGTGTTACAGAGTGTGGCCAACATCGAATACACGCGCGCTTACGGGAAAATTCCCCTTGTGATCAGCTGTTCCCTTGTATTAGTTATGGGATGATGGTCACAGCATTTTGTAAACATTGGCGGTCTATCTCTCTTAATGGTCTAAGGACTCAACATGGATGTAACTAGTGCTGGTAACTATCGATTGACTATCAATACCGAACTATCAATAGACTGTCGATAGTATCGATAGGTAGCTTCTGAAAAAACGTATCAGGACAAACGATAATTTTGTAAAAAAAAACCACAGTAATAGTATTATCGATTATTTTAAAATGTTTCTTTTTCTGATCAAATGCACAAAATTGGCGTGAATTCGCTGAACAAAAGAGAAAGGAACTAGAATGTCAAATAGTCGACCGTTCTTTGTTGACACTCGAGCACAAATTAATGTGCTTATTGAAATGAAGAAAAAAAAAAAAATTTCGGTATTACAATGGGTGTGACACCACGTTTTTATGGTATTTCCTAGTCGCGTCCATCATCTGATAACACTAAAATACATTCCTTGACGGTCTTTTTGACGAGCATCAATCGGGATGGATAGTCGTCTTGGAAAAAATATCGTTGACTATCGCCCATCCCTAGATGTGATCTGTTGAGCTGCGAGTTTTTTTTTACCACTTTTACTTCTTTTGATCACCCTTTTCTATTTTCTTTTGTTTTGATATGCGTATGATGTTCGTTCATGCAGCTTCTAGTACTGACGATGAGAGTGTAGGCGACCACAGCACACCCGAACGCGATAGAATACGTGTTTCGCAAACGCCCTCGCAGTCAGACACCAGTAGCACCGGCTCGTCTCGCGACAACCCTTCGCAGCATCGGCAGAATCAAAGACAGCAAATGAGGTCAGTACTTGTAAAATTTGTGTCTTTTGATCACCTTCAGAGAAATTTGAGAACGAAGATGTTCAATTCATCGTTTTTTTCCCCCGCAGGTTACCAAACGGTTCGAATCGACCACCCTGGGAAAGTGAGGATCATCGTAAGCTAGACGATAATTTGCCCATACCATTACCGCCGCGTAACGCGAAGCCTCCGTCGTCAGAAGTCACAAAAATCGAAGATGTATCGTCGTTCAATTCTAGTAACAACAGTTCGGGTGAGTTTACGTATAGCCCATGCGTGCGCTGCTGTGTAATTATAATATTACGAGTCAAAGTGTTTTACGGGATACGAGTTCTAGGAAAAGTATTATTGTAGTATGCATAGAATCCAGAGGTAACGAAGTTCGTGTCAGGTTGATTACTTTACCATTTTCGAAACGTACCTGTATACGTTTGCGTACATTGTCATTGAGTAATCTGTTATTAACCGTAACCTAGCAGATAGATCGTCTTCTAGCGCATATTACGATGATACATACCTCTACATGCATTGAGGAATTTGTTCTGTTGCCGAAGGTCATATTGATGCAGCGTTTATACGTACATTAATTTTTGCTAGAAGAATGAACGGTACGTCATCTTCGTCAGATGAACTTTACGTCTTGTGTGAAATTTATAGGATGGTCGACGATAAGACGACACAATGTGACCCACCTAACCGTACGAAAGTATTAGATTTAGGTTCGTCCACTCCCGATACTTTCCTCATGAATGATGTTTTTTCTATGTGCAGCCATTCAACCGCCGGACCTTACTCACAACACGTACAGTGTTCTGCCCAGGCATAGGACACCAGCGGATCGCGTGAATCGTTTTAGTCAGTCGAGATCGATGTCGGACGATGGTGCGTATCCGTTAAAAAAATGAAAATAGTATCGCGGTTATAATTAACGTGCCCTCTACGTGAAATAGGTACCGGAACAGGGCGATGGAAGGTATCGGCGAAAATTCAACAACTACTGAATACATTGAAGAGGCCGAAAAGACGTCCGTTACCAGAATTTTACGAGGACGACGACATCGAGCTGGAGATTGCGGCCAAATCGAAAGATCCACACGCTCCTCACCCGGAGGGCGGAGTGATGACACCGGCTGTTGGAGAACCATTGACCGTAAGTGGTGATAAATTATTATTATCGAGAGCAGGAGAATACGATCTAAAGTAATATTCACTTTTTCAGGTTCCATCTGGTTTACCTCGTAATCTGGAGGCTGCGATACAAAGGTACGGCTCAGCAACATTTAAAGCGACCGTTGCCACAGTCTTAGATCCGAATGGAAAGCTCAATCCTCCATTAACTTACGGTAAGACATTCATCGCAGCATTGCATTCTAGAATCGGCGGAAATTTTTCATCAACTTATTTGTCGCTGGTGTAGGTAAACTGCTGAGTAGATCTCATAAAGTCGCCTACATGTTGCTCAATAAATCGTGGGGCGGTAAAGGAGGAGAATCGTGCTTGAAAAGCGGCGATCGCGTTGCTCTAGTCTATCCTAATAGTGATCCGATTAATTTTTTGTGCGCCTTCTACGGATGCATGTTCGCGGGAATCGTTCCCGTTCCTATCGAAGTACCCCTCACACGAAGGGTAAGTGTCGAGCTTAGGTATTTCTTGCTGCTCGAGCGGATAAATGAACTTTCGTTACTTTTACAGGACGCTGGATCTCAACAAATCGGATTCCTATTAGGCAGTTGTAGCGTCTCGGTCGCCTTGACCTCGGAAGCTTGTCTGAAAGGTTTACCAAAAACCACAGCCGGCGATGTGATTTCATTTAAAGGATGGCCTAAGCTGCACTGGGTTGTGACCGAACATTTACCGAGGCCGCCCAAAGACTGGTCGCCGGCGCCCAAACTCACCGATGAAACGCCCGCTTACATTGAAGTTGGTAACTTTTTTAAAGACATTTTTAACCCGATTAGTGTTCCATAATAATGGTTTGCGTTCTTTGTAGTATTCTGCTGATAGAGATGGCTCCGTCGTGGGAGTTACTGTTAGCAGAAATGCCATGTTAGTACATTGTCGTGCCATAACGCAAGCTTGCAACTATACAGAAGGAGAAAATATGGTATGCGTTCTCGATTTCAAGAGGGAGACTGGTCTATGGCATAGTGTTCTGGCTTCCGTATTGAACGGCATGCATGTTATCTTCATACCTTACGCATTAATGAAAGTCAGTCCGGCTTCGTGGATGCAAATGATCACCAAGCATAAAGGTACGATGATATCCGCAGACTTGATGAAAGAAACCATTCTTGTTTTATCTGTAAGTCTTTTTTTCGCAGCTACCGTCGCCATTGTCAGGTCTCGTGATCTCCACTGGGGTCTATTGGCGACCAAAGATCACAAAGACATCACATTGGCCTCGTTGAGGTTGTTACTAATTGGAGACGGCGCGAATCCGTGGTCTCTTTCGTCCTGTGATCAATTCTTGAGTGTGTTCCAGTCGAAAGGACTGCGGCCGGATGCTGTTTGTCCATGCGCGTCCTCTAGCGAATGTTTGACTGTTTCTGTTCGCAGGTGAGTGCTGCCGCATGTATGAGAAGGGAATTTTATGAAGTGGCGCGGCGTGTTCTGATGACGGGTTTCATCTTTGCTTTCAGACCTGGAAGAGGAGGCGTGAACGCGACAGGACGAGGAGTACTCTCGATGTCCGGACTGAGTTACGGTGTAGTGCGTGTTGACCAAGAAAACTCGTTGACATCGTTAACCTTACAAGACTGTGGACAAGTGATGCCTAATTGTGAGTCTGAGTAGCGTTTTTATTGTTTTATGGGAACTTTTAGAGTTGGAAAATCCAAATTACGAGCCACATCAACTCTAGAAAATTGATGAGTCGTCAAAGAAGATGACGAATGATTTTCAATATGTACCATCCTTGTCTGCGCTATCAAGGCAGTTCTCAACCGGGGTTCTCGTATTCTTTTCTTAAAAGAAGTTTTGACAGGTCCGTTTCTCGTTACTAAGATCGTTTCATCTTTTTTTTTTGGTTCTGTTTTCTCATAACACTTTTCAAATACTTGTTAAAAACGAAGTAAGTAATCGTTATAACGTTATTTAATGGAAAAAAAATTATCATTCACTATAACCTTAGGTAATTCACAGAAAAATATCAGAACAAAACGCAAAACAAAAAGAGAAAAAAACGGGAAAAACAATTTTGGTTTGTTTCGTTTTATGGTAACCACTACGTTCTTTTTTGTAACTGCGATAATGCACAGAGTTCAATTCGAAGACGGTTCTTCAGAGCACACTTTTTTTTTGTCGTGCATGTCTAAAATGACCTTCTTTACACAAAATTCATGAGTAACCCAGCATTTGACAAAGATTGAGGTAAATTCATTACAATTAAATCCTAAAGGTAGACTAACTAGATCCATCTGATTACTTTTCATGTTTTGAACTAATGATCATTTAATGATGTTTATGAAGGCAGTAATACACTCACAATGTGCGTATCGCATTCCTATCTGCAAACTTGAGACGCAGTTTAAAAACGATGCATTTTTGACGCACTTTGACGGAAGCAAGAATTAATGGAAAGCGCAGTTATGACGCAATGGTGACTGCGCTTCAAAAGCAGTCCTTGCGGATCGGGATGTTGACTTCAAAGTACAAAAACGGACTTCCATTACTCATCGGTGAAAACGTGGCGAAAACGATGGCCGGGATAACGAATCAATTTTATTCTAGAATTTATCGAGTTATCACAGTACCGTTCGTGATCAAGTGTCGAGATGTTGCGTTCAACCAGTTTAATCTACGTTCTTTTTGTCACTCCGATAGTGCATGGAGTTCAATTCGAGGATAGTTCAGAAGAGCACGACGACGATGAATCCAGAATATTTCTTGAAAATATGCGGACGAATATGATGGGACTATGCTTCGAAGAAATTTTTGCCACAGCTTGCGGAGCTTCTACTTTAGCACTTTCAACCGAATTCGACGTCGAGAACCAGCAAATCGCCATCGCCAGTACGAAGTTATGGGCCAATTTAACAGCTATCGTAACCATCCAAGACATATTCCGTGATTCAGCATCCTCCGCTCTGACAGAGACTATGGACAACTTTTTGAAAATCCCTCAAGTATTATTCCATAGCATAGAAGATGCGATTCTGAACAACAAGGAACTGGCGGGGAATTATCGAGAGGAAAAATCCAAAGCTGAGAAGATGCAATTATCGAGTCTCGTCCACAAAGATGCGGATTTCAGTGTTTTGTTCGAGACGAATGTATGCTTTAGGGAACACATCGTACGAATGAATATTTTGTTATTTTCGTCGGCGTCCGATAACGCATACCTTTTACTCTCTCGTACCATTTTGATATTGGCCAAGACGAGTAAACGAAACAGAATTCAGATAATTTTCGACGAAGCAGTGAAAATAACGGCGAGGAGAGGTACACTCGAGGACGTGCTTATGGATGATAAAGTTCTTATGACCAGAATCGGCAAGATTTTGTTTTCAACTAGGGTGGAGCTGATAGGAGGAATTTCGACAATGAGAAGTCATTTTGTAGAACAGGAAGCGGACGATGATATCATGAATGTAGGCTTCGAAGAGAAACTCCTCTAACCACATTTTCAATATTGTTTTCTAAAGCGGCTTTCACACATAAGCGTTTCAGAAGCGTTTCGAGCTAACGTTAAGAAGTTGAACATGTTCAACTTCTTAACGTTAGCTCGAAACGCTTCTAAAACGCTTATGTGAAACGGCCCCTTGTGTTTACTGTCAAGCAATCTCGGTATAGTTAGAAAGATTTTTTCATTCTTTTGTCGTTTTTCGATCAAATATAGGTACCGGTGTATTCCAATTACAATTCGGTGATTTTTATCGATACTGATGAACTCTAATTGGTTCACCCAACTAGATCAGCAGAACAAAAAAAAAAAAAAACACATCGCAGCATTTCTGACAGCCCTGAGTTAGCTTTTCCTTGTGTAGATAATGAAGAACAGTTCTCTTTTTTAAAATCTGCGACTTTTTTCTCTTTCGATTACTTTCGAGTACCTAATCGCCCTTGTTGACGTTCCATATTGACGCTTGTTGTATTTTTTACCCATCATCCTCGTTCTGATTTCTAACTTGTGATGATACAATTCAAATGATTCGAAGTAGATCAAAGTCATTTTTATGAGATTTTCTATCAAATTTAGCTATATTTCAATTTTATTTTTTGAATTGCTATACATTCAAATTGAACCGCATCATACGATTAGTATTCAATCGCCTGAAAAACGATCTGGAGAATTAGATCTTTTGCACCTGTGGAAGAAACCTATTTCTCTAGATTCTTTCGAAGTCTCTTGGACATCAGTTGCGTAAAGCTCTTGGCTTTTAGCTAGTATCCGTCGAACGAAGTTCATACCACTGGTGCCGAACTAAAGAACGAGGCAAAAACGCCGTTTGATTTTAAATAGGATTGAACGGATATTCGTTCAGTTCTCTCATAGGACCTGTGTTAAAAGCCGTTCTTAGTTCGTCATCTATGATTCATACATGATCTTGAATAGCCGACCTCGAATAGAATATTCTCGAATGTTCGTAATGATATTGACGTGGTGTGATAATGGACGGGCTGACCCCGCCGGGAAAATACCTGTCAGCCATTTGGCTGCCATATGTAACCAATGCTTTTAAATGGGTCATGGCAAGCTTCTGTCAAAGCTCTTTGACAGACAATTGACAAAAAGTGCAACAAATGGCAATCTCATTAACCCGTACCTTATGGGATTGGCAGACAATTGGCAAAATTGAGGCTGCCATATGGCAATAATTTTTCCCGGCGGGACGAAACACGAAACTGAAAGACTGATTTGAGAAAACGTTTTAAATTTGGATGAATCTGAAACAAATCGAGAATTCAATTTCTATGCGGGCGATTCGCTCTCAAAAAAGTTGAACTGAAATAGATTGATTTTCCGTGACGTCATATCACTGATATCTGTAGACAAAAGTACCTAATAAGAAGAACATCAGCCTCCAGCAGCTTTATTATGCCCATAAGAATAACATAATAGGAACATTTCGATCATTCATCAGTACTTTATAATGAAAGAAAAGTTAAGAATAAAAAGTGAATTTTCACACACAGGAAAGCTTCAAGATCGTGAATATCAACTTTTTATCCTTAACTTCTCTTTTATTTCAAAATACTGATGAATGATCGAAACGTTCCTGTAGTAATCTTATGGGAATCGATATGCCGTTTGCGGAAATATCGCTGTTATCGATAGATGTAACTAGATGTAACGTCACAGGAAAATCGGTCTATAAAGTTCTCTCATCTTTCGAACTGTGACCAAGTCGAAAATTGTGGGTACTCATAACTGGGGTTCATCATCGACGCTAGGAAAAAATGGCGACCAAGGAATAGCTTAATCATCGCTACCGTATCAGAAGTGTTACGATGTATTCAGTTTCTTCTACTAAGCTAGTAGGGCGAACCAGGTAACCATCAGCGACGTAGGTATCCGTTCAGTAATCGAAACTAAATCGCCAAATTGTAATTTGAATTCACGAATTATGATCGAGAGACGACAAGAGAATAAATCTTTCTTTATAACGAGATTGCTTGACAGTAAACACTTGGATTAGAAATAAAACAATAGGTATTGAAAACGTGGTTAGAGGAGTTTCTCTTCGAAGCCTAGATTTATGATATCGTCCTCCGCTTCCTGTTCAATGAAGTGACTTCTCATACTCGAAATTCCTTCCATCAGCTCTACCATAGTTGAAAACAGAATCTTGCCGATTCCGGTCATACGAACTTTATCGTCCATAAGCACGTCCTCGAGTGTCCCTCTCGTCGCCGTTATTTTCACTGCTTCGTCGAAAAGTATCTGAATTCTGTTTCGTTTACTCGTCTTGGTCAATTTCAAAATGGTACGAGAAAGTAAAAGGTATGCATCATCGGGCGCCGACGAAAATAACAAAATATTCATTCGTACGATGTGTTCCCTAAAGCATACATTCGTCTCGAACAAAACACTGAAATCCGCATCTTTGTGGACGAGACTCGATAATTGCATCTTCTCAGCTTTGGATTTTTCCTCTCGATAATTCCCCGCCAGTTCCTTGTTGTTCAGAATCGCATCTTCTATGTTATGGAATAATACTTGAGGGATTTTCAAAAAGTTGTCCATAGTCTCTGTCAGAGCGGAGGATGCTGAATCACGGAATATGTCTTGGATGGTTACGATAGCTGTTAAATTGGCCCATAACTTCGTACTCGCGATGGCGATTTGCTGGTTCTCGACGTCGAATTCGGTTGAAAGTGCTAAAGTAGAAGCTCCGCAAGCTGTGGCAAAAATTTCTTCGAAGCATAGTCCCATCATATTGGTCCGCATATTTTCAAGAAATATTCTGGATTCATCGTCGTCGTGCTCTTCTGAACTATCCTCGAATTGAACTCCATGCACTATCGGAGTGACAAAAAGAACGTAGATTAAAATGGTTGAACGCAACATCTCGACACTTGATCACGAACGGTACTGAGATAACTCGATAAATCCTAGAATAAAATTGATTCGCTATCCCGTTCATCGTTTTTGCCACGTTTTCACCGATAAGTTGTGGAAGTCCGTTTTTGTACTTTAAACTCAACATCCCGATCTGCGAGGACTGCTTTTGAAGCGCAGTCACCATTGCGTCATAACTGCGCTTTCCATTAATTCTTGCTTCCGTCAAAGTGCGTCAAAAATGCATCGTTTTTAAACTGCGTCTCAAGTTTGCAGATAGGAATGCGATACGCACATTGTGAGTGTATTACTGCCTTCATAAACATTATTAAATGATCATCAGTTAAAAACATGAAAAGTAATCAGATGGATCTAGTTAGTCTACCTTTAGGATTTAATTGTAATGAATTTACCTCAATCGTTGTCAAATGCTAGGTTACTCCTCAATTTCGTGTGAAGAAGGTCATTTTAGACATGCACGACAAAAAACTATGATTTCGTTTCGCGTAATTAATTGATATAGAACACTTGATGAGTCGCTCGTCAAACCGTTCAACAGCAAAGGGGAATACCTTAACAGGAACAACATTCGACCGTAAGAGCAATAAGACTAATTTTGCACATGATATTTTGGAGTTTATATAGGGTAGATTTTTAGGCTTAGAATATTAAGATACATGAAAGAGTCGATACCTTGTCAAGTACGAAGATCAAAAAGTATGTAGAGATATAATAATAATATACCTATCAATTCGGAGTTTATATTCGAGGTAGATATGAATGTTGGGGTGGCAGTAGCCAGCCGTGAGAGTGCGAATGATTATTTTTTTATTTGCGTTGGCGCCTAGTAACGTTTACCTTTCATGCCCAGACGAATAAAAAGACCCGAAGTCAACAAAAGCGAGAATAAATGATCTCGAAGATCTTTGTACAAGCGATAGGATTCTCATGACCGGAATCGATGAAATTTTGTTTTCAATTATCGTTAAGTTGATAGAAGAAACTCCAAACATAAAGAAACTCTTACCTACTTGTTGTAATTATTTTATGAATCTAGGCTTCGAAGGAAAACTGTTTTCATTACGTTTTCGAAATCGTTTCATTTCTTATTACAATGTGAGTATTGACCGTAAAACGATTTCAATGCAGTAAGAAAGATTTGTCTATTTTATCGTGGTCTCTTAGTGTCATCTTTTCTGGATTTGTGAAGTTATATCACCCAAGTTCTTCTTCAACATCACTCTTTAAATAAAATATTCCATCATTCTAGGCGTTATGGTGGTCGTAAACCTAGAAGGTCCGGCCTACCTGTGCAAAACGGACGAAGTGGGCGAAATCTGCATCAGTTCAGGTGGAACGGCTAGTCAATATTGGGGTCTGCCCGGCCTCAGCAACACGGCATTCAAAGTAACTCCGTTATTAGCGGACGGTAAACCTTTAAGCGATACCGATTTTACGAGATCCGGACTTCTAGGATTCTTGGGTCCAGTAAGTACGACGACGAATTCGAATCTTAGTCGAAATAGTAATCCAGCTAACCGCCCACATTTTCTTTAGGGTGGTTTGGTCTTCGTGTGCGGATCACGCGATGGCTTGATGACGGTCAGTGGCCGTAAACATAATGCGGACGATATAATCGCGACCATATTGGCTGTGGAACCGATGAAATTCATATACCGAGGTCGCATCGCCGTGTTTAGTATACGCGTCCTGCGTGACGAACGTATATGCGTGATCGCCGAACAACGTCCTGAATGCAGCGAAGAAGAGGTGAGTTTTTTCCTCTTTCATTGTTCATTCTCCCAATGTCTCTTATCGAACCATTTTCTGGTTTGTAGAGTTTCCAATGGATGTCCAGAGTGCTTCAAGCAGTCGACTCCATCCATCAAGTTGGCTTATACTGTCTTGCGCTGGTACCGTCCAACTGTCTACCGAAAACGCCCCTCGGTGGTATTCATCTCTCCGAATGTAAACGTCGATTTGTCGAAGGCAATTTGCATCCGGCAAACGTGCTTGTGTGCCCGCATACATGCGTCACTAACCTACCAAAACCACGTGAGATACACTCAGGTATAAGATTTATCGCATGCTCATTTTTCCCCAGTTCCTTTTTTATTTTTTGTCTTGTGCATCTTCTATCTTTTTGGCTTCTTGTACCCGCTTCTTCTCGGTAATAACACGCGATTAGTTTTGTGTTGTGTGTCAATTACCCTTTCTTGCTTAATTTTGTTTTAGCCGTTAAATCTGTTCCAGATGTGGGACCAGCATCCGTTATGGTTGGCAACATTGTCCAGGGTAACAGACTCGCGTCGGCACAGGGACGCGATATGGGTATGGCAGACGAAGAAGGCGACACAGCGAAAAAGGTAAAAGAATGATGCTTCAATCGCTGTGAGAAAGCTTCAGGAATTGGGCAAAATAATTTCAACTCTTACTCGTTCGCAGTTCATAACTGAAATTCTGAAATGGAGGGCGCAAAGTACGGCTGATCACGTGATATTCACATTGTTGAACGCGAAAGGTACACCGGCCGCCATGTTGACTTGCTCGCAGCTGCATAAGCGGGCCGAGCGGATCGGCTCTTTCTTGCAGGAGCGCGCCAAGATCAATACCGGCGATCACGTTGCTCTCATTTTCTCACCCGGGATCGATCTGATATGTGCGTTTTACGGCTGTTTGTACGTCGGTAAGTATTCGCCTTGCGGAAAGCCTGTGGTGCCGTACTTATGAGGATGCTGAATGCGTATTCTTTACTTTTTATAGGTGCCGTACCGGTGACGATTCGGCCGCCGCATCCGCAGAATCTACAAACCACGTTACCAACGGTCCGCATGATTGTGGACGTCAGCAAATCCGTTCTAGTCTTATCTAACCAAAACGTAATTAAATTGCTCAAGTCGAAGGTTAGTATTTGTGAATTTCGGAAAAGTGATTATAATTTTCCCGATGATGTGATGTCTACCGTATCAGCTAATTGGCGATAAGGATCTTCCTTGGCTTCTGGAGGAGAGGAGCAGGATACAATGGTGTTTCGTGGGGGGGGGGTAGTGGGAGAATTTTGACTAAATTGGATTGATAATCAATTCAAAATAGGTTCCCTGCTTGCCTCAATGGACGTACTCAATGAAAGAGATCCTACAAGCTGCAAGTCATGTTCATTCTGCTCTCCTTGATCAAAGTGTAATCTATTGTCCCTCTATATTTGTCCGCAGGAAGCGAGTAGTGTGCTGGACGTGAAGTCGTGGCCTATTACTCTCGACATGGACGATATGCCGAAGAAAAAATTGTCATCACTTTACCGAGCTCCCACCGCTGAAATGCTCGCTTATCTCGATTTTAGGTGAGTATCCTGCTTCGTACATCGATTATTGATCATCATTCAGAATTATATAAATTTTTACTTCTTTGTCAGTGTTTCAACGACGGGCATGCTAGCAGGCATTAAAATGTCGCACGCCGCTCTCACCTCATTATGCAGGTCGATGAAGTTGGCGTGTGAACTTTATCCTTCTCGCCATATCGCCCTTTGTCTTGATCCATATTGTGGGTTGGGATTCGCTTTATGGTGTTTAAGCAGGTAAGCTGTGTTCTGTTTATTATTCCGGAGGTTGTCTTCGAATTCCTTACTGACTGCGTACTCTTGTAGCGTGTATTCCGGTCATCATTCGATACTTATACCTCCATCGGAAGTAGAAACAAACCCCGCACTCTGGTTGTCCGCCGTTAGTCAGTACCATGTGCGCGATACGTTCTGCTCCTACGGTAAGTTCAAAGGCTTTGATAATTAGAGTTATTCTTGTAAATATGAACAAAAGGCGTGTGCTATGGCTCTAAAAGTTTAGTATCACTCTTCAATTTTACTGATAGAAATACATCTCAGTCCTTTCATGAATTAGCATAATCATGACGAACTTGATTACAGGTGTGATGGAGCTGTGTACCAAAGGCTTAGGATCGTCAGTAAATCAACTAAAGCAGAGAGGGGTCAGTCTGAGTTGCGTGCGAACTTGCGTCGTAGTGGCTGAAGAACGACCTCGCATAAACTTGACAACCAGCTTCTCAAAATTGTTCTCCGCTCTCGGTCTCAGTCCACGAGCCGTATCTACGAGTTTCGGCTGCCGAGTAAATATCGCCATCTGTCTTCAGGTAAATACTAATTTTCACTCATCGTTAGGTGCCTAGGATACTAGATTAATTTGAGCAAACGTTTTAGGGAGCATCCAGTCCAGAACCTTCCAGCGTATACGTAGATCTGCGAGCACTACGTAACGATCGGGTATCGTTGGTAGAACGCGGTAGCCCGCACTCGCTCTGTTTGCTCGAGTCTGGTAAATTACTACCTGGTGTTAAAGTGATCATCGCTAATCCCGAGACAAAAGGCCAATGTGGCGATTCTCATCTAGGAGAGGTGAGGAAATGCAAGGAAAACGAAACGATAGAAGTGAATTGGAGATATCGGCTGGAAATGAAACTTTGTAATGCCGATGTTTCTCCCTCACTTCCCATGTACACGTGGTCGGAGATTCGATCGTTGTCAACGATATTTCATTCATAACATACGTACGCATTTCAGATCTGGGTACAAGCACCTCACAATGCCAGCGGCTATTTCAGCGTTTACGGCGAAGCCAACGAATACAACGAGCAGTTTAATGCGCGATTAGTAACGGGTAGCACTAATGAAGTTTACGCGCGAACCGGGTATTTGGGTTTCTTGAGACGTACCGAATCGGCGGCGACTTCACAAAATCAAATAATCTCAGAAGCAACGGATGTGTCATCGATAGGAGATTTGTCCATCGCTTCCAATAATTCCTTCGAAGGATCTGGTATGGAAGAAAACTGACGAAAGGAAATCGCGCGAAATTTAAACGTACGCGTTTTTGTAAATATTGATTTTGTTTTCATCCTCTGTCTACAGACTTACACGATGCGGTGTTCGTGGTAGGAGCATTGGATGAAACGATGATGTTACGAGGAATGCGGTATCATCCCATTGATATCGAAAACAGTGTGATGAGATCGCATAAAAAAATTGCGGAGTGGTAAGTATCCTGTAAAATTACGAAAATTCTCGAATGATTCTATAGTGAAGGGATTTGCTGGCGTGAAATATGTATTGTATCATGTTATCAGACTGCCATTAACATCTTGCAAATTGGGGTTTCTCAACTCGAATCAAAATCTGCTCGCAAGAGTTAGAATGGGTTGAACAACTGACCTCTTATTGAGATCTGTTGGTCTCAACGTATTTATTAAGCAAATTAAGCGCTATCCACATCTATCTACTGTACTGAGCTCGACTTCTTATCGTCGAATTTAAGGGTCAATCTAGTGTTCTTTGTTTCCTCGAGCTCATCATAATTATTTTATGTTGAATGAATATTTCTAATCATTTGTTGGTCCTAAACTCTTGGTAGTGTTGAGAGCGAGGTCAGTTTCTTTGTCTAGAATTGAATTACCTGAACTTGATACTATCAGTGATCACAAACTCGACTCATACAAAGATTTGCAATTGAGTTGAAGATTTGATTGGAATTTGTACTTCATTTAAGCGAAAAACTTTAATTTGAATCGAGAAAAAGTATATTTACACGGTGAAAATTGAACGAGATAATCGGTAGAATCAAAAACCGTTCCATGACACTAGGATTATTTTTCCTAATCATTCGTCAAATACTTACAAGAAAGATTTCATATTTTGATCGTACTTAATTGTCTTGACTCTATATTTTCATTTATTTATCGAATGTCTAGCGGTTCAGTAACTCTTTATTAGTTCTCGGGATGTTGCATAACTTCAGAGTACGTAAAAATTATCAATAATGGTAAATAATATTATTATCATTAATTTCATCTATCTGTATTGAAAATTTGAAACGAAGAAGGAAACTTATGGGGATAATATTGGCGACCAATCAGAAAGCTCAGAATACAGCTTCCAGTTGTCAGCTTGCAATAATTCAAATCAGTTATCGATCGTTCACTGTCGTTCATTGAAACGAAACACCGTAGAACTGTCAACTGCTGTTCAAAAAGACCTTTTTTGGGATAAGTGATACTAAAATGATTATTAATCATCGAAGAATTTTCTTTTTGAACTGCAAATCACTACCCACAAAACAATCTGCCAGTCTTTAAAATTGCTATACTAATATTGATACGAAGTATTCATTCCGGGGTTCCATCAGTGATTCGTTTGATCGCTCATGCTCGAATTCTCGGACCACGGGTAGATCGTTTGTTTTTAAAACAATTTCAAACTGTCATGTCGAATTCGTTTCAAATCCTTCAAAATTTTCACGAAATGTTCATTGAGGTTCGCATTCTATTTGAATAACTGGATTCTATTCATCTTGTTCTAGTATTCACTTACCTACCTGTCGTTCGTTTTAATAAGATAAAGAGAGGGAAAAAATTATAGGAAAATAGAAAGAGAGTACCTAAAGTTGATTGAATGATTTTGTAAAGATCCATTTTATTAAGGTGTTCCTGATAATACTTATTTACTTACTTCCACGGGCTGTCTGTCCTAATTTACTCTGTATATCACTCGTACCATGTACAATACATACAAGAAATTTTTCTTCGTCGTAAGTAACATCATTCAACGCCTCCACATAATAAACGTCTGAAAACTTTTCGCTCACTTGACGGAGTACGAAACGTAGATAATTTAATCGAATTTAGTGTAATATTCTCGAGTATTGCGGCTCAAGGTTGGCTAGAAATGTTGGTAATTGACTTATAATAGTATCCTCAATTGTAGTTGTTATTCAGTTTATGATATATCCATGAGCCTTTCTAAAGATGTCACCAGTATTGAATGCAGATGAGATGAGAATTATCAGTGCAGGATTAACGGTGCTGAGCGCTTCTATGAAAAGAATTAAAAGACGTTTCTTTCTGAATTTTCGAATCAAAAGTCATTCAAAACTTTAACTCCGATATTAAAAGATTGAATAATGCGCTGAATATTTAGGAGTAAGTCAAGTCTTTGCTTCGAGATGATTTACTATCTCGACCTCGATTCTATTTTTTTCGGAGGGGGGGGGGGGGGCTAGTGCTATTATTTTTAGGCAGGAAGGTTCGAATTCAAATTTTACCAACTTCTTATTTTTCTATCTGATGCCTATTTACTGAAGATAATTTTTGTTATTCTCAGCGCCGTGTTTGCTTGGACCAATTTGCTAGTTGTAGTCGCGGAATTAGATGGCAACGAAAGCGAAGCTCTGGACTTGGTGCCGTTGATCACGAACGTCGTATTGGAAGAACATCATTTGATCGTTGGCGTCGCGGTGGTCGTTGATCCGGGAGTGGTGCCGATAAATTCGCGTGGCGAAAAACAACGAATGCATTTACGCGACGGATTCCTTGCCGATCAATTGGATCCGATTTACGTTGCGTACAACATGTAAAACTTTCAGTCCTCATCTCGCTTCCATTTGTTCGTAGTGTAAACTTTTTTTTTTTTTTTCTCTCTCTCTTGGTAAATATTTTTTTCTTGTTCTTTCTTACTTTTCGTATTACGTGTAAGTACGTAGACGTAAGTTTTTACTCAATTTTTGACATCGCTTATATAAATATTATTACTCGTATATTACTTTTCACCGCTCCCCACCCCAACAGTGAGAGTGTGCGCGTTACTACGCGTGGTGTGAACAAAAAAATGCAATGATGGAGGTTCTGAAAGAGCAGTCCATTCTTCGACTTGCTGGATCCATTGATCTTATAATGTACATGTGCAATAAATACACATAAAATGATACCGAACTTTATGGGGTAAAAGGATAGAAGTAGTGAATTTACCAATTGTGTAAATCATATTTGCATGATGATGGGAAATGAAGCTGCTTTTCACGTTTATTATTATTATAGTGATTATCGTTTTGTATTTAATTTTTCTCGTTGTCATACCTGATTCTTTTTATATTCCGCCATGTGCTCGGTGTATATGCCTCTTTATTTAAAATGCTCGCGCTTTTTTTTTTTCATTTTTTTTTTTTAATAATTTTAGCATAGCAAATTATCGGTTTATTCTTTTCATGATTATGTTTTTCTTTTCTTTTTTTTTTCTTTTTATGTAAATAATTTACCGCTTATTAGTAATATTTTGAATGTTGAGTTTGTATCGCTTTTCTTTATTCTTTTTCTTTTTGGGGAAAATTTTGTTTTTACTCTTTAAATTACAATTACTATTATTGACATTATTAATATTACTTTTTTTCGTATATTTTCGGATTTATTTTATATTTTTGAGACGTGATTTAGCTTTTTATTGTTTTGTCTTTCTACGTTTCGATAAAAGAATATTTGAATGTTTTACGGTAACAATAGTAGTGAGGTGAAGTGTTAGTTTCTCATCAAACAACCTTGGTCGTGTAACTGTTGAAAAAAGTGACCATTATTTTTCTACTCGTTTGTCATCGAGGAAGTTTGTATCATGTTGGAATGATCAAAATACTTTAGAGAAAATGAAAAAATAGAAGGAAAACAATCACCGTACCAATAATAATAATGTTAGTCTATTAATGTGTAGATATTCATGTGTTTACTTAGCATAGTCGTATATATGTGTTCTTTGGACTCGGTAGATGATGCATTATTACTCCGTAGTATGTAGTGCCATTTTTTGGAATATTGTGTTACTCACGGTATTCGCACAAATTCGTACGAGAGTCAATGATTTCAGTAAAATAAAAATGGTCACGAAAGTAATGAACGCGATATAGCCATAAAAATAATTATTGCGTATTTTTTTCGTTCACTCGCGAGGTCGCTATCAAATTACTGTAACAGTTAATGTATTGGTTATGTGTGACAACATTGTTAAACAGAATAATAATAATATAGAAAGGAAAAAAGAAAACAATAATAATATGATTAATGTTACGAAAAACTCTCTTTTTATCCCCATATCTTTGATTTTTTTTTTTCTATTATTTTATAAGCGTAGAAGATCAATGATCGCGAATAATTGTAAAGGGAAAAGCGAGTAAAAAAAAAAAAGTTATCTAGAAGATTTTTTTAGTATTTTTATAGAACGAATTCGAATGTGTCAAGTTCTTCAGAATCAAATAAAATTTTAATGTTTTTACTTTCCGTGTGTATGTTCGTCGATTGTAATGCCAGCGCTTCTTTGATTTTGTATTACTAATATTGACAAACGCTTGCTACTTCTTACATTACTTATACGTGCCTTTCTTCAAAATTGGCATTTGCAAGATTTTGACATTGTCATTCTATCATTTTCCGAAATTTTTGAATTTGTATTTTGTCGTAAACACTCATCAATTGCCAATGCGTGAATTTCAACTCTAAAGCTGACGTATATTTTGTTGGAATATTCGTCATACTGCTACTTGCAGAATAATGAGTGTTCGTCATGAAGGCACGTGTGATTTAGGTAAACAATTTTACTAGAATCGTGACAGATTGTATCAAATCGGTTACCATCTCGGAAATTTAGGCCATCATGTAGCTGAAAGATATTCGGAATGGCGCTAACCATCGCATGATATGGGAAGCGTGTGAGGAGACGACGCAAATCAGTAATGAAGAGAAGAAGAAGAACGTTGATGCTAAATTTTGAACAAAGGACGAAGTTCACGACAATGTGGGCAATTTTCAATTTCCTCTTTTCTCAGTTTTGGGCACCAAATAAGTTTGTCGCGCTAACGTTCTCAATGACTTCAGATGAAATTATCTCTGCCATTATTCCTTCGCTCAGTTGTAAATTAGAAATAACCGAACTCGGCCAATCATAATTTTAAACTCATCCTTGCCCTCAGAGTTTTCATTCTAAAATCATTGCTCCGTGCATGAAGTAAAAAAAATAGAAACTTTCGATACTTGTTCTCAATGTTTTGGAGGAAAATACCGAATTTTATCAAAAATTTAAAGATAGAAACAAGTGAATTACTTATATGGAAATTTTTTGAAAAATTGCGATGGAATTACGGAGCGATTATTCTCTGGGGTTACCTATGCAAGGTTTGATTGTGTTTTACCTGTACTAAGAGTACACTTTGTCAATGGTGTATGATTAATATCTGTTGATTTACGTCAAGAATAGATGTCATTAGGAATGTCAATTAATGTTCCTACGAAGTACCGTTAACCTGACTTGATAATCTACGAGAATTAGGGACCTACATTAGGTTTGTCGCCTAACTGATGGATGGTCCTCTTGATTAAGCAATTCTTTTTTGATATAGCTTACAAGTTGATCAAGACTCGGAAGTCATAATTCTATACATGAGTCGAACTTGAATAATAATCTTATTGATTCATCCATGTCTGATCGAGTAATTTGAACATTAAGAGACGCGTAGTTGTTTGAAGTTTCTAGCAAAGATGCCCAGAAGGAGTCAATTTGGAATTGTATCTACTCTCGTTCAACTTCTCTTGAGAAAGCCGAGGTGCATCAATTAGATGGGTATCGTCCATCTGTGGCACGCTTTGAAGCTACGTCCGAAACGTCAATCAGAATCAATAATATCAGTGCTCTTATATCTGAACGGAATTTCTGCTATATAAGCTTGGGAATAGAACATTTTTATAATTTAAATTTATGATATCTAAGTATTTAATAAGAATCTATTATTTTATCGTCAATTCTTCTACAAACTCATCGAAAATATGAAATGAAAGCTAAAAATTGGGCGAGGACAATGCAGATTATTTTTACACGAGTATTGGAATGGCAGAAATTAAACGGAAATGATCGATTCAGAATTTCTGTACGTTTAGAAGTACAGGAATTTTCTTATTTCATTCGAAGTTATCGGAATTTGGTACCGTAGAATGAATGGAACGTACCGATAGGTACCCACGGAATATGAATTTTATTATATGAGTTCTTGGAATTATACATGATAAATACAACTGACAGAGAGTATGTAGAGTATGTTTGCGGATCTACTTTATACATCTGTTTCTTCCAGGTCTAATTTCTACAAGATTTGACGACCAATACCGTAATTTGATAAAACCAAGAGAAGATGAATATGAAACATCGATACAAATAATGATATGAAGAGTAGCGCTTCTAGTGGACTATTTTAACCAATAGAATAATTGATAATGTTTCAATCTTGATAAAAGTACCTGTCGTGTCTGTCCGACTTTGCCGTGTAAAGTGAGATAGGCGTAACTCCTAAACGGTGATTCAGAGAAAAATATCTCTTTTAGAAGGGTTCTCGCTGCGAAGAACTGGTTTCTTCGGATTCATACTTCGAATATAATTCGATCTTCCTCCACACGCGTAGTTGGCAAGTTTAAAAAAACATTCAGGCTGAAATGAAAATTCGAATAATGAAATTAAAATACTGTAAATAGTTGATATAGGGACGAGAAAACGAAATGATTTCTATGTGTAAAGTAGGAGTATTATTATTACACAGAAATTATTCATCGAGCAAAAACGAATCATGCGTTGGTTCAGTTTGTTTGTACTACAACCGTGTCAAATTGTTGAAGTGAAATTGTCGTAAATTCAAAATATATCTACGTAATCCTTTGGTCGGCGAATCAACCTAATAATTAAGTACGCACAATGTCGGTGAATTTTTCTAAAACAAGCACCGTCCGCAATAATAAGACGTAATTCAGGAAAGTTAGCGGGATCTTTAACCGGATTCTTCAATCCTCTCATCCGGAAGAGATTATTCTCCGAATCGTGCGAGCTACACGCAACAAAATTAATGATACGATTACGAACACTGAAATTGAAAGAAACGTGGGAAAAGTTTCAAGAATGAAACTTGAGAAGCGTCAGCTTACAGCTTTGTTTTCTGCAATACTGAGACCATAAAACAAGATAAAAATTACGTCTTTTTTTTTTCAATTGGGCTTGTTTGATCTTGAAAATTAGAGAATTTGAGATGTACTTCAGTACTGCATTCTTTGTTGTTGAATTTGTTGACGTCTTACGTTTACCTCTTAGTTTACCTATTAATCTATACCAAATTTTTGGAACTGGAGAATCAGTTTGTAAGTGGTTTCAATAATTAGTAACCTTGATTAGATACCGATTGCCTACCAGTAGGCCTATCTAAAATTAAGTCATAGTGACCAGTCACTAATTGCTAGGGCACCATTTGCAAACCTAATTCTCTTGCCTCATATAAGTTTAGTTGTGTAGGTAATCAAACATCTCCTTTCAGTCTTGAGCCTCAAAAAAAAAATGCTCTAATGCAATGCCCATATTGTGCAGAATGCCGTCAGGTAACGGGATTGTGACACACTTGGTCGCTGTGCTAAGTGCTTTTTAAGTTGAATTGACGTACATCCAAATGAACGATCGGGAAGAAGTTTAATCTTCCTGAAATATGCTTAATATACGGCTGATTGAGATGAAAATATGCGATACGAGGACGATTTTTCGATGACAAAATCCAATTATCACACTAGTTTTTCGATACAAGCATCCCTTATTCCAATATTGGCATTTTTGGGTCGTGGTTTGGATGTACGTAAAAATTTTGACGTACATCCGACGTTCATTTCAACACGATTCAGCGAAGAGTGTCCATCATACCCGAAACAAGGCTCCAATTTCCTGAATCTGAATTTTTCCCTGTTATTCCATCAATGAAATAGGCTAGTCGTAGTGTGTTATCACGATTCACACACTCGCACCAATCGTCCGAAAGATACAGTTTGGCTGATCGTCGATTTGGATGTCGTAAGGCAGAAATGGGCAATGGACCGAATTTTTTTGAAATCCCACCTTAACACTGTCTTATCCCAGTTTATCGTTTGTGTTCAAAACGAAAATTAACTCCATAAGAAGTACACAGGACGTTTGGATCATTTGTTGATATTTGAAAACAAAAGATAAATTAATAACAAATTACAGATACATTTATGAGCACTTCAAAACTCCCAGATTTTAAATATGAACTCTTCTTTTCCTATTTCTTACATTTACATAAGAGAGTACCGTATGATCAAAAGATTATACCTGCTTAAAACCTCTGAAGCAGGCCTATTCAAGTAATTTTAATATTGGGCTGCTTTCGCGGTGAAGAATTTTTAACGGTCCCGAAAAATTTTTAATGAGGGGGAAAAAATCGTATAGGTATAAATTACGTGTTTTTCGCGGGCCGTTTTTGACATCTTCGGCTGGTCGGAGTTGGCCCGCGGGCTGCCAGTTCAATAGGGCTCGAGTCTGAAGTCTCCACTCAAGAGTCTATCGTGGAAAGAGAGCCCGTCAATTGAAATAGGTACTAGCATACGTTTGTCAAATAGCTCAGCTATAACTCCTCTTTTCTTCTTCAATCAGAATTTCTCTAATTCCCTTACTCTAAATGGGTCAGCTATTACGCCTCTACTTTTCAGTCATTTTTTCCCAAAATTTTTCTATATCGCTTGGTCAGCAATCTCTCCTCTCGGCTCCCCGATCTGCAAGGACTGTTTTTGAAGCGCAGTCACCATTGCGTCAAAACTGCGTTTTCCATTAGTTCTTGCTTCTGATTTGTTGAATTCTAGGTTACAATTGAAGCGCTGCGTGGTTCCGTAAAAGCGTTTATTTTGTTCTACGATCATTACTAAGTATTATATATAGAGTTTTACAGCTCAAAAATGACATTAGAGCGCGTCGCAGCAAAATTAGGAAGAATATACTTAGTTTAGTACTATGATTCTCAAGTCATCATGGCCGGTTCACTACCTGATCTGTCAAAATAAGTGTCGAACGGCAGTTCGACACTGTCGAACTTAGCCCCGCAGTAGCTGTCGAACAGCTGTCGAAAAACTGTCGAATTGCTTTTCTGGCGAGACCAGCCATGGGAAATGCGAAGTTTTTTCCTGAGTCATAATGTATGGGATTGTCAGTTGTTCAGTGTTTTTAAATCCGAAAAATAAATTTACCTCGGCGTTCTAGAGCATTAGTAAATTCTGTCGATTGTTGCAGAGTTCGACAGTTTCTCCCTTCACTCCTTAGCTGCGCCCGCAGTCGAACAACTATCGAACACCATTTGACTAGCATAGTGTCGAAATTTGCACCATTCGACAGTGTCGAACAGCTATCGCCTTTGACAGATCGGGATATATACATGTCGTATGTTGTTTCCCGATATTTTCAAAGTCAAAGGTCGTTTTAGGGAGGATGAGTGACTAAGTAAGATTACCAATGTAAGATGAACTCATATCAATCCCAAAATCGCAATGGATGACCAAAATTACACCTATTTAGTTGTTCTATGGAAGAGGGGCCTCCGAGACTTTTACTTCCTTCCTCTATTGAGAGCTTCAGAAAACATTTTTCCGTTGTGTGATAACCGTCGCAGCTGATAGCTTGACATCTACAAAAACACACTCTAATTATTATAGAAGTCATTTGTTATGTACTCGCCGAGATGTTACATCATGAAACTTCACACGCGTTTTTCTCAAAACTAAAATTTTCATCGGAGGCCCCTCTTCCACGCAGCGCTTCAATTGCGAAAAAAATGCGTCAATGTGCCTCATTTTTAACCCGCGTAGATCGGGTCATAGGTCGAAAATTAGTCCCTCGATAGGGTCACGTTTCTCCTCTCAGGTTTCAGGCTGAAAATTCCCCAAGTCTCCAAATTACTTGTATTGGGTTTTCAAATAGATGTGAATTCTCCCTATAAATAGAAATAAGGGCGAGTTCCTCATTAAAAATGTTGATGAACAATGTTCTGTTTTATAATTCTATAGTATGATATTTCCTGCACAAAATTGCAGATATATCATTAGAAAATAGGGTGAGCCCCTCGATACATAATTTCTTCAGTCGAAATTTTCGAAATGGAGGTACAGACTCTAAAGTTTGTAAATGGATAAGGGTTTCCAAAGCATTTGATTCTCTTGTGCATCGATGCAATTTTTAGGGCTACCTTCACGTATATTTATGTAGATATACTCTTCTCCTGTGGACCATAAATTAACAAGGGCCAATATGATTTAACATTTTTAATCTCCAGTCCAGAGCCCCCTTTTCCCCACGCATATGGCTTTCTAAAGAAAAGCTTACAAATAATCATACCACCAACTCCCAATATTCTCTCCCCCCCCGGTATTCGTCGATTTCATCGAGTCACATATTGACTCTCAATATAATTCAACTTTTCTCACGAGTATTTTCCTATATTTCTTGTGTTTGCAGGTGAATGTTCCCGCAAAAATGTGCCGTTCAACTATCTCTTGTCAAATATTATCTAGGTTAATAATCATCATCACCAACTTAAAAAAGTGTACCATGTCCTGCACTTCAAGTTGACTTCTGTATTTGGTACGATCAAAAACTAAAATATAGTCCACAATGAACAATCCGTGCAGTGGGTTTCAGACCAACGCGTCAATGTTCATCGACGAATCAAACGGAAGTGTGATCAATTACGTCACAGACATCAATTCTGTGTCAAATACAACAGAATGGTTCGAGCAGTACCCCTCACTAACGGACGGGGAAGATGGTAATTTTTTGGGACAATGCGAAGTGTACGACTGTGTAAATCTTACCGTTCTGAGATTTTGCGAGCTCTACGATATAAACGATCCAACAGTGATGGACGAAGAAAAGGACGATAACGTCCTATTCAACTTCATCGCCTATGGAATATTGCTCAATCTGATCGGCATTTTTGGTATTTTCGGTAACATCATCTCTTTGATTATATTGTCGCGACCGCAAATGAAATCTTCTATCAATTACCTGCTCATTGGACTGGCTCGATGCGATACGGCCCTGATCATAACGTCGATGTTGCTTTTCGGACTTCCCTCCATATACATGGCCACCGGTTTCATGCACGTTTATTACCATAGGATTCATGGCTTGATCGCACCTTTCCTCTACCCAATCGCCATGATTCTACAGACTGTATCTGTGTACCTTACGTTGATGGTGGCGCTCGAACGTTTTGTGGCTGTTTGCCATCCCTTGCGGGCACGTTCGCTATGCACTTGTGGCCGCGCTCGATTTTATACGATCATCGTAATCATCTTTTCCGTGTTGTACAATATTACGCGATTTTGGGAAGTGGCCATATGCGGATGTATACACAACGAATTCCAGGAACTAGTGTACAGAATTTATCCGTCGCTGCTACGCAAAAATTCATCTTACATAAAGATCTACATTCATTGGATGTATCTAATATTCATGTATTTCATTCCGTTTGGCTTCTTATCGGTGCTCAACACAGCTATCTATAGACAGGTTAGTATTGTTTTATCTATTTTTTTTTTTTTTTTTTGTGGAATTTGTAGTTTACGGGTTCTCAGGCCCGTGCCAACCGTATGGCAGAATGGGTGGTTGCCCAGGGCGGCACAGTTTAGGGGGCGGCAAAAAGGAGGGGGAAAAATTAGAAAATCCAATATTGAACAATAAAGTTTTTGTACTTCTAATTTCGCAAAAAAAATAACTTTCTGTCTCTTAATATTACAAAAATAAGGAAGATTTTCCTCTTGTAAATTTTTAACGTACTTACTCTTTTTGAGGCGACTAAAAGAGACCTTGCCCAGGGCGGCAAAATAGCTTGGTACGGGCCTGCGGGTTCTTGACTGGAGCAGATTCAAACATCAAATTATTTTTTAAGGAGAAATTTTGACCCAGATATCAGAATAGCTTTTTGAAACAAATTGCTGCTCGTCTTTTAATTAATGTATTGTCGTTGGTGGTGTAGCAAAGGGAGGAAGGGGATTCCAGAAGGGCCCGAAGCCCGCTGAGTACCTGAAGAGGTAGAGCACTACTCGAAATTTCGTTCATTCAGCCCGAAAATCTTCTGACTATGCCATTGCTGGTAGTTGATGAACAATACTAGGAAAAGAAGGAAGACTTTTCAAATTTTGAATAAGCGAAAAGCTTGTACCTCGCGGAATCCCTTTCATCAGTTTTGTTGATTGGGAGAGCAAAGAGCCTTTGCAATGGCAGCGTGGAACCCGCAACCTCTCTGATTTACCTATGTTTTTAATGAGGGAAGTTTTAGCCATAAAACAGGTTCCCTGCGTTCCTTATTTAACTCCCTTATGGAAGTCGTTTTTCCAAGTTCCCCCCTTTCCTATAGAATCTGAAATCTAGATCCAAACAATGTCAAAACCTAGCTCTAGGCTTCTTTTCTTTCTCTTCTCAAGTGAAATTTTGGAACGGGTTCAATTGGGCGCAGCCGATTGGGCGCGGGGTTAATCTGGGCACCGAAGTTAAGGAACTATAAAGATAGGTATGCGCAAGTGATAAGAACGCGTCCGTCACCATGCTGATAAAGTCGCAGGAGGAGCAATTTCAGTTACATCTTAAGAGAATTTAAATCATCAAACTCCAAAATACAAGAATTCTAACGCCAAAATAAAGTGAAACTCGCTTATTGTTTTGTTTCTAATCCTATAATCTATCTAAAATCAACCAAAATTTGATTTTGTGATTTAAATTTTTCTCACGGCATCCCTTAATTCTCTTGAAACGGCTCCTCCTTCGACTTTATCAACATGGCGACGGTCCTCGTCTTATCACTTGCGCATACCTATCTTTATAGTTCCTTACCGAAGTGTTTCTTGTTACCAAACATTTTCGCCTTCTCCTCGTATCATAGGCAATATTAATGACTTACAGATTTTTGAACTTCTTGTCACCTTCTCCTCAATTGATCTGCAATATTATGTCAGAAAATGAGAGACGTCGATTACAACCAATTAGAAGGAGGTGTAGAGCCATCGGCGAAGGAGTTGAAGTACCAGAGATGCGACGAGCGTCTGTATACATTGCTCATTGAGTACGACGAAAGGGAGCTTATAGAGTACTTGATAGCTCACAATTTAGCTACATAGTCGCCTCTGTATGAATCTGTATTGTGAATGAATGTGTGTTGTGCGTGAGTGTGTTTTGAGAATGAAATGTGACAAAGCAAAACTCTATGTTTTGCGGAGGAATTTTGGCAAAGCAAAGCTCCATGTTTTGTGAATGAATTTTGACGAAGCAAAACTCTATGTTTTGTGGATGGAAGACGTTATAAGCTGACCTTCACAAGGCGGGGTGTCTTCTGGCTTACCCTAACAAGCTTACATTCTTCAGTGGTGACAGTTTTCCCAGCGGGGTCCAGTTGAGCTTTATGGGGGTTCGCACCCAACCGGCCGCGCCCAATTGAACGGGACCCAAAATTTTTGTAAGTCCTTCTCCTATCATAATTATATAGCTTAGAACCTGAAATTTGTCCAAGTCCTTCTCCTATCATATATAGCCTAGTTTCCCAGTTTTGAAAATGATGAAGGAATAAATTGAATGCGCTCGCAATCACGTTGCCGCGAAAATACCCCCCCCCCCCAGCAAATAAGTTAGCGAGGCTCTTCTCAGTATACTGTATACTAGGTCTGATATAATGAAGGCTGGAAGTTGAAATTTTTCCAAGTCCCTAAAGTAGGTCAAGGTCATTGATGATGTCACAAAGCGTCACACGTCATATCACGTCACGTCACAGGGACGCGTACGTTTTCTAAGGATGTAATCCCCCTAACAAAATGGATGGTGCGTTCTCCGCCAAAAAGGCACCCAGTGGACAGTGGATGGCACCTGGCCCCCTTCGGTCAGATATTCGGCCCGGTCATCCGCTAGGAGCGTTACAATCAACAAAATTGAAAACAGGAGTAAGGTCTTTTCTGTATCTAAACGTACGGTAACTAATCTCAAAATAACTTGGGAACAAAGCAATTTAGGACAAAAATGAAGAGAACAGAAGTTGTAGAGCGTAAAATTTTTTACAGATCATTTTCCCTCGTAAAAATTGATTTGGATCGATTTAGGAAAACCTTCTACCTATCACCCGCACCACCTATCAATTTTAGTTCGCGATACTTACGCTGTCCGGCCCAAATTCTGTTGAAAACTTTGGAGCTATAAATCTCTGTAGTGGTGGACTTGGAGGTAGGTTGAGCACCAAACCTATAAGCTAGGCTATAACTGAAAAATCTGACGCTGAATTCCTTCTCTGGGTTTAAAAGCCAGGCTACGACTGAGGTAAACTAAACTCGCAGAAGGATTTTGAGTTAGGATTCGCTATGAATTAGGTTTAAGCTTGGTTAATCCATTGTTACAGCGTGACGTCATCACGGAGTAGTTTTTGGTATTGAGCCTTATAGAAGAGGGACTTACAGAAATCAGAGTATGTCGTGAACGAACAAAATATCGAGGAAGGAAATTTTCAGAGTTTTCAAAAATTTTAAATATTTCAAGGTGGAATCTGTCCTATGACTTTTTTCCGTGAGCGGGGAACCCACTATCTGATTTGTTGGGATAATATCTTCAGGGAATTTTCGCGTCCGATCTTTAGGATGGAATCGATGACCTCGACCTTATTCAGAAAGATGTGAAAATTTCAAACGTCGACAATGGATCGCGGAGATGAGCCTTTGAAAGGAGGGACTTGAGAATATGTTGAGTTCCGAACTTCTGTAGAGCTAGAAAAATTCAGAGAACACCTGCGTCCGACCTTTGTAACGTCATCAATGACCTTGAAATTTTGTATTCATCTTTATTGCTTTGAAAGTATTATTACTATATCAAAAGTATGCAGTGGGGCGGTATTTACATTGTGTGCTTATGCCCAATTTCCAATCCTTCTACAGAGGCACCGACTTGAAAAAATTTGGAGCTGTGGCGGAGGTGAACTCAGAGGTAAATCTTGGCTTAATTGAACGTGGTCCTAACTATTGAGTCTTGAGCTACCGGTATATTCTTTCTTTGAGCAAGAAAGTTCGGCTACAAAAAATATGAGCTAGGCTCACAAGAGAATTTTAGGCTGACTATCTTTCTACTATAAACTGGGTTCGAATTTGGTTGATTGCGATTGTCAAAAAAAGATACCAGTTGAAGAAGGGCGTGACTTCATCAATTTACTTAGATGGTCGAAAGAAGATAGGGGACGGTTTGGAGAAAATTATCAGCTTGGGTGCTCGATATCATCAGGGTTAGACGTCACTTGAAATTTTTACAGACATGGAAAGTACAAACAAGAGAGTGTGACGTCATCAGGGGATGACTTTTGGTTTGGAAAATTACAATAGTTACATAGAGCAAGAGTATTTTCAGGTTTTTCTAAAGTTTAAAAAATTTGAAGTATCATATAGGAAAAGAAAATACCTTTAAAACACGTTTTTCTATTCTGCTCGCCATCCGCTAGGACAGGGACGGATTTAGAAGATGATTGTGGGAGGGGAAATTAACGACTTATTTAATATTTGACATTTATACAAGGAAAAAAAAAAAAGGTTTCTTGCTTTTCTTTGAATTTACTTCTTACCTCCTTTTCTAAGTTGCCCTCTTTCCCCTAAATCTGCCACTGCCAGGGGCTTTACAATGGGCAAAATTGAAAACGGAGTCAGAAGAATTTTTTCATTTGAATGTTCATCGAGTACCTAACCTCAGAATAATTTGCGGACAAAGCGTTTTGGGAGGAAAGCTACGCAAAATATTTTAAAAATTGATTCCGTTCAATTTGAAAAGAAATCGTTTGCCCACCAGTTGTCTCGTTTTCGTTGTGCGCGATACTAGCGCTGTCCGGCACAACTGCGGATTCCTCGCTGCAGTTTTGGAAGGTCAATATAGCACACTAGTGATGGGAACTATCGGGAAAAACGATAGTTTTGTGAAAAACCTTGGACAATAATATCGTCGATAGTTTAAGAAACTATCGATAGTTCAAAAATTTTTCTTTTTCTCATCAAAATCACAAAATTGGTGGGAATTCACTGATAACACATTTGAAAGAAAGAGATAAGATCTGGAATGTCAAATCGTCGATCGTTCACGGTTCACTTTTGGGCACATACTTATGAACTTTTTAGGTGTGGGACCACGTTTTGAAGTATTTCTGAGTCGCGTCCATCGTCTGGTAACACTGGAATGCATTCTTTGACAAGATTTTAAAAAAAAATAACGATCAGGAGAAAAGTATCTATCTCACAAGTAGCACAGGTACTTTTCTCCTGATTGGCATTTTTCATTCAAACTATCAATAGTATCGATAGTTTCAGGAAAAACTATCGGGACTATCAATAGCATGAGACTATCGACTATCGCCCATCACTATAGCATCAGAGTATTGCAGCCAAAAATTTCAGCTTTGGCTTTTGGCTCAAACTTACAAGCTTGAACAATATGGCTTTTGGCTTTCCAAAAAATTGAGCTTGCTATATTGGCTTAATTTAGCTGGCTCAATTTAGCTGATTTTTAGCTTGACTGATCAATGTCCTGCAAGATTTGGTGTACAGAAGAAACAATCGTGAGAATTGGGGCTTTGCTACACTTGTAAAAGATACCTATTCTCCAACAGCTTGTGTTTGTCATATTTTTGGTGATTATTCTTTCGACTCTCTGGAAAAGCCAAAAAAAAAAGCTGAAAAAAATTGGCTTATTTTGGCTTTTGGCTTACAAAGGTTTTAATAAAGCTGGCTTTCAGCTTTGCTCTTATCAGTAAAACTTTGGCTGAATTCAGCTTTTGGCTTTTGGCTGGCTGCAATACTCTGGTCAATAGGGCTTTTCCATTATTTCACATTGCATACTTTATTCTCCTACGTGTTATCAAGTTGGTAGTGTTTTTAACATGGCTTGCATTGATCTTATAGGTGTTGCTGGATTGCATACTCATTTTCGTTCAGGAGCGGTCTGCCACAAGAACAATGTTATTTTGTAGAAACACTACCAACTTGATAACATGCAGGAGAATAAGTATGCAATTTGAAATACTGGAAAAGCTGTATAGCCGCTATTCTCCTTTCCTAATCCTGGTGATCGATGACGTTAGGTCGGTGATCTCCTCAAAGGATCTCTTCACTCAAAATTTCTTCAAGTCCTGGGATAACGCCGACATTCTTTTAATCTTTTTCTACAACAACAATTTATAGGTGAAATCTTTCTCCTAATTCACTATATATTGGTTTAGGTCAAAAGAGATGTGAACAATTTCTAGGAATGGTACCTCCAACAAAAGTATAATAGCGTGTTGTTCTCTATTGGAAGATTAGGCGTTGGATAGAAATTGTAAGACAAAGAGAAAAATTCTTAGAAATATTGTTCCGCGGAGGTAGGTCGGCTCGCAGTAGTTGCATACTATTAATTTGTAATGGACTAAAGTCTGAGAAGTAGGACAATGCTACTGCTGAATGTTACTCCTTGGAATCATATAAATGAAGATAATTGTGGACTCTGAGCAATTCTAAAATCTGTTGTCCCTTATTATTCAATTAAAACTCCATAAAAACCTTATATTTCGGTTTACAGGTACGACGAGCGAACAAAGAACGTCAACGTTTGTCTCGTCTTCAGAAGAAAGAAATCGGTTTAGCGACGATGCTGCTATGCGTTGTGGTCGTTTTCCTGATATGCAACATGCTCGCATTAGTAATGAACGTGTTGGAAGCCTTTTGGGATAGAACGATCGACTTTCTGGTCGAAATCAATAATCTGATGATCACTTTGAACTCGTCAGTTAACTTCGTAATATATGTGATATTTGGAGAAAAATTTAAGAAGCTCTTCTTCAAATTGTTCTTTCCGCACGGACTGCGCGTTTGCGGAAAACCCTTCGGGGGCCGCGATTCACCCGACCACATTGCCGAAGACAGCTTTATCTCGTGCCACGACGATCGCATCAGAGCTCAGCACCTCTACCGTCTTAATACTAATTCAGCTAAAACGGGAAAAAGTACCAACGGTCGCAGTCATCATTCGAGGAACGCCGTAAGGGGTCGCCCTCATCGGGCTTCGTCTCCAGGAACTGGTGTGTATTACGCCGGTCGAGAAAATAGAGCGCCCTCTTGGGAGCACACAAGCACCACGAATTTTTAAACTGTTCTCGGAAACCCTCCGAGCTTTGTTCGCATTTCATGATTATTTTTAATGTTCGTTTTCTTTGAAACGTAAGTTAATTCTTTTTTGTTCTCTTTTACGTATTTTATTAAGTATACTTTTTCTTTTTCGACCTGAGCCTAAATTTGCGTGCAAATTTTTCTGTGTTATGTATCAATGCTCCAACAATTTTACTGACTAATCCATAATATATCTACTGAGTAGTATTATTTCTTTAATTTTTAATTCTTATACTTTTTTCTTCCTCTTTCGTTGTAAATTAGGCCTATGTTTAAATACGGTATGTTTTCCTTTTCGTTGTTTTTTCTATGTACGTGTTAAAGAATGTTTTCAGATCCCACATGAACCAGTACCTAATAAATGAAAAAATTAAGAAAGAATAGTATATCACTAGACAGTAGAGGAAAGTATGTGATTCTCGAGTGACGTAATCGCACGCGGGAATCACTTACTTTCCGATACTGTCGTGTACTGTATTTTAATGAAAGATACGGAAGACGTTCAGCGGTAGAGGTAAAGCTTCCAAGTTTTACCTACCGTCACAAACATTTACACTTGTACGGGTATTAACGCGCACCTTTTCACAGTCTGAAGTTCAGAATTTGAAATTCCACGCTGAACCAAGAACATTGATTGCTTAAGCATTTTTCTCTCACAAAAAGGTCTTATAATATTTTGCTATTCTCAAGATTCTACCAAGCTGTGAATCCTTGAGGAACTGGAGTTTAATTTCTGAGGCTCAACTTCAAACCACAAGGGTGAAGGCAGTCTGTATCTGCACTTTTGAGCTTTCTTTAGCGATTTTGTCTGACAAGGGCATTTCTGTATTGTTTTGCCCCAATCACAAGTTCGTCCGTGGGTCTGGAATTATGACTAAGAATTCTGGGAAAACTGGAAATGGATTCATTTCCAATGCTCAACTTCAAGCCAAAAGGGTAAAGGCGATCTACATCTGCACATTTAAACTTTCTTCAGCAATTTTGTCTGACAAGGGCATTTTTGTATTTTTTTGACCCAATCACGAATTCGTCATTGGGTCTCGAGCTATGAATCTTTAGGAACCTGAAAATAGAATTGTTTGTGAGTCTCAACTGCAAGAACTCGAGGCTATTTCATGCCTGCGTTTAATTTCCTTTAGCAGTTTGGTCTGATAAGAAGATTTTGGTCTCTCAGTTATCAAGGAAGAGGTTTGATCATACTGTAGGCTTTCCTGAGGTGTGTAGACTTTGTTCAGGTTCGTCGAGAGCTCCAATCGGGTCCGGGGCAAGCAACACAGCGCCCCCTCCCCCCCCCCAAAAAAGGAACTTTTTCACCCGTCCCCTTGTAAACCGGGCCCGGGGACAAAATCCCCAGGAGTCCCCTCCTCTCGTCAGGCCTGGGAAGTCGAGTTCAATCTTGCTGTTTCTCAAACAACAAACCAAGCTGGGAGTTTGGCAGTATTGGAGATAGAATTAGTTCCTGTCTGTACCCCGTCTAGCCGGATTCAGACGCCCAAATTTATCAATATGTAGACCGTCAGATACAAAGCACATTGGTCCCAAAACCAAGGGTCTCATTTGGCCCTGCGCAATTGTTTGTAGTGCCAAGGCATATCCAACGTAGTCAACCTTCTGCAGTGCCAGTTCTACCATCCTTCCAACCTTTGCCCCTCTGCCAGAAGTGAATCCTCTCCAACGTTTCAACCGGGCAATAAAAGGAAAAGCGTCCGTTTGTTTTGGTGAAAAAAAATCCATATTTTTATTGCATGTTATTGTAAATTAATCCATTGTAAGCTCCTCCTACTTTTTTTCTCCTTCAATTTGAATTCTCCTTCATTATTTCAATTAGTTAACCTTTGAAACATTCTTTTTGTGGGAGATGCTGTCATATCTCTAATCCTTTGTATTAGTTTGTAATTCCATTGCGGCAACTCTGTTGGGTAATCAGTACCTTTGTATGCCCTTTGTTTGGCTATTGGGCAAACGGCCGAATTGATATTTTCTTTTAATCACAGGCAGTGACAAAAAAAAAATGATTTTACTGTATATCAGAAGCCTTGTTATTTATCCACATGACTACCCCTCCCCTATCTCCTGAAATTGTCTACAAAGTTACCCATGATATCAATGGTCAATTGCCACACTGAAATACTGAATCGTGCATTTTGTGCTCGTACTTCAGTAGTTTTAGCTTTTGCTACAATCCTATGAATACAAAGATAAATGACCAAGGAAACAGGAATTCTGGAGTTCGGGTCAACTTACTGAAAATATCTTTTCTCCAGCATCCCAAAATCTCACTGATGAATTTACATAATTTGATACTTAAAACATAACAAAAAATCAAGTTTTTTGTTTGTATAGTTTGTTTTGTACCAAATTTTTGTTTCCGTTTTGTTAATTTTCAAAAATGGATTTTGTTATTTATTTTGCTACGTTTCCCCAAAAATGATTTGAGGACCGTTTTTCCAAAACTTGTTAAGTCCATTTTATTCAAAATTGAGATATTAGCGTTTTTAGCGTTTCATACAAGTAATACGCATCATATAAAAATGTCACATAGTTTTTGGCACCACTATCTATGCGTCTAAGATATATGAGCCGTGTTATTTTAGCACCATTTTCCAATATTCTTTGGACATCAATACATGTAAATAAGATAAATTAGTTTTCCAAAACTCGTTAAGTCCAAAATTTGTACCTCTTTGGCGCAGCCTCACAAGCTAATGAACCAATGCACGTGGATGCCAATTTTTGTACTCATGTATGACCATCTACTCCTACTATAACCATTCACACATTGACATTATCTCTCACTGTGACAAATAGAGGTAGTTTTTTATTTTTCCTGAAAAATTTGCTAAATGGACTTAACAAGTTTTGGAAAAACGGTTCTCATTTGTTTTGTTAAATAACGTTACATTTTTGTTACATTTGCCATGCCAGGATACAATGCGATATAAATCAAATCCGATATGTGAAGGGAGATATATCCAATGTGAAATTGCAAGGAAATCACGCTTGAAGATTCGAGAAGAGGCCGCGAACCTAAGCAAAAAGAAAGAATTGTTGAATAAAAACAAAACCAATTTGCAAGTGGATGTTCTGCAAGGAGCGCTAGAGGTGTTGCACTAGAAGCAGGGTTGCAATGTTTTAAATAGGCGGTGTTTAAAACATGTTTTAAACACGTTTAAAACACACGAAAAAAACAAAACATTGTTTTAAACGGGAATATGTTTAAAACGCTGTTTTTTTTGTTTAAAAACTGTTTTTTTTTAATCCCATTTAAAACATTAAAACCTTTGTTTTTTTCCCCTATCTCTAAAAATATGGTTACTAAATTTTCAGGGTTGCGATGTTTTAAACAGGCGGTGTTTAAATCATGTTTTAAACACGTTTAAAACACACGAAAAAAACAAAACATTGTTTTAAACAATAGTAAATATTATGCATTAACAATTCTTCCAGGGTTGATCAAGTTGGAAAAAAAAATTTAAGGTTGTTTTAAACCACGTTTTAAACGATGTTGAAAATGTTTAAAATGTGTTTTAAACTGGAGAATAAAAACCATAATTCAAAACATGTTTTAAACGTAAAATCTGTTTTAAACAAAAAAAAACGTGTTTTTTGTTTTTTTTTTAAAAAAACCGTTTTTTTCGCAACCCTGACTAGAAGGTAAGGGACTATATCTGCTGTACAAAGCAAAATTGACGTATCTACAAAATAACGATCAGGAGAAAATTCTAACTTTTCGACAAGACCATATCTTCGAATATCTTTTCTTGTGATCGCACTATTTTTCAATAAGAAGTTCATTAACTGACGTCAGTTTTTCAATTTTCGACTCCTTTTTCAGTTTTCCGTGGGCTTGCATTTACGTCAAAATTTTTGACGTATCTCCCTTGTTTACAACTGATCAAAGCGTTATCACGTTTGTTATCAACGATACTAGCGTAAATCAACAGATGGAAAAAATCTTCTCTTCAGTTTAAATGAGAAAATTTCAAAAATTTGAAGTTAGCATTGACTAGAATGATTTCCGAGAAAATAATAATCCACGCCTGCAGGCTAAAATACACTACGTCATTCAAGCGTTATGCAATGAGAAGTCCATTTCTCCTGATTGTTATTTTGTAGATACGTCAATTTCGCTTTGTACGGCAGATATAAGATAGGTATGTGCAAGTGATAAGAATTGGTCTGTCACCATGCTGATAAAGTCAAAGCAGGAGCAATCTGAGTTGTATCCTGAAAGAATTTTAATCATCCGAGATCAAATTCAAGAATATTCTAAATTCAAAAATGTAAAACTCACCTATATTTTCTCGCCTCTATTGATATAAGTATAATCTATCTCATCAACCGAAATTGAAACCTTTTGAAACTGCTCCTCCATTTGACTTTATCAACATGGCGATGGTCCTCTTCTAATCACTTGCGCATACCTATCTTATATAGTTCCTTATAGTAGAGATAGAAGGTGATCACGTGAAATTTTACATAAGAGCGTATGTTATTTCAACTTGCTGTATCTCTGTCAATACTGAAAAAAAAGTACCACTTGTAATGACCTTTTCTGTCTCTATCTTGACTAGTAGAAAAATAATATGAAACTCATAAAAATAAAAATTTCAGCAATTATTTGGAATAGGCCTAGGCCTATCACCTTCTTGTGCAGCTTCCACAAATGGCCGCTATAGTAAATGTAGAGGGCGACTCTTTAGTGTCCACTTGTGAATTGGGAAACAAAACCTTCGACCATATACATTACATGGACATGCTATACTGATAAGAAGCAGTCTCAAAACATTGCAGTCTGTAACTTTTTCCTAAGTACGCATGCGCACATCAAATGTCACTCACACACTCTTCATGAAGAAAGGTGGAAGAGACGCACACTCATACGCTTTGGAAATAGTTACATCCTGACTATAGCATGTCCATGTAATGTATAATATGGTCGAAGAACAAAACTGACGTTAATTTTTTTCTACAGGTTGGAAACATTTCAAAGCACAATCATTTGGGCAATAGGAATATTCTTTGTGTCGATCTCCTTAGTGATTAAATACACATCCAATCTCTACAAAACGAAGACAATTGAGTACGGTACTTGGGAAAGTTGGAATATCTAACCTCCAAAAGATGAGAAATGATTGAAATGAATAATTTTCAGATCGTTTTTGAAATTTTATGTATGCAAGTTGATTCAAAAATCAAATTGATTTTTGTAGGTAATTGATTCTGATCTACAATAAACAGTAATTATACTATCCGCACTATGTTCAAATCATTTGCATTGATTGTAGAGTAGGCTATCTCATCTCCTAAACTGAAATCTTGGTAATAAGTTGAATAGATATCAAATATTGAATGTTGTGATCAGTGAACCACTGGATGGGAAGAAATTACTGATAGTTATATCAGTGTTTTATTTGGAATTTAGCTGTACTTAAAATTATAAAACAACGAAAAAAGGTAAAATTTTGGCTCCTTCCCAGCGAGGTTAGAACCTATAGGACCTATAGAGCGTACGAATCCATCGTCAAAATCATTTAACGTTTTCTATTGTTCCATAATGTTCGTCACTATTAAATTCACTCCTCTTATTCCGAGGAAAATTTTTTATTCAAATTCGAAAAACGTGTAAATTTTAGCCGCAATTTCTGTAGGTAGTCAGTTGAGTACCAACTGACAGAAATTGATAAGTATGAGAATGTCTCCGAAGTCGTTTTTCTCTTTGTTTCTTTTCAGCAACCATGCCAATGGCAGATGGTGTTGCTGTTTTATTTGGGATGATCAAATTGCTCGGATTATTCATATTTCTCTTCTGGGGATCGACATGAAACAGAAGATTTTCGTGCACCTATTCGAGATGATGAAACTAAGGAAACGGTTACCAATCTCAGGAGTGAGGTCTCATTGGATTGGTTAACTCTTTGTGATTCATAAGATCTCCGATACTTGTTTTAGAATTATTGCATGTAGGTATCAAAGAAACAGTGTGCGGTCAAATCTTACCTGCTCTCTTCTTCGGAATAATATTTATATTAGTTTCTTCGCTGTAATTCGCGACTACTTCACGTAATTTTATGTGTTATACTGTATGTTAGACAAGTTTTTATTACCTTTCTGCAGCTGTTATTGGCTTCGGCTTTCCATCTCTGGACAGAAGTCTATATGCTCAGTGAACTACAATTTTAGCTAGAGCGACAAAAAGCCTTAACCGTGAGGGAAAGGTTGATAATTGAAGGACGAAGCTCCACCAGAATCACTGTGGACTTTTAGTACGTTTATTAGGAAGCCATTTCAGAGATATTCCAGAGAAAAAATCTATGATTAGATAAATGTCCAAAATAAAGTCTAATTTTCCTGGACTATAACGTTTTCAGAGTGGGAGGGTAATGAATCAATTTGTATTTCAAACTACTAGGAATGAAAAGATTTGCAGCTGTTTGAACAGAATGATCAGAGGTTTCTTATTTTTCATTCTTTTTAATTTTAATCTCAGAGACGTCTGATATTTTCGCACTCGGTGAATTTCCCGCCATAGCGAAGTCGTTTCTGCTCGAATTTCTATTAATGAAACACAATCGTGCATCAGCATTATGTTTATTAGTACCAAACTTACAATAATAATGGTAATAATTACATCGAATTTTTCGTTTTCATTTTGCTCGGCTTCATAGTTCATAATCAATTAAAGGTTATCGCGTTCAAGCTTCATAGAAATAAAACGTCCGCACAACATATTTCACTTTGCCGTAGGCAATTAACAAAATAAATGATAATTTTAAGGTTTGCATGCCAACCTTGTCATACACACAAGAGGATTTTGTTCACATCAAGAGAATTATTAGATAATTTTTTACAGCAATTACTACAATAGAAGACGTTCTTTATGCTAAAAAGAAAAATTACCATTTCAAAATACAACTGCTGAGGAAGACGAGAAAAAAAAATATTTCATTTAAAGTGAATATTTTTCGATAACAATTTTCAATTACCTACATCGTTACAAGCGGAGAATGTTTACATTAATTTGTATTCTGAAGGGAGGACAATTTTATGCATCGAGCTGTCTATCAAGAGAAAAAGAGTAGAGCGACGATACGCCTCCGACTTTTTTTTTTTTTTCTTTTTCGGTTCTATTTACACGCGAAGCAAAACATCATATACAACATAAAGAATAGAATATTATCATCTTGTCAAATAAAAATCACACGAAAGGAATTAACTTAAAATAACAAGGACTATACAGTTTTATTTATTTCTCTTCTTCGCTGTATCGCATACGATAATAAATTTAGATCGGGTAGAAAACCTTTGAATAAATCGCTACCAGCTAACGATTTTCTACCCGTTGTTTTATTCATATAATTAGGAACGTATTACAAAAATAAAAATAATATATAATGTAAATATATAATGATAAATAATTATATAAAGAGGAAAAATGACCTTATTCAATGAAGAAAGAAACACAATGTAAAAGATAGAACAGAATACGAATAAAATGGGAAATACATCGTAAATAGTATAAAATTAAAAAAATAAAATCATTGATCTCACTCCTGAGTTCTTTTTCAAAAATTCACACCTTTCTACTCGCTAAGAGGTTTGAAGCCACGAGCGCTCTCGAATCGGGCCACCTATTCTCAGTACTCAGAGCGCGAGAATAAAATACTGCTTTTTTCTTCCTCACAACCTACACCTTCAACTTTGAACCAGCAACATAGGTGTACCTAGCTTCGAGGTTAATCTAAATCAATTTTCTACGATTTTGTATTCAGTCTTGGGGTGGACAAAGATGATATCTTTCTACATGGCAGTGGAGGAAGTAAATGAAAAATCTTGAGGGTGACTTCTTTGCACAGAACTTTCTATCAGTGAGCGATTAATAAGAGAATATTCTTTAAATTGAAATAAAAAACATAAAGTCATTCGGAGGGTGGTGCAAATTGTACATTCGCTCCTGTAGCGATGTTAACTCAAAAATTCCTCTAAACTAGTTTATCTTCAAAGAGCAACGATTAAAAATGTTCGATCCGGGACAACAAACATTGAAAATTTACAATAATTGTAAAAATTTAATTAGCAGCTCTCGGAGCCCACCAAAGTCAGAAATGCACTATAGATACGCGGTGGTTCATCGAGAACAGACCGTAACACACATAACACTAAGATCAAAAATACTTCTACGATAGACCTTTTCGGTCGAGAATCGATAATAAAAGCGAGGTTCGTGAACGAAAGATGAGGGCTGATGTTTTGATTTTTGTTCGAAAAGTACATCGGAGAGTATTCTTATTCACGTTTTACGAAAATGAGGTTAATGACGGTAACATGAAAAAAATGGGGGGGAAGAAAATATTGGAAAACATTATTTTAAAAAATTAATAGTAATAATAATGGCAATTAATCGATAATATTATATACGATACTTCAAACATGGCTGTTTCGAGACACGCTACAGCTGCGTTAATATTTTCAAATCTAAATCCGTGAGATGAAAGAAAGACTGAAGAGGGAAAACGTAGGGAAACATTTGGAATGTTTCTGAGATCGATACCGACGAGATGTTGAACAGAAAGAAAAAAAAAGAAAGTAGAGAGACAAACACAATATCGAAAAAAGTAAGAAAAAAATAAGAGAGAGAGAGAGAAAAAAAAACGGAACACGATATTACCGTATCCATTGTTCAGCTGGTAACATAAGCACAGGACTAGAGGAAGCGTGGATTTGACACTAGTACGCACAACTACCGAGAGGAAAAAAATAGAAAAGCAAAACAGAATAATAAATAAGTATGCACCATGTCGCACCTCCTGTCTTGGCGATACATCTTACAATTAATGGTATAATTATTTTTATTAAAGGCAAATTCTAAAAATTTGATATGCTGTATCATCTGTCTAGAAAAAATACCTATTTTTTATTATAATGATTAAAGTTAAAGAGGCGTGCACCAAGCAATCATTTACCGCTAGTACATAACCAGCACCCATTTAAAGAAAAACACAACAAAATACATGGAATTCGATTAGCTAAACTAGAAGTATCGGCAATGTTACCAAGTTTGCTACTTACAAAACTATACATATACTATAAGACATTCGTCAAATACAACTAACATTTATACACGTAGGTCATTGTTAGGAGACTCGCTAAAAAAATTTCTTGTAATTTTATTATATATTTTTTTCAATTAGAAAAAAGCTCGAACGCAACAAAAATACGGATATAAATAAACAAAGAACAGATAACACTTGAGCAAACGATTGAGCACGTTTATTCGAAATTCATACACTCTATAGTGAAAGGGTCCCTCCTCTCTTATCGTGGCGACTCTTCTTGAATAGAAGAACCACATCTCTAATTCGAAAGTAGCTTGGAATACAAAACAAAAGGTTAGTCAAGTTTCAAACAGTCATTCTTTTCGAGTACTGGCTAGACGTTCAACGATAATATTGACGAGCAATTTAGACAAACAAATCGACAGAGAAGCAGGAGGAAAATGGAACTTACTGAGACCGCACTACATGAGAAAATACAAGGTGTAGTTCAGGTGTGACTTATATTTTAAAATAAGAACCAATCATGACAAAAATATCGAAGGTTGATTTGTTCTGAGAGGAACTCAAGATCGAAAGCCTCGGGAAGTTGACGATCATCGTTCAATATCAGTCAGAATATTCATTATAAGAATACTACTGACACGTAATCACATGAGAAGAGTACACGACCGGTTTTGAACAGTTGGTATCGATAAAAGAATCCGTTCATTTTTCAAGAGCGTGATTGTCGACTGCTCCTCTCATAACATCTGCAGACCTTTCGAGTTCTCAGACACCCTTTCTATGGAAGACCCCTTGGATGCCTTTGAAAGCTCCCTTTTTGCTATTCGCACATTATTAAATGGAAGAGATACATAAGGACTATACGAGTATCTCATCTAGTAGGCCACACCGAACTTTGTAGAGGTTCTAGGTCGACTAAGATTCACTCACTTGTAAGGTGAGAGGCTGCTATCTCAACTTCTTGGACTGCACGCTTCATCTTCGAACTTACAAATGCCTCCTTGTTAGTTTCCATGTCTTTTAGAAGAACACCTACTCTGGACTGTCAGTTTACAGCACCTCCGTCAACCAAAAAATTTCAAGTTTGCGGCTGTTTTGTGTATAATTTGCTTCCACTTCCGCCTCCAAGCTTTATTCGACAGACCGACGGTAAGAACGCTCGTCTGCTCGCCAGCATGTCGCTTTTACTTTGCTCCAGAGGCTCAACACATTCTTCTAGCGAGGAAAGAACCGTACTGTTCTCGCTCAAAGAAGTCGGTGATCTGCAAACTGAGCCTGCTTCAGCACAGAGTGACCGCTCTCTTCATCAACGTCTTCTAGGACCGTAAAAACACTCTCCTCGAATCTCACCTACTAGAATTCAACCACATTAGGATACAGAAGGAATCAAGATTTTCCACGCCGGCTGGAACTCGAGGCCAACCGAGTCCCAATCAATCATTCATACTACTTTTCAACGATGAGGAGCGTTGTTTCATCAATCCTCTCACTTCCTCCATTTATGAATCATTACACGATCAACTTCCAACTTTCTTCCGGCTCGTCCTCGTCTGTTTCTTTCCTTCTTGTGCGATATTTCGTTTCTTGTTCTTGATCAGTCCCTATGATTACATCTGATGATGGACCATCTTCGACCGTTCAAAACCGCTCTTTTCACGTGTCTGTAGTATTCTCACAATAAATATTGTTATGACTCATATTTTCGATACATGCACCCTTCAGAGAAATCAAACTGAGCGAATCAGGAGCCATCCATTAATCGGGTAAGGGTTGTGAGAGGGAGGAAGAGGTTTTCTCTTAGTTGAAATTTGTAAAAGCAAGCGAAGAAGACGCAAATTATCGATATTGCGACCCATACCATTGTTATTCTGTACTAATTAAATATTAGGTATCGAACCATTCTCAACGATTTACGCTTTTCAGTAGAATTTTAGTCAAAATTTTAGGTGAGAGGCGGGAGGAGGGGTTCCAGAAAATCTTCATGTATTCTTACACGGGGTCAAAAGGTTCTTCCTCTATTAATGGACAGTCCCTTTTCAATTTTACCATTGGTAGTGGTGGCCTTAAATTCAAATTCATCCTGCAGCTGTTTCATAAGCGCGACCCAGAAACTACTAAAATTTCTTTTATTTATACACTTTCTCGATAGATAGCGTCAGTTTTCTAGATTCCATGACTCCGGACTGTCTAATAGAATACGTAACTTCGATTGTGGATGAGGATTTACAAATCGATCATTGCCCGATAAACGAGCTTCATTTTCTTCGAATTCTATAATGGTAAACAAAATTCTTTGAACTGTCAAATCAATCAATCCTCGAATGAAAAATCGATTTGACGCTTCATCTTATACCGAGTAGAATGTTTACAATCAAAGAAAATGGTCACACTCTAACGGGTAGTCTGAAGTCGTGAAATCAAAAACTCGGTAAAGGAGACGTCCATAAATTACAAATCTGCGGTGAAGAAGAAGAGGAATGTAATTTTCGTCTCACACGAATGCAGCCCGAAATAGCGAAAAACTGAGCTCAATTCCAGTTGGGAAGTTTCACTGTTTTAGTCTTGAATAAAAATAAACAAATGAAATTTTTCCAACAAATCTAACGCAATTAAACTCAGATTCACGAATAATCTTACGGATAATAAGACGGACGGGAAGGTGGTCAAATTTCACAAAATTGACGAGTGGGGGTCTAAAAATTACCGCACGTAATTCAAGGACGTCTCCGTATTCTCAGGACAGCGATCAAAAGTAACGGGAATACTATCTTCTCTACAAGCAGACACGAATTCTACAGAACAAGAGTTGTCATTCTTCGATGCTAGCCAATTTCCAGAACATTGATCGAGCTACTCGTAGACCTTGTTCTCAACGCACACAATACTCCAACAATATTGAGCTATTTCACGACTATTCCTAAATCAAGATTCACCATACCAAAATTACCACGATTGAGAGAGAAACAGAGTTAAAAGACCCTTTTACAAGCAAGTCAATACACGAGTCGAAAAAATGCGTCACCTCGCACGCCACACACTTCTTGAATACGAAAGGAAGAAATTAATCGATCGTACAACCAATAATATTTAACGAAGCCACATTGTACAATCTGTGAATCTGGAATAGTAAATTTTGAAGAAAAAAAAAAAAAGAGGAAAATATCAACATTTAAAACGAACAGATCAAATATAAAAATAACAAAGTATCGTAAGCTACTACTACCCACGTTTGTTTTTTTTTCAATTTTTTTTTATTTAAATCGACGAGCAACGTCCAAGTTTTGTACCCTCATACCGAGGATACCCTAAATTACATTGTCAGAACGAATGAACACAAATAAGAACTCACATTCACGCACGTACCATCCGTAATACGAATTAATCGTTTAGTTCTATTTAATAAAATGAGTACGCGAGTACAAAACGGCTTTTATGAATTGTAACGGTGACGTATGGACACGAAAAGTTTATAATCTCGTACAAAGAAGGGGGAGGGAGGGAGGGAATTAATAAAACTCACAATGAATGAATGGTTCTTATTAAGGTGGAATGTTTCGGACGCTTCGTGTTTCCTTCAGGTCGATACATGGGCCAAGTGCACGCATAACCAACTTACAGAAAGAGAGAAAACCATTCATGGTTGTTTAATCAGGATGACAATACCAGACACGCTAAAAGAAACAGAAAACTCGAATTCAATTTACACCACATTCGACAATACCTACGTTATTTTTCAGTTCGCATTACTTTGTATTTCATGGGCAGACACATACGCTCGCATGCATAAGTCGTCTCACGAAGATCGACGTCAAGTTTATTAATCATTTTCGTCGTCGTCCTAATATCCGTTCCAGGGGCTCAACTGTATTGTATGAACACTACCCGGTAGTAGCTTATGGCATCGAATTACACGCGACCGAAATTATATGTACAAATACAATGTACACGAGCTCACACACGCACACACATACATACTATCTCAACGTCCGTACTCGAGCGCCAAAATAATACGTAATAATTATTATACAAATGAATGAGAAGGAAAAAAAAAAAGATACCAAGAAGGAGAAATGGATAAAATAAATAAATAATAGTAAAAAGATCCGACTTAAAAATTAGTGTAGAAATTAACTCACATACAACGCGAACATTCAGTGTTCTTACAGGCAGTTTCAAAAATAGAGAAATAATTGTTCAGTTCGTTTTGTTTATCATATTTTTTGTTTCGAGGAAATGAAAATCGATCGTTACCGCTTCATCTTCGCGCGAACTCCGTTTTTATTACTGTAATCAAATCGACGAAGAACATATTAAATTCTCTTTAAACGGACGTCTTGCAGAGAAGCAGACGATTAAATTACGTTTTAACGATACAACAGTAGCGGGTATCCTATAGAGTACGATAACTAATTTGCGTATACAACGCACAAAGAACACCCGAATCGATAGTGAAAAGCGTGGAAAATAATCCTTTCACTCTCGCAAGATGCTAGCAACATTCTAACATCATCAAAATTTTCGAAAGACATCAAATTTCGGGGTAAATGACCAATTATCTATTTCAACAACTCACCGTCGATGATCTCCTGCTTCAAACGATTCATCTCTTTCCGCATTTCGCGCATTATCTCTTGCTTCAGACTTTCCAAGTCTCCTGAGAGAGGCGTCACCTCGCCATTTACTTTCGTCAGTTCTTCCGAAGAGGTCATAAATTGTTTCCGAACCGGTTTCGGACTTTCACAACCATTTGAGTTACTACGGTTCCATCCTTTCTTGTCATTAGTCGTCTGTTCTTCCTGTTAAAAAACATTCAGAAATACGCTATTAGAAAAAAGTGAGAAGGATTTCTTGGCGTTGCCAAAAATATAAAGATCATGTTTCATGTCTTTTCGCCAGTCTTCTCAAGCTCTTCATCGTTCAAAAATATCTAAAATTTCCAACTTCTTGTTCTAGTATAAGACAACTTTGGAGTATTTTAGGCTGACTGCTTCTTGGGACGAACGAGCGGACTGGGCCTTACTCGCCCCGCTCGTTTGTCCCGCTTCATACTGCCGTACAAATAAATAAGGACGAACGTGCAAGATGACGATTTTGAGAAAAGGGTCCACAATCAGATGTACGTTGAAAACCTTTCTCTAAATTGTCATCTTGCACGTTCGTCCTTATTTATTTGTACGGCAGCATGGTCCAGTACATGTCTATTTTAGTATATTTCAAGCTGATGAGGTTACTGGGACTCACTCGCTCTTTTAATTTAATTTAATTTCATTTCATTTCATTTTTACTCAAGGGGTGGTAATCGCAGATTTCTGGGTAACCTCCCAGGTGATTTGACGGGGGGCAGGGGAGAAAGCTTATTTTAAATCAATTTAATTCAATTTTTTTTCAATTCAATTTCATCTTATTTCATTTTAATTTAATTTAATTAAATTTATTTTATTTCAATCCAATTTAATTTAATTTTTTTATTTTATTTCAATTTTATTTTATTCATTCTATTTTTATTTTATGGTAATTTAATTTAATTTATTTTAATTCAATTCATTTTATTTTAATTTAATTCAATTTTTTTATTTTATTTTAATTTTATTTTATTCTATTTTATTTTTATTTTATGGTAATTTAATTTAATTTAATTTAATTTCAATTTTATTTAATTTTAATTTTATTTAATTTTATTTTTTATTTCATTCAATTTTATTTTTATTTCATTTTTACCCAGGAGGTGGTACTCGCAGATTTCTGGATGACTTCCCAGGTGATTCGAGGTTCATTTTATTTTATTTTATTTTTCATTTCATTTTAATTCAATTTAATTTAATTTATTTTATTTTATTCAATTCAATTTATTTTAATTTGATTTAATTTTTTTTTTTATTTCATTTCAATTTAATTTTATTCTATTTTATTTTTATTTTAAGGTGATTTAATTTAATTTAATTCAATTTAATTCAATTTAATTTTATTTTTATTTCATTTTTACCCTGGGGGTGGTACTCGCAGATTTCTGGATGACTTCCCAGGTGATTTGAGGTTCATTTTATTTTATTTTATTTTTTATTTTATTTTATTTTAATTTAATTTAATTCAATTTAATTTAATTTAATTCAATTTTATTTAATAATTTAATTTTTATTTTATTTTTTATTTCATTCAATTTTATTTTTATTTCATTTTTACCCAGGGGGTGGTACTCGCAGATTTCTGGATGACTTCCCAGGTGATTCGAGGTTCATTTTATTTTAATTTAATTTAATTCAATTTAATTTAATTTAATTCATTTTAATTCAATTCAATTTATTTTAATTTGATTTAATTTTTTATTTCATTTTAATTTAATTTTATTTTATTCTATTTTATTTTTATTTTATGGTAATTTAATTTAATTTAATCTAATTCAATTTAATTTAATTTTTATTTCATTTAATTTTATTTTATTTTTACCCAGGGGGTGGTACTCGCAGATTTCTGGATAACCTCCCAGGTAATTCACAAAATATTTTCCAAGTCCATTAATAAGGGGAAGGGGGGTTGGTACTCGCAAATTTTCGGAAGTGTATAGGGTGTCAAAAAAGACATGAAAATGTCAAAAAAAAAAAAAAAAAAACATACAGACGGCTCACTGAAAAAGACCCAAAGTCTAGTGCAAGAGTGCGCGATCTGGAGCGTGATTGTAGGTCGAGGGGCTACTGGATCACGACTGTCCAACTAAGACTCGGATTTTCGTAAACTACGGAGGAACTTTTACAGAGGTTGTAAATAGGTGACGTCTGGCGGAGATAAGGAAACGAGAAGAGAAGAGATAAAAAGTAGGCCTGATTGAGACTTTTACGAAAATAATGGGTCAAGCTTAACGGGCATACCTATCAAGAGCACTGTGATTCTTTCTCTCACTCTATGAGGTTTGGCCAAGGCTTTTTAATGGAATTTAGAGGCCTCAATACGGAGCGACTGTCACTCACTAACCCTGAACGGTTTTATAAAGGCCTACTGCAGTTTTTCCTGATTTCTTGAACACTTCCTGATTTTCTATAACATTAAAAAAAAGTTTCGAACATGACATCATAGTGCCGAAAGTCAAAATTTTTCGAAATCTCTTTACTATCATGCAACCTGGCTCAAAAGTCGAAATTTTCCATAGTCCCTTTAGTACCATATTACATGGCTCGGAGGTTGGAATTTCCTGAAATCTCTCTCTCTCTCTCTCTCTCTCTGGGACTTCAAAAAACACTGCCCCATGACCAGCGCCCTCGCCAGACATTTTAAGGCCTAAAGCAAAATTTTCACATGAGGCCTGTTTTCAATTTGGACGATTTTATTTTCTTTCTGAAACTCAAGACTGACACTTGAGTTTGAGACTCGAGACTGACACTCGGAACCGAGACTTCGAGCTTCAGAATGGAGGCTGAGACTCGAGACTGGAACTCGGGACCGAGACTCAAGACTGACACTCGAGCTTGAGACTCGAGACTGAGACTCGAGCTTGAGAATCGAGGCTGAGACTTGAGACCGACACTTGGGACCGAGACTGAAACTCGCGACTCGAGATTGAGACTCGAGATTGACACGTTGACTCAAGACTCACACTCGAGACTGAGACTCGAGCTTGAGAATCGAGGCTGAGGCTTAAGACTGAGACTTGGGACCGAGACTCGAGACTGGGACTCAAGACTGACACTCGAGCTTGAGACTTGAGAATAACACACGAGACTGAGACTCGAGTTTGAGAATCGGCAAAGGAAATATCAAGTGCAACGCTACCAGCCAGGAAATAAAATCTCTGCTCTAGGGAAGGACGCTGTTATGATATTCAGCATTTCTCGATTCCACGCGTTAATCCAAAAAACCAACCACACTTACCGTCGCGTTCTCCGTATCCTTTCTCTCAACAGCTGCTCTTCTTCTCGCCAAAGTTTTCGCCATTTCGTCCATCATGGAAGCCATACCGCCGCCTTGACAACGGCCTAATGTACCATAGTTACTACCTCCGCTACTGGTCGACGACCCGCTATTTTCAGCTGACTGCTAAATCCGAACAAACGAAATGCAAATGATTATACAGGTAAATCCTTTTTCATTTCCAGGGCCGGAAGTGCCAGGAGTAGAATACATTCCATACACCCGGTATTATTAGATCGAAAATGCGTTGAGCATCCAATTGCGGCAAGTTGACTGACGCTCGAACCGTTTCTCAGATGCCTCACCTGCCAAGGGCAAAGCTATTCAACCGTCTTCCTAGTTCTTACTATTATCGCGGGTTGCTTTATGCTATCTATACTATATTATTTATGACAAGTATACAATCGCAATTCTAGCTGAAAAACGTTCTTCACAAACTTACCTTATTAGAACGTCGTAGACGGGCAGTTTGTAACTGCGCGGCTAAAGATCCGATTTCGGGTGAGTCAGACTTATTAATATGATTACAAGGCATCGGTGGAGGACAAGGTGGAGCGGGTGCAGCGGGTGCCATCGGCACCATCATAGGTGGTGGCGGAGCAGCAACTATGGAAGGTTGCTGCGAGGGTGGAGTCGACAAGAGCAAGGGTGGTGGCTGCGGAGCCGGTGGCGCAGAAGACGTTCGCTGATGACCGGGTGCTCCTTGAGGCGACATGCTCACGCTACTCACGGTAGAAACGCTACCCGGACTGCTCAGTACTGCTGTAACATAGTAAAAACAAGGCGTCCATCAATTGTCGGCTTTTATTTCAAGTTCGTTCAAAACTGTCAATCCGTCTCTATTGAAATACAGTATCGCACGCTATAGACCACCGATAATTACACCTTCGTGACCTTCATCTCACACTATATTACATTCGCGATAGAGGAAACGATCGGCTGTGTCGTTTGTGTTTTGTTACAGTATTTCACGGCTAATTAAACGACGTGTAATTTTTTCCGTCGCGGTCGTCCAGTTTTTCTTGAAATTCGACAATTCGTTCGGCTGGAGTGAATTGGATTAGATCTTCGCGGCCTCGTACCGAGACAAACGTGGGCCGAGTTGTTGTACGTGTGCCTCGTACCGGCGACGTCCTGTTCTCGTTCATTTCCCTCGTTTGTCAAACTATATAATACTCTTCACGCATCGAATTTTTTCGCCGTTCATCGCACGATATTGGCGTCATAAACGGACCATAAAAAAAGTTTATGTACGTGTGTCCACATAGTCCACAGGTCTACATCCGTTCGCAATGCGCGCGTACATCACTATCATTATTTGTAGTTAGCGTATTTCTTCATATTATACTTCGTGCCGTTCTCTTCCCTCCTACAGGGAGAATAATCACGCTTGCTTTACGTACGGAACACTCGCACGACCCGCATTGTACGCTATGTACACGGTTTTCGAAAAACGAAATTAATAACAATCGTAATAAATAAAGAAAATAAGGACAAGGACTCGGAATTGGTGCGAAAAAAAAGCAACAGTAGCGAATACATTCCTGGCCGATGGCAGAGCGGAAGCGACGTTTACTATTGAGTCTTTTCCTCCTCCGTGAGACAAAGCACAGGAAATACTGAATATTAACGAATTAAAGACAATAACGCGATGAAGTAAGGTGGATTGTGGAAAAATTGTCATATTTTTTCTCGAAATACAAATACAAAGTACTTCGGCTGTGGTGTTGATTTTCGAGAGGGATACTCAATAATATAATATTGCTATTCTCCGACGCACACGCGTCAAAGTGGATAGGTCGAAAATGTTTGCACTTCGCCGTGTATCGTAATGAGGTGTGCCCGTCTCGACAGTGGTTCTTATCAGAAATTCCGCGTCACGTCTACGATGAGTTACGCGAATACTTTACAGAATTATCTCGAGTGGGATAAATAATTGAAATGCTTCACATATAAGAATTATACAAAGAATGCTTCTCGTCTGGCGCACACTAATAAGTACGAAAAGACAACACAACATGGAAAAAAAGTGAGAAGGATTTCTTGGCGTTGCCAAAAATATAAAGATCATGTTTCATGTCTTTTCGCCAGTCTTCTTAAGCTCTTCATCGTTCAAAAATATCCAAAATTTCCAACTTCTTTTTAGTATAAGTCAACTTTGGAGTATTTTAGGCTGACTACTTCCTGGGACGAACGAGCAGACTGGGCCTTACTCGCCCTGCTCGTTTGTCTCGCTTCATGGTCCAGTACATGTCTATTTTAGTATATTTCAAGCTGATGAGATTACTGGGACTCACTCGCTCCGCTCTTTTGTCCCGCTTCTTGGTCCAGTACAAGTCCACTTTAATATATTTCAAGCTGATGAGCTTACTGGGACTCACTCGCTCCGCTCGTTATTTTATTTTATTTTTACCCATGGGATGGTACTCGCAGATTTCTGGATGACCTTCCAGGTAATTCGAGGTTTATTTTATTCTATTTTTATTTTATTTTAATTATTCTATTTTAATTCTATTTTATTTTTATTTTTACTCAGGGAATGGTACTCGCAGATTTCTGGATAACCTCCCAGGTGATTCGAGGTTTATTTTATTTTATTTTATTTTTAATTCATTTCATTTTAATTTAATTTAATTTTTATTTTAGTCTATTTTATTTTAATTTAAATTTAATTTTCTTTTTTTTTAAATTAAATTTAATTTTAATTCAATTTAATTTTTTTTCATTTCTATTTTATTTTTACTCGAGGGGTGGTACTCGCAGATTTCTGGATGACCTCACAGGTGATTCGAGGTTTATTTTCTTTTATTTTTCTTATATTTTAATTTAATTTCATTCTATTTATTTTTAAATTTCATTTAATTCATTTTTTTTTTTCATTTTTACTCGAGAGGTGGTACTCGCAGATTTCTGGATGACCTCCCAGGTGATTCGAGGTTTATTCTATTTTATTTTTATTTTAATCCAATTTTATTTTTATATTCTATTTTTATTTTATTTTATTTTTATTTCATTTTATTTTATTTTTATTTTGTTTTTAAATTTATTTTAATTTTAATTTAATTCAAGTTTCTTTTTTTTAAATTTAATTCAATTTAAATTTAAATTTAATTTTTTTTTTGATTTTATTTTTACTCCAGGGGTGGTACTCACAGATTTCTGGATAACCTCCCAGGTGATTCGAGGTTCATTTTATTTTATTTTAAGTGTGCATGACACCATCGTTTTATTTTAATTTAATTTCATTCTATTTTTTTTTTTAAATTTAATTCAACTTCAATTCAATTTCAATTTAATTTATTTTTTTTTTTTTTCTCACTCGAAAGGTGGTACTTGCAGATTTCTGGATGACCTCCCAGGTGATTCGAGGTTTATTTTATTTTTATTTTTATATAATTTTTATTTTAATCTAATTTTATTTTTATTTTATTTTATTTTTATTTCATTTTATTTTACTTCAATTTAATTTAATTTTTATTTTATTTTATTTTTTTTTAAATTCAATTTAATTTTAATTTACTTCAATTTTTTTTTTATTTCTATTTTATTTTTACTCGAGGGGTGGTACTCGCAGATTGCTGGATAACCTCCCAGATGATTCGAGGTTCATTTTATTTTATTTTTATTTTATTTTATTTCTATTTCATTTTATTTTACTTCAATTTAATTTAATTTTTATTTAATTTGATTTTTTTTTTAAATTCAATTTAATTTTAATTTACTTCAATTTTTTTTTTATTTCTATTTTATTTTTACTCGAGGGGTGGTACTCGCAGATTGCTGGATAACCTCCCAGATGATTCGAGGTTCATTTTATTTTATTTTATTTTTATTTTAATCTAATTTTATTTTTATTTTATTTTCATTTTATTTTAATTCAATTTTCTTTTTTTTAAATTTAATTTAATTTAAATTTTTTTTTAATTTTTATTTTTACTCAGAGGGTGGTACTCGCAGATTTTTGAATGACCTCCCAGGTGATTTGAGGTTTATTCTATTTTCTTTTATCTCAAAAATTTTTTTCAAGTCCATTAATAGGGGGGGGGAGGGTGTGTGGTACTCGCAAATTTTCGTAAGTGCATAGGTGCCAAAAAAGACATGAAACATGTCAAAACTTCTCGCACTTTATTGGAAAATATGTATAGACAGGAAGAGCAGATCAAAATGTTATGATAAAAGGTGTCTCATTGATGATAGTGGACAGAAATCAAATGAAATGAAAATGTAGCGTGCCGCCCAAGAGGAGAGAATTAGGAGGCTCTCTAGAGGTTAGACGAATCTCATCATAACAAGATCTCTCGCTTTTTGCACTCCGAGAGATAGGAAAGATCTCGTAAGACGCTTTACAAAAATACTTGCTCAAGATGATGGATACGAAGGGTATAAAAAATTACGCACAAAAGACAATAAAACGAGAGTTCAGCCAAGCGCGAAACTTACGAGCAGCAAATTTCTTTCTTTACGTCCTTACTCGTGAAATATTCTACGGTAGAAATGACTGTACATCGTAAACCGTAGTTCACATTCCTGTACCCATACAGTAGTTCATCAACAAGCGGCTGTTTAATGGAGCATTCCCGCCGTCCACCTGGCGAATTGTGGTTCCGAGAGTAGAAAAGACCCTGACTTACTTCAAGGGCTTTGAAAATTTCAAACTTTGAGCTACTTCGTATACCTCACAGATATCATCTAGTTAGATAAATAAGAAGGGTAGAAGGACTTTTAAATTCTACGCATATGGAGCAGGGAAGGAAAGAGGATTAGAATCATTCCAACCGTACGCATGAAGTGGTGGGAAGAGAATTTCAACCATTCAGCTAGAAATATTTCTAGTCTAGAATGACACCGGAAATTTGTATCTGTTTGACAACGTGCAATATTTGAGCTGAATTACTTCTCCGAAAAAATGACTATTTCAGACGAGCTATGACTAAAATTCGAAATTGCTCCATGGGTCGAGATGAATATAAAGCTAAAAACTCAACGTCTTGTCGCACTACACGGAAAAGCGAAGAATCTTGAATCCAGATCAAAATACGGAATTAGACGAAGTTATAAATTAGAACTCGAAGGTTACCGAAACAACTGAAATAACGCGATGGAGTTTTGTCTGAATCTTCTCAAATAACTTTACCGAACATACAATTTCTACGGCACGTTCTCGGAAATATTAGAAATAGGATCTCACCTACTCTCAATCCTATTCACTCATATTCAGCATTTCAGTCATCTTTATTCTCCTTTCCAATCAGTCCATCTCACAGAAAGACGACTAAAAATGTGAACTTCATATTCACGATCGTGTCTGCGAAAAACTCATCAGAGCTTAAAAGTGGACGGTAGAATTTCACGTCAATAACGAAACTGCACGTAACCTCATCAAGGTAATTTACAACATAAAATTTTATACATCTTTTCATTATTCCATAAAAATAATTAAAAAAGATGATGACGTCATTGCGTTTTTGAAGAGCGGAATACGCTGTATTTTTCGCACGATTCGCACGTATTCGTTTCCCAATCACATTCAAACGACAGGGGTTCTCAGCGATGACAGACGCTGGATACAAAAACCATCCTCATACCATCGCATTCGTAAAATTCTTTCACTCGAAATGCAGTGGTCGCTCCACGCGATTCGGTATTCTTCGCCACATTTTCCAACCTATTAAGCACCCGAATCACGCTATACAACAAAAAATTTTCGCAACTTTTCGAGTCCTCAATAATGAAATACGTAAACAAACGGAAGATTGATCGGAAAGTGTTTATTTTCCGCTTCAAATCCTTGAACTTTCTTACGTAAATCATTCCTCATTTCTCGTCCCATTTTCAAATACGAGCGACGTAAAAAAAAAAAGAAAAAATTCACCAAGTACTCGACTTACATTGCGACTGTTGAGAAAGACGTCGTTCATTCAGCGCGACCACATCTTCTTTCGTCATTGTTCTAGATCAACAAACGTATAAAAACAATTCCAATTATTCGTCTGCCTCGTGAATACATTTTTTCAATTAATAGACGATACGCCGAGACTTAATTCATAATCAATAAGGAGATGAACAATGCATAATTAGCGTGTTCTCGCTACAGATAGTGCATGAGTTTTCGGAGAACAGCGAACGAGAAAGTACAAAAGATTTAGACGGAATTGAAACTTACCGGTAACCCATGTCTTCGTCGTAATGTCCATTTGTCTGGAGTACCATTTGTTGATTATTCATCGTCACGTTCATGGTTACGTTCACAGATCCGTTATTATTATTATTCATAGGGGTGCTGTTATTGTTGTTCATAGGTAAGGCGGGTGGTTGGCCTACAGGCTTCATACTACTCAGAGTCTGAAAAAATAAAAATAAAAAACGTGAAAATATCATTTCCCCATTTTCAAATCACCATCCGAGAATATAATTATCTCGACGGCCTTATGTCACTGATTACGAATAAATGACAATTTAATGGGAACGAGCAGAGGATGTCCTACTCAGATAAATTAACGCAGCTATTGATTGACGTCCGGAATACGTTAATTTCTCTCGATAACGATTTCAAGCTCATTTTTAACGAGCTGTCCAAACTTGAATTCAAAAAAGTATTACTAGTACGGAATCAATTTACTGTACCTCCACTGCGTAATTCATCGCTTTGGCAAACGAGTCTGCATCATCTTTGCTGCTAAAACTCAATCCGTACACCTGACGCGAATCACGCCATTGATGGAAAGTAGCCGTCGCTTGATTGTATTTCAGCGTTTTCAAAATTATACAATTTATAACCACCTAGGGGATATTTTCAACAGTTTGAATATACGCGTTCCGTAATCTCCTAGAAAGTATACAATTTTTTACACTTACTTCGTGGTCTTGTAATTTTCGGCCGACAACACGGAATGTATTATTGAGGTTATGTTGAAAAATGTGAACTTTACTGGGACCAGCCGCTGACCCACTAGGTATCCATCTTTTGTGGATATCATCGTAAATCATGACGGAGGCGCGAGCCGAGGCTATACTCGTTTCACTGCAAAAAAAAAAAAAAAAAACAATATTTTCTTAGTATCAAGAGTTCTGAAGGTTAGATGAAAACCGGTGGGCATCTACACTTGATCAAATTATTTTCATCATGCGTAAGTAAATTGTCATGCTCATTACAGATTGTAAACATGCTCAAAATCAACAATTTCAAAGTTTCATAGGTACTTACACCATATCGTACGAAGGATGTATTTCGGACATTATTGTTTTACAATTTTCTATCACGAACGGTCGGGTGCATTAAGCGTTTTTCTTCTATTGTGGATTAGATAATACAAATTTTGTTCGGAATATGAAAGACCTAATCGAATTTGCCTTTTCTTATAACCTGATCGAGCACAAGTAACAAGTTTACCCTCTTTAAGTTTATAATGAAAGAATAATTTATAGATAAGATATTATAACTACAGTTTATATTATTGATTTTACTCTCGATGATTCAGAAGTTTACGTCATCGTGACTCGAACAACTTCTCCAAGACGCAATGACTGTTGTACATAATTATAACAATCGAAAGATAAAATTACATCCCGCTGTATTCTTCGTACATTCATAGATTTGGCTGGAAAAATTATTTCTCGCAGATAAAATTTCGGTATCTTCTTTTTTCGTTTCGTAAACACGACGCAACCCAGGGTCAATTACGCGAGAAACACCCCACGGCAGGATAATACGATTATACGAGAGTAATACTGACTTCGCCAGCAATATTCTGAAAATACACGTGGGGTTCGAACGAACGAGGGTAGTTTGATTGTGGGATGGGCACTTACCTCATACTACAGAATTTCAGTACCACCAGTCGTAAAATTAGTAAAACAATAAGGCCGGATCATCGATCGTGTTCATAGTATCATATCGGCGAATAAAAGTGTGTACGAGAGAATAAAGAAACAGCGACAACGACAACACGAAATGAACATCTGTAGTGAGACCCAAGTACATTCAGTACAATACCGTAATCACAATTAACGCCATTGTTGAGTTTCAGTACTGAACGACTTGGTAGCTGCTTGGGAGAGAAGTCAACGAAATGACTGTATACTGTACTTCGTTCGGGGAAAAAAATAATAAAATTCCTGTAAGCACAGACATGAAACAGGCAGACGAAAGTCGATCAAAACAAACTAACAACAGCGCGCTCTGGTGAACAAAACAAAATCACAGCTGGCCGGCCAAGATAACAGCTCCTAAGCTACTGCAGGCTGCAGCTGCTATGCCGCACGAAATGCACACGTTTTACTTATGTATCAAAAATAAAAATTCAAAATTAATAATATAGAATAAAGAGAAGGTATCTGTAAAAAGGGCTTCCGTTCCATAAGAAATACATTGAACGGAGGCTCTTTTTTTAGATGGAAATCGCTGCAATTTATTGATATTCTTACGATCAACTGTACTACAAGAAGAAAAAGTATGATAATCCCCCACGAGTATACAGGTATTCAATTAGGTATTCTTGAAGTAGAATTATTCATTCCACAATTGAAGATTTGTTTTCCAATGCAAGCATTCATTCATTCAATCTTTTCGATTATTCATTGAATCGAGGAAAATAATGGAGGCTAATTCAACGTTGTGTTATTCATTTTCTACACAAAAGTAGGAAAAGGAAGGAGAAGAATTAGAAGAAATTTTACTAAAATAAAATAGAGCTTGTCTATAGTTTGCCATAATCACAAAATAAAATAGAGCTGTCTGGACGACTATTCGATCCCAAAGAAACACAGATTTTTAATTGCACTTTCGTCTTTTTATCAAGTACACACGTAATAATTTAATCGACGTTTCGAACGTACGACGTTCTTCATCAGGATCAATAATTATACTAGGTACTAAGAGTAAAGAGCTATTCGACACAAAAGAACGGAGCAGCAGTACAAGGATCGTGAAAGAACAAGAAAACGAAAGAGATCACTCACGGCGATTGTAGATAGCCGGTATTGCTGATCGTGTAGCTATCAGTTTTAAAATTAATGCTGTTTCGAAAAAAATACCAGAAAAAGAAAAATTCGTGAGGCCATAGAAATTATTAAATGTAAGGACAGCATTAATTTTAAAACTGATACTTAGCTACAAGATCAGCAATTTTTATTTACCGGCTATCTACAATCGCCGTGAGTAATCTCTTTCGTTTTCTTGTTCTTTCACGATCCTTGTACTGCTGCTCCGTTCTTTTGTGTCGAATAGCTCTTTACTCTTAGTAGTATAATTATTGATCCTGATGAAGAACGTCGTACGTTCGAAACGTCGATCAAATTATTACGAGTGTACTTGATAAAAAGACGAAAGTGCAATTAAAAATCTGTGTTTCTTTGTATCGAATAGTCGTCTAGACAAGCTCTATTTTATTTTGTGATTATGGTAAAGAAATTTTACTATTTAAAATTTTAAAAAGCTGTTGTGAAATCACCGAGAATATTAAAGTATTTGCAATGAAATATATTCACGGAAAATCTGAATTAGTTTTATTTTTGAATGAGTAGTTAGGTATCTATCAGGGCACTGTTACCTATTAATGAATTTGCTGATTATTATTAGCCTAAGCTTGAATTGAGAAAGAAAAGGGGAAAAAAACGAAATTTTTGGATGTTTATTTTCAATAAAATTCTAATTTATGTATTTTATTCTGTGTGTAAAGGTAATTGTCATTATTCTATCTTTAGAATGATTGATAACATCCACGGTTAAACTTTTAATTTTTTCCTGTCATAATTTTCATTTTTTTTTTTTTTTTTTTTTTTTTTTTAATAAGAAGTAAAGTTGTTGTCAGTTCATTTCCAGACTCTTTTATAGACGATAGCTTTAGAAACAAGAATGGTCAACTATCAATGGGTACAGGATGTTGTATATACATATTTTACTGGCTTAAACGTCACGAAATCTGAAATTACAAGTAACGATCTACACCTGAATCTTCATCACTAGGCTTGAAAAGGAACAGGTGAGAGAGGTCCAGATTAATTCGTCTGTAGATAAAACAAGCGACGAGATACGAACAAAAAGAACAAGGTATTTATGACGTTATCGAGATGATAATGGATGAATAGAAACTATATCTAGGCACTTACATGTTGTCTACCGTCATCAGTCTCAGAGTTAATACATTAATCTTTTTCTTCATAATTTCAATTTCTTCTCCAATATCTTTCTTTTTTGCCATTGAATGCAAATTTTACAATATATGCATCATTTGGTAGCATATTACGCAATTTTTTTTCCTTTCAACTCTTTTGAATATCATATATTCGTGTTGTTTACTCGTAAATTTAAAATTTGTGACGTCCAAGAGCCAATGAAGTAACTTATTTCCAATAATAATGTAGGTATAAACATTATACCTAAAATCTACTTACCCAGGGTACATCGTGAATTTTTGAATCCGAAATTCGAATAATGAAACCTAAATGTGCGTTCATTATCAACGATTGAGCATTCGAAATAGCTAGAACAGTTTTCTGAAATCGAAGAAAATAATAGGTACCTACTATGACATCATATCGAAGAAAAAGAACTGTAAATATTGACGTTAAATTGTGATGTTGTAAGACGCGATGACATCCCATCGTTGAGCAATATGTTGACAGTTTTTTGGATGAGCAAATGAGTAGAACTTGAGAAAGCTTCGCTGATGGATGCGCAATAAAGAATTCCAAAACCTCCTCTCTTCAAGCTGGTGTCCTTTGATATAGTTGGCCTGTTCCCGCGAATACCATCGTATGGCACTATACCCGGCACTGGGAATAAATGATGTATAAGTAGTCTGCAGAAATACCCGAAAATATACGCGTAGAATAATCGGACTTTCTTGAGCACTGCCTGAAACACAATTGTATGTTTAATGGCGACATTTATCCCTTTCACTATCAGCTCTTCGGCCTTCCCTCAGGTTCTATTTTGATAAGCCTCACTCTCCCTTTTTTTTTTATCTGTAAGGATATCCCTACCACTTTTTCTCCCTTTGATTACCTCAACTTCCCTCTCCTTAGCGCTCCCTCTTTCTCTCTCACCCACTTTCTCCATTCCGTATTGGTCACGCTCACCTGGGAGTGATGAGAAGAGGTAAAGAAATTAAAATTCAAGGAGCACTTACTTGTACGGGGCTTGTATACTAAATTTTGGAATTGTGTAAAATTCCCAGTATATTCAATATCTTGTATAAGAATTCATTGAAACAAATTGCTTCTAAACATGTTCCTTTTCTATCCTCAATCAAGGAATTTTTCCTTTCCCAAATGAAGGAAAATAGTATCCTGAATACTTAACTTATTGAATTTCCCGCCCTCAAATTTTGTGCTAAATTTACGTTCCAGCTCCCTAGGGTTGATTTTTTGCGAGTGAATATTGTTACAGAAAAACTATCTCAAGTTCACTGTGTAAGTCCAATCATCAGCTTAGAAAGTTTGTCGAAAGCTGAGAGCTTTTGGGAAAAACTTAATTTTTTACAAATATCTAAAAAAATTGAGCCCCAAGTTTCAAACCAAAAATGTTATCGTGAAGTTTTTTTTTTTTTAAAATAGACCCCCTATCAGTAAAAATGTGCGTTTTTCTACAGCGTTCAGCAGCGTATGTGTCGAACATTCGCGGCAGAAGAGAGCGGACTGAGAAAAACTGCTACAGATCGCGGTAGAAAAAAGTCGCTCTTCCGCCATAACAACAGCTGAATGGAGCAGAATATAGTCGCAACTAAACGCGCCTCAGACTAATTCTGCGGGGTTTCGCGGTAGAATTCAACTTTCTACTCTGTGGCGGAAACGGCAGATTCAATTTTCTGCTTCTTATCGCAGCGCAATAAACACTACTGCTAAACGCAATGGAACAGGAATGGAATCTGCCACGTTTGAGTGTTGAACGTTTTTCTATTGCTGAACGCTACAGTTTTTGAACGCAACGTTTCGCAGCTAAAAAAAACTTTTAAGTATATACTGTAATAGAATCTGCAGCGTTATGACGCTGAATTTGCATTCTGTTGATGAACGCCGAACATTTTGCCCACTACGTTCAGCAACTGAAAAAGAAGTCGCAAATACGCCACCCTGCGGAATTCACAGCGTCTTGGTATCGAATTCTAATTCTGTTTCTGAACGCGTCGTATATTTTAATCGCTACGTTGTACGGCTGAAAAGAGTTTCTGCTTCAACACCCACACTGACTTATGGGAGGTACAATTTTGATTAGGGATAATTTAGATGAACCAATAAACACATTGATGGGGGTGAGCAGGAGTACCAACGAACCTCTATTTTCATGCTAATGTTTTGGCCAAAAAAGCGATCGAAGCCACTTCTAGAGCGGTCAAAGAAAGGGTCCGGCCCCTAGCATTCTGCATTTAAAGCTGCTTACCTCCGAGGGGCTCACTTGCTCCACTTGTTTGCCCCCCGATTGTGGTCTCGTAGAAGTCTAACATACTGTGTGTTAAGCTACTTTGCTCCGTGGGCCTCACTCGCTAATTCGCAGGCGCACGCGCACATTTGTAAAGTATTGACTCGCAAATTTTTGAATTCCCATGCGGTATCAATTCGCACGCGCAATTGCACAGGCACGCAAACGCCGACTGTTTTCTGATTCACCCGCGGAGTATCACGCCTGCGCACGCCAGTAAGGTTTGAAGGCAGCACTCGCAAATTTTTGAATCATTCACAGGTTATAAATTCACACGCAAACACGCATGCTCCCAAGGGCTGTACTCGCAAATTTTTGAATCGCCTACGGGGTGTGAATTTGTACAAGTACAGGGACCCACGCTCGCTTGCAGGGCATGTCTTTCAAATTTCTAGACCACCTACGGGGTATAAATTCACGCAGCCCCCCCCCCCCCTCCTCCCACTCAGTTGCAAATTTCTGAATTACCCGCAGAGTATAAATTTGCACGCCAGAAAAAAAATGCGAAGATTTTTCCAAGTCCAATTTCTAAAGAGAAGCGGGAATAGGGGGAAGGTACTTATGATTTTTTCAATTGGGGTGCGGTGAGATTGAAGGAATGAAACATGTCAACAGAGGAATCTTTGTGTTTGCAAGAAAAACTAATCCTATACAAAGAACACCAAATCGAGCAAGATACCTGGTCCATTTTACCAACCTGCATCTGTCATTGTTGAGTGGAAAGCTATTGAGAAATGATCCCGAAGCTTTCCATTCAGTTCCCATCTCTGCCGTAACTGTATTAAGAGTCAAAATCCTGATGAACTATCGCTTCCCCTCCCCAAGTCATTGAAACAGTCATCCCACAAGAAGAACTTCGAGTACTTTTTTTTTTATATCCATCAATATCTTTTTCTCCTAATCGAAGCTCTTGTATCCCAAAATCTATTTGGAGACGACTAATTTTTCACTTCGACTAAAGCCCACAGAGTTAGAGTGTGCTCTACATTGCGAGCCATAGGGGTCATTAGGGTGGAGAAAAACTGTACAGACACGCATACATAAGAAAAAATCACCTGATGATGAACCGATAAGGTTCGAAACCGGTAGTGTTTAAATAAATATTTTCTTATATGTGCGTGTCTGTACAGTTTTTCTCTTTTATTTACGGGCCTGTCATCAGGGTTATACGCACGGCGGTGTTATTGAGTTGAGATGCGGGAAAGGGAATTTGATCGTTGAGAGTTCTCTGATAGTGCTTCTATGTAATTGTGAGTAAGGAGTTGCGTAGTGAGGCTAATTTGTGGCAAGAAAAGATATGTTGACTGATTTCGGGAGGGGAGCATCAGGATTGCAATGAGAATATCAAAGAGGCATAGGATTTGTGATGAGATGGGTGAGTGTGAGTCTAGAATGATTGATTCTGAGGTTAGTGATGATTATTTCTTCTCTGCTAGTGAGTTAATTTAAGGAGTCTTAGGGAACCGGAATATTTTTAATTTTGAATAGCTTGTTTGAAGAAGATTTAAGGTTAGACCAATGATTGAACTAGACATGGATAATGTACTTGTAAACGTGATTGGAGAGGTGACTGATGATTTTTTGCCTGTTTGGCTGATTTTCCGGTATTTTCGTTTCTTGAGATGTTCTTCTGGCCAGGTATGCAGATGAAGAATATTAAAATGGACTTTGAATAGAAGAAAGCGATTAGAGCGTGCATTCAACAGCTCGTGCGTAAATAAAGAGAGGAGTGGCTGAGTATAACATCGACTGATGCTAGAGAATCAGTGATGAATGATCAAGAATGAATTAGAGGAGCGAGAGATGGTGAGAATATGTGATTCTTATTGAGAGAACGATTTATAGAATGAGTTGGAGTTCTGAAAATAGGATTTAAGCTCAATGCTCGACTGCAGGCAGATGTGAAACGATGAAGTAGCAGCTATATTTTCGGCAAGTGCGGAAGTTTTTTCATTCCCGATGGTAATTCAGTATCAAGTATTTGTAAGGCAAAAAGACCAGAAAATAATATTCTGGCCTCTATTTTTTTTTAAATTAATGACTTTTGGTAACTGTAGAGTCGAGAAAGTAGACCACATTAGCCAACTTATCAAGGCCTCTAGCTCTAAATCAACCTTCTGATCTAGTTTCATTTTTTCAAATCAATGCTGTCTCCCTGGACATGAAGTGCCGAACTTCAGGCTATTATTATCGTAAATAGTACAGGAAAAATTGCAACATTCATAGAAGCGACTGCCTTCCTCGATAAGGTCATACACAGCCTAATATATATTTATTGTGTAGCTCATTGTCAGAATTCGAAATTTTTCCAAGGCTTCAGATTGGAAGAAGAAAACGTTTACTCTACGATCATTCAAAAGTCTCTTTGATGACGACAGAACTGCTCACCAAACGACGTCATCAGATGGAATTTCTATTCTTTCTATCATAATTTCCCTCATCATATGAAATTTGCTGGAGGAAAGGCGGGATCAAAGTAGCGCCCCACTTACTGGTCTATATACTTGAAAAACTCACGGTTTCTTAAACGAAGTCCGATGAGGGTTGCAGGAAAGGATATGTGATGAGAGGGGTGAGTGTGAGTCTAGAATGACTGAATCTGAGTCAATTGCTGGAATACGTTGCGGGGCATAATGATTGTCAAACACAATATCTAGAATGACTGATTCTGAGGCTAGTGATGATTATTTCTCCTCTGCGAGTGAGTTGATTCAAGGAGTCTCAAGGGATTGGAATATTGTTATAGTTGAATAGCTAGTTTGGAGGTGATTTGAGGTTAGACCAATGATTGAACCAGGCATTGATGATGTATTTGTGAATGTGATTTGGAGAGCCGGCTGATGAGTTCTTGGTTGCCTGTTTGGCTGTCCAATCTTTTTGTTTTTTGGGATGCTCTTGTGGCCAGATATGCAATTGAAGAATATTAAATGAAAGGAGTTGAAATAGAAGAAAGCAATTAGAGCGTGAATTCAACAGCTTATGCCTTGATGAAGAGAGGGGCGGCTGATGATAACATCAAATGATGCTAGAGAATCGGTGATGATCAATAATGAATGAGGGGGCGAGGGATAGTAAGAATATCTGAGTCTCATAAAGGAAAATTTGTAGAATAAGTTGGAGTTCTGAAGTTAGGATTTAAGCACAATGCTTAGTTTCAGGCGAGGGTGAAAAGTCGTGTGTTGCTTACGCGGCTGCGTAAGCTTTTTTTACGAGTAATCTTATCAATGGGTTAATAATTTTACAGAAAACGAGAAAATCTGCGGAACGCGCGCACATACAATGGTTTTTGCTCTTTTTATTTACTGATCGTGCCCGTTCAACTCGCCGCGCACAATTCGCCGCGGACGATTCGCCGCGACGGGAGACCCCAATATTTGCCGCGGAGCCAACTCGCCGCGGGTAACAATTAGCCGCAAAGTAAATTACCACGAATGCAGAAATTTTAATGACAAAGGTACAAATTGTACTTAAAAATAAAAATTTTCTACAAATTATGGGCAATGCCGCGTACGTAGGAAAAAATTTTGCGATTTCCAGAATCTAAAACGACGGCGCAAATACGATTTGGCAGGGGGAGGGAGACCGGTCTCTCCTTGGGTATACTCCACGTCTCTTGTTTTTTGGCATTTCTTTTAAGTTTTGATGAACGCCCATATCAACGGATGAGCGCAGTTGAACTCCCCTTGTAGCTTATGGTGACCCGCTTCAGCACAATTGTTGGTCTGTGCGTCACTCTCCACCATTCTTTGGAACACGTTCCACCACTGTCGTTGAAAGCGCGGCTCTTTCCTGGACCTTTGAGTCCGTTGACCTACGTAGTAATCTTCAAGGTAGTCCAGGAGTCTCTCCAAACGTGGGTCGAGGTACTCCTGCAGCTCTTCAAATGCAGTGGGTACATCATCAACTGGCACAAAAGCAAGGGCTACAATCATTCGAACATGCAAATTGACTCTTGCGTCGTTTTTGTACAGCAATTGCAGGTGAAATTTGCGGAAGTGCTTGTGCACGTATTGGGAGAAATGGAAGAGACAGCCGGCATTGCCTACACTTTTTCCCGCGGCGTATTTTCGCGGCGTATTCCCGCTTCCCGCGGCGTATTGGTATGGTGGCGAGTTGTAGCCGGCGGCAAGTCGTCCGCGGCAAATTGTCCGCGGCGAATCGTGCGCGGCGAGTTGTATGGGCACCTTTACTGATAATTTTCGTTCAAAAATTATACGTAGTTCAATATCTCACCAAGTAAGACGTTTAATTTTAGATAGTTATACAGTTCAAAATATTTAGATTGTAGGATAAGTTTAATAATTGGAAACCGGATTTTTCTTTACTAAAAATGAAAAGTTTCAGTACCTACTTTTAATGTTGCATTTTTGGTTTTATTCGGCATTCAAAAAAACCCGCGTTTTTAGTGCTTTTACAAATTCAAAATCAGAACTTTTCAATTCCGACCGTACCTAACTATGTAATTTTTGATCAAAAATCAGCGCAAAGATCCTAACAATTTTTCAAATTCGTCATAAACCATATTTCAGTATTTTTTCACCAAAATTACCCAATTTCGGGCGAAATTTATAGTTTGAGACAAAACTTTCACACCGGATTTTTTCTGAATTACGGTTTCCCCAGAAATTTCTTGATCCTGGAGAATTTTTTACATATTATTTTCTTTGGATTCTACGAATCATTTTACATGGGAATGAGTCGCACCCAGTGTGTAGACCTATACGTTTCACGGATAAACGTGTCTGAAGTCATGAAGAATTATATATTGACCAATGTGACCAATGTTTGGGTTGTTCTTTTGTTTTGGTTACAGGATGATTCTTGAAGTATCGTTCTCCTTATACCCTGCTCCCTCCTTTTCCTTCACTCTCACCCTTCTAAATTTTTCTCTCACCCTTTCTATTCCTTTTTCTTCTCCATCCAGTTTTTCTCTCTCATTTTCTTTTTCCTCTAACCTTCGACCATACACATACTAGACCAGTGAACTGAATATAAGAGGACTGGAACGTGCACGCTCACGACGAACCCGAAACGCTGTGTTAGAAAGAGAGGGAATGCGTGTGATGGAAGAAAAACATTGTCTATCTCTGTCTACGCTGGTAGCATGTGTAAACTCGCTGTAAACTGTACCCGCACCGGTATTTCGCACCGGCATTTTGTAAGTTGCTCGGCATTTCGTAAGTTGCTCGCGAGGAATTTTGATTTCACTTTATAAACCTGAATTACATTTTTAATTAAGGTTGTAAGAAGTGAACGTTCTTTTACGTCGCTCGCGTTACTCTTCCACTTGCACCTAAAGTCTCGAGCTCCGGCTATATAATATCTTTCCTCTTTCTTCCTTATCATCTTCCGAGTGCAGTCAGCTGACCTGCCTTTCCTTTGAGAATTCGACTTTTGTTTCGATTCTGTGGAAACACAGCATCGCCAGATTTGTTAAGATTTTACAATCTTACAAGGTTATACCTTAAATAAATTTTCAATTTTGAAATGGTGCTCAGCTGCGCAGCGTATAATTGTACTTCACAATACCAACCTTTATCCAACATCAAATTTTGTACGTGAGTATTTGACTATTTGTAATTGATAAAATTGTTTCATGATAATGGTTTTGTAGAAAAACCAATATATCTTTGCAATATTTCTCGTGTTAGGTACTGTGTTATTGTTATTGCCCAAAGATTTCCTTTAAAGAATAAAGAACGTCTCAAAAAATGGATACCTACCTATTTTTTTTAAATTTGTGATGCTGAATGACGATATAATTTACTGTGTGTTTCTTTTTTTGGTGTCTATCACAATTTTCAGTTGTTCAACACACTTATGTGCTGTTTGTATTTTTTTTTTTACCGAGAAATACATTTAATATTGTCACTCACATTTATTAACTATTTTTTTGATCTTTTTTGATGTTCTGACAACCTATTTTGATGTGCCGATAAATGCATACCATTGTTATTTATGAGTATTCTTGTTTTTCATTGTCAATTTTTCTGAAGATACACAGCAGATGTGTGTATTGAACTTCTGCTATTAAAATTTAAGCTCTATCAATTTGTATTCTATTCCGTAATGAACGCGCATGGCGCAATAGTTTTTTTGTATAAGTATTCTCGTTTTTCATTGTCAATTTTTTCTGAATTACGGTTTCCCCAGAAATTTCTTGATCCTGGAGAATTTTTTACATATTATTTTCTTTGGATTCTACGAATCATTTTACATGGGAATGAGTCGCACCCAGTGTGTAGACCTATACGTTTCACGGATAAACGTGTCTGAAGTCAAGAAGAATTATATATTGACCAATGTGACCAATGTTTGGGTTGTTCTTTTGTTTTGGTTATAGGATGATTCTTGAAGTATCGTTCTCCTTATACCCTGCTCCCTCCTTTTCCTTCACTCTCACCCTTCTAAATTTTTCTCTCACCCTTTCTATTCCTTTTTCTTCTCCATCCAGTTTTTCTCTCTCATTTTCTTTTTCCTCTAATAGTCTTTGACTAAGCAGAGGAGAAATTGCTTTTGCCGCGGCGCGTCAAAAATTGACGAAGCTTATCTGTTCTCGCGCTCAAACATATAAATGTGATTTAAAAAAAAAAGCTTATGGAACTATCGTACAGCGGATGCCTGGAAGAGTTACAATCGGTAGCCACTAATATTCGAAGTTTTTGTTATTTATTCTTTTCTCTAGTCTCTGAAGTCGTATTTTTTATACTTTTTCACTGTGTTCTTAAACAGTAATTACGTCGGCATGACAGTGCATTGGATCGCACCTCTGTCCTTGAAAAGAAAGAAAGCAGTTCTCTGTTGCCGAGAAGTGAAGATCTGTTTGACTCACGACGTTCTTGCCGGCCTAATTAGTGACGCACTCAATGAATTTGAAATTGGACATAAAACAACGGCTGTTACCACAGATAACGGAAGCAATTTCCTAAAAGCGTTTAGGTATTCTTTTGTTTAAAATCATATTTTTTGTGGATTGACCCAACCACAGATATATAACTCTTAGACTACCTAGATATCAGACTCGCCATTTAACGCGTGTTAAATTTTTGTGATAGGCGGTTGCATAAGCATTTGCCTGAGTGTGGGCAGAAAGCGAAATTCCCATAAGACCCTGTACAACTTTGAACTCGAATAACTAAACGAAAATTGATTCTATTAGGCTGGAATTTTCGCTTAAATTTTTTTATAACATTCTTAATCAATAGGGAAAAGTATTTAGCAATTTCAAATTATTTAAAATATACCTGTCATAAGACGCGTGTTAAACGGTAGTGTACCCTGCACCGCTGTCACGTAACGCTTGCGCCTGCGACGCTCACAGATACTTTGACGAGTCTGATATCTAGGTATTTTGTTCTATATCTGTGGACCCAACCAATAGAGAGATAAATTATTTCGCTTATGGTCCACCAAAATAACTCCCAAAGAAATACGCAGGTCTCGTCCAAAACGCGTCTAGAGAATTGAATCATCGTGGACCACGAGCAATGAAATATGAAACAATGTTTTCTCACAAGAATACTCTTTTTCTCTCTTTTTTGGCTACTATATCCTCATATCATACGCATTCGATTTCGTATTTTCTTACGCTCATTAATTCAACTCCTCCTCTTATTTTTTCCACTTCCTTCAAGATGGTCAGTTCCCCATTTCTTGGTTAACGTATTCTCCTCTTTAGAACATTACCACTCGGTGGCTAGTAGGTTAAAAGACTCATATGATATTGCATCTTGTATTGAAAAGTAAAGAACCTAGGAGAAGATTTCTGCTAAAATATCTTTCAAAAACACTATGTGATGAGTCATAATATTAAAAAGTTTGCCACCGCAAACACATTCAATTGTTAGAACAGGGCGAGCGCGATCATTTTTATTTTCTTTTTCAAAATTTCTTCGTTGCAAAAGCCTTACTAATGACCTACCTCTAAATTGTGCCTCTGCACCCATCAGGAAAGGCCCTGTCTAATAATTTTCAGTTAGACCCCTGGAATTTTTATAGCAACATTTTTTATTTCCTGGATTTCTACACTTCGAGAGAAATGCCTCTGGCTCGATAAACAAATCTGTTCACGACCATGCCATCATTTATAATTCTCAAATAAATCTAGGCATTTAATCTATAATACAACGACCCAATTCCTCTTAGCTCGTTTGAAATCATATAATTTTGATGGACTATTGCCTGACTACTCGTGATCCCACTCATTATGATCGCGCTTCATCTTTTTATAATATAACCTACTCATGCTATAACTGAAATTGCTGCTCTTGAAAGAAAGCCAGAGAAGTACCGTATCATTATGTTGGGTCGACAGTTTCATCACTCATAGATGAGGCTGCCATCCAAATATATTGGTACATACTTGAAGATGTAAATGAAATTTTACATTGTGTTATGAGCGAGTAGAGCGTCAGTTGAAAATTTTCAATACCTCTTTGTTATATTTGGTTGACGGTTCCATCACTTCTAGACGGGCCCCTCATCCGATTAATAACTTGTTTGGAGGTTTTATAGTTTCCCAAGACCCCTCTGGTCTATTTATTAATAAATTAGACTTCATATTCACCGCTCTTGGTTTTCAGTTTTTTGTTTTTTTCATCATTATTATTTTTGGCTTTCATTTCCTGTAACAGCATACTTTGCTGGATTTGTTGGCTTACAATTATAGCAAATGAGATCACAATATAGTTTCAAGTCCTGCACTCACACGCCAAACGTTATCGAAACTCGTCAAGGGTAGAAAATTTGGCGAGCGCCTATTTTAATTTTGACTATATTTTTTTTTCCTGCTGTATGAATACATTATTGGATTTGATTTACAAGTATGAAATCATTTTTTACTGTATTTATCTCAGTTCCAGACGTAGTCGAGCCCGAAGCATTTCGCATTGTGTAGAAATCGGAACGCAATAATCGCAACTCATCGGCAATCGCTTACTTTTCCAACTTGTATAGAAATCTACTACATTTCCTGACGTTAATTTAACATTCAAGCAAAGTCTCGTTAGATTCGTATATTTTTTCTCGCAAAGCTGTCAATGAACAGTGAATTCTTTTCCGAAAGTGACTTTTTTCACGCAACACAAATGGTAAACTGTGCAACTTGCGGGAGATTTACCCAAAGAGACCGCGAAATTTGCGTTAAGTGCAGAAGTTGTCCAAAATTCAGAATGGAGAGAGGGATGTACGCATCCCACTCCAAAAAATCTTTGGGGGCGGAGACAGTTCAAACAATTTGAAGTCAATAAAATCCAATACTGACGCAGTAAAAACGAACCGTATGTGTTTGGACCCCAAAGTCGAAACTGGGGGGTGGCGACATGGACCCTATTAATTTGACTTTCATAATAAACTTATTGTTCCACTCAGTTTTGCACTTTTCAATTTACCATTGATAAAACTATACCTATTCTTACATTTTCTCTTATAGGCTTACAATGATGTTCTATCCTTTTCAGGATGTCAATCGCAATTGGAGGCAGCTTGTGGCATACTGGAATCAGTATGCGGAGGACATGAGAGCGCAGGCACTTACAATAGCAGTAGTGGACCAGCTCATGGCATCCACCCAAGCAAGGTCTGCTTAAGCGGGCTCTCGCGCATATGCCTCGTAGGTAAACTACGCATACATATATTTTAGATAAGACGATATAGTAAAATTTGTAAGTTGTAAGACAGGCTCAACTTATTTTTTATTGACGTGAACCGTATAAAAAAATTGACTTTCCACAGTATTAGCAAGGTCGCGTCAATAGAAGTTGAAACTATCGGCATAGATTAATATTTTCAGCTATACTTTGGTACTCGTGATCATATAAGTCGATAGCACCATACTGGTTATTATCACTGATCTTAATATGTTCTTAAGAATTGTCCACGTGCGACACAACTATCTTCGCACTTCAACAGGGTAGCCAATCATTCTTGATTTTTTTGCAAGTCAAAATACAAATGAATACCTACACATACAGTACCGGACAATGCAAATCAAAATATTTCCTTGAGGTTTTGGGTCTGTCACAACTCAGAAAGAGAAACAGAAGAAAAAATTTGCTTCTCAAGTTGATCCACCGTAAAGCGGTGCTGAAGACTTTGGCTCAATTTCATGCGCTATCTTTCAAATATTTAAAAACGTACGGAACTGAAGAATTTGATTCCTTGATGCCTCCTCCCCCTCGAAAGGCTGAAGTCGTGGCGTTTTTGTTTGGTAAAGTAAAAACCCATGTGGTACCATTATTTGGAGGAAAGCCTGCAAGAAAAATGGGTGCTGTTTGAAAAGAACTGGGAAGTCACGTTGAAAAACGCATATCACTCGCACCTTGAGGACGGATTGATAGTTATATGCCCCGGTGACTTACACTACAACAATATGATGGTACAAACAGACAAAATCAGACTGATTGATTTCCAAGTCTCCCGGCGAGGGTCGCTCATAGTAGACTTAATCTACTTCTTGGTGCTGAGTATTGAAGTTGAAGTATTCCGGCAATATCAAAATACCATTTTCAATTACTACTTGGAGGTACTGAACAGTTTGCTGGAGAAGTTGAACTGCAAAGAAGAGTTGAATACTGATTTTGAAAAGTATAAACTGTTTTCAGTCTTTGCTGTCGGGGGTCTAGCTCCACTTTTGAGACCAAGTTTTTCTGATTTGACAGGCGTAGAAAAAGAAGAAGATAATGTTGATATCTTTTTCAAATCCGAAAAGAAAGAATAATTCTATTTTCAAGTATTGGATCACTACTGATGTATAGTTTCAATCGGGTCACCTTTGAAATCAATAGGTGGCCTTAAACAACATGCTTTAATATGTAATAGGTACTTGCATCAGGTGTTCAGTTCAACGCTGGCTCTTAGACAAAAAAGTAGTATTATCTTACTCTTGTTTTATTTCAAAATTTCTATTATTTTATCACTTTTCTTCTTTTGATTCTAGCTGCTACATTGAGATAGAACTGAAGTAATAATTTTTACTTCAGTTGAAACAAAAGAATCCCTCATTTTTCTCAAGTTTTTTCGCTAGGTTGTAAGTAGTGATTTAAGTGTGTTTTGTTTTATTTGATTTTTTACAATTTTTAAGTACTAAAATTCATAATTATAATGGCTCTTCCGAGATTCCATACAGTGCATTTTCTTTCCTCAGAGAGGGCGGGGCGTGACTCTCCGACTTTCTGATTGAGATACTATTGCTATCCACGACAAGCTGACGATCCATAAAGAAAGAATTGATAAAAATTATCAAAGATTTAACTGGAGAAAAAAATTCGTTCCTTTGGTGTTTCTATTGTTAGTATGACATCTTCATTCTTCAACAACTACTGATAAGATTACAGTAAGTTTTCAAGATCTTGGGAAAAGCTTTCATAGAAGATTTCTATTTGTTTTTTTCTTATTTATTTAGTTTTTCAATCTATTTTTTTCTTTTTTACACTACGAAAATTTGTATAATTACTGTTAAAAGTTTCCATGCGGTGAATTTTTTTTTCTTGAGAGGGGGGGGGGAAGCGCGAAACTCACTCGTCTTTTTGATTGGATGCCGTTGATATCTACAACAAGCTCATAATCCATCAAGAACAAATTTGTGAGAATTACCAGAAAATTGCCTACAGAGGAAGTTGGTAAAAGCTATCAAAGATTTATCTGGAGAAAAATTGTTCTCCTTTGGTATCACTACTGTAAGTATGACATCCCCAGTTTTCAACGACTATTGATAAGATCACAGTGACGAGTTCTTGTTTTTTTTGATTTCATGGTTTTTAAAATTTATTTTTCTCTTTTTTATACTTACTACTAAAATTTATAGAGTAGCTCTTTCAAGATTCCATGCAGTGAATTTTTTCTCGGAGGGGGGGGGGAGAGACTCCCGTCTTTTTAATTGGATGCTGTTGCCCTCTGCAACAAGCTCATAATCTATCAAAAACAAACTCATGAAAATCACGGAGGAATTACCAACAGAAGAAATTATTTTCTTCATTTTCAACAAAACAGGCGCGGCGTCAATACATACTTAGAACTGAATCCCCGTTTCAATTTGAGTTATGCGTTAGTTTATTCGAATATTACTCTGAAATTAATTTGTTAAATTTACATTAAGTATACGTTTGAATGTTCTCATATCCTTCACAATCAGAAATTTTTTCTTCAACACTCATATTGGAATTCTTAGAAGAGTACTTGGATTTTTCAGGCAGGCAAGTACTTCAATATTGGAAAAGCCTAGAATCACTCAAAAGAACCTCAGATGAGTATTCATAAAGTCACTTCCTACTTTTTTTGTTGGAAGGACGGAAGGTGAAAAAGATTAGATACTTAGGTCCCAATTTTTATAAAAGTAGGTACCTACTATCTGAAACCTTCATTTGAATGAGAAACTGGCTTTTAATATTTTTTTTTTTTACATTTTCGCTTGAAAACGACATCCAGGTGCGCTTTTTCTTATTTTCCAATTTTTAGAACCACGGTGACTTAAGTTCACCTAGTTCCAATATTCTGTTCAGTTTTTTCTCTCAGCTTCATGAAAAACCCCGAAGAAGTATCAACCAAAAGAAACTTTCTACATTCAGTGCTGTAACATGAACTACCATCAACGACTTCCAATTTACTTTCCGCCCCTTAAATTCAAGTTTATAATCTAAGTTAAGCCGATCAAATAGCCCATAGGCTATGTGCAGCTGAAATGCTCGTAAAAAGAAACGAAAAAAACTGAAGAAAAAATTTGATTCTCAAGTTGATCAACTGTAAAGCGGTGCTGAAGACTTTGGCTCAATTTCACGCGCTATCTTTCAAATATTTAAAAACGCACGGAACTGAAGAATTTGATTCCTTGATGCCTCCTCCCCCTGGAAAGGGTGAAGTCGTGGCGTTTTTGTTTGGTAAAGTAAAAACCCATGTGGTACCATATTTGGAGGAAAGCCAGCAAGAAAAATGGGCGCTGTTTGAAAAGAACTGGGAAGTCATGTTGAAAAACGCATATCACTCGCACCTTGAGGACGGATTGATAGTTATATGCCCCGGTGACTTACACTACAACAATATGATGGTACAAACAGACAAAATCAGACTGATTGATTTTCAAGTCTCCCGTCGAGGGTCGCCAATAATAGACTTGATCTACTTCTTGGTGCTGAGTATTGAAGTTGAAGTATTCCAGCAATATCGAAATACCATTTTCAATTACTACCATTGCCAATGATAATGTGTTAAAAATAATTGGTGCTCATTGCTTAAATTTAATTTTGCTGGATGTGTCCGCATCCAAACAAGTTACAAATTTCGGATTAAGACAATTGTTCCTACGTAATGAATCATTGATGAAGTCATCCCAAAAGAAGAAAATATTGGCACAAGCTAACCGGTATGGTGCAGAAGATCAGAAAGAACTTTTACAGCGTTGCAAACTAAGCAAAATGTTTTTTATACAAATTTTTGTTTCAGGGATGAAGCAGACTAACAAACTTGCCAAGAAAGTTCTGCGAGAAATTGTTTCTTGGATTTTACGTGACATGTTCACAAGGATTGATTTTTTTTTTTTCATTCATTCTGATGATGACTGTTGTAGTCGAAAGACGTCTCAATATATAAAACGAAAGTTATCTTATACGTGCTTTGCATTTTCTGATTATTCAATCCTTGTGAAGAAAGTTCTGTTTCTCATCATTGCTTTTACAAATTCTCTCCTGCATGATTGATAAATCTATTCTTTGATTTTAGGTATCCCAATTGAAGAAACATGGGAAAAAGGGTGAATGTTCACAAGAAACAATCTGGATAATTGACCCATCCTTCACACTGTTCTGTTTGGACATTCACTATATCTTTCCCATAGACACTTGAATTGCGTGACCCACTCTCCATATCACTCTCATTGTTTTTTATAAACTAAAACAGTATTTTTTCAGTAGAATACAAGTTACCTCCAATCTGCACATCGAAAAACAAATGCTCTGAAAATGAATTTTGTAAATCAAACGTGAGTTAACTTGTGAGAACTCAATTTGCTTGTGAGTTGACTTGAATGGAAACTAAATTTCACAATACATTTATGGAAGAATGCGGGGATTGCCTGTCAGACTCTTATGAAGCTCCTTTTCACACTATCACGTCACAAAATTTGGCTCCTTGACTTCCTGTAGCATTCTTCAGAGTCATGAAACTCAAATCTTTCTTCAAACTCTACCTTTTACAAAGGACTTTGGCTTTTTTTTTCTTATTCATTTTTTTTTACAGTTTCTTTTCTTTTTTTTTTTTTTTACAAAGTACTAAAATCCGCATAATTGCCCTTTTGAGATTCCATACTGTGCATTTTCTTTTTTTGGGAGGAGGCGGGGTGAGACACCCAACTTTCTGATTAGGATACTATTGCTATACACAAAAAGCTGACGATTCATGAAGAACAAATTGGTAAAAATTATTGAAGATTCTCCAGGTACCTGGAGAAAAAATTTTTTCCTTTGGTGTTACTATCCTTAGTATGACACCTCCATTTCTCAAAAACTACTGATAAGATCACAGTAAGTTTTCAAAATATTGGAAAAGGCTTTCATAGAAGGATTCCCGGACATTTTCCCGAAAGCGTTTTCCCAAATAACAAAATTCCTAAATTCATTTTATCCAACTATGTTTTTCACGCATAAAAGAAAACCTGAATGACAATTTTCCCGAATGGTGTCGGTCCCAAACGGCAAAAAACCTGAAAGAATTACCCGAACACAACTTTCCCAAATGAAGTTTTTACCGAATAAAGTTTTTCTCAAATGAACTGTTCCTTGAAGAAAGTTTATTTTGAATGAACCTTTTCCTAAATAAACGGTAGCATACAAATCATCAACGCGTAATTTAAGATAATGCTTAGCAGAAATGAATGCACGTTCATGTAGTTCCCCAGACTGGTCCAGTGTTCATTCGCTAACAGGATGGCTCTAGAAATAGTCGGATAAAGACTTCACTTAGATGGATACATCTACCTCCGGTCTCGCGTGGCAAAAGGAAGAGTTTATTGGGTTTGCTGGCTTCTTTGAGGTGGAACGTGTACGGCCAGAGCAATAACTAGCGACCCGCAAGGCGGAGGAAACATCGAGGTGTACAAGGGGCCGAATGAATCGCAACACAACCACCCACCTAATTGTAAAGAAACCGCGGCTGATGCAATTTCCGCAAGTCTCAAACGGAAGGCGGTAGAGCATCCGGCAGAGCCCCCATCGCGGCTTTTACAAATGGAATTGCAAGGTGTTTCAAGCGACGTACTTAGTCAGCTACCTGCGCAGCCTGCACTCCTGAGAACACAGTGATACAAGAACAAACTAAACGTGCATCCGCTAATCCTATGAAGTTGTCCAAGCTACGTCGAATTCCAAATGAGTACCAGAGTACAGTGCTGGAAGAAGGGTTTCTACTATTTGATTTCGCCCCCCCCCCCCCGATGAATCTGAGTTGGAGGACGAGGAAGAAGAAGCGGGAGTGCTCGAGGAGGCACCCGAACCACCACGCACTATTGTCCGAGCTCGCGCTCGGCAAACGCGTGAGGGACGCCCCAAAAAGGAAGTGGATAGATTTACAGATTCGCGCAGAAAGCATAGCACAGGAGTATGACTTGAACGACATGATAGCACACCTAGACCAAATGTCGGCCAATGTTCGCATTACAGGACTGTAACGTTTAGAATAAAAATTCCATATGCAATGCTCACTTATTACAGAGTCCAAAATATATTATTACTGAGTCTGATGATAAATTATTGAATTCGGGAAAAATTCTTTTAATTCAGGAAAAATGTATTTGGGAAAACAACCATTTGGGAAAATTGTCATTCAGGATTTTTTTTTATTCGTGAGGAACGTATTTGGGATAATTTATTGCTTATTCGCGTGCAGTAGAAACATTTTTCCATTCCCGGTGTGCCGCTTCGAAGTGAATTAAATTTTACGCTCAGTGTCGATCCGGAAATATGTACTCTATAGACAATATAGAAACGAACAATATTTATCGGTTTTTTGTATGCAATTGGAGCTTTCTTTCGTTCATTGTACAACTCCAAAAGGGGTGCGTCGTCTGTAAGGTTTTTCTTGCATTTGCTTAATCTTTTACTTTTGAACCTTGTGCTGGGAGAACGGTTTTTACTATTTGATAGTGGTCCCCCCCCCTTGATTCTGAGTCGGATGACGAGGAAGAAGAAGCGGGAGTGCTCGAGGAGGCAACCGAACCACCACGCACTATTGTCAGAGCTCGCGCTCGGCAAACGCGTGAGGGACGCCACAAAAAGGAAGTGGATAGATTTACAGATTCGCGCAGAAAGCATAGCACAGGAGTATGACTCGAACGACATGATAGCATACCTAGACCGAATGTCGGCCAATGTTCGCATTACAGGACTGTAACGTTTAAAATAAAAATTCCGTATGCAATTTTCACTTATTACAGGGTCCAGAATATATTACTGGGTCTGATGATAATTTATTGACAACGTAGTTCCCCAGACTGGTCCAGTGTTCAATCGCTAACAGGATGGCTCCCGAAATAGTCGGAAAAAGACTTCACTTAGATGGATATTTCTATTTGTATTTTTCTTATTTAATTAGTTTTTCAATCTATTTTTTTCTTTTTTACACTACGAAAATTTGTATAATTACTGTTAAAAGTTTCCATGCGGTGAATTTTTTTTTCTTGAGAGGGGGGGGGGAAGCGCGAAACTCACTCGTCTTTTTGATTGGATGCCGTTGATATCTACAACAAGCTCATAATCCATCAAGAACAAATTTGTGAGAATTACCAGAAAATTGCCTACAGAGGAAGTTGGTAAAAGCTATCAAAGATTTATCTGGAGAAAAATTGTTCTCCTTTGGTATCACTACTGTAAGTATGACATCCCCAGTTTTCAACGACTATTGATAAGATCACAGTGACGAGTTCTTGTTTTTTTTGATTTCATGGTTTTTAAAATTTATTTTTCTCTTTTTTATACTTACTACTAAAATTTATAGAGTAGCTCTTTCAAGATTCCATGCAGTGAATTTTTTCTCGGAGGGGGGGGGGGAGAGACTCCCGTCTTTTGAATTGGATGCAGTTGCCCTCTGCAACAAGCTCATAATCTATCAAAAACAAACTCATGAAAATCACGGAGGAATTACCAACAGAAGAAATTATTTTCTTCATTTTCAACAAAACAGGCGCGGCGTCAATACATACTTAGAACTGAATCCCCGTTTCAATTTGAGTTATGCGTTAGTTTATTCGAATATTACTCTGAAATTAATTTGTTAAATTTACATTAAGTATACGTTTGAATGTTCTCATATCCTTCACAATCAGAAATTTTTTCTTCAACACTCATATTGGAATTCTTAGAAGAGTACTTGGATTTTTCAGGCAGGCAAGTACTTCAATATTGGAAAAGCCTAGAATCACTCAAAAGAACCTCAGATGAGTATTCATAAAGTCACTTCCTACTTTTTTTGTTGGAAGGACGGAAGGTGAAAAAGATTAGATACTTAGGTCCCAATTTTTATAAAAGTAGGTACCTACTATCTGAAACCTTCATTTGAATGAGAAACTGGCTTTTAATATTTTTTTTTTATTTACATTTTTGCTGAAAAACAACTTCCAGGTGCGCGTTTTCTTATTTTCCAATTTTTAGAACCACGGTGACTTAAGTTCACCTAGTTCCAATATTCTGTTCAGTTTTTTCTCTCAGCTTCATGAAAAATCCCCAAGAAGTATCAACCAAAAGAAAGTTTTACATTCAGTTCTTGGAAAATGACTTGGAAGAGGAGATCAACTGAATAAAGATCGCTCTTAACTCTCCTGCTCTTCTAATACATACCCAACTTTCCAATAATTATTGCTTGTTTCTCAATTTTTAGCTTTGATTGACGACAATTTCCGGCTTCTTTACTTTTCTTACTTTCCGATTTCCTTTTTTTTTGTCCTAGTTAGGTACTCTCTGGACTATACTCTGTATCTTTATTTTTTAGTTTCTAAAATTACAAGTATTCAAGTATTTTATAGTATTAGGAGACGGTTGATTCCGGTTTTTGTATGTCCAAAAAATTCTCTCAAAAAAACAAAATTGACAGTAGATTATCCAGAATTAAATTTTCTCGAAAAAGATAATTAATCACTAACATTGTTTCAGACAAAAATTATTCTTATGAGGGAAGCAGAAGTTACATTCAATGAGTTAAAACGGAATTTGCCTGGTAGTGTAAATAAAGCATGTGCAGTAAGTTTTCAAAATATTGGGAATAGCTTCCACAGACAACTTTGTTTTTTTTTTTTTTTATTCAATTTCAATTATTTTTAGAATTTTTTTTCTCTCTTTTTTATTTACAAAGTACCAAAATCCATTGTATGGCTCTTTTGAGATTCCATACAGTGTAATTTTCATTCCTTGGGAGGGAGGCGGTTCCACCTCCACGTGCGACACAACTATCTTCGCACTTCAACCGGGTTATCTTTCTTGATTTTGCAAGTCAAAATACAAATGAATACACATACAGTACCGGACAATGCAAATCGAAAAATTTCCTCGAGGTTTTGGGTATGTCAGAACTCAGAAAGAAAAACAGAAGAAAAAATTTGCTTCTCAAGTTGATCAACTGTAAAGCGGTGCTGAAGACTTTGGCTCAATTTCATGCGCTATCATTGAAATATTTAAAAACGTACGGAGCTGAAGAATTCGATTCGTTGATGCCTCCTCCCTCTGGAAAGGGTGAAGTCGTGGCGTTTTTGTTTGGTAAAGTAAAAACCCATGTGGTACCATATTTGGAGGAAAGCCAACAAGACAAATGGGCACTGTTCGAGAAAAACTGTGAAGTCACGCTGAAAAAGGCCTATCACTCGCACCTCCAGGACGGATTCAAAGTTAGTTGCCACGGTGACTTACACTATAACATTATGATGGTACAAAAAGACGGAGTCAGACTGATTGATTTTCAAGTCTCCCAGCGAGGGTCGCCAATAATAGACAAGATCTACTTCTTGGTGAAAACCCATGTGGTACCATATTTGGAGGAAAGCCAGCAAGAAAAATGGGCGCTGTTTTGTGAAGTCACGCTGAAGAACGCATATCACTCGCACCTTGAGGACGGATTCAAAGTTATAAGCCACGGTGACTTACACTACAACAATAATATGATGGTATAAAATAACGAAGTCAGACTAATCGATTTTCAAGTCTCCCGGCGAGGTTCGCCCATAATAGACTTAATCTACTTCTTGGTGCTGAGTATTGAAGTTGACGACGAGCTGACGATCCATAAGCAAAAAATTTGTAAAAATTATCAAAGATTCACGTGGAGAAAAAATTTATTCCTTTAGTGTTACTATTGTTAATATGACAACACCTCCATTTTTCAACAACTAGTGGTAAGATCACCGTAAATTTTCAAAATATTGGTAAAACCTTCCATGGACGATTTCTGGCTTTTTTTTTCATTTCATGGTTTTTTCAATTCATGTTTCTCTTTTTTTATGCTACTAACATTTATAGAATAATTCCATGCAGATAATTTTTTTCTGGAGGGGGGGGGGGAGACTCCCGTCTTTCTCATTGGATTAAGTTGCTGTCTACTTCAAACTCATAATCCATCAAGAATAAACTGGTGAGAATAACTGAAGAATTATTATCGACCGAAGAAATTCAAGTTCCTATGGATTGTTTTTTTTTTCTTTCTTTTTTGTTCTCTCAACTTAATGAAAATCACCCCAGCCCCGTAGCCAGGGGAACAAAAGCAAAAAATTTTTACCATTGTTTTTTGAAAAGTTTGCCCCCCTTAAAAATCTATCTGCCCCCCCTTAAATTATGGTCTGGCTACGGCCCAGAATTACCAAAAGAAATCTGGAAAATGTCTACAACAAATTACTGATTTCTGTTCCTATTTTTTTCTGTACATCTTTCTCATTTTTTAGGTTTTTTTTTCAATTTGATGAAAATTCCCAAAAATTCATCTAGTTCCAAAATAAAAGATTTTTTTGTCATTGCAAGTCTCTTTAATTTTTTTACCCTTCATCTTTCTTTTTCACTGTCTGTAACTACCTCCCTCTTTTTCATGCCAGTACATGAGCAAATTCAAAGACTTGAATTGATTTATGTAGTAGAATAACGAGTTCATGTGTTCCAAATTGTTCTTCCTTCAAACAATTCTTATCACAGAAGATAATTACCTACATTATGTTGCAGGCAAATTATGATATCCGTCATTTACCTACTCCCAAAACCCTATTGCGTGAAGAGTTTTCCGGAAAGAAATTTCCTCTTCCTCCTTTGTCCCAAGACACAAAAATGGGAGGTCAGCACCAAAAAGAAGTTACGTAGAACTACTTATGATAACCTATTTAATTTATTCATTATTCTCTTCTGAGCGCCTATTGGCTGCTTTGTGATGCAATCTGGGCTCATTGCCGACATCCACATTCCACATACACAAGGCGGCTCTAGATATATGCCTCAAGTCACCAAGTGTGATTGCATCTGTGCAAATTTGTTTCAGAAGGACCTTTTTTATACATTTTTTTTGAAAAGGTAAATCTGTCATACGAGAATAAAATGTACCTACTTAGTGAGTATTTGTACCTTACGTACTCAAGGACAAATTATTTATTGGAACAAAACCTCGGCACTTCCCGCACATAAAAATGTAATTATTTCAGTGACGGGCCCAAAACGTCAACATACTGAAATAATATATGTTTTTATGGGCTGGATGTGCCGAGGTCTTATTCCAATTGTGGATCTACCTTGCACAAAAAAAAAAACCTCGCTAACAAGTTATTTGGATTCTACTGAAGCTGGCGATCAACCGCTATAGTATTCTTTATCATATCATAATCCTTTTTCCAATTTTGTTGAAATCGCTCACGCACTAATTATTGATTTGGAAGTGCGCATATTTTGAAAACTAAATCCCAAAATAACAACAAATATTTGGAATATTTTCAGGTAGACTACCAATCTTTGAACCAATAAATTTTCAAACAGAAAAAAGAATTTTACTTGTAGATGGACAAAACCACATAAAACATTCATTTTAGATCAAGCGCTAAAAAGCTTACTGAAAAGAACACTGAAATCCAATTTTCTACTTCTTAAAAGTTGCTTTTGATAGTACAATCCTTCCCTAAATAACTTCTTATCGCATTGTTACTAGTACAAATATTTAATTATGGCATAATTTTTCTTCAAAATATTTCTTTGTTGTACTTTTACTTCAATGTACAGTAAAACTCCTTATATCCCAACTAATTGATGCACGAGCCTGTGCGGATAACGAAATTTGCGGTTAATCAAATGTCATCGATTTAAAGCAAAAATGTGTACACTGTATGCAATATGTAGATGATTCAGTACGTAAAAAGTACATACAAGTACTGTACAAGTAAATTTATTCAGTAAAAGTATGAACAAAATCAGTAATTGGTTTTTGACGTAAATTTTTGTGTCTTTTCCTAGCTGTCAGGTCTAGATTTGTAGCAAGTTACGTTGAAAAAGTTGGAATTCGCATTGTTGCGTCATTTCTTTGCACTGTGCGGTTACCTAATTGGAGTTGCGGATATAAGGAGTTTTACTGTATTATTGTTTTATTTTTTTTTGAATCATTCAGGAGAAACATACTTTGCGGGTTCTTTTTGGCAAGGATTACCTTTTTAATCCAGTCAGCGATGCCCGCGGCGAATTCTTTATCTTCTGGTGAGTATGAAATTATTAGACAAAGATAAAAGATTTCGGTTTCTCTTATATAATTATCTTTTATGAGATACATATAGCTTGAGTTGAAGCTAAAATTTGTTACCATTCACCTGTACTTATCATGCTTAATAATTTTTATATATACAGGTTCTTAGTTGGCGAGTTCTTCCATGCTAGGACCCCAGAGTCTGCCAGATACGCGAGCCAGAAGTTCAGTTCGAACAAGTAGGAAAAATTTTGTTCCTCTATAGGATTTAATAAACTCTGTACTTTAAAGCTGTATACTTACATACCTAATAGTTCCTGCACAGGTAGTTATTTCGCGAGTCCCTCGATACAAGGATACCAGATCCCACCAGATGGGCAAGCAAAAAGTTCAGTTCAGACAAGTAAATTCAATTTTCCTATCATACGTTGGAAGAACTCTAATTTAGGGTCGAAAATACTTATGTATCTGGGTAATAATTTCTACACAGGCACTCTTTTTGTGGATCCTTCACATCAGGAGAAGAAGGCCACCGTATTTGAGAGATTACGAGGTGAAGGGCGCTGAATGTATTTGTTTATGAGAATTCAAACGATGTTTCAAGCGAGAGTTTGAGCGTTGATTAGAATGCGTTGAACTCGCCTAGGAGAGAGAAATGGCAGGAGGCCATGAAAGAGGAGTTGACCTTAGTGTATGTGAATGAAGTGTGGACAGAAGTGGACGAGAATGAAGAAGTGCGCAAAGAGCAGATTGTTGGTTGCAAGTGGGTGTACACCGTAAAGAATGAAGGAATGGCGAATGGAAAGCTGAAAGCTAGACTGGTGCTGGTGGCCTTGGGCTACATGAACAAAAGGATTCACATTTTAGAAGAAACCTACCCACCGGTAGCGAAGATTACAACGATTTGTACTGTATTATCTTTTCAGTCATTATCAACTTAGACTTAGAAGTGCGTCCCTATATGACGTGAAAACCGAATTTCTTCACATGGTGACGTAACTTCTCCTGTTCTCATGAAAAGGCCACCTCAGTTAGGAGATGTTGGTTACTCATTTGCAAGTGTCATCTTTTGCTTCTCTTACGTCACTTATTACCAGCATAGCTTTTAGTTGACCGTATTCACAAACTAATAACGTCATTTGTTACATTTCATATTGTTCATTTACGTGAATAGCCACGTTTCCGGTTAATATTCATTGGCCGGTTATTTACATATTTTGTCATACTGACATCTTTAGCTGTAACGGGTATATTTTAAAGATAATATAGAATAGAATGATTCTGTAACTTGGTCTTTGGGTATGTAATCGTGATTTTGGCTTCATTTACTGAGTATTATAGTTATCATAAGATAAGGTATTACCAAACTTAAAGTTGCTTGCCCCAGAAAATTAGGAACATGTTGTCATTGATTTCATCTACTCAGACGTACTTCATTCAACTTTTCTTGTGATCCTGAGTGCTACGTGAAACGGCTTCTAGGTGATTTATTGTTTCGAGGCATTTATTGAAAAAAGAGATGGAATTCAATGAGCTTAATTGCAAAGAATGTAGGTACATCATGCATTAGAAAGCTTCTTTCTGCTTACAAATAGCTGACTGAATATCTTGAATCATGACAGTAATATCTGATGAAGATCATATAACTATCATAAGTTATAGAATAATTTTTGTATTGATCGAGTAAAATCCCTACGAGTCTCTTAAGCTCGAATTTTCCCAGTCCCAGAGAACCTCTATATATTAGAGAAACCTGTGCCTCAATCTGATCAGCAAAAAGGTATCAACGATACTGAAAACATAGCTATCATTCTCCTGCTGGGAGGAGGGGGAAGGACGTCCCGCGAACTCGCAAATTTCAGAATGAGGTCTAGGGTGGGCTTTGGGAGAAAAGACATAAAACATCAATTTTTATTTTCGCTTTTGTCGAGTTGACATCTAATAATGAACAATGAAATTGTATTTTTTCAGTGACGGACATAACAGATAATAAAAGAATGGAACAGCGGACGGCGGAGCTGGAGGCCGCGATGGCGAGGGTGAAGGCGGCGGCCGACGACACCGAACTGGAGAGGTTGGGGAGGGAGGCGGAACAAAGAGCCGAGCAGAGGATGAGGATAAAGCGGGAGAGAGAAAAAACAAATGGATGGCGGGTAAGTAATCTTAATTCCTTTCATAATTAACGGGTAAAGAAGGGTATCCTTTTACTTTGATTTTTCCCTCCCCACTGAATCGTTAGAAATCCATGTCACTTTTGTATGTTTATTATTGTGGCTTAGTATTTTCGGATGGAGAAAATATAATTGCAAGCTAAGGAAAATAGTTCTACAGCTAAGAAAGGAAGGTGAGCGCGCTAAATACAAAACATCTAATCAATAGGCTGAAACGACTGATCGAAACTCACATCAATTACACGCACGTTATTTCAGTCTCTGTGACCGCTAATATGGAAGAAGCGACAGATATATCTCTTCATTTTACGTCATTAGATATTGCAATTTCTTTTGTTTGTTTATGATTCACAATACATGTTTTTATTAAATTTTCAATAATGGGTCAGCTTCCTTTCAGTTGGAAATGGAATTGATGAAGGAAGTTTAGTGTTTTGACAAAAAATGAAGTTTAGCTTTCTACGTAATTTTTTGATTTGTCAACATGGAAAAGGTATCTTTCATTCTTGATTTCCATGAGTCTAATGAAATTGTATTTTTTCAGTGACGGACATAACAGATAATAAAAGAATGGAACAGCGGACGGCAGAGCTGGAGGCCGCGATGGCGAGGGCGAAGGCGGCGGTCGACGACGCCGAACTTGATTTCCATGAGTCTGACAATAGGTTTGTTCGAGCGTTACCAGTTTTTACAGATTCTGGCTAAATGAGCATAACTGGCCCAGGTTTGTGTTCGCGCGTCTGTACTGTAAAAAAAGAAAGGTGTTCACGCGTTTTCTTGTTCAATCAGAATACTGTTTTCTGATAACCCAGGCGCCAGCGTCTGAGGAGGTCTTGGTGGATTACCAGGATTGATCTGATTGGCAGGAAATTCTTACACAATGCATGGATTGGTAGGCCAGTCTTTATCATTGTATTTATCAAATAAGATCTTTGACCGTTTTACAGTAACAGTCAACAAGGTACACCAGGTGCCAAGAAACAGGAACCTGGTCATACGCAGTGGACTTGTAACGCTCAAACAAATCTGCAAATGATGAAGACGTGCGCAAGCCTCCATTAAAAAGAAGGGATCCCATTTGTGGTAATTCAAAAAAAAAGTTTAAATCCCCGAGTGACGTGGAAGAGCTGTTGCTTCCAAAAAAATTTGGAGTAAGGCGTCGACACAAAAAGTTTCTTGCCATGCTCCTATTTCCGTAATCCTTCTCCACAGAGAAAATTCGCACTATATACGATTAGCTCTCGAGAAAATTGAAATTTATCGTCATTGGAATAACAGAGACGTCACCGTTTTGAACAGGTACATTCCGGAGGAAGGATTGATTGAATTAGTATACGGGAATGATTCACATTTTGATGACTCGCGAATCCAATCGCATGATCTCCTTCGACTCTACCTATTCTCGTTGGTGCTGGGTTCAGTCGCTTTCTATACATCGAGAATGGCTGATTAGCTGAAAGCGCTCTGTGTTCTTAAAAAAATCTCGGGTTATAGTAATTTGTATTTACCTTACTCATTTGAGTATAAAATTAAAGATCATCACGTTTGGGAATTCCCTATAATCGCCAGCTTTCTCTTCCTCTATGTTTGATAACAAAAGAAGGAAAGCAGTGGGGGAAGGTAAATTCTTGGTCTCGACGACCTTTAGAACCTGAGCTGACGGCATCGGCATACCGTATTAAGTCGTCCAGTATAGTTCGTCAAGTAATTCGTTATATTCAATTTTTTCGCTCTTTTGTTTGGTTCAATACAATTTTTCTCTTTTTTGTTCGATACAATATATTTTCGGATATATTTTCGCTTTCTCTGTTTCTGTTAATTTGCGCGATGTCCACGACGGATAATCAGGTCAGAATTTATTCTTATCATAATTATTCTTATCATAATTTACTCTTATTACGTCATTCCGTGAATATTTTTATCCTTGCTCGGCAACTTCCCTTCTCGTCTCTTTTTCACATAGGGTTATGTGTATTATTCTGAGAGGCCGGTGCCTCATGAGCTTTACACGTAGCTCGATACTGCGTTGAGTTTTTATACACGATCATGAAATATCCTCTCAAAGTCCTCGTTACGACAAAGGCCGGTGCCATTGTACTCATTTTACGTTTTACAGCTCGATGCTTTTAAGAGGCCGGTGTCATGAATTTATTATACGCTTTATAGCTGAACGCCAACTTAAATTTCTATGCAATCTCGATTCATCGCTTCAAAGTCCTCGTAAGGACCTTCTATTTTCTCTGCCTCGTAGGCTTAAAAGAACATTTTCTGACGTCTATGACTGGTATGATATTTTTTCTGCCGTTAGGGGCCAAATAGCTACCAGAACATTTTTTTTGTGTCAGTAGAGGTTTTGCCGCGTACCCAAGCGCTTTCCTTTAATTTTGTTTGAAGTTAAAATCATGTTTATTTATTAATATTAATCATTATATTATAATATACAAGCTGCTCTGCCCGTCTTGCAGATTCTTTTTTTTTTTTGATAATTTTTCTCTTGTTTCAGGAAAGGTATAGAATTCTGGCTTTTAGCCTCTCTAACTTTTTCAAAAAGTTCGAAAAGTTTTCTTTTCTTTGAATTTTTCTGTTTAGATCTCTCCACTGTTCTTCGATATCATTCACAATTTTCGTGGGCTTTCTCCTGATATCAACCTTGTTTGATGGCACAAAAATTTCATCCATCGACTCCCTCTCCTTTACTCTTCAAACTATATTCATCTTCAAATGGTACTTTGTAAATTTTTCGATGTACATATACCTCGCCTTGAGAAGCTCTCTCCATCACTTCAATTTTGTCTCTTTTCTCTATATTAAATCGATATTTCTCTCTAAATTAAAATCCTCTTAACTCAGTTATAAAAAGTGAATCGCCTATTTCAAACATTGAATGTGTTTTTTTTTCTCAAATTTTAAAATTAACAATTTTAATGGATGGAACATCGCAGGAAACGGACGTATACTCATACTCAAACGTAAAGGTAAAACCCATACATCGCAATGAACTCCAATAATCTCTCAAAATTCGAGGGAATAAATCAGGATTATAGAATAAAATACGCTTCAATTCGACCATTTAGCGTTATCGTGGGACCACAATCCAGTCGGCCGGTAGGAACACCTTATCCCAAGCCAATCGATAATGTATTTTTCGACTCTAATTTGGTAATATTTTTTCGCGGAATGTGCACATTCTTGTATACCTTCTTTTGACATTGACTCGGTAATATTTTACCGTGAAATAAGCGCATCTTGAAACTCTTAAGATTTTGTCAATCGTTTCGTGAAGATAAGGACAAGTTTATTGAAGGTACATATCAACCGGTGATGAATGATTGATTAATACAGTCTACAAATCTGACCTACTGCACCCAGTTCCCGCTCTAAAACGACCAAAAATGTGTTGCACATCCAATGAAAGTAGCTCAATTCCGCGGTCTAACATGATAGCTGTTACACAAGGGTTATCCTGCAAAGTTCACTTCGAGCAAGATGGGAATACTTCAACAGTAAGTTTTCAGCGAGGCAAAGAATCATGAGAAACAAAGTGTACAGTAGGTATCTGTCATTGTGTACTCATGTTGCATCCAACGTTACAAAATCAAAGAGCCGCTGCCAAAAATTTGAAGGAACAAGCTGACAGAATGGTTACTGGGGGGAAAGGTTTACTCCCTCTTCTGAAAGATGGAGACAATGCTCTCTTACAAATTCCTGAGTTTGATCAGGGTTGTGGCGACGCTCGAAATCTCGAAGGAAGAAGATGGTAAATTCCGTAGCAGTGAACGAACTTTCACCCGTGAAACCGGTATACCCTATTATGGTCAATGCATTCACTCTCTCTCTCTCTCCGTGACCACTCAAAGTAAGAGTTGATGTGCGAACCGGTTACAAAATCTTGATTGTTGTAGTTTTTACTGTTCTTGCAATTTCGGCAATCGTATTTTCTCTCGTGTGTGGCCACCATATCTTCCACGGATCAGGCCATTCGTCATAATTAATTAAAATTTATATTAAAATAAAAGAGGTAAAAATTCCGTCGTCTCTATCGTTCGTACGTTGCTCTTCTCTCTTGTATGTAACACAGCTCCCTACTATAGCTACTGCATTGGGTGCTCAGGAAATTTCCTGCCGTATCAAAACATGCTCAAGTCCTTTAAAGACTAGATCTCGGACTTATACCGTTACATTTCGTTCCGTCTCAATAATTATTATTGATACAGTAGAAATTTACTTTTCACTGTTCACGCGACTCCTCTATTATAAATTTATTATATCCTCAGTATGTCTACCTTAGACGCTCAAGTCGTCTGCTACAGCTCATAATCATGAAGCGTCGTCCGTAGAGTAAGGTGAAGCTAGATAATTCTCTGCCTTACCCCGCACTAATCCCGACCGTAACGAGTTTAGTATAACAAGTAATTTCGATCCGTAAAAGAGAAGAAGAGAAACTTTCTTTGTCCTGAAGGATTCCTGTATAACATTTAATTTGTACTCAATAAAGAAGTGTATTATTTGCTTGTAATGTAAGATTTTATAGATAGTATCAGATTCTTAGCTCTTATTTCTCTTCCTACTTTTGGAAAGGGAAAATTCGTAGGCCCACATTGAATGCTTCCACTGCACGTTACATCCGCCTACTCGGTCATCCCTAATGATTGATCATAAAATTATGACAGTTAATGGTGAAAAAGTCTCGTTTTTGCGATTTATGACTCATGGTCCATTTGATGAGAATGACCTTCTGGTGGCAATCTACTCTCCGTGTTGAGACTACTTTTTACAGAGTATAGGTAATATTTACAGGAACCTTATATCCTCCCGACATCAGCTGTGGCACTTACTCATCAAGAACAAATTTCACATCATAAAATTTCATCCTGTCACAGACTATATTCCTATCAGATAATTAGATGTAATTACCCGGCTCATATTTTCCTACCCACCCACCCATTGACCAGTATGCAATTTTTCAAGACCTGAATCCATCATTTTTTACGTCGCATTTTCTATAATAGTTGTGGATCACATATTTGACAGAGTCGTTGAACCGGCTGCTAACGCTATACTACATTTGTCACAAAAATTATTTGAACTCCTGATCTCACTTATGACATAAATGATACAGAAAGTATAATATTGTCGAGTTAATACGTTGTGGTTTTATGCATTCGAGTTCAAATGTTACAATCGGCAGCTTGAAGGCAATATTAAGCGAACTTTTAGACAAAAATTGGATGAAAAATTTCAACTTGTCGACATGAATGATACCGAAAGTAAAATAATAAGCCCCATGGCCGCTTAGACTACTCCTCCAAATTACTTTTTTTTTCTAAATTTCACACCTGCAGTTCTTAACGCCACAGACCATCATCCTAATTTGTATATACAGATCAATTATATTCGCCTAACTCACTCTTCTTATCATTCTCTATGACCTTTGCGCCCTCACTACCCGATTTGAAATATTCGTCGACCTTAATAATCTATGAATCCTAAATGTTTTTTTCTTTGCAGTTGTCTTCCTATGAATAACAAATCTAGCCCTTACCTTGTGCTTAGCCCGCGCCTGTAATTTCCAAAAGTTCGACAATGTCTTTATACAAACTTGTCTAACTACTCATTCTCAATTATTACCCTATCTATTACCTGATATCTGCCCCTCCTCGAGATGCTCTCTTCATCACGTCAATCCTTGCTTATTCTGTATGTTCTCTGATTGCTACCACGCCATGAGAAACTTTCTTAACTCTCTGGATCTACAGAAATCAAACACTTCCACACTAACCCACCTCACCGAAAAAGAAAACTACCTGCAGAAGATCACTTTCCGTTATTGATCATATTCTTACTTGATATTAAGCAGTAACCACCTACTTAATACTTGTCTACACATCCATCTCTCCTCTCTTCCATCTCCTATTCAGTATACAACGCAAAAATTAAAAAAATTTACTATCTGTTATTCTTTAATAATAAAACAGTCAACTGTCTTCTGCTGGTCAATATATATATATCATCTCTCAAAGTAAATCAAGCCCTTCCACCATTCCATAGCCTCCCCAAGATATCCGACTCAATGTGGCTGAGGCTGAGAATCTCCAAGCTCTCAACAATGGATACCAACAACTCATCAGAAATTTATGCTCGGAGAGTCAAGACTTCCACTGCGTCCTTTTCCCTCTTTGTGGGACCCCTCTCACTTCCCTTAATAGAGAAGTTGATAAATATTAATTACCTTAATTTTTGTTAGATAATTAATTGAAATAATTAATTACGTATTAATTAGCAATCAAAATTGTCATATTTATAAATGAAATATGGAATTATGGAATTTATGACACGTTGTCATAATATACTCTGCTTTCCAATAATTCTATTTCACACCGTTTATACTGGTTAGTGGTTTTGTCAGTCAAATCAATGACGATATATTCGATTAGAAAAGATACTCGACTTCTTACCTGTACGCCTCCAGCTATTCGCCTATAACAATCAAACAAAATTCATTCTAGTATTTCCAGGGTCTGTATAGAAATGAATTCAAGATGATATCAATTTCCTTACCAATGAAGTTCCCATTTGTTTCGATTTGACTGCTGCATGTCAGTGCATGATTCTTCCGATTCAAGCTAGGAGCGCCACCATCCACCATTCATTTGGAGTTTTTCAACACTTGACCTACAATAAAAAATATGGTTGATTTTCTGCTGTTCAAGATATTTTTTGCTTGCTGCACCTGCGTACGTATACCTCAACTGGGAATCTATGATTTTGTCTGTAATTCAACCCAAACGTTTGCCAGATTCTGAGAGTTTTCGCACCATACCTCAGGCAGATAAATTAGGTTGTATCGATTTCCATAAGTCTTTCAGTGATTATGTCGTGTACCAAACCACTTTACTTCAACATCTTCCCACATATCCACGAGAACACAAATTCAACAGGAACACTGTGGATGGACAAGTGCAATAATATGCGGTTCGTGAGAATTGGTACCCTTGAGTTTCTACAAATAGAAATACCGATCTAGTTTTAGGACAGGGAAACGCATCAAGCTCCTGCTCAGAATTTGGGATAATCAAATATAATGACGTGAGGAAATTTGTGAAGGCAGTAGGAAAGAACAACAGCGTAGTTTTATCACAATTTTATTGGTGGTGTTTCTTTTTTCTTCTTTCTTTTACCGGGTTGGCAATTTCTTGACTTTTTTGAGTTTGACCCATGACTACGCCGCGCCATTGGGAGAAGTCTCAGACGGCTGGAGTGTCTGTCAGCCCCCTCTTAGCTTAGTTTCCGCCAGACTTAGTCTTTTGGAATGCAGCTCTCACCGCATGCAGGTGCTAAGTAGGAGTTGAGGTTTAAATGGTGAACACCAACGCATTCAAACCTCCTTGAGAGCCAGGACTCCCTCCCCCCGGGAAGTTTTTCAACAATCTAGCCTCTCTTCCCTTCCCAATCATACACATTTGAAATTCTTACATCTTCTTGATTGGAAATATTCTAATTTCTTTCTTCCAGTGTAGTAAAAATTTAGATGAGGTGTATAGTAACTAAAATAACAAATGATAAAAAAGAGAAAAGAAATTTCATATTTGCTTAGGCTATCGATCGCGAGAGTGTTGCCTACATTACTAATATCACAACAATCGGAGTAAGGGCCAAGAGATACCCATGAATAAATTTTTAGTATTAAAGATGATTATAATAAATAATAATGTTACATTTTAGTCGATTGTTAGAAAAAATTTTTGCGTACAAAAGTATTTGAAAAACTCACTTCTTAGTTTCTTGGAAGTATACTAAAGAGGGGAGAAGTGTATGACATTAGTCATATATCTTGTTGTGATCTGACTTGGCAGAACTCACAAGACATAAGAAATTTATCCGACTTTGTTTGACTTGTAATCTTCTTCTTGCATGATGATATTGGAATCACAATAATCGAACAAGTGGAAATAAATAATATTCAACACACGAAAATGAATAATTAAATATAGATACAGAAAATGACTAGTTGAACGCACACAAATATAATATGGAAGAAAATTAAATAAAGTTTACAAAAAGAAAAAATTGAAAAGTTTTAAACGAAAAATATTCGAATTTAAGAAATACCTAATACCTAACTATGTCGCGAGACAGATAGTTGCGGAGTAGCATATACAAACGAGAAATGGACATAAAATAAACGAAGAGGAAAACAGAAATTAGACTAAAATTTAGCTTGTGGCTTCCTAGAGAAGATAGCTACTGCAAGTTGTGTACCTCGTGATAAATTGCGAAAACGTGGGAGATAAAAGATTTGAACGAGAGGAAATGAGGAGGATGATAGGAGATTTGGAAATAGAACGGATGAATTTGGTTTGAAGATAATTTTGTGGAAAAAGAGTTATCAAGAAAAGAGTAAGTGAGAATTCGAACAGAAAGAGAGAGAGAAAGAAATTTGCGAAGGAGGCAGAACCCTCTCCTCTTAACTAGATAGCTATATTTTCAATATTTGTCGAACTGATTACCTTGGATTGAAGAAAAATTAATGTAGATACTCGTATATGTATAATGGTCGGACTGGCTCACTTCAGAGCCCCTGGTAAAAGTGGCACCCGAGGCCTCGGATTATTTTTCTTGCCCTTTTCCAATATCTGGTACATTGCCCACAGCGATCGCCAGTCAGCCACCCAGGCCAGTCCAATGACTTGTCACACATGAATCATTGGATCTTGATCCCAAAAAATTGAAGGTATTGCCGGTTTCAAAAAACGTTTTCATTGGAATTGCATATAGCCTTTTTTGAAAAACTAATAGAAAATATAACTTCCATATCTCTCTGGTAAATCTGCACGCAAATATTCATCTAGAAGAAGCCCTCATTGTAAACAAGTGCTAAGGAATAGTTGAAGGAAAATGATTCCCTAAATGCATCTTTTCTATTGTAACCCTTTCACTCTTGAAATTTCATACCTAAACCGCTCAAATAATTTTACGTTTTACAAGTTACCTCTCAAACTTACTTTGAAAAATGATGATCAATTTTTCAACACTCGCAATTAGCACTCACATCCATAGTCCTGCTCGTTCTCTTTCGCTCTCCTCTTTGGATAATACGTCCAGAGAATATAGATGAAAGTAATGCGAAAAGAAAATCTGCGCATGATAAGAAAAGGTCACATCAGACGGCTGGAGTGGCTGGAGTATCCGTCAACCCCCTCTTGGCATAATTTCCGCAGACTGAGTTTTTTGGAATGCAGCTCTCACCGCGTGCAGGTGCTAAGTAAGGTGGATGACAATCAGCCAAAAACTAGCTCTACGCCATTAAACCTCTTTGAGCGCCGGGGACCCCCCCCCCCGACAAATTATACTATTTTCCCGGCTTTGTCGTCCCCTTGTCATATCTTCTCGGATGATCAACTCAACTAATGCCAGCGTATCACTTTTCTTTTTAATCTGTGCAGAGGATGGATGATAATTCAAGCACATTGACGCTTCACTCTCTGCAGGAAAAAGCTACCTCTGTTACTGAGATGACTGACAACAGCCGTTTGCCTCCTCTCAACTACAAAAACTTGTTCTTGAATCATGGAAAACATTCTGGAAAATCAAGCAAACAATGAACTCTTGTGCATCAAACGGATTTCCCCTACCTTGTGGTATTCTTTCATCGGAAACTTGAGAACATTATAAGACGGGAGGAATTGATCCTGACACAGTCATTTTGCTCAGGAAATGTACCAGTATCACTTCTTGACCTATCCATAACCTATACCCCTTTAATTGCTCTTCTACCCTGAGACAGGCAGCTCAAGTGCTCATTAAAAAATATACTTGTATGTAGCCTAATTATAGAGGATCATCTGAGTGTTCTCATTCAACAGTATCCATACCATTATACTTTTGAGCGTCACATGCTCTTATTCTCTCTTTTTAATTATCTGCATCCAGGGCCGTGCCTACCATATGGCGACATGAGCAAGTTGCCGGGGCGCCAAGTCTCCGGGGGGCGCCAGAAACGTACCAAGAAATGGGAATTTTCACTAAAATTACATAGAATTTTGAAAAGTTTATGAGAATTTTTTTTTATTTGGGTCAAGAGAGTGAAGTGAAGGAAGTGAATCTGCGAGGAGGAGAAATTGGCCGCAAGAAGGGAGTTCAGACTGCAATGAGAAACCACAGATCCGTGTAAGGAATATGCGTCAGCCGTTTTGATTTCAGTTTTTGAGCCATCCTTGAGACAGAGAGTGTGATCTGAATATTCTTGAATCAGGTTTCTTACGTGGATGGTGAAGATGCTGTACATGTCAGAATGAGTCGGCGAAAGTGAAGAGGAGGTTTGACAGCCTCGGCGAGTAAAGTGTAGGACTTGTTTGGAAGGCTCCCAAGACCATCCTCAGGGAGGAGGTTTGAATGGTGTCTAGCAAGGAGAGGACCTATTTATTGGTCAAGTTATAAACCCGTGCTCTATAATCTAGTCGCGAGCGAATAAGACTTTTGTAGAGATAAAAAAGGAGTTTTTTGTTGCAGCCTTTGGAAGGGTGAGAGATAAATTTCAATATATTTAAGGCACCCGTGCATTTAGCTTTGAGAATTTTGATGTGATGAGTCCCGGTGAGTTTTTGATCAAAATGTAAACCAAGAATTTTGGCAGCGTTGCGAGAGAGACTTTGAAAATTTTGTAAAGAAAGAGGTGGAAGGGTAGGAACAGGATATCTTTTTTTGATGATGACGAAGTAAGTTTGCGATGAAAAACGGAAACTGTTTGTGCTTGTCCAAGTGGTAATGGCGTCAAAAGTTTCTTGGAGGAGTCTGTGGACTTGAAGAGAATTACTTGAGCGGATGGAAATGTTGTAGTAATCTGCGAAGAGACGTTGCGTGAGGGTAAAATGAACGGAATTTAGTGATATCGAGGTGACCTCGAAGACCGTAATCATAACATTTTTATTGCGATTACCTCCATACTCGAGAAAAGGCTTCCTGGAGGTCAAAAAATATTGAGTACAGTGATGATTTAGTAAGTGAAGATTCGTTTATTTTGGATTGGAATAAGTAAAAAAGGGCATGAGTAGAGCTGTGTCCCTTTCTGGAGCCATATTGGAAAGGAGAGAGGGGGTTCTTTGATTCCAAGAACCAGAGGAGTCGACTTTTTGAAATAATTTATCAAGTACACGGTTTTGTCTTTAGGGGCGCTCATCCTGAATTTTGCACAGGGCGCCAGAATAGCTTGGCACGGCCCTGTCTGCATCTCCTGGAGTACCAGAGTAGGTACTTTAAAATTATATTTACACAATATGTACATCATAATTTGGTAGATAATTTATACTACTGACAGAATTTTTACAGTTCATTAAAATATAATATCAAAGATTTGAGGATACAAGAACTTATTCTAATTGAACAAACATGTTTTTGAGCATTCACGGTTGGTCGACACCACGCACAAAGCACCAATGGAGTCACCACGGTAGTATTCCATCGCAAGGCTGAACAAGAATGGTTAAGATCGATTTCCGCTGTTTCTCAAATTTTTTGGAAGGAACATGTAAGGTACTAATAGATATATCACACATTAATACCGAAACATGTTCCTACCAAAAAATCATTACGTAACATCCTAAGACAATTTGCATGAGAGCTTCTCTGAAACTGAAACAAGTATGTACTCAATTTTTTGAGATGGGCAAAAAAACAGGAAATAGTGGGAGAATTATATCGGAGTCAGTGGTGTAGCTAGAAAATTCTTGAAGAGAGGTATTAAACAAAACTGTATGCAATACCTTTCACCCCTTTCTTTAATTTCGACGGTATTTTATGGCCAATTCCTCAACTTTGGGAGGAGTTTCGACCCCTCTAACTTCCTGACTACACCACCACCGTTTAGAATTTATGTAGGATCAGAAATGGTCCCTAACGGCTGGAATGTCCGTCAGCCTCCTCTCAGCTCAGTTTCTGCCGGTGCCCATACAATCTGCCACGGACAATTCACCAAAAACGACTCGCCGCTGGTTACATTTGCCACCGTCACAATACACCGCAAAAAAAGTTTGATGCAGTGCTTCACACAACTAATCTCTGCCCCAGTGCTTCCTAAATGGTGGTCCGCAAAGCCCCAGGGGTCCGCGGAAAGCGAGAAATTTGAAATGTAAATTGTTTGTCGCTATTTGATGCATTATGCACTAGATAGAAACTTTTTTTATGGTCCTATAGCTCCCAAATTGTTTTTCTTTGCTATGATAAAAGAAAAAGGTTAAATTGCTTACCTTGAGACTTTTTTGGAAATTTGGCAGGGGATAAGATATCTCATATGTGTCTGATAATTGTGTATTTTACAAATTGCGTCTAGAACTAACTTCAGACACATCCCCTGCACCAAGTCAGATTCACAAATATAAAAAAGTATGGCTCCCCAATGTTGGTACTTCTATATTCCTACACAATCTAAACCCACAGCTGACAAATGATGATTACTCTTTCTGCATCTGCAGATAGGGCTCACATTCATAGTCCTGCCTTCGTTTTCAAGGAATTTGATTTTGGCTTGAGTTCTATAACAGGAAAACACCAAACTTTTGCTCCATAACTTTCGGATAATACGTTGAGAGAATGTAGACCGCACGATAGGAAAAGGTCACAGACAGATAGGAAAAGGTCTCAGACGGCTGGAGTGTCCGTCAGCCCCCTCTTAGCTTAGTTTCCGCCAGACAAAGTCTCTTGGAATGCAGCTCTCACCGCGTGCAGGTGCTAAGTAGGAGTTGAGGCTCTAATGATAAGTGATATGTAACAAATACCACCCCATTTGTACCTCCTTGAGAGCCGGGAACCCCACTCCCTCCCGCCTTTCAGGGAACTTTTGAATCTAGTCTCACTTCACTTTTTAAAAATAGATTTTTGAATAGCTTACATACTAGGCCTACCAATTACAAAGTCTTAGAATGAAAATTTAGATAATTATTATATTAAATTGAACTGCACAAAGTCTAAATTCTGTTATTAGTTGAAAAAGAAGGAGAAAAATCGCTATTGTCGTAGACCATTGGTCGCGATACTGTTGCTTTCAAGTGAGATAAAAAAAAACAGAGACAGGGTCAGGGTCAGGGTTGTTATACAAGTAAATTACTAATGACATCGCTACAAAAGAAGTGAGGGCTAAAAGTTGCCCGTAAGTAAATACATACTTATATGAAATAATGGCAAATATACGTAATGTAATGAACAAGTTTGTATATCATAATACATCTAGGTAGATCTTCAAGACCAGAGTTGAAAAGCCGAAAGATAAAACTTTTGCTTTCGGCTTTAGCTGTTAACCTTCAAACATAAAACTTTTGGCTTTTAGCTTTCAGCTTTCAACTTTTTCCGTATTTTTATGGGCAGGTCCTAAACAAGAGTCAAGGGACCGTGAAAATGTAAAAGAGCTGAATAAAAAAAGCTTTTAGCTTTTGGCTTTCGACTCAAAATTTTTTTTCGGCTTTTGGCTTTCGGCTTTTTGGGCTCGAAATTCTTCGGCTTTCGGCTTTCAACTTTCAGCTTTCAGCTAGCTTTCCAACTCTGATTCTTACAAATTCCTTTGACGTGAGTCTATCCTTAAAACTTTATTGAAAAAGCGTTGCAAAAGTTATTGAATATTCTGTGAGTCCACGTTCATATGCTACTCGTACAACAATGTCTACCCTCCGTTTTAGTATCTCCATGATTTTCAATCGGAATTCAATTTCTTCACTTGATTGGAGGAAAGTTGATTTTGCATGAATCACTTGACCTTGGATCTTGGAAAGAATTGAATAAATAGCAAAGATGTCTTTCTTGCATTATTGGTCGACACGTGTCCACATATTTGATGAATCTTATTGCAGAGTTTTATCCAGTTTTTTTTCGCGTCATAGATTCCTCCTCATAATGGAATCACAAATGAAGTGGAAAACATGACGTGAGGAAAAACATGGATTTGGTCATCCAAGAACAATCCACTCCGTACTGAATCACGCAAAAGATTCTAATATACTACATTCATATTTGGAATATTGATCAACATTATTGTACAGCATTTGTAAAAGTATTATACTGTATAAGAAAAATGTGAGTGACAATAAAAATTTTTTTTTTACAATTTCTTAAATTATTATTAGGAAAATGTGACAATAGTACAAACAGGTTAATAACTTAATGAAGCAGACTTTTGTAGACCACCCAAGTATTTTTTTCAGTATTCTCCTAGGCTTACAAAAAGGTGTCGACGGTTAATCAATGGGTAGATCACCTATTTGTATCCTTGGAGAAAACTGAATAAATGTGAGCTTAAAATCATTCATTCAATAAAATTATTATTTTGGATAAGATACATATGTTTTAAGAATATAGGTGAGAGTAATGTGATCGCATGAAAGGAAAAGGTCACAGACGGCTGGAGTGTCCGTCAGCCCCCTCTTAGCTTAGTTTCCGCCAGACTGAGTCTTTTGGAATGCAGCTCTCACCGCGTGCAGGTGCTAAGTAGGAGTTAAGGTTGATGACAATCAGCAAAAAGTAGCTGTATGTCATTGAGACCTCTTTGAGAGCCGGGGACCCCGCTTCCCCCCTCCCTGCTGGGAATTGTTTAAGCGATCTTGCTTCACCACCCCCCTTAATGATGTAGACATTCGAATTTTTCATACACACTCATGTCTAGAAATTACAATTTATTTCATGTAATATAGTGAAAAATTTGGAAAAGATTGACAGATCAAACTACAGCAACTATAAACTCTGCTATTTGTCAAAAGTGAAAATGAATATCACCTCCCAAGGACCCCACTTTCTCTTAGTTTTTTTGCTTCCATCGCCCTCTTATTGTATCTTCTCAAACAATCAACTCAACTCTTTTTAATCTTCACAGAGGAATAACGATCATTCATTAATTCAAGCACTCCCTGCAGCAAAAAGCTGCCTCTTCTACCAAAATTACTGTCACAACCCATTTGCTTGCTTTTGACGACAAGAACTTACTCTTTAATCAAGGAAGAGGTTCTGCTTTTGCATAAAGCAGACGTCCAATGCCTCTCGAAATTCAAGACGGGTATTATCAGTAAAAAATTGATGGTCAACGCGTCATTTTGGTCAGGAAACGTACCAGTATCACTTCTGAACCTGTCCATAACTCCTACGCCTTTGCTCTTCAACCCCAGTCAATTAGCCCTACGTGCAGTTCAAGTGTTCATTAAAAAAATATGCGTGTAAATAGCTTAACTTTAGAGGATCATCTGAGTATTAAACAATATTCATATACCATTATACTTTCGAGCGTCACATATATACTCTAATTTGATGTTTTTAATTTTTTGCGCCTCTTGGATAACAAAGTACATTGGAAATTACATTTAAACAATATGTACATCATAATTTGGTACACAATTTATAGTATACTACTGACAGAATTTTTACAGTTCATTGAAATATATCAAAGAGTTGAAGCTGAAAGAAGATACATTATGATAAATCTGTTATAAATACTTGTAAATAATCTTATATATTAAGGTAAAAATGAATATAGTAAGTGAACATAGAGGTATCACATTCTCAATGTTTCCATTTAGTAAATGGCCTTCTCTGATTTGGACTTTTAATTATTTCACATGATCACCTACATCTCCTATATGAATTAGCCACACATTAAGGAGCTGCAGGCAACCTTGTGAAACATTATTCATGTAATTTCCAAGCATTCTGATGAGGTAGTGTATGTACAGGTAAATTATAATCTTATCTTCTATCAAGATACTGTCATCAGGCAGAAATAATTTGCGACCTGTAGTTTAATTACAACTGTATAGCAAGAGCGCATTCCAATTGTACAAAGGTACATGTTTTCTGGCATTGAATTCAGTTGGTCCATACAGCACACAATGACACAAAGTACAAACTACTTGTTACCACAGTAGTATTCCATCTGGAGGCTAAACAAGAACTGGTTAACATCAATTTTCAATTCTCAAATTTTTTGGATGGAACATGTAGGGTACTGATAAATATTTCACACATCAGTCCAAAACATGTTCCTACAAAAAATTTATTACTCAAAATTGCATTGTTGGACAGTTTGCATAAGAAATTTACTGAAAAAAGAGTTCTGTTAAAGTTGTGGGGAAGTACAGGAAGTATAGTGGGAGAATTGTTAGAGTCAGCAGCGTAGCCAGAACATTTTTGAGGGAAGGTTTCAAACACAATTGTGCGCAATACGTTTACTTTACCTTTTTCTATAATTTTGATAATATTTCAAAACAAATTGTTCAAATTCGGAAGGAGTTTTGACCCTCCCTCCAACCGACTGGCTACGCAACTGATTGAAATAGATGTAGGATCAGAAATGATCGCTCAACTTCAAAGTCATCCCTCAGGCTGTGGGAAAGTGTTAGAAGTAGTAGGAGAGTCATGAAAATTGATGGAAGGATACAAAAAATAGTAACAGACGGCTGGAGTGCCCGTCAGCCCCCTCTTAGCTCAGTTTCTGCCAGACAAATGTCCTTTGGAATGCAGCTCTCACCTCGTGCAGGTGCTAAGTAGGAGTTGAAGCTCATAGTCTCTGTCTAAGGCTGACAGAATACTAGTAAAACCTCTTTGAGAGCCAGGGGCCCAACCACCTCCCTGGACTGAGGATTTTCCCGCCAAGAAACACACCTTCAAAGGGCAATGAATTAATATTCTATTGAAATAATGATGGCTATTCTGAAGAATTTTATTCACAATGCCCAGAAGAAACCCAGGGATGAAAAGAGAAGCGTCAAAAGTAATGAGAACTAAGCAAAGGGTACTTACTGCTGTATCCATTAGCTCCTTCTAACTAGTTTTTGTTCCACCTATATTTTTTGAAATACTCTTCAACTGACTCTGTCTTTTCCATTTTTGGTCCAAAAGTTCGGTGTTCCTATAGCACATTGTTGGTAACCAAAAATGCCTCCCCTCCTTTGTCTCTTTTTTCTATTTTACATGTATCAAATACACATCATAGAAATCCAATGAAGAAAAATACTACCATATAATACCTTAATACATTTGTCTTGTTCCTAAATAGATAAATGAGATACACAGACACGCACAGAACATGCACAAAAATAACTTGTAAATAGTAGGATATTCTCATAGTTTATTAAAACATAATTTCAGAAAGATTACAGCAGGATATCTGTAATTATTAGCCCATACTCGACCAAGGGTAAAATAGGAGCTATGTAGGGTGCTTGATTTTGAGCTGGACGAAGGATTGTGATTACATCGTCTGCCGGCATCCACGAGTCTGTACTGTTTAGGCTCCCTATAAAAGATAGAACATTTTAACTTGTATGACAGTTTGTGAGGGAACATTACTAAATTAAGAGCTAAACTTTAAAGTCATCCCTCAAGCTGTGAAAGAGTGTTAGAAGAAGTAGGAGAGTCATGCACATTGATGAAAGGATTAGGATAATAGTCACAGACGGCAGAAGTGTCCGTCAGCCCCCTCTTAGCTCAGTTTCTGCCAGACAATTATAGTGTCCTTTGGAATGCAGTCCTCACCGCGTGCAGGTGCTAAGTAGGAGTTGAGGTTCATGGTAAGTGATACGCTAGTGTATCATATCTGCTCAAGACTGGCAGTGCCCCATTAAAACCTCCTTGAGGACTGGGGACCCACTAACCACCGGGAAAAATATCACTTTTTAGTTTCTATGATTTTTGATAAATTTTCACAAACTGCAAGTTTTCCAAAAGTCATTTTTTATACTAGGGACACTGGGAGAAACGGTTCAGAATCCAGGTGCTTACTTTTGGTATAAGAGAAATGGTTCCCTAACGATTTCATTTATAGGGAAAACTAATAGTTTGGGAACCATTTGCAAACTATTCTCATGTGCCAAAAGTTAACACCTTGTTGAAAATATTTCTCTTTGTGTCGGGAGTGAAAAAGTTGAATGACATACAAATATGAAAAATCTATACAAATGTACTTACAACTTAGATTGACATAATTCTGAACTTGAGCTACAGTGAACATTCCAAGTATAAAAAATTTTTGAGCTACCTATTGCGTATTTACATTTTTAAAAATATACATTGGATAAAACCTTATAATATTGCATCATTGATGAATTTCAATTATTTCTCTTGACTTGAGAAAAGGCTGTGTGTGACTAAATATGTACATACAAACAACCCAATCTCAGTCTAGGAAAGAATTGAGTGTGTTCCGGTTAAATGTTCCGTTCCAATGCCTAGGCCTACATAAAATATCTGGTTACAGTTCATACACATGAACAGAAATTTGATATCTAAGTATTAATAATTTGTAAAAGCATTGGTTAAATTTCAATCATTTCCCTTGGCCAAAGAGAGGATAGAGGTAGTTCATGATCAAATATGCACTAATGAACCTGCCTATATATCAATATTGAATGAATATCAACTATTTCTCTAGGCTCAAGAAAGGGGTGTACATAACTGAATATGCACTAATGAACAACCTAATTTTGACCTAGGAAACAATTGAATGGGTTTGTGTCCCAACTACGTGTCTCATGGGATCTGTTTTCAGGTTACATTTTATGAAAAGAACTACCTAAATAATGCTCATTATATAGCCTACAATTCTTGAAAATAAGGTCTTCCAGCTTTGATTTTAGTACTTCCAATTTTTTCTCTTGGCTTGAAAAAAGCTAGTTAACAATTGAATTCACTCACGTAGACCAACCTTTTTCAGCCTAGGAAAAAATTGAGCCAGTTCAAGTTGAGCGCATTCCATCTCAATGTTGCTGTTGAAAGAATGATATAATTAAGATACAGGGTATTTACAGAATATAAATATATATTTTGATGTACAGTATAATATTCCTTTGTTGATTGAATTTCAATTATTTCTCTTGGCTTGAGAAAGGATGTTCCATGAGTCAATTTGTACATGCCAACGACCCAATCTCAGCCTAGGAAACAATTGAGGGCTTGCGGTCACAAACATTCCATTCTTGTGCCTCTTAGTTTTAAAATATCAGGTTACAGTTCATACACATAAACAGAAATTGGATATCTAAGTATGTATTATTTTAAAACAGCATTGATTCAATTTCAACCATTTCTCTTGGCCCAAGAAACCATGAAGTAGTTATGGGTGGCGCAATGGGGGTGGGCAACGCCCCCTCACAAACGACTAGAAAAAATTGAAAGGTACTTGATTCTATTTTGTCCTCAAGAGTACAAGCAATCGTATAGATAAGGATAATGAGGAACACTGTTACATGCCTAGCCTATGTGTTCCTCATTATCCTTATTGAGAGGTACTTGATTTAGTAATACTATTGCAAAACGTTCTTCTGAATTTTGTTTGAAAAATTTTTGCGCCTCAGACAAAAATTTACCCCACCACCCATGGAACCTGCTAATCTTGGTCCAGGAAATGATAGTCACCCTAGTCTGATGGTTCTTGTTGAAAGAATGATATAATGGACACATATTTAAAGCGTATAAGAAATTTACCTACATCTGTAAATATATTACAATACTCCATCATGGATTGAATTTTAGTGATTTCTCTTGGCTTGAGAAATATAAGTTCATGACACAGGACTTGATTTGCACATGCGTTAATTTGTACAACTTAATTTATACACGCGAACAACCTTAGCTCAGCCCAGGAAACTCCAAACAATTGAATTGGATGCAGTAAAATATTCTATTCTGATACCTGAAATTCATGAAGTATTTGGGTCAAGTTTCTACCCTTAAATACATTGTTGTAATTAGAAGGCATCCGTCAATTTTTTCCCCTGAAGGACAAAATTATTGAGAATCAAAACTAATTTTGAATTATAAATGGGAGACAGGGAAATAATTATATTTTACAGAAGAATGCTCAAATTGGAGGAAAAGCCACATTGCCAAAATTACCAACAATCACATGGTAGAGAACAGGAAATGGTCACAGACGGCTGGAATGTCCGTCGGCCCCCTCTTAGCTCAGTTTCTGCCAGACAATAGTGTCCTTTGGAATGCAGTCCTCACCGCGTGCAGGTGCTAAGTAGGAGTTGAGGTTCATGGTAAGTGATACGCTAGTGTATCATATCTGCTCAAGACTGGCAGTGCCCCATTAAAACCTCCTTGAGGACTGGGGACCCACTAACCACCGGGAAAAATATCACTATTTTAATTTCTATGATTTTTGATAAATTTTCACAAACTGCAAGTTTTCAAAAAGTCATTTTTTATATTAGGGACACTGGGAGAAAAGGTTCAGAATCCAGGTGCTTACTTTTGGTACAAGAGAAATGGTTCCCCAACGATTTCATTTATAGGGAAAACTAATAGTTTGGGAACCACTTGCAAACTATTCTCATGTGCCAAAAGTTAACACCTTGTTGAAGATATTTCTCTTTGTGTCGGGAGTGAAAAAGTTGAATGACATACAAATATGAAAAATCTATACAAATGTACTTACAACTTAGATTGGCATAATTCTGAACTTGAGCTACAGTGAACATTCCAAGTATGAAAAATTTTTGAGCTACCTATTGCGTATTTACATTTTTAAAAATATACATTGGATAAAACCTTATAATATTGCATCATTGATGAATTTCAATTATTTCTCTTGACTTGAGAAAAGGCTGTGTGTGACTAAATATGTGCATACAAACAACCCAATCTCAGTCTAGGAAAGAATTGAGTGTGTTCCGGTTAAATGTTCCATTCCAATGCCTAGGCCTACATAAAATATCTGGTTACAGTTCATACACATGAACAGAAATTTGATATCTAAGTATTAATAATTTGTAAAAGCATTGGTTAAATTTCAATCATTTCCCTTGGCCAAAGAGAGGATAGAGGTAGTTCATGATCAAATATGCACTAATGAACCTGCCTATATATCAATATTGAATGAATATCAACTATTTCTCTAGGCTCAAGAAAGGGGTGTACATAACTGAATATGCACTAATGAACAACCTAATTTTGACCTAGGAAACAATTGAATGGGTTTGTGTCCCAACTGTGTCTCATGGGATCTGTTTTCAGGTTACATTTTATGAAAAGTACTACCTAAATAATGCTCATTATATAGGGTAGGCTACAATTCTTGAAAATAAGGTCTTCCAGCTTTGATTTTAGTACTTCCAATTTTTTCTCTTGGCTTGAAAAAAGCTAGTTAACAATTGAATTCACTCACGTAGACCAACCTTTTTCAGCCTAGGAAAAAATTGAGCCAGTTCAAGTTGAGCGCATTCCATCTCAATGTTGCCGTTGAAAGAATGATATAATTAAGATACAGGGTATTTACAGAATATAAATATATATTTTGATGAACAGTATAATATTCCTTTGTTGATTGAATTTCAATTATTTCTCTTGGCTTGAGAAAGGATGTTCCATGAGTCAATTTGTACATGCCAACGACCCAATCTCAGCCTAGGAAACAATTGAGGGCTTGCGGTCACAAACATTCCATTCTTGTGCCTCTTAGTTTTAAAATATCAGGTTACAGTTCATACACATAAACAGAAATTGGATATCTAAGTATGTATTATTTTAAAACAGCTTTGATTCAATTTCAACCATTTCTCTTGGCCCAAGAAACCATGAAATAGTTATGGGTGGCGCAATGGGGGTGGGCAACGCCCCCTCACAAACGACTAGAAAAAATTGAAAGGTACTTGATTCTATTTTGTCCTCAAGAGTACAAGCAATCGTATAGATAAGGATAATGAGGAACACTGTTACATGCCTAGCCTATGTGTTCCTCATTATCCTTATTGAGAGGTACTTGATTTAGTAATACTATTGCAAAACGTTCTTCTGAATTTTGTTTGAAAAATTTTTGCGCCTCAGACAAAAATTTACCCCACCACCCATGGAACCTGCTAATCTTGGTCCAGGAAATGATAGTCACCCTAGTCTGATGGTTCTTGTTGAAAGAATGATATAATGGACACATATTTAAAGCGTATAAGAAATTTACCTACATCTGTAAATATATTACAATACTCCATCATGGATTGAATTTTAGTAATTTCTCTTGGCTTGAGAAAGATGAGTTCATGACACAGGACTTGATTTGCACATGCGTTAATTTGTACTACTTAATTTATACACGCGAACAACCTTATCTCAGCCCAGGAAACTCCAAACAATTGAATTGGATGCAGTAAAATATTCTATTCTGATACCTGAAATTCATGAAGTATTTGGGTAAAGTTTCTACCCTTAAATACATTGTTGTAATTAGAAGTCATCCGTCAATTTTTTCCCCTGAAGGACAAAATTATTGAGAATCAAAACTAATTTTGAATTATAAATGGGAGACAGGGAAATAATTATATTTTATAGAAGAATGCCCAAATTGGAGGAAAAGCCACATTGCCAAAATTACCAACAGTCACATGGTAGAGAACAGGAAATGGTCACAGACGGCTGGAATGTCCGTCGGCCCCCTCTTAGCTTAGTTTCTGCCAGACAATAGTATCCTTTGGAATGCAGTCCTCACCACGTGCAGGTGCTAAGTAGGAGTTGAGGTTCATGGTAAGTGATACGCTAGTGCAGCAGTTCTCAAACTTTTGTGGATGACGACCCAATTTAAGAATCAGTACACTTTTTGTGACCCTCTCTTCTTCTCCCGCCAAAAAAAATGTAGTGAATGGATTTACAATACAATTATAATATGAGGCGATGGATGGAAAAAGGGCCATAGAAAAAACTGTAGTTTTTGATTAAAGAATTCAAAGTGGAATATTTTTGTTTGTACATCATAACTTTTCTTCAAATTTGAATATATTGTTTGTATGAGACTAAAGAATAATTTCACATCAATTGCAATCCAAAAATCTTCTCCTGAAAGTTTATATAACGCTTGAAGTGATGAAACTCTAGTGCCCTTATTCCGTGAAACAATGAAAATGTACGTTGACATCTGATTCTGTTTTTTTTTTGTTCTTTTTTCTCTTCTATTCTCTTGTATCATGGTTGTGAATCATTCTTGAGAATTGTTAATTTGTATACATGTTGTTTATAGACAGTAGATGTTGTTTATAGACAGTAGAATCAATTCATTTCGATTTAATGATTTCCTTCTAAAAGGGCCTTAGGTCCTTAAGGCCCTTCTTCCATCCATCGCCTCATATATTATTTGAACATTTTCAGAATTTTCTGCGACCCAGTTTGACTTCTTTTGCGACCCATAGTTTTGAGAACCACTGCGCTAGTGTATCATATCTGCCCAAGACTGGCAGTACCCCATTAAAACCTCCTTGAGGACTGGGGACCCACTAACCACCGGGAAAAATATCACTTTCTAGTTGACATGATTTTTGATAAGTTTTCTCAAACTGCGAGTTCAATTTAAAAGTAACTTGTCTTTGCTGTACTTGGGACACTGGGAGAAAAGCTTCAGAATCCAGGTGCTTACTTTTGGTCCGAGAGAATCAGTCTCTGAATAGTTCCCTAACAATATCTTTACTGATTATAGCCAACGTTTATAGGGAAAACTAATACTTTGGGAACCATTTGCAAACTATTCTCACGTGCTAAAAGTTAGCACCTTGTTGAAGAATATTTCTCTTTGTGTCGGGAGTGAAAAGTTGAATGAGATACAAATATGCTAAATCTATACAAATGTACTTACAAGTTAGATTGATGTAATATGAGCTATAGTAAACATTCCAAGTATTTTGCACAAGTTTCATACAATATTTTACACAAAAGGAGATTGTAGACACAAAATTTGGTTACCATTAACAACACAAGACTTATTTTTATAAATTTACGCAAAGAAATGGAGGGAAAGATGATGAAATAAGGGACATGCACAATCATTATTAGATCTGCTCAAAGATTGCAAAATTTCCCGCAAGATTCAAAACAAGATTATAATGATCGCCAAAAGAAAGATGAACACAGCAATCAGCAGGCCTGGGATTGAGGATATGCCCGGGTGGACCCAGCCCTCCCAAGATAAATAGCAGCCCTCCAAAAAAATTCTATTAGTAGGAGGCATTAGAGGGGGAGGGCTTGAAGAATGTTGAGGTCGTACCCAAAAACTCAAAATCCATCTCAGGCCTGGTAATTAGGGTTAAAATTATTCTTGATTGAGCGCTTTTGACATTCTGAATCTGAAATTTTTCATCTACATGGTGATTACAAAACATCACCCAAAAAAATTTTCATACACTTTCCCTCCAATTGATTGAAATATTTTGTGAATATATGTAACATCATGAAATTGAATAGAACTACTTAAAAACCAAAATATTAGCTACAAAGTAGATTTATACTTATTCTTGCAACAATAACTATAAAATATGGTATACATATTAAGTAATATTTGGCAGCTATAGTCTACAATGAGAAAAAAATGGCAAAAGAGATTTAAAATTATTTCTTGAAATAAGAGGAGAAAGAGATTTTCATCTTATTTCCGTCAAAATTCAATATTCTTTCTCAAAGCCTGATCCGGTTAGTTTATGTTGATAATTTTACACATGAACTACCAATCAAGCTTAGGAAAAAGTTGTATAGAAGTGCAGTATACTCCATTCACAAAATGAATTTGGTAACACATGAATTTCAAATTCACCATCACATGAAGTCACACATTGTGAATTGTGGATTGTATTCTCAAGTTGAATGAGACACCAACGCCATGCCTCCTTTGCTCTTCATGGATATGGCCCCGTATGAGTCCATATTTGATTACTTCATGTAATACAATAAATCGGTCCAATTTGGGGATGAATTAATGATACATCCCAAAATTCGACCGATTCAAATGTAGAACATCAATCAAGTCCATACTGAAGTCATGGTAAAATGAAATACACCTAGTAACTTTTCTCAAACAGGTTTGTTGAAGTCATTATGATTGGTCATCCGCATGTCTCCGCCTTCATTTTTATAGTAGAAAAAATTCTTTGTTGGAGTCACAAATGAGGAAAGAATAAATAGATATGGGATAAGAACGGGTCACAGACGGCTGGAATGTCCGTCAGCCCCCTCTTAGCTCAGTTTCCGCCAGACTATAGTGTCCTTTGGAATGCAGTCCTCACCGCGTGCAGGTGCTAAGTAGGAGTTGAGGTTCATGGTAAGTGATACGCTAGTGTATCATATCTGCTCAAGCCTGGCAGTACCCCATTAAAACCTCCTTGAGGACTGGGGACCCACTAACCCCCGCCCGGGAAAAATATCACTTTCCAGTTTACATGATTTTAGAATTGGATTTCATTTCTAATAACTTGAGTTTTGGGGTATATTAAACGGCACTATAGAATAGATTATTTGCACAATAGATGAGCAAACAATAAAAAAACAGTTACGAGCAATAAAATAAATTGTTTCAACTATAAGTGTATCAACACTCAAACAATGTGAATGAGCATTAATGTCAAAGGAAATGAACGGTAATTGTGGTCGCAATAATTTTTTCTGAATGAACGATAAAATTCCATATGCTGAAAAATCTAGACCCTTACCTAAAAGTATTATCAAAGGACGGTACATGCGGACGCATAAGGTTCGACATTGAAGCGTTGTACACGTGTCCCAACCAAGATATTTTCGATGTAGCATCAAAATTGTTCCTAGAAAAGTGGAGGGCAGTTAAAGACAACAAAGTCAAGGACTGTATGGAATACTTTCACCGTAGCTGGCTCTTGAAGAACAATCAATGGTTTTTGGGCGCAGGAATTGGGTACCCACTCACGAATAATGGACTAGAAGGGACAAATTCAAGCATTAAACGTGAACACACCCTGAGGGAGAGGTTACCTGTTGGCCAGTTTCTTCGCAAAGTCGACCAATTGATTACTCAGTGGTCAACAGATCATCATCCTAATAGCACGAACTACAAACCATTTGCTGATACGCCGGCGATCCCTCTGAAGGTATGGACAGCAGCGTATCACTGGGCGTTAGAAAACCGAAAAATATTACAACGGAAAGGTACAGGCTTCACGCGTTATTACATAGCGGCGACAGGGAAACCTTCAATTACTACCGTGATATTGAATGAGTATTAGAGGAAATTGGGAGCCTGGCAGAATTTCAGCGAGTTCAGAGAATATTATCATGGTATCTGGATGGTGACAGTACCCGACAACGTCGATGAGGATTGTTCATGTACATGCCCCTCATTTACAAAGTACGTTGTATGTAAACACATACTTGGATTGAAAATCCGGCAAAAATCTATTCCAGTTTCTCAGGAGGCTAAGCAGATTCCTTTGGGCCAGAAGAGGAAAAGAGGTCGCCCAGCAAAGTCAAAACGTGCGCTAATTATCCAATAGATATAACTACATAATATTATATAAAATGAAATGTTTTTTACTGTGGCTTTTAATATAATCAAACTAAATTTTTAAATGTTTATTCTAATTTTTTTACTGAGTCGTAAATATCGGCAAAAAAATAATTCATAGGGGAGATCTTATTATTGTATTGTGGAATTTTTTTACTATCATTCAATTTATTTTCTTACCGTTAATATAATATTTTTATTGTGCAATATCATAATTAAATGTTGTCTTCTTAAAATATTGCTGAATATTATTCACGCTTGTGATTTCGATCTTTTTTATTGTTTATTTGCTCTTTTGTATCGGGCCGATAAATGGTAACCTTGAGTTTTCTTAAACTGCGAGTTCTTGAATAGCTGTTTGTTAGTTGTACCCTGGGTAAAACAGCTCAGTAACCAGGTGCTCATGTTGGAAACAATCAAATCTGTTTGCAATGAACCTTAAGTAAGTGCAAATAGGTTCATATACCGGTAATAGAAGTTTGGAGGTTCAAGGGAAAAATATATGTACACCCGCTTAAATCTTCCTTTTTGCTACACCAATTTCAGTAGTCAAAAAATATTTGAAAGAAACTTGCTCCAGCAAGTGTTCTCAGCCTTCAACAAAGCCTTGTAGCCTGAATAGAGCCCAAGGTATGAACTTTAATTATTGTAAAAAGCGTGGGATGACATAATTAATATGTGTATTTACAGTTTATAAATATACAACCATTTTGATGTACAATATGATATACCAGCATTGGCTGAATTTCAATTATTTCTCTTGGCTTGAGAAAGGTTAGTTCATAACTTAATTTGTACATGCGAACGACCCAATCTCAGCCTGTTAGCTGAGAAATTGTCAAAAAATGTTGCGCTAATATAGCGCTATTATACCAATAAGATGCGCGTTTACTTTTGTGAATACTCTTGAAATTGACTTTTCATGCAGATTACTTCCAGGAAAAATGTTTGCCTTTTTAGGTGAGCATATTTAGGACTGTTAGGGTGAATCCAATGTAAGTGTAACAGTAATAAATTTTAACAGGGAACCTTTTTTATCAGGTGGTCTTTCCAGAAAAACTGTCCAGCGTCCAGGAGGCAATTTCCTTACCTAACTATGACCTTGGGACTTTGAAAATTTTTCAGCTCCCCCTCCATCATCTATTGCTCAAAGATTGAAATTTTCCAAGTCCCTTTCCTATTCCCTCTACCTTGAGGTCATTTTATTTCCAAGTCCCCTCCTATTTAATTATATACTAGTATAAAGCTACACTACAGCTTTTATCAAAGATAATACAGATTGTTAGGCATATTGGCTCCTTTGATGAGCCAGATATACAACATTTCAAACCACATATTATGAACTCTGTTCCACACCACCAAGGAGGTCGAGTTCACAGTGCGTTTTTTTTAAAGTGGTTTCCCCTGTAGGCCTATTCCACTGAAAGTGCATCTGATTGAAGAAAAATAATATCGCATTGAGTTCTATAAGTAATACCTATCTCAAGCAAAACTTATTTAAATTTGTAGATTCATAAAATTTTTTTTTTTTTGAAATAAGAGATTTATGATGGGAAAAATAAGTAGGACTAGTGTAATTTTTACATTCTAAATTATCAATTTCTCTTGCGAAGATAGCATCAATTGTTGTATTATTCTGTGTTGTACTTTCAGAAAAATTATTTCGCATTTGAATATTATAATTTTTATTCAAGAATACTACTAATTGATGATTTTTTGGATCTTCAAAATTTATACTAAAATCTCTATGAGTCCGGAGATTACACCTCACATCACCTACATTGAATAAAATGAATTGTTTTCTTCTTCCATGATGAATGCCAACGCTTTTCAGGCTGCGAGCACCTCTTCTTTAAATATTGGTAATATACTAGACTAGATTCTTTTGTATACTTACTATTCTTGAAGCTTCCAAAGACGAATGCAAACATCCTGTTCAGACGCTGCATCAATGCCGCTTTTGAAGTCATTAATTCTAATTAATATCAATATAAAGATAAGTGGTGTATTTACAAAATCATGCAAAGCGATTGCAGTGAACTCGTTAACACAAACATCATCACACTACTGGAAATTGATGGACCCGTTATGTAGTCAGTTTTATTAACAGAGCCATGAGGTGGATAGGAGCTAAGCCATTGAAGAGCATCACTGCCAAATATATTGCGCAAGCGTTTGTTGAAATATGGGTTAGTATTCTAAACTACTTATATTGAATGGCAAAGATTGATTTTAATGTAAAAATACTTACCTTCAAATTTGTCCAACTTAGGTACTCCAAACTTGCAATCCATCACAAGAAATGAAAACATGTGAACCATTAAATGAAACTTCATATATCATAAATATGACAAAAATTCACAGAATTTCATCCCTCGACGTGTTTTTTTGTTCTTTCGTTACGCACTTTTTATCTCGTTACACACTTTTTATCTCGTTACACACTTTTTATCTCGTTACACACTTTTTATCTTGTTCATTCAGTACGTTCCTGAAGATGACACGTGAGTGTCGAAACGTTGAGCTTATATTTGTATTCGTATTTCAGTGGAAAATAAAGCCAGTAATTCGTATTCATGAAAAAAAAATGTTTTCTCAATGAATGATGGCAGTAAAGTAATCTCATACACAACTGTCAATACTTATTTAACATCTTTTGTCAAAATTCTCAATTTATATATGTACACTCGGTTTATAGATGAGAGATTTTCAGAAACAGCTCTCCTTATGCCAATGCATTATAAAATTTATTTGAAACAAAAGTATTAGTACATTATACCTACCTGTGGTATTTGTTTGGCTTACCAAAAAGTTATACAGTCTAAACACGCCAACACCAACATTATAAACTTTGTAAATCATGAATATCAAAAAAATTCTCAAAAAATGATAAGAAAAATAATAATCTCCCAGCAAATGATGGAAGGGTGGGATTTCATCCACGCCCAGCAATATTTACCATCATAAGAGGAAATTATTCTATGAGTATCTGATTTTGTTCACTAATGAGAGATAAAGAGCCCTCGCTCACCCTATTCAATAGTAACACAGCCTGTGTAGGCTACGTGTCTTCCATTCAACTCTTTCAGTGAAAGGAGATTTCCAATAGGAAAACAAGACTTCTGTCACAAAGGACATTCCGCTTCCTACAAGGAGACAAAATGAGGAGACAGCTGCCGAAATTACCAGCAATCATATGGAGAGAACAGGAAATGGTCTCAGACGGCTGGAATTTCCGTCAGCCCCCTCTTAGCTCAGTTTCCACCAGACTATAATGTCCTTGGGAATGCAGTCCTCACCGCGTGCAGGTGCTAAGTAGGAGTTGAGGTTCATGGTATGTGATACGCTAGTGTATCATGTCTGCCCAAGACTGGCAGTACCCCATTAAAACCTCCTTGAGGACTGGGGACCCACTAACCACCGGGAAAAATATTGCTTTTTAGTTTCTATGAATTTTGATAAATTTTCTCAAACTGAAAGTATTCGGGACACTGGGAGAAACGGTTCAGAATCCAGGTGCTCACTTTTAATACAATAGAATAAGTCTCCAAATGGTTCCCCAACAATTTCTTTACTGATTACCCAACGTTTATAGGGAAAACTAATGGTTTGGGAACCATTTGCCACATATTCTTGCATGCCAAAAGTTAGAACCTTGTTGAAGATATTTCTCATTGTGTCGGGAGTGAAAAAGTTAAATGAGATACAAATATGCTAAACCTATGTAAGACTGAGTCACCTCTTATCGCTCTCGCATATTCGTACGATGACTCGTCTTTTACCCATTCTTCATTTAATCGCTTTCCCCGTCTCTTCACGTCTCTGTCGTCTCCGTAATTCCTTCCTTCTTTCGCATTCTGATGATTTTTATGCTGTTACTTCTGTTCGTAAACTCATATTGTTCACTGTATCGTTCACGACCTGTGTGACTTCGTAATTAAATTCCGAAATAAATTTCGTGCATTTGATTCGTCTCGCACAAGTTATTGAATAAGATCATGCCGATCTTATAAATTTAATTACTCAACGTCATACGTTTCGCTTTTCGCGCTACTTTTTCGCTTTTCGCGCTATCTTTTTTTCGCTCTTTGCGTCCATTCTCAAACACTTCGCTTTTCGCGTAATTTTTGTATTACACCATGTCGGTAAAAGTTCGCTTCACTCTGTGCGCCGTCGCATCTCCCGTCGACCAAAAAACCACAGTTGTACACCTAATCGCTATGCAATCACTCGAAAACAATATTCTCTACGCTTTTCCACCGGAATTTCGTGACTTAACTTCTCACGAGGAGCTTCTCACCCTTCCGGCAGCTAAATTGGCTCGAAAAGATCTAAAGCCACGCTGGACTCGCCGCTCCTTCAATGTCACCCTTTCCGAAAAACTCAGGGGTATCTACTTCGACGACAATGATAACCCCGTCTTCAATGGGAAAATGCTAGATGAATACAATTATTCGGATCTCGCTTCTGTCACGTCGGCCTCCACCGTTCCAACGACCGTCAATCCTACGGTTCCGACTCCGGTTTTCTCGATCTCTTCAATCACAAAAAACGCCGCCATCTCGAAATTTGGATCAAAAGGCTCTTCTTCCAACGCGGAATCCTGGCTCAACATCTTTGAGTCCGAGTGCAAACGTCTCCTCATAGAGGAAGACCGTTATTGGGAAGTTCTCCGTTTGTTCCTCGAAGATGCGGCAGAAAAATGGTTTTCCACTACTCGCCTCTCAAATCCGTCGACCGTCTGGACATTCTGGAGAGAGTCGTTTTTGGAAAATTTTGGCTCGAAAGGTCTCGCCGCGGCACGTTCTGCTTGGTCCTACCGCTATGTTTCTGGATCAACGTCGGACTATGTCCAAAATAAATTGAATCTCCTTGTCTCTTATAATCCGAAAATGACCGAACTTGATAAGATGACCCATCTCGCACTCGGCCTTCCTCGTCATCTTCAGGATAAAATCAACTTCTCGGAAACCCTCACACTTGGAAAATTAATCACGCTGATTACCACTCTCGACGACTCGTCTCGTCCGGATCAATCCCGAAACTACAACTCGTCTGGCAGACAACCTTGTCCATACTGCAAGAAGAAGGGCTTTGAAAGATTCCATGCCGAAAAGGATTGCCTAACCAAAGCACGCGACGCTAGGTATCGTAACCTCGACCGTAACTCGGGAGGTCATAATTATAATAATAATAATAATAATATTCATAGTAATAGTAACAATAACAGTGGCTCCTTTAGCAATACTCTTAAGGCTATTCACTCCTTCAACGTCGACGATCTTAAACAAGAGATTGAGAACATTCAAAAAAACGAGTAGTGCCCGCGTTCGTAGTTATTGATGTAAAATTTGAAAATATTTCCGGCTCGGGTCTTTACGATCCCGGGGCAAACGCTTCGGTTATTACCCTCGAAACTCTAAAAAAATTGAAAAATTATAAATATTATCCTCTCAAAACTACGTACTCTACTACGAGCGGCACGGGCTCTATTTTGGGTTTTACAATCCTCACGATAAAAATCATGAATATTTCTGAAAAAGTTCTTCTATATGTACTTGATTCTCCTACATTTACTTTCAATTTTATTATTGCCTTAGATTTGATACCTACTTTTAAGCTAAATCTCGATCATAACCTAGTTCTTACACAATCAATTAATGTAAACTCCTCCATTCAACTTGACAATCATTTGATAAATAATAAAAAAGATGACGTAACTTGGAATGATTACTTTTCAGAGGAAAAATTTTTATCGAAAACCTCTCATCTAACCAACGATTATCAAACTTTAATTAAAAATTTAATTTTAAATAATCATTCCGCTTTTGCCCGACATAAGTTTGACGTCGGAAATGTTACCAAATACGAATGTCCAATCATGGTGTCAAAAGATACCATTGTCTCCAAAAAACCTTACCGCTGTTCCTTTAAAGATCAGGACGAGATTGAAAGACAGTGTTCCGAACTCCTTAAACACAACATGATTTCTGTTTCATCTTCTCCTTTCTCCTCTCCTGTTACTCTCCAATATAAAAAAGACGGCCTGAGCAGCATCAAAGTCAAAACACGCATGTGCGTAGATTTTCGGGAACTGAATAAGTTGATCATTCCGGAAAGTCACCCTTTCCCCTTGATTGACGACATTCTAGTAAAAACAAGAGGTTGTTCGTGGTTTTCTGCTTTGGACATAAACGCCGCGTTTCATTCTATTCCAATTCGTTTTGAAGATAGACATAAAACGGCGTTTATTACTCAGCAGGGTCACTACGAGTGGCGCTCTATGCCTTTTGGCCTTAAGAATTCTCCAGCCGTTTTCCAGCGTATTCTTTCTTCTATCATAAAATCCAAAAAACTTTCAGAATTCAGCGTCAATTATTTAGATGACGTCCTTGTCTTTTCTCGATCTTTCGACGACCACCTCTCTCATATTCAACAACTAATTTCCGCTATCTTTGAAGAAGGCTTTCGCCTAAATTTTGATAAATGTAATTTTGCCATGTCATCTATTCGTTATCTCGGACACATTCTGAGTAAAAATTTTGTAAAGCCTCTCAACGATAATCTTACGGCGATCAAAAATTTCCCTCCTCCTTCTGCTCCTTTCGAGATAATGTCTCTCGATACAATCGGTGGCTTCGCCAAGTATCATCCCTCTCTTCGCTACCTACATCTCCTCGTTGATCATTTCTCTCGTTTTGCCTTTATCCTTTGTTCTAAAGGACAGTCTTCCCGGGAAATGATCTCTCTTATTGAATCGGTCCGAAAGAATAACCAAATTGGCATTCTTTTGACGGATCAATACGGTGGATTGTCTTCCGGAGAATTCGCTTCCTACTGTAATTCCTCTAAAATCACTCATGTCTTCACCGCAGTGGATTCGGCATTCTCCAATGGTCTGAATGAACGTCTTAATCAAACTTTAGTAAATCGAATCCGCTGTTTACGTAATGAATCTCCTTCCTCCTCTTCTCTTCATTGGTCTTCTTTAGCAAAAAAATGTGTCAAACTCTATAACGATTCTCCTCACTCCATTACTTCCTTTCCTCCATCTTACCTCCTCACTGGTCACTATCCCTCGATTCTCCCTCCTCAATTTTCTAGTTCTCGTCCCTCTAACATTAGCTCCGATAGAAAAACAGCTTTAGAACGTACTGTAAAATTTCACGAATATAATAAGTCATTATACGATAAGAATAAAAACGAAGTTTCTTTCAAGGTTGGAGATCGCGTTCTTGTCGAGAATGGTAGTAAATTAAATCGCGATAAATTAGACCCTATTCGTATCGGACCATTCGTCATATCTCGTAAGTTATCATATAACATATTTGAATTAGTTGTCAACAATGGCCCTCGTGGCAAACGTCTTTATCATGCATCTAAATTGCTACCATTGAATTGTACTTAATTTCTTTCTTTTTGTGTTTTCCTTTCAGTTTCTTCTCTCTCTTTTCCTTGCTCTTAAATGAGTGGGAAAGGGGGATGTAAGACTGAGTCACCTCTTATCGCTCTCGCATATTCGTACGATGACTCGTCTTTTACCCATTCTTCATTTAATCGCTTTCCCCGTCTCTTCACGTCTCTGTCGTCTCCGTAATTCCTTCCTTCTTTCGCATTCTGATGATTTTTATGCTGTTACTTCTGTTCGTAAACTCATATTGTTCACTGTATCGTTCACGACCTGTGTGACTTCGTAATTAAATTCCGAAATAAATTTCGTGCATTTGATTCGTCTCGCACAAGTTATTGAATAAGATCATGCCGATCTTATACCTATACAAATGTACTTACAAGTTAGATTGACATATAAATCCTGAACTTGAACTACAGTAAACATTTCAAGTATTTTGCACAAGTTTCATACAATATTTTACACAAAAGGAGATTGTAGACACAAAATTTGGTTACCATTAACAACACAAGTCTTATTTTTTAAATTTAGGCAAAGAAATGGAGGGAAAGATGATGAAATAAGGGACATCCACATTATTAGATCTGCTCAAAGATTGAAAAATTTCTCGCAAGCTTCAAAACAAAAATATATTGTAATGATCACTGAAAGAAGGATGAACACGGTAATCAGGTAATCAGCAGGCCTGGGATTGAGGGTATGCCCGGATGGACCCAGCCCTCCCAAAAGAAAACGTGGCCCTCCCAAAAAAAAAAAATTATAAATAATTATGCAATAATTATGATGTACAATTATGATGTTTCAGCATTGGCTGAATTTTAATTATTTCTCTTGGATAGAGAAATGGTAGTTCACGGCTAAATTTGCACTCATGGAAAAAATTAAGTGTGTTGTAGTTGAGAACATTCAGTCTCATTGTTGCCCTTGAAAGAATGATAAAACGTATTTACATTTTTAAAAATATACATTGAATAAAACCTTATAATAGGTACTGCATCATTGATTGAATTTCAATTATTTCTCTTGACTTGAGAAAAGGCTGTGTGTGACTAAATATGTACATACAAACAACCCAATCTCAGTCTAGGAAAGAATTGAGTGTGTTCCGGTTAAATGTTCCATTCCAATGCCTAGGCCTACATAAAATATCTGGTTACAGTTCATACACATAAACAGAAATTTGATATCTAAGTATTAATTTGTAAAAGCATTGGTTAAATTTCAATCATTTCTCCTGCCTTGAAAAAGGGGAGTTTATCACTTAATTTGTTTATTCAAACGACCCAATCTCAGCCTAGGAAACAACATGTACATCATTTTGGAATACCATCCCCATGTGAATCAAATACCTATTACAAGTAAGTAGGAATGCATCCCTATCAAAAAAATTGACCAAATCAGCTACTGAAAAGTAGTACCAAATTTGGCACAGTTTTTCAGCAGTTGATATGGTGCTGATACAACTACTGACAATACGTCATACCGGTACTTCGCGGGGCCGGATATACCATTGAGCCGACCTGAGCCGATGCACAGGGCGGCAAAAATTTTGGGGGTGGCAATTTTTCAGCTGAAATACTCACTTACACTACAAGAAATGGCGAAGAAAAGTCAAAATACAAAAACAAGATGGAAACAAAATAAAAAAGGAATGAAAGAAAACGAAACAAAGAAGCCGAAGCACTGTTGTGTGATCAGTGATTGTGTTTAATTGACTCGATTGAGGTTCCCTTCACTCACTCAAGATCCTTCAGAGTGGCATGTACAAAACTGGCAGGAGAGGGGAAGTCGCGATTTAGTTTGCTCCCATCATCTTCATTGAAACCCAGTGTGGACGCCTCAGGATAGCATACACTAACGACTGCTCAGTCTACAACGTAATCAGAGCAGTCAATATAGAACAGGGGTACTCCGTCAGGTGGTGATAATTGAGCTCATGGGGGGGGGGTAACAATTTTAACTACCTCTTTGGTCTTTCCTAGATCTCCAAAACTTTTGGAGATCTAGGAAAGGCCTAAGAACCTATTTTGCTGATTTGATAGCGAGCGACGGTCAGTGACTCGGAGCGTCGAAACTGCAAGGCTGCTGGGCTGCAACTTTTGTGTTTTGACTTTTGGCGTTTGTTTTTAACGTTGTTAGGTTTTAATTGTTTTTTGTCTTTCTTTTTTTTAATCTTGTTGCTTGAAGTGAAAAAGTCGAGTGCACGACCACATGTCCACAAGACACAAGTTTATTACGCTCCAAAGCCGGTTCATTACGCTCTGGGACTGCTATGAAGCCACGCTTTTACCGCTCCTGGTGGCAAAAATGTAATATTTTTGAGCCCCGTTAAAATCCGGTTTAACCGGTTCTTTCAAAGCTAAATGAAAACCGGTATACTGGTTTCATTAATTATTTCAATTATATGAAAATACCGTTTTTTTTTTGCCCAATCCCCCCCCCTAATCACCTTGGACGGTAAATCGCGAGCAAAAATTGTTTTGTTTGAGGGGCGGCAAAAAGAATTTTGTACAGGGCGGCAGCAGACCTAGATCCGGCTCTGGTACTTTGTGCGTTTCAGTAGTTGTTTCAGCACCAAATCAGCTGCTGAAGGTACCAAAAAGTTTGCCAAATTTGGTACTACTTTTCAGCTGCTGATATTTACATAAATTTTTTTACAGGGATTGGATATATTATGTTGGGGTGATAATCCTCAAACTTTTCCAAAACAGTTTTCTTGTCTGAGATAGGTAGGCCTAAATGCTTTAGGAAAATGACCCAGAAATGTGCTTGATCATCTTCCATCTCATAGATAATCTTTACATAATGAGAATTGTTCTTGATACCCATCCTCACACTCTTTGAAATATGGTAATAGGAACGACATTGAAACAAAAGAGAACAGGAAATGGTCACAGACGGCTGGAATTTCCGTCAGCCCCCTCTTAGCTCAGTTTCTGCCAGACAATAGTGTCCTTTGGAATGCAGTCCTCACCGCGTGCAGGTGCTAAGTAGGAGTTGAGGTTCATGGTAAAGTGATACGCTATAGTGTATCATATCTGCTCAAGACTGGCAGTGCCCCATTAAAACCTCCTTGAGGACTGGGGACCCACTAACCACCGGGAAAAATATCACTTTTTAGTTTCTATGATTTTTGATAAATTTTCACAAACTGCAAGTTTTCAAAAAGTCATTTTTTATATTTGGGACACTGGGAGAAACGGTTCAGAATCCAGGTGCTTACTTTTGGTACAAGAGAAATGGTTCCCCAACGATTTCATTTATAGGGAAAACTAATAGTTTGGGAACCATTTGCAAACTATTCTCATGTGCCAAAAGTTAGCCCCTTGATGAAGATATTTCTCTTTGTGTCGGGAGTGAAAAAGTTCAATGACATACAAATATGCTTAATCTATACAAATGTACTTACAAGTTAGATTGTCATATAAATTCTGAACTTAAGCTATAGTAAACATTCCAAGTTTGAAAAATTTCATTAGAGATGCTGGAGAAAGCTTGAGCTATGATGGTAGCTCAATTTATGAAATTAGCAGATATCAACCTTATTGGCTAGGAAATGTTGATTCATTTTAGTTTATCTTACAAATACATACTTGTATGTAGTTCAAAGTTTATTGAGGAAAGGAATTTTATACAATGTAATACCAAACAGAGAAATTGTTGACTGTTTTGCGCAAGTTCTGTACCATAAGTATTTTGCACAACAGAAATGGTAGATGCAAAATTTGGTTACCATAAATTAAGGTATACTATGGAGGGAATGATAAGAGATAAGGGACATCCGCATTATTAGATCTGCTCAAAGATTTTAAATTTTCCCGCAACCAAAAAAATACAAAAATCAAAGTTGTTGAGAAAAGCTCGTTTCAGTTACACATGATCTATCAAATTCAAGCATAGGAGAAAGTTGATAGAAGTGCGGTACACTCCATTCTCGAAATGAATTTGACAACACATAGGCTAAATTTCAAATTCTTCAGAGATTCTATTCTCAAGTTGAATGAGACACCGACGACCGGCATCCTCGGCCCTTCATCAATATGGCCCACTATGAGTCAATTTTTGGTCATTTTATGTACTACAAGAATTTGCTCAAACTCGGAGATGAATTAATCATACATCCCCTAAGTGTGACCAAATTAATGTAATACATCAATCAAGTCCATTTGGGATACTGTACCCTGTTTTGTGGTTACACTTCATAAAAAGATATACCTAAATAATGCTAATTATATACAATTTTTGAAAATACGGTCTTCCAGCTTTGATTCTAGTACTTCCAATTTCTTCTCTTGGCTTGAAAAAAGCTAGTCGACAATCAAATTTACTCACGTAGACAAACCTTTTTCAGCCTAGGAAAAAATTGAGCCAGTTCGAGTTGAGCGCATTCCATCTCAATGTTGCTGTTTAAAGAATGATATAATTAACAAATACCGGTATTTACAGAATTATAAATACTTATTATATATTTTGATGTACAATATGATATTCCTTTGTTGATTGAATTTCAATTATTTCTCTTGGCTTGAGAAAGGATGTTCCATGAGTCAATTTGTACATGCCAACGACCCAATCTCAGCCTAGGAAACAATTGAGGGGTTCCGGTCACAAACATTCCATTCTTGTGCCTCTTAGTTTTAAAATATCAGGTTACAGTTCATACACTTAAACAGAAATTGGATATCTAAGTATTATTTTAAAACAGCATTGATTCAATTTCATCATGAAATTGAATAGAACTACCGGGTACTTAAAAACCACAATATTAGCTACAAAGTAGATATATACTTATTCTTGTAACAATAACTATAAATATGGTATTTGTATTAAGTAGGTAATATTTGACAGCTATAGTCTACAATGAGACAAAAATGGCAAAAGAGACTGAAAATTATTTCTTGAAATAGGAGGAGAAAGAGATTTTCATCTTATTTTCGTCAAACTTCAATTCTTTCTCAAAGCCTGATCCAGTTAGTTTATGTTGATAATTTTACACATGAACTACCAATCAAGCTTAGGAAAAAGTTGTATAGAAGTGCAGTGTACTCCATTCACGAAATGAATTTGATAACACATGAATTTCAAATTCACCATCACATGAAGTCACACATTGTGAATTGTGGATTGTATTCTCAAGTTGAATGAGACACCAACGCCATGCCTCCTTTGCTCTTCATGGATATGGCCCCGTATGAGTCCATATTTGATTACTTCATGTAATACAATAAATCGGTCCAATTTGGGGATGAATTAATGATACAGTAAATCCCAAAATTCGACCGATTCAAATGTAAAACATCAATCAAGTCCATATTGAAGTCAAGGTAAAATGAAATACACCTAGTAAATTTTCTCAATCAGGTTTGTTGAAGCCATTATGGTCAGTCATCTGTATTTCCACTATTTTTATCCTGGAAAGGATTCTTTGTTGGAGTCACAAATGAGGATAGGATAAAAATAGATATGGGATAGGAATGGGCCACAGACGGCTGGAATGTCCGTCAGCCCCCTCTTAGCTCAGTTTCCGCCAGACAATAGTGTCCTTTGGAATGCAGTCCTCACCGCGTGCAGGTGCTAAGTAGGAGTTGAGGTTCATGGTAAGTGATACGCTAGTGTATCATATCTGCTCAAGACTGGCAGTGCCCCATTAGAACCTCCTTGAGGACTGGGGACCCACTAACCCCCGGGAAAAATATCACTTTTTAGTTTCTATGAAATTTTTTCAAACTGCGAGTTCTTAAAAAGTTATTTTTTATAATTGGGACACTGGGAGAAACGCTTCAGAATCCAAGAGCTCCCTTTTGGTACGAGAGAATCAGTCTCCAAATGGTTCTTTACTGATTACCCAACATTTATAGGGAAAACTAATACTTGGGGAACCATTTGCAAACTATTCTCACGTGCCAAAAGTTAGCACCTTGTTGAAGATATTTCTCTTTGTGTCGGGAGTGAAAAAGTTGAATGAGATACAAAAATGCTAAACCTATACAAATGTACTTACAAGTTAGATTAACATAGGTATACATTCTGAACTTGAGCTATGGTAAACATACATTCCAAGTTTGAAACATTTTTGAGCTACCTAGGTAGCTCAGAAGTGCTAGATGTAAGATGGCACAAGTCTTATTATAAGAAGTTCACACTAACAGAAAGATGGTGAAATGAGGGTACGCCCCAAGTCTTGTAATTTTCTAATTTCTTCCGCCTATGATTCAAATACCTTCAATTATTTCTCATGGCTTGAAAAAGCAAATTTACACATTCCATTTTGATGTGAAAGAATGATATAATTAGTAATTACTCTAACATGTACCTAGGTATTTACAGTTTAATTTATAAATGTACAATGATTATGATGTACAATATGATATTTCAGCATTGGCTGAATTTTAATTATTTCTCTTGGATAGAGAAATGGTAGTTCACGGCTAAATTTGCACTCATGGAAAAAATTAAGTGTGTTGTAGTTCAGAACATTCAGTCTTATTGTTGCCGTTGAAAGAATGATAAAACTGTCACATATCGCGTATTCACATTTTTAAAAATATAGGCCTACATTGAATAAAACCTCATAATAGGTACTGCATCATTGATGAATTTCAATTATTTCTCTTGACTTGAGAAAAGGCTGTGTGTGACTAAATATGTACATACAAACAACCCAATCTCAGTCTAGGAAAGAATTGAGTGTGTTCCGGTTAAATGTTCCATTCCAATGCCTAGGCCTACATAAAATATCTGGTTACAGTTCATATACATAAACAGAAATTTGATATCTAAGTATTAATAATTTGTAAAAGCATTGGTTAAATTTCAATCATTTCTCCTGCCTTGAAAAAGGGGAGTTTATCACTTAATTTGTTTATTCAAACGACCCAATCTCAGCCTAGGAAACAACATGTACATCATTTTGGAATACCATCCACATGTGAATCAAATACCTATTACAAGTAAGTAGGAATGCATCCCTATCAAAAAAATTGACCAAATCAGCTACTGAAAAGTAGTACCAAATTGGGCACAGTTTTTCAGCAGTTGATATGGTGCTGATACAACTACTGACAATACGTCATACCGGTACTTCGTGGGGCCGGATATACCATTGAGCCGACCTGAGCCGATGCACAGGGCGGCAAAAATTTTGGGGGTGGCAATTTTTCAGCTGAAATACTTACTTACACTACAAGAAATGGCGAAGAAAAGTCAAAATACAAAAACAAGATGGAAACAAAATAAAAAAGGAATGAAAGAAAACGAAACAAAGAAGCCGAAGCACTGTTGTGTGATCAGTGATTGTGTTTAATTGACTCGATTGAGGTTCCCTTCACTCACTCAAGATCCTTCAGAGTGGCATGTACAAAACTGGCAGGAGAGGGGAAGTCGCGATTTAGTTTGCTCCCATCATCTTCATTGAAACCCAGTGTGGACGCCTCAGGATAGCATACACTAACGACTGCTCAGTCTACAACGTAATCAGAGCAGTCAATATAGAACAGGGGTACTCCGTCAGGTGGTGATAATTGAGCTCATGGGGGGGGGGGGGGGGTAACAATTTTAACTACCTCTTTGGTCTTTCCTAGATCTCCAAAACTTTTGGAGATCTAGGAAAGGCCTAAGAACCTATTTTGCTGATTTGATAGAGAGCGACGGTCAGTGACTCGGAGCGTCGAAACTGCAAGGCTGCTGGGCTGCAACTTTTGTGTTTTGACTTTTGGCGTTTGTTTTTAACGTTGTTAGGTTTTAAATGTTTTTTGTCTTTCTTTTTTTTAATCTTGTTGCTTGAAGTGAAAAAGTCGAGTGCACGACCACATGTCCACAAGACACAAGTTTATTACGCTCCAAAGCCGGTTCATTACGCTCTGGGACTGCTATGAAGCCACGCTTTTACCGCTCCTGGTGGCAAAAAGGTAATATTTTTGAGCCCCGTTAAAATCCGGTTTAACCGGTTCTTTCAAAGCTAAACGAAAACCGGTATACTGGTTTCATTAATTATTTCAATTATATGAAAATACCGTTTTTTTTTTTGCCCAATCCCCCCCCCCCTAATCACCTTGGACGGTAAATCGCGAGCAAAAATTGTTTTGTTTGAGGGGCGGCAAAAAGAATTTTGTACAGGGCGGCAGCAGACCTAGATCCGGCTCTGGTACTTTGTGCGTTTCAGTAGTTGTTTCAGCACCAAATCAGCTGCTGAAGGTACCAAAAAGTTTGCCAAATTTGGTACTACTTTTCAGCTGCTGATATTTACATAAATTTTTTTACAGGGATTGGATATATTATGTTGGGGTGATAATCCTCAAACTTTTCCAAAACAGTTTTCTTGTCTGAGATAGGTAGGCCTAAATGCTTTAGGAAAATGACCCAGAAATGTGCTTGATCATCTTCCATCTCATAGATAATCTTTACATAATGAGAATTGTTCTTGATACCCATCCTCACACTCTTTGAAATATGGTAATAGGAACGACATTGAAACAAAAGAGAACAGGAAATGGTCACAGACGGCTGGAATTTCCGTCAGCCCCCTCTTAGCTCAGTTTCTGCCAGACAATAGTGTCCTTTGGAATGCAGTCCTCACCGCGTGCAGGTGCTAAGTAGGAGTTGAGGTTCATGGTAAAGTGATACGCTATAGTGTATCATATCTGCTCAAGACTGGCAGTGCCCCATTAAAACCTCCTTGAGGACTGGGGACCCACTAACCACCGGGAAAAATATCACTTTTTAGTTTCTATGATTTTTGATAAATTTTCACAAACTGCAAGTTTTCAAAAAGTCATTTTTTATATTTGGGACACTGGGAGAAACGGTTCAGAATCCAGGTGCTTACTTTTGGTACAAGAGAAATGGTTCCCCAACGATTTCATTTATAGGGAAAACTAATAGTTTGGGAACCATTTGCAAACTATTCTCATGTGCCAAAAGTTAGCCCCTTGATGAAGATATTTCTCTTTGTGTCGGGAGTGAAAAAGTTCAATGACATACAAATATGCTTAATCTATACAAATGTACTTACAAGTTAGATTGTCATATAAATTCTGAACTTAAGCTATAGTAAACATTCCAAGTTTGAAAAATTTCATTAGAGATGCTGGAGAAAGCTTGAGCTATGATGGTAGCTCAATTTATGAAATTAGCAGATATCAACCTTATTGGCTAGGAAATGTTGATTCATTTTAGTTTATCTTACAAATACATACTTGTATGTAGTTCAAAGTTTATTGAGGAAAGGAATTTTATACAATGTAATACCAAACAGAGAAATTGTTGACTGTTTTGCGCAAGTTCTGTACCATAAGTATTTTGCACAACAGAAATGGTAGATGCAAAATTTGGTTACCATAAATTAAGGTATACTATGGAGGGAATGATAAGAGATAAGGGACATCCGCATTATTAGATCTGCTCAAAGATTTTAAATTTTCCCGCAACCAAAAAAATACAAAAATCAAAGTTGTTGAGAAAAGCTCGTTTCAGTTACACATGATCTATCAAATTCAAGCATAGGAGAAAGTTGATAGAAGTGCGGTACACTCCATTCTCGAAATGAATTTGACAACACATAGGCTAAATTTCAAATTCTTCAGAGATTCTATTCTCAAGTTGAATGAGACACCGACGACCGGCATCCTCGGCCCTTCATCAATATGGCCCACTATGAGTCAATTTTTGGTCATTTTATGTACTACAAGAATTTGCTCAAACTCGGAGATGAATTAATCATACATCCCCTAAGTGTGACCAAATTAATGTAATACATCAATCAAGTCCATTTGGGATACTGTACCCTGTTTTGTGGTTACACTTCATAAAAAGATATACCTAAATAATGCTAATTATATACAATTTTTGAAAATACGGTCTTCCAGCTTTGATTCTAGTACTTCCAATTTCTTCTCTTGGCTTGAAAAAAGCTAGTCGACAATCAAATTTACTCACGTAGACAAACCTTTTTCAGCCTAGGAAAAAATTGAGCCAGTTCGAGTTGAGCGCATTCCATCTCAATGTTGCTGTTTAAAGAATGATATAATTAACAAATACCGGTATTTACAGAATTATAAATACTTATTATATATTTTGATGTACAATATGATATTCCTTTGTTGATTGAATTTCAATTATTTCTCTTGGCTTGAGAAAGGATGTTCCATGAGTCAATTTGTACATGCCAACGACCCAATCTCAGCCTAGGAAACAATTGAGGGGTTCCGGTCACAAACATTCCATTCTTGTGCCTCTTAGTTTTAAAATATCAGGTTACAGTTCATACACTTAAACAGAAATTGGATATCTAAGTATTATTTTAAAACAGCATTGATTCAATTTCATCATGAAATTGAATAGAACTACCGGGTACTTAAAAACCACAATATTAGCTACAAAGTAGATATATACTTATTCTTGTAACAATAACTATAAATATGGTATTTGTATTAAGTAGGTAATATTTGACAGCTATAGTCTACAATGAGACAAAAATGGCAAAAGAGACTGAAAATTATTTCTTGAAATAGGAGGAGAAAGAGATTTTCATCTTATTTTCGTCAAACTTCAATTCTTTCTCAAAGCCTGATCCAGTTAGTTTATGTTGATAATTTTACACATGAACTACCAATCAAGCTTAGGAAAAAGTTGTATAGAAGTGCAGTGTACTCCATTCACGAAATGAATTTGATAACACATGAATTTCAAATTCACCATCACATGAAGTCACACATTGTGAATTGTGGATTGTATTCTCAAGTTGAATGAGACACCAACGCCATGCCTCCTTTGCTCTTCATGGATATGGCCCCGTATGAGTCCATATTTGATTACTTCATGTAATACAATAAATCGGTCCAATTTGGGGATGAATTAATGATACAGTAAATCCCAAAATTCGACCGATTCAAATGTAAAACATCAATCAAGTCCATATTGAAGTCAAGGTAAAATGAAATACACCTAGTAAATTTTCTCAATCAGGTTTGTTGAAGCCATTATGGTCAGTCATCTGTATTTCCACTATTTTTATCCTGGAAAGGATTCTTTGTTGGAGTCACAAATGAGGATAGGATAAAAATAGATATGGGATAGGAATGGGCCACAGACGGCTGGAATGTCCGTCAGCCCCCTCTTAGCTCAGTTTCCGCCAGACAATAGTGTCCTTTGGAATGCAGTCCTCACCGCGTGCAGGTGCTAAGTAGGAGTTGAGGTTCATGGTAAGTGATACGCTAGTGTATCATATCTGCTCAAGACTGGCAGTGCCCCATTAGAACCTCCTTGAGGACTGGGGACCCACTAACCCCCGGGAAAAATATCACTTTTTAGTTTCTATGAAATTTTTTCAAACTGCGAGTTCTTAAAAAGTTATTTTTTATAATTGGGACACTGGGAGAAACGCTTCAGAATCCAAGAGCTCCCTTTTGGTACGAGAGAATCAGTCTCCAAATGGTTCTTTACTGATTACCCAACATTTATAGGGAAAACTAATACTTGGGGAACCATTTGCAAACTATTCTCACGTGCCAAAAGTTAGCACCTTGTTGAAGATATTTCTCTTTGTGTCGGGAGTGAAAAAGTTGAATGAGATACAAAAATGCTAAACCTATACAAATGTACTTACAAGTTAGATTAACATAGGTATACATTCTGAACTTGAGCTATGGTAAACATACATTCCAAGTTTGAAACATTTTTGAGCTACCTAGGTAGCTCAGAAGTGCTAGATGTAAGATGGCACAAGTCTTATTATAAGAAGTTCACACTAACAGAAAGATGGTGAAATGAGGGTACGCCCCAAGTCTTGTAATTTTCTAATTTCTTCCGCCTATGATTCAAATACCTTCAATTATTTCTCATGGCTTGAAAAAGCAAATTTACACATTCCATTTTGATGTGAAAGAATGATATAATTAGTAATTACTCTAACATGTACCTAGGTATTTACAGTTTAATTTATAAATGTACAATGATTATGATGTACAATATGATATTTCAGCATTGGCTGAATTTTAATTATTTCTCTTGGATAGAGAAATGGTAGTTCACGGCTAAATTTGCACTCATGGAAAAAATTAAGTGTGTTGTAGTTCAGAACATTCAGTCTTATTGTTGCCGTTGAAAGAATGATAAAACTGTCACATATCGCGTATTCACATTTTTAAAAATATAGGCCTACATTGAATAAAACCTCATAATAGGTACTGCATCATTGATGAATTTCAATTATTTCTCTTGACTTGAGAAAAGGCTGTGTGTGACTAAATATGTACATACAAACAACCCAATCTCAGTCTAGGAAAGAATTGAGTGTGTTCCGGTTAAATGTTCCATTCCAATGCCTAGGCCTACATAAAATATCTGGTTACAGTTCATATACATAAACAGAAATTTGATATCTAAGTATTAATAATTTGTAAAAGCATTGGATAAATTTCAATCATTTCTCTTGGCCAAAGAGAGGACAGTTTATGATCAAACATGCACTAATGAACAAACCAATCTTGACCAAGGAAATAATTGGGTGCGGGTTGAAGTTGAGAACATTCAGTCTTATTGTTGCTGTTCAAAAAATGATACAAATTTAATTTTCACAAGTTAAAAAAAATATACATTTGTAAATACATTACAATACTCCATCATTGATGGAAATTCAATTATTTCTCCTATGGCTTGAGAAAGGGGAGTTCATGGCTGAATTTGTATACAGGGTACATCAGTTGAAAGAAAAACTATGGGAGGACTCCGCGACAATTTGGTGGAGTTTCCTGGTTGAGCATCTTTTTGGCGCACCCTATATTTGATCAAGTATACAACCCAATCTCAGCCTAGGAAATAACACGTGTACATCATTTTGGAATACCATCCACACGTGAGTCAAATACCTATTACCTACGAGTAGTTAGGAATGCATTGGGTATATTATGTTGTGGTGATAATCCTCAAACTTTTCCAAAACAGTTTTCTTGTCTGAGATAGGTAGATGCTTTAGGAAAATGACCCAGAAATGCGCTTCATCATGTTTCATCTCATAGATAATCTTTACATAATTGTTCTTGATACCAATCTTCACACTCTTTGAAGTAATAGGAACAACATTAAGACGAAAGAGAACAGGAAATGGTCACAGACGGCTGGAATTTCCGTCAGCCCCCTCTTAGCTCAGTTTCCGCCAGACTAGTTGTCCTTGGGAATGCAGTCCTCACCGCGTGCAGGTGCTAAGTAGGAGTTGAGGTTCATGGTATGTGATACGCTATAATGTATCATATCTGCTCAAGACTGGCAGTGCCCCATTAAAACCTCCTTGAGGACTGGGGACCCACTAACCACCGGGAAAAATATCACTTTTTAGTTTCTATGATTTTTGATAAATTTTCACAAACTGCAAGTTTTCAAAAAGTCATTTTTTATATTTGGGACACTGGGAGAAACGGTTCAGAATCCAGGTGCTTACTGGTGGTACAAGAGAATCAAGTCTCCAAATGGTTCCCCAACAGATTACATTACATTTATAGGAAAAACTAATAGTTTGAGAACCATTTGCAAACTGTTCTTGTGTGCCAAAAGTTAGCACCTAGTTGAAGATATTTCTCTTTGTGTCGGGAGTGAGAAAGTTGAATGAGATACAAAAATGCTAAACCAATACAAATGTACTTACAAGTTAGATTGACATGTAAATTCTGAACTTGAGCTATGGTAAACATTCCAAGTTTGAAAAATTTCATTAATGATACTGGAGAAAGGTTGTGTTACATAGGTAGCTCAAATCTTGACGTTAATATCAACCTCATTGGCTAGGAATGTCAATTCTGTTTAGTTTATCATGCAAATAGGCATAGGCCTGCATGTAATTCAAAGTTTACTGAGTGAAGAAATTTTATAATACCAAACAGGGAAATTGTTGACTATTTTGCACAAGTCCGGTGCAAAATTTTGCACAAAAGGAAAATGTAAACGCAAAATTTGGTTACCATTAACAACACAAGACTTATTTTTATAAATTTACGCAAAGAAATGGAGGGAAAGATGATGAAATAAGGGACATGCACATTATTAGATCTGCTCAAAGATTGCAAAATTTCCCGCAAGATTCAAAACAAAATTATAATAAACACCGAAAGAAGGATGAACACGGTAATCAGCAGGCCTGAGATTGAGGGTATGCCTGGGTGGACCAAGCCCTCCCTAAAAATCTATCAGGAGGAATGATAAGAGGGAGAGGAGGCGATGAATATTGAGGGCATACCCAAAACTCGAAGCCAATCTCAGGCCTGGTAATCAGGTTTAGAAGTATGATCGATTGAGAAATTTCAACATTCTGAAATTTTCATCTGTACGCAGATTACAAAACTCAAAAATTTTCATATTCTTGCCCTCCAATTGATTGAAATATGTTGTGAATAACTTATATGTGATATCATGAAATTAAATAGAACTACTTAAAAACCAAAATATTAGCTACAAAGTAGACATACTTATTACATATTCTTGCAACAATAACTATACAGTATATATGGTAAATTAAGTAATATGTGACAGGTATAGTCTACAGTGAGAAAAAATGGCAAAAAAGACTTACAAATACTGCTTCAAGTTGGAGGAAAAAGAGATTTTCAGTTTATTTCAGTCGAACTTCAATTCTTTCTCAAAGCCTAATCCGGTATGTTCATGTTGATAATTTTACACATGAACTACCGAATCTAGGCTTAGGAAAAACTTGTATGGAAGTGCGGTATACTCCATTCTCATAATGAATTTGACAACACATGAAGTCACACATTGTGAATTGTGAATTGTGGATTCTATTCTCAAGTTGAATGAGACACCAACGCCAGGCCTCCTCGGCTCTTCATGGATATGGCCCAGTATGAGTCGATTGTTGATTATATTATGTACTACAAGAATTTGGTGAAACCTCGGAAATGAATTAATCATACATCCCCTAAAGTCTGACCAAAATAATGTAATACATCAATCAAGTCCATTGTGAAGTCAAGGTTCCCATTATTTTTATGCTGGAAAGGATTCTTTGTTGGAGTTATGCATGAGGAAAGAATACATTGATATGGAATAAGGACGATATGGGATAACGACGGGTCACAGACGGCTGGAATTTCCGTCAGCCCCCTCTTAGCTCAGTTTCCGCCAGACTAGTTGTCCTTGGGAATGCAGTCCTCACCGCGTGCAGGTGCTAAGTAGGAGTTAAGGTTCATGGTAAAGTGATACGCTATAATGTATCATATCTGCTCAAGACTGGCAGTGCCCCATTAAAACCTCCTTGAGGACTGGGGACCCACTAACCACCGGGAAAAATATCAAATTTTAGTTTCTATGATTTTTGATAAATTTTCTCAAATAGCAAGTTCTTAAAAAGTAACTTGTATTTGCTATATTTGGGACACTGGGAGAAACGCTTCAGAATCCAGGTGCTTACATTTGGTACAAGAGAATTAGTCTCTGAATGGTTCCCTAACAATATCTTCACTGATTATCCAATCTTTATAAGGAAAACTAATAATTTGGGAACAATTTGCAAACTATTCTCATGTGCCAAAAGTTAGCATCTTGTTGAAGATATTTCTCTTTGTGTCGGGAGTGAAAAAGTTGAATGAGATACAAAAATGCTAAACCTATACAAATGTACTTACAAGTTAGATTAACATAGGTATTAGGTATACATTCTGAACTTGAGCTATAGTAAACATTCCAAGTTTGAAAAATTTCAATAGAGATGCTGGAGAAAGCTTGAGCTACATAGGTAGCTCAAATCTTGAAGTACATATAATTCAGAGTTTAGTGAGTAAATAAAGAAATTTTATAACACCAAACAGGGAAATTGTTGACTGTTTTGCACAAGTTCCGCAGCCTACAATATTTTGAACAAAAGAAAATGATAGATGCAAAATTTGGTCAGGTACCATTAACAACACAAGTCTTATTTTAATAAATTTACGTAAACAAATGGAGGGAAAGATAATGAGATAAGGGACATCCCTATTATAAGATCTGCTCAAAGATTGAAAAATTTCCCGCAGGATTCAAAACAAAATTTTAATGAACACGGAAAGAAGGAAGAACACAGTGCGTAATCAGGTTTAAAATTGTAGGTATTTGTTTGAGCGCTTTTGACATTCTGAAATTTTCTTATCTGGACGGCAATTACAAAACTCAAAAATTTTTATATTCTTTCCCTCCAATTGATCGACATATGTTGTGAATGTGATATAATGCAATTAAATAGAACCACTTAAAAACCAAAATATCAGCTACCAAGTAGACATACCTATACTTATTCTTGCAACAATAACTAGGTATAAATATGATAAACTAAGTAATAAGTACTTGACAGGTATACAATGACAAAAAAACGGCAAAAAAGACTTACAAATACTTCTTTAAATAAAAAGAAAAATAGATTTTCAGCTCGTTTCAGTTGAACTTCAATTCTTTCTCAAAGCCTAGTTTGGTGTGTTCATGTTGATAATTTTACACATGAACTACCAAATCTAGGCTTAGGAAAAAGTTGAATAGAAATGCGGTATACTCCATTCTCAAAATGAATTTGACAACACATGAATTTTGAAGTCTTCAGGGATTCTATTCTCGAGTTGGATGAGACACCGACGCCCGGCCTCCTCGGCTCTTTATGGATATGGCCTAGTATGAGTCAATTTTTGATTACCGGTACATTATGTAATACAAGAATTCGGTTAAATTGGGAGATGAATTAATCATACATCCCAAAACCTGACTGAATTAAATGTAATGCATCAATCAAGTCCATTTTGAACTCAAGGTAAAATGAAATACACCTAGTAACTTTTTTCAATCAGGTTTGTTGAAGCCATTGTGATCGGTCATCTGCCATTATTGTTATGCTGGAAAGGATTATTTGTTGGAGTCACGCATGAGGAAAGAATAAATAGATATGGGATAAGAACGGGTCCCAGACGGCTGGAATGTCCGTCAGCCCCCTCTTAGCTTAGTTTCCATCGGATATGATGATATCCTTTGGAATGCAGCTCTCACCACGTGCAGGTGCTAAGTAGGAGTTGAGGTTCATTTTCAGATACGTTGGTGTATCACGTTGTCAATCCTACTGACAGTAAACCTTAAGAACCTCTTTGAGAGCCGGGGACTTTCCCCCCTACTCCCAGGACAATTTTAACGCTGTGGCTACTTTCTTCTCAATTTCTGTACTCTTTTATGTTTTCAAATTTTACTGGTTCATCTTAGGAATACCTAAAAGATGGGAACAATAAACGCAGTCACAATTTGGGGTGAGATCTCATCTATGAAAGAACTTACTGCTATTTTCACCCGCTACTCTCCTCGCCAAAAATTCTTTTTATTATCTGATCTTCTCTCATCCTTGCTTGTCCAAGATCTCCATCCTACCTATCCGATCTCCCAACGAATCGTCATTCTTATACTTCCGTTAGATTATTATTATTTGTTCTTATCTTTTTTCCAAGGATACCGGGACATATCGATCTCGAGGAACGCAACATAGGAAAGTTTGCCGCAAAGCAATCACTGCATTCACTTTCCGTATCTAATCCCCCTCCCCACCATTTGATCTCAAAACCTATTACTTTTCCCTCATCCTCTCCTGCTGGTATGACTTTTGGTCTTCCATATATCCTTCAATTAGCTCCGATCTATCGAAAAACTCTGAATCTTTGATCAAGTTCAAATCGCCCTGCCCGATGGGGAGGAGTCATTCAAACTTGTCTCACGAGGTTATACGGTATACCGATTTTACCTACTCTTTTCTCTTTTGCGTCTCTCACTCTTTTGTATATACACTGCAATGGTGAAGATCTATCCGCTCAGCACTTCTTCGTTCAAGATACAAATAAACGATCTGCATAACGAAATCAAAGATACAAATTGCTGCGACGCGTTTTTTCTATAGGTTTCAACCGATAAGTTTTCAACGGGCACAAACTGGAAAATATCTGCTCATTAATCACTATTGATTTAAAACACGCTTTGGCAATTAATATTTTTACCCATCAGCTCCCAAAATACCGGTCTCACTAGTTTGTCTTTCCCAGCATCACAAACTCCCATTCAATCAATGATGAACAAAAGGAACGACCTCCAATCTTTCGAATTCCACAACACCATCTAATTCAAATTTATCCTTCTTAAATTGACCACTCCGAGCCCATGACCCCAATTATGAAATCGAGGAAATAATGAGAAACTCCTGATGTACAACTAAACTTTTTTTAGAATTCCCCTTATACTGGCAAAAAACCTTCAGATCTGCGCTCTCTTTTTCATCTTATATGTAGAAATACATGTCTTATAAATATTTTTAAGAATAATATTTACAGGTCTCATTATTTCCGTTAAACTATACAATATTTGGGTACACAGTTTCCTTAAGATAAATACATTCGACACAACTACCTATTTAATGACGACCTCACTGATTTAAGCCCACATTCTATGAATTATCGGGGTGATGTGGTTATAGGAACATAAATATGAGGCAACCATATCAGATAACTCCTGGAAATCGTCATAATAACTCGTTTGTGCTTTTCACAACATTATGTTTAATGAAGTCAACTTTCAGAGTCAACTTCGTGTTAACTTTAAGATGACTTGGTTGCTGACTGGGTCCTGATCGCGTTTTCTGTCTGCACCCTTTTCATTTCTCAGCTTCAATGCCTCGCTGACAAACAAATTAATCAAGAAACTGAATGCTCGACAACAAAAGTTGAGCAAATTCAAAGAATCGGCGGAAGTTCTGGGGAGTAACTTATATTTCAACATTAATAAGGTTACTCGCCAAACTTTCAGCAGATAAGTTGAAATTTTCCACGATTCGTATTCAGCATGTTGATAAAGATATCCGCGTATTCCATAATTCTGTTAATATTTCGAAATTATATGAAAATAATTTTATAAAAACTTTTGTAATTGAATAAGTGATTTATCAACACAACACATCGGTTAAATAGAAAGCAGTATATTATTATCATACTAGATTACTTACAAAATATTTTATTACACGCATTTCTAGAAAGTATGTCAACAAATTGTATTTATAAGGTGTAAGTTTCCTTATTCGTGGTCGTTCTTTGTAATCAAGTGAAACTGTGCGTAGGATAAATTTTAAATCATGATAAAGCTCAGGTCCTTCTGAATCTTCACTACTGCCCAGAAATATAACGTACGACCGCCTCAATCGTGGTTCCACCTAACCACACCATACGTGAGTGCGACATCTTTAAATCTGCTGTTGATATTAAGATGAAGAGTTTCATTTTCACATTTCCTCGCGTTTTGATCGTAATTTCATCCTCTAACGAATGTAAATTTATTCCGAAAGCAGCCATCAATCACGTTTCAAAGCTTCGGGGGCTCCTACACTTACAACAATTTTTCACCTTACTCCATCTAATCGACACTTGCCGGTCTCTTTTTCAATTAGACTAGCTGTTAGGTTTTTCCACTTCCGTCGTTCAAAACTCTCATTTACTTTCTCCTTTCAATGAATAATTAATATTCCCTTCCTGCCATTATTTGATCTAAATCATGATATTGAACAAACGTCCGATCATTCCCCTCCTCATTGCCCCTTTCAACAACTCTTTTTGATCCTCTCTTCCCCGCGTCCTCTCCGCACACCTATTGAAACCTCATAAACTAATTCAAATTCCCTCCTCGATCAGCTCTGAAAATCCAGCTCAAGCTCATACTCAAAAACCTTACTGACGGATTCATAAACCTGCCAAGGAAAAACAACGTACTAATTTCCCAATTCAGCTTCAATACTCATCACCGGTTGTCACTGTCTCATAATAATCTCAGAAAAAAAATCAGACGAGAAGTATAGCGAAATATCTAACTCTTCTTTAGTTTCTCACATCTTTCAAGTATCATCTTATTCGTCATTCCAGGTGTGTGAAAGCTGTCGAAATGATTTTTCAGCAAGCTAACAATTTTCCTTCAAGGGTTCAACAACAATGGCTATATAAATCCGATGCATGAATGTGGAGGAAGAATTTGACTGGAATAGCACAAAAAACGTCCACGATTGCTTTACAACTGCTCAGCAGTAATATACATTTACATTATCTATATAAATTAAATTAGCGTATGCGGTCTAGTCACACTTCAACAATTTTGGGAGCGCAACAGGAAGTCTTTCACGACTTTAATAACAACATGAAAGACCTCGTTGCGTCCCTAAATTATCGAGAAAATATATAATCTAGATCAGATTATATTCCGTTGTTAACTTCCTTCCGGTACAATATTGGTCCGTTCAATTGCGCCGTCTGGAAAATTAAAATTGCACACCTAAATAATTGAAAAGTTGTCATTACTGAAATCATCACTTTCTGTGCGAAAATACCAGGAGAAATGAGTAAAACATCTCCCAAAATTAAAATGCGATGAGTGCTGATGGAAGAATTGAAATTGACAAAAAAAACGTTGGGGGATTCCAGATGAAGTATGCACATCAAACTTCCCCTCAACGAATGTCTATATTGAAGATAAGCCTACTAGAAGCTCAACGAATAAAAATGACCTCTATTGACACAGCCAAATTAGTGCGGTTATATTTGTCTATTTCATCTCTCAGTAACTTTCCCAGGCTGCAAATTTCGCCTCACCGATTCAACTTCTTCTCCTTACCCTTCCTAGATCCCTTTAACACAAACCCACTCGTTCGAAGAAACCTCCTCCTTATCTGAATCCTGAGCCATATTGGTTTCTCTAAATATCATAGTTGTACAAAAGCAAAACAAGCTACCTATCTCTATAGAATTTCTGGCAATACCCATCACCTTCTATCTGACTAAAAATGACACAATATTGCATCCTCATTAACAAACCATAGAGTTCTCACTATAGTCAAATTAAGGGTTTGCTCGTGAAATCGAGCATTAAAATTTCTCACTGCTCGAGTTTTCTATGGAACTTTCTAATTTCTTGATACATGTTCTTCAAAAAGGTTCAATTCTAGCGGTATAGAAGCAGAATTTTAAAATTTTACTCCCTACGTTTTTTATTTCTTTTCAAAACCATAGAAAATTCGACCATTTTCAAACGTTTTAAAATTTTTTTGGAGCGAAAATTCGGCTTTCTGCTCCTATACTGCCTCGAGTTGAACCTTTTTGTACAACATGTTTGAAGATCGAAAAAATTCGTCGAAAAATGGAGCTCCGAGAAGTATTTTTAAAATTCTTGTAAATTCATTCCTCAAAAGGACTAACCACGCACGCCTGACAAGCGTGGCGTAGTGACCGCTGGTATGCCAAACCTTGCAGGGTATTTGGGAATATATATGCAACTTATCGTACACCGTTTCGGAGTTCACCAACGGGCGAAACATTTTCTTGATCCTCTAATAAATTACTTCCCCAGAAAAAATCTCTCAGTGGTCTTTTCCGCCAGGAATTTCAGAAATAGATCACATACCCTGTACTTGTTTTGACTTTGTCAAGACTCATCATTCCACCAACGTATACCTCAATGTTGGAATTAAGACTATTTAGTCAAACACATCTCCACCTGTCCCTTATTTCCTCCCAATTGAATCTCATGGACCTAACCTAATCTTGACACTATTCGCGTGAGGATGCAAAGTGAGCGCACAGAGTGGCAAGATTTCGAATTTACCCGAAATGTAAACAATGATCATAATAGAGTAGGTTGCCAGAAGAGCGCATGATATGAAAATCTTTCTACGTGTTTTAAAATGAATTGTCACCCCAAGTACAAGAGAATTATAAGCTCAAAGTACTTGAAAACGAAAATTTTGTACGATAAGTTTTCTGGAAAGGGCTTGAAAAAATGTGAACAGCGTTCCTAATCCTCATGCCAATTCCTCTCATTCTCCAATATCTTGGATTAACTCACTTCTTCATTGTTATCCAATGTACTAATATGTAAATACTATAACCTATAAGTATAGATGTCCAGCTCATGATCGCAGTAATAGGTCTACTCCAATATCCCAAATTGCATACTTATTCTCATTCTTTGTTATCAAGTTTGTAGTCTATCTAACATTGATTTTATAGGTGTTGCTTGATCGCATATACTCATTTTCACTGGGGAGAAGTTTGCCATAAGAGCAATGTTAAAGAGACTACCACCCAACCTGAAGATGGTACATAGTTACCGAAACGCGTGTTTTCGCACAATAAATTTTATTTGTGAGTGTAGGTGTACAATATTATGATATTTTTTGTAACAAAGGGAAATCAGTTTATACATACTGGAAGAGCCCTAGTGAAGCTCGTTCATAAAAAATGGATTAAATTGCATACCCTACCAAATTTAAAAAGGGACTAGCCTTCAACTTTCGACTAATATTTGTCCTTCATAAAACAAAGAACCATCAAGTAATTAGTCACTTGAAAACTATAATATATAGGACAATACAAAGAAATCATTTTCTCGATTTCAAAAATGGTGAAAAAAAAAAATTAATTTAAAGAAAAGTTCTCATAAACACGTGCGTATGAAGAGATTTTTCTTTTGGAGTGCACTAAAATCTGCTCTCACGAAGTCAATCAGTAAAAGTCATTCGGCATAATCCAGAATTATTTCTAGCGTACGATAACTCGCCTGCTGTAAGAGAATGAGAAGGGAAAAAAAAAAGAAATTCTCTTCAAAAAATGAACGAAGAAATGACCGGAAACGGAAAATGAGATCCCAAATAATTCTCCCGCTTTACCGTTTTTATCGCACTATCGAAAGTCACCTACGTCATGTCTATTTGGAGGTAATTATTTAGATGCAAAACTGTTCTATTTTGCAGCCCATAAAGAAAAAGAAAGGAAGGAAAAAGAAATGCATTTTGCCGAAAATGACTGCGAAAAAAATCACCCATTTAAAAAACTCCGAATACGTGCTTTGAATATTCAACGAGTTCGGTAATCCAATGCAATGCGACTACGCGAGGTTACGTATACGAGAATGAAGCTCCACATGGCCACCACTACCGGGCACCGGCAAGGGAAAACTAACAACGCGTTTCAACGCTACCTAGATTTCGATGCGTATTATAAACTCTTTGGGCGGGATTAGGAACAAAGATGGCGGACTCAACGCAAATGCGATTGAACTTCGTACTGTGTGCTATGTGCACGCTACGTGCGTCCAATGGATGACGAATAATACTACACTTTCAATAACGATGCTTTCACATTCGCTAATATTAGAGACAAAAATATGGCGAATAACGTATACTGGCTACTGTAATAGACGGCATCATAGGGTGAATTAGTAATTAACTAATTAACAATACGTCGATGAGATACGATGAAAGAAATTATCAGTCTCAAGTAACATAAGAAAGTTGTCCTTTTAATTTGCATCTTAACCACCGTCTAGTGTAGATGTCGTCGGTGCGAAGCTGGGGGATAATTTCGTTTGCTTTGGCCATAAGACACAATGTTAATAAAATCGATTTTACCAGTCGAAATAATTATTTTTTGCAAAAAATGAAAAGAACAAAAGTTGTAGCTCTTTTGATTTTCTTTCAGATGAGTCTATTTCCAGGTTGTTCGAGTAACTTTTTTTAAAAAATCGTCCCCTCAAAACAAGCTTCAACAGTTTGCCGCTATGGTAAATGTAGAGAGCGCCGAATAACAAACGAAAGAATGAATTGCTGCGGAGTTTCAATCTGGTATGATAGTTAGAGGTACCCAATGAACACCTTAAAATCCCACTCCCCCTCCTCCGCGTAGAAAACTCGCTGAAAAACTATTTTCTATTCTACATTGTATGGAATATACGATTTTCTGACAGCGTATTATCATGATCAGAATTAGGATTTTTTGGCAATGAAAATCAGAAATTCGGTACTATTTAAACTTTAATTTCGGCACCTTCCGGCGAAATCAAAAAATTAATTATTCATCTGCTTTCATTACTACCTCGACTCCATCCTATCCTCAACCTTCCTAATCTTCCTAATCATATACCTATCTTTTTTTTCTTTGTCAGTTATTTCCGAATTTATATTTTTCACCAATACTTTTTGTTCTTTAATAAAAATATGCACTTGACTTTCCATCTTCTTGCACGAAACAATTTTTTAAAAATATTTTGTAATGTTACGTCCCTAACTTTTGATCCTTTCTAATAGAGCGGGCGACGGCCCAGTGACTGACCTACAAGACTCTCACGGTTTCTCAATCCACCGGTTTCCAGAAGATTCCCGTACTAGGCTCATCAGTACTTGCCACTGCCAGGGCGGCGTTCTCTCCCTTTTCGGGTGCACTCGACTGTCCACCGGTTTCTCAATCACCGCGTCCTGCACGACACAAATTTTTTAAATATTTTATAATTATGTCAAGTCCCTATAACTTTCGATCCTCTCCAATAAAGCGGGTGACGGCCCAGTGACTGACCTACAAGACTCTCACGGTTTCTCAATACACCGGTTTCCAGGAGATTCCCGTACTAGGCTCATCAGTACTTGCCACTGCCAAGGCGGCGTTCTCTCCCTTTTCGGGTGCACTCGACTGTCCACCGGTTTCTTAATCACCGTCCTAACAGATTGCGTACGGCTGTGCGTGATGCACAGTCCCTCCGTTCCACCCCGTACGTTGCACGACAACTTGATCTTCGTTAGAGGCAATCGGCCTATCTTTTCGCGGGGCTACGGTCCGTAATATCTTCAATGTTTTCACGTACCTCCAGCGGTGTCCCCGAAAAAATTTTTGTAAGTATACGACAATGTCTCCTCATACTTCCGATATTCCTTAATTGAACACTAATTTACTATACACGAGCAAAAGGAGTATTGTAAACTGAACAAGTTGCGATATACTTATTCGCTGCCGTACTGTAAGATATTTCTTCAAAACACTTCACACCCTGATGTCCTTAATTTAGTCGAGCAGTGACGATAAAAAAAGAACTTTCGCACTCTGAACTGATACTTTCGCACCCTATATCGATATGCATGTGATGAACGCGATTTTCGTTGCCTTCAATTTGTTTACTTTCGTTATACATAAGTTTAGAAAATAAATTTTGATCGCGGTTCCCGAGGCGATAAAGAATGAAGGTAAATGTAAATAAATCTTTCGATATATTATCGGCTTACACTTAGTATCAATTGCGCGGTCTTCTTATCTTAATTTCTCGATATTCCCTACGATCGAAACTACATACTTCTAAATGACCCAAATAACGGTACAGGTCAAGCACCTCCATCAGAGTCCAACTACAACCCAGGTGCAAAATACGTAAAATTTCTAAAATATCGAGATTACCCATGTTCAAAGTATTTTTAAGAACGGGATCGCACATCTGATTACGGAACGAAATTCCCCAGTTATAGTATTATGATTACAAAATGTACTTAGGTAAAAAGTACGAGATTGTTTATCAGTGCGGATTAACTTCCGAACGAATCCAATTAAATTCAATATTGAATGACCTCTTGAACCCAGTAGATACCGGTATCACTGCATCTATTTTCCTATTCAACTTTCCCTTCCCCGTAATCTCACTGTCCAAAATATTTTTGACTGGAGTTGATAGTTGAAATTTTTCTGTTTCGAATATGAGCCTTCGATTACTCCAATGAAAGTTACTTACAATTCATGGGGCTGGTTCCATAGTTGTTGTTTGCGAGAAAATGTGAGATGTAGAATGAAGAAATATTGTTAACATGACGCAAAACTTTTATTTCTTTCGGGTAAATCCATTTGTCTCGAATTTGGATAAACTTCGGTGACGATTTCTCAATTTTTAGGACAGAACGTATACGTGTAGTTCAGCAATGATTCCCCAAAAGAATGGGGTGCTGTGAGGCCGTTTTCATGAAGACTATTCTTTGTATACTCGTTGGCGAACTCCGAATTCGTGTAGTATAGGTTGCCTATCAATTCCCTAATACCCTACAACGTTCAATCCACCATACCGGTCACTACGCGACGCTTGTCGGGTGTGTGTTGGTTTACGTGCGTAGTCCCTGTCAGGAATGACTTTCAAAAATTAATTCTCAATGCTCGAATTTCCGTTTAATATTCATCATTTCGTAGAATGTTGTTCATGAAGGTTTAATTAGGAGCGCTACGGAAGCAGAATTTGGAAATTTGGCTCTGAAAAGATTTTATGGCATTAGAAAAAAGCCAAATTTTTCCTACTTCAACAGCTTATAAAAAAAAATGCGGAAGAAAAAATCCAATTTCTGTTTCTATAGCGCTTTTAATCAAACCTTTCTGAAGAACATGCCAAAAAATCGGAAAAATTAGTTTGAAATTGAAGTCGTGAGAATTAATTTTTGGGGCCATGTTTTACGTACATCACGTTTTCACGTGTAAAGCACATCCTTAAGAGGGAGCCATATAAATTTTTTCCACATTTTTTTTTTCAGCTATGAGAAATTGAAGTTTAGGAGGGGGGGGGGGGATTTCCTTCATCGAACCATTTTATTGATTATTGCTTTTCGACGATTTTTACACACCTCTGAGTGATACGCACTTTATTTCTCTCAGTATGATCGAATGACTTTTTAAGCACGGTGGATATCATTCATTTTTCGATTGCAATCTTTCTTCCTTTTCTCTCATCCTCAAAAATACTATGTAGTTATCACTCGTTTCTGACTCGACTTTGGGACGATTTAATAAATAACAGGCAGTCTCTTTCGATCTCACCTATTCTGCGACAATAATAAACCGGGCGTTTGAAAAATCTTCAACACTACCATATCAATGCTGAAAAGACGACCCGCGGTATAATTTGAGCAGCTTTCATAAATTCGAACGCTTTAGATGTTCCTACCGAAAGAGGAGGTGGATCGACTTAATCAAGGGAGAAAGGAATAATTTTTTCAATAAAAAAGGAAGGGTCTTAATCTAAACTCAAAACTGATGACAAATATATAGATCTGCAAAAGAGGGGATTCTCCTCTAACCTGTAGATGGAAGAGAAGAATTCAAAAATTTTAAACGAGAAAATTCTCGCATTGAGTTATAATTACATATAATATACCCCCAAGGTCGATTTGGAGAATGTTTTGACCCCTCGTGTAAACCGACTGCACTTAGTAATGAACAGTTGATTGTTTCACAAAATATTAAATGGTCACGATGACGAATTTTCTCTGGGCTATACGCTCGCACATGGAAATAAACAAGTGACGATAATCGGCAGAAGTAAGAGTCAAGTTACATAGGGAGTGATGCAAGCGAAGGACGCTCGTATCTACTATCCAGTATGTTTGAACATATTTTCCAAGATTTCTTCCCTTCATTCAACGAATTTCTGCAATTATCGAATTTCACAATTTCGTTTCATACCTAAGCATGGTCATATGAAAAATTAATTTGTATAAAAAGTGAAAAAAATTTAGCGGAACTTCGTCATTTCCTCGATTCTTTTCGATTTTCTCATAATTTTAATTAAGTCGCCTTCAGAGTCTACACGTGGCGATAAAGTTTACCGCGAGAACTATAATCTGCTTATCTTATTTTTCTCGATTTGATGTCTCGGCTCACGGATTGACGTACGAAATGAGCTAATTGCTGCATAATTCAATGAGGTCACCTTTGAAGTCCACATGTGGTGGTAAACAACATGCGTCAATATTGGATACTTGCATAAGTTTTTCCTTACTGTGGCTCACATAAAGAACGAGAGTCTTCTTATCTTATTTTTCTCGATTTGATGTCTCGACGCACGGATTGACGTACGAATTGAGCTAATTGCTGCATAATTCAATGAGGTCACCTTTGAAGTCCACACGTGGTGGTAAACAACATGCGTCAATATTGGATACATGCGTATAAGTTTTTCCTTACTATGGCTCACATCAAGAACGAGAGTCTTCTTATCTTATTTTTCTCGATGTACTGCGTGTTATGTACAAGCGAAGCTGTACTTTTATATGACCTCATTGCAGGTCACCTTCGGAATGTACGAGTACGTTCCATAACATATAACGTATAACAATGATCAACGTAAAGAATTTTCGAGAACGCGAGATCGAGTGGCGCGCGAGATGCGCGTTATAAAGAGATAGACCTAGCTTTCATTTTCGGGTACAATTTATACCAAGGCCTCGATATCGATTTACTTTTCGAGCACTACGAATATTATCAATTTACGCTCATTCTCGAAAATGGTTGTCCCTTTCCTCTCCAGTTTCTGGAATAAACGTTCGATTCAAGGAAAATTGCTTAGAACTTGTTGCGTCTTCAGCATGTTCCTCTCGCCTAGTCCTTACCTTTCTGACTTTATCATCATCTCTAATTTCTCATCTCTCTCTTTGGAAGTCCACTCTATATTATCCCACCGTTTACGTTCCTATGATTTCTTACTTTATTACTCATAAATTTTCTTGTAATCATGTAATTCCCAGTATCAGTTTCCAATTTATTCGTTCGCCTCCATTCGATGCCGTCTCTGACGAGTAAGAAGTACTCTTAATTCTCGATTCATCAAACTCAAATGCGTAACGCGCAATCTCTACTCTCGATATCACATCACCTATTCGAGTAAGGCGCTGAAGATATTCTCGCTCGGTGTAAACAAACATGGCGCGGGATGTAGCAATCTCGTTCATAGCAACATTTAAATATTTCCGCTTTCTTTGACGTTTCAATCCACACAACATGGGTATTATACGCTACATACATCATCAATTTCAATGGCTCTTATGTTCGAGCATAACCAGCAGTTTTTGATCACGCTTTTCATTTTGAAATCACATCTGCGCGATCGGGCTCTATAAAGACTTTCACATTTAATATGGTAACCGCGGACTCCTTGTACACTTCAAACGAACTCAAGCTCAATATAAGTTGAACGTAATGACATGAAACTATTTTGCGCCACTCCCCACTCATAACAGTCATGGGCCCAAAAGTCCATTCTAATATTATACAGTATATATTTTATAACCATTAAAATCGACTCACGATTCTCGTGGATGGATCCCATCAGTCTTTTTGAATAACCATCAGAATCGAGTATAGTCAGCGATGATGTCGATTACAGAACAGCAATATATAATAGGACTTTTCCAGTTCTTCAAATTGCATACTTATTCCCCTACGTGTTATCAAGTTGGTAGTGTTTTTATAACATTGCTCTTATGGCAAACTGCTCCAGAATGAAAATCAGTATGCAATCCAGCAACACCAATAAGATCAATGTTAAAAACACAACCAAAGTGATATACGTAGGAGAATAAAGTATGCAATTTGAAATACTGGAAAAGCTCTATACCAAACAAAGAATTTTGACTATCTCGTGTACGTCACAATTCATTGCCGGCGTGAAGCATCGTAAAATAGAGTACCGGTATACGAAAATATTACGAAAAACTGGTTCGTATATACAAGGGAATGAGGAAAAGTTATAGTGTACGAACACGTTCAGATAATATTGACGTGGAATAATAAAACAAATTTCACAAGGCTTTTTTTTTTCGTGGAATATTCCTCGTACTATAGTTAAGACTAAGGAAAATACTTTCGATTATACTCTCCCAGAAATTTTGGGAAACATCCTGCATAGAGCCATAAGATAAAATGAAATACGAATAAGTGACTCTTCACATAGGCTCTACGCGTCATTATGAACACAGTACATAAATCGAGAATTCATCATTAAAACTAGCCTATGTTTAAATGTATTCTAGATATACGATTAATTGCGTGTTTTTCTGAAACAAACAATACCTTTAGAATTACCCTGAAATCATCGAGGCAATGTAAACAAGATAAGTACTGCGTAGAACAGTACACGTGATATGGATAGTGATAATCTATAAAACTTTTAATGACCTCGATCCATTTACATCGTAGACAGCTCGTATACTTGTTTCTTTTCATTTGTCGATAGGTAATCATCAATATACCCGTTAAAACGCAGCCGAAGAAACTGGGAAATTAATTACCTCAACTTTTAGTTTTAGAAAACCGAAATTTTACCGCATGAAATCGCGTTCCTTCGAACAGTAAATCCCCTCCCTCCTGCTTATAATACTAAAAAGTACACAGAAATACTGACAAGATCTAGGAAAAGCAATCTTCGAGTGCTCCGCGATCTCGATTTGGGAAAAACATTCAAGAAGTACTATTCTCTAGACCTTATTTTATTGAAGCAAAGTGCCGAAAGAAAACATCTTTCGCTCGAATACTGCCCCCGACCTCGCTATTCCTCATATTAAAACGTACGAGAAAAAAGGTTACTTGCGATAGATTTCATTTTACCGCAGCCCAACAAAAAACCTTCGAAGTAGGTATAACTTGACGTTTGCTCAAAAATCGACCCCCTCTCATTGAAAAACATCGGTCCACGCCTATCACAGAATAATAAAGTTCAGCACTGGCCCTCGCCCCTACCGCAATTTCGAATAGTAAACAGAATTTTAACTCTCGATAGAAAAACCGTACTCGCAATAGACTTGTCTATCAACCAGCCCCGGCCTCTGCTTCAATAAAATAACATAATTCTAACATTCCTACAATTAAATAGAAGGATAGAGAAACAGTTTTGCCAAAGTTTTAAATTTCTGAAGTACATTTTCGTGATTTCGGAACGAATTCCTCATTTTACTTTGACAAAAATGGATCCCTCTTGAACATGCGCCCTAAAAATATTTTGTTCAAGAAACTTACCAGTCTTCATCCAATGCGAGAAAACGCGAAATTCAACGGCGGCAAACGCGAAACGACGGCGCAACGTGAGATTCGCGAAGAAATACGAGAAAGGCAAAAACTTCGAATCGACGAGAAAACGAAATTCACGCGACTAATTACGATACCGAGATTGAAAACGGAAAAAACGCGAACTATGCGAGAAGAAACGACGACGTACCAACTAGCTGCTATGAATTTACGATTACGAAAAGCGAAAAAAGTACGTTTAAATAGAAGACAAAAAAAAAAGACTGCCCTGAAAAATACATCACTATTACATCGGAGCACTTTACGGTACGCGAGCTACTACTTCTACGCGAGGAATCACGAGCCGACCGAAGACTGCCCTCAAGAGAACACGCGTGCCAGTACATCGAAAAATCGAAACTTTTCGCGATACACGAGCTGACCGAGATCACTACGAGTTACCGCTAGCAAAGGCACTACCAAGGTAGGAAGCCTCGAGCAAAGCGGATTTAAACCCGAATGATTGTCTAAGGAGCTGCGAGCGCGTTTTATAGGCAGCGAGCACTTACTCCACGCGCACCGATTTTCGATTCTCTCCTCCCAGCGTGTGCGAAAGCACAAAGTTGCGCGCGAAGTAGCCCAATAACCTAATGAATCCTAATCGAGTTGACCCCCACTTGAGAGATGTTCGTGAAGTATCACTCCTATTCTGTCTTCTTAGTGTGCGCGAAAGCTCGGAGCTGCCCGAAGCAGCCCAATAATATCCGATCAACCAGTCCCCACTCAAAAGATGTTCGAAAAAAATTGCACCGTTCCCCCCTTCTGCCCGGTCTCAATTAAATATCATACGAGTATTTTCCAAGAATTTTCCGTCGCACATGAAGAAGCGAATACAACGCGCGTCGACAGAGCGCGTGAGTTGTATGATTTCGAATCGAATCGAAAGCTCGTATTCAACTTTCGAAGGAAATTACTTCATTTATGCGGCAATTCCTTTCACTTCCGTCTCTCTCAAGCATTCTGCCTTTCATTTGATGACTTATCGTTCTTCTCAGCGGCATCTAGAAGAATACTTTACTGTCACCCTCATGATGAAGACTAACAATTCTGATTATAGAGTTCAATCTCAATTCTATCGCGCCTCAAATAAAAATAGAAAGGATTAAAAACGATTCGATGCCACAACAATTTCGCTCGATACTTGACGTTGTCCACAAAAAGGTTTCTGAAATCCTGAAACAATCTTATATTTGAACCCCTGCTACCACCGAATACAAATACACAATTTTCTGAATCCGAAAGAAGATTTATCGCTTCCCCGACTGTACTTTTGGTAGCTAGGGTCTCGTTTCTCTGTATACTTCTCCATCGACGTATCGCATATATCTATTGTACCAATATTCCACCATGTTAACGAGTATATTTTTGGTAGAGGAAGAGTACCCTACGAAAAGACTATTCTCCGGCAGCAGTGAGATGAAATATGTTATCGTTTCAAGATTTTAGAAGCCGTACATTGTGTAATATTGGTACAGATACCTATAGATGACCTGTTCATGGAGAGGTGTCTTCATCTAAATCCAGGAATTAACGATGGCTAACATAAATTAACGCCTCTCATACCCATATGTTGGATGGCGTAATTCTCCTTTCATTCATAGATTCATTATTCTTTCCTATTGGTATCAAACATGACTCTATGAACGGGCTTCTCTGTTCGGCAGCACTGCTATATGAAATCTCTCATTCTCTGTATCTCCCCGCTTTTATTCATTCTGTGTACTCCCTAAGGATAAGAATGGTGTCCATGGACTTGAGTGCGGCGACTGTCTCGCCGTCTACCTTAATAAGGGATCATAAGTGTCGCAGTACTGGAGAGAGCCGTCAATACCAGGAACAAAACTTCGAAAAATTGCTTCCCATCTTGTTTTTTGTAAGGGCCCATGAGAGAGGAGAAAAATACTACTTTTTCTTCAGGTAGGTTTGCATAAGGCAATAAGGAAAAAGGAGAGGATGATTATTCTTCGAGTCTAGCTTGCTTTTTGACGGCTTAGCTTTTTGCTTAGGAAGAATACTGAAAGACGTGTATGACAAAGTGTATTGACTATTGAGTTTCTAAATTCAATAAGACCGCTTTTTGAAACCTGCTTTGGGCGGAATCAAATTTCAAAGGCTGCTGCAATTATCAGAAATATGAAAGATTGCTGATTCAATCGCTTCAAGCAAATACCGTGCAAAGATCCTCTAAATCAAAAGGTCGTGTTTATTACAAGCAAAGATATTTAAATCTGAGATTCACGAGTAATTATGTGTCGTTCGCCAACATTAACACTTATAGTTTCCTCTAAGAGTTATATCTAAGCGATATTTATTCAATAATTATACTTAAATAATTAACTTGCATCCACCAATCCACAAAAGCAGGACTTTGGTGCACGGGTACAAAATGCTTTCCTGAAAGCAACAAAATATAAGAGAACTCCGTGAGAAAAAAAAAACTGATGATACTAAAGAAAATTAACTTCTGTGGCAGCGATGGGCAACCTTTTTGTTCCGCTCGACCACCCTTCGAGTCGATCACCTTTTGAGACTTAAAAATGTGCTGACAGAGGCGATTAAAAAAAGATGATGTTTCATAGACCTTTAAAAGCGGCACGCTATTGAAATTAATTGATTTCATACCCTAAAGCAGTAGCTCCCAACCTTTCGGACGCCTCCAATGACCCATGTTTTTCTTTGCGGACCCCCTATGAAAAAATGTAGAAGGAATAAAGCAGCATTAATCAATGGCGTATTTACGGGGGGGGATTGAGGACCAACCCTAGAGATGGAAAAATTGCCCTAAAATATCATAAAATCTTGTTCAAAACACCTTTCAGAACAATTTTTTCTCAAACAAAAACTATAAAAATTATTTTCTGATCTTCTGCGGATTCCCAGGCTTGGCTCCGCGAACTCCAAAGGGTCAGCGTACCCCAGGTTGGGAACCACTGCTTCACCTCATGCGGTGATCGGGGAAATGAAATAGGACGCTCCATAATAGAGGTATACCATGTTCAATATTCGCTCAGAGATCAAAATGTTTCAACAGTAGGTCGAGTTCCAGCATATGTATTTGGTTAAGTAGTATACAGAATCACATCACTTGCTTCGCTCGTTTGTTCCCCTTCTTAGACTAGTGGAAGTATAGTTTACTGGGTGAAGCAAAATGATGTTATCACTCTTTCACTAGGTCAAACGGCAAAGTAGTAATATCATATGGCCTCATCCTCTACAGGCTAATTATCTAAGAAGTTCACTTCTGAGTCTAGTATATATCAAGTTTAAGCATAGGGTAACTAGCTTACGGGCTCAGTTTTTCGCATCGTTTACCTCAATAGTTCAATATAGATACAGTATAAGCCTTGATATCCCAATGAAGGCTTCACTATGGGCTCCTTTTTAGCGTGTACAAGCTTAGTACATAACACACAATTTCTAGCCAAGCATAGACCTAGTACATGATATAGCATACTAAGCTCAGAGCTACCTTGTTCAAAAATTTCCAGTTTATGGGTATCATATTAAGTCCATGGTGGTTGGTGAAGACATAAAACTTGTAAAAATTTCCGCAATCAACGATCTATTTTGGGAAAAAATTTCTCATTACAAAGAATTTAAAATATTATGCATAAATCACATTTTCCTTGGATTATGACAGATTATAATATACTTCTTCTCTCCTTGAGATAACTCTCCATTTAATAAAAAATGCCAAACTTCTGTGCATATCCTTTACCCTTTGCTAAAATGGTATGGTGACCAAGAGTCAATTATTTCGAGTTGATTTCAATACCCACTTTGCCCACCGCTGCTCTATAATTAATAATCACGCGCTATTCACTTTAAATTAATCTATTCTATATAATGTATCACTACTGACATACCTGAAGGCCTCGTTCTCATGCACTCAATTATGAGCTTCGGCAGTCCTCAGCCAGGTGTCGATACTTCAGGCAACGTGTGCATTGAAGAATGGGCGAATTGCATGAATCTAGATTGTGTCCTTTACATCTACAATTCAAACAACGGGTATTTTTGTTCACTCTTGAAGGACTGAAGCTATTAGCACGTCTTCGAACTTGACCCGAGCCTTGCAATGGTGAATTCTCGACAGCCGGTGTGGCGGGCGGTATTGCGGGCATTGATTCGAGAGTGAAAGTATTAGCACGTTTTCGACCCATGCTTTGCAAAGGTGTACTCTTGGCAGCCAATGTTGCTGGCGTTGGTTTCTCTGAAGACATTCTTTTGAACGGCATTGGCTTGGAGGAAACTAATAGAAATACATAGAAAAATCCATTAATACTTTTTTTCAATTTTTGTAGAGGGATTTCGGGGACTTAGGTAAGAATTTTGTTCTTTTATTTGAGGAGGAAGTAAAATTTCTCGTACATAATAGTTTGCGGGCAACATACATTCAGAAATTTTCCTTTATTCTGTACTCTAAAAGGTTTAAATTTGTGGCTGAAACACACAACACGGTCTCTTTCCCCAATAAAAAGATAAATAAATATGATGATCCCTCTCTCTCTCTCTCTCTCAAAAACAATACCTGTTCTAATAGGTTTGAGGGGAACGGAATAGTTTTCTGTTTTCTCTGTGGTGGGCTTGATGACACCAAACCAATGTTTCTATTTTTGTATTACCTTGAGTTTTTTCAGACTTCTCATCTCTCATAGCATTTCTCGGTGCCTCTTCTATTCTCCTTGATTGGCTCATCTTCTGTTTTGTATTTTCCAAACTCTTGATCTCTTGATTCAATTTTTGAACTGTTGGATTGCTGATTACTTGTCCTGTTGGAGGCAGCCTCTCCATCATTATTTCTTTACATGGTGAAAGAAGCGGTGAAAGAAGAGGGGGTCTCCTAGCGAAAGTATTCAAAATGATCTCCACAGAAGGGGTTTCCTGTGTAATTTCCGGTTTCTTCACTGGGAGAAGAGACGGTGCATTTTTTTGGTCGCTTGATAACTTTGTGGAATCTTCTTCAACAGTGTGTAAAATTGGAGAAAATATAGAGGGTATTTTAACTCGATCATTTTGGCAGGCAGAGGGGAGAAGCAGACGGACCTCCAAAGTAGGTTTTTTCTCTGCAATTGCGAGCTCTTCTAGCGGGGGAATAGACGAGAAATTTTCTTGACCGCTTGATGACTCTGCCGAATCTTCTTTAATCGGGGATAGCATTGGGGAAAATATAGAACGTTTTTCCACTCGATCATTTCGGGGAGCAGGAGGGAGAACTTTTTCAACATCTTTCTCTCCCATAGCTGGTTTTTCCTCCGGATTGAACCCAGTCATCAGACTTCGAAAACGGTATTCCTTCATTATTTTGACCAGGTCATTTATATTCATCATTTCAGAAGGAATACCAATGCTTGTCAATACAGATCTCTGATCCGATGGAATCACGTAATTGTGGTCGGTGAACATATTCAGTTCTCCCCTCAATATTCTGTTTTCGCGAAGCAGTATCTCAATTACTTCGAGGGCGAGAACTGGGAAATTTTTAGACGATAACTCAAAGGAGGCCATTTTCTGTAACAGATCAAACATATTTTACCGACTTTTTTTTCCTCCATCGTCTACATCATTCAAAAGTATAGGCTAAAAGTTGACAATACACATCATAGGAATAGCCTAATTTGTTAAAACCAATTATAGAATAGATAACACACACAATAGAGAATGATCATGATCGTTTTTCAAATTTAGGTGAGACATATATCAAGAGTCTACCAGCGATATGCCTTACGGCCGAATGACTCACCCATTTATTCTAAAGGGCCGGAGCATACTTATCTTTTAGAAAGCATGAGGAACGATAGATTAAAATGATTGAACTTGCGAAAATGAATCTTCATTTACGATATTGAGAATATAGTGAGACGTCAGTGCACGTAAGGATATCTTGCTAGAAAGTTGGTTTCATAAAGTTCTGGGTCCAGTGGTGTACCTAGGAAATGGTTTTGGGGTTTTAAAAGGTTAGGTGAGGTTAGGTTTGCGATAATTGTGGGTGAGATCGTGCGTCACTTGTTCATCGTACACGGTCGCGAAATATAATCGAATTTTTTACAAGATGAGCAGGTGCTCTGGGTGGGGCCGATCTCCCCGCCGTGACGATTCTGACTTATGCTCTAGACCAGCACCGGACAGCACCCCTATAGAAAGAAAAAAACAAATTATCGTAAAAACCCCGCGAAGTCGGGGAGTTGACAGTAACGTTCTGAAAATTATGAAGGTATTTGAAAAATTATGTTGTCAATTCTGAAACAATTGAGATGACGGAAGGGCCTAATTCGACAAGGAAACCGATTATGGTGTGGGTAGACCGACGAGGTGAACAATGAAAGTGGAGAAATAGAAACAAATCAACCAAAAATGTACTTTAACAGGAACCCTGTTTCACCAAGGGGTGGGAAGTTATTTCGGAAAAATATCCGCTGTTTGACTGGCCGGCTACTGCACTCTCCCTATCATACATATTAGGCTTGAAGTTCGAAATTTTTACAAGTCCAACAGTTTTCCTAGTCAAATTATAGAGTCGAGCCCCTAGATTTCCCGTACAACTGGTTCCTTGAACCTCTCGTTCAACTCCGTTGAAAAATCGGTGAGTTTTTCCAATATCAATAGAGTAAAGAATTGAGAGAAAAATTTGCAAGCACGCTATTGTGTCGATAAACTGACCGATGGCTGTAGATTCGAAATCCTCTTGGCTTTGGAGGGTACAAAATAAAACTATTATGATGTGCAATTCAGCATTCTTTTCTCATTAGGATATGGCTCACAACGTGGTGATTTTTATACTAATTTAAATTTTCAATCCCTCGGACGTCCTCTCTGATCCGCAAGATATATCAGAAGCTCTTTCTATCTTCTTTTCCTCTGTCTCATCAGATATAAAGTATTCATCATTTCTCCAAAAAAGTTTCATGCAGAAATGTCTCAAATAAATTTCGAATTCTCCGAGAACACATCCTCTTATAATCTACCAATAACGCTCTCCAAAACGCCCCATAAAAATCATGAAAACGCGTCCCCAGGACCAGAGAACATTCATACACCCAAACGTTCTTGAATATCTTTTATCACTCTTTAATAATATCCTATCATAAGGTACTCACCCCTTAGATTGGAAACTATAGCCTTCATCCTCCCTCTTTTAAAACCTAACGCAGTACCCTAACTTCCGGCATCTTACCGACCCATCGCCCTTACCCGTGTGTAGGGTAAACTATTCCATAAAATAATTAATAAAAGACTCTGGTGATTTCTGTGACAAAATAATTTACTATCACCAGTTCAATCACCAATTCAATACGGCTTCAGAAAAGGTCCAAACACAATACAAGCTCTTGCAGACCTTCAATACCAAGTTGAACAAGCCTTCCTCTCAAAATCCCGCCTGTTTTTCACAGGATAGATTTATATCTGTTAGATTACAGAATCAATCCTCTTCACATTGTCTATAGTCGAAAATTGTGACCCACAGGGTGAGGTTCTCAATATCCTTCTCTTCCAGGTAGCCATAAATGATCTCCTACTTAACGCGGATTACCCAATCTCACAATTCCCGGACGACTACAGCCTCTCATTCTGTTCCCCCAATCCTGAAAAGGCTCATGGACTCTTACAAAAACCACTAGATAATATTTCAACGTGGATTCCGATTTTCCTTTGAAAAATATTTCTAGTCATCTTCCACAAAAAGGAACCTCCTCAATCTATTCCTCCATCAAAACTTTGAAATGAAAATCACAAACTTGGCAAAATTCTCAGGACTCTTGCTAGATCAAAAATTAATTATCATTGGTTACTCACATTAAATTACTAAAAGCCGCAAAAGTGTACGTGCAATAAATGTTCTGAAATATCTCTCCCATCATCGTACATGATGCAACCAGAAATTACTTCTAAATCTAGACAAAAGTCTTGTTCGATCTCGATTGGGTTACGGATCCCCTGTCTATAATCTAGCCAGCGCGACTACTCTATCACTAGAATCCAAACCTCGTCGCTCAGAATCGTACTGGGAGCATTTAGAACGAGTCCAAAACTGAGTTTGTGCGCGGAAGCGGCTGAACCACCACTCTCTGTGCGTCGAAAAATACTCTCACACAAAACTTATAGTTTCTATGTCTCAATTCCCGCGATTCACCAATCTATTAAACCGGTCTCTCCACGTCAACCACACGAACATATTAATCTCAATAATAGAAGAGTTGCCTAAATTTGCAAAAGCTCGTAATGTTTGAACTCACAGATTTGAAAACGAAAATTGAAACAAAATTTTAATTATCGAAACGAATACAAATGAGGTACAGTTAGTGAGGCCTTTCGACGGTAACCGTCATCATCGGACAAAGTACAAAACTTGACTAAATAAACGACGGTTACATAAACGAGACGCTGGCAGACGCTGGCGAGAAAAGTACGACGGCAGGAAAACTCAGGAATTGAAGATTACACATTGGTGGAGATGTAGTCGGGAGATTGCGAGTAAACTTTTTCGATGATTTCATCTTCAACTATCGCGCGATTCATTATTTGGTAGGCGTGGTGATTTTTCTTGTTAGCAATTTCTATTTTCTCCAATGCTTTCCAGCGGCGGAAGTTGGTCTCCAGATGTAGTATGGCTTCATCTCCACCTAGATGTGACTTTTCCTGGAGGTGTTTTGCGAAGGCTGATTTAATTGGGTTGCTATTTTCGTAGGCCACAACATGGTCAGTTATCCTCTCGCTGAACGATCTCCCGGTCTCGCCGACGTACGCAGCAGGGCAGTCTCTACAACGGAGCACATACACACCGCTCTTAGATAAGGGGGGAATTGGATCCTTCCCATTTGGGAACATCCTCCCAATCTTAGAGAGAGGATAGTACAAAGGAACGCTATTAATGGTTCGGAGTACAGCTCCAATCTGAGAAGTAAGATTGGGGAGGTAGGGCATGAGGACGACTTCTTGGTTGTCCGGGATGAGGGAGGGAAAGTAGTGGTCCGCTGGAGAGCGGCTTTCACCTCCTTCTTACGTATAAGGCCGTCAACATTGATTTTGATCATGTTGGTGTGGGCCAAATACTTGAGGATGGAGACCTCTTTAGCATAGGCTTGAGGTGTGAGGTGAAGCGACACTAAGCGGTGGATGAAAGAGTTGAAAGCTGCCATTTTATGGGGGAATGGGCTATAGGACGACCCATTGACAAGAATGTCAGTGGTCGTATTCTTCCTATAGATCCCTATTTCAGGACTACCACTAAGAAGAGAAATAGTGATGTCAAGAAAATTTATCTGAGAGCCTCCGATGGATGGAAGGGTAGAGATCATTCATGAAAGTGAGGAGGTTTAGCCTGTTTATCACAAATCACTCAACTTCAGCCTGGACAAGAATATCTTCTACTAACGAATTCCCGCTCCTCTATTCACGCTATGACTGATCCCTTCTCAAACAATCCTTTGATCCAACGTATTTTCATTGCCCTTCATACCATTCAATCAATAAACTCTCACCTCGCACTGGCTTGGATTCCGGCTCACGTCAATTTTCCGTTACATGATCCTGTGGATGAAACTGTCAAAGAGGCCTTTCGCTACCAAAAATAACCGATCTAATTATATCACCTGCGAAAGACTTGAAGGTATATTACACTTCATCATCACAAAATCTTTGGCGCTCATTTCGGGAAAATCAGTTGAACAACAAATTGAGACAAATCAAGTGTGAACCCACATTTTGGTCCTCATCCCACCGAAATTCTAGACAAGAGGAGGATGTTCTAGCCCAGCTACGAATGGACCACGCTCGTCTTACTCATACTTATCTTCTCACTAATCTCGCTCCTTCATTATGTCTTCACTGTCTCAATCTTTTCTCCGTCTTGCAACCCACTCGATCCTTAATATATCTTCCAACATCCACTTAGCACTAAATAACAAATACGAAACCATCGACACAACCCTAACTTATTTACGTACCACCCAATTCTACTTTATTTAAAACATCCACAAACTCCTTTCACTTTTATCACAAACACTAATGAATGAGATTGTAACGCCGAGCAAATAACCCTTGTGCAGGTTATAATGCTCGTAAAATAGGAAAAAAACTGTGACGAGAGAGGAGAGATAAGACAGTCAGATAAAATAAAGAGGCCATTTAATAAAACCGAAAATTTTAACCTGTGTTTTTTATGTTTCCTATACACTAATTCCAATTCTGAAACCGTTGCAACGAGGGAGGAGGGGATGATTAATGATACAGATGCTTGAAATAAACCCTTTCACAAAATGGAGTAAATCAACTTACGAGGCCATTTTTTTGTACTCCATTGACGGAGAAACATTTTCAGCACGCAACCGCTACATATCTTCCCTATTCACAGATGAACATAATAGCTACACTAACCTACTTCTCCCATTCTTCCAAACTACCTCCAAACGGCAAATCCCTTCACTTCACTCCCTTACAGATGCATATAACTTTAACTCAATCATACGACGCATTCTCTTCACATACTCTAAACTCAATTAACACCCAAACAATCTTAATAAGGATCCTCAGGCATATTGTCCTCCCTGAACATGACGGCGAACGAGCTAGCTCCCTCAAACAAATAAGTAGTGATAATTAGGTACCCTAAACCACTACCGTTCATTGATACCCAATCACGAAACACATTTCAAATCAATCCAATAACAACAAAATACTTCGGATTAAAAAGGCTCCCGTCCGCTGTTCATCCTCATTAGGAACACAAGATGAAAGGCAGTGATTCTTTTCCGCCTGAGAACTGACGACACAAAAATTACTGACTCTCTCATAAGCAACAGGCACATCCTATTAACCTCTCCATCTTGCCCTTATTGTCAAAAAAACAATTTGATAGACCATTATTTCTTCTGCTACCGCTAAATATTACCACCTCATTCTTACACAGATACATCCTCCTCCTTCACTCAAGCATTCGGAAACAACCACGGAACCAATTGTAGTACTTTACTATACTTACAATCAAGTCACAACATCTAAACAAACCTGACTGCCCGCACTAATTCCTCTCCACATTAATCTCTTCCATCCTATCTTCCATTTATTTTCATCTAGATATCCTTACTAGCCTAGGTAGTAGTTTCAAAGCTCGTTAAAACGAAGGAATATAGAGATAATTTTCACTTTTCTACATTAGTTCAAGAGGCGCGGAGAGGGAAGGGTTAAGCCGATGAAGAAAACGATGAAGTATACTTTCTCTGGAACCGTAAAAATAAGTAAACGTAAAGAGGTGTATTTCGATGTAAGCTCTTTATTGATTCGGATTCTGGAACCCTTGTGACGAGACGGCTGGACAAGAGAAACTATGAAAGATTTGAAGAAAAACAAACTCTGAAACCCTTAAGATAATAGCGGTGTCATTCGATTTTTTTCAAATCACCCGGGAGTACATGATATATAGATGTGCTCCACGTCAAAAGAAAAATTCCGAGTTGTTTCGATCCTCAGAAATGGAGCACTCCGTCAAGACCGTCACGTAGTATAGAATGCTAAGTATCAGAGAGTTCATTCGAATAAGACGTTAGTAAAGAATAAGCTTGGTCTCGAATTACCGGTACATCGAATAAAAAATCCGTGTCTCTCACCATATAAGAAGTTTATTAATTGGGTATCGAACCATTCAAGAAATCGTATTCCGTACCTACCTATCATATAGGTAGCTTCGGCTTTTCCGAATTTGAAGTTCATTCTAAATTAAATTTGAAGGGAAGGGGATTATGGATTTGTACAGGTATATAATATTCATCACTTACGATACTTTCAGCTTCGCGTTATTGCCAGCAGCATTCGAATTAATTAGATCACCCGCCGAAACAGAAAGTTGCCGATGAGAGTATTTCTGAATAATTAAAAACCGTCGATAAACATTTCAAAAGTTGACCACTGTCTAGATACTGACGGGGCTATACCAGCAAAATCGCGGTAAGAATTGTTGATAGATTTAAGCAGCCTATTCACGTATTATGAAAACGAAACGGTATTCTCGAAAAGCTAAAGAAACATAACAAAGGCACCTCCTCCGAAAATTGTCACACGAAAAGTCATCACGAATCCACGAATACGAAGAATGATAAGTCGTTCAGCATATTCACCAGATACCTACCGAGAACGCGGAAAACAAGACAGAGCGATCGGAAAATTCTTTTCACACAAATAAGAAAAATATTTCTCGAGATGTCGCGTATCAGTGAAAATACCGTTTTTATCAGACCGCCGTGATATAGATATGTACGATCGAATGTGAAAAATATTGTTTTCAACGAAGCTTTTATATAAGTAATAAAGAATCCGATTCCCGATCTCAAATTGAAGGTAACATTGAAATGTTCAACGAGATCGAGCACATTTATTTACGTCTTCGTAGAGAGCTCATTATTCGAAAATTTTGAGACAGGCTTACCTACATTTTTTACAAACTAGGATTCGGATATTGTTGTCCATGATCGAGTGACGAAGTTGATTGAAGAGTGCATTAGTAGACGCCTTTGTGATAAAAACTAGATATCTAGTTTTTCGAAAAACAATCATATTATCTGATAGGACGTACATCTGAACTAAACCAAAACTATTTCTGAACTAGGTATCGGAAAGAATCTGAATGTCATATTTCCGTGTAGGTACTTCCTTTAAACTTTATATTCGTATAGATACATTTCTCGACGATCATGTTTTGACGTCTAACTCGTCTATATTTTGGTGAAGAACTTGAATCGAAAAGCGACTACAAATAAAAACGATCCTCGACCTAAAAATGCCTCAGTGGACAATCTTTTCGTTTAGGCTATAATGAATAGCCGTACCGTAACTTAGAGTCTCGGATCAATTCGGTGAATGCTCTAAACTGGATAATATACAGTATTTCTTCTTGCAATAGGTAGACGATGAAAAGTGCATCTCTGCTTACTACTATAAACCCTTACTCTTCGCTTCACACGTGTGCTCTATCTGAAATAAATGAAATGAATCTCTTCTACAGGTCTTCCAAAAGGGAATTTTTCGAAAAAGGTCAGGTGCCTGTACCTAAGAAATGGAGTTCTTTTCACCTAATTTCTCCTTCTTCTATACCTACACCTACGAGACATTTTTTCCCCTCATTACCTCTTCTTTAGGAAGTCTTCCTACCTTCAAACGCTTGAGACGAGATTGGTACCCCAAGGATAGAGTAGTGGGATATTCGACGTATTCTCATATTTACTAACTGAATTCAAAAGGGGGCAACTCGACGAGTTAGGCGATAAAAGTGAGTTATTTGAAAAAAAAAAACAAATTTCACACTTCCTCTATTAATTAGATTTGTTGCTCATATAGGACGATGGAGGTTTCTGATGAAGTCAACAGTTTTTTAAAACCCAAATCAAATCGCCGACTTACAGCGATATTTTCTTTATTTTCTATCTAAAATCACAGTTTCAAACTCTTCAGACAAGGTGGGGTGTAGCCCAACGAAACATAAAGGAATGTACCATTCCACGGTACTGGATAAGGTGCTTTCTGGCAGCGATCATCGGTATATCAACTTCACTATCCGCCGGGAAGTTGAGGCACAAAAGCTGGTAAGAAAATGGGCGGTTAAGGAGCTGAATCGCGACCGCCTGAAAGCTACTTACTTTGCTCTCACATGGGACCAAGGAGAAAAGCAAGAAGGTAACGCGTAGGTGGCAGCAGAGAGAATGATTAAGACTGCGTCACCGAAGCATACAATGAAGCCATGCCCAGGCAAGGTCCACCAAAGAGGAGAAGAGCTGTTTACTGATGGACCAACCAGATTGCCGAGTTAAGAAAAGAGTGCAACCGCCAGCGCCGGATATACCAGCGTAGAAGAGGCCTTGAAGAGGCGCGGGCGGTTGCACCTGAAAACCAGCTGGCTCGCAAAAGGCTGAAGAAGGCGATCAAAGACACCAAGAGTGCTGCATGGCAAAAGCTTTGTGAGATGGCAGAAGACGACCCGTTTGGAAAACCTTATAAGATAGTGCTGAATAAGCTAAAGGACCTCACAGCAATAAGCCGAATGGAGCCGGATATTGTGTGTCAAATCATTGATGGTTTGTTCCCACAGCAGCCACCACCAATGGTAGCGCTATCAATAGTAGAAGAGGATGGTATATCCCTCCTAGGTACCGAAGAGGTGGATGCAGCAGTCAATAGACTGCGGGGTAAGTATTGGAAGACTTCAGGCCCGGATGAGATTCCAAAATCAGTCTGGAGCGCCATACTTTTAGTTGACCCGGCACTGCTTCTTGATACATTCAATGCGACAGTTGTTGGGGGACTGTTCCCTGCGCGATGGAAAGAAGCCAGGCTAGAGGTGATCGATAAGAAGGATAAACCATTTGGCCTGTCATCCTCTTATCGTCCACTTTGTCTGCTGGACTATGTTGGGAAACTCCTAGAGAGAGTGATAGCCAATCGACTGAAGAGCTATCTGAAGGAAAGAAATATAATCTCTAGTAGCCAGTACGGTTTTCAAACTGGACGCTGCTCACCAGATGCTAGGATCCGGCTGAAGAGAATAGCCGAGTCAGCGATAGCGACGCGTAAGTTTTGGGCAGCCGTCAGCCTCAACATAAGAAATGCGTTCAACTCGATCCCATGGGAGAGGATACTGCAAGCCCTCATGGACGCAGAAGTGCCCCACATACCTGTTCAGGATGATCAGCAGCCATTTTAGCTGCCGAGAAGTTCAAACAGAAATGTCTGCTGGTACAATGAAGCGCCCAGTTACTTGTGGGGTGCCACAGGGGTCGGTCCTTGGGCCGCTGTTGTAGTGCGTCGCATTTAACGGGATATTCAAGGTGAAGCTGCCGCCGGGTGTTAAATTTATCTGCTATACGGATGGCACACTGGTGGTATGCACTGCCGAGAGATTTATGGCGGTGGAGAGCAGGGTAGACCGAGCTCTAGAGGAAGTGACCCGTTGTATCAAGTCGGCTGGACTCGAACTTGCAGCTAGTAAGACGAAGGCCATTTTATTCACGACCCGTCGGAAGTTCAGTCCACCAACCTTTCGCCTGCAAGGTGTGGAAATCAAGACTAAGAAGAAGATGAAGTACCTGGGCATCTGGTTTGACTCGACGCTGAGCTTCAGGAATTATTTCCCGATGGCAGCGGAAAAGGCAGGCCGGGTAGTTGGATACCCTAGCCGCCTGATGAGGGACCTAGAAGGAACGAGAGAAGCAAGAACAAAAGTCATGTTTAGCGCAGCTTCGATGTTAAGAGTACATAGGTAGGTATATCTCACTGCCCGTAATATTCCCTTGTAGGCCTACCTATTCTTCTCAACAACTTTCTCAGTTCGTAGGGCTGCTCTATACTTTCCAATGATGCAATCGTGCGATAGAATATAGGGTGCGCTAAAAAGATGTTAACAGTCGACCGGGGAACTCCACGAAATTGTCGCGGAGTTCTCTCGGAGTTTTTCTTTCAACTGTTAACATCTTTTTGGCGCACCCTGTATAATCTAGAAGTATATAGAATTCTGAGCTGCTTATCCACGTGTTTAAGATGTAAAAATTTTCTTTCTTAGAAAGAAGTTCTCATTAGCGTCTCATATTTTACAGAAGCGAATTGCGCAGTTGTCGATTCCCAGTAAACTATCACGCGATATCCGTCGGATGTTGTTCGATGAAAGTTCTTGTTAGTTTATTTCACCATCTTACCCTCATCTACATAATATCCACGGTCGATTGATTCCTAGGAAAAATATCATGCGATCCGTCGGACGCTATTTGATAAGAAAACCTTGTTAATTTATTTCATCATCTTGGCTAACCTTCTCTCTCTTCTGTAGAAGAAGTAAACAGATACGGTTTCTCGGAAAAAAGAGAGCTGAGTAAAAAGAAATTTTTACCGTAATCATTTCTCATCTAGCGCGTGTATCTAGGTTATGACGTAAAAACCTTCGAGAGAAAAATAATATCTGAACATCGTGTGCAATGAAAATTTCTCGAATTTTCTGTAGAAACCTACGTTTGACGCACTGACGCACAATACCTACATCACAAGTATGTACTCGTGGAGATGAGAATACCTGCGTGAAAGATCAACAAAAGAATCGATTCAATCAGGAGCTCTTCGTAAACTTATTAAAAGGACGAAAACTGAAAACGAATTCACGGCATTTGTCGAAGTTATAGGGATGAGAAAAGTGTACAAACCTTGACAAAATTAAGAAGGTTCCCACATCAATTCTTTTTTTTTTCTTTTAAACGAGCAGTAGAGCTACACCACAGGCTATTTGCTCGGCGAAATTACATACATGAAAGAAGGGTTAAATTATGGGTACATCTCAAAATAGATAGGCCTATAAATAGAGTTGAAGAAGGTGTGTGTTTACAAGCGAAGAATTTGGAGATGAGAATGGTGATGGTTGATGAGGCATGAGTGAGTGATTCAAGTGTGACCGATTCTTAGACGGACGGGTTAGAATAACTTCTTCCCGTCGAGTGCTTTTAAAAGAGGTGGACCAGGCTACAGGGATTCGTTTAATTGTGAGCAGTTTGTTAGAGGTTTGATTTTTCCAGAATAATTTCAATTTTTCGAGGATGAGAGAACGGTAGTGATTTACGTAATCAGAGACAGATAAATGGGTGTAGTTAGTTACTTTTGTGCTCTCTCCTCAGTAAGGAGCTCGATTGATGGTGAACGTGCTAATACGCAAAGAGCCTCCGTCGAGACAGTGCGGTAGGCACTAACACACCTCAGCGCAGCTCTTCGTTGGATCTTTACCATCTCTCATCTTCTGTATGGTATCCTCATGGAGTCGGGCGGCCCATGCTGGTACACAGTATAGGAGGATCGACAAGGCGGTGCTCAGCATGACCCTTCTTCTTGCTTCTCTTGGTCCTCTAGGTTCCTCATCAGGCGGCTTAGGTATCCAACTACCCGGCCTGCCTTTTCCGCTCCCATCAGGAAAAAGTGCCTGAAGCTCAGCGTCTAGTCAAACCAGATGCCCAGGTACTTCATCTTCTTCTTGTTCTCAAATTCCACACCTCGCAGGCAAAAGGTGGGTGGACTGAGCTTCCGACAGGTCGTGAATAAAATGGCCTTCGTCTTATACTAGCTGCAAGTTCGAGTCCAGCCGACTCGATCCAACGCGTCACTTCCTCTAGGGCTCGGTCTACCTTGCTCTCCACCGCTACAAATCTCTCGGCAGTGCATACCACCAGTGTGCCATCCGCATAGCAGATAAGTTTAACACCCGGCGGCAGCTTCACCTTGAATATCCCGTTAAATGCGACGTACTACAACAGCGGCCCAAGGACCGACCCCTGTGGCACCCCACAAGTAACTGGGCACTTCATTGTACTAGCAGACATTTCTGCTTAAACTTCTCGGCAGCTAAAATGGCTGCTGATCATCCTGAACAGGAATGTGGGGCACTTCTGCGTCCATGAGGGCTTCCAGTATCCTCTCCCATGGGAACGAGTTGAACGCATTTCTTATGTTGAGGCTGACGGCTGCCCAAAACTTACGCGTCGCTATCGCTGACTTGGCTATTCTCTTCAGCCGGATCCTAGCATCTGGTGAGCAGCGTCCAGTTTGAAAATCGTACTGGCTACTAGAGATTATATTTCTTTCCTTCGGATAGCTCTTCAGTTGATTGGCTATCACTCTTTCGAGGATTTCCCAACATTGTCTAGCAGATACAGTGGACGATAAGAGGATGACAGGCCAGATGGTTCATTCTTCTTATCGATCACCTCTAGCCTGGCTTCTTTCCATCGCACAGGGAACAGTCCCCCAACAACTGTAACTGTCGCATTGAATGTATCAACAAGCAGTGGCGGGTCAACTAAAAGTATGGCGCTCAAGACTGGATTTGGAGTCTCATCCGGGTCTGGAGCCTTCCAATACTTACCCCGCAGTCTATCGACTGCTGCATCCACCTCCTCGGTACCTAGGAGGGATATATCATCTTCTTCTACTATTGTTAGCGATACCATTGGTGGTGGATGCTGTGGGAAGAAGCCGCGCCGCGACCTCTCGTTTTCATGACGAGTGCGATTAAACTTCTGACTGAGAGCGATGAGGATGAAGATAGCGACGAAGATCGTGAAGTTTATAAGATAAGAAGGTAGGGTTGTGATTAGAGTAGGAGGATACTGAAGTATAAGGACCATGTGAAAGGGATCAGCAATAATTGAATTGTTCGTTGTGAGGTGAGAGATTTGGTTGAAGGAACCATTGCAGGAAAACTTTTTTATATCTTTTCACATGATGGAGATGAATACGGGTTAGTTCAGGCACCCGATGAATGTGCTCCAGGACCGTTTCTTCTCGGAACAGACCAGAGCTCTCGCTTCGGCGCGGGCCTAGTGCGGGATGAATAGTACGTACGGTATGCTTTTTTGCGAGGTTTTATGACTGAATGAATTCCTGCTGCCCCCATGGGATTTGGGTAGGTTTGTGAGTGCTAGACCGAGGTCTGATGATTTTGCGGCAATGATGATGAAGTTGATCAAAGATTCTAGAGCTGTACAGAGATCTGAGACGTTCGGAAAGGATTTAGTATTCGAAGTGAGGTTTTGAAAATGTCACCAATTTGCTTTGTTGATGCGCCAGCGGGGGGCCGTGGTGGAATATTGGTTTTGATTGAGAGAGGGTATTTGATATGATTATGATAATTGGAAAGTGGTCGCTGTCAAATAGATCCGGGTGGATTGACCAGGTAAGTTTTGTTGAAAGGGAGAGATCGATTGCTGAGAGTTCCATTGGTGGAGTTGAAGTGTGTGTGAGTGCCAGGATGGTTGAGAAGGGTTATGTTTATGTCTATGTTTCAGCAGAGAAGGTTATCAGTGATGTTACCACGAGAAGTTGTGTGGAAGGTAATGTTTTATGTAACACCTCAAGTGTAGCTGTGTGCGTTGAAATCGCCACAGATTACGTAAGGGGTTGGAAGGGATTGGATGAGCGCAGTTATTACAGTAGACTGAGAGTTGTGTGAGAGGGAACGAAATTTTTAAAGAAAAAGAAATTACGAAGAAAACGCGAGACTCGATTAGGAAAGATTGCAAACCTTTGCTCGTTATGAACCGAGGGACTTCTAAATTTATAATCATGTATTCGTATAATAATGTATTCACACTTGCAAAAAAGTACCTCGATAAAAGTTTATTATTATTATAGAGTCTATAGCTATTCTTTCGGTACGTTTTTCAAAATATAAGGTTCCTCGAAAAATTAGAAAAAGGAGAAAAAAGGGTATTGAAATGATATCGAGGGTACGATTCTCCTGTATTAGTTTATAGCTTTATAAAATTTCTCTAGGGTGTTACCTCACACGGAGAGGTGGTCATCAACACCGAATTTTTGGAACAAAGGAATCGGTTCGCGAGTACTGCCCTGACGATTATTAGTTATTGAGGACTTATATATTTCAGGTAATCAGTAACTAATTGAAAGGGAACCATTCGCGTCCTCATTTTCTTGTCCCAAAAGTTCGGTGAAGAGTTTATCGAAAATTTCTTCCAGTGCATCATCAGTTGTATCGCCGGAATAAAGTAAAATTGTACACATCAGATCTTTTCAACATCCTGTGCTCTACTCACATCTTATTGGAAGTTTTTTAGAGTTGTGAGTATAAATACCCCATTTCCTTTCATGACCAAAATATTTCCAAATTTCAACTTCTCTTCTATAAACTTGAAACTCCTTGGTCGAGGAAAAATTATGCAAGAAAATAATACCCGTAGACAATTTCATATATACTGTTGAAAGAATCATTGTTCTCTATCGTATTTTTCTTCCGAGTAGGAAATAGGCGTGAATCACTTTGTAGATGTTTACCATGGCAATGGTAATTCTTCGTTCGAGTATTTTAAAGTTATTAATTACGATTTTTTCGCCGTTTCAATTGATATCAAATTCTTGACTTTCGCCCGGCTAGACTGAGGATTCATAGCAGGTAGTTTCAAAATCTCTCAAGAATGCTAAATTTTTCAATCTTTCTTTTCTTTCCTCATAAGTACATTTTTCGGCAACCTTCTTCTGATCGCAATCGCTTGAAAATTGACCTTTTTCGAGGTCTCTCGCCTCTCTTTCCTATGTATGTTATACTTTGAAAGTGAGCATTCTTCTGTCTGCTCTTCCTCAGGTATAGCTTCATGGTCAAAATTTTTTCAAGCCCTCACTCATCTTTTCCCTATTGCTCTCGAATATTCCCAAAGTCGCATATCTATACGGTATAGTTGAAAAATGAGAAATTTTCCAATCTATACCTTTTCTTTCCTGACATATATAGCATCAGGTTGGTCGATTTTTATATACCCTTTCCTGATCTATACCGCTCGATAAAAGGAATTCTTCAGGTTCCTTTCCTTTCTTATGTATAAAGATTGAAAGTCAGAATTTTCCCGTCGTCTGCTGCCATTTTTACAGCTAAACAGTTGACATTTTTCAGGTGTACCATTAATGTACAGCTGAATGATCGGAATTTCTTATTTCGACTCGAAATCAACGTCGATTCGATTTTAGATTGACTGGAAATCGACTCAAAATCCACCACTTGTATTTACCATAGACTCATCACCGACGTCGACGAAATTGAGACGAATCCTGTTGTTGTAGATTGATATCGACTCGACTCAAAGTCAACCCACTTGTATTTGACGAGTGCAAAATATCAGTCATTGACGTAAAAATTCAGATTATTCAAAGGCATGACTCAAAATCGACATGAGATCAACGACGATTCGACGTCGACCCGCATGCATTACCAGAAAACTATAACAAATCGATATGAAATCGACGCACCAAAGCAGTCGATTATGAGTCGACAATTTCTGAGGAGTGGAATTGTAATCGACGTCTTTTTTAAGCTGGACATTAATCTAATACCGAGAATCGAAGATATACGTTTTTGTATAGTTTACAGTCACCCATGATTTGAAAGTTGTACTCAAAAAGTAAAGTAGAAAGCCACAAAGTACCGCAATATTTTTAATGACTAGTTTCAAACCGAGAATCGACTCAATTTCAACGTCTACAGTAAGTCGACTCCCAGTCAATTTACTGTGGAACTTTAATCAAAAAATAAAATAGAGCTTGTCTAGACGACTATTCGATAAATAGAAACACAGATTTTTAATTGCACTTTCGTCTTTTTATCAACTCATAATCGGCGTCTAATCGACAGTCGATATGGGTCATTAGGGTGCCCCTCATCGGATTTTTCTGTCCCCTGCCTTTCATGTATAGCGTCGAAGTCGAAATTTTTCCAAGTGCTCTTTTTTATTTAAATTGTTTGAGAATAAGAGATGACCTCCCTTTTCTGTCCTCATGCATACAACTGAATATTCGAACTTTCCTCCCCCTTCTTCAGTAGAAATCTAAATTTTTCAGAATCAGCTACAAAAAACGACGAAATAATGATGCAGATTGAGTCCTTTTCGATGAATCAAGCATTGTCTTCAGGAATTCAAAGCTCTCTCTTACTTCTCAACCATAAATAGTAGCTTCATAGTTTGAATATTTCCAAGTATCTCCTTGATTTATAGCTGAAGTTGAATGGTCGAAATTTTTTCGAATAGCTCTCCTTATATTTACGTACTTCGAGGATGGGTATCACTTCAATCACCCTTTTCTTTCCTCATAGGTAGGCTAATTGTACAAAATGAATGATCAAACTATCGATAGCCTATTTTTTCGCATTCTTCCCCTTCATGAATAGCGGGAAAGTCGAAATTTTGTCCAATGCTTCTCCAAATAAGTATGACTGATCGTTGATCGAATGCTGTTTGAAGTCCTCCGCCAAATAGTTCCATAAAAAGTCTCCCGTTGAAAAAAAAAAAAAAAAAAACACGAATGGTTATGCACTTTCAACTACCGAAATGAAACGAGGAAAGAGGTGAGATTTCTTTGTCGACGTATAAAGGCCTAAAATTTGCTCTCGATGGTTGTCACAAAAGCTCCCTCGTTCTCGAACAGATATCGTAGACTAAATACCTACTGATGATATTGCTTTCTTTCTTAACTTGTTTGGGGCGAGAATGAAGTCTAAACCGTTTCCTTTACTGTAGCCTTCATTTTTCAAAGGTTGTGATCCATAGGACGAGCTCTAAGCTCAAAAATTATTCCATTTTACTTCCATTCATTTCGAGTAGGACCTATGAAACTCCGAATGATTGGGGATTTTAGCGCGATCAATTATCGAAAGAATATAATGTAATAAAGAATATTTAGCCACGTGGAACAAAATTTGATAGAGAAAGATCTCAGATCTTCATTTGCGTCATGAGTTGTTTTCTTCTGAGAATATGATTATAATGCTCTTGTTATTCACTTGAATGTAACGCTGAACGACCTAAATCTAAGAAAACAGAAGGCGAAGGTTCATAGATAAGCACGTGGCATCATCTGTTGATTCTACCGTGTTATCTGGTTTTGTGCTGGCGTGATTCCTTTTCATGTATTTCATTTGAAACATTTTCTACGCAGTATACTTCGCAATATCTTGCAATGTTCGATTTTGTGTCGGCGGGATTCTCATCGTCGGACGCAATATCTCACATCATTTCATTTTCCGATGGCGTGATTTCCGTTTCACGTGATCGATGAATGTTGTTTACTCGAGAAAATCTCACAGTTTCAGAGAAAAATATGAGCTGATCAAAGATATAGAATTTTATATCACCTTGATAAGTCTTCCACGTGCGTCCTCAATTCGCGAAAATCGAAAAACGTACGAAGCTTTTGAGAGGTACAATATATGGGTTGTATGAATGCGTTTCTCTAAAAATTATTGGGTATATTAGACAAGCATACATTCGAAGGAATGGATTAGTTTCAATTTTTCAGAAGGCTGTACGAAAAGTTTCTTCAATGAAAAATTTCATAAGAAGAAAAGAGAAATATGTACGGGGTTCGAACCTCGTCACTGATGGAACGCAGGCAACGTCTTTATTTTCAACTTTCTCACTCTTGGCTGATCAAAATTCTAGATCATTCTTACGAGTATTTTTTACTTCAGCTGCTAACCCATCTAGATTGGGACCACTCGACGAAGAAAAAGAGTTAGGGATTATTTTACGATGTTATACCTGGAAATCTCATTTTAGTCTCCCTCCCAGCACCTTCACTGCCCAAGATGATTCACAACCTCACTCGCCTCCTTCACACTTCCTCAAGCTTCCGCGCCTTTCTTGATGAAATTTACGATTATTTTACAATTGTGATTCCAAAGTCACATCGAGCGTATTCACATGCTTGAGAAATCACCGAAGGGCACCACTGAGCTTCAGGCTTTCTTCTATTATCTGGAACGCATTCTTTCTTTCCTCTTCTGATCAGCAATATACGAAATCTCAAATTACGGCCGAAAAAAAAGATTTTACTTCAAATTATAATCCACTAAAATATTACGGGCGATGAATAGTGGCCTCTACAGAAAAATGAAAAATTTACTTAAATTTCGGTGACAAAAACGTGCGAGAGGGTACAATCATGTTCAAATTGTATCAAAAATTTCGTTTTCATCGAATTGCGCCATTTTACTCATCCATACGTCGAAGATTTGAGGCAAGGGGGGGGGCATTGATAAACAAACTGGCCGGATGGAATGAACAGATTAACATGGCGTCAGGAGGAAGAGTAATGCCAGAAATTTTTTCGGCTGAATTTTCTGCACTGTGCTCCGTTTCATACGTATTTTGTCAGTTTGTACGAGGGGGAGGGAATGGAGGAGGTTTTGGGTCTGATAAAAAAGTGATCCCTGAAAAGCCGTTAGCTTAAAATATTCTAAAGTAGACTTGTACTAGACCAAGAAGGGGGGTGAACTAGTGGTGCAAGTGAGCTTTCCAAAAGCCATGAGCCTAACATATTGCAAAAAAGACTTATAAGTATACTAGAACAAGAAGAGAGGAAAACGAGCGAAGCATGCTACCTCATAGAAGACATGAAACATGATCTCTATTCATTTGGCTATGCCAGAAAATCTTTTTGATCAAAGTGGCCGAGAAGTTTAGCCGAATTTCGGAATGGAATTTCAAAATTTTGATAGAAGAGAGGTAGGAAGGAGAGGATCGAACGTCTTTTTTTTTACGGTTTGATTGGTTTTTAAAAATAATCAAGTAGGTTTTGGAGTTGAAGAATTCGAAGCCATTTTTTGATGTCCATACAGTAATTGAGTTTAGTGGTTCCTGGAGAAGTCTGTGAGCTCTTTGGGATTAGAGGAACAGATAGAAACGTTATAGTCATCAGCAAAAATATGTTCAGTAAGATGGGGGGGGGGGGTGACAAGTTTCGTTATATCATTGATAGCTATGAGGAAAAGCAAGATACTGAATATTTCTCCCTGGGGCTCACCGTTCTCGACAGGGTGAGGGGTAGAGGTTGTATTTTGAATTTGTACTATTAAAGTTATTTCGTGAAGGAAACTCTGGAGGATATTAGGGAGATTACCTCGAAGGCCAATTTCGTGTAATATACTCACGATGGGATGTCTCCAAATCCGCAGAAAGACTTCTTGGAGACCAAAAAACATGGAGTAAAGACAGGATTTTCGGAGTGTAGAGTTATTTATTTGCGAAAAAGAGATTGGGTGGTATTTCGTCCTCTTCTGAAGTCGTATTGGTAATGTGAGAGAAAGTTATTCGATTCTAAACCAAAGAAGCCTTTTGTTCAAAATTTTTTGGAAAAGTTTATCGGGAACACTGGATGATGTTATTGGGCAATATGATGCTGGAAATAGGGACTCTGAGCCGGGTCTCAGGATGGGAAGGATGATGACGGTTTTCCAGAAATATGGGTAGATATTATGAACAAGGATGGAGTTGGAAAGGGAGAGGAGATCGGAAAGTGAGTTACGGGTGGAGGCTCTTTAGTAAAGCTGCGTGAATATTTTCCAGTCCGGGAGAGGTGTTTCTTAGATTTTTGCTGATGGTGGTTTCAAGTTCACTTTCAGATATGGAGAGATTGTAAGGAAAAGAATCAGCTAGAGGAGAATTAAAGAATATATATTCGAATTTTTTTTTTGGAGTTTATAAGATGAGAAGATAGGGTCATAATTAGAGTTGGAGGATACTGAAGTATAAGGACTATGTGAAAGGGATCAGAAGTAATTGAATTGTTCGTTGTGAGGTGAGAAATTTGGTGGAAGGAACCATTGCCCGTAAACTTTTTTATATCTCTCCACATGGTGGAGAAAGGAATGGGTTGGTTCAAATCCGCGATGAATGTGCTCCCGGACCGTTTCTTCTCAGAACGAACAAGAGTTGATTTTCTTGTAGGATATGAAGTCGGATTGAGTGCGGGGTGAACTGTGAGTGCGGTATGCTTTTTGGCGAGATTTTATGACTGAATGAATTTCTTCTCACCCCCATGGGACTTGGTTAGGTCTGGGAAAGCTATAGCGAAGTAATGATGATTTTGTGGCAGTGATGATGAAGTTGGTGAAAGATTCTAGAGCTGTAAAGAGATCTGAGACGTTCGGGAGGGATGTAGTCTTTGAGGTGAGGTTTTGAAAGTGTAACCAGTTTGCTTTGTTGATGCGCCAGCGGGGGGCCGAGGTGGAATAATTTTGAGAGAGGGTATTTGATGTGATTATGATTGGAAAGTGGTCGCTTTCACATAGATCCGGGTGGATTGACCAGGTAAGTTTTGTTGAAAGGGAGAGGGAGGAAGAGAAGAGATCGAACGCTGAGAATGCCATTGGTGAAGTTAATGTGTGTGTGACTGCTAGGATGGTTGAGAAGTGTTATGTCTATGTTTGAGCAGAAAAAGTTATCTATGATGTTACCGCGAGAAGTTGTGGGGAAATTAATGTTTAGCTGTGTGCGTTGAAATAGCCACAGATTATGTAAGGGGTTGGAAGGGATCAGATGAGCGCAGTTATTACAGGGGTGCGTTCATAAAAGGGGAAACCAACCTGCGGTTACAGATTTCTTGAAAACTCGTTCAGACGGCGTTACTCCGCTTAAATTTTCGGTACCGTTCAGGAACTCCGGTTACGCATGGTTTTCTAGTAACCGAGAGAGTTTTTTTTAACCCAGTCTGGACTGTGTAGACTGACGTCATTTTTACTCCGATTAAACATTTTGCTATCCGTAGACATTGGTTACGAGTTTTTGAACGCACCCCAGTAGACTGAGTGTTGTGTGAGGGGGGAACGAAATTTTTAAAGAAAAAATAAAATACGAACAAAACTCGAGACTCGATTAGGAAATATTGCAAACCTTTGATCGTTATGAACCGAGGGACTTCTAAATTTATATTAAATGTATTCGTATGTACTGACACTTACAAAAAAGTACCTCAATAAAGGTTTATAATTATTATAATAGAGTCTACAGCTATTCTTTGGGTACGATTTTCAAATAAGGTTCTTCGAAAAATTAGAAAAAGAAGAGAAAGAAAGGGTATTGAAATGATATCAAGGGTACGATTCTCGCGTATTGGTTTATAGCATTACAAGATTTCTCTCGGATGTTACCTCACTCTGTGAGGTGGTCATGAACACCGAACTTTTGGGACAAAGGAATCGATTCGCGAATACTACTGCCCTGACGATTATTAGTTATTGAGGACTTGGAAAATTTAGGTATCAGTAAGTATAATTGAGAGGGATAGGACCATTCGCGTCCGGATTCTCTTGTCCCAAAAGTTCGGTGTAAGTTATCGAAAATTTCTCTCAGTGCATCATCAGTTGTATCGCCGGAATAAAGTAAAATTGTACACATTAGATCTTTTCAACACCCTGTGCTCTACTCACACCTTATTACGCACTCCAAAAGAAAGGAAGTTTTTCACAGTTGAGAATATAAATACCCCATTTCCTTTCACGACCAAAATATTTCCAAATTTCAACTCCTCTTTTATAAACTTGAAAAAGGGAATTCTTTCAATCCCCCTAGGTCGAGGAAAAATTATGCAAAAAAACAACACCCGTAGACAATTTCATACAACTTTGAAAGAATTGTTGTTATCTACCTTATTTTTCTTCCGAGTAGGAAATAGGCGTGAATCACTTCGTAGATGTTTATACCATGGCAATGGTAATTCTTCGTTCGAGTATTTTAAAGTTATTAATTACAATTTTTTCGCCGTTTCAATTGATATCAAATTCTTGACTTTTGTCCGGCTAGACTGAGGATTCATTGCAGATAGTTTCAAAATCTCTCAAGAATGGTAAATTTTTCAATCTCTTTTTTCTTTCCTCATAATATGCACCTTTTTCGGCAACCTTTTTCTGATCGGAATCGCTTGAAAATTTACCTTTTTCGAATAATCTCTCACCTCTCTTACCTATGTATGTTATACTTTGAAAGTGAGCATTCTTCTGTCTGCTCTTCCTCAGGTACAGCTTCATGGTCAAAATTTTTTCAAGCTCTCACTCATCTTTTCTCTATTGCTCTAGAATGTTCCCAAAGTCGCATATCTATATGGTTGGAGAAAGAGAAGTTTTCCAATCTATGCCTTTTCCTTCTTGACATGTAAAGTAGGATGGTCGATTTTTATATACCATTGTAGCGTCACAGCTTTTCAGAGGGGGGTGAGCCCCTTGAAAGATGCTGAAAGTGTAGCCTAACTTATGCCCGTACAAGTCGAGCCAAAAAGAAAAGAAACCAGGGATGCCACTCTGTCCTATTAAACGTATTAAAAGGATTGGCCCGACAGAGAAGGCCATACTTTTGCTTAGCCCACACCTTCCTTGAAGTAAGGGGGAGGAATAGAATTTAGATGCTAAACTACACTTGCTAGCTTTCGGCGCTTTAAGAGAGAGTTACGCCTAATTGTTCCCTCTCCGAGTGGAATTATCGGCATATTCCACCGACGATAAAATCAATCGCATACTATGCGAAATTATGTGAATATTTGTGTGAGTAACTCTACATCTTGAGTGTGACTCAAGCTTCACTTGGTGCAAAAAGTACTGAGAAGAAATGTAAGTTTTGTACTCGTACCTTTAATAGCAGAAAAACATTGTTCACAAATAATGAAAGAGCGAAATTAATAAATATTCGTAAATGTTTAAAACTGTTCGAAATCATTGTACTGTGTACAGTACAGTGGGGAAACACTAAATTGAAGTGGAATAAAATCAGTAATGATAAGAAAATAAAAACTACAAACACCTGTGGTAGGGTGAAACGGCTATCGGGGGAGAATTAGGTATCAGTCGACTGGCGACTGCTGTAATTTTAGTATCAAAAAAAAATAATATGAGTAGAGAGATTCTCTCAAGAAATAAGGAAATTTCGGATTAGTCCGATTAATTTTGAAACAACTATTCTGCTCAGGGGCGTCAGGCTCCCTCTACTTGGTGCAAGCTCTCGTTGTCTCGCCAAGAACATACATATAAAATCGTGGTTCAGGTCGAACCGGGTACACTTTGGTTAAAAAGACGAACATCGCGTCAAAAGAATCCCACAGCAGGGATATAATAAGAAAAAAGAACTCTCAGGGCTTTTCCCATGTCGAGCATAGTGATAAGGCGTCGTATACACCAATCACAATAAAATACCAGAAGTCCCAAAGTTCGCCATTTACACAAATTTCAGCGCTCATAGAAAATAATAATGATGGTAATATAAAGTCAAATAAAAACAAATTAGCAGAAATCACAATATGAGACGCTGAGGAGTTTTGGGCTTTGAGACGGAGCGTACACTAAGAAAGAGACCCCGATTCCCTACGAGCATCAGTAGAGATCGAAACTTTAAGATTCACGGACAAATAATAAAGTCGAGACTGAAAAAAGTGTACATACACATAATGAGAAAAATTCAATTACGTACCAATGGTCCACATACCGCCGTAGCTACTGCGCATGAACCTATTCTGCAATTGGAAGAAAATTAGATTACATAAAACCTGGCCCTAACCATTTTAAGGGGGTTAAGTTTTCTACCATGGCAATGTATAACAAGATTGTCGCGATAAACAGGGGATTTCGAAAATGGCACCGAACTAAAGAATACGAATAATAATAAAAAAGACGTAAAAAATATCGAAAGGGGAGAACTCCCTATAAAATTCAAGAGTGAGAAAAAATAAGAAAATATACTCAATAAATGATTAAGAATATGACCTAACAAAAGAAATTAAACGGGATAAGGATAAAAATAAAATTGAAATCAGAGAGCGTTGAGATCTTCTCCAATGACACGGACTGAAAAAACTTCCTTGATTGGTTCGACAACTGAAGTGTTGGTGGATAATTAGGCGATGGCGATTTCCTGTTGGATTGTGGAATGTGGAGCCGTTGATGGTAAGAGGCTCCATGTAGTACGAGCTTTACGGCATTTTGGCAGCGTTAGGGGGTCGGGATGGCCCCCGCATGAAGTGAGCCTAGCCGCTCATGGTGCAAAGACAGTATTCACGGAACATTATAATATCGATTGAGGCTTTGGACTACGGCACAGTACTATGGCGAGAATACCAGCACAACTTTTCGCACTCGAATCGGACAATTGGCGAAATGAATATAGACAGTACGTTACTAAAAAACGCTTTCGACCACAAGATACTTTGTGAAATTAATTTTCAATATTTGAATATTTGTTCATATTACAGAAACCGAGGTTTATGCGAATCCGAAATAGAACTTTTTTTTTTGATTGTCGCGGAGAATAGAACTGCTTACGTGACACATATCGATTATCGTCGAAAAAATATCGTAATACGAAGCGCAACTAAAATATCTAGCGAGAGGGCTACTTCAATCTACGTAAGAACATAAGAACACACGCGACACGATCTTTTTCTTTCCGATATTCCCGATAACTTATTTTTCTTGTCCGCACAAAGTCTCTTGCCAACTCCAGTTTACGGTTCTATCCTCTTCCGTTCTCCCATACTTGTTCAAGCATCAAATCAAGAGCCGGCAAGATGAAATCTATTGGCTAGACTTTTCCTTCTACAAGTGCCATCTTTACTAAGTCAGCCTATCACAATTTTGGTAACGAGGGCAACACTTACACGCCCCCGAGATACACTATCCGTGAAAAGAGAAACAACCAGTTGATTCAGACGTTGGGGTATACAAAAAAAAAATTTAGAAGCCACATGTGCATAAGGGATACTTTATTGTCCAGCTTGGTCCTAATCCTGATTGACATTTACGATTTCCTCGAGCGGCAGAATAATTATGCAAGTACCCGTGTACCAAGCCATCCGCACAAGTGTGATGCATCGCATTTGCCATACATCCCCTGTGGCGCATTCATTCGCGCCTCGGCTTTAGTTGAAAACAGAGAGAAATCTTGGGAAGTTATAAAAACACTATTGTTCAACAAATTTTATGAAGGTTCTAAACCTACACCAGCGAGAGAATCCTCGCATAAAGAATAGACTCCAAACTAATGTATGCGAGTATTTCACTACATCTGGCTACAACTTATTTTCGAGTTATTTTATTTTATTGAAAATCTTGGAGAGATCCTCTGCGTTAGGTCTTGCCCAAAGGACGGATGTGTAATATGCGGTGTTTCACAGTGCTGGCACACGTGTACATTAAACAATTCTATAGACGGTTGTAAATTAAGTTGACTAAAATGAATTTAAAGACATCTTGGCGCGTTAATCGAATCAACATATTGCTCCGCTTTCACTTGCAGTGGAATGTATACAAGGGTGAATGCAGCGTGTGTTGACTATACCATATTACAATAGGCTGCATTGGGATACATTAAGTAGAACCTACGAGGGAAAAAATGAAGAAAAGGTTTGCCTCGAGATAGGTAGGAGTTATTTAGATTTAAAATACGAATATATGCATTTTTTGTATTTTTGAAAAAATGTGACGCTACAGATGCCCCCTAGGAACTTCGAAAGTTGTATCAGGCGACTTTTGAAGTTTCTACCCAAGAGCGTCACCATCCGCACTTATATCCACCAACATTCTTGACATTTTAATATCTTCATGAAAATGTCCCAGACAGGTACATTTACTACCTACTGAAATAAAGAAATTCTTTGTTTTGTGAAATCCAGCGCTTTGACTAAAATTAAGTGCAGTATAAATAATCAAAGTTGTAAGTTAATAATATCAATGTTAAGTATAATAGGGCACTCAAACCTCTCTCAAATTGATGAGATCAAGGTGTGGGGTCGTGACTCCCCATTACAAGGATTTATATTGCTGCTCAAGTTGGATCCAAAGCTCCCAACAAGTACTTAGCGAAACAATTTAAATGGGTCACCAGATGTGATCCTTTGAAAGAGAATAGTCTCTGGGCGCATTTAGTGAACAACATAAATGTGGCCATGAGTTTAAGAAATGGGGCAGTAAGAGTATACAACTCGAAAATTTTTAATTCCTTTCTCTCAACTCCTATACATCCTGTAAGGTTTAGGAGTTTACCATTATCTTGTATGACACTATGCCCTCGCTCCAAGTCTTTGGAGATACAGGTATGAGGATTGACTTTATCATATTCGGGCTTGCCAACTCTCTTTTTATCTAATAAGATATGTGCAGAATCTACAAGCTTCCCTACAGGTTTCTGGTGAGAAGCAAAATGAGTTCTGCGCAGCTTAGGTTTGGGTGTGTATTGAGTAATCTTTCTTTGCAGTGCATTACCATTCCAGCTTTCAGGCGCAAGTATATAACTGGTCATGAGTATCAATAGGTCAATTATAAAGCTCCAAATCGCTTCAACGAGACTCACTTGTGTCTTACATATTTCCATTTCACTTTCTTGCAAACATTCCTGAGGCAACTCTGGTTCGCAGAAAACTCTCTTTTGTAAAATCTTATGATCACGTCTAATTGGTATATCTACGGTCATCTTAACTGGGCCATCAAGATCTATGGATTTGCGACAACAGACTGGCAAAATATCATCGGATGAAATGCTGTCACTCGTAGGAGAAACTGTAACTACCTCCTCACAAGTGGAATTTTCGTCAACTGGAATCAAGTTCTCAACTTGACAGACAATTGCTTCTCTCTCAATCAGGATTTGGGGTGGGCTACTTGTACTAGGATCAGCGCGCCGTTCCTTCGGCTGTTTCATGGATGCCGATGTACTCTGCTCACTCATCTTTTCTAGAGCCTTCATCATCTGATTCAGCCTCAGCATGGTCGCACGCTCTTTTTCCTCACGCAGTTTCCTTTCCCTTTCTCTCTGCTCCTCACGCTCACGTTCAGCCTCTTTGTAGCGACGCTCGTGTTCGGCGATACGTTGACGATTCTCTTCCATCAATCTAAGCATAGAGTTAGCTATCTCTTCGAATGGATTGCCCCCTGAGCTTTCCAACTTGTTGGACGTCGTGGGTTTCTCTGACGACAAAATGGAATCTTTCTCCTCGCTCGTAAGTGGCAACGCAAGATTTGGAGGAAAAGTAGTGGACGGAGGATCTGTCTGATTCTGATCACTCGGTAATTCACACATTCGGTCATAAGTCCAAATATCTTTTTTAGTCACAACAGACATCTGAATTTCGCCTTCCTCCCGCATATATGGTGAAAGAAGGGCGTTTATCATTTCAATAATATGCACGCGATCTTCCTCTTCTCGTTCACGTCTCATTCGCTCCTGTTCAATCTTTGCATTCTCTTGCGGCTTTTTCTCACCTTTAAAGTGTGCTAAACGCAAGACTACTCGGCGAAAATGATCAAAGTCAACGTAGTCTACGCCCAAGAGGACGGATTCTAGATGAATAGGGAGCTTGGCAATCAGTGCTTTGAAAATTGACCATTCTGAAAACTTCACGTGCGTTAGAGTTGAGAGTTTGCCATACCAAGTATCGAGTTGGCTTTTAAAGTCACAATAATATTCACAATTCAAGCGTAGCTCCTCAAACTTTTTAAGAACTTCTTCTTGAATGGCTTCACTCCAATATTGATTGAGAAATGCTTCTTCCCAATGAATTAACGAATTGTTAACAAAACTCAACTTTGAATACCAATGACGTTCTTCACTCCGAACAAAAATTTTGAACAACCGACTTTTCGCACACTCGGGAATAGGAGAGCCTTGAATAGCCTCATTGAAGTATTCGACAAAACAAACCGGCGTAATTTCGCCATCATTACGAAACGCAGGACACGTTTCAAGGTCCAACGCCGCGTCTCTAACAGATTTAGTACTCATTGTCTCACTCTGTAATCAGTTTTCAGGAGAGCCGCGCTTTGAATATCCATTCTGTATCCTGTCTATCAAGGAGATTTTGAAAAATAATAATAATAATAATATTGGCTCAAGTGGCCTGATTACCTTAGTGACTTTGACCTGTGCAGTATAGCTCACGGTCTAATATGAAGTTTAAGGACATCACTGAACGTGAGGATCCGTAATTGTTTCAAACTCGTACTTTGAACTCAATTCAAATATTAAAGCATAGAAAGCGGGGAACCATCCCGCCCTTTGCTGCCTATGCCTAAACTTTGCGCACTCGTACACGCCTCTGTCGAGAAGAAAATCCATTTCTCATTCTTATCATCCACCTTTCGTCTCTTGATCAAATTTATAGACTTATGTACATGAAACTTAAGCTATCGGAAATCTCATCATTCTAACGTTATTTATAATAATTGCATGCATAGAATATAATTAATTATCTCATTATAGCTAAAGGAAAGCGCTGGACCCCTACTATAAGTCGATTAGGAGTATTTTTAGGCGTCATCCTGTAGAGTAAGCCGATAATTCACACAAGAAGCAAAACCGAGTTTAAAAAAAGCCAATTTTAAAATAGAATTAAGCGTACGTCCTCGAGACCAGAATTCTTTCCCGCAAGCCTCACAAAAAATCGACGTTTTACAACCTAGATTCGATACATTACAAGAGAAAGGAAGACGATTTCGTGACCTGCGTTTATCGTACATAAAGAATGCAGACATTTAGTTATTTGTTTATTTATTTTTTCTTCTCTTTTAAAGAACCCTTCCTTGAACGAATTCGTAACGACGCAGAGAGCGAAGAGGGAAACATGATAGAATGACCTAGAAACCAACATAGTTCGATGACCGCACATCACCCTTCGAATAAACCGGTTGGAATCGATGCGAAGGGTTTCTGTATTCCTATTTGTAACACTTTTCCCTTTCGCTTTCGTTAGAATACGAGTAATCGAGACGCACGACATATACGAAGAAGAAATTATTTTTCGGAAGGAATAAATAGTAGAACCGTATTACTGTACTTAGATATCCCTCCGGTTTTAATAGTATTACGTATTATCATTAAAAATTTTCCATTAATTTAGGAAGAGGAGGCAAGATGCCCCCTGAATCTTTAATAGTTTCGACAAATATTTGGATGAACTGACATCCAAAAGTCACAAAAAATTAAGACGCGAAACTTCAGATATGCCCCCTGAACCATGAGGTAGGCAGATCGGAATTCAACGTAATATTATAAGATTGTTCCTAACCATCCGGCCAACGAAAATTATTATTCTTGTCATCATACAGAAATATTATTCTTGAGGTCGAGCCTCGTTTATGAAAATACAATTTTTAGTTTTAACAGAAATCTAAACAACGTAAAAAGAAAATTATGTCTCTGCGGATAGGAATTTCAGTCTAAAGGCTGTGAAAACAATCGGTCCCCACCAGGGATGCCAAATTATGTAGCGTCACAGCTTTTCAGAGGGGGGTGAGCCCCTTGAAAGATGCTGAAAGTGTAGCCTAACTTATGCCCGTACAAGTCGAGCCAAAAAGAAAAGAAACCAGGGATGCCACTCTGTCCTATTAAACGTATTAAAAGGATTGGCCCGACAGAGAAGGCCATACTTTCGCTTAGCCCACACCTTCCTTGAAGTAAGGGGGAGGAATAGAATTTAGATGCTAAACTACACTTGCTAGCTTTCGGCGCTTTAAGAGAGAGTTACGCCTAATTGTTCCCTCTCCGAGTGGAATTATCGGCATATTCCACCGACGATAAAATCAATCGCATACTATGCGAAATTATGTGAATATTTGTGTGAGTAACTCTACATCTTGAGTGTGACTCAAGCTTCACTTGGTGCAAAAAGTACTGAGAAGAAATGTAAGTTTTGTACTCGTACCTTTAATAGCAGAAAAACATTGTTCACAAATAATGAAAGAGCGAAATTAATAAATATTCGTAAATGTTTAAAACTGTTCGAAATCATTGTACTGTGTACAGTACAGTGGGGAAACACTAAATTGAAGTGGAATAAAATCAGTAATGATAAGAAAATAAAAACTACAAACACCTGTGGTAGGGTGAAACGGCTATCGGGGGAGAATTAGGTATCAGTCGACTGGCGACTGCTGTAATTTTAGTATCAAAAAAAAATAATATGAGTAGAGAGATTCTCTCAAGAAATAAGGAAATTTCGGATTAGTCCGATTAATTTTGAAACAACTATTCTGCTCAGGGGCGTCAGGCTCCCTCTACTTGGTGCAAGCTCTCGTTGTCTCGCCAAGAACATACATATAAAATCGTGGTTCAGGTCGAACCGGGTACACTTTGGTTAAAAAGACGAACATCGCGTCAAAAGAATCCCACAGCAGGGATATAATAAGAAAAAAGAACTCTCAGGGCTTTTCCCATGTCGAGCATAGTGATAAGGCGTCGTATACACCAATCACAATAAAATACCAGAAGTCCCAAAGTTCGCCATTTACACAAATTTCAGCGCTCATAGAAAATAATAATGATGGTAATATAAAGTCAAATAAAAACAAATTAGCAGAAATCACAATATGAGACGCTGAGGAGTTTTGGGCTTTGAGACGGAGCGTACACTAAGAAAGAGACCCCGATTCCCTACGAGCATCAGTAGAGATCGAAACTTTAAGATTCACGGACAAATAATAAAGTCGAGACTGAAAAAAGTGTACATACACATAATGAGAAAAATTCAATTACGTACCAATGGTCCACATACCGCCGTAGCTACTGCGCATGAACCTATTCTGCAATTGGAAGAAAATTAGATTACATAAAACCTGGCCCTAACCATTTTAAGGGGGTTAAGTTTTCTACCATGGCAATGTATAACAAGATTGTCGCGATAAACAGGGGATTTCGAAAATGGCACCGAACTAAAGAATACGAATAATAATAAAAAAGACGTAAAAAATATCGAAAGGGGAGAACTCCCTATAAAATTCAAGAGTGAGAAAAAATAAGAAAATATACTCAATAAATGATTAAGAATATGACCTAACAAAAGAAATTAAACGGGATAAGGATAAAAATAAAATTGAAATCAGAGAGCGTTGAGATCTTCTCCAATGACACGGACTGAAAAAACTTCCTTGATTGGTTCGACAACTGAAGTGTTGGTGGATAATTAGGCGATGGCGATTTCCTGTTGGATTGTGGAATGTGGAGCCGTTGATGGTAAGAGGCTCCATGTAGTACGAGCTTTACGGCATTTTGGCAGCGTTAGGGGGTCGGGATGGCCCCCGCATGAAGTGAGCCTAGCCGCTCATGGTGCAAAGACAGTATTCACGGAACATTATAATATCGATTGAGGCTTTGGACTACGGCACAGTACTATGGCGAGAATACCAGCACAACTTTTCGCACTCGAATCGGACAATTGGCGAAATGAATATAGACAGTACGTTACTAAAAAACGCTTTCGACCACAAGATACTTTGTGAAATTAATTTTCAATATTTGAATATTTGTTCATATTACAGAAACCGAGGTTTATGCGAATCCGAAATAGAACTTTTTTTTTTGATTGTCGCGGAGAATAGAACTGCTTACGTGACACATATCGATTATCGTCGAAAAAATATCGTAATACGAAGCGCAACTAAAATATCTAGCGAGAGGGCTACTTCAATCTACGTAAGAACATAAGAACACACGCGACACGATCTTTTTCTTTCCGATATTCCCGATAACTTATTTTTCTTGTCCGCACAAAGTCTCTTGCCAACTCCAGTTTACGGTTCTATCCTCTTCCGTTCTCCCATACTTGTTCAAGCATCAAATCAAGAGCCGGCAAGATGAAATCTATTGGCTAGACTTTTCCTTCTACAAGTGCCATCTTTACTAAGTCAGCCTATCACAATTTTGGTAACGAGGGCAACACTTACACGCCCCCGAGATACACTATCCGTGAAAAGAGAAACAACCAGTTGATTCAGACGTTGGGGTATACAAAAAAAAAATTTAGAAGCCACATGTGCATAAGGGATACTTTATTGTCCAGCTTGGTCCTAATCCTGATTGACATTTACGATTTCCTCGAGCGGCAGAATAATTATGCAAGTACCCGTGTACCAAGCCATCCGCACAAGTGTGATGCATCGCATTTGCCATACATCCCCTGTGGCGCATTCATTCGCGCCTCGGCTTTAGTTGAAAACAGAGAGAAATCTTGGGAAGTTATAAAAACACTATTGTTCAACAAATTTTATGAAGGTTCTAAACCTACACCAGCGAGAGAATCCTCGCATAAAGAATAGACTCCAAACTAATGTATGCGAGTATTTCACTACATCTGGCTACAACTTATTTTCGAGTTATTTTATTTTATTGAAAATCTTGGAGAGATCCTCTGCGTTAGGTCTTGCCCAAAGGACGGATGTGTAATATGCGGTGTTTCACAGTGCTGGCACACGTGTACATTAAACAATTCTATAGACGGTTGTAAATTAAGTTGACTAAAATGAATTTAAAGACATCTTGGCGCGTTAATCGAATCAACATATTGCTCCGCTTTCACTTGCAGTGGAATGTATACAAGGGTGAATGCAGCGTGTGTTGACTATACCATATTACAATAGGCTGCATTGGGATACATTAAGTAGAACCTACGAGGGAAAAAATGAAGAAAAGGTTTGCCTCGAGATAGGTAGGAGTTATTTAGATTTAAAATACGAATATATGCATTTTTTGTATTTTTGAAAAAATGTGACGCTACACCATTTCCTGATAATCGGAATTTTTCGCAGTTATTATGTTTTTCTTATTTATAAAGATCGGAAGTAAGAATTTTCCTGTCGTATGCTCCCATTCCTACAGCTGAACGGTCGACATTTTTCCAGGTGTCTCATTTATGTAAAGCTAGATGATCGGAATTTCTTATTTCGACTCGAAATCAACGTCGATTCGATGTCAAATTGACTGGAAATCGACTCAAAAACCACTGCTCGTATTTACTATCGACTAATCATCGACGTCGACGAAATTGAGACGACTCCCGTTGTTGTAGATTGATATCGACTCGACTCAAAATCAACCCACTTGTATTTGACGAGTACAAAATATCATTAATTGACGTAAAAATTCAGATTATTCAAAGGCATGACTCAAAATCGACATGAGATCGACGACGATTCGACGTCGACTCGCATGCATTACCAGAAAACTATAACAAATCGATATGAAATCGACGCACCAAAGCAGTCGATTTTGAGTCGACAATTTCTGAGGTGTGGAATTGTAATCGACGTCTTTTTTAAGCTGGACATTAATCTAATACCGAGAATCGAAGATATACGTTTTTGTATAGTTTACAGTCACCCATGATTTGAAAGTTGTACTCAAAAAGTAAAGTAGAAAGCCACAAAGTACCGCAATATTTTTAATGACTAGTTTCAAACCGAGAATCGACTCAATTTCAACGTCTACGCAGTAAGTCGACTTCCAGTCAATTTACTGTGAAACTTTAATCAACTCATAATCGGCGTCAAATCGACAGTCGATATGGGTCATTAGGGTGCCTCTCATCGGACTTTTCTGTCCCGTGCCTTTCATGTATAGCGTCAAAGTCGAAATTTCTCCAAGTGCTCCTCTTTATTTAAATTGTTTGAGAATAAGAGATGACCTCCCTTTTCTGTCCTCATGCATACAACTGAATATTCGAAGTTTCCTCCCCCTTCGTCAGTAGAAATCTAAATTTTTTAGAATCAGCTACAAAAAACGACGAAATAATGATGCAGATTGAGTCCTTTCCGATGAATCAAGCATTGTCTTCAGGAATTCAAAGCTCTCTCTTACTTCTCAACCATAAATAGTAGCTTCATAGTTTGAATATTTCCAAGTATCTTCTTGATTTAGAGCTGAAGCTGAATGGACGAAATTTTTTCGAATAGCCCTTCTTATATACGTTTTTCTTCAATCTCCCTTTTCTTTCCTCATAATAGTAGAACTGAATGATCATACTATCAAAATTTTTTAAAATCCCACCCCTTTCATAAATAGCTGGGAAGTCTACATTTTGTCAAATGTTCCTCCTAATACATGTGACTGATCGGTTCAAGTCCTTCACCAAATAGCCCCATAAAGAACCACCCGCTAAAAAAAAAAGTACTAATGGTTACGCGCTTTCAACTACCGAAATGAAACGAGGAAAGAGGTGAGATTTCTTTGTCGACGTGACTGTAAAGTACTCCTTTTCGCAATAAAGAGAAAACAATCCGATTTTAATGACTTTATTTTGAGAAAGAAATCAAAAAAGGAGAGAATGCTGGTTCACTTTTATGACTTTATCGTAAGTATGACGGCGGTAATGATTTTACTATGAAGAATTACGTATAAAGGCCTAAAATTTGCTCTCGATGGTTGTCACCAAAGCTCCCTTGTTCTCGAACAGATATCGTAGACTAAATACGTACTGATGATATTTCTTTTCTTCTTAACTTGTTTGGGGGAAGAATAAAGTCTAAACCGTTTCCTTTAATGTAGTGTTTATTTTTCACAGGTTGTGATGTATAGGACGAGCTCCAAGCTCAAAAATCATTCCATTTTACTTCCATTCATTTCGAGTAGGACCTATAAAACTTAGAATGATTGGGGATTTTAGCGCGATCAATTATCGAAAGAATATAATGTAATAAAGAATATTTAGCCACGTGGAACAAAATTTGATAGAGAAAGATCTCATGTCTTCATTTGCGTCATGAGTTGTTTTCTTCTAAGAAGATGATTATAATTTTCTTGTTATTCACTTGAATGTAACGCTGAATAACCTAGATCTAAGGAAACAGAAGGCGAAGGGTCATAGATAAGCACGTGGCATTTTCTCTCGATTCTACCGTGTTATCTGGTTTTGTGCTGGCGTGATTCCCTTTCATATATTTCATTTGAGAAATTTTCTACGCAGTATACTTCGCAATATCTTGTAATATTCAATTTTGTGTCGGCGGGATTCTCATCGTCGGACGCAATATCACACATCATTTCATTTTCCGATGGCGTAATTTCCGTTTCACGTGATCGATGAATGTTGTTTACTCGAGAAAATATCAGTTTCAGAGAAAAATATGAGCTGACCAGAGATACAGAATTTTATATCACCTTGATAAGTCTTCCACGTGCGTCCTCAATTCGCGAAAATCGAAAAACGTACGAAGCATTTTGAGAGGTACAATATATGGGTTGTATGAATGCGTTTCTCTAAAAATTTTTGGGTATATTAGAGAAGGCAAGTGAACCCTGTAAAAGTCATTAGCCCAAATAATTCTAAAGTAGACTTATACTAGACCAAGAAGGGAGGTGAACTAGCGGGGTGAGTGAGCTTATCAAAAGCCATAAGCCTAACATAGTCCAAAGAAGAGTTACACTAGACCAAGAAGGGAGGCAAACGAGCGAAGCATGCTACCTCGTAGAAGACATGAAACATAATCTCTATTCATTTGGCTATGCCAGAAAATCTCTTTGATCAATGTGAAGGCCGAGAAGTTTAGCCGAATTTCGGAGCGGAATTTTTAAAATTTTGATAGAAGAGAGGTAGGAAGGAGAGGATCGAAGTTCTCTTTTTAAAAATAATTAAGTAGGTTTTGGAGGTGGAGAATTTGAAGCCATTTTTAGATGTCCGTACAAGTGATTCCTGGAGAAGTCTGTGAGCTCTTTGGGATTCGAAGAACAGATAGAAACGTTATAGTCATCAGCAAAAAGACGTTGAGTAAGAGGGGGGGGGGGGAGGGTTGACAAGTTTCGTTATATCATTGATAGCTATGAGGAAGAGCAAGATACTGAATATTTCTCCCTGGGGCTCACCGTTCTCGATAGGGTGAGGGGTAGAGGTTGTATTTTGAATTCGTACTTTTAACGTTTTTTCGTGAAGGAAACTCTGGAGGATATTAGGGAAATTACCTCAAAGGCCAATTTTGTGTAATGTACTTACGATGAGATGTCTCCAAACCCGGGAAAGGACTTCTTGGAGACCAAAAAAGATGGAGTAAAGACAGGATTTTCGGAGTGTAGAGTTATTCCAAGTATACGGACTATGTGAACGGGATCAGAAATGATTGAAATTGTTCGTTTTGAGGTAAGAGATTTGGTGGAAGGAACCATTGCCCGAAAACTTTTTTATATCTCTCCACATGGTGGAGATAGACACAGGTTAGCGCAGGCACGCGAATGTGCTCCAGGACCGTTTCTTCTCGGAACGGATCAGAGCTCTTGTTTTGGCGCGGGCTTTTTTGTAGGATGTGATGTCGGACTAAGTGCGGGATGTATTGTGAGTACGGTATGCTGTTTTCGAGGTTTTATGATTGAAAGAATTTATTCTGAACCCCATTAGACTTGGTTAGGTTTGTGAGTGCTAGAGCGAGGTGATGATGATTTCGCGGCAATGATGATGAAGTTCGTGAATGATTCTAAAGCTGTAAAGGGATCTGAGACGTTCGGGAGGGATGTAGTATTCGGGGTGAGGTTATAAAAGTGTGATCAGTTTGCTTCGTTGATGCGTTTTTTGAGAGAGAGTATTTGATGTGATCATGATAATTGGAAATATATCCGGGTGGGTTGACCAAGTAAGCTTTGTTGAAAGGGAGAGGGAAGAAAAGAAGAGATTGATCGCTCAAAGTTCCATAGGTGGAGTTCCCGAATGGTCGAGAAGAGTTATGGTTATGTTTGAGCAGAGAAAGTTATCCATGTGTTGCCACGACAGTTTGTGTGGAAGTTCATGTTTGATGTAACACCTCACGTGTAGCTGTGCCACAGATTATGTAAAGGGTTGGAAAGGATCGGATGAGCGCAGTTATTACAGGGGTGCGTTCAGAAACGTGTAACCAGCCGGCGGTTCTTGAAAACTCGTTCAGAAATTTATTTGATGTGACCGGAGTAACCACGCCCACATTTCTCCGTGTTACTCCACTACTCCGGTTAATTTTTTGGTACCCTTCAGGAACTCCGGTTACGCATGGTTTTCTTGTAACCGACAGAGTTTTTTTTACACCCGGTCCGGAAACGTCTACCGGTGTAGAAAGACGTAATTTTTTCTCCGATTAAACATTTTGCTATCCGTTACGAGTTTCTGAACGCACCCCACTAGACTGAGTGTTGTGTGAGGGGGGAACGAAATTTTTGAAGAAAAAAATTACGAACAAAACGCTAGACTTGATTAGGAAAGATTGCAGTAAACCTTTGCTCGTTATGAACCGAGGGACTTCTAAATTTATATTTTATGTATTCGTATAATGTACCGACACTTGCAAGAAAGTACCTCAATAAAAGTTTATTATTATTAAAGAGTCTATTTTATAGCTATTCTTTCAGTACATTTTTTAAATAAGGTTCTTCGAAAAATTGGAAAAAGGAGAGAAAAAAAGGGTATTGAAATGATATCAAGGGTACGATTCTCCCGTATTGGTTTATAACATTATAAGATTTCTCTCAGATGTCACCTCACAGTGAGAGCTGGTCATCAACACCGTACTTTTGGGACAAAGGAATCGGTTCGCGAATACTGTCCTGACGATTATTAGTAATTGAGGACTTGGAAAATTTAGGTAATCGCAGTAAATAATGAAGAGGGAACCATTCGCGCCTCGATTTTCTTGTCCCAAAAGTTCGGTGTAGGTTATCGAAAATTTCTCTCAGTGATCAGTTGTCTCGCCGGAATAAAATAAAATTGTACACATCAGATCTTTTCAACATCCTGTGCTCTATTCACACCTTATTACGCTCTCAAAAATAAGGAAGTTTTTCAGAGTTGTGAATATAAATAACCCATTTTCTTTCACGACCAAAATATTATTTCCATATTTCAACTCCTCTTCTAGAAACTTGAAAGAGGGAATTCATTCAATTCCCCTAGGTCGAGGAAAAATTATGCAAAAAAACAACACCCATAGACAATTTCATACAGCGTTGAAAGAATCGTTGTTATCTACCTTATTTTTCTTCCGAGTAGGAAATAGGCGTGAATCACTTTGTAGATGTTTACCATGGCAATGGTAATTCTTCGTTCGAGTATTTTAAAGTTATTAATTACAATTTTTTCGCCATTTCAATTGATATCAAATTCTTGACTTTTGTCCGGCTAGACTGAGGATTCATTGCAGATAGTTTCAAAATCTCTCAAGAATGGTAAATTTTTCAGTCTCTTTTTTCTTTCCTCATAATATGCACATTTTTCGGCAACCTTTTTCTGATCGGAATCGCTTGAAAATAGACCTTTTTCGAAATCTCTCATCTCTCTTACCTATGTATGTTATACTTTGAAAGTGAGCATTCTTCTGTCTGCTCTTCCTCAGGTATAGCTTCATGGTCAAAATTTTTCCAAGCTCTCACTCATCTTTTCTCTACTGCTCTAGAATGTTCCCAAAGTCGCATATCTATATGGTTGGAGAAAGAGAAGTTTTCCAATCTATGCCTTTTCTTTCTTGACATAGGTATAAAGTAGGATGGTCGATTTTTATATACCATTTCCTGATAATCGGAATTTTTCGCAGTTATTTTTTTTTTCTTATTTATAAAGATCGGAAGTAAGAATTTTCCTGTCGTATGCTCCCATTCATATAGCTGAACGGTCGAAATTTTTCCAGGTGTCTCATTTATGTAAAGCTAGATGATCGGAATTTCTTATTTCGACTCGAAATCAACGTCGATTCGATGTTAGATTGACTGGAAATCGACTCAAAATCCACCACTCGTATTTACCATGGACTCATCACCGACCTCGACGAAATTGAGACGATTCCCGTTGTTGTAGATTGATATCGACTCGACTCAAAATCAACCCGCTTGTATTTGACGAGTACAAAATATCATTCATTGACGTAAAAATTCAGATTATTCAAAGGCATGACTCAAAATCGACATGAGACCGACGACAATTCGACGTCGACTCGCATGCATTACCAGAAAACTATAACCAATCGATATGAAATCGACGCACCGAAGCAGTCGATTCTGAGTCGACAATTTCTGAGGTGTGGAATTGTAATCGACGTCTATTTAAGCTGGACATTAATCTAATACCGAGAATCGAAGATATACGTTTTTGTATGGTTTACAGTCACCCATGATTTGAAAGTTGTACTCAAAGAGTAAAGTAGAAAGCCACAAAGCACCGCAATATTTTTAATGACTAGTTTCAAACCGAGAATCGACTCAATTTCAACGTCTACAGTAAGTCGACTTCCAGTCAATTTGCTGTGGAACTAAATCAACTGACTGCAATCGGCGTCAAATCGACGGTCGATATGGGTCAATAGGGTGCCTCTCATCGGATTTTTCTGTCCTCTGCCTTTCATGTGTAGCGTCAAAGTCGAAATTTTTCCAAGTGCTCCTCTTTATTTAAATTGTTTGAGAATAAGAGATGACCTCCCTTTTCTGTTCTCATGCATACAACTGAATATTCGAACTTTCCTCCTCCTTCTTCAGTAGAAATCTAAATTCTTTAGAATCAGCTACAAAAAACGACGAAATAATGATGCAGATTGAGTCCTTTTCGATGAATCAAGCATTGTCTTCAGGAATTCAAAGCTCTCTCTTACTTCTCAACCATAAATAGTAGCTTCATAGTTCGAATATTTCCAAGTATATGCTTGATTTAGAGCTGAAGTTGAATGGTCGAAATTTTTTCGAATAGCTCTCCTTATTTACGTACTTCGAGAATGGGAATCACTTCAATCTCCCTTTTCTTTCCTCATAGGTAGGCTAATTGTACAGAATGAATTATTGAACTATCGATATTTTTTCTTATTCTTCCCCTTCATAAATAGCTGGAAAGTCGAAATTTTGTCAAATGTCCCTCCTAATAAGTATGGCTGATCGTTGATCGAATGCTGTTTGAAGTCCTCCGCCAAATAGTTCCATAGAAAGTCTCCCGTTGAAAAAAAAAAAAAAAAACACGAATGGTTATGCGCTTTCAACTACCGAAATGAAACGAGGAAGGAGGTGAGATTTCTTTGTCGACGTATAAAGGCCTAAAATTTGCTCTCGATGGTTGTCACAAAAGCTCCCTCGTTCTCGAACAGATATCGTAGACTAAATACCTACTGATGATATTGCTTTCTTTCTTAACTTGTTTGGGGCGAGAATGAAGTCTAAACCGTTTCCTTTACTGTAGCCTTCATTTTTCAAAGGTTGTGATCCATAGGACGAGCTCTAAGCTCAAAAATTATTCCATTTTACTTCCATTCATTTCGAGTAGGACCTATGAAACTCCGAATGATTGGGGATTTTAGCGCGATCAATTATCGAAAGAATATAATGTAATAAAGAATATTTAGCCACGTGGAACAAAATTTGATAGAGAAAGATCTCAGATCTTCATTTGCGTCATGAGTTGTTTTCTTCTGAGAATATGATTATAATGCTCTTGTTATTCACTTGAATGTAACGCTGAACGACCTAAATCTAAGAAAACAGAAGGCGAAGGTTCATAGATAAGCACGTGGCATCATCTGTTGATTCTACCGTGTTATCTGGTTTTGTGCTGGCGTGATTCCTTTTCATGTATTTCATTTGAAACATTTTCTACGCAGTATACTTCGCAATATCTTGCAATGTTCGATTTTGTGTCGGCGGGATTCTCATCGTCGGACGCAGTACCTCACATCATTTCATTTTCCGATTGCGTGATTTCCATTTCACGTGATCGATGAATGTTGTTTACTCCAGAAAATCCCAGTTTCAGAGAAAAATATGAGCTGACCAGAGATACAGAATTTTATATCACCTTGATAAGTCTTCCACGTGCGTCCTCAATTCGCGAAAATCGAAAAACATACGAAGCATTTTGAGAGGTACAATATATGGGTTGTATGAATGCGTTTCTCTAAAAATTATTGGGTATATTCAGTAATTGAGTTTAGTGATTCCTGGAGAAGTCTGTTCGTGTAATATACTCACGATGAGATGTCTCCAAACCCGCAGAAAGACCTCTTGGAGACCAAAAAACATGGAGTAAAGACAGGATTTTCGGAGTGTAGAGTTATTTATTTGCGACTGGAGGTCAACAAGAGATTGGGTGGTATTTCGTCCTCTTCTGAAGCCGTATTGGTGATGCGAGAGAAAGTTATTCGATTCTAAACACCAAAGAAGCCTTTTGTTCAAAATTTTTTGGAAAAGTTTATCGAGAACACTGGATGATGTTATTGGGCAATATGATGCTGGAAATAGGGACTCTGAGCAGGTCTCAGGATGGGAAGGATGATGACGGTTTTCCAAAAATATGGGTAGATATTATGAACAAGGATGGAGTTGAAAAGGGAGAGGAGATCGGAAAGTGAGTTACGGTGGAGGTTCTTTAGTATAGCTGCGTGAATATTTTTCAGTTCGGGAGAGGTGTTTCTTAGATTTTTGCTGATGGTGGTTTCAAGTTCACTTTCAGATATGGGGAGATTGTAAGGAAAAGAGTCAGCTAGAGGAGAATTAAAGAATATATTCGAATTTTCTTTTTGGAGTTTATAAGATAAGACGGTAGGGCCGTAATTAGAGTTGAAGGATACTGAAGTATAAGGACTATGTGAAAGGGATCAGAAATAATTGAATTGTTGGTTGTGAGGTGAGAAATTTGGTGGAAGGAACCATTGCCCTAAACTTTTTTATATCTCTCCACATGGTGGAGAAAGGCATGGGTTGGTTCAAACCCGCGATGAATGTGCTCCCGGACCGTTTCTTCTCAGAACGAACAAGAGTTGAGTTTCTTGTAGGATATGAAGTCGGATTGAGTGCGGGGTGAATTGTGAGTGCGGTATGCTTTTTGGCGAGATTTTATGACTGAATGAATTTCTTCTCACCCCCATGGGACTTGGTTAGGTTTGTGAAAGCTATAGCGAGGTAATGATGATTTTGTGGCAGTGATGATGAAGTTGGTGAACGATTCTAGAGCTGTAAAGAGATCTGAGACGTTCGATAGGGATGTAGTATTCGAGGTGAGGTTTTGAAAGTGTAACCAGTTTGCTTTGTTGATGCGCCAGCGGGAGGCCGAGGTGGAATATTTTTGAGAGAGGGTATTTGATGTGATTATGATTGAAAAGTGGTCGCTTTCACATAGATCCGGATGGATTGACCAGGTAAGTTTTGTTGAAAGGGAGAGGGAGGAAGAGAAGAGATCGAACGCTGAGAATGCCATTGGTGAAGTTAATGTGTGTGTGACTGCCAGGATGGTTGAGAAGTGTTATGTCTATGTTTGAGCAGAGAAAGTTATCTATGATGTTACCACGAGAAGTTGTATGGAAATTAATGTTTAGCTGTGTGCGTACACATTTTGATATCCGTAGACATTGGTTACGAGTTTTTGAACGCACCCCAGTAGACTGAGTGTTGTGTGAGGGGGGAACGAAACTTTTAAAGAAAAATAAAAATACGAACAAAACTCGAGACTCGATTAGGAAAGATTGCAAACCTTTGCTCGTTATGAACCGAGGGACTTCTAAATTTATATTGAATGTATCCGTATGGACTGACACTTACAAAAAAGTACCTCAATAAAGGTTTATAATTATTATAATAGAGTCTATAGCTATTCTTTGGGTACGTTTTTCAAATAAGGTTCTTCGAAAAATTAGAAAAAGAAGAGAAAGAAAGGGTATTGAAATGATATGAAGGGTACGATTCTCGCGTATTGGTTTATAGCATTACAAGATTTCTCTCGGATGTTACCTCACACTGTGAGGTGGTCATCAACACCGAACTTTTGGGATAAAGGAATCGGTTCGCGAATACTACTGCCCTGACGATTATTAGTTATTGAGGACTTTGAAAATTTAGGTAATCAGTAACTAATTTAGAGGTAACCATTCGCGTCCCGATTTGCTTGTACCAAAAGTTCGGTGTACGTTATCCAAAATTTCTCTCAGTGCGTCTTCAGCAATGTATCGCCGGAATAAAGTAAAATTGTACACATCAGATCTTTTCAACATTCTGTGCTCTACTCACATCTTATTACGCACTCAAAAAGAAAGGAAGTTTTTCAGTGTTGTGAATATAAATACCCCATTTTCTTTCACGACCAAAATATTTCCAAATTTCAACTCCTCTTCTATAAACTTGAAAGAGGGAATTCTTTCAATCCCCCTAGGTCGAGGAAAAAATAATACATTTGCAAGAGAATAATACCAATAGACAATTTGATACACCGTTGAAAGAATCGTTGTTCTCTATCGTATTTTTCTTCCGAGTAGGAAATAGGCGTGAATCACTTTGTAGATGTTTACCATGGCAATGGTAATTCTGCGTTCCAGTATTTTAAAGTTATTAATTACGATTTTTCGCCGTTCAATTGATATCAAATTCTCGGCTAGACTGAGGATTCATTGCAGGTAGTTTCAAAATCTTTCAAGAATGCTAAATTTTTCAATCTTTCTTTTCTTTCCTCATAAGTTCATTTTTCGGCAACCTTCTTCTGATCGCAATCGCTTGAAAATTGACCTTTTTCGAGGTCTCTCGCCTCTCTTTCCTATGTATGTTATACTTTGAAAGTGAGCATTCTTCTGTCTGCTCTTCCTCAGGTATAGCTTCATGGTCAAAATTTTTTCAAGCCCTCACTCATCTTTTCCCTATTGCTCTCGAATATTCCCAAAGTCGCATATCTATACGGTATAGTTGGAAAATGAGAAATTTTCCAATCTATACCTTTTCTTTCCTGACATATATAGCATCAGGTTGGTCGATTTTTATATACCCTTTCCTGATCTATACCGCTCGATAAAAGGAATTCTTCAGGTTCCTTTCCTTTCTTATGTATAAAGATTGAAAGTCAGAATTTTCCCGTCGTCTGCTACCATTTTTACAGCTAAACAGTTGACATTTTTCAGGTGTACCATTAATGTACAGCTGAATGATCGGAATTTCTTATTTCGACTCGAAATCAACGTCGATTCGATGTCAGATTGACTGGAAATCGACTCAAAATCCACCACTTGTATTTACCATAGACTCATCACCGACGTCGACGAAATTGAGACGACTCCCGTTGTTGTAGATTGATATCGACTCGACTCAAAATCAACCCACTTGTATTTGACGAGTGCAAAATATCAGTCATTGACGTAAAAATTCAGATTATTCAAAGGCATGACTCAAAATCGACATGAGATCGACGACGATTCGACGTCGACTCGCATGCATTACCAGAAAAATATAACAAATCGATATGAAATCGACGCACCAAAGCAGTCGATTATGAGTCGACAATTTCTGAGGAGTGGAATTGTAATCGACGTCTTTTTTAAGCTGGACATTAATCTAATACCGAGAATCGAAGATATACGTTTTTGTATAGTTTACAGTCATCCATGATTTGAAAGTTGTACTCAAAGAGTAAAGTAGAAAGCCACAAAGTACCGCAATATTTTTAATGACTAGTTTCAAACCGAGAATCGACTCAATTTCAACGTCTACAGTAAGTCGACTTCCAGTCCATTTACTGTGGAACTTTAATCAACGCATAATCGGCGTCAAATCGACAGTCGATATGGGTCATTAGGGTGCCCCTCATCGGATTTTTCTGTCTCCTGCCTTTCATGTATAGCGTCAAAGTCGAAATTTTTCCAAGTGCTCCTCTTCATTTAATGACCTCCCTTTTCTGTCCTCATGCTTACAACTGAATATTCGAAGTTTCCTCCCCCTTCTTCAGTAGAAATCTAAATTTTTTAGAATCAGCTACAAAAAACGACGAAATAATGATGCAGATTGAGTCCTTTTCGATGAATCAAGCATTGTCTTCAGGAATTCAAAGCTCTATCTTACTTCTCAACCATAAATAGTAGCTTCATAGTTTGAATATTTCCAAGTATCTGCTTGATTTAGAGCTGAAGTTGAATGGTCGAAATTTTTTCGAATAGCTCTCCTTATATTTACGTACTTCGAGAATGGGAATCACTTCAATCTCCTTTTTCTTTCCTCATAGGTAGGCTAATTGTACAGAATGAATTATCAAACTATCGATATTTTTTCGCATTCTTCCCCTTCATAAATAGCTGGAAAGTCGAAATTTTGTCAAATGTCCCTCCTAATAAGTATGGCTGATCGTTGATCGAATGCTCTTTGAAGTCCTCCGCCAAATAGTTCCATAAAAAGTCTCCCTTTAAAAAAAAAAAAAAACACGAACTACCGAAATGAAACGAGGAAAGTGGTGAGATTTCTTTGTCGACGTATAAAGGCCTAAAATTTGCTCTCGATGGTTGTCACAAAAGCTCCCTCGTTCTCGAACAGATATCGTAGACTAAATACCTACTGATGATATTGCTTTCTTTCTTAACTTGTTTGGGGCGAGAATGAAGTCTAAACCGTTTCCTTTACTGTAGCCTTCATTTTTCAAAGGTTGTGATCCATAGGACGAGCTCTAAGCTCAAAAATTATTCCATTTTACTTCCATTCATTTCGAGTAGGACCTATGAAACTCCGAATGATTGGGGATTTTAGCGCGATCAATTATCGAAAGAATATAATGTAATAAAGAATATTTAGCCACGTGGAACAAAATTTGATAGAGAAAGATCTCAGATCTTCATTTGCGTCATGAGTTGTTTTCTTCTGAGAATATGATTATAATGCTCTTGTTATTCACTTGAATGTAACGCTGAACGACCTAAATCTAAGAAAACAGAAGGCGAAGGTTCATAGATAAGCACGTGGCATCATCTGTTGATTCTACCGTGTTATCTGGTTTTGTGCTGGCGTGATTCCTTTTCATGTATTTCATTTGAAACATTTTCTACGCAGTATACTTCGCAATATCTTGCAATGTTCGATTTTGTGTCGGCGGGATTCTCATCGTCGGACGCAATATCTCACATCATTTCATTTTCCGATGGCGTGATTTCCGTTTCACGTGATCGATGAATGTTGTTTACTCGAGAAAATCTCACAGTTTCAGAGAAAAATATGAGCTGATCAAAGATATAGAATTTTATATCACCTTGATAAGTCTTCCACGTGCGTCCTCAATTCGCGAAAATCGAAAAACGTACGAAGCTTTTGAGAGGTACAATATATGGGTTGTATGAATGCGTTTCTCTAAAAATTATTGGGTATATTAGACAAGCATACATTCGAAGGAATGGATTAGTTTCAATTTTTCAGAAGGCTGTACGAAAAGTTTCTTCAATGAAAAATTTCATAAGAAGAAAAGAGAAATATGTACGGGGTTCGAACCTCGTCACTGATGGAACGCAGGCAACGTCTTTATTTTCAACTTTCTCACTCTTGGCTGATCAAAATTCTAGATCATTCTTACGAGTATTTTTTACTTCAGCTGCTAACCCATCTAGATTGGGACCACTCGACGAAGAAAAAGAGTTAGGGATTATTTTACGATGTTATACCTGGAAATCTCATTTTAGTCTCCCTCCCAGCACCTTCACTGCCCAAGATGATTCACAACCTCACTCGCCTCCTTCACACTTCCTCAAGCTTCCGCGCCTTTCTTGATGAAATTTACGATTATTTTACAATTGTGATTCCAAAGTCACATCGAGCGTATTCACATGCTTGAGAAATCACCGAAGGGCACCACTGAGCTTCAGGCTTTCTTCTATTATCTGGAACGCATTCTTTCTTTCCTCTTCTGATCAGCAATATACGAAATCTCAAATTACGGCCGAAAAAAAAGATTTTACTTCAAATTATAATCCACTAAAATATTACGGGCGATGAATAGTGGCCTCTACAGAAAAATGAAAAATTTACTTAAATTTCGGTGACAAAAACGTGCGAGAGGGTACAATCATGTTCAAATTGTATCAAAAATTTCGTTTTCATCGAATTGCGCCATTTTACTCATCCATACGTCGAAGATTTGAGGCAAGGGGGGGGGGCATTGATAAACAAACTGGCCGGATGGAATGAACAGATTAACATGGCGTCAGGAGGAAGAGTAATGCCAGAAATTTTTTCGGCTGAATTTTCTGCACTGTGCTCCGTTTCATACGTATTTTGTCAGTTTGTACGAGGGGGAGGGAATGGAGGAGGTTTTGGGTCTGATAAAAAAGTGATCCCTGAAAAGCCGTTAGCTTAAAATATTCTAAAGTAGACTTGTACTAGACCAAGAAGGGGGGTGAACTAGTGGTGCAAGTGAGCTTTCCAAAAGCCATGAGCCTAACATATTGCAAAAAAGACTTATAAGTATACTAGAACAAGAAGAGAGGAAAACGAGCGAAGCATGCTACCTCATAGAAGACATGAAACATGATCTCTATTCATTTGGCTATGCCAGAAAATTTTTTTGATCAAAGTGGCCGAGAAGTTTAGCCAAATTTCGGAATGGAATTTCAAAATTTTGATAGAAGAGAGGTAGGAGGGAGAGGATCGAACGTCTTTTTTTAAAAAAATAATCAAGTAGGTTTTGGAGTTGAAGAATTTGAAGCCATTTTTTGATGTCCATACAATCGCGGGAGCATTGGCAACTGCGTCACCCTGTTATTTCTAAATAATTCATAAGTATTTGTGAATGCCTCGCGGCAGTACAATATAATATAATGAAATAAAAAAATACAGTAATTGAGTTTCCTGGATAAGTCTGTGAGCTCTTTGGGATTCGAGGAACAGATAGAAACGTTATAGTCATCAGCAAAAATATGTTCAGTAAGATGGGGGGGGGGGGGGGTTGACAAGTTTCGTTATATCATTGATAGCTATGAGGAAAAGCAAGATACTGAATATTTCTCCCTGGGGCTCACCGTTCTCGACAGGGTGAGGGGTAGAGGTTGTATTTTGAATTTGTACTATTAAAGTTAATTCGTGAAGGAAACTCTGGAGGATATTAGGGAGATTACCTCGAAGGCCAATTTCGTGTAATATACTCACGATGGGATGTCTCCAAATCCGCAGGAAGACTTCTTGGAGACCAAAAAACATGGAGTAAAGACAGGATTTTCGGAGTGTAGAGTTATTTATTTGCGACTGGAGGTTAAAAAGGTCGTCCTCTTCTGAAGTCGTATTGGTAATGTGAGAGAAAGTTATTCGATTCTAAACACCAAAGAAGCCTTTTGTTCAAAATTTTTTGGAAAAGTTTATCGGGAACACTGGATGATGTTATTGGGCAATATGATGCTGGAAATAAGGACTCTGAGCCGGGTCTCAGGATGGGAAGGATGATGACGGTTTTCCAAAAATATGGGTAGATATTATGAACAAGGATGGAGTTGAAAAGGGAGAGGAGATCGGAAAGTGAGTTACGGTGGAGGTTCTTTAGTAAAGCTGCGTGAATATTTTTCAGTCCGGGAGAGGTGTTTCTTAGATTTTTGCTGATGGTGGTTTCAAGTTCACTTTCAGATATGGGGAGATTGTAAGGAAAAGAATCAGCTAGAGGAGAATTAAAGAATATATTCGAATTTTCTTGTTGAAGTTTATAAGATAAGAAGATAGGGTCGTAATTAGAGTTAGAGGATACTGAAGTATAAGGACTCGCCAAAAGTTCAGAAATGTGAAAGGGATCAGTAATAATTGAATTGTTCGTTTTGAGGTGAGAAATTTGGTGGAAGGAACCATTGCCCGTGAACTTTTTTATATCTCTCCACATAGTGGAGAAAGGCATGGGTTGGTTCAAACCCGCGATGAATGTGCTCCCGGACCGTTTCTTCTCAGAACGAACAAGAGTTGATTTTCTTGTAGGATATGAAGTCGGATTGAGTGCGGGGTGAATTGTGAGTGCGGTATGCTTTTTGGCGAGATTTTATGACTGAATGAATTTCTTCTCACCCCCATGGGACTTGGTTAGGTTTTTGAAAGCTATAGCGAGGTAAGGATGATTTTGTGGCAGTGATGATGAAGTTGGTGAAAGATTCTAGAGCTGTAAAGAGATCTGAGACGTTCGGGAGGGATGTAGTCTTTGAGGTGAGGTTTTGAAAGTGTAACCAGTTTGCTTTGTTGATGCGCCAGCGGGGGGCCGAGGTGGAATAATTTTGAGAGAGGGTATTTGATGTGATTATGATTGGAAAGTGGTCGCTTTCACATAGATCCGGGTGGATTGACCAGGTAAGTTTTGTTGAAAGGGAGAGGGAGGAAGAGAAGAGATCGAACGCTGAGAATGCCATTGGTGAAGTTAATGTGTGTGTGACTGCTAGGATGGTTGAGAAGTGTTATGTCTATGTTTGAGCAGAAAAAGTTATCTATGATGTTACCACGGGAAGTTGTGTGGAAATTAATGTTTAGCTGTGTGCGTTGAAATAGCCACAGATTATGTAAGGGGTTGGAAGGGATCAGATGAGCGCAGTTATTACAGGGGTGCGTTCATAAAAGGGGAAACCAACCTGCGGTTACAGATTTCTTGAAAACTCGTTCAGACGGCGTTACTCCGCTTAAATTTTCGGTACCGTTCAGGAACTCCGGTTACGCATAGTTTTCTAGTAACCGAGAGAGTTTTTCTTAACCCAGTCCGGACTGTGTAGACTGACGTCATTTTTACTCCGGTTAAACATTTTGCTATCCGTAGACATTGGTTACGAATTTTTGAACGCACCCCAAGAGACTGAGTGTTGTGTGAGGGGGGAACGAAACTTTTAAAGAAAAAAAAAATACGAACAAAACTCGAGTCTCGATTAGGAAAGATTGCAAACCTTTGCTCGTTATGAACCGAGGGACTTCTAAATTTATATTGAATGTATCCGTATGGACTGACACTTACAAAAAAGTACCTCAATAAAGGTTTATAATTATTATAATAGAGTCTATAGCTATTCTTCGGGTACGTTATTCAAATAAGGTTCTTCGAAAAATTAGAAAAAGGAGAGAAAGAAAGGGTATTGAAATGATATCAAGGGTACGATTCTCGCGTATTGGTTTATAGCATTACAAGATTTCTCTCGGATGTTACCTCACTCTGTGAGGTGGTCATCAACACCGAACTTTTGGGACAAAGGAATCGATTCGCGAATACTACTGCCCTGACGATTTCTTAGTTATTGAGGACTTGGAAAATTTAGGTATCAGTAAGTATAATTGAGAGGGATAGGACCATTCGCGTCCGGATTCTCTTGTCCCAAAAGTTCGGTGTAAGTTATCGAAAATTTCTCTCAGTACAGCATCAGTTGTATCGCCGGAATAAAGTAAAATTGTACACATTAGATCTTTTCAACACCCTGTGCTCTACTCACACCTTATTACGCACTCAAAAAGAAAGGAAGTTTTTCACAGTTGAGAATATAAATACCCCATTTCCTTTCACGACCAAAATATTTCCAAATTTCAACTCCTCTTTTATAAACTTGAAAATCCCCCTAGGTGGAGGAAAAATTATGCAAAAAAACAACACCCGTAGACAATTTCATACAACGTTGAAAGAATCGTTGTTATCTACCTTATTTTTCTTCCGAGTAGGAAATAGGCGTGAATCACGTTGTAGATGTTTACCATGGCAATGGTAATTCTGCGTTCCAGTATTTTAAAGTTATTAATTACGATTTTTCGCCGTTCAATTGATATCAAATTCTCGGCTAGACTGAGGATTCATTGCAGGTAGTTTCAAAATCTTTCAAGAATGCTAAATTTTTCAATCTTTCTTTTCTTTCCTCATAAGTTCATTTTTCGGCAACCTTCTTCTGATCGCAATCGCTTGAAAATTGACCTTTTTCGAGGTCTCTCGCCTCTCTTTCCTATGTATGTTATACTTTGAAAGTGAGCATTCTTCTGTCTGCTCTTCCTCAGGTATAGCTTCATGGTCAAAATTTTTTCAAGCCCTCACTCATCTTTTCCCTATTGCTCTCGAATATTCCCAAAGTCGCATATCTATACGGTATAGTTGGAAAATGAGAAATTTTCCAATCTATACCTTTTCTTTCCTGACATATATAGCATCAGGTTGGTCGATTTTTATATACCCTTTCCTGATCTATACCGCTCGATAAAAGGAATTCTTCAGGTTCCTTTCCTTTCTTATGTATAAAGATTGAAAGTCAGAATTTTCCCGTCGTCTGCTACCATTTTTACAGCTAAACAGTTGACATTTTTCAGGTGTACCATTAATGTACAGCTGAATGATCGGAATTTCTTATTTCGACTCGAAATCAACGTCGATTCGATGTCAGATTGACTGGAAATCGACTCAAAATCCACCACTTGTATTTACCATAGACTCATCACCGACGTCGACGAAATTGAGACGACTCCCGTTGTTGTAGATTGATATCGACTCGACTCAAAATCAACCCACTTGTATTTGACGAGTGCAAAATATCAGTCATTGACGTAAAAATTCAGATTATTCAAAGGCATGACTCAAAATCGACATGAGATCGACGACGATTCGACGTCGACTCGCATGCATTACCAGAAAAATATAACAAATCGATATGAAATCGACGCACCAAAGCAGTCGATTATGAGTCGACAATTTCTGAGGAGTGGAATTGTAATCGACGTCTTTTTTAAGCTGGACATTAATCTAATACCGAGAATCGAAGATATACGTTTTTGTATAGTTTACAGTCATCCATGATTTGAAAGTTGTACTCAAAGAGTAAAGTAGAAAGCCACAAAGTACCGCAATATTTTTAATGACTAGTTTCAAACCGAGAATCGACTCAATTTCAACGTCTACAGTAAGTCGACTTCCAGTCCATTTACTGTGGAACTTTAATCAACGCATAATCGGCGTCAAATCGACAGTCGATATGGGTCATTAGGGTGCCCCTCATCGGATTTTTCTGTCTCCTGCCTTTCATGTATAGCGTCAAAGTCGAAATTTTTCCAAGTGCTCCTCTTCATTTAATGACCTCCCTTTTCTGTCCTCATGCTTACAACTGAATATTCGAAGTTTCCTCCCCCTTCTTCAGTAGAAATCTAAATTTTTTAGAATCAGCTACAAAAAACGACGAAATAATGATGCAGATTGAGTCCTTTTCGATGAATCAAGCATTGTCTTCAGGAATTCAAAGCTCTATCTTACTTCTCAACCATAAATAGTAGCTTCATAGTTTGAATATTTCCAAGTATCTGCTTGATTTAGAGCTGAAGTTGAATGGTCGAAATTTTTTCGAATAGCTCTCCTTATATTTACGTACTTCGAGAATGGGAATCACTTCAATCTCCTTTTTCTTTCCTCATAGGTAGGCTAATTGTACAGAATGAATTATCAAACTATCGATATTTTTTCGCATTCTTCCCCTTCATAAATAGCTGGAAAGTCGAAATTTTGTCAAATGTCCCTCCTAATAAGTATGGCTGATCGTTGATCGAATGCTCTTTGAAGTCCTCCGCCAAATAGTTCCATAAAAAGTCTCCCTTTAAAAAAAAAAAAAAACACGAACTACCGAAATGAAACGAGGAAAGTGGTGAGATTTCTTTGTCGACGTATAAAGGCCTAAAATTTGCTCTCGATGGTTGTCACAAAAGCTCCCTCGTTCTCGAACAGATATCGTAGACTAAATACCTACTGATGATATTGCTTTCTTTCTTAACTTGTTTGGGGCGAGAATGAAGTCTAAACCGTTTCCTTTACTGTAGCCTTCATTTTTCAAAGGTTGTGATCCATAGGACGAGCTCTAAGCTCAAAAATTATTCCATTTTACTTCCATTCATTTCGAGTAGGACCTATGAAACTCCGAATGATTGGGGATTTTAGCGCGATCAATTATCGAAAGAATATAATGTAATAAAGAATATTTAGCCACGTGGAACAAAATTTGATAGAGAAAGATCTCAGATCTTCATTTGCGTCATGAGTTGTTTTCTTCTGAGAATATGATTATAATGCTCTTGTTATTCACTTGAATGTAACGCTGAACGACCTAAATCTAAGAAAACAGAAGGCGAAGGTTCATAGATAAGCACGTGGCATCATCTGTTGATTCTACCGTGTTATCTGGTTTTGTGCTGGCGTGATTCCTTTTCATGTATTTCATTTGAAACATTTTCTACGCAGTATACTTCGCAATATCTTGCAATGTTCGATTTTGTGTCGGCGGGATTCTCATCGTCGGACGCAATATCTCACATCATTTCATTTTCCGATGGCGTGATTTCCGTTTCACGTGATCGATGAATGTTGTTTACTCGAGAAAATCTCACAGTTTCAGAGAAAAATATGAGCTGATCAAAGATATAGAATTTTATATCACCTTGATAAGTCTTCCACGTGCGTCCTCAATTCGCGAAAATCGAAAAACGTACGAAGCTTTTGAGAGGTACAATATATGGGTTGTATGAATGCGTTTCTCTAAAAATTATTGGGTATATTAGACAAGCATACATTCGAAGGAATGGATTAGTTTCAATTTTTCAGAAGGCTGTACGAAAAGTTTCTTCAATGAAAAATTTCATAAGAAGAAAAGAGAAATATGTACGGGGTTCGAACCTCGTCACTGATGGAACGCAGGCAACGTCTTTATTTTCAACTTTCTCACTCTTGGCTGATCAAAATTCTAGATCATTCTTACGAGTATTTTTTACTTCAGCTGCTAACCCATCTAGATTGGGACCACTCGACGAAGAAAAAGAGTTAGGGATTATTTTACGATGTTATACCTGGAAATCTCATTTTAGTCTCCCTCCCAGCACCTTCACTGCCCAAGATGATTCACAACCTCACTCGCCTCCTTCACACTTCCTCAAGCTTCCGCGCCTTTCTTGATGAAATTTACGATTATTTTACAATTGTGATTCCAAAGTCACATCGAGCGTATTCACATGCTTGAGAAATCACCGAAGGGCACCACTGAGCTTCAGGCTTTCTTCTATTATCTGGAACGCATTCTTTCTTTCCTCTTCTGATCAGCAATATACGAAATCTCAAATTACGGCCGAAAAAAAAGATTTTACTTCAAATTATAATCCACTAAAATATTACGGGCGATGAATAGTGGCCTCTACAGAAAAATGAAAAATTTACTTAAATTTCGGTGACAAAAACGTGCGAGAGGGTACAATCATGTTCAAATTGTATCAAAAATTTCGTTTTCATCGAATTGCGCCATTTTACTCATCCATACGTCGAAGATTTGAGGCAAGGGGGGGGGGCATTGATAAACAAACTGGCCGGATGGAATGAACAGATTAACATGGCGTCAGGAGGAAGAGTAATGCCAGAAATTTTTTCGGCTGAATTTTCTGCACTGTGCTCCGTTTCATACGTATTTTGTCAGTTTGTACGAGGGGGAGGGAATGGAGGAGGTTTTGGGTCTGATAAAAAAGTGATCCCTGAAAAGCCGTTAGCTTAAAATATTCTAAAGTAGACTTGTACTAGACCAAGAAGGGGGGTGAACTAGTGGTGCAAGTGAGCTTTCCAAAAGCCATGAGCCTAACATATTGCAAAAAAGACTTATAAGTATACTAGAACAAGAAGAGAGGAAAACGAGCGAAGCATGCTACCTCATAGAAGACATGAAACATGATCTCTATTCATTTGGCTATGCCAGAAAATTTTTTTGATCAAAGTGGCCGAGAAGTTTAGCCAAATTTCGGAATGGAATTTCAAAATTTTGATAGAAGAGAGGTAGGAGGGAGAGGATCGAACGTCTTTTTTTAAAAAAATAATCAAGTAGGTTTTGGAGTTGAAGAATTTGAAGCCATTTTTTGATGTCCATACAATCGCGGGAGCATTGGCAACTGCGTCACCCTGTTATTTCTAAATAATTCATAAGTATTTGTGAATGCCTCGCGGCAGTACAATATAATATAATGAAATAAAAAAATACAGTAATTGAGTTTCCTGGATAAGTCTGTGAGCTCTTTGGGATTCGAGGAACAGATAGAAACGTTATAGTCATCAGCAAAAATATGTTCAGTAAGATGGGGGGGGGGGGGGGTTGACAAGTTTCGTTATATCATTGATAGCTATGAGGAAAAGCAAGATACTGAATATTTCTCCCTGGGGCTCACCGTTCTCGACAGGGTGAGGGGTAGAGGTTGTATTTTGAATTTGTACTATTAAAGTTAATTCGTGAAGGAAACTCTGGAGGATATTAGGGAGATTACCTCGAAGGCCAATTTCGTGTAATATACTCACGATGGGATGTCTCCAAATCCGCAGGAAGACTTCTTGGAGACCAAAAAACATGGAGTAAAGACAGGATTTTCGGAGTGTAGAGTTATTTATTTGCGACTGGAGGTTAAAAAGGTCGTCCTCTTCTGAAGTCGTATTGGTAATGTGAGAGAAAGTTATTCGATTCTAAACACCAAAGAAGCCTTTTGTTCAAAATTTTTTGGAAAAGTTTATCGGGAACACTGGATGATGTTATTGGGCAATATGATGCTGGAAATAAGGACTCTGAGCCGGGTCTCAGGATGGGAAGGATGATGACGGTTTTCCAAAAATATGGGTAGATATTATGAACAAGGATGGAGTTGAAAAGGGAGAGGAGATCGGAAAGTGAGTTACGGTGGAGGTTCTTTAGTAAAGCTGCGTGAATATTTTTCAGTCCGGGAGAGGTGTTTCTTAGATTTTTGCTGATGGTGGTTTCAAGTTCACTTTCAGATATGGGGAGATTGTAAGGAAAAGAATCAGCTAGAGGAGAATTAAAGAATATATTCGAATTTTCTTGTTGAAGTTTATAAGATAAGAAGATAGGGTCGTAATTAGAGTTAGAGGATACTGAAGTATAAGGACTCGCCAAAAGTTCAGAAATGTGAAAGGGATCAGTAATAATTGAATTGTTCGTTTTGAGGTGAGAAATTTGGTGGAAGGAACCATTGCCCGTGAACTTTTTTATATCTCTCCACATAGTGGAGAAAGGCATGGGTTGGTTCAAACCCGCGATGAATGTGCTCCCGGACCGTTTCTTCTCAGAACGAACAAGAGTTGATTTTCTTGTAGGATATGAAGTCGGATTGAGTGCGGGGTGAATTGTGAGTGCGGTATGCTTTTTGGCGAGATTTTATGACTGAATGAATTTCTTCTCACCCCCATGGGACTTGGTTAGGTTTTTGAAAGCTATAGCGAGGTAAGGATGATTTTGTGGCAGTGATGATGAAGTTGGTGAAAGATTCTAGAGCTGTAAAGAGATCTGAGACGTTCGGGAGGGATGTAGTCTTTGAGGTGAGGTTTTGAAAGTGTAACCAGTTTGCTTTGTTGATGCGCCAGCGGGGGGCCGAGGTGGAATAATTTTGAGAGAGGGTATTTGATGTGATTATGATTGGAAAGTGGTCGCTTTCACATAGATCCGGGTGGATTGACCAGGTAAGTTTTGTTGAAAGGGAGAGGGAGGAAGAGAAGAGATCGAACGCTGAGAATGCCATTGGTGAAGTTAATGTGTGTGTGACTGCTAGGATGGTTGAGAAGTGTTATGTCTATGTTTGAGCAGAAAAAGTTATCTATGATGTTACCACGGGAAGTTGTGTGGAAATTAATGTTTAGCTGTGTGCGTTGAAATAGCCACAGATTATGTAAGGGGTTGGAAGGGATCAGATGAGCGCAGTTATTACAGGGGTGCGTTCATAAAAGGGGAAACCAACCTGCGGTTACAGATTTCTTGAAAACTCGTTCAGACGGCGTTACTCCGCTTAAATTTTCGGTACCGTTCAGGAACTCCGGTTACGCATAGTTTTCTAGTAACCGAGAGAGTTTTTCTTAACCCAGTCCGGACTGTGTAGACTGACGTCATTTTTACTCCGGTTAAACATTTTGCTATCCGTAGACATTGGTTACGAGTTTTTGAACGCACCCCAAGAGACTGAGTGTTGTGTGAGGGGGGAACGAAACTTTTAAAGAAAAAAAAAATACGAACAAAACTCGAGACTCGATTAGGAAAGATTGCAAACCTTTGCTCGTTATGAACCGAGGGACTTCTAAATTTATATTGAATGTATCCGTATGGACTGACACTTACAAAAAAGTACCTCAATAAAGGTTTATAATTATTATAATAGAGTCTATAGCTATTCTTCGGGTACGTTATTCAAATAAGGTTCTTCGAAAAATTAGAAAAAGGAGAGAAAGAAAGGGTATTGAAATGATATCAAGGGTACGATTCTCGCGTATTGGTTTATAGCATTACAAGATTTCTCTCGGATGTTACCTCACTCTGTGAGGTGGTCATCAACACCGAACTTTTGGGACAAAGGAATCGATTCGCGAATACTACTGCCCTGACGATTTCTTAGTTATTGAGGACTTGGAAAATTTAGGTATCAGTAAGTATAATTGAGAGGGATAGGACCATTCGCGTCCGGATTCTCTTGTCCCAAAAGTTCGGTGTAAGTTATCGAAAATTTCTCTCAGTACAGCATCAGTTGTATCGCCGGAATAAAGTAAAATTGTACACATTAGATCTTTTCAACACCCTGTGCTCTACTCACACCTTATTACGCACTCAAAAAGAAAGGAAGTTTTTCACAGTTGAGAATATAAATACCCCATTTCCTTTCACGACCAAAATATTTCCAAATTTCAACTCCTCTTTTATAAACTTGAAAATCCCCCTAGGTGGAGGAAAAATTATGCAAAAAAACAACACCCGTAGACAATTTCATACAACGTTGAAAGAATCGTTGTTATCTACCTTATTTTTCTTCCGAGTAGGAAATAGGCGTGAATCACGTTGTAGATGTTTACCATGGCAATGGTAATTCTTCGTTCCAGCATTTTAAAGTTATTAATTACAATTTTTTCGCCGTTTCAATTGATATCAAATTCTTGACTTTTGTCCGGCTAGACTGAGGATTCATTGCAGATAGTTTCAAAATCTCTCAAGAATGGTAAATTTTTCAGTCTCTTTTTTTTTCCTCATAATATGTACATTTTTCGGCAACCTTTTTCTGATCGGAATCGCTTGAAAATTGACCTTTTTCGAAATCTCTCATCTCTCTTACCTATGTATGTTATACTTTGAAAGTGAGCATTCTTCTGTCTGCTCTTCCTCAGGTACAGCTTCATGGTCAAAATTTTTTCAAGCTCTCACTCATCTTTTTTCTATTGCTCTCGGATGTTCCCAAAGTCGCATATCTATATGGTTGGAGAAAGAGAAGTTTTCCAATCTATGCCTTTTCCTTCTTGACATATAAAGTAGGATGGTCGATTTTTATATACCATTTCCTGATAATCGGAATTTTTCGAAGTTATTTTTTTTTCTTATTTATAAAGATTGGAAGTAAGAATTTTCCTGTCGTATGCTCCCATTCATACAGCTGAACGGTCGACATTTTCCCAGGTGTCTCATTTATGTAAACCTAGATGATCGGAATTTCTTATTTCGACTCGAAATCAACGTCGATTCGATGTTAGATTGACTGGAAATCGACTCAAAATCCACCGCTTGTATTTACCATAGACTCACCACCGACGTCGACGAAATTGAGACGACTCCCGTTGTTGTAGATTGATATCGACTCGACTCAAAATCAACCCACTTGTATTTGACGAGTACAAAATATCATTAATTGACGTAAAAATTCAGATTATTCAAAAACATCAAAATTGACTAGAGATTGCCGTGACACAAATCAGTCAAAAAAAGTGTCGACTCAAAATCGACATGAGATCGACTCGCATGCATTACTAGAAAACTACAAATCGATATGAAATCGACGCAACAGAGCAGTCGATTCTGAGTCGACAATTTCGGAGGCGTGGACTTGTAATCGACGTCTATTTGAGTTTGACATTAATCGAATACCTAGAATCGAAGATATACGTTTTTGTAGTTTACGGCCATCCATGATTTGAAAGTTATACTCATACGAGTAGAGTAAAGTAAAAAGCCCCAATTACAAGTACCGCAATACTATACCGAAAGCGCTTATTACTCTTCGAGTATAACTTTCAAACCGAGAATCGACTCGATTTCAACGTCTACAGTGAGTCGACTGCCAGTCAATTTGCTGTGGAACTAAATCAGTCAAATCGACGGTTGATAAGGGTCATTAGGGTGCCCCTCATCATACACGGATTAAAAGTCGGAATTCTCTGTCCCCTGCCTTTCATGTATAGCGTCATAGTCGACATTTTTCCAAGTGCTCCTCTTTATTAACATTGTTCGAGAATGAGATGACCTCCTTTTTCTGTCCTCAAATATTCGTAATCTCCTCCCTCTTCTTTAGTAGAAGAATAGCTCCAAAAAAGGACGAAAAAAGGATACAGATTGAGTCCTTTTCGATAAATCACGCATTGTCTTCAGGAATTCAAAGCTGTCTCTTACTTCTCAACCATAAATAGTAGCTTCATAAATTGAATATTTCCAAGTATCTTCTTGATTTAAAGCTGAAGCTGAATAGTCGAATTTTTTCGAATAGCTCTCCTACTTCGAGAATGGAAATTACTTCAATCTCCCTTTTCTTTCCTCATAGGTAATTGTACAGCATGAATGATCGAACTATCGAAATTTCTTCAAATCCTCCCCCTTCATGAATAACTGGAAAGTCGAAATTTTGTCAAATGTCCCTCCTAATATGTATGACTGATCGTTTATCGAATGCTCATTTTGAGAAAGAAATCAAAAAAGGAGAGAATGCTGGTTCACTTGTATGACTTTATCGTATGCACGACGGCGGTAATGATTTTACAATAAAGAATTACGTATAAAGGCCTAAAATTTGCTCTCGATGGTTGTCACCAAAGCTCCCTCGTTCTCGAACAGATATCGTAGACTAAATACCTACTGATGATATTTCTTTTTTTCCTAACTATTGTTTGGGGGCGGGGGAGAGAATAAAGCCTAAACCGTTTCCTCTACTGTAGCGTTTATCTTTCACAGGTTGTGATGTATAGGATGAGCTCCAAGCTCAAAAATTATTTTATTTTACTTCCATTCTATGAAACTCAAAATGATTAGAGATTTTAGCGCGATCAGTCATCGGAAGAATATAATATAAAGAATATTTAGCCACGTGGAACGAAATTTGATAGAGAAAGCACGTGGTATTATCTCTCAAATCTACCGTGTTATCTGGTTTTGTGCTGGCGTGATTCCTTTTCATGTATTTCATTTGAAAAATTTTCTACCCAGTATACTTCGCAATACCTTGTAATATTCGATTTTTGTCGGCGAAATTCTCATCGTCGGACGCAATATCTCACACCATTTCATTTTCCGATGGCGTAATTTCCGTTTCACGTGATCGATGAATGTTGTTTACTCGAGAAAATCGCAGTTCCAGAGAAAAATATGAGCTGATCAGAGATACAGAATTTCATATCACCTTGATAAGTCTTCCACGTGCGTCCTCAATTCGCGAAAATCGAAAAACGTACGAAGCTTTTGAGAGGTACAATATGGGTTCTATGAATGCGGTTCTCTAAAAATTATTGAGTACCTATATTAGAGAAGCATACATTCGAACGAATGGATTAGTATCAATTTTTCAGAAAGCTGTTCGAATAGTTTCTTTAATGAAAAAGTTTATAAGAAGAAAAGAGAAAGATGTACGTGGTTCGAACCTCCTCATTGATGGCACGCAGACAACGTCTTCATTTTCAACTTTCTCACTCCTGGCTGATCGAAATTCTAAATCACTCCTACAAGAGTTTTTTACTTCAGCTGCTAATCCATCTAGATCGGGACCACTCGACAAAGAAAAAGAGTTAAGGATTATTTTACGATGTTATACCAGGAAATCTCATTTCAGTCTCCCTCTCAGCACCTTCACTGCCCAAGATGATACACGATCTCACTCGCTTCTTTCACATTTTCTCGAGCGCCTTTCTTAACGAAATTTTACGATCATTTTACAATCATGGTTCCAGAAGTCACATCGAGCGTATTCACATGCTCGAGAAATCACCGAAGGGCACTACTGAGCTTTAGGGTGTCTTCTATTATCTAGAACGCATTCTTTCTTTCCTCTTCTGATCAGCTCTATACGAAAACACAAATTACGGCCGAAAAAAAAAGGTTTTGTACGGGGATGAATAGTGGCCTCTATAGAAAAATGAAAAATTCACCTAATTTTTCATGTTCAAATTGTATCGAATAATTTCGTTTTTATCCAATTGCGCCGTATTTCTCATCAATACGTCGAAGATTTGTGGCAAGGGGGGCATTGGTAAACAAACTGGCTGGATCAAATGAACAGATTAACATGGCGTCAGGAGGAAGAGTAAGGTCAGCAATTTTTTTCGGCAAAATTTTCTGCAGTGTGCTTCGATTCATAGTCTGGTAAAACTGTAAGTTCAGGTATTTTGTCAGTTTGTACGAGGGGGAGGGAATGAAGGAGACTTAGAGTCTGATAAAAACTCTCTTTTCATGAGTTTCTTGTAACCCATTAAGTTTGAGAAGAATAAAATTATTATTTTTATTGTTTGTTCGCACTATGAGAGGGGATCATAAACTTTTTCTCGCTATAATACTTCTACTCGCTTCAGAAGTGGTCATACAACTTGCTTCTTTCATGCCTTCATTATGAAAATGACTAACCTCTGACCGCCGAATCTCTTTCTGTCCCGATAAAACCTCGTTTTCACACTTTCCACTCTGCTATACAGAAGCCTGAACAGACAACTTTTCATTCCTCTTCAACTATCAACTGAACTTCCTCGGCTGGTACGGAAGGCACCCAGTGCCATTCTGAGAGAATGGGTTTGAATAGGATCTAAAATGTTGAGAATTGATTTGGAAGCTAGATTGTAGACGGGTGCACCGTAGTCTAAACGAGATCGGACGAGGCTCTTGTAAAGTTGAATAAAGAGTTTCCTGTTGCATTATTTAGAAGGGTGGGAGAGGTATTTTATAATGTTTAGGGCTCGAATGTTGAGTTTATAATCGAAATGTAATCCTAGCAGACTGGCGTTCTGTGATTTTGAAGTTCTGTAGAAATAATGGTTGTAAAGAGGGTGTGGGTTTCCGAGATTAAAATACGACTAAGGAAGTTTTGAATTGAAAGCCATTTAGGGAAGTCCAGGAAGTGTAGAGTTGAGTATTTCTGCTCTTATGGGATTAGAGGATTGGACAGAAATATTGTAATCATCGGCGAACAGGCGTTGTGTCCCATATCTACTTAGATTCAGTCGCCACCAAGCTCATAATTATAGCCCTGATAGAAAGCCGAATCCAAAAAGTCTGTATGCAACGCCCCACTTGAAAACCACTCGTCATATTGAGCTTACTTTGCTCTCCTAAATTAATTGAATAGAATACGAAATTACGAGCACGCAAGAGTAGAAAACAATAGGTTTTATACCCGTAATTAATGAACAAATGATCGACCGGTTTCAGAAAACTAGTTTCCATTATCGAGGTTAATATTGTGCCGAAGATAAAATAACTAGAACGGAGGCTCAAAGTACGATACATCTTATCAGTTATATGTATAGATTGATCATTGTTTAAGTAGGTCACTAAATGTATTAAATAGATCACACGTATACTTAGTGTCTTCGAATAGCGTCATATTATTATCATTCGTATGCCTTATAATTTAGCTAAATTTTCCTTAAACGGCTCAAAACTTTTCTTCTTTGGTGAGACGTGGAGAAGGGTAACATTGGCTTTTTCTGGGTCGTCACCGCTTTGGAATGAGTGATCGGAAAATGCGGATTTTCTATTCTTCTTTTATACGGCGGCGTGATGCTTCAATAGATTTTCGGCGCGGGTTCTTCCTGCACTGGAAAAAAAATTAGGAAAAACTACTGTCAACTGTAGTGTCAACATCAAAAGGTACCTTAGTGGTTGTAAAAGCACGTTTCACATTCTCCATGTTTTGTATTAGCTCGAATGAATTTTCGACGGCGAATTTTTGCTAAAGTTTGTATGCGTTTGGTATCGACATGAATTGTCCGTAGGAATAGCGTAATTTCTTATTCCTTAATTAAATATTACTCGCAACATCGAAGAGCTTTTCAAACTTATGAATCAAGTTATATAATTTTTTAAATTTCGTATAATATAAGGCTTTTATTGTCTCATTTTAGAGGTAATATTATTGACCGACGTTTCGACGCGACCAAATGAAAATACAAGTTATCTATGAATGGAGGTTTTAGCCTCATGTATTCTTCTTCTGACTCTTACCGTAGTGGTATTTGTTTCACAGTGCTCTTACGTACACCCAATCCCTGTCATAACGTTAATGCAAAGGAAATATACCAGCATACGATAAGAATTAAGTTGATGAGAACGCAAAATAAAGCAGGGAAAAGTAAGCGAACGAGTCTTTCTATATTCATTTCAGGCATTCGATAGTACAATAGCTCGAAACGCATACGCGCATACGAGCCGTAACGCGCATACAAACCTAATATTTGGACAACCAAAAGGTATATAAACGCGCGTTCTATCGTGGCGAATAATCATTTATTACCGTTTTAATTCGCAAAACGGTAGCGTAGCCTCGCGTTTTGTCTCAGTTACAACTCGTTTTTCAATTAACGTTCATCTTGTCCGAGAAAAGTGATAGAGTTGGTAGAAATATATTTTTCTACAGATTACTTACTAATTTCGATCCGCTATTACCTTTTGGTCAGACAGCGCTCCACACAAATTTATAATGCGACCTCATTCCAAATCATCGTCGGCTACACCCAGAACCAACGATCAGCAATCATCTGCAGGTCGGGCCCAACGATCAATGGGAACAACTGATCGCAACGGAGATACTTGGTACAGCGTATCTGCTCTTCATACCGATGATAGTGATACCGATCCGCCATCACGTTTTGGTCAGACTCAGCGCACCACAAGAAGAGTAAATGGTGCACCTAGAATGCGCCCTTACTCCAGATCATCGTCGGCTACACCCACAACCAACGATCAGCAATCACCTGCAGGTCAGGCCCAACGATTGATGGAAACAACTGATCGCAACGGAGATACTTGGCACAGATTATCTACTCTTGATACTCATGATAGTGATACCAATCCGCCATCACGTTTCGGTCAGACTCAGGGCTCCACGCAAAGAGTAAATGGTGCACCTAGAATGCGCCCTTACTCCAGACCACCGTCGGCTACACCCAGAACCAACGATCCACCATCACGTTTTGGTCAGACTCAGCGCTCCACACAAACAATAAACGGCTACTCCAGATCACCGTCGGCTACACCCACAACCAACGATCAGCAATCACCTGCAGGTCGGGCTCAACGATCAATGGGAACAACTGATCGCAACGGAGATACTTGGTACAGAGTATCTACTCTTGATACCGATGATAGTGATACCGATCCGCCATCACGTTTTGGTCAGACTCAGCGCTCCACAAGAAGAGTAAATGGTGCACCTAGAATGCCCTCGCACTCCGGACCACCGTCGGCTACACCCAGAACCAACAATCCGCCATCACGTTTCGGTCCGACTCAGCGCTCCGCAAGTAGCGTAAATGGTGCACTTAGGATGCAACCTTATTCAAGATCACCGTCGGCTACACCCAGAACTAACCATCAGCAATCACCTACTGGTCGGGCCCAACAATTGATAGGAACAAATGATCGCGACGTAGATTTTTGGTTCAATTATTTATCTACTATTTATACCAATGATAGTGATACCGATCCGCCATCACGTTTTGGTCAGACTCAGCGCTCCACACAAAGAGTAAATGGTGCACCTAGAATGCCCTCGCACTCCGGACCACCGTCAGCTACACCCAGAACCAACGATCCACCATCACGTTCTGGTCAGACTCAGCGCTCCACACGAACAGTAAACGGTGCACCTAGAATGCGCCCTCACTCCAGATCACCGTCGGCTACACCCAGAACCAACCATCAACAATCACCTACAGGTCGGGCCCAACAATTGATGCGAACAGATGATCGCGTTAGAGTGGGTGCTCTTAGAGGAAGACCTCATTCCGGATCACTAGCCACATCCAGAGCCGACGGTCAACGGTTACCTGCTCGTCAAACTCGAAGCTCAACACGAACCAGAAATCGTATTCAGATCGAAGATGATACTTCTGTTTTCGTTGCAACGTTGGGAAATTTCACCGTAGAGATGCGAAATATTGTGTTCGTCGTCCCTGACGAAAACGAAGAGACTACGATGGAATCGCCACATCTGCACGAAAATGCACACGTTCCTTCGAACGTGCACTCAGCTAATCAGGAACGAGATGTTTATTACCGTTTGGTTGACGGTGGAGTTTTATCCCCTGAGGGCCAGTTCTACCCAAATCCGGACGTAGCTCCGCCCGTTCCTTCAATAAACTTGCACTCAGCTTACGGAGGTTCGACCGGTCCTTTGCACCAGGAACGAGATATTTATTTCCTTCTGGTTGACGGTGGAATTTTATCCCCTGGCGGCCATTTCTACCCCCACCCAGATACCGATAACGAGACGGATTCATGATCCAGTCGTTTGAAGCGGATAATATGTCGTTAATTTCTTAACCGCGGTTGGAATGCTTGTCACGTGGTAACTTTCAAGTCTCGTTAAACATAATATTATGTGTAACACTTTTCTCAATGTACGCATGGTTTACGACTTATTAAATTTATTTTCAAAATTCGTATGTACTTTTATTATTGTGAAATGACGTTATTAGTGATAGTCTATACAGCTGAATAATGCTGGCGTTATTGAATAGTTTTCTGAAACATGGACAAAATACCCTCGTACAAAAGTTAACATGAATAATTAAGCTGATACCTCAAAATTTCTATCTCAACCTGTGTGATAGAAGGGGGCTCTCTTTGGTAATATAGGTGGAGGTCAGCCTCAAGCTAATAGTGGGGCTCAAAAAGATCAATTTTGACTTAGATGCCTCCTATTCTGGGAAAGGAACTTGGAAAATTTTCGGCCTCCCTCTCATAAAAACTCAGACTTATTTAGAGTTCGGATTTTCGTGCAGTAATAATCGCTCAAACGTGCAATTAAAATCCAAAAAAATGTAATAAAAACTGAAGAAACGTGCAAAATAATTTTAAAATCAGAATGAATAAAAATGAGTTTCTTTAATAAAGCCTGGGCATTTAGGCTCAAAATAACCATTTTTTTAGGTTACTATCCAGAACCTGAAAACTGTGACAACTGTCGCTCAAAATCAGTTTAAACAGGGAAAAAGAACGCTCCACATTGACGGAAGTCAATGTCCCGGATCCATATTCCTTGGGATATTTTCCTCATTCAATTCTTGTAAGAATCGCTGTAGATCTCGACGTAACAGATTCAAGTTTTTTGATATACTAGCGTCGTCTTCCAGGCTTCCCACAACCTCCAATGAACTGCATGAATTTGTCGCCGTAAAATAGTGCTGCCTCCAACCAAGTTCCCCAGCGAGCTAAGACAGGATTGGGAGGCAACGCGGTCCTTCCATAACTTCTCGATAAACCTGAACGTGAGCTGGAGCCTTGAAAAAAATTTTCTTCCCACTTATACATTTATATCATGGAGGAGAAACACTTGTACTTTCAAAACGTCGAAGATTTTGTTCAATTCGTTTGCACTGTCCCTACAATTTTTTGGAGATTATTACGATTCGTCGTCCAATTAAACTCTTCTTCTTTACTTTTTCACCTGTTCAATTCGATAAATTGGGGCAAATTTGTAGGAAAAGCACTGAAAAATATCAAATCCGCCCAAAAACGCTAAACGTGCAATATAAAATTTTATTAAGAGCCTCCTACATGTATCCAATCAGATTCAACCTACCACTCGCCAAAAAAGAGATGCAGTATCATGGAAATTTTAACTCTAAAAGTGATTAATATTCTCCTAGCTATTCTCTTCTTTCTCAGGGGAGCCTGTATTCAATATTTTACACAAGAAACCTCAAATGATACTTTCTGGATGCCAAGACTTCTTTTGCTTCATCTAATCCTTCCATTTCCTTTTATAATCGTTCAAACAGTACCACTTCCAGACAATCAGGACACAAAGTTTTATTAGCTCCACATTTCGAGGAACCTTTGAAGAGCTCATTTGGATTCCCAAAGTTTGGAGGCTATAGTAGTCTACTCTAAATTAATCAGGTTCGAAAATTCTAGCCATTCATAAGTGAATTTCTCGAGATAGAGGAGGCGGATCGATTTCGTCCTCTCATATGGAAACAAGGAGGGAGGGCCGGCTAAGGTTTATGGATACAATTTTCTACTGAACCAAATGATCGATATCCAGGTGAATGCCCTCCCGGGTAGCGAGGACGTTAGGCTCGCCCGCTCGAGAGGACCCAAGGCGGTGGATCATGACCATATAAGGTGCCTCTTTGTGTGGGGATGGTAATTAGAAGAAGAGTCGATGTATAAACCAGAGGCGGTGAGTTGCTCCTTTAAGAGGAAGGTAGAGGTTCAAGAAATTGATCTCAGTCACCCTCTTTTCTAATATGAATTTCATACTCGGGTAGCGAGTATTGAGGAAATATAAGACCTCGTGTAATGCAGGCTCTGGAGCACACCGTGCCTCGCGAAAGGGTGCCCTGCATCAAGGACCTCAGCCTCTAAGAAGTCTATAGACGAGTCACCCAAGAGAAGACCTGAAGGTGACCCATTAGGAACCCGTACCTCCTCCGGGAATTTTAACAATCTCGCCCCCGATGGTGCAAACATTGAACTGGTGGTAGATTCTAAGAAGGTTCCTCAATTCCTCTATGAGACCAGAGTGAACACCCACCTCAGCGATCCTACGCGAACCACACTGTATGGTTGATTTGAGAGGAATGTTGAGAAATAGGCGCACGACGTTGAAGGCGGAAATTTGAGCACTAGATAAATCGAAACTTACCAGCAAGCTCGAGCAAGCCGGAAACAGAACGCTTACGTATGAATAAGCTTTGAACCGGTTGTTCGAAAAACCTATCAACCGCGGTAAAGGGCAGATGTGGTGGAGATGATACGCATCAACGGTGTCCCCGGATTACGGAGCTCAGGGAGTCCGTAGAGCCCGGGGTATCGGGTTAGAAAGGAGCACAGATTTCTTGTTCTTAGCCTGGGGCAATTGCTGTTGACACCTCTTCGACATTACTATCAAACTTGGAACTGGTGATCTTTGTGGCGCTGCTTGATGACAGGTAATGGTAGACTTCCCTGTGTACGATGATCGAGTAACCCATCTGCCTTCACCGCCACAGCTTTGTTGGAGGCGAGTTTCTGACGAAGACTTTCAGGACTTCAGATTCTTTCTTAGAGGTACATCTGATAGTCTGATAGTTCTTTTTACATACTTGGCACAGTCGTTAAGGATGTTTTAATGTGGAACCACACGGATGACTAAGTCAGCAACCCTTTCCCCCCGAGGTGGCTTTTACCTGGATATCAATCCATTGGTGCAGACAAAAATTGTATCCATGAAACTCGGCCGGTTGGCTTCCTTTCTTCCTTCCCTTTCCTCGTTATCTTTAACTGGAAGGACAGGATAAATCCGCTTTTTCTGTCTGGGGAAATGTGCTTTAGGATTGACTAAAGTTCTCAAACTTTATAAACTGAGGGCAATCTACGATAAACTCCGAACTTCAGGAACCCAGTTGGGCTCTCGGCTTCATTACATGCACTTCACTCAATGCTTTTTGTAATTCAACATGAAAATAAGATTATCATCGAACTGTCGTCTATGGGTCCTACATTATTATTCCTATACATACACGGAGTAATTTCTCATCCTATGTGGACGTACGTATGTGCTGACCTCAAAAACGTATGCGAAATCAGATCGAAGCTTGTAAGTATGACGCGTTCGTAACCATTATTAGAAGAATAAAATAATGGCTGCATTTTGTTCGTTGTTAACGTTCCTGAGTAGTCAGTTAATCATATCTTTCTTATTCTATGGAAGTTTCAAATCAATTCCACTATTATTACCTAATCGCTTATCGTTTTTCTGCGTTTTAAAAATAATGCAAAACGAGCTACCTCCACCCGACGACAAGGTTCAAAGACCAAATATATTCATTCGTCTAGTGCGTGCAGGATGGTGCGCACCTTCTGTTTTTCTAAGATTGTCCTTTTTTGTGAACTTAGTTCTTTTTTTACTTGGCCTCATGAACGATGATCCCACAAAATTCCTGTTTGATCGTTTTATCAGAAGCCAGTTCTATATTTTTGCGGTTTCTCTCCTGCTTGTGAACTTTGTTTTTGCATGTTCGTTTTTGATTTTTTCATGAGAAATTCGGAGATTTATTTTTACGGGTCGTTGAATGGTTCCCTCTATACTCTTGAGAGTATTTGGATTTGGGAAGTGTTTCCTTTGATGTCCAAGGAAAAGACAACATCAGTATTGCATAGTGCTACGAGAATCTAAATTATGTGAATCGGAGGAAGAGGAACTCGGAATATCATGGTCCTTACTGAGCAAGAAATCGGGTGAAAAATCTTCGCGAAGAAGGAGAAGTCGAGCGGAAATGCAGAATGAGAAGAGATTCCATCGCAGGAACAGTATGCAGGAGATGTCTCGCAAGAACAGTAGACACAAGGATCTTCAAATGAATGGAAGGAAAAGATAATCACTTTATAGAACGCCTGCCAATCATGAGAGTTACATATGGATTATAGATGGAAGAAAAAAGTATCTTCGGTCAGCCAGACTAAGCAAGTAATTACTTATTTTTTGGATCCTCGTGTATATTTGAATAACTTGTTATCGTCTTCAAATTTTGTGTCCAGTTGTATTCGTAAATATTCGTGGATTATGTATGTCTTGTAAAACTTCAATTTTTATTGGATTTAGAATTATGGTTTCTTTCTGAAAATTAAACTTGAAAACCTTCAAACGTGAAATTTATCTCATGGATCCTGATCTATAGTACTGAGGATGCATCTTTCACCTTATCTGGGTAAAATTTAATCTTCAAGTCAAAGCGCTCAATTTTGGCCAAAGCAGCTAATTTTTTCAATAATTTTCAGAATGCAAAAAATTTGCTACTCAAAAATATTTTAAAAATTGGACGAAATCAAAGAAAGCCAAATTCCTTCACGGAATATTAATTTCGTATCCTACGATGAGGGAGGGGGCCAGAAAATTTTTAATGTCAAGCTTCAGACATCGATAGTGAAATTTACGAACATGACGATTTCAACTAATTTTCCTGGAAAGTGAATTGAAACCGTGCATCGCCCGTTGGCGAACTCCGAAACAGTGTACAATAAGTTGAAAATACATCCCCTCGGCATACCGATAAGTATCAAAGGTTAAAACGCACGCGACGCTTGTCTGGCGTGCGGGGGTAATCATTTTAAGGAATGATTTCACATGACTTCGCAAAAAGTTTTTCAAAGCTCCATTTTCGACAAATTTACGAGTAAACTAATTAATCTTTACTATCATTGATTTCCAACATAAATTGAAGTTAGGCATTTAAAACGAATTAATTGATTATTGAATCACAACTTTAGAAAGACCAAGAAGATACAGAAATTACTGGATGTGAAAAGAGGATCTGAAGATGGCCATGATTGGCAAGGTGAAGTGAACGACAATGACCTCGTCGTAACGGAGGCCGACAAAGGAGACTCCGTGACTATCATAAAACGCTCTGTGTACAACACCTCCGTGGAAGAATTCTTGACGTCAAGTGGTGCCAAGGTGGTGGAAGATTTCGGCTTCAATTCGTATAACCGTAAGATTCGTAATGCCGTCAACAGGAGTGAACATGTGATTAGAAAACCCTCTTTCAAAAGTCGTTATCAGTTCCTAATCCTGTCCTACCTAAGCTTTATGGTCTGGTTATCTAATGCGTCCTGTAATGTCTTATGAGTCCACTCCTTCTTATAAACTGGCCAAGTTTCTTAGTCCCATCTTTCGCTTTTTTGTTCCGTTACTGATTCAGTTGAACTGGCTAATAAGACAAATGATAATTAATGTACCCCCGGATTCTATGCTAGTCTCTTTCAATGTGGTCGGACTATTTCCGAATATTCCCCTTCCTCACACTCTTCAACGCTGTTGCGCACAGCGGTCCGCACCCTACGACGGTGTTAGGGGCACCTGTCGACTGCGTAGGCTCCTAAAAGCGTCGGGAGGTGGATTGGCGGTACGCGACATCGAATACAGTATGGTTAAATAAGAAAGGTTGCAGAAAAAACTGTATCTTTTATTTTTGCTTCGCCTTACGTAAATATACAGAGATGTGTTTGAAGAGGTATGTGTGGGTGTGTGAGAGAGAGGAAGACAGATCGACCGATAGAGTTAAGTTGAGCGCAGACTAGTCTCACGGACACCGCGGAGGCTTCGTCAACGTGGACACTCTGTCGTACCCGCGGGCACCACGGCTAGTGACAGCGGAGAGATCGTGGGGAGAGAAGACCAGTCCTGCGGGCACCGCGGAGGCTTGGCTAGTGTGGATACGCTGTTGTACCCGCGGACACCACGGCGAGCAACAGGAGGAAGGAAGCTTAGCGAGATAAGGAAGACTACACCCGCGGGCACCGCGGAGAACAGTCTGGAAAGCTATGAAGAAGCAGTGAAAAAAAGAGGTAAGCGAGAAAGAGAAACATAGCGAGAGGAAAAGCCAGTAGAGGAAAACAGGAGAAGCCGGTAGGCGAAGCTGCCAAAGAAGGGTAGAAAGCGAGGTTAAGCCAGTGGTAAGCCAGGTCCGGCTTCGCGAAGGCTGAAAAACGCGCCTCGCGAAGATGGTTTTATAGGGTGTAATGAAAAAGAATTAAGAAACGGTTGACGCGCGAGAAAAATAGTTACTCGTATCGTTTTCGAATAATTAATATTCTAACGCATAGAGCACCTTCTATTGCCTTCAACTCTGACTTCATGACACTCCTGAGGAAATGCCTCCTTCTTAATGTTTGTCAATTCAATAGCAGAGTCTACGAGTTCCCTGGTGATGTTGGTGTCCCCATGTGTACGTCACTCGGTTCGTTGATCGCTGAGGTCTTCATGGCGGGACTTGCGGAGTAGGTCCTCTCCCCAGATGGTGGATAAGCGCGCCACATGGCTTATTGGTACCGTTATGTGGACGATATCCTCTGCCTGTGGATTGGTCCTCTCTCCCTCCTTGACCAGTTCCTTTTGTACATTACTTTGTTTCCGACCATAAAGTTTACCGACGAGAAAGAAGGTGAACAAATCAATTTTCTAGACCTCTCAATTTCTATTGCTAATAGTACTCATACCTTCAGCATCTTCAGGAAAGATACTTGCACTGGTACCTTCGTAAATGGCTCCTCATTTTGCCCCCGGCCTTTAAATATGCCGCATACAATGTCTGGATTCATCGGTTGCTTTCTATTCCTCTCCTCCCTCAAGCCTTCAATGAGGAGAAAGAAATGATCAAATACCTCGCTTATTTGAATGGTATAAACCTCGATATCGGTTCTTGAGTGAGTAAGAAACTCCTCAAGAGAGCAAGAGAAAATTCAACATTTATTTGTTAAGTGGCTGGCGCGCGTTTTTGTGTGCTGTTTTTCACGCGAACACATTTGCTGGCCAGCGTAAGCGTGCGAGTTTCACTAATGTTCGAGTTTCGATGAAGGCAGTGACATATATAAGTTGAAATGTAACGAATGTTCTTCAGCTTACATAGGTGAGACTGGTCGCCAGTTTGGTTTCTTCGGAAGTGCCTAAAATTAAGGTTGAAACCTAGTTTCGTGAAGTTCAAGTTATATTCTGACTGCAAATACACCACCCAAAAACTTGAAAGATGTATCACTGATAAATGGATAAGATCTGAGCTACGGAGGTGGTATGGCCAACTCAACATCACCACCAGGCTGAACCTTTTGGTCCATTCAAGACTCTCCGGTTTGCTTCATCCATGTGAGTTAGAAAGATTCATTAAATCTGTTAACTATACTTGCCGTGATTTTGAGGCTAATCTCAGGGCGAAGAAATACAAGAAAATTTCCGCCCTTTTAGACTCTTAGGCCAAATCTTTCAAGGGTGACGTTTCAGAGGCCAATGTTGCCCAAAATTTTCAAAAATTTCAGCCCCGTATTATAAATTGCAGTCAAATAGAATTCACGCGCGACGAGACTACTCTGTTGGGGAAGGGTTTGAAGTTTAGCCTCCCTCCACCAAATAATTCTGATGCTCTCGCGAATCTTGTCGCTGATTTGGCAGTGAGGATCGGCCCCGGTGTCAATACTCAAAAAATTTGTGCTGAGTTAGTCTGTAGTACTCCTCTTCCGTGCATGAATCGCACCATGGGAGGAGTGATCAGGGTTTGAGGAGGAAGCTCAGGGAGGAGGATTCTTTACTTATGAAAGCCGATAAAGGGAATTCTGTAGTCGTTATGGAGAGGTCCACTTACGTCACTAAAGTTGAAGAGGTGCTTCGCCAGTGTAAGGCCATTGAAAACGCTGATTTCAATTTCCCCAAGTACAATGAAGAAGTGAGGAGTGCCATTAATGATAGTACTGTCTTAATTAGGAAGTCGACGACTAAAAAATACCTGCTCGAACCTAATCCCGTGCCGCCCCTCCTTTATGGGCTGCCTAAGATACATAAAAAGGATACTCCAATGCGTCCTGTGGTGTCTTATGTCTCCTCCCCTGCTTACTCCCTCGCCAAATACTTGGACAGATGGTTCAAATCTCGCATTGAGTACGAGTCAAATTACTCGATCAAAAATTCAGTTTCCTTAACAGGTAAACTTGGACCGGTTGCTTCCTCCGGGCACCATTCTGTGCTCCTTTGACGTGGTCGGCTTGTTCCCTAATATACCGAGAGCCGTTACTATGCGAGAAATGGGGGACCTCCTTGTTCGTTCTAATACTCCTCACGAGGAGGTGGGTGAATTCTTCAGTTTACTTAATGTATGTTGGTCCCCTAACTTTTGTAAATTTAATGGAAAATTTTACGAGTTCTCGGAGGAGGTTGGTATTCCTATAGGCTCCCCTTTAGGTTCTCTAGTGTCAGAGATCTTCATGTCTAAATTTGAGGCTGGCCTCTTCTCCTCCGGCCAAGTTTTCCTGGAAAAGATACTTCGACCGATATTGTGGTCCATGGCTCATCATTCTGTCCTGTTGCCCACAAATTTGCGGCGTTCAATAGTTTCATTCACCGACTAACCCGCATCCCAAAGAACCAGGGAGCCTTTCAGAAAGAGCTTCAAATTATAAAATACTTAGCCAGAGTGAATGAGGTCAAAGTAGACATTGACCTCATGGTCCGTAGGAAGATGACACGGAATTGCCTTGATCTTACCACCTCCCTCCCCCGCGTTTCTTGCGAGGATAGAAGAACTCGATTCATAAAACTCCCGTTCCTGGGAGAATTTTCCTCCAAATTAAGTCGCATTCTACGCCCCTTCGGTTTCCGGCCTGTCTTTTACAATCCTACAACTGTAAAAGGGTTACTTGTCAAATTAAAGGACCCTATACCGCTTCTTGAGAAGAGCGGAGTCAATAGTGTGGCTTGTAAAGATTGCAACGGTGTATATGTGGGTGAGACCAGTCGTCAGGTCAAAATCAGGGTCGCCGAGCATATAGCTAAGTGGGAAAATAAAAAGTTGGGCATTTCTGCTTTCGCTGATCACCTCTTAACCTGTGGTCATAGTTACAGGAAGGGATCTGAAACCCTCCTCCACAGAGAGAAGGCCAAATTCAAACGCCGGGCTTTAGAACATATTGAAATTATTCGCCACCTTAATAGCGACAATATAACTTTGCTCAACAAGTACATTCCGGACGAGGGGTTGGTCGAACTAGTCTATGAGTATGACACATAATCTCATACATTTCTAGTTCGATCATGATTTTCTTTTCTGGCGTCGTTGTGACTGTACAATTTCTCCAACTCGTCGAGTCGCTCTTTTCATCTGCTTGATAATGGTTGCTTAACCGGAAGCGCGCTCGCGGCTCCAATTGTGATTCTTTTTTTCTGCGGTTATTGTAAATTTCTTCCAGGTTACTCTTTGAGTATCGTGGAGTTTTTCTAAATATGTGCGACCGTAACCTCGAAAACCGGATTAATTCTACTGGTCGCCAGTTCAAGACCCGTATACAAGAGCACCTTGATGCTTGGGTTGAAAATCAACCTCAAAAGTCCAAATTCGCTTCTCACCTCCTCGAACATGGTTACTCCTTTTCTGAAGGAGGTTTTGAGGTTCTCAAGCGGCGAGCTCTAGAAACTATCGAAATTATCCGCCGCGAAAATAGTAACTCCGAAATTGTTGTAAACTCGTTTGTTCCTGAAGAAGATCTCATCAGTCGTCTCATCTCGTCATCGACGAAGCTCAGGTTTCATCTTTTCATTACTTTCCTTGTCTTCTCCTCTCTCCTACTATTCGATTAACTCGCTCGAAGATGACAGATGTGTCGAAAGCGCTCGCGCTACTGTTTTTTATGCGACGTGTTAAGTTGTGATTCAATAATCAATTAATTCGTTTTAAATACCTAACCTCAATTTATATTGGAAATTGGCGATAGTAAACATTAATTAATTTATTTTTGTATTTCATTCTGTGAAGTAGGCCTAGTCGTAAATATGGACAATCGTATTCGTACAATTCGACAAATTTTTTCGATCTTCAGACTCACTGAACCATGTCGACTCTTAATCGACGTCATATCGACCCATTATTTTAATCGACCGCAATCGACTGGAAATCGACGTCAAATCAACTTGTTGGTTTCCAATGTATGACTTGAAGTCGACGTCGTTATCGGTTATCAAGTCGATCTTGGGTGGACAGTCTGCTATACTGCTCAAAATCGACGTCGTTATTGAGTCGATTTGAGGTGGACGGCGGCCTTCGACCCGAAATCGACTCCCTATCGACGTTGTCATCAAATCAATTTGAGGTGAGCCTTTTTCTACGACTAAAAATCGACCCGCAATCGACGTCGATATGAAGTCGATTTCGTTGCTCGACTGTTTTGACCGGTAGCTTGCTTCTCAAAAATATAGTAAGTAGGTTAATTCCTCCTTAAGTAACCATGAATGCATAACTTATCTGGGAGTAGTAAAGTTCCAGAAAAAAAACAGGAACAGGTCGATATGGAGTCGAAATCAAGTCGACATCATTAAACGGAGCTCAAATTTTTTGTAGACTAAAAATTTACGTCGATTTTAAGTCAATTCCGAGTAAACTTCCCCAGTTCCGTGATCGACCGATAATAGACTCCTTATTCACTGTCAAGTCTACGTTATTTGACAAAGTTCACATTTTTTGTCGACCAAAAATTGACGTCGAGTTTGAGTCGATTTTTTAAAATTTTTTTTTGACCAGGAGTCGACTCAATTTCGACGCCGACAATGAGTCTACCTCCAGTTGATTTTTGGTCAACATTAGGGCCAAACTAAATTGACTCAAAATCGACTTCGATTCTAAGTCAATTTTGAGTCAACAATGAGAATATTGTAGTCGACCGAAAATCGACTAATTACCTGGTAAACATTATCCCAATAGTTCCCCGAGTAATAAGAGGGCAATAGGGGAATTCAAGGGAAACCTTGGCGCCATTTTAGAGAGAACCTAATGTTACCCTCTGTTTTCCCAATAGTATCCCGGGCAAGGCTTCGGAGCCAGCCAAAGTCAGCTCCGGGCTCCGGCTCCGGTAAAAAGTCGGAGCTGGCTTCGTTCAGCTCCGACCAAAAAAAAATAGGCTCCGGGCTCCGCTCCAGGGCTCCGGAGCCCTGGAGCCGAGCTCCAAACTTCGAACTGCCTTGAACGTGTGTGTTTCTTAACTCTCAAGTACACCCCAAACCATCATGGATGCAGCCGCGCAATAGGGCCACACTGATAATTCAGTGCTGCCTATTTTAATAGTTTAGTTTTTGTTTTTGACTGTGTGTGTATTTGATTCGTGCTATTTCGTGGCCTCGTTTTTATCAGTATCCATTATCCGATTATGGATTATTATTTATTATCTTACCAAAAGGTTTGTTATACTCAGTATTATGTCGTAATTTTCCAGACTTAGTATCACCTGCGCTTGGTCCATTTCAAATTCAATTTTTTAAATTTTTTCAACTGCAAACCACGCCGTTTGTTTACGTCCTTAGTCCGTTCTCAAGCGTTTTTCCGGTTTTTCTCATCACCACGTTTTGCGGTTTTGTTCTACGGAGATCAAGACTTTTTGCTTTTTGGTTTTTGTTTCTCAGCCTTATTAGTTTAATGGAGGCTTTCAGCTTTCTTCTTATCAACCGTGACCACGACAACGCCATTGGTTGTATCACGCGAATTAATAATATTAATATTCAAGAAGGAAAATGAAAAAATTAAATGAAAAAAAGACCGAGAACCAAGAACGTTTAGTAAATTTGAATTAAATCAAGAAGCAAAATAAGCAAACGCTAGATAACATTGTCATTTTGTTGTCTTTTGTGAGCTCCGGGGCTCCGCTCCGCTCCGGAGCTCCGGAGCCGCGGAGCTCGATGTCGGAGCTGGCTCCGCTCAGCTCCGACCAAAAAAAAATTGGCTCCGGCTCCGGCTCCGGCCAAAAGTCGGAGCGGAGCCACTCCGGAGCCGAAAATTGGCTCCGGCTCCGAAGCCTTGATCCCGGGTGATGAGAGGGCAGTCGGGGAATTAAAGGGAAACCTTGGCGCCATTTTAGAAAATACCTATTGTCACACTCTGTTTCCCCAATAGTATCCCGGGTGATAAGAGGGCAGTTGGGGAATTGAAGGGCAACCTTGCCGCCATTTTAGAGAAGACTTAATGTTACCCGTTTTCCCTAGAGTATCCCGGGTGATGAGAGGGCACTTGGAGAATTGAAGGGGAACCTTGTTGCCATTTTAGAGAAGACCCAATGTTACCCTCTGTTTTCCCAATAGTATGCCAGGTGATAAGAGGGTGATTGGGGAATTAGAGGGGAAGTTTTTCTTAGCCGCTTCAAAGCACTAATATTGCCCAGCAGTTTCTTTTTTTCCAAGGGTTACAGAAAAGCAATTTTTGGTTTAAATTGGTCTTTGAGGCCATCTCCCAAAAATTCTTGAAAGTTTGCTCCATAACAGAAGCCCCTCTTCTTGTTGAAAACGGTATCCCCAAGAGGAAGTTTTCAGCGTTTTACTTTTCTTGACTACTATCAACAATATCACAAAACATGTTCATCCCCCTCTCTTCCAGCGCCTTTTGGCCAACTACTTCATATCTCTGTCTGTTCCGCTAACCCTCAAAGAGCCTACAGGCTCCTTCATGAAACCCTCAATTCAATTGCTACATGGACATCTAGAATCAGCTTCAGCTTTTCTCCCTCTTGAACCTATTCTGTAATTGTCAAGGAAAGAAGTCCTACTCCTATCATCCAACCCTTAATCCAACAAAATTATCAAATTCCATCTTGTAACTACTGACAACTCCTCAAATTACATTTCAATCAAAAACTTACTTGGGCTCTTCACATCAAAATTTTAAAAGTTAAATGTACACGCGCTCTCAATATTTTAAAGCTCATTTCTCACCCCTCAAAAGACTGCAACAGAAAATGACACTTGCAACTATACAAAAATCTCATCCGCTCAAGAATGGACTATGCCGCCCCAATATATAACTTAGCCAATGAATCCGTCCTTGCTTTATTCGACCCCATCCAAACCCCCTCCCTCAGAATAGTCTCAGGTGTTTACAGCACCAGCCCAAAACTCAATTTGGAATTGGATATAAATTTTCTGCTTTCTAAACCGAGGTGAATAAATATTTCCAAAAAATACACGTCATTGCTAAAAAATGATAGGGAAGTGAATTTTTGTTAATTTTGCCATCATCAATACTCCTACACTTGCTTTGATAAAAAAAGTTTACAAAGCTTCAATCACAATCGCACAACGTTTGAATTGAATCGCGACCCGCGATCGCAAATTTTCAATCACTAGTATCTATACCTAAAATCCAACAGTAGAAATTGTTAGGTCCCCGTAGGTTAGTGCGGTTAGGGCTTCTTGTGCAATGTAGGTAGGGCTAAAAGAGCGCCGGGTTCGAGCGCCAGTCAAGCTGGTGATAATATGAATCGGCGGATTTTTTTTTCTGTCTTTTTTTTGTCTTTTTTTTTCTCACTTAATATATTGCGTGTTATTAATTAATTAATAATAATTATTGCAATTATTTAACACTCCCTCTGTTTCCCCAAATGAAGAATTTGTATACAGAAAGGTAATATTTGGGCTACTTTTGAACATTACTGAAGGGGTCACAGGAGGGAAACATTGGAGTAATAAAAGGGATACAAATAACCTATTGCATATGAGGGGAACTTTGGGGCAATGTAAACTTCTTGGATGTTACCCGCTAAAGAAGCATTCTGATTGGTCCTATGGTATTTATGGAGGTACATATAAGAGTAATATCAGGAATATGTGAGGGTAGTTTTTCCGGGGGCTACAAAAGGGTAACTATATGTTTATCGGGATATTGCTGTCGAAATCGGGTGCACAAATTGTTCACATTTTTGGTAGCCTGAGAGTCGACTTCGAAATACAGTCGACATGATATTGAACAAAATGTTATCTAAGTTGACGATATTTTCACTCCAAATCGACGTAGTCAAGCAGTCGATTTACCTTCAAAATCGACCGTAATGTTATGGCCTTCAGTAAAGATGTCGATTTAACGTCGAATTACAGTCGATTTGGAGCCGACATTGCCTATGACTCGAAATCAAACCTAAATCGACGGTCAACATGGTTCAACGGGACGTTGTACAGAAAAGCTCAACTTGAGGCGGTGGGTATAGAAGCAGAAATCCCAATTTTTGTTTCAAAAACAATTTACAACGTCAGAAAATAGACGAATTTTTGATGATTTCAAAGTAAAATAAACAGCGGCAGCGTACGGAAGAAAAATTTTAAATTCTGCTTCTATATCGCCTCAAGTTGAACATTTCTGAAAAACATGTCAAGAAACTAGAAAAATCCATCGAAAATTCGAGTATTGAGAAATTTTTTTGCGGTACCATAATATTTTTAATGCAAGATTTCGCGAGCGAAGCACACCTTCAAAGAAACACAGTTCGAGTAGAAGCGAACGTATGTATCCGATCTGAGGTGATTGTAAATCGTGATAACAAACTACCACTTCGTTCTAAGGAATAACGGGGAGATTGTGGTTGAATAAATCGAATCTTTGTTTCACGTATGAAAAGTACTCCTCTCTCTGTCAGCCATTGGAATAGGGGAATGCATTATCAACTTTTTACTTCCTCTCATCTCTAGTTCGTCCGCACCTTTCTCAAGATGTGGTTCAAGATCATGGAGTTCAACGCTTTCTTAGTCATTACACAAGCAAAAATAATATGTTCGAGTGAAATCCCATCTACAAACTACATTTCGAATAAAGAAAAAGAAGAGAGATAGACAGAGACACGTACGCGTAGATCTGAGCATGTCATCCGAAATTGATGAGTAATGTACAAAAAAAACTGACTGCCGTTAGTTGAGAGAAACTAAGGGGCATACTCGTACAATGAGGATTCATTTTTTCATGTTACTTCACGTTTGAATTTGGTTGGCCGGGAGGGGTAAAATAAAGGTAAAGTTACCGATTAGACAAGAATTGACGTACTTTTTGTAGCAATGAAGCAGGCTATCGTTTGAATAAGTTGTGACCGATTAGCCAAACAAAAACAGCTATATCTTGTCAGTTGTAACGTTTTGGTGGTGTCGTTATCATATCTCTTCCTTATTCTATTTTAAAGTTCAAATCAACTCTACCTCGTCTCGCATATAGTTTTTCTGCACTTAGAAAATATGAACGATGAGGTCGAAGAAAAGGTTAGATTGGATCGTGAAAAAAAACGGCATTCTTCTTCTTGGCTAGCAGTATCCGGTTTTGTAAACTTGACTCTTTTTTTACTTGGCCTTGTGTACGACGATCCTACAGTAGATCTACTTGATCGTGTGGTTGACAGCCCGTTCTATATTTTCGCGATTATTCTCTTGTTTTTGAACTTCATTTGGGCATGTATATTACTGGTTTTTTATGGAAAATTTGGAGATTTATTTCGATGGATTATTGGATATTTCTTTGTGCTCTTAAGAGTATTAGGATTCTTATTCGGGAAGTGTATCCTTCACTGCCTGAGGAAATTGACTGAAGTAGTCCTGAGACGACGGAATCAAATGGCGCGACAAGAATCTACATTCCTTGAATCCGACGGAAAGAAACTCGGAATACTATGGACTCTTCAGAGCCAGGAATCGGCTGAAAGTTCTTCGCGAAGAAGGAGGCGTAAAAAGAAGCGACGAAGATCTGGACGTGCTGGGGAGATACCATCGTCAGAACAGCATACTGAAGATATCTTGCAAGAAGAGAAGTCACAGGCATCTGCGACTGAATCGGAAGAGGAAGAAGTCCCGACATCAGAGCGAATACTGCCTCCCAGAATCTCTAAAAAACACATTACGCCTGCCGATTACGACAGCTATTCGTACGAGAAGTATCTTTGATCGGAGTAAGCAAGTAATTACTCGATTTTTTTTGTTCATCCTTGTACATTTAAATCTTCGGCAAGCAAACCGTTTTTCAATAGGCATTCTTCACTGATGCGCTTTTGCATTTTTGTAATGAACTTCAAAATTATCATCCATTTGTAAATAGGCCTATTTGTGAATTACGAATCATCTTGTAGCTAGATGTTCGATTGTTATATGATTTGGAACCATGGTTTCATTCTAAACACATTAAACGTCAAATCTATATCACGGATTATGATTTCACTGTTGGAAGGAAATGGGTACTGAATATCATTTTATTGCAAAGGCTGACGTTTCGTCGCTCACGCAACTTAGGAAGGAGGGAAGAAATGAGACTTGAAAAAATGTGAACTTTTGAAAATACAATATGACAGAAGAGGACTTGAAAAGGAGTCCAATTTTGAATTCAATTTTCAACATCGAAACGAATTTGCCCAATAGAATAGGTTTTTTATAATGCGTCCTTTAGGTTGAGGAAGTCTTCGTTTTCTCAAAACTTGTAGTCTCAGAAGTAGGTCAGAGTTCGCAGTCTCCTCGGAGTTACTATTTGATGAAAAGACTGTGGGCAGTTGAAGCGGATATCCTTTTAAAACCTCAGTAAGAGTAGGGTCTTTGGTACGGCAGAAGTTCTTCGTGCCGTTGTTCAAGTTATAAAGCTGGCTCAAGATTTAGAGGATTGAGTAAACGAGATATATGGGACGAAAGCTTGCCGAAGAAAGGGAGGCGCACCCATTTTTCTTTTTTACGACTTGTATCTCTTGGATGAAAGGTGGTGGCATCGAGAGCTCTAGAAATAAGTTTTTCACGAATCATTTCATCGATATCCAATTTCACGTGATTGTTCTCTGCTAAGAGCTTGATAAGGTCTACTTCTTTCTTGAATGCTTCAGGCGTGAGAAGAGTAGACACTAACCGAAGGAAAGCTGCATGCTTGTGGGAGGAGGCACAAAACGAGTAGCCATCTATTGTGACCCCAGAATAGGTAGGCTTCCTGAAGATTTCGAACATATGTTTTCTTTCGTTGAGGGCGATGGAGAGGTCTAGAAAGTTGATAGATTTACCGACGACCTCGAGCGTGAATCTTATAGAGAGATGTAGAGAGTTGATCATTTGAAGAAATTCATTTCGCTGTGCGTTGGAGCCTGTCCATAGGCACGGTACGTCATCTGCGTACCTATGTCAATATCCAATTGAGGAGTGAACACTTCTCTTTCGAGGAGGTTCATAAAAATTCCCGAAATTAGAGGTGATAAAGGTGAACCCATAGGGAGACCATCTTGAAATTTGTACATCGTATTTTTGAATTAGCAGATGTTGGGGAAGAGACACGTTCTGAGGAGCGAAACAAAGAATAAAACGCATTATTTGGTATGGCGTGAACATCAGCGCGCGCTGGCGGCGTTAAGTTAAACTCTACAAAAATTTCACAAGAGACCTTTGTTATGTAAAATTTAATAAGAAACAACTTTTGTTTCAAACATTTTCCCCTATAATGTTTTTTTGTACGAGATTTTTGTAAAAAACTGAATTTTGGGGCCTTTGAAGCTCCCCGGAGGATGAAGCTCCACCGGAATTGCTGTGGACTTCTAGTATGTTCATTAGGGAGCCATTTAAGAGGTATTCCAGAAAAAATCTATGATTAGATTTATGTCCACAATCCATCAATTTTTTGTCTTATTTTCTTGGACTAATTACAGAACATTGTATACCGTTTATTCAGCCTATAGCCTTGGCAGTATAAGCCTAGTATACTGTATATTAGTATACAGCAGAGGCCAGATGGGCGTAAGGACGTGCGGATGCAGGGCAAGGCGGAAGGTCTAGAGCAGAAATTCTTCCAAGTGTCAAGGTCATGGTTGCGAACGTACAGACGCAAATTTCGGAATGCGGGGGCGGAGTCAGGCCAGAACAAAGACATGAAACATGTCAAAACCTTCGTCAGTATCTCATCAATACATTTCCGAGGGTGGAGCAATGGAAACATTACTGCGGTAACATCAAATGACACCGTAGATGATTTCAGGAGGTGGAATCATAATCCGAAATTTTGGTGATTAATTTAGTTGAATTATTGTTAATCAAAAATTCTGACACGAGTCCGTATGCGTCACCAAATAGTATGGGTTTAAGTATTTTGCCAGTTGCTTCGCATGGGAAAGATATAACTTATAACTCTCTGCGATTGTAGAGGTGTCATGTTCTTTCAGTCGGATGCGAAAGTTGGACATCAAACGCGTCCTTAGAGAAACGTTGGCTTACTTAGAAGTTTTTGAAATGTGTACATGCCGCCGCACTTTATAAGAATTTCATGAGCGCTGGAAGTAACCAGTTCTGCGCTCTATCAAAGAACGGAGGCTGCCTTATGTCTGGGTCGAAAAATATAAAACAATTACATTATTGATGTAGGAGGGAAGACGAGGGAAAACGACCTGGAAAAAGACAAAACTCTTAAATGAAAGATTTAAGGAGCTGATTCGGAGTTTCCCTGTTTATGGACCACTTGAATGTGAAATATCATCAAGCTGTCTCTCACGTGACCTATATTAAGAATTTTCCACTCAATTCCTCTATCTCATCATTCAAATTTTTATTCTCTTTCATCTCTAGTTCGTCAACCTCTCTTTAGATGTGGCTTATCATAGCAAGCTCAAATTCAACGTTCATCCTGATTGCGTTCTTCTAAAAAGAGAAACTTCGATTTATTTTTCCTTCTCAAGATGGATGAGAAGTCAAAAACTCTGGTACATAAGAATTGAGTAAGACACAGAGAGATTTTCACGTTGGAACCGACACAAGTTTCAAAAAAAGCATATGCATACTTTTCCGAGCAAAACTGTAAGGCCGTCTCTAGGGTGAGTCATTAAGTTTCACATTTACTTCTTCATTGCCCCAACAAAAATTCGAATGAAGAAAAAGACCAGAGGCATTTTTTTCCGAGCAAAACAGTAAAGCCGCCTCTAGGGTGAGTCATTAAGTTTCAAATTTACTTCTTCATTGCCCCAACAAAAATTTGAATGAAGAAAAAGACGAGAGACAAAGGGCCAGAAACAAGTACGAGTACGCGCTTTGTGAAATCGATGAGTAATATGTGCGAACGGCTGCCATGATTTGTAAGAGAAATCGACAATATCTAAGACACTATAAATTTATCTTTTTCATCTTATTTCACGTTTAAATTTGTTCGATTGAGTGGGGTGGATGAATGCAAGAGTTGACACGTTTTTTGTTGCCGTGGATCGTGGTCTCGTTTGAATGAGTTTCGTTACCTATTACGATTCGCAAAAAAATACGGCTGCATCTTGTCAGTTTTGACGTTCGGATGTTGTCATTAAATCATCTCTCCCTCATTCCTATTGAAGTTTCAAATCAATTTTACTACTTATCGCTTATTGTTTTTTTGCGTTTTTGAAAATATGTACGACGGCCTTCGTGACGACGAGATCGAAGAAGAGGACGGATGGAATCGTGAAAGAATAAAACGGGATTGCGAAACGGATTGCGTTTCTTGGCTAACGAGAGTATTGGGTTTTGTGAACTTGTTTTTATTCCTTCTTGGCCTTGCATTCGATGATCCTACCAAAGACCTATCTGATCGTTTTGTTAATAGTCCGTTCTATTTCTATGCTCTCGCAATTTATTTACTTTTGGTAAACGTATGTTGGTCATTATTTTTATTGCTTCTCGATGATAAATTTGGAGATTTATTACGATGGATTAGAGGATGTTTCCTCCTACTCTTGAGAGCATTCGGATTAACATTCATTGGAAAGTGTATCCTTCGGTGGATGAGAAAATTCATTAGAGTGACGGAATCGAATAGCGCCACAAGAATCTATACGTGAATCGACGGGAGGAGAGCTTGGAATGTCATGGTATTCACAGAGCCGGGGGTCGGGTGAAAGTTCCTCGCGAAGAAGGAGGCAAATTGGCAAAAGAAGAAGCGGCGTAGATCTAAACATCGAGCGGAGAGGGAGGAGGTACCATCGCAGGAACAGCATTCTGAAGATATCTCGCAAGAAGAAGAGTCCCTCGCATCTGAAAATGAATACGAAGAGGAAGTCTTCCCGATTTCAGTGCGAGTATTGCCTACCAGAATCACTAAAAAACACATTACACCTGCCGATTATGAGAGTTATAATGTAGAAGGAAGAAATGAGGAGTGATATCTTCAATCGGTGTAAGCAAGTAATTACTTGATTTTTTATATCCTTGTACATTTACCATTTTTTCAATTTGTGTGCTTCACAGAGCGCTTTTGCAGTTTTGTGATGGGCTTCAAATTGATTGTCCAGATGTAAATATTTGTGAGTTACGTATTATCTTGTTGATGTTTAATTTTTATATGACTTGGAACTATGGTACGTGTCATTCTAAACGCATTAAACGTAAGAAGCCTTCAAACGCTAAATTTTATATCGCGGATTATGATTTCTAGTTTGTAAGATGCATCTTACAATTCAACTGGTTAAAACTTTTATTTTTAAATCTAAAATTTTATGACGTGAAATATTGGAGTAAGCTACTAATTTTTCCATACAGAGGAAAACATTTTCAAAACACAAAGAATTCGAATTTCACTATTATCTTGAAAATTGAACGAAAAACAAATTTTTGGGTAGGTGGGGAGGGGGGGATTTTAATGCCGAGCTGTATAAGTACTCAGATTATGAGCTCAACAATTAATTGAGTCTAAAAGCCATTAGCTTCCGCTCGTTTGCCCCCTAAAAGTTATAAGCTGGGAATATTTCAAAGTAGACTTATTATAGACTGAGGACGGGGGCGAAAAACCGGAGCGAGTGAGCCACCCAACAGCTATTGTTTGAAAATATTCTAAACTAGTAGAGCTCTTCCAAAGCTACTAGCTTGAAATTCTTTAAAGTAGGTTTCTAGTTTCTACCAACCTAAGGAGTGACCCCAACTGGAACTGTACACCAAACGCTGGTAAAATTGGTCCTCAGACCTAACACTTACGAACCGCACAACTAATTATAAAGCAAACCAGGTTAACAATGAAAACGAACGAGTGAAAATCTCACAAAAGGACAGCAGACATGAAACGTGATCTTTTTCTATTTGGCTCCGCCAGAGGATGTTTTTCTTCTGTTGGCGATCCCTCCTGAGCGCCCTGTATCTGGTGGTGCTGGTGCTGACGAGAAGAGATATGGCAGCAGCAGCATGAGGGATGGTACACGTAGATGTGAGAGGTCACAACGTGACTACATCTGCCGCTCCCATTCCACGTTCATTTTCTTCTTCATTACCTTAGCAGCCAATGCAGATATGTGGTTCCATGCCTTCGTTGAGCGTAGCATGCATGGAACCAAGTTGCTAGGAGCCTGAGTTCTTCATCTTCCCCAATCTCAGAGAGAGACTGTTTTAGCTCACCCCGCACACGTCTCCACGCCACACACTTGAAGGTGGGGTGTTGTGGTCTATCATCTCGCTCCTGACAGTTTGAACACGACGGTTGCTCAACTTTCCCCATTTTGTAGTACTTGTTGAGACACCCATGGCCGCTTGTCATTTGTGTGATTAGAAGTTTATCTGGCCATGGTCTTGGTCCATCCACTAGTCAAGATCACGTAATAGCGCGCGAGTCCACTCGCCCTTTCTTGTCTTGGCGAGTCGCTCTTTCTGCTTAGCAAGCAAGAAGCGCCTTACCTCCTGCTTGACCTGTAAGGCTTGTCGATCTGTCTTACCTTTTTCTTTGCCTCAAACACTTTTGCTTGCTCTTCTTCCAGCAAATCAATTGGCGGTGTCCGTGCTAATACGCAAAGAGTGTCTGTTGACACAGTGCGCACCAACATACCTAAGCGCATCTCTTTGTTGGATTTTTGACATGTTTCATGTCTTCACTCTGACCCGACCCTACCTCCTAATTTGAAATTTTGCGAGTGCCCCCCCTTCACCCTGGTTACTCTATGGGTGATCCAAAAATTTGCGAGTTTGTCCCGCGAGTTCAACCCGCCAAGTTCACCTTGGCCGGTTTTTATTCTAGCTTTATACTAGGATTATAATAGACTTGAACTAGACTTACACTAGATCGCGAGTGAGCTCCCCAAAAGCAATTAGACTGAAATACCCTACTTACTAGCTTTATGATGGCTTGATACAAGCTTCATACTAGGATTTTACCAGTTTTGAACTAGATCTGTGATAGAACGGAGAATACACCTCCCTGGGATTTTACTAATCTTAGACTAAGCTCATCATAGGATGTCCGGGCATAGGCTAATCAAAAATATAGTGGACAAAAGAGCGGAGTGAGTGAGCCACCCATAAACTAGACACGTAGTAGAATAAGGAAGAGAGCGATTGAGCGGAGCGAGTGAGCGATCTTAAAGCTACTAGCTTGACATTCTTTAAATTAGGTGTCTACTAACCCAAGGAAGGGACGAACGAGCGGAGCGAGTGAGCTACCCAAAAGCTGTTGGCTTGAATTACCCTAATTGGAACTATACATCAAACGCTGGTAAGCTGGTAAAACTGGCCCTCAGACCTAATACGTGAGCCGCTCAACCAATTAAAAAGCAAATAAGGTTAACAATGAAAACGAACGAGTGAAAACCTCACAAAAAGACAGCAGACATGAAACATGATCTTTTTCTATTTGGCTCCACCATAAGATTTTTCAGTTTCTCTTCTTCTGTACTCAATCCTTGTGGAGTCGGCCCACACAGGGCTCCATGAAAGAGGACTGAAATCGTTACGCTCATGCGTAGTCTTCTTATAGCTTCTTTTGGTCCTCCTTGGTTCGACATGAGGTGGGACAAACGTGTCACCACCCTGGAAGCTTTCTTCGCCGCCATCTCAAGGTGGTGGAAGCTGAGCTTGAACCAGAGCCCCAGGTATTTCAAGTTCTTCTTAGCCTCAATTTCCGCACCTTGCAGGCGAAAGGTGGGTGCACTGAACTTTCGACAGGTTGTGAATTTTTGACCTCCGTCTTCACTACTACCAAGCTTAATCCGGCCGACTAGATCCAACGGGTCACTGGCTATGGCGCCTGGTTCACCTTGGTCTCCACCTCGACAACATTGTCGGCAGAGCCAACCACCAGGGTATCGTCGGCATAGCATATAAGCTGCACCCTTGGTGGCAATTTGATCTTGAATAAGCCGTTGAATGCGATGTTCCATAATGTAGGGCCCAGAACAGAGCCCTGTGGAACACCGCATGTCATCTTTCTTTTCACTGTGCCAGCGGACGTCTCTGCAGCTTAGGTAGCTGCAGATGATCCTTAGCAGATAGCCAGGCACTCTTGCGTTTTGTAGCATCTTCAGAATCTTCAGCCACGGAATGGAATCAAACGCATTCTCTATGTTGAGGCTGACAGCTGCGCAGAACTTGCGCTGTTTCATTGCCGCACTGGTAATCTTCTTCAATCGGATTGCGGCGTCAGAAGTCGTCCAGCTTGGAAACTAAACTGACTTCCACACTAAGTGGATCTCCAACCGCGTTACTATTGCCCGCTCAAATCGCTTGCCGACGCGACGTTGTCGAGCAGGCAGAGCGGTCAGTAGGAGGATGGCAGGCCTGGTGGTTTGTCCTTCTTCTCTATTAGTGCCAACTTAGCCTTTTACCAATGTGTGGGGTATACTTTCTCTGCCAGTGCCCGCAGCAGAGTGGGATCCACTATGTGGAGAGAGCTCCACACTGCGGTGGGTATCTCGTCTGGTCCTGGAGCTCCCCCTTGTTTGCCATATAGCCTTTGAACGGCTGCATTAATCTCCTCAGTGCTTAGGAGAGGCACTTCCTCGTCCACTTCAGGTGGCATAACCATGAGTGGCAGGCTTTGTGGAGAGAGTCTTCCCAATGCCTCTGGCTCCATTTGGAATGTTGCGGATGGATCTCCTAACTTCTTCATCATAACTTTGTAAGGTCCACCCTAGGGGTCTTCATCCGCTAGGCTGCAGAGCTCAGTCCAATTTCTTCTTCTTGCTCGCTTTTATGGCAGCCTTCAGTCTTTTACAAGCCAGCTGGTATTTTGCCCAGCAACCATGTGCGTCTCTTTGCGGCCTCTACTACGCTGGTATATCCGGCGCTGATGGTTGCTCTCCTAGCCGAGTTGGACAATTTGGTCGGTCCACCAGTACACAGGTCTTCTCTTCTCAACAGAACTCCATATTAGCCTATATTAAGTCCAAACCAGTATTTTTTTAAAAATATGAAATTTTGAAAAAAGTTGTAGCCTTTTGTAAGATTTCACTTCAAAAGAAAAATTATCGAATATCCCGGTATTAGAAAACGATTCTAGACTTATTTTCAACGTTATCAATTAGTAATGTCCAACTATGAGGAATAACAAAGATAGGAAACAGAAAAAATTCCAAGTTCAATTATACCTATCGGCACCAGCAACATTCTCCCAGTTCGAACAGCTAAATCTCCCTTTATTTGAGCTCAAGTATTATTTAAAAAATTAAAATAAAGAAAAATGAAAATGAAAAATTAGGAAATTGTGAAAATAACCGTACGGTATCCATAGTATCAACTTTTAATTCTTTGTTCAGAGTTAATCGCTATTTGGAAGAATTAATTTTCAACAAGTTTTTCCGACATGGCCATTTTATTCTGCATCACGATACGACGCTTCAATTCTTTAGGTAAAACTGAATGGAATACTACAATACAAGATTAGATAAGATTCAAAAAGAAAAAAAAAAAAATCGTGAAAAGCATGACACAGCTGCCTGAAATAAAGACTTGCCTATTAATTAGCTACATTTTGAATGAAAGGTACGCGTCACAAAGAATGGAGATGTCAAAACAATTGATAGGTATTAGTCTTATTTTTCGAACGTAAATTTAATCCTATGGTGAATGAAGGTCATCCAAAAAACTAATGTCATCCACAAAATAATGTGATTCTAAACTCAATTGCTCGAAAAGATAATCCAGAACTAGGCAATTCAGCAAGTAAAGAGACAATGGCTTTCTTGTAGCTGGACCATTCTTTTGTTGTTCTTGCGTTTTCTTTTTTTTTTTTTCCCCTCTAATTTTTTCTGACCTTGTAGACATTATTTCCATACAATAATAAATCATTATTTATCCATTCATTTGCATTAACGAGCTGTATAATTACCTAGATTATTACAGCTTAGAGGAAAACAGTATTAATAGAAAATATAAGGAATAAAGTAGGTAATATAACGGCAGGTCAGTAAATTTTTAATTAACCTCCATAATATAGTAATATTTCCACCAGTATTCTCAAGAGAGAGAGAGAGAGAGAGAGAGAGAGAGAGAGAGAGAGAGAGAGTAAGAAACCCTGAACAACGAGTTCCGATTATTGAAATAATCAGATATCCTGTGAATAATGAGTAGGTACATGTAAGTACGGCCTATCTTATCGAATTACCAAAGTGATTTTTTGTCGCAATAATAAATATCATCATTCTTAATGATAGAATCGAGGATATTCTTGTCTTCTGATGATATAAAATCAACGAGTGATCGGTCATTAGTTCCTGGACTGTCGGCGGCACCACCACAAAAAACTAAAAGATGGATAAATAAATAAAATACTGTAATTTAATACTTTACCTTATTTTTTTGAGTTCAAATTTGTGTATGGGCGCGGGTATATTTCTCTGTAATTTTGCGAACAATACCGACACATAAGTATTTCTGGCGCGCATGTTTTCTCAAGTTCTGGTTTTTGATGACGTACCTATTTAAACATTTATTGCTCTGCAGAATGTGTATGTTCGTAGGTACCTACATAACGAAATTCTAGTCTTGGAAGAAATAAAAAAGTTTTATTCTAAATGTTTCGGCAAGAAGTATTTTCATTATACCGTATTACATACATAAGTAGGTACCGAAGCTATTACTAAAAATTCTTTCATTTTCTATCCTACTTCGAGAATCGATAGGTATCTAAAATGTTTTGCTCTAGAGTTTGATAAATAAATATAAATTATGTTGACACTGAAAGTAATCGTTTTCATGGGATCATTGTCTTTATTGGATTTTTGGTGAGGATTTTCGCTGATTTTTCCTATCTTTGAGCAATTGTTTGTGCTCTGCCTACTTTATTTAACTATAGTTTTTTGGGCGCAGTTCTGATGATGACATGCCGCTCAATGATCAAAAAAATGCAGAATTAATATTTTTAAAGTCGGGAATTGTAGCTCGTAAGTTGGACTCTCATCAACGTTCTTTGTTTTCTTAATGCTTGTTGACTTATTCAATTTCTCGATACTTAATTGTCATCGTAGGAGCCAAGAAACTTATCGCGAAAATAAGTTCAATGAGTTGGAATAACATTTGTGGCATGGATGAGCAGAAATTTTTAAAAATTTGCGTTGAGATTACCATTAGCCATCGTACGCCTTCAGCTATAGAAGCAGCTTACACCATTATCCACTCGATTCCTGGCGAATGTAAACAATACAACGTAAAAATAATAGCAATAAAAAACCCAAGTACAAACTGTGCATCCGTTTGGGCTCGTCAATGTCCGACTAGTCCAGAACTTTGGGTATCGGAAGGAACTGATCATTTTTCTATCTTTGTCTACGCGAGAGAAACGCCGTGGAGTGATAGTTTAGTATTCGAAAATTACATACCAGTAGTATATAGTTTACTTCACTCGTAATGGAAATATGTACAAAAGAAGAAGAGTTATCACAGGATCTACTTAAATAACTTTTATTTATTAATGAATGAATTGAATAGCAAATAGATATCTACCTGAATACACAAAATTCTGAATCAATCAGCATGTATCACGATTTTTTGAACTGCCCGGGTTTTTATTGAGTTGCGTTTTGGCTGCAATTTTTGAATTCTCTTTTCAAATTCAAGAAACAAATGAAACTTTCTGAAAATTATGTCGATATTTTATGAATAGCGAATGAAATGTAGTCGTTTAGCTTGTTGGCGAAAAAAAGAAGAAAAAAAATCGCAATGAATGATAAAAATTGTAATCAAAAAACGAGAACTGAAGTTTATTTGTCAAAATGTGTAGAAATAAAATACGTATCATATTTTGTTGAATACCGGTAGGAACACATTTTTTATATGGGTAAAAGACTAATAGATATTATAGTTAGTGTGAGATATAAGAAAGAATTTCTTTCTTTCTTGCTAGAATAAAGAGTGTTTCACCGTCACGTTTGCAGAAGTTTTTTAAACATGATTTCCATTCACGAAAAATAATTTCGATAGGTACCTCAGACAAATATATAAAGTCTATCATGAATAAAATAATTATCAATCTGATATTTTTCGTTTTATTGGTGAATCATTTTTGATCTCGAGTGAAATATTTTTCATAAAGATTATACAAGCTCATCGAAAAGTGGAACTCAAATTTATTAATAAGTATCAACACTGTGCTGTACTTGTTTTGGAAAGAGAGCGATTTTTTTCTTCCCTTTTTCTGACTTTTTCTTTAAATTATGTCAAATAGGTATCGTTCCTTGACGAACTTGGTTGATTTTTTTTTTATGAATATTTGTACGCCTATAATTTTCTACATCAGAATGATCTGGAAGTGGAAATTATCAAATTTCTCCTATGCTAGTAAATGAGACAAACTTGGTATCACATGTAAAATGAAAAAGTTGGAGAAGATACCCAGCAATTATGATGAAAAACACAAAAATAGAGAAACAGAAACAGAATTTCTTACCAAGAAACACTGAGTAAAGAAAAGAGAGAAAAAAAAACGAAGAATACCATTTTCTTAGGGAAAATAGAGAAAAAAAAATAGGAGGAATAAAAAATTAGAGTTCATGATGAATTCATGGCACATTATCCTAAGGAAAACTACGATGAAAAATGAACATAGAAAGACCAATGTAATATGTACCTATACCATAGGAAAAAAAGTAGGTCCTAGATATTGATTTTTTAAAAATATTTATTGAAGGTACGGTAGACCTAACACTCTTAAATGATAAGAGCGTTTTAATTCAACTGTGCCGTATTAATAAACCTGACGAATGAATTGGAAAATACCCACAATGATACTTTATATTTAGCCTATGTTAGAGTCGAAACCGTTAATTTTGGAATTCTTTAGTTCAAATTAGTTTCTACGAATAATTTCAGCCATAACTATTTTCCAATCGAAAAAAATAATGGTTTGAATGCCCCATCAACTCCAACTTCAGCTGAAATATTTCTAATAAAGATTAAACAAGCTCATCAAAAAGTGGAACTCAAATTCATAAAAAAGTGGGTATCAACTATGCAGCACTTATTTGGGAATGAAAGAAACTTTTTTCTTCCATTTCTCTGACTTTTTCTATGAATTATGTGGAGCGGGTGTCATTCCTCGAACTTGGTTAATTTTTTTTAGAAATATTTTTCGTATAGCCTAATCAAAAATTGAAATTATCAAATTTTTTCAATGCTGGAGTAGATAAACTTTTCAACGTTAAATGAAACAAACTTGATATCACATGTAAAATGAAAAAGTTAGAGAAGATACCCAGCAGTTACGGTGAAAAACACAAAAATAGAGAAATAGAAACAAAATTTTTTACCAAGAGACACTGAGGAAAGAAAAAAAAAAACGAAGAATACCATTTTCTTAGGGAAGATAGGAGAAAAAAAAATAGAATATACTAGATAGGAATAAAAAATTGGAGTTAACGATGAATTCACAGCTTATAACCCTAAGGAAAACTACGATGAAAAATAAACATAGAAAGACTAATGTATCAATTATTGGGAGATACCAACAATGATACTTAATATTCAGCCTATTATGTTAAAGTTGAAACCGTTAATTATGGAATTCACTAGTCTAAACTAGTTTCTACGAATAATTTCAGTCATAACTGTTTTCCAGTAGAGAAAAATAATGGTTTGAATGCCCTATCAACTCCAACGTCAGCTGAAATAAAATCATAACTAAGTGTTTGAGCTCAACACGGTAGGTAGTGATACTTCGAGACTTGGCATTGTTTACATTTGACAGCTCTAGGGATGAGGTAGGCTTGAATGCAGTAGTCCGTACTTTTTGAGATACTTCTGAGCTCTTAGAATACCAAGTTCGAATTCTGAAGAAACTTTTTGCAGGTTTCTTCATTTTTTTCAATAAATAAAAAAAAAAGAAACTTGAAATAAGTATTTGATAGGTAAGTATTCGATATATTTTGTAATCTTAAATCCGAATTATTTTTCTGCACAGAAGTTTAATCGATTTCTGATCAAGTCAAGATCAGGTTCCGAATGTCAAAATTCCTTTCCGAATAGCTGCCAGTAAAACTTCCTCGACAGAATTATTGGCTGCAACAAATTACCGCTTCATCAAGAAAAATAAAAAAAGTGCAATAATTATTAACAGAAATTAAATTACAAATCATTGTAAGAATGAAATAAAATTAACGAGCAAAATTGTGAGTGTTTTTCACTGAAAAGTCATTTTTCTTGCGATTAAATACTAACTTATGTATAGAGAACGGCCTAATCCTTAGCAGAAAGCGCTCGCAATTTTTTTTGTAATATCCTCATTATACTGTGAATCTGTGATCTGTATAAATTATTCATTTCATATGAGTCGTATCGTGGAAAAATCATACTTATTCAGTTTCGAAGAAAAAGAACTCCAATTTAGAACGTTACGAGAGCTTGCCTTGGCAAAATAATTAATATGTTATGATCATCAGTCCTCTAAAAACGTATACTTACAGGTCTATTAATAATTTAAAACTTATTACTCGAACTTGAAAATATTGGTTTCCGGTCCGTTCAAATCAATTTAATTGATCTCTTATTTCCCTGCAGGTAGAAACTATAGTTTTACGACTGACAATATTGTAACTCTATATTATATGATTACCTTTAGTAGGCCTACTCTTTTATTTTATTTATTTAGTAAGAACCAGCAAATAACTGAAATTTCGTACGTATACCGGAGTTGAACTATCGACTATAGTTCCAGCGTTGAGGGCCCTAGATTATTCTAGAACTAACCAGTAAAATTCATAGTTGTGATTAAAATCCGAAATCATTTAAATAGGTAGAGAAACTAGTTTTGATTTTATCAAATTCTGGAGTTGACTGAATTTGCGGGTATCACATCATATTATTTCGTATTTGCGAGGATTGTTTATCATTTCAGTCGTCACGATTGAAGTTTTGAGTAAAATTATTATAATTGACGAATAGAATATCGCTAAACGTACCGGTAATTTTCAAATTAAGTAATATTTTGTGAATTAAATTCATGGGTATATCGCTTGATTTTTTACGGAACACGTTTCAATTCGTATTAGTAATCTATCCAATCGATTCGATCGATAACTTCACTCGACTTTCTACATCAATAGGTAATCAATAATCAGAGAACTGCATTGAATATCGTTGAAATCGATCTTCCTGACACCCTCATGAAAATCATGAAATGAAATAAAAAATTTGATATTTTAATGAAACCCTGTCGTTATCATCCTCGAAAACAAACTAGAAATAAAATTACAAAGAATCTAATGAAACGAATAGGCTAAGCCTTTAAACAAATTGAATCTGATTTATCACCGAAAATATAGAAAGCAATCTTTTCTGCTTTTGATGAAGAGATGCATACGACCACACTTTTTTTTTCATACTGGTCCATCGTCCGGAGCGAGATAAGAAGTTGTTGATGGTGTCATTTTTCCGGAAATATCCGGACGAATTAAAAGCTCCGAAGAAATAATAATGAGTACCTAAGGTACCTATATAGGTACTTATTTACTGAATTTTTTGTGAATGACAAGCTATTTTCAACTGGTAAATAACATAGTTGAGAATTATCGTGCATTCTTTAAACTTGTTAATTTTTTATCATTGATAAATACTGCCCATACATACTCATATTATATTATAGGCTACGCTACTCTTCTCACATTTTGTGAAGCATTTCTAAAGCATTTTTTTTATGGGAGGCGTATTACACCCAGTTGAAGGTTGAACCACCGAAAGATAATCGGAATTTTTTTTTTTTCGGGAAAATGTTTTAATTATTAGCAGAAAATGGATAGGTATTATTGTAGGTGCTTACCTTCATTTTTGCATGATAAACTTTGAAACATTGGCTCAAAAGATATGAGTATTTCTTGAGAAAACCTCAAATAAAAAATATTTTCGCAATAATACTTAATATTTAGCCTTTGTTAAAGTTGAAACCGTTAATTATGGAATTCACTAGTCTGAACTACTTAGTTTCTACGAATAATTTCAGTCATAACTGTTTTCCAGTATAGAAAAAAATAATGGAAAATTATAACTAAGTGTTTGAGCTCAACACGGTAGGTAGTGATATTTCGAGACTTGGCATTGTTTACATTTGACAGCTCTAGGGATGAGGGAGGCTTGAATGCAGTAGTCCGTACTTTTTGAGATAAGTACTTCTGAGCTCTTAGAATACCAAGTTCGAACTCTGAAGAAACTTTTTGCAGGTTTCTTCATTTTTTTCAATAAAAAAAAAAAAAAAAATTGAAATATTTGATATGTAAGTATTTGATATATTTTGTAATCTTAAATCCGAATTATGTTTTTGCACAGCATTATTATTCTATGTTGTTATTTGATGAGAATAGGAGACTTAGGTATTAGTCTGAATTGTTCAAATACTGAATTGTATATCGAAAATAAGCCGAATAGTTTTTGTTTTTGTTTTTTTTTTCCCCCCCTTAAGACTCGATTAGAATTGATCAAACAGGATGAAGTCGTAGCCTATTCAACGAGAAGTGTTTTTTGATTTATACCTTTATATCACGGCGTTGTGCATTTCCTTGACAAGTAGTGAACTTTCGATTTTTTGTCGAACGCCGTGAGAGTAATAATAACAAATCTTTGGTTTATAAAATAGATTGCTAGAAAGAGGAGATTGATTTATTTCTTTAGTGTATTTCAACGAGCATTTCAGATACAGTGGCTATTTCCTCAGAGATACAGATAGAATGTAGAAGTAGTAAAAGCTAATGTCAGCAGTATAGTACTTATGGAAAAAAAAAAAAAAAAAAAAAAGATTAATATTGTAATACAGTAATATCAACGACAGTATGTTCTTCAAAAAAAAAAATAATAATAAAAGGAAATAAATAAATAAGTAGAAGTAGAAATGAGGAGCGTTTTTCCAAAACTCTTTTATTCAAAGTTGAGATATTAGCGTTTCATCAAAAAATTATTATTATCAAATTTAATCTTGAAATTAATATAATACATATTGTACAAACAAATAGTATAATTAAATAAGAATAATCAATATTACTTGAATAAATATAATTATAATAAATAATTAAAATTATAATTAATAAAATTATAATTATGAATAATAAATTAAATTTTAAAAAATCGATTTAATAATTTCATTTTTGATATTTTTTTTAATTAATGAAAATTTAATACTATTACTTATATTTCTTAGAATTATTTATTTTTATATTTTATTTAGATGAAAATGAATATATTTTTTTCCATTTTTCTATTTATTATTTACATTTTATTAATTTTCATTTATTAATTTTGTTAACTATCATTTTTTGAAAATAAATTTAAAAGAATATTAAAAAATGATGAAAAATCTTGAAATTTCTTATAATTTATTTAATATATTTGATCCATTAAACAAAAATATCAGAATTAATTATTTAATGGTATTAATAATTATTACTCTAAATTATAATTATTGATCAATAAAAACTTTTTTTAAGGGTATCTAATCCTTTATTTTTACATGAATTTATCTTCTTTTATTCAATTTTTTTAATGATTTCATTAAAAAATTTCATCCAAAATAATGATAATAATTATTATTAATACTATTGAATGATTAATTCTGATATTTTTGTTTAATGGATCAAATCAATTGAATAAATTATAGGAAATTCCAAAATTTTTATATTGAATTTTATTAATCAAATATTAGAAATTATTTGACCTATTATCCCTATTTTAGTTGTTGTTCTTATTAGAATAATTTCTATAAATTTATTATTCTCCAATAATGAAATAAAAAATAATATTTTCAATATTAAAACTTGGTCAAGTTTATAATTATTTTTACTTATTTTTTAATTATTTTTTTATTAATTGATTTTTATAAGTTTTTGAAACTGAAGTTGATTATTTTATTAATAATAAATTTTCATTCATTATTATTAAATTTAATTCATAATTAATACTTTATTTCAAGTTACTTGAAAAAAAATATATATATTTTTTAATTAATAATGAAATATAAATAGTAATAATAACATATTTTTAAAATAAATTTTTGATAAGTTTGATTAAAAATAAAATCAATTTTCATAAATATTTAGAATTAATAAAATTGAAGAAAATTAATATTTATATATAAATTTAATTATTAAATTTTTTTATTATCATTAATTATTTTAATTATTTCAAGTATCTTTTTAATAATTTTCATTACAATAAATAAAAATAATTTATTTCATAATAAAATATATATATTTTTTTAACCATCATTTTAAGAATTTGGAATTTCATAAAAAATAAACAAATTAAATAAATTATTACAAAATAATATAAACAAATATATCAATATTAAATAAATCATTAATTATTAAAATAAAATGACAAACCACAAAACCACAACATGACAAATTTGAAATCACCTTTGATAAACAGTTAAGAGCACCAAATACATTAAGCCCCCAACACCAAATACAAACTGAAGTAAGCTTGGAGGAATAGATCTCAATCTTGGTTTCGCAGGTAGGAGGAACTGAAAAGGTTTTTCATAAAAACAGGGGGGGGGGATTAAGGTATTTTCCGCTCTTTGCGGCCTATTTCAGGCTTACCAAATAGAAAAACAAGCAAAAAAAAAAAAAAAAGGAAATTTTGATAATTGGGGGTGCTGTATAAAAAGCATTATAGAAAGGAAGGGTCATGCAAAGATGTATGGCTTCTATAGAAATTTACTTGATTCAATAGGAATGTACCCGTTTTCACCTTTCTCAGGTAGAGAATCAAATTAAATACAATCTATATAGGATGTCCAACAGAGGTGTACCCTTTATCAACTATTCAGACAGTAAAATATATCTCAGGTAGAGCATTAAATTTAGAGCACCCTGTACTGGTGTCGATGTCTTTTTGAGATGTGAATTTTTCAAAAGTAGCACTTAATATATAATATAGACGTGTTCCACGTCAAAAAAAAATCGTTATTGTTGAAACTTACTCAGACCGAACATTGCGTGACTCATCATCATGGCTTAAATTCAAATACTTTTTCCAATCCCAACTCACTCGCACATCACCGTTTATTTTCTCGTAAAAATTTGCCGTCTACAAACGAGGCTTGCAACTTTTCGTGCACGGCAGTCAGTTTCACGTTCTATGGTACGTGCTTCCGGCCCCAATCCCGTACCGCTTATCTGACCCGCTATCAACGCAAACATCAGTTTTATGATCTGGTGAATGCTAATGCTTGCATTCCAAACACTGAAAAACTTATCTACGTATTTCAAAATTGAGTTTTTTTTATACCCGATACAATTATTCTTCTTGTTATTATCATACGTACGTATCATTCGCAGTTATTTATTCTATTTTGTATCTAGCTCAATTCTACTGCTCAACAAGAAACCTTGAATTAAACGGTGCATGAATTTTGGAGCTAGTTCAGTAAAAAAAAAGTAAATATTCTGTTATAATTTTACTGCATGCGTGTGCAATGTCACATAACAGCAGCCCGCATTCAGCGTTTCGTTTGATCAATATTTACTTGCGAGTAATCTCATAAAAGTGTGCATGTGGTATCGAAAGAGGGAATAACGCAAATTTATATTTTGTCCCTACAGTAATCGCGTTGTTATTAGCAACCTCCTGCATGCAGACAGAACTTTATCCACCTTTTTTTATCATTCTAAGAAATTATATACGAAAAGGGTGTACAGTTCATTTTTAAGTGATGAAGCTAGAAGAAAAAATATTTACGCCGGCCTCGTAAGTTAGAAAAAACAAATCGATAAAACGCATTCTAGAAAATTGCTTTCTTCCCCTTTTACAAAAGCTAGACGAGTGGAATATTCGGTAGCTTTATATTTGGGAGACATTACCGAGAACGTAATAATTTTGTGAAGAGGGTCTTCAACCTTAATCGAGGCCAGTCATGATATGGCTTCCGAAACGATTAACATTTCTCATTCATGAGTCATAAAAAAACCATGCACCCTACGAGATAAAAAATGATAAAAGGGAGTTTTTTTTTTCTCACCCAGCGGTTTTACATGTTTTATAGAAGGATCAACTACTTCAATATGGGGATTACGTGTTTTTGCGGGAAAAAACTTTTTACTGACTTTTATCCCGAAGTTTTATTTCTTTTTAAATGACTTACACATTTGTATGTTCAACCATAAGTTAAAAAGGTGACTAACAATTTTCTCGTAAATTTCTTCCCATTTCCCTCTTTTCTTCCCTTATCTTCTAAATCATGGGATATGAATTTTCAAAAAATCGCCATTTCAGCTCTGACTTTTCCGTGTCGCTCATAATTTTCCATTTCAATGTGTACGAGTATAAAATTTCCACACGCAGAGAACAGGTGGTTGTGTGCGAGAAAAATCATATAGATCACAGAAGAAACTTAAAATTTCCTCGTTTAAGAAAAAGAAACCCCACCATGAAATGGGAATTCTGAAATGAAACTCACTATATACGTACCACTCGTGAAGTGGATTTTATCAATTTGAGGCAATTGAGAGGCCAGTGGCGTAGCTAAAGTGGGCTGGGTGGGTCTAGGCAGCTTTTAAAAATATTCAAGCCCTTTAACTAGATTTGCGTGGCAATTTTGGTCTCACGAAATAGAGATTTTAACTCGAATATAGTCTCGATAGTTTTCGCCTAATTTACGCCTACTTTGCCAATAATTTTATTCTTCGCCCTCCTTTCAATAGGAGAATCCACTACATTACCATTGTTGAATGTTTATCCTGAAATATTCCCGCATCTGTCTAGAAAAAACTGTTCCACTCTCTATTCTAGGAAATTGTGATATTCCAGGTGGAAGGCTGGGAAAAATTCCATCATTGAGCTACCTGGGGAGGAGGGGGGACTTTGGGTTTACTCGCAAGTGTGAATTAAGCTTAAGGTCCAGTTTAGGATATTTCAAAATAATAACTTTTGGGGAGTTCACTCGCTCGGCTCGTTGATTTTGTATCTTCCAGTACCGGAATCGACCCTTTCGGGCATAACCTCAGTGTTGGAAGAATCTCCTCGGGTAACCCCCTGTTCTGCTTGGCAACCGCCAAGTTCCAGGTTGGTCCACCGCGAAATCCAAGCAGCGACGTCTGCTGGCACCGTAAAGTGTTCGGTTGCTTGTGGGGTGCCGCAGGGGTCGGTCCTTGGGCCGTTTTTGTGGTGCGTTGTATTTAACGGGATATTTAAGGTGAAGCTGCCGCCGGAGGTTAGGCTTATCTGCTTTGTGGAGGACACCCTGGTGGTATGTACCTCTGATACAACTGCAGCGGTGGAGAGCAGGGTAAATCGAGCTTTAGAGGTGGTGACGAGTTGAACTGAGTCGGCTGGACTCGAACTTGCAGCTAATAAGACGGAGGCAATTTTATTCACGACCCGTCGCAAGTTCAGTCCACCCACCTTTTGCCCCTGAAAGGTGTGGAAACCGAGACTAAGAAGAAGATGAAGTACCTCATATAAAAAGAAACAAAGGCTTTTCCTACACAGTATTTTATTTATTCTACAATGTTTCGTCCAAACTAGTGGGGCATCTGGTTTGACTCGACGCTGAGCTTCAGGCACCATTTTCTAATGGCAGCGAAAAAGACGGGCAAGGTAGTTGGATACCTAAGCCGCCTGATGAAGAACCTATGAGGACCGAGAGAAGCAAGAAGAAGGATCATGATGAGCACCACCTTGTTGAACCTCCTATATGGTGCGCCAGTATGGGCTGACTCCATGAAGATACCATACAGAATAAGAAAGATGGTAAAGATTCAGCGAAGAGCTGCGCTGAGGTGTCTTAGTGCCTACCGCACTGTCTCGATGGAGGCTCTTTGTAGTAGCACGTTCACCACCAATCAAGCTCCTTGCTGAGGAGAGAGCGGTGGTGTTTAGAGCAAAAAAGACGACGACGACCAACCGTGAGACTCTACGGGTTAAGCAGGAGGCCAGGTGCTCCTCACTTGAGAAACGAAGGTACGGAATCGCCCAGAGTGAGCTACAACCCGTGTGTAAATACGCGACCTTGATGAGTGGATGAACCGATATCATGGAACTAAACTTTCACCTGACGCAGGTGTTAAGCGGCCGTGGCTACTTCAACAAGTACTTTTGCGAGAAGTTAAGGAAAGTTGAGCAGGCAACGTGTTCGCACTGTGACCAAGGGCGGAATGATGGACCAGAGCACACCTTATTTGAGTGCGAGGTGAGGGACAAGCTTAGTCGGTCTCTTCAAGAGATAGCGCTTGTCCCGAGTAGCCTGGTACCAGCCATGCTAGGTTCCAAAGAAGCATGGAACGAGGTGTCTGCATTTGCAGCCACCGTCATGAAGAAGAAAATGGATCGGGAATGGAATAGGCAAATGCAGAACCACGATATGGCTTCACATGGATTACTCAAGTTTGAATTTCGATCTGGCAGCACTGATTCAACCTGAACCTCCTCATAACCTCTAATAACGTTCCTTTGAGATCCCACTGAAAATTTTTTGGCAATTATTTGAAAATAAAAATAGTGCTTCATGTCTCGAAGTGGCTATGAGGTCATCACAGAAAAGGTTTCAAAGACTAATGAAGAAATTACTTCGCTCGCTATTTGGGAGGACTGGGGAGGTTAAATCGATCACAATATAGGCCCACTAAAGGGAGTGGGCGTAAGAGCGAATGACTGCAAATCCGCAAATATTTTTAGGTCTTAGTTGATAATTTTTACAATTCTCAACGTCACAACACCGGTCAATAAACGCAAAGGCTTGGCTTCAGAGAGTGGTAATGTCGCAAATTTTTTAATGGGGAACTCAAATCTTTTTTAAATATTCTATTTTTATATTTTGCGTAGCTATTGTCCGAAATTTTAACTTCTTAAATTCGTTATTTAGCGAAGCCTATGTATTCCTAGAAGGACAATCTTCTTGTCGCATGAATTATGTAAATTACATAGCGGTACTAAATTTAACTATGTACGAATAAAAATATATTACCCGATCAATTTTTCAACCGATCTTGTTTTGTGGGCAGTGATTTAGCACGTGGGAAAACAAATTTTGGAAACTTTTACATTATACCTATTTGGAAAAACTCCTCTCGCATGTTTAATGCGCCCATGAAATGTTGTGGTGATCTTTGGTCGGAGGAGAATATACGTAATGTTAAACTCATATTTCGCAAATGAAAATTACAAGGACGTTCAAAAGCAGATGATGATCTCAGTTGAAAATCGAGCAAAAATTCACCATTTGATAGAAAAGCAGGTGATAATGACGTATGCAAATTGTTAAGTATGACTTCCTACATCTCGAAAACCATCTTGTTTTAGAAGTATATCTTCTTGGAGAAGACTGTTGTGGAGGTGACAAAAATTCAATTTAATTTGCGGTATAGGACCACAGAGAGTTTCATTGTAATGAAGAAAGGTTGTACAGATTGAAGTTGAACTGTTTCAACACCTTTTCACGACAGTTTTTCTTCTTTCAAGATCAATTTTCCGCAATTCCTACATTATGAATACAAACTAATATCATTTGGTTACAATTCATTGATCAATTTCAAACCAAGTTTCCAAACGCTCTACAAGAAGACACACACACATGGAAGACAGGGACAAAAACTGAAAATATTTTTCAGAATACTTCGAAACTTAATTTTATGAAGATTTCCACGTACCTATAATGATTTCAGGGTTTTAGTACTCCTACATGAGGCAAAGACATATAGGAAGAGGGGGCTAGTTTTTGTCCGTTTTTGTTACCCATTAGTCCTCCCTTGAGAGTTTGCGAAAAGAAATCTTTAGCGGTTTTATTTTCTCTGGCTCTTCCTCTCGGTACGCCTGATTTATAAGATCTGACAGCAAGTGAAGGGGTGTGCTCGAGTGACCCTTGAGAAATCACAAAAAAATGACGTTTCAGTGTACTAAAAAAATAAACCAATAAGTCGATGTTCTCCCCTGAGGTCAGAAAATTTCAAGTAGCCGCAGCCGTCTATGAGATAATAATAGTGATGTGTTGAGGGGCAAGTGAAATATTGAGTATAACTGGATCCATGCTTATGAAAAAGCGTCTCATTTCCGTATGGTCTATCTCTCAGTCAAAGATGTCAAGCAGTAAAAAAAAAATCAAGCTTATGGCTTATGCTTGACTTCGATAAGCTTATAGCTGAATTTGAAATTCATGGCTTACCAGAATGAAGCCTGGAGCTGCTGTTTCACGGCTCATAAGGGTCAAAGCCTAAATTTTCATTTTCAATTTGTAATCCAATTTTGGTTGAACACACCTGGAAGTATGGAGGTTTAGCTTGACTCACTAAAAAGGCTTAAAAAAGGCCGTGGGCTGGTATTTCACCGCTCATGCGGCCTAAAGCTTGAAGCTTACGGCTTGTTCGATATCCCTGACTTCAGCCACGATGTTTGAATAGAAGTGTGCTCAGTTTGATTGTGAACAAAACGCAACCCGCATGTTCATTTAAAAATACCTAAGACATTTTACATTGTTTAAAGGGAGATCAGCTGATGCAGCGCCTTGTTGTTTACATTGAACATCTCTTTTCAAACACCTTGGCCCTTAGCTAGTCCTTCAAGAGATCTAAAAAATCACCAAAAATCAGTGGTCACTTACAATCAAGTATAGAAATTTACTCTCCAATAGCGAAGAGGAAAGCCTTGAATGATTGCTGATAACGTCACTCGAACATCTACAAATCATTCAAAAGACTTCGCAATGATGTGAGTAGAATTACTCATCAATTTGACCAGGTCGCTGTCTGCTGGGAATCCTTGACCACTTCTACAAACCTATAATAGGCCTACTCGTTGACTATTTCGATGTATGAGTGGTCGGACACCACAACTTTCCAAAAAGAATAGTCACTTGATAACTTCAAGTGTTACTCCTTTCCAATACTAAAAATATGTAGTTATCAATTATTATTGAAGCTTAAAATTCTGACCCCTCCAATCACCCAAAGATATTTACCGGGATGAATGACCAATGATGTAATTTCCTTTCTGCTAGAAAGATTCTTCTAATCTCTTCATTGCTCTATACAACCTACCTAAGCAAAATAAAACCAATTTCGACTCTTCTTAACGTTTTTTTTTCTTTCTTTTTTACGACTGGTAACTCTTTAATTCGTACACTAAATTAAGTATAAGTGATTCGCAGCCTGCAGAGTTGATTAGAAGAATATAACTGCCTAATCAGTTCTTCCGAGATGGAAAGTGAAAAGGAAATCGAAATCATAAATACCGGTACAAAGTAGAAGCACACCGTGCATCGTACTATGTTGACCACAGAAAAAATATTTGAAAAAGTAGTTTAGAACCACTCGTGTTGGTCATTAATATTATATTATATTCGTTATAAACAAAATTTATCTATGACCGTCCCGGTTCTCGCCTTTAGCAACAAAAACCTAGTTTTACAATCGGCTAGCGAAATTCCACCAAAAAGAGTACGTACGCGATTTGTAAAAGTCGTTCTGTACCGTAAGAAAGTTTAATTTTTCTCTTTCATTCCGTCGACTCGCTTACTTAGGTACTGTTATACCTAGCTGGACAATATACATATCGGCAATAATTTGTTCACACTTTGATAATTTGGCCGTCTTACGATTTTGCACAGGAAATTTCGACCTAACGCGGATGAAAAATTAAAAATAGGTTTTCCATTTATGGTTAGACCACTCGAATCGAGTCATCCTACTCCATACAGTCGTCTATAACTAGAATTAAATACATTTTATTCAATAAGTACGATGTACGCGTTCTCTCTATAGTTCTGTATACACAACCCACTTCTTATTCTTCTACACACGCACATACGGTGGTTTTTTAATTGTGTAGGTATACTTTTCTGAACAGAGTAAGTCAAATATGGTTCTATTTTAACCGAACTCGTTTCTCTTTAAATTTAGTTTTTCCCTTCTCGCGATGACTGTTATACAACATAACACAGAAATGGTATTCACAACACTTGATGATGTGTTTACATTATTACTTTTTTTCCTTCTCTCAAATACGCCAACGTAGGTACCTCTCTGTAATGAGGGAGTTTAAACCAAACTTATAAATCTCAACCTTATGATGAAGAATAAATTTCGAAAAAAAAATGAAGAGGACCTTCATCGATGCGCATCGGTGAGACTCTGCAGGTCACAATTCAGGGTTAGCCAGTGGAACGCTTAGATGTGAAATTTATCGCTCAAAATGTGACACTCGATATTCTCACGCATACTCAGAATGATTGCAGGCTTACTTTTTCAAAAATATCCATTTTCGGATGGCCCTTTTTCATATTAATTAAAATAGGGAGATCATCCAATTGAAAATTTTAAGGATTATCCTTTTCGGAAGACGGTAAGCCTTTTCTTTCAACAATTCAAATCATAAGCTAGTCGTAGTATTGAGGAGAGATTCCAAGATATGTATCGACTTTCAACCATCTTGAATTACTGTAATTCTACCGAGCATATCGACTTTTGATCATTCTATCACTCATTTTGCAGCGCTGTAAGAATAACTAGCTGGCTCGCAAAAGGCTGAAAAAGGCCATCAAAGACAGCAAGAGTGCTGCATGGCAAGAGCTGTGTGAAATGGCGGAGGACGACCCACTTGGAAAGCCTTATAAGATAGTGCTGAAGAAGCTGAAGGGCCTCTCAACAATGAGTCGAATGGAGCCGGATGTTGTGGGACAAATCATTGATGGCTTGTTCCCACCGCAGCCACCACCAATGGTAACGCTATCAATAGTAGAAGAGCCCTCCTAGATACCGAGGAGGTGGATGCAGCAGTCAATAGACTGCGGGGTAATTGGAAGGCTTCGGGCCCGGACGAGATTCCAAATCCAGTCTTGAGCGCCATACACTCAGTTGACCCGGCACTGCTTGTTGATACATTCAACGCGGCAGTTGTTGGGGGACTGTTCCCTGTGTGATGGAAAAAAGTCAGGCTAGCGTTGATCGATAAGAAGGATAAACCACCTGGTCTGCCATCCTCTTATCGTCCACTTGGTTTGCTGGACAATGTTGGGAAACTCCTAGAAAGAGTGATAGCGAATCAACTGGAGAGCTATCAGAAAGAAAGAGGTATAATCTCTAGTAGCCAGTACGGTTTTCAAACTGGACGCTGTACATCAGATGCTGGGATCCGGCTGAAGAGGATAGCCGAGTCAGCGATAGCGACGCGTCAGTTTTGGGCAGCCGGCAGACTCGACATAAGAAATGCGTTCAACTCGATCCCATGGGAGAGGATACTGGAAGCCCTCATGGACGCAGAAGTGCCCGCATACCTGCTCAGGATGATCGGCAGCTATCTTAGCTGTCGAGAAATCCAGGCAGAGACATCTGTTGGTACATTGAAGCGCCCAGTTAATTGTGGGGTGCCGCGGGGATCAGTCCTTGCACCGCTGTTGTAGTGCGTCGCATCTAACGGGATATTTAAGGTAAATCTACCGCCGGGTGTTAAACTTATCTGCTATGCGGATGACACACTGGTGGTATTAGGGAATTCAACATGACGTCGCACGGCATGTTCTATTGTCTCACTCGTTGGCGATGTTACATTGCCTGTTATGGGACGCGTTTGGTTTTTCTCAATTATCTTTGGAAAGAAGGCCTAAAATGGAAAAATGATGAGAATGATATTTATTGCCCTTATAATTTCCTACATTATGGTAAAAGAAAAAATTACAAAATTTCAGAGGTAGGTCCAATCGATAGGAAATTACAAGGGGAACAAACTTTGTTCTCTTCATTTTTTCGCATAAAGGCTTATTTTCTGAGAAAACTGAGAAAAACAGGATACGCTCCATAAGCCGCAATGTATTACTGCCAACGAGTGAGATCTCGTGAGTCACGATTGTGACGTCAGTTTAATTGCCTAATACACTGTCAAGACGATTGTAGCGGTGGAAAGCAGGGTAAACCGGGCCCTAGAGGTAGTGACGCGTTGGATCGAGTCGGCTGGACTCGAACTTGCAGCTAGTAAGACGGAGGCCATTTTATTCACGACCCGTCGGAAGTTCAGTCCACCCATCTTTCGCCTGCAAGGTGTGGTAATTGAGACTAAGAAGAAGGTGAAGTACCTGGGCATCTGGTTTGACTCAATGCTGAGCTTCAGGCACCATTTCCTAATGGCAGCGGAAAAGGCCGGCCGGGTAGTTGGATACCTAAGCCGCCTGATAAGGAACCTAGGAGGACCGAGAGAAGCAAGAAGAAGGATTATGATGAGCACCGCCTTGTCGATCCTCCTATATGGTGCACCAGTATGGGCCGACTCCATGAAGATACCATACAGAAGAAGAGAGATGGTAAAGATCCAACGAAGAGCTGCGCTGAGGTGTGTTAGTGCCTACCGCACCGTCTTGACGGAGGCTCTTTGTGTATTAGCACGTTCACCAATCGAGCTCCTTGCTGAGGAGAGAGCGGCAGTGTTCAAGGCAAAAAAGACGACAACGACCAAACAAGAAGCTGTATGGGTCAAGCAGGAGGCCAGGCGCTCCTTGTTTGTAAAATGGAAAGCAAGAATTTCCCAGAGTGAGCTGGGCAAGTGGACAACCCGTGTGCTGATACGCGACCTTGATGAGTGGATGGACCGACACCATGGCCAACAAAACTTTCACCTGACGCAGGGGTTAAGCGGCCATGGCTGCTTCAACAAGTACCTTTGCAAGAAGATAAGGAAAGTGGAGCAGGCAACGTGTTCGCACTGCGATCAAGGGCGGGATGATGGACCGCAGCACACCTTATTTGAGTGCGAGGCGTGGAAGCGTGAGCGGGACAAGCTTAGTCGGTCTCTCCAAGAGATCGGGGTAGATGAAGTGCTTGACCCGAGTAGCCTGGTACCCACCATGCTATGTTCCAAAGAAGCATGGAACCAGGTGTCTGCATTTGCAGCCACCGTCATGAAGAGGAAGATGGATCAGGAATGGAATAGGCAAATGCAGAACCACGCTATGGACTACTCGACACCTGTGTACCATCAACACCTAGATTTGCAGGAAGAAGAGGACGACGATCTTCCCTGAAGATAGATGAAGATGAAGAAACCCCAACAGCAATTTACTATATCTTAAGGTGATGTTGTTGGTGTGTGTTCTTGTGTTTTCTGCGTGCAGGGGGGGGGGCACTGCAGCTTGGCGGTTGCCAAAGTAACTTGGCGGTTGCTTTGCAGAAGAGGGGGCTCGCTAAGGAGATTCTTCCAACACTGAAGTTATACCCGAAAGGGTCGATTCCGGTACTGGAAGAAACAAAATCAAAATGCATAAGCAACCCGTACCCACTCCAACATGGTGGCTTGGGGCGGAATTGCACTTGCGACAAAAGCGAGCTGTCATTATATAATACATTAAGTAGAACCTACGAGAGAAAAAATCAAGAAAAGGTTTGCCTCAAGATACGTAGGAATTATTAAAAAATAAAAAAAAAATACGAATATATGCATTTTTTTATATTCTCAAAAAAGTGACGCAAAATTCACACTATAACAGGAGTTGGACTCGAAGAAATTTTGAGTATTGGCTTACGTCTGTAAAAAGAATACTCGGAAAGATTAGATTTTTAGGGACTCTTATCTAAACTAATACGTCCCAGAGACCAGGTTGCTTGAATCTCTCATAAGGAATTTTTCTATCTCTCATAATTTCTCAAATTTCGAGGTGACTCGATGTCTTCTTCCTTGATATCAATCGATCATTCAAACATGAATTTCCTACATTCCTTAGTTATGTGAGAGGGAGGGATTTTCTAATACTTGAACAGTGTTATCGCTCTATCAGTAGGAGTCATACGGGAATTGAACGAACAATGACGTTCATTGAAGATATTTTGGAAGCATTTTATCGTACGATGTAATTCTACAAGTTGTAGACACACGTACGATACTTCCCATGTACACACATAAAAAAAGTAGTAAAGTTCTAAAAGACAATAATTCCCATTGTAGAGATAATATCTATAAGCTTTCCTTACAATGGGGACCCCCATTTGACGATAAAACAAGACTAAAATTATCTAAAATCAAGATGACTCAACAAAGAAGGAGAAGTTTTATAGCGATGCTATGTTTTCTTCCGCGCCGATTTCAGGTCGAGTCACAGTAAACCACTCAAAAGCGCATCGTATGTCATTCAATTTTCTGCGAAACGTCAGCGATAATCGAGAGTGCGAATGTTGACGATAGACGGGAGAAAAATAGGTACTGTACCTTAACGACTTAACGACCTGAATATTATACGTTTTTATGTTCCATCGGGACACGCACACGGTGCCCCATTCGACTTCATATCGCGATTGCAAAAAGTAGAAATAGTGTGTTTTACCCATTTAAGGTGAGTCTGAGACGAGTTTCATTTTACGACGAATCCCTACAAGTAGATCATGGTTGAGCATGATGTTTTATTCGGATTAAATCGGTGTGCTGGTACATGCGGTTTCGTACGAGTCTGAAAAGTTTTTAATCGGAGCTTTTCGTACTCGACATCATATGTAACGAGTCGATAACGATACCGCCGCACGATGACTCATGCATGAGCCACGCCTGCCTGAGCGTTTAAAAATCGATGCGTTTGATGGTCATGGCAGAGAAAGCTTTAGCGAGGTTAGATAGAGATATACGTGTAAATACACGTACAAGTACCCACACGCACACTCGCGTACCCGAGGGTGACGTCATCGCCGGAATTCTAGCGAACGTTTTTATGTAATTTTTATTTATCTTTCCATCCCGACACGACGACCGAATACATAATTTATGCTAAAGAAGCTAAAAAAATATCAATAGCGTATTGTTTTTAGGTAAGGCTGGTATTCAGTTGCAGGCGTGCATAATTTATCTTCCGATTATCCTGACAAAAGCGAAAAGAGGTTCGAGTAAAAGTCTAACGGTATACCAGGTTTTCATCTCTCCGCCGACTTAATTAGATTTAGGTCTGTTGAAAGTAATGCTTCAACACTCAAAATGAGAAATAACATTGAGAAACTTATACTACGTTTGTTCGTTTATGCTAAGCTATTCATAGTTGTAAGGCACGCAACAAGCATTCTCTCTACCCCTCTCTCCAGCCCGGTGCTTTGAAACTTTGCCTATCGCTATCGTTTCTGGAATTTCCATTCGAGTTTTGAAGTTTTGGTTATCGTTCTCTGAAAAAATTGCTTCCAGTCTACGAAAGACCAGGGATGACCGCAAGTTCGAGTCAATAACCTCCAATTTGACCAGTACTCTCGAGTTTAAATTCGAAATTTTGTTTCATCACCGCTTTTTGATGAACGTAAATATTGCTTTTGAATAGAAATGTTACATCATCGGTACGTTGTACGGAAATACACAGTGTAACTGTGCCGATTTATGCACCGAACGTACAGCTAGATATAAACAAAATTGAGGTAAGGGCGTTTTATAGCGTTGATTCATTCCTCGCGTCGCGACATGGCGCGGACGCCGATTATTGGGCGGATGCATGGTCGTCGCTTTCCTTGTTGAGAAAACGAGGAGTCGATTTTATTGTACATCACTACCGTACTCGAAATATTTTCGTATGTATGGCTTATTTCGTTCTCCAGACGACATCGTCGTTCAAATTGTGGGTTTTGTCGAGGGGCATCTCTCTGTACAGTTCCTCGAAGGATACGACTCATCGACGCCGTTATATTGGAGCGTGGTACATATAAACACGAAATAATTCATTTTTGAGAATTCACGCACTCTTCTCGAATTGAAATTTAAATGATGATGCTGTAATATTTATGAGGAAGTCACGTATTTCGCGTCGTATTATTCTTTTTTGTGACGCGAATGATGATTAATTACGATTTAATTAAGCTAAAGAACGGTGATCCATTAATGGCCGTGTAATTTATATCCCACTTACAAGTCGTTCCCACGAGCTAACGTACATTCTTGTGATCAAAGAAGTATTGAGGATACGACATAAGATTTGGACGTCTACCTGTCATGAATAGGACATTTTTTTGGACATGGGTCATGAGTAGTGTACTTATATTCTTCCTGGCGCACTTACTTATTTCTCTAATTCAAGAGTCATTTTTTCCATTTTTCAACATCTTAAAAAATCGTCAAATTTAGCTAATTTCTCACTATGTATTTTAGCTGTTTTTAAAATGAACATGAGTCATTTTACCCTATTTTTTCTTCTCCACTGGTTGCAAAATTTTCAAACTTTTGTATCATTTTTGTATTATTTTTCCTTATTTTTAACCTACAAAAATTAATCTAACCACACTCACCGATTTCTCAAGTATTGTGAACAATTCTCACTGAAATCTGTACTTATATTCATTCCAACACACTAACTAATTTCTCTAATGCAGGGGACAATTTTCTCATTTTTCAGCCTCTCAAAAAGTCATCAAATTTCCTCACTGAACCAACTAATTTTTCTAACGCAGGGACCAATTTCCCATCTTTTCATTCAATCCGAAAATTGTCAAATGTCTCACTGAATATTTAACCATTTCTAAAGCAAAGCAAATGCGAGTCATTTCACCCTATTTTTCTTCTTGAACACTTCACTTTATTACTGTAAACACCTTTTTAGAAGTTAACACTTAACTCAACTGATTACTGAACTTGACTAACTGACAATTAGACGGCTGACCGGCTTATATACCAAAATACCCTTTCTCTCTAGCAATTTTTCTTATCAATATGCTGTACAGATGTTTTCTACACTATTCTAGATCTTTACATCATTGCTTAGGACACTATCTAACTTATATACTTATGATCTATGTCTTATGTCAAAAGTTGGCACGTGACATAGTTTATCACGGTATTCTTATCAGTGAGATTTAATTTCTTCAACAGATTCTATTGGTTGTTGGCAATTTGATAACACATTTTTTGTTTACTTTCAACTTGGTCGGAAGTTGTGTACAGACTCTTATGGAGTGGAACTACTTTTTGATGAATTGCTCCAAAACTAAGCATTTTCATGAAAAAAGGAATAGAATAAAATTTAATCCTCTTGTAATTTCCTGTTGAATAGTTCCAACTTTTTGAAAAAAATTCTGGAGTCGATTTCATATAATAGAAAATTACGAGAAGAAAAGAATTTATTCTCTTCATTTTTTCATAAGAATGCTTAGTTTTGGAGCAATTCATCAAAAAGTAGTTCCGCTCCATAAGAGCTTGAATGAAACTTCCGACCAAAATGGAAAATGTAAACATAGCGTGACGTCATAATTGGAAACAACCTATTGTCTGTGAAGGTTTCTACGTTTCTTTGTAACTTCCTACAAACAGATTTATTCCATTTTGGTCAGTATAAGCCTAAATTTCTGACGATTATCAGTCACATGTGTACAGGTATTTATAATAATGGTACACACCATATGAAAAATGTTGACGCGGATTGTTCCGAATCGGATAAAATTTCATAAAGACTCACAGCGCTCTGGTAATCATGGTAGGTTGCTCGGTTTTCGACTGTTACCATTATAATCGTTCTCGCTGTGGTTCTCGCTTTTTCTTCACACATTCGCGCAATTTTGGAAAACAACGTTCTCACACTCGCGCACGTCGAGTCGAGAACATCTTATCATTTCGCACACCAGGTACAAGTACAAAAGTAACCAAAATCAAAGAATGACAATGTAAAGTATCAGATTGATTCAGGTATAAAGTTGAATTCTCAATTCCTGTAGCGACTTGTGAGGTGAGGTGACAAATCTATAACTCTTCAATCATTAACTTTCAAAAATGCGTGAACTACAGCATGACACCTGTGAACAGTAATGTGTTTCTAATGTATTTTGTTTGTATCTTGGAATGGCAAATTTATTTTCAAAACCAATAATGCCCTTTTCAACACGCATGCGTTGTAAGTAGGTCTTTACAAAACAAATTTCTGTGGCGTAGGTGGCGCTTTTCAGCAACCCTACAAACCGGTGCGAAAAAGCAAAGCAAGGGTCTTTACACACCGGTTTTTGGTCTTTACAACATGGTTTGAATTCACGCATGCCCAAGAACTTATACTTTGTTTTTTTTTGTTCTTTTTTTCATTTGTGTTGAAAAGCATTGTACAGTACTGGTTTTGTAGGTGTCTTTACACAACTTGTACATACGCATTACTTTACTCGCTGCGCTTGTTTTGCAAACGTATGTACTTGTTGTGTAAAGACTCACCTACAAAACATGTACTGTAAATAGCCATTGCAAAACTCGGTGATATTTGCCAAGAGGATGCAGGGGTTGTTGTTGTCATACATATTATGATTCAAGATTACGTAAGGAACCATCCATACTTTGAGAATGGTGGAATTGTGGAAAGTGTCCCAAAATATTTACAAGCCATGTAAGTACACGCGTACATTGTACAATATTTTTTCATGGTTCTTTTATTTAATGTACTGTCTATTTCCTTGTAAATAGTGAAGAAAGAACAGATTCAGCGTTTTTAGACAAGGTATGATTGCGCCAGAAATTAATATTGATGGTTGAAAGTCATAGGACATACCTAATTTTTTAGAGTTAAAAATAGAGAAAAATTGTTGGTTCCACATACATGTAGAGTCTTCCACTTAGGCCTCACAAGCCCTTTTCCTCTCTCAAAATATTTGAAATTCTAAAAAATAAAATTTTTCATTCATAAAAAGTTGTGTGACTATCTTTTGAACGGGTCTCTCTTGAATTCTAATTTCTTCACAAACTTTCCATAGGTAATGCACTGCAATTTGAAAATCTATTTGTAAGCACTTAAGTTGTTTTCCATGATGATGAATAGTTTCTGATGACAGCATTGTACCATTGTTGATGTTTTGCCTCACCAAAAACACAACATTATTATGTTACCATTTTAACAATAAAACATTGCATGGCCCGCGCGATTTAGAAAAAAATTTTGACGGATGAATATTGCTACACAGGAATGTCAGAAAATCTTAGCTAAGATCTATAAAGAATTATTGGACTGTGGAAGTAAATTGAGAAACGGAGAACTTCTTACTTCTAAAGTGCCTTACTTACCTGCATAATACAACTTTTCTCAAATTTTATATGATGCATTCTCCAGGATATGAAAGTTCATCGTTCAATTTGTTGCTCTCAACAATTTATATTTCCATTAGCCTAAATTCGATCAAAGAGTTGGACAGAAAGCAATGTAGGTGCTAGAAGGGCTCTCATCCTGAATTTTTTTTCCAACTAAAAACTTATAAAAAACAATCCTTAGGCCTACGGCATTCATTTTTGCCTGAATTTTTTTCCTCTTGATTTTCAACTTTTGTATGATTGCCCAACCAAAATAATAACTTACTGGTAAGCAATATATAAGGACGCACCTATTCCTATCGCGTGCATAGAGGTCGTTCTTGAATTGAATACGTAAGTTACCCAGGTGGAAATTACAAATATGGAAAAAGTTTACCAATTCAAAAAAGGTACCTAACCTCATCGGTTGGAACTAATTTTAACACAAAATACAACGGAGTGGGGTAATCATTAGAAACATTGACAAAATAATTAATTGTTGTTTAATAAGTATAGTTTGGTACCCATATATACTTTTAGCGTGTCGATTACTTAATATTGTGTCGATGAATTCGTGGAAAGTTAACGTTGCATTCTGAAAGGTAGCGAGGCTTAAAGAATCAGGATAGGATTAAATTTACATGATATTAATTTTGTGCTGAGGTAGATTTTATTGTAAACATTTGGTACCTAGGTCGAAATCCTTTGCTTCCAGAAAAAAAAGGCGATGAAAAATTGAACTTTGCGTGAAGTGAACGAAGAGAAAATGGGTGTAAATGAAGAAATAAATGAAGCGTTTTGAAGTTCAAACCTTTGTGAGTCTCTTGTGAGAAGAATAATACGGAAAGAGAAAGAAGGAAAAGGAAAGGAGGCGGAGAAACGACTAGGTCCCCAGCTAGTTGAGTAGCAGAAGAAAATTTGAGTAACGAATAAAAGGAACGACTTCTAATTTGAATTTACATTCAGTAGCCTATAATAAGAAATGAGAAAAAGCCGGTTTAAAAAACGGTCAAGCTGGCCAATTAAAAGAGGTAGGTTTCTAATCCAATTTTGCTATTCTGCTAGTCGACTCGCTGTTTTTCAAGATATAAGTCTGTAGGTGCGAATTAGAACTGATTTATCTACGCACTGTGGACTGCAAAGATCTTTTTCCGTGAAAAATCGTGAGATGAAAATATGAAAAACGGACGAGCTGTTTTCAAAGGAATGCACTTGCGAAACTCGGTTTTGGGGTTAGGTACGATTTTGGATGAATGCATCAATAATAAAGTGAGTACCTACGAAGTTGGAAAAGTCGTCTACTTTTTGTAAATAAAAGCGTGATTAGATACCCATAGCATTGACTATTACTTCGTAGGTGTATTGGATTTTGGTGATCTGAAATGTTGTTGAGGCCGGAAATCTTATTTTGCAGATCGTTAATCAAATGACGTCCAAGTTACTAGTCAACGACTCAACGAGTCGTACTCTTACATGGCCGAAAGGATTTGGGATTTGGGAATAATCGACAATAGGTAATTATTGTAGTTTGATGAGTCTTCAGTTACCGGTAATCTGTTTTAAAGTATGGTTGAAATGTATACCCGTCTGATTAATGATCGTCTCACACCGTACGACAAAGTCGCGACAAAGTAATTATTTGAACGAAAGTAGAACGGTTGTTTTTACTCTTAATTTTTTAGATAATTGAAATTCGTTCGCGTTAGGTATTGATTTCTAAAACCATTGTAGTTATGAAATTCCTCTGAACTAAACCGAAATACTGTACGTAGTGAATAATGATGAAAAGCTACTCTCCTAGTCCTGAAATCCATAAATTTAAGTAAAACGAACGAAGATGAAGCAAAGAGGATCAACATGGCGATAAGTCGCTCCAAACGCCAACCGTTATTAAACGAGTTGGCGAACGATTCTCAAACGAACGATTCACGCGAGTTCGGCGAGCGGTAACCTCTTCACCCTTCCACGTCGGAGTGTCGGACACAAAAATTCATAATGTAAATGTAATGCAGTGTTGAACCAATCATTCGTTCATTCTGTACTTGGCGTTTCGTTTGTCTGTTTTGTTACTCTATCAAAATGCGAGAAATTGTTCACATTCAAACCGGTCAATGCGGTAACCAAATTGGAGCAAAAGTAAGTACAATATTATTCCTTCGTGAAAATATTTCGTACGTTTTAAAGGCTGCCGCCTCGAAATCGCCTTCGATCTCTTTGTTGGGAGATTACGCGCGTTATTTTATTCGGTAACGGAATTTCATCTTCGTGGCGAATGGCTCGACTGTAATTGTGCGCTACGACGATTTTTAAAAATTGAGAAATGATAGTCCAAGAATCTGCGATTTGTTGTGTTCCCTCATCTAAAATTCGTATTCAGATTTGAAAAGTTCGTTATGTGGAGTCAATAGCCGGCCGCGTCAACCGCCGAGATTCGTTTCTTGTCCATGGGAAGTTGATGCGAAAACGAACACTTCGTTTTATTTCTATACATCATTTTCGTTCGTAACCGTGTGTTTTTGAATGTTCGAATTTTAGTTCTATCATACGATAACGTGTGTACGCGAATCGTCAGTGAACGTATTGATATTCGTAATTCATCTCAGGAAGTAAGTGAAAGAGAAAGAAAGGAAAACACGTCAATCGCATCGATAAAGCTGACTGCAATTTCTATGCAGTGGTTCATTAGCTGCGAGTTCTCTCGGTTAATTTGCTCGGATATCGCATGTTATTCACATGAACTTGGAAAAACACGCGCCAGTCTTACATTTTCTTTTTTTCGGTCAATTCTGTTCGCACGCATGCATTTCTCTTATTTCCTACGTAGCGTTTGTTGGTCGGAGCACTACAAACGCAGTACGAACTCTGTTTCTCTCTTCCACCCTAGGGCAGATGTTTCTGGCCCTCTCTTACGCCACCTTCTGTAATGCAAGGGATAATCGAAGTCTCATCTTGGCGGTTTCTATGACGTCATATTGTGTATGATTCCTTCCGTCGTTCGTACATCGTAAAATCAACAAGTTGAAAAGCTCTTCCGTTTAGTTCTACGTGCTTATTTTTGTGTGACTTTCAATTTTTTCTTGTGGCGTGGTTTATTCTTCGTTCGAACTGCCTCCTTTTATGGTTATCATTAAATTGACTGCGACGGAAACTGGTTCACATTTTACACGCATTAGTGACTTTTGATTTTTGGGCATCATGAGTTCCGAACGTCGTTATTCGAGGCGATAAAATTAAATGGCATTCTGATGCAAATCGTACGCGTTTGAAATTGAATTTGGGAACTAGTCCATCGAACTTCGTTCGAACTTGCAAGGCTTACCTTCCGCGATGCGTTTTCAATTAACTTTCAAAAGAGGAGGCGAAACTTCCGAGGAATTTATTGAAATCGATAAACATTTATCTTGTATACGCTCGAAGCTATCGTAGAATTTGGTCATTTGTAGAGCAGTGAGAGTGGACGAGAATTTGGAAATTAGATTATGTAGAAGTGTAAAGCCTAGTTTTGGGTACATTTGTCGTCGGAAAGGGAAATTCACGAGAGTTGAACGCGAAAGAGACAGATTTTTATCATTGCCTAATGGTTGATCGGTGTCTTCGTTCGAACTTGCAAGGCTTACCTTCCGCGATGCGTTTTCAATTAACTTTCAAAAGAGGAGGCGAAACTTCCGAGGAATTTATTGAAATCGATAAACATATCTTGTATACGCTCGAAGCTATCGTAGAATTTGGTCATTTGTAGAGCAGAGAGAGTGGACGAGAATTTGGAAATAAGATTATGTAGAAGTGTAAAGCCTAGTTGTGGGTACATTTGTCGTCGGAAAGGGAAATTCACGAGAGTTGAACGCGAAAGAGACAGATTTTTATCATTGCCTAATGGTTGATCGGTGTGTGTAATCTTGTTACTTGATATCAGTTAGTTTTACTTTGTTTTCATAACAACCTTGAGTAACGTGAGTCGGAGCGTAGAAATGCATTTTCGTTTCGTGTCTACGTCAGGAAGGAGAGGAGAAAAATTTCTGTATTCTCGGGTTGATAATGGGGTAGGGAGATTTTCGGGTCAGTAATGGTGAGACGTCGCATGAAGAAGTGTTTCGACCAGATGGGTGAGATGAGCCATCTTACGATCGTTATTCATACTTCAATATTGTGGATCGTCGTCATTAGGATTGGACTTGGAATGACGCGGCCGCTTCTATTCCTGAATCACGTTCAGAAAGTCATTGTGAATTTATTGCCAACTTGATTTCGATTTTAGTTCTGTTGAATTTCGGTCACTAATCGCAATAAGAGAGTACAAGGTATATGTTGAACGAGAATTCTATTAACGAGTGGGAGACGAGCTGAAAAACACATGTGAGGCATATTACTTTGTCAGTTAATTTCATGTGCAAGAAACTGCGAACATAAATAGAAGGTGCTAGAGCGTCTTGCGTGAAGAATAGGAAAGAAAAGACCGTTTGCTGTTGTCGGTGAGATGAGGGCCAGTGGCCGTATCGAGTCTCCCCTCTCTCTCACCCCTCCTTATATTTCATTCATCACATGTTTTAAAAAGAGGGTTGAAATGTCCTTGGAAAATTGCGATGAAAAAACTTGTTCAACTCCTATTGAATGTTTTGAAAATACACCGGGTAGTAAAGAATGAGTAAATAATTCAGTACCTACTCGTCTATCGGGCATTGTTTTTTTATTCAATATTTAATTTTCACACCTCGATATCTCTTCGTTATTGAAGCAAGAGGGTCTTCGAATATTTTAAAAGTTGGATTTCAATTTCTTGTAATTGTTTTGAACCCTGAAAATCGAAATCTTCTCCTCTATTTGGAACTCATTTCGACCGAAAAAATTATGTAATGTAAGATATTATACAGGGTTGCCACCTCCTGGAAAACCGGGAAAAGTCGGGAAATCGAGCTAATCATGGGTAAATCAGGAATTTTGTTTCAAGTTAGGGAAATTTCCCTAGAAAAACAAAAGTGGTATACATTCGTACGTATTATTTGAAAAATTCCCGAGATCTCTCTCCTTCCCTTAGAATATTGTGAAAAAAGTCAGGTAAAACGAGGAAAAAATGATGATCTGGAAAACCTGGCAAAGTCAGGGAAAAGCAATTCTGAAAAAAATGGTAACCCTGTACAGTATTATAGTAATCTTTGAAAGCGTCATGAAGATGAGGATAGTGTTTTTCGAACATCAGTTGGTCAACTTACTTTCCAAAGAAAGAAGTGAGAGGAGGTCCAGTGAGAGCGTTTTGAATCGGCAGTTCAAGGGAGGGGGTGGGAGGGTGCTCACGGTCAACGGAAATTTTCATCTTAGCTTGTCGAAGTCAGAAATGCTGGGAACTTGCCGATGTTTTCCCCTCCGATATAAATTTAGCGGTAGACCTCCAGTTCTCCCACATTTTCCAATCAGCAAATTTCAGTTCTTCAATTTTCTCTCAACTTTTGGTTCAAAAAAAGCGAGTAATTCCCCTCCTTCCTTTTATAGTGGTATATCACTTTGAAGCAAAACTTTTCAAGCCCGACCCCTCTCCCCCCCTGGATACTACAATTTACCGGAGGTACGATTGACATATTTCCCGAATGATATCGCCTGTTTAACAGGTTCCTTATTGAAAAACTGGTGAAGATTCCCCAGCAAAGAGAGTTTATCTCCCTCATCCTTTTCTAATATCAGAGCTCCCTTAACATCTCAGCCTCGTCTTTGTTAATTCGAAGTTGAGAGTGTCAATTATCCTCGATTTTCGCAGCAGTATCCCGAAAAAAGCTCGAGATTCTATCGATCCCCCTCTCTTATTAGTATAGGCAAATTAGACAAATAGGTGACAAAAAACATGGTGAGTTAACAAGCGGGAGTTTGATGGAAAATGTTGTTTCAGGGCCCAGTATGAAGCCCTGAGAAATCTCACCCCCCAAGTGCGACGGAAAATATTTTGTGGCACGTTGAAGCCCCCCAATTTCAGTTTTTGGCGTATATCTCGAAAAGTTGAAGTTTTACAGAAAAAAGTTTCAAACAAAAAAGATTCCCCTTCATATTTCCTACAAAATACATGCATCATTTATTAGCCTAAGTTCAACCGTTAGCCTAAAAATGCCGTTTGAAGTTGGACAACTTTGAAAAATTTTAGAAAATTGAGATATTTTGGGCAAATACTGCGGAAATGGCAAGTGGTAGAGGAAATTGTTTGAAACAAAAAAGATTCCCCGTAAAATTTACTACAAAATTCATATCTCAAACCTTGGCCTAGGTCTAACCGTTAGCCTAAAACTGTCCTCCGAATTCGGACAACTTTGAGAAATTTGAAAAAATCGAGAAATTCTGGGCGAATATCTCGGAAATGGCGAGTGGTGGAGAAAAATGTTTGAAACAAAAAAGATTCCTCGTGAAATTTACTACAAAATGCATGCATCAAACATTTGCCGAGGTCTAACCGTTAGCCTACTCTGTAGATGGACAACTTTGAAAAATTCCAGAAAATCAAGAAATCAAATTCGCGTCCGTACATCACACCACTCCGCGTTTTTCAATAGTACAGCAGACCGGTTTTTACAGTCATAGGTAAAATAGGAAGCCGTGTCTGTTCTCTGTCAAGCGTCCTAATGAAGAAGAACTTTGAGAGAAAATAATAGTCAAACTATGCTAGACCGTCTTGTCTACATGCTGCCCACCTCCTAGTAGTGTATCAATCCCCCAATAAGATACCCCTTATGAGATATCACCCAGCATCATTGTCCATGTACAGCTGAAAAGATGCGGCATTTTTGATGAACAAAAGAGTCTTTTCACTGTGTGCAGTAAAGACATACGCGGTATCTGTAATGGATGGGCATATAGTATGATCAATTATTACTGTATGAGGTAGGAAGTAATGCGGTAGAAGCTATTCAGTCAAGGTGAAGCTGAATAGGCGGAAAGGCAATGATTGTTACTCCTATGCTCCATGGATAGAATGTGCTAGAAGACGACCCAACAGTCAGGAGTATTTCAACACTTGGAACGGAATGCACTTTTCTCGATCAGTGTTTGTAAAGTCCAGTACCTAATGAAAGGACCATGTCCGGGAAGTTGATACACTCACTACTTGTCAGTGCAAAAGCTGACCAAGGTGTGCTGGAATGCCTAATGACAAATCCTACATTCACCTGAATATCCTGTACCATTGAACTGAAGAACAGAAACCAGAGAGCAGCAGCACATGATAGGCCAACTAGCTGTAAACCCAATTAGGTCTAGGACTCGAGTCCAAAAAAGGCATGTCTCAATTCTTGTCACAAAGTAGGCAAGATAAGTAGGGAAAACCGACTAAAATATCCTCATCCCTCCACTCATCTATAGGAACCCCCCTAATCATTACAAACTATGCCTGTCCTAATTAATAACTCCTTCCAAAGAAGTATTCCCCTCCCTGTGCAAGCCTGTGTTCTTGAGTACAAAGAGTCATAAAAGGACTCTCAGTCCTTGAGTACTCATGGTGGGAAGGAACAAGACAGGATGACGACAGAACCCCCCCAATGTTGGTCGAAGTTATACTTGAACAACATCATTCTCCCAATAGCCGATGTATGATGCTGCAGAAGTTGGTGACCAGACTCAGTACATGAAGTTGAAAAGCAGTGGCATTGATGGTGCAGTATCAAAGACAATCATACCCAGTTTTGGAAATGCGATTTGAACGTCAGCATGTCTATAATCTATAATCACCCGTCTTGATACTGTGTACTAATGTCTGATATGTGTAGAGCTGCAATGGGAGTCCCAGAATCATTAAGTTGTGTTGGTAAAACATTGTCAGTTGCTACATAAGAAGGACAGTAATGCATAGTTTGAAGACAATGACAGCAGGGCTGACATGGACATCACGACACCTGTAAACCTGTGCATGAAATTGTAATTGACGGTGGAAGGTAGAGTACTCCACTTTCAATGTACTAATGGATTGTATAGGCAATGCTGAAAACCAATACACCTCTGAACAGCATGCCAAAGGTACCAAGATACCTACCAATGCTGCACTGAGATGTATTGAAGGCCCCGTTCTCCAATAATGACTACCTACATTATTGAAGAACAAACTGCATGGATTGATCGTCACAGGTGAAGAAGCCTCTCCAGAGGTATCACTAGGGCGAACCTGAAATGCAAAACTCAGCCAGAAGTCGATGTCAACTTTGAACCCTCGAGGAGCAAATGCAATTGCTGAACAAACCTGAGGTTGAAAAGAGGGCCACAACACTAGGCTAACCTTAGGGATCTCCTTGATGTTATCCCATCCCATCCCAACCTCACTCTCACTCCCAAACGGAAGAGAGAAGAAAAAAGAAGGTTATAATACAGGTTGATAACCCCTTGTGTTGAACGAGCACGTATACGACCAGGTGAAATCCACTCAGCTTAGAAAACGTGCTGCATTAAAATCAAATTTTGGTGTACGGAGTTTTTCAAAAGTACGCTTTCGCAAATTTCTATGAGCAAATGGTTAAAGACCTAGGCTAATGTTTGATGCATGCATTTTGTAGTAAATTTTACGTGGAATCTTTCTTGTTTCAAACATTTTTCTCCACCACTCGCCATTTCCGAGATATTCGCCCAGAATTTCTCGATTTTTTTGAATTTTCCAAAGTTGTCGGAATTCGGAGGGCAGTTTTAGGCTAACGGTTAGACCTAGGCTAAGGTTTGAGGTATGAATTTTGTAGTAAATTGTACAGGGAATCTTTTTTGTTTGAAACTCTTTTCTGTAAAGCTTCAACTTTTCGAGATATACGCCAAAAACTGAAATTGGGGGGCTTCAACGTGCCACAAAAAATTTTCCGTCGCACTTGGGGGGGTGGGATTTTTTAGGGCTTCATACTGGGCCCTAATACAACATTTTCCATCAAACTTCCGCTTGTTAACTCGCCATGGTTTTTGAAATGTCCTAAAGCTGTGCCTCGTTTTTTCAAAAGAGTCAATGACCCTAGGTTTTGAAGAAAGGTTTCTATAAAAGCTCGGAATTTGATCGATTTAAAATATTCTTGAGACTTTTGGTGCCGTTTAACTGCCATCGAGAATTCATTTGCGAGCTTTGACAGGAAAACGACGGTAAATAACTCGGATAAAAGCCTGTAGAGTCTAGGTAAAAATTGTAAAATCTTATCACGAACAACGAGTTGTGGGGAAAAAGTGGAATACCTAAGCCTATTCAACGGAGAGTTTGAAATCAATCCGAAGGAAATTCCGTTTCACCTAAACCAACGTGAAAAAGTTCCTTTCTGTCTTCGACCGTGTATATTTTTGCGTGACCAGACTTCAATTGTAACGGTTACAAGCTCTAGTTTCTCGAGTGACATTGAATGATCTGATAGTATTTTAAATGTTAATTATATCGTCGTTTACCGTTCTTCACCTAGCTTCTTATTCACTTTTCGCGTTCCATCGCCAGACGCCTCGTGTCTTCCCCCGCTACATCAGAGCGATTCGCGAGGAAACTCGTCGCACTTTTCCATTGACTGTAGCAAATGGCGAATGCGGTAAAGAGTAAAAATTAAACGTGCTAGCAGAAAACAGTTAACGGTCTTGTAATTAATAGGTGATATTACTTCCATTATAGAAGTGTAGTTCACGTGAATGAAATCTCCCGTACTTCCGGTCGCTAAGCATCGATAAGTCCGGGGAGAAGGATTCCTCTCTTATCCTGGAAGAAACCTTTGAATGTACCGAGAATCTATTAAGATTCCTCAAACTGAAGAGAACGTTCGAAAGCATGGCCGTTGATTTACGGAAAGAATAATGAGACGCCTAAATTATTCACAATCTTGTGTTGTACCGGACTTGATCCAAGCTCTGATCTAGAAGGTTTGTAATCGTGTACGAGCGCTACAGAGAAACTTGCGAGTTGTGGAGGCGGCAATGATACTTTCATTCGTTACGGTTGTGTGTGAAATATCGTGAACGTTTTTTGCCGTGTAATGGAATTTTGAAAGTATCGAAAGTATGAAAGGTGTGTCAGCAATGCGTTTTAACAGACTTCCTTTCATCTCGAAGGAATATGACATCTGTATTCTCACAAAGAGCTAAAATTATACATTTCTTCGGCTACACATGTACAACACAATTTTTCAACCTTAGCCACGCCTTGCGTACCGTGTCAAAGTATTCTTCTTCTTTCAAAACTCATAAAATTTTACACGGTTCTCGTTTCAAACAGCTCGACACACGTCACCTTCCTCGTTTTCAAGTTCATTCGTGTCGAGTACATATGATATGAGTTGGAGGATGATAATTCGTACGTACATTGTCCAGCCGTCTTCGGCTTTTCCCCATACTTGGAATTTCACATCGTCAACGACGTAAATTAGTCAAGATGAACGCGAGTATTTCGGAGTCTGTATTAATTAATGTTACTTTCGTACATTCACCCGAATTACAAGCAGAAGCTAGGAATGGAGTCAAGAACAAGCTGTAATTCTTACTACGCCTCGAAGTGTACAGCCTTCTGGAAAGCCTCTTCGCGATTCATTGTGAACTAATTCACAATAGGAGTTAGGTTCTCTTTTACTCCTTCGTTATATCGAGTGATTTATCGAATTAGTTGCCTAGGGATACAGAGAGTGTTTTTTCCTTGTTTTTGTATACCGTAATTTTTGTTAGAATTTACGCTTGAATAATGACGAGCGCCGTATCATTGTATAGAGAGAGGTTATGTATACTGTGTATACATTCGTCGACGAATCGATTGTGGTCGGGCGGATAATTACTTCATTTTCTTATTATTGCCGTCAAGGCATGAACGAAAGAGACAGAAAATTTTTTATTGTCGCGATCACGGTCGAAATTTCGTATGCTCGATACCAAGGCGAACGAATGAGTCAGTACAAATTTTGAGAACCTTCTGGCGAGGCATTGATTAACTGGTATGGCGTGAGTCACCGACTAAAACGGTTGCCGGGCAATTAAATTACCCCGAAATGTACCCTAAATGGTGAATTTGGACGAGCGAACGCGTGTTCTACACGAGTATCCGATAACCATTTGCAGTAGACGATGTGCTTCATAAATCACGTCATGCTCGATCGCGTAGGGGAAATTACCTCCGTTGCGTTGCACCTTCGTGACGTCACGCAGTAAAGTTTGATGGTAATTTAGACGATCAAAAAAGTGTGTAGTGTGGGATTGTGACTGTTTTGTGGTAAGGTAGCTTATTCGAAGAGAGAATTCTAATCCTTGCTAGTTTCAGAAAAGTTGTCTCTGGGCAGTCGAGTGATATGGAAAGTTCTCTCAGAATGCGAGTTCTATGATTCTTGCGCAATAAAGAGTGATACCAAACGTGCTGAAGGTTATTTGTGAAATCTTGTGATTTAGAGGAAATCTTCCTTGAAATCCATCGTTGGCTTGTGTAATAAGTTTGAGGAAGACGAAAATCGCGTAGACAAGAGTATATTTCGAAGGCTTCGTGCGATTTGATTCTATCTACATTCGGAAATGATAAAAGGCAGTCGGTTCACGAAGATTTGCGTTGCTACTTTGGGAAAGATTTCATCAAAGTTCTTATAGTGGCAACCTGATATCTGCAAACCAATTGCGATGCTTCGGTGTTGTAAGTTTTTGGAAAAGACAGACAGGACCAAATCACACTAAGCCATCTGTTGATCTATTTTTTGAGGCCAACTGTTGGAGGGATGAAAACACAGGCTAAAATAGAATTTGATGATTGCCAAAGGAGGCGAATTTCACTTTCCTATAACGTAAATTGGAGATGATGAAACTTCTCAGTACAATCTTTTTTGGGTACTGGTGTCCAGTAACGGATCTTGTAATGCGACTTTCAGGTGCACTACGGACCTTCTCTTGCGGGCTAGGAAGAGGAAAGGGAGATGGTTTTGCCGATAGATCTTTGAACGCGACTCGCGGGTGCTTCCTGGGCCTTCTCTTATGGGCGAGGAGGAGGGAGATGATTCGCAGCGATGTGGTCTCCCCAACCCTCCTGTCGAAGCGCCCCTGGTCACTCGATGTATTGAGACCAAGTAGAGCCTAGATGGTGACCCTTATTTGAACCAAAACGATGCCAAAATCATTGTCGCATATCAGTAACTCGGCTGGGTATCAGAAATTCCTCAGATTCAAAGTTCTCGCAAACAGGCTAGTTTTCCATTAGTCCTCCCCCTCCATTTGATTGTAATATTGAGTCATCTCCGAAAACGCGGATCAGCTCATGATGTGCATGTTTCATTCTCTTTGAAGTAAAAAACCTTGAACAATACTTCCAGCGCCAGCATCAGGTTGCGCTAGGTTCCTCTCCTGCTGCCGGGACTGATCTCCAATGGGACCGTAACTGCGATGACTGAGCTATTAGAGAACGTGAGCGGCTTGGGCAGTAACCCATCTTTATGCTTTGGCCGCCTCCGTTCTATGACTGCTTTAGTCTTCCGCTACCGAACCTTGGGATAGGTGACCTTTCCCTATCCGGTGTCGTCGGACCGTTTCCCAGATTGGATCCGGTACTTGCTCTGACTGCACCCCTTGCACACTTTTTGGTTAGCTGATCTTGTTTCCCGCCGGGATTTTTTTTAAAAATAAAAGTGCCCTCCGACACATTCTCAACTGTTGGCCCTTTCGGATCCAACAGCCGCCCCTTTTCGCATTTATTGTTAAAACAACAATTTACAACGGACAGGGAGATTACAGATACTGCCGGGACACCAATACTTTGAGGGTTCCTTTACCTAGTGGCATATCAGAACCCTCTTACAATGAAACAATTGAACAATTACATACAGTCTTTATCTTATAATGAATAGGACTTGATAGATACTATGCAGCTTCTATTGCGCTTCAATTAGTTGTCTCTTAGCTAATCTTTCATTATTCCGTAGTTTCTTCATCGTGTTTTTCAAGTAGTTTAGTGTATTCATGTCTTCTACGCAGAGAGCATCCGGTCTACCTTCTACAAATAGTGGGCAGTACAGGTAAACATGCTCCGGGCTCTCTTCTTCATACCCGCATGAACAACTTGCTGACTCTCTTCTTTCCATTTTTGCCAAGTAACTTCCAAACGTTCCATGGCCAGAAAGTGCCTGATTCAGCCAGAAGCAAGGTTCAAACTCTGCTAGGCCGGGTCTTCCAATCAGCCTTTGTGTCCATTTGCCTTTTCCACAATTTTTGTACTCGTCCTCCCATCTTTTCAGAGCCTGTGGTGCCAACACGGACCATATGTCCTCATCATCCGTCACTGGAACAGGTTTAAATAATGTTTCTCCATGTAGGACTACTTACTTTTTTATGGAGTATTTAATTGCTCGTGCTGAAATGGTATACTTCAGCGGTACCCAGTCACAGATGACTGTGGCTGGCAGGTAAGATACCGATCTATGTAGCCTGCCATAGCATAAGAGCATGCACCTATGCAGCCTGTCAACGTAGCTTGCTACATATTTGCACCTTAAGCGGTGTACAAAGACAGCGCTTGCATACAATAAGTAGGAGCCAACAGTTCCTTCCAACATTATTCGTCTTGCTGAGTTACTACATATATCCAAAAGTATTTCTAGCAAGGGCTGCAATTTTAGGGATTAACTTTCTTCCTTTCATGAAGACTTCCTTGAGGTGAGGCTCCCAGCTCAGTCTATTGTCCAGCCAAACACCAAGGTATTTTATTATACTTTTCAATTTTAGTTTTAGGTTGCCTATGACCGTACCATGTCTTTTTTTCAATAGCATTATCTCAGTTTTAGCTATATTCAACTTTAATCCGCCTTCCGCCTTATTTTTTTCAATCAGTTCTATATTCCGTCTTATGAGAGTGTATGCTTCCTGAATACTATTTGCTGTCAACAGAATTAGGGTGTCGTCGGCATATGCAACGCCTCTTGTAAGTTTCTCCTTCAATTTTAGAAGTACATAGTTGTAGCTAATGTTCCATAGCTGAGGGCCAACCACGCTCCCCTGCGGGCAACATCGTTCAATGTTTATGTAGTCTTCACCTGGACGTACTTTCCTGTCCTGGAAGTAGCTTTTCAGAAGATTTATAATATGTTTTGGAACTTTATAGACATTGAGTTGGTCAATAATCCAGGGCCACAGTGTATGATCAAAAGCCCCTTTAATATCAAGGGTTACAACAGCTGTGATTTCTGATGTTTTCTTCTTACGGGCTATCCATTTTGTTGCTGCCAGAATACAGTCCTCGCATGATCTGCCCTTCCTGAATCCATACTGACTATCGCAGGTGTTTGCCTCTATTGTGTTGTCAATCTTCAACATGATGCATTTTTCCAAAAGTTTTCCAAGTGTTGAAAGCATTGTTAGTGGACGGTATGAGTCAGCATCAATCTCTTGTACACAAAGACAAGTTTGCCAACCTTCCAACATTTTGGGAATATTGCCCACTGTAAACATTCGTTGATTATTGCTGTTAGGAATGTAGGGTGCAAGATGTTTAGCACTTTTAAGGCTTTGTTGTTGATGCCGTCAATTCCTGGTGCTGAGCGATTGTTCAGCTTCTTTATTATGTTGGTAACTTCACTTTCACGAACATTGTGTTCCTTATTCTTGGTGGATTGGGTAAGTCCAGCACTATACTGGGATGGAGCCCTAGGAAACTTCGCTTCTAGCAGGGTCATATTGGTCTCATGCTCACCCACACTCATCTGCCCATTTGGTTTTTTGATGCTGCCAGGTGGTGAGGAGCTGTCACCGCCTGGGTTCTTAATCATGATCTTGTAGGGTTTGCCCCAAGGTCTATCTCCAATGGCACCGTAACTGCGATGACTGAGCTATTAGAGAACGTGAGCGGCTTGGGCAGTAACCCATCTTCGGGCTGTGGCCGCCACCGTACTATGACTGCTTCAGTCTTCCGCTACCGCACCTTGGGATAGGTGACCTGTCCGTATCCGTTGTAGTCGGACCGTTTCCCAGATTGGATCCGGTACTTGCTCCGACTGCACCCCTCGTACACTTTTTGGTTAGCTGATCTTGTTTCCCGCCGGGATTGGCTACCACGACTTTCCACCAGGTTACTCAGCGTAACAGGGTATCACCATGTGTAGGCGAGTGCAGGGCAGCAGAGGAGAGGCTCAGTGATCTCTGGTGATCATATGTTCGCATCACACTTCACGGGGTTGTCCTCACTCATTTCATAACACAACAACGTGGAACAAATTTTGAAGAATGCGATCGACCTTGAAGTCATGAGACATGTTGTATAAAACTAATACCTACAACCTTCTATCTTGTTCATGTGTCTCATATGGTCGCCATTTTTGGGATCTTTTGAGAGGAAGCTGAGAGAAACTATTCAAATAGCTCTCTTCCTTGATTTTTCTTGTCCCAAATAAGTTGTGATTAAGTTTTTCAGAAGAACTCGGAAAATGATGGAAAGACCGTTGATGTTTCATTCCGATGTTGTCATCCCCCCCGGAAATACTCTGCCCGATGTGAATTACCATTTTGCACCGTTGTGCATCATGTACAATTATTCTATCTTACGTTTTCTGTAAGACAAAAAAAGAGATAGAGAAGAAAAAAACCTTGCTATCTTAGACCATTAGCTGTTTGATGATTTGAGAAGAGAAGAATTTTATTGCGGATAATTAAAATCATGTAAATGAAGAGTTGACTCAACGTGTGCGATTAACGACTTTATCAGGATTATAGTTTATAGTGTACTGCATGTTGTACTACATGACGGGGCAACTCTCGAACTATAAAAGGAAAAAGCATGTTGCTCAGTACGGGAGAATGATGTAGTCTGTAGGCCTACTGTTCGGAATTTACGAGTAGAATATGCATCAGACATGTAGAGCGTTACGAAGATAAACAAGCAGCGCCGGTTGTGGTGTGTTGTAAACGAAATTAGAAATTTTTTCCTCGAAAGAACGAAGGCAGAAAAGAACACTATCGAATATAATGTATATAAATGTATGTACGATGTTGAGAGAAAGGCCGGCGCTTTCGGTAAACGATGCTGCGACGTCGAGTGATGAAAAAATGCTGTCGAGTTTTACGATCGATCACGGTCGTAGATAAAAGTTGAGTTCATTTTGTCGTCGTCGGCCGGTTTCCCGTTTAATTGATGATGGTATATATAGCGAAATTTCCGGTAACTATTTCAAACGCTGCGTGCACGAGTCGATGTCTGAAACCGTCTTGGCACGGACGACTGTCTGATTGATCGGAAGATAGTTACGCCTGTCAGAATATTGCGCTAGAAATCGATCAGTTTGGTGATCGAGTCGCAGCTCGAGGACGGTTTGTTGAAACAACACGCTGTCTGGTCTTTATCAAAATGACAGTGGTATAGGCTTCTGGCAGAGGAAAGTAGATCTTCGCTCGTAGAGGTTGTCGGTGATGCGGGTGGGAATTGATTTCAATAATAAGTAGGTAGGTAAGCCTCGCTATGGAGATTCTTCAGGAACAGGTACTCGAGGTCGAGTCGATCAGTGTGAGTGGCAAAGGCTTAATCCGGGTACAAGTTTCTTACAGGGATCGATTGCTTGTTCAATTTGTGGAGAGATGCTGTTTCAAACTTTCTTCGTTTTACTTGTGTCAAGTTTTACAATGTATGTGTGATCGTTCAATGAATGGTTATCAGGTAGAAATACGTTGTTTGATTGACGAGTCAATGACCCCCAAATTTCAGCTGTGACCGTTGGATTGGAAGATAAATTCTACCGTTTAATGTCCTGCGTCTGCTGATCGTTTGAGTAGATCGATTATTGGCTTCCTGTTGATCCTTGTCCGGCTCTTTGCTATCAGTTCTGGCGGACACCCCGTGTACTGTCGTTAAAATGAAGGATTATTCGCTCTACTTGGGGTATTCTGATGTCCTTCGACGAGAAATTAAATCGAGATTGCATTTATGCCTCGATAGAAATGATCAGAAAGATCATACTTCTAAAATAGGAAGTTTTGAGAAACGAAGCCCTCTTTCCTGGAACAGAGAAGCCTCTCCTCATAACTAAGATATTTTCACGGGGCTTATTAATAGCCTATTCAACCGTAAGTTACTGACGCGTTACCTTTCAAGTGTTTCGATGTGGAATACTATAGAAAAAATAATCAAGGAAGTTCATAGTCGATTCTCCAAGAATTGTTTGGTGTTGAAGTAGCCAAAACATATCTTCTGTTTTCATTTTCTCGTGCATAATGGTAAATGGGTGCATATGTTATGCTATACAAATGGGCGGTATTGTACTAACGGTCATTAGAAACTTCCGTGTGGCAACGACTCCTTTGCCATAATTTACACTACTACGTGATCAAAAGTTGATGCAATAAACGGCCACACCCACGCATACACAGTTGTTAATAATTGCTAATAGTCGCCTTCTTCCATACCGGGTTACAATACGCTACACGTATCTCCTTACTCGTGAGCTTTGGTTTACATTCGATTTGATGTTTTGACCATCTTGGACTAAAGTGGCATTAGAGTTTAGGTCGATTCGTGATGATAAAGACTCAATTTCTTGAAATTCGTGCGCAAAATTGGTTTCGTTTATGTTCATGATCGTCAAAACATGTACTAGATGATCGGCTTTCACGAGGAATGAACCGCAAAAAGCTTATTGAACAAAACTCCTGGTCACGTATAACTCGTGTAGGTTTCCCCATTACAAAAACAATTAAGGTAGAATGAACGATAGCATTAATTTGTGGATTCGGTAGAAGCGCTGGTGGCGATGTCCAGAGCGCACTGAGATGTGATTTTAATTGTATTACTTTTGACCATAAATGGTTGAATATAAGTAAAATCGACCCTCCTCAATTTGTTGAGGAATTTTTCTCGCATCTCTTCCTCCTCGAACAAATTCCACCAATTAGCAAACGGTATTTGTTTTGCTGCTAGAGGACAGACCCTCTGCTCAAATGCGCAAATTCATATTATCAACCTGAGAAATCAGGAGGTGATAGGTTTTTAGAAACGGAAGTATCCTTCAAAAATTTCTGAGCTATAAATTGATGAACCCTCGAATCTGCAGCAGTGCATCACAAACGACTCAAACTTAGGTTTCAGCTGATTTTGATCAGTTGCTGAACAGTTTTTTTTTTCCATTTCATCAACTTCAAGAAGTTTTTCATTCCCTTGCTGACCATTCACCTGCTTTTGGGCTCTTTGAGGTCAACCTATTGAGATATCATGATTGGCTCTGGCTACCTTAGGCATTTCATCGGCTTTCATCAGCTTAATGACTTCTGCAGGGTGTTGGATGCCTTATTTTTTTGGAGGCCTCCTTCAGAACAAATACAGAAAACGACCCTCCGACTCCGGTTGTTTCCAGTGGAATCGTTTGGAGGCGCCTAAGTGCGCCTCTGAAGGCACCTCCAAGTGCCTCCAGGACATAATTAGTAAAATGGAAGAAAACGCCTTCGGTGGTAGTGTCGGAGACGCCACCGAAGGCACTTGTGAGGTTGATCAGTGTGAACAGATGTAGCGAGTTGGCCTATCAGTGTTGCCTGATGACAGATGATGCTCAGAAGGTGTGTTAAGAACTCCGGTTTTTATTTCAATTAAGCAGCGCTAGTATCAACGTGGCTGAATAAGGTTTCAAGAAATAGAAGACTGTTGGAAAAGTGATCGATTTTCTGGCGTAGCCAAATGGATAGAGATCATGTTTCATGTCTTTTATGACCCCCCCCCCCTCCTCACCTTCATGGTCTAGTGTGAGTCTACTTTGGAATATTTTAGGCTAATGACTTTAGGGGAATCCCTCGCTCCACTCGTTCGCCCTGCTTCTTGGTCTAGTATGAGTTTACTTTAGAATAGTTTAGGCTTATGACTTTCTAATTCTTGTTTAAGACTACTAAAATTCTAGTTAGCCTACACCTAAGTTAAAGCCGGGTCTAGAAAAAGCCCAGTGCTCAGACCTACCACCTTCTTGATCTAATCTACTGTACATAATATAGGCCAATGTAAAGAAGGCTAAACCTACTATAGTAGCTAGTTAAGGTCCAGTTTAGAAGGGAATTCAGAAAAGAAGTATGCCTAAACCTAAGCCTGCTAGTATAAACTGACTAGATCCATTCAATCTGTATACTGTATTTTTGATGATTAGCCTACGCTCATAAGCCTAGTCCAGGACTAGTAAAATCCGGGGGGGGGGGAAGACATGAAACATGTCAAAAAACTCATCACTGATCAAACGTTTCTTTTGTACCAACAAATTACTCCATTAAAATCAACATGCATGATGTACTCAAGCATCCAAAATGAAATAATGCCTCCGAAAAGGTCATTGGAGGCATCTCCAAGCCTTCAGGTGGAAGCAAGTTACCTCTGGAGGTGAAATGCGCCAGCCTCCAACAACACGTTGGTTTACATTCTCACTATAGCAGTCAGGATGCACTTTGGAGGTAGCTCCAGATGCCTCCAAAAGGGTCCTCGGAGGCGACTCCAATCCTCCAGTGACCCTTCAAAATTTCAGTCAGCCTCCAACACCCTTGGATTTTTGAACTGCTGGCTGTAAGCTGGTTTGAGAGCTAATCAAGAGTCGACTTCTGCCCGTTGAACTTCTTGGGCTTGTCAGCACTGGTCTGCTCTTCTTCTTCACGTTCCTCTAATTCTTACGATCTTCTAGAAAGGTAGTGATGAAGTGGAAAGTTTTAGCGTAAATGAATCGATTCCTTTTCTGCTGACTTTATCTTGTAACTTTCCCGATTATACTTGAAATCATGATGTTTGTTTCATCGGGCTTGATTTGGCGAGTGAGCTTCCTTTCCTCTGTTTGAATGTTTTTATAGCCTTTCTAAGTTACTCACGTTCAATATGTAAGAACGTGAACGTTCTTTTACATCGCACGCGTTACTCTTCCACTCGCTTCTAATGTCTCGAGCTCCGGCTACATATCTTTCCTCTTTCTTCCTTATCATCTTCCGAGTGCAGTCAGCTAACCTGCCTTTCCTTCGGGAACTCGACTTTTGTTTCGATTCTGTGGAAACACAGCATCGCCAGATTTGTTAAGATTCTACGATCTTACAAATATACTAGGATGTACCAAAAGATGATGGCATCATCCATTTCACCAGTGTCTCTCGTTCCATACCAAGAAAATACAAACTTGGATATTCACTCTCTGCAGAAAATCTGTACCTTTTACTCTGACTGGTTGCGACTCTTTTGCTCGAGAGTTAATCCCTCCTCTAACTGGGTGGAAAAGTATTCCGCCTATCTCAAGTATCGACAGCCCTAAATCTTACTTCCTGTAGAAAGAAATGTTAACGCCTCGCTTTTTCCGATTCTTTCAATTGGACATTGGTGAATTATCGAGAGCTTATTTTTTGAGATTCTTTGCCGCAGAATGTCTTCTGGTATGAAAGTGAATTGTACTGAACGTTTAGTGTCGTGGTCAAGTTGCTATATACTTCACGACGTTGACTCCGGGATTTTTGGAGATCGTTAACTTTCACGACATTCGTCTAGTTCGTTATCTCATCACTGTTGTACCCCCTTCTGCGTGTTCATCATGTAGATGCATCAACCGCCGCTGCTCCCACGACTTTTCAGATAGTCAAAACCGTGAGCTTACTATATTGCTCTCCCGTGACGAATGTGCTTCAACAATGCGCGGCTTATTTTATCTCGAGAAAGAGTAGCGAGTAAATAAGAAGACTTGTTAGTCATTAGACAAACGCTGATTCTTGTAATGTAAACAAACTGATCTCGAATGTTGCAGTGCACTCCTCGTTAATGAATGCTCGTACCGTTGGAGTGTTTGTTCATTGACTTTCGAATGCCGAGCTCGAGTTGTTAGATTTGCATATGTAGGTTCAGTAGGCTCGCGCTTTCGATTAATTCCAACCGGCATCAAGCCTACGCACGATTTCCGGTCAGTGTGCCGCGTGTCTCGGATGTTCTCAAAAATTTGTTGTTGCCACGTTTCCCGCATGCCATATTTGCATCGTCTCATTCATCTGTTCTCATCGCTCCTCAAACAGAAGAATCGCAGTCTTGTGATTGTATCCGAGAGAGCAGGACGTGGTGACTCACCTATGCAGGCTGAATGAGATACGAACCCGCTACCGATATATGGTTGCCGGAAGTCGATACTCATGCATCACTCCGTTGTTGTGAGGACCATGGGCTGTAATTAACCGGTTCATCATATCGACGTCATTCGCAATATTATATCCTCGTCGATGAATTCCTCCTCTCGCCGCACGTCCTCGTATTAGAGGAGTGTCGGCAAAGCGGAAATTTCTACACTGCTAGATTAGGAACTTGATGAGGAACAATAGCGGTGAAAAAATTATGCCGAAATCGTACTCTTTGCATTGTCATGAATCGTATCGACTTTTCGTTTAGGCGAGAAAGGAAACAAATGATCGAGTGTGCACACGAAGCATGTTGATTTCTATATCGAAAATAATACATCAGGAGGATGTAGGCGTGTCGAGTTGATTTTTATTTGTACATTCGGTAAGATAATGTTCATTGCCTGGAGTGTAAAATGTTGGTCTATGTACCGGTTGCCGGTAATCTTCGACGTGTTTGTTACCATATTTGGTGGTGTTGGATGAACGGCGCTGCTGTGCTGCTAGAACCAGTATGCGGAGGATTTTTTCTCTCTCTCACTGTTCTCGATCACAAATAAACTGCAATACACCTACGTTTTATTGCACCGACGATGTCATCATCAGCGCATTTTTACATGTGTATATCGATGTTATTGTTTTCGTTCAATGGCCTTGGTCTTCAGAGTTTGTTGCTCATCACGCGAGGTTGTATTCCATCGGGAAAAAGAAAAAGAAAATTGAATAGTGGCAAACGCTAGGTACAGAGAAATTACTCATTAAATTTGCCCATTGGATTGTAATTTCGTTCGTGAAAGAAAGCAAAGGAGTTGCATCGACTCGCGTGTATCGAATATAATGTACGGTGTATATAGCGTGTGAGAAATACGATCCGGTATTGTAGTTTTAATCTCATCTGTTTAATTTGTTACAGTTCTGGGAAATCATCTCCGATGAACACGGAATTGACGCGACCGGCACATACCATGGAGACTCTGATCTGCAGTTAGAGAGAATAAACGTTTACTACAATGAAGCCTCAGGTATGTAGCGTGGGAGGGGGGGTCACCAAGTCTTTTTTTTTTATCTAACTGAGAAACTTTATCTCGTGTTTTATTTGCAGGAGGTAAATATGTGCCACGTGCCATCTTGGTCGATTTGGAACCAGGTACCATGGACTCGGTCCGTGCTGGACCTTTCGGTCAGATCTTCCGACCTGACAACTTCGTATTCGGCCAGTCGGGAGCTGGTAATAACTGGGCCAAAGGACACTACACGGAAGGAGCCGAATTGGTCGATTCAGTTCTGGACGTCGTAAGGTGAGAGAAGAGTTCGGCGTTTTGTGTGATCTAGTCTGGTGGTAAATGAAATTGTCGAAACGAGTATTCTAGTCGAATTCAGTAAGATCGGTCGTATGTGGGTGCTACTCCCGAAACCAGGGTTCAGGGTGATCATGTTAGGGGAAACCGGGAAAAGTTGAGGAATTTCATCGAGGCCTTGCATGTATGAAAAGTCAACTGGTGATTTTCTAGGGGGGAAGAAGGAGGGTAGTCTTGAAAAATCTGTGTCAAGTCGAGAGGGTTTCTTTAGGAAGGAACTCGTACTATGAGGGTTGAAGGTTTGAAATTTGTGGAGCATGGTATTTTCTTCTTCGGAATTCAAACGATTTTATTTTTCCCTGATGAAAACATAGCATTGCTACCTGGTTTCCTGATCAAGAATCTATTGAGAATAGATGTCGGACGTACGCAACAGAAATGACAAAATCTTGGACGGAAGTGAGAGGTTCTTAAACGAAGGGCGATGCTCAGGCTAATAACAAACTAGACAGGAGGATATTCGGATCGAACAGCAGTAGTGTCACATAGGCAAATGCTGGCAGTTATGGATAATTTTCATCGGAGATAAGAAGATTTTTCTCCCTGCAATTTCTGTCCTCCTGGATCGCTTCGTTTCCAAGCTATTTTGAGATGACCCGACTAACATTCAGATGGGAAGATCGGGATCGTGACGTTTCTAGCGGATGGCCATCCCGAAAAATGGGATTCATACTTGTCTAGGATGTTTGCAGCTGATGGCTCTGCTGTATACTTTTTTCAATCCGGCGTACCTTCATCCACTGTTCGGGAAAAACTGATCGGGTACTGAGGAATAACTTTCTCTTCTCCCCGCTCCGCCTTTTCAGTGTCGGAAGTATGAGTTAGAAAAATTCTAACCATCGAGCTTTATAAGGGTGTCTATTCAGAAAATGTCGACTCTCAATGTACACAGGGTTAGGCAAAATATGAGAGTTTGGGCTAAATCTATTCTAGTGCAAAAACGCAAAACGTTGGACGTGTGCCTCCAATCTACAAAATTTGCATCTCAATTTTATCGTCAATTTGTGCTCCTATCTAACTTTCTGAAAGACTTTCCTCAGCCGAATTATGGACCAAAATGTGCTAAAAATTGATCAATTTATCAAAATTTTCGAAAAGTAAAAATTGTTCAAACTTCCATATTTTTATCTGGCTTCAAAGTAAAATTTAACGCTAATTCCAAAAAAAAAAAGGCCAAAGTAACTTTAAGTAAGAGATTTGTCAATTTTTCCTTTGTTAATCTTTGCAAATTAGTCAATTTTTGGCCCATTTTGGTCCATAAATCCGCTCAGAAAAGTTGTAGGAAGTTCGTTTGGGGCCCAAATTGAAGATAGAATTGAGATGCAAATTTTATTACGTTCATTGTTTTCGCACTAGAGTAGAACAGATTTGGCGCAAACTCACGTTCAATTATTGTTGACATCATTTTCCTCATTCTGTATAATTATGACGAGAAGGGGCCTAAGAAAGACTTCTACTTTCGGTGACCCGAGTTTGGCTTTCAGTTCTTGATATTCGCGCCCTCGTACCGGTTCCCTGAATTCTTCGTTCAACTCAGTGAAGGAAGTAGTCGTCTTTCTGTACTCGGATGACGTCACTGTACACCAGAAAAGCAGAACTCGAATTCAGCCATCAGCCGTAGACTCGATCCTGTACAAGATGGAGCCCATTTCTATCTTACCTTTCACTTCTTCTCTTCTCCCACCCCCCCCCCCCTCCAAAAAATCAGTTATATTCATTTGATTGTATAAATCCCCCCCCCCCCACCACTTCCTTTTTATAGTTTCACCACACCACGACAGTCCTGTAAAAAGAAGATCGGAAAAATCTCATTCTGTTCCTCGAATCCACTATAGATCTTAAAAGGTGTCTCTTGATGGTCACTATGTTTTGGCTGTTGAAAGAACTACTGAAAAATTCGACTCACTTCTGACATGTTTCATGTCTTTACTCTGCCCTGACCCTTTTAATTTGAAATTTTCCTAGTGCCTTCCCCCCCCCCCCTCCATTCACCCTCGTTACTCCGTGGGTTTATGCTAGGATTGTCTCAAACTTAACCTAAAATGAACCAAGCTGGGATGCCAGATCTACGGATTTTTGGTTTTCAAAAAAAAATACGAGTTTTTTTTGTTTTATAGATTTTACGTACAATATGGATTTCTTGCGATCAAGGGAAAGGTACCTTAAACTCTTATACAAGAGATACCTTTCTCCTGCTCATTATAGACTGATACTGCAACGTTCCGAGCCGATCAAGAGAAAAGTACATTAGCTATACCTGTAAGAGATACCTTTCTACTGATTGTTATTAGTGGATGGATTTCTTGCAATCAAGGGAAAGGTACCTTGAACACGGGTATGAGAGACACCTCTCTCTCCTGCTCGTTATGGACTGATACTGCAACGTTCTGTAATTTTGAGCCGATCAAAAGAAAAGTACCTCAGCTATATCTATGAGAGATACCCTTCTCCTGATTGTTATAAGTGGATCAATCAAAATCCGTAGATATCTGTTTTTAGGTCTTACAAAAAATGGCGAATACGGATTTTTGACCCGATCACCTGGCAGCGCTAAAACCAAGAAGCCACCCCCCCCTCCGGATCTCCCTATTATACCTGCTGTATGCTGGGATATTACCAGTCCTAAACTCCCCCCCCCCCCAGGATTTTACTAGTTTCGAACTAGGCTTATAATAGGGTGTGCGGCCGTGGGCTAATCATCAAAAATTAAAGAGGAGGGGACTTGAGAAAAAAAATGACCTTAAGGTAAAGGGAATAGGAAAGGGATTTGAAAAAATTTTGATCTTTGAGCAATAGTAATAAGAGAGAGAGGTCAAGAATTTTCCAAATCCCAAGGTCATAATTAGGTAAGGACCCTCAAGGTAGAGGGGGTAGGAAAGGGACTTGGAAAATTTTGATCTTTGAGCTGTAGATGATAGGAGGGGGAGCTCAAAAATTTTTCAAGTCTCAAGGTCATAGTTAGGTAAGGAAGTTGCCTCCCGGACGCTGGACACTTTTTTCTGGAAAGAACCCCTGTTAAAATGCAGTATACTGTATAAACGATATAGTCATTTATATCAGTGCTGCCAGATGATAGTTTCAAAAATCCGTATTCGCCATTTTTTGTAAAACGTAAGAACAAATTCCTAAAGACTTTGATTGATACATCAACAATCAGGAGAAAGGTATCTCTCGTAGGAGTGGCTGAAATACTTTTCCCTCGATCGACTCAATATTATGGGACGCTGCAATATCAGCCCATACCAAGCTGGGGAAAAGTATCTCTCGTACACATGTTGAAGGTACCTTTCCCTTGATCGCAAGAAATCCTTATTATATGTAAAATCTGTAGAATACGGAAACCCTGTATTTCTTTTGAGCACTAAAAATCCGTATATCTGGTATCCTAGTTATACTAGCAGACTTAGCCATCCTATGTATTTCTTTCTAGGTCTGAGCACTGAGCTTTTTCTAGACCTTGCTTTGAAATAGTAGGCTTACTGGGATTTTAGCAGTCCTAAACTGTAAGGGGGCGAACGAGCGGAGTGAGTTCGTCACCCAAAAGCTATTGTCTTGAAATACCCTAACTGGTACTGTACACCAAGCGCTGGTAAAACTGGCCCTCAGACCTAACACGTGAGCCGCTCAACCAATTATGAAGCCCAGTTTAACAATGAAAACGAACGAGTGAAAACCTCACGAAGGGACAGCAGACATGAAACATGATCTTTTTCTATTTGGCTCCGATTTGCCGCTGATGAGCTTTCGTTGCATTGGAACCGAGGTCGCGTTGCCTTAATTACTCTATAACTTTGAGATATCACTAGAAATACTCGTTTATAAATTTCATTTATTTTGTTAGACTACCGGAAAATACTTCATTCGTCGATCAGTTTTTGTATCGGTATTAATTCAATTATTTTATGTTTTATAGGAAAGAAGCCGAGAGCTGCGATTGCCTACAAGGTTTCCAATTGACGCATTCCTTAGGAGGTGGTACCGGATCCGGAATGGGTACATTATTAATTTCTAAGATCAGAGAAGAATACCCAGACAGAATCATGAACACGTACTCAGTTGTACCCTCGCCAAAAGTAATTATCTCGTTTGGTTCGTTGTACTCGTCGTATTTTAAGTGAGCGCATTTATGTGCGTACGCTCGTAAAAACGGAATGAAGGAAGTGTTACGTTTTCCGTGTATGTAACTCGAAGTTGAAAGAAGAGAGGCTTGTATTCTGAATTAGAACCCGAAATTTTTGTACGCTGACTGTGTTATTGTTGGCAAGAGAACAGCAACGGGTAGATTTCAAGTTCGTGTGACAGTAGGTTATGGGAGTTGATAATGAGTTGCGTATCATTACAGAATGCATCGAGTGTGAGAATACGAAGGCGTGGTTTGGTTTGGAGGAAAGAAAAGCAGACGTAATGAGAACAGGTGGATAGTGGTCCGACGAGCAGCGCACCTGGATAGATTGTATTGTAACGCGCGAAATATAGCTACCCTCCGACACTTCGCAAGAATATGAAACTAATTCCTATCTGCCACTCGCTGTCTAGCTCTTTTTCAAAATTATATTCCTCGTCTACCTCTAAATGTTCGAACTGCGTAAAAATTGACGATCATTACATAAAATACTGTATTTCTGATTTTATCCACCAACGTAATCGTTGGTCATTAACAAGCAGTGTCATTGGTGTAGACCTAACGTCGAGTAAGGGCACCGTATTGTAATTGCGATTATGGACAATGATGAAGGCGTATGTGGGAGGGAAAGGTTTACGAAACAAGTCGAAATCGTAAAGTACTCGTTGAACAACGAAGGCTGTAAACCGTTGCTATTAGAGAACGACCATCGTCTTATCTAAATTAGTTACATTAACTCTTTTTCGTCGTGTCTAATTTCTGTTCTCCGTCATTTTTATGTATGCACGCTGAAATAACATCAGGCGGCGATTGTCATGAAAAATTTGGCACCGTTCGCAGAAACTGTGCATTTTAACCAGACGCATCTGTTCGATTTAGTATCTCTCTTCAGAAATTATGTTAGAGTAGGAAGATGAGATATGTTGTCGAGGGTTTTTTTCATGATAGTGTCTTCCAGGTATGAATGGTGAACTTGGTTCCCTACTCCTACTATCAGAAAAAATTTCTCATTAATCGTGGCACGTGATGTTGCCGAATGAAATTATTACGTCTGCTTAACCTCTATTGATACGCATGACTTATTCTTCGTATTACGCGATCGCGAGGTGGAAAGTAATGATCGAAAACTAAAGAAGAAAGAAGTGTTGATCAGCGTTCAAGAAAGTAACGACGAATGAAGGTGTGCAATTAATAGTACAAATATTTCTATAATGAGGTTTCGTTTCCACTACAACCGTTTCTCTAACTTCGTTCATTGTATTTCAGGTATCCGATACCGTCGTCGAACCTTACAATGCCACTCTCTCAGTCCACCAACTTGTAGAAAACACTGACGAAACTTACTGTATCGACAACGAAGCTCTGTACGATATCTGCTTTAGAACTTTGAAATTGACTACTCCCACCTATGGTGACTTGAATCATTTAGTCTCGTTAACGATGTCTGGAGTTACGACGTGCTTACGTTTCCCTGGTCAATTGAATGCCGATCTACGTAAATTGGCGGTGAACATGGTACCGTTCCCGCGTCTTCACTTCTTCATGCCCGGTTTCGCTCCGCTTACGTCAAGAGGCAGCCAACAATACAGAGCCCTTACCGTACCTGAACTCACCCAGCAAATGTTTGACGCTAAGAACATGATGGCCGCTTGCGATCCACGACACGGACGTTACTTGACTGTTGCCGCCGTATTCCGTGGCCGCATGTCGATGAAAGAGGTTGACGAACAGATGCTGAACATCCAGAACAAGAACTCGAGCTACTTCGTCGAATGGATCCCGAACAACGTTAAGACCGCCGTTTGTGATATTCCACCTCGAGGATTGAAAATGTCCGCGACTTTCATCGGAAACTCGACCGCCATTCAAGAACTATTCAAACGTATCTCAGAACAGTTCACGGCTATGTTCCGCAGAAAAGCTTTCTTGCATTGGTATACCGGTGAGGGTATGGACGAAATGGAATTCACCGAGGCCGAGTCGAACATGAACGATTTAGTATCCGAATACCAACAATACCAGGAAGCTACCGCTGACGAGGATGCCGAATTCGAAGACGAACAAGAACAAGAAGTTGATGAGAACTAAAAGTTGAAAAATTGAAACAAAAAAAACAAAAAAAAAAATTCGAAAAATGATATTTGTATACTGCTAAATAACGATTTTACCTTTTTTCCTCTCCTCTTTTCCTTTTTTTTTTTTTTCGTTATTTAGCTTTAATAATTGTATGTTTCCTCCTTTTTGTGTTTTTTATTTCTGAAATCCCGATAATCTGGTTGGTCAAGTTGATATGTTCTGTACTTGTATTTTGGCCCACAAACGTAACGCTTATTATTATATTTTGTCTTTACAACAAGCTTTTTTTTTATATATATTTGTACTTAGCAATAAATTCTGATCTATAGTTGATAATTTTTGTCTCAATATTCTTATTTGCTGGGAGTCAATATCTTATGAGAGATGCAGAAATTCTGATGATTTTTTGAAGTTGATGGAAGATCATAGCTGGAGGGAATTGATGGCTTCCAAAAAACCAATATTTTCAATGGGTGAAGATTTAGAAATGAGCCTCCAGAAATCGTTCTTGGACTCCGAACTGTGGTAGAAGAATTTATCGAGTTGAATAGTTGCTATCAACGATATTAGAGGGAATTGAAAATTTGAATCAGATCTTCAAGAAGTAAATCTTGTCAATTTCGCCAAAAAGTAACGAAGTACAGTCACACGTGAACTCGAATTACGTCCCTGCAGATTATCAGGCGGGATACTTTCGAAAAAAAAAAAAGAAGGCGAAAAACTGGACTTCATTACAAGTTGAAATTTTCGTATTCGTGACTTGACGAACGTCGGTATTATAGTACACTAGAAGAGATAGTTAGCCCACTCCTTCGAAACTACCATGTAACGCGGAGCGCAAAACGAAAAGTTCGTTTTTACGCCACTCGCAGGCGATTGTAACATTTAGGTTTCAGACTTTTACATAGGCTTTTATGGAGAAATACCCTTTACAAGCGATTTTCTCATAAAATATACATTTTGATGAAAAATTTATGAGAAAACAAATTAAAGTACGAAAAATTGTCTTCAAGTTCACCATTGACATGTTTGTATTTTAACGCATACTTTTAGAGAAAATTGCCGATGAAGGGTTATTTCCCATAAGAGCCCATGTAAAAGTCTGAAAGGTAACTTGTTTCTCTTTCAGATACATTGGTCTTATTATGACCGCTAGGAGTACAAGCGCGAGCATAGCTTCTCTCCTCTCTTTCCAACACTCGTTCACTCTCAGATTCATTGGTCGTATGGGTGCAACGAGTACAAGCGCTCGTATATTACAGTACAGTGTCGGTCATATTTTAATTAAAGGATCAGACATAATTATTCTGTTTTATTTATTGGAACAATTCCTCGAAGATGAAATGCCCCAGAATTTTGATAAGTGAGGTTTACAGGTGGATTACTAGCTAAATTAGTCTTAGTCTTATCTCTTGTTTGTTGATTATATTAAGTATTCTAATGGAGAGATTCAAAAAAATCTATTTGAATATTTTGGATTAGATGCTCCAAAGAAATTACCTGTATGAAAAACTAAAAGAAGATGCAATTTTCATTGCTAAGGAATATTTAGATAAGAAAATAGAAATTAAAGAATTATCAGAGATACAAAAAGGAATTTAAGAATGTTAAAAATTGTCATATTTGTGAAAGAAAACTTAAAGATAATCCTCCCATGATTGAGAAAGATATAAGAATATTAAATAAAAAAATTGATATTATTTGTAGTATTTTATTAAAGATAGAAAATGATGAAGATAGAAAAACAGAACTTTATAATGAACTATCAAAATTGGTAGAACGTGTAAAATTTGAGTAGGGCCTATGTGTACGGTAATTTTAGATCGCTCCAATTAAAAAATTTGCAGTGAGCTCGCAGTCTATTATTACTTCAGCAGCCTACTGCACATCTCACGCTCTAAGCTAGAACGTTTCATATCGGCAGCGGGATTCGAACCGCGGTATTGTCGTTTCACAGGCAGTACGCAAACCCACTAGACCATACAGACTTCCAATGATGAAGATTATTATACTCCAATTCAAATATCTATTTCCCAATAATCTTGTATTCAAGGGTACGATTCTCTGCCTCCTTCTTGGCATTCCGTTCATTCTGAACCTGAATCCGTTCTGCAACTAACTTAATATTTATGTTTAAGTATTTCCTGCCGTTTCGGGATTCTACGAAGAGGGCTCGGAACTCCAAAATACTCCAGAATTCGTCTAAATGCTCCAAAAAATATCTAAAACTATAACGAGTTTCGTGAATTTATTTCGAGAAACATTTATTTGATTGGATATTTCTCTCGCAAAATGTGTACTTATATTCTTGAAAATTTAACCATTTCTAAAACAAATGTGAGTCATTTCACCCTATTTTTCTTCTCCTCTGGTTCAAAAATTTCAGAACTTTTGTATCAAATTTCAATCATTTTTCTCTATTTTGAACTCTAAGAAATTATGTATGTCCTATGACTTTCAACCATCAATATTAATTTCTGGCGCAATCAAGCGCAGGTGGTAATTTCTAGCATTTTTCTTTCAATTTCAACAAACCTAAAACATCCTAGAAATCAGGGTGTATGATGGGGCAAGAGTACTAATTTTCGTCTTTTTGAAAAATGAATTTTTCGTACACTTAAAGCTGACATAAAAAATTGATTCTGGTCTTAAAATCAATTTGACAAGTTGACGCTTTTTTCGCGAACATCGAAAAAACGCAACACACATCGTACTTTATTCTGAAGTCTAGCTCAACAATATCAAAAAGTTTTGTATAAGGGTTAGCATGAAAACACGAAAAAAAAAAGAACGAACAAACAATTACATCATGACAAAGAAAACAGCAGAACTTCTTGACATCGTACACTCGGGCGCGCGAGGATAAAATAAAAAAACAACGTACAGTGTAAAACGAATTATTTGAAAATATTCATCGTCAACAAATGGTGAATCGTGTATCTGGATCGAAAATGGAAAAACTGGTCATTGAATACTGCTGCAGAAATTGTTGGAAAATCAATAGAAAAATAAAATTTTAGTGCGTCATAGTTGGTCCCACTTTCGTCATCTAGTGATATAAGTTACCTAAAATTCTTTCATACGATAATAATATAAATTTCATGTCGAGTCTATTTTCTTCTTTGTATTCGCTGGAACTAGGGACAAACGAATGAGCAGGATACAACACCAATATCTTTCAAATTCAAACACGATTTATACAAGGACTAAGCCGGGACAAATTCAGAGTCGAAAAAACTTCTAGAATCCTAGAGTAAGTGGTCGTTTTACAAAATTATTCCGAAGAATATATCCGGGTCACACGTGAAACAATTCAATTTCCCACTCTTCGATGAAAACTGAGCGCGGTACGCGTATTAAGGCTACGAGGTTAACCAGCACCCACCTCCACTCACCCCTTGGCAAGAACCGCAGTCGTTCATACAGTACATTTTCAATGCGGTCCGCCAGGGCCGCTCTCGAGGCAAGAAGGTTCAGTTCTGTAAGAAATTCAAATGCACATGTAAATACAATATTCTCACAAGCTTAGCGAACGCCGATTGAGAGATAGTCTTACCCGACGATGAACTTGATGTCGTTGATGATGATGAAGGAGATGGCGTCGGCGTCGGTGTCGAGTCGGGTGAAAGTTTAATGTAGCCTGACGAGCTCGAGCTGCTCGATAATTCGCTCGGTGGTGGTGGAATAGTGCTGGAACTACTCGTTCCAGAACTCGCAGGTGGTGTTTGCATCTCCGGGGACGACGGAGAATCTGCCTCGTCCAAAAACCCTGCGTATGTTTTCTCTTCACTATTTACAAGGAAATAGACAGTACATTAAGTAAAAGAACCATGAAAAAGAAAAAAATTACGAGAGATTCATCTAATCTTTCGTTTGTTCTGTTTGCTCAGTTTCTTATTCTTAACTAATCTTCTGGCGGAACCAAATAGAAAAAGATCATGTTTCATGTCTTCTATAAAGTAGCATGCTCTGATCGTTCGCCCCCATCTTGGTCTAGTACAAGTCTACCGAAGTATATTCCAGGCTGATGAGATTAGGGGGCCTCACTCGCTCCGCTCGTTCGCCCCGCTTCTTGGTCTAATATAAGTCTACTTTAGTATTTCAAGCTGATGAGATTAGGGGGCCTCACTCGCTCCGCTTCTTGGTCTAGTATATTCAGGGTAGGAATCTGGCTTGATCTACTATGAATCCAGTTTACATATCAATCTAAAATATGTATATTAGGCCTTTAAAATGTAGGCTATTCCTATTACAACATACTGATTCAGGCTTAGTTTAATGAAAGCTTCAGAGACCCAAGGTCATTTGCGTACGGCGAGGTGGTACTCGCAAACGCGGTGAGTTCACTGCACACATCAAAGAGAGATCTAGCTTAGCTAGTAAAGACTAATACAAACTTCCCCTTTGTACGAGCCTATGGTATCAAGGAGCTTCGTTTAGAATGAACCTGAGGTATTCCTAACATAAAGCTAGTTTAAACTAGTATAAAGCCACCATAAAGCTAGTATAATGATCAAATAGAAACTAAGCAAGGTGAACTCGCGTTGAAAAAACTCGCAAAATTTCAATAGTGGTCAAGGGGATCAGGTCAGCGTAAAGACATGAAACATGTCAAAATATTGTGCAATGTACGCGTGTATTTACATGGCTCGTAAATATTTCGCGACACTTTCCACGATTCCACCATTCTCAAAGTATGGATGGTTCCTTACGTAATCTTGAATCATATGTATGACGACAACAACCCCTCCATCCTCTTCACAAATATCACCCAGTTTCGGAGGAGATGTCATTATCGGTTTTGAAAATGAATATCCCATCCAATCTATTCCAAGATACAAACAAAACACGTTACTGTTTACGTTACTGTTCACGGGTGTTATGCTGTAGGCATTTTTGAAAGTTAATGATTGAAGAGTTATAGATTCGTCACCTCACAAGTCGCTACGTGAATTGAGAATTCAACTTTATACCTGTATCAATCTGATACTTTACATTGTCATTCTTCGATTTTGGTTACTTTCGTACTTGTACCTGGTGTGCGAAATGATGAGATGTTTTCGACTCGACGTGCGCGAGTGTGAGAACATTGTTTTCCGAAATCGCGCGAATGTGTGAAGAAAAAGCGAGAACCACAGCGAGAACGATTATAATGGTAACAGTCGAAAACCGAGCAACCTACCATGATTACCAGAGCGCGGTGAGTCTTTATGAAATTTTATCCGATTCGGAACGATCCGCGTCAACATTTTTCATATGCTGGGTACTATTATTATAAATAGATACCTGTACACATGTGACTGATAATCGTCAGAAATTTAGGCTTATACTGACCAAAATGGAATAAATTTGTTCATAGGAAGTTACGAAGAAACGGTAGAAACCTTCACAGACTATAGAATCCTTCGATAGAATCCAAACAAACTGCAGACGAGAATTCGAGAACCACGCCACACTGCAACGCAGCACCTTTTGATAAATGTGATCACAAAGCATAGGGATCAACTCCATCAACTCCAATAACTTCAATTTTGCTGAAATACCTCCGATATTCGTCTGGATAGACTGTTTCTAGACCGGCTACTATTTGTGGAAACACGCCAAAATACGGTTACGTTTTACGCTCTACGACTTGATCCATTGTTTACATTTTTTTCCTTATCATTTTGCCGCTGGGACACGTTCTCCTCTGTTCTCCTTCAGAAAATTGGTTGAAACGTTCTGCTGAAAAGCTGCAAATGAGCGTATAAAAGATGTATGTACGAGTTTGGCCGAGATGTTGGTAGCAGTGGGTAGATAGAGTGCAGCACCTCGCGGAGTACCGAGTGAATGAATCTAGCTATTTTCCAACGCTCCCTTCTCGTCGATGGCGTGACATATGAAACGGCGACGACGATTATTTTGATGTTGGTACAAAGCGTGATGAAAGCGAAAGCAAAACCAGTCCTCCATCCGTTGACCCCTAAGGTTGACCCACTGAACTCGGCAAGTGCGCTGACCTTGGCATTGACATCTTTTCGAACAACCATCTTGTTTGATCCTAGAACCTGTAAACCAAGCTGTAAACCCTAAATTTTCATCCTAGTATTTTTCTTTCTTTTACCGACTTTTCGTATAGAAAAGCGAGTATTACACCCGTCACAGTTGTGGCAAAAAGAGGGGGAAATGAATTTTCTTGACGTTTCATAGGTTGTACATTATCACTACGTCATTAAAAAAATTTCAGGTTTCCTTATATATATAAGGATATATATATATATATGGATCAAAATTTGTCCGTGCTTCTCCTCCGAAACTACTCGGTGGATTTCTTTGAAACTCGGCCAAGTTATAGTGTTATATCTGAAGTTGTGCAACAGTATTTTTTTTGAGGATCGGATGAGTAGTTTTTGAGTTATACTCAATTTTCGAAAAAAATTCCTACCGCCATAACTCTGATATGGCTGGATAGTTTCTTTTCAAATGTTGATAAATTGTAATTTACTTATTTAAAAATGTAAATGTGAAAACTTGGTGTTGATACGATGCCTGGTTCCTGAGATATCTCAAATTGAAGCGTAAACTGATTTGAGAAAATTTGCAAATACTCGAGCTACCAATATTTTGTAGTATCAGGTAGTCGCTTTTGTCATGAAGAGTTAAAGGTAACCTTTGATATTAGGTAGGTTGTCAGTGTAGTTGTAGTTTCATTCATTTTTTGAGTTACCTGTTCACACACGTAAGGATATGCTCTTTCTTGTTGAGTTTGTTATGAATGAATCTTGTGTGTAAGTGTAGTATTTGTGCGGCATCCTGTGATCTTTCATTTTATTTTATTTTTTCCCCATTTTATCAATTTTCTTTTATTTAAATTAATACTACGGGCCTGTCATCAGGGTTATACGCACGACGGTGTTATTGAGTTTAGATGCGGGAAAAGTAATTTGATCGTTGAAGGAATTAAAGAGACGTTGAGAGTTATCTGATAGTGCTTGTTCATAAATAAAGAGAGGAGTGACTGAGGATAATATCGACTGATGCCAGAGAATCAGTGATGATCAAGAATGAATTAGAGGAGCGAGAGATGGTGAGAATATGTGAGTCTTATTGAGAGAATGATTTATAGAATGAGGTGGAGTTCTGAAGATGGGATTTAAGCTCAATGCTCGACTGCAGGCAGATGCGAAACGATGAAGTAGTAGCTATATTTTCGGCAAGTGCGTAAGTTTTGACATTTTTCATGTCTTTGCTCTGGCCTGACCCTACCCCTAATTCCGAAATTTGCGTCCGTACGTCTGTACAACCATGACCTTGACACTTAGAAGAATTTCTGCTCTAGACCTCCCCCCCTGACCTCGTACCCTAATTCCAGAATTTGCGTCTGTACGTCCATCTGGCCTCTGCTGTATACTAATGTACAGTTTACTAGGATTATACTGTTAAGGCTAAATAAACGGTATGTACCGTAATATATAGGATACAGGCCTTCATTATACTAGGGCTCATATACAGTATACGAGGTTCCATAATATCTTTCTTTGACTCTTAACACAGTTCTTGCTAGTATAAAACTAGCTTCCAAGTTCCCCTTCATTAACTATTCTACTAGGCTAAGTTTCATTATACTAAACCTGAAGTGGCTCTAGCAGGGGAGCGATCGATCTTTCTTCTGCTCATAAGACAGTTATGAAGCTACTTTCTAAGTCTCCCTCCTATCAACTATTCAAGGCTCTTAGTATAAAGCTAGGATTCCTACCGCGAGTGAGGCCCCGCAATCTCTTCAATATTTGTAGGGCAAAAAGACCATTAAATAATATTCTGTCCTCTTTTTTTTTTTTTTTTAAGTGATGACTTTTGGTTGCCTGTTTGGCTGTACTCAATTTAAAAACAAAATTTCCTTTTCCTATTACTCTGATATGGTTGGATAGAATTTCTTCAACTGATAGAAGATACAAATGCATGTAATAGATTACTTATGGATCCATAATCTATGTTATTTATTTTTTATGATAAGATAACTTTCTCTAATAATTTATATTTTCTATTGTTCCTTTGAAATTCACTTTTCATAATAGAATTATTGTAGTCACCTATGTTATTTGCCTATTTGATTGAAGTTCAATTAGCAGAGGCAGAAATGCTTGGCATAAAACAGCCATACATTACTTCTTCATGCAGTTTCATCTAGTTGAATACTGTTTTGGATGCTCTTGTGGTCAGTTATGCAGAAGAAGAATAATAAAATGGAGTTGAAAGAGGAAAGCGATTAGAGCGTGAATTCAACAGCTTTTATGAGTGGATAAAGAGAAGAGTGGCTGAGGATATACTATAAAATAATGCTAGAGAATTGGTGATAATCAAGAATGAATTAGAGGGACAGAGGTGGTGAGAATATGTGAGTCTTGTTGAAAGAATGATTTATAGAATAATTTGGAGTTCTGAACATGGGGTTTTCAAGTGCAATGCTTAATTGCAGGCAGAGGTGAAAAGTCGTGTGATGCTTACGCGGCTGCGTAAGCTTTTTTTTCCTTTCTTTTCTTCTCTTCTCGAAGTTACTTATGTGCACCGTATAATGTTTCATCTTACCATACCTAATATTTTAAATTTTTTTATTTTATTTTATTTTATTTTTTTAAACGTAATGCTTTCTTTTTGATAATAATCCTCATTGGCGCATTAGACACCGTACGACAAAAATATTTATTCACGACCTTATTTCCTATTATTTTCTTCACCTTACTTTACTTTACATCCTAACTTTTGAAACGTGTGGCTGCATTCATCCAAATACCTGTTCATCTGTAAATAAAAATTTTCATAATCACAAATTAATAGGTACCTACTGCATAGAAGTTTCTTCTGAAAATCTTGGAATTTCGCTGTCCCTAAAGCTTTTGTGAAGCCATCTGCTAATTGCTCATTCGTAGGAACCCATTTTATAATAACATTCCCTTTTGACACTTCCAATCTTACATAATGGACAACTTGTCGCCATTTCTTCTATAATTGGTTCTGAAGAAGTTTATCTTCGAATAAAAAAGCTAGAAAGTAAGTGAGTATTTGAATGAATTATAATTCATGGCAAAGTTTCATGAATTTTGTAAATGGTTATTTTTAGGTAGCTCAATAATAACTGCATCAGAATAAAAACACTCATTTAACTTTAGTTTTAAAAACAATTCAACTCTGCATAATTGTTTTTTTTTTTGTTTATCTCTTGCAATGTGCTTCAACAAGGAAGTCCCATCGCTATACAGCCCTAAAAATAGCCGGATCAATATCAAGATTCTAGACGCGTCAAAATTTTGAAATTCGAACATTTTTAATGGAACCTTCACCGTTGATCATATTGACGCCAGTCATACCCACAAATGGGGAATACGTATTGTCCGAAGATTTCTTGAAGACGATCGCTGTGTATTCTTTTAGTCCTCGAGAAATATAATATTCGTACGTCGACATCTGATCAATTGCCTTGCATCCGATCATTCGTTCGTCGTACGTCATTTTGATACTCTTAGAATCTCGTGTTTCCGAGTAGAAACAGGTCTTATCAGTTGTTTCCAGGTGTATGAGTGCTGATACCTTTTTGTTTTCGCATTCGGAGGCAACATTATTTTCAGTCGGCTGGAATTTTACTTTGTCCGGGAATTCAGTCGCATTCAGTATAATGGTACACAATCTTATTATATCTGGCACAGATAACGTGCACATTGGATTTAGAGCCTCTTCTTCGTCTGAAAGTCGAAAAATTGATATTAGGTGACCTGTTTCATACTCGACGCTAAATTGTGTGGAAAAATATTTTTTAGAAAATTCACGGATTTTTTAATGGAGTTGAATGAGGGGAGGAGGGGAACCTTTCTTAGGTGGTGTTTTGGAGGGGCCTTTAATTGAGTCTCCCGGTATATTTGAAGCGTTGTATACCTGGCTCATTGAAAGAGAGGTGTTTGAAGTATTACATATCTAGTTACTTGAAGGAGCTCTTCCAATCAGGCTATTCAACTTTATGAGGAGAGCTACGTGAATGTCCGTGTAAGTAGGACAGCGTACTCCAAAGAATTTAATGCGGCCCGCTGCGTGCGGTAGGGCTGTATCCTCACACCTCTGCTCTTCAATCTCTGCGATGAATTTATTATGCGCAGGACGCTGCAGATCGTTGGGCACGAATGGGATGGCGGAGTTTCGATCAAGGGAGTTCGGATAACAAACCTGCGGTATGCCGATACATTCTACACCAATTGGAGGAAGTCAGCGCAGAATATGACCTCCTGATCAACAAAGGGAAAACAAAGATAATGATAGTGAATCGCCAAGAAAACAACATTGCGAAGCCCGTATTTGGAATATAAAATAAACTCCTACTGTAACTAAAGTTGAAGAATGTACTAGAAAAGAAATTGGTAAAGGTGCAATTATAGCTCTAGTTAGTCACCAATTTAACGGAAATTGAAATTTTTTTATAAACAAACAAAATATAAATAATTAATGAATATTTAAATTAAAATTAATTAATAAATCATTTTTTGAAAAATCAAAATAATAAAAAATAATCAAAATTGAAATATCTCCTAATTGATTAAATAATATAACTAAAATTCTTATTTTTATAATGATATAATTTTTAAAAATAATATTAGACTTAATAAATCTCATCAAAAAATTATTTATCAACTTTAATCTTGAAATTAATATAATTATTGTACGAACAAACATTTTAATGAAATAAAAATAATCAATATTATTTAAATAAATATAATCATAATAAATAAACAAAATTCCAATTAATAAAATCATAATTATGAATAATAAATTGAATTTATCAAAATAAATAAATTTATTAAAATATAAATAATTGAATATATAAATATTCAAATTAAATACTAATTAAAATTAATATAATGAAAAAAAATATTATTAATAATTTCATAAAAAATAAAATGAAATAAATTAAATATGATTTTGTATAAAATCATAAAAAATTATTAATTAATAATAAAAATAAATGTTTTAATTATTTTAATAATAAATTTTTCGAATTTAATAATTATTTCTTCAAGTATAATAATTATTTTATTACCATTAATGATAATTTAAATATTTAAAAATTCAATTATTCTTATAATAATAATTATATTTTTTCAAAAAAAAAAATGATAATAAATGAATGAAAAAAATAACGGGCTTTGCAATAATTGACTTCTCAAGTTGAAAATGTCCCATTTCTACTTTCGAGCGAAAAATGTAGACTCTTTGAGACTTTAATCCTCAATACCAAAGCTAGACCAAAAGCAATTCAACCCATAGAACAGGTTATGTTTCAACTTTGTTGAGGAAGCCGTGATTTCTCTAAATCCCTCTCCTATCATAATTATATGTATAGCTCGAAAGTCGAGATTTCTTCAAGTTCCCCTACTATCATAAGTACAGCAAAAGTCACAATTTCTAAAGTTCATTTTCTATCATATAGCTCGAGAGCAATGTTTTTCCGAGTCCTGTAACCCAACCAAACTTAGGTTGATGACGTCATTTAAGTCGGACGCAGACAAACTCACGGACGTTTCCCGAAACTGCTCTCCAACAAAAGAGATAGCGGCTTCAGCGGCAAAAACAGCGATGAAGAACTTTCACATTTCTGTTCTGAGCCTCGCATTATCTAACCTTACTCCTAAGAGGCTGGAGTTCGAAGGCTTGAAAAGTTTTTGTAACTGTTTGATGTTCGAGGATTCTCCATGTAGCTCCATGATTCCCAATTTTTCATACTACTTCACTCTTCTGATAAGGCTCTAAATGAAGAAAGTTATTCACCACTTCTTCCTGTTTTTTGTTCATCTCTCTTTCAGCGTAGATCTGATATTTTGAATTTTTACTCATTAGGAACCAGAATTCCTCTTTCTCTCATCCTACTATTCACTTCATACAGAGTTTGCTCTTGTAGCACGTCCTAGAATCCAATTTACGACATGATGCTACGAGATTAACATGTTTCAATCATCGAGCCTTGAGGCCAAGTCCCGAAGCACAAGCTCTTCCCCCTCATTAATAACCCGTAAGCTTCTGAATTAAAAAAATGTCGACCTCTGGTTTTATATTAGGGGGAGAGGGGCATTTTTACAAGCTAGCAATTCATAAGTAGCCTAAAGCATTCAAAGATCCCACATTGTTATCCATCATTACACACACGGAACTCTGAAACATACTTGGATGTTCATTCTCCCGCGCATTGTAATAGGCGCAATGCGTTTCTTCAATAACGTCATCGTCGACATTCGCAGGTTCCTCAGCCAATGCAATGACACTTAAATTCTTGCTTTCGGTCGAAATGAATACAAATCGACCATTCATCCAATTGTTAAGAGCGGATGATTGATAGATAGGTGAAATAAAATATTCCATATAAGAATAACTTTCAGCTTCTTGCCTCTGAGTCACGCACCTAAAAACGTACTCTGTGAACTTTAGACCATCAGCAAATACATCTCGCCGCTGATACGGATTCAGCCACTCGTCGCGTTTTCGAGGCCAGTTTTTGTAAATATTGTCGTAGATGTCTCGACGATTCTCACTCAGTTTCTGCATAGTGTCGAACGTTCTCACAGTGCACCTTACGGCTTCCTCGTTACGCATATTAAAAAATACGCTGTTAAATATACGAAAGCAAATGTAACTTTTTTCCCAAAGATCATGACAGGCTTCCGTCCCGACAGGTAGCCTCGCAATAGCCGATGGGCTTGCGTTTTGGTACTTCTCATACCGTATAACGCCGGAGTAATCTTCACTCTTCAGTTGTCCTTCATCTCCATCATTTACATACGTAAATGGTACTGAAATAGAAGATTGGAAAAGCTATTTGTACTCGTGAATTCTACTTGTACAGTATTACGAGGAAGAATGCGATGTGTTGCGTGCTCACTTTCATTCTTTACTCGTACGTAGAAATCTTCTAAGCCGGCCAGGGAAGTAACAGCTACTTGATTACGAAGAACGAATTTGTTCGCACACGTCGCTGGTAGAGCAATTACAAAAAAGTTGATGAGAAAGAGACCAGAAATTTCCATTTTGAGTGATTCCTTATTGTAACAGAAATATTTTTTACGGAATTGTGCAAATATTCGAGCGATTACGCCACGTGACGTATATTTTGCCTTCTTTCTCTATTTAAAAAACATTCAAAACAAATACCTGTTGAGTGTTTCAAAAAATAGAGAAGTAAAATATTTTCATTCGAACGCGTCTAAACCACTTTTACTCTATATTGAACTTATTTAGAGAGAAAATACATATTTTGTGATTTGAGATTAGGTATCTAAATGTGGCAAACAACTATACCTCTACGGGTTTAATAATAATACTCGACTAATATTTGATTATAGTACAGGTAATAGAGACACCGTTTGAAACATTTCGGGGGACTGAAGCTTTTTTTCGTGGAAATTGCTTATTGAGGTCTCCGAAACAACATATCCCCTTAAGTGTGTCGGCTCCACCTCTTTTCGGACGTTCCAACTCTTCAAAATCGGTTTTTTGAAAATAACTCGAGGAATATTGGTCCTAAGAAAAAATTGTCAACAGGACAAATGTTCTTCATAAACTTTCCTATACAGTGGTATATTCACATTTGAGTGTAGGTCAAATACCCACCTCATAACGGAATTTTCGAGATTTTCGTACTTTTTCGTACACTTATCACATCCCTCAGTACTCGAAGAACAGTGTATGATAAAATAACTGTTCCTCGAAACCTATGTGATTTGGCACTCAGCTGACAGAAATCACTTGAAATTATGTTCATCTCAATTTTTCAAAAAATCCAGTATACCTTCATGCGACACTGTATTTAACAATAATATTAAAAAGGGATGGAATTAATTGCCCGCTACATCAAGTAGGAAGGAACGCTAAATAAATTATCAATCTCGTTAAATGAATAATTAACACGTTTAATGAAATAATTCACGTTAAATAATTGGAACCACACTAAAATGATCAAAATTGACGTTAAAAAAAATTTTTGACACGTTTGAATAATTTATTAACGCTAAAAGGTTGGTATCCCAGCGTAAAAATACCGAATGAACGATAAAAAAAAATTACATTAGATTAAATCAGTCTTATGTTTTTTACTATTGCAAAGAGAGCTCTTTTCGCTTTGGCCAGTCTTTCTCTCTTGCGTTTCAGCCCGAGTGAAACGGACTTCGCCTCCTCCGACGAGACATCAACCAGATGTAATCTTATTTTCATACCTAAGGAGTATTTAGAGATCAAATAGGGATATGGCACGAAACTTTTTGTGTCGACGCCTTACTCCAAAGTTCAATTTTTTTGGGAGCAAGAGCTTTTTCCGCGTCACTCGGCGATTTTAAACTCTTTTTTGAATAACTACAAACGGATAGGAACCTATTCTTTCTAAGGGAGACTCGCGCACGTCTTCATCAGCTGTGTCAGACTCATCATGGAAATCAAGATCGAAAGATGCCTCAATTTCAACTGAAAGGAAGCTGACCCATTATTGAAAATCTAGTAAAAACGAGTATTGTGACTCATAAAAAAAAAACAAAAATAACGTGACATGAAGAGATAGCTTATCTGTCTTTTCTTTCATATTAGCGGTCACAATGACTGAAATAACGTGCATTAATTAACGTGAGTTTCAATCAGTATTAACGTTTCAGCCTTTTGATTGGGTGTTCAGTATTTAGCGTGCCCACCCTCCTTTCTTAGCTGTAGAACTATTTTCCTAAGCTTGCAATTATATTTTCCCCTATTAAAAATATGAATCATCGTAATCTGTTGATGATGATGATGATCCCTCGAAGTCTTCGGAGCATTTGTCCTCCAACCGATCGACATCATCGTCGGCCTCGGCTAATTCTTGCATATTACGGTTGAGGCAGGATATTCTGAGTCATCCCGTGCACATACTCAAACATTTCAGTCCTGTAATCAATGATGTACTCGCAAACATTATTCAATGATCGTATGAACCCTACAGACGCACACGGACCCGCGGTGCCAGAGCCGGACATAGGTCTGCCGCCGCCCTGTACAAAATTCTTTTTGCCGCCCCTCAAACAAAAAATTTTTTGCTCGCTTTGATCGCCGTTCAAGGTAACGCAGAAGGGGGGGGGGGGTAGACAAACGAAAACGGTATTTTCAAATAATTGAAATAATTGATAAAACTGGTATACCAGTTTCTTAGGCTTTTTAACAGGAGCTCAAAAGTTTTACATTTTTGCCACCAGGAGCGCTAAAAGCGTGGCTTCATAGCGGTACCGGAGCGTAATGAACCGGATTTGGAGCATAATGAACTTGTGTCTTGTGGACTTGTGGTCCTGCGCTCAACTTTTTCATTTCAAGTAACAAGATTACAAAAAAGATAGACAAAAAAATTAGATGCCATTGCAGAATGCAATGGCAGCGGGGAACCCGCTGTCCCGAGTCCATTAGACCAGTCTCCTAACCTAACCTCAACTTCCAAGTCCCCCTTCTATCATATTATATAGCTCAGAGGTAAGAATTTTTCCAAGTCCCCTAACCTAACCTCGAGATTCAAAATTCTTCCAAGTCCCCCTTCTATCATATATAGCTCAGAGGTAAGAATTTTTCCAAGTCCCCTAACCTAACCTAACCTAACCCAACTTCTCTGTGACGTCATCAACCTTCGCGGACGCGCTCGCGCTTCTTGAAAACTTTCTAAGTCCATTATCAAGGGGAGAACTGGAGATTCGGAATTCTTCTAAGTCCCCCTTCTATCATATATATAGCTCAGTAGTAAGAATTTTTCCAAGTCCCCTAACCTAACCTCAAGATTCAAAATTCTCCCAAGTCCCCCTTCTATATAGCTCAGAAGTGAGAAATTTTCAAGGTCCCCTAATTTAACCTCAAGATTCGAAATTCTTCCAAGTCCCTCTTCTATCATATATAGCTCAGAGGTAAGAATTTTTCCAAGTCCCCTAACCTAACTTCTCTGTAACGTCATCAACCTTCGCGATCGCGCTCGCGCTCGGAAAAAAATTTTGGGAGTACCCCCAACAATTCCGAGACGCGGACGCGCTCGCGCTTTTTCTAAGTCCACTTCCTATCATATATGCCTAAGGGTTGGAATTTTCCAAGTCCCCCTCCGTTACGTCATCAACCCCGCTCGCGGACAATAGGGCTAGGGTATCGAAATTTCTCTGAGTCCCTCTCCATGACATCATCAACCTATCCATAACGTCAATGACCTCTCCGTGACGTCATCAATCTTTCCGTGACGTCATCAAATTTTCCGTGACGTCATCGAATTTTTCGTGACGCGGACGCGCTCGCGCTCGCGCTCGCAAAAAATTCCGGGAAGTACCCCCAACAAAAGGGATAGCGGGTTCCCCGCTAAAACAAAACAACGGTAAAAACAAACACCGAAAGTAAGGAACTATAAAGATAGGTATGCGCAAGTGATAAGAACGCGTCCGTCCCCATGCTGATAAAGTCACAGGAAGAGCAATTTCAGTTACATCCTAAGAGAATTTAAATCATCGAACCTCAAAATACACGAATTCTAACTCACTCACTTATTTTTTGTTTCTAATCATATATAATCTATCTAAAACAACCAAACTTCGATTTTGTGATTTAAATTTTTCACACGGCATTCCTTAATCCTCTTGAAACGGCTCTTCCTTCGACTTTATCAACATGGCGACGGTCCTTGTCTTATCACTTGCGCATACCTATCTTTGTAGTTCCTTACCGAAAGTCAAAAAGCGCAACTTGCAGGCTAGCAGCCTTGCAGTTTTGACGCTTGGAGTCACTGACCGCCGCTCTCTATCAAATCAGCAAAATAGGTTCTTAGATGAAGGAAAGCATCTATTTCGCTGATCGGTTCATCGCAGAACAGGTCTGTTTTCCAGTAACGGGTCAGACATTGTTGGGGCACCGGTTAATCGGTATTTCATCCAAATATTCGGTTAAATATTGTAGGCTACTTCGTTATTCATTCTAGGAAATTTACCGGTTATCCAGGTTTTTTAGCGAGCAAATATTTGGTTAAACCGGTAACATGATCGGAGCTGCCCAACATTGGAGGGGGGGGGGGAAGTGCAAAGACATTGAAAAATATGAGTTTAATGCCCTCCAAAATCTTTCTCAAAATTATTTTTGGTGCTTCATCGCCTGCACTATTAGAACAGACGCCACTACTTTAGTCAGAGCAACTGCTTCCCCTCTTACGTATATCAACGATCAGGCAAACTGTATCTTTCGGATGATTCAAAAAATATTATTTTTTCCTGATTGTTATTTTGGATGTACGTCAATTTAACTTTAAACAGCAATATTTTTGTGTCAGTTGATCAATTTATAAATTTCTCTCAGTCAAAAATTTTCATAACCTTTTCATCCATATTATTCTTCTTCAGTCGAATGTCCTGGCGTGACTGGCGTGAGGCATCTTATTTTAATTTTTTTTTTTTTTTTTGTCTCCCACTTTTCTCGAAATGTTTTTAGCATGAGAGTAAAATGAAAAAATTGGAGGCCATTACAGGTTTGCAATGGCAGTGGGGAACCCGCAACCTCCCGCGCTCGCGATCCCGTTGGCGCAAAAATGCCCCCTCACAAAATGAGGTGGCTGAGCGTACTGTATACTAGGCCTTGTATAATGAAGGCTGGAAGTTGGAATTTTTTCGACCCCGACGTAGGTCAAGGTCATTGACGACGTCATAAAACGCTACACATCACGTCACGCAGTTCACAGAAACTCCCGGACGCGGATGTTTTCTGAGGATGTAATCCCCTTAACAATACTAGGCCTGATATAATGAAGGCTGGAAGTTGAAATTTTTCAAAGTCTCCAAAGTAGGTCAAGGTCATTGATGACGTCATAAAGTGCCACACGTCTTGTCACGCAGTTCACAGAAACTCCCGGACGCGGACGTTTTCTGAGGGTGTAATCCCCCTAACAATACTAGGCCTGGTATAATGAAGGCTGGCAGTTGAAATTTTTCCATCCCTGAAGTAGGTCAAGGTCAAGGTCATTGACGATGTAATAAAGCATCCCGGCTGGTAGTTGAAAGTTTCCTAAGTCCCTAAAGTAGGTCAAGGTCATTGATGACGTCATAAAGCGCCCCACGTCACGTCACGCAGTTTACAGAAACTCCTGGACGCGGAAGTTTCCGAGGATGTAATCCTCCGTAACGAAATGGAAAGTTGAAATTGTTCCAATTCCCTAAAGTAGGTCAAGGTCATTGATGACGTCATAAAGCATCATACGTTACGTCACGTCACGCAGTTCACAGAAACTCCCGGACGCGGATTTTTCTGAGGATGTAATCCCCCTAACAAAATGGATAGCCGGGGCTTCCTCGCTAAAAATAATTCCTGGACTTCCAGAAGAAATACACAGACATGAGATATAGAATCACTCGCTTCTATCAGACTTGTAATTACCCTGCATTTACCGACATGGGACAACTCTGCCGTACAAAATGAAAAGGACGTATATTTGCATAGCAACGATCAGCAAAAATGGATATTTATATCGACATTGAAGGATCCTTTTTCCCGCAGATCGTCGGTAAGTTAACACGTCCATTCCATTTCGTACAGCAAAACTTATCTTCCCTCTCTCTCATCGCGACCTTTTCTCGGTCAGCGCGTGTTTCAGCAAAGGGAAATTTCAGTTCTGTCAAACCATAATACTGACAGATATAACGACCCAAATTTTTTGACTGACTGACTTGAAACTCGAACTAATTCAATTACTTTACAACTGCCTTGAAATTGAAGGATCGACTAGACAAAAAATCGGTAGAAAGAGCATTCTTGACTCCGATCGGAGAGTCCTATTTTTGCTGATCGATCTATGACCTGAGAGGACGTTTCAAAATAGGGAACAAAATTGTAAAAACAACGGAGTAGTGCAATTACAATGACAATCAATCTTGCATTCCCTAATTGCACAAATTCTGTCAAAATTTGTAGAGAGGTGAAATATGATAGGAAAAATGGAAGCTACACAATGGCAAGGACAATCAATCTCATACGCCTTATTTGTATCATTTTTTGACAAATTTTGTTTCTTTGATGCTCCAAGGAAGTCAAATGAAAAAGGATTGAAGTTAATGTAACGTAGCCTGTAAGGCGAGAAATGAGAGGAAAAGACAATTCATGAATAGGCGAGGGATCCTTACACGTATTACTCGAATAATGGCCTCATAATGAATCTGAATATTTTCTGCTGTCACCTCAAGATCAAGGGAATATCTTGATCACAAAACTGAAAGAACGATGAGAGCATTGCAAGAAGCAGTAATGCAATGAAGAGGCATGACCTATAGGTGCGTTCAGTGACTCTACTACAGTGCTTAATTAGTAAATTGGCTTCAATAAAGCATGGAGCTTCTTTAAAAAGTTTGAAGCCAAAGGTAGCTCTAGAGAGCTGCAGTCAAGAACCAAAACGAAAGAACAGAACTCAAAAGCTACCCCCTGAAGGAGCTGAACCAGTCTCAGAAGATCATGTAGCAAAGACTTGGAGCCGGAACTTATGAATAGCCTACGGAACAGTAAATATTATCTACCAAAGCCCTTACCTATCCTGTTTATAGTACTTGATCAATCGAGCAACTAACACGAAGAAATAGGAACACCTGTATTGTCTGTAAGATCAACAAGAATAGTAAATTTCTTTTATGTGCCAGCTTTAAGGTACCTACACGAAAAACATTTGAATAAATAGTTTAAAGAGTTCAAAATACGATGAAATGGAAAACGTTTGTAACCGCGCTAGGAGTATCTCGGTCATTTCTGGAACTTCTAACCCAAATTATACCGGCATATTTGTTTCAATTGCAATCTATCATTTTTTTCAATTTATTGACCAAACTTGACATCGTTGGCAAGCCAGTCACGATCTCAGTGTATTTTTGAAATCGTGCGTACGAAGTACCGGTAATAACTGAGTGAAAGAATTTTTGTTTTTCACGTAACTGTTCACTCCTTATCCCTATATCCATATTTTTCTCAATTTACAAACTATGTGGTTTAATATCCGGCCCTTTTTGCTGATTTTCTCGACCTTTTTGACATCCATTCACTCTAATGAAGAAACTGATAGCTCTCAACATGCAGCCGCAGACAATTTGCAATCAACGGATGAGGAAACTCACAGCTTTAAATATGCAGCTGATGACTTGCAATCAACTCTCGGAGAAATTGTATTCTCAGTGATGGTAACAAAATTATTTTTCTTTTTTTGAAAAAAGTGGTATTTTTTTCCCTCTCTTGAAACGAAAAATAAGGAAATATTTGACTGGTTGAGGTTGAGGTAAATTTTAATCATTTCCAGTTATTTCGTCATGGTGATCGTTACGCGATGAATGATTATCGAAACAATCCCCATTCACAATTCATGATTGACGCGGGTCCAGGACAATTGACGAGGGTATGAAATCTAGAACATTACAATTTTCCGGAACATTGCTTGTACTATAGTTAATTACTCTGCAGAAAGGAAAAAATCGTGCCTTCAGATTGGGACAGTGGACACGTGAACGTTACAATCGACTCCTAAATGATAGACCGTACAGTTCTGAATTACTCTATATGACCAGTACAAGCTCTGGACGAGCCATTACCCTATTGACAAAAATCGAAGAATTCTGCTTCAACAATTCTGCACCAGAATTTTTGAATCATAAATGGCACTTTTTTCGCGAAGCAGAATGACACAGATGAGCTTTCTAGCTTTCAGTTCTTGTCTGCTACCGTCATAGTTCTATCATTATCAGGTACTGACTGTAAAGTAGTGCACCAGAATGTTACAGAAAGAAGAAAAATTATTCAGTTGCAGAAATGACTTACAGGGCGTTATGCGCCAGAAACTGATTTTTCGGTAGCACTCTATAATTGGTTAGTGTCTCGAATATGCACCAGACTGATACAGAAAATATGACGGTTCCTTCTGCTGTGCGCACTGAAACAAATTTCGGCAGCGCTACAGGTTTCGCTATGAAGTCTGCAGTAAGCACCAGACTGACACAGAAAATATAAAAATCCTTCTGTCACAGATACGAGTTACAACGCGTTATGCACCAGAAAAAACTTTTGGTGGCGTTCTGTGCCTTTCTATGAAGTCTTGAGTATGCACCAGACTGACACAGAAATAAAAAAATTTATTCTGTTCCGGCTACCTACTAATAACAGTGCGTTATGCACCAGAAACAAATTTTGGTGCGTTGTGCACCAATATAATATTGCACTCGAAATTTCTCTGAAGCGTTACATTCCTATTGAAAATTCCCATCATTTGCCAAAAATGTCATTCTCATTTACTCACATTATTAAATTATTTTGAAACAGAAAAAGACAAAAAAACACAAAGTATGTAAAAAGAGATTTATAAGATGTACTTATAATAGGCGTAACAAATGTACAATAGGGTTGAAAACGAAAGTAAAAACAATAATAATAAAAAACATAAAAATAAGTAAATAATTATTAATATTAGTTAAATATAATTAGGATAACACCTCTTGTATTCTTCGGCCGCGTCAGGTATTTGAGAAGTTGGTTGAGAATCTGCTGCATATGTAACAAAAGTAAAAATTAGTCGTGTTAGTCAAAAAACTTCAAGTTGGTGTTGGGTTGAAAGACATTGTTAGTTCTCATTTGCACAAAACAACAAATAAATTGAAAATATTCAGACTTATAATGTGCAAAAAAAAAATGCATTATTATTATAGGAATTACCTACAACATCCTCTCTAAAAATAAACCCTGTCACCCTCCCCCCCCCCTCCATTTTGTAATTTTCAATATTTCTCAACAGGATTCGGATTTTAGAATCCAAAGATTTTTATAGTGGAGAGACTTCCCATTATTTTGATACATTTGCTCTAAAATACCCTACGACCAAAACACTTTTCTTAAAACCTTATGCAAATCTTTGATATCTTCGTACATATTTCTCGAATATCACTATGACACAGTGATATTGTATACATTGAAACTTACATGAGATGAGCAATTCATGTCTATGAATCAAATATACGAACGAAATTATCACTTACCGATATTGAAGTTCTTGTCCCGTATCAGGTCAATCAAATTTAACTTAAAAATGTAACCAAAACAAAACACAACTTCGCGTGCGCAAACTGAACATCAGTATCCGGTTGTATGAACAATACTAATCATTCAACGAACTCATGACGACTTTTAAGAGCACAGTAATAAAATTTTACCGCTCTCTTAGCAGCGCCTTACCGTCGCCTAATAATAACTTCGCATTTTCAGCATTTCATACAGTACAGAATCCTAATTCTCACTATTATTGTCCAATATGGCGCGTACTTCCTATTCCACAGTCGCGACCGCATTGAAATTCACGTGCATTCCGCGATTTTCTCAAACAGTGTCGCATTAAGCGCCAGATACTGATTACGTCTTTCTGCAGCATAACGCTGCATATTTCATACGACTTTTATATGGCCCAGAAAATTTTTTGGTACGTTCAGTGCCTGTTTCAAAACTTCAATCGTTTCTTGGCTGACCCTGAGTATACTTTTCGGTGGCAGAACTCTCCTTTTCTTGCCACTACACTATCTGCAGCAAAGTAATTTTGGGCACTTCTGGAGCCTGCTCTTTCTTTATGGCTCAATATGTACCAGAAACATAAATAATTTAACCAAAATTCTGGTGCATAATTCCCCTATTCCAAAGAATGGCTGCTTCAGTATTTCATACAGAACACAATTTTCTGGAGCTAAATGGACCGAACATTGAAGCTACTGTACTTGTAACTGACTAAATTTAGGTGCATTTTGGTCCTACTTCTTGAGTATGGTTATTCACGTACCCGAAAAATTGCTTCCGTACATCATACAGAACACAATTTTCTGGAACTAAATGGACCAGACATTGAAGTTATACTACTTGTAACTGACCAAATTCAGGTGCTTTTTGGTCCTATCTCTAAAATATGGTTAGTCTCGTACCCGAAAGAAAGAACTTTCGGCTCATGAACGTAGCATATTTTACCCTGCGCATCACATAATGACTAGAGCTTTTTAATTTTTCTGTATCATTCAGTACCAGAAATGAGAGTCAGCTCCAGAAAATTCTTAAATCGGCTCCACAACGACACGTAAAATGGTCTGATTTTGTCAATAGGGTAGTAGCGGTCAGTTATTTCTAGCAGGGTTTTACCCACCTAAATCTGATGAGACGGAATTGTGGCACCCGGATATACCATGGCAGCCAATACCTGTGTACGTGGATGATGATGTACGTATCGTTAGACTGCTTTAATCATAACTTAGAATAAAATGGGGAGAAAAACTTTCTGACGGAACGAAAGAAATAGAGATCTCTTTGAATGTCATTTCGGTATGTTTGAATCGGGTCAACTCGGAATCGGGCTTCGACTCGCAAATTCCCAATGGGAGGGTGGGGTGCCGGTAGAGACGGGTTTTTTTGAAAATTCCCGATGACGTCATCGGCAAAATGCTAACGCCATGCTTAGAGTACTATAATTATTTTATTCGTGCCAGGATACGTAGACTCAGTAAAAGATGGCTTAGCGTTGACAATGACCATAATGTGATCGAAACGTCCGAGTGTTGAATAAAGTTATGTGCGGGGAAAGCCATCTTTTACTGAGCCATACTTAGTTTTTCGCCTCACCACCATGCTGTATCTAAAAGTGTTGCGCGCTGACTCCGTTAGCACCATTTTCATTCATACTTTTTTTGAGTCTGCCATCGAGCCTCAAAACAAAGTATTTTAGCACCTCCTTCGGCGCGGCGTCCAAATCTGAACTCTACTTTCAATTTTTTAATTTTCCTGCTGTTGAATATACAGGTACATAAAATAAAGGATTATTATTGTGCTCATTACAATTTGGAAGCTGACCGAGTGAAAAAACTCCCAGAAATCACGACTTTCCATGAAGATCATTTGAAAATGTACGAGATCATAGCGGAAAACGGGGGAACGGAAATTCCTCTAGACGATCCCCTACGAACTATTCGAAAACTGGCCAGTTTCTACGACATTTTGCAGGTTCAGGTACGAATCAATCATTAGTCTGATAAAATTTTAACAGGGAACCTGTTTCATTGAGAGGGGAGGTGTCTTTCCGGAAAAAACGTCCACCTTTCGTCGTCCGGAAGGCACCATGACAGTGATAGTAGAAAACTAAGCAAATTACACTTTCCGTATCTATACGGAAAGTGTAATTAATTTAATTTTCTACTATCAATAAAATGTACCGCAATCTACGAGAACAATTTAATAATAAGGCAACATGACCTTGAAACTTGAAGAATCTTCTGTTTTTCTCCTATCGCCTGCAGCTTAAAGGGTGAAATTTTTTGAAGGGCCTTGGAGGTTGAAATTTTCTATCGCCTATAGCTTGGAGGATGAAATTTTTTTAAGGGGCTTGGAAGCTGGAATTTTTCCAAGTCCCTCTCATATTACCTATAGCTTGGACTAACACCTATAGTTTGAAAGTCAAAATTCTTCCAAGTCGCCCATCCATCACCTACAGCTCTCTCGAGCTTTATACTGATCATTTTTTACATTTGCCCCCAGGAAATGCATAAATTGAAACATCCTGATTGGGTTACTAAAGATATCTATCCGAAAGGTAAAGAAGAATTACAATCCATTTTCTTCAAACTCCATACGTACACTGATAAAATGAAGCGCTTCAAAGCAGGTGATTATGCGAGAAATTTCTTTCTGTCGGTCTTTCTTTTCCAAAACGATCAATCGTTGATTCGATTACACTTCCTTTTCAGGACCTTTGCTCAGCAATATCATTCGAGTATTGAAAGAGAAACGAGATGCGCCACAAACAGAGAAACTTTTTCACTTCTTTTCTGCTCACGATGTGAGCATCGTATCAATTTTGAACGGCTTAAAAATTTGGGATGGAAAATCGATACCGCCGTACTCCTCTTTCCTGCTTTTTGAATTACGGAAACTCTACGACGACTACATTGTAACTGTAAGTTTGCGCAATGCTGATGAAAATTTTTTGAGTCTGTAGTTTGACTTCAAACTTACATTAGTCTCTTATCTTGACTCCAGCTTCTGTTAGATGGTCTATCATCCATTTCTATCTTTCTTTAAGCAAAAATCTTCATGTCAAAAAATTTCTCTCATCCAGTCTTTTAATAGTTTTGATTTTTTTTCCAGATCTCGTCTTCGACGTAGAATTGTTTTGGGCCTGATTTATCTATTTTTGTCGACATCATTGTTTCATGTTTTTAGGCTGGTATTCTTTTCTCAATGCTTCTTTCAAGTTTTTGACCTCTACATTAAGACTGAAAAATATTGGGAGTGGTTTCTAGCTCATTAAGTATACCTAGAACACTATTATACCAGTAAATCTGAGAGGAAGAGGGGATCCACCTCAGGTTGTCAATATTCAAGAGCGGGTTCTATATTGACAGGAGAATCAAACTAGGCTGTGCGGGGAGGGCAACACTAGAGGCTAAAATACTGCAGATTGGACCCTATTGTTTCCTCAGCTCTCCAGAGACCTCCCAATATTAGGATCAAGGATGTTACTCAACCACCTCTCTCCTGATCAGCCTGCCATTTCAGAGTTTGTTCAATGCAAAAAATCCCGCCTCCCTGTCTACATTACTACACCATGATGGCTGAGAAACAATCGTGTTTTGAAGAATGAACTTGAGGAAAGATATTTGCCCGTGTATATAATTCAAACAATTTTCATTTTTACAAATAACCAAGATTTATTTTTACAGTTATCCTACAGAGATATCGAAAATACACCTTTGAAACTATTGGAAATTCCAAATTGTTCGAATCCGTGCTCCTTGGATAATTTCATCAAAGTGACAAAATCAGTAGTTCCAGAAGATCTCGAGAAGGAATGCGCCTATTTGACACCTGATTATAACAGTATCCTTTTTTAAAATGCATACCTATTAGATTAATCTCAAAAATTATCTATGAAAGAATTTTTTATAATAAATTAAATATTTGTAAAATTTATTTATGTACTAACGTATTAATTTAAAATATACTGTATTATACGAGCCTACATCCAGCCGAGAAATCCAAGCAGCGTCCTGTTACTTGTGGGGTGCCGCAGGGTCGGTCTTCGGGCTGCTGCTGTGGTGCGTTGCATTTAACGGGATTCTCAAGGTGAAGGTGTCAAGCTTATCTGCTCACGGATGACACTTTGGTGGTATGCAGTAAAAGGAGTGTAATTAAAGTCTGAAACACAGAATTATCAAAAACGTCCATTACGTAGGAACAAGTAAAAACACCAAAAGTCAAAAAATGAAGTTGAAAATTTTTTGAACAAAATAAAATAGAAAACATATATTAATAATTAGAAAAAGAAAATGGAAATTTTTTTTTTTTATGAAATGAGATAGTAACTTTATAAAAAATAAAGAAATAAAAAAAATAAAAAAATAAAAATAAATAAAATAATGAATAAATAAATAAATGAAAATAAATAAATACGGTAAATGAAAATAAATAAATAAATGAAAATAAATAAATAGATACATAAAAATGAATAAAACAAAGAAAAAATAAGAATAATAAAAATAAAGAAAATAGAAAGGATGGAAAAATGAAAAATAAGAAATAATTTTTATTTTTTTTATTTTTCTATTTTTTTTTATTTTTTTATTTTTCTATTTTTTTTTTTATTTTTATCATTTTTATTTTTTTCATTTATTCTTATTTATTCATTTATTTATTTTTGTTTATTCATTTATTTATTTTTATTTATTCATTTATTTAGTTTTATTTATTTTTATTTGTTTATTCATTTCATTTTTTTTTTTTTTTTTATAAAGTTACTATCTCATTTTATAGAAAAAAAAAAATTCCATTTTCTTTTTCTATAATAATATATTTCTTCTATTTTATTTTGTTGAAAAAAGAAAAAATTTTAACCTCATTTTTGACTTTTGGTTTTTCTACTTGTTCCTACGTTTTGGACGTTTTTGATAATTCTGTGTTTCAGACTTCAATTACACTCCTTTCACGCCACTCGAAGTTCATTTTGTTACATGTGTGTACCTTTTCCTCTTCAATAATAAGAAGACGATGAACCGGGAATGGAATAGGCAAATGCAAAACCACGCTATGGCCTACTCGACACCTGTGTACCATCATCAACATCCAGATTTGCAGGAAGAAGATGAAGAGAAGCCAACAGCAATCCAGTTTGTTATCTAAGATAGTGGTGGCGTTGTTGTTCTGTGTTATAGTGCTTCCTGCGTGCCAGGGAGCACTGCAACTTGGCGCTTGGGAGTTGCTGAGTAGAAAAGGTAGTTCTTCAAGTAGATTTTTCCAAGACTGAAGTTACACCCGAAACGGTCGATTCCGGTGTTGGAGGAAACAAAATCAAATGTTTATTCACCCCGCACCCACTCCACCATGGAAAACGGGCTGGCGGCGCTGCACATGCGACATAAGCGAATGATTCTATACATCAGAATCCTAAGAGCAAAGTGCGCAAATTCCTTGAACCTTCTTACAAACCTTTTGCACCCTCGTACCAGGTCTTACCACAAACTCCCCCTCCATTTTCCTCAATAGTCTGATCCGTTCCCAACTTGATCACTGTTCTCCAATTTAACCTGATTCGGGCCAAACAACCTTGAAATTTCCAGACTTTATTCCCTTTTCCTAACTTCTACTAGTCAACAAAAAATAAATACAGTACCTGCTCAATGGGGAGAGTGAAAGATACAACGACTGCAGAGAAAATTAGACATCGAGCGCTTCGGTCAATAAACCATCATCGGGACCGAAATGAAAGCAAGGTTCTCTGCGATTTTTGTGTCTTCTACTCCCCCTTTGAATTGGTATTTGTTTTTCGCTAATATGGATAACCGTGATTAAGAAGAACGAATTCGTTTATTGGACTAGTCCTTGGCGTACTACGCACCAGCCCTCCTTACTGTTTGTGTACTGAGGCCGGTGTTCCCCCTCTCCATTACCGCGTTCTTTCACTCACTGCTGACTGTCTGGCCCCAACAGCTCAATATCCAAAGCTTTTTATCGCTATAATTTACTTCTTCTGTCATTTCAGTCCCATCTAGATACTCTTCTCAAACTCAGGCTCCTACCTTCATCCACTTCTCCTTGGTTAACTCTTGTCCCTGACATCTGTCTCGATCTTATTGGCTATCCAAGACCTCCATTCTACTAATCCTATCGTTGAAGTAATCCTCATTTTTGTATATTCTTCAAGTTTTTTCCCATCCTTCATCTCTTTTCTTTGAGAACCGGGACACCTCCACCTTAAGAATCATAAGGCTCCGAACCTTACCAGAAAAGAATCTCTCCTAAAATCCTGTCGCCCTAACGCCGCTCTCTCATCTTCTGCTCTGGCATAATGACTAATCCTTCTCATCCCAACAAGCTTCGATGTGTTGAAGAAAGCCTCTTCCTCTACTTCTAATCGTCCTCTAACCCGTTACCCGTTTCTCTTTTTATGCCTCTCATCCTTTCATACCTACACTGCAAATTGATCTATCCGTTCAACATTTCCTCTCTTGCCCGCCTCTTAAAAACATTGAACTTCAACATTCTATCTCCCACATCATCACAAATTCGCTCTCAAACAAAATCATTCTCAAGATAAATTATCTCCAATCCATCTGTTTGTACGACACCATTAAATTCATATTCAACCTTATTGTCTCCATCTGCCCATTCTGAGCTCATAACCCTAAACGTTGTTGCTAGGCTGGTTGATTAAAAACAAAAATGATAAAAATTTGATAAGAAGAATTGCTTTTCTTCATATCACAGTTTTATAATACACTTCATGCTGTATCATTCCAGTCTCAAAATTTTGAAGCTTAAAATTTAAAGATGATAATAATTTCTGTTGCGATCGTGAGCTCGGTGGCCGTCCTTTCAGTCACTGCCGACACTAGATTTCTTGCTGTATCATCATTGGTCGGATCCGAAAACTTCTTCATAGGTCGGTGAATTGTCGATCATAAAATACACTTTGAATTCTTCCGATCATACTGACGTCTTTGAAAATATTACAGAGCCTTGGCTTATGTATGCTGACGACTTAAGTCCAACGGAGAAGAACGAAATTTGCCAGGACATCATTCGCAGTCCATTGTTTGATAAGTCGTATCATGTAGATCCAGTCGATCCCACCAGTGAGGAAGTTCTTCGAAATCTGAAGGAAAACTATCCCAAAATTTATGAAGATCTTTTCCAAAAACAAAATTCCTCAAATTCGTCGTCAGAGATGACCTACACAAATCCATACAGACGACGTGATGTTATTGTCGGTAAAAATGTTGTCCACGAAGATATGTTCACGTGCTTGGCTATGCCGCGTAAATCAAAAGATATCGTCGAATATTTCATTTCATTTCCCCATTTAGTTAATTACCTATGTCACAAACCGTACAAAGACAGAATGAAGGGGGTTTTTGTGTACACGTACGACGACAAGGCGCAGCTTTCTGTAATAGCACTAGCCGAAGAACCTGGCTATATCATCACTCCTTCCGATGGTCGTTTCAATGAAACTCTTATGGAGGGCTTTGAGCATAAAATAGAGGGCACATGTGACGGTAAGTGGGCTACAATTTCTTTTATCAATCTTCCGTGTGCACTATCGTCCTCATTAATTAACTCAACTTTACCACAGAGCATCCGAAAATTAAGAAGACCTTATGTGGTATAAGTGCATACCATAAAATCAGAATGTGTACACTCCTGTTGAACATTGAACAGTACCGTGAAAAAGTCACGTTCTTTCCGCATGAAGACAATGTCGATTTCCATCATTGTCATCGGGGAGTGATCAAATTTCCTGACACCGCTAATACCTCCAAACCTGTACAGAATGACTGGATGATTGGATGCAAAGCAGTGAACGTTGAAAGCAACAAAACTGAAGTGTATTACATTTCTGCAGGTTTCGATTTGTTCGATTACTTCATCTGTCTCGAACAAGGAGGTAAAAAAACGATATTGGGTGGTATTGCTTGTAGAATAGAGGTGGCAAAGAAAGCGAAGTTCCCTCTATTCAGAAACGAAGAAGAATTAATTGACAGTGCTGAATTTGAAGATTTTTCAGAGCGTTGACGCTACTTGCGATCCGCAGAGTGGAATTATCTCATTGGAAGGAACCGGTTTCTTCCTGACTGTATATCTCTATCAATTGAAATGATCTCCATTAGGCAGAATTTAAGTCTTATTTAAGAAAAGTTTGAAGTTGTATAAGCTTTGGTCTTCAACTAGTTTAACATGGACTCTGAATATCTTCGCCCAGATTGCGGGGCAAACTTTGGTTAGGTTCGGTTCTTGGAAAATGAGGGAAGGAGTACAAAAGCTAACATTTCTTCTGCAGAGACACCTGGAGTACCGTAGCATTTTATAATCATATATTGATCATTTTGATTTCATAGATCATATTGAATCGATTCTACCTATTATATCGTCGTTTCACACATTGGCCGTTATGACGTCATAGTAACGTACTTCTTCACCAGTATTTCTCAGCTTGGTATAAACTTAGACGGGCGAAGCTCATTCTACCTCATTCTTAAGTAGCTCACGAGCTCACTCACTCCGTTTATTCGCCTCTATTCTCGGTCCAGTATAATGTCTAATATACTGTAGACGTTAGGCTGAGTAGCTTGCTCACTCAACATGAATTTAGTATGGGCACATGCCAAGATACTACGCCCGGCCCTGCCTTCTCTCTCTGAAAATATAGGAGTATTTTAGTTTGGTCTAGTATACTGTACGCTAGCTTTGTTATGGAGAAAAGCTAGTCCATAGGAAGCAGGATAAGCTGCGCAGCCTAGCTTACAGGATATGAAGCCTCTAGTGTAGCATATTATACTGTTTGTTGGGCTCAGTACAATAAAAGCGACAAAGATCGAAATTTTTACAAGTCCTCCAAGGACGTCATCAACCTCGACAAAAAAATTTAGAGGCCATGACAGGTTTCCAATGGCAGCGGGGAACCCACAACCTTCCGCGCTCGCTATCAAGTTGGCGCGAAAATGCCCCCTCAGAAAATGAGTTGGCTGGGCTCTTCTCAGTATACTGTATACAAGGTCTGATATAATGAAGGCTGGAAATTGAAATTTTTCTGTCTCCAAAGTAGGTCAACGTCAAGGTCATTGACGACGTCATAAAGCATCCTGGCTGAAAGTTGAAAGTTTCTCAAGTCTTTAAAGTAGGTCAAGGTCATTGATGACGTCATAAAGCACGTCACGGCACGGCACGCAGTTCACAGAAACTCCCGGACGCGGACGTCTTTTGAGGATGTAATTCCTCTAAGAAAATGGAAAGTTGAAATTTTTCCGTCCCTAAAGTAGGTCAAGGTTATTGATGACGTCATAGAGCGCCACACGTCACGTCACGTCACGCAGTTCACAGGAACTCCCGGACGCGGACGTTTTCTGAGGATGTGATCTCCCTAACAATACTATGCCTGATATGATGAAGGATGGAAATTGAAATTTTTTCAAGTCCCTAAAGTAGGTCAAGGTGATTGATGACGTCATAAAGCATCCCGCCTGGAAGTTGAAATTTTTCCCAAGTTCCTAAAATAAGTCAAGGTCATTGCTGACGTCATGAAGTGCCCTACTTCACGTCATGTCACGTCACATCACGCAGTTCACAAAAACTCCCGGACGCGGACGTTTTCTAGGGATGTAATCCCCCTAACAAAATGGATAGCGCGTTCCCCGCTAAAAAATTGCAGCCTACTTCGTTGATTGCTCGAGGTTGCCTTCCTCGGGGTTCCAGACGTTTTGCCGTGACCATTTTGACGCGACCGTTTTGTCGCAGGGCACTTTAGGGTGCCAATCCGTTTCGGCGCGATGACTTTCTGGGACTTATTGGCGCCAAAAATAGATTTCTTACGTAGTGTATTTTTGTCAGTCGGTTGACTTGACCCAGAAACCGGTTTTATGGGGGTTTCTTTGTTTATAATTTTTCTGAATAAAGATTAAACTTTGCTTAAAATCCAGATTTTTCCAAGTTTCTTCGGTCAGATAGAACTCCATATTCAACATTTTTCCAAGTTCTTTTCCCGTCATAATTATATAGCTTGGAGGTGGAAATTTTTCCAAAATGATGAGTCAAGGTTCAAATTTTCCCGAGTACGTCCCTTATGAAGATAAGGACAGAAGAGGGAATGTGACGAAATTTGTACGCAGTCTTGAAAAACGTATTTAGGCCTTTCGGCACGAAATCCTCATTCGCTGCGGTCTGAGGCGCGGCAATTCCTTCTCAGAAGGTGAGCCGAAAGCTCTGCGACCGCTAGTGGCCTACATGAGCTAGAAGTCGGCCTTCATTGCTAGTTTTATGCCTGCATCCAGGTGACTTCTTACTCTTCGGAACAGTTGGCGGGTCCATGGCCTCCCACCATGCTATTGCCAATCCTCCTCCACGGCTACCAGATGATATTTTCAAACCACCATTTTTCTAGCACCTGAGAACAGATTTCTAAGGACTTTCACCGATTTATCAATAAAAATCGGGTGAAAGGTATCTCTCAGTCTCATGCAAGAAAAGGAGGTACTTTTCCCTTGATTGACTTAATTTTACGGAGGACTGCGGTATCAGTTCATAACGACCAGCAGAAAAGTATCTTTTATATGAGTGACTAAGGTACCTTTTCCTTGAGCACATGAAATCCGTATTTTATGCAAAGTCCTTGGAAAAATCCGTATCTTTTTCGGGGAACGAAAATCCGTAGATCTGGCAGCACTGTCCTCCTTCCATTTGAAGAGCGTCTGCTCTGTAAAGGTTTGTTTGACTTCACGAAGGCATACAGTGTATAAAGTCCCTAGTATACAGTATTGTAACGTATATTAGGCCTAGTATGGCCTAGTTCACTGTAAGTTAGGTCTAGTATAAAGAAAGCCTCTAGTAGGTGTACTGTATGTAAGGCCCATTTTCATCAACATTTTCTAAGAGTAACCCGAGGAGGCAAGAATTTTCTCAAGTCCCGAGGATTTTTTACATATTTTTGTGACCATTTCTCAAGAATTATTCCAATCTTAAAAACGTACAAAATCAGGCCTGAGATTAGGCATAATTTTTTGCCTTGGTACGCAATTAGACGTAACAAATATTTGGCTTGGCCCAGCCTCGCCTGAGCAAAGGCTTCAAATTCTTTTACACTGGTTCAGCTAGGCCGGGCCAAGGCTCAATTTAGGCAAGGGAAAACTGACTCTCACTAGAGGCCAAAGAATCTCGAATGGCGAATTGTTTTCTAGAAAAACTCATAGCTCGCGAGGTTGCATTTCATACATTATTGGAGGCGAGTTGGAAACCTCATCTACGGGATGATTTTTCGATTTTTATTATTTAGTGAAAGTGGATAAGTCCTCAGGGGTACTGAGTCAAGGGATGAAGGGAGGCGGGATTATGAAAATAAAATCAAATTTTTCAACCGGACGCTTTCCAACATTAATTGAAAGGGAAAAGCTTGCTGACGGTTGAAAAAATTGGTCGCAAGACCATCCCAACGTAAAATCAATCAATGAAAGGAATGCGAATGTGAAGAGACCCTCAAAGTTAATCAAATCGATTTTTCATTCAAAAATATTCGATAAGGATATAAACATGATTGAAACAATAAACAGAAGTTAGGTAATCAGATTACCAACGTGTGAATTATTTCCGCCAGCAACGATTAAGCAATAATATAAAATTTCCTCGTCAATGCGGTTCTCTTCTTTAACTTTCTCCATTGTCGTCCTCTCAATATTGATATTTCAATCTGGTGAGTAATCATGAAGTAACTATTAAGTAGGTAGGTACCTAACAATGTAGATCTAGATTCAGATGTTGAACCCGGAACTGCGGCAACGTTGCAGACTAGAATTAAAGACGTCCGAAGCTCCAAATTTCAAGCTTTTCTATGATTGTCAAATCTGGTTCTGTAAAGTGTAATACAGTATTTCTATAGCAAATTTTCACTGCCCTAGAAAGCCTTCTTCTGCAGCCATCCGATCTAGGATACGATGGATCTTGGGAGCGATTTTGCGATCACGAAGAAACTGAAAATGACTTCAAACTGTATCCAGATCATGGTTTGAAAAGAGCTAGATTGTCGGTTTGTAACTTCCATAGAATGAATCGCACAACAATGATCGAATCACTATCCATGATTTCAGTTTGTAAATACGGATACGAGGTAAGTGGAATTTGAAATGTTTCAAAGTAGAATCAAGGTCAATACTCGGGCTCGGAGTTAAAAAGGGCGATAGATACCCAGGGTATGTTAGCCTAAATTCCCGACCAAGTCTTGAAATCTATAATTCTAGCGCCAGAAGGTGTGCCATGTGTCTCATGAATAACTTCATGTAAATATTACAGATAAAACCGCATTTAGATGACATCCTATCAAATATAATTTCAAAATTTTCGCAAAATGATACTCTCAAAAGGGAAATCATCTTGCACCCAGGCCCCGTTGTTGAGGACACAGTTTGTTTCACCGAAGCTCTAGCCGCATTTGATAGAAATTGCATCGCAAGTATGGTAAGACTTGGTAACACCATCAGCAGAGAAAGATGTAGGCAGGTTAAATTTTGGAAATCATCAGGCTCTGAACATCGAATATTTTGCAGAACCCATTCTTCGAAATGTTCAGACAACTTATAGCGCGCGCCTGTACTTCATCGTGGTTGACGTCGAAAGTTGTTTTGACTTATGTGGAACAGAGTTGCCCCGATGGTAAACGAATAAGTGATGAAATTGATTGGTTATCATTAACGAAAAATATTCTTAATAAAATGTGAATTGTATTTACCGGTATATTAAATTTGAGCTAATTTTCTGCTACCTCATCTTTTTTGGAATAGAGAGTTTCTAAACATAGATTGACTGTGCAACCGTAATGAATAATTGAGGTAAGAGACTGCCGCATAATGGAGGAAATGAGTAACATTTTTATCGCTCAATTTAGAATGTAATTTATGCAATTTTCGTCGTTGATGCTGTTTCCATGAGAGACTTCAGAATTTTTGGTACTAGAGGTGGACTCGAAATTTCTTTTTCTCGTTCGTTCTTTGGGAGGAAGCGGCGAGGTTTAGTGAAAGCTTGGCAGCAGGTGACAATGGAGTTACTCGACTCATTTCATTGACGCAATGACGTCATCCAGAATTTACAGGACCAGGATCTTCCCCCGTTTCAGACCATAGCCAATTATGGAGAGGTTCTCTTTGAATATCAATTGCCGAATCATTTCGCACCAATCTTCCGTCCACTTTTTCACTAGTGCATAGGACATATACTATATTATTACACCTGAGATCTGCGCTTTTATTACAAGTTTTTTTATACAGTCTAGGCGGCAGCCCACGGAATGTTCTGGAATAGTAAGGGCCAGTTGATTGAATCGTCTATATAATTGCCACTACATACGTCTACAATATACCGGATTATATCGTCTTTTGTTAGTCCTGGTTTTACGCAAACTCCAGACAGCATCGTTTGAAACATCTCGTGGCATGGATGCTGAAACAATATTTTTACAATTATTCACCTGGAGCGAACTATACTGTAGCTTTGATCACAGTGTCAGAAGATCATCATTCAAGTTTTTCATTTCTTAATTTTAGCGAAGAATTCTAGTGGGGAGGAGACAAACATATAGACTTATTCAAGAAGAGTTCTTGAAAAAATTTCAGTTTCTAAACTTCTATCGAGGTGTAATATGAAAAATTTCAAGTTCAGCTTCTGTACATGAAGGGCTTGACAAAACCACGAGATCGAATCTCAATGTCATCAAAAGACTTGGAAAAATGAAATTGGTGGTGACGAACCTCCATAAAAACAGAACGGAAATCAAGTCCGAGAAAGATTAGCAGGATTTAGAGAAGAGGATAGAGTTTTCAACATTTCCACTTCAGGAGATAGGGAATTCTCCATCCACACTAATGACTTATTTCTGGTAATCTTCAGTTTATTAATGAGTAGATATGAGTCATTTTATTCGTTTACCTACCCCTCTTCCCATACACTCACGATGGAAAACTTCAACAGTTTTTACGTAACATTCATCAGTCGGACGAGCAGTTGTCGGCATCTCTTCCGCTGCTTTGGCAACATGTTCATCGAATTTGGTCCTCAGTTTCTTATAGAAATCTTCTATTCTTGGTCTTACCTATCATAAAAAAATGACAATCAACTGTTCAACCATACAGTCAGCAATTAAACTTGATTATGTATTCATAACCATCTCAATAATAAAAATCAAAATGTTGGCATTATTTTTAAGTGGGGAATCCATTATTATGTTTTCTTTGAAAAGAGTACATCCTCAGAAAATGTCCGCGTTCTATTTCGATGACGTCATCAACTTGTGACATCACAAATGTAGGTCAAGTTAGGCTATGTTTCATAAAAGAGGGCTTAAAAGTTTTTTAGACTAGATTATGAGACTTTGTCTGCAAGTTAGACAAAAGAAATTTTTCCAGGCTAGATTAAGAGTAATTAGAAATGTGACCTATTCCACTCTTCAATATTTTTGAAAGTTCAGCATGCCTTTCCGAGGGGGCCAAAAGAAAAGGTTACAAGGGGTTTTCATAAAATGTAATATATTTTGGGGTCCTAAAAACGTTCATAACTTTGGACTAGTTGTTCTGGTATTGTTTATGCTCATAGGAGTGCGATTCCTCTTGGAAAAACCTTCACGAAAAACTATCACGGTTTTTTGACTGAAACCACTCTTTTCACGCTTGATGACGTACGTCATCAATTGGAAAACTGTCGGCGTTCGCTACTTTGAGATTTGTTTCCTTCGCCTCACATACAGTATAAGAGGCTATAGGCCTGATATATGTACTGTATGTTTGGTTAACTAACTTACTCCGTCCTCTACACTGGGGTTTATCTATACTAAAGGTAACACAAAGTATACTACACTTCAATCTCGATATTTGGAGAAATTTCAACCTCTACTACTTTGTTATTTAGTCTAGTTATAATACACTAGGCTAAATTAAGCTCCGCTATTTGGCCTGGCAGTCTCCTCGTATGTAAAAAAGTAGAGCCAGAGAGCGAAGAGGTGGAGGCGTAATGTGACATCATAGTCTTATGCTAGTTTTTTTTAGGCGAATGTATGAAATGAGTGAGCCGGTGAGCCACTCAGCCTTACATATACACAGTATATTACTCTTGTGAAGGCTCAGTGAACCCGTCGGCTATCTAGCCCATTTATAATACACAACATACCGAGCTAAGAAATACTGGTGGAGGGAGACGTAACCATGATGCTATATTTATAAGAGCCCACGTCATAAGAATAAAAAGATTTTACTCACTGATTCACACAACTTATAAGTGGCGAAGACTGAGAGTGCATCACGACCAAGCTTATCTTGATCTTTCAATGAACAAAGCATTCTTCGAAATCGTAGTACGTCATGATCAGAATACCCAGCAAAGTCTTCTGCCATTACTGTAGCATTGCAAAAATCGTCCCATGTCGAATTATAGCCAACGTAAGTCAAATTCACATTTATTCGGTCGGCTGAAGCTTTAATTGTAATAACAAAAGTATTATTGACTCATGTGGAATAGAATCACGAGTAATAGGAAGGTTGACAACTCACCCTCTGAGTAAAAATGAAAAATAATATAAAACAACAACGATAAAGCATTCAATGTCATCTTCTTTTACTTCTTCTGATGATACTCGTAGTTGTGTTCACATAAGATCAAATATTGGCAAGATGGGACAAAAATGAATGAAATGTAGGCTGGGTGAGTGAAGTACCTTCTCCACATACGTAACATTTGATGCAGCTGAGATAATCTCTCATTCAATGTATCTTATCTCAAAAGATATTCAAACCAAATTTATATCGAAACCTCGCACTCGATGGAATCAACTCGTAAAATTAGTTGTACGAGTGTTCTTCCTCAATCCAATATCCGTTTGCAAAGCCCGCGATAGACTTTCCACTCCGTGTATTATTTACATACGCATCTTCCTCTTAGTAACTCTTCTTGAGTATTGCTTATGAAGATGTAAGATTGGAAGAAAATTTTGTAAAACAGAACTTGAAGCTCATAAAACTTTCTTAATTAGTTGCTAGGTATGTGTTCAGTGTTCACATACTATTCCAGGCCTTGAATGAACATTACATTTGGATTGAACCTGGTATTTGGAGGCTAGTAGCCTGAAATATTGTAAACTAGACCATGAAGGCAAAAGCTATTGGCTTGAATTCTAAAGGACACCCATACTAGACTAATGAGGGGGGGGGGTAAACCATCACAAAGTAGGCTGCTGAGGAATCTGTTAATTTAGTATACAGAACCATTAGCTCAAAATACCCTAACTAAAACCATACATCGAGTCACGGACTTTTCGGCGCGACCGTTTAGGGCGCGGGTGATTTTCGGCGCGAAGGTTCAAAACTTTTGGAAGTCTGTTATTTGAAGCATTGGTTGTCTCCTCCCTTCTCGTTTTCGGCGGCGAAAGTAGTTGTCCTCTACGTAATCCCACACTTGTCGCAAGGACTCGGCAACGTAGTCTTCGAGCTGCTTGAAACCAACAACGTCACATTTTGGCAGAAAGGCTGACGCGACTATCATCCGGACGTGTAAATTGATAGTGGGTATTCTGTTTTGCGACAGGTAAAATAGGCAGCCTCCCACGGAGATTGACGGGAAAGCGCGCTGAATTTCTTTAATGACGGCCATTTCAAATTCACAATTGAATAATTCTGGAGTAAGGTTCCCACTTGGGTCCAGACTTTTAACGCCTTCCAACAGAGTGCGATATGTTTTCGAGGTTTTATTTGGCAGCAAGGCATACACCAACGGATGAGCAAATCCAAATGAATGGCCAGGAATGACAAATAGCGGGTAGAAGAGTTGATGAGTCACACGCATCGCAAGCGTTATCTAGGTACTTCGAAGTACCGACTTTCATTTTGCTCTGAAAATTTGAAAAAATACCCCGTCGCGCCGAAATAGGGCCTGCGCCGAAAAGTCCGGACACCCATACATCAAGGAGAGCTCTCTAAAAGCCATTGGCTTGAAATAGTTCAAAGTGGACTCATACTAGACTAAGGGAGGGGGGCGAACGTGCGGAGCAAGTGAGCTCCTCAAAATCTATTAGCTTGAAATACACTGACACTCAACAACAATATACTGCGAAAAGAAAGACGTGAAACATGATTATTATTCAATTGGCTCCGCCAGAAAATTTCTTCATTTCTTCATAAAGGTACTCGTCAAAGCAGCCATAGCCGTTCAAACAAGCTTCAGGTGAAAGTTTAGCTGACCTTATGGGTTCGACCACTCAGCGGATCTTAGTAGATGGTTTGTCCAGTATGGGTAGGCTCCCGAAAAATATCGAAATCAACGTCCCAGGTGAGGTCCATAAAGTTCAGGAAACCCCACCCCTCTACCTTCATTGTAAATTTTAGTTCGGTGTGGTAATTATTGCAGACTTCTTGGAACGCCCGTAAGGGATCGTCACTATCCACCCACTTACAGAAAATGTTATCCAAGTATCTGTACCATCGGTGGATGTCAGCGATGCAAAGACTCTTAACATCAAGGGAGATAGAGAGCCACCTGTAGGGAGGCCATCGGAAAATTGGTGAATAGCAGTGCCAAATCTTGCCTTAAGTAACGTTTCGGGATTGACATATATTAGATAGTAGACGGACGGAGACCAGACCTCTGAACTCAGAGATGTAGTGTCAGGAGGTAGCCTAATCTCACTGATAAATACCTGTGATTTCGAACGAGATAAACTGAGAAGAGGGCGGCTGAGAAGACAGCTCATTGTTCAATTGTTGCATCAGATGGTAAAAATTTTCCAAGGTAAACTTATAAGCAAGAAGTCCGTAATTTGTACAATAAACTAAATCTAGAAGTAACGGCTTGGAAGGTACTTGGAACTAGGGGCTGATCGGACAGCTTTCTTCGTGGGTCTTAATCAACCCGTAGAGCTTAGGGACCTGTGGATTCACGATCTTGACCGTTTTTTTTTTTGTTGTGCTGTGTAGCAACTGGTCAGACATTAATAAAATTGAGGAGTTTGAAGATACCTTTAGTAGTTCCCCTCATGGAGTTAAGTAAGGATAATTGGAGAGATCAACTCGAGATCGGCTTGAAATCATTCGTTAAATGTAATGTGGCTTGTAATATACTTAGTCGACATAATTCAACTTTATATCGAACATACACCATCGTCAAAGTACACTCAATCTTGATGACGTAGCCAATTAGCAATGGCGGAACAAATTTTTTTCGGAGGGGATAAAAAAATGTCTAAAAAGTTTTTGGTTTTTTACCAATTTGCCATCTGTTCTCCCTGAACTGATTTTTTTCACTTTTTTGTGGGTAGAGAGTGTCACTTTTTTCTCTGGAGTTCCGAATGGGAGGGAAACTTGCCCCTTCTGCCCCCACCTACTCCTTCCCCGGTAATTGTATCGTGAACATTTTGACCAAGACTCTAAAGAAATCCTTTTTCATATCAATAATTCTTTGACGTATTGCCTCAGCTCTCGATTCTTAAACACATAAAGTTAGAGAAGTCTATGAGCGCTTTCGGATAAGGATCACTCGCGCCCGAAAACGCTCTCTGAAAAATATTCTTACAACTCTATAGTAATTTCACTTCTTCGTGAATTGTGAATTTTTTTTTTCGTTGATATTGAGTCGATTTTCGGTCGACACTGTTATAGTATAGGGCAGAATGATGAGTCACAGAATACCGCTCCGAACAAATAAAAAGAGCTGGGTATTATCATAATTTTGTCTAGTCTTCACGTACAATAAGAAATTATAAGCAGCATAAATACGATTACTAATACATCGGTAAATTAGGAACAAAATGCTTTGTTGGTTAATGCATAGAGTGACTTCGTCTTTTACGATCTAATTAAATACAATTCAATTTGTTTTCCAATGTGAAAATATTTGACAAAACAACGTTAATTTTCTTTTATCGTGTATTTCTGATCGAAGATCTCTCAGATCGTATGATTAAAGAATTCACACCTGGAATGTTTAGATATTTCTATGGTAAAACGCCATAAGTAATATTGTTGATGACGACATCCCAGTTTATATCATCGGATATGTATTTGCCATGACACACTTCTACAATATAATTACCAATATCTTTGCTTGTCATTACAGCCTTTGAGCAAATTTCGGACAGTAGTGATTTAAACATCACGGTGCAGGGATTCTGAAAAAATTTGTCGGTAGTTTGTGAGAGAATATTGCACAATTTATTCATTTCATAGGGCTTAGAGCTGACCTGAAATTATTAGTTATTAATAAAAAATATTAATAGAATTAAGTCAAGATAATAGTTTTTTCTTTCTTTTTTTTTCTCGAGCTATTCGACTACTCTCTGCGTCATCAGCTCGCGAAGAAGTATTGTAAGTTGTTAGAGGAGTAGGAAGATGGTAGGTAGAGCGTAAGTATTGGAGAGATTCAGTAACTGTTTCTGAGTTGTTGCATAAGGCGGAGGATAAGGAGGAAGAGACGTTGAAAGTTAGTCATTGGTTTTGTAAGGCTGGACATGAGAATAGGTGTTGTGCAATCAACTTATCTGTTTGACAGTAGTTGCAAGATGGAGGGAAGAGATTTAGTAAGAAGTGAGAATGAGTTAGTCGGGTAGGGCCAATTCTGAGGCGGAATGATTTCTTCATGACAGGAATTTCTGTTTGAGGAGGACCAAGAGGTAGGTGAGGATTTTATATATCGGAGCTTATTTTGCGGTAAAAGTGGCCAAAGATGATGCCAGGCATTCAGAATTAGGGAACGGAAGATGGATCTGTAATCTTTGGTAGGCGGGTGGCTTCCTTGGCTGCACGATTAACTTCGCCATGTCCAGGGAGGCCTATGTGGCCAGGGATCCAGATGAAAGCTATGTTGACCTGGTGTTAGCAAGAGTTTCGAGAATATTGTTAAGATAGAAGAAGGAGAATCAGTCAGTAAGATGTAATTGTGTTGTGGGGGACGTTGCGTTAGTTGTGAAAGGCAGGAGTGTATACTTACAGAGTCGTTTAGCGGTAATCGAGTTATGGATAGAGAGTGCATAAGCCGTTTTAGATTGAGATTCAGAGCCATCAGTGTAGCAGATGTCATGATTTGGATATTCTGCGATGATTTCTGAGATGAGTCTTTGGTATGAATAATTGTTCAATTTCGGTGTATTTTCGAGGTCTAGTCTGATAGATGGGGGGGGGGGATAATATCCACGGAGGCGTCGATGATTCGATAGGAAGGAGAGGCGAGAGTTTAGGGAAGTATTAAAGATAGGATTTTGAAGAAGAAAAAAGGAAGTTACTAGGAGAAAGAATAGATAGAGGTTTTTCAAATGTGTACACGCCGTCGCAACTTATAAGAATTTTATGAACGCTAGAAGTAACCAGTGTTGAGGTCCTGAATAAAATGGTGAAGCAGGTGAAAGAGTTCTGTGCTCTATCAAACAACGGAAGCTTTTTCGTCTCGGTCGGAAAATATAAAACTACTACATTATTGATGCCGAAGAGAAGATGAGGGGATAACGATCTAGGAAAAGACAAAACTGCTGAATGAAGGATTTAAGGAGTTGATTCGGGTTTCGTCGATCAAGTTGTTCGGGTCGGCTGTTTCAATGATCACCATTGCTTTGTGGATTGACGACCTCCGTCGTGGAGATGACTGCTTTGACTATATTCACTTACTTATCTAAGGAAAATGGAGTGAATGCAATGATACACGTCACAAACTTTCTGAGGTCTTTTTACCTTTGTTTTGAAAGCATATTTACTGAATATAAATGTATCATTACGAGCAACTTGAATACAAAATATGATCAAGCTGTCTTACACGTGACCTATATTAATAATTTTGCACACAATTCCTCTATTTCATCATTTAAATTTTTATTAAATTTCATCTTTAGTTCGTCACTCTCTCTTTAGATGCGGCTTATCATATAGCAAACTCAAAGTCAACGTTCATCCTAATACTTCTCGAGACAGATGAGAAGTCTCTGGTATAAGAATTGAGGTAAGATACAGAGAGATTTTCACGTCGGAATCGACACAAGTTTCAAAAAAAGTATACCTATTCTTCCTGAGCAAAGACGTCTCTAGGGTGAGTCATTAAGTTTTACATTTACTTCGTCATTGCCCCAACAAAAATTCGAATGAAGAAAAAGACGAGAGACAAAGGGCCAGAAAAAAGTACAAGTACGCGCTTCGTGAAATGGATGAGTAATATGTGCGAAAGCCTGCCACGAATTGTGAGAGAAATCGAAATCTAGGACACTATAAATTTATCTTTTTCATCTTATTTCACGTTTAAATTTGATCGATTGAGTGGGGTGGATGAATGCAAGAGTTGACACGTTTTTTGTTGCCGTGGATCGTGGTCTCGTTTGAATGAGTTTTGTTAACAAAAAATACGGCTGCTTATTGTCAGTTGTGCGACCTTCCGGTGTTGTCGTTGAATCATCTCTCCCTTATTCATATTGAAGTTTTAAATCAATTTTTATCGCTCATCGTTTTTTCGCAATTTGAAAATATGTACGACGAGCATCCTGACGACGACGTCGAATAAGAGATACTAGACATGAAGCTAATAAGAATATCGTGTTTTGTAAACTTGGTTTTAATTTTTCTTGGACTTGCATACGATGATCCTATCAAAGACCTACGCGAAGACCTACTCATATTTGATCGTTTTCTTGATAGCCCGTTCTATATTTCCGCAAGTTATTTACTTTTGGTGAACTTTTGGTGGACATGTGTATTACTGTTGTACCATGATAAATTTGGAGATTTATTCCGATGGATTGGTGGATGTTTCCTCCTACTCTTGAAAGCACTCGGATTAAAATTCATTGGAAAGTGTATTCTTCGGTGGATGAAAAAATTCGTTGGAGTAGTTGTGAGACGACAGAATCAAGAATCTAGATTCGAAGAGCTTGGAATGCCAAGGTATTCACGGAGCCGGAAGTCGGGTAAAAGTTCCTCGCGAAGAAGGAGATGACAGAAGAAGCAGTGAGGATTCAAGTAGGTACCGTCGCAGGAACAGCATTCTGAGGATAACTTGCTAGAAGAAGAGTCCCAAGCATTTGAAAATGAATGTGAAGAGGAAGACCCCTCAGTCAATTCCAATGCGAGAAATGCCGACCCGAATCACTAAGAAACACATCACGCCTGTCGATTATCAGAGTCATACATAGAGGACAGAAATGAGAGTTACTATCTTCGATCGGTGTAAGAAAGTAATTACTTGATTTTTTATATCCTTGTATATTTGAATTATTAATAAGCGAACCATTTTTTCAATTTGTGTGCTTCACTTTTGTGATGGGCTTCAAATTAATTGTCTAGATGTAAATATTTGTGAATTACGTATTATCATGTAGATGTTCAATTTTGTGTCATTCTAGCCGCATTAAACGTAACAAACCTTCAAATGCCAATTGTTCGTAGGGTGCATCTTACAGTCTATCTACTTGAAATTTTCATTTTTAAATCTAAATTTTGTCACCTGAAATATTAAGGTGGGCGCAGAATTTTGTCTTTCAAAATACGAAGAATTTTATTTTCATAATTGAACAAAAAGCATTTTTTTTTTTGGGGGGGGGGGGGGATTTTAATATAAAGCTATACACGTGCAAGTACTCCGATTATGAGCTCTACGATTTATTTAGCTTCGATTGTGATGAAAACGTGAGTTTGTTTTTGATATTGGGAAACGATAGTAAAGGCATGGCAGGGTTATTATTCAAAGCTTTGATGGGCGTATGAAAAGAATGTGTTAATGGAAGATCAGATGGGAAGGACGAAGGAGCGAAGGAGTCAAAGCAGATGAATATGTGGTCAATTGAAAGATCTTGATTGTGGCATAGCTAGTACGTCGGGGGTGAGTCTTGTTGGGTGAGATGGAAGAGAGTGATGCGTGTGTGGCCCTTGAAAAGTCGAGAGATTATGACCTCTTTGCATCTGCACTAAGAGAAAGGGTTGCTAACCTACAACAAACTTTTGGGACAAGAGAATCGGTTCACAAATGTCCATTTAAATATAATCAGTATCTGCAAGATAACAAAATTTCTTTTCTATTCTATTACTTACGTTTTTTCCCGTACACTTTTGGTGAAAGACATCAATAGCCTGGGTGTAACATGTACCACTAGACTCACTTGCCGTTAACTGACCAATTATGTGGTCTGTATGCAGATGGAATTTAACCTTCAACTGCTTGTAGATGTCTTCCGTTTCTGACCTTATCTGAGTAAGCGAATGATATCTATTAAAATCAGTCTGATTAATTTATCATTACTCATAATGATCCATCGATCGACCTAATTACGCAATAAAGATTTGGTTTTTGAAGCGCCTGGTTGGGTACCATAATGGATAAAGTCAATATTAGCAATGAAAAAAATTTAAGAAAAAGGATTTCTTGGCGCAGCCAAAATTTTGCCCAATCAGATATGTTGTGGATAATGCGAGACATAAATATTTAAGAGTTCTAGACCAAGGCTCTAGATCGGCACACACGCTTGATCTAATATAAGTCTACTTTGGAATATTTCAGGCTAATGAGCCTTCTTGGTCTAATGTAAGTCTACTTTAGTATATTTCAGGCTGATGAGATTACTGGGCCTCACTCGCTCCGCTCGTTCGTCCCGCTTCAGTATGTTTTAGATGTTGTAAGCGGACCAGGATTGACGACTTATGACGTCGCCGAGCTTATGACGTCACCGAACCTATGACGTGACAAGTTAATAGCTTCAGCGTCTTCTTAGCCTAGTATAAATCTATTCATTATATTAGGATAGGCTAGAAACTGCCTCGGACTCGCGAACTCGGATTCGCAGATTTCAGAATCACTCCTGAGAAAATCTTGAAATTTTTCCATGTTCCTTTCGGGGGGGGGGCTCGGACTCGCAGATTTGAGAATAATTGCCACAATGAAAATTCCCATAAGAATGAAACCAGAGCAAAGACATAAAACATGTCAAAAATGACCCAGGTCTCTGCATTTCTCTTGAATCAGTCGATTTTTGTTTTCTAGTAGGTTATTTATACTCTAGATCGTCGATTCAAAACTGAAAGATCTCAATAATTGAAAAAACTTACAGGCTCTTGCTTACGGAGCAAGAGTTGCGGGAGACCCGCGACTCATGGTTCAGAGTTGAAGATTGTAAGAGTAAATTTGGAAACATGTGAAAGGGATATTTATTCAATTTGAAATAAATAGAGATAGCAATGGAGGAACAAAGAATTTTTCCAGATTCTATAAAAAAGCTCAAACTTTTTCCAAGTCACTATACTAGCCAATATTGGTTCTTCCATTTGGTTGGGGGGTTGTAACTTTAGGACTTGTGAAAAAATTATAAGCTGTTTTTTAGTCATCTGTGGAATTCGGAAGGCTATCTGTATTTACTTCAAATTTAATAAATATGCCTTCCACATTTCTCCAAATTTTCCCTATACTGGCCAATAAAGGGTATAGAAGAGCTCTATAATGATGTATAAAAGAGCTCAAAACTTTTCCAAGTCCCTATATGACGCCCAACGCTTTTCGACGTTTTGTCCCAAAAGCGGACCAAATTTCTCTGATGACCCCTAGTAACTAAACGGATGGCGGGCCTCCCGCCAAAAAAGTAGCGTTTGAAAGGTTATAGTTTGAGATGAACGCTGGCTTTTGAGATATAAGGCAGCTCAGTTGACAAATAATATCGCGATTCTATTACAAAACATTGATAATAGTTTCCTGCGCCGCTTACATCCGTGAGGAAGGGAGGAGGGTTAAAAGTCAACACATAAAAAGACGAAAAAAAGGAAAAAATTCAAACTTCAGTCTCCTCTCGCTAGGAAAATCCTATATCCCGTTGAACCATGTCGACTCTTAATCGACGTCGATGTGACGTCAAATCGACTTGTTGGTTGCCAATGTATGACTCGAAGTCGACGTCGTTATCAAGTCGATTTAAGGTGAGCGGTTTTTTAGGACTCAAGATCGACGTCGTTATCAAGTCGAGTTTGGGAGGACAGTCTGGTATACTGCTCAAAATCGACGTCGTTCTTGAGTCGATTTGAGGTGGAAGGTGCCTTCGACCCGAAATCGACTCACTATCGACGTCGTTATGAAGTCGATTCTGGGTGAATGGTCTACTACACTGCTCATATTCGACGTCGGTATTGAGTCGATTCGAGGTGGACGGTGGTTTTCGACCCAAAATCGATTCCCTATCGACGTCGTCATCAAGTTGATTTGAGGTGAGCCTTTTTCTACGACTAAAAATCGACCCGCAATCGACGTCGATATGCAGTCGATTTCGTTGCTCGAGCGTTTTAACCGGTAGCTTGCTTCTCAAAAATATAGTAGGTTGATTCCTCCTTATTATTGAAACTCATATTGAGTGAAAAAGGTGTAAGTAGAGCGTTTAAAATTGAAAAAAGAAATTGAAAAAGTCTTTTCAAATGTACAATTCTACTTTAATAGTTGCTTTTACAAAAGTACTTTCGGGTGTTATCCCATCATCAGTTGTGTCGCAACTGAAGAAAAGGCCTTAAACAAGAGTTTTTATATTATAACACTGTGATCTTATTGGCTGTAACAATGCTGTGCTGTGATTGGTTCACTCAGAGACTTATTCTTACACTATTTAGACAATGCGTTCTTATTGGCTAAAACGGCAATGAGACCATCAACTATTTGGACCTTACACTCACACTAGATAGTAATAGGATAGAGTACAAAATCTACAGGAAGCCGACGCACACAGACACCATAATCCCAAATGACTCCTACCACCACCCTAAGCACAAGCTAGCGGCAATCCAGAAGTACTGCCATCGAGCTATTTCTGTACTAAAGAACAATGAAGAGAAGTGGAAAGAAATAGAGGTAGTAAAGCAGATCGCAAAAACCAATGGCTACCGTAGTGGTGTGGTGGAGGCAATCTTTAGGAAACTGGAAACTAAAAAGGGAACCCATGAGAGCACGGTGAGAAAGTACTCCGGATCAATACCATACATAGGAAAGTATACAAATAAAGTGATAAAGGCGTTCAATGGCTATGAAGTAAATATGGGTATCCAGAATAACCTACCCATGGTGAAAAGAATTAGCAACGACCAGACGGAAGCCAAGGACGAGGGGAGCTTGAGTGGAGTTTACAGGCTCAGTTGTGACCAGTGCGAGGGCATATACATCGGTGAGACTGAGAGAAAGTTTGAAACCAGGAAGAAGGAGCACGAAAAGTCAAAGGAGAAAGAAGATGGCAAACACTGTAATGAGGAACACCACAATGGAGATGGGATATTTGAAATCATACGTGTAGAGAATCGCTTGAAAAGAAGAAAACTCTGGGAGCAAATGGAGATTGCAAAAGCCAAGAGGAAGAAAGCCTTCCTCTTGAACAATGTAGCCACATTCGACAACGAAAAAATACTGTATTCGGCCTGGTGATTGGACGAGAGAAAAAGAACACAGTTGACCAATAAGATGGCAGGAAACCAGTTAGCCATTAGGAACACCGTATTTAGCTATAGACTGAGAACCAATCACTAAGCCCTAAGCAGCATGTTTTAGCCAATAAGAACGCATTGTCTAAATAGTGTAAGAATAAGTCTCTGAGTGAACCAATCACAGCACAGCATTGTTACAGCCAATAAGATCACAGTGTTATAATATAAAAACTCTTGTTTAAGGCCTTTTCTTCAGTTGCGACACAACTGATGATGGGATAACACCCGAAAGTACTTTTGTAAAAGCAACTATTAAAGTAGAATTGTACATTTGAAAAGACTTTTTCAATTTCTTTTTTCAATGATTCCTCCTTAAGTAACCATGAATGCATAACTTATCTGCGAGTAGTGAAGTTCTAGAAAAAAACAGGTCGATATGGAGTTGAAATCAAGTCGACATCATTAAACGGAGCTCAAATTTTTGGTAGACTAAGAATTTAGGCCTACGTCAATTTTAAGTCAATTCCGAGTAAACTTCCTCAGTTCCGTGATCGACCGAGAATAGACTCCTTATTAACTGTCAAGTCTACATTTTTTTGACAAAGTTCACATTTTTTGACGACCAAAAATCGACGTCGATTTCGAGTCGATCTTTCCAAATTTTTTATCGACCAGGAGTGGACTCAATTTCGACGCCGACAATGAGTCTACCTCCAGTCGATTTTCGATCAACATTAGGGCCAAACTAAATTGACTCAAAATTGACTTCGATTCTAAGTCGATTTCGAGTCAACAATAAAAATATTGTAGTCGACCAAAAACCGACCATTTGTTGCCGTCCACAATAGGTGTACAAATTGTTCACATTTTTGGTAGCCTGAGAGTCGACGTCGAAATACAGTCGACATGATATTGAACAAAATATTATCTAAGTCGACGATATTTCCACTTTAAATCGACGTAGTCAAGCAGTCGATTTACCTTCAAAATCGACCGTCATGTTATGGCCTTCAGTAAAGATGTCAATTTGACGTCGAATTACAGTCGATTTGGAGTCGACATTGCCTATATGACTCGAAATCGAACCTAAATCGACGGTCGACATGGTTCAACGGGATCTAGGCACCCGAGTTCCCTTAAATTGAAAGAAATTGAACCAGTTTTCATATTGGCCTATGATTTAAGTCAATTTGGATGAACAATAGTCGTAGAAGTGAAATTTTTTCTTCTGACTTATCATGAGAAAATCCTCACGCATCCGAAATCGTGACTGAGAAGAAGCCATCGGAAATTACATGACATGTATACAATTTTCGATATTACACAGTAATATCACACGCGAAACTTTTCCTCTCCACCTTTGGATAATGGTTTTTCCTCTCATTTCATTTCATTAGTTTTGGATATTTTGAATGATCTCGAAGAGTTGCAAACGTAATTCCTCCTTGTAAATTTTAACGCATTGACAAAGCTCATTTTCAAATACAAGCTTCAGGATATAGGATTTTCCTACTTACTGAATTACAATATTTATACACGGCGAACATAATAGCCGTATCACGATCGATTGTATCGTTTTGGGTTAACCGACAAAGCGTCGTTCTTAATTGCTTCAGATCGTGATCCGGATACACCGCAAAATCTTGAGTTATTTCAGTGGGATCGCAGAATTCGTCCCACATCCCGTAATATCCAATATCTGCTAAGTTCACTTTCTCAATTTCTGCCGTACCTTTAATATTATTGGGATTTAGAGATAATCGACACTATGGTAGAGTAAAAGGCGGACAGACGTTTTACCTTCCCAGAAAATGCACAGGAAAGCCTGAACCAGAGTTGCAATTATTCTCGATCTCATCTCTTCAACTGCATTCACATGATCGCGTATTTTGTGAACCAGAGGGCGTCTTGGGAGTTTTTCAGTCCGTGATACTCAAAAGCAGTTCGGCGCTTCAATAATTTTGTAAGAATTCATTTGCACTCTTATCACACACGTATCTTTACTAAACGTAGTATGAAACAAAATTACGTGTAATCAGCTCAACATCATCAAATTGTAAGACAGCAAATACAGATTTCGAAAACCCTTCTTAGTCTTGAAAATATTTCTAGTAAGCTACCTAACATCCGTTTTATTGCTAATGCTTATGTCGAGAGAAATGTCAAGTTGAAAATTTTCTTTTTGGGGCTAGCCAGTATGCAACCGCGAAAAAAAAAGATTCTCACCCGGCAAAATGTGTTGTGCCGTGACGTCACAATACAGCGCCGCTCGAAACCCTTCCCAGAATCTTCTTCTACCCACGTGCCTGTCTTAGTGAGTGTCAGTATGACCGTGTAAATGGAAATATTTCTAGCTAATAACTTTTGAGGCTCCGCACGTTCGCCCCCTCCTTAGTCTAGTATGAGTCCACTTTGAACTATTTCAAGCTAAAAGCTTTTAGAGAGCTCTCCTTGGCGTACAGTATACTTCCAGTTAGGGTATTTTGAGCTGATAGCTTTTAGGTAGCTGACTCACTCCGCTCGTTTGCTTCTTCCTTGGGTTGTTAGAAGCCTATTTAAAGGATTTTCTAGCTCATAGCTTGGGACGAGCTCGCACTCGCTCCGCTTGTTCGCTCTCCTCTATGCTTTAGTATATAAAAGTCTACTTTGAAATATTCCAAGCTAATAGCTTTCAGGGAGCGAACGAGCGGATACTCGGCGTAGTATGATTCCAGTTTAGAATATTTCAAGCTAATAGCTTTCGGAAAGCTCACTCCGTAGGTTAGTATAAGTCTACTTTGTAAAAAATAAAGGGGTTCTATAACAGAGTTGAATGAGGGGAGGCTGGGAACCTGTTTTATGAGTCTTATGGTGTTTGAAACGTTGTATATCTGGCTCATTGAAGGGGCTAGGCCAATTGTATCTAGTTACTTGAGGGAGCTATTTTAATCGGGCCATCAGTGCTGCCAGATCTACGGATTTTCAATCGCCGAAAAAAAATTGGGATTTTTCTACGGATTTTGCGTATAGTGCGGATTTCTTGGGTTCGATGGGAAAGTACCGCAGTCGTTTGTATGAGAAATACTTTTCTTCGGGTCATTACGGGCTGATACTGCTCTTCTGTAACATTGAGTCGTTCAAGGGAAAAGTGTATCTCAGTTTAAAGTATGAGAGATACCAGTATAGAATACTCGACGAATAAGCGAAAGTAAAAAATTACAATGACCGCATAAGAAGATGGGAGATCTTTCGGTTAATAAACCATCATCGGGCAAAGATAGAACGCCACTATCCCAGATGTGAAAGGTAAAACAGAATACCGACGAAGTTCAAGAATGAACGAGCGAGCGAGCCCTTGGAAGGTGACTGAAGCTCGTAAATTAAATCAATCAAACCTTCGTCAGGAATGTACCTGTTGAGAACGATACCATCGTCACTGTTCAGATCCGCAGTATTTCGATATTTGCCTAGGCAACGCGTTCAAAGTAAAAGCTTTCCCTGTGGAGGAGGATGGCTGACCCTTCGTTGAAACCATGACCTCTGGAGATGAGACAGTCCGCGAAGGCCGAATCACCCGATTTTCTTTTCTCCATGACCTTGAGGTGTTCCTCCACTCGAATTCCGAGCTGGTGACCCGTCTCGCCTAGGTACAAACACTGTTACAATGCTCACACGCCCTCCCTCCACGGAATGGGGCCCTTGAGCCTGGCAAATAACCCCTTAACCGTAGTGAGGTTATAAAAGCAGTCACACGAACGCGTTCGTTGACATTCATCTTCGTGTTACGGTACACAATAATAGAAAATTTTTTGAATAAATTCAAAATCGAAGTGAAATAAAAGAAATTAAAAGAAATTCTTTATTTCAGATTACATTAACTACATTAACCGCATTTTCTATAAAAGGCAGGCCTGAAGCCGAACGGGCGGAGGACGTGAGTCAGCTTAGATGAAAATTCATCCAAAAACAGGAGTCTGACCCAGCGTAATTTTTTATTATTATTACAACTCATATCGCGAGGGAGGGAGGAAGTAGAATCAAAGCTCTGCCTTGTGAGCTTTTTACGGACCATACGGTCAATGTCCAAGTTGACCTCATTCGCAAAGGCCAAGTGCCTAAGACGATCCGTGGACAAGAGTATCAGTCGATGTATCCTTTCTGAATATGGTTCCCATCTCTATTAGAGATATTGAGATCCCCATGATTTTGCAATATTCTTGACTCAGCGAGTCAAACATTACACATATGAGTGTAGACGTATTGGCTTGCAATTAGAATTTTTCCGGGTGTCTGGGGAGTTTTTCACCCCCCCTCTCTTCCTACGCCTATGACTCTTCAATGTTCAAGAGTTTTTGGAGTCATTATTTGATAGAACCTTATCGGACCAGGTCGTCGCAGTGAATCTTGTGAAACAGGTTCTCTGCTTTGGATATTTGGTTTTCCAAAACTATTTCTAGAGGAGAGTTTTCAAGAAACTGAAAACAAATAGATGTGACGTCATCGAAAAAATACGTCATGAATGATCTGGACCTGATACGAAAACAACCTTAAGAAAATTACAGCTCACTATAGCTTGAAGAAGACTTGACTCTTAAAAGTGACGTCATCAGAGAATGATTTTTGGGATAAATCCCTTGAAAGTAAGAGCCAGGGGAAATTATAGTGTGATGACGTTAAGAAAAGAATAAGACCTTCTATCAGAAGGTATTACGTCATATGTAGGCTTTAGAAAAATATTGATCAAAAAGTAGCGAGGGAAATGGCTTTCCAACAAGGACCCCTAGGTACAAACCTCTAATCATGACGTTGGGGTTTGGCGCCCATCTACTTCTCCTCAAACAGACTTCCATTTCTAGATTTTTTTCTCAAGCTTCAGCTATATTGTCGCTAATATTTGTTTTAACGAGTGTTGTGGGGAAATACCATGGTCTCTTCCCTATTTCACACGTTCTTGTGGAACACTGCTCTGTCCATACTCATTGTAACGGTTCGACCCTAGTCAGTTGAGAAAAATCATCGACTACAGTAGGTAGCTTACAGTGTTTATTATTAATGTCTTTCCTAAAGGCTGTTTCCGTTCCAGAAACTACTTCCACAGCGAGAAGACGCATTATAAATAAACTTCCATCCGACTGCTTTTTCCTAATGATCAAATTTGATGGATCGAAGGATCGCGTCCCAATCGATATCATCGGTAAACCATTTGCCGGCGCAAACTTCAGCGATATAAGATAAAATATTTTCGGTAGTCAACCAAGTTACTTCACAAGCGCGAGCTAGTATTAATCTGAACATTCTATTGCACGGGTTCTGAAAAAAATTATTCCTATGTACGTCAACTTGCTTTATAGCTTTTACAACAATAAATGGTAGACTATACGAGCTACGTACATACTCTGCAACGCAGGTTTTAAAAAAAACTTCGATAGTCTGGTTGTAACAAGCTGTTTGGTGTATTTCAATCATCGGATTCACCAAAGACGCTCTCTTTCTACGGTCCTCCAATGACAGTTTATCCGTCAGTTCAAATAGGAGCTCGTCGAAATCGGGTTTCATCTAAGAAAGAGGGACGAACTTCAAGTATAACTATTTGTAACCACACGACAAACTCCATTTCTTTGATTGCAATTATTTTTTTCAATTTTACCACAATACAATATTTGTAAGCCGCTAACACTCTCAAATCATCTTCTACGAGTTTGTGTCCCGAATTCATCCAATTGCAGATTGAAATTCTTGTTTTCAATAAATCGTGTTCCGGAAAATCTGGGTAAAGTTTATCGATTTCACTCTGGTTACAAAATTGATCCCAAGTGCCCTCGAATCCTAAATCATAAAGATCTATTGGATACGAGGGACTCGATTCTCCAGTTTGCGTTTCAGTCTCTTCTGCAGAATAAATGTATAGAAAATTATCAAGCTATTGAAAATTACCGCATAATTACTTGAAAGTTTTTGGCTACCTGGACTTGCCGACGAACTGATCATAGTAAAAATAATGACCAGGCCTATTCGAGAAACAGGAGGCAAATTTTTTCTCCATGACAACATGACAATAAAAAGAACGGATTTTTTTTTGGAGTGAACATCAATGATCTGTTTTCACTTCGTTGCTGATTCATTTTGGAGCGGTAGAGGCAAAGATAACGAAAATTTAGTAGGCTATTGATAGAAATATGATAACGACTGTTTATCACACGTCAAAAAGGCGCTATTTTTTCTTTCCCGTGTGATACCATTACTTAATTTCATCTGCTGAATATTCCACTCCTTGGAAGTAAGAAATCGTTTTCTTTTTCTTCACGAAGAATTGTCAGGACAGACATTTGTGAAGTCTTTTGAAAAGCTATTTCAATAAACTGGAGCAAACAATGAAGGTGACAAACGTACGAAAAGCATTCAATTTCGGAGTAGCACTCCCCTCAGTATAGGAAAAAAAAAGTAAAGAGGAACGACAAAGTATTACAAAAATATAGGGAAAAAGGGAAATTAATTTTTAAAAATAGCCATTTCTCGAACCATCTACCTTACTTCTTTTACCAACTTTTTCAATTTCCATCCACCAACCACCAGCACTCAAGGAGAAGGGAGTAAGAGGATCCAAAGATTAGTAACCTTGATGGTTTCCCGGCTCTTTATTTTCTCAGTTTCTATTTTTGGTTGTTTTTACTTAATATTTTGCGATAGGAGAAAAAATACTTACTTCAATAATGTTCCTCTCTATTCTTGTCACTTGGAAGAACATTTCTGCTGTATACAGGCTGCAATAATCTTGCCATTGGAGCTATGACATGTCGAGCAGAAAATTCTGAGGGCATCTGAGCAAGGTCGAGCAGAATTACTTTGTCACTAAACCAGAACTATACCTCGCAGTTATAAAGACACTGAAGCATTTTCACGACTAACTTACATGAGCAGGTCTCTTCAAATGGAAAAGCAAGTAGCGAGAGAGATAAAGTATCTACAATTCTACACATCTTATATTCAACACCGCAAAGAAACGATATCTACCAAAATGTTGATGCCTTATCACAAAGACCATGTCAGGATGTGGAAGATGGGATTAGAGGGATATCACCATTAAGAGTACTCGGTTTGGTGCGAGTACAAACTTAATTGTGAAGGAATGCCCATCAACTCCGAAATCAGGAGATTATTTTGAAGAAGAAGAAAGAGAACGGACGACCAATTATTGGCAGAGGATTAATTCAAAATCATTCAACTGCAAGATCACAGAATCTTGCAGTTTTGAATAAAGTACTTTTGACATGTTTCATGTCTTTGCACTGACCCTAGCCTCATTTCAAAATTTGCATGCGCGGCGCGTAAGCGTGCAGATAATAAGAACAAGAATTTTATTCTTAGAGCCCTACTCCAATTCTAGAAATGAGCGTGCTAGATCTCCCTGTAAGCTGAACTAGCTACTATCAGTATACTGTAAACTAGGCCTGTAGTACAATAGAAAGAGAAAGGAACTGGAATGTCATATAGTCGACCGTTTACTATTCACTTTTGGTCACATATTTTTTCTTTTTGGGTGCGGGACCACGTTTCTATGGTATTTCTTAGTTGCATCCATCATCTGGTAAGTGGTAACACTAGAGTACAATCCTTGACAGAATTTTCCGAAGAAAATGACGATCAGGAGAAAAGTATCTATCCTACAGGTAGCGCTGGTACTTTTCTCCCGATCAATGTTCTTCATCCAAACTATCGATAGTATCGATAGTTTTAGGAAAAGCTATCGGGACCATCGATAGTCCCAATAGCTCCTTGGAAAAACTATCGGGACTATCGATAGCATGAGACTATTGACTATTGCCCATCACTAATTAAGAAAACCTTTCATATGTTGAGCTATTCTTAACAAAACTAGAATTGACGACGAACAGTTTTCGTATGAAACACATTTGGATTAGATAAACAGCAGGGCTTGTAAATTCAAATTCTTTCGACTAGTATCTGCAGGCATATCCAATATAGATACCTTTTTCCTAAACAAGATGAAAATTATGACGTCATACAAAAATGGTCTATAGGCTGATACGGCAGTTCTCCATAATATTGAGTCGATCAAGGGAAAAGTACCTAACTATAGGTACCAGAGATACCTTTCTCCTGATTGTTATTAATCAATCTTTGGAAATCTGTTTTTATTAAGGGGTGGAAAGCGAATCGTCATTGGCTTAAACTTAGCTTTGGGCTGACATGTTTTTCAAAAGTTTTGATTAGCTTAAATTAGCTTGAGCTGCTTCAAGGTGGAAGCAATCATCTATAAGCCGCGAAACAATTAGCTTTGAGCTTCTTTTGCGGCCCAAAATGTGCCAGAATTTTTTGAAAATGAACCCAAAATCAAAATTGACCAGCCGGAAAAAAAAAATTGTTAAACCTCATATGCAAACAATTCAATCAAAATTTTGCAAAAATTTCGGTGAACCAAAACAAGCTTATCAGCAATGGCTTTGAACTGGCTTTGAGCTCAATGGCCACCCATTGACTGACTTATGAGCTGACTTACAAGCTCAATAAACAGCAGCTTCCGTTGCTGCTTCAGCTCATATCGACTTAAACTTACCATCCTTGGTTTTCATTTTATGCGTTGGAAACATGGCGGATATGGATTTTCGAAAATATCATCTGGCAACACTGCTCCCAGTACACAAAACCATAGACCGCTATTTTGCAAAGGCGCGCAGATAACATACACGTGCTTAACATGACGAGGTCTCACCTAGAAGCCTGTGCCAAGTTCTCATTATTATTTGATTGAAAATTGAAGCCCTAATCCGATTTTTGAATAGGTACTCGGTCTTGATTGAGTTTTACAAAAAAAAAATTCTAAAAAACGATTTTGGTCAAATATTTCTCAATAAAGACGTCAAATTTCAGTACTGATGGCGCTGCTCTGATGAGGCTACAGTTTTTTACTTATCTCAACGGTCTCTCTTTATCTACATTCGGCGAACCATCGATAAGGAAACATTTTTATAATACTTCTACTTTTACTTACCAGTATTGATTTGTTTTCATTGAACCGAATCCGAGTTTTAATTACGCGTATACGTAAGTTAAGAATGAAATATGCATATCCTCATCTTATTTGTGGTATATATTCTGCCGTCATGTAAAACAGGTAGGAGAAGAAGTCTCATTTTCAGCTGAAGATAAAACTACGTAAACCTTACTACAGTACAGAAAATTCTGTTGTAGAAAACGCTACATCTGCTGGAACAATTAACGTCAAAGATTTGGGATTTAATGGTACATGGGATGAATTTTGCGATCATAATAAAATAGAAGAGGAGTTCGTTGGATTCTTGGATCACGATGTGAAACGACATCGAATTTTAGTTTGCCATTTAAGAAGTCAAGACCTACTTATTCCCGAGTCGATGCCAGCTCTCGTAGTTTATAAATATTGTTTAGGGGTAAGTTCTTACGCAATAAGGGAAGAAAAAGACTGTAGAATTCTAAATTAAGTCTATGGAGAACAGGGAAGACCGAGACGAAAAATCACTGTAATGCTTGAAATAGCCCTCAATACCCTGTTTGGGTATTTTCTGAGGTTTCCTTGTGAAACGAAACTTGTTAGTCTGCGTTTGATCTTTGTTCTGATTGTATGCACTTCTCTAATTGGGTTTGATTATTTTATTATTCGTTTTCAGATACGATCTAATTTAGAGGACATGTACCTTCAGCTGAAAGATAAGTATAATTTGAATAATGTTTCAAATAAAACAGAAGAAGGTTTAGAAGAGAATAAGGACGAAAATGCGAAAGAGGAATGTCTCAGCAAGTCCATGGACAAATTCCACGATGAATGCATAGACCAAAAAGTAAGTTTAGGGGTGTTTGAGCGAACGGAATCTAGACCGTAGAGAAAAGGGCCTAGCCTTGAGGACACTTAGTAAGACTGACATTCTTTCTTTTTATGTTTTGATAGAATCCATGCGTAGGAATGTTCCGTACCATTTTGACCATAGTTTGCAATAGCACGAAAATTTCAGAGCAAGATATTGGTCGTCATCTTGAGGATGTATGCGATGGAAAATATATTTCGGAGGAAATAGACTGGGATCTTCACTCGTCATCAATTTCCTTGTCGAAAGCTTGATCTGATTCTTGTTCGTATTCTGTGTAATTTATACTTACATTGAAGAGTGATCGTGCAGGTGCCAAAAATTCTGAGATATGATTCTATCAAATATATATTTCAAGGTTCTCTATAGCCAATACTCAATAGATAAGGTTTAAAATCTATTTCATCTGTCATAAATCTGTCACGACAGACTTCATCGATGGTGGTAAGTATAACCTCTGTCGTTAGTTCTGCGTATGTACAAGCGCGTCCAAAGATTTGTCTGAACATGAATGTGTACGGATTCTACACACAAGTAAGAAGAAAAACTTTTAAAATTCGTCTTTTATTTTTTCTCTTGTGGCTAGTTGAGTTTTAACTTACCTCAGGAGCAACGCATTTTTTTTCGAATTCCTTAACAGATGCGTTGTAGCAGGCGCTATCCTCATTAAAATCACCTTTAGATACCAAATGCTCTTTTTTGGAGGCATCGTCCATCGAAAATTTCTCCACAAAATCTTCAATAAATCGATCAACGCGATTTCTCATCTGGAGAGTAAAAATATTTTAGATATTCGCTGAGTGAAAGGCCGGGAATATTATGTTTCATGATTTTGATAGGAAATGTAGAAAGTATCCGGAAGGAACTTTGAGAACGAGTTCTAAGAATGCAGGTATTTCAGAGGTCGAGAATAAGCTTTTTAATGAGGGACCTAGCTGGGAAAACTGTCCACCGTCCTTCATCCGTTATTTGTGACTTGAAAAGGCAGCTGGAGACTTTATGAGTGAGAGGGATTCTTTCTTCGAACAAATATGTACAGGAGGAGAGGGAAATCTGTTCACTCGGCTAGCCATAAGTTTGATGAAGGAAGACTTCGAGGGAAATCTATTTAGCCAGCTGGCCCTGTAAATATGATGGAGGAGGACTCTGAGAAATTTGGACTTTCGAGCAGTATACCTATAGTGAAAGGCAAAGCAACGAGAAACGCCGGGAAAGTGTTCTTTGGGGTGAATAGGTTTTCAAAATGGAATTCAGAATAGGAGTTTCAAGGATTGAAGTAGGTACTTTCTCGAGTCCCCATCTATTAAGTATAGCTTGACAGTCAATATTCTTCCAAGTCCCCGTCCTTTGGCTCGATGTCAAAATTCTTTCAAGTCTTTCTCCTGTCATGTAAATTCTGTCGAATTTCTTCATTAGGTCAAGTCAATTCTCGCTGGCCCGCCAACGGCGTACGACGAAATACCCAAGTTTTTAAAAGTACCCCCATGGAACAGGTTCTCCATTGAAAAAACTGAGAAAAAATTTGTAGTTGATTGAGAAGGAGTGCACGGACTTATTCTAATAGATTTAGGTTTGGGAAGGATGTTCAACCCAGAAGGGAGCTCAATGTCGTTGGGATGTCCGGTCTTTTGATATTTGGACCAGAGAGCAGAGACAATGGTACATCGAAATTCATCCAAGTTTCCTCGCCTGATGATATCCAAATTATTCTAGTCTACAAAATAGAAACGGACTGGCAACAGAATAAAATAGCTTTTTCTCACCACTGTCACGATCATTTTAGTTTTCTGTGAAAAGCAAACGCCTGCTTTTACAAAGAAGGAAAGTCCAGGCTCGACGCGAACGTGGTCGACATTTTCCTACTCGTACTTTTTGGAAAAAGCGACTCATTTTCTTTAGAAGTCAACTAAACGAAAGTAAGCTCGATCTCAATGACCAGAGAAATCGAACAACCACGAGAGTTGGATTGTGCAACGGTACTGAAGTATAAGACATCGCTACTAAGTTCCAAGTACCCCGCTGTGGATTCTTTTTACGCTATTCGAACTTACCACTACGCAATATTTGTACACAGCGCTAACTGCTCGCGATTGAGCATCGAATTTCTTTTGTGCCCATATTTCACAAAGTAAAATACGTAATTTCTTCAATTCGTGTTCTCGATAGTATGAGAATTCTTCCTTGATGCTTTTACGGTCACAGAATTTTTCCCAATCGCCGTCGTAGTAGCCGAGATCTTGTAAATCTATCGGTACTCGAGGAGTGGTCGAAGTGATCTTTTGTTTTGTGGACTTTTTTGTTGTGCTATCAAATGCTCCGTCTATTCGGGACCATCAGAGTGATAAATTACCTCTCGATGCAGAATAAAATCGATAATTATAAAATTAGTATGACGCTCACTTGCGAATACTGGTAAGTAGATTGAGAGGTTCGAACAAGAAAATATAAATACGATTCTCAAATAAAATGCCATCGATTTGATGAACGTTCAGAATTGGAGTCAACGTAGATCTTGAATAAAAACAGACGGACATATGATACCGAATCTGCCATAATGATATCGGCGAATAAAAAAACCAACGTTCTGATATTTTGTGATAGGCGAGCCTATCAAAATATCAATTCGAAGTAATCTTGATGAAACCTATATTCTCTTCAAGAACATGTACAAGCTAGAACATTGAATAACAACATACCTACGAACCTTTTGAGAAAAAGTTCCACAATACTCAATGAGCAAGCTGGAGGGCGATTTCCAAGAACCGCAGAAAAACACGAGAGCCGCGAGCGCGCTTTCGGTTGGACAACCATTTTCAAGCTAAGATGGAAAAGCGACTCGGCAAATGGAGTTGAAATACAGTCACGATGACACCGCAGAGAAAAAATCATGATTGGGTATCGAGTACCTATGAGATTGTAGTTCAACCAACGCTTCATCTGGAATGTATCTGTTGAGTAATGTTACACAGTATTATCGCTGTTAAGATGAGGAATGATTCCAATGTTTTCCAAAGCTCGGCGTTTGAAGTATGCCTTCTCTCTGTGGATGATGGTGTATGATCCCTCCCTGAAACTATGATCTTTGGTTATGAGGTGGTCAGCAAAGACCGATTCGCCCAAATTTCTCTTTTCTTATAATCCTTTGAATGTTCGACCATTATGATTTTAATCTGACGACTGGTCTCGCCTATAGATACCATCACAGTCCTTACAAGCTATGCTATAAACTCCGCTCTTCTCAACAGGCGGGACGGGGTCCTCCAACTTGACAAGTAGCTCTTTTACAGTCGGCCGGAAGCCAACGGGACGGAGAATACAACTTATTTTTGAAGAAAATTCTCCCAAGAAGGGGAGTCTAGAAGATATACGTTATGGTAGTTTACATACCTCCCCTCCTTTACGGGTTGCCTAAGATGCATAAGGAAAATATCCCAATGAGGCCGGTCATATCGTTTGTTTCCTCCCCGACTTACTCCCTCGTCAAGTATTTAGACCGATAGTTTAAATCGCGTGTGGATTTTGAGTCTCCCTATTCAGTTCAGAACTCGGTTCCTTAGCTAACAAATTCAAGGATTTATGTGTCCCTCCGGGATCTATTTTATGCTCCATATCGATGTTGTTGAGCTCAAAAGCTACCACCCTGCAACAGATATGAGATTTGCTTGTAAAATCTGGAACCCCTCATAACGAATTAAAAGAATTTTTTGATCTTTTAAAAGGTTGTTGAACACCTAATTTTTGTATGGAAAATTTCGAATTTTTCGAGGAGGTAGGGATCCCCATTGGATCCCCCTTCGGCTCTCTCATTTCGGAAGTCTTTATGTCCAAATTTGAGATTGACCTGTTCGCTTCGGGCCAGGTGGTTTTGAGTCACGTTTACTATTGGCACAGGTACGTTGACGAAATTTTATGTGCGTGGACCGGTCCTGCAGAGCTCTTTAGTGATTACCCTTCCATAAAATTTACACTGGAAATTGGTGGCTCCTCTATACTTTTTCTGGACTTAAACATATCTGTCACTGACGGCGTCCATTAATTCGGTATTTGCCGATAAGATACTCGACCGATATGACTGTTCACGGGTCGTCCTTTGAACCTACTGCTCGCAGAATAGCTACTCTTAATAGCCTCATACATCGCCTCACTCACATCCCTCTGAGTGAAGCCGCATTGAAGAAAGACCTAACGACAATAACGCATCTTACCAGGGTGAACCAGGTCAAGGTAGACATTGACCTTATGGTTCGTAGGAGGCTTACAAGAAAAAGTCTCGACTCTACCCCCTCCCTCCCCCGAGATTCGCTCCTTGACAGTAGGAAACAGTGGATTAGATTACCGTTTCTCGGAAAATTTTCATTGAAGTTGAGCCGCATCCTCCGTCCTTATGGATTTCGGCCGGCGTATGATGATATCAATAAATTAAAAGACCCCATTCCGAGGGCTCAGAGGGAAGGGGTTTATAGGATTCCCTGTAAAGAATATCCCAGTGTTTATATAGGGATGACTAGCCGTCAACTCGAAATAAGCTTAGACAAGCACAAAAAAGTTAGAGGCTATTGCAAACCTGGAATGGCAGCGGAAAACCTGCAACCTCCCGCGATTGTGATCACGTTGGCGCGAAAATGCTCCTTCAGGAAATGAGTTGGCTGGGCTTTTCTCAGTATACTGCATGCTAGTCTTGATATAATGAAGGCTGGAAATTGAAATTTTTCCGAGCCCCTAGAGTAGGTCAAGGTCAAGGTCAAGGTTAAGGTTAAGGTTAAGGTTAAGGTTAAGGTTAAGGTTAAGGTTAAGGTTATTGATGACGTTATAAAGCATCCTGGCTGGAAGTTGAAACTTACTAATGACGGCTGGGAATTGGAATTTACTAATGAAGGCTGGAAATTGAAATTTTTCCAAGCCTCTAAAGTAGGTCAGGGTCAAGGTTATTGATGACGTTATAAAGCATACTGGCTGGAATTTGAAACTTACTAATGACGGCTAGGAATTGAAATTTTTTCAAGCCCCTAAAGTAGGTCAAGGTTATTGATGACGTCATAAAGCATCCTGGCTGGAAGTTGAAATTTACTAATAAAGGCTGGAAATTGAAATTTTTCCGAGCCCCTAAAGTAGATCAAGGTCAAGGTCAAGGTCAAGGTTATTGATGACGTTATTCAAGGTCATTGATGACGTCATGAAGCATCCTGGCTGGAAGTTGAAATTTACTGATGAAGGCTGGAAATTGAAATTTTTCCAAGCCTCTAAAGTAGGTCAAGGTCAAGGTCATTGATGACGTCATAAAGCATCCTGGCTAGAAGTTGAAATGCACAAGTCCCTAAAGTAGGTCAAGGTCATTGATGACGTCATAAAGCGCCACACGTCACGTCACGTCAAGCAGTTCCCAGAAACTCCCAGACGCGGACGTTTTCTGAGGATGTAATCCCTCTAACAAAATGGACAGCAGGTTCCCCGCTAAAAGGTTGGCAAAAGGGAAACATGGGTGAGTCGGCCTTTGCAGAAAGTGGTCACAGCTTTAAGGAGAGAACTGAAGTTCTCCTCTACAGAGAAAACTCATACTTCAAGCGATTGACTCTTGAAGAAATCGAGATTTTTCGGCATCGGAATAACGACAGCGTCACCATTTTGAACAGGTATATGTATTCCTGAGGAAGGATTGATAGAGGCGGGGTTTACAAGGTATAGTGTAATGATTGTAATGGAGTTTAAGTAGGTGAGATCAGCCGCCAGCTCAAAATTCGTATAGACGAGCATAAGAAAATGTGAGAACAGAAGAAAATGGAAATGGAATAAACACACGCTTTACCTAACGAGGTCTCACCTAATGCTCGTTGTTTGTTCGGAGCTTTGATCGATCTTTGAATGGTTGGTGCTGATTGAAATTCTATAAGAGAAAGTTCAAAAGAACAATTTTTGTCAAATGGTTTTCGATAAAGGCGTCAAATTTCAGTATCTTGCTTCCATGAAGCTTCATTATTATACATACCTAGGTATACTTATCTCAACGAACTCTCTTTATCTACATTCAGCGAACTATCGATAAGGAAACAGTTTTCATTCTATTATTACTTACCAATATTGTTTTGTTTTCTTTAAACCAAATCCGACTTTTTATTACGCGCATGTAAGTTGAGAATGGATTATGCATGTCCTTTTCCCATCGTATTTGTGGTATACATTCTGCTGTCATCCAAGACAGGTTGGAGAAGAGGGCTCAAATATTCAGCCTAAAATAAAACTAAGTAAACCTTGTCCACTACAGTACAGAATATTCTATTGCAGAAAACGCCACATCTGCTGGAACGATTAACGTGAAAGATTTGGGATTTAATGGCACCTGGGATGAATTTTGCGATTTTAATAAAATAGAAGAGGAGTTCGATGGATTCTTAGATCACGATGTGAAACGTAATCGAGTTTTGGTATGCCATTTAAGAAATCAAGACCAAATTATTCCCGAATCGATGCCAGCTTTTGTGGTTTATAAATATTGTTTTGGGGTAAGTTCGACGCAATCTAAAATTCTAAAGTTAGTCCATGAAGAACAGGGAAGACTGAAATGGAAAATCTCTCAATCATTGTGAGGCTCAAAATAGCCCTCAAAAACAAGGACAGTTTGGGTATTTTTTGAGCTTCCTTCTGATCCGTTCTTGGGCTCAAAGGAATCTTGTTAGTCTGCGCGTGATTCCTGTTTTGATCGTGTGCTCTTCTCTAATTGAGCTTAACTATTGTATTATTCGTTTTCAGATACAATCCAATTTGGAGGACATTTACCTTAAGCTGATAGATAAGTATAATTTGAATAACGTTTCAAATAGAATAGAGGAAGTTTTAGAAGAGAATACAGACGTAGATACGGTTGAAGGTTGTCTCAAAAAGTCTATGAGCAAATTCCACGACAAATGCATAGGCCAAAAAGTAAGTTTAGGGGTGATCGATTCAAGCCACGACTGAAGGTTGAATGACCGAAGGGCCTTGCGGACATTTATTGGACTAGCATTCTTTCTTCTTCTGTCTTGATAGAATCCGTGCGTCAGAATGTTTCGAACCATTTTGCGCATAGTTTGCAATGACGCGAAAATTTCAGAGGAAGATATTGGTCGTCATCTAGAGGATGTATGCGATGGAAAATATATTACGGATAAAATCAACTGGAATCTTTACTCGAAAACAATTTCTTTGTTTAATACTTGATCTGATTCATATACTCGTTTGTGTAATGTATATTTATACTTACGTCGTGGAGTGATCCTGCAGGTGCTAGCCAAATTCAGAAGTATGATTGTATCAAAGTACTACTTTTTACTAGCTTTCTACTGGGATTTTACCAGTTAGACTTGACTAACTAGGTCTCTTTAGATCTTTGCAGTAAACTAACACTAGCTTCATACTAGGTCCAAGAATCCTGTATACTGTATCCTTTCTTAAGCCTCCTTCATACTAGGCTACAGATTAGCTACTATAAACGTAGTATACAGTAGGCCTATATCAGGTCCAAAAAAATGAAAGCTTAAGAACAAACCAAGCGGTGGGCCCACCCTAGGCTGCTGTAAAGGGGTCCACCTTTCATCATATAGATTTAATATACAATATCAGTACTAAACCAAAAAAAGTGAAGTACCCCAAAAAATTGTAATCTGGACTCATACTAGACCATGAAGCATAAGTGAGCCCCTAAAAGCTATTGGCTTGAATTCTAATAGACCAAGAACGGGAGCGAACTAGCGGCTCGAGTGAGCCCTCGAAAAGTCATTAGCTTAACATATTTCGAAGTAGACTTATACTAGACCAAGCGAGTGAATCGCCCTAAAGCCGTAGCCTAAAATATTCTAAAGTGGACTTACACTAGACCAAAACCGCTCGTTTGCCCTCCAAAAGCCATTAGCCTAACGTATTCTAAAGAAGACTGGTCAAAAAATTATTGTTACGTGTCTTTGTACATGATCAACACTACTTCTTAGATATGGCTCGTAGTTTTGAGAATATCGTACTTTCATAGAACAGGTTCTCTGTTGAAAAAACTGAGAAAAAAAGTTGAAGTTGATTGAGAAGGTGTGCACGATGATACCAAATCTGCCATAATGATATCAGAAAACAAAAAAAAAAACAACGTTTTGATATTTTGTGATATGCGAGCCTATCATAATATCAATTCGAAGTACCTAATCTTTATGAAAGCTATTTTCTTCAAATACTTGCAAGCTAAAACATCAAGTAACAGCGTACTTACAAACCATGTCATGTTCTTCTGAAGATTTATTTTGGGAGTTATTGTTCATGATTTTGTGTGTGGCAGCTGCAGGTGGGTCGCTTCGATGAACTTAAAATGAATTTCAATTCTCTCATCCTACTATGCAGAGTATTAACTTCTATTTAGATGATGCCATCCAGAGGTGACAGTCTCGAGCACTAAACGCCCTCCCGTGGAATTGTACGAAATAGGATATGATGGCTCGTGGGAGCAATTCTGCGATCGAACAAAAATAGATCAAGATTTTCCAGTCTATTTTGAGCATGATTTGAAGACGATAAGGCTTTTGATTTGCCGACTGAAAGAAAATCATCTCATCAGCCAAGAAGCATTATTAGCTTTCGCTTCCTATAAATACTGTTTAGTGGTGAGTTACCATAAGCTTTTCTTTTCTATTTTAATTGGATAAAAGTTGGCCACGATCCCAAGATCAAGTGAGATAGGCTACCTGTTTGAAATCATAATTTAAAAATGATTGAGTCTTAGAAAAGTCAGGGGGATGATTTGAATTTTGTGGGAGGTAGCCGAGCCGCTTAGAAAGACCGTATCCCATCACAGAAAATATTTTTGCTACTTTAATAAAATTCTTTGGATCGATAAATTTTTCTATCCATTCTGGGTGCGTAGATGAGACATCGATTCGACGAGCTCCTTGACGAATTCGTTGAAAAACTATCTTTAGCAGATGAAGAGAAGAAAAGAATACTGTTGAGACCAGGACCGGTGAATGTTACTGCCTGCTACAACGAAACATTGCCAGCCTTTACTCAACATTGTGTGGGAAATGGAGTAAGTCTAATTTTGATGGAACTCATAGCGAGTATTTGAATCTATAAAAGTCAAGACCTCTATTATTCTGAACTCTTTTTAGCGGGGAACCCGCTATCAACTTTGTTAGGGGTCCTCAGAAAACGTCCGCGATCGCGTCCGGGAGTTTCTGTGAACTGCGTGACGTGATGTGATGTGACGTGACGTGTGATGCTTTATGACATCATCAATGACCTTGGACTTGGAAAAATTTAAACTTCCAGCCTCCATTATATCAGGCCTAGTATACAGTATATATATTGAGAAGAGCCCAGCCAACTCATTTTCTGAGAGGGCATTTTCGCGCCAACGCGATCGCGAGTGCAAACCTGCAATGGCCTCTAAATTTTTATTTCGAAGTGATTATTTGACGGTACAGTACCGTCGACTAGAACGTACTATTTGACGGTAAAGTGCGTGGCTGTGTACTTCTCTAGGAGAGTCTGAAGGCAGAGTGACAACGATAATTATGTATCAGAGATGTATGATGATGAAAAGGTCTCGTACGATTGTTTAAAACATCCACAACCTGCACTTGCACTCATTTCAATCAACACCACGCCCCTTGTCGGCATATTCTTATGAAGCAAGAACATGATACTGGGCACCTCTCATCCATCTTCAGTTTGGATTTGTTTCATACGCGTTACCATCGTACTGACCCATCACCTTCTGCACCTGCCCATCTTGTGAGCAAGAGTACTCCCGCTAAAATGACATAAGACACGCCGCAAGAAAATGTTTCAGCGGCCATGAAGAGACGTGATAAGTACAACCAAATTTTGCCAGTCGTTTTGAGCATAGCTCCCGCCGGGAAACTGAATTTTACCCATTGCCTGCCAATCCCATAAGGTACGGGTTAATGAGATTGCCATTTGTTGCACTTTTTGTCAATTGTCTGTCAATGAGCTTTGACAGAAGCTTACCAGGACCCATTTAAAAGCATTGGTGACATGTGGCAGCCAAATGGCTAACAGACATTTCCCCGGTGGGGTCACTTCGGCTGCAAATCATGGAACGGATCAATTTATGAAGCACCTAGCGGCCATGAAAGAAGGAGAAAAAATGGTAAGAGCTGGTTCTCACATAACGTTTGGAGAGAAACTCACTTCAAGAAGGGAACCACATAATGAAGAAATCAATGTGCCATGGGAAACTGTCTCCACAAAATTGCAACCTTTGCAGATGTTTTCAGATATCTGCCATAATAATTCTACTGCTCCCATGAATAGGAACTTTGAAAATCTTCAATTTCGTCCCAGATCGTATTTACCGGAAAATAACCTTTTAATTGACGGTACTGTGCCGTCAAATAACGCCATCCTTATTTTCATTAGGTATATGTTACTCTGCGTTCAACTCGATTCATCTTTATCCTGCTGAAACTACCTACTTAATCTGAGTTTAACCTCACTCGACAGAAACAGAAATTAGTGCGTTTCAACATACAATTCTTTTTCTTCTTTGAAAAATCTGCTGGCCGTTCGTCGTCCAACGAAATTTAATGTAGACCTACTCCGATTGAGGAAACATGAAACAAAATTTTGCCTTCTTGAATCTTGAATTACTTCGTATTAATGTTACTGCCTTAATTTATTCATGTTCAGTGAAAACTTTTTTGTCTTTCATCTCGCTTTTTTGGTGTATGGGAGGTGGGACTTGGATAAATAAGAACTATCGGGCTGATTAGGGGTGGGGAACTGGAAGAATTTCAACTTTCAAGCTAGATCTGATGGCAAGTGGACGTGCGTAAAAAAAAATTCACTCTTCAAAATAGTTGAACTTGAAAAAAATTCTATTATCGAATATCGAGCTATATTATACCTATCAGGAAATTCGATTCTCAGGAACGCTAATTTCGAATTAAATTCTTAATATCTCAACAAAATTCGTCTCTCAGAACAGGCTCACCTTGCTTGGTTTTTCATTGTCTTATAATCCTTCTCTCCTCTGATTAGCTAACTATGCGAATTTTCCGCACTCATAAATTAATAGAAGAACTTGTTTTTTTTTTTTTTTTTTTTTTTTTTTTTCAGAATCCATGTTTCAAACTATTTAGGTTGATTCTTGGTCGAGCGTGTTTTGCGTCTTGGCTGACCACCGAAAAGATCGTTGCCAACATTGAAGAGATTTGCACCGGAAAGTTCATTACAGATAATATAGACTGGAAAGCCATATTTATGACATTGAACTATAGAGAATAGCGCGATTTTTTGAATCAATGATAATACTGGTGAATACATCCGGAAATAGAGCTGAAAAATATTGTTTCAATGTGTGTATGTGCGCGTGCGAGCGTCCTCATGTATCTTGTATCCATTTACACTGAAGCGTGCCCTTCTAATCCGTTCCTTGACAACTAAGGGTTTTTCTCGTGACAAGTCACATATAACAAATATCCGAAGAATATCCTGCCACTGATGATAATCCTTTTGCAAAAGGGAGGGCCATAACGTATAGGACTCAAAAACGCCTGACCAGATGAAAAAAGATCGAGCTCAAATTTAGACATGAAAACCTCCGAGATGAGGGAACCTAAAAGAGAGCCAATAGGGATACTCACCACCTCAGGAAATTCGAAAAATTTGCCTTCAAATTTGCAAAAATTGGGAGACCAACAGATATTGAGTAAACTGAAAAATTCTGCCAATTCTTCATGACAGATATTTGAATGGACTAAAAGGTCACCCATGTGTTGCATGGTAGTAGCTCTAAGGATACTCGGAAATAAGACGACTACGTCAAACGAGCATAGGATAGAACCCGGCGGAAGAATACCATCTTTAGGCCTAAGAGGATTATGAGAAAGGTCAGAAAGGAGGGCTTAACCATTGCTAAGTCTGATAAAGGGAATGCCATAGATGTTAGGGAGAAGTCCTTTTACGTCTCCAAGGTCTACGACGTACTCGACCAGTGAGGTGCTAAGGAAAATGCCACCTTCAGTTTTACTAATCACGTGAAAGGAGTTAGACGTGTGAATAACAACTTCTTCGCTTAAAAGACTGCTCCTTAAGCCCAACCCTGTGCCTCCCCTCTTGTACGGGCTACCTAAAGTTCATAAAAAGGACACCCCAATGCGGCCGATCGTCTCCTATGTGTCTTCCTTCAAGTACTTTTTGGCGAAATAAATAAGTCCAGGATATAGGACTCGTACTCGCATGAAAAAAAGAAGTGGATCGCTTAAGTAATTCGTTCTTTATCTTAAACGTTAAACAAGGTAATCAACTTATTACATCACTGATTATGGAGACAACACACTTAAACTCTGAAGAACTTGACGATAAGAAATTTCATTCATCTCAATCTGTGGGTGCCTCAAGATGACTCAACAATTGTTTTGGAGTCAATTCTTAGTCGTAGCGCCACTGGTGCTTATATGTTCTTTTGCAGGTAAATTCAAACTCTTCATTCCAATGTTATTTAGAGTTGCTACAACAAACAGTCGATGACGAAAAGCGTAGGTACATAACGAGAAATTTTTTTCCAATTGCAGACGATACAACGGAAAATGCGCACAAAATACCTGATCCAATCGTAGATTTGTACGATATAGGATACGAGGGTACATGGGAACGGTTTTGTGACTCTAATGAAATTCAGAAAGATTTTTCTGACTATCCAGAGCACACGTTGAAGAATCTAAGAGAGATAATCTGTCAACTGTGGCAGAGTAACTTAATTAACAAAGGATCGTTGCTAGCATTCGGTTATTACAAGTATTGTCTAGCAGTAGGTTGAGGATAGACTTTTTACTCCAATTTGACGAGCAAGGAAATATTTCAAGCGTGGTATTTTCAGATGAGGCCATACTTTGACGGATTCCTAGATGAGTTCCTTGAGAAACTTTCGCAAGGAGATAAAAATAAGAAGAGAGTTTTGTTAACTCCAGATCCCGCCGACGAGACAACAAAGTGTTACAATGAGACGGTAGAGGCATTTTATAAACACTGCGTCGGAAAAGAGGTAGGTAACATCTGAAGAGTTAAGACAGAAAGTTAGCACAATATTGACTGAGATGACTTTCCCCAGAATCCGTGTACCAAAAATCATAAATTATTATTCTCTCGAGCGTGTAAGGTGCCGTGGCTAGAGACTGAAGATATTCTGTCTGAAATTCCTAAAGTGTGCACTGGAAAGTGGATAACGGATGACATTGATTGGAAATCGGTGTTCTCGACAATAAAGCCTAGAGAAGAAAATTGATTGAAAATTGACGTTCCAGATCTGCCACTTACGGTTGCACTAGCTGAAGTTATTTCCGCTCTGCAGACACGTGAATGCTAATTTTTTTGTAACCGATGAATGCTCAATTCTAGGACAATATGATACAATCAATCTACGTTGCGCAGATGAAGAATGCATTTTTTAATAAAATACACAAGCAAACAGTGTGCAATTGCCTTTCTTTGACAAAAAAGACGTCTGAATTTGATTTTCATCGGTAGAATGAAGGCCTCCACAAATGGACTGGATTGTCGTTAGAAGGGCCTGAAAAAATTTGAATCTTTAAACAAAATTGGTCCTTTAGAATAAGTTCATCGAATTTCTCACGTAGCTTTGTTAAAATAACTGTTGTTCAAGGCCCAACGCATCTGTGTCACAAAACTTGTTATTGAACTTGGGTTTGACTGGCGTCTGGCACATATTATTTCCAACCCCTTTTACTAGGTTTTTGCATTAGAGCACACCATCTTCATGGACCCGGTACGTTGACGATGTGTTGTGTACGTGGACCGATCCCCGAGATCTCCTCGTTGAGTTTCTCAAGTATCTAAACATTTTGTATCCTTCCATTAAATTTACGTTGGAAGTAGGCGGTTCTTTTATCAACTTTTTGGACCTTACTATCTCTGATAGAGACGGTGTCCATGAATTCGCCATCAATAGGAAAAATACTTCGACCGATATTACTGTCCACAGCAGATCTTTCTGCCCCAATGCTCATAAATATGCCGGTTTTAATAGTCATATCCACCGGTTGACCAGTATTCCGTTAGGTCGCAGCTCGGTTTCCCACGGGAGCTTCTCACTATAAAGCACTTGGCCAGAGTGAATGAGGTGAGCTTAGACATTGACCTTATAGTTCATAGGAAATTAACTCGGAAAAGCCTTGATTCCACTACTTCTCTACCCCGCCATGCGACCTCAAATGGTAGAAAACGTTGAACTAGGCTCCATTTTTTGGGAAAATTTTCTGCCCAGTTAGGTCGTGTCCTCCGTCCCTTTGGGTTTCCCCCAATTTCAACACTGTGAAAAATCTCTTCGTCGATTTAAAGGACCCCATCCCACTAGGTGAAGTATAATGACTGCAATGGAGTTTACATAGGTGAGACTGGCCGTCAGCTCAACATTAGAATAGATGAGCTCAGGAAAGCGTGGGAAAAGAAGAAATTGGATGATTCGGCATTTGCAGACCATCTTATTACCACTGGCCATAGTTTTAAAGAGGGATCTGAGTCCCTCCTCCACAGAGAGACCTCGTACCTAAATGTGCTCAACAGGTACATACCTGATAAAGAGTTGATTGAACTAGTTTATGAGTATGATTCACATTGTAATGAATCGCTAGTTCAGTCATGATTTCCTCGGTATTTCTTGTTTCCAGCCGGAGTCGGTTTACTTGCTTTCACATCCCCGTTGACATGGGGTTCTGTAATCGAAAGCAATCCGGTGTATTCTTCGTCATTTCTGTGGCATTATTTGAATTACTTCGTTTGTTTTACTCCCTTGAGTATGTCGTCGTCGGAGATGAAAATTGCTGACTGATGCCCAGCTCAAAGAATGATCTCGTCTCAAACTAAACATAAACATATGCTAGGCTTGATGACGTCAACAAGTTATCCATGACTAGGAAAACCGTCACGCTTTCCAGTTCTAAATCCTTCACAGAAGAGGAATTTGTCAAAAAAGTCGAGCTCTGAACTTCTCCAAACTAGGTTAACTGGTCTACTTTGCCTAGGACATTATGCTACTATTGTTCGACCTTGCTCCTTACCCTCTTCATCTTAGCTTTGTACATTTGAGAGTTATACAGAATACACTGTCCACAAAAATTTTCTCCAATAGTTCTACTCAGTACGTATATCTCTTTACTAGCTGAAATCTGGTAATTTGCCTCGAGACCAAATGTTGTGTATGTTTCTAAATTTCAGTACTCATTTCAAGTAGATTAATATTTACAAATATTCTTTAAATCAGTGCATCAATTAGTTGAGTATCAAATTGTGAGCTTAGAACTTGAATCCAATTGTCGCATAATAAGGGAACCAGTTTACTTTATCGGTCATAAATTTATCGCGACAGACCTCCTCGATGGTAGACAAAATAACTTCAGTCGTTAATTCGGCGTAAGTACAAGCTCGGGCAAATATTTGTTTGAACGTAGAATGGAAAGCATTCTGAAAATTATATCCTGCGATTGTTTTAATGCGAAAAAGAGAGAACTAAGTACCTATTTTCGAGTTCAGTGAACAAAACGTACCCCTTTGGCGATACATTTCTTCTCAAATTCGTCTATGGATGTTTTATAACAAGAAGTGGTTTCATCGAGTGTGGCATGATATCGTATCAAATCTTCTTTTTTCTTCGTATCGTTCATAGAGAATCTGTCTACAAATGCTTCAATGAATTCATCCGCACGAGGTGTCATCTATGACCACATAATTCCACAGTATGAGCGTGCCATGATACAAAACTATTTGTAGCACTGATTAGTTATAACAAAGCTTACCATAAGACAGTATTTGTAGAGCGCACACCATGCTAAAGTTTCATTATTGAATTTTTTGTCGTCTAATACTCTGCGACAGACCTCGATACGAACTTTCCTCAACTCGTGCCCCGGATAGTACTGGAATTCTTGAAAGATACCCTCGCGATCGCAGAATTTTTCCCAGTCCCCATCATAATAACCCAAATCGTACAAATCTATCGGTATTCTTTCAGTGACTGCAGATGCTCGGGGCGTTGTTTGTTCTACCAGAGCTGTCTCGTTGTCATTAGCTGATTGAAAAAAGCGGTAATCAACACCCTGCGTTTCCCTACATTCTCGCTGAAGTTATCCTTCAACTTTTACTGGACCCAAACTTCTGTACTCACCTGTGACTATTTGAAAAAATGAGTATGAAATGACCAGTGCGATACTCATAGCCGAGACACACGTTGTACGTCGAAATTTGGCCATCGTCGATACATCGAAAATGACTACTCAAATTGACAAGGAAGTATTTTGGCAAAGTAGTCTTGAGACAGAGCGATACAAACAGTGCTAGAGGAAAATACCTCTTATCACCGACAAAATTTGATATTGTGAGGTAAACGTGTTTACGCCTAAAATTCGGACCAGTAAGGCACGTGAAGATTCAACACTATAGTTGCTGGCATCTGGCGGATGCTGTTTCTACTAAATGGAAAAATTTCACTACAAATGTCCAGAAATGTATGACGGTGGAGCGGGGGGAAACTTCAACAAATCTCAACCTTAGGAAGAGGGGACTGAGAAGAATTTCGAATCTAAAATTATGAAGAGTGGACCTTGGCTGAAGAATGAAAGGTTTAAAAAACGGCGGCTTTCTTTACGAAGTTAAATGAGTTCCACGGAAGCTCTACTATGAAGCGAATTGGATTTGAAGTTGAGAATTGAAATCAAAATTGAATGCAAGAATAGTCCATTTTTCACAGTCCCGTCCTGTCATATATAGTTCGATATTAGAAATTTGAAATTCTTCAAGTCCAGTGTTCCTGATGGATGGAATTTGTCCAAGTCCTTCGCCTATGATAAAGATCGATATTCGAAATTTTTCAAATCGGTAGATCAATTTCTGCTCGGCGGCAGACGGTGGGACGCCAAAATTTTCAAAAAGACCTCTTCTCCCTCATAAAACAGGTTCTCCATTCAGATGTCGACTCAATGAAGCATCAGACTCCTTCTCCAGTCATTTTGAAAAATTTATTGTGAGCTCTGATGGGACTGGAAGCCATTTTGACTTTAGAGCTCTGCAAGGAGGAGTGACTTGAGGAAATCTGCCAACTCTCGAGCTCATACCCATGAAGAGGGGGGGGGGGGAAAGAATCACTTCTTTCAAGCTATGGATATACTTGTACATGATCTCCTTTGAAAAAAGAAACGGGAGCGCAAGAACATGCACGCACGCCCAAAGTGGTCCGCATAAAATTTAGAGGCCATTGCGGGGAACCCGCAATCTTCCGCGCTCGCGATCACGTTGGCGCAATATTCCCCCTCAGAAAATGAGTTGGCTGGGCTCTTCTCAGTATACTGTATACTGGGCCTGATATATGGAAGGTCGGAAGTTGAAATTTTCCAAGTCCCTAAGTAGGTCATGATCTTTGATGACGTCATAAAGCGTCACAACTGGAAGTTGAAAATTTTCCAAGTCTCTAAAGTAGGTCAAGATCATTGATTACCTCATAAAGCAAACGTCACGTCACGTCACGCAGTTCACAGAAACTCCCGGACGCGGGCGTTTTTTGAGGATGTAATCCCCCTAACAAAATGGATAGCGGGTTCCCCGCTAAAAATACACCTCCAGCACCAGAATCCACCCTTCAAGGCATTGCGTCGGTAGTTCAGAGGGCTCGAATTGAGAGTAGCCTAGCAGCATTTTCTCCTCAAGTTCCGCGCACTGTGCAATGCCCGTCAATGAGGCCATTATACAGGGGTCTACCCTACTGACCGAGGGAGAGCTCAGCACTCAACCTGGATTTCAGGTAGTCTTGTACCATGGACACACGCGTACATATCTTCTTCTCCACCAGAGTTTTCAGTCACCATTGAGAGTTCACTGGGTGCCCACCAGCAGTGCTTCGTGACTCTAGCTTCTCAAGCGGGGGTTCTTTCTCCTCCTCTTCTAATATTGGCTTCTGTCTTGTGCTTGCCCTCTTTTTCGTCTGTTGGCGCTCGTTCCTGAGCGCCCTGTATCTGGTGGCACTGGTGCTGACGAGAAGTGACGTGGCAGCAGCAGCATGGGGAATGGTACACGTAGATAGGAGATGCCATAATGTGGCTCTACATCTACTGTTTCCATTCTGCGTCCATTTTCTTTTTCATTACTTTAGCCGCAAATGTAGATACAAGGTTCCATGCCTCTGTTGTTCTCAGCATGCATGAAGCCAAAGTACTTGGCGTGAGTTCTTCATCTTCCCCAATCTCAGAGAGAGACCGTCCTAGCTCACCCCGTTCACATCTCCCATTTCGTGTTGGTACTTGTTGAAGCACTCACGGCCACTCATTATTTGTGTAAGATGAAAATATGGTCTCGATCCATCCACTGGTCAAGATCACGTACTAGCACGCGGGTCTACTCACCCTTTCCTGTTTGGGCGAGTTGCTCCATCCATTTGGCAAGCAAGGAGCGTCTGGCCTCTGCTTGAACTTGTAAATGATGGAATAGAGCTTCAAAAAATTTCAACTGTCCAATCATATAGGAGAAGCACTAAAAAAGAGGAGAGGGGTCTTTGAATAATGTCTACGCCCTGGATTCTTCGCTGTCATTAGTAGATACAATAATTCTAATTTTTTATCGCTCTTATATCATAGTTATAAACGCTACGAATGGTAATCAATTCCATGGTTATCCACAGATCAGAGTGTTATGATAAGGTTATCTACGCTAGTGAGTAAAAGCAGTGAATGTTTTCACGCAAGTCATTACGTGCCGGGGCAATCATGCTCCCACAAATGAATAAATATTCCAGAGCAAGAGGATGAAAATGAAATTTTGGGTTTGGATATTTTTCATCAGTTTTGAGCATCGATGTTACCATTTGCTTGCCTCAGGTAGAAGTAAAATTGGAGGTTTTTTTATAAGTTTGATAAGTGATTGCCACCGAAGCTTACGGACAATGATATCATTTCAATTTCACATACCTACTAGAAAATGCATTAACCGTACAAAATACGACCCCGGATCCACCCATAGAACTGATGGACATCGGTTTCGATGGCACGTGGCAGCAGTTTTGCGACATCAAGAAATTAGATGAAGAGTTTGCGTACTATCCAGAGCATGAACTTCGAGTACTGAGGCATTTAATTTGCGACATGAGAGCTGAAAGTAACATAACGTTGGAAACGATGTCGCCGTTTATCGCTTACAAATATTGCGAGATGGTACGCGGAGAAATCAATGGAAATTCTAAAATACAAAGGGTCAACTGTACCGGAGTAATATAGAGTAATATCGAATTTTTCGATTTTATAGATGAGATATCAGGCAGACGAGATTCTGGAAAAACTTGTGGCCAAATTCACGAACGATGATGATGCAAAGAAAAAAGAATTACTGAATGCCCAAAATGTTTGGCAAAACGATACAGAATGCTACAAAACCGCTATCGGCACGTTTGAAAATATTTGTATCGATAGAATGGTAATTCGTGATTTTTGGATTATTTTTCAGTAATACTAAAGTTTGTGAGCTTCTGGGAAAGAAAAACAAAATGTTGCCTCTCTTAGCTACGATTTGATGGGGGAGGGGGGGGGGAATCATTCATCAATAGACGTTTCCAAATGACGGCAATTTTCTATAATCCTACCCATTTGTGAATTTGCCTCTGGCTCCAAATGTCAATTTTTTTATAAAGGAATCTACTATTACTTCTATTGAAGTAACATTTCAAAAAACTTGTGCGTCCGCGTCTGATTTAAGGATAAAAATTCTCCTTTTCTCCTCTCACCTTGTTTGAACATAATGTAATAGTTTGATGGACAGTAAGAATTTGTGATGTAAGGGAAGGGGCAGAGGAATGCTCTTTGCTAATACAATGAACACACCCGACTGATCAATGAAATTAAATTTTCTGCTCCCTTTCCTCCTCCTAAAAAACAAAAAAACGAAGTCTGTCTGTCTTTGTATCAAAAAAGTAACTCCACTTTTGTACTTCGGAAAAAGAATTTGATAATTACTTCCCATTTTTACAGAATCCGTACTTGAGGATGTTCAAACCACTGCTAACTCGCGTCTGTAATTCAAATTGGTTGACTACGGAAAATATCACTTCATATGTAGACGAAGTTTGTGTTGGTAGAAAACTGCCAGGTGATATCGACTGGGGAGCGATAATCAATACCGTACCTTATAGAGGGGAAGTTGGAACAAGCACGCGATCTCAGTACTAACTTACGATTATCTATAGATATAAATTGATAAATAAAGTGAGTTTAAAAATTTTGTTAGACACTGGACACTACGGACACATAATGGCAGAGGTTGAAACAGTCAAGCTTCGTTAAATATGGTATACTGGTAGATAACGCTTTAAAATGAGGTACCTCAACTATCAGCTTCATCCTCTCAGACAGTGTCGCTAGATGTGACACATTCTGATTTTGGAGGCACAGAGTTTCATGGTGGAACGTATTGGCACATTTTTAGAACGTTGTAGAAGTGGCGTCAAGTCATTGGAACTCAAAAGTGAAAACTGGTGGTGGGGCACTAATTCCTCGTAAAGAGAAGATGTAAGAACGCGCGCGTTCTCACGGCCATTCCATGCAGGTAGTGATGCACTAAACTCGATTGATAAATCTGATGCCCATCCACAGATGACAGGAGGGGTCAAAACAGAAAACCAAGTTTGAAAGAAAATCCATTATCCGAAAATTTTATTTACAAATGAGGAGGTATTTGTTGAGCGTGTTCAGCGTACGCCTTGGACAGATACCCTTTCTGTTGATACCTCCTTAAATGTTGACGATGTAAGTAAGTTTAGAAATTTTGAGAATGTTATAGACTCTACATTCGCTCTCTCGCTTGTGCAGCGCCGCCCTTTCTCCATGGTGGAATGGATGCAAGTTGCGTAAGCATTTGACTTTGTTTCCTCCAGCATCGTGGGATCAACCCTTTCGAGTCTTCAGTGGGAAGAAACTCCTTGGCGAACCCCCTCTTGTACTCGCCAACTGCCAAGCTACTTTGGCAACTGTTAAGTTGCAATGCACCTCTTCCACGCAGAAAACACTAGTACACACAATAAAAACACCACCACTATCTTAGATATACTGGATTGCTGTTGACTTCTCTTCAACATCTTCTTTTTTCAGGGACGATCTTCCTCTTCTTCCTGCACATCTGGATGTTGATGGAACACAGGTGTCGAGTAGGTCATAGCGTGCTTCTGCATTTGCCTATTCTATTCTCGGTCCATCTTCTTCTTCATGACGGTAGCTGCAAATGCAGACATCTGGTTCCATGCTTCTTTGGAGCCTAGCATGGTGGATACCAGGCTACTAGGGACAAGCGCTTCATCTACCCCGATCTTTTGAAGAGACTGACAAAGCTTGTCCCCTTCACGCCTCCACGCCTCGCACTCAAATAAGAGGTGTGCTCTGGTCTATCATCCCGTCCTTGGTCCCAAGACGAACACGTTGCCTGCTCAACTTTCCTTATCTTCTCGCAAAGATACTTGTTGAAGCAGCCATTGCCGTTCAACACCTCATCAGGTGAATGTTTAGTTCGCCATGGTGTCGATTCATCCACTCATCAAGGTCGCGTATTGACACACAGGATGTCCATGTGCCCACCTCACTCTGGGCAATTCTTGCTTTCCATTTCTTAAGCAATGAGCGCCTGGCCTCCTGCTTAACCCGTATAGGGTCTCACGGTTGGTCGTCGTCGTCTTTTTTACTCTCACCACCGCTCTCTCCTCAGCAAGGAGCTCGATTGGTAGTGAACGTGCTAATTCGCAAAGAGCCTCCGTTGAGACAGTGCGGTAGGCACTAACACACTTCAGCGCAGCTCTTCGTTGGGTCTTTACCATTTTTCTGATTCAAGAAGGTATTTTCATTGAGTCGGCTTATACTGGGGCACCATGTAGGAGGTTCGACATAGCGGTGCTCATCATGATCCTTCTTCCGGCTTCTCTCGGCCCTCTTAGGTTTCTCACCAGGCGATTAAGGTATGCAACCACTCTATCCTCCTTTTCCGCTGTCATCAGGAAATGGTGCCTAAAGCTCAGCGTTGAGTCGAACCAGATGCCCAGATACTTCATTGTCTTCTTGGTTTCAATTTCCACACCTTGTAGGGGAAACGTGGGTCGACTGAACTTTCGACGGGTCGTGAATAATATATCCTCCGTCTTATCTACGGCAAGTTCAAGTCTGGTCGACTCGATCCAACGCATCACTACCTCTAGGGCCCGGTTTACTCTGCTCTCCACGCTACAGTCGTTTCGGCAGTACATACGACAAGTGTGTCATCTGCATAGCAGATAAGCTAAACACCGATGGCAATTTCACCTTGAAAATTCCGTTAAATGTGACGCACCCCAACAGCGGCCCAAGGACCGACCCCTGCGGCACCGTACTTGTAACAGGGCGCTTCACTATACCAGCAGACGTCTCTTCTTGGATTTCTCGATAGCCAAGATAGCTGCTGATCTTTCTGAGCAGGTATGCGGGCACTTCTGCGTCCTTGAGAGCTTCCAAGATCCTCTCCCAAGGTATCGAATTAAATACATTTCTTATGTCGAGGCTGACGGCTACGGCTGCGCAAAACTGACGCATGACTATCGCCAACTCGGCTATCCTCTTCTGCCGGTATAGACTCTATAATATATAGAGAGTGATGATCTAAAAAGAGTTTGCCATAGTACAAGTTGGCCTCGCCTTGGTTTATCCTGAAAAAAAAATTGACAATTTGACAATGCCAATACTCACATTCTCCCTTCAACGTGACTCCAATGATTTCGAAGTCCTGTTTTTAGCGGGGAACCCGCTATCCATTATGTTGGGGGGATTACATCCTCAGAAAATGTCCACGTCCGGGAGTTTCTATGAACTGCGTGACGTCACGTGTGATGCTTTATGACGTCATCAATGACCTATTGACCTTGACCTACTTCAGGGACTTGAAAAAATTTCAACTTCTAGCCGCGATGCTTTATGACGTCATCAATGACATTGACCTTGACCTACTTTAGAAACGGGAAAATTTCAAATTCCAGCCTTTATTATATCAGGGTAGCATGCAGTATACTGAGAAGAGCCCAGCCAACTCCTGAGGGGCATTTTCGCGCCACTGTCATCGCGAGCACGGGAGGTTGCGGGTTCCCCGCTGCCATTGCGAACCTGCAATGGCCTCCAATTTTTTAACTCAATTTCGATATAATTTCTTGTTATAGTATTGTAAATAACATTTTCATCAACTTCTTACGAGTCATAGATACGCAATTCGCAATACACGAAAATTCCGCTCGCGAGATTCTGTGTTATCTTCATCTTTCTTTAGTTCTTTCTCTGTGTTTGCTTACTGAACCCACAATAAATAATACGTTGAACATCACCGCTACCTACGTAAGTGAACAAATATTTTGGTTAAAAATTCTTACATCTTGACACAAAAAAAAAATCGAGTTACTTACTTGGAAAAAATTCAATTATTGCTCTCGTACTAGAGTTTGACAATTTTCATTTCATTTTTTTTGCAATCGGTGTGGATACTTTGTATTAACAAAAAGTCAGGAAAATTCAATACAGAAAACGCTGATGGCTTCCTCATTTATTATCCTTGATAATTGGGCTTAAAACTTATTAAATATATTTTCTGGCGTAGCCAAATTAATAAAGATCATGTTTCATGTCTTCTATACAGAAGGATGCTCCGATCGTTCGCCCCCATCTTGGTGTACTAAGTCAACTTTAGTATATTTCGGGTTGATGAGATTAGAGGGTCTACTTAAGGGTATTTTAGGCTGACTACTTTCTGGGACTCACTCGCTTCGCTCGTTCGTCCCGCTTCTTGGTCTAGTATAAGTCTACTTTTTTAGGCTGACTGCTTTTTTGCTCGTTTGTCCCGCTTCTCGGTCCAGTATAAGTCTACTTTAGAGTATTTTAGGCTGACTGCTTCTTGGTCCAGTAGAAGTCTACTTTAGAATATTTCAGGCTGACTACTTTTTGGGACTCACTCGCTCCGCTCGTTCGTCCCGCCTCTTGGTCTAGTATAAGTCTACTTTTTTAGGCTGACTGCTTTTTTGCTCGTTTGTCCCGCTTCTCGGTCCAGTATAAGTCTACTTTAGAGTATTTTAGGCTGACTGCTTCTTGGTCCAGTAGAAGTCTACTTTAGAATATTTCAGGCTGACTACTTTTTGGGACTCACTCGCTCCGCTCGTTCGTCCCGCTTCTTGGTCTAGTATAAGTCTACTTTTTTAGGCTGACTGCTTTTTTGCTCGTTCGTCTCGCTTCTCGGTCCAGTATAAGTCTACTTTAGAGTATTTTAGGCTGACTGCTTCTTGGTCCAGTAGAAGTCTACTTTAGAATATTTCAGGCTGACTACTTTTTGGGACTCACTCGCTCCGCTCGTTCGTCCCGCTTCTTGGTCTAGTATAAGTCTACTTTTTTAGGCTGACTGCTTTCTGGGACTCACTCGCTTCGCTCGTTTGTGCCGCTTCTCGGTCCAGTATAAGTCTACTTTAGAGTATTTTAAGCTGACTTTCTTCTTGGGACTCACTCGCTCCGCTCGTTCGTCCCGCTTCTTGGTCCAGTAGAAGTCTACTTTAGAATATTTCAGGCTGACTACCTTTTGGGACTCACTCGCTTCGCTCGTTCGTCCCGCTTATGCTAGTATAAGACTAGTATACCAGTAGTTTACTACACGATCAGAGAAAGATCGCACGCACATTTCCAACAAAATTAAGGTAGGGCTCGGAGAGAAATACATCTTGGTAAGCCTACTTTAGTATATTTCGGGCTGTAAGATTAGGGGGCTTCAGTTGTTCCGCTTCTTGGTTCCAGTATAGCTTTGGACTGTATGTATACAGGACTCTTAGACCTAGTATAATGCTAGTATAGGTCTAGTATATGAGTAGTTTACATAGTCTAATATGAGCCCTCTCTTGGATAATGCCCATAGTATAAAAGAGCCTAGTATAGTTTTGGACTAAATACAGTATACAGGATTCTCCTAGTATAAACCTAGTATGAGCAATTTGCCCAGTATGACAGTAGTTTACTGCACATATCAAAGAAAGATCTAGCATAATTAGCATGAACAGGATCTAGTATAAACCTAGTACAAGAGCATAAGTCTAGTATACGAGTGGTTTACTGAGTATAATGGTGTCTAGCGGAGCTAATACAAGCCACCTCTTGGGATAAGTTTATGGTAATTTGATGAGCGGACTGGATACAGTATACAGTTTTCCTAGACCTAGTATAATGCTAATATTAGCCTAGTATACCAGTAGTTTGCACTAATTAAAGATATGCACGCACGCACGCACGCACATTTCCAACAAAATTAAGGTAGGGCTCGGAGAGAAAAAAATTGTAATTCCCAAGGTCACCTGCACGCACGCACGCACGCACGCACGCACGCACATTTCCAACAAAATTAAGGTAGGGCTCGGAGAGAAAAAAATGTAAGTCCCAAGGTCACCTGCACGCACGCACGCACGCACGCGCACGCACGCAAATTTCCAAATGAGTGCAGGGTCAGAGCAAAGACATGAAACATGTCAAAAGTCCGAAGTACAAAAAGACTCTTTCCCGTGCCGGGAATCGAACCCGGGCCTTCTGGGTGAAAGCCAGATATCCTAGCCACTAGACCACACGGGATATGATATCTCCTGCGCACCAGTCAGTTTTCGCGACTCTATTCTCTGACTCCGCCAGAAAATATTATGAATGTTGATATCAAAGAAGAACGGAACAGAATGAGGAATGCTGGGAACCTGTTCTATAGGACAAGAATTTTTCAGACACTAGCTGCCGCCGGATGGCAGTCGAGAAAATTTCCAAGTCACCCTCCTGTATTGATGTAGCTCAAAATTCAAAATTTTCTTATCTCTCGATGTTCAAAAATATTCACTGTCCTTATCTCATCATAATATAGCTAAAAAGTGAACATTTTTCTAAGTTCCTTAACTCGTATGAAGTTCCTTTCTCAATGTAATTTAAACTTTTCCTTAGACTGTCGGAAATATTTCAAGCCCTCGGTTCATCAGGATTAAATTTCCCAAGTTTCCTACTCGTGTACGTACAGCTCGATCACGATGGTTAATCATATTAAGAGTCTCTTTTAAGTGGGGACCCGCTACCTCTTTTAGGAGCGATTTACGGAAAACGAGCGCGTTCAACTTGAATGTGACGTCACCATTTCCGGATTTAGGAAAAATCTCAGCCCCTCGGGATTTGAAAAGTTCTAGTCTCTGAGCTATGTATGATGAGGGGAGGGATTTCGAAAAATGTCAGCCCCCAAGCTATGTATAATAGGATGGGGACTTGGAAAAATTCACAGGAAAACTTTTGTCTCTAGACCTATGCATGATAGGAGAGGGACTTTGAAGAATTTTGAACTATATTATGATAGGAAGGGCACTTGATGGAATTTCGACTCTGAATATATATACATGATAGCAGGGGGCTTTGAAAAAATAGAACGCGTTCAACTTGTGACGTCTTCATTTCCGGAATTAGAAAAATTTCAACTCCTGAACTTTGTATGATAGGAGGGAGGGGACTTGAAAAAATTTCAGCGCGTTCAACTTGTGACGACATTATTTTTGGGACTTGGTAAAATTTCAGCCTCCAAGCTATGCGTGATAGGGTGGGGACTTGTAAAATTCACGGGAAAAATTTCGTCTCCATGTGACAGAAAAATGACTTGATAAGAGTTCGAGTCTCGAGGTACGAGTTTATTATGATAGGAGAGGGACTTGGAGGAATTTCGTCTCTCGGGCTGTATATGATAGGAGAGGACTTGAAAAGATTGTACTTTTCAGTACATATACCTATAGTAGGAGAGAGACTTGGTAAAATTTTGACTCTCGAGCTATGTACGACAGGAGTCGTCGTCGTCGTAGTCGCATCCCCTCTTCAGGAGATTGTGTGCATCCTCTTCGTCTATATCTTACGGCTCCTGGCGTAGTTGATGGTCTTTTTCAACGTTTTACAGGCTGCGACCGTCTTTTTCCTCTGATCTTTTTCCCCTGTAATTTCCCTTGTACTGCCAGCATGAAAGTGTCATTTTCGCGGACTTTATGAGCGATATATTTCATTTTTCGAACTTGAATATCTTCAACCATGATTTTTCTTCTTTCGTCCATTCGTTTTGTTGTTCACATGGTCTTTCCACAGAATCTTTAACAATCCTCTAAAGCACCACATCTCGAGGGCAAATAGTCTCTTTTCGGAATCTGAATTCATGGTCCACGTTTTGCACGCATACTCCAGTACAGTCCACACATAGCTCCGCCATATCCTTTTCCAGAGGTCCAGATCCATCGCTCGATTTCCAAGCACTCTTGCAAGATTGTTGAACGCATTCTTTGAGGGAGACTTGGAAAAATTTCTACTCTCGAGCTATAAATGATAAGAGGGGACGTACATATGGTAGGAACGGGACTTAAAATGTTGGTTCTTAGCTTTATAAGGTGATGTAGGAGATTCCAGGGAAATCTCCATCCAGTTAAATTTGATAGGAGGAAACTTAGAGAAAGTTCAATTGTCGAGCTATACGTGATAGGAAACAGACTTCAAAAGAATTTGACTTCTGAGATGATAGGAATAGAACTTGGGAAAATTTCGAATGGGGTTCACAAGTTGAGACATTATTAACCTAATTTAAATTTGTTGCGCACGGCGATCCGCACGCCACGACGGTGTTAGGGGCACCTGTCGACTGCGTAGGCTCCTAAAAGCGTCGGGAGGTGGATCGGCAATACGCGACATCGAATATAGTAAATAACAACGCAAGGGTTGCAGAAAAAGAACTGTATTTTTTATTTTGCTTCGCCTTAATAAAGAGATGCGTGTGTGTGTGTGTGTGAGAGAGGGTGAGAGAGTGAAAAAAGAAAGAAAGAGAGGTTCGATCGATAGGGAGACTAGTCCCGCGGACACCGCGGAGGCTTAGCCTGAGAGGATACTCTGTCGTACCCGCGGGCACTGCGGAGAGCGACAGGGGGAAAACTGTAGAGAGAGTGAACCAGTCCCGCGGTCACCGCGGAGGCTTGGCTCGAGGATACGCTGTTGTACCCGCGGACACCGCGGCGAGCAACAGGGGGAGCGATTGAAGACGAAGAGAAACCAGTCCCGCGGTCACCGCGGAGGCTTGGCTTGAGGATACGCTGTTGTACCCGCGGACACCGCGGCGAGCAACAGGAGGAAAGAGCCTTAGCGAGATAAGGAAAGACTACACCCGCGGGCACCGCGGAGAACAGTCCGAAAAGCTAAGAAGAGGAAGCGAGGAAGGTAAGCGAGAGAGAGAGAGAGAGATAGCGGGAGATAGCGAGAGGTTGAAGCAAGAGAGGAAAGCTGGAGAAGCCAGTAGAAAGCAGGAGAAGCCGGTAGGCGAAGCTGCCAGAGAAGTGAAGATAGCGAGGTTAAGCCGGTGGTAAGCCCGAGAGAAGCTGGACTTGAAGCCAGGTCCGGCTTCGCGAAGACTGACGAACGCGGCTCGCGGAGGTGGTTTTATAGGGTGTTTAGAGGAGAGAATCGGTGCGATCATGTGATGACGGTGGTAGGAGACTTTTAGATAGTTTGGGGGTAGTTCGCGTAGAGTACGCGTTCGCTACGAACGAAGACGAAAATAAAATGAGAAAAACGGTTGATGCGCGAGAAAAATATTTATTTGAAACGATTCGAATAAATATTTTAATTCGTGTTCACAACAAATTGAGTTACTGCATTCCGAGAAATATTCACCCTAAAGCCGCTTACAGCTCGATAGTTAAAACCATTCAGAGGCCCTTTTTTTCCCTGTCAATTCATCCATTTAGGATAGATGAAAAATTGGAATTTTGTTCGTGCAAGGATTGATAAATTTAAACACAAATACAAAAGGCTTTGCCCGCACTCATTGAAAATATATTTTATTGGTCGACGTTTCGGTCACTTCGTGACCATTTTCAAGACGTAACTTGTGTTTAAATTTAGGATAGATCGTCATCACAATTCACACACGCGCACCAGTATGCCTTTTTGTCAATATTATTTTGTATGTACGTGAGTTCAACTGCGTAGGGCAGTAATGTACGTATTTATATAGCTAGATAGACCAAACTAGATGACTAGATTAGGGTAACTCAGTATCCACCGAACGGCGTAAGGCTCAAATTCTTAACTAGTGAAAAAAAAAATGTTTTCGCGCTGGAGCTTCTGGGTGAGAACTAGATGTCCTAGCCACTAGACTACAAGGGATATGTTTCCATCAGCGCGAAAGTGAATCTAGTGAGTCTTCGCGGCTTATCGCTGACTTTGTTCGAGAATAATTATCAACTAAAGAAAAAAAATATATTCCCGTGCCGGGAATCGAACCCGGGCCTTCTGGGTGAAAGCCAGATATCCTAGCCACTAGACCACACGGGATGGATATGTTACAGGTTGAAACTCGCGGTCTTCTCTCCGTGTTTCTTCTCGTGTCGCGTCATCAGTGTGACCCTCTATAACATGAAATCAAAATATCAATCGAAAAGTCACACTGTTCGTGCTTATCAAACTATTATTGATGTGATAATATTATTATTATAAATTCGCAAAATTTCTCTAAAATTTGTATTTTGTATCTGGCATTTAGAATTCTAAATTTGTTGACTTCTAATTTCAGTTTTCGTTTCCCCGCAGAAAATCAATGTCATCATTCAGTTTCGAATAATCAGACCAGAAATCGTCGACTGAGAAAGAAACCGTCATAATGGCTCATAATGATAAGCAAACATTAATCGATATAGACTCGCCGAATAACTCCGGACTCGATTTTCAAACTTTTGCCGCTTCGGATGTGAAGTTACCGTACGCAGAGAAACAACCTTCTCCTCTAGACGAAGATGGAAATCCGAAAGCTCATCCCGTTTGGTCGCTAGAGTATTTTCAAAAATTCTTCGACGTGGACACAGAAACCGTCGTCAACAGAATTATCGCGAGCGCTTACCCGAAACCAGGAACGAACTACCTTCAGCATCACATACAATCGAAACCAGATCTGTATGGACCTTTTTGGATTTGTGTTACCCTCGTATTCACTATAGCCATCAACGGTAATATGGCGAATTACCTACAAGCGGCCGCTTCGGGAAATGAAAATTACCATTGGAAATACGATTTTCACGCCGTCTCCATTTCAGCTACATTCATCTTCTTGTATGCGTGGTTCGTGCCTGGTATGTTGTGGGCTATCTTGAAGTATCAAGGATCCGAACACGTAAGCATTCTTTTTCAACATCTCTTCTGGTTAGCCATGAATAAAATGTAATCCTGGTTTCGACTTTAGTTTCAGTTGACTTTATTGGAGCTGATTTGCGTGTACGGATACTCTTTAGCAGTATACGTTCCTATTTCCATCTTATGGGTTATACAAATAAACGTCGTTCAGTGGTTCCTAGTGTTCATCGGTGCTACCTTATCGGGTTACGTTCTGATAACGTCCATCAGTCCTGCTTTTGGCGAGAAGAATCTAATTTTATTGGCCGTGTTTTCATTTCTGCACGTATTGCTCGCTGTTGCCTTCATGTTGTACTTTTTCCATGTTCCACCGATGGAACAAACGCTCCAGGCCTAATTAACCCGCAATTCAAAGTGTGTCTGTGATACTTTATTGATGCTACTACATGAAAAAATGTTCGCTTGCATATTTGTTTGTAAATTCGTATTTATTTCACATTCAACATAGAATTTACCATCCTTACTAAGGTAGCCAAACCTAATATTATAAGAATATTGAACCATGATTTAAACTTACGAAAAAGATGGAATTTAAGTTAGTTCTATGACTACAATATAATATATTAATTGATATCTTTCGGATTAGTTTAGTCAGAAGCGGATCTAAGAAATTTGAATTTTCCGATGAAGCAACGCTTAATTTATTTTTATTTCAATTTCCAGCGATGTAGATCCATTGATGCTCAGTGAAAATATTCTAGTCTGACAATTATGAGTGCGCAGTATGAAAAATTTCCATTTTTTTGGGAGAACATTGCAGAGATTGTTGAAAAAGTACATGAAACGATGGTGGATAATAACCGATTCACATTTCGAGGAAATATAGAATAGTATAACCATACTTTATTGTAAAACTTCATGTTTTCACTTCCGTTTTCCTTCGAAAGATGAATAAATGAATAACCCTAAATACTCTTGAAAGCAATGAGAGTCGGAAAAACAGATGACATACTTTAGTTTGTTTTCCATCTATAAGTAAACTTGAGATTCTTTTCGTGTTTGAGAATACTGCGGTCGTTCACCTTCAAATTGAATCGGATGTTCTAAATCAACAGAGTGGTCTGAAATGATACTTGAACTTCAGCATGAAAATTTAAGAAAAACAAAAATGAACCATAATTACTAATTTCATCGGCTGCACTAAAGATCGGTATTCCTAGTAACAAGAAACGTATGTTTCATCATAGATTCTTTGATGACTCAAAATGAGCTATATTATCAAACTTGGACCAAGAAACACGCGCATCATTTGATGCTTGGTTTTTGTTTAAGAATTTCGCAGTCTGGGTCATATCATCATCCTCATCAACTAAAACTTTTAGCGAAATATCTTGATTTTTAGAGTTCTCTTACGAAAGTTTAGTAAATCCACAATTCAAACATTACAGGCTGAACAGACTTCCGTGCGGAATCATGAACACGATCCGAAATTAGTTTCCAGTAAAGAATTGATTTTCGTGAGGTTTAAAAATCATGGTCGATGTTTCATTTCGCTTCATCACGTGATAGTTATTTTGAGTAGATCGACGTGTTTTGGATGTGGGTAAAAACATAATTTTTTTCGATTACGACGAATACATATTATGGCATTTTCTTAGGAAGTTTCAACGAAAATTTTACGAGAATAAATATTCATAAGACAGATAGCAGTGAAAGAAAGAGTAATGGACAATTTTTTAAGCATTTAGTAACTCCACTCGCCTTTCGAACACGTATTTTGAAAGCAAGATCAAAAATTTCCATCAAAGTATTTCCAAGTTTTCTTTCTCATAGAAAACGACTCCATTTTTCCCTATCATAATCATTAATAAAATATCAATTTTCTAAAAAGATGAAAAACCTTCAAGAAACATTCGAAATGCATCATTTAATACATGTAGATACAATACGAAAATGATATAATAAAATGACGTTACATTCTACTGACTTCGTAATAAAAAAAAAAAAAAAAGAAAAAGAAAACCTTAAGCAGTCTTATTCACTCCAAATGGAGATGCTTTGGTACATTGAACATCTATCATTGGAGAATACAAAATAATTTTACCACCAGGTTTCAACTGATTGAGAGAATTATACGATAAAACAAATACTTCGGAGGAAAATAAAACGCTACAGGGAGAGTAAACGAATAAAACGACAAATTTGACAGGGAAAAAGAGAAGACAGAATAAAGAAATTTTTACAAAATAACGCAACGAAAATCCCATTCGTTCTTCATAGTGGAGTGATTCGATCTCCGTTAAATCTCATTGCTTTCTTCTCGTTTCTCGATTCCTCGTTTCAGGTATGGACTTGAAACGGTATTATTAAATCATCGTAACTACCTATTTTCATCTCATCGAGTAAATTGTCGATTCGATTTAAAATATGGCACGTCTAGAAATATTGAGAAAATGATATCAATTCGGTAAAATATGAGAGTTGCAACTACTGGTAGAAACTTACATTTTGCAATTCATTGTGTGAAATTGCGCAACTGGAAGAAAGTATTTTTTCTGGATTAGGTAGATCCATTAGCAAACATTGTTTAGGTAACTTGTACAGCGATTTGGTAGTATTTAGAGATCTCATTTTGTTGAAATAAAAGCTATTTCGTTCTCTACTCTCGTGTTGTTCGAGGCTATGTGAGCCTAGCACACCCACATCGATGACGTTCCTGGAACATTGGAAACCTTTCAATCAAAACACGAGCACTAAAGCGGTACAAAAGAATACTCAAGGAACTTACGCAGCCATTTCATCTAATATCTTATTCAAGCCTGAATGCTCTTCAGCTTTTCGTGGATAAGCCGGATCAATATGAGGACAGTAACAATTCTCACTGAAATGAAAGAAATAAAGAGCTACAGAGTAACAACCAGTGCATTTTAAACATAATACATAGAAAATTAGTATTGTACCTTTGTCTATGAATTCCAGTACTGTCACCGATGGGATCTATCAACTGCGCTCTATCACTCGATTCCCCAAACTGTAAATTAAAATTGGGCAAGTGAGGTTCATGTCGCGAAAAGGTTATCCAACCATTTTAGGAGAAAATACGATAAATATACCTGAGATGCATTATCCGGCTTTCCACAGCATTGAAGCAGGTAAGAGAAGCACTTTCCCATAATTCTGCAACTATAACACCTCCAAAGTAAAAATTAAAAATGTGAGACAAAATAGATGATCTAGAGGAGAGTTTACCGAGTAACTTTCAATAGATTCTTACTTTCAAGAGTGATCAACGGTTATTTTGTGGTGCAGGCTAACGATTCGTTTCCTTCATTGGTTGTAATTCGGGAACCTACGGGCAGCACAATGCGGTAATACCCAGGATGCGAAGCTCAAAGTTTAATGAGGAGAAAATAACAATTCAAGACTTCAAATCCGAATGAAAATTCAATCTTTTCGAGAGCTTCAATTTAAATTCCAGCATCCAAAGAAAAGTAAGTTTGAGCTCGACGTTTGATGTGCGCTCGTTGACAACAATAAGATAATGGGAAGTCTTCAAGAAATTGATAGATAAAATTCTGCTGAAAGCTGAAAGGCTGCGAAGACTGAAATATTTGGACCAGGCATCCGCTTGGATCGCTAGTGACGCATGTAGTTCGTTCAACAATGACGGTACTCTTACGACAATTCTAAAAGTTTATCGAAACAAAAATTAGAAAATATTTAGAATAACTCTTGAACGAAATGACGAAGCGGAATTGAAGGTTTTGTCGTCTTATCTAATTTGAAGGAAGGGTGTTTGTCGGCGTTTCTCGTTTAACTTCCTTAAGAAGCCATGATTCTTTTCAAACCCTTCTCCTAATTTCTCTGTAGCTTTATATGGTAGGTATTTTTTCTCTCTCTCATAAGTCACAACTTATTGAAAATTATTTATTCTTTAGCGCTCCAAATTCACCTAGCAGTTCGCTTGTTTCACCTGTATCTTTTGTATTGAACAAATACCTACTTGATGACTGCGTGGTGGCACTATAGCTCAATTTTTGGGCTGGCTAAAGGAAATTAAAAGATTCAAAATTCAGAAAAAAAAAAAACAGTTCAAGGAAAGTAGGTCTACTTACTGAGTCTATTGACCTACAGGAATACCTCCTAGCTTTGTTGTTTATCCTTGAATTTTGAAAATACGTGATATGACAGTTTTGGAGCGTATCGTTATTTAATCAGGAACTGTTTTTTATCTTTGCATTCCAATGCCGATTTCCAAGAAAAAAAAAAAAAAAAAAAATCGAATAGATAGGTACCTATATTATTATTAAAGAATAAATTTTATAAACCAAGGAAAAGTAAAATACTTGAATGTAAGAACACTCAGTCAATCATAGCGTGCGTTTTTGTCATCCTGTGCCCTGTTGTGAAGAGCAAGACTTGAAATTCAATGTCAAATTAATCATCCCAAGTAATACATTTTTATTCCATCATTTTTATCTCATTATTTTCAGAGACCGGATGTAACAAAATGAAATTAGATGCACGCGACTTGACAACTGTTGATTCATTCAGAACTACGCACGTAGGCTATCATAGTTACAAGTTAGGTACAATTGCCGGTGGAAATATAAATCAGATGCGTCCGACGATAGCGATAAGTATATCCATCAGTGTACAGTATTGAACTTTGTTCACTTAAGTCGTTTAAGTTGATCATTAGAATAGGTACCGGTAGTACCTGCTAGCCTATAGTCTACACTTTACAGATATTTTATCTGCAACAAAATTTGTCGTTGCCACACTAAACATATAAGATGATTTTTTTAATTGTTTTTGTTTGTTGTTCGCTCGAAATCGGAGTTTATGGTAAAAGTTACAATCTACCCCAACCGATCGATTTGTCACACACTGTAGACGAAAAAACTATGACCTGGAACGAAAGTTCACCTTTTCAGATTACAAATCGAATCGTGAAGGATCTCTCAAATACATCGTTCTATTCCGCGAATGAATTCTGCACACCAGAGCATGCCGGCACTCACTTAGACGCTCCGTACCATTTTGATAAAAAGGGGATCAAGGTGGCCGAGATTCCTCTGAATAATCTCATAGGTCCTGGTAAGTACAGACATATTCAATTTTTTCTTGTATTCTTTTGAGAAACCTATAGGTATAGATACAACCAGTAAAACTTTTTTTCTGTTCAGGAATAATTGTTAACGTGAGCGATCTTGTCAAAAAAAATGGTAGCGATTTCCAACTTCAACCCGAACACCTGGATAAGTGGGTAAAAGAACAGGGAGAAATTCCAGAAAATGCGATCGTTTTGATAAATTTTGGTTGGTCGTGCAAATATCATTCGTCCAATAGAACGTCTTACTTTGGAGCGCAAAGTCCACCGTACAGTTTTCCCGGGATTTCAGTAAGCGCTGCAGAATGGATAGTGAAATCTGGGCGCATTAGAGGAGTTGGTGTAGATACTGCGTCAATGGATTACGGAAAAAGTGAATCGTTGGACGTTCATCAACAAGTAGCTAAAGCGGGATTATTCGGTTTGGAAAACGTAGATTTATGCGATAAAAATCTACCAGTCAAAGGATTTGATTTAATAGTGTTACCGATGAAAATGGGTGAAGGAACAGGGGCACCTGTTCGGATAGTCGCTGTTTAATATACATAATAAAATATTCTCATCGCATAGGTTAGCGTATTATCATTACGGCATTGACTGATTGAACTCCAGAATTAATGCAATTTTCGTATTCTTAGGAAATCCGTTGCCCAAGTAAGAAATCGTAAAAGGGGAAAAAGTGCGGTAGGCACTCGAGTAAAATGTGAAAAAAAATTAAATTTTGTTATTTGGTTATTGCCCTTATGAACTAACCTTTCTATATATTTCGTAATTAAATGCGACTCGAATAGATACGGACAAAATAGTAATAATAATTATGAAAACAGGAGGAAGAGTTTACATCGATATCAAAAATATAAAATTGATGAATAAGTATCATTCCAAAAACCCATTGTACCTAATTATAGGATACAATGGAACGCTGTATTCTGCTAAATCATGTTGAGCAAATATTTTTCATTTTCAATAAATCACAACCCGCTAAAATTTCTTCTTCTGGCCGTCATAGAACTCAGGAGGGGAAAAAAGCAAAAGAAAATAATCAAATAAATGAAAATTGATCTTCGAAAGAAGAAAAGTGTAAGTACCTATTCATTTTTTGAAAAAACTTATTTTCATCGATAAATACAAAATTATTTTATTTTACGCAGATAGGGCGTATATCTCAACCTTGAAAATTCACATTTTAAGTATAATCTCAATTGCGGAGGAAAATTCTCGCATCTGATCATAATTGACGATGAACCGCGTTACAAAAAGTAAACAAATACCTATCAACAGACTCTCATCTCATACGCATCAATTTTTTTTTAGAATTTTTATCAGAATAAGATTAATATTGTAAGTAAACGAATTCGTTCTTCCAAAAAGAAATACTCGATAGAGAGAATTGCTTTCATATGGTTTACTAACCGAAAGGGCTCGACGTCTAATTTTTTCTGCGGTTTATGTACCGTTTATTCTCTCTTCTGAATTTCTCTTTCGCTAACAATTGTTAGTCTTGAAGTTATTTTTAAAAACGAGACAGGTTTCTACTCTTCAACAGTGTTAGCGCGACCGAGCTGATCAGATTTTTCTTCGGTGTAGTGGTGCGGTTTGCTATAATATGAGCCTGCAGATATTGATATTCAGACCTAGCGCAGGCGAAATCAATAGTAGTACTGTACTAGTAAAGTAAACTCTCGAACTAATTAAAAAACAAAATTCCCAGCATGTATAGCGTGCGGCTGGGGTTCACCTACTATTCTGGTGAAAATATGTGCGAGGTGGTAAGGGAATAGGTACCTCTAATGAAATTTTTCTTCTTCATCCTGTCTCATGAGATATGATCTAATATTCCAGGTCGAGGTGACGGGCGATGAGACTTGTTACCAGACAAAATGAATGACGTTATATGTACACTTGGTCGAATACATGAATACGTATGAAAAGAATTTACATACAGTTATTATTATGGCGAATATATTTCACGATGAATGATATTATAGAGCTGTTACAAACTAATTCACAGACGTTTTCTCTGTAGCTGCGTGATTACCAAGAAAAGAGCGAAAAAATTGATTCTTGAAAACTCGAAAAAACATGAATTATTTCGTCCCCAATATTTTTTCCCCCTGAAATTCCAACACAATGTCTATTAGGAAGAATTAATGTCAAATGTGTAGTGTGGTATTGAAAACTTCGTGGTAAGTCGTTAGCCAATGCCCGTTAGCTCAGCTCGAACATCAAACTTTAGCCAATTTTTTTAGCCTTTCAGTTGGGCAACCATGCTGATAAGTAAGTATTATTGTGTTGTCGTTGTTTCTTGCTAGATGTGTGTATTGTTATGCTAATATTTTGTCGTGATCCTCTCAAGAGCGAACGAGTGGATGCAGGTAACTATCAGTGTTTGAACGATGTCGATCGATATCAACAATTAATCCGCGTATTTCCATAAAAAATTCAAGACAGTATGATCATTTCCTGATGCTCTCTGGTTCTTCTCACGTAATGAGTCGGCTGCGCCATCAGGAATGACTTCATTCTCGTTAGTCACCTTATTGGTGCTGTGTAGTTTTTCGTATGCTACATGTATTCCAGACAGGGGTAAATGGGAATATAATTTCACAGAAGTAAGATTTATCATGATACGTATCTTGCTTTAGAGTTTGTATACATACAATATTGATTTGCTCTCTGTTCCTATTACCTTAGACAAGCGTTGGAATTTCACGGAGTTTGTTCAAGGGATCCGATATAAAAATTAGAAGTAATTGAAATTTGAATTGATATATCTCAAGAATTCCTAAGCACTATTATGACATACCACCATTACGTTTTCAGTATCTTGTACCAATCATCGAAATACTGTACGTGTCCAAGGAGTACTGCAGAAAATAAGATGCTGGAATACGTTCATTCAAAACTCAGTATGTTCCTTGAATACTTTAATATTTATAGAGAAGTTCTAAATTTCTCACTCAACTCATTGGTCACTCGTAGGATATAGGAGCGCTGCAGAAAGATGAGTGGACAAAAGTTTCCCATTCCAAAGAGTATACTTGCGCGGACGACATAATACCGGTTCGTTGAACTATTTCGTACTCAATTTGTTCTTATCTTTTATTTGACTTGAATCATCCGTTTTCATAGGACAACATTGAATTTTTGGATGAAAATTCTAAACCAGAATCGCTTCCTCTGAATTCTACCCTTCATGGAAAACTTGATGCGGTTAGTCTTTAACAAATTTTACCGACATAATCGTACCATTCGTCTATCGGTATTGCAAACTTTGCTTCTAATTTCAGAAACCATTGCGAATCCCAGAAGATGGCGTTTATCTTTTAGTTGTGAGTGTCAACCCAGTTCCATCGTCCGTTGATGGAAAAATTGACATTGAAATCAGAGGACCAGACGGATATTATTTATCAGCCGCCGAATGGCCTCTTTTATATGTGAGAAAATTGTAATCGATATTTGGAAACATATACTCGATCCAACTTAAAAGCTGCCCACAACCTGTGAGTCTTGCATTACAAGACCGAAGGGAAGTCGTATGTATTCAATACAACTTTCCTTCCATCTCGTAATGCAAGCGTCACAGGTTGTGGGCAGCTTTTAAATTGGATCGAGTATGGGAGAAAAGATGAATTTTTTATAAATTTTCTCTTACGTAGTTCTACGCTGTCATGTGCTCGGTATACGTTCTTTATTGCTTTATGTGGTTAACCATATCATTTTTACAATGGAGAGATTTGCTGAGAATTCAATTTTGGATCGGTGCTGTCATCCTTATTGGTGAGGAAATGATGAATTTTAATATTTCTGTTCTCCATAACTTGGGTTTGTGACTGTTCTTATCGCTTTCGACGAAACGTGCTTAATTTCATATTATTTCTTATCAGTTGTCGTTATGAGTGTTTCATGATAAATGATGATAAGTTGGTACGACGAAATACGACGGCAACATTTTTTTATTTTTTTCATTCTCTTTTTGTCTCCATACATTTTTATCCCCATTGTTTCAAACATTAGAGCAAAAGTCATATTCTGAGACGCATCCAACCTTGAGTCGGAAAATTTTTTTATGTAAACTTCAACTTTCAAAGGCCCGTTCGACACGTTAGGAACTTTTTTCAACGATTCTGTCGGTAGTATTTTCAACGAGCTTTCCAATGAGCACACTCTCAAAGCGTAAAACTGTTTCTAAAATGTCAAACAGACCTTCGGATGTATGATGTTGCATAAAAAAATTGAAAATTTTCCGACTTAAGGTTGGATTCGTCTGACTGCGTCTCGTTTATTCAAATTAGATACGCGCTCTGTTATCAGTGAGTCAATGACACTGCGCTACGAAATTATTGAATTAATGATTTATTTTTATTCAGTATCTGTTTCGTTTCCTATATGCTATTTCTTAACCGATAACAATCAATTTTAATATTTTTAGGTTTGATAGAAAAAGCATTATTCTATGAAGAATATCGCTCTGTCAACGATACCGGAGAATCGTCATTCTTGGGAACAGTCTTTGTGGCCGAACTCGTTTCAGTTGCTAAAAGAAGTTTAGCAAGAATTCTAGTCATTATTGTTAGTTTAGGTTACGGTATTGTAAAGTGAGTAATTTAATTCATTCATATTCTGTGCTCGCATTACCATTTGAAAAAATTTTGTTCATCAAATTTTAAAAAATTGATCGTACAAGTCGTGTTCTTATTCCAAAAAAACAATTGAAAAAATTAAAATAAATTCACCCTGACAGGATCATTGAAAATTTTGAAATAATCATAAAAGTTTGAATTATTGATCGATAATTTTTATATATTCTTGTATTTCAGGCCGAGATTAGGATCTCATTTTCCAAAAATTATTGCCGTTGGCGTAATCTACTTTGTATTAGCTTCTATTGAAGCTTACTTACGTGTTATTGGTCCCAAGAATAGGCCTCCCGAGTATTTATTACTTGCCAGTATTCCTTTAGCCCTCGTCGATTCATTGATATGTTGGTGGATCTTTTCGAGTTTGGTACAGACTACCCGTACGCTGCGGTTGCGACGGTAAATCATATTTTTAGAACTGAATTACTATTCCCACATTTAATAGTACTAATTTTATATTTCATCTACTTTGCCCAGGAATCTGGTGAAGTTGACCTTGTATAACCGCTTCACGAATACCTTAATTCTTGCTGTGATAGCATCTACCATTTTCATGTTGTATTCCATTAAAACGCATCGAATGACCAATTGTTTGGAGGTGAGCAGCTTTATCGGTTGGTCCTAAAATTTGTATTCTTTTATTGATGTTTCTGTTTTTTTTTTTCTTCGCGTACAGGATTGGGACTTGTTATGGATAGATGATGCTTTTTGGCATATCCTTTTTTCAGTCATCTTGTTAGTGATAATGGTTCTGTGGCGACCTACGAATAATAATCAAAGGTAGGTTTGAAATTGCATCGAATTGATACAAAATGTTGTGAAAGAAAGTCACTTCTCAATGCCTCATTTTTAGGTATGCGTTCTCACCTCTTTTGGATGCACCAGATGATGAAGATGACGACGAAGAAGTGGAGCATTTTGTAAACGATGCTTATGGTACGATTGTAAACAAAATTTCGAAATTCAATGGCGTTTGAAAGAATCTCTCTTAGTCTTGATTTTTTTTTTTCATATTTTCTAGGTGTAAAAATGCGTGGTGTGGGAAGTAACAGAAGTGATTCACCAAAACAACGAAATAATTTAGTAAGTATGACTTTTCCAATGACCGAGTTGTCTTTTTGTTGCTAAAAAAACAAAATGTGTTCCATAATCGAGGATAGTATCATAAGGAAGGAATTATATTCGTCTACGACGACGAAAAATTGAAAAAAACATAAATTCGCTTTTTTTAACAAGATTTAAATCTGCGAACTTTTTGTATCGAAACTAGCCAGCGCTTTTTTATTATTTTTACCTAATTCTGTATCTCGTTCTTGATCTAGTGAAAATAGTTCAAGAATGTCGGAGAACGATTTTTTATTATTTGCTATTTTTGTTGGCAATTTCCAAGAATCGGATGTAAAGTCTACGAATTTTATTTCTTGTGAGATAAGGATGAAAATCCGTAGTCGCTTTAGGAATGTGAGTTTTCGTTTGAAATCTCAACGCAACTAATTTTGTTCTAGGATGATGATTTGAAATGGGTCGAAGAAAACATTCCATCTTCATTAATGGATTCGTAAGTTGTAAATTCTTCAAATATCATAATTGATCGATTTTCTCTTATTTAATTTTGTGTTAATTCTTTCTGTTTTATTGTGGTAGGAATTTACCAATCCTCGATTCGGATGAGGTAAATAGTACACGTTTTATGTTCTCGAATGTTCGAATCATATTATTATCATTTCTTATTCGTTTCGTTGTCCTCTATTTTCAGGAACTGATCAATACAAGATTCGAAATATCTAAAATGGAATAGTATGGCTGATCTTTAGATTTTACATAAAAGTATTACATTCCAAGCGTCATAATTTTGTATTATTGTTTACTATTAACTAGTATATGTGCAAATATACGTAACATTTTTTTATCAAAACATCACACATTCAAAGAGTTAGGAGTTTGTAACCTTTTTTTTCCTCCTCACTCGCCATTCACACACGATATCCTTTTTTCTTTTTGAACGGAATGAATTTGTATTTGAGATAATGTAAAGAATTTCATTTGAAAGACGAGCTCAAAGTCGGAGCATGTCGAAAGGATTAACGCAATTAGTACTTTTTTATTCTATCATTCTAATTTCTCGATATCGTGTCGGATTTAATTGTCTGCAAATAATTTATTAATTTTAATGATGTGAATTTTTTCTCAACACTAATAAAGTATTGTCTCAGTATTCACGCGCACATCGCTGTTCGTTTTCAATATTTTTGTCGTGGTGCGAAAGCAGATCAAGACTTAATAAACCTTATGTTCGTTTTTATTTTAAAATATTTTGTTTTTTGTTTTATGAAAAAATTGTAACTACGTGGCGCCGTTAAAAGAACGGATTTAGATGTTTTTTCGTGCTTGTTTGAATGAAGTTCTTCTCGAACGAAGAATGGGGACCAATTTTCGGTTTTGATGCATAGGTACTCTCATCTGTTTATTTTATCTGAGTTAAAAGAGATACTTTTATCGCAAATTCTTGAGTTCTTACGTCCCTACTTCGTCTTATAGGACGGAAACAAAAAATGTTTGAGAATTTATGCCAACAATTTGACAAGAGTAAAAGAAATTTTTCCTCTGATTTTAGGTTGGAAAAGAACCTATGAGGATTACATCATCAAGATCTGTACACTCGGATCCTGTACGAGCAATTAAACTTAGAAAATATCCTCTAAAACTCTTTTTCAAGTTTTTGGCGAACGTCTTTCTTAGATCCTTCCAGAAAAAGTATTAATTTGCATAAGATAGAGCTTTTACAATGTTTACAATTTTTTTTTTATCAGTTTGCAGGACGAATACCATGCGAACAAGGAAGATACAACGATGGAGTCACACTCATTTTATCTTTCTTGTTCTCACAGTATATTCGTCCTGCAAACTCATAAAAATGAAAATATGTACTGTAAAAGCCCTATACAGAAGTGGTCCGCAATAAAGATTGAACTGATGTTCCATCATAGAAAGTTACTGAGTGTGGGAGGTTACCTTCTCGGCGGAGAGGTCATCATCATCTCTTATGAAAAGGTACTGATATTCAAAATGTCGAAATTCTTTCTGTTCAAGCAGAGACGAGTTCTTTTGAAATTTTTGAGAATCAAAACCTTGACCAAGTATCTTCTAGTCAGAATCAAAGATTGGTAGATGATATGATTTTAGAGACCATATAAGACTTTACCCGTGCAGCCCATGATCATAAAAAATTATTAGAATTCCATATCATTCATGATCATTATGTAAGAAACATGAGCAGCCGTAATATTATCTTCACTTTTACTAGTTCCTCCACTACAATCATGTTCGTTACCGACTTGCTTTGACAAGCAGCTGTTCGAGCATGTTTGGGGGATTTTCCGTTCGGCTGTTCCCTAAGCCATATCAATATAAGAAATAACTTATCTGCTACAATCAAAATATGACAAGATACTTGCGGATTTCTTCTCGTATCTTCGTTGTTCTGAATATAAATTGTATTGTCGACAAAGCAATAACGAGTACTGACAAGTAATAAGCCGACGAAAACTGTCGTGAAGGTATGCCAAAAACAATGAGTTGGAGAAAAGTATGTCCTTCTCATAACATAAAAAACCTATTTCTATGGATTGATACAGATACATTCAAGCCAGCCGGTTCGTCTCCGTCAATAATATTATTTTGACTGTGGGAGAAACATACGTTTCGTTCTTGAAATTCTTGGATAAATATTCCATTTTTCCGGATTCATAATTTCATTGAACATACGCCAATTCTTTGGCAGTGTACTCTTCACTAAAATAAAAAAAGTTCCGAGGACTGAAATTCCAGAGTTACCACAACACGTTTTCAAGCCACTTGGCTATAGCGCTATCAATCACCAACATGACTTTGACCTTCATCGACAGAAACAGCTTATGAATGAATGAACTGGGAATATGAATTTGGTATAAGAGCAATTATTTATCGTCATTAACCATTAAGCATTTTCTGACCTTCAATACGTGAGTGCAACTCAATTCCGAAAACCATCTGTCTATCAACTATTGAAGACGTTATCTTGAGAAACCTGTTCAATATGTGTATTATCTGTTCGAAAAATTTCTCGATAACCAAGTTGCTCAGCGGCTGCGTTTTCGTAATCAAGATACTTCAAACGTTCTTCAGTGGTGGAAAATCAGCCAAGTCGTTCTTTCAGTTTTCTGTATCGTGAAAAATACATTATTTTGAATGTAAGTCATGTCTCAACCACCCGTTCGATAACGAATACTATCGTCGTATGTGCTCGAGTCGCATTATTCTCTGGAGTGAGGCCAGTTGGAAAGTTTAGTAATTTATCAGCGTCGAACTTTTCAATAACTTGAATTCGACCTGTTCGAAATTGTTTGCAATATTTTACAGAATTTTGTTGTTTAACCTTGTACGTCCTTAACTGCGATATTTTTCGCTCCTCACGCATTCAACGCGTTAGTGTTGTTCGAAAACGTCCGTTTCAAATTTTTCTTCATAACTAGTAGGTACGATTGTGTGAGAAATCAGAATAATTCTTACTGGGGGTGTGTTAGCGTACAATATTCATTCAGCAGTTGTCTTGAATATATTTTCGTTTGTCGTAAGTACTGAAAATTTATTTGTTCAGAATTGCTGTGAACCATGGAACCTGTTCGCGTTCTTGTAACTGGTGCTGCCGGTCAAATCGCCTACTCGCTGATCTTGCAAATCAGTAAAGGAGATGTTTTCGGTCATAATCAGCCGGTCATCCTACATCTATTGGATATACCTCAAATGATGGGAGCTCTTCAAGGAGTAGTCATGGAGATTGAAGACTGTGCTCTACCACTTGTTCAAGGTTTGAAACATATTTGAACCGCAATTTTCGAAAGTATTCTCTTTTATAATTTCACCATCTTTTGTAGATGTCGTGGCTACTGATGACCTCGAAAAAGCGTTCAAGAATATCGATGCCGCGTTTCTCGTAGGATCTTTTCCCCGGAAACAGGGAATGGAAAGGAAGGATCTTCTTAGTGCCAACGTGAAAATTTTCAAGACACAAGTGTGTAAAACGTTTATAAGAACTATGTATCTTTTGTAATTTTTCGCTATCACCGCTCTTTTTCTCACTCTATGTCAGGGTCAAGCGTTGGACAAGTGGGCCAAGAAGGATGTAAAGGTTCTTGTCGTAGGAAATCCAGCCAATACGAACGCTTTTATTTGCTCTAAATACGCTCCATCCATACCGAAAGAGAATTTCACGGCTATGACTCGTCTAGATCAAAACAGGTTGGTAGCAAAACACTGTAGAACGTATTATTATTGCAAAGATGTTGACTATAAACGCAATTCAGGGTCAAAGGAATGGTTGCTAAACGTTTATGTGTAACTGCGGATAAAGTAAAAAATACTGTTATCTGGGGTAACCACTCATCGACACAATTTCCTGATCTGAAGATGGCTAGTGTTATACTACCTTCTGGCAAAGTGTCTGCCTACGATGCTATCAAAGACGAACAATGGATTAAAGACGAATTTATCAAGGTAATTTTTTCGGGCTATTTTCGCAGGTTTCCGAACAATAGAATTATTGTTGAATTCTGAGTTGTTTTTATAGAGTATTCAATTGCGAGGTGCTGCTGTCATCAAAGCACGTCAGATGTCTTCAGCTATGTCTGCTGCAAAAGCTGCCGCTGATCATATGAAAGATATCTGGGTCGGAACCCCCGAAGGAGACTGCGTATCGATGGGAATCATATCTGATGGCTCCTACGGAATAGCGAAGGATATAGTTTTCTCGTTTCCAGTTACCATAAAGAACAAGACATGGAAGATTGTTGAAGTGAGTAATCTGGAATCGTCATCATTTTTATCAAATATATTATTATTCACTTGAAATCTTGCGTTCTAGAATTGGCCAATTGATGATTTCGCGCGCAGTAAGTTGAATGCGACTCAGAACGAACTTCTCGAAGAGAAGGACGAAGCAATTCAGGTGTGTCAGGACTAATGGAATGTCCCTCTAACCTTATTAGCTCATTTATAGCTTATTCTCGTAGTTCTCGTTGCCTTGTTTTCCGTACGCAATGAGAACTGGTTGGGAGCTTATCTTGATTCCATAATCAATTTCGATGATTTATTCTTTTAAGTCGGTTATAATTTTTCTATGATTGTTTCAACGCTCAAGAGGTGTCGATCGACATTATTTCCAGCTTGTATTTTACGTACCTGTATAGGCCTACTATTATTCTTTATTTCTTCGTTAGGTTCTTCGCTGTCGATTGTCTCTACATTCCTAGGATTTACTCTTGTTATGTAGGATAGGAGTTGAAAATCTTGTATCCCCAACCATACTTCATGAAATAAACTACTGTACTATGTTTTGAGCTATTCTCCATAGATTTAGAGTATTTATTCATTGGCGGGAAACCAATTAACTCGTGGTTAACTAGGAATTATTACGTATTCATAATCGATTGTTTCAATTAATATTGTTTGGTATTTTATCACTCGAATAAAATGTTTGTTAATTTTCCAAAGATTTTATGTTGATGAAAGATTGCCCTGCGATTGAAATTCTTGAATGTGTGTCGTATCATGATGGTCTGGTTTCAAAAAAAGATAGTCTGCGTCCAAAAGCAAATAAGGTGTGCCTACCAACGGGAACGAAGCAATGAAGCCATGTACCAACTCTCCTGCGAATAAAGTGCCCTGTATCATTTCCAAGGTTTTCAAGGGTTCATGAAGTGAAAACGTTACCAATAAGTACCCCAAGTAGATGTTGAAAAAGACTGATAAAAACAAAATGGCGGCCAAATTTTTTAACAATATTGAGGTCAAAATTAATCAATTTTGACAATCGCGCGACAAAGGGTTGTGTGATATTGTTGTTATGGCTTTTGGGGTCGAGAAGTTCAAAATTTCATATTCAGAGAGGATTTAGGGTAATTGGAAGACATTATTTCGGAATTAAGGGGTGAGACACTCCTCAGAAAGTACTATTTTAGATTTTTTCACCCATATTGTTTTTCGTTGGGAAAGTTGTGAGCACTTTATGTAACATTGAATCTGTAGAATTTTCAAGTTCCTCTTCAGTTCAGGATTTCTTTTCAAGGTTGAACATTCAATAGTATCTTTCACAAGCATCTTTTCATCAATTTTGTGGGTCTATTATCATTTCCTCCATTACTGACATTTCTAGTTTCGACGTTGTTCTCATTGCTTTCTGGGTAATCCGTATTATTCCATGAGTGGTAAATCTTTTCGAATGAAATATTGCGAACCTTCGAATAATATCATTTGTAATGAAATAACATGGGCGAACTTGAAGTCACAGAAATTGAATACACAAAATGAGTCTTTTATACGTATATTAGGCCTATATAAAGATGGCTTTAGCCTAGTATAGGTTATGTTCTAGTGGATAAGGTCATTTGTACGGATGGATGGACGCATGCACGCAAATTTCAAAATCAGGGTAGGGGTCAGAGCAGTACTGCCAGATGATTTTATCAAGGATCCGTATCCGCTATTTTTTCGAAGACCTTAGAAGAATTAAACACTTTTTCATCAGTGTTCGGACGGGGATTCCCGGGAATTGGCATTCTCCTTCCCGGCTCTAAAGTATTCCTAAATTCCCGGAGCTCTTTTGGAGCCGTTTCAATCTACCCCAGAGCCGTTTGAAATCACCCGGCGCCGTTCTGAGAATTCCCGACGGGATTCTCATTCCCGCAAAATGAACGGGAATTCCCAGTCCAAAAATGAATTCCAGGGAACGTCCAAACACTGACTTTCATCAATTAATGAATAACAATTAGGAGAAAGGTATCTCTCATACAAGTAACTTAGGCACTTTTCCCTTGATCGACTCAATTTTATAGAAGATGAGTATCCAGAGCATTGCAGATTTGCAGCCAAACATTTCATCTTTGGCTTGCAGCTTAAACGTACAACCTTGAACAATATAGCTTTTGGCTTTTGACTTTCCAAAAAATTGAGCTGGCTTTTGGGTGAATTTGGCTGGCAGTGGCACTCCTGGCAGGCGGCGTAACCTGCACTAGGTAGCGCCAGTTACAAAGGTGATCATGGATTTTTTTCTTATGGACCAAATACAAGCGTTAGTTCAAACGCATTTTCTGAAGTTATTTGACTTTTAATCAAGAACAGTGTGAGAATCAAAGTTGTAGAGAATTCTAGAACGAACATTTTTTGTGATAAAATTTTTTTTCTAAAGCTCATATCTGAAAGCGGAAAACTGAATTGAAAAACTGTTCGGAGATATACAAATTAAACAATGATCACCTTTGTACGCAGGGCTACCAACACTGCCAACTCCAAGTTACGCTGCCTATTTAGCTGATTATTGGCTGAATTCAGCTGATTTTTGGCTGATCAATGTCCTGCAGGATTTGGTTTACAGAGGAAATGATCAGGAGAACTGGGGTTTTGCTGCACTTGTGAAAGATACCTATTCTCCAGCTTATGTTCATATTTTTGGTGATTATTCTTTCCCTCTCTGTTAGTTATTTTTATTTCATTTTCTATTCTTTGAGTTTTGTGTTTGCTGTTTACAATTTTAGTATTTTACATCGTTGTTGAGTTTGGAAGATTCTCTACATATTCATACATCCATTCTTTACATGTAGAGAAGAGAATTGCAGTTAATTAATGTAATATTTAAATAATAATTCTGTATGGTGCCCACCCTGTTGTGTTGTGTTGTATTGTATTTTGCAAAAAATTGGAAAAGCCAAAAAAATTCGAAAAAATTTGGCTTATGTTTGACTTTTGGCTTAGGAAGGTTTCAATAAAGCTGGCTTTCAGCTTTGCTCTTATCAGTAAAAATTCGGCTGAATTCAGTTTTTAGCTTTTGGCGTTTGGCTTTCGGCTGGCTGCAATACTCTGATAGTATTAGTTTATAACGACTAGGGGAAAAGTATCTCTCATATCAGTGAACAAGGTACTTTTCTTTTGAGCACAAGAAATCCGTATTCATCACGCAAAATTTGTGGAACAATCTGTATTTTTTCGAGGAGCAAAAATCCGTAGACCTGGCAGCACTGAAGGTAGATCCTTATATTGAAGACATGAACCGTGTCAAAATTAAAAATATTATTCTCGGAGAAGTCTTCCTCCCCTTAATACCGTAATAATGACTTCCAATTACCCCTGTGCTTCTCAGAAATCAATTTTTGAACTTCTTGACCTTGAAAACCATGACAACAATATTACACAATCCTCTGTTGCGCAATTGTCAAAATTTATCAGTTTTGACCGCAATATTGACAAGAATTTGGCCGCCATCTTGTTTTTTAGTGGGGAACCCGCTGTCCATTTTGTTAAGGGGGATTACATCCTCAGAAACCGTCCGCGTCCGCATCCGGGAGTTGCGTGGCGTGGCGTGGCGTGACGTGTGACGCTTTACGACGTCATCAATGACCTTGATCTACTTTAGGGACTTCTAGCCGTGATAAAGGATGCCAGATCTGCGGATTTTCGGTCCTCAAAAAAGATACGAGTTTTTCTTTTTCTATAGATTTTACGTAAAATGAGGATTTCTTGCGATCAAATGAAAGGTACCTTAGATACTGCAACGAGAGTTACTCTTCTCCTGCTCGTTATAGGCTGATACAGCAGTGCATGTTCTGTAATATTGAGTCGATCAAGGGAAAAGTACCCCAGCTACTTTTATGAGAGATACCTTTCTCCTGATTGTTATCAATGGATCAATCAAAGTCCGTAGAGCTCTGTTTTTAGGTCTTACAAAAAATGGCGAATACGGATTTTTAAAACCATTATCTGGCAGCACTGGTCGTAACGCTTTATGAAGCCATCAATGACCTTGACCTACTTCAGAAACGGAAAAATTTCAACTTCCAGCCTTCATTATATCAAGCCTAGTATACGAGTATGGTATACTGAGAAGAGCTCAGCCAACTCATTTGCTGAGGGAGCATTATTACGCTAACGTGATCGCAAGCGCGGGAGGTTGCGGGTTCCCCACTGCCATTGCAAGCCGGCAATGACCTTTAAATTTTGGTCAGTTGTTTTCAACCCTTACATTTTATTTTGGTAAATATTGATTACTTCATCACTTTTCTAGCCCTTGAAAACCTTTACAACGATACAGGGCACTTTGGTTGTGGGGGAATCAATGTGGGTTCATTGCTTTTCCCAGGTACCATCTTGAATTAACGCCCCTAGGCGACAAAATTTGGCTTGTTAACATCGAAATTCTTATCCAGCGGGTAATTTTGTCCCTTACCACGGCTGTTGGCGTACCTAATGTCTCAAAAAATGCAGTTGACATCAACACAAAAAACTTAACATTGTTCTCCTTTTGTCCACTTGACTATTAGAAGTTTTACTTTGAGATCGGCCAACTCGTAATTCTTCTGATGGTAGAGCCGGAAAAAGTAAAAATATTGAATACAGAATATATACTGGTATATTTCGAGCCGTTGCATCACGACGTATCTATCGGTAGGAAACTTTCATTTTCGTACATGCATAGGGGGTCTTGATTCGCCGAGGCAAGAGCCCCAAAAAGATATTGCGACAAAATGTAAAACTCGATTAAAGTTTTGGCGGCAAACTGTAGGATATTGACTCGAACGTACGAGAGTTTCCGCCAAAATGCACGAATTCAAAAAATAGATGCAGCACGCAAACGCTAAAGCTCTACCAGCTCGCATCGCGCACACTCCCTCTCGTTGGAAGGTATCGCTGCCTTCAGGGATAGATTTTCTCGTTGATACCGTATCGATTTTTCCTACTTAATGGTGCGAGAGTATCGCTCGTACCTATATGTCTGCAATTAAGTAACGCGCATAAATTATGTCTCGACGATTCCGTCAATCGTAATGACGATTCGCAATTTCTAAAATGTCGCCTTCCAACCGTTTTATATCGAAAAAAGATGTATTCGTAATCAGCTATGTAAATATATTTCGCGTATTTTTTGTATTATTGCCGATATGTGATAGTTTGAGCGTGTACAATATACCATCATCTCCAGTACCGCAGCACGTCCACAAGCGGCAAGGATTCGATGACTATCGTATGTGCGCTGCGAATTTTGAAATCCACCAGGACAAAATCATCCGTACCGAAGAATCCAAGAGATTGGGCGCCAAATATTTGAACGGCAGAGATGTACTCTCCAAAGACGAATGCGTTAAATTTTGTTGCGCTACTTTGAATTGCGATGTATTCGTGCTGGAGGAGAAAGTTCTCAATCAAGTATGTCCGACAAGTTCACGAATTTCTTTTCATGTATAACTTAGATAAAAGTCTAACGATTCGTTTGATTTTCAGCAACTCGGAACTTGTTATCTATTCGAATGCGGAACGCCCGAAAATTTCAAGTGTAAATTCACTCGGCATTTGAACTACAGCAGCGCCGTATTAATCATAAACCGACCTCAGTTACAACTCGAAGATGAAATACAGTACTCGCAACATGAGCGTGAACTTACTAGTTTAAGGTAGGTGATGAAGAGTTTCGTAATCATGCGTGTTTCTTATCCAAAAAAGAACAAACGGAGTTTGTAGTTTCAACCATCAAGAAACTTCAATTAACTTCTCTCGCTTGATTTGTTTTTGAGTTCACGTTGAAGAACTGAAAGTTGCGATTCTAGTACCTTGTACCTTTGGTCATTGGTACCCCTCAAAGATTTTAAGCGGTCAAAGCAATTCGAAATTCTCGATCCCTCCTTACGCAGGAGACTCAACCAAAAACTAAAATAGGAAAAATAGTTGAGCCTCAATTGGCCTTACGAAGACCCAAGGAGTTTTTGCGAATTCATAGCGAGTTGTATAGGGCAAAAGCTCACAAATCAATAAGAAAGTCGAAAGCCTTATATTTTCATTGTGGATATTTTGGAGTCTTAGGCATTTAAGATTCTTGTCTGGTTCTAGAGAAATTTTTGAGCTTTTTTTGCCGTATTTTAGGGAAGAGTTTTTTTGCAATATTTTCTTGGTTAGGTATTCCGCCAATAGGGCTCTTTTCCCTCGCCGCATCTTCTAACTTATCTCTGCGAAGGTGAAAAAACAAGAAAATGAACATTAAGTACAAGTTCCATACTGATTATGACGTCATCAATGATCTCAATAGATGATAAGGAAATAATTGAAAAGAAATTCGCGATGCAGTTTCTCTTTCAATGTTTAAAAAAAGGCTCTATAAGTCTTGATTCTCCTGTGACTCCGAATTTATTCTAGTCCTTGGAGTAAATCAAGGTCATAAGATTTAGTTTATTATCGTCTCACTATTCACATCTACAACTGCAGGGCTGAAATTTTACCACTCCTGTATAGCTCGGAAGGTGCATTGCTCAAAAATACCGCTTTGTATCATGTCTGAAGGCCGTAGGATCCAAGAAAGGGATAGACGCCAATCCTATAATTGGGTTTTGGTCCGAAGAAAAGAAAAAAAAAAAAATGGAACCTGTCAAATTCGAGCATGTCAATGTTCCGTCTCACTAAAATGTTGTCGTTTCTAGCCACGGCCGGACCTAGTACACGTAACTCGGTATCAAATTTTTGTGAGGGCCCTCTATCCTTAGGGAGAGAAAATGGTAAAAATGAATATTTTAGTAGACGCTGGTCTCAACTCTGAAACACGTCAAAAGATACGAATTTTTCTTTTTCTGTAGATTTTACATACTATACAGATTTCTTGTAATCAAGGGAAAGGGACCTTAGACACTTGAACAAGAGATACCTTTCTCCTGTTTTTCATGGGCTAATTCTGTAATGTTTTTTAAAATAGAGTCGATCAAGGGAAAAGTACCTCAGTTACCTTTATAATAAGACATACCTTTCTCCTGATTGTCATTAATGGATCAATCGAAGTCCGTAAAAATATTTTTGGGTCTTACAAAAAATGACGGAAACGGATTTTTGAAACTACCATTTGGCAGCACTGCAATTTAAGACCACTAAAATCCTAGTAAGCCTACACCTAGTTCAAAGCCAGGTCTAGAAAAAGCCCAGTGCTCAGACCTACCACCTTCTGGGTCCAGTTCAAGGCCTATAGAAAGAAGGCTAAACCTACTGTCGTAGCTAGATAGGGTCCAGTTTGATAGAGAATTCAAAAAAGAAATACAATACCTAGGACGCCTAAACCTGCTAGTATAAACTGACCGGATTGGTTTATACAGTATACTGTATTATTTAGTAGCCTATTCCCGGACACCCTGTCATAAGCTTAGTTTAAGATGGGGGGGGGGGGTATTCTCCGTTCTATTATAAGTCTAGTTTAGGACTATTAAAATCCTAGCATAAAGCTAGTATAAAGATATCTTAAGACTAGTATATAAACTAGGCACTACCTATAAGTCTACTTTAAAATATTTTAAGCTGATAGCTTTTAGGTTGCTCACTCGCTCCTCTCGTTCGACCCCGTCCTTGGTCAGGTATAAGCATACTTTGAACTCACTTGCTTCGCTCCTTCGCCTCTCTTCCTTGGTCTAGTATAAGTCTATTTTGAAATAATATTCCAAGCAAGTGTACTTTGAAATATTCCAAGCTAATAGCTTTTAGTCTCGCTCGCTCCGCTCTTTCATCCCCCCTCCTTGGTCTACTATAAGTCCAGTTTAAGACTAGTAAATCCTTAGGAGGAGGGAGTACGCCCAGGGTGGGGTGAAGTTAGGGCTTTCGGAAATTTTCAAATTAGAGGTCAGGGCAGAGTAAAGACATGTAACATGTCAAAAAAGAAACGTCATCTTTGACAACTTCCTAACTCCCCTACAATATAATACTCTATAGCCTTTGCGACGGCCTTGAAAAACACTCTGAGCTTGAAGGAATAGGCGGTGGCGCATTTATGAGGGAAGAAAATTGGCGGACTATATTCTCTTCAGAAAGGAGAAATGCTTTGAAATAGAAAGTCTTGCTCAGAACCTCCTTCAAGAAACTTTTTGCCCAGAATCGATTGGTAATCGATTGAAATCGGAAAATTCCCGTTAATAGGTTCCCAGCTCTCCTCAATAAACATGGTTTTAAGGAAAATAAAAACACACCGGTAATTGAACGAAAGGTGCAAGGAACCTATTTTAAGAGGAGCAGAGAGACTTGGAAACATTTTCGAGCTGCATTTGGTCTTGAAGGAATTTCTACTTCCGAGGTATAGGAAGGGAATATGGATGAATTTCGACTTTTTTGCTGTTTTAGAATCAATAATGGTCGAGATTTTGTCAAGTTCTCCTCTTAAAGTCAAGTCCGGTTAGGTTCTGTCCTCATATGAAGTAAGGTTAGGTTGCCAGAGAGTGGATTTTTATTCGAAATGATCCCCCCCCCTCTTGAAGAGTGGGTCGTCTGTTGAAAACTTTGCAAGCAGTGAATGAAAACGGCTTCGAGTTCTTCTCCGAGCCCTTTCAGTCAAGTCCGAACCTCCACCCTGCGCACGACCACAATCTGCTGTTTTTGTATATCAACTCGGAAATCGAAATGTTTTTATCTCTAATTAATTTTCTAACCACGTCGGAGCCCCCACCTTTCAGATTGCTTATGTCGTTTTCCAAATCCTCTAAAGTAGATTGAAACTTTCGAGAATTTCTCGAAGTCCCTAAACTGGGTCTTCCCTTCGGGTAGCTATTCTCACCTTTGAATTTTGTTTTAACTCATCTTGCCCAGAGTTATCGTCTTTCTTTATTTACAATAAGAATTGGTCTGATTCTGAAAAACTAACTGTTTAAGGTAGCACATGAACGTCTCAACTCAAATTAATGATATTTTTGTTTTCAGATCGAACGAGCTTGAATCGAATAAGTCAAAAAACTGCCACCATAAAAATGCGCAGTCAAACGTTGGGAATGATGACTCAATTCCAGCAATACGAGATACAAAAGATGCAGTGAAAGTATTAGATGAAGATGCTGATGATAATACCTTCAAAAGTAAGTCTTCCCATGTCTAGTCTTCTACAACTCATGCATCTCTTTTTCTTCTGTCATATCCCAAGAAGTTGACTGCCCTGTTTCCTCGATAATTTTTATTAAATTCAATTCGATAATTAGATCGTGCAAAAATTGTGCTACGTTGTACCATCGTCACTTAAAAATGTAGTGCCGGTTTTGCTCAGCGTGTTTGGAAAGTTCTGAAGAAAGTCTACGACGTTTCAATTTGTGACATAAAATTGATCACCTGGATACATAATAGTCACTGCGACTTCCTCTCGTGGAAGTGTTTTACCAGTATCCCCTACTAAAATTAAATTAAGTTTCCCCATCCAACCTTTTTAGATTACACCCTTGACAGCCCAATCACCCCCTCAAAGAATGCTAATTTTTCTAATTCTGATTCAAACAATTTCACTGATGTGTTCATTGGGTGTTAAAATTCATGTTCTGTTGTAGAAAGTGGTAAATGTAGCAGGTACCAGTTCGAGTGTCGAACGTCCGGAGAATGTATTGCAATTTACAACGCTTGCGACGGCATCCCCCAATGCGCTGATAAAAGTGACGAAGACGTCGAGCTCGGATGCCCTACTAGTGGTAAATGTCTATCAATTTCCGAGGTGTCGCCGCGAATACAATTTACCCGTTGAAGTAACTTTCTCAAATTTGAATTTTATATAGGTCCGCCAGTCGGTGTCAAAAGAGCTGAAGACATGAAACTGAATGCCGGGCACGTCGAGACTGCATTCAAACAGACCGCAGTTTCGGCGCCCCTGAACAATGCGGTTGATCAAAATTTTCTGTTCCAACAACAGCAGAAGCAAAGACAACAATTGATGATGCAGCAGCAGCAACAGCAACAATTACTATCTCAACAACAGCAGCAAATCTTATCTCAGCAACAACTGATGTACAATCAACAAATGAACCCGAATCTTTGGCAGCCGAAAGCAAACCAACTCCCTTACGATGGTAAGGGGAAGAAAAAACCATAATTTTTTCAATTTTCATTTCATGATCTTATGTCAACGTGATTCCTAGGTTCTCCGATTGTGCCATCAATTAATGATAACTACCCGAATCTAAACGCAAATTCTAGAGCTCAGTCGCCAGACGCAGTTGTGCCAACGCCATCGAGGATTGTGTACCCGGATAGATCCGAAGGTGAAATGAGTAATGGCCCTGTGTTTCCACTTTCAAATACGTGGCCCAATAGAAATGACGACGACCATATTTTGAAACAGAATTACGGTTCGTATGCTCACCTGAATTAGGTAACGTGAGGGAAAAGTTACAGTCATTCTCCTTTATCGGAGTTCACCCACGGTCTCGTCGAAGAGTAGAAAAAGGATCCAAAAGACAGAGAAATCTGTCCTCATCTTTTTGTTCAAGAACTGATAATATTTCCAATTATGACTAACTTGATCTGGAAGCATTGGGTGTGAAAATTTTTTGGAAAATTTAAAGGGAGGGAGGGGGGATCTCAAAACGAAGGTGATTCATGGAAGGGTTGCAACTGTTAGACAATCTTGACGAGTCATATTTTTTTCTTTTCTCTTGTTTATTTTTGTGGTGGTGCCGACAACAGCCTTCTGGAAAATTCATAATTGCAAAGCATGATCTAATATCAAATGTTCAATTTCAGAACCGTTGCACAATTTCAACTCTAAACAAAGCGATACGATGAATGCTCCCAACAGAGAACGTGAATATGGCAAGTGAGTCGCTTTTTTCTTTTTTCGAAGACACACTACCTATTGGGAAATTTACGTTATTGTATTTTCAGTCCTCCTTCATTCGTTCCGTACCGCAGTGGTGTCTATCCTCCCGGATTTGTCGGGGAATTGCCGCATATGGCCAAGAATAGCGTATGGCATCGAGACTACAGCAATGCACCATCAAGTCTGAGTTAGTGTAACAAAAAATTAACTTATATAGAATTGAATGTACTTATTGCAGTTGATTGATTTGTTTCTTATCCTTATGTTCAGATCCGAAAAATGCAGACTACGCTTACAACGTTCGCGAAGATTTGAGAAACAGAACGGATGATTCGATGAAAACGACAAATTTTTCGGTTAGTTTCGTGTTCGTATATGGATAGTTAAAATTTTCAACTTAGTTTACCTAGGAGAGAGGAATTCTTCAACAGTTTTCAAAAAGAAAAGTCGAAAAGCGTCTTGAAGATTACAAAAGTAAATGAAAGATTTTGCCTAGAAACCTAGTTTTCAATTTGAAAAAATTGGGATTAGTGTTTTAAAAGCTGTACGTTTTTCGAATACTCCAGTCCTTTTTATAAAAATCTTCCATTTGAGAACGTCTCCTTGGTTTTTGCTTTGTCGGAGGCAGTGTGTCAAACTTTGGACAAATTGTAGATACTTTCTAGCAGGTATAAAATAATAAGTAATTTCTAATCCTTTTTATTTTTTGTTAGAGTAAACAACACGAAGTTGGGGAAATACCAGCAGATAAGAAGATTTCCAACGCAGAAATATCTGAAAATAAGACAACGTCGTCCATTCCCACTCTGAACGCGCAGAGTGAAGATGCAAACAAGACAACTCCCTCCAATCCAAAGCAATCTGCTCCACAGCAGTCTACAGCAACCACTATAGTAGCCACCACAGCTGCAAAGAAAGGTACAAAAATATTCGATGTAAAAACGTATTTTTCCTCTTTATGGAGTCAGGAAAACGTCTCTTGATATAATATTTTGATAGTCCAATTTTACTTATAACGCTTCTTGAGAAAGCGCATCACCGTAATCAAGTCATCATTTTGGGCCAGCGAAATCAATTTGTCGGAGAAGCGCAAAGATTGTTCTTGCCAATTTTCCCCTCTCTATCAATGACGTTAGTCTCTCCTGAAACCTCATATATTATTGTAAGCAAGTTGAAAGTCAAAATATAGTAAAATTCTTAAAAGGAGACCAAGGTCATGTTTACTTTGCTGGCCCAGCTTTGCTAAAATATATTTCTTAAAATATCTAAAATAATTCAAGGTCTTCCGAACTGTTGCAAGTTTTGAGTTTAAAATTTTGGCCAGCGAACTTTCCCCCCTTCCGCTAGCAGACATTTCTAAGATTCTTATCGATTTTTCCGTATTCATAGAGACGAGAAAGGAAAACCAAAACTTTGAGTATAGATTGAGAAGAAGCAAAAAAGAACCTTCTGCACCCAGATAATTGTATCGCTGCGATTTCCTTTCTATAGGGCACCCGTTTTATAGGAGAGGAAGTTATTTGGTTGGAAGCGACTGCTGTCCTTCCAGAAAATTGTGATTGAAAGCTTTGACCTGTTTTAGGAATTTGAAAAAATTTTCAAAATTCATAATTATCCAAAGGGGAAATGCTCCGAGCTAAGTTTTGGGATTTGATAAGTTTTGAGAAGTTTCACCATTTGACTTGTGTTGTGTTTTTAGAAGACGACAACTCGCCTCGAATTGGAGATGCGGATGGATTAATTTCGCACAGAAAGCTGGAAAGTCAACTGAGCGCTGATGCTCAGTTTCTCGATGCTAGTAAAATACGCGATGGTTACACGGAGCAACCAAGTGGAGCTTTCGTTTCATTAACCTTAGGTAAAATGCTCTCTCAAGTTTTGACATTGGTCGGTATGGTGACAATAATCCTTCGATATTGTATTCCTTAGGTATTTGCGTAACAGCAATAATGGTATTCGTGGTTGGCTGTCGTTTGAGAGTGGTCCGGAAACGAATCCGACGAGGTGGTAAACTTCCCTACGCCCACGACGCCGATTTCTTAGTAAATGGAATGTACTTATAAAGGAAGAGATTGTAAGGCAAAAAAAGTGAAATTTTCGCCATTTTGTTAAATTATTTATAATTCACGTTATTGTTTTAATATGTGTTTGTAACTTATATATAGACTATATGTTCTGTATCAGGCTTATTATCGTCGCCACAAAATATTTTCGTACAATAACGCATTTTGATTAATTATAGATCTTTAATATTAGGGAAACCATATATTCTCAAGAAAATAATTCTCCCAAAGTAATTTACTTTGCCGAGAAGATTATTCATTTTTCTTACGTGAAAAGTTGAAAATATTGATCGTTTAAGCAAGTTTTTATAGACACGTGTTTTTGAATTACGCGTAGCCCAAATTTTATGTACCTACACTTTGTCAAAACGAAATTTTTCAAGAAAGGTCCTGTTTGAATATGGCATTTAAAATTTTCACGAAACAAGTTTTCAAAAATCAAAAAACTACTCTATCTTCGCTCGTATTTTGCGGGTCTATTTTAGTCATTATGTATTCAATTATTTCTTTCATTGTATGTTGACAAGAACCTCGATTACATAAATTATCTGACGTTCATTTAATTATGTGTCGATATACCTATGTTAATAACAAATGTAAGCAATTTTTACGTCACAATCTTGATATGTCTTGCTGCGTTGCTTGTAATTTAAAGTAAAGAAGTTTTTATAAATCTTTCAATGTGTTAGATGTTTATTTTCCCCAAGCAGAATTCGTTCCAAACTGTTATAGGAATAAACGACGTCACGTCGATGGATAATTTTGCTATCAGAGGGAATACCGGTATTATTGACAATAACTGAGAAGAAGAACGATAATCTCTTGATTTTGCCAAAGAATCCATAGCCAGCGAATTAAATTTTCCCCATGTGTAGCAAAAAAATTCATCGCGCGAGTCTGGGGAAATAATTTTGCCATTTCAAGTAATTTCCCATGAGTAGCTTCCAACTTCACGCGTTTTAGAACGCTAAATATTTGCTTTAAGTAAGGATATCTTTGAAAAATGGGGAAAAAAATGACCTGTACATTCGTCATTGCGTGCGTGAGTCAGAAGGGGTAATAATGCCTGCAGACAGCTTTTATAGGCAACCCTTCCCACTTCACAGGTTTTGAGACGCCAAATTTTACAACGTGGTTGAAACGTTTGCCACAAACTTTGTAATTCATGTGCAGGAAAAGCCGTTTCTAATAAAACTTATTGAATAATTCCTTGCACAAGTAAAATTATTGTTATATTGCGAAATATTAGCTTTGAGTAAGGATATCAGTAGTAAAAGTTACAGTGTGTGGCGCTGTAAACCGTCTCAGCACCTTCAATTCTTTAAGATGGGCAATATTTTTGTTTTCAACTTTTGCCCTCAAGTATCACTTTGTCATCAAAAAACTCGAGTCAAAGTGTCCTCAAACCCTTGGAGTGTGCACAAGTGGTCAAGGTGTCTTTGAGTTACACTTGTCCTCAAAGTGAGTTAATAGTGTCCTTGAAAACCTTGCCAGATGTACCTGTAAGATCATGCACCGTCATTGCTAATTTACCCTGCTGCGTTTTTTCACATTGTATGAATTGGTGGTGCAATCACGTCACAACCAGCAGCTGTGGCCAATAACAAATATCACACTGGCCCTCTTGCTTACTTTTACCTTTTTTTTACGTGATCAGTTTGTGCAGATCATCCTTACTACTCAGACTTGTATTTATTATGTCCGCTTAATTTTTATATAATTAATGTTACTCATCATTTGATTGAGAACCAAAGTTGATTTTTTGAATTAAATGCATTTGCACATCAATCTTTCTTCTTCTTTGTTTCCCAATCAGCTTGTCAATCTTAAATATGTACCTATGTAATTTTTAAGAGAACTTCTACATTTTACATTTTATATTTTATATTCATCATTTTACATTTTACATTTAACATTTTACATTTCACATTCTACATTTATGTTTCACATTTCATAATTCACCTTTTACATTTTATATTTCATGTTTCACATTTTACATTTTACATCTTACATTCATAATTTTACGTTTTACATTTTTTGTTTTACATTTTACATTTTACATTTAACAAAAGACCAAAAGACCCTAATACTGAAAGACCAAAAGACCAAAAAACCAAAAGACCAAAATACCAAAAAACTGAAGTACCAAAATATCAAAAGACCAAACGACCAAAAGACAAAAACACCAAAAGACCAAAATACCCAGAGACTAAAAGATGGAAAGACCAAAATACCAAAAGACCAAAATATCAGAAGACCAAAATACTGAAATACCAAAAGACCAAAAGACTGAAACACTAAAATACCAAAATACCAAAATACTGGAAGGCCAAAATACCGAAAGACCAAAATACTCAAAGACTGAAATACCCTAAGACCAAAATACCAAAAGACCAAAAAAAAAAAAAAATGTAAAATGTAAAATGTAATATGTAGAATGTAATATGTAAAATGTAATATGTAAAATGTAAAATGTAAAATGTAAAATGTAAAATGTGAAATGTAAAATGTAGAATGTAAAATGTAAAATGTAAAATGTAAAATAATAAATGTAAAATGTAAAATAATAAATGTAAAATAATAAATGTAAAATAATAAATGTAAATTAAAAATTTCAAATTGTAAATTGTAAATTGTAAATTGTAAATTGTAAATTGTAAATTGTAAATTGTAAATTGTAAATTGTAAATTGTAAATTGTAAATTTTAAATTGTAAATTGTAAATTGTAAATTGTAAATTGTGAATTGTAAATTGTAAATTGTAAATTGTAAATTTCAAATTGTAAATTGTAAATTTCAAATTGTAAATTGTAAATTGTAAATTAAAAATTTCAAATTGTAAATTGTAGATTTTAAATTGTAAAATGTAAAATGTGAAATTCAAATTTTTTCAAAAAAATCTTTTTTTGAATTTTTCCAAAATTTCTATTTTCATTTGTGTCCGGACCGGTGCCCGGATTGGTGACGGATCAGTTTTCCGGGTAGTGTCCTTTTTTTTCAAATTTTTTCAGAAAAATCTTTTTTTGAATTTTTTTCAAAATTTTCATTTGTATTAGTGTCTGGATCGGTGACCGGATCGGGTTTCTGGGTAGTGTCCTTGCTTTTCAAATGTTTTCAGAAAAATCTTTTTTTGAATTTTTTCCAAAATTTCCATTTTTATTGTTGACTGGATCGGTGACCGGATCAGTGCCCAGGTTGGTGTCCTTTTTTTTCAACTTTTTTCAAAAAAATCTTTTTTTGACATTTCTCCAAAATTTCCATTTTTATTAGTGTCCAGACCAATGACCGGATTGGTGACTGGATTGGTGCCCGGATTGGTTCCTGGGATGGTGTTCTTTTTTTTCAAATTATTTCAAAAAAATCTTTTTTTGGATTTGTTCCAAAATTTCCATTTTCAAAGATGTCCGGGCCGGTGATCAGATTGGTGCCCGGATCCGTTTCCTGGGTGGTGTCTTCTTTTTTCAAATTTTCTCAGAGAAATCCTTTTTTGACATTTCTCCAAAATTTCCATTTTTATTAGTGTCCGGACCAATGACCGGATCGGTGACTGGATTGGTGCCCGGATTGGTTCCTGGGATGGTGTCTTCTTTTATCAAATTTTTTCAGAGAAATCTTTTTTTGAATTTTTTCCAAAATTTCCATTTTTATTAGTGTCAGGATCGGTGACCGGATTGGTGTCTGGATCGGTGACCGGATTGGTGACTGGATCGGTGTCCGGATTGGTGCTCGGGTTGCTGTCCTTATTTTCCAAAATTTTTCAGAAATATCTTTTCTTGAATTTTTTTCAAAATCTCCATTTTCATTTGTGTCTGGACCGGTGACCGGATTGGTGAACGGATTGGTGACCGGATCGGTGACGGGATCGGTTCCAAGGTTGGTGTCTTTTTTTTGGAATTCTCTCAAAAAAGTCTTTTTTTGATTTTTTTTCAAGATTTTCATTTTTTTTCGGTGTCCGGACCCGTGACCGGATCAGTGCCCGGGTCGCTTTTTTTCAAAATTTTTTCAAACATATCTCTTTTTGAATTTTTTTCAAATCTCCATTTTCATTCGTGTCCGGACCGGTGACCGAATCGGTGACCGGAGCGGTGACCGGATCGGTGTCCGGATCGGATTTTTTTCAAATTTTTTCAAAAAAATATTTTCTTGAATTTTTTTCAAAATTTACATTTTTATCGGTGTCCGTACCCGTGACCGGAACGGTGCCCGGATCGGTTTCCGGGTGGGTGTCCTTTTTTCAAAATTTTTTCAAGAAAGTCTTTTTTTGAATTTTTTTCAAAATTCCAATTTTTATCGGTGTCCGGACCCGTGACCGGATCGGTTTTTCCTTCATTTTTTCAGATAGATATTTTTTTGAATTTCCTTCAAAATTTCAATTTTCATTCGTGTCCGGACCGGTGACCGGATCGTAGCCCGGATCGGTGACCGGATCGGTGACAGGATCGGTTCCCGAGTCGGTGTCCTTTTTTTGGAATTTTCTCAAAAAAGTCTTCTTTTGAATTTTTTTTGGAAATTTTCATGCTTTTTCGGTGTCCGGACCCGTGACCGGATCAGTGCCCGGATCGCTTTTTTTTCCAAATTTTTTCAAACATATCTCTTTTTGAATTTTTTCCAAAATCTCCATTTTCATTCGTGTCCGGACCGGTGACCGAATCGGTGACCGGATCGATGACCGGATCGGTGTCCGGATCAGATTTTTTTCAAATTTTTTCAAAAAAATATTTTTTTGAATTTTTTTCAAAATCTCCATTTTCATTCGGGTCCGGACCGGTGACCGAATCGGTGACCGGATCGGTGACCGGATCGGTGTCCGGATCGGTGTCCGGATCAGATTTTTTTCAAATTTTTTGAAGAAATTCTTTTTTTGAATTTTTTCCAAAATTTCCATTCTTATTAGTGTCAGGATCGGTGACCGGATTGGTGTCTGGATCGGTGACCGGATTGGTGACTGGATCGGTGTCCGGACCGGTGCCCGGATCGGTGCCCGGATCGGTGCCCAGATCGGCTTTACGGGTGGGTGTTCTTTTTTCAAATTTTTTTGAGAAAGTCTTTTTTTGAATTTTGCTCCAAAATTTCAATCTTTATCGGTGTCCGGACCCGTGACCGGAACGGTGCCCGGATCAGTTTTTTTCAAATTTTTTCAAAGAAATCTTTTTTTGAATCTTCTTCAAAATTTCAATTTTCATTCGTGTCCGGACCGGTGACCGGATCGTAGCCCGGATCGGTGCCCGGATCGGTGCCCGGAACGGTACCCGGATCGGTTTCCGGGTGGGTGTCCTTTTCTCAAATTTTTTCAAGAAAGTCTTTTTTTGAATTTTTTCAAAATTTCAATTTTTATTGGTGTCCGGACCGGTGACCGGATCGTTGCCCGGATCGGTGACGGGATTGGTGCCCGGATCGGTTTCCGGGTGGGTGTCCTTCTTTTTTCAAATTTTTAAAAAAAAATCTTTTTTCGAATTTTTTTCAAAATTTCAATTTTTATCGGTGGCCGGGCCCCTTGAACAGATCGGTGCCCGGATCGGTGCCCGGATCGGTACCCGGATCGGTTTCCGGGTGGGTGTCCTTTTCTCAAATTTTTTCAAGAAAGTCTTTTTTTGAAATTTCTTCAAAATTTCAATTTTCATTCGTGTCCAGACTGGTGCCCGGATCGGTTTCCAGGTGGGTGTCCTTTCTTCCAATTTTTTCAAGTAAGTCTTTTTTAAAATCTTCTTCAAAATTTCACTTTTCATTCGTGTCCGGACCGGTGACCGAATCGGTGACCGGATCGGTGACCGGATCGGTGACCGGATCAGTGACTGGATCGGTGACCGGATCGGTGTCCGGATCAGATTTTTTTCAAATTTTTTCAAAAAAATATTTTTTTGAATTTTTTTCAAAATTTACATTTTTATCGGTGTCCGTACCCGTGACCGGAACGGTGCCCGGATCGGTTTCCGGGTGGGTGTCCTTTTTTCAAATTTTTTCAAGAAAGTCTTTTTTTGAATTTTTTTCAAAATTCCAATTTTTATCGGTGTCCGGACCCGTGACCGGATCGGTGCCCGGACCGGTTTTTCCTCAATTTTTTCAAATAGATATTTTTTTGAATTTCCTTCAAAATTTCAATTTTCATTCGTGTCCGGACTGGTGACCGGATCGTAGCCCGGATCGGTGACCGGATTGGTGACGGGATCGGTGACCGGATCGGTGACGGAATCGGTTCCCAAGTTGGTGTCCTTTTTTTGGAATTTTCTCAAAAAAGTCTTCTTTTGAATTTTTTGGAAATTTTCATTCTTTTTCCGTGTCCGGACCCGTGACCGGATCAGTGCCCGGATCGCTTTTTTTTCCAAATTGTTTCAAACATATCTCTTTTTAAATTTTTACCAAAATCTCCATTTTCATTCGTGTCCAGACCGGTGACCGAATCGGTGACCGGATCGGTGACCGGATCGGTGACCGGATCGGTGACCGGATCGGTGTCCGGATCGGTGTCCGGATCGGTGTCCGGATCGGTGTCCGGATCAGAATTTTTTCAAATTTTTTCAAATTAATATTTTTTTGAATTTTTTTAAAATTCACATTTTTATCGGTGTCCGTACCCGTGACCGAAACGGTGCCCGGATCCGTTTCCGGGTGAGTGTCCTTTTTTCAAATTTTTTCAAGAAAATCTTTTTTTGAATTTTTTTCAAAATCTCCATTTTTTCCAGATTTTTTCAAGAAAATCTTTTTTTGAATTTTGCTCCAAAATTTCAATCTTTATTGGTGTCCGGACCCGTGACCGGATCGGTGCCCGAATCGGTTTTTTCCTAATTTTTTCAAAAGAATCTTTTTTTGAATTTTTTTCAGAATTCACATTTTTTTCGGTGCCCGGATCGTTTTCCGGGTGGGTGTCCTTTTTTCAAATTTTTTCAAGAAAGTCTTTCTTTGAATGTTTTTCAAAATTTCAATTTTTATCGGTGTCCGGACCCGTGACCGGATCCGCGCCCGGATCGCTTTTTTTTCCAAATTTTTTCAAACATATCTCTTCTTCAATTTTTTTCAAAATCACCATTTTCATTCGTGTCCGGACCGGTGACCGAACCGGTGACCGGATCGGTGCCCGGATCGGTGACGGGATCGGTGCCCGGATCGGTGACGGGATCGGTGACCGGATCGGTGTCCGGATCAGAATTTTTTCAAATTTTTTCAAAATCATCTTTTTTTGACTTTTTTTCAAGATTTCAATTTTTTACAGTGTCTGGACCCGTGACCGGATCGGTGCCCGGATCAGTTTTTTCCAAATTTTTTCAAAAAAAATCTTCTTCAAAATTTCAATTTTCATTCGTGTTCGGACCGGTGACCGGATCGTTGCCCGGATCGGTGACGTGATTGGTTCCCTGGTTGGTGTCCTTTTTTTGGAATTCTCTCAAAAAAGTCTCTTTTTGAATTTTTTCCAAAATTTTCATTCTTTTTGGTGTCCGGACCCGTGACCGGATCGGTGGCCGGATCGGTTCTTTTTCCAATTTTTTTCAAAAATATCAATTTTTGAATTTTTTTCAAAATGTCCATTTTTTCCAGATTCTTTCAAAAAAATCTTTTTTTGAATTTTTTTCAAAATCTCCATTTTCATTCGTGTCCGGACCGGTGACCGAATCGGTGACCAAATCGGTGACCGGATCGGTGCCCGGATCGGTTTCCTTCCAAATTTCTTCAAAAAATCTTTTTTTGAATTTTTTTCAAAATCACCATTTTTTCCAGATTTTTTCAAGAAAATCTTTTTTTGAATATTGCTCCAAAATTTCAATCTTTATCGGTGTCCGGACCCGTGACTGGATCGGTGCCCGGATCAGTTTTTTCCAAATTTTTTCAAACTTTTTTCAAAATTTACCTTTTTATTGGTGTTTGGACCCTTGACCGGACCGGTGCCCGGATCGGTGCCTGGATCAGTTTTTTCCAATTTTTTCAAAGAAATCTTTTTGTGTATCTTCTTCAAAATTTCAATTTTTATTGGTGTCCGGACGCGTGTCCGGACCGGTGCCCGGATCGGTTTCCAGGTGGGTGTCCTTTTCTCGAATTTTCTCAAGAAAGTCTTTTTTTGGATTTTTTTCAAAATCTCTATTTTCATTTGTGTCCGGACCGGTGACCAAATCGGGACCGGATCGGTGACCGGATAAGTGACCGGATTGGTGACCGGATCGGTGTCCGGATCAGATTTTTTTCAAATTTTTTCAAAAAAATATTTTTTTGTATTTTTTTCAAAATTTCAATTTTTATCGGTGCCCGGACCCGTGACCGGATCGGTGCCGGGATCGGTGCCCGGATCGGTGACGGGATCGGTGACCGGATCGTTGCCCGGATCGGTGACGTGATTGGTTCCCTGGTTGGTGTCCTGTTTTTGGAATTCTCTCAAAAAAGTCTCTTTTTGAATTTTTTCCAAAATTTTCATTCTTTTTGGTGTCCGGACCCGTGACCGGATCGACGGCCGGATCGGTTCTTTTTCCAATTTTTTTCAAAAATATCAATTTTTGAATTTTTTTCAAAATCTCCATTTTCATTCGTGTCCGGACCGGTGACCGAATCGGTGACCAAATCGGTGACCGGATCGGTGCCCGGATCGGTTTCCTTCCAAATTTCTTCAAAAAATCTTTTTTTGAATTTTTTTCAAAATCACCATTTTTTCCAGATTTTTTCAAGGAAACCTTTTTTTGGATTTCTTTCAAAATCTCTATTTTCATTTGTGTCCGGACCTGTGACCAAATCGGGACCGGATCGGTGACCGGATCAGATTTTTTTCAAATTTTTTCAAGAAAATATTTTTATGAATTTTTTCCAAAATTTCATTTTTTATCGGTGTCCGGACCCGTGACCGGATCGGTGCCCGGATCGGTTTTTTCCCAATTTTTTCAAAAAATATTTTTTTGAATTTTTTTCAAAATCTCCATTTTCATTCGTGTCCGGACCGGTGACCGAATCGGTGACCGGATCGGTGTCCGGATCAGATTTTTTTTCAAATTTTTTCAAATAAATATTTTTTTGAATTTTTTTCAAAATTTACATTTCAATCGGTGTCCGTACCCGTGACCGGAACGGTGCCCGGATTGGTTTCCGGGTGGGTGTCCTTTTTTCAAATTTTTTCAAAAAAGTCATTCTTTGAATTTTTTCCAAAATTTTCATTCTTTTTGGTGTCCAGACCCGTGACCGGATCGGTGGCCGGATAGGTTTTTTTTTCCAATTTTTTTCAAAAATATCAATTTTTCACGGTGTCCGGACCCGTGACCGGATCGGTGCGCGGATCGGTTTTTTTCCAAATTTCTTCAAAAAAATCTCTTTTTGAATTTTTTTCAAAATCTCTATTTTTTCCAGATTTTTTCAAGAAAATCTTTTTTTGAATATTGCTCCAAAATTTCAATCTTTATCGGTGTCCGGACCCGTGACCGGATCGGTGCCCGGATCAGTTTTTTCCAAATTTTTCAAATTTTTTTCAAAATTTACCTCTTTATCGGTGTCCGTACCCGTGACGGGAACGGTGTCCGGATCCGTTTCCGGGTGGGTGTCCTTTTTTCAAATTTTTTCAAGAAAGTCTTTTTTTGAATTTTTTTCAAAATTCCAATTTTTATCGGTGTCCGGACCCGTGACCGGATCGGTGCCCGGACCGGTTTTTTCCCAATTTTTTCAAAAAATATTTTTTTGAATTTTTTTCAAAATCTCCATTTTCATTCGTGTCCGGACCGGTGACCGAATCAGTGACCGGATCGATGTCCGGATCAGATTTTTTTCAAATTTTTTCAAATAAATATTTTTTTGAATTGTTTTCAAAATTTACATTTTTATCGATGTCCGTACCCGTGACCGGAACGGTGCCCGGATCGGTTTCCGGGTGAGTGTCCTTTTTTTGAATTTTTTTCAAAATCTCCATTTATTCCAGATTTTTTCAAGAAAATCTTTTTTTGAATGTTTTTCAAAATTTCAATTTTTATCGGTGTCCGGACCCGTGACCGGATCCGCGCCCGTATCGCTTTTTTTTCCAAATTTTTCAAAATTATCTTTTTTTGACTTTTTTTCAAGATTTCAATTTTTTACGGTGTCCGGACCCGTGACCGGATCGGTGCCCGGATCAGTTTTTTCCAAATTTTTTCAAAAAAAATCTTCTTCAAAATTTCACTTTTCATTCGTGTCCGGATCGGTGACCGGATCGGTGACCGGATTGGTGACCGGATTGGTGACCGGATCGGTGTCCGGATCAGATTTTTTTCAAATTTTTTCAAAAAAGTCTTTCTTTGAATTTTTTCCAGAATTTTCATTCTTTTTGGTGTCCAGACCCGTGACCGGATCGGTGGCCGGATTGGTTTTTTTTTCCAATTTTTTTCAAAAATATCAATTTTTCACGGTGTCCGGACCCGTGACCGGATCGGTGCGCGGATCGGTTTTTTTCCAAATTTCTTCAAAAAAATCTCCATTTTTTCCAGATTTTTTCAAGAAAATCTTTTTTTGAATATTGCTCCAAAATTTCAATCTTTATTGGTGTCCGGACCCGTGACCGGATCGGTGCCCGGATCAGTTTTTTCCAAATTTTTTCAAATTTTTTTCAAAATTTACCTTTTTATTGGTGTTTGGACCCGTGACCGGACCGGTGCCCGGATCGGTGCCCGGATCAGTTTTTTCCAATTTTTTCAAAGAAATCTTTTTGTGAATCTTCTTCAAAATTTCAATTTTTATTGGTGTCCGGACGCGTGTCCGGATCGGTGCCCGGATCAGTGACCGGATTGGTGACCGGATCGGTGTCCGGATCAGATTTTTTTCAAATTTTTTCAAAAAAATATTTTTTTGAATTTTTTTCAAAATTTCAATTTTTATCGGTGTCCGGACCCGTGACCGGATCTGTGCCCGGATTGGTGACCGGATCGGTGTCCGGATCAGATTTTTTTCAAATTTTTTGAAATAAATATTTTTTTGAATTTTTTTCAAAATTCACATTTTTATCGGTGTCCGTACCCGTGACCGAAACGGTGCCCGGATCGGTTTCCGGGTGAGTGTCCTTTTTTCAAATTGTTTCAAGAAAATCTTTTTTTGAATTTTTTTCAAAATCTCCATTTTTCCAGATTTTTTCAAGAAAATCTTTTTTTGAATTTTGCTCCAAAATTTCAATCTTTATTGGTGTCCGGACCCGTGACCGGATCGGTGCCCGAATCGGTTTTTTCCTAATTTTTTCAAAAGAATCTTTTTTTGAATTTTTTTCAGAATTCACATTTTTTTTGGTGCCCGGATCGTTTTCCGGGTGGGTGTCCTTTTTTCAAATTTTTTCAAGAAAGTCTTTCTTTGAATGTTTTTCAAAATTTCAATTTTTATCGGTGTCCGGACCCGTGACCGGATCCGCGCCCGGATCGCTTTTTTTTCCAAATTTTTTCAAACATATCTCTTCTTCAATTTTTTTCAAAATCACCATTTTCATTCGTGTCCGGACCGGTGACCGAACCGGTGACCGGATCGGTGCCCGGATCGGTGACGGGATCGGTGCCCGGATCGGTGACGGGATCGGTGACCGGATCGGTGTCCGGATCAGAATTTTTTCAAATTTTTTCAAAATCATCTTTTTTTGACTTTTTTTCAAGATTTCAATTTTTTACAGTGTCTGGACCCGTGACCGGATCGGTGCCCGGATCAGTTTTTTCCAAATTTTTTCAAAAAAAATCTTCTTCAAAATTTCAATTTTCATTCGTGTTCGGACCGGTGACCGGATCGTTGCCCGGATCGGTGACGTGATTGGTTCCCTGGTTGGTGTCCTTTTTTTGGAATTCTCTCAAAAAAGTCTCTTTTTGAATTTTTTCCAAAATTTTCATTCTTTTTGGTGTCCGGACCCGTGACCGGATCGGTGGCCGGATCGGTTCTTTTTCCAATTTTTTTCAAAAATATCAATTTTTTTCAAAAATATCAATTTTTGAATTTTTTTCAAAATCTCCATTTTCATTCGTGTCCGGACCGGTGACCGAATCGGTGACCAAATCGGTGACCGGATCGGTGCCCGGATCGGTTTCCTACCAAATTTCTTCAAAAAATCTTTCTTTGAATTTTTTTCAAAATCACCATTTTTTCCAGATTTTTTCAAGAAAATCTTTTTTTGAATATTGCTCCAAAATTTCAATCTTTATCGGTGTCCGGACCCGTGACCGGATCGGTGCCCGGATCAGTTTTTTCCAAATTTTTTCAACTTTTTTTCAAAATTTACCTTTTTATTGGTGTTTGGACCCTTGACCGGACCGGTGCCCGGATCGGTGCCTGGATCAGTTTTTTCCAATTTTTTCAAAGAAATCTTTTTGTGAATCTTCTTCAAAATTTCAATTTTTATTGGTGTCCGGACGCGTGTCCGGACCGGTGCCCGGATCGGTTTCCAGGTGGGTGTCCTTTTCTCGAATTTTCTCAAGAAAGTCTTTTTTTGAATTTTTTTCAAAATCTCTATTTTCATTTGTGTCCGGACCGGTGACCAAATCGGGACCGGATCGGTGACCGGATCAGTGACCGGATTGGTGACCGGATCGGTGTCCGGATCACATTTTTTTCAAATTTTTTCAAAAAAATATTTTTTTGAATTTTTTTTAAAATTTCAATTTTTATCGGTGTCCGGACCCGTGACCGGATCGGTGCCCGGATCGGTGCCCGGATCGGTGCCCGGATCGGTGCCCGGATCGTTGACGGGATTGGTGACCGGATCGGTGTCCGGATCAGAATTTTTTCAAATTTTTTCAAAATCATCTTTTTTTGACTTTTTTTCAAGATTTCAATTTTTTACGGTGCCTGGACCCGTGACCGGATCGGTGCCCGGATCAGTTTTTTTCCAAATTTTTTCAAAAAAAATCTTCTTCAAAATTTCAATTTTCATTCGTGTTCGGACCGGTGACCGGATCGTTGCCCGGATCGGTGACGTGATTGGTTCCCTGGTTGGTGTCCTTTCTTTGGAATTCTCTCAAAAAAGTCTCTTTTTGAAATTTTTCCAAAATTTTCATTCTTTTTGGTGTCCGGACCCGTGACCGGATCGGTGGCCGGATCGGTTCTTTTTCCAATTTTTTTCAAAAATATCAATTTTTGAATTTTTTTCAAAACCTCCATTTTTTCCAGATTTTTTCAAGGAAATCTTTTTTTGGATTTTTTTCAAAATTTCAATTTTCATTCGTGTCCGGACCGGTGACCGGATCGTAGCCCGGATCGGTGACGGGATCGGTTCCTGGGTTAGTGTCCTTTTTTTGGAATTTTCTCAAAAAAGTCTTCTTTTGAATTTTTTTCAAAATTTTCATTCTTTTTTGGTGTCCGGACCCGTGACCGGATCGGTGCCCGGATCGCTTTTTTTCCTTAATTTTTTCAAAATCATCTTTTTTTGACTTTTTTTCAAGATTTCAATTTTTCACGGTGTCCGGACCCGTGACCGGATCGGTGCCCGGATCAGTTTTTTCCAAATTTTTTCAAAAAAAATCTTCTTCAAAATTTCAATTTTCATTCGTGTTCGGACCGGTGACCGGATCGTTGCCCGGATCAGTGACGGGATTGGTGCCCGGATCAGTTTCCGGGTGAGTGTCCTTCTTCTTTCAAATTTTTTTAAAAAAGTCTTTTTTCGAATTTTTTTCAAAATTTCAATTTATATCGGTGTCCGGACCCGTGAACAGATCGGTGCCCGGATCAGTTTTTTTCAAATTTTTTCAAAAAGTCTTTTTATGAATTTTCTTCAAAATTTCAATTTTCATTCGTGTCCAGACTGGTGCCCGGATCCGTTTCCAGGTGGGTGTCCTTTCTTCCAATTTTTTCAAGTAAGTCTTTTTTAAAATTTTTTTCAAAATTTCAATTTTTATCGGTTTCCAGACCCGTGACCGGATCGGTGCCCGGATCGGTTTTTTCCTAATTTTTCCAAAAAAATCTTTTTAGGAATTTTTTTCAAAATTTACATTTTTATTGGTAACCGGACTCGTGACCGGACCGGTGCCCGGATCGGTACCCGGATCGGTTTCCGGTTGGGTGTCCTTTTCTCAAATTTTTCCAAGAAAGTCTTTTTTTGAATTTTTCCAAAATTTCAATTTTTATTGGTGTCTGGACCGGTGCCCGGATTGGTTTCCAGGTGGGGATCCTTTTTTCGAATTTTTTCAAGAAATTTTTTTTTTGAATTTTTTCCAAAATTTTCATTCTGTTTGGTGTCCGGACCCGTGACCAAATCGGTGGCTGGATCGGTTTTTTTTCCAATTTTTTTCAAAAATATCAATTTTTAAATTTTTTTCAAAATCTCCATGTTTCCCAGATTTTTTCAAAAAAATCTATTTTTGAATTTTTTTCAAAATCTCCATTTTCATTCGTGTCCGGACTGGTGACCGAATCGGTGACCGAATCGGTGACCGGATCGGTGCCCGGATCGGTTTCCCTCCAAATTTCTTCAAAAAATCTTTTTTTGAATTTTTTTCAAAATCTCCATTTTTTCCAGATTTTGTCAAGAAAATCTGTTTTTGGATTTTTTTCAAAATCTCTATTTTCATTTGTGTCCAGACCGGTGACCGAATCGGTGCCGGATCAGTTTTTTTCAAATTTTTTCAAATTTTTCTCAAAATTTACATTTTTATTGGTGTTTGGACCCGTGTCCGGACCGGTGACCAAATCGGTGACCGGATCGGTGCCCGGATCGGTTTTTTTTCCAAATTTCTACAAAAAAATCTTTTTTTGAATTTTTTCCAAAATCTCTCCTTTTTCCAGATTTTTTCAAAAAATCTTTTTTTGGATTTTTTTAAAATCTCCATTTTCATTCGTGTCCGGACCGGTGACCGAATCGGTGCCCGGATCAGTTCTTTTTCAAATTTTTTCAAAAAAAAATTTTCCAAATTTTTTTCAAAATTCACATTTTTATTGGTGTCCGTGACCGGACCGGTAAATTGTAAATTGTAAATTGTGAATTGTAAATTGTGAATTGTAAATTGTAGAATGTAAAATGTAAAATGTAAAATGTAAAATGTAAAATGTAAAATAATAAATGTAAAATAATAAATGTAAATTGTAAATTGTAAATTGTAAATTGTAAATTGTAAATTGTAAATTGTAAATTGTAAATTGTAAATTGTAAATTGTAAATTGTAAATTGTAAATTGTAAATTGTAAATTGTAAATTGTAAATTGTAAATTGTAAATTGTAAATTGTAAATTGTAAATTTTAAATTTTAAATTTTAAATTTTAAATTTTAAATTTTAAATTTTAAATTTTAAATTGTAAATTGTAAATTGTAAATTGTAAATCGTAATTTGTAAATTGTAAATTGTAAATTGTAAATTGTAAATTGTAAATTGTAAATTGTAAATCGTAAATTGTAAATTGTAAATTGTAAATTGTAAATTGTAAATTGTAAATTGTAAATTGTAAATTGTAAATTGTAAAACATAAAATGTAAAACGTAAAACGTAAAACGTAAAACATAAAACGGAAAATTTAAAACGTAAAATGGAAAATGTAAAACGTAAAACGTAAAAAGTAAAACATGAAACATCAAACAGAAGAGGTTAAAGGTAAAATATAAAACATAAATCTTAAATAATGATGCGTAAAGCATAAAATATAAAACGTGAGAATGTATATTGTAAATTGTAAAAGGTAAAACGTAAAACATGAAATGTGAACCGTAGTTTGTAAAATGTAGATTGTAAAACAATATTTAGCAAGTTTTTCAAGCACACTATTCTTTCAGGTGTAACTCAAGTACACCTCAAGTACTTGTGAACACTTTGAATTTTTGAGGACAAAGTGATTTGTGAGGACACTTTGAGTTGGGTTTTTTCTAGGACAATGTGATACTTGAGGGCAAAAGTTGAAAACAAAAATATTGCATATCTTAAAGAATTGAAGGCGCTGAAATGGTTGCCAGCGCCACACACTGTAACTTTTACTACTGATATCTTTGAAAAATGGGGAAAAGATGACCTGTATATTTGTGGTTGCGTGCGTGAATCAGGAGGGGTAACAATACCTGCAGACAGCTTTTATAGGCAACCCTTCCAACTTCATAAGTTTCAAATATTGTCTCTGAATTAACAATTAAAGTGTTTTTCAATTGTTCCTCCCTTATGAGCATATGTAAACATTGGTCATTTGCGCAACCTTGCAAATTTTAGAATTTTGGCCTGTTAGATGAAGACGGCTGCGGTTTGAGGTGTCAATAATGGGGTGGAGGGAAGCCAGTGTCTGCACTAAGGCTTTCAGCGGGACTGGTTTGGAATACCCCAGTAACTATTCTGAGAGCAGAACTTTGGGCAGTGTCGAGTAGTTTCATGTGAGAAGGGGATGTGAGACCGTGAATGAGGAAGCCGTAATTGAGATTGGATCGGATTAAGCTTTGGTAGAGGTAGAGACGAATTTTTTGGTAACAATCTTTTTTAGGATGGGAATGGAATTCTAAGGCGTTGAATGCTCGAATGCATCTTGATTTTGTTAGTTTGATGTGGGGCACCCAAGAATGACGGTTGTGGAAATTGAGGCCAATAACTTTTGTGGTCCAAACTGAACAAGGGCATCGTCTCAAAAGACAAATGTATAAAAGAGTTTTAAAAAATTGTGTGATGTATGGTTGCAGGAGTCACTGAAACTTCAGTCAAGTGTATGAGACTAATGTACTAGAGAGCGCAACAACTCCGAACGTGTACTACTTATAGTTTCTCATGGACTGTATACTTTCTTATAGCCGCAATAACAACAAGCGCGAGTACAGAGTAATATCACCTTTTTTCACTTTCCAAATCATAATAAAAATGCTATTCCTCGACAAAAGTACCAAGTTTCACGTTTCTAGCGGTTATTAGAAATTGTTAATTCCCGCAGAGCAATTTTTCCTAAGGTGCCGCAACTCTTCACGTTCCTGTCATAAAATGCGAGGTTGTTGGCTCATCGTCCCCACTATGCTATTCATTTACCACCCTCAAATCAAGACGAAGTTTGGCTCAAGAACCACAAAATATATCGAACTAATACTAGTAGGTTCTTCAAAACGGTAGCTTCTCTCTTATTCGTCCAGTCTTTAATAAAAAGAATCATTTGCAGTTACACGATGCGATCCATACATGAAGTCAAGTAGTTTCTTCTATGAAAGGTATACTGTAGAATATCGTTTGCCAGTCGATATTGGCCGATAAGTGTTTACCGGAACAAACCTCTTCAATGTGTCTCAAGATATCGTTGGTTGTCAACCATTGTACAGTGCAAGCACGCGCTAGAAGTGGACTGAACATTCTGAAGAAAGGGTTCTACGGGCAAAATAATATTACGCAAGTAAATATATGGAAAATTTTACGATCTTGATGTGATGAAATTAATGCGACAGTACTTCTTTGTCAACACAGATTTGACGAAACGCAGGAAGAACTTTATTAAAGCAAGCAGTACTATCTATCATCGGACCCGGAGCCACAATTTCGGCTCTTTTCTTATCATCATCTTGCGAGAAACGTTCAATAAACTGAGTCAAGAAGTCGTCGGCGCTTGACCTCACCTGAGAAATGGAAAAATATTAATTGCGGTGCCTACGCTACTAAGTGGTCTCAAGTTTGTATTTGTAGTTACCATTTCGCAGTATTTATAAGCCGCTAGTGCTATCTGGGATGTGCGCTCCAGTTTGTTCAATTTATTTGTCTCCTTTAAGTTACAAATCATTTCTCGTAATGATTTTAGCTCGTGCGTATGATACAGAGGAAAGTCGCGTTTCATTTCTTTACGATCACAGAATTTCTCCCACGAACCGTCGTATCCGATGTCTCGCAAACGGACAGGTGGGCTTGAAGTACTCGATATCGTTAGAGCACAAAAAATTTTTGCTGCAAATCAAGAATACTCACTAGTACTTTGGAATGTGCTATTTTGGCCAACACGTCTGTTAGGCATAAGGTATGTACCTGTGTACAAACAAAGGAACGGGACGAACCACCATACATCTAGCTTCAGTAAGGTGGAAGGCATAATAGCCGAGGACTAAATATTGCTAAAAGAGACAGGGGAAGTGTAAATTCTCGGATTTTAGTTCACTCACACAAAAACCTATACCGGCAGGAAGAAACGAAAAATACTTCAATCCAAAAATTATACATTTGATGAATTATCAAGTTGTTTGATTTTTCTACTCTTATCATTGGCAAGAAAATTCTTATCAGTATAAGTAGAAATAACGAATAAACGTTAAATTTTTACTTTTTAGGCTGAGGCAAGGAAACTGGAATGAAAACGACAGCTATCTTTTTTCCTCCCACGACAATGTTTCGGAATTCACGGCTTAGAAAAGAGAAAGTTAGATAAGACAGTAGTCTAAAACGGTCCTCCTTAACTCGAAAGTTGACTTCAAAATTTCGCCCTCTCCTTCCGACTAAATTTCGGGTACTCAAGGTCAACTTTCGATCCTCGAGGTTATAGCCCCACCTCTTTCGGAGACAATTCACGAGCAAGTTTACTTTAGGACAATTAAGTCCTCTGTGAGAACGATTAAACATACTTTGGGAATCACTGTAGTAATCCGATTACGTTTGAGATTGCAGCGAGTTCTTAGTGTAATGTCTTATCTTTAAATATTTGCGTACTTACATGTGACTCTGCTTTGAATGACGATTGATTCGCTAAATGATATTTGAGTTCGTCCAAGTCCATTGATTCTTCAGAGCCGACTGTGAATCTTTCTTTCTATAGGCATCAGTTTTGATGAATCGAATATCTTTCCCCCGAACATTGAGTAAAAAGTTTACAATTATGCCATCAGTTCTTCGTAAATCAGATCGAATTTTTCTGGTTGAAGTATGTTTGCTCGCGTCCTACTTCTCATTGCACTCTTTTACAGGTGAGTATAGTAACTCAAAACAGACATCTTCCCTTCACTCTTCCTATCTCTTCTTCGAACTAATCAAAATACGAAATAATGATAGTAGATCTCATATTGGTTTACAGACGAGACTAACACCACTTTAGCGGACGAGCTTATGTATAATAGTACATCAATACCACTAGAAACCATTCGCCCAACTCCACCGGTACAGTTGCAAGATATAGGATATGACGGTACTTGGGAAAAATTCTGCGATCCCAAGGAGATAGCGAAAGACTTTCCACTTCATCCGCAAGATGAACTGAGAATAATGAGGTTGGTTCTATGCAAACTATGGGAAAATAATAATATTTCTCGTTTTTCGCTTCCTGCTTTTGTCGGGTACAAATACTGTGCAATGGTGAGTCGCACAAGTGATACAATGTCTCCTTTACTCTATAGTTACTTAGTTAATTACACGTGCATAAATTTACATTTCCCAGATGAGACCTCAAGCAGAGTATATTTTAGACAATCTTGTCGCAAAACTCACACACGAAGATAATGAAAAGAAGAAGGATCTTTTCACTAAAGAACTCAAAAACCAGAACCCTTTCTGCTTCGATAGAGCAGAGAAAGCTTTTAAACAGAAGTGCATCCACGAAGAGGTATTCTTTTCCGAAGCACGGTATAGTGACGTCCGTTTGATCATTATTTCTAATTCTTTTTGTTAATATTTTTTAGAACGCCTACTTCAGAATGTTCAGACCAATTTTAGCTCAAGCATGTATGGCACATTGGCTGACTACAGAGGAAATTCTGACTCATATCAAAAACGTTTGTCAAGACAAATACATGCCAGGAAAAGGGGTCGACTGGAATCTTATATTGAACTCTATAAATTACAGAGACTGAAAAAAGTTACATGTTCATAAAAATTAATGATGATCGACACTACAGCCTGAAGACACTTGGACTAAAATAGTCCAAAGTTGCTTGAATTTCTTATTTATAGAAACTGGAATTTTTCCTATCAGATCCTCGTATAATTATGAGCGTTAAGGACTAGAACATTTTTATTTATAACTACCATTACTGAAGGGTTCGAAGTTGGAGATTTTTTAGAATTCCCCTTGGTTCATGTGTGCACCTTGATCTAAAGTCGGGTCTGTTGAAATCACAATTCAGGGAAACAAGGCATATAAGTCTTTGTATGGCCACAAAGTTCGGAATCAGGAGTAGAAGGAGGAGGAGATTACTTCGATCAGTGAAGAAATGAAATACGCCATTTAAGAAGTGAAACAGGCACTAGGCACCACTTTATTTACGTGTAATGTACAAAATGGACTACGTTTCGACGCCCAAGCGTCATCCTCAAGTTGACAAACAGAATTAATTCGTCATTTTTGTATATTATATACATTAATAAAGTGGTGCTTAGTGCCTGCTTCACTTCGTATTATACCCTGCCACCATTTCCGCTGCCATCAGGAAATGGTGCCTGAAGCTCAATGTTGCGTCAAACCAGATACCCAGGTACTTTATCTTCTCCTTGGTCTCGATGTCCTTGCCTTGCAGGCGAAAGGTTGGTTGACTGAACTTCCGACGGGTCGTGAATAGTATACCTTCCGTCTAAACTACTGCAAGTTTTAGTCTGGCCGACCCCAGAATCGTCTTCAGGGCATCAAGACGCATAAAATAGACACCAAGAACGCCTTTTTTTTCATAGCATGGAGGACATAGTATACAGGATTATTAGGGGATCGTCTAAACTAGCTAGTGTTGTAATTAAGGACTAGGATTCAGGAAACTTTAGAAAAGACATGAAACATTGTCAAAACTCGTGGCCTACTTTGCTAGAAACTCGAGGTTGCCTTCATTAAAACATAAAAACCGAGAAACACAGAGAACCATTTTTATGGGGATAAACCAGATCGACCATCACATTTTGGTCGGTTTTTGGTTGTACGACCAAAAATAAACCAAATATAGTGGTAGCATTAGAAAATGGTAGATTTCTGGTAAAAATGTAAGAATCGACTGAATTTTTGACTCTTTATTTGGTCGATTGTTGGTCGGACAGGTCTCCCACTAAATTTCGACCATAATTTATGGTCGGTTTCTCGTCATTGTCCGTGAAATATATCTTGGTATTTTTTTGGTCGTTATTCTCTCAATATAGATTGCAATTTTTGCTCTTTTTTTGGTCTAAAATGTACGTTTCAGTAATGACATTATGGTGACTACTTTTTGACCAAAATTTTCAGTCGAATACTGTAAAACATATTTTGGTTCGTTTTTAGTCGATTTTCTGTCAATATATACCAATATTTTTACTTCCTTTTTGGTCTAAAATGAAGGCTCAAATGTAAGTTGTAACGTTACTCAATTGTAACCAGATTTTGTAGTCAATTTCCAGGCTGATTACCAAATTATGATCGAATTTTTCAGATGATTTCTGGGCTGATATTTTTGAGATATATCTTGGTCCATTTCCAGTCGATTTTTACCGAACGTCTACCAATATTTTCACCCTTTTTTTGGTCCATTTTTGTGCAAACCGCACAGTCACTCAATTTCGACCGTAATTTCCAGTAGATTTCTTGGCAGATATTGGAATGAAGCAACTGTCATGTTGCTTACAAACTCGCAGACAAAAATTGCACTCGCCTCAATATAACCCTGTTGACAAGTCTACTATCTTCATTCCTCTGTACACTCACTTGAGAGAGGTTCAGACATAGACTGGTTTTTCCCGTGAAAAGCGGTCTATATATGGTGGTCTCTTGATAATACCGAACTAGAGACTGTCTCATGACGTCTCTATTGCCCAAGTGGCTTTGGGAAATACCCCCTCCCTCCCCTAGAGAAAATCCCCACTGATTGCCCAGAAATCGACCGATTTTTCTCGTTAAAAGTGGTCTAATTATGGTAATTCGTGTATGTTGCTTAAATATCGACCATGAGAGACCATTTTATACAGTCTACATTGCCCAGAAATCGACCGACTTTTCTCGTTGAAAGTGGTCTAATGATGGTGATTTGTGTATGTTGCTTAAATATCGACCATGGAAGACCATTTTATACTTCTATATTGCCCAGAAATCGACCAATTTTTTGTGTCAACAATGGTAAAATTTGGTCTATTACCAAGGATAGACAATTTTATGAAATCTACATTACCTAGAAATCGACTAATTTTATCAGTCAAATTTTAGTCAAAGATGGTCGAAATCTGGTCTTAATATGGTCGACAGGGGGCGAAGTAAATCGACTGGAAAAATCGGTCTATTATTGGTCACTTATAACTGTGATCCTCTGGTCGATTTTTGGTCGATTTTTACTCATAATCGATTCATTTATTTGGTCGATCTGGTTTATCGGGATTTGTTTATACTTTTTCTAAATTGACCTGAAATTTTGTTCCTCACCACCTTGAAAGTTCAAGTGATAATTTTTCAAGTTCCTCTCTCATCATATGAAAGTCATTTTTCAAAGTTTCTATCATGTATAGCTCAGAGATCGAAATTTTTCTGAGTCCCTTCCCCTTCATAATATATCAGGCTTGAGAGTAGTAAATTGAACAGGGACTTATTTTGAAATATTAGCCCTGTGCCGTATGCCGTCCGGCGAAAACTGACCGATTCTAATAAAGAATATTGACTACGAAAAATTCCGACTCCTGAGCCATAATAATTAGAAGTATAATAGTAGGACAACTTTGTTGAAATTTCAACATGGGTAATAATATTATGAGTATAATAGAAGGAAAAATTTCAACTGTTTGAGAAACTTGAACAAATTTCAACTTTCGAGCCATAGTAGATGATAGGAAAGGGATTTGAGAAAAAATTCAGATTTTTAAGACTTGACATTGTTATATCATATTAGAGAGACTTGAAGTGTCGTAATACATGACAACAGAGGGAGTTTGAATTGTCAATATCAAGACGATTTCGACCCACAGACATTCCCTGTGTTCCTCGTTCAATTTCGTTGAAGAAGTCGTTTTTTTCCAAGTCCCCCTCATGTAATACATAGCTCAGAGATCGAAATTTTTCTGAGTCCCTTCCCCTTCATAAAATTGAACAGGGAGTTATTTTAGTATAGGCAAGTTAGACATTTCAAAAAAAATGGCGAGTTAACAAGCGGGAGTTTGATGGAAAATGTTGTATTAGGCCCCAGTATGAAGCCTTAAAAAATCCCACCCCCCCAAATAAGACGGAAAATTTTTTGTGGCACGTTCAAGCCCCAAATTTCACTTTTTTGCTCATAACTTGAAAAATTGAAGCTTTAGAGAAAAAAGTTTCAAACAAAAAAGATTCCCCGTAAAATTTACTACAAAATTCATATTTCAAACCCAAGCCTAAGTCTAACCGTTAGCCTAAAACTGTCCTCCGAATTCGGACAACTTTGAAAAATTTGAAAAAATCGAGAAATTCTGGGCGAATATCTCGGAAACGGCGAGTGGTGGAGAAAAATGTTTGAAACAAAAAAGATTCCTCGTAAAATTTACTACAAAATATATGCATCAAACATTAGCCCCTAGGTCTCTAATCATTTTCTCATAGAAATTTGCGAAAGCGTATTGTAAAATACTCCGTACACCGAAATTTGATTTTAATGCAGCACGTTTCCTAAGCTGAGTGGATTTCACCTGGTCGTATACGTGCTCGTTCAACACGAGGGGTTGCATTGTATCTTCCTACCATATATCTACCTGTATTATAACTTTTTTTTTTTTTTCGTTTGGGAGTGAGAGTGAGGTTGGGATGGTAAAGCATCAAGGAGATCCCTAAGGTTAGCCTAGTGTCGTGGCCCTCTTTTCAACCTCAGGTTTGTTCAGCAATTGCATTTGCTCCTCGAGTGTTCAAAGTTGACATCGACCCTGGCTGAGTTTTGCATTTCAGGTTCGCCCTAGTGATACCTCTGGAGAGGCTTCTTCACCTGTGACAATCAATCCATGCAGTTTGTTCTTCAATAATGTAGGTAGTCATTATTGGAGAACGGGGCCTTCAATACATCTCAGTGCAGCATTGGTAGGTATCTTGGTACCTTTGGCATGCTGTTCAGAGGTGTATTGGTTTTCAGCATTGCCTATACAATCCATTAGTACATTGAAAGTGGAGTACCGTACCTTCCACCGTCAATTACACTTTCATGCACAGGTTTACAGGTGTCGTGATGTCCATGTCAGTCCTGCTGTCATTGTCTTCAAACAATGCATTACTGTCCTCCTTATGTAGCAACTGACAATGTTTTACCAACACAACTTAATGATTCTGGGACTCCCATTGCAGCTCTACACATATCAGACATTGGTACACAATATCAAGACGGATGATTATAGATGATAGACATGCTGACGTTCAAATCGCATTTTCAAATTTGGGTACGATTGTGTTTGATACTGCACCATCAATGCCACTGCTTTCCAACTTCATGTACTGAGTCTGGTCACCAACTTCTGCAGCATCATACATCGGCTATTGGGAGAATGATGTTGCTCAAGTACAACTTCGACCAACATTGGAGGGGGGGAGGGTTCTGTCGTCATCCTGTCTTGTTCCTTCCCACCATGAGTACTTGAGGACTAAGAGTCCTTTCAGGGAGGGGAATACTTCTTTGGAAGGAGTTATTAATTAGGACAGGCATAGTTTGTAATGTTCCTGACTGTAAAAACCGGTCTGTTGTACTATTAAAAAACGCGGAGTGGTGTGATGTACGGATCCCGTTGAACTATGTCGACCGTCGATTCAGGGTCGATTTCAAGTCATAGGCAATGTCGACTCCAAATCGACTGTAATTCGACGTCAAATCCACGATACGGTCGATTTTGACGGTAAATTGATTGCTTGACTACGTCGATTTAGAGTGGAAATATCGTCGACTAAGATAACATTTTGTCCAATATCATGTCGACTGTATTTCGACGTCGACTCTCAGGCTACGAAAAATGTGAACAATTTGTGCACCCAATGTCGACGGCAACAATTAGTAGATTTTCGGTCGACTACAATATTCTCATTGTTGACTTGAAATCGACTTAGAATCGAAGTCGATTTTGAGTCAATTTAGTTTGGCCCTAATGTTGACCAAAAATCGACTGAAGGTAGACTCATTGTCGGCGTCGAAATTGAGTCGACTCCTGGTCGATAAAAAGTTTGAAAAGGTCAACTCAAAATCGACGTCGATTTTTGGTCGACAAAAAATGTGAACTTTGTCAAGTAATGTAGACTGGACAGTTGATAAGAAGTCTATTCTCGGTCGACCCGGAACTGAGGAAGTTTACTTGGACTTGACTTAAAATCGACGTAAATTCTTAGTCTACAAAAAATTTGAGCCCCTTTTAATGATGTCGACTTGATTTCGACTCCATATTGACCTGTTTTTTTCTGGAACTTCACTACTCGCAGATAAGTTATGCATTCATAGTTACTTAAGGAGGAATCAACTTACTATATTTTTGAGAAGCAAGCTACCGGTTAAAACGGTCGAGCAAGGAAATTAACTTCATATCGACGTCGATTACTGGTCGATTATTAGTCGTACAAAAAGGCTCACCTCAAATCGACTTGATGACGACGTCGATAGGGAGTCGATTTTGGGTCGGAGGCCCCCGTCCACCTCAAATCGACACAATATCGACGTCGATTTTGAGCAGTATAACAGACTGTCCACCCAGAATCGACTTCATAACGACGTCGATAGTGTGTCAACTTCCGGTCGAAGGCCACCGTCGACCTCAAATCGACTCAATAACGACGTCGATTTTAAGCAGTATAACAGACTGTCGACCCAAAATCGACTTGATAACGACGTCGACTTCGAGTCATACATTGAAACCATCAACAAGTCGATTTGACGTCGATTTGCAGTCGATTGCGGTCGATTTACGGTCGACATACCCCGGAACTATTTCGACTGGAAATCGACGTCGAATTTGTGTCGATTACTTATTAAAATAATGGGTCGATTTAAGGTCGATTTGACGTCACATCGACGTCGATTTAGAGTCGACATGGTTCAACGGGACGTGAATTTGATTTCTTGATTTTCTGGAATTTTTCAAAGTTGTCCATCTACAGAGTAGGCTAACGGTTAGACCTCGGCTAATGTTTGATGCATGCATTTTGTAGTAAATTTTACGAGGAATCTTTTTTGTTTGAAACATTTTTCTCCACCACTCGCCATTTCCGAGATATTCGCCCAGAATTTCTCGATTTTTTCAAATTTTTCAAAGTTGTCCGAATTCGGAGGACAGTTTTAGGCTAACGGTTAGATCTAGGCTAAGGTTTGAGATATGAATTTTGTAGTAAATTTTACGGGGAATCTTTTTTGTTTCAAACAATTTCCTCGACCACTTGCCATTTCCGCAGCATTTGCCCAAAATGTCTCAATTTTCTAAAATTTTTCAAAACTGTCCAACTTCAAACGGCATTTTTAGGCTAACGGTTGAACTTAGGCTAATAAATGATACATGTATTTTGTAGGAAATATGAAGGGAAATCTTTTTTGTTTGAAACTTTTTTCTGTAAAGCTTCAACTTTTCGAGATATACGCCAAAAACTGAAATTGGGGGGCTTCAACGCGCCACAAAAAATTTTCCGTCGCACTCAACTTTGGGGAACTTGAACAAATTTCGACTTTCGAGCCCTAGGAGATAAGAAAAAATTCAGATTTTTGAGACTTGACATTGTTATATGGTATCAGAGGGACTTGGAAAAATTTTGACTTGGAGTCGTAATACATGACAACAGAGGGATTTTGAATTGTCAATACCAAGATCAATTCGACCCACAGAACAGGGGCCGACCAACCAGGAAAAGTGGCCCGTGATGAAAACTGATTGAATACCCCTGATGTAGGATGTAAAAAAGCTGTGAAATGTAAAACGTGAAATGTAATAGTTGAGATTTCTCAAGACTCGAGTAACTGAGTGTTGTAAGTAACAAAGTTTTTTTTTAAGGAAAAATTGTATAGTTATATCTGGCAAGTTTTTTAAGGACACTATTCACTTACTTTGAGGACAAGTGTAAATCAAAGACACTTTGAGTTGAGGACAAGTGTAACTGGAGGGCACCTTGAGTACTCGTGCACACTTCAAGTTTTTTTAGGACAAAGTGATATTTGACGGCAAAAGTTGACGACAAAAGTATTGCCCATCATAAAGAATTAAAAGCGCTGAAACGGTCCACAGCGCCACAGGCTGTAACTTTTACTACTGATATCTTTGAAAAATGGGGGGGGGGAATGACCTGTACATTCGTGGTTGCTTGCGTAAGTCAGAAGGGGTAATATACTTGCAAACAGCTGTTAGAGGCAACCCTTCCAACTTCACGGGTTTTAAAACGCTAAATATTCGCTTTGAGTAAGGATAGCTTCGAACAAGCAGCCAGTACCAGGCTGGAAGGGGTTCGGCCAATCTTTTCTCTTGAATTTTGATGGATTGATTTTCCTTTATGTCACAATATCAAATTGCAAAATATTGCAGAATGCTGCTTGCTGAAATACTGAATTCCTTCTGATCACACTTTCAGTGACTTCCATACTTGATGAACTGAGCTACGACAACGTTTACCGGTGGGGACCAAGTAAGTTACAAGAAAATCCGTCGGGTAGTTTCGGAGGAGTTCAACGGACAAAAAAAATCTTATAAATAAATAATAAATAAATAGGGAAACCTGAACGGACGGGTGTGATACCTCACTTCTCCACTAGGAAAAGTCGGTAAAATGAGATGAAATTAATGCGACAGTACTTCTTCGTCAACGCAGATTTGACGAAACGCAGGAAGAACTTTATGAAAGCAAGCAGTACTATCTATCATCGGACCCGAAGCCACAATTTCGGCTCTTTTCTTATCATCATCTTGCGAGAGACGTTCAATAAACTGAGTCAAGAAGTCGTCGGCGCTTGACCTCACCTGAGAAATAAAAAAATATTAATTGGGGTGCCTACGCTACTAAGTGGTCTCAAGTTTGTATTTGTAGTTACCATTTCGCAGTATTTTCTAGCTTCAGTAAGGTGGAATGCATAATAGCCGAGGACTAAATATTGCTAAGTAAGACAAGGAAAGGGTAAATTCTTTATTTAAACAAAAACCTATATCGGCAGGAAGAAACGAAAAAATACTTCAATCCAAAAATTATACATTTGATGAATTATCAAATTCTTTGATTTTTCTACTCTTATCATTGGCAAGAAAATTCTTATCAGCATAAGTAAAAATAAATTTTTCAGACTGATGAGAGGAATGAAAACAACCGCTATCTTTTTCCCTCCCACAAGAATGTTTCGGAATTCTTATGCCTTAGGAAAAAGAGAGATAGATAAGACGGGAGTCCAGAAGTCGACCCCAAACACCTCTTTCGGAGACAATTCTCGAGCGAGCTCACTATAAGACAACTCCCCTGTTAGAACAATAAAACGTACTTTGGCAATCACTGTAGTAATTCGATTACGTTTGAGATTGCAGCGAGTTCTTAGTGTATTTCTTACCTTTAAATATTTTCGCACTTATATGTGACTCGGCATTGAATGACGATTGATCTGCTAAATGATATTTGAGTTCGTCTAAGTCCATTGATTCTTCAGTGCCGGCTGTGAATCATTCTTTCTATGGGCATCAGGTCGGATGAATTGAATATTTTTCCCCTGAACATTGAGTAAAAAGTTTACAGCTATGCCATCAGTTCTTTGTAAATCAGATCAAATCTTTCTGGTTGAAGTATGTTTGCTCGCGTCCTACTTTTCATTGCACTCTTTTACAGGTGAGTATAGTAACTCAAAACAGACATCTCCCCTTCACTCTTCCTATCTCTTCTTCGAACTAATCAAAATACGAAATAATGATAGTAGATCTCATATTGGTTTACAGACGAGACTAACACCACTTTAGCGAACGAGCTTATGTATAATAGTACATCAATACCACTAGAAACCATTCGTCCAACTCCACCGGTACAGTTGCAAGATATAGGATATGATGGTACTTGGGAAAAATTCTGCGATCCCAAGGAGATAGCGAAAGACTTTCCACTTCTTCCGCAAGATGAACTGAGAATAATGAGGGTGGTTCTATGCAAACTATGGGAAAATAATAATATTTCTCGTTCTTCGCTTCCTGCTTTTGTCGGGTACAAGTACTGTGTAATGGTGAGTCGTACGCGTAATACAATGTCTTCCTTTACTCTAGTGATTTAGTTAATTACACGTGCATAAATTTAAATTTCCCAGATGAGACCTCAAGCCGAGTATATTTTAGACAATCTTGTCGCAAAACTCACTCACGAAGATGATGAAAAGAAGAAGGATCTTTTCGCTAAAGAACTCAAAAACCAGAACCCTTCTTGCTTCGATAGAGCAGAGAAAGCTTTTAAACAGAAGTGCATCCACGAAGAGGTATTCTGTGCCGAAGCACGGTACAGTGACGTCGGTTTGATCATTATTGCTAATTCTTTTCGTTAATTTTTTTTAGAACGTCTACTTCAGAATGTTCAGACCAATTCTAGCTCAAGCATGTATGGCACATTGGCTGACGACAGACGAAATTCTGACTCATATCAAAAACGTTTGTAAATACAATTACATGTCCGGAAGAGGGGTCGACTGGAATCTTATATTGAACTCTATAAATTACAAAGGCTGAAAAAAGTTACACATTCATAAAAATTAATAATGATCGAAACTACAGCCTGAAGACCCTTCTAGTCGAACGTATTTCTTCAAGAAGAGCACGATCGCCCCAGATTGTCTAAGGGAAGGGACTTCTGTCATACTGATGAGGCAAAAGACTAACGAAATTCGGTTAGAGCGAACAAAAACCCTTAGTCCCTTCAAGTTCGTTATAAACAATTTCAACTGTAGTTTGAAAGTCGAAAATTGAACAGGGAGTTATTGTGAAATATTAGCCCTGTGCCATTTGGCGTCCGGCGAAAACTGACCGATTCTGATAAAGAATATAGAGGAAAAATTCCGACCTTGTGAGCCATAACAATTTCAAGTATAATGGTAGGACGACTTTGTTAAAATTTCAACTCACCTAATAATATTATAAGTATAATAGAGATAGAAAAAAATTCCGATTTTTGAGAGTTGACATTGTTTTAATGGTATGAGAGGGGCTAAGAAAAATGTTGACTTGGAGTCGTAATACCTGACAACAGAGGGATTTTGAATTGTGAATACCAGGACCAATTCCACCCATAGAACAGGTTCCTTGTGCTCCTCGCTTAATTTCGTTGAAGAAGTCTTCTTTTTCCAAGTTCTCTTCATGTCATACGTAGCTCAGAGATTGGAATTTTCCAAGTCCCACATCGTACCAGATGGCGTTCGTTTTTTTTTTGTTGAAATTACCGCACATGAAACTGGTTCTCTGTTGAAACTCAAGCGAAATCTCTTCAATGGTGACACCTAGAAAACAGAACCGAAAATAGTGTAAACGTTTTTTTGAATACGTATAAATAATTTAAAACTTTGACACTGACGGGAAAAATTTACCAAAACATAAACGTTTCTGACCTCGAGGAAGGTAGTGTTGTAGGTAGCCACCGAAACGTCGTTTAAATGAAATATTTCCGTGAATTTTCGACGAGTGTCAAACAAACTCCATTTTTTGATAACGATTCCGACGTAAATAAATTGAATTCTTTTTGTGAAAGATAGTCTTTACTTTGAAATGTAGAGCAAAAATCATTTTCTTTATCTAGTTTGATCGAGGACAAACATTACAGTAATTTCCCGAAATACTGTTGAAGTTTAGCGGAGCAAGATAGCAAGGATACTTTTACGATCAATCAAATCTATTTTAGCAACTGAAATTACCGCGATAAATCGATGTTCAGTTTCTGTCATAAGAAAGCATAGAAAAATATTTTTAATTCGTGTATTTATCAAAAAATTGTTCTCACTTCGAGATCACTGAAATATAGTAACAATTAGGCTATGCCTTTTTAAAATTATCATATGGGGTTTTGTAATTACTTAATACGGTAAAACATTTATCAAATTTTTAGGTTCAGAAATATTACGGTTGTACGATTTCAGTTCAATGTAGGACTAGATATGGTGTGGAAGTAAGTTGATGGAGAGCAATAAAAAAAGTTTGAAGAAAAACAATAAGAACCCTTCTACCTGAGATATTTTCCGCCCTTCACAACTGCTCTTCACATTTTTCTATTTTCTGGGGGTGAATCTTACTTGGTTATTTCGTTGAAATCGCACCCAAAAAATTCTGAAAATAAAATATATATCAATGAGATTATAGGTCCCAAATTCCTGGTACCCTACAACTGGACCTTCAGCAGAAATGAGATTACAAAAGTACAGATAAGAAACAGCTTTAAAAATTATAAGGGATGTAGAACTGCAGGTAAGTAATCTACAGAAATCACATTATCACAGCACTTTTAAGGTAGGCGGACATCATATTACTGAATACGGAACTTTGATAAAGCCTTTAATTGGTTATCTGTGAAAAGAAATGGATACAATACTTTATATTATTGAGGGTGGATTTTTGTCTCATACCACATGCTAACCGTAGAATAAAATCGTCTCAAATCAATTTCTGTTTTACGCCTACCTTCGTCTCGGATTCATCTACGAGCTCGTCGAACTCGTCGTATCTCCTGATAAGTTGTTCCAACTCTGTACCTCGGCGGATGCGAAGAACACGTAGAACAAATTCGATCCGAACATTATTGCGCTACTCAAAAGGAATACAGATTTCCATTGCGCCTGTGAGCTCTGTGAAAAGAACAACGAGCTTTATAGAAAAAATGAAAAGGGTTAGGTATGCTATGACAAGTTTTACAAGGAACTAAAAAAATTCAAAATCTACCACGACTTCCCCGCCCTCCTCCTCGTAAATTCGAAGTTTGTCGCAGAAGTTGTACTTCCTAGGTAAATACAAAAGAAAATTTCTACTGTTAGAGCGAGAGACGTTAGCACGAAATGAAGCACAAAAATTTAGGGGAAACCAATTCTTTGGTATCAAAATTTCTACCAAGTCTCCAAAATAGGTCAAGGTCACTGATGACGCGTCCCTTAATGGTTTTCCATGAAAGTTTCTCAACCCAAAGTAACAAAGGCTGAAAGTTTCTCAAGTTCCCAGAGTGAGTCAAAGTCACTGATGTTGTCCTCAAGCATGATTTAAACAATTGTGTTGTGACGGTTTTTCATCACGGTTTCTCAATCCTTCTTCAAGTCCTTAAAGTAGGTCAAGGATACTGATGACGTAATCAAACGTGACTTTATCTAGAAGCATGATGAATATCAGTGACGGTTTTTTATGACAGTTCTTCAATCCAAAGTGACAAAGGTTGAAATTCCTGCAAGTCCCTAAAGTAGGTCAAGGTCATTAATGACATCACCAGCATGATGAACAATCATGACAGTTTTTCATCAAAGGTTTCTCAAAATTTCTTGAAGTCCCTGAAGTAGGTCAAAGTCACAGATAACGCAACCCAGATATACAACCGTAACGGGTTTTTCTGATGGTTTCTCAACCCAAAGAAGCAAAGGCTGCAATTTCTACAAGTCCCTATAGAGGTCACTGATGACGCGTCATCAGGCGTGACAAACAACTGTAATTGTTTTTCATGACGGTTTCTCAACCCAAAGTAACAAAGGCTGGAATTTTCTCAAGTCCTTAAAGTAAGTCAAAGTCACTGATAACCTCATCAAGTATGATGAACAATTGTGATGGTTTTTTATCACCGTTTCTCGACCCTTCTCCAAGCCTCTAAGGTAGGTCAAGGTCACTGATGACAAAATCAAATGTGACTTTATCAAGCGTGATCAACATCCATGATGGTTTTTTATCACAGTTCCTTAACCCAATGAAGCAAAGGCTAAAATGTGCATCCCTTATATAGGTCAAGGTCACTGATAACGTGTCATCAAGCGCAACATGCAACTGTGAGGGTTTTTCATAACAGTTTTCAACCCAAAGTACAAATGCTGAAATTTCCCCAAGTCCTAAAAGTAGGTCAAGGTAATGACGTCACCAAGCGTGATGAACAATCATGAAAGTTTTTCATGCCAGTTTCTCAACCCTTCTTCCAGTCCCTAAAGTAGTTCCCGGTCACTGATGACATAATCAAACGTGATGAACATCCGTGATAATTTTTCATCACATTTTTTTAACCCAAAGAAGTGAAGGCTTAAATGTGCATCCTTCAAGTAGGTCGAGGTCAGTGATAATGTGTCATCAAGCACAACATACAACCGTGACGGTTTTTCATGAAAGTTTTTCAACCCAAAATACAAATGCTGAAATTTCTTCAAGTCCTTAAAGTAGGTCAAGGTCAATAATGACGTCACCAAGCGTCATGAACAATTATGCCAGTTTTTCATCACGGTTCCTTAACCCAAAGAAGCAGAGGCTAGAATTTACATCCTTTAAGTAGGTCAAGGTCACTGATAACGTGTCATCAAGCACGACATACAACCGTGCCGGTTTTTCATAACGATTCTTCAACACAAAGTACAAAAACTAACATTTCTTCAAGTCCTTAAAGTAGGTCAAGGTCATTAATGACGTCACCGAGCGTGATGAACAATCATGAAAGTTTTTCATAGCAGTTTCTCAACCCTTCTTGAAGTCTCTAAAGTAGATCCAGGTGACTGATAACGTGTCATCAGAATGACAGACAACCTTGGCAGATTTTCATGATGGTTTCTCAACCCAAAGTAGCAAAAGTTGAAATTTCTACAAGTCCCCATAGAGGTCTCTGATGACGCGTCATCAGGCGTGTCATACAACCGTGACGGTTTTTCATTACGGTTTCTTTAAAAACAGTTCCAGCCTTAGTTTTAATAATAGAAAATGCTGACCTCATCAGGCATGACAATAGTGACAATTTTTTCAAGATTAATCCCAATCTTGGTTTTTTGACGATTTTTCCAAGATTAGTCCCAGTCTTATTGGCATATAAAATACTAAAACTTGTAGCTCACTTTGTCAGTTGCTCGTGAGGGTCCTTCCATTCACTAGATGAAATAGAGCGAGCGAATAATCTGTATGATGGGTAATTTTATTTTGATTCATATTCTGAGAACCGATTTTGATCATTATAGTTGAGGTCCGTGGGAAATACAAACTTTAAGCATTTTATATGCTTATAAGATTGGGAAAAACCGTCACGGTTCGGCGACGGTCTTCTAAGAGTTTTTTTTGTTCACGGTTTTCTTTAACGGAGTTAAATGAGGAGTGGCAGGGAACCTGTTTTATAAGGTATTCTGGAAACGTCTTTTCTGAGTCTCATGGTATTTGAAGCGTTGCATCTCTGGCTCATTGAAGGGGCGGCGCCAGCATACAGTATATTGGACTTTAACTAGGCTAGGACTTCCCTCATAGTATACTCGCTCTATACGAGTATATATGATAGGAAGGGGACTTGGAAAAATTTCGATCTCCGAGCCATAGGCGATAGGACAAAAGCAGAAAAATTTTCCAAGTCCCAAGGTCATTTTGCCTCCCGGACGGCGGACGTCTGGAAAGATCCCCGATAAAATAGGTTCTCTGTTAAAATATCGTAACCGTTTTTTGTCACGCTTGATGACATCATCAGTGACCTTGACCAGCTTAACAGACTTGGAAAAATTTCGATCTTCCCTACTTCAGTATACTGGGCCTATATTAGGCTATAATATCGGTTCTGGCTAGGTACTTTTATTATACCGTAGGTCCAGGAGGAGGGATACTTGACCATTTTTCGTTTGGGAAATAGGGGAGGCTTTTGAAGAGTATTTGAAATTGATTATTGCTTGGCAGTATTGAAGAGTTTTTGAGGTCAAGTTTTCCCAACGAAAAGATACGGATATTCACTAACCGGATCGTTTATAATCCAACCAACAGCCAACGGCGCTAATGCGGCTGTAACACTAGCCAGAGAATTTGTGATACCCATCAATGTTCCACAGAAATTGGGCGACACATCGACGTGGTTCGTGAGAAATCCATTGTAAGTACCAGAATTCAACGATACCGTCAGTACCAACACCGCTATAACTATTCTTGCGTCTTTTATGTCCAACGTACCGAAGATGAGCAAAACTAATGCGCCTCCCCACAATGCTATAGCAACAAGAAACAGTGTATGATTAGTAAAAGGAATATTTAACGAGGCATATTAATTTATGGTAAGCGTTATTTGTAGGTATGGTACCTACGAATAAAACGTTATTTCTAGGTACGGTACCTACGGATAAAACGTTATTTGTAGGTACGGTATGTTCTTGTCTTAAATATCTACTTCAGCCGTCTCCAAAGTCATCACAGCGAGGGCAGCCGTCTTCTTGTAGGCATGCGATGCATTGTGAACTTTCATAGAACAGCACTTGATAAAAGTCAAAGTTGACCCATTCCTTCCTGCAATCCTCGCGTAACAGAGAAGGCAAGTGGTGGCATTTCCATCACTATCATCATCATTGTCCTTACTGGCATCTGCAGGTACAGATTTTCTCCTTTTGTTTCTGTTAAATGACAACTGCTTTGATGAATGTTTTGAACAACCTCTGGCCTTCACTCTCTTCTTGGGAACCAACTGGCGTGGTTCCTCAGATGCATCCTCGCTGTGATTTCAGGGAAGAAATAATGTTCCATCGTTGGTGTCTCTGCTTTGTGAAGTAGCCTGCGCACTTGGCAGGCCTTCATTGGGCGGTACACATGGCTAGCTCTTGCATTCAAGAAGGTACCATCATATACACTAGTTTCAACATTATTAGACGTGAAACATTCAACCCTGCACCATTTGTACCTTCCTATATGAAAGAACGCTATTTTGTTCATGAATCATCACCGCATCAGCATTTCCTCCTTGAACATCCTTCATTCGGTTAATCCGACCTCTGTCTTGTCAGAGTACTCTCGTCGACCACCAAATACTTTTGAAACATACCGTACCTACAAATAACGTTTTATCCGTAGGTACCGTACCTACAAATAACCACTTCGTTAATTTATTCATTTTTTTACCTATAGAATTCCAGACTTTCCGTTGGACAGTTGAGGACAGAATTTTGCGTTCTTGTATTTTGTGACCGATTAGCGAGAATATAACGGCTGTTGCCCATCCACTTAAATAAGGTAACGAAGACAAAATACCATTCTGTAAAAAATAAGAAAATGGACGATTATTGGGAGATCTGGAACCCTTCCTCACTTATCTATGCAGCTGCAGAAGATAAGAGTGAGTTATACAACTCATTTTTCTATTTTCCAAGAGTCGTGCCTCAAACTTGTCGAAAATCTTAGAAATAAAAGACGAGGAATCCAACCAGCGAGCACTATTTGCCTGTTTGATGAATCATACGTACATGTTTTATGTCTACCCCTAAGACTCCGTTGATGAAATTTGGCGTCTCCGTCAACAACGTCCAATACGCCCAGTTCTGTCCCAGGTGCGACACAAGTATAGCCCACACGGGCGCAGACGTTACTATGTGTTTCCACGGTGTTTTCAGTACCTGAAAAAAAGATAAGTAGGTAAATACAATTCAAGTTGATTTTCGAAGTACCCTTCATGCAGTATCTCAGACCAACCTGCACATTTTTGCTGTCCGATTGCATCGACTCTTCGATATAATTTTGCTCCTTCTCTGAAATGAAAGAATGCTTTTGCGGCGTACTCGCTCCACAAACTAGCCATAATAATATCCATAAAAATCCGAGGCTCCCGGTCACAAAAAATATAGACGGCCAATTGAATTGTGTAGAGGCCAAGTAACCGGATAATGGAAAACCAATCAACGTTCCAATAGTTACCGCTGTATCGAAAGATAGAATACAGTTATTGAGTCAAAATTTTGTACATTATTCTCACGAAGAATTTAGAGAATACGTACCACTAAAAGTAAGGGATGTCGCTCGATTCCGTTCAGACGGTGGGATCCATTTTGAGAGCAAAACCGTTATGGAAGGATAAAACAAACCCTGATGTACGGTTTTAGAAGTTATTATAGTTGAAGAAATTTGTTCCGTGAATGAATGGTGAGTTACCAACCTGCGAGGCTCCTTGGAGCACCCGAAGCGCCACCACTGCCTGATAACCATATTTTGCGAAGAAGGGAATAACGATTGTAGCTAAGCTCGATACGCTCATTCCTATCGCTAGAATGGGTTTCGAACCGTATCTCTCGGCCATACGACCGGCTATGATCTGCAGCATGAAGTAGCCTCCGAAGAATGAGCTCAGAATGGCACTTTTTTCTGATTCGTCCCATTTGTAGACCTGCGAGAGTCCCTGTGAGAGAATGAACGATTAATCGAAAATTTGCAGTTCTCTTCAGTGACTCGTTTCATGAGGTGTTTCCGACTTAAAAAGTATAGTACGCTCATTCAGCCCATCAGAAAAAATTCTCCATAGCTCAAGATTCACCTATAGATCAAAAATTGAGATCCTCTCAATTTTGCTTTTCTCATGGTACTTTATTGGTCAATCAGTCAAATTTTTGGCCTTCTCTCCTTCGTATACTCATGGAGCCTTTCTCCTGTGTCATATAACATAGGTAATACTCGCACTACCCTCCAATAACAATCTTATAATTTACAGTAAATAAATAAAAATATTCATACAGTGTTTTGTGATAAGTTGGAATATTTCATATCAGTCATGGCCACTATCGCAACGGACATATTGACTCTCAAGATGTATGCGACGATGAGGGCTACGCTTGCCATTAATATATGCAAATAGCGAACTTCCATTGTGAGTCTTTTCTCGTGATTACAACCGACCGAATGAAGATAAAGATCTGGTACCTGAATAAAATCAAATGAAAGCGAACACATTTAAGAATTTTTTAAAATAATAAGATCCTTCTAGCTCGTCCTTCTCCAAATCTTTTTTCATTCTCTTTGAAATTGAGAACCAAGAACCTGATTGCAGAACATTTATTTAGGTCAACCTTGGCTAAGTTTAGAAATTGAAGAAAATTTTGAACCGTATGTGTGTGTCTTTACGTGGGAGATAGACGGAAATTCATGAGACGGCATTTTGCAAGATGTTAGGAACCTGCAAGAAGTATATTCATGGAGTAATATTACGTCATCAGTGATTCTGACCGACTTTAGGAAGAGCTGTCTTAAGTTAAAAGCTTACCCTAACGTACACTATATAAATCAGCCTACAATGTACATTAGACTTAAACTTCTAGAGAGAAAGATAAACAACAACTCGAAGTTAGGCTATCTGACGAAATGAAACATAATCTCAACTAGCCAGTTCGGGTTTCAAACTGGACGCTGCACATCAGTCGCAGGAATCAGTCTGGAAAGAAGTCGAGTTAGCAATAGCCCATGTTTTGCGCAGCCGTCAGCCTCGATATAAGAAATGCATTCAACTCGATTCTATGGAAAAGGATACTGGAGGCCTTCATGAACGCAGAAGTGCATCTCGGCTGGCAGTAAATCTAAGCGGTGGGGGGTGGTGTGGTAGTACAATAAAGCTCCAAGTTACTTGTGAAGGGGTCGGTCCTTTGGCCGCTCTTGTTGTGCGATGCATTTAACGGGACTTTCAAGGTAAAGCGGCCACCAGACATTGAGCTTAAATACGGGTGATGGAGCACGCTGTTTCCATTGCAGTGCGTGTTACTTCTGTGTATGATTGAAAAAGTGCCATTTGCATTGCGTGTTACTTCCTCTACTCTAATTAGAACAGCGCTCCCTATCACGCCTATTTCTGCCTCTCCATTACTATTCATACTCAAAGCTATGACTTGTGTATCACCCACGTTTCGACGAAACTCTTCAGGAAAAGACCAAGCATAGGGACATGAAGACAGAAAAAGAAGAGCGCAACTCGGCAGTTGCCAAGATGAGGAAATTCTTCAAACACTGTAGTTATACCCGGACGTACGTCGATACTGATGACGCAAATGGAGGACGGATGACCGCGCATGCGACACAAACGCTATAAGTAGGCTGAAAGCATAAACATAGAGTAAGGGAAGCTAATACTATTAGACTGAGAAATACCGACGGGCGGGAAAAAGAGCGGAAAATTCACCCTAACACGAAGTAATTATGTCAGCAACTGAACTAAGGAATTTTGACCCATACTCTCAAACAAAAAAATAACAATTTCAGCTCACTTAAAGAACCAAAAATGCACTTGAAATAACCTCGCGAGGTGACTGGAGATTTCAAGTGGGAAAGCCGCTATCCATTTTGTTAAAGGGATTACATCCTCAGAAAACGGCTGCGGCAAGGAGTTTCTGGGAACTGTGAGACGTGACGTGACGTGACGTATGACGCTTTATAACATCATCAATGACCTTTAGAAAAAGAAAGAAAAGAAAAAGGCAGATGGAGTGTATGAATTTTCCTGCGGCGAGTGCTCCTCAATCTACGTTGGACAGACCGGTAGAACACTCCAACAACGACTAAAAGAGCACCAGACTAAATTTACCGCTGTCACAAGACACTGCTCCGAGATGAACCACGATACACAAAAGCTGTCTATCTCCCTCCTTCACCGTTGTAAAAAAAGCTCACTCATGACCAGGCTTGAGGAAGCCGAAGCCATCGCCGCCAAACTCAGAGTAGGCAACTTTTTACTCAATGATTTAGAATCTACCTGTCTAAACCCGTTGATTCGCTTCGTTCTCCGCTACGAGTCACCCGGCTGAATCGCCACTCTCGCTTTTCTTCACATCTCGAACGTTTATGTAGTTTTATAGTGTACTTATATTTCAGTCCTGAAGATGATCAGCACAGAACTGATCGAAACCGGTCGCGTAGAGTTCTACTGTTGTATTTTTACCTCCGTGTAGGTACTCGAAATAAATTGTTACGTCCGTAGTAAACCTTTTTCTTTTTCTAAAACAACAATGGGTCGTAGTTTGGAAGATTCTATAACTTTTATCAATGACCTTGACCAACTTTGGGAAATTTCAACCTCCAGCTTACATTATATCAGGGCCAGTATACAGTCTACTGAGAAGAGCCCCGCCAACTCCATTGCTGAGGGGGCATTTTTGCGCTAACCTGATCGCGAGCGCGTTCAACGGCAAAACAGGGAGGTTGCGGGTTCCCCATTCAAGTGAACTTACGTTGTTTGAGAATACACCTGTTAGTCTATCTGATGACGTCATAACGTAGGCACTCTCTACAGCTTGTCCCTTGTCTAAGCTCCCTCTTGGAAAAGCTTCACAGACATGTACATATGTTTTTCTATGAGACGGAGAATTCTTCTTCTTTCTTAATACGTACCCCTTATATAAATAATAACATTGAGGACGCGGATGTTCCAAGGGAAGGGGTAGATTATGCAACAAAGCAAACACTACACGTCACCATCCTTCCGGCAATTTATGGTTTCAAGGAGGTCGACGGCTCTAAACTAACGGTGACCATCGGCCATGGTTCTGAACTATTCCAAAGGTATCAGAAAAATTTCTACTATCGAGCTATGCGTATGAAAAGGGATGAGACTTGGTAAATTCTGGCAAGAGGACTTGGAAATGATTCGATATAAATCAGAGAAGGGGAATCGAAAAAATTTGCAACATTCAGATGTTTAGAGCTAGAGGTACATCGCTGTTCTGGAGGGCTAGGGCTTCCGCCTATGCCAGTGACTTAGAAATTTTCACCTATTTGCGCTATATCAGGAGGAGACTTGGAGAAATTTTGACGATTGAGCCATTTATGAGGGAGGATAGATAATAAATCGTGGGTCCGAGAGAGATGGAAGGTTCTGATCTTGCGGACTTCAAGCTGTACATCAGAAGGGAGACTGAATAATTTCGACAATTGACGTATATTAAGAGAAGGGGATAGGGACTTGCAAGGAATTTCAGCTTCCGAGCTAGACGTAAGATTGAGAAAAATCGATCCTCGAGCCCCATGTTGGAAAGAATAAGCGATCCCAGTAGATTATTGGAATTGCAAAAAAAAAAAACACCATGAACAGATTTCTTATTCGTTCCAATTAACGTAGAGCAGTTCGAGTTTTGTTTTTAGGTACTTCATCATTATCACAGGTCCCCTCCATCTCGTTACCAATAAACAAAATTTTGTAGCGTTCTTGTAACTTGTATGCGCTTTGTTCCTAATTAAGGCATACCCCAACTCACCAAATGTTATTAATTGGTCGAACAAGTGACAGACTGTGTACAAGTCGGTCTATCTTCTCCCACAATCGAGAATCTTGCTGCGTAAGCATACATTCATTGTGACATAGACGTACCATCTTCACTTACCAACTTATCCGTTGACTTCACGCTCTTCCTCTTTGGTATGTATTTCCTGTATCAAACATCGATGAAGGTCTTGTTGTGTCTAGTGAATACAAGATCAACACATTGTGCATCACTTCGGTATCGCGATGTCGAGAGATTATCGATGACCGCGACGTAGGTAATGAGCTAAGGAAGAGAGAAATAAAATCGGCATCATACAATAATAAACTTGACCTCGTGTCGTGCAAGTATAAGAATGCGTTATGACGTTCACGCCACAACGCGCTATAAATTTGTATTTTTATGCCAGCAAAAAACAACACTATTCTAATTGGAAATTTATATAGATATTCCCGTAAGAATTAACTCGAAAAGCTTGAGGCTAATTGAGGAAAAAATTAGTTACGCTTCGTTATTCGCACATTCGAGCACGTCAAATTGTGAATACGAGCCGCGTGTTTGCGGTGTGTCAATGCATAATAATCTTTCTGGGTCATTCGTTTTTCGAACGCGAATCGCGATACTTCTCGTCAAGCCCTTCCTCCAGATAAAAAATCACCTTAACCCCTTTTTCGAGCGTACGTTTTTGAGACGAGAATATTGACATTTAATAAAAATTTCAACAACTAATATCTTGTTCTATGAATTCATAATAACCTGTGCAACTTTTACCTCGTGTGCTTACAGAGAGGTGAAGATATCAAAACATGGTATGATACGAAGTTTAGACTTTTTTTATCCAAGGGAGAAGGGGGGGACTCGACAAACTGTGCAAAAATAATTGAAGAAATTTTGGTGATGGAATGAATACGAATAAACAAAAACCTATTCTATTTTTCTATGTAATCGATTATTATCGAATAGCTATCGAAGTCGAATGATTGATCATTTCGAAGTCGATTCTGCTGCCTTCCCTCTTCACAGTTTTTGCTATACTTCTCTTATCAACTTCATTAATCGACTTTTAAATTTCATCATTTTATTACGCTTTCAGGGTTAATTTTAATCTTGCCAGACCGTCAGTATCTGGCAACAAGCTCCCATTGACACGCCTTCCATGTCATATCGTGACACAGTCGGAAGTTTCTTCAGGAAGGGAGAGAGGATGAGAGGGAATGGATGGCCATGGTTCTGGGGTAGAAACTGAAATTTTTTCTGCTCATCGGCGCCTTGAAAAAATTCATCTCCTTCATCCCCTCCCCTAGCTACGCCATTGCCATCATGATTCGGTTTTTTCGACGTCATCAATGACTTTGACCTACCTTAGGGTGGAAGTCTGTACATTGATACCTCGATAATTATATTCATCTTGTGTGCCCGTTACTTCAATAAATATGTCAGCTCGCACTGTGGAGTTCCTTAAATTTATAAATAACCTTTATGCAGTTCACTTTGAAAGAAACGGTCGGTATGTGAAGATTGCTACCTCCCCCTCCCGCACCCTGCGGGAAAGGTGAGAGGTATAGCAACCTTTACACACCGACAGTTACAATGTACCGAAACCGAAACCATTTCGAAACCAAATTACTCAAAATTTCTCATAGAAACGTCACGGAAGCGTCCATTGATCTGCTCTCTTTGACATAGTTCTGGTACTATGACGTCATAAATGGTCACCTAATGTCAAACCTAAAAGAATTGAACGAAGTCAGAAGAAGGATAATGATGAGCACCGCACTGTCGATTCTCCTAAGAGGTGCTCCAGTATGAGCCAACTCAATAGAGCATAAGAAAAGAGATAGCAAAGACCCAACGAGGAGTTGCGCTGTTATTGCCTGCCGCACTGTCTCTAAGGAAACTCTTCGCGTATAGGTAATTTGCCCCCAATCCAGCTCATTGCTGAAGTGAGAGCGAGGACAACGACCGGGCAGGCCACGCACTTCTTGGATGAGAAATGGAAAGCAAGAACTGCTCAAAGTGGACTAGATAATGGATGGCCTGTGTGGTAACACGCGACCTTGAGGAGAGAATGTACAGAGACCATGATCAGCTAAACTTGAACTCGACGTAGGTGTTACGCGACCATGGCTGCTTCAACATATACCGTCATGAGAAGTGAAGGACGTATCCGGGTAGCCACCATGCTAAGTTCCAAAGAAGCATGGAACCAGAATATGTTTGCATATGCAGCCACAGTCATAAAGAAGAAGATGGGCATGGTATGGGATTGGCAAATGTAGAACTATGCTACGGTCTTTTCAACACCTGTGTACCACCCACATACAAACAACTCTCCAAAGGAAACAACATTGTTCGGGGCTCTGTATGATAGGTGGAGGACTTGGAAAAGTTTTAGTTTCTGAGCTGGCAAAAGCATAAAACAAAAGCCAATAATAGAAGAGGAAGAAGAGGAGGAGGAAGAACCCCCACCTGAGAAGTCAGAGTTGCGAAGCACTGCTGGTGAAATCCTAGTGAGCTTTCCATGGTAACTGAAAACTCTAGCAGTAGGTACGCGTGTGTTGATGGTGCAAGACTACCTGAATGCCAGGTCGAGTGCTGAGACCTTCCTTGGTCAGTAGAGTAGACCCCAATATGTGGCCTTATTGACGGGCATTGCACAGCGCGTGGAACCAAGGAGAAAAAGAACCAGGCCACTCTCAATTCGAGCCCTCTGGACTACCGACGCAATGCCGTAAAGGATGGATACCGGAGTGGAAGGTGCGGTTTTATGGATACCACTTTGGGCGTGCGTTCACACTCATACGCTCCCGTTTCTCAGAGACAATAAGTAGGTAGAAGAAGACACAAAGGAAACAACTGAACGCATCAGAGTATCTTTCTTATGTACCTTCGGTAGCTCGTACAAGAGGGAAGGCACAGGGTTGGGCTCAAGGAACAACCTTTTCAACGAAAAAGTTTCGATGGTAAATGCACAGTTATTAATTACAAGTCTAACTTCTTTCACGTGATTCGGAAAATCAACATCGACGACATTTTCTTTTGCACCACACTGGCCGACAACGTCATACACTTTGGAGACGTAAGAGGATTTCTTCATTACAATGACATTGTCAGCATTTGTAGTGGTCAAGCTCTCCTCTCTGACCTTCCTCTTTATCTTCTTGATCACCTCAAAAGCAAGATCATTTATGCGAGGGAGGGAGGTGTTACGGACAAGGGCAGCACAATTTTTTTGGATACTGACCCCCACATAAGCCAAAGTATCAGCATTATTTACTCGTTTAGGTATGTCCTCGTTCGACTTTTTGAAAAATTTGTCTTGCGCCGTCCGCCGTGTGGTTTCCGTTGGACAAATTTCAACTTTCAAACGACCTCCGAGATATGTATGATAGGAGGGGACTTGGAAAATGAAGATTCTCAAGCTATATATGATGAGAAAGTTCGAGGCCAATTTGATCCATTGAACAACTTTTCTCGTTCCCCGTTTAACTTCGTCAAGGACGCCATCGTTTTTCCAACACTGAAATTATTACCTGAGTGGGTCGATCCCGGTGTTGGAGGGAATAAAATTGATGCATGCGCGACCCACACCCACTCCTGCACAATAGAGAAGGGCGGGTGGCTGCGCATTTAACACAAGGGATGACGTCATAGATGACAGTGACCTACTTTCATATCAATAGCTTAAAGTTATAATTTGAAGTGGAGCAAGCTTATATCTCTTATTGGCCTTCCATTCATTTTTTGACTCATTTCCTCGATTTTCAACTTCAGGCTTCAAGTTGTTGAGAAATAATTAAACTGGATGATAACTAGATAATGGTTATCTTGCTATTAATTTGATCCCAATCTTCCTTATCATTGCTTCCATTACACAATGTCGTCACTTTTTAAAAATTCTATTCCTAAAGTGATGAGTAAGAGCAGCCCAATTTATATCAATCAGAGTTTTTTAATTTTCTGTGGTATCAAAAGGTAAGAGGCCGACTAGCTAACTTGAAGAAACGATTTACGAGAGAAGTAATTGAAGGAGGGTCACTTGAGAGGATGTCTTATGAGAAATTAAAGAAGCGAATCGATTCCCGTCTTAGAGAATGAAGACTTTGGTACGGGGTCGGATTCCAGCAAGCTACAACCTAAAGAATGATTGAATCCTTAAAAATACGAGCCATATTCATTTGAGGGATGAGGAGGCACTTCGTGTGTTATACTTTCGACAATATATTGTGAGTCACGACAAAGAAATCTTCATTTGTTACGTACCTTGTGCCTCCTCATCCTTCAAATCGAAAGGTACAACATTGTAGATGCACATGAGGAATCAACATTGCTTTTCTCACCTACACTCATAAAAATAAGGCGCTAGAGGTATTCTCGCTCAATGTAAACAAACATCGCGTGATGTTTCCGTCCAAAAAATGAATGGACATGATACCTCTAGCGCCTTAATAAAACGTACCGATCAATGTCTAACGAAACTAGCGTCTCAAAGCGAAAATTAGTTCTCATGATCGAGTGTATACAGTATACGAGTAACTATTTCTCAAAGAATCCTCACCCTGGACCGTACTCGTGATCATATCAAATAGTTACTCTTATTTTGAAAAATAAAAAATGATGAAAGAACGAAAAATTATATTCAAAACGCTAGGGGGGATTGGGATTCGATTCACGGGCCCAAGGTTGCTTTCTCTTCCATTCTAAGCACATACGGCGACTCGTAACTTTTATCGCCTTCAACGTCGTTTTAGATAAGTAGGTAATATTACGTTCCAATTCAGTAAATTATGTTCCGTTCGTTGTGTATTCTTTGTTTTCGACATAATCGGATGATGTCACTTCGATAGGTTTGTCAATCGAATTAATTGAGAGGCGTTCATCGTTTCCCTCATAAACTTTCTCGAAAAAGATTATTCGCGTTGCTGAGTCCGTACCTATTTTCGAAATTTAATATTATAGAATAGACGAAATTGATTCTTATTGTATCATCCATCCAACTCTATAGAAAATTTGTAAAAACTTTTTTTCTTTCCTGCATAGCATGATAATTCCTCCAAGTGCATTGATCAAATACGAGAAACATAATGTAGTACCTACTTTTCAGTATATACGGTAGTTTCAAAACCCCGAAGGTGATAGTCGTAACTATCGAAACTTCGGTCGTTTTTTTCCTTATTATATTTTGTCAGTGCCGAAAAATAAAATATTTGATTATATCCAAAATATTTTTACCCACATGTTTGCGAACGTCATTGAATGATCTAGACTTACCTACTAGCTTCATGGAGCATAAATCGGTACAAAAAATGCAATTAGATAATACATACTCGAAAATGATTTTCCGAAAATACTCCGAACAAAATGGGTGAGAGGAACACAACGCGAAAGCATTCGTAGGATAGAGAGCCATTCAGTACACTATTAAATATTTCAAAAACCACGTTCCTACTCGTACATGTCAAGAAACGTGTTTGTAGTCGTTTTCAGCAGGCACCTATGCGTACGTTCATCGAAGCAAGAAGAGAATTTTTCGCTCGTTACTGTGGTAGACCTGCTCGTGATTTGTAATGTATTACGTACAAAACTATTTACTAACGAGTAATTTGCTTCTTTTATAGTGTAGGCAAATTACAATTTTCAAGAAAAAAAAAACAAAGTGGCCTAGCTAAGGTCTGATTGCTGAAAGTTGTAGAGAATGATGTCTAAAACAACATACCAAAAATCCCACTTTGTCCCCCTGGAGCTTCTCCACTTATGGGGGTTTCAACCCCCCAAAAATCAGTTTTTTGTAAAAATCTCGGTAAATTCACATTTTAGAGAAAAAATATATCCGACAAAAATTATTCCTCATAAAATTTCCTATCAAACAGTGTATTCAACATCTAGCCAAGACCCCGTAGTTAGCCTAAAACGCTATCGAATATACGCCTATGTCGAGCAAATTTACAAATACATTGGAAATTTCCCTCAGTTTTTTGTAAAAATCTCGGTAAATTCGCATTTTAGAGGAAAAATACATTCGATAAAAATTATTCCTCATAAAATTTCCTATCAAATAGTGTATTCAACATCTAGCCTACATCCAATAGTTAGCAAAAAAAGTTATCAAATGTAAGCAAATACACACATTTACTACGTATTCCATACAACAATGTTAATGATTCAAGGCAGATAGGGAGAACGGGCTGAAGCATTCTGAGGTGTCAATGAAACATGATGAGAAATAGACATTTTTAGTGTGTTTTACCTACACAACAGGTCTCGTTGTACGTTGAAAAATGGTCCCCCGATCTGTCAAAATAAGTGTCGAACGGCAGTTCGATACTGTCGAACTTAGCCCCGCAGTAGCTGTCGAACAGCTGTCGAAAAACTGTCGAATTGCTTTTCTGGCGAGACCAGCCATGGGAAATGCGAAGTTTTTTCCTGAGTCATAATGTATGGGATTGTCAGTTGTTCAGTGTTTTTAAATCCAAAAAATAAATTTACCTCGGCGTTCTAGAGCATTAGTAAATTCTGTCGATTGTTGCAGAGTTCGACAGTTTCTCCCTTCACTCCTTAGCTGCGCCCGCTGTCGAACAACTATCGAACACCATTTGACTAGCATAGTGTCGAAATTTGCACCATTCGACAGTGTCGAACAGCTATCGCCTTTGACAGATCGGGCCCGCTGTGCAAGTGAGTGAATGTCAAATAAGAAGCATTTAGTAACAAATTACAAGGTGCTGAAACTTCTATTCATTCCTTCATAGGGTCTTTATTATTGCGCTTCCATCCTTATTTAGTAGCAGGTTTGTCGTTTCCTAGCCACATCTGAACTTGATGATTAGCCCGGTAAATATAGGGAGGCTAGGTCAACTTTGTTTCTAAAACATCGTACAAAACATTTGAAACAAAGTTCACTGAGGCGAGTGACCTTGCCTGTGACCAAACTATATTATCGCTGCTAGGTATTTGCAACCTTCCTCAAAGATGAATTCTGGTGTAGCATTTGGATCCAAAAGTGTGCTTCTCACATCATCAAAGTCTGATTTACATAATATCTTCAATGCTGTAACCTTACTACGGCGATAGAGACATGATGTGGTGTCTGATCCACTAATAGCGTGAACTATAAGAACATTATTCTGCACATTTGGTACGTTTTGTATCTCTCCAATATTATACGTTTTCTCTGCCTGCTTGCCAATTGGTGGCTTTAGAAAAATATTCGTGAGTGCTGGGCTCAGTGCTAATAGAAGAACAAGTAATTCAATGTCTTCCCCAATGACAACAACAGCACCTTGGGAAGCCCTATCAATTGCTGTATGAACAATTAGGAGATCAGCGTCTGCACTGGCTATGCGCACGGAAAAGTTATGGTCTACAAATTTCTGCCTCAGGATTTCAATAAGAGTTTGTTTATTATTGTCCCTAGACAAAAATATTGACTGTTTCACAGTGACTGTTGCATTTTCTGTACATTGTACATCCACTCCTCTTGTCTTCAAACTTCTTCTTCTCCGCTCACAGACTTTTGTATTGTTCCTGGTGTCCGAATATCCATCAAAAACAATTGGTGCATTATTGCCGTAGGGTCTTGTCACATAAGCTACGTAGTCTTGACATATGGATCCATATTCCATATGTACCATTTTTCGGCCAGACCATTCCATGCAATAAGAACCCCGACATTTTTAATCGTGTTTTACCTACATAACAGGTCTCGTTGTACGTTGAAAAATGGTCCTCTGTGCAAGTGAGTGAATATCAAACAAGAAGCATTTAGGGTTACCGTACGATTTCCCGAAGCCATTTCCCCGAAAGCACTTTTCCCGAATTGCCATTTTCCCGAAGCCGAAATCCCGAAGCCAATTACCCGAAGTCATTTCCCCGAAAGCACTTTTCCCGAATTGCCATTTTCCCGAAGCCGAATTCCCGAAGCCAGTTTCCTGAACAACCAAGTACCCGAAGCCAATTTCCGAAGCGAGTGAAGGCTGGCATACGAGGTTCGCGTTGCTGGTCGGGAAACATCACCCCGATATGTATACCTTTTTAACAGAAATACAGAAAGAGCAAGGGGACACAGAAGTCAGTGTAGCAGAATTGTTGCTAGGAATTCGCGTGAAAGTTGGACCGAAACGAAAGTGGCTCGAATTACAAACGCGAACCAAGGCTGTTGTGGAAGAGTATCCGACATATAAGGAGGATGATAATGTTCTAGAGTACCTCCGAACTGTAGGATATAATCTTCATGTAGCCTAGCGGCATACTTCTGGTAACAAAATTTATAAATAAATGTTTATCAAAACTTGGTTTCGGGAAAACATAATTTCGGGAAATTCGCTTCGGGAAAATAGTCATTCGGGAAATAGGTTGTTCGGGAAATTACCTTCGGGAACATTGACTTCGGGAAAATGAGTTTCGGGTAATTGGTTTCGGGATTTCGGCATCGGGAAAATGGCAATTCGGGAAAAGTGCTTTCGGGGAAATGGCTTCGGGAAATTGGGCGGGAACCAGCATTTAGTAACAAATTACAAGGTGCTGAAACTTCTATTCTTTCCTTCATAGGGTCATTAATGTTTCATTGACACTTCAGAATGGTTCAGCCCATTCTCCCTATCTGCCTTGAATCACTGGAAAATGTTTACGCCCAACATACGCGCACATCGTGTTTAGAAGTCAGTGTATTGGTTAACATTGTTGTATGGAATACGTAGTATGTGTGTATTTGCTTACATTTGATAACTTTTTTGGCTAACTATTGGATGTAGGCTAGAAGTTGAATACACTATTTGATAGGAAATTTTATGAGGAATAATTTTTGTCGGATGTATTTTTTCTCTAAAATGTGAATTTACCGAGATTTTTACAAAAAACTGATTTTTGGGGGGTTGAAACCCCCATAAGTGGAGAAGCTCCAGGGGGACAAAGTGGGAATCATTCTCTACAACTTTCAGCAATCAGACCTTGGCTAGGCCACTTTGTTTTTTTTTTCCTTATTTGCATTAACTGAAATTTTGCGAGGTAACGACGGGAATGGGTAGAAACTTTCTCCTGCGCTCAAGAATGACGTAAATTTTGGTCTTAGCTTGAGACATTCAGCACAGAATGAAGCAAAAATTTATTCTCACGGATTTTTGAAAAATGTGACATAATTGTTTTTCATCCCAAAGACTCATTTTTTCTTTTTTTTTTTGACATGTTTCATGTTTACAGAATACTAAAAGGAGTAAAAGAAAAAAGACTGATTACAGTGACCGCAGATAAAAGAAAAAAGATGCGAGATCTTTTGGTTAACAAACCATCATCGAGCTAACTTAAAACGCCACTGACCCAGATGTAACTCGTACATCAGAACACCGACGAAATCATGATTGAACTAGCGAAGCTTCGCGAGATGACTCATGCTCGTAGATCAATTCTACCAATCCTTTCTCGAGAAAATACCTGTTGAGTACAGTACGTTCAAATGACGCACCATGTCAATATTTTCCAGCGCAAGACGTTTAAAGTACGACCTCTCTTTGTGGAGGAGAGTAGCTGAGCCTACCCTAAAACCATGACCACTTGGGATGAGGTGGTCCGCAAAGGCCGAATCACCCAAATTTCCCTTCTTCCAGGCCTTAAGGTGTTCCTCTTCTCGAATACTGAGCTGGCGTCCTGTCTCGCCTATGTACACGCCGTTACAGTCCTGACACTTCAGTCTGTACATCCCGCACCTCTCCACCCGCGGAATGGGGTCCTTAAGCATGACGAACGAACCTTTGATAGTAGTAAGGTTATAAAAGGCTGGTGTTGGGTTGGACGAAAATTCCCCCAAGAACGGCAATTTTTTACTATTATAAGTCACATTGCGGGGGAGGGAGGAGGTAGAATCAAGTCCCTTCCTCGTAAGCTTCTTACGGTTTATACGGTCAATGTCCAGGTTGATCTTATTCACTACGGCCAAGTGTTTAATGGTCGCAAGCTCCTTTTGGAAAGCTGGCTGACTCAACGGGATGCTGGTCAGCCGATGAATGTAACTATGAAAGGCAGCGAAATTCTGAGAAAAGGGGCAAAATTTCAATCCGTGAACAAGATTATCGGTCGAAGTATCCTTTCTGAATATTGCAAATTTGTGGTCTCCATCTCTTTCAGAGATAGTGAGATCCAGAAAGTTTATGCAGGAGCCTCCAATTTTTAGAGTGAATTTTATGGAGGGATACATTCTATTTAGATACTTGAGAAACTCACTAAGGAGATCTTGAGGTTCAGTCCACGCACATAATACATCGTCCACATAATGGTGCCAGTAATGGATGTGACTCAACAGCACTTGGTCCGAGGAAAACAAGTCAGCCTCAAATTTGGACATAAAAATCTCCAAAACGAGAGAGCCCAACGGAGAGCCCATAGAGATGCCTACCTCCTCACGGAATTTGTAAAATTTCCCATAGAACTTACAGAAGTTAGGAGGCCAACAAACATTAAGAAGGTTAAAAAATTCCCGTATCTCGTTATGAGGAGTATTGAACTTAACTTTCGCTTGTGTCGCATTTGCAGAACGCCGCCCCTACCTCCATAGTGGAGTGGGTACGGGTTGCGTATGCATTTAATTTTGTTTCCTCCAACCTGGAATCGACCCTTTCGGGTATAACTTCAGTGTTGGAAGAATCTCCTACGCGAACCCCCTCTTCTACTTGGCAACCGCCAAGTTGCTTTGGCAATCGCCAAGCTGCAGTGCCCCCCTGGCACGCAAAATACACTAGTGACACTCACATAACAACCCCAGACACTATCACATCATCAAGCTGAATGGTGTCCTTCGTCGTCTTCCTGCAGATCCGGATGTTGATGGTACACAGGTGTCGAGTAGGCCACAGCGTGGTTCTGCATTTGCCTATTCCATTCCTGGTCCATCTTCTTCTTCATAACGGTGGCCGCAAATGCGGACTCCTGGTTCCATGCTTCTTCGGAGCCTAGCATGGTGGGTACCAGGCTACTCGGAACAAGCGCTTCTTCTACCCCAATCTCTTGAAGAGACCGACTAAGCTTGACCCGCTCACGCTTCCACGCCTCGCACTCAAATAAGGTGTGCTGTGGTCCATCATCCCGCCCTTGATCGCAATGCGAACATGAAGCCTGCTCAACTTTCCTTAGCTTCTCATGAAGGTACTTGTTGAAGCAGCCATGGCCGCTTAACACCTGCGTCAGGTGAAAGTTCAGCTGGCCATGGTCCCGGTTCATCCACTCATCAAGGTCGCATATTAGCACACGGGTCGTCCATTTGCCCAGCTCACTCTGGGCAATTCTCGCTTTCCATTTTACAAGCAAGGAGCGCCTGGCCTCCTGCTTGACCCGTAAAGCTTCTTGCTTGGTCGTTGTTGTCTTCTTTGCTTTGAACACCACCGCTCTCTCCTCAGCAAGGAGCTCAAGTGGCGGTGAACGTGCTAATACGCAAAGAGCCTCCGTCGAGACAGTGCGGTAGGCACTAACACACCTCAGTGCAGCTCTTCGTTGGATTTTAACCATTTCTCTACGTCGGTATGGTATCTTCATGCAATCGGCCCATACTGGGGCACCATATAGGAGGACCGACATGGCGGTGCTCATCATAATCCTTCTTCTTGCCTCCTTCGGCCCTCCCAGGTTCCTCATCAGGCAGGACAGGTATCCAACTACCCTACCCGCCTTTTCCGCTGTCATCAGGAAATGGTGCCTGAAGCTCAGCTTTGAGTCAAACCAGATGCCCAGATATTTCATCGTCTTCTTGGTCGCGATTTCCGCACCTTGCAGGCGAAAGGTGGGTGACTTGAACTTTCGACGGGTTGTGAATAATATGGCCTCCGTCTTATCCACAGCAAGTTCAAGTCTGGCCGACTCAATCCAACGCGTCACTACCTCTAAGGCCCGATTTACCCTGCTCTCCACCGCTACAATTGTTTCGGCGGTGCATACTACCAGTGTGTCATCCGCATAGCAGATAAGTTTAACATCCGGCGGCAGCCTCACCTTGAAAATCCCGTTAAATGCGACGCACCACAACAGCGGCCCGAGGACCGACCCCTGCGGCACCCCACAAGTAACAGGGCGTTTTATTGTACCAGCAGACGTCTCTGCTTGGATTTCTCGACAGCTAAGATAGCTGCTGATCATCCTGAGCAGGTATGCGGGTACTTCTGCGTCCTTAAGGGCTTCCAAGATCCTCTCCCAAGGAATCGAATTGAACGCATTTCTTATGTCGAGGCTGACGGCTGCGCAAAACTGACGCGTGGCAATTGCTGACTCGGCTATCCTCTTCAGCCTGATCCCAGCATCTGACGTACAGCGTCCAGTTTGAAAACCGTACTGGCTACTTGAGATTATATCTTTCTCCTTCAGATAGCTCTCGAGACGATTGGCTATCACTCTCTCCAAGAGTTTGCCCACATTATCGAGCAGGCAAAGTGGACGATAAGAGGATGGCAGGCCAGGTGGTTTGTCCTTCTTATCAATCAGCGCTAGCCTGGCTTTTTTCCATCGCACAGGGAACAGTCCCCCAACAACTGCCGCATTGAATGTATCAACAAGCAGTGCCGGGTCAACTGAGTGTATGGCGCTCCAGACTGGATTTGGGATCTCATCCGGGCCCGGAGCCTTCCAATACTTACCCCGCAGTCTATTGACTGCTGCATCAACCTCCTCGGTACATAGGAGGGATATGCCATCCTCTTCTACTATCGGTAGCGTTACCATTGGTGGTGGCTGCTGTGGAAACAAACCATCAATGATTTGCCCCACAACATCCGGCTCCATTCGGCTCATGGCTGAGAGGCCCTTCAACTTCTTCAGCACTAACTTGTAAGGCTTGCCAAACGGATCTTCCTCCGCCATCTCGCAAAGCTCTTTCCAAGCAGCACTCTTGCTGTCTTTTATAGCCCTCTTCAACCTCTTACGAGCCAGCTGGTATTCAGGTGCCACCGCCCGCGCGCCCCTTCACGACTTCTACTACGCTCATATATCCGACGCTGACGGTTGCACACTTTTCCTAGCTCGGCAATCTGGTTGGTCCACCAGTAAACGGCTCTCCTCTTCTTTGGTGGACCTTGCTTGGGCATGGCTGCATCACATGCTTTAGTGACAGTCTTTATCATTCTCTCTGCTGCCACTTCCGCGTTCTCTTCTTGCTCTTCTCCTTGGTACCATGTAAGGGTAAGGTAGCTACCCTTTTAGATCGTCGCTACTCAGCTTCCTAACTGCCCATTTTCTTACCAGCTTTTGTGGAGCAGCGACCTCAACTTCCCGGTAGACGGAGAAGTTGATATAACCGATGATCACTCCCACAAAGCTCCTTGTCCAATGACCAGGATTGCCCAGCCCTCTTTTCTTTGGGCCTGGCTCTCTGAAGCAAAGGTGACATCAATGATGGAACTCGGGTAGGAGAGTTGCCTACATTGACCGTTTCCAGACGGTTTTAGACAATCCAATCCCCCCAGGCATACCCACGGATGTCAGTCTGGGCAGAACGCCATTTCTCTGATCAGGCATTGGAATCACCTGCCACAATGAATTTGTCACTTTGCCGTCTGGAAAGACTTTCTTCCAGCTTGCTTAAGAAGTCCTCAAACTCCGGAAAGGGGCGATTTGGAGAGAAGTAGCAACTGTAGACAACCATGTCGGCCATCTTTACAGCAACGTACCCCTCCCCTCTTTCAACCTCTCCCGGAGCAATTGGGCATTCTGGGCAAACACCAATGGCCGCTAAGCCAGTACGGTCTGTGTACCATCCTTGAACTCCTGCCACATTGTAGTACTCGCTAGCAATTACAATGTGGGTTCCCTTCTCAGCCACAAACTGCCAGAGAATATTCTGCGCAAGTTTGCAGTTCTGAAGGTTCACCTGCAGGAACTTGAGCGTCCCTGCCATTAAGATGCTGTTGGTCCTCTTTGGCTGCCTTGACGCCCTCGGATGGTGGGGTCTGCAGCACCTATGCAGCCTTTGCTACCAACCACGTGTCTTGCGTCGCGGCCATCTTCTCGGCTACATAGTGGGCACTTTGGGTCCCTGTGGCAGTCCTTTAGCAGATGCCCTTCTTCTCCGCATTTGTAGCATACGTTGCCAACAGCTACCCCCTGGCAAGCTGCGGCAATGTGGCCTCTTCGGAGGCATTTGAAGCAGCGTGGAGGCGCTGCCTCTTTCTTCTCAAGGGAACGGACCCTACAGGTGCTCCATCCAATCTGGATCTTACCCGTCTGCACCAGTTGTAGGGCAGTTGGGATTGGCACCTGGAGCTGTGCCATCTGGCACCCCCGGCCCATCTTCTGGAGGTTGAGGACTTTCACCTCATTCTCCTTCCCAACTGCTGCCACTATTTCCTCCTTATTGACAGAGGCGTCGATATTGAGGACCAATATACTGGTCTTCCTCATTGGTGTTCTGACCTCTGCATTGTCACCAATAATGTCCCTCAGTTTTTCCGGGAAGATATCAACTTCCCCTGAGGTATGTTGATACTCCAGGACCATTGAACTTAACTAGTGGTCACTCATGAGTTGCATAGTAGGGGCCCTCGGTCTATTGGGAAAGAGGCCAGCTACATCAAATGAGCACAGGAACCCGAAGGCAGAGTATCATTTTTGAGCCTCTCGGCTAGAGACATCGAGTTTTTAACGGAGTAAAGGGACTCATACTCGATTCGAGATTTGAACCAACGATCCAGAAATTTGGCCAGAGAATAGGCGGGAGAGGAGACGTAGGAGTAGGACACGACAGACCGCATTGGAGTATCCCTCTTGTGCACCTTAGGCAGCCCGTAGAGAAGGGGGGCATGGGATTGGGTTCAAGGAGGGCTCTCTTGAGCGAAGGACTTTTTATAATAAATTCACATCTATTGACAACTTTTCTAACCTCTCTGACGTAGTTAGGGAAATTAAAAGAACTATTTCCAATAGCTAGAGTAAGAACTTCCTGAATCTTGAATACGTAGAAGGATTTCTCCACCATTACTCTTGGTAGAAACTAAATGAATTAATTACACTTTCCCGTATTACTTTATACGGGAAAGTGTAATTAATTCATTTAGTTTCTACTACAATGTACCGTAAACTAGAAGAACAATTTAATAATACCATTACTCTTGTCAGCTTTAGTAAGGATTAACCCCTGCTCCCTGACCCTCCTCCTCAGATTGTTCATCACCTCACCTGCGTAATTACTTATATGAGGGAGGAGTGTTCTGCAGATGAGTTCGGCGCAAGCTGATTGAATATTCACGCCCGGACAAATTTTCATAGTAAGGTCGGCAACAATGTTTGTAAGGGTTTCATCTTTGGAGGGGTAATAACCCAAATTCAGCAAGTACGTTTCTGTAATCAGTCTTCTTCGTTTACTCCTTTCAGTATTCTGTAATTATGTCGAGCCGTGACCTATCGACTGTGTTATTCTATGTTCCATGTCTTTGCTTTGACCCTACCCTTATTTGAAAATTTGCGTGCGCGTGCGTCCAGATGACCTTGGGACTTATGATTTTTTTTTTTTTTCTCTGAGCCCTACCTTAATTTTGTTGAAAATGGGCGTGCGCGTAGTACTAGTCTTTTTCTGGGGCGAGCAAGCGAAGTGAGTGAGCCTTAGGAAGCTATTTAGCCCAACATACAGTATATGAAGAAGACTACTAATGGAGGCGAACGAGCGGAGACCTGACATGCAGTAAAGTAGACATGTAACACGACCATCATTTATTCGGCTCTGCCAAGAGATTTTTTTCAACTGACTGAACAATTAACAAAGAAAGAAACATACTACTCATGTATGAAATGATTTGTCTTCAAATCGTATGCAACAAAACCTTTATCAAACGTAATTTCTAATCCAAGATATGTAAAACGACACATCGGTGAAAGCGCTGATAGAAGACTGTGATGATTTGTCTTTTGTGCTGACGATGCCACGAAGATAATAACGGTTCTTGTATTTGAATACAAAACCTCCGCCACTGTCACCTCTTTGAGTACCTTGACCTGAAACAAAATCGTTCGAATCACTCCTCAATCGCAATAAATACTCATAGAAATTTATTTCAAGTTCTCTTACCTCCTTCAGAGCCACCACAAAAATTATCATTCGTTAAGTGACGTAGTTTTCCTGAGCATTCGCTGTGACTTATAAACGGTAAATTACCTTTAAGTAAATATTCGCTAGGATCTGAAAGTTCATCATTCGATGTCACTCCCCAACCAACAACCTGGAATAAAAATTCATTGTAATTTTGAAACGAGTTTATTAATCAACCCAGTACATACTTCTTTCTTTGCTGAAGAAGATTAGAAAGATTGAACTTACTCGACCCACTTTGATGTCTCCGAGTTTAGTATCAAAAATAGTATTATCCCAATCTAGGCATACCGGACGAACGTATTTTCCAAAAGTGACTGCCTCCTCCAACACAATAAGGATTATATCCGATCCATGAGTTCCAGATTTTGGATTGTTCCTTGCAGATCCGATGGGGCAGGGTTTTTGACCTAGTTGAAGAAACCTTGAATTTTTTTTCCTGAATATAAACGAAAGAAAACCTTATCTTTATGGAGGTGGGGGGGGGGGGGGGGAGATTCAAAATGATATAGTGAAAATAATGTTGTACAGTCTCAAGAGTCACTTTATATGGGAGGTATTTTTGAAAATGTTAACATCTCGTCGTCCGCCGTGCGCCATTTAGCAAAAACTAACCTATTTTAAAAATGGAGTTGGATCTGAAAAAATAACATCATGAAGGGACTAGGACTTGGAAAATTTTTCAAGTCTTTCGTCCTCCTTTGTTGCTGGGTCCAATTCTTCGGAATATTCCTGACGATAAAGAGCTGGAAAAGATGGCTGAGAAACGCATCAACTGCCATTCATGGTCACTGTGGACGCAATTGACAAAGCATCACCAGAAATGAAGGTCGAAGAGAAGGTCTATAAGGTGGTTGAACTAATAAATAATCGAATGCTGGCAAAAACTCAATCTCGTACACAATTTGTTGGAAACCGAGATTTTGGTGCTAGGTACAATTTTAAGCATTCAAGTCCCCCAAACAACAATGAACACTAGGAGTACCATAGTAACTTCTCTTGACGTCATCAAGTATTTGACTTGCGTCTAAAGTCAGAAGTTCATCTTGCTTACATGGAAGAAAAAGACCGATAGATACTGCTTAAGATCTTAAGCTGTGCCAAAATGCATTTGGGTTATTGAAGGAAACTCCTGAGACCACTCGATAGGAGCATATTATTGAAACGATGTCACATACTACAGTCATATCCGGACTGAGAAGGCAAACCCAGAAGTGTATCGGAAAATGGCGCTATTTATCGGACGCCTGTACAGGTGTGTATCGTTGTACGGAACCCATGTTCCATTCAGTTCTAGTCGCCATGGCACGAAACACGTATGGCAGGCCTACTGACCCAGCAAACAGAGGGATAGCACCATCCCATCAGTAGATCACCTTGATTCAAAGGAATTGCGTTATGCAAAAGCCGTCCAAACGACACTCTGTCATTCCGCAGAAGGGTTCTCTAAATGCGTTAAGTAGTAGTCGTCCAAGCATCTGTTTTCCTGATTGAAAAATTGTCACTTGGACGGCTTTTGCATAACGCGGTTCAAAGATACTTCGAGTTTGGCAACAGCATAGTGGTAGGACGAAACTCCAATCGTTAAAATGACTGAAAGTTGGAAGCGCAACTGCATTCCACGAAGGAACTAGTGGCCCCCGGATGTAGATTATTACACTATATATGAGAGGAACTCCTCTTTTACTAAGTACACTAGCCAAACGAATGCTTCAGAAACGACCCAAAGGAAGCACATAGTAGCATATGCTCAACGTGTTGAGAGAAGGAGGACACAGCTGAGCATGTTATCAGAAAATGCCCGAAATTCAGCGAGAGGCACCCAGAAGCCTTGGACTGAGAAAAATCCGAAGTCCGAAACAGCCAAGCACGGTGGGCTATCAAGCAGCTCGAGGGCCGAGAGAAGCGTCGATAATCGAGAAGACCCACAAGCTCCTTCAACGGTTGTATGAAGCCTTCACCCACCGTCCCTCATCTATAAGACCATAATAAGTCGACGAACTAGCCGCTAAGATGAACACTCCTGGTGGCACCTTTGATAGGACCACCAGACAGGATATGGGGATAGACTCAGGGGCACTGGTGAAAACCGGTATCAACTACACAGAGTTGAAGAACAGAAGCAGTGCTGCCAGATGATAATTTTAAAAATCCGTATACGCCCAAAAAACACATTTCTACGGACTTTGATTGATCCATTGATAACAATCAGGAGAAAGGTATCTTTCTTAATAGTAGCTGAGGTACTTTTCCCTTGATCGACTCGATATTACAGAAAACTGCAGTTTCAGTCTGTAACAAACAGGAGAAAGGTATCTCTCATACGAGTGTCTAAGGTACCTTACCCTTGATCGCAAGCAAAATTCTATATAAAAAGAGGAACCCGTATCTTTCTCGAGGATCGAAAATCCGTACAAGTGGCATCCTAGAACAGAAGATTCATGAATAAAGAAAAATCGGCAGATTACCCCTCGCCCTTGCTGGCTGAGGAATCATCAAGAGGCACGCAGCGTACTATAGGGAGGAGAACATAGACTGAGTATGACCAAGATTCTTGCAAGGGAGGCCACTGATAGGCGAAACTACCTGCGCAAGTATCATTGTAAATACCATAAATAAGATAATCAACAATCAATCCCGACCCTTCTGACCGTGAAGGTTGTGTGCCCTTCCTCCTCAAAAAAGAGGTTTGGTTCTCCTATCAAGTGAGGTTAGGTTGCTGGCCGACGATGGCAAGTTCTGACTTTCGAGCTTTACATGATAGGAGGGGACTTTTCAGGACTCCAATTATGAATTCAATTCTTAATATTATAAAACCACTTCGACCCAAAGAACTTTTCCTCGTTATTACGGAGAGTATATCTAAGCGCCTGTCGATATCGTAACATTTATCGATAAAACAAGTTTTCTGCTCGCCTCAATCAACGAAGTTCTCGCGAGTATCGAACAAAATATTCTAGGAAAAACATATAGCGATAACAATTCAGATCCTACTCACCACTATTACTTTTTCTTTTCCAATGCGTGAGAATTTCGTCCAAGTACCAATTCATAGTGCCCCAATAATCATTTAGTTGAATTATGACGTTGAAATTCGGATCATTCAAATCCTCCTTGAATTTGACCAATTGAGCGCGTCTTTCGTCGGATACGAGTTTTACCAGCGCTTGCATCGTCTCAACGTTTCCCGTTTTAAAGCCCCATCTGCCGGGACGACTTGCCCGCAAAGCGCGTACAACAAGACGTTGACTTTCCAACGCGTCTTGATACTGATATCCTAATGAACGATTTTTCGCGATCGCCGGCAGAAGGAAATCCCACTCGATATATCCAGTTGTAGAGTTTTTCACGCGCTCTTCGAATACACTGCGACGAGAACGCATGTAAATGGAGAAATAGTACATCCAAAAATTGTACTCCAAACTACCGACGTACAAAAATTTTGGACACTCGAAGCTGCCGCAAGGATGTTGAAGCATTAATTCGCACGTTTTAACGGAAACGACTCGTCCTTCAAAACCCGCATGATACAAATCTCTAGCGCCAGGACGAGGAGATCCCGGAGCTGAATAGATAGACGATAGGAATTTTTTCTCCCCTGTACAATCGATTTTATCAAACACAACAAAACATTGCTCGGTCGTACTCACCGATCGCGCTCTAGTATGCCAATCTGTCGGCAGTGTTTTACATTCACCGCTTGTAAGACTTAGAGTTATGTGGAATCCCCATAAGCCTTTTGCATGCCACATTGTAACATTGTATAGCGGTTGAGCAGCACTGGGATTTGGTCCTTGAGAGTTACATTTTTTGAACGATACAGCCTTGTCTTCAAAATTCACTTCTGCCAACATTTCTTGCCCTCTGGTAGTTGGAAAAATGATAACCGAATCACCGGTACAGTCTTTTTCCGAGTACAATACTACGCAGCCACCATGTGGGGAGACTGATCTAGCCGTTTTCTTCCAAACGGGGTCTAAATTTACGCATGTTTCTTCTACATCGTACACGGTGCTGGCATCTCCAAATCTTATCTCTTTGTAGAACGTTACTTGCTGTCTTGTACCTGTCAAATTGATCATATATTATTCGAGTATCTGGAGAGAAACTGAAAAGTTTTTTCTCTCTTTAGATTAGAATAAACAAATTGTAGTCCAGAAGATATTATTAACAATTTGAAGTTTTTCTGAATTTTGAATCCTTTAGTGCGCGGAGATACTCAAAATAGGAATGCCAGCAGAATTGATGCTGGAGGAATCGATAATGCGAGTCAAGAAGAAGTACAGGACCTACTGTTTGTGCTCGCAAGACTCAAGGAAAAGCTCCCTGTAATCCCGGGAGAAAAAAGAAAATCTGAAGGAAACAGAGAGAAAAATTTTCTAATTCATTTCTATTTAAATTCTGCGATACAACAAGCAAAAGCGGTCTGTTTTGTTCTACTTGAAAAAATTCTACATCGGGAAGGAGTGGGTTAATATACAGCACAGTTACGTTAAAATTACGCTATTGGTTTGTGACGAGAATTTGGCATATCTCGTCACGAACCTACGGTACAATCACACGAAACGTGATTGTAGCCGAACGTAACGTAAGCAAAAACAAACAAGCGACGATTCGATATTTTGACAAAAGACGCGTACGAACTCCTCTACGATTGATATATAAGAGCTTAGTCTTTAGATACATGTAGCTAGTCGTGTCCAGAGAATACATGACTGATACATTATGCCTTTGAGAGTTATCTTTATGTGCTCATATTATGAACACCGTATCTCGGTTGTGAACGTCGTAACGTCTTCCTAAGGTGCACGTCGTAGCACCGTCATATGGTTGTAGAAAAACTGCGGCTGAATCATACAACTATAACAACTGATACAGAGAAAAAAGTTCATTTACCTGATGCACATTCGATGAGTGTAATAATAAACGTAGAAATAAGAATATTCATTTCGAGTGCATTTACGACAGACACATCGTCAATAATTAATTTATGAAAAATATTTTATTATTGCGTGATATCTATGATTCTACTAGTTAGGCCTACGGAAATACCAGAGCCGCGTCTACGTCACGTTTTTGGAATACAATTTTAATTGAGATTCAGTCGTATCAAACAGAATTAGTTGATTTAAAACCAGTTTTATTCGCTAAAATATAATGTACGCTAGTATAATACCGTGAAATTAAAACGTATAGATTTGGGAGTAGAACAGAAAAATTATATTAGTTAGGATATTTCTTACTCAAAACTCACAAATTTTTAAAGGACTGTAAGTTCATTTACCGCGTTGAGACACACCGACCTAATTCTACGATATCCTTTTGTGTTCTGAGAGGGAGTATGTGCCTTCAATTCAATCAAAAGTGATTGACCATGAGATATGTGTACTGTTATCTCACAATGAGCCATCCCTCGCTGCAACGCAAAAACTGTTTGATGTATCTGTAAGTCACAGGAAAATTAATGTAAACAGAGTTTTTCAATCATATAAATGCTTTATACAAATATTAGATGACAAAACGTAGGCCCAGTTTTACAGTTTTCTCGAGCTATACCTATGCATCTCAAAAAATATTCAGTTTGGTCAAAAGCCTTGAAAACTGTAAGATAAAAATTACTCATTTCGAGGAAATGAAATTTTTTGAAATGTTCAAGGACGATAACTTTTTATTCTTTTGAAGTATTTGAATACAGTCTTCCATTTTTTGTACTTTTTTAATTCTCATTTTCTACAAGCACGACACACCTTATTTCAACACTCCCCTTCAATATTCAACGAAAATGGGATATTAAATCAGGCGTAGAAAATATTTTTAGAATACGATACCCACTGGCTCCAAAATACTCCGAATGTCTTCTGGATTAAAACTGAACACAAAATTGAACTAAGTTCCATTTCATCCTAAAGATACCTACGTCTTATTTTTGGATGGTGTTTCAAAATGATTACACACGGTTTTGCTCTTATTGATAAATTAAAATTCGGAAACCGACGTACCTACCAAAAACTTGATGTAGTTCACGAGTACAAAGAATAAAATAAAAAGCTAGACAGAGCAATTTTTTAAACTCGAGGCATACCCAATCAAGAATTACTTCCTCACTGCTTTTTTGCTCTGAGCGAGTTGAAAACAATACGGCTATCTTTCTCTTTTTATAAAGAGTTATTCAATGAAACTCAGAAAAAAGAAAAAATGTTTGTGTGTTAATTTCGAATGTACAGAAATTTCGAACATTAGACAGACTTTATACTAAGAAGCTATCAACCTACAACTTTCTACCTTTTTCACAGTCACCGACTTTTTATCCTACAAAAACGTTTCCATTTTCTCGCACATTTTCAAATTTCTTGAAACTTGGCTGAACTCTTCCTTTGGATATGCAGAGTGCGACTAAGGGGTTCTCTGAAAGTTATTATAAAGCTTGAAAGTTAAACGTATATTGGTTACCGATTTTTTACGTGCATCTGCTAACGCGAAAATAAATTTTCGTTTTATCACGTTAATGGTCAGAATACGCGTAAAGCGTTGAAAGACAACTAGTCCAGGAGAATAAGAAAAAAAAGTGACGGATTGTGGACATGAATCTAATCAAAGCTTTTTTCATAAATATCTCTGAAATGATTCCCTATTAAACGTACTGAAAGTCCACAGCGATTCCGATGCAGTTTCGTCCCCCCGGAGGCTTCAAAGGTCCAAAAATTCAGTTTTTTTGCAAAAATCTCGCACAAAAAAATATTATAAGGGGAAATGTTTGAAACAAAAGTTGTTACTTATTCAATTTTACATAAAAAATGTCTTCTGTAAAATTTTTGTCGAGTTCAAAATAACGCCACTAGCGCACGCTGAAGATCGCACATTTTGTGCATATTCACGCCATTATACCCAATAATGCATTCTATTCCTATGGTATACGCGAACATCCGTTTGGAAACAATAGTATACCCTACCACGGTGCCTAGTATCTCAGGAATAAAAATGGATTCAGTTAAACAGTTTTGCTCTGCGTGTGTACATAGAAACCAGTCCAGCAAATGTAAAGAGAAAGATCCTAGCAACCTGTACAATGTGAGATCGAGCAGTTTTTTTTTTTCTTTCTTTCATTTGAGGAATGGAGTGAAAGAAGGAGAGATCGGGGAGATCCCTAAGTTTGGTTGTTGTTGTGGTCCTCAACCTCAGGTTGAGATGTGAACACCGATTTTCAACCTTGGTTGCACTTCAGGGTCGCCTTATTGATGCCCCGCGGGCTTGTTCAACCAGACGACCGATCCATACTATCGTTCAAACAAATGAAAGAGGTCATCTGTTGGACAAGGGCCTTCAATGCATCTCAGTGCAGTGTTAGTGCGTCTTGTAGTACATTTGGCACCCTGTGCAGAGATGCATTGGTTTCAGCAGCACCAGCATAATCTACCACTACATTGGAAGTGGAGTACTCTACCAGCCACCGTCAATGACTGTTTCATATACTGGGGTACTATCTTTGGGACGTCATTGTCTTGTTCTACTGCTGTTTGTCGTGGTGATCCTGACCGCGATTTTCAAACACAATTTAATGATTCTAAGACTCGCGCTGGAGTTCTGCACAGCTCAAGCGTTAGAACTAATCACCATGACAGGGTTTATGGGAGATTGTAGGACATCTGAGAATTAATCATTTGTTTCCTCGATCTAGGGATTTGTATGTGACACTGCATTGTTGAAGCCACTGCTTTTCAAATTCATGTACTGAGACTGGTCTTCAATTTCTGCAGCACCTCACATCGGTTTGTCAGGGAAGTATGTCAATCAAGTCCAGGCTTCGAATGACGGGATAGGATTCTTGTCTTGTCAAGTGCCTCCTGTTCCAAATGTTGAATAACTTCTTGGCGTTGGCTTGTCGTTTAGCACATTCTATCCATAAAGCATAGGAGTAATTATCATTGCCTTTCAGCATATGCAGCCTCACCTTCACTGAATAGCTTCCACCGCATTACTTCCTACCTTGTACAGTAATTTGATCATATCATTATGCCCATCCAATATGAATACCGCATATGTCTTTACTGCACACATTTTTATATTCACTTTTTTTTACTGATTTTATAGTGTTAATTCTATGTAATACTTGGTACTATAGTATTATTTTCATTTTATACTTTTATTTAATATTTGAAAACGTTTTCAGAAGAATAATGAATCAACTCGCAATGTTTGCGCGTTAATTCACTGTGCAATGTGAATATATGCCCAAAATGTGCGAACTTCAGCGCGCGCTGGCAGCGTTATTTTTAACTCTACAAAAATTTTGCATACGACGTTTTTTATGCAAAATTTAATGAGAAACAACTCTTGTTCCGAACATTTTCTCCTATAACGTTTTTTTGTACGAGATTTATGCAAAAAACTGAATTTTTGGTATAAATACGATCTAGAACACCTAACGAACATTTTACAATCGGATTTTAGTCGATATCATTTTCCTCGACTAGAGTTGACTAATCAATCAATTTCAATAGCAACCTTGATTGGGTAAATCTGGCTATGTCTTGGCGATACTGTAGCTTATTTCTCTATTTTACGTGGAGATACGAAGTCAAAAATAGTCTTATCGGATTCGTCGTGAAATTTTACCCTATAAAATCATGTTGGTTTCACGAATTTCTGATCAACAGAACTGAGAACGAATACTACAGCAATGTAGAAGTTCTAAAACTTCAAACGCTGTGTGTTCTCGAAAACTACTTTCTTCAATGTTTTGACTTCGAACGTCTGCTCGATGAGTTTGCAAGTTAGACGGTTGCGGTTGGTCTTATTGGACTTGCCGAGGAGTCCTCTACAAGATTTTACCAAAAAATCGATTTTCATAATTTTCACCCTAGGCCCGGTTTTCTCAGAAATCGTCACATATCTCGAAACTAACTTTTTCACCCTAAGGTCGGTTTTCTCAGCACTCGCACTTGTCACAAATAAAGACAGTAGTTTACTCTTATCAGTGCGTTTCATTACAACGTCTTGCATCTTGCTGCGACTAATGACAATGGTAAAATATAGCCTAATAAAGAATAAGAAAATGCGGGTAAGACACACGTTGACGCAGAAAAATGGTTGTAGAACGCACACCCAAACGACCCCAAGTTTCTTTAAGAATACGAGAGATTGTTTCCGATACACTACGGGACATCTTAAGAAGAAAAAGAAGTTTTTCTTTGCGTAGACCGTATAAGATCATTCCTTAATTCAACCACTCCTCCATGTCCCTCTCCTCCCTACCCGTGAACGCATGGACGAGTTTAGTCCCGACTTCATTGATTTCCGAATTTAATACCCTCCTTCAAAAATGCCTCTGCCCCAACATGAATGTCAGTTTAATGACTCTATCTACAAACAAGGTCAACATTGATATTAATGGCCTTCGCCGGAGGAAAATTACCAAGGTAATTCTCCAACGGACGACTACCTTCACCCAGCCCCTCAGGACAGGTCGGAGGAAGTCACCTGTCATAATTCCTTATCTCCCTAAACTCACATCCCTGATTAGAGATGTAATTAAGACCGGTAATATCGGCCCTATATTCTACCCTTATTTAAAGCTCCGAAAACTCCTTCCTAATGGAAAAGATTCGACCCCTCCCTTATCTAGGAGCGGCGTATACTTACTCTGTTGTTGCGATTGTCCCGCTTGTTATGTTGGAGAAACCGGCCGAGCTATCCGTGCTAGGATCAATGAGCACGCGTCGGCGTACGACAACGGTAACTTTACAAAATCTGCCATCGCGAAGCACCTTCTGGACAATATGGACATCTTGGAGGTGATGAGATTATCTTACACGTCGAGAATAATAAACGCCGGCGAAAAACCCTCGAGGAGATCGAAATCGTGAAGATGAGAACTCACTACGCCTACAACCTCGTAGATCGGGCTATATATGAAGATGACCTCATCAATATGCTTTACTGCACTGCCCCGGAATATGAATGTACAGAAGTTTAATTCTTGTTTGTTCATGTAATCTCATATTTATGAATTGTAATCCGTTTTAGTTGTGGAATGCCTCGTTTTCGTGTTTCTTAGAGACTGAATTATGGAGTGATCTTATATGGGCTACGCAGTGAAAACCTTCTAAATCTCAGGTTCGGCTATTGTAACATAAGGAGTAGCTTTCTTGTATTGAGGTTGAAGACCGGAATGGCTGCATTGACGATGACGTGATGGAGAGGAAGGAGGGGTAAAGATCAGAGAATAGATAGGATAATAATTGAGGATGAGTAGTTGGACAAGTAGAGAGGCATCGTTGAACTTTTGGAAACTATGGGCTCGGGCTGGTCACGAATAAGGGTTAGATTTGTTATTCATGGTGTCAATTATGATAGGAAAACGACCACTCAGGAAGAAAAATTTAGAAAACAAAAGTCCTTAGTGATTATACGCCATACCTGGTGCCGTTGAAGAAATTCAAAGTTCTTATAGATAATCATCAGGATCGACGGATGTTTCAATGCTCTAGGCTAAGAATGGAAAGCTCACTCTCTCCGCTCATTTACCCACAAAAGTTATTAGCTTGAAATATTAAACTCATATTAGACCAAGAATGCGGGAGAAAGAGTGGTGCGAGAGAGCTCCCAAAAACGGTAACCTAATCAGTAACTTGAAGCTCCAGAGGTTTTTTATAGGAGTTAAATGAGGGGAGGCAGAGAACTTGTTCTATGGGGAAAACAAAAATTTTGTTAAACCACTACTCGAGAAAACCGGGTAAAGTCGTTACTAGTTATCAAGAAACCGAAGAAATTAAAAGAACATCGATGAATTGAAAAAATTAATTTACTTTAGAAAAATGAATCATTAGAATATTATACATAGAAAGACGAGAGGATTATATTATACAGAGTTGCCTTTCAAATTTGTCCTCTTTTTGATTCACGTTTTACATCCGTCAATCATAATCGCGTGTTCCGTGGCCTTGGACTGCTCTTTCAACGTTCCATACAGTCGTTCAAATTTTCTGTAATGCAAAAATTAAAAATTTAGCGTTAGGACAGGTCAATAATTAACCTTAGAATGTAATTTGGGTGTGCGATATTTGCAATATTCAACTATCGAGAATGGTTTCATAGTTTAAAACTGTAGACCATCAAATTATGAATAAAGGTAAAGGAAAAATTGGTTTCCCCTAATTATTCCGAGACTCTAAGTTACGGCTATTCATTATAAACGAAAAGATCGATACTCTTAAAATTAGTTAATCATTTTAAGAGTATCGATCTTTTCGTTTATGATTGGCTTCCTATTGCTGATTCGGCACGGCCAAATTTGGCACCGAAAACATCTCAAAGTCGAAAATTGAATAGGAAGCTAAAATTTGTTGTCACCTAAATTTCTCACGGCTCTCTTGGTCAGATTATTCTGAAGATTGTGAGTTGCAGAGAACTTTGGTTTTGTATCTGATAGTAGAATCAATTCCTTAAGTTTGCTCCCTAGACCGTCATAGGTACATCACACCCTCCGTTCTTCAATTCTCTCACTCACTCAGATATATAAAGGTTAGCTTTCTAGAAACCCATCAATTCTCAAACAAAGCGTACAACAATTCGAGTGTCTAATGATCGGCTCCTGACACAGCAGCTCGGATCTCATCACATCTCCTTTCACACCCTTTATAGATCCACACTGAATAGATATTCTTACAATGAAGTTGCAAATCGATACCGTAGAACGAATACCTCGTAAGCCACACAAAAAAAAATTGAGATAACTGCTATTTTACACGTTTCTCATACTCCACAATCCGAAAATCACAGAAAAAAAAAATGTCAATTTTTTGTGGCTCACGAGGTATTCGTTCTACGGTATCGAAATGCAGGCTAATAAATTTCTCCCATGCCATAATAAACGCAACGGCAAGTTGTGTTGTCCCGAATCATCCTCGCCATCAAAGTGCGCGAGTGAGGGAGCAATTGTAGTTTTTACCGCAATTTTCCTGCAAACGCAAACCTCTGATTATTTGTAGGCTAATCGAGGATCATTCAGTATGATGTAGTGTATAATACCTAATCCTGAAATCTGCAAGAATGACGTCATCAGCGGTGACCTGGAAACCGAGTAAGATTCGAGCAGTATTACTTTTGGGTCTAGTATAATGGAGACTGCTGAGAGACTTAAGAGCGGAATGAGTGATCCCGAAAATAGAATGGAGTAAGGAAGAGAGAGAGCCCAGGGTAATGAAGTCATTAGATGGTGACGTCATAGCCATCCATGATGGCTTCCTAACATCGCATAGTGCGAGAAGAGTGATCCCAAATTTAGAAGAGAGTAAAAAAGATGAAGAAAGAGTCCAAGCTGGTAACGTTAAGAATGCTGAAGACAAACGTAATGGGCACTGTTGACGATATCACAGGCAGCCATCATGGATAGTTATGATGACGTCACAGGCCAATGAGGTCACTAATATCGAGAAGAAACACTCAAAAGGGAGAGCAAAACGTACAATCACTGCAGAAAGAATTGAACGACGAGCGCTTTCGGTTTAACAACCATCTTTAGGGAGGAAATAAGGGCAACTGACAAAATGGAGGAGAGAATGAGATCATAAAGGTTGGTCAAACGAGAAGTCGCAGTGTGAATCATAAGCAAGTTTGATTATGTCATCTTCCTGAATGTACAGGTTTAGTACAGTATTTACGCCAGTGTTGAGATGACGAATTATTTCTATGTATTCGAGGGCCGTTTACGGTAGGAATTCTCCCTATGAAGGAGTCTTTCCGATCCCTCACGGAAGCTTGGGCCACTGTTGATCAAATCATTAGCAAAAGCTGATTCCGCCAGCTGTCTCTTATTCCAAAACTTCAAATGCTCCGCTATCTTCAATTTCATCTGGCGACCGGTTTCACCAATGTAAAATACCTTACGATCCTTACATTCCATTTTATGAACCCCACTCCTCTCATCAACTGGTATAGGATCCTTCAACCATACAAACAACCCTTTCACTGGGTTAGGGTTCTAAAATGCTAGTCTGAAACCAAACGGGCGATGGGCCCGACCCAGTTGGAGTCAGAACTTCCCCATAAAGGCGAGACTGATCCAGCGCATATGACGATCGCGGATCGTCTCTCGGGGGAGCCACCTGATGGAATCACGAATTTTCCCAGAGGTTTTCCTCCGAATCATCACGTCCACGTTGACATTGACTCTGTTCACTCTAGATAGGTGTTTCATAGTTAACAATACTTTTTGGGAGCAGCTTGACTCAAGGGAATACGAGTCATTCTGTTAACTAAGCTATTGAAAGCTGCTATCTTACGAGCAACAGGACAGAATGACGTTCCGTGCACCAAGACATCCATTGTAGTATCTTTCCTGTATATTATAAACTCATGAATACCCGATCTAATAGAGATCGATAAATCCAAAATGTTAATGCAGATTTCCCCTATTTCCATGGTAAATTTTATGGAAGGGTAACAGGAATTGAGATACCTCAGAAACTCACCAAGGAGATCTGAAGGACCAGTCAAAGTACACAGAACATCATCCACATACCTGTGCCAACAGTAAATATAACAGCAACACCTGGGTTTCGGAAAAGAGATCAAGTTCAAACGTGGACATGAAAATTTTGGAGATGAGATAGCCTAGAGGAGATCCAATAGGGGTCCCTACTTTATCAGGGAATTCAAAGAATTTCCATTCGAATTTACAATAGTTAGGGCACCTATACAGATATTGAACAGATCCAAGAATTCTTGAAGTTGATCGTGAGGAATATTGGCCTTGACAAGTAGCTCACCCATGCACTGCATAGTAGTGGCTTTAGGAATATTTGGGAAAAGACCAACAACATCAACGTGCCAGGGGGAAGACTTACGTACTTCAGAACATCCGTCAAAGATGCCGAATATGAGACTCAATGAGGAGATTCGAAATCAACGCAAGACTTGAAACAACGGTCCAAGGGTTTAGCGAGGAGGTAGGTAGGAGAAGAAATGAACGAGACCACAGGTCGCATCGGGGTATTGTTCTTATGCACTTTAGGCACACCTCATGGACCTTAGAAGCATGGGCGGATTTCTCCATCTTCACAACAGCATTGTCTTCGTCAGCCTTGGTGACGGTCAACTCTTCCTCCTTGATCTTCCTCTTTAAACCTTGGATCATTCCTCTCAATTCATTACTCATGCGAGGGAGGGAGAGTATTGCGGACTGACTGGGCTCATACTCTCACACTTTTGGGGTAGGACCAATTTGCACAGCGAGATCCGCAACAACATTTGCCAAAGTTTCATCATTATTGAGAGGGGGTGGGGGAGGTGGACTGAAATTCAAGCGTTTCTTAAGGAGGGCCTTCTCATCACTATCAAAAACTGCCTTACTATTATTTATGAGGGGGAGGGGGGAATTCCTGAATAACAACACCGTTATTATTATTTTTTTTAACCGTTATTATCACCATCTTTGACCACATCAGCCTCTTTATTCAATCCGGAAGATAACTTCCTATTATTCTTCTCCTTCGAGATCCTCTCAAACATGCGATTCTTTTCGTTGACATCTCTCAAAAACTGATCAAACTCAAAGGAAGAAAGCACACCGGTGAGTCTCGAGTGGGCCAAAAGGTTTATTCTAGTCGCGATATTATATTTACCGTGCCATCTCTGCAACTCCAATCTTATCCACTTCACCCTCGCATATAATTCTCTAGTTTCCTGGTCGTAAACTTACAATCAGAGTAAAAGCGGAACTTAACGAACTTAGGTCTCAAATGCAACGTTAAACACCGACGAAGAAACCATTTTGACCGTGACTTGGAAGAACGCATTCGTTTGATGAGGACATCCATTTGTGAGCTAGTTATCTTGACTTGCAGTTCACCACGCCTATATTTATTACCTCAAGACCGGGAGTGAATGAGCAGATCGAGTCAGCCTCTCTCAAGTAAGAGAACTCAAAATGAAGTACACAGATCAGGTGAGCTAGATAGCTTCTCTTACAGTACATTGTGCCTGCATTAGTCCAAGAATAAGGCGAACGACGGAGTGAAAGAAATTGACAAGCTGGGCCATGATTTTATTGCACGGAGCAGGCGTGGTCTGAAAATATAAATGAGGTAATTTCCTAGTAGATATGAAATACGATCTTCATATATTTGGTTCTGCCAGGAATCCTCTCTTGTTTTCAAAGTTTACCCCCTCGTGTGCAACGCTCGAAAGTTGAAGATTTCTCAAAGGCGCCAGAGAGATCAGGGCTGAATAATATCAGAGCCTCCACCCCCAAGACCAAACCGGGCCTTTACATGCCTGGTTTTTGCTTGAGACTCTTTCTGGGGGGGGAGGATACCTTCGAACGAAGAAGTGAACACAAGAATGCAAACAGTTTCCAAAAGGTACTGGGTGTCTTTCAATCTGAAGTCGCAGACGTGGTTCGCCGATAAGATTGAGGGCGGATATTGCGCTAATTCTTGGTATGGATATAAAAAGATGTGACACTTTATCAAACAAACCGCTCCTCAGTCCAATAATGGAGGTTTCAATTGAAGATATTCGTTTTTGTAAGTTACGGTTTTCCATAATTCAATTTTATACTCAGAAGAGTAAAGTAGAAACCAATTAGTTTCGAGAATCGCTTATTAGCCGAACGCGCTCGTGATCTTATAAAATACATTGCGGCTTTAGTAATTGGTTTCTACTTTACTCTTCTGAGTATAAAATTGAATGGAGGTTTTATGTCAGGCACATGGAACTTCAAACATGACTTTTGAAGAAAAAAAAAAAAAAAAAAAATTGGACAAACTTACCCAATTAATTTCCGTGTAATACTTGGACAAATCATCGTTGCATAGATCAAAACTGGGATCCAACTTCAAATACTGGCCTTTTCCTTTGAATTCCAAGTCGAACTTGATATTTTTGGATCTCTTAAGCTGCGGCAGCGCCAGGTTGTTGGGGACGAGCCGTAGAGTCCACGTTGCGAATGGACTGAGAATGTAATCATTATTGCGAATTTTATCGTACACTTCGTTCGTGCCGGAGGGCAAAGTTTCGGCGAAAGGTTCGACGAAGCAGCTTGCATTCAACTTCTCGTGATAGGTGACGTAGTATTGATTGTTGCACCTGTAGTACGAATTACCGCCGTGTACCATTTCCCAACTATAATCTTTCAACGCCTCGTACAGCTGTGTATCCGCAATCGGGTCCGACGAATTAAATTGAAACCATAATACGTTGAATTTAATCGCATTCGCTTTGATCCCTCTCTGAATGTCCGCAGTCAATGTGACGTATTCTCCGTCCAATAATTTTTCTATTTCATCCCCATAATCCTCGTACTTCCAAACCATCAGAGGAGGCACCACCTCCTTGATGTCACCGAACCAAACATTTGTAACAACATACTTATCGTACTGTCCGATAGTTTCGTGCCACTCGTCAATACTCTTTATCAAACCTTTAATGTTTGTTCGAGCTCCGGATACTAAATCGACCACAAACGACTGGCTGGCATTGTACACTAAGGAATCCGGCAGAGAAAATTGCTTCAAAAAGAGGTCAGCAAATGGAAACATGTACTGTTTGAAAGTTTCAATTCCGGCATCGTACTCAAACAGGATCTGATTCGCCTTGATTGTACAGTCAAGGTTGTCAACAGCATACTTCAATTCTGGATCACTTATTGGTATCTTATCCGCCTCTGGTGAATAGATGTTGGCGATATACGAGGCAAATTCCGCATGTTCGCGGTACGCCTCAATTCGATCGTACATGCTTATGATGACCGTCATTCCGTCTAATAGTTTGTCTACATAATGCTGTATTTCCTCTCCTATATCTTCAAAATCCCCCGATATCAGGGACTTTATCTGGAATTGAACGTCCTTGAGCGTTTCTTGAACGCGCCACTTGCTCACATCCAAACCGAATCGAGATTGGCCATTTAAATTTTCAATGGTATCGGTAATATCTTTGTCTATGCTTTTGAACATAGGGAATATGATGTCGTATACGGCTTGTTTTTCTTGGTCCAGGGCGTTTAGTTTAGCGTCTATTTGGTTTAAAGCATCTGCCATAGCCTCTTCTTTCTTCTCGTCGTTTTGAAATTGTTTGTACGTCTCCAAAGGTATATCGGCCAAAGATACCACATTTATAAGGCTGTCAACAAATTTTTTTCTCTTGACTTGTTTCTCAGTTTTATTGTCGAGCTCTTTTTGCTGCGCTTTCAAATCGTCCATTAGTTTATTTTGGTCCGAACGGAAAGTAGATAAATCGTCGGGGCTGTATAGACTGTCTGTTTCTTCCAGCATCTTCTCAGTCAAATTGAGAATTTCCAACGCCGATTGTTTTGACTTCTCAATTTCGGTGTAATCCGGATCGTCTTTCTGGAATTTTTCAATTTTCGATTTTACGTCTTCCATTTGTTTTTTTACTGTCTCGAGTTCTTCTTTGTAAATATCTCTTAGTGCGGCTAAACTTTTCTTCATACCTTTTGACAATCCGTCGAGCATACCGGGTAGAGCTGGATCACCATCTCCAAAAATGAGAGGTTCAGCGACCATCATGGCTCCATCGATGACGGTACTTGCCAGTTCACCGTACGGCCCCGCGAAATTAAGTAACTGAGCAGCGCCGTTAATCACTCCAAACACAGCTCGGAGTCCCATTTGACTTTTAAATTCGTCCAGTTTGCGCAGGACTTCTATTCTCTCTTCCTCTGTCTGATTCTTCTCCAAATCGATTTTATCTATCAACGAGTATATTGTGGTATCAATTTTGGAGAAAATTGCTTCGGTTTCCGGCACGACAACGGAGTCGATTAAAGATTTTCCTTCATTTATCTTCTGATCAATTTCTTTTTTGTAATTCGACTTGGTCTTATCGACCACTACTGCGTTGCTGAGCTCTTTGAACTCTTCTAGTTCTTCGTTTAGATTTTTTAGGTATTTTTCAACGGCTATAATCATGCCACCACGTGCCTGCGCTCCTTTGTAGTTGGTGGTCTTGCTGAGGATTGTTGTGTACAAATGAGCGAGCACCATTTTGTACTCAGGAGAAGTTGAATTTAATTTTTGCGCATACTCTAAGGTGCGATTCAACAATGACTGATAGAATGGAAGGAAATTTATCTGATCCCTTAGCTTGTAAAACTGCCCCTCTAGTTCAAACAATTCATTCACTAATCCGAGTGTATCGTATAGGTTTGACACTAAGGTACTGTTCTCTATTTTTTCTAAAAAATTCTCCAATGTCGTTTCTCGTAAATAACCGTGTAGATTTTCACGCGCAAATTTCTTGTAATTAGTAACGGCCGCGTAGGGTTTATCGAAAGGCACTGGCTTAGCCTTTTCGGTACCGTCAGAATAATTACCGCGAATACCAGGCTGTCCAGCTTTATGATGGGGATTATCATCATCGAAACCTTTTGGGTCAACTTCATAAAAAGTCATCACGTTAGGCATGAGTACTTCTTGCTCTGTTTCTATCAAAGTCCTTCCTGCAAATCCAGCTTCTCCTGAACGACCGCCATTTCCATCTCCTCCGTCAGAACCATTCTTACTGATTTGTTTCAATAATGACTTTGCTGATAAATTTAATTCGGCAACAATTATCTGGCCTCCTTTACCACCTTCGCCTCCTCGGCCACCATTGCCTCCGTTAGACCCATCTCCTTCTTTTCCTACAAGATTGGGTTTTATTCTAACATTCCACCGACGGGATTCAACCTTAGATGTTTCGCATTCAAAAGTTGGCCAATGTGGACAAACATCACGATAATCCGACGTTCCTTCCCACTCTCTAGCTTCTTCATCATTTTTTCCATCTTTACCGTCGCCTCCCTCCTGTCCGTCTGCGCCCTTTCCTCCCTTCGCGCTAATAATGAGAGGTTCGTGAGCGATAAATTCTTCAACAATGCCCACAAAATTACCAGCCGAATTTCCAGCTAGGCCTGGTCTACCATTCTCGCCGTCTTCGCCGTAATGTTCAGCACTGTGTGCTTTCTCTTGACTATTCTTCTCAGCGTCTGCCCCATCAAGTATTATTCGAGCTTTGTGTCCTATGGTATCCCATATTGGTGCGATTATGGAAAGTATACCCGTATTTGCCGTTAAGTTCAAATTAACATCAATGAAAATTTTTTCTAAGGCAAAAATTTGTATGAGTCTTTTTTGGTCGGAGCACTTCTGAAGTTCGTCCATAACTCGACTCAAGAATACGAAACGACCTTTAATTACAAATGCTTCTTCCTTACAGGATGACACTTTCGTCGCAGGGTAGTTCATAGTGGCATCTAAAAATTTTCGGAAGAATGACATTTGACCTTTGAATACGTAAATATTTCCCAATAACTTGAAGGTCCTTATTGAAAATGGTTTGCCCGTTTTATTCACGAATTGCTCGATCGTGTCCAGCTCATTCAATTTTATTTTCGTTTGCGTGGTGTCGTTGTAAAAATTATCGATTTGTTCCAATACACTCGATGTATCGTATTTTTCTCTGGCTTGTTGAACGTCGTATGCAGACAGATCGTCAAAGAAGAGGTCTAAAAAATTGTACCACGAATACAGATTTTTCAAATATTCAGTCGTGTTCTGTAGACCGTCAACGATGACCTTGGACCAATCAACTTTAGGATCTCCACTCATTTCCAGCAAAAAATCCAGCGAATTTTGATTGTCAAGAATAGCGGTTAAATCTTTATCATCTACATGCACGTCGAATTTCTTTGCGTAATCCCGGAAGTAATTAGTGAAATTGGCAATTGTTTTAAGGCTCGTCACGTCAATCAAAATGGACGGCCCGAAAAACGATACGAGTTCGTCAAAGTTTGACGACGACGCTTGTTTGCTTTCAAAGTGTGCTTCAATAAGAGTTCCGAGTGCGTTAATTGTAGTGCTCGTATTCTGAACTACCTCCTCTCTTAATCTCAGTATCAAATTTTTAGAATTCTCCGACAATGTATACCCAAAATCATCGTTACTTTTCGCGCCAAACTTTACATTGGTGTCCACTACCAACTTTATGTTGCGTTTATTCTCTTGCATCAAGGGTATATTTGTAAGAGGTCCCGCGACTTCTGGTATACGGAAAATCCCTATGTTTGTCCTCTTCAAAAAAATATCTACCAACTTCACACCCTCTGCGTTCCCCTCCGTTTCCAAGTACGATCTGGCAGTTTGTAAAAATTTCACAATCCCGTCTATCTCTTGTTCGTCAGTTTCCATTACAAATGTGCCATTGACGTGAATATACTCATCTTGAACTTTGGTGGCTATCAAGGCTATACTGTCCTCAAATTTGGTTACATTACTCACCAACGTCGTAATATGCCCTACCAATCCCATAAATTTGTCTCTATCGCTGCCAAATTTTACACTCGAATGATTGATGACGAATATCAACTTGATTTTGTCTGCAAAATCCAGAACTTTCTTCACTAAGTAAGTGGATGTAATATCGAAAGCACCATCTTGTCGAGTATCGTCAAAACCTGGCATATCAAAGTAAGTTGAGAGGGAAACAGGATCAATCATTCCTTGAGGAACTAAAGTGTAGGACGTGAACGTATCAGCTGCATTGCTGGTTCGATTACATTTATCGTTGATTACAAATTGGTTAAAAGTTACCTCCTCGGAGGTCAAATCGTCATCTTGGCCACCTATGAACAGGGTCAAAGTACTCTTTCCAGAACCGCTGATACCCATGAAGGTTACAAGTTCTCGATCTTGTCCGAATTTAATAAGCTTTTCAGCCGCCTGCATTAATCGGAGGATACCGGCGGGACTTGTGTCCTCTCGGCTCGGTAGGTCTGGCTGTTTCTCGCATATCGCGTCAACTTTGGCGCTCAGTCCCAGTAAAGCAATTAGAATGAAATTCAGCATTCTTGCGATATGCATCGTAAATACGACACACAATTTTGTCGAAATTCTGTCAAAACAATTAAAAAAGGAAATTAATATTGACACACAAACGTCTATTCTACCAAAAATTTTTCACATAAAGTAAGGAACGCAGAGATGACGTCACAAAAATGTATAATCTACTACAGAAGAAGATCCAATAGAACATCCTGATCTTAACAAAGGGAACATGGTGAAGACACTGAAGGAGGGCAGAATGGACATTGAGGGCTGAAGAGGATCCCAACCCAGGAATACAAGAACAGGCTGTAGATTGTTTTGAAAGAGAAAAAAGGCAGGAAAAGGACGCCTAATTCATAGGGCTTGTAGAACTTCACAAAGCCAAACGTTCCAGAAAATGGTCACAGTTCTGGTCCAACCAAACCAACAACAAACTCCTCCCCATCAAAAATAATCCCTTAGGGAATATCTCAACTAGATCATCCAGAAAAGAAGCATCCATTCTCACACGCCTCAGAATTGGCCACACACGTCTCACCCACTCACATCTTTTTTCAAAATCCGAACCGCCTGAATGCCACATATGCCACTTAGACACAATTGACGTAAATCACATTTTCACATGCACTGAACTAACGGCTCTACGAAATACATACAACATTCCCCACTCTAGAATACAAGCACTGACAAATGACACCTCACTCACTCACCAACTGATACAATACTTAACGGACTCCGAAATTTTCCTCCTCATTTAACAAGCTAATTATCTCTAAGATGTAACATCCTATACTTAAGTCGAGCAAATAGCCCTAGTGTAGCTTTAGTGCTTGTAAAATTAAAAATAAAAAAACAAAAACAAAAACCAACAACAAGAAGCTGATACAGGGATTGGAGTAGGTGGCAATCACGAGCACTAATACCTTCGGACGTGACCTTCACTCTGCTGCCCAACGATAGATACCGACGGACTGAAGCACTTAAAAATAGTGGAAGTGGTCGTGGGCCAGATTCAATGAATAGTTCTCCAGCCTGGAAGATGGATTACCGACAGGGTCACTGCTGTCACCCATAATGGCGGAGATATTCATGAAAAGATACTGCGAGACAGGAAGTTCAGAAATCCGACCAAACAGTAGGTTCGATATGTAGAGGATATCCTAATTGTGTGGTGCGGCGCTAATGCACAGGTCCTTTGAAAAATAAATGCGATAGTGGAAAATGGCAATGAAACTATCTTCGCCTCCCATTCTCAGTCTGGTACAGTTGGCAGCCTTTTTTAGCTTAATATTATCAGTCGAGTATAGGGGTCCAGAAAAACTATACTACAGAGCTATTCCGGAATCAGGGTTAGGGCTGACGTTTGACGTTGGAAAATTTTCCATATCCCAAAATCATAGTCGCTCGGACGCCCGCATGCAAATTTCGAGTTTATGGTCAGAGCTCAAAAAAGACGTGAAATATGTCAATAAAGAAAGGATGTATTCAATTCTCAGAAGGGTAAAATATTTTATTGTTCACTCATAATTTTGCAAATTTTTGATCTTTAAAATGCGGTTCATAATTATTCCTCTGATCAAAGTTCTTACTTTGCCATGGGCGCATAGAAACAAATGTAAAAATGGTCAAAATTTTCTCATTACCTATGGCAAGAAAACGTAAATTTACGCATGCCCTCGGAATGTAGAGAAATGAGAATTAGCATAGGAAATAAATATTCATGAAGCAGGGTAGTACCTAGCTTTCCAATAGTGCACACATCGTAATTTTGTTTTCCACGTACCGATACATTAATTTATAGTACGTATTTCGACGAGGTTGTTGATCATCTTATTTCACAGATTTCTCATAAATTCCTTTTACTATTGGTGATCGATAATAAAATGTGAATTTTTACAGTAGATGGTAACAACGACTGGAATTTTTTTCGCTTCGTGTTTTTTTTCACACATTTTTAATTTTTGTCGTCATTCAGAGGGAATACTATTTTTATCACACATGCGAAGAATTTCTTCCCCGTATTAATTTTTGATGTATATGCTTTCAAAATTATGATTACTCTTGAAAATTGTCACAAAAATCGACAACGTGACTTTGGGACTTGAAAAAATTCTATCCGCCATCTATCATAACGCCTGTGAGGGCAGGCTTCCGAAAAATAGAAATGGAGATAGAAAGAGAGTTACCGTATTCATGAGAGATATTAGGAGTGAGCGAGAGGCGTAAGTCGAGGAAGAATAGGTTCAAAGGAACTAATTTGATCGTGAATTTCAGAAGAGAGGTATCTAGAGTTTAGGTAAGACAAAAATTTTCTGGCGTGGCCAAATGAATGAAGATCATGTTTCATGTCTTTTATAGTGTAACATGCTCCGCTCGTTCACCCCCTTCTTGGTTTAGTATATATCTACTTTAGAATATCTCAGGCTAAAAGCTTTTGAGGAGCTCATACGTTCCGCTCGTTCCCCCTGTTCTTGGTCTAGTATAAAGCTACTTTGGAATATTTTAGGCTAATGACTTCTGGAGGGCTCACTCGCTCCACTTGTTCGCCTCTTTCTTGGTCTAGTATAAGTCCACTTTAAAAATAGATTATTTTAGGTGTAGTATAACCACTTCATATCTAGTATCAAGAACGTATACGAGGAGCTCCATTCTAGAGCCACTTTAGGTCTAGTATAATCGAGGCCAAACTCACGATCTGCTTACTATCTAATTACTGTGTAAGTCAAAGAGAGATCTAGCAACCTCAGATCATTATAGAAAAGGAATGTACTCAAAAGGGACACTAAAACATACAAAACACCGCAGAAAAATTGAACGACGAGCGCTTTCGGTTTATAAACCATCCTCAGACACGAAATGAGAGCAACTGACAAGACAAAGGAGAGAATGAAATTATTAAGGTTTGGTCAAAAAAGAAGCCACGGTGTGAATCTTATACAACTTCGATCAGACCGTCTTCCGGAAAGTGCGTGTTCAGTACCCTAATCTCATCAGTATTGAGGTGACGAATTATTTCTATATGTTCGAAGGCCTTACACGTACGGTAGGAATTCTACTTATGGAGGAGCTTTTACGATCCCTCACGGAAACTGCGGCCATTATTGATCAAATGATCGGCGAAGACTGATTCCCCAGATCTCCCTTTTTCCACGTGCTCAGCTACTCTCAGATTCATCTGGCGGCTGTTCTCACCAATATAAAAATCACTACAATCCTTACATTCCATCTTATAGACGCCGCTCCTCTCATCAACTGGTATGGGATCCTTCAACCTTACAAACAACCCTTTCACAGTGGTAGGGTTGTAAAATGCTGGTCTGAAACTAAAGGACGAAGGGGCCGATCCAATTGGAGGGAGAACTTCCCCAAGAAAGGGAGACTGATCCAGCGCATACAACGGGCACTGATCGTGTCTGGGAGAGGGAGGCAGTAGAATCAAGAATTTTCCCAGTGGTTTTCCTCCGAACCATCACGTCGACGTCGACATTCGCCCTATTCACTCTAGCCAGGTGTTTTATAGTTAACAATTCTTTCTTATACGTAGCCTGACTCAACGGAATATGAGTCAGTCTACGGACTAAACTATTAAAGGCTGTTATCTTATGTGGAACAGGACAGAATAAAGCTCGGTCGTAGTATCCTTCCTGTATATTCGAAACTCATGGATACCCAATCGTACAGAGATGATAAATCCAAGAAGTTGATGGAGGTTTCCCCTATTTCCAATGTAAATTTTATGGAAGGGTTAACAAGAATTAAGATACCTCAAAAACTCGCCAAGGAGATCTGGAGGACCAGTACAAGAACTTAGAACATCATCCACGAGCGCCTCACGTGTTAGGGCTAAGTGCCAGTTTTACAAGCGTTTGGTGTGTAATTCCAGTTAGAGTAGCCAACAGCTTTTAGGTAGCTCACTCGCTCCGCTCGTTCGCCCCCTCCTTGGGTTTGGTAGAAACCTACTTTAAAGAATTTCAAGCTAGTAGCTTTGGAAGAGCTCTAATACTTATACGTGTCTAGTTTATGTTGGGTGGCTCACTGGCTCCGCTCTTTCGCCCCGTCCTTGGTCTAGTATAAGTCTACTTTGAAATAATATTTCAAACAAGTGTACTTTGGAATATTCCAAGCTAATAACTTTTAGGGGGCAAACGAGCAGAAGCTCATAGCTTTTAGGCTCACTCGCTTTACTCTGAGCCCCCCACTTGGTCTAGTTTAAGCCTAGTTTAAGCCTATTAAAATCCTAGGGTGGTGGTTCTCCTGCGTTCTAGTATGTTCTAGTATAGGTCCTAGGTTACAGCTGGTAAAATCCTAGCATGAAGCTAGTATCAAGCCATCATAAAACTAGTAATTAGGGTATTTCAGGCTTATTGCTTTCGGGGACTCATTCGCTCCGCTCGTTCGCCCTCTTCATGGTCTAGTATAAGTCTACTTTAGGGTACTTTAATCTAATCGCTTTCGGGGGGCTCACTCGCGGTCAAGTGTGTGTCTAGTTCAAGGCTAGTATAAAATTAGTACAATACAAGGGGGCGGTTACGCTGTCGAATTCCGCTCCTACCGAATTTCGTCTTTTTTTTTTTTTAAAATAATCTACATGAAAAGACGATTCCGAAAATATATACCTTTTTCCGAATAACTCATTTTTTCGCCAAGAAATCGTCAAAAGAAGTTGCGCAAAAACGCTACAAATGTACTACGTTTCTTAATGTAATACGAGTGAATGCCGCACTAGTGCTTCGTTACAGTGTCCGCGAGACGCGAGAGCGATGACCGAAGTGTGAGACGTGGAACGTGAAGTCCTCGTCTCTACGTACACAACGAAATTTTATTTTCGTATTTCTTTTTTTTCACCAATTTATCCTTTTTTTTTTTTTTTTTCATCTTCTGTTTTTACGTTATCTACGTTTTAATTCTTCTGTTTCTGTCGTTAATTTCTAGTTTTTGCTTTCATAACTTTTTCACGTAATGAATTTCATGATTACAATGTGAATCATCAGAAACGGGGGGGGGGGGGAGGGGTGCCGTTTACAATTAACGAGCGAAGCGAGTTGATTGTCGAATTGATTGTTGTTGTTTTATACAGACTCGTTTTTCAATCTTGTTAATCAGTAATTTCAATTCTACCACAAACAACTCGCTTCGCTCGTTAATTGTAAACGGCACCCCTCCCTCCCCCCCCCCCGTTCATTGCTTTTAATCTTTCGTGTGTAAGAAAATAATAGTATTGTTATCACTGATGTGTACGCGATACGAACACTGGATACGAATAACACCGCGATACGAACAATATAGTACATTTGTAGCGTTTTCGCGCAACTTCTTTTGACGATTTCTCAGCGAAAAAATGAGTTATTCGGAAAAAGGTATATATTTTCGGAATCGTCTTTTCATGTAGATTATTAAAAAAAAAAAAAAAGACGAAATTCGGTTGGAGCGGAATTCGACAGCGTAACCCAAGGGGGCCTCATTTAGTTAAACCCTAGTATAAAACAACTGGTTAAATCCTAGTATAAAGCTAGTATATAAACCGGGCAAGGTGAACTCGCGGGGTGAACTCGCGTGACACACTCGCAAATTTTTGAATCACTTACGGAGTAACCAGGGTGAAGGGAGACGGGGGCACTTGCAAACTTGGGTTACTCCAGGTCGGGTCAGGTGAGAGTAAAGACATGAAACATGTCAAAAAAATCTCAAGTCCCAAGGTCATCTACTCGCACGCACGCAAATTTCCAAATGAGCCAAAGTAGGGTCAAAGCAAAGACATGGAACATGTCAAAAATATCGTCCACATAACGTTTCCCTTCTAAAATGCTGGAATGGAAGGAATTCGCAGAAGACAAGATACTGTTTTCAAAATGGTTCATGAAGATGTCAGCAATAAGCCCTGATAAGAATCCTCCCATGGGGAAGCCGTCCTTGAATAAATGAATTGAACCTCGAAAAGCACAAGTCACAGGCGTTATGATAGATAAGAATAATTGAATCCTCGAAACTACGAGCCATATTGAATTGAGAGAGGAGAAGGCACAAGGCACGTAAGATGGCGGATCTCTTCATCCTCATACTCATCAACGTGCGGGTATCATAACGTTACTACATTGGTCAGTTTTCATCCCCTTATCTAATAGTGCAAATTGAAACTTGACACTATAAAAAAGATTTTCCGGCGCAGCCAAATTAATGAAGATCATGTTTCACGCCCTCTATAAGGTAGCACGCTCCGCTCGTTCGTCCCCTTCTTGGTCTAGTATAAGCCTACTTTAGAATATTTTTGGCTAATGGCTTTTGGAGGGCCCAGTTTTCTCTAGGCTGACAGCTTTTGTTCCATTCCTTTGTTGGTCTAGTATAAGTCCACTTTATAGTATTTTAGTCTAATTGATTTTGGGAGGCTCACTCGCTCCGCTGGTTCGCCCTCTTCCTTTTCTAGTGTAAGTCCAGTTCAAAACTAGTATAATAGTATAGAACTAGTACAATATAAGGGGCCCTTCTTTAGTTCACCTCCAATTTGGACTAGTTCCTCATTACGTGAACTTCAAGATGTACTCTGATCATCAACCAACGTCTCAAGCAGTCAAGAAACACGCCACCAAGAAATGGCTCCATTGCGAATTGTCTAGATGGTATGGTAAACCTAATCTTACAAACAGATTAGCTATGCTTTCTTACTCTAGTTTGAGTTCTGTTCTGACCCCTTTAATGTTGGATTTTTATCTGCGAGAGATTCAGGAAGATTGTTTCGATCATAATCGCCTCCTACTAGAGAAAAAAACCCGTAAAATCCAGACCTTGTTCCGTGAGCAGAAACCTACATCACTGAACCTTCCTCCAGAGGCCTTCAGTTTCTTCTCGCGTGTTATCAATTTATCCAATACTGAACTCAGCGATGATGAATTAACCTTCCTAAAAAAGGGTCTGAAATTTGCTGTCCCTCCACTCAAGAATGACGTCGGCTTCAATAATGTTATAACTGATCTTGAGACACAATTAAGTTTTAACTCTAACCTCGCAGAGAAATGTGCTTCCCTAGTCCGGTCAAATCCAATACCAACTCGCGATCCAGAAACCAAACATCTCATCAGTACTCTCATCAAGAAGATACGTGACAAGAATCTTGTCATTACAAAAGCAGACAAAGGATATAATCATTGATTATTCTTGATCGTAACACGTATAGCTTCAAGCTCTCAGAATTTTTGAATGGTAGTGATGCACATATGGACGCTAATTTCAACTTTGCAGCTTACATCAAAACTGTCCGCGAAGCCATGAACAACAGTACTCACGTAATACAGACAGAATCCGAGAGGAAGAAAATCCTCTTCTCAAATCCAGTTCCTCCGCGCCTCTATGGCTTAGCGAAAATTCATAAAGAAGGAAACCCCATGAGACCTGTGGTGTCGTTTATTTCTGCTCCAACCTATGAACTCTCGAAACACTTGGATTCCTGGATAAAGTCCACCATAAATCATCTGTCCCCATTTGCTGTCCAAAACTCTCAACACCTAATCCATTCTATTGCTGATGTTCCAGTTCCTGATGGCTCCACACTAATTTTCTCTCGATGTTACAGCGCTCTACCAAAATGTTCCTCATCAACCCACTCTCGAGTTCCTTCATGAGAAAGTTTTGGAAAACCATGTTCCCGATTTTATCATCACAGAGCTTCTTCATTTACTTGAGGTGTGCCTCAACCCAAACTTTTGTAAATTTAATGGACAATACTATCAGTTTCCGGATGGAATTGGAGTACCCATGGGGTCTCCCCTTATTTATGCACAAATTTGAAATCGAAATTTTCACCAATAGCCCTGAATTTATAGATCACATTTTATATTGGAAGCGTTATGTAGATGATATTTTGCTCCTCTGGAACGGTACAGCAGATTCCTTCAAAGATTTAGTCACAAAACTTAATAATATGTATCCTTCTATTAAATTCACCGTGGAGTATGGTGGAAAAGAAATACCTTTCTTGGACATCAAAGCCTCCATCACGGATAATATCCATACTTTTGGCATCTACAGGAAACCTACTACCTCTGATATTTTCATTGACCAAACTTCTTTTTGTCCCCCTTCACACAAATACGCTGCTTTCCATTCTCTTATTCACCATCTTACTACTATTCCTTTGACCAAAGATGAATTCAATAAAGAACTTTCTATTATCCGTCAATTAGCCTCCACCAACGGCTTACACAATCTTGATAGCAATAAATTAATTCGGAAGAAGCTCATTAGGAAGGCCCTCGCTTCTACTAGTGTTCTCCCCCGCCAATCGCTTAAGAAGAAACGGGAATCCGACTACCCTTTTTGGGTAGCCTTTCTTTTAAATTTTCCAAATTATTAATACCATCCACTCCACTCTGTCCCCCTGCAACCGTAAAGATCGAATTCCTCGCCGAGAAAAGAGTGGAGTTTGTATCCTTCCGTGCCATGATTGCAATTCTGTCTATATAGGCGAGACAGGTAGACAATTGCCTATAAGGTTACACGAACACCTCTACCAAGAATCGTCCACCTCTCCTTTCTTGAAACATCTCACTACGCCCGTACTGAGAGTCTTATTCATATAACTTAGAAAATTCCAAACGTAAACGCCTTGTCTTGGAGACCCTTGAATCCGCCAGATTTACAATGGCAGGCTTTACTGTCCTTAATTATTCCCAACCTAGTCAGGGTATTATTGATCGTCTTTTTCCCATTGATCCTCTTCTCTTGTCCTTTCTCCTTCTCCTCTTCCTCCTCATCCTCTCCCCCTTCCTTCTTCTTCCTCATCCTTTTCTTTCCTCCTCCTCCTCGTCATTTTTCTTCTTATTCTTTTTCTATCCTCCTTTCAGTTTCCTTCTTTCCTGTACCTCAATTTCTTCTCCCCTTGCCCTTTCCTGGTTGGTTTTTTCCTTTTTTTTCCCTTTGTTTTTTACTTGACTTCATCCAATTTGCATCTTTCATTGTATTCCCTTAATGATTTTCGTGTTTTGCCCGTGTTTATTGATTTTTAATTTTTAGTTCCTTTATTTTATAGTTTTTTGACTCCTATCTTTATGTTTCCTTTTTTTGTCTCGTTTCCTAGGTTATTTTTACTCATTTGATTTTTATTTCCTCTGTTTGAATTATTTTATTTCATTTCTACTTAATTTACGTTCGTTTGTTAATCATCCGTCCTCATCGAGTTATGAGTTTCTTGTCTAATCTTGAATAGTACCTTTTTGGTGACCGCGCTACCGTGTTGTCTGTCGGCTTCAGTTTCTTTATGCTCGTCAATGGCTCACGCCGGAAGCGCTCGCGCTCTACTATAAAATATATACGGTTATTGTAATTTTTGTTAGTTTATTTCTCTTTGAAAAAATGAACCGTAACTTTAATGAGGATAGAATTTCCGATATCCAGTATACTGTATACATCTTTATCATAGTATAATACCATTCACTATACTAGAGAACTATAATACTAAAGAGCTTTACAGATGCCCGGACGCCTGGACGCAGGTTCCGGAACCAGGGCTGGGGCTGAGGTTCGACGTTGAAAATTTTTCGAGTCCCAAGGTCACGCCCGGACGCATTTTTCAGATTTGGGGGATAGAGAAAAGACATGAAACATCGAATTGATGCGAGATTGCAAGGTATGGCTATCTATAATACGAAAAAAAGGCTATACTTCTAAAAAAGAAAAGAAGTAACTCAATACAAAAACCGCAGAAAAGTACTAAAAACCTTCGGAGACACTACTGAACAAAAAAAAAAAAATTATTTGTGTACTGATTTGAATACGTGATTCTGAAGTACTTTTCAACGCTGAATTCAATGCCGTTTTCCGTTTTTCTCTATCACGTCTAGATTTTTCATAATGTTGATGTCAATTTGCCGCAGAACGTCGCGGAACGCAGTGATAGTTGAGCAGTATTCAAGCTCGAACGTTCGTTACGTATCGCGTGAGGCTGCGGCAAAAGGACGCAAATAAACATCGACATTATGGAAAATCTAGAGGTGATAGAGAAAAACGGAAAACGGCATTGAATTCAGCGTTGAAAAGTACTTTAGAATCACGTATTCAAATCAGTACACAAACAATTTTTTTTTTTGTTCAGTAGTGAGATCTATCGATTAAGAAGCCATCATCAGCGAAAGACAAGAACGCACTGACTTGAAAGACCGAAACCAACCTCGAGAAAAAACGAAAAACTAAAGAAGAGAACTACTCATCAGTCGTCCGGTATGTACCTGTTCAACAAAACGAGACCCCGAGTGTTCTTATGACGAATGATTTTGATATGCTCCAAGGCGGTACGCTTGAAATCGGAATTTTCTTTGTGAAGAAGCACCTCGGATCCTTTTCGGAAGCTGTGCCCATAAGCAAAAAGGTGGTCAGCGAAAGCTGACTTCCTCACTTTACTATCCTCCCAGGCTTTCTCATGCTCCCCAACCCTAATCTTAAGCTGGCGACTAGTCTCTCCGATGTAAACGCTCATACAATCATTACATTCTAACTTATACACTCCACTCTTCTCATCTTCAGGAATTCGATCTTTCAACCTAACAAATAACCCTTTAATAGTGAAGGGGTTATAAAACGCAGGTCGAAAACCAAAAGGGCGAAGGGCCCGGCCTAATTGAAGAGAGAACTTCCCCAAAAATGGGAGCCTAATCAAGCGAAATTTCTCACGGCTGATAGTACGTGGGAGGGAGGTAGTGGTGTCGAGGCATTTCCGAGTAATTTTCCTACGCACCAAAGCGTCAATATCCAAGCGAACCTCATTAACTCTAGCTAAATGTTTTAAGGTGAGTAACTCCTTCTTGAAAGCAGTTTGGCTCAACGGGAATTCAGTGAGCCTATGGACTAAACTGTTAAAAGCAGCATGTTTATGGGCAACAGAGCTGAATGACGACCCGTGGACTAAAACATCGGTCGACGTATCTTTTCTAAGCACTCCAAACTCGTGGACCCCGTCTTTGTTGGAGACAGTAAGATCCAAAAAGTTAATGGAGGCGCCTCCCACTTCCACAGTGAACTTCACGGAAGGGTATCTATATATTAAAAAATATTGTAAAATCTTTTCCGAGTTCGTTTGGGCGTTCTACTCAACCGATTTGCTTCTTTTTTTTTTTAAATGAAAGGTATTGATGCCTAGATGACGCAAGAACCATTCAATTTCATCAATTTTTTGTATTTCTTGATTCATATTCAAAAATGCTGTTTTGCATGTCTTTTGTAAGTGTCTGCATACACACTTTTCCTCATAAATCCAGTTCTGATTGAGTTAAAGAATTGGTTTTGGTCTACGAACACTCAGTGGATCAAGACCTTTCCATTGAGCTATTACACTTTTGAATAGGATGCACTAGAGTGGAGCTAGGCGCGGACATTCAACTTCAGTTGCTGTTTCAAGTGTCTTTTGGTGAGAGTCTTCATACATTCTCTTCCTCATAAGTCCGGTTCTAATTGAGTCAGAGAAATGGTTTTGGTCTAAGAACACTCAGTGGATCAAGATCTTTTAATTGAGCTATCACAACTTTAAATTGGATGCACTAGAGCGGAGCTAGGCGCGGACATTCTACTGCATTCCTATTGGTTCTTGCCCTCTCAACCAATCACAAACAAACATATAAATGTATATATTGAACAAATTTGTGGGAAAAAACGCTATCAGAGTTTGTCTGGTCGTTTTACTGGACGGATTTGCTTCATTTTTTTTTCATTCTCTTCAGAATGACCTCTAGATTAGCCATCAAGCATTACTTAGTGCCTCACTCCAGTTGTTCCCAAATTATTTGCATTTGCGATTTTATAATTGCTGCGGAGCAGCCCTGGTCTTCTAGTAGCTTATTAAGATACGTGAGAAACTCCAAGCAGAGCTCTCGGGGACCAGTCCACGTACATAGCACGTCATCTACATACCTGCGCCAGTAAAAGATGTTATTTAAAAGAGGATGGCCAGAAGAAAAGAGATCAGATTCGAACTTGGACATGAACACCTCAACACCTCAGAGATTACGGGCGAACCTATAGGAATACCCAGCTCCTCTGGAAACTCATAAAATTTGCCATTAAACTTGCAAAAATTAGGGGTCCAACACAGCCTCAAAAGATCAAAAAATTCACTCAACTCTTCGTGAGGAGTATTGAGATTCACCAGGAGTTCACCCATCCGCTGCATAGTGACAACTTTCGGAATGTTAGGAAAGAGGCCTACAACGTCAAAAGAACAAAAGATCGTTTCTGCAGGGAGGAGCACATTTTTTAGGCTATTGGCCAAAGTGGAGGAATTCCTGACAGTTTAGGGAGACTCGAATTCGACACGGGATTTGAACCAACGGTCCAGAAATTTAGCTAAAGAATAGGTAGGAGATGAAATGAACGACACCACCGGCCTCATGGGCATATCGACTTTATGGACCTTAGGTAATCCGTAGAGAAGGGGGGGAATAGGGTTAGGATTAAGAATGGCTTTCTTCATTCGCTCACTCTTAATGATGACAGTACACCCATTCACAACATCCCGAACTTCCTGGACATGTTTGGGAAAACTGAAGCTGTCATTCACTTTTGCCCCACACTGCTGAAGTACATCATGCATCTTAGAATCATAAGAAGACTTCTCTATCACAACCAAAGAATTACCTTTATCGGCCTTAGTGATAACAAGTCCCTCCTCCCTTACCTTCTTCTGCAAGCCCTTGATCACTCCTTTCACCTTGCCGTTCATACGGGGGAGGGGGGTGTTGCGGACTATCTCAGCGCACTCCTTTTGGATATTGCACCCGGGTCCTATCTTTTCTGCGGTTTTTGTATTGAGTTACTTCTTTTCTTTTTTAGAAGTATCGCCTTTTTTTCGGACATGAAACATGTCAATACCCAAACTGTATAATACTATTTATTATACGAGAGAATGGATACGTTGCATATCTAGCTCATTGAAGGGGCGGAGACAACATTCAGTACATTGGACTTGAACTAGACTATGACTCCTAGCGTTATACTAAAAATATAAGATAGGAGGAGACCTAGAATAGGAGCCGCTACAGGTTTAGTACAATGAAAGCTTAGTCTAGTATACTGTATATCATGGAACCTCTTGTACTCTAAATTAGCCCTACTTTTCGAAGATTTAGGGGGTAGAGAAAAGACATGAAAATTCTCAATGAGCCAAGGGTAGTCGAAGACGAAGTGTATTTAGAGACTAAAATGTATAGTACAAGTTGTAGACTACTGCCCTACGCGGATCACGGTCGCGTGCGCGGTATGAGGTCCGAGAGTTATAGAAGGAGGGTAGAACGACGAGGAGAAGACGACGAGTGTGTAGAGGACCAGTTCTGGAAAGGGTAAATGTCGCGAGCGTGATCCGCGAGAGAAATAGACAGAGAGATAGAGAAGATAGAACCGCAGATATGGCTTCTGACATGTTCTACGTCTTTACTCTGCCCTGAACCCTAATTTGAAATTTTCCGAGCGCTTCTTCTTCATCCTACTTCGGGCGTGCTTTCCCCTTCACTCTTGTTACTCCGTGGGCGATTCAAAAATTTGCGAGTTCACCTCGCCCAGTGTATATACCAGCTTTATACTAGGATCTTACGAGTCTCAAAATGAACTTATGATAAACTAAAGAACACCCCCTTGCCAGAATTTTACTAGTTTAAACTAGGCTTGTGATAGTGAGTCCGGGCGTAGTGCCTACTTCATAATACTAGTGTTAACAAGTGATTTTTCTCGTGTAAGGTTAATTAATAGGGCAAGTAAAAATATTTTTCACATATTTTTTTTGCTAATAGCAATGACGTAAATAGCTTGAAAATTATCCGTTTCAGCATATCCCGAGTACCCCATTGAAATTTGATAGCACATATTTTTACAAATTTCACATATTTTCCCTAGAAGCTAATTTTAACTCAATTTCTCGCAACTTATTGTGTAGTTTTTGGAGATCAGTGACATCTTAAGGACTGGAAGGAGTTCCACGCAGTTGACAAAAACGTAAAAAGTCACGCCAGCGGAGCTCGCGTCCTTCAAATTTTCCCCTGTGACTAGCTGTGACCTTGAACGCTCATTTAATCGTTATAAAAACATATTTTTTTAGAAATTAATAGGCAAATTTTTTTGTTCAATAACTTGCTGCACATGCATGTGTTCATCAACTGCAATCGAAGTCTTTTTTAATATTTCTTTTATTTGATTTTTAGAATTTTTTGTTCTCGAAATGACGTACATGAATTGTGGTTTTATAAAAAAAAAATTTATCGACACATATTTTCACATATTTTGAGATTTTAAAAAATATTTCAGACGGATAGAAAAATATTCTTACTTGCCCTATTAATCAACAATTAGATTGGAAAAAAAGGAGGCGCTTCCCGCACATAAAAATGTATATTTGCGTTAACGTTCTCGAAATCCGGCTACTAAAAATGGGCTCCTTAACAGGCAGCCCAAAGGGTATTGAATACACAAAAGCGCTCTATCCTCATATAGTTATGAGACGTCTTGAAACTCAGAACCAAGATCAACTCAAAGAACTTCAGAGTGAATTAGAGGAACAAAGAATACTTTTCTAAAACTATAATAAAAATTATGAACTGTACCGTCAATTTCCTCTGCGTAGTTGAGGGTGCATCTACTGCCAATTAATAATATCCCGCGATCAGAAAATACAGAAATGAAATAGAACACTATGATAGAAATGTACGTTGTCCACGATATAAGAGAAGATACATAGTGCTCAATCGCACTACCATTCGTGAATTTCTACATTGCAAATCGCATAATTATTCATCACTGAATTTCAAATGGCATAATTGATTAGTGCGAAGAGGGGAAAACGCATGATCACTAGTTTTACGGAATGAAGATGAATATTCTAGACACATAAAATATGAAAATTGAAAAGAAGAACAGCTTTTGTAGATGACTGAATAGGTAATGAAAGGCTGCTCACCGAGTTACTTATACTTGATTATCATCAGAATGCATGAGAAGAAACTTCAGGACTCGGCCTACCACGATTTGCAGAAAAAAAAAAATAATAAAGAATTATAAACTCTCCGATATCGTTTTAGCGTTCAATACTTAATCTACCTTCTCAGTTCCTTTTTTGATTTTATTTCTATGGTCTGTCTCGATTGTCTGGGAAGAGGAGAAAAAAACTTACGAGTTCTTCAACAGAGTTCAACGAAGGGAGGCAGGGAACTGGGCACGTGAGATCTAAAAAATGTTGACCTCTGAGCTAGTTAATGTTTAGAAAATGATGGTAATTTTAGGGTCCAAATTAATAGCCCGATAACGAGAGGAAAAATCACGACCAAAAAAAAAGGAAGAGAACTACTATCGAAAGATTTTAACAGTAATTTAATATGTACCCGACAAAGTATGAAATACACTACAATAAAATGGAATTAAATATAAATAAAAAATGTACCCAGCAAAAAACTCTGATCACGACAGGTAAAATATAAACACTGCCAAAAAATTACTCCTCACGATGACTGCTAATGTAAAGATAAAAGTAAAGAGCTACATCTTCAGGAAACGTCCCTGCCCGATCTTTGTGACATCATCAATGGCCTCGACCTAATTTAGGGATTTGGAGATATTTTGACTTCCGATCCTCTGTAGAGAGGAGATGTGAAAAAGTTTGGAGGTTTGAATCTGTGCAGTAGTGGGCCCAGAGGACCTTGGAGCCTGGTGTCTTTGCCTAAATTTTGCCTCTGAACATAAAAGCTAGACTAAAATTGACAATGGCTGGGCTCGAGACTTTGAATCGTTTTAAAGTCCTTGGAAGTAAATATTACACTACACAACAAAATAAAAAAATTGAAAAATGCAAGAACGAGATAGTACGATTCTAGAAGTATTTTCGACGCTGATCACGATGCCGTTGTCCGTTTCTCGAAATTGGCTCCGGTTTTCGAGAAATGATCAAATCAAATTCCCGCGATTCGTTGCGACGCGCGGCGTATGTTACCCAGCTATCGAATTTCGCGAGCACGGGAACATACACTGCGCGTCGTAACGAATCGCGGGAATTTGATTTGATCATTTCTCGAAAACCGGAGCCAATTTCGAGAAACGGACAACGGCATCGTGATCAGCGTCGAAAATACTTCTAGAATCGTACTATCTCGTTCTTGCATTTTTCAATTTTTTTTTTTTGTTGTGTAGTGTTATTGATGACGTCTTGAGCAATTCAGAGGTTGTCTTGATAAAACAGAGTTTTTCCTCTACCTTGTTACCACCTAAGTGCATTGATGGTATCACGTCTTTTGAACAGGGAATCTGTTTACCGGGGTTGGGTTGGGGGGGGGGATGGAAAACGTCGACCGTCCGGCTGACCAGAAAAACTTGGAGGTCGACAATTTTTTTAAGTCCACCTCCTATCCGAGGTTGGTGTATATAGCCTAAAAGAGATGTCGGGCATTTATTTTTACGTTGTGATACTTTTTTTTTGTAGGTACATTCATGTTTGAATATCGTTTTTTCCCATTTAATCAAAGAGGCATAGGATTTGTGATGAGATGGGTGAGTGTGAGTCAACAATGATTGATTCTGAGGTTAGTGATGATTATTTCTTCTCTGCTAGTAAGTTAATTTAAGGAGTCTTAGGGAACTGGAATATTTTTAATTTTGAATAGCTTGTTTGAAGAAGATTTGAGGTTAGACCAATGATTGAACTAGACATGGATAATGTACTTGTAAACGTGATTGGAGAGGTGACTGATGATTTTTTGCCTGTTTGACTGATTTTCCGGTATTTTCGTTTCTTGAGATGTTCTTCTGGCCAGGTATGCAGATGAAGAATATTAAAATGGACTTGGAATAGAAGAAAGCGATTAGAGCGTGCATTCAACAGCTCGTGCGTAAATAAAGAGAGGAGTGGCTGAGGATAACATCGACTGATCAAGAATGAATTAGAGGAGCGAGAGATGGTGAGAATATGTGAGTCTTATTGAGAGAACGATTTTGTAGGGCAAAAAGACCAGGAAATAATATTCGGGCCTCTATTTTTTTTTTAAATGATGACTCTTGGTAACTGTAGAGTCGAGAAAGTTGACCACATTAGCCAACTTATCAAAGCCTCTAGCTCTAAATCAACCTTCTGATCTAGTTTTATTTTTTTTTTATCAATGCTGCCTCCCTGGACATGAAGTGCCGAACTTTAGGCTATTATTATCGTAAATAGTACAGGAAAAATTGCAACATTTATGCAAACGACTGCCCTCCTCGATGAGGTCATACACAGCCTGATATATATTTATTGTGTAGCTCATTGTCAGAATTCGAAATTTTTCCAAGGCTTCAGATTGGAAGAAGAAAACGTTTACTCTACGATCATTCAAAAGTCTCTTTGATGACGACAGAACCGCTCACCATACGACGTCATCAGATGGAATTTCTATTCTTTCTATCATAATTTCCCTCATCATATGAAATTTGCTGGAGGAAAGGCGGGATCAAAGTAGCGCCCCACTTACTGGTCTATACTTGAAAAACTCGCGGTTTCTTAGACGAAAAGTTGCAGGAAGATGAGAGGGGTGAGTGTGAGTCTAGAATGACTGAATCTGAGTCAATTGCTGGAATACGTTGCGGGGCATAATGATTACGTAAAACATAATATCTAGAATGACTGATTCTGAGGCTAGTGATGATTATTTCTCCTCTGCGAGTGAGTTGATTCAAGGAGTCTCAAGGGATTAGAATATTGTTATAGTTGAATAGCTAGTTTGGAGGTGATTTGAGGTTAGACCAATGATTGAACCAGGCATGGATGATGTATTTGTGAATGTGGTTTGGAGAGCTGGCTGACTGCTTGGCTGTCCAATCTTTTTGTTCTTTGGGATGCTCTTGTGGCCAGATATATGCAATTGAAGAATATTAAAAAGGAGTTGAAATAGAAGAAAGCAATTAGAGCGTGAATTCAACAGCTTATGCCTTGATGAAGAGAAGGACGGCTGATGATAACATCAAATGATGCTAGAGAATCGGTGATGATCAATAATGAATGAGGGGGCGAGGGATAGTAAGAATATCTGAGTCTCATAAAGGGAATAATTTGTAGAAAAAGTTGGAGTTCTAAAGTTAGGATTTAAGCACAATGCTTAGTTTCAGGCGATGAGGGTGAAAAGTCGTGTATTGCTTACGCGGCTGCGTAAGCTTTTTTTCATTTCATTTTGAATTAGCATTCTGCCTCTCAACATAACAAGACTACAACGTTGGATGCTTTTGTCAATTCATATTCTGCATCACAGGATTCAAATTGCTTCATTTTTTGAAACAAAGAAACACTCTCCTTGTCTTTAAATAATACCGAAAAACATTTAGAGCCTTGAACAACACCTTCCAATTTTTTTCACCAAATCCTGCTACGTAGGCGACATCGTCTCTAACATGTACCGAGACGCCCTAGAATTTTAGAGTGACTGTGATTATCCACGACACTGCTTTTCTTGTTCCCTTATTAGATCAAATTTTTCTTTTTTTCTCTGTAACTCATTGATATCGGCTATTATTTACTTTCGCCTGATACTGGAATTGAAATTGGTTGACCCACCTCGAAACAATTTCCGTCGTCATTTTTCACCGTCGCGCACATCAATAGCCTTTCAAATGCAGATGGGTGGTTGTTATATGATTGCCTTTGGAACGGCGCTAAAAAACACTTTAAGATGGTTTTGACGCATTTCATGATTATGATAAAATAAGAATGAGCTTTATTGTCATAGCGTATTCTGAAATTCTCCCCGACATGAGGAGTCGACAATAAATATTTCCTTGGGACCTTGAGGGATAAAATGTTCCTAATTTTTAATTCGAACTAGTTCTGTCAATAAAACATGCTCATTACGAGGCTGCAAACATTGCTTAATAATCTCGCACCATATTTATTCCTACTATTCAGTATATTAAATAAATTGTTCGTCGTCGTCGTCGTCGTTGCCTTGTAAGCGGTAGGCCTATTGGCCTGTCTGCTGTGGCGTTGATGCCCCCGGTGACGAATCCTCGGTCTCCCCTGCAATCTCTTTCCAACTGGTGTGTATTGGAGTATCTGTTTTGGTGATCGTTCCTCATCCATACGGTCAACGTGTTCCCTCCAATTCTTACGATAAGCTTTAATCTTTGATATCACTGGTGTTGTTTGGAGTTTGTTCATGATGTCAACATTTCTCTTCCTATCGTGCAGCGTATACCCAGCCGTTCTCCTCATGAACCGCATTTCCACAGCTGTAATCCGTTTCTTATCTGCCTTCCTCAGGGCCCAAGCTTCGCATCCGAACTTCAACACGGGTATGGCAAAAGTATTATAGATTTTTAGCCTTGTTTCGCGTCGGGCATTGTTTCCTGCTACCACTCGGTTTATGAGGCCGGCTACCTTCAGAAACTTGGAAATTTTACTGTTTACGTCAATTTCACCCTGGTACGATACATCACTTCCAAGGTACTTGAAGCTGTTAACTTGTTCTATTATGTGCTCGTCTATGACAATTTTTGATCTTACCGGGTCCTTTCCTCGGAAAGCCATCACTTTGGTTTTCCCGGTTGATATTTTCATGTTGTACCGTTGTGCTGTTACTGCCAGATTATATACTGCTCGCTGTAGTTCATCCTCTGTCTCAGCCAATATAACTTGGTCATCAGCAAACAAGGCCGTTTCCATTCGTAAAAGCCAAAAAAAATGCTTCAGTGGCTTTTATAGACTCGAAATTTTCTGCATTTGCACTCATTCTGAGATACTTGAGTACGCTATGGCGTTACTATGACTTGATGTTTGCGCAGTCCATTTCACTCTCATCTCTTCTTGATGCCATTGTACATGACGTTTTCTGAATGTAGTAGATAAATGGAGTTGTTACTCTTTTTGCGCGTCCATAAGATCTTGGAAATGTGATTTTGCGATTGCACCATCATTCCCATCATATATGATCTCATAATTAACTAACGTGTTTCAAACCGACTTGAAAGCGTGAGGAGAATCATAACAAATTAAAATTTTCTTTTCTTCATCATCAGGATATAGTAGAACCATGGCTGTAAATTTTATGGGTTCTTGATGGACGCTCCCAAATGCCCCCACTTCGTTAAAATGCTTTTTAGCCCGTCAAACCGCTCTTACAACAAAGACAAGCCTTCACAAGATTCGCCTTATCATACAAATTTTGATGCTGTTAAGAAATAATCTACAGGTATTTTCTATCGCTGATTGACGCAATTTATCATAAATACTTAAAAGAGCTTCTTTTGCGGCTTAATGTACCTCCTATCTTCTTTGTTATTTTGTAGTTCCAAAAATCGACTAAGCCCATTAATTTTTTACCGGCCCAATCAGATTGTTTTTAATTGATATTTCGTCGAACATTAGAGACCCCTGTGAAGTATTCAACCTTTAGAAGCCTTTCGTCTGACGGGTTTAATCGATTCGCTACAATGATAAATCAAACGTTTCTGCCTGATCGTGACGTCACTCGCGTATTTCATGTTGGTTTCAACGAAGCTACATCACGCCGTGTCTAGTGTCTGCGTGGTCGAAGGGGTATTCATAGTTGGTATTGCGTTACCTCGCCTCAAATTGAAAATCCGCGAATACTCCCCTCCCTCCTCAATTGACTTCGAGAATTTTCAAGAAAAATTTTTCCTCCTCTAGGTATTCTCTCGGCCCTCTTCTTATTGATAATAAGAAATAAATGAGCTATCAAAAGTTCATTCGCAACACTTCTCAAATTATAAGATAATGATCTCAGCTCCGTGTGTTTTTCATAGGGGAGTCAAGAGTGTAGTTGAGCAAATCAATAGGGTTTCTGGTAACATAACTTGCTGGTGACGTCTATCAGGTAGATAGAAATGTATCGTTAAGCTCTGTGGGAGCAGATTGAGATAGGCGGAAGAACGTCCTTAAACATTGTCCACGTACTTGTCCAGTGGAGGATGTACGATTGTACGTGGCTGGGAGATGGTGCTGGAAAAGTTGGAATTCCAGATTACGGTGAGACCTGATTGCCTATTAGAAGACCATCAGGAAACTTGTATTTGACTCCTTTAACGAGGCAGGAATTGTACTCTAGGCATTCGTTGTTGAGGGCTCTGAATTGTTGAAGAGTATCGTGACGAACGTCTCGAGCTGTAACAGATCGCATATGAGAGAAATTTAGATAGCCGCGTGGACTCGCATCTTTTCCTCAATCTTCATCTCTGGCACTTCTCAACACAAATTAGAGACAACGCCACTTTCGCCTACCATATTTAGGTAGACCTTCCTTCCGCCTAGCTACTATTTCAAGAAAACTGAGGTACCCGTCTGCTTTTTATACGATGTGGAGTCTGGGTCATCTTCTTGCCCTGAAGAACCTAGTTTTGCCCGCGGAGACGAGCGGAGTCCACGGATAGAAAACTTCAAACTCTGGATCTCTATGAAGTTATCCTAATTGACCTAGTATAAGTTGGCCAGCCATATCCAGGAATTAGCAGGAAGGCTTTCCGAGGTTGACTGATTAAGGACATTTTTCGCAGTCCAAAACGCAAATGCGTACCGCAATGAAAACAGATGAATTTTTCTTTAAAATGGAGAATGAGGATTTGCGGCAGTGCTGACAAGCTGATCGGGACTTGAACTTTTGCTTCAGCTTGAAAACTATTTTGTCCAATGGCAATGAGCTGCTGTTTTCATAGATATTAATTAGGGTCGACGAATGTTTCAATGTTCTAGGCTGAGAATGGAAAGCTCACCATCCACCTCCAAAAGCTATTAGCTTGAAATAATGAACTTACATTAGACCAAGAAGGTGGGAGAACGAGTGGTGCGAGAGAGTTCCCAAACGCGGTGCCTTAACCAGTAACTTGAAGCTCTACGGGTCCTTCAACGGAGTTGAATGAGGGGAGACAGAGAACCTGTTTTATGGGGGAAAACAAAAATTTTGTTAAACCACTACTCCAGAAAACCGGGTGGGGTCGTTTTCAAGAAACTGATGGAATTAATAGATCTTTGATAAATTAAAAAAATCAATTTACTATATGGAAAAATTAATCATCAGAATATTATACAGAAAAAGATAAGAGGATGATAAAATACGAAAGAGATCTCAGTATCAATTGTATTCCAAATTTGTCCCTTTTTTGATTCACGTTTTACATCCGTCAATCATAATCGCGTATTCCGTGTCCTTGGACTGCTCTTTCAATGTTCCATATACAGTCGTTCAAATTTTCTGTAATACAAAAATTAAAAATTTATCGTTAGGACAGGTCAATAATTGACCGTAAAATGTAAGTTGGGTGTGCGATATTTGCAATGTAAATGTTCAACTATCGAGATTGCTTTCACAGTTTAAAACTGTAAACCATCAAGTTATGAATGAAGGTAGAGGAAAAAAATGGGTTTCCTATTGCTGATGCGGCACGGCTCAATTTGGCACAGAAAACGGCCACAAAGTTTAAACTTGAATAGGAAGCTAGAGTGGTTGGTATTTAAATGATCATCGGCCACTTTCTTACCTAAATTTCTCACGGCTCTCTTGGTCAGATTATTCTGATTCTGAGGATTTTCAGTTGCTGTGAACTTTCGTTTGAATTTGATTCACAAGTTAGAGCTAAACAGCCAGGCCTTAGTAGATAGGATCAATTTCCTATGTTTGCCTCCTAGACCGTCATAGGTCTATCACACCCTTCGTTCTTCAATTCTCTCACTGCATTGACTCAAATTGTCATTTACCGACAACCATCCTTCTCTAATATTACCCCCGCACGTAATAAAATAGTGTCTATCAAATGAATAAAGGCCAGCTTTCTAGAAACCCCTTAATTCTCAAACAAAGCGCACAACTCGAGCGCCTAATGATCGGCTTTTGACACAGCAGCTCGGATCTCATCACATCTTCCTTCAGAGCCTTCATAGATCTACACTGCGCACTGAATAGATATTCTGACATTGAAGTTGCAGATGCAGGCCAATAAATTTTTTCCACGCCATAATAAACGTAACGGCAAGTTGTGTCGTCCCGAATCATTCGCGCCAAAGTTGAGCGAGTGAGGAAGAAATATTGTAGTTTTTACCAATTTTCCTGCGTACGCAGTATGAGGGAAATTCGAACAGTATTACTTTTGGGCCTGGTATAATGAAGACTGCTGGGAGACTCACGAGCGGAATGAGTCATTCCGAGAATAGAATGGAGTAAGGAAGAGAGAGAGCCCAAGCTAATGACGTCATTAGATCGTGACGTTATAGCCATCCATGATGGCTGCCTAAAGTCAAATACTGCGAAGAGAGTGATCCGAAATGTAGAAGAGAGTACATGAGAGAGAGAAAGAGCCCAAGCTGGTAATGTTATGAATACTGATGACCTACAGGCAAACGTTCCGGGTATTGGTGATGGTATCACAGGCAGCCATCATGGATGACGTCACGAGCTAATGAGGTCACTGATGTTGGCACCCATTAGTGAGCTAGATAGCTTGACTTGCAGTTCGCCAAGCCTATATCACCACAAGACCGGGAGCGAGCCACCCCTCTTGCAAGTAAGACAACTCAAAATTAAGAACACTGAACAGGGAGCGAAGGGGCGGAGCAAATGAGACCCCGAGCTGAATAGGTAACTGAAGCTTACAGTATACCACGCCAGCATTAGTCCAAGAATGGGGCGAATAACCCTGTGAGAGAAAATGAGGAGCACCCATGATTTTATTGTACAGGGCAGGCGTGGCCTGAGAATATGAAATATGGGGTCATTTACTAGTTGATATGAAACATGATCTTTATATATTTGGCTCTGCCAGGAAACGTCTCTTTTTTCAACATTTCTCCCTCGTATGCAACGCTCAAAAACTGAAGATTTCTCAAAGACGCCAAAGAGATAGTGATAGTTCCTTTCTAAAAAAAACTATAAGGTGACTTCTGAAAATTCAGGCAAATCCCTGGAGTATGTTAGAGCCTCCACCTCCGAGAAGTCATAATCGGCCGACTCTCGGTTACCTTATTGTAGAGAAAAAAGTTCGACAGGGCCTTCACATAACTGGTCATTGCTTGAGACTATTTCTGGCAGGGAATGACTGGAATGAAGAGGTGAACACAAGAATGCAAACAATTTGAAAAAGGTACTGGGAACCTTTATATTTGCCGATAAGATTGGGACGGGGAATTTGCTATTTCTTGATATGGATGGAGAAAGATGTGAAACTTTATCACATCAGGCACGTGGAACCTCACACATCAGTTTTGAAAAAGTTTGTGGCATTACAAAAACTATTGATGTACTACTCGTACAAACTTACCCAATTAATTTCCGTGTAATACTTGGACAAATCATCGTTACACAGATCAAAACTGGGATCCATTTTCAAGTACTGGCCTTTTCCTTTGAATTAACGTTTTTGGATCTTTTAATCTGCGGCGACGCCAGGTTGTTGCGAACGAGTCGTAGTGTCCACGTTGCGAATGGACTGAGAATGTAATCGTTATTGCGAATCTTATCGTACACTTCGTTCGTGCCGGATGGCAAAGTTTCGGCGAAAGGTTCGACGAAGCAGCTCGCATTCAACTTCTCGTGATAGGTGACGTAGTATTGATTGTTGCACCTGTAGTACGAATTTCCGCCGTGCACCATTTCCCAACTATAATCTTTCAACGACTCGTACAGCTGTGTATCCGCAATCGGGTCCGACGAATTAAATTGAAACCATAATACGTTGAATTTAATCGCGTTCGCTTTGATTCCTGTCTTGATGTCCGCAGTCAATGTGACATATTCTTCGTCCAATAATTTTTCTATTTCATCCCCATAATCTTCGTACTTCCAAACCGTCAAAGGAGGCACTACATTGTTGATGTCGCCGAGCCAAACATTTCGAACTACGTACTTATCATACTGTCCGATAGTTACGTGCCAATCGTCAATACTCTTTATCAAACCGTTAATTTTTGTTCTAGCTCCGGATACTAAATCGACCACAAACGACTGGCTGGCATTGTAACGATATACGAATTTCAAGATGGTCTCCCTATGGGCTAACTTTTATCACCTCTAATTTCGGAAATTTTTATGAACTTCCTCGAAAGGAAATGTTCTCTTTTCAAAGCATGCTTGTGCAGTGCATTGGATACTGGCATAGGTACGTAGATGACGTACTGCGCCTATGGACAGGCTCCAACGCACAACTAAATGAATTCCTTCAGATTATCAATTCTCTACATCCCTCTATAAAATTCACGCTCGAGGACGGCAGTAAATCCAATTCTTCAGGAAGCCTCCCTATTCTGGTGTCACAATAGATGGCTACTCTTACTGTCCCTCCTCCCACAAGTATGCAGCTTTTCTTACTATGATCCATCGGTTAGTGTCTACCCCCATCACGCCTGAAGCATTCAAGAAAGAAGTAGACACTATCAAGCTCATAGCGGTGAACAATCACGTGAAATTGGATATCGATAAAATAATTCACAGAAAACTTATTTCTAGAGCTCTCGATGCCACCGCCTTTCATCCAAGAGACACGAACCGTGAAAACAAAAAGGATCCGCCTCCCTTTCCTCGGCAAGCTTTTATCCCATGTACCTCGTTTACTCAAACCTGTGAATCTTAAGCCAGCTTTCTATAACTTGAACACCACTAAGAAGAACTTCTGCCGTACCAAAAACCCTACTCCTACTGAGCGTAAGAGTGGAGTTTACGGACTCCAATGCAATGATTGTCCTTTCACCTACATAGGGCACACAGGCCGGGCCGTAAAAACTATACTCAAGGAACATGAGAAGGCCCAAACCACAAAGCAACCCAACAAATCGAATTTTGCTGCCCATCTTCTGGCGTCCGGACATTCGTTCCCAAGGCCTAAAAATGTCCGTCTCTTGCATGAGGAGAGCTCTAAAAATAAACACGTTGCATTGGAAACAATATAAATCATAAAATCTGTTTGTAATTTCTCCCTTATAGTAAACGAGATACTTCCCTCATCACACCTCGCTGACACTGTCTACGAAAAATTGTAAGTTCAAACTTGGGTGATTGATGTAAATGTATTGTGATTCATTGTATGTTCATTCTTCTTTTTTCAAACGGGCAGATTACTACTTCAGTAGTATTTTTGTTTTCGCCCGTAGATGGTCATTAAACCGAAAGCGTTCATACGGCAATCTTGTAAAGCTACTCTTTTATTATTACTGATATGTGTCGTAATATCGAAAACCGCCTGGATGATTATTTCTTGTGCTAAAGAACCATACGGACAGACGCCCGAACGCAAAGTCCGGAATCAACGGTGAGGCTGAGGTTCGACGTTAAAAATTTCTCGGACGCCCGCACGCAAATTTCGAGATTGAGGTCAAGGTTTAGAAAAGACATGAAACATGTCATTGAAGAAAGAAAGTATTCAATTCTCGGGAGTATGAAATAAGTATTTCATAATTCTGCAAATTATTGATCTTCAAAATGCAGGTCAATTATCATACATTTTCTCTGATCAAGGTTCTTACTTTGCCATGAATGTAGGAATGGTCGAAACTGATGTCATTACGTAAGTCAAGAAAATGTAAATGTACGCATTTCTTTCGAGATCGGAATGCAAAGAAATAAGAATTAGCATCAATCAATATGTATGAGGCAGGATAGCTAGCTTTTCAATAGTGCACTCATCGTATGGGCTACAATTTTGTTTTCTCCATGTTGTTGTTGATCATATTATTTCGCAGATTTATCATACCCATCTTGTTGGGAATTTCTGAAGTTTATAACTACCGGTAATTGGTAATACTAATATGTAAGGTGAATTTCCATCATAGATGAGGAAAACAACTGGAATAATTTTATTCGCCTCGTGTTTTCTTTCACGCATTTCAATTTTTCTCGTCATTCAGAGGAAATACCTAGGTACTATTTTTATCACACATACGCATTACTTCTAAAGAATTTCTTCCACATATTGGCCTTTCATGTGCTTCTAAAATTAGGATTTACAACGTGTTCTACCCTTAGGACGCTAGAGGTATTCTCGCTCAATGTAAACCACGACATCGCGGGATGTTCCCATCCGAAAAACAGAAAAATGAAGTGGACTTTTTACGTGTAAATCCCTTTTCATTTTTCGGATGGGAAGATCCCGCGCGATGTTTGATTACAGCATTGAGCGAAAATACCTCTGGCGCTTTACTACCCTCAGTGATCGGGTCACTTCTTTTTTATTAAATATATAATTAAATAAAATAAATTCAATATTTGTGACTTGTTCCGGAATAAGGGCTATTTGCATCAAGTACCTATTCCAGGAAAAGGGTAGCAGTGCTGCCACATATTTTCAAAAATCCGTATTCGTCATTTTTTGTAAGACCATGGTAAGACCTAAAAACAGATTTCGATGGACTAACCGATTTATCAACACCGATCAGGAGAGAGGTATCTCTCATGGAAGTACCTGAGGTACTTTTCCCTTGATTGACTCGATGTTTACGGAGGACTGCAGTATCAGCCTATAACGATCAGGAGTAAATTATTTCTTATGTAACTATACAAGGGACTTTTCCGTATTCATATTTTACGCAAAATCCATACTTTTCAGGACCAAAAATCCATAGATCTGGCAGCACTGAAGGGTAGCAATTGAACTCCGTTTTCGCCCTCCTGGGAGATTTGCGTTTTGCTGCTAGTTGCCCTTATCTTGAAACAGGTCATACATTTGAAAGATGCACTCGCACAAAATCAAACTTACGACGCGAACACGCTCTTGAAAACTGCCATCAGCATCAACTGCCCTTATAGCTTGATAATGGGTACTGCCAAAAGCGTTATCGTGTTTTGACTTTGATTTATCAAACATTAAATTAGCGGATCGCAAGAAGAAGGATTGGCATTTGTCTCAACTCGGCGTTCATCACACATAATATTGACCAAAGTGAAGAATTTCAACCATTAGAAAACATGGTATTTTGTTCTTCAAGACCGCAAGGACGAAGCCTATGAAGTGATCCAAGAACATCCATCCACTAAATGGATCTTCGTATTAAGGTGCGTGATATGCCATGTTGGATCACTTTGAAGATCCATTAGAAATACAAGGGGCGCCGGACGCCCTCTAGCAAGACGTGGGACTTGAAAAAACGACGGCTTTCTCAACGAAGTCAAACCTTTGACTATCTATATATCATGTGGACTGCATCGAAAAAAGCTTCCACAGATGTGATAAGGTGTTTAAGGCATAGGTAGCAAAACCACGCATATTTAAAATACACACGTCGCACCTTTCCCCTTTGCTCGAAACGTGTTTTCTGCAATCTATACCTCATACACGACGCCGTACGCGTAACATGTTCTTTACCGTTTAGCACAGTCCATATAATATTCGAAGAGTTAAACGAGGAACGCAGGAAACTTTTCCCATGGGTCGATTAGTTCCACATTAAGACCTGAATTTGAAATTGGAATCCCCTTCTTTAAAATTGCTTAATTTTTCTGTAACTTTTTCTTATGTATTCTTCACTAAAGGAGATCGTTTTAGGGATATGTACATACATATGAAGTGCAGGCCAGGTTGGCGCTAATCGAGAAGAGGGACAAACCACCTGGACTGCCGTCCTCCTACCGACCGCTCTGCCTGCTCGACAATGTCTGCAAGCTATTTAAGCGGGCAGCAGTAACGCGATTGGAGAACCACTTGGTGTCCAAGAAGATAATTTCTGGGAGTCAGTACGGTTTCCGAGCTGGACGCTGCACTTCAGACGCTGCAATCAAGCTGAAGAAGATAGCTTCCGCGGCTGTGAACAAGCACCAGTTTTGCGCACCTGTCAACCTCGACATAAAGAATGCGTTTAATTCTATTCTGTGGCAGAAGTTCTTGAAGATGCTACCAAACGCACGGGTGCTTGGATACCTGCTGAGAATTATCTGCCGTTACCTGAACTGCAGAGAGGTCTACCAGCACAGTAAAGAGAAGTGTGACATGCGGTGTTCCCCAAGGCTCTGTTTTAGGGCCCACATTGTGGAACATCGCATTCAACGGCCTGTTTAAGATCAAGCTACCACCAAGGGTACAGCTTACATGCTATGCCGACGATACCCTTGTGGTTGGCTCTGCCGACACTGTTACCGAGGTGGAGACCAAGGTAAACCAGACACTAGAGGCTGTGACCCGTTGGATCGAGTCGGCTGGATTAAGCTTGGCAGTAGAAAAGACGGAGGCCATTATATTCACGACCCTTCGGAAGTTTAATCCATCCACCTTTCGCCTGCAAGGTGCAGAAATTGAGGCTAAGAAGACCTTGAAATACCTGGGCCTCTGGTTCGACTGCAAGCTTAGCTTCCGCCACCACTTTAATACCACTTTAAGATGGCGGTGGAGAAAGGTTCCAGGGTGGTGACACGTTTGTCTCACCTCATATCGAACCAAGAAGGGCAAAGAGAAGCCATACGAAGACTTTATTTGAGTGTAGCGATGACAGTCCTCCTTTATGGAACCCCTGTGTGAGCCGACTCCACAAAGATTGAGTACAGAAGAAGAAAAATTGAAAAAATCCAACGAAGAGCTGCGCTTAGGTGTGTTAGTGCCTACCGCACTGTGTCGACGGATGCTCTTTGCGTATTAGCACGAACACTGCCGATTGATTTGCTGGCAGAAGAGCGAGCAAAAGTGTTCGAGGCAAAGAAGAAGACAAGAACCACCCCACAAGCCTTGCGGGTCAAGCAGGAGGTCAGGCGATCCTCGCTTACCAAGTGGAAACAGCGACTCGCCCAGGCAGGAAAGGGCGAGTGGACCCGTGTGCTAATACGTGATACAAAGAAACAGAGATTTTTAATTGCACTTTCGTCTTTTTATCAAGTATACACGTAATAATTTGATTGATCCTGATGAAGAACGTCGTACGTTCGAAACGTCGATCAAATTATTACGTGTGTACTTGATAAAAAGACGAAAGTGCAATTAAAAATCTGTGTCTCTTTGTATCGAATAGTCGTCTAGACAAGCTCTATTTTATTTTCTAATACGTGATCTTGACCAGTGGATGGTCCGAAACCATGGCCAGTTGAATTTTCATCTTACACAAATGATGAGTGGCCATGGGTGCTTCAACAAGTACGTATACAATATGGGGAAAGTGAAACAACCGTCGTGTTCACACTGTCAGGAGCGGGGTGATGGACCACAACACACCATCTTCGAGTGAGAGGCGTGGAGACGTAAGCGGGGTGATCTAAAACGGTCCCTACAGGAGATCGGAGAAGATGAAAAACTCACCCCTAGCAACTTGATTCCATGCATGCTACGCTCAACGGAGGCATGGAACCACATATCTACATTTGCCGCTAAGGTAATGAAGAAGAAAATGAACGCGGAATGGGAGCGGCAGATGTAGTCACGTTGTGGCCTCTCACATCTACGTGTACCATCCCCCATGCTGCTTCTGCTGCTGCTGCTGCTACCTCAACATCAGCACCACCATCAAAAATAGGGCGCTCAGGAAGGAGTGTCCGGGGTAGGAAGAAGAAAAAAGGTAAACAAAAATCAAACAAGAAGAAGCAGAGGAAGAGGAAGAAGAACCCCTCGCCTGAGAAGCCAGGATCGCGATGCGGTGCTGGTGAGCCCCTAGTGGGCTCCCAGTAGCGGCTGAACACTCTGGTGGAGGAGCAGATACGCGTGTGTCCATGGTACAGGACTGCCTGAATTCCAGGTTGAGTGCCGAGCACTCCCTCGGTCAGTAAGGAAGAACCTTGTTGTGGCCTCATTGGCGGATATTGCACAGCGCGCGGAACTCATGGAGAGAAAATGGAGCCAGCCCACTCTCAATTCGACCCCTCCGACGCAATGCCCAAAAGGGTGGATACCGGTGCCGGAGGTGCGCTTTTTCGGGGATCACTTTGGGCGTGCGTGCACGCTCATACGTCCCCGTTTAAAGAAGTATACACATGACGTGCGCGACCTCTCAAGTCATTAATGTGGAAATATTACAAATCGGAAGTTAGCATTTTTCTGAGACTCTTTTTTCAACATATGCTATGGAACCATTTTTACAAATTTCTTCATTAAATTGTAACATGAAAACGTTTCCGGTACCCCCTCCAATCACAAATACTGACTTAAAAGTTGCCATTTTTCCATCTTCACCTTCTCAGCTTAGAAGACGAAACTTTTGCTGGAACTTCAAAAATTTTCTCAACTCTGTTTTCCATCATAATTATATTTTTCTCCAATAATCAAAATTTCTCAAAGTTCTTTATCTAGTCGGAAACCCCCTCTCATTATATACTATGACACGAAAGTCAAAATTTCTGTGAATCCTCCAAAAAATCGAAATTTTCCCAAGTTCAACCACTGAGCTATGTAAGATAGGAGAGGTACTTGAACCAATCATGCTGGTTTTGGTCCACCTTTGTTTTGGCCGGACATCATACGACGCACGGCAAATTTTTCGGAACACCTCCCATAGGTTCCCTGTTGATTTGGATTTTTAACTTAGGCGCACTTCAGGGACGTGAAAAATTGAGCTCTTTGCTACTTCAGGAACTGCATCCGTCGCCTTCAATATTTTAGACCCAACATACAGTATATTAGGCTATATTGAGCCTGACATACAATATATGCGTTATCGTCCTGTTCCTCATGCCTCCTAGTAGTATACTGAACTTCACTTTCGAAGTTAGGAAAAATTTCAACTTTTGTTACTTTATAAATTAGCCTGTACTAAGCTAGACTAGGCTCATCTAAACGTTGAATGGTTTTTTCTATGTTACAGGGCATTTTAAATCGAGGATTTGCTAATCTCGCATTAAACATTGAAAATTCAATCTTGTGCTCAATTTTTTGTGTTTAATTACGCATACAGGCTTTGTAAAAGTAAATCCTCAATTTAGGCTCTTCTACTTAGCTCAACAGATTCTAACTTATAATAAACTACGGCAATAGAACGTATAGCACGGCGTCATAGGCTGTTCAGGACAGAGATCGGAACCCTTGTAGTCATATGCTGTAGATGTTTTGGGACTCGGAGAAGAGCTACTTGCATAAGGAGTGAGACTTACAAATTATCAGTCTTTGCACTCCGCACAAGAGTGAGACTTTTAGCCTCTGAATCAAGATCAACTCATAGAACTTCAGAGTGAATTGGAAGAACGAAAAATATTTCACTTAAAACTGAGTATAATAAAAAATTACAAACTGTACCGTCAAATTCTTCTGCGTAGTTGAGGGTACATCAACTGCCAAATTGTAGCTCGCGATTGGAAAATACCTATAAATAAAATAGAACACTGTGATAGAAACGTAAGTTTTTCACGATATTATCGAAAAAGACGTGATAGGTATTTGATCGCACTACGACTTGTGGGTTTCTACATTGCAAATCGTACATATAATTATTCATTACTGGATTTCAAGTGGCGTCGTTGAGTAATGCGAAGAAATTTTTTAGCGGGGGAAAACGCATTTCACTAGTTTTACGGAATGAAGATGAATTCTGGACGCCTGGAAAAAAATAGAAAAGTAAAGCAGCTTTTGTAGATGTGTGAATATGTGTACAGTCTCTAATGGGAGAACATCAGAAAAGACAATTGGGCATAAACATGGTGAAGTTTTTGAAAAAAATTAAGAGAACGTGATTTGAAGAACCAACGATATTCTCGATTTTTTGGGATCGACTATAGAGCGAGTTTTTTACGTCAAAAAAAAAAAAAAAAAAAAAGTCAGACAGAAGGCGAAGCGCGGTTTATGTGCTGCGCTATCGTCCTTTGTCCGACTTTTTTTTTAAACGCAAATAACTCGCTCCGTAGTTGATCAATCTTAACGAGACCTAGCTCAAAAAAATCGAGAATTGTTTTATACTCTTTCGATATATTCATCAACTTTTTCCCTTCGGAACTGAATACTACACGTGTATTCGCAAATCAACAATTCACGTGCCTTGAACATGAGTTTTATCCCTGTTGACAAGAAATAACAGCAACAGAAGAGCGACAGAAATGAGAACGTCTGTGGCTGTTATGTCATAAGTTTAACCAATCAGAACGCGGCACTCAAACTTTCTTACATTATCAGAATGGCGTTGAAATGTTATAAATCTGTTGTCAGTTTCATAACATATTAGCAACATTTTGAGAGCGTGACGTCATTTTTCTGTTGCTTGTTGATAGGCACACATCGCCGTTTCACTTACTACCAACGTGTCAAACCAGTTGCATCTATATTATAAAGGAATTGACGTTTTTTTGTGTCGAATAGTCTCAGCATCTATTGACTCGATTTTGATGGGACTTTGATCACTCGCTTCAGAGTTAGTCATACAAAGCTCACTCACAAATCTCATCTCTCATACCTACCCCATCAGAAAACTCTCTTTTACTCTGCAACATTTTTTCATCTGTGAGACATTGAAATCCGCTTCTGTTTTCAATGTAATCCACCGCTGAGCTCCTCTCGCAAATGTATGTTATCAAGATACATTCTGCAATTGAGTGTAGGTTTTTCCATCCTTCACTTCAAGAGGGCCTGTAGAGCTGGAAACACCTGAAATGAAATTGATGCCTAAATTACTTAAATTTCTAGTAGGTAAGTTAAAAGTATGAGTCTAATAGTGTTCATTTGCAAATAAAACTCGTTATTAACATTGAGAAAATGATTGGTTACTTGTTTTGTGACAATTTCAATGCAAAAGACTACCTACCTTTCAATGGCTCATTTTTGTCGGGCAGCACCAGCAGTTCTATATCTTCCTTTCAGATGAACCTACAAGAAGAGATGACTTGTTATTAATATAGAAGCAATCCGTTTTTGTAATTTACAGTCATCCATATTCAAATTAGAAACACTCAAAGCGTTAGAAAAAAAGCAAATTAAGATGTGTACAATTTGTGGTTCTGGCCGTGTTCTGGCATTTGTTTTTTTTCTTCTTACTCTTTGAGTATAATGTAAAAATAAAAAATGATAATTGAATAGACTAAATCGCCGTGACGTCATTCATGGACATTTACTGATAACAAAAATTGAGAGAATGCGATAGTGTACTGTATCAGATCAAAAGAGGCTATCGATTCCCATAAGAATACACCTAGGGATCATTTCAATTATATGCTCAAATCAACAAATTGGAAATAAGTTAGCATGCAATTACGTGTTCATACATTCAGAATCGGGAACGTCTCATGTCTTTAAGACTGTACCGGCGGTTCTCAACATATTTCTTCTTTTCAAATCTGAACATAAGATCGAAACGTTTCCATGTATTTCTTATGGAGCATTTCTTCTGTTTTGATCCTGCGAGTAAATTTGGGTAATGCATTGCGGAGCAAACATCGCCTTACAACATCCCGGCGATCAAGTCTATTTTAGAAAGTCATCGTTCACTCCCTTTGTGAAGGCTCACCTTTGTCAATAGTTAAATCAGGAGTCAATGGACGCGGCACAACCAACCCTACATCTCCCTGCAAAGATGAACCTACTAGAAGAGATAATTAAATTGTTATTGATACATGTGATAATTGAATTTTTGGAGGTCATCATTTACTTCTTTATTGACTCCAATGCAATGCAAAAAGTTAAATCATTCTTGTACTCAAATGCGTACCTTCACCATTCCTACAATGACTATTCATGCCCTCTTGTTCTTCTGATGTCGGAAAACCTGGTGTGGATGGACCACCTATAGGCCTAATGATAGATCAATTGTCTGATTAATTCTTAATTGATTAGGTACTACAAAGCTTTAGCATTGATGACTAAACGCAGTGTATACTTACGGGGAGTTGTTATTTTTCTCTCTTTATTCTTCACTATAAATTGTGATAAAAAAAGATGATTACTGAAGTGTACAGAATATTTTCTTGAATTGCACAGTCATATACTTACATACCGCGAATGTATTGACGAGCTGTCCGAATCCACCGATCAAATTCCTATTGGATTCGAACGCGTTCGTCTTGAGGAACGATATTGGTCCCCTTTTCATATTTTGGGCCAGAGTTATACATAAATCCTGTAAACGCACAGTTCTAGTTAGCACAGTTCTATAGTTAACGGCCTTTGAATTTTAATGAAAATATTCGTGTTTAGATGAACATGAAATGAGATCTGGTTTAAATAATTGAGCTGTGATTGAATTGAGGAGATGGATGGAAAAAGGAAGGGCCTTAGGGCCCTAAGGCCCTTTTCATAGAAAATGATTAAATCGAAAAAAATTGATTCTACTGTCTATAAACAACATCTACTGTTTATAAACAACACGTCTACAAAGTAAAAATTCTCAAAAATGATTCACGACCATGATAGAAGAGAACAGAAGAGAAAAAAGAACAAAAAAAAAAAAACAGAAAATCAGATGTCAACGTACATTTTCATCGTTTCACGGAATAAGGGCACTAGAGTTTCATCACTTCAAGCGTTATATAAACTTTCAGGCGAAGATTTTTGAATTGCAATTGATGTGAAATTATTCGTTAGTCTTATACAAACAATATATTCAAATTTGAAGAAAAGTTATAATGTACAAACAAAAATATTCTACTTTGAATTCTTTAATCAAAAACTACAGTTTTTTCTAAGGCCCTTTTTCCATATCCGTCTCCTCAATTTACGTTTAATTCAGCTGTTCTTACTTTCAAGTATAGAATACAGAGGCCACTTGGTAAAATTCTGACGTTTGGTGTCGAATTTCATACGTCCAGAGGTTGACGTTAACATAGATGTCGTTAGTTACATTCCGGTCAACGATATGACTCATGATTGCGCGGAGACATTGGGCTTTGGAACCCATGTCAGGATCATTTCCTACATGAAAATGAAATACATATTGTATTAATAATTGTGTATATTTGATTGAGGGATAGGCGCGAGCAACCCTTAACGAAGAACCTTGCTACTGGGAGGAAGTCAATCGATATCCCACTCTCTCCTCTCCAGAGTTGTGGTATAGTCAAATTCCCGAATCCGGAGTTAAAAGACCTCTCAATAACTGATTCCTAATCTAGAATAGTAAAATTTGTATCGCTTTAAATTTCTTTTGGAATCAATCAATTTTTATACAGATGTGGTGTCCATGTAAACTAATTGCCGAGTTACCGGTATTCGAGTATGAAATTGAAGATTTTTTACTCCAAAAATACCGAGCCACAATATGAAATGGAACAAAAAGGAAATAAAGATACGGTCACGTAAAAATTTATTGAGGTACAGCGACGACCGGTTTCAATGTGACCACACCATTATCAGATCGCTATTTCCTTTTTGTTCCTTTTCTGATTCATATATTTCTTGCCTTTATCATGGTAATATGCATGATACTTACAAAATCGTCCAACATACGCTTTTCCTTCATTACTTTTTCTAGGAAAAGGCTCAATTCAGCCAAGGTTTGGCACGGAAAATTGAATTTTTCTGTCAAATCACCCATGATTCTTCTTCGGAGGCGTTGTTTTCTTTGACGGCGAACATTCTTCGTGAAAGTCGGATTTTGTGGGCGATTCCCGAGTTTTTTTTCTGGGTGTCCACATATCTGTTCGAAAAAAAAAAAAAAAACACAGATGAGAGGTTTCCACATGAAGTTTTAATGTATGACACAAAAATATACGTTTTCTTCTCCGACATATTCACTGAGCGTTGAACCAATGCCCGGCAGATGTTCGTGCCCCGCCTCATCTGATTGATTTATCGTCTCTTATTCATGGCTGGCTACGGCTGGTGAGGAAAATTTTGCAAAATAAAGTAACAGAGTATTAATAATATGAATGGGTAAAGAAAAATGTTATTCAAGAATTACTGTTAATCATTCTTACATAGGTAATGAAATTGCTGAGAGATTTGAGCTTCTATCAGAGCATAAGTCTTACTGATAAAGTGTAAAAGTTATAGAATCTTCCAAACTACGACCCATTGTTGTTTTAGAAAAATTAAGAGGTTTAGTACGGACGTAACAATTTATTTCGAGTACACGGATGTAAAAATACAATAGTAGAACTCTACGCGACCGGTTTCGATCAGTTCTGTGCTGATCATCTTCAGGACTGAAATATAAGTACAATATAAAACTACATAAACGTTCGAGATGTGAAGAAAGGCGAGAGTGGTGATTCAGCCGCGTGACTCGTAGCGGAGAACGAAGCGAATCAACGGGTTTAGAAATTGTAGATTCTAAATCATTGAGTAAAAGGTTGCCTACGCTGAGTTTGGCGGCAATGGCTTCAGCTTCCTCAAGTCTGGTCATGAGTGAGCTTTTTTTACAACGGTGAAGGAGGAAGATGGACAGTTTTTGTGGGTCGTGGTTCATCTCGAAGCAGTGTCTGTCTGGTGCTCTTTTAGTCGTTGTTGGAGTGTTCTACCGGTCTGTCCAACGTAGATTGAGGGGCACTCGCCGCAGGAAACTTCATACACTCCATCTGAATTCAATTCAGGAACGGGGTCCTTCAGCGAAATTAGATTTGAGATGCACGTTAGCGGGTAAAAGCCAGTGCGGTAACCATACCTTCGGAGCTCGGAGGCTAAGTTTTCGGATGGTTTACCGAGGAAAGGTAGTCGAAGCCACTTTTCTCTCTTTGGAAGGCGTTGGAGAGGAGAATCAGTGTCCGTCAGAAGGTATCGTAATCTCTTCTTACGGATGAGAAGACGAATATCAACATTGAGGTCGTTGATTTTGGCGATTCTTTCGATGTTGGTGATTTCCACCTCGAAGGCGTGGTCAGATAGGGGAAGAGATACGAGTCTATGGACAGCAGAATTGATGGATGCCATTTTGTGAGTTATAGGATGGAGTGACTTAGAGTGGATAGATACTCCAGTAAACGTATCTTTGCGATATACTGCGAATTCGGCTCGCGGAGGGTGTTCAATCTTTCAGCTAGAGTGATGGTGAGATCCAGGTAGTTGAGATGATGACCTCCTACTTCAATTGTGAATGTGATGGAAGGATGGTAAGCTTGGAAAAAGTTCTGTAGGTCAGCATCTGAACCTCGCCAAACGCATATGATATCATCAACGTATCTGGCCCAGAAGCGGATGGAACCAGGGGGAGCGAACTCATCTAGTACATCAGTTTCCAAACGGTCCATGAAAACGTCGGCGGTGAGGGCGGAGAGAGGTCCTCCCAAACCCGTTGATTCGCTTCGTTCTCCGCTACGAGTCACGCGGCTGAATCACCACTCTCACCTTTCTTCACATCTCGCACGTTTATGTAGTTTTATATTGTACTTATATTTCAGTCCTGAAGATGATCAGCACAGAACTGATCGAAACCGGTCGCGTAGAGTTCTACTATTGTATTTTTACATCCGTGTACTCGAAATAAATTGTTACGTCCGTACTAAACCTTTTAATTTTTCTAAAACTGATAGAGTGTCTCCTTTTTCCTCCACAAACTTTTCAGCTTCTTCGTATGTGTCTGAAAGAAGGAATGAAGGAATCCAGTTACAAAATTAAAAACAATTTCAGTTGAAGTTCCATTGAATAATACCCACCAAACTTTCCATACGCTTTGACCACTCTATGGGTTCGCCATTTCCATTCGACATAGTCGGGCGAATTCGCAGGAACTGCATTTTTGATTAACGAATTTTGTATGGAGTCTTCATCTTTGAGGGGTTTCCTTGGATATGGCCATAGTATACTGAAAGTACGAGGTGAACTGCCTCGCCTCAGCTATTGCCTTGGTGCAGTATACATCCCATAAACAGATGTTTCATCCAATATTACAAAAAAAAATTGTATCAAGAAGGCAGTCCTTATAATTGGATAATTATATTTTTAATAAAAGATGTGAAGTAACAATGTGCAATGAAAATCTCATTTTACCAGCAATGTTCTCAAGTTTGAAAATGGTGGTAAAATTTTTCATTATTAGGTTAAATGTCTAAACTTTGACCATCACCTTCCACAATTTCCAGAAAATTTCCTGGTAAGAGGGTTTGACTCGGGAATGAGAATTGTGAGCAAAATGCATCTGTCTTTGATTGGGGAGAGTATCTAGAACACCCATTTTTGTGTGACTTAGATCAGTCACTTTTCCAGATATAAATAGTTAAGGAACAAGATATTCAACTTACTTGTGTGTACTTTTCGATGGGAACATCGACTACCACAAGAATGATGTTGATGCCCCTTTAATCCAAATGAATCAGTGGAGTAGACGCACAAGTACCTCATTCTCATCGGGTCCCTGTGCGTTTGTTGTCGAGGGCATTCCACAACAATTCTCAGAAATGTCCATTAATGGTCGGATGTATAATTGAGGGCTTAATTTTTTTGCCATACAATGCCGATGTTCTTTGAGTTTGGGAAGAAATCATTGATTTCCTCAAAGTACGACATACATTTCGTTTGTCTATACTTGCATAAAAAAATCTGCTTCATATGCATGAACTTAAGGTCACAGAGGAAAACATATAAATCTTGTTGCCTGTCACTCCGAATACAAAATTTTTCGAACGTATCCTGCCGATTTACTTGAAAAGTTTTCCCGTGGCACTCGTTGAAGTTTAAGTGCATATTTTGCATTGAGTCACCAGAAGACTTGAGCGATAGTTGCAGGGGCGGATAGGCCCAGGGGGATGGGGGAAAGTTCCCCTTGGGCCGCGGTAAAAAGTAAGCAAAAAGGTCGTGAAAAGGGCCGGAAGAGCGAAATCTTCATCATTTGAATTCCTACTGGGCTGAAATTTACCTATCCGTCGCTGGATAGTTGTACTCTATTTATTCTTTTGTTTGAACGCAAATGTATAATTTCATTCACGTATTCTTTAAAATCAACCGGTCGACTATTTCCGCAGTATAGACAAATGATGAACACAGGCGCTTCTTGTTCTTGAAAACGACTGGAGTTGACTAATCAATCAATTTCTGTAGCAACCTTGATTGGGTAACTCTGGCTATGTCTTGGCTATACTGTAGATCATTTCTCAATTTTACGTGGAGATACGAAGTCAAAAATGGTCTTATCGGATTTGTCGTGAAATTTTAGCCTAAAATCATGTTGGTTTCACTAATTTTCGATCAACAGAAATGAGAACGAATACTACAGCAATGTAGAAGTTCTAAAACTTCAAACGCTGTTTTCTCGAAAACTACTTTCTTCATTGTTTTGACTTCGAACGTCTATAATCTCGATGAGTTTTCAAGTTAGAAGGTTGCGGTTGGTCTTATTGGACTTGTCAAAGAGTCCTCTACCAGATTTTGCCAAAAAATCGATTTTCATAATTTTCACCCTAAGCTCGGTTTTCTCAGAAGTCGTCACATATCTCGAAACTAACTTTTTCACCCAAGAGGAAAAAGGAGAGAATTGACTCAGCAGAGTGCGGGTGCGTAGATTGTAAGCTGAGTGAATCAAGCTATGGATTTAAGAAAGCAAGCTGTGAGAGTTAGAAGGTGGCATTTGGGGGAAGAAGGTTCCAGCTCCAAAGTGGGTCTAGATCGTTGTGCGCCAAGGGTTCGATTTATTGACCAGCAGAAAAGAGTTGCCGGCCTTAGTATTGAAAAAGAACAGATGATAAAATTTGTTCAACTTTTGCGACGACCACTTAGGAAGAAAAATTTAGGGAACAAAATTTGTTTTTAGTGATCACCTATATTATGCCATATCTGGTGGCGTTCAATAAAATTTGAAGTTTTCATAGATATTAATTAGGGTCAACGGAAGTATCAATGTTCTAGGCTAAGAATGGAAAGCTCACTCTTTCCGCTCATTCATCTAAGAAAGCTATTAGCTTGAAATATTAAACTTGTATTAGGCCAAGAAGGTGAGAGAACGAGCGTGGCAAGAGAACTCTCGAAAACAGTGCCCTAACCAGTAATTTGTAGCTTCACGGCGGGGCTCTTTAACGTAGTTAAACGAGGGGAGGCAGAGAATCTGTTTTATGGGAAAAATAAAAATTTGGTTAAACCACTATTCAAGGAAACCGGGTGGGGTCATTTTCAAGAAACTGATGTTGATGAATTAAAAAAATTAATTTACTATACAGAAAAATTAATAATTAGAATATTATACAGAAAAAGGTTAGAGGATTATAAAATACGAAGGAGATCATCAATAATTGTATTCCAAGTTTGTCCCCTTTTTGATACACGTTTTACGTTCGTCAATCATAATTGCGTGTTCCGTGTTCTTGAACTGCTCTTTCCACGTTCCATACAGTCGTTCAAATTTTCTGTAATACAGAAATTCAAAATTTATCGTTACGACAGGTCAATAATTGATCTGAGAATGTACGTGGGGATGTGCAATATTTGCGATGTAGATGTTTATTCATCAAGAATGCTTTCAAGGTTTCAAACTGTAAACCATCAAGTTATGAATAAAGGTATTCGAAAAATTGCTTTCCCATTGCTGATACGGCTCGGCTCAATTTGGCACAGACAACGTCACAAAGTTGAAAATTGAATAGGAAGCTAGAGTGGTTGGCAATCGAACGATCATCGGCCACCTTCTCACCTAAATTTCTCATTCCTCTCTCGGTCGGATTATTCTGGAGATTGTAAGTTGCAGTGAACTTCGGTTTGAATTTGATTCACAAATTAGTGTAGTGCTAAACAGTCAGGCCTTGATACATAAAATCCATTTCGTAAGTTCGCCGCCTACATCGCCACTGGTCTATTACACCCTCCGTACTTCAATTCTCTCACTGACTCAAATATATAAAGGTTGGCCTTCTAAAAACCCTTTAGTTCTCAATCGAAAGCGCACAACAAGTCGAGTGTCTAATGTTTCTCCCCTGACATAGCAGCTCAGATCTGATCACATCTTCCTTCAGAACCGTCATGGATCTACCCTGAATAATATTCTGACACTGAAGTTGCAAATGCAAGTCAATAAATTTCTTTCACGTCATAATAAACGTAACGGCAAGTTAAGACGTCCCGAATCATCCGCACCAAAGTTGGCGAGTGAAGGAGGAATTGTTGCAGTTTTCCTGCATACGCAGACCTTATGTACATGTCCAATTCTACGAAGGCTAACAGAAGACTTAGTCTTAGTATCATTCAGTATGCTGCATACCCCAGTACAATCCCTAATTCTGAAATCTACAAGAATGACGTCATTAGAAAACCTCTCTTTTTTTTCAAAGTTTACCCCCTCGTAAGCAACGCTCAAAAGTTTAAGATTTCTTAGAGGCGTCAAAGAGATCAGGAGCGTTTTCCCTAGAAAAACTAAGGTCACCGTTCGAAATTCTCGCCAATCCCTGAATACTGTCAGAACCTCCACCCCCGAAAAGTCTTAATTTGCTGGAGAAATGGCCGACACTCGCGGATACTTCGTAGAAAAGAAGGTCGGCAGGGCCTTTACATGAATGGTCTTTGCTTAAGACTACTTCTGGTAGGGAATGACTGTGAATGAAGAAGTGAACACGCAAGAATGCAAACACTATGCAAAAGGTACTGGGTGTCGTTCAATCTGAAGTCTGAGAAGTGGAGCCAACATCATATTCACTGATAAAATTGAGGACGGGGAAATTACTAATTCTTGAAACGAATAGAAAAGGATGTGAGACTTTACCAAACCAACTGCTCCTCAGTCCAACAATGAGGATTCATATCAGGCACATGGAACCTCACACATGAGCTAAAAGTTTGTGTATTACAATAACTATTGATGTATTACTCGTACAAACTTACCCAATTAATTTCCGTGTAATACTTGTTCAAATCATCGTTGCACAGATCGAAACTTGGATCCAGCTTCACGTACTGGCCTTTTCCTTTGAGTTCCAAGTTGAACTTGGCTTTTGTGACATTTATTGATCTTTTAGGCCGCCGCCGCGCCAGGTTGTTGGGAACGAGTCGTAGAGTCCACGTTGCGAATGGACTGAGAATGTAATCGTTATTGCGAATCTTATCGTACACTTCGTTTGTGCCGGACGGCAAACTTTCGGCGAAAGGTTCGACGAAGCAGCTCGCATTCAACTTCTCGTGATAGGTGACGTAGTATTTATTATTGCACCTGTAGTACGAATTACCGCCGTGTACCATTTCCCAACTATAATCTTTCAACGTCTTGTACAGCAGTTTATCCGCAATTGGGTCCGACGAATTGAATTGAAACCATAAAACGTTGAATTTAATCGCGTTTGCATCGATCCCTCTCTCAATGTCCGCAGTCAATGTGACGTATTTTCCGTTCAATAACTTCTCTATATCATCCCCATAATCCTCGTACTTCCAAACCATCAAAGGAGGCACCTTATTGTTGATGTCGCCAAACCAAACATTTCTAACTACGTACTTATCGTACTTTCCGATAATATCGTGCCACTCGTTGATACTCTTTATTAAACCGTTAATTTTTGTTTTAGTTGCGGATACTAAATCGACTACAAACGACTGGTTGGCATTGTACTTCAACGAATCCGGCAGAGGAAATTGCTTCAAGAAGCGATCAGCGAATGGAAACATGTACTGTGTGAAAGTTTCAATTCCGGCATCGTACTCAAACAGGATCTGATTCGCCTTGATTGTAGCGTCGAGTTTGTGAATAGCAGAACCCAATATTGGATCCTCTATGGATATCTTACCCGCTTCTGGTGAATAGATGTTGGCGATATACGAGGCGAATTCTGCATGTTCCCGGTACGCCTCAATTCGATCGTACATGCTTACAATGACCGTCATTCCATCCAATAGTTTCTCTACATAATGCTGTACTTCCTCTCCTTTATCTTCAAAATCACCCGATATCAGGGTCTTTAACTGGAATTGAACGTCCTTGAGCGTTTTTTGAACGTGCCACTTGCTCACATCCAAACCGAATCGAGATTGGCCATTTAGATTTTTAATCGTATTTCTGATATCATTGTCTAAGCTTTTGAACATAGGGAATATGACGTTGTATATGGATTGTTTGTATTGGTTCAGAGCGTTTAGTTTAGCGTCTATTTTGTTTAAAGCATCTGCCATAGCCTCTTGTTTCTTCTCGTCGTTTTGAATTTGTTTGTACGTCTCCAAAGGTATATCAGCCAATGATACCACGTTCATAATGCGGTTAACAAATTTTTTTCTTTTGGCTAATTGTTTCTCAGTTTTACCGTCGAACTCTTTCTGTTGTGCTTTCAAATCGTCCGATAGTTTATTTTGGTTCGAATGTAAGGTAGATAAATCTTCGGGACTGTATAGATTGTCCTTTCCTTCTAATATCTTCTCAGTCAATTTGAGAATTTCCGACGCCGATTGTTTCGACTTCTTAATTTCGGTGTAACCCGGATCGTCTATCTGAAATTTTTCAATTTGCGACTTTACGTCTTCCATTTGTTTCTTCGTTGTCTCGAGTTTTTCTTTGTAAATATCTCTTAGCTTTGATAAACTTTTATTCATTTCTTTTGATAATCCTTCGAGCATTCCGGGTAGAGCTGAATCACCATCTTCAAAAATGAGAGGTTCAGCGACCATCATGGAACCACCGATGACGGTACTCGCCAGTACACCAAACGGACCCGCAAAATTAAGTAACAGAGCTGCGCCTTTAATCACTCCAAACATAGTTCGGAGCCCCATTTGACTTTTAAATTTGTCCAGTTTGCCCTTGACTTCTCCTCTCTTTTCCTCCATCCGATTTTTCTCCAAATCAACACTATTGATCAATGAGGATATTGTGGTATCAATGTTGGAGAAAATTGCTTCAGTCTCCGGTGAGACAACCGAGTCGATTAAATATTTCCCTTCATTTATCTTCTGATCAATTTCCTTTTTGTAATTCAACTTGGTCTTATCGACCACTACTTTGTTTCTGAGCTCTTTGAACTCCTCTAGTTCTTCGTTTAGATTTTTCAAGTATTTTTCAACGGCTATAATCATACCACCGCGTGTCTGCGCCTTTTTGTAGTTGGTGGTCTTGCTAAGAATTGTTGTATATAAATGAGCGAGCACCTTTTTGTACTCGGGAGAAGATGAATTCAATTTTTTCGCATACTGTAAGGTGCGATTCAACAATGACTGATAGAATGGAAGGAAATTTATCCGATCCCTTAGCTTGTAAAACTGTCCCTCCAGTTCAATCAATTCATTCACTAATCCGAGTGTATCGTATAGGTTTGACACTGAGGTACTGTCTTCTATTTTCTCTAAAAATCGTTCCAATCTTGTTTCTCGTATATAACCGTGTAGATATTCGCGCGCAAATATCTTGTAATTAGTAACGGCCGCGTAGGGTTTTTCGAAAGGTACTGCTGGCTTAGCCTTTTCTGTGCCGTCAGAATATTTACCACGAATACCAGGCTGTCCATATTTATAATAGGGTCTACCATCAAACTGAGTAATCCGCGATTCAACTTTATACTCTGGAATATAGAACTTACCCGAATATGGCGGTGTTTTTTCCGCCACCAGTTTTTCTATCCAATCCGGCGCCAAAAGTCCAGGTTTTCCTGAACGGCCGCCATTTCCATCTTTTCCGTTAGAACCATTCTTACTGATTTTTTTCAATGATGATTCTGATGATAAGTTTAAATCGGCAATAATTATCTGGCCTCCGTGACCACCCTCGCCTCCTTGGCCACCATGGCCTCCGTTAGACCCATTTCCATCTTTTCCTGCGATTATAGGTTTTATTCTGAAATAATAATATCCACTTTGAGAAATATTATATTTTTCGCATTGATAATAAGACGAACGGAGACAAGGACTCTCAGAAGCGAAATCGTATTTTGCAGGCACTCCAATTGATCCATCATCTTTTCCATCTTTACCGTCGCCACCATCCTGCCCGTCTGCGCCATTTCCTCCCTTCGCGCTAATAGTGAGAGAACCGGGAGCGATAAATTCTTCGACAATGCCCACAAAATTACCAGCCGAATTTCCAGGTAAACCTGGCTTACCATTCTTACCGTCTTCGCCGTAATGTTCAGCACTGTGTGCTTTCTCTTGACTTTTCTTCTCAGCGTCTGCCCCATCAAGTACTATCTCAGCTTTGTGACCTATGGTATCCCATATTGGTGCGATTATGGAAAGTATGCCCCTATTTGCTGTTAGGTTCCAAGTAGCATCGATGAAAATTTTTTCTAAAGCAAAAATTTGTATGAGTCTTTTTTGATTGGAGCACTTCCGAAGTTCGTCTACAACTCGACTTAAAAACACGAAATGACCTTTAACTACAAATGCTTCTTCCTTGCAGGATGACACTTTCGTCGCAGGGTAGTTCATAGTGGCATTCAAAACTTTTCGGAAGAATGACACTTGACCTTTGGTTACGTCAATATTTCGCAATAACTTGGAGGTCGTTATTGAGACTTTATTCACAAATTGCGCGATCGTGTCCAGCTCATACAATTTTATTTTCGTTTGCGTGTTGTCGTAGTAAAATTTATTGATTTGTTTCAATACACTGGATGTATTGTATTGTTCTCTGGCTTGTTGGACTTTGTATGCAGACAGATCGTCAATAAAGGAGCCTACAAAAATGTACCACGAATACAGATTTTTCAAATATTCAGTCGTGTTCTGAAGACCGTCAAAGATGACCTTGAACCAATCGACTTTCATGTTTGGATCTCCGCTCATTTCCAGCAAAAAATCCAGCGATTTTTGATTGTCAATAATCGCGGTCAAATCTTTATTATCTACATTAACGTCGAATTTTTTCGCGTAATCCCTGAAGAAATTCGTGAAATCAGCAATCGTTTTAAGGGTCGTCACGTCAATCAAAATGGACTTTCCAAAAAACGATACGAGTTCGTCAAAGTTTGAAGACGACGCTTGTTTGCTTTCAAAGCGTGCTTGAATAAGAATTCCGAATGCGTTGATTGTGGTGCTCGTATTTTTAACTACCTCCTCTCTTAATCTCAGTATCAAATTTTTAGAATTCTCCGACAATGTATATCCAAAATCATCTTTACTTTTCGCGCCAAACTTTACATTGGTGTCCACTACCAACTTTATGTTGCGTTTATTCTTCTGCACCTCGGGTATATTGGTTAGAGGTCCCGCGACTTCTGGTTTTCGAAAAATCCCTATGTTTGTCCTCTTCAAAAAAATATCTACCAACTTCACACCTTCTGCGTTCCTCTTTTTTTCCAGATTCGATCGAGCAGTTTGTAAAAAATCCACAATCCCGTCTATCTCTTCTTCGTCAGTTAAGAATTCATTACCGGAATTAGGCGTTTTTGCAACTTTGGTGGCTATCAATGCTATACTGTTTTCAAATTTGGTTACATTGCGTACCAACGTCGTAACGTGCTTTACCAATCCCATAAATTTGTCTCGGTCGCTGTCAAACTTTACATTTGAATGATTGATGACGAATATCAACTTGATTTTGTCCGCAAAATCCAGAACTTTCTTCACTAAGTAAGTGGATATAATATCAAAAGCACCATCTTCTCGAGTATCGTCAAAACCTGGCAAATCGAAATAAGTTGCCTGGGAAATAGGATCAATCATTCCTTCAGGAACCAATGTGTAGGACGTGAACGTATCAGTTGGTTTGCTCGTTCGATTACATTTATCGTTAATTACAAACTGGCCCCTAGTCACCTTCTCGGAGGTCAAATCGTCATCTTGACCACCTATAAACGAGGCTAAAGTACTCTTACCAGAACCGCTGATACCCATGAAGGCTACAAGTTCTCGATCCTGTCCGAATTTCAAAAGCTTTTCAGCCGCCTGCATTAATTGGAAGATACCGGCGGGACTTTGGTCTTCTCGGTCCGGTAGGCCCGATAGGTCTGGATTCTTATCGCATCTCGCGTGAACTCTAGCGCTCAGTCCCAGAGACGTAATTAGAATGAAAATTAGTATTCTTGCGTCGTACATCGTAAATATGACGTACGCTTTCGTCAAAATCTGTCAAAACAAATGAAAGAGGGAATTAATATTGACACAGATACGTCTATTCTGAACAAAAGTTTTTCACATAAAGTATGTAATGCAGAGATGACGTCACAAAGTGTATAATCAACCACAAATGAAGATCCGACAGAACATCCTGATCTTGACAAAGGCGGACAAAGGCAACACGGTATCGGTAAACGGAGGAGGACGATTACATGAAGAGTGGAGTCGTACATTGCAGAGGGGTGGAAGAGGAACCCGACCCAGGAATATCAGAACCACTAGGAAACTGTATTGAAAGAGAACAGCGTACCTATGGCAGTGAAAAGACGCTTGAGATAAACCCGGTAGTACACAAATACAAAGGGCTTGTACAAATTCATAAAGCTAATCGTAGCAAAAATCGCCGCAACAATCTTTGAAGAGAACTACTGGTTGGCACCCAAAAGCAACATCAGAATGATCAAGGAGCCGATAGAAGGATCGGACAAGGCGGCAATAAAACTAAGTGACAAACATGTTTGGTGCCATATCAAAGAAGAAACTTCTCACCCTGCTGCCAAACAATAGATATCATGACGGATTAATGCACTCAAAAATAATGGAAGTTATCATAGGACAAAAAGTTTTGAAGCCAGGAAGAAGACCCAATGGTAGGATCACCGCTGTCACCTGTACTGGCGGAGATTTTTATGACAAGATACTGAGAGGCAACAAGTTCAGAAACCCAATCAAACGGTGGGTTAGATAGGTAGATGGGTATCCTAATTTTAGGACCAATTCTTTCTGGAAATGAATACGGTAATGAAGAAAGGCAATGAAATCATCAACTACTTGGACCTAACTTTCACACTGGAAAACAACAGGATAGAATACAAAATATACAAGAATTCGACGCGCACCAACACCATCAACCCGAACGACTCCTACCATCACCCCAACCACAAGTTACCGGCGTCTCAGCACTATGGCTACTGAGCAATATTTTTCCTGAAGTACAATGAAGAGAAGAAGAGGAAAGAAATTGAGATAGTAGAGCAAACGGCAGCAGTCAACGGCTACTCTAGAAGCGTGGCTGAGGGACGTCTGGGGAAAATGAAACCTAAAATGTTGGCAATATCATTTAAGATGACCATGGAAATTATAATATACGAGTAATGACGATGTTAATCTGAAACAAGTATAATACACAAGATACGACTGAGACTACATGTTCCTATTTATTACATGAAGACCTGCACTTAGATCTACCACAATTAAGGACCATCCTCGTCAATATGGCGACAGCGCAACTACATCAGCAGATATCCTGTAAAGTCAATGAGGATTTGCAGCAAATTAATCGGTAAGATGCCAGAACGTCTATTGATGGCACCTTCGAAGTTGACAAATCATCAGGGCGTCACTACGTCATATTAAATGATGTACCTATATCAAATACATGAATTTGGTGATTTGAATCAACTCAGATAATAATTATGCCGTAATATATGCGCGCATAGTTAGTTACAACTCCAGTAATTAATGGAATACAACCCGCAATGAATGATGTAAAAACAAATCATCACAATGCTAGAAACTTACGATGTTCAAATCTTTGTGATGAATATAGGCCTTAAATTGCCGTGCAATCAATAGGTAGGAAACTGAAATTCCGAATTAACAATAGGCTGTAACAGCTAAGGCACACCGAATCAATAAAAACTGAGTTGAAGAAAACTGAAAAGAGAAAAAGAAATGACGGCGAAATGATTTCATCAGCCTGGAATATACTTAGGTAGACTTGTACTAGACCAAGATGGGGGCGAACGATCGGAGCATGCTACCTTAAGAAGACATGAAACATGATCTTTTTCTATTTGGCTCCGCCATAAGATTTTTTTTCTTAGTTTTTTTGTCTTTAGTGTAGGCTAAGATCTTTAGTGTCTTGGTACGCATAGGAGCTATCTCCACGTGGTGGGTCCTGGGCAACGGCAACCATGAATTTGTTGACAGCCAAGGCTCCTTAAAGAGTAATAGCGCGAATGAAAATTATAACATCCAGATGGTATTGTTTTTGAAGTTTAGACAAAAACTGACGGGATACATATGTTAGGCTCAATTGCCAAAATCGCCCATTGGGCAAAAAAATTGACCACAACGCGTTCTGGTGACCGCAAAACAACCAGTACGCAAAATGATCCATTTTAGTATGACCAGAACGCGTTCTGAAATGTTGAATTACCAGATCGCGTTTTGGCTTATGTTAATCGTTTGAAAAAAGAGCCACCACGCGTTTTGAAGTGGTTTACCAGAAATGTTCTATAAGTCAAAGAATATAAAATAAATCGTGAATTTCGACGACGATTACTAAACATTTTTAATCTTGAATAAGTTTTCAAACATTTTTGAAATTTTCTGTCTTTCTGAAAAAATGATATATCATTTTTTTACGTACTTTTAGACTACTTATTTTTACACGATGCATTGGAGTGACATTTTGAATTACATTTGATATTGTTCGCAAGGCATTTAAATTTTTTGTCAGTGCAATACCGTTTGCAATTACAGTGAACAAAGCCTTTCTCGCTGCCTGAAAGTGCAGCGGACGCTGATCTTAAGGTCATTGACGTCGTTGTGGGCACATCTGCGAGGGTAATAAACGTACTATCGGCGATGGTTAACTCATTTTGAGCATACAAATTTTTGGGAATTCCCTTCTTTGAACCGACTTTGTACAAGCCAGGGGAATTAATTTCAGTCACCACGCCTAGGACACTTCGAGGAGCTGCACGTCCACGATCGACATCAGGTACACGTAATAAAGTGTTTGTACCAAGTGGAACCGGTGGAAATCTGGCATTGGAGAGCAAAATCATATTTTTCGCTTGACTTTGCAGCCTCTCCTTTGCCCCCTCACGTTGACGTTCCACAGCCTTGGTTCTCAAACAACGGTCGCAAATAATGTCGTCAGATGATTCGTCCATCGGTACGCCGCAGTTCAGATGAACGAATTGTACGCATTGTGGTTCTTTTTATGCAAATTATGACAGACCACAACGCGAACTGATCCTGTTGCATTATACAACGCGTTCTGGTTGTTTCATGAAATGCACAAACGCCGAATTTCGCGTAGTGGTTGTCGCGCCGTCACCAAAACGCGTTGTGGTCAATTTTTTCGCCCAATGGGCGATTTCGGCAATTGAGCCTAACCACAGCCTCCTAGAATTACAAGCCGTGAAGTAGGGTTACTTGACAACGCTGTGCACGTAGGCTGATCGTTAACATGTAGTCTTATGGAGAATTCACGAATTTTCTCACAAATTGCATCATAACTCGACAAATATTGCATTTATCGAAAAGTTGGAAATAAATAAAGTTGTTCTTCATAAAATTTCCCATCGGATTAGTGTTTCTCCAGGAAAATAAAAGCCGTTATTTCAACTTTTGTTCATGATTGATTGATGATGTTGTATCTCATCAGTGAAATTTTCAAGTTCAAATGATAACAGCCGCTTTTGCTGCTTTTATGTTCTACAATTTTGGTCGTGAAGAAGAATTTGTGAGTCGTCTCTTTGCCATTGAATATTTTTCTCTGAAGTTACTTTCTCAAATGTATAATTAATGCACGTTTTGTTGATACTTATGGAAATGAACGTTACTCAGTTACTTAATTTTTAAGCGTACCTACACTATAATTTGTGAGTCGTCTATTTGCCGTTGAATATTGTTTTTTCAAGTTACTTTCTCAACTTTATTATTAGTGCAAGTTTTGATGTTATTTTTGAAGTAAAAGTTCCTCACTCACTCTAAGGCTGGACTATAACTTGTGAGTTGTCTATTTCCCATTGAATATTGTTTTCTTATTCTACTTTCTTGTTCCTTTGTGTCAGTCTTGAAATAATTTTTTAAATTGGAACTTACTCATTTACTCAATTCTCAAGCCCAGGCCCGACGAAAGGAGGGGGCAACTGAGGACTTTACCTTACAGTATTCAAACCTTTTTCTTGATAACTGAGAGACAAGAATCTTCTTGTCAGACTAAATCTCTAAATGAAATTAAACACATCAGGCATGAAATACCCTTGAGTTCTTGAAGTTGAGACTCAAAAATAATTCTATTTTCAGGTTCCTAGGGATTTATAGCTCGAGACCCTTAGACGAATTTGTCATTGGGTCAAAACAATATAAAAATGCCCTCGTCAGACAAAATCTCTAGAGGAAGCTCAAATGTGCAGACGTAGATTGCCTTTACCCTTGTGGTTTAAAGTTGAGCCTCAGAAATAATTCTATTTTCAGGTTCTTAAGGATTCATAGCTCGAGACCCAAAGACAAATTCGTCATTGGGTCAAAACAATACAAAAATGGCCTTGTCATACAAAATCGCTAAGGAAAGCTCAAAAGTGCGGACGCAGACTGCCTTCACTCTTATGGTTTGATGTTGAGCCTTAGAAATTAATCTCTTTCCGAGTTCTATTTTTTTCTCGAAAGTACGAACTAGTTTTCTCGTTATTCTCATTTAATCTATTTCCAGTTTCTCGAGGGTTCACAGCTCGGTAGAATCTTGAGAATCCAAACATTGAGCCTCAGCAAAATATTAAGACCTTTTTGTGACAGAAAAATGCTTCAGCAATATTCTGGAACATCTGCAACTTGTGATTCAGCGAGGCATTTCATCTCATGTCATGCTAATTCTAGTTGTACTCGGTCTACAACGCCAGGCCTGATGATAGGAGGGGGCAACTGGGGATTTTGTGCCACAGCCCGGTTTACAAGGAAAGGAGGTGAACATTTTTTTTGGGGGGGGGGTGTTCCTTGCCCCGGATCCGACTGGAGCTCTCGACGGACTTGCTCAAGCCTAAACTATTTAACTCACGGTTTCACCAGTCTTCTTTTTGGCAATGAATACTTTTCACAGGGAACCTGTTTTATCGGGGGGTAAACTGAAGGAAAATGACGGGCGCCGGCCGCCGGGCGCCGTCCGGCAAGAAAAAGGGACTTGGAAAAATTTTTGATGAAGTGATAGGAGGGGGATTTATCCTCTCTGCTTCATGCAGTATATTATACTAGGTTTATACTACGTATTATACTAGGCGTATACTAGGTCCAATCCTCCTTTATACTAGGTTTAGGCATCCTTCATACCATAAGCTTACAAGATCTTTATAATAGCTTATAGTAGCAGTTTGTCCTAGCTCTGTACTAGGTCTTAGGCTTCCTTTATACTACTGTATTAGTGGTTTTACTAGCTCTGTGACGTCATCAGATAGTGATGGCACTTCTAAGCTATATATGATGGGAAAAGGACTTGTAAAAAATTCGAAAATTGACCTGTATCTGATGAAAAATCCCTTGTAAAACAGGTTCCCTGCTTGCCTCAATTATTTTTACTCATTTTCCGACTATAGCACGTCATTCAAAAGAGAGAAGAAAGTGCGTCATTCTAACAATGTAGAAATGTACTCTAGTTCTGGATAAATTATTATAAGAATCGGTTTTTTCAGAATGGAAATTTTATGCAAAACAATTTTAATTCCCTTCAGTTTTCTCATGAACGGCATATTTAATGAGATAACATGAAATGATTGAAGAAAAACGTTCACTTTGACTATAGCACTATGAGCGGGTGGTTTTAAAGATGTACAAATGTACCCTAGTTGTCGATAAATTTTAATGAAAGTCTGTTTTTCTGAAAGATAATTTTACGCAGAACAATTTTAACCCTTTTCAATTTTCTCATAAACAGCATATTTCATGAGATAATACCAGGTAATTGAGAGAAAACGCGAATTCTCCATATAACTCAGTGTTACAAGTCAGCCTACGTGAACGAGACGTTGCGGCGTTGCCTGTCCTCGTTCACGGCTTGTAATTCTAGGAGGCTGTGGCCTAACATATATAACGGCACTCGAATGAAAAATATTCGCACGCGAAAAAAGTACACGCGAAAAAAAAATAAAAATAGCTGATTCTTATATGTGATTCACGCGATGACACACACACGATCCTCTTAATAGGTTTTGACAGTAAATGTAATATTCCAACGCGATAAAACTACGATTATAGTAGCCAATACCTGAATTTGTCGTGTCTGAACAAGTGAATGTGAATAATGTTTCTAGGCATTACGAGATGAAATTTGGAGGTCTGTAATTACGAGTGTTTATTGCGGGTAGTACAAGTTCCCAGGGTATGATTCTGTGCACTATAGCTTTTGCGTGATCTCTATTTTTTTTGAAAGTATGGATTTAACGCGCGTTAGTGAATACTAGCACGGCGGCGCGCCTACGGCGCGCCTATCACGTTTCCTTTTTACGGCTGTCTGAAAAACTGTTCTACTGTAGAATATTTTGTAAAAAAGTTTTCCTTTGATAGATTATTTGGCACCTTTTTCAAAATATGAACGTATTATTATTTTTTTTTTTCATTAACAGACAGAAGAAGTAAAAAATTTTTAATAAATCATTTGTAAATAAAATCTTTATGGAAAGAACGTAAATGAAAGTCAATAACCTCAGTGAATTATCCAGATAATTTTGCTCTGGATATTGAAGATATTGAAGGAAAAAGAAATAAAAATTCCCTAGATAACTTTCCTTTAGATTTTAATGCAAACACAAAGTTTTCACAGCTAAATTTGAGTATGGTAGGCTATATGAGACAAAGAGAGTAATTTAATTCTGGGGTTCAATCTTATTCAGGATTCACACTTTTTTTTTCCAGTTATTTGTTTTTGTGTTTTTTATCTCATCATACTCGTACAATCTGATGAGTTTTTTTCAAGTTTTTTTTTCTTTATCAATTTTCTTCAATTTTACACTCTTTCTCTCTTGTTCTTCCATACAATAGTTTTCTTTGTCGTTCTACATGTCTTCCGAGTTGTTCTCTTCAGTTGTTCTCTTTGTCAGTATCATGCTCTTCCATTTCTCCCTCTCTTCCTCTCCCTCTTCTCTAATCTTCTAACTCATCTCCTCTTACTATTTATAATGGTAATAATTAATTCTGTGCACCGTCTTCCTTCTCTGATCTGCAATTCAAAATGGAAGAAAAACGTTTTGATTCTAAGATTAGTCGATTCATTTCCCCCTTTCTCTTTCTGTTTTTCTCGACATAAGGTTGTCTTTGAAATCTTGTTTTTGTTAGAGGTTAACAGTGCTCTTAATGGCATTCCTCTCTTAAATCTCAAGCCACAATTAGTTTTATGATTTATCTTTTTTACATGCAAATAAACCAACTTCTTTCTTTGATCTCGACTTGATTGTGTCCTAGTTTTCAAAATTTTTTTCCTCCATGTAGCTCACTTGAAACAAACTTTCTCAAGGCCTTCCATATATTCTTTGGGGTTCACTTATCTCCAACTAACAGTTATTCTTGACATTGAGTCCTGATTTCTGTAATTCGCTATTCTATAGGGATCATTCCATTGAATCCTGATGATGTTAGATCCTCCCAGTTTATGTTATGTATCAACTACCTAATTTAAATTAGGATTCAATGAGGAACTTGTTCTATGAGGGTAAGGACTCTCGCCATTTGCCCAGAATGATGGTTGAAGTTTTCCAAGTCCTCCTCCTGTCATATTATCTCAAAAGTTAAAATTTCCCTCTCTCACCCTATATAGCTTGAAAGTTCCACAGTTACCCTCTCGTCATAATAGTATGGCTCCATGCACAAAATTTTCAGTTTTTTTTCTTTTCATGGTTCATTTAAATTTTTTAACACCCTTCTTTCATACATAGCTCAGAAGTCTAAAATTTTCAAGTCCCTCCGATCATATTTAGCTCAATTTTTGAAATTTTATTGAATCCAAAACTTTTAATGAGTGAACTTTTCGGGACTCCAATTTTGAATACAATTCTCAATATTGAAAGCAATCTGTCCGATGGAGAAGTATCTGTGAATTATTTGTTCAACTTTGTCAAGAGAGCCATTGTTTTTTAAAATCTTCTATTAAACTTATCTTGGTTGAATTATAGAAATCTGACCAAACGCTTCATTACAATCTCGATTCAATCCACATCCCTGCAGAATCGCACCCCCTATCTTTCCAGAATTTCTCATATTTTCTTCATTTTACACCCTTTCTCTCTTATTCCTCCATACAATCTTATTTTTACTTTTCTTTGTCGTTCTCTGAGTCTTCCAACTTGTTCTCTTCAGTGATTCACCTTGTCAGTATCATGCTCTTCCATTTCTCCCTCTCATCCTCTCCTTCTTCTTCAGTCTTCTGCATCTATCTCCTCTAATTATTCATACATGGTAATTAATTCTAGATGTCGTCCTTCTCTAATCTGCAAATTAAGAGAAGAAAATTGTTTCAATTTGATTCATTTTCTCCCCCCCCCCTCCTTCTTCTTTCTCCTTTTCTCTAGATTAAGATTGTTTTTGAAATTTAGTATTTGTTATAGGTTTACTTTTGTAGGTTATTACTGTTTTTTCAATCTCTACGCATGATTAGTTCTATGATCTCTCTTTCTTTCATACAAACCAACTAATTCCTCCTTCTGTTCTCGAGTTGATTGCGTTCAGATTTTGAAAATCCCTTCCTTTATCTAGCTCAATTGGAACAAACTTCCTTCAATTTATTCCTTAGGGTTCATTCATCTACAACTAACAGTTATTCTTGACGTCGAGTCCTGATTTCTATAAATCTCTTTCCTAGCCTGTAATCTTGTCAACTACCTAATTTAAATTAAGGTTTAATAGGAAACCTATTCTATGGGGAGGTGGGAGGGAGGATTTTTGAAAATTTTGGCGTCTCATCATCTATCAAAAATGATGGTTGAAATTTATCCAAATCATAATTATATAACTCGGAAGTCCAAATTTTTCTATGTTCTACTCGTATCATATGTACATAGCTTGAAAGCTGAAAAGTTTTCTAATCTACCCTCTCATCATAATTATAGATATACCTCAATCTCGCATCAATTCGACACAACATTTTTCCAATTACAACTCCTCTGATGTTCATATATTTTCCGCAATTTCCTCTCCTGTCATATACAGCTAGATGCTTGATATTTGGAATGTTTTCAATACATCTTCTTGGTGGTTGAAAATTTTCCTCGCCTCCCTAGGAATCATATATACCTCGAATATCTAAATTTTTCCAAGTCTCTCCTGCAATAGTTGGCTCAATTTTTAAAATTTTGAGTCCGACTTCTTTGATGGTTCAGCCTTCTGGAACTCGAATCAAAACCAATCCGTCCCATAGAAGAAGATCTGTGAATTCCATTTTTAACTTCGTTAAGAAAGCCATTGTTTTTTACAATTTTCAATGGAACTCTTTTTAGTTTAATAATGGAAATCTGACCAAAAGTTTCATTACAATCTTCATTCAATCCACATCCCTGCAGAATCGCACCCCCTATTTTTCCTAATTATATTTCTTGATCATTCCCAACTCACCCATTCTCATCTTTTCCTGAGTCTCACCGTTGTGTAAATCTAATCATTAGGCAGATAATCTGACAACCTTATCACCTTTTTTCATATCCTGCTTTCCAAAATTAAGAATACTTCCTACAATGTAACCTAAGTCATATCCCCTGTCTTGTGTAATTACTCCCAAACAGTTTCTAACCCTTTCAACTACTTGCCTTACTCAATTACTTCAATTAATTTGTACTTATCCGGTCTTTGTCTCCAGACTAAAAATTGAAGCCTCTCCACCTGTCTCGACTCCTCCTTTCGATTATCTTCCCTACTTCATGATCTTATTCTTTGCTTCTCACTCCATTTCTTATTCTTATTTTTAAAGCACGCAGGTAGCCTATTTTTAGTAACGGTTTGTATTATTATTTTTTTTTGTATTATTTATTTTTTTTTGTCTTTCTATTTTGATTTTACCTATTTCTTATAAAATCCTCCAGTAACTATCTCTGGATAGGTATAAATTCTATTGATTCTCAAGCTCCTAAGGCGCTAGAGGTATTCTCGCTCAATGTAAACAAACATCGCAGGATGTTCCCATCTGAGAAAATGAAAATGAAGTGGTATCTACGTACGTGTAAATTCCACTTCATTTTTCTGGGAACATCCCTTCCACAATGTTTGTTTACATTGAGCGAGAATACTTCTAGCGCCTTAAGGATCCAATAGATAAGAAAATACTTCATAGAAAAGAATTTTTCTTCAATTGTTCGTAGCAAAAATACAAAATATTCAGTTTTAGCCAAATTGATATAAGGTATCTCCGTGCTGAGGCATGAAGGGTCGCAATTACGGTGTGGGATTACTTCTTATGAATTGCTAAGTAATTTAATTCCACCAATATAAATACAGTGATACGATACGTGTAAATTTGGCATATATAGTAATAGAGTACACGTAATATTTGGTTTATTTGGTTCTAGCTATATTTTAGCTAAATTGTATCGGGTAAATTAGGTATGAATCGCGGTGAGGAAACGGGAACGCTTTTACAGTTGCGTTCTAGGGAACATCAATCAATATACCTAACTTTAGCCTAAATTTCACAATTCTTGAACAACAAAAAAAATCATTTGCCAGGCATTTGAAGATTGCGGTAGCGATTTTTTATTGAATACGAAAGAAAAACGCATTCTTAAAACTGATAAGACATTATAGCTATTTTTCAGCTATTTTTTCGGAAGATGGGTATCGAGATTGAAGAGCGGCGAAGAAAACGTTACAACTCGCGTATTTTACCTAGCAAAATTAAATAATTTTTTAGCTATTTTTTAGCTAATTGTTTACAAAATCAGGCAACGGGCATGAGTCGCAAGGGAGTGCACAGTAATACGGTTTTTAGTATAATAGATTCTGACACTAGGGCAGATAAAATTAGTGATGTGGATGGATCTCCAAAACGAAAATGAAGAAAATTGAGTCGAGTTTGGGTTGAACAGAAATTGTACAACACATCGGAGGAGGCCTCTCTTGGCCTTAAAATACAGCAGAAGAAAGTAATGGTGCCCGCGGCTGCGAAGACAGTTCCCCTTGGACAAAAACAGAAAACAGGCAGGCCAGCCTTAAGAAAGAAAACGTTGATAAACTCATTTTTCAAAACTTCGAATTTCATCTTCTTTTTATTTTATTTCGCGTGCTAAAAAATGGCGTTTATTTTTTCTTTTCTCGTTTCAAACCATTGTAATCGCGTTCAATAACGTTATATTTATGCAGAAATTTTACTTTTATCGTGTACGTTTTGTTTTCGCGTTTACTTCAATTAAATGTTAGTGATTTCCCTTCTTTTTTCTCGTGTATTCATTATTCCTTCGCGTGCCGATAAATGCATCCCAAAACTGACTAGCTCCTTTACTATTTAAGTGTGCATCTATACTAGTTTTATACTAGTGAAGCTGTAGGTAAACTTTTTCTTTCTTATACCTTCTTACATTGTAGTGACTGTCGAGATGCACCAAATTTACTTCCTTTTTTAATGTATTCTTTAGAAGGAGAGATCGTTTCAGGAATATGTACACACATGAAGTGCGCGACCTCTGAAGTCAGTAATGTGGAAATAGTGCAAATTGGAAGTCAGCATTCTTCTGAGACTCTTTTTCAACATCATTATGCTATCGAACTTTTTTACAAATTTCTTCATTAAATTATAGCATGAAAATTTTTCCAGATTCCCCCTCCAATCACAAATACTAACTTGAAAGTTGCCATTATTTCAAGTTTCCCATCTCATACTCACGATAGCTTAGATCCTTAAAAGACGAAACTGTTGCTGGAAATTCAAAAATTTTATCAACTTTGTTTTCCATCATAATTATATTTTTCTTCAAGAATAAAAATTTTTCCCAGCCCAAGTTCTTTATTAGGTCAGTTTTTTTCGAAGCCTCCTCTTATTATATACTATGACTCGAAAGTCAAAATTTCTATACTCCTGATGCTTCTTAGACTAGGTAGTATACTAAACTTTTGGAGTTGGGAAAAATTTCAACTTTTGTTACTTTATAAATTAGCCTGTGGCTAGACTAGGGACATCTACTTAGCTCAATCGTTTCTAACATCTAGTAAACTACGGCCATAGAAGGAGAAGATGGAACGTATAGTATGGCGTCATAAGCCTACATGATATAGGCTGTCCAGGACAGAGTTTGGGACTCGGAGAAAAGCAATTTGCATAAGGAGTAAGACTTACAAATTATCAGTCTTTGGATCCCTGACTGGAGTAAGTGAGACTTTAGGCCATAAACCAAGATCAACTCATAGAACTTCAGAGTGAATTGGAAGAACAAAGAATATTTCACTTAAAACTATAATGAAAAATTACAAACTGTACCGTTAAATTCTCCTGCGTAGTTGAGGGTACATCAACTGCCAAATTGTAGCTCGCGATTGGAAAATACCTATAAATAAAATAGATCACTGTGACAGAAACGTAAGAGAATATTTCACTTAAAATTATAATAAAAAATTATAAATCGTACCATTCAATTCTCCTGCGTAGGTAGTTAAAGGTACATCGACTGCCCGAGATTGGAAAATACCTATAAATAAAATAGATCACTGTGATAGAAACGTAAGAGAATATTTCACTTAAAACTATAATGAAAAATTACAAACTGTACCATTAAATTCTCCTGCGTAGTTAAGGGTACCTACATCGACTGCCAAATTGTAGCTCGCGATTGGAAAATACCTAAATAAAATAGATCACTGTGATCGAAACGTCAGTTCTTCACGATATTATAGAAGAGATATGATAGGCATTTGATCGCACTAGCACTTGCGGGTTTCTACATTGCAAATTGTAGGTACATTAAAATTATTCATTACTGAATTTTAAGTGGTGTCGTTGAATAATGCGCAGAAATTTTTTTAGTAGGGCATAACGCATGTTTAACGGAATGAAGGGGAATTCTAGATGCATAGAAAAAAAAATGAAAAGTAAAGCAGCTTTTGTAAACGTATCTTAGAGACCTACCACGATTTGGTGGAAAAGACAGTGCAGAAATTAAGGTTGATTACATAGAGTAGGTACCTTCAGTAAACCTAGAATAAATTTACCTACAATCATACAAGATACCGTAATTTAAAAACACAAAAATCTTCAGGCGGAGCCAAATAGAAAAATTCTTACGCAGCAGCGTAAGCATTACCGACTTTTCCTTTGGAATTTTCACTTCCTTCCCCACTATTGAAATAACTATGTGTAATAATAAAAAATATACGGGGCTATGTTTCAGATCCACCAATGTGCATTTTAAAAGTTATAATTTTTTCATTCTATGTACGGTGGTTTATGGGGAATTTCGCCAGCCAGTACCGGTAAATGCTATGCATACATAATAGAGCTCATGACCTCTCATCGCTTATAAAATACGAAATTTTTCCATCTTATGTACGGTGGTTTATGGGGAAAGCCAGCCAGTAAATGCTATGCATGGTTTTCCCGCTATGCAAACATAATAGGGCTCATGCTCGGCCGTGGCTCATGACCTCTCATGGCTTATAAAATACGATTAAGAGAGCTGGCGACTCAATTTCTTTGAATTACTTAAAAACAATTTATTCAAATGACCCCCAAAATTTCTTCTCAACTACGTTGAATACATTGAAGCATCATGAAGTCATATGAAGACAATTTGTTGGATAGTATCCGAGCATTAGCAATTACAAATTTCAGAGAAAATTGAGAATGGCTTAAATAAACAACCGATCCCCAAGAAAAAATCAGGTGCAGAACTCCAGATACATGACTATATTCTGAACAAGTTTGAAGAAAATCCACTCATCAGTTTTGGAGGAGTTGAGCTGACAAAAAAAGCGTTATAAATAAATATGGCTATATATATATATATATATATATGTAAGATTGTAAAATCTTAACAAATCTGGCGATGATGTGTTTCCACAGAATCGAAACAAAAATCGAGTTCCCGAAGGAAAGGCAGGTCAGCTGACTACACTCGGAAGATGATAAGGAAGAAAGAGGAATAGATATTATAAAGCCGGAGCTCGAGACTTTAAGTGCGAGTGGAAGAGTAACGCAAGCGACGTAAAAGAACGTTCACGTTCTTACATATATAAGGAAACCTGAAATGTTTTCATTAGTCTCACAGTGATCTAAGGCTACCAATAGTAGAAGAGGATGGTATATCCCTCGCAGGTACCGAGGAGGTGGATGCAGCAGTTAATTGACTGCGGGGTAATTAATGGAAGGCTCCGGGCTCGGATGAGATTCCAAATCCAGTCTGGAGCGCCATACACTCAGTTGACCCGGCACTGCTAGCTGATACATTCCATGCGGCAGTTACTGAGGGACTGCTCCCGCCTCTCATCGACCACTTTGTCGGTTGAAAAACCTTGGGAAACTCTTGGAAAGAGTGATAGCCAATCGACTGGAGAGCTATCTGAAGTAAGGAAATCACTAGTAGCCAGTGCGGTTTTCAAACTGGACGCTGCAAATCAGATGCTGGGATCCGACTGAAGTGGATAGCCAAGTCAGCGATTGCTACACGTCAGTTGTGCGCAGCCGTCAGCCTCGACATAAGAAATGCGTTTAACTCGATCCCATGGGAGAGGATATTGGAAGGCCTCATGGATGCAGAAGTGCCCGCATACTTGCTCAGGATGATTAGCAGCTATCTTAGCTGTTGAGAAATACAAGAAGAGACGTCTGCTGGTGAAGCGCTCAGTCACTTGTGGAGTGCCGCAGGGGTCGGTCCTTGGGCCACTGTTGAGGTGCGTCACATTTAACGGAATATTTATAAGGTGAAGCTGCCACCGGGTGTTGAACTTTTCAGCTATGCGGATGACACATTGATGTTATGCACTGCCGAGACGACTGTAGCGGTGGAAAGCAGGGTACACCGGGCTCTAGAGGTAGTGACGCGTTGGGTTGAGGCGGCTGGACTAGAACTTTCAGTAGGTAAGACGGAGGCCATTTTATTCACGACCCGTCGGAAGTTCATTCCTTCCACCTTTTTCCTGCAAGGCGTGAAAATAGCAACCAAGAAGTAAATGATGTGCCTGGGCATCTGGTTTGCCTCGACGCTGAGCTTCAGGCACCATTTCCTGATGGCAGCAGAAAAGGCAGGTCGGGTAGTTGGATACCTAAGCCGCCTGATGAGGAACCTAGGAGGACCGAGAGAAGTAAGAGGAAGGATCATGATGAGCACCACCTTGTCAACCCTCCTACATGGTGCACCAGTATGAGCCGACTCTATGAAGATACCATACAGAAGAAGAGAGATGGTAAGAGCTGCGCTGAGGTGTGTTAGTGCCTACCGCGCTGTCTCAACGGAGGCTCTTTGTGTATTAGCACGTGCACCACCAATTGAGCTCCTTGCTGAGGAGAGAGCGATGGTGTGCAGCGCAAAAAAGACGACAACGACCAACCACGAGACTCTGCGGGTTAAGCAGGAGGCCATCAGGCGCTTCTTGCTTAAGAAATGAAAAGTAAGAATCGCCCAGAGTGACCTGGGCACGTAAACGCGACCTTGATGAGTGGATGAACCGACACCACGGCCAACAAAACTTTCACCTCACGCAGGTGTTGAGCAGCCATGGCTGCTTCAACAAGTACCTTTGCGAGAAGATAAGGAAAGTTGAGCAGGCAACGTGTTCGCACTGCGACCAAGGGCGGGATGATGGACCAGAGCACACCTTTTTTGAGGGCGAAGCGTGGAAGCGTGAGCGGGACAAGCTTAGTCGGTCTCTTCAAGAGATTGGGGTAGATGAAGCGCTTGTTCCGAGTAGCCTGGTATCCACCATGCTAGGTTCCGAAGAAGCATTGAACCAGGTGTCTGCATTTGCAGCCACGGACCGGGAATAGAACGGCACATGCAGAACCACGCTATGGCCTACTCGACACCTGTGTACCATCAACATCCAGATTTGCAGGAAGAAAAACCCTTGATGAAGGAAGAAGATGAAGAGAAGCCAACAGCAATCCAGTTTATTATCTAAGATAGTGGTGTTGTTATCGTGTATTCTAGTGTTTTCTGCGTGCCAGGGGGGGGAACTGCAATTTGGCGGTTGCCAAAATCGCTAGACAGTTGCTGAGTAGAAGAAGGGGTTCGCCGAGGAGATCCTTTCAACACTGAAGTGACACCCGAAAGGGTTGATTCCGGTACTGGAAGAAACAAAATCAAATGCATGAGCAACCCGCACCCACTCCACCGTGGAGAACGGGGCGGCGCTGCACATGCGACATAAGCGAATCATTTTCAGAAATCGACTCATGAAATTGATAGACTCCCCCATCGATGAAGTACTTGTAAGACGAAACAAACAGATGAAAATAATGTCAGAAAAAATAAATGCCATCAAAATTGGGTCAGTTGCCCTTGTAATCTGACGTTTGCTCTTAGTCAAAATTACTTTCATCCGGACAGAAAGAGATGATAACCTGAAATGATATTAAAATCACTTCGACATCAAATTATCTGCCTTGCAGAGGCGATTCGAAAACATGTGTGTCACCTTGAGGATTACTGTATCATGTACGACTAAGCTCACAGCCCGGTATGCTGTTTCATAAAGAGATTCTTATAGTCACCCTGCGTACAAACATTCACGTACAATACAGCCACACAAAATATACTGTCTCCGAGATGGAGAGAGCGTTGATTAGCGTGAAATCAGCAACCACGGCCAATTACGCTCGCGTGTCCATCGTCGAGATTTGATACCAGCAAACGCTGGCCTAATACACTAGCGTATTATTTTTCAATTAGCTCGTCGTTTTCATACTTCGATGGATGATAATTGATTTTTGTGCGCTGTCCCAACCATTGAAAAAGTCTTGGAACATTTTGTCACAGTTCATTCTTCGCGACAATACAATAACCAGAAAGGCGATGTGTAACGTATGAATGACTGAATGACTAAGGGAAAGGACCGTGTGCTTAATATACATTTATACGCCTAATTTTTCCAACTTCTTAAACATAGCGCCGCGGAAAAGCAAATATTTTAATTCCAATTTGTCACCCTCGTTCCTTCTCTCCCCGAGACCTACCTTTTTCATCGACTTTGTTGTCTCTAGGCCTGTGTCGTAGATTTCACCTCCATAGTTTTCGCCATACGATGTCCACCTACGGCACCACTTTCGTGCGTTCGGTCTGGGTGAGAAGATAAGATCCAGTCGTGCTTGTCTTAAGTTATACGTACGATTTTGTGTATTGTTGAACGATGCTTTTCCGTGCCGTAGGTGTACTCGTTTTCGCTCTCGGTAGTGTAAAGTGCGCAATTCACATATTCGATTTTCCTTCTCTCAACTACGACTCACGATGGTCACCTAGTCTTACAACGCTCGAGGCACTGGATCCCAGAAATCAAGCTGCAGGCAGTAGCTACACCATCATCGAAAATTCGAGTGGATCACGTGAACCGAGTACTCTCACCAATACCAAAGTTCAAAATAAACCCGAAGGTCAGTACTCCGAACACAGGCCAATAAGCGAACTCAAACACAAACGTCGACCGAGTCCTAAATTGGAGGAAGATTCGTCACCCGAAGTTACATCACGACGAGCGGTCTCGGCACGACCAAGTCCGGCAGAGAGTAGAGAACGTAAAGTAGCCCACGAGGACTCTTCTTCTTCTTCGCCGCCGAAAAGTATCAACGAAATTGTCGAGAAAGCAGCTCCGCTCGAGGGAGCGGGTTCGTCCAAATCGGGTAAATATTTGGGAGGCGGAGGCCTAGGCGACGGCTTTGAAGAGGGTTACGATCGAGAGAAACATTACGACAAAGAAGGAGGTAAGAAATTTGTCGAGGCGCACAAAGAAGAAGGAGGAGAGAAAGCCCACAAAGCGCACGAAGAACAAGAAGCTTACGATAAGGCACAGAAGGCTCATCACGCCAAAGAGGCGAAAAAGGACTACGTGAGCGAAAAATCGGGCGAGAAAAAAGGTCATTTAGATGAAGAGAAACATCACGGACTGGAGCATAAGAAACAAGACGGGGAGAAGAAAGTCATCGTCAACAGCGTTGGAGGACGCGAGAAAGGTCATACGAAGAAAGGCTCGAGAAAAGTGCACAACCTGAACGAGTACCAGTTTAACGAAGAGTTCTACGACAAAGGTCATAATAAAGACGAAAAGGAAGAAGGATTGCACGAACACGAAGAGCATGAAAAAGAAAGAGGCGGAGCAGCCAAGAAAGGCAGTCACGATTCTGCTTATCACGAAGGTCACCGGGAAGGAAATTATCTGGAGGACAAGGGCATACACAAAGAGGAAGCCGCGGGTCATAAGAAGGAAGCTGCCGAGCAGGAACATCACGATGAGTATTCCGAGTATGGTAAGAAAGGCGGCCACAAGGAAGGAGGCAAATACGGACACGCTGAAAAGGGAGGCCACGATGGAGGCTATTTTGGTCGTGATGGCGGATTCTAATTCGGTGGTTATTATTTTTCTGATATCATATCTTTTTGTTTTGATGCAGCGGGTTCGATCGAAGTCCTTGAGATGTGGTTTACTTTGAAATAGAGGGAGTGATCCAATACGGATTTCGACCTGACGCTTTGATATTTTGCCTAATTTTTTGTATGATAATTCTTCGTTATCTTCTCGCTCATCAATTGTACAGTATTTCGAAAGTATTTTAGAATTCGTTCATATACTCATTTTATAATATTCGTTACATCATTTCTATGTCAAATTGAGAACTCACGTTATAAAATTCAAAAAATATCAAAATTTTGCCTCAGTCACAATACAAGTTCTTGCGACTCTCAGGGGGAAACACTTTCGGTATAGGTATAGGTCTGAGACTGAGTCCTGACCCGGTCTGGCTGAGTCACAGAGTAGAAGAAATTGAAGCCTAACCGAGACCAAATATGAGGACAAGAGCACGGAATTATACACAATATCAGACCTGGCTAGGCGCAACAATCGAGAGAGATTAGCGAGAGAAGGTGAAGGTTTCATTATCTCAGCTAAGAGACTGGAATTATTCGTAGTGTATAAGTCATTGTATGGCTCGTTGAATTTTTCTATTCGTTTGCCTTGTGGTTCAACGTTTTTTAATCTTCCAAATGTCTTATATATGAAATTTATGTGGGCTAAAAAAAGTTTGTGACAACTTGTAGGTATTTGATTATAATTTGTTATAATTTATAGTTTTAATGGATTCTGATTAATGTCGTTATTATTCATACTTTGTAATAATATAATAAAATATTCGTTCAAAATAGGTTGAGTGACTGTATGATATTCATCTTTCGTACAGATTCTCTCGTATTTTGTTCCAGTTCATTAGTAATTGTATCAAAGTCATAAAAAAAGAAGGATAGTCTACGAAAATAAAGCTCTGATGAATCTAGCACGACGATCGCGATTGACCTATAAACTAGATGTATGCACAAAAATATAATTTACACAGATAAATGTAAGATTTTTATGGAAAAAGGGTTGATACTCAAATCAGTAACTAATTACAGAACTGCAGAAAACGAAAATAATACGAGGCGCTTTCGACTAAATAGTCATGACCTAACGAAAATTTGAAACACCGTCACTAACCTTGAGAATGACGGAACAACGAGGAGACTAATTATCGAGTTATGACTCATGAATAAGCTCGATTAGACTTTCGCTCGTACGGTAAGTGCCTGTTCAGCATAATGACACCACCAGTATTCTTATGACGAATGCTTCAAGGCGGTACGCTTTAAATACGAACTTTCTTTGTGGAGAAGAACCTCAGAACACTCCCGGAAACTGTGCCCATAAGCAATAAAATGGTCAGCGAATGCCGAATTTCCCACTCTACCCTTCTGCCAAGCTGTTTTGTGCTCATCGACTCTAATCTTCAGCTGGAAACCGGTCTCTTCCCTATACACTCCACTCTTCTCATCTCCAGGAATTCGATCTTTCAACCTAACGACAGGGTTGTAGAACGCAGGTCGAAAGCCGAAAGGGTGAAGGCCGCGGGCGCGGCCTAATTGAAGAGAAAATTTTACCAGAATCGGGAGCCTAAATCATCGCAGTTTCTCGCGGCTGATAGTACGGGGGAGGGAGGTAGTATCATCGAGGCATTTTCTAGTACCCTTCCTACGCACCAACGCGTCTATGTCCATGCGAATCTCATTCACTCTGGCCAGATGTTTTATGGTCAGTAACTCCTTTCTGGAGGCAGTTCGACTCAAAGGAATGTCAGTAAGTCTAAGAACTAAGCTGTTAGAAGCAGTATATTTGTGGGCAACAATGAAGAATGACGACCCGTTGACTAGAATATCGGTCAATCTTTTCTATAAATCTCGTGCAAATTGGCCCTGGAGTTAAAACTCAAAAAGTTTCTACCGAATTAGTCAGTAATATCCCCCTTCCTCGAATGAGTAAGGAATGGGGGAGGAATGATCCAAGGTTTAAAGAGGAAGATCAATGAGGAGAATCTAATCGTCACAAAGGCTGATAAGAGCAATGCTGTTGTGGTTATGGAGAGATCCGCTTCACGAAAAGCTCCAGCAGTGTGGTGCTAAAGAGAGCGAGAATTTCAGCTTCCTTAAGCAAGTTAAAGAAGTTAGGTCATCAACAAGTGTGAGGCTATTATCAAAACTCCGGCGATGAAGAAAGCCCTTCTTGTCCCTAAGCCCACACCCCCCTCCCTCCTTTACGGGTTGCTCAAAGTGCATAAGGTTAATACCCCGATGTGACCTGTGGTCTCATTCATTTCTCCTCCTACCTACCTCCTTGCAAAGTTTTTGGACCGTTGGTTCAAGTCTTGCGTTGAATTCGAATCCCCTCATTCAGTTTTGAACTCGGCCTCCCTGGCGGATGTCTAGAAGGATGTAAGTCTTCCCCCTAGCACGACCATCTGTCTTAGTCTGGAGTTTCAAACTCGAGTCTCAGTCTTGACGAGTTAAGCAGGAGGCTAGGCGCTTCTTTCTTAAGAAATGGAATAAGCAAGTATCGCCCAGAGTAAGCTGGGCACATGGACAACCCGTGTGTCAAAACGCGACCTTGATGAAAGGATGAACCGACACCATGGTCAGCTAAACTTTCACCAGGCCCAGGGGTTTAGCGGCCACGGCTGCTACAACAAGTACCTTTGCCAAAAGCCGAGGAAAGTTGAGCAGACAGCGTGTTTGCACTGCGACCGAGGGCGGGATATTTGAGTGCGAGGCGTGGAGGCGTAAACGGAACAAGCTTAGGCCGTCTCTTCAAAAGACCGCGGTAAAAGAAGCGCTTGTTCCGAGTAGCCTGGTATCTAAAATGTATGATGTACTTGAGCGGTGTGGGGCGAAAGAGAATGACAGCTTCAGTTTTCCAAACCATGTCAAAGAAGTTCGAAGTGTCACCAATAGGAGTACGGTTATCATCAAGAGTGAGCGTGTAAAGAGAGCCATTCTAACTCCTAACCCCATACCTCCCCTCCTCTACGGTTTACCGGAATTTAGGAAATAAAACTCGTGTTAATTCAGAGTAGGATTTTTACTGCTTAAGAATCGTTCCAATTTCTCAAATATTTTTGAATCATACCTCAAGTATTGCAGCAACAGCCATCGCATGAATCCTGATCATGAAACAATGAGTCTTTTTGGACTTCAAACTCTTCTGCAGGCAATCGTTCACGGCAAATTTTCGAATGCTACGTAGTTCAAGAACGAGATACGTGCCTCTTCTTCTCATAATTATGTACTTGACCATAAACGGCGTCTGCGACATTGTCGACCTGAGGTACCTGGAATTGAAATACCCACAGGTGAGAACAAATATGACTAACATGTTGACAAAAAACTTTTCGGGTTGAATAATAAATTACATATGAAGAACATTAATTTTCATCGCATCAACCGAACTTCAGCGCATCACGAAGTCAAAAAAACCCTTCCTCCAGTTGCACCCTTATTAATTATGCGTCAGATCGTTCAAGAGTTGAATTCTTTTTTGAACAAAGAAAGCTGACGGTAAACTTGTGAGGTTATTGAAATTAAGCCTGTGCCTGAGCAGTTGTATAAAATTGATTCAGTTTGAAAGTCAACTAAACAATTAAAATACGACAAAAAAATAAACATCGAATTGATTTATTTACTTATAGAGACTGTCTCTGAATGAGAAGTCAAACAAAATTGAAGAAAAATAGAATAGTTACAAGAAACTGGATAGTTTTGTAACAATGATTTCACGTTACATAATCGTGCTCGTACTAGGTTTCCATCAACTCCCTTTATCTGAGGAAACTTTGATTATTCGATATCAGCATGTCCTGGCAGAATTCCAAAACAGATATCACTCGGGTATTGTCTATAAAATTTATACACTAATCATGTATAACAGTAATCGAATAAAAACAAAAACACTTCATTTGTTTAGAGTACTACGACGAAAATTTTTTAGCAACTTACGACGTTCGCGAAAGACAAGAAATTTGTGAAGAAGTGCTCGCTGCTAGAGAATACATGATGATACGCCGTACATCCGAGGTTAACACTGCTCAAGATACTGGCGAGGTTCTAACTGCTGAGAACACATCAGGTGAAAGTTCCGCAAAAATGCTTGAAAAATCCAGCGAAGATTCATCGGGTGGAGCTCAACCGTTGCGTAAAGCAGCATCGAGTGACGAGAAAGATGGTCCAGGGGAAACCTCGACTCAAAATGTTGTTCGCGATACTTTATCTGACAAAGGATCACCTCGGGATCAAAACATAAAAGTCCCTCCTCAGAAGTATGCTGGTAGACTTACTTACGCCTACAGAAAACGCAAAATTCACGCAGGCGTTGGTATATTTGCCAACGCGATCCAATGTTCGAATTCAGAGGACAAGCAATGGTACATAGTCTACGGGTTTCGACGTTTTGACATGTTCTTGCTGGAATACCGTAAACGTGCTCGTGGTCTCGTAGTGAAAGCATTGATTCCATTGAGCCCTTCATTCAACGAATACAGTGGTCCGAGTGAAATCCTGACGTCTTTTTTACGTAACCTGGAAATAGGTAATACCTCATGTTGTAGTTCTTAGTTCTAATGTGATGCGTCTGTTTATACTCCGGGCGAAGTCTTCAAAGGCGTTTTGATAGAGACCCCATGAGAGGACTCTTCTATGTCTAAAGTATTTTGGTGCCTTGCAAAAAGTATTCTAGGAACAAGAAAAACGATCCGAATTATCGGTTCTTTCGCAATTGTGGAAGAACACTATTTCTCTAGATCGTTTTGAAGTTCTTCGGACGCTTCTTGCATAAAAAGGCTCAAAATTAATAAGGGTAGGTATAGAAAATTTTACTTCCTCATGTCAGACACGTAGAAATGACGAGACTGTGATGAATTTACCTCGAGTGGGGTTTATAGCGTCGAGAAAAATTTTGCTAAAAAACTTTCAGAAAATTTAATTGAGCGGCGGATGAAGCAAGGAAGGGATTGAGAGAAAATTCTTTTGAAAACAGAACGTAAAAATCCGAACGTTTGAAATCTGATGAAGCGAAATTCCCCTTTAAAAAATCCGAATATTTAGAAAACTAGGGCGAAAAAATTCTTTTGAAAATAGGAAACTTCAAAAAAAAACTTGGAAATCCGAATAAATTCTGAAGATTGAGGAGGAAAAATTTCCGTGAAACGTTTGAAAAAATTTCATTAATACCTAAATCTGAATAGGTACTAGAAAAGAAAGGTGGAAAACATTCTTTTGGAAATCCGAACTTCAAATAATCAGGGGGGGGGGGGAATACCTATCGGGAAAATCTAGACGTTCCAAAAATTTAAAAAAAAAAAACGAACTTTCTCTTAATTCGAATTTTCTGAAAATTGAAAAATTGAAAAATTCTTTCCGGAAAATAATCACCTATCCCAAGTTGATAATCTAAAACTCAATCGCACAACTAAAGAAAAGATGAGACAATTCTAATACTTACCTAAATAAAATCACGAGGTTTGGAAATCATCAAGAAGCGTCCGAGGGGAATGCGGGATCCTCTTGAAAATACTTCCCTATAAGATAGGAGAGTTCGAGGGTAAAAAGTTCGAACACGGCCTATGTAAAAATGATTCGGGATACGATAATTTGATGACCATTCATTCCAGTCGACATTGATTTCAGGGGAACATCTACAAATACGCGCGCCGCAAAATATGAATCTTTGTTTCCTGAACCCGTCCCAACACTTGCGGGTGTGCGCTTCCATGTTTAATTTGCTAATATCGATAGGACGTTTCAAAGAACACGCCCGACAGATTAATACCGTAACCACGTCTAAGAATATCCATTGTCACATCAAAACAGTACAAATAAATGCCGAAATACTCGTAACCAAAGTGCGAGCTTTACCTTGTTTTATCAATGAGTCGGAGGAAAATCATTTGTATCCACAATTTTACATTCTACCCGATCTTCAATTAGGAATAGCGTCAGCTTTTGTATTAACCAAAGTCGATGACCAAGATGACGATGAAAAATTAGAAGTTACCACCAAACTCGATAATGTTGACGTTCTGTTCGATGTTGATTTTAATTCAGAAATCGCATTCCGCGATAAGTCCAACACAAGACGCAGCAAGACCCGGAGGAAGAAACAGGGACAAGTTGATGTAGGAAATTCTGGTCAGAATGAAGCTTCTCCTGAACAATATTATGTTCCTAAAACTGCAATTAAAAAAGATGTACCGGTACCTTGATAAAGATTTGACGAACTACCACAGTGTGGTTCATGATTCAACCATAGAACTATAATTGATGTGAATAACCGATCATAACAATTGAGTAAATTTTTTGACACAAGAAAATATCCGTCATTCACCTTCCAGGATTTACGATTTGAAAAAACTTCAATGTATAGAAAAGAAAAAAGAAAAAAGCGCTACTCACTCTTCACTCATTCGTTTGCTGCTCGCCGGTAAATTTTATCTAGCTCGGTTGATCCTTATAATTGGTATGGATCGAGACGAGCGAAGGGTATTTCCAATTCCGATTACAACGATCAATAACGATCAGTTATATTACACTTCACCAGTCGACAGTCTGGAACAAAATGAGTCAATGAGTTAGCCATTAGTAGGTATTCTTTCGTATCTAAAAGTATTTAAGATGAGTAGGCCTACTTATATAGGCCTACTTGAACATTTTACGATCAATCAATGCGTATACGGAAATTGTAAACCTTCCTCGATTTTTTACTGATTTTTCCATCAGACACCGTAATCGTGCTCAACGTACCAAGAGAAATTTCTGAAATATTCTGGTCGGTTTGCACTGCTCTTCTGGATTTGGATGCAATTCAAACAATTCAATTCAGGAAATATCGGTAGGTACTCAAAATGATGTTCATTGGACATTTGAAGGACGCAGGCTTTATAACCCCGCACGTAGACATTGCAAAGTGGCACGCTACAACCATGGTTCATTTTGACAAATTCGCCACGGAATTCGAGAAAAATAATGAAAACATTTTTACTCGTCAGCAGCACCCCTGAAGACGCTGGATACGCAGTTTTTGGAAATTAATCGGAGAACTCTGTTGATGGATTCTGTCTAGATGTGAAGAATTACCCCTCAGAAATCAAGAACGTCTTCCAGATAAAATTGAGGGAACAAGATTCATAATTACTTACCTAATAAATATTGAATCATTTCAATTTTTAGTATTTGACTAGAATTGATTTGATTCTTGCGCACAGCGCCAGTGACCCAAACGGTTCAGCAGCAATCAATTTTGGATCATATTATAGGAGCCAGATTAAGACTCCATCGCTGCCAAGATGGACAACGCAGTGAAAATATTAATTATGTATTCTCAGCCAAACTCTTCTGAGGGTATACCTACCTAATGTTTCTCAATATAGTTTTACCATTTCAATATTGTCCGCATGTTCGGAAGCCATATCTGAAATATTAAAAATAAATATTCTTAGTTACCTACTTTTACAGAAATATTCAGATTTTAACTCACTGAGGAGAACATTTTATTGTAGCTAGAGGTACGCTTTCTTGCTTCCTTGTTCTTTCATTTGTATCAATAATTGCTGCGTTGATAATCCTGACCACTTCAATGGTGAATTCTATACATCCATATATGCGCCATATTAATTGATGGACCTCCAGGTGAAAGACTGACTTCTGCAAGATTCCTCTTCTAAGGTGCTTAGATTTCCAACATCACCCAAAGAGATTAAAAATTTTCAGATATTTCCATTTGCCTGATTCAAAAAGAGAAATCAAATTTCAAATTCAGAGAAGCATTTTAAGTTCAACGCAATGAAAATTCACAAGAATTTCAGTGTTAAAAGTTTACATACACATACCAATTCCTTGCTATACGACCATCCATTATCCAAATCCAACAGCAATGACTTGCAAAAAATTATTGCAATTCATCAGACATCAACACAGTGTTGCCAACTTTTTTCAAAGCTAAAAATTGGTAACAGGAAAATGGAACGCTGATGAAGCCAAAAAATTCTGACTTACATTCTTTAAGCAAGAAAGGCGAGAGAAAGAATCAAATTCACGTCCCGTTTGTTAGAAAATCACAAAGTTACAGCATTCCTCGCTTAAAAATATAGAATACTGCTGTGCAAACGTTTGACAAACACATGCAGTACGTATAGTCACCTTTACCTATCCAGGTTTTTGACTTTTGGGTAAAAGCTACCTATAAATAATCTATTCTGGTTACGTTCTATCACTGTTCTATTATTCTATCTCTGTGATACTCTTGTTAATTGAATTCACTATTCAGAGGTAAATTTCCACAAGTATAATTTGATGGTAGATAACTTTTCATCATTAGTTGTATTCCGGTATATTCCCTGATGATGAGATTGTAATATAATTAGGCTTATGCTGTAAATGGCTACTTAATCCGTTTCTCTACAGGTGCATCTTCATAAAGTCTTGGGATTATGACATTGACTGTATTTGAACCAGGCAGCTATAGCGTTGCGCTGCAGTGGTGACTGGCCACGGTTTTTAAACATTCGAAACTATGGTGGTGAGGTACCTAACCTGCGTACATAAGAGAAAAAATTCAAAAGACTTTGGAATGAAGCAAAATTGAAGGTTTTGTCAACCCATCTAGTTTTTGAATGCCTTAGTGCCTAGTGGATATCTTTCATAAGATGTTCAGAAGCCAAGTCACAAATCTGAAATCTGCTCCATTATCAAGAGTGTCATGTCAAGTTGTGTGACCGGCTAAGCGTAAAGGTACCGTTTGGGCTAAAATGAAATTTTACAGTAAAACAAACAAATCCAACATTGATTTTTATTGTAAAGAGATGACATTGGCGATGAGCCCCTGGCCTCAGGAAGTTAGCATTTCCGCCGATTGAGCCATGTTTTTCACATACAAATCAGTGCTCAACTTATTTTTCATCTTCCAGCCCGGTCACATATTATAATGATACCTTTTTCAATCTCTCTCCGCTGCAGAGTAATGTAAGAGCTGCCAAGGGAAGTGACTTGGTAATCACATGAAAAGGAAACATTCATTCCTTCACCAGACTCCGGAGCGAGCACGAAAAGCTGTTTTTCACCGACATATTTAATAAAGATAACTTATTTAACAAAGAGTAACTCGAGCAGAAAAAAAGCTTATAAAAAAAGTAGGAACTTTCAGTGTAAATGATCGAAAGAAAAGTACTGATCGTTGAGGAGAGAGTACATTTACTCATATAGGCTTTTTTGACGTGTGTGTACGCTGTGTTCATTTTCAATACAATTCAGAGACTACGCAGCCTTTTTCAAACGTAGAAAGTGACTCAGATCCGATTTTTCCTTTTTTTTTTTTTTTTTTTTTTTTTTTCATCTTTGAAATAAAAGTTTAGTTATTACGATTCCCACACTCGAGTCAATCATCCAAGAGGTCCTGTTTCTCTGATCGTCGACTTAAATATACAATATTTTTTTTTTTATCTTATCTGTGTACAGCAGCGATAAAGTCAAATTCCCAATCCATGGTTCAATTTGTCGGAAATGGCGTTTCATTGATTTCTTCATAATATTCAACTCATAGAGCGTTGCATTTCACAATGAGCAAACCTGAGTAAATTGACCTCAAGTTCAAGAACATTTCAACTGGATCAGTCAAATCGAGCCCGCAGAATGACATTCGTTATCTTCGCTCGGCATTATTCATTCATAAAAAATACACGTTGTAAACATTATTTTTTTTTTTTAATAATGAAATAAAACAATAAAATGTACAAACATTTTGTCGATCAGTTCAATACAATGTTTTAAACAATAATTTTTTTTCTTTTTTAAATAATTTTCTTTTTAATTTGCAATAATAATATACCACAATTACGCGTACGAACACGCGTTGTTCTTAAAAATAGGCTCATCATAAATATATTCGTTTGGTCTTTCTATTCTTTTTTTTTTTTTTTCAAATTTCTAAACCGTTATTCGTTTCGTGTAACCGTTCACTAAATAAATAAATTTTACTACAACATGCGTGTCCCCTTACACGCAAGAATCAGGGAAAATCATACATACCAATATTATATATACTGTGTATACATTGTATTAACATCATATTTACACTCACACTTCAATCATCTGCCTTGTAAAGGACAAACTAGAAGAAAATTACAATACAATATTATTAACATAAAGTAATAAATCAAATAAATTTGAAAAAAAAAAAAAAAAAAAAAAACAGTATTTGAACTCAACAACCTCTCTGTCTACACAGATTCCCGCTGTTTATAATTATCTAACCATTTTCTTTTTTCTCCGGGCATTTCATACAACCAAAAAATCGAACTAATAATACAAATTATCCCTTTCGAAATCCCCACCCGGTATTATAATTGAAAATTTCTACTAAAATACACCTAACTTGATGAAAAAACAAGAAGAAAAAAAACAACGAATAATACATGGAGAGACAGAGACAAGACAGATAGAGGATTTTCTTTGTACTTTTATCAAGATTACAAAAGTGAAATCTAAAAATTTTAATAATACTTATTTTCATATAAAATTTCGGTCGTTTAATTTACTATCAAAACCGTGTAATTTCCACTTCTTCGCGTAATTAAATAAAATGGATGTCCATACTTTTTTTTTTTTAGCAATTGAACAAGAAAGAATGAGGGAACGCAGGGAAAAATTCACCGATAACAAATTGATCTAATATTATTTCAATTTTTCGAAATAATAAAGATGAGAGAGAAAAATAAAATATAAACGAACAAAAAAGCTACATAACAAGTATCAGCCCTAAGCCGATACAATTTACTCTTTGGTTCAACTACGAATAAAAAAAAACCTAGCAAAAAAAAATGATTAACACGGTAAGAAGGGTTAATTTCGTGTTCAGTTTGCGCAGGTTATGGAGAGACTTTGAAAACTAAAACGAATCACAAGAAACGAATGAAACAATAAATAGAAAAAACTGGGAAGGAAAATGATTCGCGTTCTAAGACAACGTTGATTAACATAAATAAGAGAACAAAAAATTGAGTAGCAGCAATACATGACTAAGCGGACACTCGATTAGATAAAGGAAAACAAAAGTAAACCAGTAAAATACATTATTCGGAACTTGTTCAATGCTCTCAAGCACTATCGCTTCACAAAACGAGTAATGACTGAAATTTGATATACTATTTACAAAATTTAACTATATTTTCATCTGTACTACATTATACAGCGTGTTCATTTATTTTTCTCCTTCAGAACGACCTCATTCGATCAACGACAAATAATATTAATTAACGAACTATAACAATCAGTTTTTTCGTTCTATTCATTCGAGTTAATTTTTTTTTTTTACATAGAATACACCCTGATTACGTTGTCATCAGTTTTATTTCTCTCATGTACCTTAAAATCCGGCCGTGTATAAAATTATAAATCAATTCGGAAAAGTGGAAACGCGCTGTGATACATATAAAATTAGCCCGAAAAAAAAATAAAAGAAAGAAACGAAAAACAAAAAAAAAAAAACGATATTACGTTATAAAACATAAAATGAATACAAAAATTTCAACGATAATAAATCATTTGAAAAGGTCATTTTCGCGTTCGCTCATTCGAGATTAGTCCAGCTAATAATGACAACAGACAATTTTCTAAACATTGCGAATCGCGACTAGAAAGAAAAAAACATTGGCCCCCAAAAATTTACGGATAATAAAAAAGTCTACGAACAAAGCTCTCCGTTCGATAACTTTTTATATTACTTTATTATTATTATTATTTTTTCTTTAATTAATATGCGTTGCAGTAAAACAGAAAGAATAAAGCTGCGTAACGGTTTAATCTCAAGAAAATTAATATTATTGCACTAATTGCGATTTCAAAAAAAAAAAGAAACAAAAACGAGCATTCTCAATTGTACATGAACTGGTCAAAAGAAAAATGAAAGTAAAAATAAATAAACAAAAGTGAGAAAAACGCGAATTTATAGAAAAGAAATTTCAATAATATAATTCGGAAACCTACGTCGCAAATCATTGCGTATCGTAATGGAAAAAGGAAAGAAAAAAATATATATATTACTACAATAAATACTACGTCAATATCGCTGTAATGTAAAATCTTATAATTGTATGTGTGTCATTTGTTCAGCGAGATGAAAATAAATTACTAGGGGGGAACAAAAAAAAAAAAAAAAAGAGACAGAGAAAGAAAGGGAGAAAGAGAGATTGTGAGGCGAGTGGAAGGAAAAAAAAGGAATATACGAGTACACGGATTTTTGAGTAAATAAATGAATACTGCTTTCACGATCGCTCCGAGCGCTCAGTCGTTTCATTTCTTGCACCCTCGTATCACACATCGCATAAGTAGAATCTATCTTCAGATAAGGGCGGACATCATATGATAAAGCTGCATGAGAACTTGCATGTGCACTGGAAGACAAGAGAGACGATCGTGCGTATTCGAATCGATAGCTAACCACGACAAAGCATTGTATCCTTCCAGAACATATCTACAAACAAATGAGAAAATAATAATTAATAATAACCGTTTCTTCTGACGCGTTCCATACATAATCATCTACGACGTGAATCATAATATTCTTTCGATGATTGCGTTTTTTGAAAACACAAGTCCACTCACGTTTCATGTAAAACAACGATACTCGTAATATCATTAAGACTCTACTAAGTTCGAGGAAGTGGTAAGGACCCACTAAGCCCCTCAAAATCGCATTATTCCCTTCACCGCCAAGTTTGTTTCAATATTAGTTCCAGCAGATAAAAATTTCACCTCACTGAATCGCAACCAGAAAGGAGACTGGACTGGAGTGCAAGAGAGGTAATTGACAAAAAAAACCCACAGGATTGAAGGTTACAAAAATGAAAGCGTGATGAAAGTACCACCCATATGAAATGTGGGTCCTCCAATATTCTAGAGGATAGAGGAATGAGGATGGGGTAGACAGAACTACCAGCCAGTTCGCTTTCTTCGATGGGAATTCGTTCAACAATAAGTGATTGAAGAAATGATTTTGAAACGCACGAACAAATGATAGTCTCTTGGTCTCATACAAGAGGTATCTTTCTACAGATTGTAAGTGAATTCTAGAAATCGGGAGGGGGGAGGGGGAGAGAGATCATCAGCCAACTCGCTTTCTATGATTGAAATTCGGTCAACAATAATAATGATTGAATGAAAGTCGTGTTCTTGTCTTATTCAAGAGATACCTTTCAGCAGATCGTGTCTTCGTTGAATTTGAATACTTGAGGAACAGCAGAGTATTGCAGCAAAAATTTCAGCTTTGGCTTTTGGCTTGAACTTACAACCTAGAGCAATATGGTTTTTAGCTTTCGGCTTTTGGATTTCCGATAAATTGAGCTGGCTTTTGATTTAATTTGGCTGGCTCAATTTAGCTGATTTTTGGATAATCAATGTCCTGCATAACTCGGTGTACAGAGGAAACGATCAGGAGAATTGGGGCTTTGCTGCACTTGTGAAAGATACCTTTTCTTCGGCTTATGTAGTTATGTTCATATTTTCAGTGTTTATTCTTTCTCTCTCTGCTAGTATTAAAATACTGCCTTTCAGTTCAATCAATTTGTTGATTGAAATAATTTTAGAAGATGAATGAAAAAAAAAATAAATATTGCTGTAAATCTGTGATTATTATTTCTGCATTTTTGAATTTTGCAAAAACATTGGAAAAGCCAAAAAAAAACTGAAAACATTTGGCTTTCGGCTTAGGGAGGTTTCAATACTTTCAATAAAGCTGGCTTTCAGTTTCGCTCTAATCAGTAAAAATTCGGCTGAATTCAGCTTTCGGCTTTTAGCTGTCTGCAATACTCTGTGATGAAAGATCTGGTTTTAGAACAAACAATGACGTCACAAAAAATTTGGTGAACAGATATCTCTAGAATAAGCAGGGTTGCGGAGTTTTAAACAAGGGACGTTTATAACATGTTTTTAAACGTGTTTTTTTTCCTCATTACCAAGTAAATTTTTAAAATTATGGTAATCAATTATCAAGACGTTCATAAATAAGATAATTTTGACCTGTTCCAAGATGAGGGCAACTAGCAGCAAAACGCAAGTCTCCGATGAGGGCGAAAACGGAGTTCAATTTGCTGCCCATCAGTTCAGCCAGATATATGGATTTTTGGTCCTCATAAGTGAGGACAGAGTATTGCAGCCGAAAAATTCGGCTTCGGCTTACGGCTGAAGCTGACGACCTTGAAAAATTCGGATTCGGCTTATGGCTGATCAGAAAAATTCAGCTGGCTTTTGGCTGGCTTACGGCTGATTTTTTGGCGGGATTTCAGCTGATTTTTGGCTGGCTGATGATATTGTTGTCGTTTTGTTGCAGCCAGGGAATGAAAAAGAAAAAGAAAGAAAAACGAGGGCTTGGAACTGAAGTTCAATGATTACAAGAGCCTGGCCGTAACAACTATAACCAAAAATATTAAATGTTTAGCCCTTGACCGTAACCAGTCAACCGAAATTAGAAGCTCAGACATGTAACCGTAACCAAAATGACCAAAAATAATATTGGTCACAACTGTTATTCCTGTGCAACCAAAATTTGGAACCTTATTTTACATTTACAGTGTTGTTAAATTGCGGAATAGCGGAAAAGGTATTTTGATCATCAGCCTTCAGCCATCCAGTCAGAATGGCAGTTGGTGATTTGTGAATTGTGATTTAAATTTAAATTGGGAATAGGAGAATACGGAAAGAATCGAGAAGCGTGTCAGTGTGTCACACATCATTTTGCACAAATAATATAATTTGATAAATAAGCCAAAAATCAGCCGAAAAAATTTGGCTGAATTTGGCTTTCGGCTTTCAAGAGTTAACATAAAGCTGGCTTATGGCTTTCGGCTTAGTGGCCGAAAATTCGGCTTTCGGCTGGCTGCAATACACTGAGTGAGGATTTGGTCGTAAAATACGAATTTCTTGCGCTCAAGGGAAAAGTACCTCAGACAGTTACATGAGAGATACTTTTCTCTTGGTCCTGATAGGCTGATACTGTAGTCTTCCGTAAACACAGAGTCAATCAAGGCAAAAGTACCTAGGGGACTTATATGAGAGATACCTTTCACCTGATCGGTGTTGATGAATCATCAAGTCTGTCAAAATCTGTTTTTAGCCTCTTTAGGTCCTATAAAAAATGACATATGGATTTTTGAAGATATCTGGCAGCACTGCTACCCTTTCCATGGAACAGGTACTTGACGGTAATAGCCCGTATTTTGGAACAAGTCACAATTATAAATATCTTCCAGGTGAAAAAAAAAAAAAAAACATTGTTTGAAACGGGAGAAAAAAAACGCATTTAAAGCCAGTTTTAAATATAAAATCCGTTTTAAACTGAAAAAAACATGTTTCAGACTCTTACAAGTGGAAAAAAACATTGTTTACATTTAAAACGGGAAAAATACCGGCATTTAAAACCTGTTTTGAACATAAAACCTTTGTTTTTTGAAAAAAACTGTTTTTTTTTTTTTGCAACCCTGAGAATGAGAGACCCTTGAACAATAAATTGGGTGATATTTCGTGTTGATTTTCAATCGGGAGGAATAGCAAATTAGATCTCAGAAAAACTTATCGAAAAATTGATAATCTCTATAGTCTGTTCGCGTTAAGAAAGGGCTACTTGAGAAAGGGTACAAGTTCGTACCACTGTTTGTACCGTTTCGTATTTACCATTTGAATGGTACGAAGTGGTACAAACTGCGGTACGAACTTCTTAAGTAACATATAACTTTGTACCTTCTTTTGGCCCTTTCTTAACGTGAACAGACTATAGTCCTGTGAAAAATGTTTTTCTCACATTCGAGCTTGATTCCAAGAACTAAATATGCAAATAGAAAGAAATCCTCACACAATTTTGGTAAACTTTCCAGATTTTCATCAATACAAGTATATTTGGAATTAGAAAATGTTTTTCAATTACCTTAGAACGTCCGTCGTGTATTGCGAGTCCAACGGATGGCCGCTGACCGAAGATTGCTGCAACAACTCGTCCGAATTTTGCTGGGTGGTATGCATGTGAAGGGCGCTCTTCAAGAAGGCTGGACATACGTTCTCTAGATGCGGACATGAATTCCAGAACCAGCGCGGCATACGACCGGTCGGCGCGGTCGACACGAAATAACCCAAAGCTAAGGGCTGCTGCAGTAATGCGCCTACTTCTTCTTGCACGTCGGACCCATTAGCACCATTCTGTTTGGAACGAAAATGCGATCGTTGAAATATCTTCAGAATTCGCTACAGAATAAAGATTTACTAAAATCTATGCACACGCCTTTTCCTTTTCACAAGGCGAAAGTTGTCCAAGAAAAGAGCGAAGTAAAGACTGTTCTTGATGAAAGATCGCTCATGACGTCAATGAGGCGCGTGACTACGGGAGAATTTCAAGAGAGGGAAGTAGATCTCGATTACTGAATGATTCCATATCATTGTGACAAAATTGCAAATAAATTCATTTCGGAAAAAGGGAAAGACGGAGCTCAAGGAGAGCTGTGAAGTCGTCAATTATACAAACTTCAAGCTCAAAATAGTAACGGCGTGGTAACGAGACGTACTTATTACCACTAGCACAAAAATAATTTCATTTGACCTCTCTTCTACACGCGTTAACCTCTTCTGGTCTCATCATTTCTTGACTTTGTTCCTCGCACTGCACATTTCAATTAGCAAAAGCTACTCACTCGTAGAGGATCACCATTACACGGGAACGGACTACGCTGATCGGACGGATCGCCCTGACTGCAGGACGGACTGCCCGGCTGCGAAGCGCCACGACCACGCGGACTAGCACCAGGACTACGTACGCCAACCGTATCATTACCGGGCCAACTGACGAAGATGTCGTTAAAATCGCCCATATTATCCGGCATATCGTCATTCAATGCCATCAATATTTCTTCGTCGCCCAAATCTGGACCGTTATTCTGCTGCTCTTGAAACGCCGTTTGCGATGACTACACGAACACAAGCACCCGCGAATTAAGACGAAATTTCCATTATTTACCAAATCATTAGCATCCTTTCATACCTGAGTGGTCGCCGAGGTAGGAAATACCAAGATGTGAGTACAGGTTACGTCGTGCGGCGTCGACAAATGACAGTTAACCGAAGCTTGACTAAAACGTTCGTCCGGGGTGAATTGATCCGGCATCACGCGTAACGTCGAATCCGCTTCCAACGAGATTAAACAAGCGCTTAGGATACAAGGAACGTCCGTCGGATAAAGCAAGCTACACTGGCCGCAGATTTCCTTCAGCTGTTTCGAAGCTCGGATGAGTGACTTGCGACATAACAACCAACTCCAGCCTGTACCGAAGAAACGCATGTTAATACAGGTACCGAAGCATCTTCAACGAAGGAAATAAAAAACTCACCTTTCAGTTCTCCATGTCCTAATCTACCTACGCGACCGACGACTAGCCGCCAAGGAGTTACACTTTGCGACATAACACCCAGTATGAAATCCATCACTTTTTGGAGACCTATTCTTCTAGCCGGAGCTTTTCTTCTTCGACTTCTGTAAAGATTAGCGAACAATGAAGGCCTAGAACAACGAGCTCAAATAGATCTCTTCAACGCGAAAGATTCTCACCTATTAGGAATATGAATATTTATCGTCGCCGTCTCCAAAATGATACCCTGACTATCGACGGCGGATACGAGTATCCATTTCTGATCCTCGGACAAACAATACGTGACATACAAAATGGAACATTGTTGATCGGTCGACAAGATACTATTTCCCGGACCGTTGCTACCGCTATCCATGTTTTCACCGCCAGTTCGTAGTTTCTCACGACTTTTAGAAAGAATGTACGGCGGACAATACGCTCTATAAGATGCTCGATTCTTTTCCTACATAAAAACAAAATTCGTTCAATAACACGCGCGATTACTCACGATGACAAACCTCTGTTAATCAACTCACGTCTTTAGTTTTCAGGAAGAGATCAGTCATCGCTGCTGTACCAAAACCGGTCAGCGCTTTCACGTTCGAGGAGTGCGTCAGCATACGACGACACTGCGAGAATACGGACAAAGCTAAAGCTCGCATTTCGTCGCAATGACGATTTCGATCACCCGATCGACCCAGTTCGAGAATACTCTCCAACGATATTATCTAAACGCGAGGACACAATTATCACCGAGTTTCTTTCGAAAGTATTCACCAAAAGGACGCACACTCACCTGTACCGAAATATTACTTCGTATCTGTTCGGGCAATACTGAAAGTACGTTGTTGTAACAACGCAGAAGGGATAGACACGCTAGTCTGTGTAATTCGCTATCGTCACTGCCCACCGATATCGGTTCCACTAAATAGATTACGATGGCCGGCGGATCGACGTCGTCGTCGTCGTGACTGGTTGAATCGTTGAGGAAAGAGGAACAATTAGCCGTTGCCGTGGTCTCGTTTCGATTACCCTCTTCTACAGGACATTGAAATGACGTACTTTAGAAGACCGTTCTCCACAATCTATTTCGAATACAAGCACGGCACCTACCTTGAGATTCGGGCTTCGGCGTAGACACAGGCTTTTCGGGATTACTCTGGACGTTATTGACAGAACCATCCGGGGTGGTAGACGGAGGTGGAGGCATAGGCGACGGAGTCGTTCTCGACATATTATTCGCGGCGTTCCGATTCGCAGTGTCTGCGGAATCGAAAATCGACGAATCCAGCGTAACGTCATTCAGTTGCGATACTAAATAATGCCTACAAACCTACGCACAGAATAAGATTAGCTAACCGTACCATCAACGATGGGAAAAAAGACCGAAGTTTTGTCACTTACTTGAGCATATAATCTTAAAATGGCAGTCGTATTATTATCTCCTAACATGTTGAACCAATCGTCCGTAGGTTCTTTCGGTAATTTCACAGCCGCACTTTTACTAACACGAAGTATACCGTCTCGTAAGACTTTCGATATTGGACTATGTCTACCGAGACGACAAATCTGAAAGGATAAATCCACAATCATAAACTCGCTCACCACTGCGGTAGATATTATTTTGAACACGTGATATCCACCTCGTAAACGGAGCTAAGCTCTTTGAAGAACGTTCGGACTTTCTGAAGAACGAAATCACTATCGGGCGCCACTACAATGTAGGCAACGTCCCTGCTATAGGAGTACGGCTCCAATAACAGTTTCTCCCAATAATGAAGGGTGTATGGAGATACCGAAAGCCAGTCCTTATCGTAGCCGACCACCACCGGCGGAATTGGTTGCGGTTCACATCGATCTTCGGTACCTACAAAACGATACTCGAGGATTAGATCTGTTCACTCAACAGACAATCTTCGATAATGTCTAATGAACGTACCTCGTCCAGCGAGTCTATGGAATTGTCTCCACGTAAGCGGGCCCTTAACTGTATAAGGAGCCTCCCACAGCCTAGTCGAACACTTTTTTTGGATCGCGTCCTGCAGCAAAGGTTGCAATGACTTCATCACACGTATTATATCTTGGTTACAGCGTGGGCCTTTGGCGCGCAAAAACGGCCATCGGTGCACACAAGTCCCCAGACGGTTGTTCACGCCACCGGCGCAATGTTGTTGCATCAACTGCTGTTGTCTGCTCGCCATATCTTCGACCTGTAAGAACACATATAAAGTAGAATGTTTGTTTTTCGGTGATACGTTCAACGTATTACTTTTTCCAACTCACTTTACACATAGATACAGTCGCAGCTTCCAACTGCGCCAGCCGTCCCTGCTCCAACGCCAGCAAAGCGATCTCGTTCGTATCCCGCAATTCGAGCATATTAAAGGGTGGTATATTGGCGCGATGCTTGTAGGCCTTCGCGGCTCGATATAAAGCGTTACACGAACTGTGAACCATTACACACTGTTCTCGCACCAAATCAATGACGCTCGTCGTTGCGCCGTTCAGATCGTCCTTCTCTACCGGTTCATCCAGAATGCCGGTAATTTCCGCCTCGTCTTCAAAGAACAGACCCGCCATGTACGATAGACGTCTATTGATGACAGCGCTGAAACCGCAACTACATCGTACGAGATCTTCATCCGCATAATGGTGCTGCGGGGTCGACGAGTAAGGTGGAAACGGGGGCGCGGGAGTTGGTGGCATTGCTTGAGGCAGATAAGTGCCCGCGTCACTTCCTTTGATATTGCCCACACATTTTGGACCGGCGTTACACACGCAGAGCGTACAACTATCGAAGTTATGGTCGCGGAAGATGTTAATGAGTGTATCGCTGAGCAACAGGTTAACAACCAATGAGTTCGCTTCTGGTGGCCGCGTTAAGGCGACGTTACTGGCGGAAACGGTTTCCGGATTACTGCTGAGTGCTTTGTTCAGGTAGGATGAGCTGGATGAGCTGGCCGGGCTGTACGGCGGAGGCGGTTGACAAGGGGTGCGCACGCCACCCGCTCTGTACTGCTGTTGCCACATCATCGGACTGGGTGGATACGGTCCTGGACTGATGGGCGAGAGTCCAAGACGTGGATGCATACTCGGGTGTAATGGAGACGGCGCTAACGATGGAAGGTTGTGATGGGGAGACGGCATATGGTGATGCGTATTCTGCTGGTGCGACATCATCATCGAGTTGGCGCCAACTAGCGGCGACGAAGCTGGATGGTTTGAACTACTGCTGCCAGCGGTGTTGTTGCTAGCACCGCCACTGTTTGAACTGCTGGCACCGCTGTTGGACGGGATAACGCTGAGGGAGGCGTTATTCGTATTTCTGTAAATGAAAAATTGACGTGTAGAAACTTGCGAAAAGCTTGAACTATTTCCCCTTCCCCAAGTGTGAGGTGTTTCTAAGGCATTGTAAAGGAGCGAAATTTCATCAGGTAAATGCAATCGTTTTCATCTTCTCACATTGGAACTCATTTTTTCAAGATCATCAAAGTTTGATGATATTCTTGCCTACGGCAAATTAATATTTCTTAGCTCTAGGTTCACTGGATTTGTAATTAAAAATGTAACTACTGTCTTTCAATCAGGGCTACCAACGTGACGACTCACGTCTTCAAAATACCCTGACATTTGATTTCAAAAAAGCCTGAGTTCGCCTGATATGCAGTGTTCCCAGATTTTTTGTACCTTGGAGCGCCAAACGTGACTACAAAAAACGCTAAGAAGCGCCACTCCAGTGTTGCCAGATGATTTTTCCAAAATTCTATACTTTTTCCGACAAACACATGTTTTTTTAAATCAGAGTATGTTTTTTCTTCAACAAAAACACGTATTATTCATTAAAAACATCCTTTTAATAACAAAAAACATGTTTTCTTCATCAAAAACATACTTTTCATGGCAAAAAACATGTTTTTCCCATTAAAAACATACTTTTTACAACAAAAAACATGTTTTTTTCATTAAAAACATGCTTTTTATGACAGAAAACATGTTTATTTTCATTAAAAACATACTTTTTACAACAAAAAACATGTTTTTTCATTAAAAACATACTTCTAACAACAAAAAACATGTTTTTCTCGACAAAAACGTTTCTTCTTCATCAACAGCGTGTTTTTATCATGACAGACATGTTTCTTTCAGGAAAACATGTTTTCTCATGAGAAACATTATTTTCTTGAACAAAAACATGTTTTCAATTTTGAGCATTATGCTTGGGTTTTAAGTTGAAACTCATAAGTCTTACATGGCCTTAATGCAATTAACGCTTCTTTGAAAAAGGGAGTTCATGAATGAGTAGAAAAGCACCGTTTCTTCAGATTGTACGTTTTGACAAAGGCCCTTTTTCCACATTAAAATCACAATATTCACTATTCAGAATCAAATTGTACGCCGCGCAGGCTCAGGGCAGGAAAAAATCGGTAAAATTTGGCGAAAGCCTAGGTGTTAGCCGGAAATATCGCACATTTTCCTGAGATCCGGAGCAAAGCCAGGAGGAGATCTCAGGCCAAAGCCTCTCAGGTTGGTAGCCCCACTTTGAATGTAAGATAATGTTCTATAGTGCAGATTTGCGTGTGCAAAGAAGTGGAAAGAAATTACCCGACAACGTTTAAAAGGAGCTCCTGAGGTCTTGCGAGACAAAATTACACAGCTTCAATCCAAAGAAACGATACCAAATTTAGAAAAGTTATTCGTGAATCCCCAAAAAATTGGATACCGGAGAAAATGAAATTTTGACTTCATGAAAATCAATGCAGCACTCACGTCCAGGAACACTGCCGGGGCATATTTCTTGTTTTCCAGAGCTTGTCTGATTTCTTGCACTACTCTGTGAATTTGCTCAACTGTAGAATGCTTTGCTCGAAAGCCAAACTGGATGTTGGGGAGCAAGTTTTTGCTTTCTATGATCGATTGAATTCTGGGTAACAGGACTTTTTCGAATACCTTAGATGGAATTGATAGGATGGAGATAGGTCTATACGATCTGGGTTTGTTGGCTGGTTTTCCAGGCTTCAAGATGGTTATCATTTTAGCAATCTTCCAAGAATTTGGGACGTGTTTGAGTCTGAGTGCAGCATTGATGATCGCAGTGAGGAAAACAATGCCTTTTCTAGAAAGCTCTCGGACCATAGTTACAGATAGCTGATCATGCCCTGAAGATTTTTTTGGATTGAGTTGATCGATGATTCTTGCCACTTCTAGAGGGGAGGCGTACTTGATTCTATCTGACTCTAGATTTGGAAGGGTTAGAGTGATTGTCGATTGGATGTCAAAGACTTTGAATGCTTCCTTGAAGTGTGATGCTAGGAGCTTGGCTTTTTCCTGATTGCTTCTAGCCCAGGAGTTGTCGCTTCTACTAAGTGGATGGTTTATCTGGACTGGTCTACGTAATCGCCTGGTGCTGAATTTCTCCAAATTTGTCCATCCCAGGAGAATGACCAGAAAATGGTTGAAAAGCACGGGAAGGAGAAGTTTATACGAAATTTGATGCGTCAAATGAAATTTTTTGGTGAAGCACCCGGCTATGCCAATTTGAACACCTCGGCAGATCGAAAAACAGAATTCAAAACCAACCCCAAAATACAGCCTACAAAACTTCATATCTCTTGGTAAAGGGATCAAGATATCCCCTCGGCGTCCTATCCCTACACCAGAAAACTGAAAATGTACGAAAAAAGTCTTACTTAGACTTTTCAGGATGTTGATTGAAGTAGTACGAAGGTTTGTACGAGAAATTCGGTGGAACCGATAGCGGCGGCTGACTCTGACTCGGTAGATTCGTTAACGGAGCGTATTTCGACGAGCCGACCATCTTGGAAAGCTTAGGAGGTACGAATACGAAAGTCCAATCCTAAATGTACAACAATATTGTTCTCATTAGTTGCAGTTCGAGCGAAAAATGTTACCTTATTTGGTTCGTCTACTCACATCGATGCCTTCGTCGTGCGGACTGCCCATACTCGGACAAATCTCTTGTTTGTAACGGTTACTCGTAAGAGGTAGGGTGTAGTCGCTGGGCTCGCTTCCCGGCGTATCGGACAGGTGTCCTCCGCACGGTGAAGCTATCGGGTTATGCTCCAACGACGGCGGCGTTGGAAACATCTTCGATAGCTCTTCGGGTCGGAGGATACCACTATTACCGCCGCTACCTCGCGGTGGCCGTACTAACAACGTTGCCGTACTACTGTAAGGGCACTCTTCGGAACCAGCCGGCTTATTCGAACCAGGCGGTGTCTGTACTTGCAACTGTTAGTCAAAATGAAAGAAAAGTTAGTACAGCTCGCAAAAAAAAAGATCAATCGCGACTGATGGCACCAACTTACCGCAGTTTCGTCGCTAGACGCGTCGTCCGAATTTTCGAATATCTGATCGAGATCTTTGAAAGAAGCAGTGAGACCTTCATTCGTGTACAAATTATTCGGCGTACATTTTGAACCGTTGACGGTAACCTGTTCGAATATTTTCTTATCCTCGTCCTGTACCAAAGTGAAAGAAACTCATTAAATCATCGAGAAGGAGCATAGAAGGTGGTTACACGAGAAGATATCTTACCTTATTGGATGGAGAGGCGCTTCTATTGAAAGAATCGACGTTCACCTTGACATCGCCGAATGAGAAAGAATCCTGGTCACCAAATCGTCCTGCTATCGATTTACTAGTGGTTGAATGTTCTCTCTAGAGGGGAGAAAAATACGTCGTGAATTTTTCACATTGATTACATCAATCTGGTCAAAAATTCTACGCTACTCACAGTATCCATAGGTTCTTGCTTGATGAATATCGTGTCAGGTGGTGAGGTCAACGTTTGCGATGAATACGATAATCCGTTATAAATGTTCTGCTTTTTCGATGAATTCTTGTCGAACGTTTCAGATTTCACTTCTAATGCTTTAAACTTCTTGACCGGATGATTCAGCCTACAAATATTCAAACAATTACACAGTGAAAAGCGATTCAAACATCGTCCTCTCTTAGTTTTTTTTTATTTTTCAAATGTCCACGTTTGGCCTTATCGGTAGGTATAATACTCTTTACACCATCGATGGACTAAACGCGCATGATTAATGTAGCGAGCAAAAGATGAACGTGACGAAAAAATACTTGATCCGTCCATTCCCTTAGCAGTCTCGCAAGGTGTTTGTGGTTGATAGAGCTTTTTATAGAGTACGTACCAAGCATCTAACAGGGTGTAGTCATACAACGAAGTCGACGGATAGTCATCGTCTAGCAAGGTATTCTCGTACTCCTGGGAAGCGAGTAGGGGTCGCTTAATGGTCATTTGCTGAGACGACGATGACGAAGACGGCAATTCATTCAGCTGTGGAGCAGATTGTAATAATGTACTCGGTAGTTGCACGCTTCCTGGTCTACTAATGTCAGCGGGTTTAACACTGCCGTGGTTTTCTATACTAGGGGCTGACGGGTACGGTGAAAAGATCTAAAAACAACGTAGGATTCGATACATTAGGAAATCGATAGGTCGTTTCTACATCCGACTACACTACTCAAGGTGGGGAGTATACAACATGCGAAAAAAAAGTGGGTACAACTCTACTTCTATCTTACTTGATTCGAGGCGGAAGAGGCGGACCGCGGCCCTTGGAATTCGGAAGGCGTTCTTGGTATTTTAACATCTTCTGAATACGGCGTAGGTGGTGGTTGTGAAGGAGTGTGCTGAGGACTGAGTGTAGGCATGGTTGGATCCGACATAGTCGGAACGGAAGAAGGTTGGGCCGAACTCGGATTAGGTAGAGGCGACGGTGTAATTGAGGGTGGGGTATTCATAGGTAACGAATTACAACTGTCATTCAAATTGCCTACTCCGCTGCCACTAACGTTATTATTGTTACTGTTGCTGCTGTTGTTCACGTTGTTGCTACTCATACCGTTCGAATTAGGGTGCGAGGTTGACGAGAAATTGGATGACTGTTGTAGGAAAGTGCCACCTTGTTGTCTATTACAATTTCTAGAAAAACAAACAAAATAGTGGACGTTAATTTTAGCCCTTCCTGTACTGTCTGCAAGATATTTTTGACTACGCACTTGAAACAAGCGCACGATGATTTTCTGGTAGGGTCGTTGAAATTCCAATGACCGACATTGTTGCATTCCGCGTTTGGAGTTTCATTGCCCGACTGTTGCGGTTGCTGCGGCGAAATCGGAGGTGTGTCGGGTAAGGCGACGATACTATCTTGCCACGCTCGTTCTGGCAACACGGTGGCTGGTGAGGAAGGGTGGGCCATCGATTCCGGATGGTGTTGGTGTAACGGCACTACAGTAACTGGAACACCTTTGAGATTAACACGGGGTTTTTCAGCTGTGTTGTACGGAAATTATTTCCCCAGAACAATCATGCACACGTTATTCGGAGGAATCACATACCTGATACGGGTTGATTGGAATTCTTTGCATTCGTCCCAGCTGCTGAGCCGTAGAAGTTGGCTGTGGAATCGTCTATATCGGTGACCAAGACGTAAGCGGATGGATAGCGTATTTTGATACCGGCTGTGGACAGAAAGAAAGTTGCACATGTAGTTTTAAATTCGAGAAAACCTTCCCAGAGTCTCATTTAATTCCATTATGGAGGAATATTGGTAAGGACGACTTCAAAAGCTCGACAATTCAATAGCCGAGTTTTGGTGACGTTACACACTTTGGCCTGATATCTAATATGCGATCACCATGATCAAGCGAACAGTAGCTAGCTGCTGAAAGGTGTTCTTCAAGCCAGGAAGTATTTCCTTTCAACGTAAACAAAACAATTTGGTTCACCCCTGCTGAAAACAATGGAATTGACGTCACAGAAACCTGAGCTATTTTGGGTGTGACTCATAGTTCAGAGTTTAAATTTAGGACCCGAGGACCCGAGGCCAGACGATGGTCGACTAAACACTTCGCTCATCGATTCGTCAATATTTCAACAGGGAAGAGACATGCAAGGATGTTGGAGGCAGTATTCTTTTGCAGGCCTCCGCCTCAGGAAAGAATACAGAAAATGACCCTCTGATTCCCGTTGGCTCCAGTGGATTTGTTTGGAGGCGCCTCCTGACCTCCGAAGTGTGTTTCTGGAGGCACAGAGGCAATTTCAACGTTGATCAGGGTAACCAGATGTAGCACATCGGCCTATCAGCGTTGCCACATGACAGATGATACTCAGAGGGTGTACTAAAAACTTTGGTTTTAATTTCAACTAAGCAGCGCTAGCATCAGAGTGGCTGAATTCACAGCGCCCAACATTAATTTCCTCAGAAAACTATAATAATTATGGATCATCTGTTATCTGGCAACACTGATAGGCCAATATGATACATCTGGTCACACTGATCAACGTTGGAAGTACCCTCGGAGGCGTCTCCAACACTGCCTCCGACACTGCCTATGGAAGCTCTTGAAGATGCCTCCAAACTGAGCGGCCAGATCTACGGATTCTTGGTCCTCGAAAAAAATTGGGATTTTCCTACAGATTTGGCGTAAAATACAGAGTTCTAGGGTTCAAGGGAAAAGTATCTCAGTCACTCTTATGAGAGATACTTTTCTCTAGGTTGTTATGGACTGATATTGTGGTCCTTCGTAATCGTAACATTGAGTCGATCAAGGGAAAAGTACTTCAGTCTCATGTACAAGAGATACGTTTCTCCTGATCATTATTGTTAAATTACTGAAAGTCCGTAGAAATCCGTTTTCAGGTCTTAGAAGAAATGGCGGATATGGATTTTTGAAAATATAATCTGGCAGGAGTGCTCCAGCAGTGCTGCAAGATCAACGGATTTTTGCTCCTCGAAAAAAATACCGATTTTTCTACAAATTTTGCGTAAAATACGGATTTTTTGAGCTCAAGGAAAAGTACCTTAGTCACTCCTATTAAACATACACTTCTCTCAGTCTTTAAAGGTTGATATCAGTCTTCCGTTATATGGAGTCGATCAAGGGAAAAGTACCTCACTTATTTGTATGAGAGATACCTTTCTCCTGATCGTTATTGATAGAAATTCTTTTTAGGTCTTCGAAAAAATCCGTATCCGCTATTATTTCTGAGACCTGAAATCTACGGACTTCTACCAATTCATAAATGTGACCTATTCCAAGATAAATGCAACTAGCAGCAAAACGCAAATCTCCCAGAAGAGCGAAAACTGAGTTCAATTGCTAGATCCATGGTAAGGATTTTGCGTCAAATACGAACTTCTTGCGCTCGAAGGAAAAGTACCTTAGACGCTCGTATGAGAGATACTTTTCTCCTGGTCGTTATAGGCTGATACTGCATTCTTCCGTGAACATTGAGTCGATCAAGGGAAAAGTACCTCAGTTGGCTCCGCAAGAGATACCTTTCTCCTGATCGGTATTGATAAATCATTTCAAGTTTGTCAAAATATGTTTTTAAAAAATGACGCATACGGATTTTTGAAAATATCAGACAGCACGGCTACCCTTTCCCTGGAACAGGTACTTGATGCTAATAGCCCTTAACTTGGAACAAGTCACAAATAACAATCAGGCGGTATCTTTTTTGAAGACCAAAAATCCGTAGATAAGGCAGCTCTGCTCCAGATACCTTCAAAAGGGTCTTTGGATGCGCCCCCAAGCTTCCAGCGAACCTTCAAAATTTCAGATACCCTATGCTCAAGCCTCCAACACCCTTGGAGACAGGCTAAAGCTATTTCGAACACTTCCTTGCAGCTCGCAGCTGACAGCCTGACACAAAAATGGACCAGAAACGAAGAAAACAATCGTCAACTCTGTACGAGTCAACTCCAATGATCTTCGATTCACAATTCGGATACTTACACAATCCGACCTCGACGATAGGATCGGCGCTATGAGGTGCGTTAAGATCGTAAGCGATGGGGTAGAAGAATCGCCAATCGTCCAATACTTTCTGGGAGTACGGTTCACTAGCTTTGAATGAAGCACCGGTCAAGGTCCCGGTCAAACCGAATGGTGCCAAGATCACTGAAAATTGTAAGAAAACGCGATAAGATATCTTCAAGGTTCGACGGAATTCTTCAGTCTCGACCCCTACCTTGAAGGGATTGGGCAGATTGCACGCCAGACTGCATTTGTTCTACATGCTCTCTCACTAGGGTTCGAACAGGTGGATGCTGCCGCACGTCGATACTCGTGCAAACGGTACTTTCGCCATGAACGAAGAATGAAAATGATATGGATAGGTGAGTACTGCAAAATACAGAAACAATATTGAAATGATGTCAAAAACCGGTAGCGATCTTCAGCTAGGGGATTTTCATCGCCGTCGCTTACCTATTTTCCATCGTTTTCTTCGAGCCATCGTAAGGCTGCACAAACCATCTACCCAGTCGTACAAAATTATGGGACAATAGACACCTACAAAGCGGGAAAATGAAATAATGATTGATTAGTGACCGAGTAATAGCGAACTAATTAATCGCATTACGAGCATGTGCACTTACCGCTCGATGAGGTTATGTAAAGCTTTAAATAGAAGAGATCTGCACTCGTACGATAGACCACTTTCCCATGATCCGGATTCGACATCTAAAAAATGAATGAAAATATTAGTCAGGCACATAATACACATTATATTTTTATGAATAATGGAGCCACCTGTCCGCGAGGGAACTTAAAAGAAATTCCTACTAGACAGAATATTCTGCTGGATATTCTAAATCAATTGAAAGAGGAGAATTTCTCTCTCGCTCATCACCTTCTGTCTCGAAGTCATTCTTTCTTCACCTCTCTCGGCCAAGCACTCACGAAAAAGTAAGTTGGTCTCAAAAACGCTCTTATTTGTCGTCATTCGATCAAAGTTTAAAGAACGATTCTAGTTCCGATAATGTTGAAGAAGATAACCGCACAACCAAACTTCCAAACCGAAGGTAAAATAGTCAAACAGCAATACTCGGAGGAAATTGGATAATTGAACTCTACCTAATCAGGAGGAGGACTTGAGAAAACTCGGATCAAAAAGTCAATCGTTGACATACAGCAATTGTACCTTCAATGAGGTTCAGATGTATTTGTCCGAACTTGGTCGTCTCTTGAATAGAATTTCTAGGGCACCTGGAGAAGAGGTTCTCTGGTGTTTTTTTCTCAGTGTTTACATTTTGCACTTTAATAACGTTCTTTTAGCACAGGTCACAAATAATTCTCAAACTGTTTCTTCGGCGCGTACTCGGCCGAAATATTCACGCTCGACTAATGTACGCCAGTTGAGCACCGATATCACGTTTTATCTATCATCAACAACGATGAAATCACGATAACGTGTGTTTCCTTTAAACATGATCCCAACAGTTACGGTAATCAAGATTGGGAAGGCAAGCGTCCCCTGCGCGATTCCGAAAACACAATCTTTTGTGGTCTCCATTCTTGAGCATCAGAGCTTTCAAGCTATCATCAAGAGTCAGCTTCCCTTCTGCCTAGACCCTAGAGTTGTATCATATAACGAGAGGGATCTGAACAATCCTGACTTTGAAGCAAATTCTTGAAGACACTAGGAATGAGAGCCAAAACTAAAATTCGCACTCAAGAACATTTCCTCAGCGTACATTGGGAAACGAAATTGGTATAGGTTAAACTACGAAGCTCATCACCCCTACCACATGGCAACCTACAATTCTCATTTCAAGAGATACCCTCGAAAATGATTTTCGGCTGACGCACTTGGGGCTTTGACCTCAGACTGATTGAACTGACCAGAAGACCCGGCTAGTGCGATACGCTCTCTTTGAACTAGCCCAGTCCATTATCTTCGTCTTCTACTTCACCAGCTTGGTCAATTCTATATACACACGGTCCAACTGACTAGCTCTTTAGGTTAGTACAAGAGTACTGCAAAGGTTGAAAATAGTGCCCGGACACCTCGCCACGAAATACAGAAAGAGATCAAATGCATTCAACTTGTAAACGCATCAGGCTAAAAACAAGTCGAAAGTTGGCGTGTCAATACCAAGGCAATAATCAGCTGTTTCATTACGTCACTATTCTTAATTCTCGATCCGGGGGTCGAACATCAAGGCTGTGTAGCTCGACAGAAAGCTTCCCAAAGGACTTTCTGAGAGTTGACACGAAAATGAGTGACCTCTATTAAGAACCTGTAAAGCACCGTACTTCGTACACAAAGTATTCGATAATCGAGTAAAAAAATACCGTTACGAGCATACGAATAAGCGTTTCACTCAAAATCTTACACGCTCTACAATTACGAACACATGGATTCCACTCGTAATAAGACTTCGGCGTGAACTTGATCGTCGTCGTTTTTACCGTATATAGAACAGAAGATGTACATACACATTTATACATCCTTTTTTTTTCTCTCTCGTACACCGTATATAGACAATATCGGTACGTAATGTCATTTTAATTTTTTTTCCACGCAAATTCCCTCTATATATTTCATACATTTCATTTTCTTCTTCCCGTTTCCTCGCTCCCCCGCCCCTTCACCCGTCGCCCTTCCACGTGCATATGTACCACTCGTGTAAACGAATATCATCGCAGAAGGCCGGCAGAATTCGTTCGATTAATACGAAAAAACGCGATGCTATATGGCAACGTCGACATCTAAACCCGTTATCGCGATAACGTCGATGGACTCTTATACACGGTCTCGGCTCTCTGTGTGTACAGAAGAAACAGAAGGGTAATCAGAAGCGCACAAATACCGTGGAAATACACGGTATATTATATTATACGATGTACGTCGCGGACCGAAGACGGAATGGTAATAAATACGCGCGCACACACACACGCAGCGCGACCGCGCGACTCAACGCAAGAGTCACGAGAGTCGTCGTTCGTATACCTATTCACGCTTGCGTGTACTTCGCCGGTATACGACGGCGACGCTGGGTGAGGATGTACGGAGTGTGCGACACGACGGTACAAATAACTCGCAGCAGAAGTACCAAGTACGTATCCATCCATCCATCGAATAAGTACGACGCGTGTTCGAAAGGCATAATATTTCATACATACGCTCTCGCACGACGACGCCGGAAGATATACCGAACGCTTCGCGGTCGCCGCGATGATGGTGCCTGCGATCCTTCGCGACGTCGCCGCCACCGTCAACAGGCGCGCAGCCGGTAAAGAATATCATTGGCGTCGTACCGACACGGCAGTGCCACCTAACTTTCATGATGAACACAAATTATGTATATGATGATGATTTGTACTCGCATAGTCATACTCATCTCGCATTACCTAACGACGAGCAGAGTACCCGCCTTCGAGTAAACATAATGCATAATCGCGTCAAAGAAGCGCCGTTACACTGAAGTAGGTGGCGAATGACGAGAATAGCAACGCACACAAAACTTCCGTCGACCGTTGCCGTCTTCGAAAGAAAAACGTCAACAGAAATTATGCGACCTTTGTGAATGAAGGGAAGAAAAATAAAAGTAGCCGTACTTACAAGGTCGTTTGATGACCCAAAAGTATCGTGTTCGTCAATACACCGCTAACGCATAATTTATAACTCTCTCACGACTTTCATGAATTCGTAATGGGGGGCTGGACACGAAATCAAAGGTTTCAACTGTAAAGCAAATAGTAATTTCAACATGTACCTATTGCAAAAATTGGGTCGCATTCTTGGTCTATAATTCCGAGCCTTATAAAATTTTGAAAATCTTAGCTCGCAAACATGAGACGGGGATATCAAAATTTCTTCAAGCTACCTGTTGCTTCACGGCTCGACAAGAGCATTTCTACTGTTCGAGGAGCTCTTCTTATTCCACATAAACGTACAGAAATTGTAACTCAATTTGAGTTGTGCCGAATTCGCCAAGGATCTCAAATATGGAAAATCGTATCGTTCGAACTTCCAAACTTTACTCGGACGATTTCCTTGTAGAATAAGAAAGGAGATCTTTGAACTTTTACTTCGAATACTTTGGCTAACGTCAACAAAGCTGTTCTGGAAAGTTTCAACTGAATGAAAGAGAGCGCGTTGTCATCCGAAAATTCTGAGCAACATTTGAGGCTTCATCAGCAGAGCTAATTGAGAGGAGTGGTGAACCTGTTCCATCAAACTTCTTTTTTTTTCTTCTTTTTTACACAAAATTCTCCGGACATGGATTAGATAACACAATTCATTTTTTGAGCGGCTGTCTCTCAACACCAGCCATCTCTTGAGCTTCCAGAATCCTCAGCTGTTTTTGAACCCACATCAACTTTCACATTCCGAGGAGGGGGATGCAGCAGTCAATAGACTGCGGTGAAAGTTTTCAAAGGCTCCGGGCTCGGATGAGATTTCACATCCAGTCTGGAGCGCCATACATTCAGTTGACCCAGCACTGCTTGTTGATACATTCAATGCGGCAGTTACTGAGGGACTGTTTCCTCCTCTTATCGAGCACTTTGTCGGTTGGAAAACTTTGGAAAATTCTTGGAGAGAATGGTCGCCAATCGACTTGAGAGCTGTTCATCAGATGCTGGGATCCGGCTAAAGAGGATAGCCGAGTCAGCGACAACTATGTGTCAATTTTGCGCAGCTATCAGCCTCGACGTCAGAAATACGTTCAACTCGATCCCATGGGAGAGGATACTGGAAGCCCTCATGGACGTAGAAGTGCCGGCATACCTGCTCAGGATGATTAGCCGTTATCTTGACAGTTGAGAAATCCAAGCAGAGACGTCTGCTGGAACAGTGAAGCGCCCAGTCACTTGTGGGGTGCCGCAAGGGTCGGTTCTTAGGCCGCTGTTGCGGTGCGTGGCATTTCATGGGATTTCTAACGTGAAGCTGTCGCCGGGTGTCAAGGTCATCTGCTCTGCGGATGAAACGCTGGTGGTATGCACTGCCGAGACAATTATAGCGGTGGAGATCAGGGTGAACCGGGCCCTAGAGGCGGTGACGCGCTGGATCGAGTCGACCAGACTAGAACTAGCAAAAGGTAAGGCGGAGGCCATGTTATTCACGACCCGTCGAAAGTTCAATCAACCCATCTTCCGCCTGCAAAGTGGGGAAATCGAGACCAAGAAGAAAATGAAGTACCAGGGCATCTAGTTTGACTCATTGCTGAGCCACAAGCACCATTTTTTGATGGCGGCGGAAAAGGCAGGCAGGGTGATTTCATACCTAAGCCGCCTGATGAGGAACCTAGGAAGGCCGAAAGAAACCAGAAAAAGGATCATGATGAGCATCGCTATGGTAATCCAGTATGGGCCGACTCGATGGAAATACCTCACCAAAGAAGGGAGATGGACAAGATCCAGCAAAGAGCTGCGCTGAGGTGAATTGGTGCCTACCGCACTGTCTCGACAATGGCTTTTTGCGTATTAGCACGTTCATCACCAATCGAGCTCCTCCATGAGCATAGAGCGGTGGTGTTCAGAGCGAAAAAGAAGACAACGACCAACCAAGAGACTCCACGGGTTGAGAAGGAGCCCAGACACTCCTCGCCTAAGAAATGGAAAGCAAGAATCGCGTAGAATGAGCTGGGCACATGAACAACCCGTATGTTAATACGCGACCTCGACGAAAGGATGAACCGACACCATGGTCGGCTCAACTTCCACCAACGCAGGTACTAAGCGGTCATTGCTGCTTCAACAAGTGCTTTCAAGGAAAGTTGAGCAGGAAACGTGTTCGTACTCTGACCAAGGGCGGGATAATGGATCGCAGCACACCTTATTCGAGTGCGAGGTGCAGCGGGGCAAGCTTATTCGGTCTCTTGTAGAGGTAGGGGTTGATAGAACGCTCGTTCCGAGTAGCCTAGTGTCTACCATGCTAAGTTCTCAAGAAGCATGAAACTAGGTGTCTGCATTTGCAATCACCGTCATGAAGGAGATGGCCGGGAATGGAATAGGCAAAGGCAGAACCATGCTACGGCCTACTCGACACCTGTGTACCATCCACATCCAGATGTGCAGGAAGAAGAGGAAGATCACCCCTAGAGAAGGAAGAAGATGAAGAGAAGCCAATAGCCATCCAGTATATCTAAGATAGTGACATTGTTGTTGTGTGTTCCAGTGTTTTCTGCGTGCCAGGAGGGGCACTGCAACTTGGCAGTGGCCAAAGTGGCTAGGCGGTTGCTGAAAAGAAGAAGGGGTTCACCGAGGAGATTCTTCCAACACTGAAATACCCGAAAGGGTCGATTCCAGTGTTGGAGGAAATAAGATCAAATGCTTATTCAACCCTCACCCACTCCACCCAAGGAGGAAGGGCGGCGCTGTACAAGCGACAGAAGCCCATGTTTCACATGCTTCCGGGTAGTTTGCTGATTCAAATTGACAACTTTGCATCGGTAACTTTGCACTACAAACAGTCTCCCATTTGGCTCCAGGGCAGGAAAAGATCCTAAATTAGATCAAGGGCTAATGATGACGTCATAGTAACCAAGTTTTGAGGAAAAATTGTCTGACGAAATTGTAACAATCTTTTCAAAACTAGTTCCATTTTTATTATCACCACAGCAATAGAAAGGCCCAGGAGACTAGAATCCCTCCCAAGCTCTTTCCTTCTCCTATTCGATGACAAAGCCCATGTACAATGATCAGGTTCCAAGGTCAAAGTATCATCGAAGCTCAAAATTTAGGTCAAATCCAAGAATGTTCAGCTGTACACGACCATGAATGCAAATTGAGGTAGAATAAAGATATGAAACATATCCGCATGAGAGAGCACAGGTCATTTTCGAAAGTAAGATCCACCCCCCCTCCCCTCCCTCCCCGCCGCGTTTAAATGGAAGACAAAAGTTAATGGACTGTCATCCCAACGAGGATCAAGTCTCCAGCTGGTGGCTGCACTTGCACCATAGTAGTGCTGAATCTAGTGAGTGGTTTAGTCATCAAAACGTGACTCATGACGGTGCGACGAAGTCAGAGTTGACCTTATCAGAGCAATTAGAAGAAGAAATTGACCAGCAGAGGTGATTATTAGTTTCGAGGGACTTGAGGAAATTCTCACTGCAGAGATGACTGAATTCATCGAGAAACGGGACAAGATCAAACTATACAGAAACTCGATTCAAAAATAGAGGGGAAAAGTCGAAATAACGAATTGACCTCAGGAAGATCAAATTTTGACTGATTGTAGTCCACTTCGAGTCAACCTTTACGATTGTTTGATAGTCTTTAAATTAATTGCTCATCGCCATCGATATCTAGAGTTCTGAAGTCGACATTGAGTCCATCATAAATTCATCCGAATTCAAACTTTGAATTGAAAAATGCCAACGTGAAGTTGAAATCTTGGTCATTACTGAATTGTTAACCGACTCATTTCCAAAAGCGATCTGTTCCACCCTCTCTTTTTGGTATACCTTTGCTCGAGAACATTTTCAAAGGTCCCTTCACTTTATGACTGGAGGGAAGGGAAGGGGTATCGTTGACCTTGAGGCGGAGGAAAATTCGGATAAAAATCATAAACTCCGGAATCTAGGATGGGAGTTCCAGTCTAGCGACGGAAGGAGGAAGCAGAGGCAGTCTCAAAAAATTTTCTGTTTTTCGTTCAAGATGTGTCGGCGCGTTTACAAAGATCCGCCCGCTATCGTACAGTCGCGAACTTGGGAATTCGCACGACTTCACTCATACTTTCGAAGTCACTGCGCGAATACGTATACATTTATTCAACAAGTACCCAAGGGATGAATTGAAGAGACAATAAGCTACCCCTAGAGCTCGGATGAGCTCCACAACTTGGCGTTGGCCTCATTTTGAACGCCGTGCAAATCTACACAGACGTCTGCAATTGTTGAAATTTTTTTCTCTTTCTCCTTCTTCCAATCGACATAGGTCGTGTAGAACAGACGATAAAAGTTGACTGAAACAAACGTTTACCCGTACCTACGTCACAATCTGAGTGTCGCAAAGCGAAAAAAGAAATAATCATAAGAAAACGACAAAGAAAAGCGCAAGAGTGACAATAATCCGTGGCATTGAAATCGTCGATACGAGCGTACACACGCGCACATATATTTTTTTTTTTCTTCTCTTTCTCCAATACGAGCCCACTCTCTAATTCACTTTACTCGTTCGAGAATTACGATAATAATAACAATATTATTACACGTTCTTATTCTCTCTCCTTCTGACACTTCTCTGGTGGTAAGAATTTACGCGAATATACGCCGATTGTGTGACGGCGCAACGTTCGCTAATTCGCCGACAATATTCGATCGCCGGAATCACATTATACGGTTTAGTGCGTGTGTGTGAGTGTGTGCACGTATATTATACATGTACACATTATTTGTGACCATCGTATTCGCATACCGCGGAGTCCGCGAATCATTCTACAATATTGCCGATCAACAGTGAGATTGACGTACGCATGCGCCAGGCACGTGCGTCAACCGACGACGCAGGGACGACGCCGACGACGACAACGGGAAGAAAGGAAAGCCATTCGCGTGTTTTTCCCTCGAAAAAATATAAGGGAATGCGCCGCAAATGAACGAAGCCTTCGTCGAAGAAAGGATCACCTCTTCCCGCAAACTCTCTGGGGGAAAGAAAAAGGGAAGAAAGAAGAGGTGATACACAACGCAACGTACGCACGAACAAAGGCGAACAGAAATATATCTGACTACAAAAAATTAAGTGACCGGATAACCACGCGCATACACCGTTACGTAAACCGCGACCCTGATCAACTCGTACACATTTTTTCGAGCTTTTGTTTGCTCAACGAAGAAGAGAGAAAACTATGAAACAATACATTTTTTCACATTCGTCTATTCCAGAACAGACAAAGATGATCGTCAAAATTATTCGCGAGATTTTCAGTTTGTAAAACTGTTAACGCACGAGATTAGGTGAAGGTACGCCGACCATCTCAAGGATGATCTCGTTTGTTACCGAGAACTCGACTCCCACGGAGTCTTTCGTGCGATGAGTTGGACAGTAAAACTCTCCTTGAAAAAGAGTCAGGCTACTTCAGGTCAAAGGGAAACATATTAGCGTTGATTGAAACCGAATTTCCCTTTCATTTCTCACTTCTGAAATTTAGGGATCCGAGAATTTGGAAAATTTTGATCATCAAGCTTCATACAATTATCCAGAACGTGACTCAGAAAAAATTCCGACTACTGGAAGAAAACTTGAGACAATTTTGACCTTCGAGCAGTACTCGAGTCCAGGAGAAGACTTGTGTAAAACACACCTCCTTACGTGCGGAAGGCCCTGAACAAGGTTAACAGGCAAGCACTCTGGCAAATACTAGGCAAGCTTGGATGCCCTCACCAACGCAAACTTCCACACGAATAACATATTACAAATCGTTGCTGGGGATAGCGTCGCCATAGCGTGCAACAGGGCTGCGTCATAGCGCTTCTGCTGTTCAACGTCTTCAAGACGGCAGTCTTCATTATCGACCGAGGAGGCAAAATTAGATACCACAACCATGGAGGCCTACACAACCCAGTTAGCCTCAAAGGCCGAAAAAACGCACGAGCTAAAATATGCTGAAGATGCAGTATATACATTAGGCCACACAGCGGAGGAGACCCAAAGAATGGTGAACTTCCTACGTCGACTCCTATCAAGATCTGGGTAGGAGGGCAGCCACACGTTGATAATAGGATATGATGTTCCCATAGCCTCTGACACCACAACCAAAGTTCTTAGATACGGCCTGCCAGAAATGAAACAGCGAATCAAGTATGAACGCCAAGCGGCCTCAACTGAAGAGCAGAGAATTTGATAGTGAAGATCCTAAGAATTCCGCTAAGATCACCGAGTCACCGTCTATGAAGGCGTAGCAACCCCCCCCCCCCCCTCAGGAAATAGTATAGATACAGAAACACCCGGAGATCAACGATTCAGCGGAGCGACAAAATTTAAGCCGTTAACAGAAGCCCAGGGTTGTGAGACCAAGAGAAGCGCTTATACTCTAACCCAGCCTGCAGCCAACTCATCGGATCCCCCAAGGATTGAACTGATCAGCTGAAAGTCTCATGTACTGACTACAGAAGCTCGAAGTTGTGGGACCAAAAGAAGCACTCATACTCTGGCTCAGCCTGCAGCCAAAGCAAATCATTGGATCCCCCAAGGATTGAACTGATCAGTCGAAGGTCTTACGGACAGACAACAGAAGTCCAAAGTTGTGGGGCCAAAAGTAGTACTCATACTCTAGCCCAGCCTGCAGCCAACTCATCGGATCCCCCAAGGATTGAACTGATCAGCCAAAGGTCCTACAAACAGACTACAGAAGCCCAAAGTTGTGGGACCAAAACAAGCACTCATTCTCTGGCCCAACTTGCAGCCAACGCAACTTATCAACTCCCTAAAGGATTGGACTGATCTTCCTCACGGACAGACAACAGAAGTACAAGGTTGTGGGACCATGAAAAACACTCATACTCTAGCCCAGCCTGCAGCCAACGCAACTCATCGACTTCCCAAAGGATTCGATGGATCTTCCTCACGGACAGACAACAGAAGCCCGAGGTTGTGGAACCAAAAGAAGCACTCATACTCTGGCTCAGCCTGCAGCCAACGCAACTCATCGGATCCCCAAAGGATTGGACAGATCAACCGAAGGTCTCACGGACAGACTACAAAAGCCCGAGGTTGTGGGACCAAAAGAAGCCCTCATACTCTGGCTCAGCCTGCAGCCAACGCAACTCATTGGATCCCCAAAGGATTGGACAGATCAACCAAAGGTTTCACGGACAGACTACAAAAGCCCGAGGTTGTGGGACCAAAACAAGCACTCATTCTCTGGCCCAACTTGCAGCCAACGCAACTTATCAACTCCCTAAAGGATTGGACTGATCTTCCTCACGGACAGACAACAGAAGTACAAGGTTGTGGGACCATGAAAAACACTCATACTGTAGCCCAGCCTGCAGCCAACGCAACTCATCAACTTCCCAAAGGATTCGATGGATCTTCCTCACGGACAGACAACAGAAGCCCGAGGTTGTGGAACCAAAAGAAGCACTCATACTCTGGCTCAGCCTGCAGCCAACGCAACTCATTGGATCCCCAAAGGATTGGACAGATCAACCGAAGGTCTTACGGACAGACTACAAAAACCCGAGGTTGTGGGACCAAAAGAAGCTCTCATACTCTGGCTCAGTCTGCAGCCAACGCAACTCATGGGATCCTTGAAGGATTGAACTGATCAGCCAAAGGTCTCACGGACAGACAACAGAAGCCCGAAGTTGTGGGACCAAGTGAATTGACCTTCAAACCAATGATACAGTCAACTCTTTTCAATATGTTGGAGAGGGGGGGGATGAAGGGCGACGGATTTAGAGAAATTTCGACAATCGGCTCTCGAGAGTCAAGTTCTCAAATTCTAAGGTCAAGAGAACGGAAAAAAAGAACAACAACGCGAAAGATCTTCGGAGTCCCTATCTAGGTCAAGGTCATATTTACAGCCGGCAAATGAAAGCAAGTTTCCGGTTATATCTGGGGAGAAGAGAGGTTCCTTCGCTCCCTGATCAGAAGCCTTAGCCTATGATAAAGTGACGTTCAGACCCACCGGTAGATCAATCACCTATCCTGAACATGAGTCCCACGTAAAGGATTCCCCGCTCTCCTCAACCCACTTTCTCAACAAGGGTAGCTCCGTGACCGATATTTGCTTCAAGTTTCGTAAAAATGCTTGTAAGTTCCTCTCCACTTGAGTACAGCTTGAGAGTACAAATTCGCCTCCACCAACTGGTACAATCAGCTCAATGGTCAAAATTATTCCCAAGTACCTGTTCACATGCAACATCATAGTCGGACCCCCTCTCAGCAAGAAATATGAAACACGTAGGCCGAAATATTCGAGTCTGAATGTTCCGAAACCACAATTTTCCAGGTCGGCGTTGGACTCTGAAGATAGATGGGTAATTAAAACTAAATAACTAGCGCGTACGTAGCCAAGGAAAGAAGAATTTTTTGCCCTACACCGCGTCAAAGAAAAATGACATCTAAAACGGAATTTTGAAACGAGACTACATCTGTAAGATCAACGACAAAGTAGCCATTGATTCTAAGTCGACCTTCAGTTTCATTACCAAGTGTCGCTTCGCCAACAACTCAATTTCAGTTGACCTCTAATGAGGAAAAGATGCCTTTGAATGACCTAGCCATTTCATGGAACGTTCAAGGGATGATCTCCGAAAAGGAGAGAACCCGAAACAAATTCCAACGAAACATCTACGTACAACCGACAAAATAGCTCGCGATTGCAAGCGATGATCTTCGTAAGAACGAGTTAGAAGTATTATATCTTCATTATTATTGTAGTCGCCGTACAACAATCCAAAACAGTAAATAAATACCCGGTACGTACACGACAACGATATATATAATATTGCATTGTGCGCGAGAGGAAAACCGGATCGCCCAGATGTGGCAACGTCGACAAATGTGGAGAAAATCGTTCGCGCAAACGGATACGTACAGTGTACAACATCGACCAATAAGTTTTTTTTTAATTCTTTTTTCTTTTTTTTTTACAGAATTTTTCTCCTCTTACTCCACGTATCTATATTAACGCGAGGATTAAGAACACACAGTAGTCCGTAGTTATGCCAGTACGACAAAACACAAGGCTCTCCTTCCTGCCATCTGTGTACAAGAACCTACGTACACATAACGTTCGACGATCGGCGACACAGTCTACGTCACCGCATTCGTACTCCCTACCGTGACGTCATCGTAGACGATCGCTCTCTATACGTCGTATTGTACTACCACTCCTGTACCACCTATTCCTTTCCCCCGAACACATTGCGTACGTAAAACCTGTATTACGTCAGATACTAGTTATACGACCCAAAACATGCGTCTCTCTGTACACTATAGGTGCTTCCACTTATTGTGTACGTAGACCAGTCGGCACAATCGTCGGCTACCAACCGATGCAGGTATTTTTTTTTTCTCTCCCGTGAGGGAAAATCTGCTGCGAATTGCCGTTGCTCCTACACGCAGCTGGCCGTCGACGTAGCGGTCGTTATCATCGCCGCTGACGTTGACGCCGCTACCGCCTCTTCTACCTTCGCGTTAGCAATGCCAATGCTTCGACGAGAAGAAATATTCGAAACAACTCGAATCGGCAACATTATATTACAAGTACGAGAGTATATTAAGAATTCGCGCTACGCGGGAGCACTGCACCGCGTGAAACGAGAACGGCGCGCGCGCGTGTATTTCCAAAGAGGAGAATAAGAATAACGAAGAGCCGATAGGCGAAAAAATATTAGCTTATGCGCTCTAAGAAGATGCCGAAAGAACCCGCGAAGCATCGCAACGTTCACAACGTTGGAACGTCGTCGTCGCCGTCAGCGTAAGAGGAATATCGGAAATCGGAAAACTGTGACGGAGACGAATCGTGCGTTGCGCTGTGCCGGCACGTAACCTATCTGTACAGGAACACTCTTCTCGTTCGGTAACGTGCGTCGAACATGCAGTAGTTCTTCACGTGTGAGGAAACAATGACGATTTCCCACCCTCGCATGAAACAACAGTACGCACCACCAATTTCTGTTCGAGTCATGAAGACGAACACATTCTTAGTTAGCATTCTACGACTTGTTCAGTTCCACGAGCCTCCAATAGTTTTTGACGGGTTGGCTACGAAGTACTAGGGTAGTAGATCAACAAGTGACCACAGACCAGGAATAAACTTTTCAAGATTATTTCTCACGTCTCAATGAACAATTCCACAGGGAGACAAAGATGGTAATTCATCAGGCTTATAAGCTCAAAAACCCTCTTCAGTGAATACCAGTCGATCAAACCAGTCTGGTATTCTCCTAATTCTTACTTAGACTACCAGAGGCAAATCCAGCAAGGAGCAGCCAGAAGAAACGACAAAATAGAGTAGCTGCTACTCAATACAGAGATGGAAAACATACTCAAATGGGTGCACGACGAAGGAGGAAGATAGTTGACCGTGAAGTTGAGGAGAGCGATAATTTAGACGTAATCTGAGGATTTCCACGCGGTAAAGAATGCTGTAGGAAGGTTTAACGCCTACTTTCTGCTCAGATACTCACAGCGGAAGAACTTTAGGTATAATGTTGAGAAAACTCACAAACGCGAGCAGGATATGCCACCATTAACCGGCCTGTGACTTCATTAATAGATTAACGAAAACAACGGCACAGGAGGGAAGATTGGAAGAGGCAATTACAGAAGAAGACAATTGAAAGCAACAGAAATCGCGGATTTCATTTTGTCGTCCAAGGCTATTCTACACCCGAGTTGAGATGAGGAATTCGAACAGGTGGCCACGACTATAGAACAATGTATTATCAAACTTACTCGATGAAGATAACAGCTCCGGACTGATCACGCCTTTGAGATCCGGTTCCTCTCCGTACCAGAATATCCACAGCTCTTTGGAGACGTTCAGAGACAGCGGCGGAGGTATGGGCGCCGCCGGCGTTAATCCCGCCAGAGGGTCGAATATCTGTCCAGCCGTGCCAGATGGCTGTGTATTAGATTGACTCCCGATACGCCTCCATACGCACAAGATATCGTTGCTGAGACATCGCGCGTAACTCGCTAGCACCGGATCCTGAAGCGGTTCCGGAGAATAACCCGCAACTTCACCCCAGACCAACTTACGCCATTTTATACCACATAGGTCCGTCTGAAAGAAGAATAGAAAAGATAGACAATAATTAAACAATGATAAAGCTGATGGTACAGATAGAAATCGAAATGATATTTTACATAGAAGTGAAAAATGGGGACAACGTTCCACCCTTCTCCTCCTGAAATGAATTCGAAATCAAAATTTTGAGCTATTTGAAGCTACCGGGACTTGTTTTCATCAATACGATGACAAAGGTTGCGAAACTTGACTCAGTTTAAACTCAACTCGAGTCCAATAGAAGGGCATCCTGGACTTCTCAACGTCAATTTTCCCAAGCTTGAATCATTTTAGGATCCAGTCGTACTTCAGTTTGGCGACAGATACAAGGCTTGTATCGCAATACAATAAATTCCTTCCTTTAACAATCGTAAGAAGTTCAACTTTTGAGGAATAGGTGAGTGTATTGGTGGAAATCAGTTACAGATTTCGAAGCGATATTGCCTCCCAAATTCGAAAACCTCAATGTAGTAAGAAAATTTCGTAGATTGAAGATTCTTTCAGACTCCATCTTATAGCATGTAAGAAAACGATCTGGAGCCCTGAACTTATACAGGGGACAGGAGTTGGAAAATTTCGCCGACGGCAGACTAATTGGCGTATGACTCCTGGCTTCATCATAGAGGACTACTAACGGCGGGAGAGGGGATGAAATCAGAATTCCAGTGGCCAGATTGTCTAAGCTTTGATGACGTCACATTGAAGCAACGCATTTTCAAAAATCCGTATCTGCCATTTTTCAAAAGACCTAAAACGAGATTCCTACGGACTTTGAACAACCTATCAATAACGATCAGGAGAAAGGTACCTCTCACAAGAGTAACTGAGGTACTTTTCCCTTGATCGACTCAAGTTTGACTTTGAAGGAAGCTCCATACGATTATGAGAGGCAGAGGACTTGGAAAAATACTGACCTACGGGTTAAAGATAGGGAGCTGTAAAAGAGGGTCTCTGAAGGAGGGATCCACGTGATCAGAAAGAAGAGACCTATAAGAGAAGAAGAAACGAAGAGAAGAAAGGTGGGATTGAACCTCGAGGCTGATTGGAGGCCAATTTCTAATGTCCGGCCCTATTTACAAATTCTGCCCTATCAGAGTCCAATTAGCACAAATTCATCTGAGGGAGGATCTTGAAAAAGTTATAAACAGGAGCACGTCTGCTGTGCACTGAATTCTCGTGAGTTTCCATGATATAATGATCAGTAGTCAACTCAGATCTCAAGATTTGTATGGCTCCAAAGCTGTCTGTGTGGCTCCGGAAGTAATGTGCACCGCTTCGAAACCGTCTTGCACACTTTGGGAGAGTTTCACATACCGTTTCAGGGTTGCTTCAAGACAGGTGCGGAGTGATGCATGATATTTTACGCAATCTCATGACGCTAATATTTCGAGATTTTGGACAGGGTGTATCAACAGCACTGCTGAAACGTCATTAGTGACCTTGACCTAATTCAAGCAATTGCAAAAATACGACCTGGAGGAAGAGACGATACCAAGAAGTGACGTCATCAATAGGCTTTAGGAAAGAATCTATAGTTGTTACATTCCTGACACTGATGCAGATTATATCCGCGACAAGAACCAAATCCTTGCTCAACTCCGTTGATGAACCCGAAAGTTCCCTTTCTCGGGTCAAATTTCAGTGCTTATTCTAAAAAATGTAATCAAGTTCGAGTCCGACAATATATCTTGATGCAGATTTCAAATACTACACGCTTTTGTAGGTTAATGACATGTGCTGATCATTCTCTTCTCTCGATGCACGAAACGTGGACTCTTGCTCCTCAATAAGCTCCATCGATGAAGCCAAAAGTTTCCTCTCTAGAACCGAATTTCCGTACTTGTCCTGCTCTCAGAAGCTTTCCTCAGTCATTCAGGCTATCAAGCAGAATAAATCTACGACAAGAAGCGGACCCTTACCCTTCAATGAACTCCGTTTTCTTTCCGGGCTTGCTCTGCTCTCAGGAAAGTTGTTCAAGGTTCACTACGACAAATTACCTAATTTCGATTCAGATCTCACATACTACACGTACTCAGAAGTTACCAGCAAGTGCTGATCAGTTTCTCACACTGACGCAGAAAAAGAATATATCCGCAACAAGCGGACCTTGCGCGGCCTCATGCGAATACCAAGGAAGAAAGAATAGGATAAATTTTCAATAGTAAGTCTACCCTCCGAATTAATTTCTGTAAAACAGGTTTACTGCACTCGAACCCGTCTCCGCAGCGAACTTCGAGTTTTCTTCGTTTTTCTTTTACTTCGTTTCACTACTCCATCGAAGAAAAATTAAACGTCGTAAGGAGACTTTTATTCGAGTAACATTTTACGCGGAAATTCGTACACAGCACGAAATCCGTTACAAAAACATATGGGAATCGTTGCACATGAACAAGATTACGTTTTACGTTGCACGTCGACGTAATCGTTCTACGTTCATTCGTATTCGTAATAGGGCGAACCGCCGAAAAAGAAAGACGGCACGACTGAAGAAAAATTTCATTTTTCACATCCTCATTACGACCGTAGACACCAGTATTACATTATTATTGATATATAGACGTATATTCGATTCTTGTTTACCAGGTGTCTACGCCGACTTGTGCACGCCGCCACCGCATACAATATCGCAACGTTGCCGCTAATACGGTAATACACATCTCATAGGATATACACACGATTACTTTTTGTGTACAACGAGAGCGCTCGAGTGCTTTATTAAGGCCGTGTTTACGCTGGCAAAGAACGACGTTGTTGTTGTTGTTATTTTCTTCAATCGCGTCGCTCTCGCCGACGAGAAAAGTCGAAATCCACCGTAACTATATTGTATATCTATTAGCGCGCGAGAGAGATTTCGTAATAAAAAGGACTGCGAAATTCTCGAGGAGCCAAGGTTGAAAAATATTACGAAGAGGGGCACAAGCGTCGCTCGAGAATTTTTTTCCTTCTCTTCATCTACAGTCATTGTTATCGCCGTCGCTTACGTGGTAACGTCGAACACCTTCGACTGTAGGTACCGACAAAGGAAGCTCGCAACGGTAACAAACTCGAAAAAGACGATCATCTTTCAGCAGCAACGGTAGCGGCGCTCGAGATTCGAGACCGTTGACCTCTCGAAAAAACGGCGACGATGACGACAGCGACACCGCTGCCACCACCACCACCACCGCCGCCGCTAGTATTAATGTAGGTAAAGTAAAAACGGATGCAAGCGTTGTTGTGTACAGCGTAAGTACTCGCTCGCGTCGCCGGTAGCGCGGCGCGCGAAGCGTCAACGTCGACCCGACCAACTTTCACTGCACGAAAATTCGTTCACTCGGATTTCTATACACTCCGTGGTATAATCTTACGTATAAAGTTGCGAACCGCGTACGCGTTAGTCCTCCCTCCTTTCTTTCTCTCATTCATCAAAGAGTAACTGCGCATACACACAGAAAACTCGCCTCCTATTCATTTCCACCGATATGCGATTCTCGTCTGAAATGTTGTTGAAATGTTTTCCTTCTTCATTCCGCCTCATTTCATCATCATTATACCCACATAATATTACAAATTATGCGTAAACGGTACACACGCTCCTAACCGCACTCCTAAATAGGAACCCGCAGCATAAGTAGAAATTTTCAAAGACGATGATAGATATTATGAGCCAGAAGAAAGAAAAAAAAATCAATAAAGTAGGTACGACATTGAAATGAAGTACAAACACGATAGATGCGTGATTATTATTACAAATCGGCGATACACAAACAATGGATCGACTCTCCGCTACTACCGCTGTACTACTGTGGATATCGCGGCTTGTGTACTTAGCGCAGATGTACACCACTACAGTGTGTACGAAAGCGTCGTTGTACGGAGAAGTAGGCGAATCGTATACGTCAACATCCCGATGATACTACAAAAACAACAACAACAACGTTGAACGCTCTCGATGAAGTTTCGTTACAACAAGATTCACTCGTCAAACTCAACAGGGTAGTTAAACTGCTGACTGTCGAGTGCTTGTACCATAATCTCTACCCCATTGACCTACTCAAAGGGAAACTGCACACATGCTGGGAACACATGCATGTAGCGAAAAAAAGATCATTAATAGTGGCGTAATCAAATCAAAACAAAACGTGATTTCAAAATTCATCTCGACAGCGTCTTCATCTCCCGAATATTCGGTTGTAGGTCGCTAGAGGAAGGGAGAGAGACGTTCAATACTATCATAAAATCGTCAAAATTCCAACGACAGGAAATGTAGATCATTTGGGCCACAGGAAAATTTTATTTAGATGAGGGTAACGTGGCCTTGACCTAAATCAGAGACTCGAAAAATGTGTGCACGAGGCAGTGATCTTTAAAAGGACTAAGAATTTCTAACTTTCCACCTGTAAGAAGTGGACCGGAAAAAATTTTGACCTCCTTTTTTCTTCATTCAGCTGTTGCCATAGCGTCCCACACAATCTTTCTCACTTATCGCGGTCTGAGCGTTCGATTTGTACACTTCCGCAAATTCCTTCACGTGACCTTTCTGCCGAGCCTTCTGTTTCCGTTAATCCGTCCACAGATAATAGTCTGCAACGATACGTATTTTGGATCTCAGAACACATAATCCTAGACACTCAAATTTTGACCGTTGTCAGGAGCTTCCTTCCTCTAGATCGCTTGAGTCGCGTGGCCAGTCACCGTGCTCCATAGCGCTTTTCTTCAACATCTTTATCGAGCCTTCCAGGTATAATTTCGGTGTTTGAAGAATCTCCTCGACAGAACTTTCTTTTCTTGGTAACCGCGCGAGTGGACTGCAAAGGCACAAGGAACAACGAAGAACTAAGCCGCTGTCAGAGTCTCTCATCCCTGAGCTTCCTCTCCTTCCTGCAATGGGTAGTTCGTATGCGCGTTTGTGTTGAGTGGGCCATAGCGTAATTCTGCACCTGCCTATGCCGTCCTATTGTCATCTTCTTCTTCTTGACTGTGGCTGCACATGCATATACCTGTTCCACATTTATTTGGAACAGAGTATGATGGTTAAACAGGCTACTCGGAGCTAGTGTTTCATCGAACCCAATCTCTTCCACCCTCACCCCTACGCTTCACTCCATCATCCCACCTTTCCTCAACTTCTCATGAAGGTACTCGTACTTGTTAAGACAACCATGGCCGCTCAAGAACTGCGTCAGGTGATCACTTCAGCCACTCATCAAGATCGCGTATCAACATTCGGATTGTCCATTTACCAGACTCTTTCTCAGCAATGCTCGTTTTCCGTTTCTGGTCTCCTACTTGACCCGTAAAGCTTCATGGTTGCTTTCAAGGAGCTCCATAGGCGCAAAGAGCCTCCATCGAGAAAGTGCGGTAGACACATCTCAGCGCAACTCATTGTTGGATCTTTTCCATCACTTTCCTTCTGTAGACTGCACATATTGAAGTACCGCACAGGAGGATCGACAATGCGATGCTCATTCTGGCTTTTCTTGACCCTACTAGGTTTGTCATCAGACGGATTAGGTAGTCTTTCCTCAACTTCTCATAGAGGTACTCGTACTTGTTGAGACAACCCTGGCCGCCCAAGAACTGCGTCAGGTGATCACTTCAGCCACTCATCAAGATCGCATATCAACCTACGGATCGTCTATTCCAGCCCCGGGTTTACCTGAAGGCACAAAAGGCACTGGTTTGGAGCGGCCGAATTCTAGAACACAGCTTTGAAAATCTTATCATTTGATACCCAAATTATACCGGTAACTGGCGCCAATTGTAGGGCGGCTCAGACCTGAGTGCCGGTAGGCGGCTCAAGTCTTAATCCGAAGCTGGTCTATTCGCCTCACTCTCGAAATTCTCGCTTTCTGTTTCACATACAAGGATAGCCTGGTCTCCTGATTGACTCATGAAGCCTCTTGGTTGCTTTGAACACCACCGCTCCCTGCGCAGCAAGGAGCTTGATAGGTAGTTAACGTCCTAAAATGCAAAAAGCCTCCGCCGAGGAAGTTTGGTAGGCACTAACACACCTTAGCGCAACTCTTCGTTGGATCTTTTCCATCTCTTTCCCTCTGTAGGCTGCACATACTGAAGCACCGTACAGAAACCTTCTTCTGGCTTCCCTCGACCCTACTAGGTTTGTCATCAGGCAACTCAGGTAGTTCAGCACTCTGCCCGCCTTTTCCACTATCGTCAGGAAATAATGCCTGAATCTCGACTGGATTTAAATCGAATTCACATTCTTGATCTTGATCCACACACGTTGCAGACGAGAAGTAGGCGAACTGAACTTTTGACGCGTCATGAAATGGCCCCCGTCTTTTCTACAGCGAGTTCTAGTGCGGCCATGGCGATCCAGCGTGTGACTGTCTCCAGGGCCCGGTTTACCCTACTCTCCACTGCTAGAGTGTGATACCACCAGTTTGCATAGCAGATAAGCCTAACGTCTACTGGCAGCTTGACCTTGAAAATCCGGTTATTAAATGCGACGCAGCAGAAGAGCGGCTCAAAAACGAACCCAACTGGGCGCTTTTACTGTACCAGCAGACGTCCCAGTTTGGATTTCTTGACAGCTAAGATAGCTGCTGATCATTCTCAACACATATGCAGGCAGTTCTTCATTTGTAATGGCTTCCAATATCCTCTCCCATGGAGTCGAGTTGAACGCATTCTTAGTCGAGGCTGCCAGCAGCGCCCAACTCCTCATGTGTTCTAGAACAACCGCACTACATTCTCACTTTCCTGTAGCACCACGTTCCAAATGTTTCCAATCTGTTCATGATAGCAGTTTTCAGGGTCTAAGTTTTGTATCAATAATTGTCTTGACCTTCAACTCACTCGGACGTTATGTCATATTGAGGCACTCAGTGCATCATTTCAGTTGCTAAGTATGCTTTGAGCTAGCACAATGCAGACTTCCATCTCTTCATTTGGGTCCGTATCCCCATTGATCCAGGAGCCAAGATACTTTAAGTGTGGTACTTTTTCAATATTGTTATTGCTCAGGTGGGCTCCTTGACCACCTGCACAGATATGGACCCAAAGTTTCTCTAGTTTCAAACTTCCCTTCCTCAAATTGTACAAGTCTAGTCTCCGGGATTTATCAAATTCAAGAGAGAAAAAAAAAACTTTGTAAATCGCAGAAAGTGGAGTTGAAGGACTTTATTCTGGTCCCTCAAGAGTCTCCAGGTTGAATCGACAACCCAGGCTGTTATGATTAGCTGATCTTCTGAATCTTATCCCGTACTACCGACTTGTTGTGACCTGTAAAAACAAATTCGCTATGACCTTTCGCTGCTCATGGTACCACTAATTTTACCTGCGACCTCTAGTGCAACGTTACGGACACAGAATGGTCTTTCTCACATACTTGTAGTGAAGGAGGGAATCTTGATTCCATCACTCGAGTTCTCAAAGCAGCAGACCGTGCAGTCTAAGTTGGTCAGGTTCTCTGATGTTTTCTAGACACAAATTTCGCGACCGTTGCTATTCATAAGCCCTCGCCCTCGTCTTTTGACACTGTACACAGAACACATCTTTCAACACAATCTAGGTACCTCGCCTGCCACTCACACAGAGAACATTCTCATTGCGAGTATTCTTACTTTCACTCTCACTCTTGTAAAGTATACGGGCAGTTCTTTTCTGTGAAATGTAGATAATTTTTGAAACTTTCTTCTCATACTCATTTCCGAACCTCTCGTCTTTACGCTGTTCGTGATTATATTCAGTCAAGAAGATGGTGTTCCACCGGACCTGATTCAATACTTTCGTACATCACTTTACAAAGGGCCAAGGTGTATATAATGTAGAATATTGTGTAGCCTTCTTGAGCAAGATCAGTGAGATAGACACGGTTTGCCGGGTCAACGGTTCCACTTTTTCTTCTCCAGTTGGTAGCCACATTCAGCCTTTCAAATTTATCGTGCGAAAACGGAAGCGACTTCTTCCTCATCGAAAGATAATGAGCCATAAAGGTGCCAATCAATGTTTCAATTATACACCAAAAATTCGCACTCTTGTGTCACCATTTTGCGCAAAATCTTCTTTCTTGATGAAGTTTCATTTTTTTTTTTGTCCAAGCTCCACTATTTCTTGCTATCGGGTCTGCTTCACCATCTCGCAAAATTGAAGTTACGACCTATACTAGCCGATACACTTAGCAGACGGAAGGTGCAATTCTCGTCAAATTCTACCGATTGAAGTTGGATTTAGAAAAAAAAAAAATTATTACAGGAAATATCAACCATTACAAAACTTTCTTTCAGTTACGGGATTCCCCATCATGGAGAGCTGAAGTCCGTAGCAATACTGCCCACATTTTTCAAGCCGCTCGAAGTTTATTGTATTTAGGCGAGAAGTCGTCTTCCTCTTGCGATTTTACGATATCGAGTACTGACCGCAGTCAAAGTGCATGTGCATATTGCACGCATGGTAGCGTGCGTGCACTAGTGCGTTCGCGCGATACCTCCGCGATAAGAACGGACTTACGTCGTATCGGCGAGAATAATGTGTGTAAAGGGTCGACCTTGACCCAGTTTAGATGAACGTGAATGTACACGGTGTGTACGCGCGCCGCTTGCACTTCGTATATTATTATTATCACATGTAAAGTTCCCTGTGTGTACGTTTTTTTTTTTGTTTTTATTTATTTATCTCTTTTTTTTTTCTTCTATTTACTCTCTTTTTGCGTGTGTGCGTAGCCGGTCACGAGGCGAGGACGAGCTTGAGAGGAGTAAAGGGAATCGACGATTGTCGAGAGTTCGACGCGTACATGTGGGTCAAGAAAAGTCGAGTATTTCCGGACAAAAATTCATAAGGTTTCTCAATCGCGTACTCAATACAAACAATCCGTTTTTGCGATAATTCGATCACGCTTGACAGAGAAAAGGAAAACGTATTGTACCCCATCCAAATCCCCGTAGGATTTCATTCCGTGTAAGAACGAAATAGATGAGCGTGTGAATACAAGTGCTCATGAGTGTAATTGGCCTTTCATAAACTACATAATTTGCTCTAAGCTACGTTCGCCCTCGATTTGTTCGAACACGAAGATGTACGCCCTCATCTTTTGGAAACAAATCGAATTTTTATTCAAGATAATATTATCCCGTTTCAAAGATATAGTATCACTCCTTTATCAGAAGTCCGACCACCATAACCAGTAGTTTCTACATCTTGTGAGAATAAAATGAAGGTTAAATGATAACGTCAATCAATCGGGACGTAGAACCCAATAATTATGACCGACGAGATGATAAAATTCAGCGTCCGAAGTTGACCGCAATTCTTTTTTCAAAGCATTTCACGTTTGAATTGGTAGCAATCGGTCGATGTTTCTTACACATGACTAACGAAAAATTCCCAGAATGTACTTTTAAAAATCACGGTTTATTACGTAGGTAGTGTTGTTATTTTTAGTATCATCGCGTATCATACACGCTAAAAGAGAAAAAAGTTCACTAACCCAACGACAAAGTATACCAGAGTATTTTATTAGGGCACTGACAGTCTGTATCGACTACCGAATCACCCACTCTGCTGGGGATTGAAGCTACATCGAGCTTCATGACTCGACAAAATTACATATTTTCGAGCTCGTCATTTCTTCGACGATCACTTTCGTTTCATCGACGCGATGAACTATAAGAAAGGAGAGTGGATATCGTGATTGTTGGTTCGCGTAGGCTATTGTAATAACGAGTTTTTTGGCGACATTATAAATTACTCATGGGTTAAATTTGTTGCGTAAGAGAGAATTTTGGAAATATTCAACAACCCCTTTCCAAGACTGAGCATAGTTTCAACGATAGATCAATGGGCCAAAGCACGACAACATAGTGGAAGAGATCTTGAGCCATGGGAACTATCGATACACTGTCGATGCTATCGATAGTTTTTGAAGAAGATTATCGGCGAAAACGATGGTTTTGTAAGAAAAACGACGGCGATAGTATCGTCGATATCAAAATCACTAACTTGGAGGGAATTTACTGATAACACATTTGAAGAAGGAGAGAGGAACTGGAAGGTCGAATAGTCGATCGTTCACCGTTGACACTCGGGCACAAATGTGCTTGTTGAAATGGATAAAGCAACTGTCGGTAGGTCTATGCCAGTTCCATGAATTAAGATCAGTCAGGCGGTATCAGTTGTGCAATGGGTGTGGCACCACGTTTTCGTGGTACCTCCTTGTCGCGTCCATCATCTGGTGATTATGAAATACATTCCTTGATAGGGTTCAAAATATCGGCATTATGAAACTATCGACCATCGCCAATCATTAGCTTCAACAACAAGTTCTATAGCCAGGAAAGGGGACTGTCGCCAATCCTGTCCGAGATATTCATGAATGATAGGGAAAACAAGACATTGAAGAGCAGCAAGTTCAGAATTTTGATCAAATACTGGGTAAGGTATGTAGATGATATCCTGATTGTATGGGCAGGCACTAATAGACAGGCGGACCTTCTGCTTTTGGAAATGAGAGCGATGAATGAGAGCATCAAATTCACAGTGGAAAAAGACAATGAGACCATCAATTATTTAGACCTTACACACTCACAATGGATAGCAACAGGACAGAATACAAAATCTACAGGAAGCCGACGCACACAGACACCATCAGCCCAAATGACTCCTACCACCACCTCAGGCACAAATCTTGAACTACTGCTACCTAGCTATTTCCATACTGCAGAACAATGGAGAGAACAGGAAAGAAATCGAGATAGCAAAGCAAACCGCAGAAGCCAATGGCTACCATAGAGATGTGATGGAAAGAGTTTTTGGGAAATGGAAACAGGGAAAGGAACCCACGATAGCGCAGTGTACTCCGATTCGATACCATACATAGGAAAGTACACAAACAGAGTGATAAAGGCGTTCAATAACTATAATGTAAATGAGGATATCCAGAATAAGCAACCCATGATGAAGAGAATCAGCAATGACCAGACGGAAGCAGAGGACAAGGAGAGCTTGAGCGGAGTGTACAGGCTCAAATAGGAAATCACCGCTGTCACCAATACTGGCAAGGAAAACAAGAAATTTAGAGACAGCAGGTTCAGAAAATGGATACGCCAACTTATGTTGTGAGGCACCAATTGATAGATGATGGACCTACTCTAGCTGAAAACGAATGGGATGAATGAGAGCATCGAATTTACAGTGGAAAATGGCAATGAGACCATCAATTGTTTGAACCTAATACTCACACTGGAAAACAACAGGATAGAGCAAAAAATCTACAGAAAGTCTACGCACACCTAAACTATCATCCCAAAAGATTCCTACGATCATTCCAGGTACAACTCAACGACGATTCAGAACTACTGCGACCGAGCAATTTCTATTCTCAAGAACAACGAAGAAAAAAGGAAAGAAATTGCGATAGTAAAGCAACGGCTACTCTCGAGGCGTGATTGGGTGAGTCTCGGGAATATGGAGGCAAAGAAGGGAACTACACCAGATTGGTACCGTACATAGAGAAGTAAACAAACGAGGTGATAACGGCGTTCAGCGGTTATGATGTACATGGGGGTTGCCTCGCTACACACCCTCGGTGAAGAGAGATTAAACAACGACCAGACAGAAGAAGAGGACAAGGAATGCTCAAGTGGACTGTTTAAGCTCCGTTGCAAATATTGGGAAGGTATCTATACAAGTGAGACTGGACAGAGTTCGACAATAATAGAAAGGAGCAAGAAACATCAAGAGAAAAAGAAGATATGGTTTTGTATGGCAAACACTGCAATGAAGAACAGCACAATGGGGAAGGAATACCAAGCGAAGAAAACTCTGGGAACAAATGGAGATTGCTAAGGCAAACAGGACAACAACCAGCCTCTTGAACAATATTATTACGTTTTGACAGCAAAAGATCATTCGGCTAGGTGACCAATAGAATGATAGCAAACCTGGTAGCCAGCCAGGGCTGAGAACCGGAACCAAATAAGGCACCGTGTTTTTCAGGATTTTGGTACCGGAACTCCGAGGAACCAGATCCAAAAATCGGGTTCTGGAACTGGAAGCAAAGGCAACCGAATCTCGGATTTGGGTTCTAGAATCGTAACCCGAAGGAACCAGATCCCACAATTCAGTAGCAGGACCTTCGTGACTAGAACCACCGAGAAAAATGAACGTTCTCACCCTTGTAGCCAGCATTCGCTGCGACCGTTTGTGACGTCATTAGCTTGGACTTTCTCTTTTCCTCCCTTCCTTTTTCTAGGGTGAAATTTTCCCTAATGTAAGGTGGGTGCGACCGTAATGCAATTTTTTAACATAGGAGGAGAACGAGAGCGAAGATATGAAACAAGTGCAATGACTTACTCCAGACAAGCTTCCAATTACTCGCTATCTCACTCGTGGTCCAACGTAACTGATAATGATAACATCAACAACCCCTCCCCTCCTCCTTCCAAATGAGTTACAAACGGCGAAATTTGAGAATATAAGACAAAATACCACCAAACTAGATAAAATGAGTAAGGAAATGATCACAAACGCTTTCGAGTTTCAATTCAGCAATCAGCGTCGGACAGTATATGGTCCAAGGACGAAAAATGAGAAGAAGAGCTTTAAACTTCATGTTTATACACCACTTTTGTCATGGCGTATATTTTTTAGCACGAGAGCACGAACTGAAAAAGAATCCTCCTTCGATTCTACGACAATATCGTCTGGTTTTGAGGAAGAGCAGCAATTTTGGTGACTAGAGCATGATATTTCTAAAAAAAAAACAACGATTTAATGTCGTTTTTCCCACAGAAAACCGTATACTCGTATACGCGCGTAACTTCTGCCAAAAAAATTCGTATATTGCCCTCGAAAATTCATACATATGAACGAAAACTAACGCTCGCCGCCGATCAAAGGCCATCCATTCGTTCAATGTACGACGGAAGAATTTCGAGGGGCTGTTGATCGAGAATCCAATCCCCGATGGAAGAAGACGAGTAGGCGCACAGAGAGAGGCCTTGCCGCATACCAAGGTTTCAACACCATCTTTTCAGGGTTATCGATCGACGAATACATTTTCTTTTTTTTTTTTTGGTTATTTGCCATACATCAGAAATACGCGTATTATACATTGCATGAAAAATTTTAAAATAGAAAAAGTAGTTCGGCGCGAAAACTGATCGCGAAATTTCCATAAATTATTTTCGCAACGTATACTTTACGACGTAGAAAGTGTAATCGATTTGTATACTGTGTTCGAAATTTTTTTTCTTATATAGCTTTGAAGAAAACAATGAAAATTGTATCATTCGTCGACAGCGGAAACTTATGAAAGTTCTGCGTCAATTCATCCTCTACAATCAGAAGGCTGTCAATACAGCAAAATCGCCTCTCCATCAACTTTCTCTTCGGCGCCCACTCGACATTACTAAAAATTTTCCAAGACAGAGAAAGAAACCTCGCACGAATGAATAATTCATCGTAAGTTTCCTATTCAAAATAATTAAAGGTATTCCGTTCAGGAGGATAAACTTTCTGTCTCTTCCAGAAGTTCAGGTAGCCGAATCGAATCAAGTTTGATAAGTCTATACAACACAGAGAGCTAGGAAAATACGGAAAATTTGAAAGTCAGGTAAAAGGAGGAATTTTTTGATGACCAGACAAGATGTGCCGTAGGAACGACACGACTTTTTGTAACAAAAAATTTAGAGAAAGTATTTGCTAAAAATAACTCGCTGAAGAAAAACCTTGAACAGCTTAAAGGAACGAGAATCGCTTGGCCTACTTTTGAAAATAGTTTCAGAATTCGATCGTTTGACCGATACGACCGTCCACGAAAATGATCGAAAGAACTGAAGATAATTGGGCGAGGTACTGATGCGACTGGAAGCCTAGGCTGATGGAGTGGCTAGCGAAGATTTGCGCGATCAAGATTGCCAAATCAAATCCAAATATTCTCGGAAGACGACGAGGTGATGACACACTGACGGTCTAGGCTGAACAAAGGCCAAGTAAATAGAGCTCATGAGCTCGACTAGGACAACCCTCCATTAAAATCAACACAGGATTCAGATATTTGGGAGGAGAGAAGAAGATGAGAGCTGGTGCCTTTGGAAGTCCAAACTAAACATGGGCTGAGGGTAGAACTTGAGTGAGAATTCTCGTTCAGAATATAAGTTGAGAAAGAGAGAAATGCGAGCTGGACTTCAACGACCGTTTATGAGAATCACTGAAAGGACTTGCATGATCGGGAGAAGAAAGGGGGGAGGGGTGGAATAATGCCGTTTGAGGCTCCAGTTGAAAAGGTGACTAGCGGAGGGAAGTAGAGATTTACGCGATCGAGACGGTAAGATCAATTCTAAACTAAACGCTCTCAATCGTCAACAAAGATTCCGAACAAAGTTTAATGATGGTGTCAACCGTTGGAGGTTCAGACTGGACAAAGTTCAGGTAAATTGCACTATTTATGAAAATCAACGAGAGGACTCAAGAGAGGAGAGAACTAAGGTTGGTGCCATTGGAGGTCGAAACTGGAGATAGGCTGAGGGATTTTGCGTGGCGAATGTAAGTCAAGCTAGATCGAGACATCGTCTACGAAAATCATCGGAAGAACTGGAGATGATTAGGCGAGAATATGGGAGGAGAAGAGTTGGTGCCTTCGGAGGCTTAGACTGAAAAGGCGTGAGGTGAGAATGTAAAGGGTATTTGAGTGATCGAGACCGTGAGATCAACTCCAAACATTCTCGACCATCCAGGAAGGCCTCGAAAGGTCAACCTCAATAGTTTGAAGAAGACGAGCTGATGATACGATGAGGGCTTAGGCTGAACAAAGGTCAACTAAGTAGAGCTTAAGAGCTAGACTAGGGCAGACTCAGATGATTGGGAGAAGCGGGAGGAAGAAGATTCGTGTCTTCACCTACGGCAAAGACTCGAGTAAGGCTTTTTGTGTCAGATACAAATCAAACAAGTAGGAAATAATAGTTAGATCGATACGATCGTCCACAAGAAACACTGGAAGGACTTGTACGGTTGGGAGACAATGGAAAGGAGAAACAGCGTCGTAGAAGGCTCAAGTTTAGAATGTGACTAGCGGGAAGAAGGCGAAACAAAGCACTCTAAACCCCCGACAATATATCTTTGAAAGTACTCTGATAATTTGAAGGAGAGAAGGTGATGTAGCCACCGTTGAAGATTCAGCCTGATCAAAGACCAGGTGAGTCAACCGTACATGGAAATCAACAGAAGGCCTCAGATAATTGAGAGAAGAGATGAGACAAATTGGTACCGCTGAAATCCTAAAACAGAACGTAGACTGAGGCTAGGGGTCCAGTAATATTGTCTGTACCAAATATAAGTCAAGCCAGCAGGCAATAAGAGCCAGGCCAAGGCGATTGCCAATGGAAACCAACGAAGAGGATTTGGATAAAAAAGAGTAGGGATGTCGCTAGGCTGAAATGGTAGCTAGTGGAGATCAATCCCAAATATCCTCGACTGTCTAGGAGAATCCCAAAAGGACATTAATAGTCAGAAGAAGAAAAGAAGGTGATAATACCCTCAAGGATTGAGATTGAATATAATCTGGGAGGAAGTCCAGTGAGGATTAATATGCTGAATCAAGTAGAAAATACGAGACACCGAAAGCACTTGGATAACTGAGAGAAGAGTGGCAGTGGCGTACACACGGGAGGGAGGGAGGGAGACCCCCTTCCAAAAATTTTCATTTTCACTTATGAAATACGACAATTTTCGGAACAACTTGTTCCGGAAATCCCCCCCCCCCTCCATCCTAAAAACAGTTATATGTACGCCACTGAAGAGTGGCAGGGGTAGTTGATGAGGCTAGAAACTCAGTCAAAGTTTTACCAGCATAAGTTCATTACCAACGTCAACTGAACTTCTCCTCACCTTGACCACTCAACTCCAAGTGGTTAGGGTTACGTTAACTCGAGGTTGGCAGCCAATTTATGTTTGGTAAAACTGGCCCTCAAAGAGTAAATATGAGCAGCCTGCATAATTGACCGAAAGCACATGGATCATTGGGAGAAGTGGCAAGCTGCTGCCATTGGAGGCCTAGTCTAACAAATCTTCGAAGAGTGATGCAAGGATTTGTATGATGAAGATCATAAGGTCAATTTCGAACATTCTTCACCTTTTACGAAAATCTCAAAGAGGTCGATTTGTGACATGATGTACGTAATTTTGATCAACCAGCAATCCACTCCTTCGATCAGAAGAACAACACGCAAATTGATTCTTCAAACCGTAAACAGTAGACTGAATGAATTGATTCACATAAAATCATGGCGGATTTACGCTGGCGTTGCAAACGTGCCATCGACATGTTACACAACAACTATCCGAATGCAATCGCAGAGGAAATAGTGTCAACAAAAATGTTCCCAATACTCCGTGTGAATCCAGCGTCACAGATGCACGGCAGCCCGACCGATGAATATCTGTCGGCGGTCCGATCTACATTTCATCGACAATCAAAATATTTTCCGACCCACTAGTGCGCCAACCGATAGTTTCTCCTTCGATTCGAACACTCCTCATCCATCCCATCATACAGATCTATGAATCAACCAAGTACGTGCAACTCAATCGGCCAGGAAATGATGCCGACATATCATATAGAATTTGACACGCGCGCCGGTGCATCTTGAATTGAAATGAAAATAACCAACAAACGACGCCTACAAGAAACGTACATTATAGAAGAACTCGTTCTGGAACACAATTATATACCCTTTGAGAAAATCATCATCGTCGTACAACGTGAATGACCTATAAGACAGAGAGCGTATTAGTTGTGGTGTGCTACTGTTGTACACGTATACGGTAGAGCAAATGGCCCGAAACTTTATACATGAAAATCGATGTGCGCGAGAGAGTGGTACCGCATGGAACACGAAAGAAACCCTTCCGAGTGCTACGAATATTATTTTTGTTGAAAAAATAATTCATTTGTACGTAAACTTGAAGTACGTTGGCACGGTAATGAAGACGGGTGTACGCTATAGCAACAAAGAAAAAAAAGCAAAAGACCACAACAGTACACATGTATAATATGTACGTAAAAATTTCCTTCCTCGAAAAATTTTTTCAAAACCGGATTTCATTTCTCCTCTTTATCTGTGCTCGGGTCTCTTCTCTTCGCCCCACGCTAACGAGAGCCCATCTTTTCATAATACCATAATGAAGTATTACAATGATACAGTACTGTATACAGATTGTTGTTACACATAGAGAACCATCAACCAGACCAACACGAAATCCTAACCGACGAAGAATTCTAACCCGAAGTGTTAGCGTGTTGATGTCTTTACTACATTATATTGTATTCGTACACAAGTATTGGTTGAAAAATCAACTTTAAAAAAAAAAATCATTTTGAACGCACGCGTACACATAGTACGTAGAAACCGGTTTCCCGAACGTAGCGAATACTACTATTCGTTTAGACGGGTAGCCTTGGTAAAAATTTCGGTAATATACACGAATGGTAATAGCGCACACATACACAACCGTAACATTACCCCAAACCCTTGGCAACTTGGAAACCGGGTGCAGTGGTGTCACTACGCAGCCGCATTACACCCTGTCAAGCGTTTGGAAGAGAGAAGTGGTCTGTCCAGCGACTCGAATTTTTGTCAATGAAAAAGGGGCAGGTGACACGGCTCGGTGATACAAGTATCAACCGAAAAATGCCGTCGGACGCTGACGAGACTATACCAGAAAGGAGACTCAGGATTCACAACCGCGTACCAACGCCTACAGAATATACACACAGGCGCGAGTAGCGACCAATTAGGCACGATACACTTCCGCTTTTCCACGTGGTAGTTCATTCACTCTCTTCGAGGACAGAGCAGAAAACAATGAAACGCTCGGCATTCCAGCTCGGCAAAACCTAGATTAAATTCCATCAGCACGTAAAAAAAATAATACTTATATGCTACCACACTCTGTACGAGTGCAGTCGCATTTTACCGATATTAGTCAATGCATCTGTAAAGGGGTACCCCGCAGAGACTAAGTTTATTTTTCTGCATTGAAAAAAGAAAAAAAAAAAACTCCTACGAACACGCATTCTCGGCGAATAATAATGACGTAAGAATTCTTCGATATTGTTGTATCGAAGAGTATTTCATCAATTGTGTGAGGTATTTCCCACTCATCCAGGAAACTCGATTAGGTCCGGCAACGTTGCAACGTACACCAACTTGTTACACTACATGGAATTACATCGAAAAACAGACAATACGAGAGTGCATGAGGAAGACAAAGTACAGAATGATCGCGAACGGCGCGAGCGCGCATACAAATGGCATGAAAGAAAGAAAGAAAAACGGAAAAGACCGTATGATACTACAGTAAATATACAATGTCGAACAATGCGATAAGGAAGGAAGCGGAGAAAGAATATAGAAGAGAAGGGCGAATAAAACCGCTACAATCGCTTATTTTAATTTGCTCGCCGTTCATAAAGCACCGATGCTTCCACACGCGTTGAAAATCAAACGCTGCACGAACTCGCCAGATTCTTCACACCTGTCCTGCAGGAGAAAAAGTGAACTGAAGGTTGATGAGGCGATTCAGTAAAAATTGCAGCTTGCGCGACGACTAATTGTATTTCATGGTCAAGGTACACACTCAACTTCTTGAATTCCTCACCTCAACTCACTTGAACCTTTCGTCGAAGATTGTATGTAGTTTTATACTAAATAAAAATCGGCATTTATTGCTCTAACCTCATCCACAGGGCCGAGATGTAATTATTGTAGAGAAGAATCTAGGAACCAGCGTACCAGTCTGAGTCATTAGCACAGAAAACAAGGAAAAATAGCGGAAGCTGAAGGAATCACTGATACGCGCGGCAGAACTCAGTAAAATCAAACCATTGAGGCCATGGATGAGTACGGAGACTCTGGCGTTGATGGAGGAGAGAGGTGAAGCCGAGACAAAAGATGAACTGAATAAATGTAAAATACTTTACACCTAAATACGTAGGGAAACAGAGTTGGATTGAGAAGGAATGCAGGGAAGCCGAGGAGTTGCTACGACTACACGGCTGGTTCCAGATGTCAGGCACCGGTAGAAGGCGCACCTTGGCGACACTATACGCCCATGATGAAAAAATAATACCCTTCGGCGGGGAACGAAAACGATACTGGAAGGACTATGCCGAAAAATTGTTTGAAGACGCAACAAGTGCCTCTCAAGCCAGAACCGAGGGCCCACTATCCGGGCTAGAAATCATGGAGGAGGAGGTAACGAAAGCCCTAAAGTCAACGAGAAATAGGAAAGCTCCTGGTCATGACCAGATAACGCCCGAGATTATTAGGAAACAGAACATTAAAACAGGTGACGACAACAGACTTATTAGCTTAACTTTTCCTCAAGGTCCTGTATGCAAGATAGTACACCAGCGGAGACACGCAAATCGGTTGTAAGAAGGGTCTTGGGTGCCGTGGAGCAATCTTTGCTATGAGAATGAGTATGCACAAGCGCTGTGATTTGAGGAGGAATCTCTTCCTATGTTTCATGGACTATCGAAAGGCCTTTGACACGATCAGGCATGACAGGCTCATGAAGTGGGTACAGATGCAGAATACCTCAGAATAATAAGTAACCTGTACAGAGATCAATTTGCGGAAATCTGGCTGGGTAACAACGTAACACCGAGACCTTTGAAGTAAGGAAAGGCGTGCGACAGGACTGCATATTGTCGCCGATGTTGTTCAACCTATACTTGGAGCGGGTCTTTCAGATAGCTTTGGAGAATATTTCGACGAGCCTTATAGAGTTAACGGAGTCCCTATATCAAACATAAGATACGCGAACGACATGGCACTCCTGGCTGAATCTGTCGAGGACCTGCAGAATCTGCTCAATAGGAAGAGAGTGAGCTCTTTGAATTAGAAAAACAAAACATATGAAGGGTACACGGGAAGAAGGGGCTTCGTCCAAACGTAACGAGCAGGGCAATTGGATCGTTTGCACCTCTCCGAAGAAACCATTTCTTCATCTCGTTACGTTTGGACAAAGCCCCTTCTTCCCGTGTACCCTTCATATGGTAGTCAGCCGACCTACACGCTAAGAGTTGAAAACCGGACAGTTCAAAGAGTGAGCACCTCAACAGAGAAATGCACAGACCATAAGGAAACACGAGCTTGAATAGGACACGCCAAAACAGCAGTCATCAAGATGTGAGCAACCATCTGTCAGAGATGTCTTCCACTGCACACACGCCTAAGGGTGATCCAATGTTACGCTCGGCCAATATTACTACATGGAGTGGAAATGTGGTCGCCAAAGAAAGAGCATATGGATAGAATAGAGGCCTGCGAAATATGCGAAGACTATTGAAAATAAGCCGGACACAGCACACAGCATACATCGAATCAGGAAGTGCTTGAAAGAGCGGGATGATGCAGACAAATAACACAAATTGTGAGGAAGAGAAAGACTGCGTACCTCGAACACATTCCAAGAAGAGACAAATTGAATTACCAATTACTGCATCTGATTATGCAGGGACGAATCGAGCGAAAGCGCGGACCTGGAAGAAAGCAATTGCCAGGTTAAGAAACATCAGGCAATGGCGTCGAGTCGATGACGCAGAGACCATATACAAGATGGCTACCAATGGTTAAAGATCTTTGTAATTGGGCCAGATTGTCTGAGTAGAGCCATGTAAGTAGGGTACGTACAAGCGATCAGCAGAAGTTGGAAAAGGAAAGGTGAAGCCAACGATCACTTCTCTTTTTCCTTCCTCAGTAAGACATAAAAACGTATTTGAACCGGTAAGCCGCTAGGATCGCTGCAACAGTTCATGAGAAAATCGAGGAAATTGAGTAATTGAGTGCGTCTCGGGTAAATAGCTGTGTGTTGGTGTGTATTCGCGCGACAATAGCTTAAATGCCTGCAGAATAGAATGAGAGAGGGAACTCTTAATGGGAAATGCTGCATGCTTACATTTTCATGCAATGGAATCACCCATAAGCAAAAATAACTAAACTTCCTAAAAATTGACGAATATTTTGAAAACAAAATGTAAATAAGGAATGGGAGTATCTCCTTAATAATCTAGAAACTTGAAATATTTATTCCTATTTACTTTCTGTTTTCAAAATATGTACGTTAATTTCGCTTATGGAAAATTACAATGAAAAGAAAAGTAAACAAAGACTCAAGGAACTTCGACAAGTAGTATTTGACGATATTTTGCGAATCTATCGATATTGTGATGTAGTTGGCAAATCACTCCGTCGGTCTGAGTTGATAAATGGAGCCCATCGATCTTCGTACTATCTTTCGCTCTTTTTTTTTTTTGGACCAGTGCGCATTCCAACCTGTATCATGCAGGAGAATCAAGTTCACGGGTACAATTAGTGTCTTCAGAAAGGCGATTCTAGCGCTGACCAAATTGAACAATCATATTTCAAGCTCCCCCCCCCCCTCCCAAGAGAATTTCTTCAAATTCCATCACTATAAGGGCTTAGAGCTTGTTCAATCTCTATTAAGGAATTTGAAACTAAAAATTTTAATAGGGATTTAGAGATTGAAATCAGTCTTACTAGCTCACAACATGCATCGCTCCAAGAGCGATAATTCCCATAAGGAATTAGAGCTCGAAAATTGTCCATATTTCTCCGATGCTATAGGGCTCAAGAGCTCAGAATTTCAAAATCCCTTCAGTTCAAGATAGCAGATCTCGAAATGTTCTTCTTTGACTAGCAAGCTGGAAATATCTCCCAAGTCTTCTTGAGCAGGAATTCAGCGGCTTGAAATGTGTTTCAGCCTTTCTATACTGAAATTCAGAGCTTGAAACGTGTTCCAAGGCTCTCCTACAGGGTTTAAAACTTTAAATCCTTCAAAATCCCTCCTCGGTAAGGAAATCACAGATACTGAGTTTGAAATTTCACTAAATCTCCCTTAAATGAAAAGTTCAAAACTATTTCACATCCTTGTATAGAGGAATTCAAGGCCCGAAATTTTTTAACGACCTTCTTACCAGGGATTCAAAGCTTTAAAATTTTGAAGTCCGCCTTAGATGAGGATGCGGAGGTCAAGAATTTTCAAAGATCCTCTTTTTTAGGGGTGCAGAACTCAAAATTTCTCGAAAGTCTATCCGAGTAAATGTAGCATTAATTTTCTTGAGTTTAACTAATGATATGAACTTGAAGCTTAGTCCCTAAGGCCTCTCGGGGTCAGACAAAACCAGATGACAGACTTTCGTCCCAAAGAGAGACTCCGGTCAAAAACGTTCCCTCGTGAAATCGAAGTTGCGGGGAGAGGAGAAGAATGCATTTCATTCACCCTCAAGAATTATCATCCCCAACTTCTACGTGCGAGGACCCGGATAGGTACTTCAAGAGAGAGCCAGGAGTGAATCAAAATTTTCCACTCTTTCAGGATTTCCTCTCATTCGCATCTGCCCCTCCAGTACTCCTTTCTAAACCCATTTTGACCATATCAGCTGTCAATCTTTCGATATCAGTCCCATCCGGAATTCGAGACAACTTAGTTTCTCGATGAGACACAAGGCTTCGACAAACGCGGATTTGAGAGCCAGTGAATGAAAAATACGTACGCCAGACAGGAGGAAAGCTTGAAAAATTTGAAATTCCCGAGTTACATAGTCAGCTACTCGAACCTCTCATAGTTCAGAAAATCTGGAGTTAAAACTTGACAAAAACCGTTGAATTTGCATAAATTTTCAAATCCAAGCTTTTGATAGGTGGAGGTGAAGAATTTCAAGTCCTGAGGACAAGGAGAGGAAGTTGAGCTCTTCTCTCGATCTTCGAGAAAGCAAGCGATATAAAATCCGATCTCTGGACGATTTTCTCATGGGGGAATTTTTTCCATAAAGAGGGGGGGGGGGGAAATCACTCTTAACCCCCTCCCCCCTCTCTCTCATCTACGTCACTTGACCATAAACGTGGACTAGCATAAAACTCCTCAGACAGAACGTAGAATAATATCATCTGACCATACATCAAAATCACGGATTCACATTAGATTTGCACGCCTCGTACACCAAAATACAAAAATACTTCGAACCTCGAACTAAGCGGGGTCAATGAGCTTACACGAAATAACGCGATTCACGATTCAATATTTCTCCTTTAGGCCAAATAACCAATTTCAATCATTAGAACCTTTCGATTCCAGAGTCTAGCGAGACCGATCCTGAAGTCTTCTGGGTCTTTTTTTCATTCGAAAAACCGATCGAATTTATAGTCGCGGTGTTATGAAAACGTACCAGAGATCTTCAAAGCTACGAGGAAAGCACGACACCGAGTAAAATACACGTTTAGAAGAAGTAGCCTAAGCTGAATAATAATTGGTTCAAGGCTGAACGTGTAAACTGAGATTGGTCCATTATATCGAAACTAATACGAGGATTTGATCGATAAAGAACAAAGAAACGACTGACGATTAAAATCACGAGATAAACATCAAGTCGGACAACCATTGAGAAATAACTAATACTTTTCATCTCGCACTGAAATTAAAGATTTCAATCATCGTCTCCTTCCTGAAAGATCGATAGGAGGGCTATTGAACCTCCACACCTTTAAACAGAGGTAAGAGTTTGATGGAGCAAGCGTGAGATAGAGCCAGCACAACATGAGTGGTGAAGTACTTCGGATAAGTCAAATTGAAGTGAAGATGGATTGTTGTAATCCTAAGGTAATCCATAAGCTTAATTTACTTCACTCAACGCGAAAGTGTCCAGATTATCATACTCGACGTGAAGATTTACACAAAGATCCGAAGGTCCTGTTTTGACCAAAGATAACAAGGTTTGTAGAATAGGACTACAACGATTTCCTCAGGGAATTAACTCAAAATGATGACATTACTTTCTTTCGCAGAAACATTGAGACCGGATCACCGTGAACGGAACAAGAAGCTGTCATCTAGCGAATCTCGAAGGTTACGCACACACACACAGACACTATCCGAATCTCACTACATTTCGATAAAAACTAGTCGCGTAAAATTGTAATTACATCGTATTTGCAAAATCTTTACGACTATACTTTCAATCAACTAAAAATTGTAATACCGATGAGAATTTTTGGAATCTTTTCCTTCGCGTTTTTCTTTTCCTTCATCCCCGGTTGAGCATAAAATTCCCATGTTTATCATTTGAAAACACATAATCGATGATCGTACAGTAGGCTACAAGAATCCATGGCCGCGTGAGAATAGTCGACCCTGAACAATTTTTTTCATTAACTTATATGTCAGAAAAAGCACGTCATTGTCGCGTTGCGACGCAATGTATAGTTCTCAGGTCATCTACAACATGCAGTGATGTATTTTTATGAAAAAAATCTAGCGTCGTGTTGCACATGGCACAATTTTGTAACACATTCGCTTTTATGTAAGGGATTTAAATTTGGTGAGATTCTTAGCGAACGCCCGTCTCGATTGGTAAAATATTTCACCGCATCAAATACTGATAAGCTCGATGATAAAATAGCCTCTGTGACCACATATACATAATCAGTACGCGGATTATTTCTCAGAAAAAAACTATATAATACATTTTTGCACAGCTACAAAGTATTACCAGAAAGAAAAATAATTCGTATATACAACAGGCTAACGCTTCTGAGAAGTGAGCGCGGTATGTTCGTATCGATAATTAGTTTTTTTCTCCTATTTTTTCCAATAATTCAACACATTCCTCCGATTCGAGTGCACGTGTGCAGCGAGATCAATGAATGAAGAGAAAAACACTTCCGAATCGGCAACAAAGACGTTGAGAGTTCAAAGATACTCAGATTTGAAGTGCATAAAAGACATTAAACTATAGCCAGAAGGAAGAAAATGTACGCTTGCGATTTCAAAATTGCGGAGTGTAAAAACGATCGCAAATATTTTTATCTATTTTTAAAGAATCGTAAAAACTCTTAGAAATCGAGTCTCGCTCTCATTACTTTGTAGTATTGTCCAACGTCGCGGTACTAAAAAATGTCCATCAAACTGCAGTTTCGACCATAAATATCTCGTTTGGTTCTCATTTTTCAAAGAGAATATCTATCGAAAAGGGGATCTTATCTTTCGGGGCATTATGAACAGAAAGGAGTTAACTTGAAGTAATGAAGAGTTTTGCGGTACATGGAGAGCGGCTCGTCTACAACCCGGTTGAATGTCGATACAGAAAGATACGACAATGAGCTTTCCCTCGCAATGAGGATTTTCTTTCAATTTTCTCATAGTGACTGAGAGAAATTTTTCGACTGATAGGAAGACTAATTTAAAGACTTCAAATAATTTTTGAAAATGCAATTGAACTATACATAGGCTGCATATTGCCGCTGCCCTATTGAACTAACAAGCTTTACCATTACACTTGGGATTATGAGCTCGACAAGGGCAGATTGAGGATCAGTGTTGCCAGATGATACTATCAATAATCGGTATCCACCATTTTTTCGAAGGCTTGAAAAGAAATTCTTCACACTTCTACCGATTCGTCAATAACGGTCAGGAGAAAGGTATCTCTCATACGGGTGATTGAGGTACTTTTCCCTAGATCGACTCAATGTTACAAAGGAATACAGTATCAGCCCATGACGACCAGGAGGAAAGTATCTCTCGTATAGGTGACTAAGGTACTTTTCCCTTGAGCACATAAAATCCGTATTCTAAGCAAAATCCGTGGAAAAACCTGTACTCTTTTCGAGGAGCAAAAATCCGTAGATCTGGTGACACTGGATCAGATGGTACATACTACGAACTTTTTATGATTGCTTGACAAGGTATTTGTGATGCAGGAAGAGACAGAATGGTGAAGCACGATGCTATCAAGAGTAGGGCAAAGGATAGGTAGATCATCAGCATTACCATAGAGGCATGAAGGGGATGAGAGATGGTAAGACAGGAAGAGCCTAGACGGGTTGAAATAAATTCTTCAAGTTGAAAAGAGCCATTTAAAGTAGATCAAGAAATTTGAACCTGTTAACGGTGAGAAATGACCTACCTTGATAGAGGAGTTGAGACTCCGAAAAGTTACGACTTTCAACTTCGAAGCTACTTATGAAGAGTCAGCAATCCAAAGAGCACCTGTTCCATAAGAATTGAATTGATTAGGAGCCCTTTTGACAGATAACTCCTGATGATGGGTGGGAGATTCCGAATGGAAAGTGAACTGAATGGCTACTTTGCAGCAAGGTCTACTGGGTCATATTCCTCGAAGTCGATTTGTGCCGACATTTGACGAGTGTAAGAGAATTTAGATCCGTTGGACGATAGAATTGGTAGAATGAAACAATAGAATTTGCAGGAAGAAGAGAGGCAGGTGAATATGGAAGCGGATATTTTCATATGGAAAGATGAGATGTTGCTTTGTTTGGGGTCTGCATACCCGGTTCTGGATTCCGATTTGAGCCCATCTGCAGAGTAGAAACAGGAGGGGAGAAATTCGGCAGGAATGATTGTGTTGATAGAATTTTAGTAAGATTGAGACGGATGTCAAAGATAAGAGTACACCAAGGGGGGGAGGAGCAAGAGAAAATAGGGCGAGGGCTCAAGTTTGATATGAGCGCCTAGATGGGAGTGAAGCGGCAGAAGATGAGAATTTTCCAGACTGAGAGCATTTTAAAAGATGGGAACATTTGGGTAATCCGCTTCTGATGCTAAAAAGTTGGCAACGAGTGACGGAGCGCGGTAGAGGAGGCCACTGGAGGAAGGGCTGGTGCGTAGGGTGCCAAGGGCTAGGTATTAAAAGATTTTACAACTTTTTCTAGACCAACCTTTCTGCTTAACCCACGGTGGCCAGGTTTTTTCAATAATGAGTTTCCCAGACTTCACTCTGACTATTTTTCTACTTTCCCACGTAAATTCAACAATTTTCTTCATTGTTTAGAGGACTATCTTGGTTACCAATTACTTCGAATGCATAGCTGGTCTGAATTTCTCAGGTTTCTATTGATGTTCTCAAAACTTCATGACTTCTTCCCAAAGGAAATCTCTCTTCTAGTTTTTCCAGAAAAGTGACCACCCTGTTGAACAATTCAAGCGTACGCAGCACGGTTGCACGAGGAATGACAAGTTTATAGACCTGGAGAGGGGCAGGGAGGCAAGAATAGCGTTCAAAATTCCGGAGAAAATCAATCAAAAAGTTCAGAATCCGTTGGAAGTTAGGAGTCAGGGGTCAGGTCAGCGTAAAGACATGAAACATGTCAAAAAGAGAAGAAGAGGGAAAAGCAGAAATATGCGTATAAGAGAGTTTAAGTTCCTAGCATGTTTGAAACCAACCCCCAAGCAGCGAAAGAAGCGAACTTTCGTGCATCCTAAGCCTCCTCCGCTTCCTATCTCTTCCGACAAAACTCTTGAAATTTCGTTACACTGATAACCTTTACTAAATTTTCTCACATTAAATCTTTAGAGGCGGATTCAAGGGTACACTTCAGGGGGGGGGCAGACTTCATCGTCAAGAATATTCATCTACTTATAAATTAACGTCAATACCCTCTGTGGGGCGCCAGATTGCATAATCACAGACTTTCTAAGAGATTGGGAGAATTCATTTTCAAAAAGAAAAAAAATTTGCTGAGGGTGAAGAACGAAATAAATGAACTCTACAGGAAAATCACCACTTTGAATGGTTTATTGTATGATCAACATTTCCATTTGGTCAACTCACTCCACCCTCTGGAATTTGAAGAACTTGTTGCTAGAAGAGGAGATGACAAAAAAGGAGAAGGCTACGTGGATAAACGAGTGGATGCCCAAACAAAACAGATTAAGAAGAAGCTTGCTGAATTGACCCGGAAGAAAGAAGGAAAAGAAAGAGAGACCGAAACAGCTACGCACAAATTTGCTCCCAGAACCGAGAACCTTTCAAGCGTTACTTTCACGGTGGAAGAAAAAAGACTGCTGGACAAAGGCATTAAATACGTGAAACCAGAAAGGCTGAACCAGCGCCAGCTTGAAAGTATGGCCATTAGCTGCGAACAAGTAATCCAAACCATGAAATACAATGTGAGGCAAGAAGCTCGAACCAGAATTGGGAAAGTACTGTTGGACATTAAAGAGAATCTGTGCCGAACCGATGTCAGAATGCAAGTAATGCAGAGGAAGGTCACAGATCTCCAAAAGAAGATCCGACAGAACAACCTGATTTTGACGAAGGCGGACAAAGGCAGCACGGTAGTGTTAATGGATAAGGATGACTACACCCAAAAAGTGGAGTCGTACATTGCAGCCAATGGATACAAAGAGCTGACAAAGGATCCAACACAGAAATACCAAGAGGACCTGAAAGCTGTGTAGAAACGGAACAATGTATCTGGTAATGGCAGGACGCTTGAAATGAACCCGGTAGCACCAAGACTCAAGGGGCTTGTAAAACTCCACAAAGCGAACCGTCCAATGAGACCCCTGGTCAACAGCATCCAATCACCCTGCTACAAGATAGCAAAGATTGTAGCCACATTCTTGAAAGAAAACTACCAGTTTGCTACGAGAAAGAGCATCAGAAACAACGGAGAACTGATGGAGCAACTGGACAAGTTGGAAATCAAGAGTAACGACAAGCTGATATCCTTTGATGTGACTAACATGTTTGGAACCATACCGAAGGAGGAACTTCTCACTTTGCTCAAAAAGAATAAATATCATGGGAATCCTGATGGACTAAAGTAAGCCAATATAGTAGAAGAGATCTTGAGCCAGAACTACTGCCGCTTCAATAACAAATTCTACGACCAGGAGAGGGGACTTGCGATGGGATCACCGTTGTCACCAATCCTGGCAGAGATATTCATGAACGACATGGAAAACAAGATATTGAAGGGCAGCAAGTTCAGAAACTCAATCAAGCACTGGGCCAGATATGTAGATGATATCCTGATTGTGTGGACAGGCACTAACAGACAGGTGGACTTGTTGCTTTTGGAAATGAATGCGATGAATGACAGCATCAAATTCACAGTGGAAAAAGGCAATGAGACCATCAACTATTTGGACCTTACACTCACACTAGATAGTAATAGGATAGAGTACAAAATCTACAGGAAGCCAACGCACACAGACACCATCATCCCAAATGACTCCTACCACCACCCTAAGCACAAGCTAGCGGCAATTCAGAACTACTGCCATCGAGCTATTTCTGTACTAAAGAACAATGAAGAGAAGAGGAAAGAAATAGAGGTAGTAAAGCAGATCGTAAAACCAATGGCTACCGTAGTGGTGTGGTGGAGGCAATCTTTAGGAAAATGGAAACTAAAAAGGGAACCCATGAGAGCACGGTGAGAAAGTACTCCGGATCAATACCATACATAGGAAAGTATACAAATAAAGTGATAAAGGCGTTCAATGGCTATGAAGTAAATGTGGGTATCCAGAATAACCTACACATGGTGAAAAGAATTAGCAACGACCAGACGGAAGCCAAGGACGAGGGGAGCTTGAGTGGAGTTTACATGCTCAGTTGTGACCAGTGCAGGGCATATACATTTGTGAGACTGGGAGAAAGTTTGAGATCAGGAAGAAGGAGCACGAAAAGTCAAAGGAGGAAGAAGATGGCAAATCACTGTTTGGCAAGCACTGTAATGAGGAACACCACAATGGAGATGGGATATTTGAAATCATACGTGTAGAGAATCGCTTGAAAAGAAGAAAACTCTGGGAGCAAATGGAGATTGCAAAAGCCAAGAGGAAGAAAGCCTTCCTCTTGAACAATGTAGTCACATTCGACGGCGAAAAAATATTCGGCCTGGTGATTGGACGAGAGAAGAACAACAGAGATGGCAGGAAACCAGTTAGCCATTAGGAACACTGTATTTAGCTTTAGAATGATAACCAATCACTAAACACTCAGCAGCATGTTTTAGCCAATAAGAACGCATTGTCTAAATAGTGTAAGAATAAGTCTCTGAGTGAACCAATCACAGCACAGCATTGTTACAGCCAATAAGATCACAGTGTTATACTATAAAAACTCTTGTTTAAGGCCTTTCCTTCAGTTGCGACACAACTGATGATGGGATAACACCCGAAAGTACTTTTGTAAAAGCAACTATTAAAGTAGAATTGTACATTTGAAAAGACTTTTTCAATTTTAAACGCTCTACTTACACCTTTTTCACTCAATATGAGTTTCAATAAGAAGGTTTTAAAACTTTTGTAGAGTCCCCGCTAGGATACTAAATCTCACAACTACCCCTACATTTATCCTAGTTTCCCCTCAGCCATGATTCCGAGAAACATGGACCAAAATTCACGCCTCTTTACCGACAGTAGATTTCGAAAAGTTTTAGAGCCCCAGCTGAGGTACAAAATCTTGAAATTTCCTCTGGACCTATCCCAAGTTTTCAAAAAGTAGCAATCCGGCTCATAATCTCTAGAATGATAGATCAAAATCCGTGGCCGCTTTTCGACAATCGTAAGCGGAAAATACTTTGGGACTACTGCAGAGCCTCTGCCAAGATGCAAATATCTTCTATATAGAAAAGCAATCCGGCTAATGATTTCCAGAACCAGAGACCAAAATCGATGTCATGTTTTTTAACAATGGAGCCGTAGGATACAATCAATATCTAGAATTCCCCTCGTACAAAATTTGTGGAAAGATCTCCGAAAGTTTATTCCAATCTCGACGAGATACGAATACCTAAAGACCAGACTAAGATATTCAGCCCTTCGTTAGAAGCAAAATTAAACGCGAGAGAAAACTTCGGAAAAAAAGAGAGCAAAAAAAGAAAAAGACTATACCGACATAATCGCCAACGAAGACGATTTCTTAATTACAGCGCAACAATCGAAGCGATAGAAATTACTTCATCTTCACTTCGTTAATCCTTGCGTAATCCTACCGTAAAATCCGTATAATAACAACGTTCGACCTAAGAAAGACTCGCGACGCCGCTTAACCCACCCTTGAAATCCGCAATATTTTCAACCCTCTCTAACCGCGTATCAAGTGAAAAACGGACCTAAGTGATGCTAAATTGTTTCGTTCAACACAAGAGAGAAGTTCTGTGTACGTATATCGTATCGTGTACATAAATGTGTATATATATACATAAGGTGGCAAATTCGATAATTTTTGTAAACTCGCCTTGCGCGACGGACAGCCTGAATATGGGTAACAATGCAACGTTGTCACATCGCTTTCGCAGAATTTTCACGTATAATACCGTATACTTTCTCACTCACTCTCACGCTCCGTCGTTTTTATCGATTGTAAAATTTATGCTTTTTTTAAAATAAGAATGTTTATTAAAATATGATCGACAGCATATGTTGCATAAATTAATTGTCCGATTTTTACGGCGAAAATTCCCGCTCTCATTCGAATTGAATTCTTTATCTCGTACACCGTATCCCAAAAGCTACCTACGTTTCTTCCCTTCTTCTCCAGCAACTTTACAAAGTTGTACTTTCATACACGGCACACTCGGCGAGTTTTTTTTTCGTCTTTTTTTACGGCATTTTACCGTGTACAGGTGATCGATTCCAAAAGTATCGTACATTTTCCGTACCTCTACCCAAATCGGGTGAGAAACGTGCGGCACTCGAACGTCGTCGCGCGAGCCGCAAAATCGCTCGCTACACGTCGGCGGCGGCGTTTCGTCATTTACCGAAATTTTTAAGAGTACAGAATAATCGCGCACACGCATTTCACTACACCCAAAAACCCAGAACACCCAATAAGCTCTCTCACATTTACGCACATGGTCGTACACGCACACTCGCACACACCGTCCGAAGGAAAAAGAAAGGAGAGAGTCTCTCGTCGGTCTAGAAAGAGTGCGTGCACAATAACGACGAGCACACGTTAAAAACCGATAGCACCAGTACACACGCAGCCAGTTTCTTCGGCGAATATGCAATAGCGGGTAATGTAAAACTAGGTCGATGAATTCCTGTATATAAAGGAAAGTGATGGAAGACAGCCGTACGGCACAGATTGTACCAACAACGTAATCTGCCTCTCTCGATTTTCTCCGGCGACTCTACCACGGTCACAGATGATGCGAAGCCGCGAAAGAAATTCTCTCAAATTCTAGCGCCGCCGAGAATGACGATAAATTCGCGACGAGAACAATCGTTCAGCCTAGCTCTACCTTGATAAGCTGCGTTTATCTCATAACCGTGAACTTCTCCGGCCGTAAAAACAAGTCGATATCTACGTGTTCGACAACCTAATAAATCGAGTCCCTTATCTAGAAACTATACCACGATAGAATTACAGTACAACCAAATACGACTACTAACAACACTTATTACAAAATCAATCTCTCCCACTCTCGATTCATAATTAGAACGACTATGATGAGTAAACAATCAAAAATAATATCATTTACACACGATATTTATTTATCGTGAAAAAAAAAAAAAAAACACGTCAGCCGGCTACTGAAAAATACGTCAATACAACTCTTTTTTCCCCTCGATTTCGATACGTCACGATGGATCAAACGTAGAACAATTATATACCATATCGGATGAGAGCAGTGAGGTCAACGATGGAACATACCATGACTACAAATAAAAATATTAGAAGCCGATGACAATTAACATGAAATTCCATTCCTTCGTTATCTCTTACCACGAAGATAAAAAATGTGGAGGAGCTAGCCGATACAAATTACATATTTCAAATACTTAAAGAGCGTGGAGAAACAAAAAAAAATATTCAATACGAAAGAAAAGAACGCTACCAGAGTTCGGAATACCATCAGCTGATTGTGACCTCGAATAATGACTAAATCCTCTGGAACAGCTTACTCGAACGTATACCGTTTTCGTATTGTCTTTTCAGGATTAAAAGCATCACGAGCAAGCAGCTAGCATTCTTAAATAATCGCGAGCTACCTTTTTACTAGACGAGAGAATATTATTAAACGCTTCAATGATGATCGAATCGATACAAGGTTATAATCCCGTACGTGCTGAACATTTCTAAGTCGAGAAAATCAAAACATAACCGCCGACGTTCCAGACAAAATTTCTTCTACGCACAGTTTCAAAAACAATATCATTCTTGCCTTTTTGTACTTTTGACTTCCTCGAGAAGATTTACATTACATCATAGGCGGGTATTCGTATCCGTACCGTTTGCAGGAACTGATTTTTCGCAATTCAATACTCCGTCTCTTTCACATACAGTTGTTGCATTAATTGTAAACAATCATCTAGGAACTTAGAAGACAGCAATATCAATATTAGAACTTTCGTATTCGAGCAACTTCTTATTACGACCAAAAATAGAACACACATGTAGAATGTAAACAACCTGAAAATTTTTCGAGTAACAGTACTTCGTGAATGTATGTCCACTAGATGATGAATACGAGATTTACGAATGAATCGAGCAATTAGCAATTGTGAGAGTAATTTTCAACGAGAGAAGATACAAAACGAATAACAAAGGCTATCGAGTATAAAGACTAACGAGAGACAGGTGTTATAAGAATTAGCCAGCAAGTAGGACACTCGTTCACCAAATCGAATAGAATTGATCACTGATCACGATTTCCATCAAAGTTGAGGATTTTCGAATAGAATCTGGGCGTAAAACGATTTCCAAAATTTTCACAACAGGATTCGAGAGAAAATTCGAGTGATAACGCAAGGGAATGGGAAAACGTTGGCAAACCTCAAAAACTACAAAATATCTATCCAGCGATAATTGACGAAAAGCGGGTGTAAATTTTGGAAAAAATTATCATCGAGAATACTGTCAACGTATTCTTCGGGTCCAAGGCCTTGTGAAAACGTTTCCAGAGTTCTTTCGAATACTCTTGCTCGATATTATAGGTAGTATTATGATGGGTACTTACTAAGGCATAGAAATTTGTATGACAATCTTCTAAACTGGCACCGTTGGTCTCATGGTTGGGGTGCGTCATGGTTTATCCATATTTAAAACTACTAATTACACCATTTGCACGAAAAAAAAACCGTAACTTAATCGATAAGAAGTATTAAAATTTCGCGTATCGCAAAAGAAGATTTCACCTTTCATAGTCGCGTAAAATGGCGGATTACGACAACAAGCGGAGAACGGACTACGTAGAATTAGGATTGGACAGGTAGGGGTCATGTGACTTAAATATTATGATGGCGGCGTTCATATCTCATGTGATATCGACCGAAAGTTCGAAAATTTTGGTTAATTCTGTAAAATCGTTACTCGTAAGTAAAATAATTCGTTTAAAACTATTTTTTCACGACAATTCGTCGTAATTTAAATCAATTGTGCGGTTTCCGACCGCTAAGTACGCAAAAACCACATATCACCGTCGAGCGCTGATTTCTCTTTATCAGTTCTCTCGAGTTACCGAACAAGAATAGCTCAATGTATGCTTGTAATTGAGTATTGGAGATTAATTCAGCTGTCATCGAACTCGTACGGATTGACAGCTTCCAAATTTATCGTGAATTTCAATCAAAATAGTCTTCTTATTTTACATTTGTCCGAAAATTAATCAAGAATTTGGATTACTCGATTTCAACGAGAATACCGCTAGGAGCGCTGTTGTCTCGAAAAATTTTTAAAAATTAGAACTAAAATTAGGATCAATTTCGAAATTTTCGTTTTACAATATCGTTGTGGAACCGGCTCCCGGTCCGCTTCCTATTCATTTAGGTCTATTAGATGAGATCGAATGCGTTCTTAACTCCAAAAAATTGAAAGTTTCCTCCTCTATATGAATAAACTTTTTTTATTTTTGTTTTTATTTTTAAAATTTCCAGATAATTCCGCAAAGATATCGAGGAAAGGTTCACAGAAATGTGAAAAAGTTACCAAAACGATACGTAGCCAATGCACCCATCCAAGGCAGAATAGATTCTCTGAAATCTCGCGGGTAATGAAGGTGACATAGTTCAACGACATTATTTTGTTTCCTCGTATTCGATTTTCAATTTTTTACTTCTCCTATGATAGATTTCTGAGAAACGTTCTACCGTACGAACCTCCAGAAAATGTATCGGAAGTGCTGAATACACGTTTCCAGGAAATTGCCGGTTCCACCGACCCGCACCATAAACTAGATAGATCCACCAAATACCAGTTGTTATGCGCTCTCAAAAATGACGTAGGTTATGCTGTTCCGAATTCTCTGCTCCATAAAATGGACGATTTAGGTGTGTATCTTATCGGTACAACTTATGCGAAAATGATTCTCAATAACATCAAAATTACTGTATTTTTGTAGGTAGTATTTACGTTTTCTATACCACGCCGGTCGATGTGACTACGCCGTACGATGAACTCAAAAAGATGGATTTACCTCCTAATTTACACGTTATGTACGATTACATTCGCTTTAATCCTGAGACGGATACGAAATTCGGAGGAGTTTCTGCTTTTCCCCGAAGTTCGACTATCGTTAGTAGCCTGAAATCTAAGAAAGCGGGTTATACCGGTCACGATGCCGGGAATCCATGGCCAGATGTTTGAAGTTATTTTTAACTATTACATAAAGGTTTTTGTTTTGATACTCGGTGTCCTGTTTATTGATGAGCGTAACATTTGCCGTTATGAGAATGAGTGTTTTCAGAAGTATGAATTCTGGCAGGATCTATGAAAACTAGAGGCGATCACAACTGGAAACCATGATATTCCTTGTTCAAAGCTCGAAGCAAGAATACAACTTACAGAATGATCTAATGATGAAAAAATAAATTTGATTGATCAAGGAATCAATCGAGTGAATCACGATGGTGTATAATATTTTTACGAATTCGATGCAGCATCCTGAGAACTTGAAAAAGTCATGTTCGACGATTCTTTTTAAGCAGTTTTATCATGGTTAATGCATGGATGAAGTTTTTCATGAACCTTTCATTTTGAATGCACAAATTGCAAAACTTTCAGCCAGAAATGAATATGAAAAATATTCTCCTTGTGAAATTCGTGGAAAAAATGAAAAATTGTTTTCAATCTCATATCTTTAAGTTAAAACTCACCCTTGAAGTATTTGAAATAAAATGGAGTAGAAAAAATTTCAAGACTTCTCTTACAATCAGGTTACAGTTTATGAAAAGTGAGGAGCGATAAATATATTTTATGAGGGTATTAAATTTATCAGCTCTGATAGCTTCAATTAAGAGTAGTGGGCTGGTACAGATGACCAAACCTTGATTAAAATCATCGTTAGTCGAAGTGAAATCGACTACAGTAACATCGATCGTGCTTTTGTTCTATCAGGATTACAATTTGATTCTCATTCCAATAAGCTCCAATCTAGCCTACAAAAGTATGAGAACAAAAAAGATAAAAATTCGGAAACTAATCAAATTCAATTCTAAAATTTTATTTGAAAAAATTGGCGGTATGTGTAGGCTATGAGTAATACCAATGGTAATACAGTACACTCCAATTTCATTTCAGCATACGTACGTATTTTTACTTGAAAATCTGAGTCAAAAATTCATAGATGTTTAAGATAAAAGAAAGAAAAGAACGGGCCTGATGACGAGGCTGGGGTATCAAAAAACCGTCATTATGCTCATAATAAATCAATGGTGCATACTGCCTGTTTTTTTCTTCTTCTTTTCTTCATTTACTACACGTGGAACCACGAAAAAAATCCAATAATTTTGTATTCAAGATAGATTGATTATTTTGCAGTGGAGTCCTAGGTACAGCCGCGAAAATACTCAATTGCTTAGAACGAAAACCAAATATCATCAGCTGTAAGTCCATCCTACCTTCAGTGTATTTAATGCGGATTATAGCAAGGTATTGAATGGGGAAAACGTAGCTCTAGCCGCTCTTGATTTTACGAGAACAGATCCAATATTCTCGCCAAAGAACTCGTTAAATACGGAAACAAAACAAGTTTCTACTTAATCACAGTTAGGTATTCCATTTTTCTAAACAAAATTCATTCAATAACAGGATTTGGTTCAGAATATTTTTAATTCTGTTGGCTGGCGAACAATGATTTTTGGTAAATTCGGCAATAAATACGAATGATTAACTTGGGCTAAGTGAATTTTAAAAAATGAGAAGTCAAATGGGTCTATTAAAGAGTCGCTAGAAGTCATTTCAAGTCTTAAGACTATTCCTCCGTTTGTGCTCCAAGTTCCAGATGCTATAACCCTCACTCAACAAACTCGAGAATCAACTTTCACAAAAGAGTACCTACATAATACGTTCAGCAGGTACCTGAATGAGTGTGATCGGAAATAAATTATCAACAAAAATAAAATACTTGAAAGAATAGCCTATATAATATAAAATTGAAAAATAATTCCACGATACCGGTACCTTTCGAACAAGTAAAATTTTCAGATAAAAAAAAAAAAATCCTCAATGGAAAACAGCAACAATTTACGATATTATAAACAGAATGAGCTACTCGCTGCTGACCAAATAAAATTCGTAAATATTCTTCTCTCATAAATTACATGAAATCAATTGAGTAATGAAATAGGTACAAGTGATTACAATTAACCTGCGGACAAGCTTAGGAAATTAAAATCATAAAAATGTCCATTTAAAATGTCAAGATTGAATGACCATAAAAACCTAGGTAGGCAGGTAATAAGTATGAAATTGAAATAATTAAAATTGCAGTAAATAGCCTATATCCTTCTTTGCACATGTGACAGGAAAATGAGCTACTCCCCAGCCCTTACATGTACCGGTATTTACACAGAAGGTAATAAAAAGACATTAAATAAAATAAGACAAACAAAACACATTTTTGGGTGAACAGAATTTCCAGTGATTTAGGAAAGTTCTTCGAGTCGAAGCTAATAATACTGATCCAAAAATATTCTCATGTGAAATGTCGAAATTAAACTCGCTCTAATTATAAGATCGAATCCTTGAATACGATATACCTACCATGACAATGAGCTTCCCTTCGACTAGAACTATTTTCCATGAGTTGAATATATCCGTCTTGACCGGCCTTGGTTTTTAACTTATTCAGCTAGGTGTGCAATATTTTACGCTAGGTATTTCTCGTCTAAATTATCAATCAAAACCGAGTTCTTGGGCTAAATTATTATTCGTTTGTCAGTTCGAATGTCTTCGTCAAAAAGCGTTCGACATCTTGATATTCCTACTACTTCACAAAATTCTACATTCATGGGTACTTGGGTGAAAAATTTCAATAATATTTTGGGAGGGAAAGATAAGAGGCCTTCTAATGACGACGATCCTGTCAAGAAACTGGCCAGTGAGGTCTTTCTAGTTTCTGAAGAGCGGTGCCAAAGAAGGAGCACTTGAATACAGTTGAATGCGGATTTCTCCCGCAGACGAATTGGAGGTGAAAAATTATACTACTTCTATTATATTACTTCACTGTAGTTACTTCATTTCAGTTTCCCAGGTGAAAACATTTCGTTCTTTTTGTATTCGTATTCTAACTCTTTTACGTTGTACGTTTTATTTCTCATTGTTTTATATTTCTCATTTTATTGTAACAATTTTCGTATCATGTCTCGTTCAAGTTATTTTGTCATTTTACGGTTCTTTTGAGTGTTCTATTTGCCAAATACTGAAATAATAAAAAGCATTGTACTTTGGTAGCAATTCTGTGGATTTCAATGGGAAATATTGCAGTAAGTTAGCAGCTGCAGGCCTGCAGCTGCCTGGATAGCGATCGCAGCGCTTTCAAAGTTCGAAACTAGAACTATCATTGACGTTCAAGTCCGCGATCTAAAAAGTGACTCTACATTGTATGTTCTATTTACATTAGATAGATTGCTACTTGATAATAAGAAATCAAGTTTTTGCGCAATGTTCGTATCGTAATCAGAGAGATTCAAAATTTTATCGTTACACAGACGAACAGAGCGATGATTTTGCTTTTACTTTACTAGTCTAGTGAGTAAATCTATTCTTGCTATGTCTTGCCAAAGATATTGTACAACTTTAAAATCTCCCCATGGAAATTCAGTCACAATTTTCGTTCTTGCCTCGTCAGCTTTTGGCTAAATATGGATAGACTCGTTGTCCCTGCAGTTGTATGTATCGTCGTTTTCTTCATCTTTCAAAGGTAAGTCTCGATTGAAAGTCTGCACGACTGTATTTTCATCGACAACATTGCCTGAAATATCGAATATGCTTTTTACAGGCTATTTCCACTCATTCTCAGTTGGTGGTTTCAACGGAAATTTCACATAGAAACCCAAATTGGGCTTCTAAATATTTTGAAATGCACCCTGCATGATGTATCTATGAAGAAAAATGGATATTCGATCGTACGTATCGGTTATGAGTTTGTTTATCGTGTTGAATGTGAGGCAATTTTTTCATAACCTCTAAATGTTCCAGCACATTGATAAAATTGGATTTCGGAGCAGCTTCTTCAGCAGCGAAGTCACGAAAGCGGTGTGTGTCGTTATCCACGATGTCCGAATTAAGAAAGATCTTATATCCAAAGCCAAAGAAGCGACGTCCGATGAAATGGACGTTATTCGTTTGTCTGAGATTTCATTCCACGATACGAAAATTCCTCCGTTTATTATAACCTTCGCCCAAGTATGACAACATTCAAATTCATCTTTCGACTCTTCAGTGTAAGAATTTTTGCAATTTCTGTCGATTTTCATCTCTAGTTTTTAGCGATTCACATTCGTAGCGTCACGACAATGCTTCTACGTCCCGAGTCACCCGAATGGTTACTTCACGCCTCTGCGACAGACGTACAATTAGATGGTTCCTTAGTGCGTAGTGCTCGAACGTTATTAGTTAACGTGACCATGACTTCCGCTACCGCAAAGCTTTTAAGGCACGCGCCAACCGCGATTAAACCAAAAAAACCATTATCTACGCAGCTTGATACTTGTTTGGCTGAATTGTCGGTATCTTTGAGCTTGGAAGTAACTTTATTGGCCCAAGGACCTATTTCGATTGAAGTAGGACGTGCTGTTTACGTAGGATCTCCGCTGTTGTGTATCGCCTAATTTACGAAATTAATTTGTATTTTTCTTCCTCAGAAATTATGTATCGCTTTGGAAAACGTAAAAGGAATTATAAACGACGGATTTTATGGTTTCGCGCAACAACGGTACCAAAATATGACCGGTGTGCCGAAGAGAGCAGCGTCATCCGAGTTGAAAATCGAACAAATGTACAAATTATTGTATAATCTGACTCCGATTATTCCGAAGGTTGTGCGACGTTGAATCGGGTTTCTTCTTTTTGCCTCTGAAAAATTTTCAACTTGTTCTTGCTGTCGTAGATTGCCTTGGTGAAGATTGAAAAATCTACGATTACCGGTATGAAAGATAATGCGAATACCGAAATAAGCGCCTCGCTCCAGAAATTTCAGATAAAAACGTGCTTCACTTGCCATGATATAATTCGTAAAGAATTTGGTGAGTGTTGTTTTTTATCGATTAGTGCGTGTGAAGCATTTTGGAAAATCTTGTGATCAATGTTCTAGATGGGAGATCCTCGTGGCCTCATTTTGCGATGGATATCGTACTGGCTGGATTCGATATTTGTGGGAATCGAGACCAAGTTCTGAGTTTACAGGAATTCAAATTAGATTCAAAAGTATGGTTGAAATATGATTATTTACGAGAATATACGTTGAAAAATATTGTAATGTTCCTTGCTGCTTCAGGTGGAGCAAAAATATATTTCTATGAAGATGTTGGTGCATACACTTTCGTTGAAGTATAATCATACAGATATTCATTCATGGTTGACCGCCAATTTTGGATCTATGTTAGCTGCATCCCAGATGGTAATTGACCATTTTCATGCACTTCTGATACAAGTTTTTAGCACTGTAATAATTGAGTTTGGAATTCTTGCAGGAGGATGCGTCCAAATCCATCTGCAGTTCAAAATCAACCTACAAAGAGTGGATCGATTATTTCAATCTAGAAATTACGATTGAACTGTACAACATCACAACGTTGATGCGTTTATCGGATAGTATTAAATTAGGTTTTAATAGTATTAAGTTCCTTTTCAACTGTGATAGTGTTGCTGGAGAAGGTACGTAAAAATTTTTGAGTGTCCGAGAGTGTCGGTGCCTTTGTTTTTCATCCTCGTCATCTGTATTTATTTCAGAAAATCGTGAACTCTTCAACACCAACAAATTGTATTCTAAGTTACCGTTAAATTTACGCAAACGCAACTGGTCTTGCGAATATCTCGTCGACTCGGTGTGGGCGAATTTAAACGCCAACAACGATCGCGCACCTATCGGAACACCGCAAATCAAAAAGTACCATTATTGGGGCTATCCGTTATACTTGGGAGCCGCGCTAATCAAAGTGAAAGGTTGTTTCTTGCCTAAATTGCCCAAATTACAAGTTATGCTCGATACTGTCCGACTCGAGTGGAGTCCACCGTTGGCTAGTTTTTTGCAACAAATTCATACGTGCGTCAAGTTTTCATTTATTCTTGTGCCTCGTGCGTGATTTATTCGTAATTAACGATTTTCTGTTTCTTCCAATTAGTTGTCTGAACGATTACCTGCCGCCGAAAAACGATATCGTTACAAATCACGATCTCGTAAAAGTTGAAAAACAAGACGCGACTTCATCTTCAATTTTCTGTAATTTTGGAGTTTCGTCGGTTAACCTGTTCTTGATCGCCGAGAGGAAAGGTAAATCCATTGAATGGTTAGATTTGTTTTTCGTGATGTATTTGAATTATGTAGGGTGATGTTTCTAATAATTCTATGTAGGGAGAGCTGGGTTAACATTTTCGACTGGTTGACCAAAAAGAAGACACGAAAGTAACTATTTCAATCTGAATTTGTATAGATTTCTTTCCTGCTGTCTTCATTGTTCTTCAGGATAGAAATTTCTGGATAGGAGTAGTTCAGAATTGCCGCTAACTTGTGCCTGGGGTGCTGGTAGGAATCTCTCAGGATGATGGTATCTGTATGCGTCAGCATCCTGTAGCAGAGTGAGTGTTAGGTTCTAATAGTTGACGATCTCATAGTCCTTCTCCGCTGTAAATCGCATTCGTTTTAAGAAGGAATTGTTAGAAGAACAGAGGAAGGGAGGGGGGGTGAAAAAAGTGATCTTTGCGATGGACTTCCAACCACCTAAACTCAAGCTTTGTCGAAGTATATGACTCGATTACATTGAAATTACCATTATTCCAAAGTTCTTTTGGTATTTTGGCCTCTTATAAAAAATTTAAACTTCGTTGGCAATTGAACCGACTTTATCTCGTGATCGCTTTATTGCAGTTTGTATCATGATGAGAACAGACTCCATTCAGTACAACAGCGACGCTTCGAAATTATTGTCGTTGGGTGAGGGCATAAAATTGGCTTCAATTGCACCAACCGCGAACAATATTTTATGCGTGCGATCGGAAGAATTAAAGGTTAGTATCGCGTCTAATGTGAGTATTTGGAAAAAAGTGAGAAGGATTTGTTGACGTTGCCAAAAATATAGAGATCATGTTTCATGTCTTTTCGCCAGTCTTCTTAAGCTCTTCATCGTTCAAAAATATCCAAAATTTCCAACTTCTTGTTCTAGTATGAGTCAACTTTGGAGTATTTTAGGCCGACTGCTTCCTGGGACGAACGAGCGGACTGGGCTTTACTCGCCCCGCTCGTTTGTCCCGCTTCATGGTCAAGTACATGTCTATTTTAGTATATTTCAAGCTGATGAGATTACCGGGACTCACTCGCTCTTCCTAATTTAATTTTATTTTATTTTATTTCATTTTTACTCAAGGGGCGGTAATCGCAGATTTCTGGGTGACCTCCCAGGTGATTCGAAGGGAGGCAGGGGGGAAGGCTTATTTTATTTTTATTTTATTTTATTTCATTTTTACCCAGGGGGTGGTACTCGCAGATTTCTAGATAACCTCCCAGGTGATTCGAGGTTTATTTTATTTTTATTTTATTTTAATTTAATTTAATCTAATTTCCATTTCATTTTATTTTAATTAAATTAAATTTTATTTTCATTTTATGTTAATTTAATTTAATTTTGTTTTATTTTATTTTAATTTAATTCAATTTAATTTCCATTTTATTTTATTTTAATTAAATTTAATTTTATTTTCATTTTATGTTAATTTAATTTTATTTAATTTTATTGTAATTTAATTTTATTTCAATTCATTTTAATTTAATTTTAATTTTAATTTAATTCAATTTTAATTTAATTCAATTTAATTTGATTTTATTCGATTTTATTTTTATTTCATTTTTACCCAGGGGGTGGTACTTGCAAATTTCAGGATAACCTCCCAGATGATTCGAGGTTTATTTTATTTTAATTTAATTTGATTTAATTTTATTTTAATTCAATTTAATTTATTTTAATTTAATAATTTTATTTTATTTTATTTTTATTTTATTTTTACCCAGAGGGTGGTACTCGCAGATTTCTAGATAACCTCCCAGGTGATTCGAGGTTTATTTTATTTTATTCTATTTTTATTCAATTTTATTTTATTTTATTTTAATTTAATTCAATTTAATTTCCATTTTATTTTATTTTAATTTAATTTTAATTTTATTGTAATTTGATTTGATTTAATTTAATTTTTATTTTAATTTAATTAAATTTTTATTTAAATTTTATTTTATTTTATTTTATTTTTATTTCATTTTTACCCAGGGGGTGGTACTTGCAGATTTCAGGGTGACCTCCCAGGTGATTCGAGGTTTATTTTATTCTATTTTATTTTGATTTAATTTTATTTTAATTCAATTTTATTTTATTTTAATACAATTTATTTTAATTTAATCAAATTTAATTTAATGTTTATCTCATTTTAATTTAATTTAATATAATTTTATTTTATTTTAATTTATTTTATTTTAATTTAATTTATTGTAATTTAATTTATTTCATTTTAATTCAATTTAATTTAATTTAATTTTAATTCAATTTTATTTAATTTTATTTTAATTCAATTTATTTTAATTTATTTCATTTTCATTTAATTCAATTTTATTTAAATTCTATTTTATTTTATTTTATTTTAATTTCATTTTAATTCAATTCTATTTTATTTTATTTTATTTAAATTTAATTTAATTTAATGTAATATAATTTTATTTTTACCCAGGAAGTGGGACTCGCAGATTTCTGGATAACCTCCCAAGTAATTCACAAAAAATTTTCTAAGTCCAGTAATTGGGGGGGGGGGTGGAACTCGCAAATTTTCGGAAGTGTGAAGTGTATAGGGTGTCAAAAAAGGCATGAAACATGTCAAAATTATTGAATTTACTCAGGCTGCAAAAATATAATTCTAGAATACGTGGTGTTTTTTCAAACGTATTCAATTCGAATGGAAGAATCACAATAAGAAATTAGAAATGAGCGAAGATATCGACCTCGTTTGGAGTACGAATTTGCATTTAAAATTAGTCTACTTGTACGCGGACATCGAGGAAACGTACCGGTATTTATTCAGTAAGTACTCATTAAAAACCTTCGAACGTCTGAAATTTTCCAAGGTTCTGTTAATTATGTACCATTTTCAGAACCTGAATCGTACTCCGACTACAATATCCAAGAAGTAGTAGATGATGAAAAGATGTCTTCTACGGTCAAGGTCACGATCAAAGGACGCTGCCGAGTGGGTGTGAAAATGTCGAACGAGCGACAAATCCTAGTCACTAGCGGTAAATACGACCAAGCTCCTCCATGTTCGAATCGTAACTCGAACTCGTTCACGAATAATGATCTTCATTGCAGAACTAATCAGCTACAGAAAAACCAACGAACAGACAAGACTGGAAAGTCCTCTATTCAAAATCGCCGTCGACAATCGCAATATATTTTCTATAGAAAAATTCCAGATGATCTGCCTTAAGGATAGCGATATTCTAAAATCAGAAAGAATGAACGCTGAAGGTTTCGTCCTACCCACGAATAGCATTCGGTAAGATGTCTGAAAAATTCAGCTACTTTGTATGACAAAATCGTAATAATCGCGTGAAATTCTAGCCAGATCCATATACAATCTGTCCAAGCGGTATTTCCTTACGAACACGACTTCTGTGGTACATTTCATAGCGAATTTCTCGGTATCGTTAAATGGTTGAGATTGATACACAAGAAACCGTACAAAACCATCGGCACTTTGCCTAGTGATGTCATCATCAAAGTAAATATTCATTCCGGCAATATTTAAAGCAAAATTTTCCAACCTTCTTGTAACGAACGAATCCACAGGTGAAGGAATTCCTATTCGAAATGAGTGACGATCCGTTTGAAGTGAGTTTGCGTGACAATTACGAACTTCTGGTCGACGAATACGGAGAGAGCCTGAAACGCAGGGCCTTGCTGGAAGAGAAAGTAATGATTAACGGAATCACCCAGCGCGCGACTCGAATGCAACCCATTTTAATTTCATCCTGTCGCTTGTTAATTCCAGCTGGACAAGATGTACCCGGATAGACTACTCCTACCGGCCGCCAAGTACGTGGAGTTGTGCGCGTCGTTAGAGAAGATCAACGCCCAAATTTACGTACAGCGTTCGCAACAGATGCGCATTCTATTACCCGTCCGGACGAGATTGTTCGCGTGGGTGATCAACGATCTAGAACTGAACTTTTTGGCCGATCCGTCCATCTTGGGGCCTGAGAATGTAGTGAGAATAATGACCGAAATCGATGTGGACACTCCGTGGCCAGAGGGTGGTATAGAATTCACAACCCTATGGTGTCGATTTGTCGTTGGTAAATGCGAAGAATGGAAATTTCAATTACGCGACTTCCCCCAACCTTGGTTGCGGATTGGGGATTTACACATATGGGGTCGTCTTGTAGGCGCTGAGCAGGAAGCTAACAAGAGAGGTAAGGCTCGTCTTTAGCTGCAATGATGGCAATGTGTAGAATTAAATTTGATTGAATGGTTCCAGCTAAAAGGGATGTTGTAATCGAGCTCGGTGATCCTTACGGCGAAGATGTAATCGAAAGAAGTATGACTTCTTTGAAGTATTACCACGATTTCAACTGCGAAGTCGAACGTGTGAGTTACGCGTTCGGGCCTTGTTGGGAACCAGTGATTTCGCAGTGTAATCTAGGTAGGAAAGTGTATCTTTGACGATAATCATCATCGTCGTAGGTTCTGAATTTGAGTTGTGTTTTCAGCTTTCAATCAGATTGTAAGTTCTAGCAAAGATCCAAGCCCTCCGTTACCATTTTGGGATAAAATTCGATTGATTTATCACGGTCGACTGACGATGTGTATTCGGCAGTTGACTTTTCTGCTTCACGCATCTCTCGATCCGTACAACACGACCGAAGAAATGGAGGTGAGCTGGAACGATGTAGTCATGGATTGGACGAACGGTAGAGTAAATTCCTCGTATTGGGTTGGTCTCATCTTCTCGTACGTGTGTGAAGAGTAAATTTTCGCTTTTCCAGCTAAATTGATATTCAAAGGCAATTTAGAAGTGTCTGTCCGCACCGCTTCCAAGTACGACGATTGCCGTATGTTGTATTTACCCGATCTGAAGTTGACATTGAAATTGAAATGGATTTGTCGGGGCGACCCGAACGATCATCACGCCGTGATGCCTTGTGCGCCCGACAAACTGCCTGAGTATTCTAGCAACCAGGTTAGTCACTTTAGTTCGGATGTTTTCTCTGGCACTTGAACGAGGCTGAATTGAATCCTTTATGTTTTTGCAGGAACATGATTCTTTCAGATCGTTTCGTTCGCAAAATGTAAATTTAGATGTCATTTTGGAGACGAAACCTGCGTCGACATCTCGTTCGGCGGATTGTCCCATCGCGCTGCTGTATAACAGTACCCTGAGGTGCGTAAAAATAGTTGTGAAAAACTGTATTCGGATGGATTATTCATTCCTCATGTTATAGATGGTTCGAGAATTTGAAGTTGATTCTGTCCGGAGTTACGCGTCCGACGCGACGAGGAGCTGTGTTTAAAAACTTCCGCCCTCGTAAACTATCGTTGAGTCGGCACTACAAAAAAGTGCATTTGTGTTTGGCCTTGCATCGCTTTCAGGTGCATTATTGGATGTCGTTTTCGATGCAACGTGGTCTCGAGCTCAGTGGACAAAGATTTAGTTTTCGCTCAGGTACCAAATTTTATTTTATTTTTTATTTATTTTATTTTTTCTACATCTTCTTTTATTTATTTTATTTTTATATTTATTCATTCATTTTTTTTATTATATAAAAAAGAATAAAATAAAATAATATTAAAAAAATAGATAAATAAATAAATAAATAGTAAAATGTATTCATTTTTTTTCTATCTTTTTATTTATTTTCTATTTTTTCTTTTTTTAGTACTATTTTTTTTTTCATTATTATTATTATTCTTTTATTTTTTACTAAAGTAAAAATAGGAAATGAAAAAAAAAAAAAAAAAAAAAAAATGTATAAATTTTTTTTTATATTCTTTTTTTTTTATTTTATTATTTCTTTCATTACTATTTTTTTACCATACCTATATTTTTATATGTTTTTCAATTTTTTTTTTTAGTTTTTTACTATAAAAAAAAAAGAAAAAGAAAGGTGAAAATAGTAATGAAAAAAATGATAAAATGAAAAAAAAAAAGATAAAAAAAAGAATATAACAAAAATTTATGTATATTTTTTTTATTTTTTTTTATTTCTTATTTTTACTTAACTCCCGCCTCGAGCACCCGCCGCTTTGTTGTGTGGTGCATTTTGTGTATGGAACTACACCAAGTGCCGGCCATGAAGAGGGAGTTGAAAAAATGTTGTCATTGTGACAGCAAATGGATCCTATCTCATCTTTCTTACTGAAATGAGAGGTAAAAATTAAGTATCAAATAATATACTTAGACTTGGATTTTATCATTCCAGAATATTTATTAACCTTGTCACCTGTTGAGGATGGTCTGCGACATCGACCACGAGCTCTCTGGTCGATTACGTACATGCTGTGTGAGCTATCGGATTCCGAAGTGTGGTTAAAAAGCGCCATCCAAACTGAAGATAAAAACGAGGTAAATTTGTAATCCAAACATTGTGCCGAATTTTCCATCACCTCCCTAAGATTTGCGTTTTTCTGCAGACAACGATAAATCTACATCCGCCCGTCGAAAAATGTTATTTCCTGAGTGTTGCCAAAGTATCCTACAGCCGGGAAGCGTCCGTACACAACTTGTTAGCAAATTATAGCAGCACACGATCCGTCTCCTCCAAGGACGATACCCCTACACATAAACTAACCGTGCTAATGCTGAAAGGCGCCTGGACACCCAGCAATCGTGACATCATATTCGCGTTGTACGACTCGTTCAGAAAGACGCAGCAATTGAAGAAGAATCTGTCGACGGCGTCGTTGAAAGGTTTTCGCTGTCCAGAAGCTTCTTCCACCCCGATCAAAACACGTAGTCGCAGTATCGAAAGTCAGGTCACTCCTGGATCTCAGGTAGTATTCACAGATATGAGAATGCTAAGACGGACAATCCTGGTGTTAACCTTGCCTTTTTTTTGACAATTTTAGCAACAAACCACGAGCATTGTGATGCAAGAGACACCGTCGCCGATGACGAAACTGCAAACAGGACACGCAGCTTCTATGCTTCAACAACTGATAGCCGAAGCTGAAAATAAGGCGGTAGTTTTTAGCGACGATTTATCGGCGCAGATGCGCGAAGAAAACCTTCAAGGGCTTGTCGCCTGCCAAGAAGACGACGTCGTGCACAAAGATTGGCTGAGTATGTTCTTGTTCCTACAATATTTGGAGTACACGAGTTCAGTTCTATAGTTGATGTTCTGGTTTTTGTGCCACAGTCGCTTTGATCAATAGTCAAGTATTGCTGAAAGGCTGCGATACCAAAGGTTACGTCATCATGAGCGCTGCTAAGGCAGAAATATTGAAAAAAATTCATCGACCTGTGTGGAAAGATCGAATACTGGTGTCCAAAACTAGTTGGGTTGGCTCGTTCGAATGTATGCAGTACTATGCAACAGTGAGCGCTAATGAATCTCTAGACGGTAAATGAATCATGCATATTATCCATTTCTATAGATTTATGTCTTAATTCTACTCTAGATTTTGCTTCGGTATGAGCTAGCATTTTTAAATTTGCGCTTCACGTATTCCCTCCTCACTAAATGAGGGTTTTGAAAACTTCGATCTTGGAACTTAATCTTATTATATGAGTCTCGGTCCTTGAGACGAGGGAAGGGTACTGATCTTGACCTCGAAAAATGCTCAATTTGGAGCTCTGAAAAGGGGAGCAAGGTGCGGTATTATGGAATCAAAGTTTATGACTAATTTGTCTTTATCTTGCTCAGAGAATATCATGTGGCTGTCGGTTGAGAACATTCAAGAAAAAGATGCTGACACGACAATTATCTCGGATTTGCCCGATTTACCGCATTTAGTTGGCAGTGGACAAAGTGTCGGTGGTGTTGTAAGCGAGACTGTGGGCGCTGGTAGTTTGAATGAGGATACCCCGTTGCAGGTTTGTGTCCGCGTCATTTATTCTGATAATATTTAATTTCATCCTCATGAATATTTTCGATCCTCCTACTTCCCAGTTACAACGTATCGTTTCCCGCTGTAAATGTGAGTTCTTCTATGCCGGATACGGCGACACCAGTCTCGATCCAAGCACCTTAGACGAAGTACCTCCACCGCCGGCCGAAGAGAGTGGCACGCCTTGGGAGCGTCACGATAAGGCTGTGGATACATTCACTCTAATGCACCACGATCTAGATGTATCAACGAATTCGTTGCAGGTATTGTCTGTCTTAATCTCTCGTGCAATAGATATAAAGTAGGAGATTGTACGGTACGCTATTCACCTGTTGCAGTACGGTATGATCTTGGATATCGTAAATAATTTGTTGCTGTATGTCGAACCGCGGAGAAGAGAAGCGTACGACCGTTTACAAATGATGCGTTTCAAATTGCAACTGCAGAGTGTTCGCGATCAGCGTAAACCTATTCAAAAATTACAGAATTTTGTGAGGTAACTAATCCTCGAAGTCCTCGAGTAAATTTATATGGTCGTGAGATTGTATCTACGATTGGAAATTGGGTTCCCTTCAGGTCTTTGGTAGCGAAGTTGAGACGACTGGAAAAGGAGATGTACTTAGTACACAAGACCATCGCGGAAGAGGAGGATACCGATGATCTATTGGCTGAAATTGATAACCTTGAAACGCAGGTATGATTTGTTGGTCGTAATATCACGCATTCTGTTGTAGCAGAATTTAAAAGTTTGTCCGTGGTTTATGTTTTCAGATCAACGAATGTAAAGAACAGTTGAGTTCCAACAGTGAAGAATTGGATATGATGTTATCATGCTACAAAGAAACTCAATTAATGGCTAATCAGAAATTAGAAACGTTGCGAGGTGATAAACCTGTTACAGCAGTTCGTTTGAGCGAAATTTGTTTCAAACACGCTCAGTGGCGGCTCACAGAAACGGACGGTCAGCTTGGAATCGCTGATTTAGTATTGAGCAATTTCTTGTAAGTGGACTTTGATTTTACATCTTGTAGGTGAGCTGAAGTTGCAAAAATGATACCAGTGAAGAAGGATTTTCCATTCCTTTGGAGTGTACTTTCTCTTTCAAGTATCTGAGTTGAGCTATTCTCTGAGTAAATTGAGAGAACAGAATTTCGAGATCATTGAACATTTCCTTTCAAGTGATACTTTCATAGTTTCATGTACTTGATAGTCAATTCTAGCTCAAATTATCAAGATTCAGAATCAGGCGATTTTTCAAAAGAGTTAGAACATAATTTCGAGATCATAAAACATTTCCGTTCAAATGATACTTTCATAGTTTCATGTACTTGATGGTCAATTCTAGCTCAAATTATCAAGATTCAGAATCAGGCAATTTTTCAAAAGAGTTAGAACAGAATTTCGAGATCATAAAACATTCCCCTTCAAATGATACTGCCATAGTTTCATGTACTTGATAGTCAATTCTAGCTCAAATTATCAAGATTCAAAATCAGGCAATTTTTCAGAAGAATTAGAACATAATTTCGAGATCATAAAACATTTCCCTTCAAATGATACTTTCATAGTTTCATGTACTTGATAGTCAATTCTAGTTCAAATTATCAAGATTCAAAATCAGGCAATTTTTCAGAAGAATTAGAACAGAGTCTCGAGATCATAAAACATTTCCCTTCAAATGATACTTTCATAGTTTCATGTTCTTGATAGTTAATTTTAGCTCAAATTAACATGATTCAAAATCAAGCGATTTTTTAGAAGAATTATTAGAACTGAATTTCTGGAGATGATGACATTTTATTTGGAAATACGATCAATACTTTGGATCGCCATTGATTGGACCGCTTTATCTCAACGATACTACTAGCGCTTTGGCACTAGGATCTGTTTTCGCAGCGATTTTGCATTATCAGCGATGCTAGCGCTACCAGGTTCGAATCAGGCGATAAAAAAATTGAAACTAATGAATTGATTGATTTGACCGATGATTAATTGATTGCAAGAAAAGAAAAGAAACATCAAACTTTTAATGGAAAATGAAAGCTTATACATTTTTGAAAGCTTATTTGAGATCTCAATATTTTATTACCTACCTATATCTAGTATCATTACTTCCCTTGGTAAGCTCGAATATCCACGAGAGATTTCTAAAGAGACAGTGCTTCTCATTTTCACAAGCCAGAGATACCATGAACGAAAATACTTTTTTTCTTGGGGTGGCCACTTTTAGAAAAAATCAACAATCAGAGAAACAAGAAGAATCAGAAGAATTCATTATGGGAAAGAAGTGATCTCGCTGTTCCCGCGAACTAAATCAAGATTCTGATTGATTTTGGTTTGCCTATCTCCTCATTGTTCGAAATTTCTTCGAATTCATTTGACTCAGATGAACAATTTATGAGCTAAGAATATCAGAGGCTGAACAGAGAGCAATGATCATTATTGATGAGTGTGAAGCGAAACTTGAAATATATTTGATATTAGAAGAGATATCATTGCAATCAAACAATATCTTATTATTTCATGATTCCAGGTACACCAAAAATTCTAAAAACGACGACTCGGTCGACCATCTTTTGGAGCTGGGTTACGTTCGAATGACCAATCTTTTAGCAAACGAAATATATCGAGAAGTAATCGTTCCAACCGAAATTCACAGCAATATGCCCGTAGCTCGTAAGGTAAATTCTTTTATAGTATTTAAAATAGAATTTTGAAATATTCCTAGGTAAAATTATTCTAATTTTGCAGAGAGCTGTTCGTATTTTCTGTCGAGAAAAAGCTCCCGTAGGCGGTATCTCTCTGAAAGAACATTTTGAAATCAACGTAGTACCATTTACGATAGGTGCGTAGCTCCTGTTTCAAATTGTAAATGTAAGAACAGGACACATATTACTGAGAGAATATTGTTACAGGTTTAACGAAAAAGTTCTACGATACTATGATGAAATTTTGTTTCCCGGAACGGGATACCGATAGTATAGATGCTGAGGGTTCAGAAGATGGAGAAAGTACGGGTAGCACCACGAATCTGTCCACCAAAAAGAGTAAGTTCGCTAGCTCGAATGAAAAGTCGAAAAAATCGAAGGATACGAATTTCTACGTTCCCATTATGGATGACGTTGAAAAAATGAAGGTAATTGACGATCAACGTAGGAACTTTATAGAAATCCCTGCGATTGTTTTTTGATAACTCGTTTACGATTTGCAGGAACGAGCGGAGAAGAATAAATTATTTATTTACATTAAAATACCGGAGGTTCCAGTTCGCGTTAGCTATAAAGGTAATAAGGAGAAGAACATCAAAGATATTCGTGATTTCAGTCTAACCATTCCTACCCTCGAGTACCATAATGTAACTTGGACGTGGCTCGACTTATTTTTGGCCATGAAAAATGATACTAGACGAGTCATTCTGTCGCAGGTAAATTGATTATTTGAATGTGATATTCTGGAAACGAACCGTGTTCAAAAATTTTGTGCCCTGTTTGTAGGCAATTAAACAAAAATTACAAATCAAAGTCAGAACTAATTCTGCGGAGGAGAGCTCTTCACCGCAAGAAGAAGATAAAGCGAGATTATTGTTCGGATCTCGTGCTACGGTAAGATACGGATTTTCTCACAATTCCGTTGCGGACTAATGAACTTCAATTTTTGGTATTTTTTGGATCGGATAAGATGGAAAAATATTGAATACACAAGAATTAGAAACATCTCGATTCTTAATGAAAATAATCTTTTCTTCAAAAATGATTCTGAACTGTGGAACTCTCTGTCGATATGAGCAAAATTCTTTCCCTTTTAAATAGGTATCGTAAATTGTTTTTTTTTTTTTTAATTTTTTTATTGTTCGTAAGTTTTTAAAATACTTCTAATCTTCTCCTTGTAGTTTCACCGAAGTAAAAATTTCTATTCGAAAAGATGAAATATAGCAAGAGGATTTCAAAACTATTAAAAATTTTTCCCAAATTTGAATGAGAATTTTTGGATAATCGTGACAACCTACCGTAGATGAAAGAACGTGATCTTATTTTGTTTAAATTCATTTTCAATTTCCCTAAAATTTCACTTCATGGAAAATTTTTCACCTCGGTAGACAACCAGGCTTGAAATATTACTTTCCATCTTTCGAGAAGTCAAATATTTTAACGCTGGTACGAAATTATGTTCTTGTCAGCGCATGTAAAATACATTATTGTAAATTTGTATTCTGATTTTTATGGTATTCACTCGCGATCTCATCATGATGAATAATTGTTGTAAGTTTTTAATTTTTGCAGACTAACGATGGTAAAATAACGAAAAAGTCAGGAGTATTGAGATCACCGAAATAATATTTTGTTTTCTATTTCCGTTTTAGTCAATTTTTCAAGTGAGATGATACTGAGGAAGTCTTATAAATTAAGAATAACTGAATGTCGATTGTGATTTTTTTATATTTTATGATTTTTAAGTGAATTACTAATACTAGATTTGATTTGTTTTTAACTGGATTATTAAAAACTTTTGTTGAAGAAATTGAAACGTTTATTTTTCCTCGTAAGAATCACGATAGAGAACGCATATGGGCTTCTGAGATTGAATGCTTGACGGAAAATAGATATTATCGTCTGCAATTGTTCATACTGAAATATTATTACAAGGCTGATAGTTGATACCACGGGCTGATACCGTAAAAATGGACTCATAATGAGAGGGTGTCCTTCTAGAATACCGGTACCCGAGTAGAAAAATCAGTTGTTCATGGGTAGAAAATTGTGGAAATTTCATCACAACTTGCGAATTTCGAAAATACTGAATATCTTTGAATTGGGCTAAAAAACAATTTATTTTTCACTTGACATGCCTGTCATTAAAGTCAGTTCTCAGTTCCTGATAATACTTACTCGTACACCTCAATGCTTGAAGTAGGAAACTTTTAGAAAGCTGATTACATATTACTTTATCCAATAATGAGTTGAAAGAGTCATTTTTTTGACCTCATGTAGAGTTTTGCGTTGTCAAATAAGTTACCTTTTCCAGTGAGAAAAAACTCACGAGTTCTTCAACGGACTTAAATTAGAGGAGGCACGGGATCTTTTTCGTGATTCTTATGGTGTTTGAAACGTTGTATATCTGGCTCATTGAAGGGGCTAGGTCAATTGGCGTGTGGAGGATTGCATATCTAGTTACTTGAAGGAGCTATTTTAATCAGGCTATCAGTGCTGCCAGATCTACGGATTTTCAATATCTGAAAAAAATATATTGGACTTAAACTAGGCGAGGACTTCCCTTGTACACTAAATGATAGGATTTCGACCAAGCATGGGCGACTTGGAAGAATTTCGACCTTCAAGCTAAAGGTGATGACACTGATGAGCGAGGAACTTGGGAAGATTTCAACCTCATCCTCCCAAGCTATAAGCGATAGGACGAAAAAAAAATCTTCAAATCCCATGGTCACGGCTAATTTAGGTTAGGTTAGGTTGCCTGCCGGACGGCGGACGTTTTTTCCATGAGAGCCCCCCCCCCCCCCCCCCGCCCCGAAAAAACAGGTTCCCGGTGTTCCCGGTTGAAATTAAAAGTGTCCACTGAATGAAATTCATCAACCGCAACCCAAAACTATTAAAAAATGGGTCTCTTCGAATTGGAATTACCCGAAAAAAGAGGCTTTTTCTCCTGATCTTGGTAATCTGCCCCCGAAGTTTGCATTCCCGCATCCCGCTCAACCCACATATTCATGTAAAAAAAGCCGAAGTCTTAACCTTGGAGCATTAAAAGAAAACTGACGAATCTCAATTAGTAGAAATGAGCCTTTTGTGCATAAACGAGAGATATCTTTTTCCAAGTCGCGATTTGTGATTCGCAGTCTTGCAAATTGGAGACTCAGAGAATTTGCGCTCCGGATCACGAATCAATGAGTTGATCTTGATTGATGATTGATCCGTCAAAAATGTGGCGCTACCAATTAAGAATGTTACTATAAAAGTAGAGTAGTATTACACAGGCCAGGGGTGTTCTGACAATGTTTTTTTGAGGAACGATCCTCAGTCGAAATTTTGGGGGGAGCCGATTTTTTTTAGCGGGGAACCCTCTATCCCTTTTGTTGGGGGTACTTCCAGGAATTTTTCGTCCACGAGCGCGAGCGAGGTTGATGACGACACGGAGAGGGACTTGGAAAAATTTTGATCTTCTAGCCATATATGATAGGAAGTGGACTTGGAAAAATTCCTACTTCCGTGCTACATATGATAGAAGAGAGACTTCGAAAAATTTCGACTCTCGAGCTATATATATGATAGAAGGGAGACTAAAGAATTTTCCCGTTGAACCATGTCGACTCTAAATCGACCCATTATTTTGATAAGTAATCGACACAAATTCAACGTCGATTTCCAGTCGAAATAGTTCCGGGGTATGTCGACCGTAAATCGACCGCAATCGACTGCAAATTGACGTCAAATCGACTTGTTGGTTTCAATGTATGACTCGAAGTCGACGTCGTTATCAAGTCGATTTAAGGTAAATGGTTTTCTAGGACTCGAAATCGACGTCGTTATCAAATCGATTTTGGGTCGACAGTCTATTATACTGCTCAAAATCGACGTCGTTATTGAGTCGATTTGAGGTCGACGGTGACCTTCAACCCGAAATCGACTCCCTATCGACGTCGTCATCAAGTCGATTTGAGGTGAGCCTTCTTCTACGACTAAAAATCGACTCGCAATCGACGTCGATATGAAGTCGACCGTTTTAAGCGGTAGCTTGCTTCTCAAAAATATAGTAAATTGATTCCTCCTTGAGTAACTATGAATGCATAACTTATCTGCGAGTAGTGAAGTTCCAGAAAAAAACAGGTCGATATGGAGTCGAAATCAAGTCGACATCATTAAACGGGGCTCAAATTTTTTGTAGACTAAGAATTTAAGTCGATTTTAAGTCAAGTCCGAGTAAACTCCCTTAGTTCCGTTCGACCGAGAATAGACTCCTTATTAACTGTCCAGTCTACATTACTTGACAAAGTTCACATTTTTTGTCGACCAAAAATCGAAGTCGATTTCGAGTCGACCTTTTCAAACTTTTTATTCACCAGGAGTCGACTCAATTTCGACGCCGACAATGAGTCTACCTTCAGTCGATTTTTGGTCAACATTAGGGTCAAACTAAATTGACTCAAAATCGACTTCGATTCTAAGTCGATTTTGAGTCAACAATAAAAATATTGTAGTCGACCGAAAATCGACTATTTGTTGCCGTCGACATTGGGTGCACAAATTGTTCACATTTTTGGTAGCCTGAGAGTCGACGTCGAAATACAATCGACATGATATTGGACAAAATGTTATCTTAGTCGACGATATTTCGACTCTAAATCGACGTAGTCAAGCAGTCGATTTACCGTCAAAATCGACCGTAATGTCGATTTGACGTCGAATTACAGTCGATTTGGAGTCGACATTGCCTATGACTCGAAATCAACCCTAAATCGACGGTCGACATGGTTCAACGGGTTGAATCGAGTTCTTCACCCGATCTCGCGCTCGCGAGGTTAATGACGTCACGGAGGAGGACTTGGAAAAATTCCAACTCTAAGGCCTATATGATAGGAAGTGAAAAAATTTCAACCCTTTAGCCATATATGATACGAAGGGGACTTGAAAAAATTCCTACTTCTGAACTATATATCATAGAAGGGGACTTGGAAGAATTTCGAATATCGAGTTCTCCCCTTGATAATGGACTTGAAAAATTTTTGAAAAAAATTTTTATAACTTGGAGTTGATTCAGAAATCGACTCGGGTTTTTATATCTTTTCATAAAATGGGAGGGGGAGGGTGAGTTCTAGGATTTTTGAGAGGGTTTCCTCAGTAGCTCAGGGGAGTCAAAGCCCCCTTGGTACAGGCTGATCTTTGGGACAGTCTTCCACTAAGACTAAATAATGGTAAAATTCATATCATTTTTACAGAAATTACACTCCAATATAATTTGTCTCATTTACATCAAGGTAGGGATGCAGTATTAGCGGGGAACCCGCTATCCATTTTTAGTTAGGGAGATTACATCCTCAGAAAACGTCCGCGTCCGGGAGTTTCTGTGAACTGTGTAACGTGACGTGTGGCGCGTTATGACGTCATCAATGACCTTGACCTTGACCTACTTTAGGGACTTGAGAAAAATTTCAATTTCCAGCTGGGATGCATTATGACGTCATCAATGACCTTGACCTTGACCTACTTTAGGGACTTGGAAAAATTTCAACTTCCAGCCGAGATGCTTTATGACGTCATCAATGACCTTGACCTTGACCTACTTTGGGAACTTGAGAAAAATTTCAATTTCCAGCCTTCATTATATCAGGCCTAGCATGCAGTACATTGAGAAGAGCCCAGCCAACTCATTTTCTGAGGGGGCTTTTTCGCGCCAACGTGATCGCGAGCGCGGGAGGTTGCGAGTTTCCCGCTGCCATTGAAAACCTGTAATGGCCTCTAATTTTTATTATCATATTTTAGGACACTTTTCCAATTCATATCTTTCTTACAGAAATTATATTCCCATAATTTTGCCTGGTCATTAAGACACTTTTCAAGGCATACTAAATAATGACAAAATTATTCATACCTTTTTTACAGTGAATTACACCCAGCTCCTATAATTTACTCCATTTCTGCCATGATAAGTATAATATAGTGTTATCATTTTATGACACCTTCCGATGACAAAAATATGAGTAGGCATAATATTTTTACTTATATTTACCCATATTTCAACTTTGTGTACATCATTTTGCTTTACAATACAGACACAATAATTATGAAAAATTCATACCATTTTTACGGAAAATTACACTCCTATAATCTTGGGTAAAAAAAATCATATCCTATTTACTGAAATTACTCTCCGATAATTTGGCCTTCAATTAGGGACACAAAGTTTTTCAAATTCATCATCTCTCAAGACAAAAGACAATATTTCATACCTCGTTCAACTCTCAAAATCTTTTCGAGAAATGAAAACAATTTTCACAATTGTAGGTACAACGCTATAAATTAAGAGGCGGAAACTTTTCCTCCACTGACCATATTGGATTAGGTGACTCAAAAAGAAAGAAACCAAAGTCCACACCTTCATGAGAGCTATCAATTCTACACTTAAGAAAAAGAAGATTCGTCCACAATATGAAAAGTGGTACCACCATGAAACCAGGAATTTCATGGATCAACCAAGTGTATTATATACTGATGCAGAAACTCCAATTGAAACAACAAACTTTGGCGACCGGAAAATGGATGTTACTGGGTATGATGAACATACCTGCTTTTTGGTCGAAGCTAAACGGGATAAATATCTTTATGCAGCACAGGAAAAAACGAATAAAAACATGGACAAATTTCTGAATGAGGATGAACTATGTCCAAACAATAAGAATCTTCTTGCAGCGGGAATCACATTTACTACAGATGAGAGAGAAGATGCTCTAATTGGCCTACCAAGCAAAGTTATTTGCGCCATATGGGGAAGTCCTCGCTGCAAGAGTACCAGTCAAACAATAATGCATAGCAAAATCAATTTTTTGAGAATATCTCAAAAAGTTGGAGGTCGAGGAGAAATTGTTTCAACCAAAAAAAGATTCCTCGTCCTTTCAAATGGAGTACTTGAAGTTAGGCACAGACCTCGTAGTTGGCGCACAATCGCATTTGAAAGTGGCCCAATAACCAAAATCTAATAGATTACGAACAGAATTTTGCAACTATTCTGAAAGTTTGAAGCAAATTTCTTATGCAATGTTCCACTGTGCGAAATAATTTTAACCCTCAAGACGAGAATGGACCCACAAGGAGTGTGGCTCCTCCCCCGAAAAATCACAATTGAAGAGAGAAAAATTGGTGAAAAGTTTGAAGGTAAGCTGCAGGGGAAAAAAGCCATCGAGTCGAACACGAAGACATTAATAGAACATGTAGAAGACGTGCTATCAATTTTAATCACCTTCATAGAGAGAAACCTGTGATGAAGTCGATAACACACATATTTTCAAAATAAGAACAGACTATTTTATCTCTATGTTTGATGAAGGCGTGTTGCTAAATTTTCAAATGTTTGTATCCAATTTCCTCGATTCCTATTTTACTGTGTGCGAGTCATGATAATGGTATAGGTAGTTACGCAATTAAAATCTAAGGTATAAAAATTAATTGTACGTACAAGTGGCCCGTATTACACAAAGTTGACTACCTACACCACTCAAATATACATCACAGAGTGGAAGGGGACGTTTTCCTCCCCCTCACTTTTTACGATGTGCTGGAGGCATGTCCTCTTCCGTGGATCCGCGCCTACATTTCACAAAAAAATCATTGCGAGAAAAGACAAAGTCATTTTTTGAAGCCCTTGGAGCTGCAGGTATTCTTGAAGTATTGAACCATCGGATGCGTATTGTTTTGACTGGTACTGTTGTAGGACTTCCCCGTTTGGCGCGAACTTCACTTAATGATAGGCCAATAGAACATCTTCTTTCTCATCAGCTGAAAATGTGATCCCCGACGCAAGAAGGTCCTTATTGTTTGGACACAGCTTATTATCATCATTCAGAAATTTTTCTATACTTTTGTTCGTTTGTTCCCATGCTACATCAAGATATTCATCCCGTTTTAATTCGAATAAGAAACAAATATGTTCATCATACCCAGTTATATCTATTTTCCGGTCGCCGAAATTTTTTGTTTCAACAGGAGTCTCTGCATCAATAGGTATATAATATGCTCGCTAGATCCATGAAGTTCCTCGTCTCATGTTGGTACCACTGCTCGTATTTTGGACGAATTTTCATTTTCATAAATGCAGAGTTGACCGCTTTCATGAAGGTGTGGACTTCGGGTTCTTTCTTTTTCAAAGAGTCACCAATAAGATGAATCTCAGGGCGTATACCATGTTCCGCATACCAGGCTGAATCTGCACAGTCCTTGTGAAAAGTCAACTCCATTTCCTTATTAGGGAAACCAAGATAGTATTGTCCATCTTTCATAAATTGGATGGTCAAGTAGCCCGCATCGAATAACAAAACTAACTGCTGAGTGTGCCTCGTCTAGGCTCTTCCCACTTGCTTTCAGATCACTTTTGACCAGAGCATTCAGGTTCAAGTTTGAAAACTCATTAGGCCTTTTCACCATCTGATTAAATAATATGAATTCATCAGCGTGTCCTTTATCATCATAATATGATTGAGCGATACCTCCACTTTGAAAATAGTCATGCACTGATTGTGGGCTGTATACAAACGAGAGTCAATTCCATCTGCAAACTTGTAACCATTGTACCACTGTTTTAATATTCCACTGACGTTATTTTCGCTCTGTCTTTCCGCAATGCCAGCAATAGGTATGATCGGCATAAACAGTGTTTAGGTCAAAGTCAGTGATAAACCCGCTATTTCATGGAACTTTGGATCAAGAGTAATATCTGTCAGATCAAGTGGCGATGTAAACATCCGAAATAAAACTCTGCCAACCCCTGTGACGAATGCGAATTTGATACAGCCCGCTTGTGTTTTGAGTGCTTGGAGAATGGCTTCCAAACGACCTTTATTGGTTTCTCCTGCCGCCGGACATTCTTTCATATTACTCAGAACAGGCATATCATATTCGTCTATCAAAACGACAGTCATAATATTCTTCTTCGTCCCCAACTCATCCAGTATACTTATGAATTCGTCCACTACGTCAGTTGATGTTCTTCTTTGAATGTCTGCAATTTAAGGCCCACCTCCCTAAGAAATCGAGTTTGATTTCTTAGCATAACATTGTGACAATCCAATTCTTTACTATCCCCGATCCAAGAACAGAACCGGATATGAGTTCCACAAATGATTGGGTCGATGAATGTGAGTCCCATTGAAAATGTCTGCCATCAAAAGTCTGTAATGGAAGTACTCTTACCGAATCGCCACGGACGCGCGAAAAAAAACCTCTCGCCCGTTAACTTAATCTAACGTATTCAACCTGTACCAGTACCACACAAGCAGCAAGAAACTCTCAATCGTCTTTACGCAACAAGAAACATGAAACTCACGGCGACTGAGCTTATACTCGTATCCATTTTGAAACAATTTCAAAACATGTTTCGTTTTGTCGATGTAGAGAACGTCATTAGAAAACGGACCAGTGGCTTTTTCGATGTATCACTTGGCTCAATAAAACGCTTCAATGGACTGGATTCAGTTTGAATGATGAGGAACAAACCAGAACGCTGGAAAATGTATAGATGTAATTAAATCGCGTTCTACAACTTGCACTCAACCCATATTGCTCATTTTGCCCCATCCTCCTTACATCGCATAGAAAGGCGACTCCGCCGTGCGCACGCGAGTACATACAAGAGGTTAGCGCCTAAAATAGAAAGACTACCATTCTAAGTTGGTAACATAACAAAGTTGACAAAAATATCTTTGAGGACACTTTCCAAATCTGATCAGTATAACGAGTGAGACTACCCTAAGTCAAACTTTTGCGGCGATCACACTCCTGCCTCGCGCCTTCGATCGTATCGCGTACGTTAACCTGTCCACTTTCTCTTCCTAGCCTAACTGTTTCCTCTTTCTTTTGTCGGCATTTCACACATTATCCTTCTCGTAAACCGTGGTACGATCAAGGTTTGCACGCCACGCAAAAACTGTCTCAGTCTGTCAGTAATAAAAGCTAAGTACCCACAAGCATTCGTTCGTGTTCTCATCAGGCCTGAGATTGAGGGTATGCCCGGGTGGGCCCAGCCCTTCCAAAAAATCTATTTGTAGGAGGGATGAGAGTGGGAGGAGGCGAAGAATATTGAGGGCATACTCAAAAACACAAAGCCGATCTCAGGCCTACGCGGAGCGTGAAACGAGAGACTCCGCAGATTTAACTGGGTACCTACATATATTGGGGGAGCCAAAAGTTGGTTCACAAAAAGAAATCGGGTATGAAATGCATTTTTTGTATGAGGCTGAAAGACTACTTGATACTCGTTGCGGGTTTGTACGAGTGTTCAAGGATTTTTTTTTCTTTTGCAGACAATGCTTTGACTATAGATTTTATAAACGTTCAATCTGAGATATTTCAGCCTCATACAAATGCATTTCAAACCCAATTTTTTTTTTTTTTGTGAACTAACTCTTGGCTCACCCTTGGAAAATTTCACTCGACCTATACGGACGCGGATAAAAAGTACAAGTTACCAGTAGACGAAAGTTTTCTTCAACTCACTTGTTATAACTTTGTGGAAACCCATTATAGTGACTGCTCCGACTAGCATCGATAGGCAAGAATATAGCGGTTCCAAGACGTACAAGCGATGAAGAATTTCTGACTGACGAGAGAAAACGAATTTTTGCTGTCTATCTTTGCAGTTTAGGCAAGATAGAACATTACCTCTGGTATGTATTTCAATTAAAATCGTAGGTATCAGATAAATCTGATTAAATGGCATGTTCGTTACTTCTGATATGTATTTCCATTAAAATCGTATGAGATAAATTTAATTAAACGGTATGTTCGACACAATACTACGTATACAAGAATGAGGTATGGTTAGCATGTATACGTTATTTTGTTCCGGGTTTGAAGATAAAATAGGAAGAGGGGACCGTTAAGCGAAGAACGGAGAGATGAAAGTTGGGGAAATGTTGGACTGTTAAGGGATCTTCGCAAAAATGGCAGGATGGAGGTAGTAGAATGTTGGGGTTTATAAGGTGGGAGTGGGTGATTCGCGTGTGACCAATTCTTAATCGGGTGAGAATGACTTCTTCCCGTCTAAGGGGTCTGTTGGAAGTGGACCAGGGTACTGGGAATTGTTTTATGGAAAAAAGTTTATTTAGAGTTTCGAGTCTCTCCTGAGATTTCCATTTGTCAAGAATCAGGAGTGAAAGTGAATTTTGTAATCTAGAGCAGGTATAAGGGAATTATTGGTCATTCCTGGTAGGGAACAGGCTTGTTTTGCACCTAGGTCAACTGTATCGTGATCAGGATAATTGATGTGTCCGAGAATCCAGATGGAAGTGATGTGAGAGTTGATGTAGCGGAGGGTGAGAAGCGTGAGTTGAATGCGTCGGATGAGAGGGTGTGAGTTGTGAAGGTTGGAGATGGAGTGGAGTGAAGCAAGAGAGTCAGACAGGAGAAGAAAGTTTTTAGGAAGTTGTGAGAGGTGGGATAGACAAGACAATATATCCATGAGTAGATGCGGTGTTGTGAATACGGCAGGAAATCTCGGAACCATTCACGGAGAACGCATAAGATGCTCGGTTGTTAGATTTAGACCCGTCCGAAAAGCAGATAGAAGAATTGAGGTATTCCCTGATTGAGAGATTGATATTTTGGATGTTGATAGAGTTGTTGGTTTTGGGCAATTCAGTGAGGTCGAGTCGTACGTTTGGTGATGGCACGATCCAAGGAGGAGTGACGATGTTTACGGGGGGGAGGGGTAAGGGGTTTCTATTGAAAGGGATGCCGAGAGAGTTATTGAATTGGAGGAGAATAAGTTTATTGGAAGCCGATGGAGAGGTAGAGCCAAAAATTGGTAGGTCAGGGTCTTGAGATACGGATGATGAAAAATTGGAGGTTATGATGAGTCTACAATAGGAAAGGGAAGGTTCACCGGATTCTGCGCACAAACTCAATTTTAGGCTTGTGCGGTATGCACCCAGGACCATCCCGAGGGCGGAAGTTTGAATAGTGTCAAGTGAAGAGAGGACGATTTTGCGGGCAAGATTGTAGATTGGGGAACCATAATCTAATTCTGAACGGATAAGACTTTTGTAGATGAGTAATAGGAGTTTTCTGTTGCAGCCTTTAGAAGAGTGGGATACAAATTTCATTCTGTTTAGAGCTTGAGTGTATTTCGCTTTTAAATTTTTGATATGAGGAGTCCATGTAAGTTTTTGATCAAAGTGAAGACCGAGAGGTTTGCCGGAATTGCGAGAGGATTTCGAAATTTTTGAGATATGGGGTCTAAAGTGATGGTGTCGGGTTTCTTTTTTTGAAAACGACCGAGTAGATTTTGGAGGGAGAAAATTTGAAGCCGGTTCCCGAGGTCCGAGTAGTTATTAAGTCTAAAGTTTCTTGGAGAATTCTTTGAGTTTGTAGGGTGTTGGAGAAACAGATTGAGATGTTGAAGTCATCAGCGAAAAGGCGTCAAGTTGAGGGGAATTTGACTAGTCTAGTTATGTCGTTAATGGCTATAAGTAGCCCAGTAGAATTACCGTTTTGAAAAAAAAATGTCCATCAAAGCTTTTATTGCTGAAAAGTGTTGGCTTTGGTGTTCTTGTTATGTGGTAAAAACCCATCAACCCCACCTTTTGCGGAACCCTTTAGAAAGGGGGCTCATTTGGCACATTTTCTGCTTTTTCGAATTTTTCTCAAAAAGTATGAGATTTAGAGCAGAAATACTTGAGTACAAAAAGATTTCCCATAAAAGTTACCATCGAATAAAGTCATTACTTCTTCGGTTACGATAATTTGGCGCTGTGTAACAATATCTGCAAATTTATTGTTTTCAGAAATTTTCGATTTTTCGAATTTTTTCCTGTAACGTTTTTCTGATATTTTCCAAAAAGTTTGAGATTTAGAGGAAAAATATCTCAGTACAAAAAGATTCTCCATGAAATTTACCATCAAATAATGCCTCACTCACTCGGTTACGATAATTTGAAGCCATATAACAATGTTTGAAAATTTACTGTTTGTGGAAATTGTCAGATTTTCTGTATGTTTTTCTGATTTTCCTGAAAAAGTTTGAGATTTAGAAGGAAAATATACATAATTGCAAAAATGTTCTCAGTATAATTCTCTACTTACTAACCTCATCATTAACTCAGTTACAATAATTTGAAGCTATACAACAATTTCTTGAAGTTGAGAATCAGAAAAACGTTGGGAAAAGACTCAAAAAATCAAAAATTTATAAAAACAGTAAATTTGCAGATATAGTTATACAGTGTCATATTATCGTAACCGAAGAAATTATGACTCTATTCGATGGTAAATTTGATGGGGAATATTTTTGTACTGAGGTATTTCTGCTCTAAATCTCATACTTTTTGAGAAAAATTCGAAAAACCAAAAAATATGCCAAATGAGCCCCTTTTTAAAAGGGGCTCCGCAAAGGGTGGGGGTGATGGGTTTTTACCACATAATAAGGACACCAAGGCCAACACTTTTCAGCAATAAAAGCTTTGATGGACATTCTTTAGTTTTTTCAAAGCACTTATTTACTGTAATTCTACTGGGCTATAATTGCGAACGTACTCATCATGAAAAAAAATAACTCACTTTCGCTTCTTGTGGTGTAATGTACTATCTTCAATTACTTTCTGGTCCAGTATCTTCTCGTATCTTTTCGTCATTTCAAAGAAGAATCTTCAACCCTTTCAAAATACCTCTAGAGATCAAACTCAACAGTAGCACTCTCAACACTAATACTGATGGAACTAAAATGAATCGCACGATAGAATCGATCCAGAGGGCAATATCGTTCACTTCGGTCGAACGCCGTTATCACTTCCGTTATTTTTTCGTACTACTGGCCCGACCTTTCACAGTAATGTTCTTTGATATTTCCTACGACGTTCTCTTCACGACTCCAAGTTGATCTTTCATTCTTTCCAATTAAGTTGAACGCCATGTTTGCATTGCTTCTGCAATAGCTAAAAGTGATATTTGTCACAATATTTTCGTTGTGCAATCGTTTGTCTTGAGTCAGCTCGATGAACCTACGGTAAGATGACGCAGTTTCTACCGCCAAATCTTTTAGCTTTATTTAACCCTCGAGATCCTATACGATATCTTCCTCCTACGAGTAAATTACCATACGAGAAGAAGAATCGTGGTTATGTCGGGGTTGTCGACTTTCTTAAGTATTTCGAAGACCCGAAGGATACTCCGCCACCAGTCAAGGTCGAAACACGCGAAGAAAGGAAGGAACGGCGTAAGCGCGAACGTGCAGAACAGGTAGCGTATAAATTGGAGCAAGAAATCGCTTTATGGGATCCGCATAATATAAAAAACGCCACTGTAGACGCTTTCAAGACACTATTTGTCGCCCGTGTCAATTACGACTCGTCGGAATCGAAGTTACGAAGAGAATTTGAAGTCTGGGGTCCGATTCGTAAGATCGTCCTCGTACACGATCAAAACACGGGTAAGCCTAAAGGTTACGCATTCATCGAATACGAACATGAGCGTGATATGCATTCAGCGTACAAGCATGCTGACGGTAAGAAAATCGATGGTAGAAGAGTATTAGTGGATGTAGAACGAGGTCGTACTGTCAAAGGCTGGCTACCACGTCGATTAGGTGGTGGTTTAGGTGGCACCAGACGAGGAGGAGCAGACGTTAATCTGAAACACTCTGGCCGTGAAGACAATGAACGCGAAAGAGAACGATATCGCCAAGAACGGGAAGGATCAGCAATGCGCGACCGTAGACGAAATGTTCCCGACGATCGTGATCGTAGGCGTCATCGATCAAGAAGTCGAGAACGAGAACGTGATCGCGAACGGGATCGAGATCGTGATCGTGATCGCGAACGCGACCGTGAGAAACGGCGACGTAGCCGAAGTCGCTCGAGGGAGCATCGCCGTCGTGATGATGGCGAAAGGGATCGTAAACGTAGACGTAGCAGATCTCGAGATCGTGACCGTCGCGATAAGGAGAATCGTAAGGACAGAGATAAGGATAGGGAGAGTAAAAAAGGTATTATTGACTCGAAAGACAAGGTTCGTATCAAGACGGAACCGCCAGACGATTATCCGGACTATTCCAACTATTACACTTCATTCCAGGGTGATATCAAGGAGGAAAAAGAAGAGAAAAGTTGATCATTTAAGCAATCATTTTTTGGTAATACGATTTAGTGTAAACATTGTTTCAGAGTCGCATCCACAATATTTGAAAGCTTGCGATTGTGGTCTTTATAATTTTGCTCGCTGCCAAAACTTTGTAGGTGAAGGTGTAAGAAAAAGTATTCATCTTGTTTTTTACGCTTTAAATATCGTTTTACCATTGTTTCATTTTTCATGTATGTAAACATAATTAACAATTCTAAGATTATCTGTACGACTCTTTATGAGAGGGAGTTCGTTATAAACCCCAAGAATGCCGTGTACGGAGTGTAAGTATGTGTCGTACAAACAGGTACATACTTCTTTTCCATCAATGTATTATCTATGTTGAAAGAATAACAATGCAGTTCAAGGTAATAAAACGTATCAATTGATACTATGATTGTTTTTCGAACAGGAGCTGAAGCAAGTATAAATTATTTAACACACCAAAGAACGAGCCAATTTCAAGTTTCCTTTGCGTTCTGGTAATCTAATTTTGTTTGAAAAAAATACTGTAATTGGTTCGTTCTTTCAAAAGAAAAAAAAAAGTTTGGTATTTTTTATTTCATAATTTTGAATATTGAACGGAACAGATTTCCATCATCTGAATTACGATTTCGCAAATCGAAAATTGTGAGTAGGTGTCGGTCCAAGCGATTTTTGTAAGATTATTTTTTTGTGTAATCCAATTATTTTATGCTTATTTATTGAGTGTAGATATGTAATCTAGCCTTGCAGTAAATTATTCTCGTACGAAATTTATTTCTATTTGTTATGAAGGTAAATATATACTGGAGCAGGTAATTTCTTATTATGATCTTCGACTTCTGTGGTTTTTATTTCGGTCCCTTCCCAACCTAAAAAAGTAAAAAAAAGGCTTTTTCGGTAAGTCGAGTACTCCTGAAGGACGCGGGACATCGACGAGATGAGGGAGTGCGGTAAGAAGACGAAACGAAACGTCGTAGGTTAAAAATAGCTAATGCTAGAGTAATTAGAGAAAGAGAAACAGTAATATGTTTTTAATGTTTCAGATCGTACACGATCAAATTATTTCACTCGTAAACTTCGTCGACGAACATGATTTGTGTTCGTGATGAAATCTTAAAAAGTCAAATTTGGGGTAAACAATTTGTAAATTTTGATGGTAAATCCTACGAGAGGGACCGAACTCGATTATTCGAGAGACGCGTAGTTAGAGATGAACAAAAGTAGGTAGTCGAAGGTAAATTTTTCTCTTTACATTTTCAATTTCTTATTCCAACGATACGTGTTCAGAAGGTTAGAGAGACAGATACGATAAATCGGATGCGGTGAAAGTAGGTAAACAGAAGGTAAATAAATGACAAAATCTATCTTAATTACAAAAATTTGTCGTGTTTAGAAGGAACATATTCCCTGAGTAAAGTAGGTAACTGAAGGTAAATTTTATTTACTTTATTCTTTAAAAATTCGTTGAAAACGAAACGTACGAAAATGATTTTGTGTAAGTCGGTAAGCCATCTAATCGAGATGAATGATAAATTGTGATAGGTACCTGTACGATGAGTACAATGTTCTGAATTTGGTTTTACATTTGGTTGTGCCACACCAGTACGTTATAACGTCTAACCAGAGCTGGTCAAATTCGCGAACTCGTTGAAACAGTAAGACCTTTTTGAACATTCATAGAAAGGACTCATTTTTGCATTAAGATAGAGATATATTTAACTCCGGAGCCTGCGATTTCGCTTCGAGTGCGAAATATTTTGGGAAACATAGGAGTTTACACACAATAAAGAACCCTCAATATCATCATTCGCTGTTCGCGGGTTCTCTATCGATAGGGCAAGCAAAAGACCATTCCTCTCTCCTGAGATTATTTTTCTTGAAAAAAATTCCAAAATAGGTGAAAAATAATCGAAGAAGGAAGCTGTTTGAAGACCAGGATATATAAACGATACGATTCGACGAAATATTATTCTAGATCAAGGCTCCGAAGTAAATAAACTTGTACAATTTGCTTCAGATTTACAGACATTTTTCAATATGGATGCCACTACTAATATTTCCACTAGATAGCAAAGCTGTCTTCGCTTAAAATGAAGCTAGAATATATCTGGATTGTGTAATCCCAAAGGATTTGTAAGCTCAAAAATTGGTTTTAAACATCAATTATTACTTTTACAAAAATTACTGAAATTCTATTAGTGAAGTCTCTTGATGTTCGTTCGTTTCGCGAATTCTGAGTTTCGGTTTAATGAAAATGATTTACTATCATTACAGACTTCGTTTTCCTCGTCAATTTTGAAATACTGGTAATCACTGCAGGTCAAGTTCCTAACAGCAAGAGTGAGTTAGAAGTTAAAGAACGCGTACGATATTATTCTGGAGTGTTGCAACTTCAATTATTTTTTCTGCTGTCGAAAATCGAGGATTTGAATGAGTTCGAGAAATCGAAAAGTCAACGGGTAGAAAAACTGAAAAATGCTATTCTTATTTCAATTTTTGATTCCTTCTCACTATCATCTCGTATTGCGCTGTACTTAGTAAGTTCAAAATGATAAATGATCAAAATTAGTTACCTTTTTTGCGAAATTATTTGCAAAAAAGTAACTACTTCTAATCTTTTATTCATTTCATTCTATTCTTGCAACATAGGAAAACGAATCTAGTTTGACTTATTCAATTTGCTGTCCTTCGTATAAATTGAATTCAGCATATTTCAGGTCCTCCATGTTCTTTCATTTGATACCGCATTGAAATTAGGAAATATTTCTTGTTCTGGAAGAGCGTTTGAACAGTTTCGTTCGTGCTCTTGTCAATGATCCTACGTAGCAAAGTTCGATGGCGTTGAGCTGTTCATCATCTAACGCAAGTGTATCTAGACGTTTGTTCCTATTATTTACGATAAATGTTATTTTTCCATTATTCTTCCGCACTCTGTCATGATTAATTTTACAATTCCTATTCCTTAATTGTTAGGTAAAGAAGTCATTATAGTTTTAAAGTTGGAGAATTGAAAACGTCGCATCAAAATTGACCTCAATTCATCATCCATTGATTGTTCAAAACTGACCTGTCTGCTGGTAGAAACCACTCGTTTGATATGAAGTGCGGAGATACCTATAATTAGTGCTAGAAGTTCACTTTTTTGGTTTCAATCTGCTTTATAATTGCGCCGGTGCGTGAGTACCTCCAGAAATTTCGATTTTGAAACATTTCTTGAGATTTACAGCCCACACTGAAGGTGAAGGATCATTGAAAGAATCAGGATTATATATTCAACGATAAAAGATAGCGGTACCGATGTTACTGGATCGTAGCGGATATGAGATAGTTGAACTAAAATGATGTGTGAACGTTTGAAATCTGGTAGATCATTTTCGATAATCGGTTACGATGTAATCTTTTCGTCTCATATTTTGTATAAGTACTTACGGTCAGCTTGTGCAAGCATTATGTAAGTTTTTCGTTTATACCAAATATCATTCCGCACATCATCGCCGAAATTTTGAATGCTTTCCATAAGCGAGAACTTCGATAGTTGTTACGGTAATTGATGAAAATTTAGGAATTGGAATCGTTTGAGTATCAGTAAGAAACGGTAAGCTGGGTTCTTTTTTTTTCAAAATTACCGTATTCTTAATTATGCTGTATTGAACGTTAGTTTCTAGATCGAATGGAGCGGACGAGGATGATTTATTCGCGTTATTGAAATCACTCGAACGCGTACAAATACTTAGTATGTTGTTGACTACGTGCATTGTGCACAGGTTAATATGGAGAGAGGTTTGTTCAGGTGAGCTTTGTGTCTCGTCGATAGATCAGGTGAATATTTTATCCACATAACCGTAGATTCATATTTGAAAGAAATGAATTTCTGGATTTACTACGGGCGTAAGTTGGTTGAAAACATGATAAGTTACCTGGTATTGTGACAAAAAGGATTCGGTCCAGTGCAAGACATCGTTCATCTTATCGACTATACCTACTGATTAGGCCTAGTTCAGAGAATTTCTGTGATTTTGTAATCGTAGACCCTTATACAGATGTGTGTACACTTGATTACAGAAATATATTCTCCTTCCTTCTTTTTCCGCTTATATTAATTTGTATGGGTTCAAAGAGCTACCGACTGGTCGTCAAAGATTTGTATCTTGTGTAAGTACCGTAGGTAAATTAACTCATCGTGTTCCAATTTTTTTTTTTTTCTTTTAAACATACGTTGATCAATTTCTTTTAGCGAAGGGAAAACGTTCGCTAGCACGAGCGCATCCGCCTCCGACTTTCGTCGGAATAATATCTAGGAATTTCCGACTTTGATGACGTCATCAACCTGACTTAGATGGGAAATGGAAAAACAATAGAAAAATACGGAAAATATCGTTTCTTCGGGAAAGAAGTATATGAGGACACTAAGAAGTCCTCATAGAGTTTGAATTTGCAGCTTCTCATTTCTTATCTGAATATGGAACCTTATTTTCCTAATTGCTTCTTTAAATTCAATTGTTATTAAATTGTCTCGTAAGTTATAATCGAGATAATTTTCATTTGAAATCGGAGATGATGATTGAAAATGAGACCTTAATTCAAAATTAAATTCATGCCACGTGCTGTAAACCTGTCCGACAGTAAGCTGCTAACTGCTACAAAATATCAAATTCGACCTAATCATTTCGTTGAGGGCACCTAAATTGGCTTTAGAACAGACCATACGCAGCAGTATACGAGATTATTTGAAAGTTCATAATTTTTTAAAAGTGGCGGGAAATTTTTCTAATACTGATTAGAAAAATGAATTGTCACTTCTTCAATAGGCCTATTGTCGGATTCGGTAGTTCAATTATAGGTACGGTATTTTTCAACTCGTTTTAAGGAAAATATGAAACTACCTGTCGGTCTTGGGAAAACGTTTTTCAGAAACTGGAAAACGTTAGAAAAGAATAAATTTGTCAACGTACATGGTGAAAGACCGAGTTTTCGGATTTTACCGTCGGCCTTATCATGAATGGTAAATAAATAGGGATCATGTTTCAGGGTTTCCTCTTTCTAAATGTACAAGTATTTTGCTGTTGAGTGTCAGTATGGCCGTGTTAATAGAATATACAGAATGAATTCGCTTAGCGATTAAGTATCATCTGTACTATACCCCAGTACATACCAGAATGTTTGCTCTTCTCTCTTGGTTCAGTATAAGTCCAGTTGGTTTGGAATATTTCAAGCCAATAGCTTCTAATGAAGAGCTTGTTTAAGCCTAGCATGAAGGAGGCTTAGACCTATCCCTTTCTTGGTCTAGTTTATAGTATATTAGGCCCATGTAATGAAGGCTAAACCGACTGTAGCAGCCTAGTTGATTGGGGAATTCGAGAGAAGGGATATTGTAGTATGCAGATTCCTTAACTTCACAAGGCTGAAAGTCAGAAGAACCAATGGCTCCCTAAAAAAAGTACTATTCAGACTGTCATGACTGCCTTCCCTCCCTTAAAATCAGATAATGGAGTAGGTAAGTAAATTGTGAGGCGTATTTAGCGAATTCAATCGCGGTGAAACCTGGAAGATGGGTCACGAAATGGTGAATGGTGTATGGAATTCGGTCAGTTGACAGATCCGATCACCCATTACGCTAAGGCTAACTCGTCTCTTCGAGAGACACGTCGTGCTCCATTTCAGAGGCTAAGTAGCCGATGGATTCACACGCTCCGAGCTCGTTCGTCTCCCTCCTCTACCAGTCTTTCGCACTCTCGGGATTGAGAGCCCTATCATTTTTGACATGTGTCATGGCTTTGCTCTGACCCTACCCTAATTTCAAAATTTACGTACGCGTGCGCGTGCGGATGACCTTGGGACTTGAAATTTTTTCCGAGCCCTACCCTAATTTTGAAGATGAGCGTGCGTGCAAGATCTCTCTGTAATCTATGGAGGCCTAGTAAACTACTGATATACTAGGCTCACACTAGCTTTATACTAAGTTGAGAATGTATTTTCCTTGGAAAAATATCATGATACGTCTTTGGCGTGGGGGTCAGCCACATCATCGGTAACCTTAACCTACTTTAGGGACATAGAAAACTTTCTACCTTCATCATACTAGGTCTAATATACAGCATACTGGACTCATACTAGCTAGGCTGCTATAGAAGGTTTAGCCTTCATCATTTCAACCTAATATCCAGTATACAGAACTAAGATAGAGGCGGGAACGAAAGAGCGGAGCGAGTGGGCTTTTAAAAGCTTGTAGCTTAAATATTGTACACTGAACTTATTTTAGACCAAAAAAGAGGGAATTTTAGATGTCATCGCAAACCCGGCAATGGTAGCAGGGACTAGTTTCATGAGTAGGTGCATTAGGTCTGATCAAGAGATTGCAAATTGTTTGAATTTACATCGCGACGAAGGGATTTGATGTAGGTACTCTATTTTTTGCGATCTGATGACATCATAAATGAATCTATACGTCGTCACGACTTGATGACATCACAGATTAGTCTTTGCGATGCAACGCTCTGATGACGTCATAAATCACTCCCTGTGCCGTCCACTGCTTCCAAATGATATTTCTGACTTGGTTCCAATCCGTTTAGTTATCAATCTGGAGATATGGGTCTCCTTGCGGCATAGAAAAGACCCTTTTCTCCAGATTGATGAATGAACCATGGATTCCTTTCAAGGAATCATTTCAAAAATTTGTATTCGCCATTCTTTCTGAAATATGGAAACGGATTTTTACGGACTTTTACTAATCTAACAGTAACGATCAAGAGAAACGTATCTCTGAGGTAATTTTCCTTGATTGACTCAATATAATAAAAGACTGCGATTTCAGCCTATAACAACCAATAAAAAAGTATCTTGACTAAGGTACTTTTCCCTCGAACCCGAGAAATTTGTATTTTACCCAAAATCTGTAGAGAAATCCTTTTCCACAGGGAACCTACAATATATGATGCTTCATACACCAATTTGCTTAGCCCCTTCAATGAGCCAGATATGCAATGCTTCAAACACCCCCCTTCAATAAATTCCAAGTCCCCTTCGTATCATCTTGCAGCACTGATAGCCTGATTGAAATAGCTCCTTCAAGTAACTAGATATGCAATACTCCGTACACCAATTGGCCTAGCCCCTTCAATGAGCCAGATATACAACATTTCAAACAGCACAAGGCTCATAAAATAGGTTCCCTGCCTCCCCTCTTCCAACTCTGTTGAAGAATCTGTGAGTTTTGCATACTAGACCATTGACTATACACGTACCAGACGAATACTCGCATTGTTGAAAAAGTTGTCACTTTGAAGGATACTGACACCAGAGTGTGCTGCGTGTTAATACGTTGGTGTAAGAGAGAGAGAAATATGTTCTGTCTCTTTCACTCTGCCGGTTAACACGCAGCACACTCTGGTGTCAGTATCCTTCAAAGTGACTTCGTTTTCAACAATGCGAGTATTTGTCTGGTACGTGTATAGTCAATGTACTAGACTTACTTTAGACTGGGAAGGGGAAGGAAATTAGAAAAATTTAGATCCTATAGCAAACCCTGCAACGGTAGCTGTGACAAGCCCTATAGTCAGTGCTACCAGATGATACTATCAAAAATCCGTATCCTTCATTTTTCTAAGAAACAAAAACAGGGGATTCCAACTCATTTATCAATAACAATTAAGATAGAGGTATCTCTCATACAAGTAACTAAAATACTTTTCTCTTGATCGATTTGGTATCACAAAAGCTTGAGGCACAGGCCTATAACAACCAGGAAAAAAGTATCTCTCATATGGCTCACCAAAGTATTTCTACCTTGAGCACAAGAAATCCGTATTTTGCGGTAAATCCGAAGAAAACTTTGTATTTTTTTTTTTTTTGAGGAACAAAAATTTGTAGATCTGGCAGTACTGCAGAGTGCCTTGGAAAAGCTAGTCTCATGAGTGGACGCATTAGGTCTGATCAGATCAAGAGATTGCAAATTGTTCAAGTACATAACGCAACGAAAGAAATTTTATGTAGGTATTCTATTTTAACCCTAAATTGCGATCTGATAACAGCATAGATCAATCCACATGACGTCACTCACGACTTGATGACAGGCCTCAAGATCCGTGCTGCCAGATCTATGGATTTTCGGTCTTTGAAAAAAATGCGGATCTTTTTGCGTGAAATACGGATTTCTTGTTCTCGAAGGAGGAGTACTTTAGTCGTTCATTTGAGACACTTTTCTCCCAACATTGAGCCGGACAGAAGAAAAGTACCTCAGTCACTAGTATGAGAAATACTTTTCTCCTGATCGTCATTAATAAATAATTCAGAGTCCATAAAAATACGTTGAAATTTGTTTTAGCTCATTTTTTAAAAATAATTATCATCTGATAGCATTGATGACGTCAGAAATCAGTCACTATGACGTCATAGATTAGTCCTAAGACGTCATAATCTGGTCACGTCATAGATCGGTTAATCTAAGGATGTCATAAATTGGTCTTTGTGACGTCACAACTCCTTGACTTCATAAAACAAGCCCTAGCTCGGAAGTCAGAATTTAAACAGGACGCCGCGTGGTGTCCGACAAAAATCCCAATCGGCTGAAGTGGTCCAAATCCACCCCCCGAAGTTCGAGCGGTAAAAATAGTTACAGTCCAAGAAAGGTCAAAATTTTTCTAGGTCCTTCTCCTATCATCATCAAAGACATTCTTTCGAAAATGATGACTTCCCAAAAGTCGAACGGCAAACGCCGGCGTACGCGTCAACTTTTCTATGATCCCCCCCCCCTTCCTTGCCCCATAAAACAGATAGCGGGTTCCACCCTAACGAGCGGAGTCAGTGAGCCCAAGAAAGCTAGTTAACCTAAAATATTGTACACTAGACTTTCCCTAGGGTAGAATATAGGCCTATAATGAAGGCTAAACTGGCTGTAGCAGATGAGTATAAAATCGGTCGATATTTGGATACAATCAAGATGTAATCGAGATTGATACATTTTCTACACATTGTATTGTCTTGGCAAACGTCCAGAGACAAAACATGATTCAATGTTTTGCCATAATGTAGAAAAATTTAATCAAGCTTTCTTTCTCAGTAACATGATTTAATTGGAGACTCCGACCAAATCATAATTTGTAACAAGTGATTTTATTGAAGAGGTAACAAAAATTCGATACACTTTACAATAATTCTTCTTTCTACACGAATACGCCGTTCAACAAGAAAAGTACCTAATAAAGAATCCTACAAAATATTGCACTCTAAGTTCTACAAACCTAGTCAAAAATAGAAGAAAGGTAAAACGTTCTTATAGCAAATGCGTCACAACGTTATGGAAAAATACACACCGATAAATAAAAAAGAAATACAAATAATTATTTAGCATCGTTTCTTTTTCGTTCTTTTATACATGTATAAATGCATCGTCTGAGAATGAAGAAAAATTGACTGAAAGCGTAATAAAGCGCTTGAAACTATAGTAAGAGCTTTGTCCACTTGGACGTTTATAGATGATCTCGAAGTCTTTTGTCATTGTTAGCCAAAACTAACAACCTATCAACGTGCAGGAGACCGTTGATTCGCCTGTATGCATGACAAATCATCTACCCTAAGGACGTAAGGAAAAATTATGCTCGCATCACGAGCGCGATTATGGAAACAGCTTCCATGAAAGTGCGGGAACACACTCGAGTTCCAAAATGTACTCATCAGATTTAGAACATCCCTCGGCCCGAGGTAACTTGAAAACACGATCCTTGCATCTTTCCACCGATACATACGCCGTAATGGTTCGCAGTCACCTTCGCCTCGTATAGAAAGAAATAACAACGCTATCGAGTGGAAAGTGTAGCACCTTTATCAACCTGACCGCTGTATTCTCAATGTGTGTGTATTTGGCAGCAGTTCAAAATCGTAAATCGATTATATTTTGCAATCGTCTCGACTATGTAAATCTTTTATAGCAAGCACGATTAGCGCGCATGGACTGCGAATGAAAATTAACCGCGACATCTACACAGCCTAAGAATTTTTACTGTACATTGTCAAACACGATGCGACAAAATTTCATCAATAGGGTTGATTATCCTTTATCACGGCGACCTTCGTGTACTCGAATTTCGTACACTTTCCCCACCACGTTTTCTCCGAGCACGTGGTTTCCGGCTTCAGAACGAAACATTTCGACTGGACCATGTTGAAGAATAATTTGCCCACAAAATTAGCCGCGTCGGTATCGGCCATTTTCAGACAGGAACGAAACCTGTAATGCAGACAAAAATAGGATTAGATTTGGACGCGTGCAAAAAATAGGAGATTTGCGAGATAGCAACATAGGTTTGAAGTTCGTGATAAGGAGTTGGTACGGTAATACTGAAACACTCCTTTCTTATGGCTAGTTTTATCGAAATCCTAATCGTCGATTCAGCGCTGATCCGATCTCAAATTGGGCGCTTTATTGGCTGAACAGGAGCTTAACCTGTCACTTTGAGTATCGCTCTCAGTCGTGGGGAAGGACACTGGCACTGAGTGCAGTTTCACCAATTATCCTTCTTCCAATCAAAGACCGCACTTCTCGCCTGGTCAAAAACTATGAACTCCATCTGAGTTTGGCCATGAGTCCGACCCAAATAAATCATTTTATTCGATTTTCTAGTGAAATTTGGCGCTGAGCCCAAAACATTCCCTCAAATGACCCTATGAAGCACAAAATGGCTTTGGGCTAGCATTTGGTTGTAGACTCACGGTATGAGAGATTGAAGGAGGCCCCCGTCCTAGTGCGGAAATTCGCGGTACGTCGGCTGCTAGAGGGAATGGTACTAAGAAGCTTGCCTTCTGTTGCACATCCGCAATGAGAAATCGGACGGGGTCCCGTCTCTGATGAAGGAGAGGAAAAAAGGAGAATTTTTCGTTGGTTCACGCCGTGAGGCAAAGGTTATGGAGAAGCTCGCTCTCTATTTTACATTCGCGGACTCAAGAATCACCCCATTTTTCAGGTTGGGGAAATTTTTACCGTTCATTGGCCTAGACTGAATCCCTTTTTCAGTAAATTACCCTCATTGGGCACATTTGATTATTTCGGTGCTTCATCGAGTAATTCGAACATTTTTCCGGACTCGGCGCAAAATTTCAAAATTTCATCGAAGATTCGAGAAAAAGGTCAAAAATGACCGCATTTTCAACTCTGGGAAACTCAGACCCTTGGGACCATTCAGTCATTTTGGTACTTTGTCGAGTCATCCTGCCTTCTATTTAACAGGGAACCTGTTTTATCGGAGGTCTTTCCGGAAAAAACGTCCGCCACCCACCGTCCGGGAGGCAACCCAATCCTAACCTAAACATGACCATGGGAATTTGAAAAATTTTTGTTTTCGTCCTATTGTTCATAGCTTGGAGGGTGAAATTTTTCTAATGTTTTTTCAGATATTGAAAATGATCTGGCAGCACTGATAGCCTAATTAAAATACCATCTTCAAGTAACTAGATATGCAATACTCCATACACCAATTGACCTAGCTCCTTCAATGAGCTACATAAACAACATTTCAAACACCATAAGATTCATAATACAGGTTCCCTGCCTCCTTTCATTTGACTCCGTTAAAGAATCTGTGAGTGAGCGCGAAATTTTGTTGCAAATGCGAGAAAAATTATGAAAGATGACGCAATTTTTCATTGATAATTAACCACTTTAAAAAAAATAATAACACTACAAACGTTGATCGTTGGACAATTTAATTCTTTCTGTCCGGTATCACCTCTGATAAACCAATTATTCTTCGCAAACTTCTCAAGTCTTGACGAAAATTAAGTATTTTTATTCGAAAATTAGAAAGGTATGCGTAAAATAAGAAATACAAAAGTTGAAACAATGCGTGTTAACATTGACCTCTAGATCTCCGTTATGACTTCTTCTTCGCTCGTTATAAGTGATTTATTGCACACTTTTCTCAATTCACACGAGAGACTTCCCTCAGCTCGTTCTTATTCAGTTCGCTCCTAATGCCTCTAGGAAGCGTACAAAAATATATTCAAAAAATTTGTCTAGCTGTGAAATCATTGCCAAATGCGTTAGGCGCCATGTCTTTCATTTCGTGCGCGATCAAAAATGCAGGTGCATAATAATTCGAATTAATTGGAAACATATACACGAATGGACCGGTCCCAATTGAGAAATGCTCGCTTATCGTATCAACACAAAAGTAGGTGTTGTACGTCTTGAGTAAATACTTCCTTAATAATTTATATAGGCCTACGAATAAAACTTTTTATAAATAATAGCATTTCGTGGCGTCTAGAATGGAGTTATTTAGCGTACGCGCGCGTTACGTAAGATGGGCCCAAAATTAAGAAACAAAAGTATAAAGATTAGATTTCGACTATGCGCTCGACCCCCACCGCTGTACACGTAAAACCAATTTAAGAATGGGCCACACTGATTTTAATGCATCTGCCTCGTTATCTATGTAGGCAATATTGATTTATTACTTCGTTTTACGCGAGCGATGAATGTTTAATTGTTGACTCATCGTAGGCTTATCTGTTTATCTATTATAGAAAAAGGGAAAGGTCGTTCGAGCCGCAAAAATGAATCCAGATTCGAAATTGACGAACGGTATACAAGTTTCTCTCCCAGTCAGTCGTGCCTGAATTTTTGACGAAATTTTCTCAAACTCTACGCGCGCGTTGATATTGATAGTACATTTTACGAGCGCTTCACATTCCAAAAATTATTTGCATACGTACTATGTGTGTACCTAGCCAGTCCATTAATTAAGCCTATGAAGTCTATCTTCTCTTCATTCATTCGATACAATTATTCAAGCGAAGCCTATACCTGCGCTTACGGATTTAGGACGCATTAATATCTCGAGATCCTACGATGTTATTTAGAAAATTTTATAGTAATTCGAAACTAAATATTGGATTTTAAATTCAAATAATGTGTCAAATGTTACCGATGATAAAATAGGTTATTAAGTTCTTACGAAGGCTTTTAACCTTCTTATATTTTTCTTTCTTCATTTTTGCATTCCCAAGCCCAACAGGTTCCTCGTAGGATAGATCTGTCTGCTCGAGAATTCCTGCAGAATTCCTCTCGCATTGGTTTTGTTTGTGCCCTATTCTCGAACGTAGTGGAATGTGTTCAGGATGAAACTGGAAAAGGTCGAAGCAACGATTTCAGATACTTCTGGAATTTGAAGAAAATCTTTGAAATAGTTGGTTAACCTCGAAACTAAAAATTTGTGAAAGAGACGGCATTTTTTTTTTTTTTACATGTTTCATGTCTTTACTCTGCCCTGACCCCTAAGTGCCCCCCTCGCTCTCGTTTCTCCGTGGGTGATTCAAAAATTTGCGAGTTCACCTTGCGCAGTACATACTAGGTTTATTCTGGCTTTAGAATGGCTTGATACTAGCTTTATACTAGGATTTTACCAGTCTTGAACTAGACCTATAATAGACAGTGAAGACACCCGCCTAGCCTAAACTAAGCTCATAATATGGTGCCCGAGCGTGGTGCCCAGTTTATAGGTATATTAGGTTTATACTGACTTTTTGATAGCTTTGTGCTAGGATTTTACCAGTTCAACTAGACTTATAATAAGACGGAGGAGACGTAAGACCTAAAAACAGATTTCTACGGACTTTGATTGATTCATTACTAACAATCAGGAGAAAGGTATCTCTCTCAAGAGTAACTGAGGTACTTTTCCCCCGATCGACTCAATATTATGGGAAACCGCGGTATCAGCCAATAACGATCAGGAGAAAAGTATCTCTCGCACAAATGTCTAAGCTACCTTTCCCTTGATCGCAAGAAATCCGCATTGTACGTAAAATCCAGAGAAAAGAAAACCCCGTATCTTTTTGAAGACCAAAATTCACGGGTTCTTTAACGAAGTTAAATGAGGGGATGCAGGGAACCTGTTTTATGAGTTTCACTGTAGGAAAATAATTTTATTTTATCGATTTATCTGGACCAATCAAATATGATTTTCTGTCTCGAAATCATGTGCAAGGGGTACTGGTCGGTTTGTATTGTGTTTTAGTCCGATAATTCCATGTGCCATTTGATATACTTCCTCTATACTTCTTCCGGAGAAGTGTTGTCCGTAATTTGTAATTTGAAAGTATAGCTGGGACCCCTCTTTAATCTCTTTTGCAATGATGGTCTACGGGCAGGATATGGCGAATGTAAGGAGCCCCTTGATGGTTGGGGTCTCCATGACATGAGATGATCAATGCATCTTGGACAGAATGGGCACGGTTTGGGGAGATGGCTCCCAGCGAGAGTTTTTAACTCATCATAGCGACACTATTGAAAACTGTGACATTTCACGCAGCACATAGAGTTTGAAACTTCAATCAAAAGAGAATCATTTGCAAAATTAATTATACGGCAAAGGAATGAAACTCATTGCGTCGACAAATGAAAATTCATCAGAGTTCTAAGTCACAGCGATCAAGTGCATGCGCACAAGAGAAAAAGATTGGCATTATTAGGCCAAAGGCCTTAGCCCCAAAAAAGTACAATGCAATTAGCAAGTTATCATAGATTTAAAAAGTTTCAACTAGACGGTAAGAGAGAAGTAAGAGGATTGGATAGCAATAAAAAATAGTTTAGATAGAGATGCAAGAGCAACAGAGGGAAGTCAGACATCTGAAATAGACAAAAAGAGTGAAAGCGTCCACTAAAAGGCTTCGGAGAAAAGAGAAGTAATGTTAGGACGGACTGGGACAGCAAAAAATGAACCGGAACCAGGAATATTAGAAAAGTAACTCTTCCAACCTGGAAGAAACAAAAAAACACTCACGCAGTCGCGTGAGTAGTACACGACTTTTCCTTTGACTAATGAAAATTCACTGAGAGGATCACTGCTAGTAAGGACTCATAAACTCTAATTATTCTCGCATCACCTTTTTTTTTCAAGAAAAAGTCGGAAAATGTTCAGAAATTCTAAAATCTAATCACTGAACAAATTGTCCATCATTTCAATTAGAAAACCATAGATGAATTACTATCAATTAAGCTCATTTGATTCTTGAACAAATTGTAGGCACACAAGAAAACACTAAAAAGCAAATGATATAATCAAAGAAAAGAAATGAGAGCAACGTCAGCAACATTTAAATCGTAACGAGAAAAAAAAAAAATGCGGAATGAAAAAAATAAAAAAATTAGAAGTCCCAGTTATGGGATGAGAAATATTAAAATGTAAGAAAACTCCAGATCTAATTACCTAAAATTCATAAAAGAAAAAAGAAAAAAAAAACAAAACTACATGCAGGAATATTCATTGAGTCAATAAGGCACGTACGGCATTTTTCGGACGCCCGCCGTTTTCCATTTTGACCTAACGGTAGAGACCGTGCTTCGGCAGGCCCTCGTTCACTCTCGTTTTTGAGGAACATTGCCATGGATCTAATATCTCACTTTTTTAGCTAGAAAATTCGGTACAAAAAAGAGCTTTACAATTACTTTTTCCTACACGATATTCTTAGCCTAGTATTGGTCTAGTATAGGGTATATTATGGCTCCAGCCACTCATCTTTTCATTCGCTCATAATTTGTCTCTCATTGCCACCATCTTCCACAAATTCCATCCCAATATTCTTCATCTAAAAATCCAGCTACAAAGACAATCCGAAAAAAAAATATATATTTTGAGAAAAGTCGAAGAAGTAACTGAACCTAACCTAACCTAAGCCTAAAGAAGCCCTAACTATGTAAAATCATCCTCCTAAACTAATTTAATGAACTCTTTGTCAAGAATGAACCTGTCGAATAAAAGGTTCTTCATAACAATAGACGCACTGATAACAAAAGGATAGGGGTTTGCTTCAGGTAATGTGAGCGACTATACTCCTAATGAGTGAGAAATTAATTAAAAAATTGCAAATTTCTCAAGAAGTACTTGTCCGATTCTCAAGAAAATTGCGGGTGCACATCTTCAGATATACTACTACAATATGGCCAAGTTTCAAGAAAATCCGTCGGGTAGTTTCGGAGGAGTTTGACGGAAATGAAAATCTTATAAATAATAAATAATAATAATAAATAATAATAAATAATAATAAATAATAATAAATAATAAATAAATAATAAATAAATATATAAGGAAACCTGAACGGGCGGGTGTAATACCTCACTTTTCCACAAGGAAAAGTCGGTAAAAAATAAAAACACAACAATTACGTAGTGGCAGTAGTGGCGATAGTGGCAATTACAGTGGTGATAGTGGCGATTACAGTGGCAATAGTGGCGATTACGTAGTGGCGACGTTTGAAAAAGACAAAGAGGAAGATGGAGAAATAGAGAAAGAGAGACAAGAATACAAGGGTAGTAAAATATAAAATTTTGTGACACTACACGTGTTTGTTGATAATGCAATAAAGAGCTACAAAACAAAGGCAACAGTAGAAATAATACCTCCAATGAACGCGAGTAGAAAAGTGGTGAAAACATCACAACGCGCGCCAAACAATGCAAATAGAGGAATAGGTAAAATCGTCAACAGAGGCTGGTCTACCCACACACACACACTCGACGTTGCCGAGCAAAGTCTCGCTTGTATTTGATGGTAACAGTGCGTACAAGTATATGCCTAGCAATCTGTATTATCGTTGATATAGGTAAGCTAGAAGTTCTCCTTTATTATACTAGCTTCATACTAGTATATCTAGAATATGCCTAGCAATTTCTATTATCTTCAGTATAGCTGGGACCCCTCCTTGTAGTATAGAAGCTTTATACAAATATATGCCTAGCAATCCGTATTATCTTTAATATAAGCTAAAAGTCCTCCTTTATTACACTAGCTATATACTAGTATAACTGGAATCTTGAGCTATAGATGATAGGAGGGGGAACTCAAAAATTTTCCAAGTCCCAAGGTCATAGGTAATTATGGCTGTATAACTGGAAAATATTGATATACCTAGCAATTTGTATTATCTCTAGTATAAGCTAAGACCCCTCCTTGAAGCACAGTAGCTTTATACTAGTATATGAATAAATAGGAGGGGTCTTGGGGGGGAGGTAGAGGGGATGAAAAGAGGGGAGGTCAAAAATTTTCCAAGTCCCAAGGTCATTCTCAAGGTCATAGTTAGGTAAGGAAGTTGCCTCCCGGACGCCAGACGCCGGACGCCGGACGCCGGACACTTTTTCTTGAAAGACCCCCTGATAAAACAGGTTCCCTGTTAAAAATTTGCAAGTTCACCTTGCGCAGTACATACTAGGTTTATTCTGGCTTTAGAATGGCTTGATACTAGCTTTATACTAGGATTTTACCAGTCTTGAACTAGACTTATAATAGACAGTGAAGACACCCGCCTAGCCTAAAAGCCTAAACTAAGCTCATAATATGGTGCCCAAGCGTGGTGCCCAGTTTATAGGTATACTAGGTTTATACTAGCTTTTTGATAGCTTTGTGCTAGGATTTTACCAGTTCAACTAGACTTATGATAAGACAGAGGAGACCTCAGCCCCTTCTAGAATTTTACTAGTCTTAAACTAGGCTAGGGATAGGGTGTCCCGGCCAGTGCTGCCAGATGATCTCTGAAGAGTAACTGAGGTACTTTTCCCCAATTGACTCAATCAACAGGAGAAAAGTATCTCTCGCAGTAGTGTCTAGGCTACCTTTCTCTTGATCGCAAGAAATCCGCATTGTACGTAAAATCCAGAGAAAAGAAAACCCCGTATCTTTTTGAAGACCAAAAATCCGTAGAAATGGCATCCTAGGTCCGGGCGTAGGCTAATCATCAAAAATACAGTATAGTCAGTTTATACTAGCAGGCTTAGTATTCTACGTATTGAATTTCTTTTCTTGAATTCTCTATTGAACTGGACTTCAACAAGCTACTAGCCTTCTTTATATAAGCCTGTGATAGATGTCTAAGCACCTTTCATACTGGGCTTTTTTCAGACCTGGATTTGAACTAAGTGTAGGCTTCCTATGCCTCCCCTCGAACACTTTTATGCAGTTTATTGACATGTTTCATGTCTTTATTCTGCCGTCGAATTTGAAATTTTGCGAGTGCCCTCGCCCAATTTTGCGAGTGGCCCTTCACCTTCCCTCTCGTTCCTCCGTGGGCGATTCAAAAATCCGAGAGTTCACCCGCCCCCGCTCCCAGTTCATATACTAAGGTTTACTAGCTTTGTACAGCGCCGTCGCCAGACTTTTTGAGGCCTAAAGCAAAATTTGGACAATTTTAATTTTTTCCCCCTCACTGGCGCGAGGCCTGCAGTAGGGCGACGCTTGAAGCGGTAATGCCTACTCGTCACCCCCTGGCGACGGCCCTACTAGAGCCTGAGACTTGAGTTTGAGACTCGAGCTTGAGCCTCTAGACTGAGACATGTGACTGACACTCGAGATAGAGACTCGAGACTGAGACTTGGGGCTGAGACTCCAGACTGACGCTTGAGCTTGATAATCGAGACAAAGACTCGAGCTTGAGGCTCAAGGGGATTGAGACTCAAGGCTGAACCTCAAAACTGATCTTAGAGACTGAGACTTGAGCTTGAGACTCAACAAGCGTCGCGTAGTGAACGGGGGGGGGGTAGATTGAAACGTTGTAGAGTATAAGGGAATTGATAGGCAACCTATTCTACACGAATTTGGAGATCGTCGACAAGTAAAGCATGCCCTCAATTGACTTTTTACTCTCGACTATATTTTTATTAGGTAATTTTTTATCGCTCTCAGTCTTTGTTCTCACCAATTATTTTTCCTTTTTTTTCTGATTTGTCTTCGGTTCATCAGTTTCATGACTACCTATATAATACAATTTTCAGTTGTAAAATTCATGGCGGTCAAACCCCTTCTAAACGTACATTTATAAAAAAACAAAAAAAAAATACAGGCCATTGCAGGTTTGCAATGGCAGTGAGGAACTCGCAACCTCCCTGGTCCTCCTCCTATCATAATATAGCCTGGTTTCCGAGTCTTGAAAACGATGACGTAAGAAGTTGAACGCGCTCGCGATGACGTTGGCGCGAAAATGCCCCCTCAGGAAATGAGTTGGCTGGGCTCTTCTCAGTATACTGCATGATGAAGGCTGGAAGTTGAAATTCCGTCCCCAAAGTAGGTCAAGGTCATTGATGATGTCATAAAGCGTCACACGTTACGTCACGCAGCTCACAGGAACTCCCGGACGCGGACGTTTTCTGAGGACGTAATCCTCCTCACAAAATGGATAGCGGGGTTCCCCGCTAAAAGGGAAGGAACGACTTAGAGAGGAGGGTACAGAACGGGTAGAGAACGTTAGTCACAGTAGCGTAGTACTGCTTTCTGCATGACTGTGACGTCACAGACGTACTTAAGCTACGTTAAACAGATCGGATGCTGTGAAGTCTCCCTCCCTCCCTCGCACTCCGATCCTAGATAGTAGAAATCGTTGGATGAGGCTCCCAATTTTGGGAAAGTTCTCATTATACTGGCCCCTTTGGTCGTTGCTGATCCTCTACTCTTTCTTTCAATTCACGCATGACCATAAGGTCCACGGGTAATTGTGATAGATATCAATACGATTCTTTATAAAATCGAGTTTAGGCCTCTAGTTACATGATAGAAATGGTTCACTGCTCCTGATGACTGACATTTTTCAATTTTCTTCAAATGATCGAGGAACTTGAATCTTTAAGAAAAGAGTGAGGAGGGGGTTGATGACAGAGTGTCTCATAAAGAATTTTTGTAGATTTTCAATGTAAACTCAAGAGGGTCAAAACTCCTTTCCTGTTATGTTTATTGAACTTCAAGTAGGAGTGGTTTTAGGATGGTTTTGATTTAAATGAGGGATCGGTAACTTATTCAATAATCTTTTCTAAATAGGTTCATTCTCGAGTCTATTCTCGTGACAAAATTTATTCCAAATATTCATTCTCATTTCCTTCCGTTTCATAGTACAACGGTAAATAATGACATTCTCGAATAACCGCCATAAAACTGTTTCCTTGTCAAGATCAAAGATTACTTTGTTCAAGATACACAAATTACGACTTCGATCAGTGATGGCTGACCAGAAAATTCTAACATACCCTTGGGTTGTTTCACTCTTTTCGTTCGTCGAAATATTTACCGTGTTTTATTTATTCTAGATACTATCCTAGAGTCGGTACTGAAAAATTTCATAACTGATTAAATATTTCAATCGGACATCGTACAGAAATTTTGTAGCACCGCGTAAAGGTGTCATTGTGTTATTATTGTTATAGGCCCACTCGAGTTAAGTGAGTTGTCTCAAAACGTTTTTTCCTCTTCGTCTACATTTCTCATTCATAATCGTTAGAATAGTAATAAAAAAAAAAGAAATAGAAAACGCTTCCATAAAATTCTCAGCGGTTGACCGTTGTCGTTATTACTATTAATTTTTTTTTTTTTTTATTGTTGAAGATAGTAGAGTAATTTATATAAAATAATAGATTTCATCTCTCTTACGAGTTTACATGCACAATTGTACGGGCCACGAGTAATTCAAGGTTCCCATGCGCGGTTGCTTACGACGGGTATCTCTACACTCGTATACATATGTAGATATAAAATATTTATAATATACGCGCGAACAGTACTATTTTAAATGTGCGTAAGACCACTAACAACCACTTATATCAATATGAATGGGTACAGGTTTCCGAGAAGGAACGATGAGCAGTATTGTATACTGAAAGCTAATTACGTCCGAGTCAGCTCATTTACGATAACATACGACACATTCTTTATACTCGGTTGGGGTAAATAAAGTGGATGCAGACGTGTCTACATTACGGTATTACGCGGTATTAAGAATTTCAACCCCGCGATGTCTTTGATAGAAAAGACGAGGGATGTTGTCTAAAGTGCTGCTTGCGGTAACGAAGGTGTAACAGCATCAGCATCCTTAAGCCGCAACCTCGCACGCATTTTGACGAGCCTCTTAATTCTTCGAAACAAATCGTCAAAGTGGTGCGGCACTCGTGAATAATAAACGCGTAAAATGCATTTCAAACGTGGAAATGCGATCTCTATCGAGTCCGAGTGCACTTTGAATTAATTCTTCTCAATTAACTCGATATAATAAAAATCCCTTGCGGTTTTCTAACCCTCTCATCGCGCGCTCGTTCACGTCGAGAGGGTCAGGAATAAGTGATTTGTAACCCTCTTTTTCTTTTTACAAACTGATGAATGATATTCTCGTCCATCCTAAATATATACGGTGAAACGAATGCGATCGCTTCACACTATTATCTTCGAAACTGAATGTGGCAATTAATTGCTAAGTTGGATTTCGCGTGCGAACGTAGTCTTGGTTGTTTGAATTTTACACGAAAATTAACAACTCGCGAAAACAGAAAGTATTTCAATCAGCAGGGTCAATGAAAAGCAGGCAGAAAGGTGCAGGCGCGGAATAATTTTTTGCATCCACGCACAAACCGGTTATTTTTAATCGATGCAGTGTGTAACCACTTATAAACTGTTCTAAAATTAAAAGAGACGCCGGTCGTTGTCGCGAAAATGCTGACGACGATTATTCATGGTGGTGAGAATTTTTTTCATTTTAAGAATCTGAGCACATAGTCCATACCTGATAAAAATACCCAACATAGTTATCACCATCCTTATCATATGTTTAGGGTAAAAAGGAGGGACTATTGCACACAAAATCGTCACTAAAAGACCAAAGTTATGTGACGAAAAACGCGAGTGTCACTTTCACAGAACGATTTTGCGTGAAATACGGATTTCTTGCGCTCAAGGGAAAAGTACCTTAGTCACTAGTATGAGAGATGCCTTTCTCTTGGCAGTGCTGCCAAATGATTATTCTCCAAAATCCGTATCCGCTATTCTCTCCAAGACGGACTTCTGCGGACTTTGACTGATTCATCAATAACGATCAAGAGAAAGGTATCTGTCAAACTATTAACTGAGATACTTTTCCCTTGATCGACTCAATGTTACGAGAGACAGCGGTATCACCCTATAACAATTAGGAGAAAGGTATCTTTTATGTACCAGCTTGAGGTACTTTTCCCTTGAGCACAAAAAAATCCGTATTTCATCCGCATCTTTATCGAGGACCCAAAATCCGTATATCTGGCAGCACTGGTCTATATAGCTTCTGGGTGTTTTGACCTAATAGCTTTCAAGTAGCTTACTCCTTGTTCTTGCTAAACTGACCAGATCCGTTTATAGTTTCGATCAGGGCTGAGAACCGGAACCGGGAACTTTAACAGGAACCGGTTCCAGAACCGTCATTTTTGTTTAAAGAACCGGAACCGCGAAGAACCGGATCCTGAAATGTGGTCCAAAAACCGGAACCGTAAAGAACCGCATCTTGAGATCTGGTCCAAGAACCGGAACCGCAGAGAACCGGATCCTGAAATATGGACCAAGAACCGGAACCGTGAAGAACCATATCTTGAGATCTGGACTGAGAACCAGAACCGTGAAGAACCGGAGCTGGAGATCTGGTCCAAGAACCGGAACCGAGAACAACCGGATCCTGAAATGTGGTCCAAAAACCGGAACCGTAGAGAACCGCATCTTGAGATCTGGTCCAAGAACCGGAACCGCAGAGAACCGGATCCTGAAATATGGACCAAGAACTGGAACCGTGAAGAACCATATCTTGAGATCTGGACTAAGAACCAGAACCGTGAAGAACCGGAGCTGGAGATTTGGTCCGAAAACCGGAACCGAGAACAATCGGATCCAGAAATGGGGTCCAAGAACCGGAACCATAAAGAACTGGAGCTGGAGATCTGATCCAAGAACCGGAACCAAAAAGAACCGGATCCTGAAATGTGGACCAAGAACCGGAACTGTGAAGAACCACATCTTCAGATCTAGTCCAAGAACCAAGACCGCAAAGAACCAGAGCTGGAGATCTGGTCCAAGAACCGGATCCTGGTCCAAGAACCGGATCCTGAAATGTGGACCAAGAACCGAAACTGTCAAGAACCACATCTTCAGATCTAGTCCAAGAACCAGAACCGCAGAGAACCGGATCCTGAAATGTGGACCAAGAACCGGAACCGTAAAGAACCACATCTTCAGATCTAGTCCAAGAACCAGAACCGCAAAGAACCGGAGCTGAAGATCTGGTCCAAAAACCAGAACCGAGAAGAACCGGATCCTGAAATCTGGACCAAGAACCCGAACTGGGAAGAACTTTTTTAAAAAAATTATAACGGTTCTCATGAGCAACTGGACGAGTTAGAAATCAAGAATAACGACAAGCTGGTATCCTCTTACATGAAAAACATGTTTGGTACCATACCAAACGAGGAACTTTTCACCCTGCCCAAAAACAACAGATACCATGGGAACCCCATAGTGGAAGTGATTTTGAGCCAGAACTACCGTCGCTTCGATAACAAGTTAGATAGTCAGGAAAAGGGACTTGCGATGAGATCACCGCTGTCACCAATACTGGAAAGTTCCGATCTAGTTTGAAAACTCGAAAAAGTTACCTATATGAAGAGGGAGACTTAGAAAAATTTGACCTCCTGGCTGTGCGGGAGGATCACCACGTCTAAGCGAAATAAGAAGTGAGATTCTGCACTTGGTTCAGGGATTCGAAATAAGCTGGTCCAGCCTTTAGATTACTACGCATGCGATTCGCGAGCTAGCATCCACAAAAATCCATTTATCAAATGTAAATAATATTTATGGTCCGTACGTGATGTTGAACGCCACTCTCTCAACTTACATTTAAATACTAACTAGCCTACAATGCCCAAAATGGCTAATTACCAAAAAGATTTGTGTTCCGGGTGTCAAACATTCAAGAAAAAAAATACGTGTGAGCAATTCAAAAGGGCCACAACACCTTTCTTTGGTCAGCAAACAACGAATAATTCATGCAGATGTAGGCTTAGTGTGCGACTCCGGATTCTCTCTGTCGCTAATAAACGAAAATATTCTTTTGAAATATTTCATAACCTATCGTATCTCTTAAATACGCGGTAACCGGTTACGTTAGAGATCATCTTTGTTGGAGTGCGGATACGCATTGCTGTACGCCTATAGTGTACACTAGTTTGTGCATTCATTGTGTGGTATAAATAGCCTTCTCGGAAAGAAACATTACCCGCTTGTAAAGGCGATAATGGTCAAATTTGTCGCACGTTTAATAAACGCGCGAGTTACGAGCAAATAATGATGAGATCCAGACGACGACAAAGACCGGAGAGCGCCTTGACAGCTAAGTTGACTCGCATTGACTTTGAGCTACATTACATCGACAGCGAGATATCCGAGAAACGACTGATAAACACTCGAACGCATAAAAGCTCTTCTATAAAGGTAAACGTTTTCTCGATACACACTCGTATCCGCAAAAAGACATGAGAATATCCAGTCGAGATGTATACTTTCACACTGGCTCGTAAAAATTTGACGGCCAGAGTTCATCATCTCCACGAAGGCATTTAAACTTACGTGACTGTATTCGCTTACGCACTTTCATTGTTTACGCATAGTAAATGAATCATTATAGGAAGGAGAAAAAAAAAATCCACAATTGTTATTTTGTTAATCAATTAGACCTATATTCGTCCAGTTCTAAATAAGGTCTGGTAAGAAAGTAGTACTCTGAAATGTCTCCAATTCCAAAGACTGACTCATATCCGTTCATTTTGAAAAAAATTACGCGCGTAAAGCCTCGTAAATAGCATGACCGTTGTGCTCGCGGGTTAATTATAATTCTCACGAGTGAAAATGAATTGTTCAACTGTGGTATCGAGAGCACGTGCTAAGTTTTCTTTTTCTCCGAACTACGAGCATAGTTGAACTTGAATGAGATTCTAAGGATACATACCGGGGTACTTCTTGAGCTAGGATAATTGGGCTATGTTGAGCTCTCATAGGGTCTATAAAACTCGAATAATTTGTTGCGGTAACATCGAGCACAATTTACAGTCGCTAAGAGTTGACATGACGTACAGTGGTTATACTGAGTACCTCTTCAAAAGAGATCAGTCTACTAAGTTGGATTTTAGACTACCCCACGATTATTGGAAAAATCAACATTCAGACTAACATAGACCAATCGAAAACAAAGCCTACCTCTGGAATTCCTCCAATCGAAGTCACCATCATAAAGAAATCATTCTCTTCCGTCTCTTTCTTAGAATTGATCTCACACGTCCCACCCATTCTTATCTTTTTTCAAGTCCATTCTCTCCTCCTCCCCTTTTTCCAATACTGCCAATAAGATGATATATCAGTTCGTCACGTCTTTTCGATGTCCCATTCTTGGAATTATCCGTCTCTCACTCTGTTTTCCCGCATTTTCCACCTGCTCGTTGTAACAATTCCAATACGGTTACGAACTCTCCTACCTATCTGCGTTCTACTTACTTTCACCCTCTGCTGTGGTCTCTGATCCGTGATTATCCTCACCCATCTCCCGCTGCTCTACAAAATCAGCTCCCGGTCTCCACCAAATTGTTCCCATTATATCAGCTCAAATGGCTCTTGCTGACCTCGATTAACAATCTATGATATTGATGCCCTTGCACACGGATCAATATTGTTCGATATAGAGAACGCCTTCCCGAGAGAGTGGACACACCGCATATATGTGTCGTGTCATCCTCCACCAACTCGGCCTTTGCAAACCCTTCCTTCTCCTACTTTAAGATTAACCAAAAAAAACTTGCAATCCACCGACTAAGCTGCTCGACCTGTTTTATGGGAGTCATGAGCGCGCAGGTTTAACCTTAATAATGTTATTTAATGAAGCTTGAACTTTGTTCCTTACCGCCCGTCGAATTTTTCCAAGTCTCCCAAGGTGCTTTCTGGGAGCGATCATCGGTATATCAACTTCTCCATCCACCGGGAAGTTGAGGTCGCTGCTCCACAAAAGCTGGTAAGAAAATGGATGGTTAAGAAGCTGAATAGCGACCGGCTGAAAGCTACTTACTCTGCTCTCACATGGGACCAGGGAGAAGAGCAAGAAGGTAACGCGGAGGTGGCAGCAGAGAGAATGATGCGATGTAACCATGCCCAGGCAAGGTCCACCAAAGAAGAGGAGAGCCGTTTACTGGTGGACCAACCAAGAGTGCAACCGTCAGCGCCGGATATACCAGCGTAGTAGAGGCCGCGAAGGGGCGCGGGCGGTTGCACCTGAATACCAGCTGGCTCGCTAAAGGCTGAAGAAGGCCATCAAAGACAGCAAGAGTGCTGCATGGCAAGAGCTGAGTGAGATGGTCGAGGACGACCCATTTGGTAAGCCTTATAAGATATTGCTGAAGAACCTAAAGGGCCTTTTAAAAATGAGCCGAATGGAGCCGGATGTTGTGGGTCAAATCATTGATGGCTTGTTCCCACAGCAGCCACCACCAATGGTTGCGCTACCAATAGTAGAACAGGATGGTATATCCCTCCTAGGTACCGAGGAGGTGGATGCAGCACTCAATAGACTGCGGGGTGAGTATTGGAAGACTCCAGGCCTGGATGAGATTCCAAATCCAGTATGGAGCGCCATACACTCAGTTGACCCGGCACTGCTTGTTAATACATTCAATGCGGCAGTTGTTGGGGGACTGTTTCCTGTGCGATGGAAAGAAGCCAGGCTACCACTGATCGATAAGAAGGATAAACCTTTTGGTCTACCATCCTCTTACCGCCCACTTTGTCTGCTAGACAATGTTGGGAAACTCTAGGAAAGAGTGATAGCCGATCGACTGGAGAGCTACCTGAAGGAAAGAGATATAATCTCTAGTAGCCAGTACTGAAGAAGATACACGAGTCAGCGATAGCTACGCGTCAGTTTTGCGCAACCACCAGCCTCGTCATAAGAAATGCGTTCAATTCGATCCCTTGGGAGAGGATCTTGGAAGCCCTCAAGGACGCAGAAGTGCCCACATACCTGCTCAGGATGATCAACAGCTATCTTAGCTGCCGTGGAATTCAAGCAGAGAAGTGTGAGGGTACAGTAAAGCGCCCGGTTACTTATAGGGTGCCGCAGGGGTCGGTCCTCGGGCCGCTTTTGTGGTGCATTGCATTTAACGGGATATTTAAGGTGAGGCTGCCACCGGGAATTAGGCTTATCTGCTATGCAGATGACACCCTGGTGATATGTACCTCTGATACAACTGCAGCGGTGGAGAGCAGGGTAAACCGGGCTTTAGAGGTATTGACGCGTTGGATCGAGTCGGCTGGACTCGAACTTGCAGCTAGTAAGACGGAGGCCATTTTATTCACGAACCGTCCGAAATTCAGTCCACCCATCTTTCGCCTGCAAGGTGTGGAAATTGAGACCAAGAAGAAGATGAAGTACCTAGGCATATGATTTGAGTCGACGCTGAGCTTCAGGCACCATTTCCTGATGACAGCGGAAAAGGCAGGCCGGGTAGTTGGATGCCTAAGCCGCCTGATGAGGAACCTAGGAGGACCGAGAGAAGCAAGAAAAAGGGTCATGATGAGCACCGCCTTATCGATCCTCCTATATGGTGCGCCAGTATGGGCCGACTCCATGAAGATACCATACAGAAGAAGAGAGATGGTAAAGATCCAACGAAGAGCTGCGCTGAGGTGTGTTAGTGCCTACCGCACTGTCTCGACGGAGGCTCTTCGCTTATTAGCACGTTCACCACCAATCGAGCTCCTTACTGAGGAGAGAGGGGTGGTGTTCAAAGCAAAATAGACGACAACGACCAACCAAGAAGCTTTACGGGTCAAACAGGAGGCCAGGCGCTCCTTGCTTGTAAAGTGGAAAGCAAGAATTGCCCAGAGTGAGCTGGGCAAGTGGACCACCCGTGTGTTAATACGCGACCTTGATGAATGGATGGACCAACACCATGGCCAACTAAACTTTCACCTGACGCAGGTGCCAAATGGCCATGGCTGCTTCAACAAGTACCTTCATGAGAAGATAAAGAAAGTTGAGCAGGCAACGTATTCGCACTGCAACCAAGGGCGGGATGATGGACCAGAGCACACCTTATTTGAGTGCGAGGCGTGGAGACGGGAGTGGGACAAGCTTAGTCGGTCTCTTCAAGAGATCGGGGTAGATGAAGCGCTTGACCCGAGTAGCCAGGTATCCATCATGCTAGGTTCCGAAGGAGCATGGAACCAGGTGTCTGCATTTGCGGCCACCATCATGAAAAGGAAGATGGACCAGGAATGGAATAGGCAAATGCAGGACCACGCTATGGCTTACTCAACACCTGTGCACTATCAACACCCAGATTTGTAGGAAGGAGAGGATGACGATCTTCCCTGAAGATAGAAGAAGATGAAGAAACCCCAACAGCAATTTACTATATCTTAAGGTGATGTTGTTGTTGTGCGTTGTTGTGCGTTGTTGTGTGTTCTGCGTGCCAGGGAGGCACTGCAGCTTGGCGGTTGCCAAGCAGAAGAGAGGGTTCGCCGAGGAGATTATTCCAACATTGAAGTTACACCCGAAAGGGTCGATTCTGGTACTGGAAGAAACAAAATCAAATGCATACGCAACCCACACCCACTTCCACCATGACGGACGGGGCGGCGCTGCACATGCGACATAAGCGAATAATATAATATGACAGGAGGGCCCATCATAAATTATTGTTCGAAAGTGGACATTTTTCCAAGTCCAACCTATGAGTTATGTATGATAGAACGGGGACTTGGACTCTTTTTGCCGTAGATGCGGTACTTGGCCGGAGATCACACTGAAGCACGGCGCACGGCAAATTTTCCCAAAAACCCTCTATAGAACAGCTTTTCTGTTTTAAGATGTTTAATAGCTGTACAATTGATTCAATTTATATGATGATCGATAAAATCTGTCGATTACATCAAAGTGAAGGAAGCAAGTATGGAGATGTTGGCTTCTGAGCTTTCGAAAAGGTCAGAACGTTTTTCTGTTCTTCAGATCCCGATCATCGAGAACATTAGTTGCGAGCCGTTTGTTTCGGCTTGTGGTGACAAACTGACAAAAACCTTCTACGATCAGCCAGTCATGATATTTCGCTAACGTGGCAGAACCGGATGTTACGCAAGTAGCGATCTCGCTAAACAAAAACCGATTGAAAGGTTCCGAGTACACGATCATAGAGGACAAATGCCAGACGTTTATCGCGGCTCTAGCTAGACACGAGTTCGACTGCAGACTAAGATGTAGGTCGAAGAGGAAAGGATTTCTTCTGAAATCAGTTCAACCTTGCCAAAAGTACATTATCGAATAAGATCTTATATTTTCGCGTCTGTCGTCGTTTGGAAAAGGATCCTTCGCCCAAACGTGTCCATGTTATACTCGACCCGTCTTTTTTAGCGCAATGCAATTTCTTTATAGTAGATGGTCTACAGACTACTTCTAAATTATCGCCGAACCCGTTCGGTGCATTGTCAATCCAGGCGACGTGTTTAGACGACAGCGAACGAACGAAAGCAATCGTTTTGCCATCAGAACTAAGTATTTATGTTTTTAATCGAAATGACAAAATGCGCGTTAGTCTTCGGTCGTAGTGTACAGAGTGGAAACATGAATTTCACTCGACAAAAGATCGCGTGTACTTAAACATTGACACAATAGCGCGGAGAAAAAAAGAACGGTAATGAAATGATTTTGCTATAGAGCACCAGTTTGTAAAGAGAACAAGATAATATTCAATCGGAATGAGATACCGGAGCGAGTCTATCTCTCTCTCGCCGTCAAAGAGCGTATTGAGAGCCAATAATGTCGATGAAATATATCACCCCAATATTGTGGCACGAACAATAAGACCAGCAAGTTTTTCGTTTACCTATCCCCGCGATAATCGCCTGTTGTAATTCGACATTGCTGTTCGTGTTCAGTCGGGGGGATTCCTAGAGATCAAAACCGTTTCGCGGTTCCAAATCTTCTGCCAAAGAGGGAGGATTTTTACGGCCTACATACGCGTAAGTTATGGAGAGCGCGCATGAATATTCGTAATTCTTGGTAGGCGGTGTAATACTAGGCGCTTATTTTTCGATAAATGGAAAGATAATTTTCACTCGGTCGTAAGGGGTGACACTTGGTAATTTTTACAAAGGAGAATAAACATCGGTCGTGTAAACTGTATGTACGCTCATGGCTGTAATGTTGTTGTTGTATCGCATGATACAAGTTTGGAATACACGAACAGGAGGAGAGCGAAAGAGAAAAAAAATAGAGATGATAAATTGGAATTGGATTTCGGCGCTGTACGCACCTTAGACGAAATATAAAAAATGGAAAATACAACAGTCGAATTATTCTAACTCGTGTTTGTTCGTTCGCCTCTTTCGAAGCCCTTCTATCTCTTCCGGATGAGTTAGTCGCCATCTGTAGATACCGTTCGGAATCCTATATCCTGACTGCGAGATATTAAGGTACAGAGGTGATGATAAATGAATCAAGAATAAGAGGTTTGTTACGCCATCGTTAGTAATGAGTGACGCGACATAGACGAACAATATTATGTAATGTACCACCGAATGATTTTAATATCGTCGATAACTCGTAAAGAACAGAAACATTTTATCGAAAGCGTCTTTCTCTACGGAATTTAAATGTAACTCCATAAATTGAGACGAGGTCGTTTTTCACGCGGCAACACAGCTCGAAGGTGGCGAGGAAATCGAGGAATTTGGAAAATTATTGCGAGTTTGGAAAAATTTTCACCCGATCATATCGTAAGAGTTACCAAAAAGTATCCGTGGAGGTGTTCGAGGGTGATTTTCTGAGTGTATCTGGATATGTGAGATTCCGTGGTAAGTAACTGCCTCGCATTACATTCGTGAGACCACAGTTAATTTATCTTAATTCACGAGCTGCTAGCACTGCTGCCAGATTCACTTTTCCAAGGCCTAGAAACGGATTTTTGCGGACGTTTACTGATTTAACAACAACGAGCAGGAGAAACGCATCTCTTATACTCGTGAGTGAGATACCTTTCCCTTGATCGAGTCAATGTACGAAATACGCTTACAACGACCAAGAAAAAAGTATTTCTTATACGAGTAATCAAGGTACTTTTCTTTTGAGCCCAAGAAATCCGTATTCTACGCAATATCCGTAGAAAAATCCGTATTTTTCTTCAAGGCCTGTAAACCTGGCAGCACTGGCTGCTAGCAGCCTGCTTTCAGAGCTATGAGCTCGGCAAAATTGTATTCAGATGCGCGAGAGGAAGTTGACTTGATGTAGAAAGTTGAATAAGTGGGATGAAGGGGAATTCGTCTGATAGTGCCTCTGTCTGATAGTGAGGGATAGTTGCGGAGTTGGGTTAAGTTGGGATAGCAAAACAAGTATTGAACGGATAGGAGAGAGGGGTCAGATTCGCAATGAGGGCGTCAGAGAGACATAGGGCGAGAAATGAGAAAAGGATGGGGTGTGTGAGTCTCTGAGACGGGTGATGACTATTTCTTCTCTGCGTGTCACTAATCGCCCCTTCCCGGAATTTGAGGACTTTTTAAGCAAACTGGAAGAAAGCTTGTCCAGACGGCGAGGTGATAAGTTCATTGTCGCAGGCGATTTTAGTGCCTGGCCAGAGGAATGGCGCTCTGGCCGAACTGACATCCGTGGATATGCCTTGGGGGAGTGGATTGCTTACAATCGACTGGAAACGGTCAATGTGGGTAACACTCCTACCCGAGTGCATCAAGGATACGGGTCCATTATTGACGTCACCTTTGCTTTAGAGAGCCTAGCCCGAAGAATAGAAGGCTGGGCGGTGTTGGATGAGGTGCTTTCTGGGAGCGACCATCGGTATATCAACTTTTCCATCCACCGGGAAGTTGAGGTCGCTGCTCCACAAAAGCTGGTAAGAAAATGGGCAGTTAGGAAGCTGAATAGTGACCGCCTGCAAGCTACTTACCTTGCACTCACATGGGACCAAGGAGAAGAGCAAGAAGAGAACGCGGAGGTGGCAGCAGAGAGAATGATAGAGACTGTCACCAAAGCATGCGATGCAGCCATGCCCAGGCAAGGTCCACCAAAGAAGAGGAGAGCTGTTTACTGGTGGACCAATAATATTGCCGAGTTGAGGAAGGAGTGCAACCGTCAGCGCCGGATATACCAGCGTAGTAGTGGCCGCGAAAGGGCGCGGGCGGTTGCACCTGAATACCAGCTGGCTTGCTAAAGGCTGAAGAAAGCCATTAAAGACAGCAAGAGCGCTGCTTGGAAAGAGCTCTGTGAAATGGCCGAGGAAGACCCATTTGGCAATCCTCACAAGATTGTGCTGAAGAAGCTGAAGAGCCTCTCAGCAATGAGCCGAATGGAGCCGGGTGTTGAGGGACAAATCATAGACGGATTGTTCCCGCAACACCCACCACCAATGGTCACGCTACCGATAGTAGAAGAGGATGGTATATCCTTCCTAGGTACCGAGGAGTTGGATACAGGGGTAAGTATTGGAAGGCTCCGGGCCCGGATGAGATTCCAAATCCAGTCTGGAGCGCCATACACTCAGTTGACCCGGCACTGCTTGTTGATACATTCAACGCGGCAGTTGTTGGAGGACTGTTCCCTGTGTGATGGAAGAAAGCCAGGCTAGCGTTGATCGATAAGAAGGATAAACCACCCGGTCTGCCATCCTCTTATCGTCCACTTTGTCTACTTGACAATGTTGGGAAACTCCTGGAAAGAGTGATAGCCAATCGACTGGAGAGCTATCTGAAAGAAAAAGATATAATCTCTAGTAGCCAGTACAGTTTTCAAACTGGACGCTGTACATCAGATGCTGGGATCCGGCTGAAGAGGATAGCCGAATCAGCCATAGCTACGCGTCAGTTTTGCGCAGCCGTCAGCCTCGACATAAGAAATGCGTTCAACTCGATACCATGGGAGAGGATATTGGAAGCCCTCATGGACGCAGAAGTGCTCGAATACCTGCTCAGGATGATCGGCAGCTATGTTAGCTGCCGAGAAATCCAGGCAGAGATGTCTGTTGGTACATTGAAGCGCCCAGTTACTTGTGGGGTGCCGCAGGGGTCGGTCCTTGGGCCGCTGTTGTGGTGCGTCGCATTTAACGGGATATTTAAGGTAAAGCTACCGCCGGGTGTTAAACTTATCTGCTATGCGGATGACACACCGGTGGTATGCACTGCCGAGACGATTGTAGCGGTGGAAAGCAGGGTAAACCGGGCCCTAGAGGTAGTGACGCGTTGGATCGAGTCGGCTGGACTCGAACTTGCAGCTAGTAAGACGGAGGCCATTTTATTCACGACCCGTCGGAAGTTCAGTCCACCCACCTTTCGCCTGCAAGGTGTGGTAATTGAGACTAAGAAGAAGATGAAGTACCTGGGCATCTGGTTTGACTCAATGCTGAGCTTCAGGCACCATTTCCTGATGGCAGCGGATTGGATACCTAAGCCGCCTGATGAGGAACCTAGGAGGACCGAGAGAAGCAAGAAGAAGGATCATGATGAGCACCGCCTTGTCGGTCCTCCTATATGGTGCGCCAGTATGGGCCGACTCCATGAAGATACCATACAGAAGAAGAGAGATGGTAAAGATCCAATGAAGAGCTGCGCTGAGGTGTGTTAGTGCCTACCGCACTGTCTCGACGGAGGCTCTTTGTGTATTAGCACGTTCACCGCCAATCGAGCTCCTTGCTGAGGAGAGAGCGGTGATGTTCAAGGCACAAAAGACGACAACGACCAAACAAGAAGCTTTACGGGTCGAACAGGAGGCCAGGCGCTCCTTGCAATGAAAAGCAAGAATTGCCCAGAGTGAGCTGGACAAGTGGACAACCCGTGTGCTAATAGGCGACCTTGGGGAGTGGATGGACCAACACCATGGCCAACTAAACTTTCACCTGACGCAGGGGTTAAGCGGCCATGGCTGCTTCAACAAGTACCTTCATGAGAAGATAAAGAAAGTTGAGCAGGCAACGTATTCGCACTGCAACCAAGGGCGGGATGATGGACCAGAGCACACCTTATTTGAGTGCGAGGCGTGGAAGCGTGAGCGGGACAAGCTTAGTCGGTCTCTCCAAGAGATCGGGGTAGATGAAGCGCTTGACCCGAGTAGCCTGGTACCCACCATGCTAGGTTCCAAAGAAGCATGGAACCAGGTGTCTGCATTTGCGGCCACCGTCATGAAGAGGAAGACGGATCAGGAATGGAATAGGCAAATGCAGAACCACGCTATGGCCCACTCGACACCTGTGTACCATCAACACCTAAATTTGCAGGAAGAAGAGGACGACGATCTTCCCTGAAGATAGATGAAGATGAAGAAACCCCAACAGCAATGTACTATATCTTAAGGTGATGTTGTTGGTATGTGTTCTTGTGTTTTTCTGCGTGCCGGGGGGAGGGGGCACTGCAGCTTGGCGGTTGCCAAGCAGAAAAAGGGGTTCGCCAAGGAGATTCTTCCAACACTGAAGTTATACCCGAAAGGGTCGATTCCGGTACTGGAAGAAACAAAATCAAAATGCATAAGCAACACGTACCCACTCCTACATGGAGGCTTTGGGCGGAATTGCACATGCGACAAAAGCGATCTCTGCGTGTCACCAGATTTGAAAAGTCCCATGGTATGGGTGGGCTAGCTTGTTCGAGTGTGATTTGAGATTAGACCAATTGGAGTTTTGGTTATGGTGAGGGCGGAATATGCGATGGTGGACGGGGATTTGAGGGTATAATAGGATAGTTCTGAGGAAGTTGGATGTTGGTCTGAGGCGTCGATGATAGAGTGGTAGGAAGCCAGTGTCTGCACAGAGACTTTAAGCGGGACGGAATGCTCCAATAACTACTTTTGGTGCAGAATTTTGGACATTGTCGAGCAGCGAGACCGTAAATGGGTAAGCCGAAATTGAAGAGAGATCGGATTAATCTCTGGTAGAGGTGCAAAAAGATTCATTGGTTACAACCTTCTCACTGGTAGAGAAGGAATTTCAGGACATTGAGTGCTCGACTGCATTTTGATTTTGTCAGTTTGATGTGGAATCCAAGGATGACAGTGGTTGAAATTGATGCCAAGAACTTTTGTAGTGTCAACTTGTGGGATAGGAAATGTGGAATCCACGGAGGGAGAGCCAAGGGGGTATTTTATTGATTGTTTTTTGAAGTAGGCGATGAGTGCTTCTGGAGCGTAAAATGGGTGCTTAGGTCATCAGAGGAAAGTAGGGTTTGGAATGGGAATTGTATGATTTTTGTATTGTTGTCAATGGCGATGAGGGAGAAGGTGCCACTAAGAAAAGATCCTTGCGGATACCACTCTCTTGGGGGTAGGTAGAGGAGTATTGATCGCTTACGCGGACTGTAAATGATCAATTTTAACAGGGAGCCAGAGGTAGGGGGAAATCGAAGAAAAATTACGGACGCTGGGCTCTGTCCGGCAGACTCGGAACTTAGAAAAAAACACTGTCTGGCGGAAAGTGAGACTTGGTAACATGTCGACCTCCGAGCTATAGGTGATATGAGGGGGACTTGGAAAGATTTCGACCTTTGACCTATGGGCGATAGGAGGGGAGCCCGGAAAAATTTCCACTTCCGAGCTATATATGATGGGAAAAGAATGCGGAGAAATTTTGACCAAAAAATTTCATCTTAACGGGAAACCTATTTTATGGGAGTAGCGGACGTGGGTCCTGGAAAAGGGCATCGCGCGGAAAAACGTGGGGCCTCTGAAAAATTACGTCCCTTCGAGCTGTTGAAATGTGAAAGAAAAGGGGACTTGAAAGAATTTGGACTTCAACGGTATAGGTCAGTGGTCGGCAACCCGTAGCTCGCGATATCATTTTGGTAGCTCGCAGTCTAATTCTGGAAAACAGTGGAAGTAAACGGGAAACGGACAAAAGTTCTCATCGATGAGCAAGATTCATGTTTTTCGATGGGCCAAGGCCTGTCGGTACGTGGTTTGTTTGGCAGCTACCTCTTCAAAATGACGATATGTAGCGACCGATTTGAATGCGGAGAACGTCACCAAAGCATGTGTTTACCAACTGTCCGGTTCATAAACATGGGAAGTCAGACTTACTTGGGATACAGACAACCAGCACTACTGCGTACCCAAGGTGCATTGTGAAGACGCTACGGGAGCGGCGACCTTCAGGCGTAGTAGTCTCAACCTTCACCACGACCCTCGAAAACATTAGGGCCCAACTAGCCTAGGTAGATAGAAGTAGATGAAGGAGAATTTACAAAAGAAAAAATTAGATGCCATTGCAGTAATGAGCTTTTCGAGAATCGGCTTCAAGCCTCGGACCCGTAAATAGCCGGAATAGAAGCCGGCTCTTCAAGAAGCCAAAAAAGCGGCTCCGCTTCCAAATTTTTCAATCGGTGTAGCCAACGGCTCTGTTTACGGGCTCTGGCTTCCCATTTTTCGGGAGGCGGCTTCATACACCGGAACAGACAAGTGACTGGCTTCCCAACTACTGCTCTAAAGTGAATTGACGCTGGCTCTTCGATTATTTGGAATATGTGATCGGAGATATGAAGTACAATTGTTTCGAATTACATATGATCTCATAAAATTACTAATGAAGTGGAGAGAAAGCCGAGGATGGTAGAGATAGATCGAAGAAGGTTGCTTAAAGCGAACTGATAAGGAATTACTTTTCTAAAGTTTTCAAAGTTGGGCCCCCCCGTACTGAAAAATCACTCCCTATTTCGAAGCACGCACGCGTCCTGTCACCGAAAGTGGTGAAATCAGAAAATTGATTCTACACGAAGGCACAGTAAGCGTATCAATGAGTTAGATGAGTATCAGGTGCGCCTACAAACAAGAAGGTAATTAATATTATTTATTTATATCGGTTAGGCGGTCGTGGAATTTCATTTTCTATGTCCAAGAGAACCATGAGCGAGCTCGGTTGTTAGGGAGCCGTGTGCGGATAATCAACGAACATTGTTGAACGCTCCAGGAGGCACAATTTTCCACCTTCGTCGCGTCTTTCCTTTTACTCGAGTTTATTTTTTTATTATTTTTCTTCCTTCTCGCTGTCTTCGAAATTTCATTAGGTAGGTACGCGTGGTGCTATCTTGAAAAATGACTTTTTGATTTACGGATGCATATACGATGCAGTCCGAGTAGGGGCCGGAGCAAATACCTTTCATAGACTGGGGCTAAACGAACGACCGGTTTAACGAACGTTCCGGAAACTGTCGCGCTAGCACCCCGTAGGTACTTTTTAGAGTGTTCAAAAAACCGAAGCGCGCGGTTCGTGTGAAAGGTTACTCTTTCATTTTTTTTATTGCTATTAGATTTAATTTCCTTTTTCTTAGTATCATTATTTTTAGAATTCCTTGTCCCGATTTAAAACGAGAGTGAGTCGTGGCATACATTCTCAATAACCTTTATCCATGGAGAAGGGTGTTTCAAGAGCAAAAAAAAAAAAATGCTAATTATCGAAAGTCCTCGAAAGAGGCACATGGTAAACAAATTTGTAAAAATTTCGACAAATCGTTAAAAATTGAAAAAATAATCGAAAAATTTTATCTTCTTTGACTCAGCGCGCTCGTAAAAATAAGTACCTGCATGTATTGCACCTAATTATGCGTTACACGGTCTAAGATGACGCCTAATTCGATGTGTACGGGAAAAGAGAAAAGGATGTTGCAGAAAGAAAAAAAAATCTAGTTTGCTTGTAATGGAATAATCGTGAAACTGTGATCTGCATGTATAATCGTCCTAGAAACGTGTCAAAAACTCGTGAATATTATTCTCGAAGTAACGGACAACTGTCACCGCGTCTGCGAGGAAACGATGCTTCTTTTATAATTACCTAATCCAGAAAACACTTTCGTTCGAAAGGGATTTCGTAATATCGAGAGCACGTATTTTGAACAATCATCACGACCGAAATTTGCTTCCAGAGGAAAATCATAGGACTAGTACATTGAAGAAGCACTCTATTTTGGAAGCTTTAGATATCAATCACTCACTGATCATCAATAAATTCTAGAAGTTAGGATGACGTAGATATTGAGTATTATGAATAAGACCCACTTTGGTCGGTATTAAATTACGACAGCAGAGGTATAGAAACTTGTCAAAGCAAGTCCAAGTACAATTTCTCTAGACTAATTTCAAGAAACAAATAGTTCACTCGCGAAGAATGGAAAGTGCTAATTTTCATAGAAATGTCTTTTCAAGAAAAATATAGAAACTGGTAAATTGACATGTTTCTAAAAGTATTTTATGGACGAATTCTATAATTACCCGTCTGTGTGAAATTTTACCAGAACGATGTATCAACCCACGTTTTGCTGATAAGATGCACGCAAATTATCGCACGGAAAGAAATATTCGCAATTTCTGGATATTTATGATCTTCAACTTTGAGAAATTTTGATGGATACTTGTAATGAAATTTTTAATTCGATAGGGGCCAGTTTGTGCTCGACTGAATACTTTCACGAAGTGAATCGTTCAGCGCATGAAAACATGAGATAAAATTCTGAATTTTTGTATGAGCACATTGTCAAACACAGCCTAGCGTGGGAATGTCTGAGCATTACTTCTCTCTCTTTCCCTCTCCTCTCTTTTTCTTCGTTTTTAGTTTGTAGGCGAGGGAGTGACTTAAGGATGGGATAGGTTCAAGAAGATCCCTATGTTAGTTGCATTGTCTTTGTTTGGATTCCAACCAAAGGTTCGAAATCCAACCTAAGGTTTGAAGTCCAACCTAAGGTTTGAAATCCGACCTAAGGTTTCAAGTTCAACCTAAGGTTCGAAGTTCAACCTAATGTTGGAATCCGCGCTCACTGACAAGTAACTGTTTTGACTTTTCAGGTTCGCCCTATTGATGCCCCGCGGGCTTGACAAGGGAGAAGCCCTGGTTATTCCCTCCAAGTTGATTACCAACAGCGAGTTACGGATTTTTTGAATGAGGCGGGAGCTATTCCGAAGAAATTCAGCCTTCACACTTATAATGAGAAGATAAGGACAGCTATCGACAAGCCCAAACACGTTATTCAAGGCGAAAGAGACCGACTGTACAATATGTGTCCTAATCTTTCGCACTTGTTCGGGCAAATCAAGCTACACAAAGAGAATTAACCCACTAGACTTGTGGTGGCATTTTACAGTGACCCCAGTTACTACCTTCTCAAGTACTGCTGCTTTTCAACCGGAGGAAGTATATGCAATTCCAGTGATCTAGCCGACCAACTTCAAGAATCAAGGTTCCCTCCCGGATCTCGACTAATTTCGTTTGACGTGTAGCATGTACACAAAGACTCCGGCGTTGCTGAGAATTACGTTAATGACCAATCTCCTCAAACTACAGCATGTACATGAAGATACTATCTCTGAAGTTACCGGCATCATCACCCGATGTCTATCCTCCAACTTGTGCAGATTCATGGTCAGCCGTTCATTTTTCCCGATGGTCTTCCCATGGGAGGGCCACTGTCCTCCCTGGTTGCCAATGTGTTCATGGATCACCTAGAAACATCGGTCTTGTCGTCCAGCTCTTCCTCTCAGTCGGTCTGCTATTGAAGGCGGTATGTGGACGATATCCTGGTTGTATGGAGCGGCTCTGACGAAGAACTTCAGGGTTTTTTAGATGAGATCAATAATAGAAGAGAATTTTTCGCCAAGGTCCACAATATTTTATTCACACAACGCGTTTCAGACGTTAGATGAGATCAACAGTTTTCACCCTGAAATCTCGTTCACCATAGAACTGGAAGGGAACCGGATTTGCTATTTTGATTTGGAAATCTCTCCGGTGGAATCGAACTCCATGTTAACTCCGAGGTTCAAAATATACAGGAAACCTTTTTTTACAGGAAAATCCATAGACTACCTGTCATACCGCCCACTGTGCCACAAACTAGCTACCATCCACACGGCCATTCATCGGCTTCTCTCCATCCCACTTGACGGAGAGGCTTTTGAAAAAGATAGATACGCTATAGAAAACATCGCCAAAATGGACAACCTATGGGTAGACATCCGAATTACGATTAAGCGGAAGAGGTTGAGGCGTTTACTTGCAACGAGAGCTCCCCCTCCCTCGACAGGTGAAGTTTCCAGGAAACGCTGGATTCGCTTGCCTTATTTGGGTCGACCATCTGAAAGATTGGCTCGAGACCTCAAGAATTACGGGTACAGCAACCTAATTCAACTGAAAGAGAAAATTTCCCGCGAGAATCAACCAGAGGTTTACCAGGTAAAAATGTGGAGACTGCCCGGCCTTGTACATTGTACAAACGAGGAGAGCCCTGTCGAGACGACTACAAGAGCATAAATCTGCCGCAAAGGGAACAGCAGTTTTCCGACACTGCGAAGAGGAAGAACATGACATGGGAAATATCTCAGCCGCCCTCATCCACCCCTGTAACAAAGGCTTACGCATGAATAGGCTTGAAGAATTCGAAACGGTTGCTGCTGTCAAAGAAAAAGGGGAAAATGTCCTAAACGATCTGCTTTTTGCCCTGGCCTGCACTTAGAAGTCCTAAATATTTGGAATTTGGCTCGGCCCAGCCTGGCCTGCGAGCAAGGCTCCAAACTCTTTTACCCTGGCCCCGTCAGGCCGGCGCGAGGCCTACAGTAGCGCAAAGCCTGAAGCGGTGATACCTACTGGCCACCCCCTGAAAATGGCCCTGCTCGAGCCTGAGACTCGAGCCTGAGACTCAAGACTAGAGACCGAAACTCGAGATTGAGACTCCCGCTTGAGACTCGAACTTGAGACTCGAACTTGAGAATCAAGGCTGAGACTCGAGACTGACACTCGGGACTAAGACTCAAGATTGACACTTGAGATTGAGACTCGAGCTTGAGACTGACACTCAAGACTAAGACTCAAACTTGAGGCTCGAGAACACTGTGACTGAAGCTTGGAACTCGAGACTGAGACTCGTGATTGTGACTTGAGCTTGAGACACGTGGCTGGCACTGAAGACTGACGCTCGAGACTGACACTCGAGATGAAGACTCAAGCTTGAGACTGACTCTTGGGACCGAGACTCAAGTGTAAGACTGGAGCTTGAAACTCAAAACTTAGACTCGAGCTCAGCGTCGTCGCCAGACTTTTTGAGACCTAAAGCAAAATTTCCATATGAGCCCTTTCTTCAATTTAGACAATTTTAATTTTCTTTTCTCCTCGCCGGCGCGAGGCCTACAGTAGCTCGAGGCCTGACGCGGTGATACCTACTTGCTACCCCCGGAAAATGGCCCTGCTCGGGCCTGAGACTCGAGACTGAGACTCAAGCTTGAGACTAGAGACCGAAACTCGAGATTGAGACTCCCGCTTGAGACTCGAACTTGAGAATCAAGGCTGAAACTCGAGACTGAGAATCGAGGCTGAGACTCGGGGCTGACACTCGAGATTGACACTTGAGATTGAGACTCGAGCTTGAGAATGACACTCGAGCCTGAGACTCAAACCTGAGGCTCGAGAACACTGAGACTCGAGACTGTGACTGGAGCTTGGAACTCGAGACTGACACTCAAGACTGTGACTCGAGATTTGAAACTGCGACTCGAATTTGAAATTCAAATTTGAGAATAAAGGCCGAGACTCGAGACTGACACTCGAGCTTGAGACTCGAGGCTGAGACTCGTGATTGTGACTTGAGCTTGAGACTTGTGACTGGCACTCAAGACTGACACTGAAGACTGACGCTCGAGACTGACACTCGGGATTGAGACTCAAGCTTGAGACTGACCCTCGGGACCGAGACTCGAGTGTGAGACTGGAGCTTGAGATTGGAGCTTGAAACTCGAAACTGAGACTCGAGCTCAGCGTCGTCGCCAGACTTTTTGAGACCTGAAGCAAAATTTCCTTATGAGCCTTTTTTTCAATTTAGACAATTTTAATTTTTTTTTCTCCTCGCCGGCGCGAGGCCTACAGTAGCTCGAGGCCTGAAGCGGTAATACCTACTCGCCACCCCCTGGCGACGGCCCTGATTCCGCCTACATGAAGCCAACATCAAGTTGACTTCCCACATTCTCGTACTTCAATATTTTACTTATATTTAAGCGACAGATAAGTCCCTGTTTGATTGAATAGGAATTGGTGATTTTGGATTATATCATTATCATTATCATACGCAGCATTGGATTGTAATTGTTAGATGCAATACAATAAGTTGAGAAATATACACGCCCACCATATGGTACCGCTTTCTCTGAGCTTATTTCAATGGGGAGTATAGATCCTCTCCTCTCCTCAATTAAGCCATCGAGTCGAACAAGGAGACATTAATAGAACCTGTAGAAGACTTGGCATCTCCAATATGATCTCAATCAGTGAGAGACACCTGTGATGAAGTCGTTAACACATATGGACAAGGGTTTTTCTTCTTCCGCAGGGATAGTTTTCCTTCAACGATCCAAAAATTCACTAACTTTCCACGTATTTTCAAAATGAGAACAGATTATTTCATCTCTACGTTTCATAAAGCCACGTAGCTGAATTTCCAAATGTTTGTATCCAATTTCCTTGATTCCTATCTTACTGTGTGCGAGTATCTGAACTGATATTCGATATATAATAGGGTATAGTTACGCAATGAAAATCTAATTAATTGTACATACAAGTATAGTTCGAATTACACAAAGTTGAGAGAGAAAAAAGGATTTTTACGTCCGTAAAACTTTTTCCTTTCCTTTCTCAAACATGGGTCGTAGTTTGGAAGATTCCATAAACTTTACACAAAGTTGACTACCCTACACCACTTAGATACATCACAGAGAGGAAGGGGGTGTTGTCCTCCCTCTCTTCCTCCCTCTTGCTTTTTCCGATGTGGTAGAGGATATGTCCACATTGTCCCTCTCCGTGGATCCGCGCCTAGATTTCACAAAAAAATCTTTGCGAGAAAAGGCGAAGTCTGTTTTTGAAGCCTTTGGGTCAAGGTATTCTTGAAGTATTGAACCATCCGATGCGTATTGTTTAGACTGGTACTCTTGCAGGACCTCCCCGTTTGGCGCGAATAACTTCGCTTGATAGGCCAAAAGAACATCTTCTTTCACATTTGTTGTAAATGTGATTCCCGCCGCTAAAAGATCCTTATTGTTCGGACACAGCTTATCATCATTCAGAAATGTTTCTATACTTTTGTTCGTCTGTTCCCACGCTACATAAAGATATTCATCCAGTTTGACTTCGAATAAAAAACAAGTATGTTCGGCATACCCAGTTATATCTATTTTCCGGCCGCCAAAGTTTTCTGTTTCAATGGGAGTCTCTTCATCAGTATGAAATATCTTCGCTAGATTCATGAAGTTCCTCGTCCCATGTTGGTACCATTGCTCATATTTTGGACGAATTTTCATTTTCATCAGTGCAGAATTGACCGCTTCCATGAAGGTGTGCACTTCGGGTTCTTTCCTATCCAAAGAGGCACTAATAAGATAAATCTCATGGGTTATACCATGTTCCGCACACCTGGCTAAATCTGCACAGTCCCTGTGAAAAGTCACCTCCATTTCTTTATTAGGGAAACCAAGATAGTACTGTCCATCTTTGATGCTTTGAATGGTTAAGTAGCCCGCATCGTACAAGAAAATTGCGGGGTCTAGGCTGTTCCCTCCTTTCAGATCACTTCTGACCAATGCACTCAGGTTCAAGTTGGAAAAATCATCTGGCCTTTTCATCATCTGATCAAATATGAAATCATAATATGGTCGAGCGATACCTCCACTGTGAAAATAGTCATGCACCGATTGTGGATTGTACAAACGAGAGTCAATTCCATCTGCAAACTTGTAACCATTGTACCACTGTTTTAATATTCCACTGACGTTATTCTTGTTCTGTCTCTCCGCAATGCCAGCAATATGATCGGCATAAACAGTGTTTAGGTCAGAGTCAGTGATACCCGCAATTTCATGGAACTTCGGATCATCAGTAATGTCTGTCAGATCAGGCGGTGATGTAAACATCCGATATACAGCTCTGCTATACCCTGTGACGAATGCGAGTTTGAGACAATCCGCTTCTGTTTTGAGTACTCGGAAAATGGCTTCCAAACGGCCTTTATTGATTTCTTTTGCCGACGGACATTCTTTCATATTACTCAGAACAGGTTTATCATATCCGTCGATCAAAACGACAGTCGTAATATTCTTCTTCTTTCTCATTTCATTCAGTATACTCTTAAATTCGTCCACAACGTCAGAATATTTCTGATTTGAAAGTTGATGTTCTTTCTTGAATGTCTGCAATGTATGGTCCATCTCTCTAAGAAATAGAGTTTCATTTCTTAGCATAACATTGTGACATTCCATTTCTCTGCTACCTCCGAAATCCAAGTACAGAACCGGATATGAGTCCCACAAATAATCGGATCGATGAATACGAGTCCCATTGAAAATGTGTCGGCTGCCTTCGAAAATTCTCTATAATGTTCGTAGGAACGTACTCTTGCCAAATCGTTGCGGACGGACAAAAAAATAGGTGTTTCCAACATCATCACGTTGGCACAATTCTAAAGCATATTGCGTCTTATCCGCATAGACATTATTCTCGGCAAATGGACCAGTGGCTCCTTCTATACAAGCTGGGCGAATGAATGGCTTCAGCTTAGGTTGAGGAAAGGGTACTGATGGCTGACTAACTAGGATGAGTAGCAATAAGTGCGCTGAAAAAAGAATGTGCGAGTATAAGTAACTACTTCTGTATACAGGTAAATGAAATGAGAACCTCTATATACTACTCTCAATCTTTGAGCTACTCTCCTTATCCCACGCTCTCTATTAGGCATAGAAATTTGTCTTTCCAGTGCACATTTCCTCTAATATACAAATAGGGTTAGATGAAGACCTTGGTTTCATTATTCGCCAGATTGCAGCTTATCGTCATCCTAGTTCCAAACCATTGTAACTTCATTCTACCTTGTCTGGAGAATCAGCTGTTTAAAAATTCTAAAAATTCCACAGAGCAAAAATTTAAGAATGATACTTTTACGTAACTACGCCACCGAAGCTGGAAGTCTACACCAGCTTCAATCTCTTCCCAACTCTTTTCTCTGTGGAATTTCTAAAATTTTTCAACAGCTGATTCTCCAGACAAGGTCGAATGGAGTTACAATTGTTTGAACTAGGCCGACGTTATGTAACCTTCGACCAAGGTTAAGATGAGGTTGACGAACCAACTATAAAGGTGTTCATCTCTCACCTATCGACGCGAATCACTGTAAAATTTGTCGGATTCGTGGAATCAAGGACAAGAATATTCTCACGCATCATCGTTGATAGTTTTTATAAGCCTATGGTGAAAATACGCGCGCGTACACTTCGGCAGGACTTATGAAATTCGCGATGTGGTTTGCTGCAGGAGAACGTGGGTATTTTCACACGACCGTGTACTACTCTGAACTCCTCACAATTCACGATTCGAAGGATGTATATCTTTCCACTATTGAGTTCACAAAAACAATTTCTTCAACTCACTTGTAACAATTTTAAGGAAAGCTGTCATAATGACCGCTCCCGAATAGCTTGCGGACTGTAAATTGATTTGAGTGCACTAACGTTTCTTCCGTCACGATCACAAGGCATACATGCTATGAAGAAGTCTTGTTACATTTGTGGCTGACGAGAGAAAACAAATTTTTGCTATTTATTTTTACATCAGTTTAGGCAAGATGGAACATTAATTACCTCTGATATGTAAATCGTATCAGATAAATCTGATTGAACGGCATGTTCGATACAAAATACGTAGGCACAAGAAAGAGGCATGATTAGCAGCATGTCTCGAAGACAACATTACAAGCGGACGTTATCATGGATGATTTGGAACGGAAAATCTTGGCAGAAGAAATTGGGGCGGAACGCGATACGTTGATAACATTTTGTGCATCTGGTCTGGTTTTGATGTGGATTTGAAGCAATTTTGGGATACCCTGAACAACTTTCATTCGGCTATTGAATTCACGCTCGAAATTGGCGGAAACTTCATCAATTACCTCGACCTCTCCTCGCATTTTACTCGGACAGCCACCAGGCTCTCTGTCGATTTTTCCATCTATAGAAAAGAGACGCTCACTGGAATTTCAATCGCCAGTGATTCGCTCCATCCTCTCCTCCACAAAATGGCCCAGATAAACTCCGCCATCCATCGTTTACTACTCCTGCCCCTCTTCAGAAGATGCGCGATCAGCAGAGAGTCGTATTATTGGAGACATTGCTCGTAAGAACGAACTCGACGTGAATATTTCTATGATGATGAAACGGTGAAGATTGCGTTTACTATTAGCTGAACCTCAAGCCAATCCTACCCTCCCCCTCAAAAAGTGTTGGCTTCGCCTTCCCTACTTAGGTAAGATATCTGACGAGTTAGCACGAGAACTACGGAGGTATGGCTACAATATATAGGGTTTTATCCTGTAACGACGCTAATTTGGTTAACTATACGCTAAAAAATACAGTGCCTACAGTTGAAAAATCTGGTATATATAGGCTGGCTTGTTGAGGACGATGTCAGTGGCGACAACATAGTTCAGAATGCTCAGCCTAGCCTCCCTTAACTACTCTCCGTTCGAGTTCAGTGACGAACAATCTTACCACCTGGAGAAAGGTTTGAAATTCGCTCTACCTCCTCCCAACAATGGTGTTGTGCTTGCGAACGTGATTGCGGATTTAACCATAAAGATAGAACCCGGCTGCAATATTCGACAGAAGTGCACCGAGATAGTCCGCAACATCCCCTCTCCCCTCCCCATATGAATAATATGGTGAGTGGCGTGATCAAAGGATTGCAGAAAAAGGTGAGGAGGAGTTAGTAATTACTAAGGCCGACAAAGGTTATGCAATAGTTGTGATGGAGAAGTCTTCGTATGATTCTAAAATATATGATGAACTTGAGCAGTGTAGAGCGAAAGAGAATAACAGATTCAGTTTTCCAAACCATGTCAAAGAGGTTCGAAGTTTTGACAATAGGAGTACGGTTATCATGAAGAGTGAGCGAGTAACTCTCCTCCTCTACGGTTTACCAAAGATCCATAAAGAAGATATGCCGATGCGGCCCATTGTGTCTTCCATCTTTTCTCCTAACCTACTACCATGCCAAATATTTAGATCGATGATTCAAATCCCGCGTTGAGTTCAAGTCTGCCTACTCTGTTAAGAATTCTTCTACCCTGGCCAATAGACTAAACACAGTCAAATGTATCTTGACGTCTTTTTACTAGAAAAGTCAAGAGTTTATTTTGTAGGATAAGTATTGGGCAAACATCTTCTGGCGGAACCAAATAGAAAAAGATCATGTCTCATGTCTGCTGTCCTTTTGTGAGGTTTTTACTCGTTCGTTTTAATTGTTACCTTGGTTTGCTTTATAATTGGCTGAACGGCAGGTCGGAGGGCCAGTTTTACCAGCGCTCGAGTATGGTTCCGGTCGTTCTATTACAGGTCTAGTTTAAGACCGGTAAAATTCTAGCACAAAGCTAGCTAGTATAAAGCTATCATAAAACTAGTATAAACCTATAGTATATAAAGTGGGAACTACGCCCGGGCACACTATAATAAGCCTAGTTCAAGACTGGTAAAATCCTACTATAAAGCCATAGTATAAAACAAGCACATGAACTGGGCAAGGTGAAGTCGCGGAGTGAACTCGCAAATTTTTGAATCACCTACGGAGTAACGAGGGTGAAGGGAGGGAGGCACGCGCGAAGTATGGTGAAAGGGGGGGGGGGGTACTCGGGAAATTTAAAAATAGGGGTAAGGGCTAAGTAAAGACATAAAACATGTCAAGAATTAGCTCCTCCCAAGAGGCTCGACCCTTTGTTCTTTCGACGTTGTTCTACATCCCAGAATGCCAGATGTACGGCTTTTCGGTCCTCGAGCAAGATACGGGTTTCTCTTTTTATACAGATTTTACGTACAATACGGATTTCTTGCGATCAAGGGAAAGGTACTTCAGACGCCCGTACGAGAGATACCTTTCTCCTGTTTTTTACAGGCTGAAACTGCAGTATTCCGTCGAGTCAATCAAGGGAAAAGTATCTCAGCTACTCTTATAAAAGATACCTTTCTCCTGATTGTTATCAATGGATCAATCGAAGTCCATAGAAATCTGTTTTTAGGGTGGATACGTGGTTTCAAAACTATCATCTGGCAGCACTGTTTACATCCCCAAGACTCTCACCACGCAGCGGATGGGTGAACTCCTTGTGAACTTGAAAACTCCTCATGAAGAGTTGAGACAGTTTCTTGATTTATCAAAGTTGTGCTGGTCAACTAATTTCCGCAAATTTAATGGTAAATTCTATGACTTCCCGAAGGAAGTGTGAGGAAGTGTGTGTTCCTATAGGCTCCCTTTTAGATTTCCTCATCTCTGAAGTGTTAATGTCCGAGTTTGAATCTCACTTCTTCTCCTCTGGCCATCTTTTATTGGCGCAGATATGTAGATGACGTGCTATGTACGTGGACTGGTCCCCGAGATCTCTGCTTGGAGTTTCTTACATATCTGAATGAGCTGTACCGTTCCATAAAATTTACTTTGGAAGTTGGAGGCTCCTCGATCAACTGTTTGGACTTGACTGTCTCCGAAAAAGATGGGGTCTACGAGTTTCAGGGTGACAGGTAAATTTGCCTGAGAAAATTTGCCAGATACCTGTCAGAAAATTTACCTGAGGACAATTTGCCTGCCGAAATTTCGTCTGAATTGAAAAATTCTCAAGAAATGTGAACAAGAGGTTTGCATTGGCCTATCCGAAGCCTACCGAAGACAAACAACGCAGTCGAAGGTTGGCACCATACCTATGAAGCAACAGTTGACATTGTCCACGCTAATGTGTACCGGCTCTTCAAGGCCCTCAACAAAGAGCAAGTACTCACAGAGGCGCGATACGAGCAGCAGCTGGCCGGAGAACCACCAGCAAAATGTCATCGAAAGTACAAAAACTGCTCTTTCAGACTGCAGACACGGATCTGTACGACGAGAAGACAGATGTTGTCTAGTGTTTACGATGTGTGGCTCACAACATAGCCTATTGATATTCTTGACAACAGCTCAACGCTGACACTCATTTTGGACTACCCTTTCTTCAGGACATACACCTACAATGACGACGCCTCTGTGCAGGCAGACAAAAGTACACATTTTTTGGAAAACTGTCTGAGCCGACCTTCTTGTGGTGTCTTCTGGGTCACGCGAACAGAATTTTTCAATTCAGACGAATTTTCGCACATGCAAACTTTCCTCAGGCAAATTTTCTAAGGCAAATTTTCAAGTAACCGAGTTTGAGATTTATACAAAAGATACGTCGACCGATGTTTAGTCCACGGGTCGTCATTCTGCTCTGTTGCCCACAAATACGCTGCTTTCAACAGCTTAGTCCATAGACTGACCGACATTCCTTTGAGTCAAACTGCCTTCAGAAAGGAGTTACTGACCATAAAACACCTGGCCAGAGTAAATGAGATTCACTTGGACATAGACGCGTTGGTGTGTAGGAAGAATACTAGGAAATGCCTCGAGGCTACTAACTCTCTCCTCCGTACTATCCCGCGCGAGAAACTACGATGAATTAGGCTCCCATTTTTGAGGAAGTTTTCTCTTCAATTAGGCCGGACCTTTCGCCCCTTCGGCTTTTGGCCTGAATTCTACAACCCTGTCACTGTCAAAGGATTGTTTGTTAGGTTGAAAGATCGAATTCCTGAAGACCAAAAGAGTGAGGTGTGCAGGTGAGAATGTGAAGATTGTAAGGGTATTTATAATGGGGAGACTAGTCGCTAACTGAAGATTAAGGTCGATGAGTACAAGACAGCCTGGTGTAAAGTGGGAAATTCGGCATTCACTCACCATCTAATTGCAAATGGGCGCAGTTTCCGGGAGGGTTCTGAGGTGCTTCTCCACAAAAAGAATTCGTACATTAAGCGTACCGCCTTGGAGCATATCGGAATAATTCGTCATGAGAATAGTGGTGGCGTCATTATGCCGAACAAGCGTAATTCGGACGAAGGTCTGATCGAGCTTATTTATGAGTCACTACTCGATGATTAGTTTCCTTTCTTGTTTCCTCATTCTCGAGGTTGGTGACGGTGTTTCGGTTTTTCGTTGAGTCAGTTGTGCACTTGTCTTCGCTTAGGCGTTGTATTCTTTTCGTTTTCTGCGGTTTTGTATAATTAGTTACTCGTCATAGGATCACCCCCTTTTCTCATAATATGATTTATGATCGATGCTTGAAAACACTGGAAGGTGCAATGGTTACTAATTCTGTTTTCCTCAAGGTCAAGGTCTAATGCATCATAATATGATGGGATGTAAGACGTATAGATCGATGAGAGCCAGAGCCGACGAAAAGAGTTGCATGATAGGAAACGTAGGGAAACTTTGGCAAGAAAGAGGGGTTTTGGAAGAAATCAGGGGATTGGTTGCGGTATAAACTTTTCAGAGCCAAGGTTAAGTAGATTTTGGTATCTTCTATGAGTAGGGAGTTCAACGTCTCACATTAATGTATGAAAAACAATCGGATACGAGGCATATTTATTATAGCATTTGACTAGTTTTTAGCACATGCGTGGAATTTTCGTACGTGTTTCAGATACGATTTCGCTTACCTTTTATCGCAGGAACAATGCATCAAGGTATTTAATCGCCAGTTAAATAATCCGTATTTATTCTCCATGCTGTTTATCCAGTACGGGCAAGTTAAGTCGTGCACTCGGCAACATTTGTCGGCGCTACCGAAGCCGCCTAAGTGGTTGTACTTCTGCGCCGTCCAACCTTTGCCGCACCATTTCGTGCCAGGAACTATTAATAAATTCGAAAAACTCCACCTGCTCGAAACGAAGAAAATTCATTCCATAAATAGCGTCGAACAGCTGGAAAAGGGTTGATGGGAACACGTGCGCGCAATTGTAATGAGAAGCGTGCAAAATATTACGCGAACGTAATTTATCGTATCGTACTTACGTTTCTTTCGGCAGATCGTTCGATTCGACTCGCCCGGATTTAGCGGAAATCGTCCTCTTGGTTTTGTACAATTTCCTATCTTTGGATATTCGATGGCAAGCTTCTTTCAGCTTCTGGAAGTTCACCCACGAGGCGAATTCCCGCGGCAGTTGCGTTTTCTTGTCCACGTACGTCACGTTAGAGCGTGCCATTTTCACGTCTAATTTGAACACTTTCAGGAACTTTCTCGTCTTCCGCTTACTGTGAAGATAGTCGCAGTTCATCAATAGGCCGTTTTTGTCGTAAATTAATTGCATTAGGTGTTTGCCGTCGGTGATTTGCCGCAGTTTGTATCCCTTCCTGAAATCAAGAAGAAAAATGAAAGTTAAACGACCCGTGAAAATTTGCGCCACTTTAACCTATTTTGTAGGATGCTCGACTCGAAATCTCGCTGCGATCGCAGCGTGGTGCTGTTTATACTCGGATAGATATGGTCCGAGAGGAGGGTAAATAAAATTTGCATAAAATTCGCGAAAAATCAGTCTAACTGCCGAATATGCGTTGATCGCTTGCGGTGATTATCCTACAGCGCGATAATACATAATTTTTTTGAACACCGCATTCTCATTATTCGAGAACGTTACCGTAGTATATCGAGCCTATAAAGGAATGTAGATTCCTTATCTACGTCATTTGCTGTGTCAAATACGATGTGACTTCTCGACTAGATATGTTCCCATTCTTCGCACGATCTTATATTGACAGTAGTATATGTCAGCTGACCTTATTATTAGTTACGTCGATGCCCGTTATATTTATTGCCCAAACTGGGCGAACGTCTCATCCAAAAAAAAAAAAAACTCTTTCCGATATCAAATTCCAAACACTTGTTGACTTTTAAGTATTCTTACTCCTATATATGTAACGAGAGAAGTGAGAAAAGTATAATAAAGACGTCGCCGTCGTCGTATAGTTTCTGTATTTAAAACGCGCTGTCCAATAAATTGGACCGAAGACGGGGCGATATGAATTTTAGGTTTTACGGAGATCACAAAATTTATTGCGAAGGTTAGGCACGGACTTTGCGAGCCCACGTGAGAAAATTGTCAACTCGTCCAGCTCCTATCTTTTCTATAATCACGTCGGGTTGGTTCGCCGACGAGCACGCAGGTATCATGTAGCGCGTTCATTCAAAGTATCTTTGCCATTTAGAATTTTAGAGGAGGCATTGGCAGGTGCATTTGATTATTTTCTTCAGACTTCAGCCACAACATATCTACTTGAGTTTGGCACACTCAACCTAAAAACAACCGAATCAGAAACTAACATCTATCCCTCCGACACAACGTCAAGAAATGTTCTCATTGTCTTACAAATTGGCTGTACCGAGTATTTATCCAGCGAAAGACGGAAGTCGTGGATGACTTTGGAAACACGTAGGTAAAGTTAGGAAACCTCATCTTGCTTTAGTTCAGTAGGAATGTTTGAGTACTTCCATTTCCTTCTTTTTTGGCAGTCCAAAAGATCGTTTGAAAAATGTGTAAGTTGTGCACTTTTTTAAGTGGACACTCACTCTCGAGTTTTGTTAAGAGTAAATCCCTCAAAAAAAGGATGGGTTGACATCCCCATCCAGATTATTTTGAGCTGAATGAGGTACTCAGACGTTTTTGGCCACGATCTTTGTAGACGAGGGACTTGAAAAATATATGACGTTTGCAAAAATTTCCCTCAAGAGAGTACTTGAGGAAACTGAGACGAAGAGTTTTTGGCCATATAAGCAAATGAAAAACTTCGATCACGAGCTATGGAAAGACTAAAAAATACAATGACTTTAGGGGGTACTGGATTTCTTGGCGCAGCCAAAAAGATGAAGATCATGTTTCATGTCTTTTCGAAATTTTGCCCAGTCAGATACGTTGTGGATAATGCGCGAGACAAAAAAATTTGAGAATTCCCGTTTAAGAGATCATTAAGGTGTCTTTTATGACATAAGCCTGCTTTAGAATATTTTAGGCTAAGGCTTTAGAGGGGCACACTCGCTTGGTCTAAACTCTAGTTCTAGTATAAGTCTACTTTGGAATATTTCAGGCTAATGAGCCTTCTTGATCAAGTATAAGTCTACTTTAGTACATTTCATGTTGTAAGCGGACCAGGATTGACGACTTATGGACATCACCGACTTATGACATTACCGACTAATGACGTCACCGACCTATGACGTCATCGACTTATGACATCACCGACTTTAGAAGTGACTGACCTATGACGTCACCAACCTATGACGTCACCAACTTTAAAAGTGACTGACCTATGACATCACCAACTTATGACGATACAAACTTATGACGTCACCGACTTATGACTTTACCGACTTATGACTTTACCGACCTATGACGTCACCAATTCATGACGTCACCGACTTATGACTTTACCGACTTATGACTTCACTGACTTATGACGTCACCGACTTATGACGTCACCAATTCATGACGTCACCGACTTATGACTTTACCGACCTATGACTTCACCGACTTATGACGTCACCGACTTATGACTTTACCAACCTATGACTTCACCGACATATGACATCACCGACTTATGACAATACAAACTTATGACGTCACCAATCTATGACGTCACCGACTTATGATTTTACCGACCTATGACTCCACCGACTTATGACGTTACCGACTTATGACGTCACCAACTTATGACTTTACCGACCTATGGCTTCACCGACATATGACATCACCGACTTATGACATTACCGACTAATGACATCACCGACCTATGACGTCATCAACTTATGACATCACCGACTTTAGAAGTGACTGACCTATGACGTCACCAACTTTAGAAAAGACTGACCTATGACATTACCAACTTATGACGATACAAACTTATGACGTCACCGACCTATGACGTCACCAATTCATGACGTCACCGTCTTATGACTTTACCGACCTATGACTTCACCGACTCATGACGTCACCGACTCATGACGTCACCGACTCATGACGTCACCGACTCATGACGTCACCGACTTATGACGTCACAAGCGAGTAGCTTCATAATGGCTCTCGGAGTTTTTTTAGCCTAGTGTGAATCTAGCCTACGCCTTTTCATTATATTAGGATAAGCTAAAAACTACAGAGCTCGAAATTTCCGAAGTCCTTATACTAGCTAATAGAGAGGTATTATAGAGGAGCCCGGAATTTTTCCATGTCTCATACCTTAGTATAAGTCTAGCATACGCCTTGTATAATATTTTATTATCATATTAGGTTAAACTAAACTGCCTCGGACTCGAACTCGCAGATTTGAGAATTATTGCCACAGTGAAAATTCCCATAAGGATGAGACCAGAGCAAAGATATGAAACATGTCAAAAATAGATACATCCGGATGACCTTGATCTTATAAGAAACTCGGGCGAATTTCAAGACAAAAGCGATCTAAAAGAAAGTAACTTTCAACGAATCTCAAGTCGAAAGCAGAGAAGGAGATGGCAGCCATCTAGACGAAGAAAAATAGGGAAAGTTAGAGGAGGAGTTCCGACATATTTCGAGAACGTGGAAAAATTTAAAGTCCCACGTTCAAAAAATCTTGCTAAAAGAAGGTAAGGGACTTCTAGCATATTCAAAAGTGTTGACAAATTTTGAGTAACGAACTGTAACAGAAATGAGGCTTTGGGAAATCTTGACTTGAACATTTGACTCGGGCGCAATGGATACAATCGCCCAAGGTTTCTTCTCAGCCCCCCTCAATCCTACTTGAAGCGGCGACAGAAGCCATACTGTGCTCAAGTAAAATACACTTCTCTCAACAATTCTTATGGATACTGAATCCACGTTTGCTCGAAAGTTATTCCAGAGATTTCGATGAGTGAAGATTGATGTTGATTTGACGGTTCATTTGGCTCAATGGGACGATTGATCCTAGAAGTAAGATTTGAGAAAAATATCAACAACGTGGCTATTGCGCCAATTCCAGAATTTGAGGAAGTTTTCTACTTCGTTCAAAACTTTGTTCCTTGGAGCGATGACAACGCTAGATCTACTGCGAGAAAGATCGAGGTTCTGATCTGTAAGGAAAATAGTACAACAAGGCAATGCGCACCGTCAGTAAATTAATCCATAATGAGTACGAACATTTTCAAAATCCATAAATTCACGCTACTGCATTAAAATCATGTCAAAGATGTCTAACACTCGTAAAAATAGCGAATATAGTAACGTTCTGCTCATGTGTATGTATGTATACTTATCTGATCGAGATGCAACGGTAAAACTATAACCGCGTAGTCAGTTTTATTATCCTTTAAATTCATCAAATTATGCATTATACGGGAGCGAATATCAAGAAAATTTATTTGTTGAAATGTCGGACACGGGAGGTACAAGCTAGTCAACATCCTAATTATCATACCGTATGATAAATTTTATGCGTATTACAATGTTGCTTTTGGAAAGAAAGAAAAAATAACAGTTTATTTGGAAGGAATTCACTAATTTGTATTCACTTGATTAGCACTTGCAGTCGTGTTATTCGCACGTTAAATTTGGAAATCGTTATTTTATAGGTATTGCATATTTTCTTAAATTGAGCGCTAATCGATTCGATAATTTGGCGTTGATAGAACTCACGAATTGACGACACTCGATGATAATTTGTCTTCAAAAATATTCTTGTGCTAATGGTTGTGGGTGTTACCTGATTGAAGCCGTAATTAAGTGTCGAACAAGTCAAGGTTAATCGCATCTAATTCATCATTTTAAAGTTTACCTAAAATAAAACGATACAACAAGATGCAATAAATTTGAAATTTCCGGATCCGAAATTGAAAAAGAAAGAATAATGTGAACTATATGGATATTTCTAACAGCACGAGGAACGTCAAGTTATGTTGAGGTTGAAGGAAAACGGAGAACGACGTCGAGTTGGAAATCATTTCGAAGATAGTGAGGGAGAAGAATTTTACAATCTTAAGTCCTACAGACGATGAAACGGCAGATATTTCTGCGGTCTCAGTAGTTTTCGAGAATGAGAATTTACAAAAATTAGAAGCGTGGGAATTAGGAATTTTGAGACCAAGCACAGAAAGAAAAATGATTGCCGAAAGCCCATCTATGATACTTTCACCCCTTTATGGAAAAACATCGAATCATGAAATTGTATTCCGCGGCATTTGCGGGGCTGTGACTAGCCTGGACTAGGGCTGAGCATAATATTTTTCTTCTTTCACGAGAAAAAAAAAAAAACACAAGCTGAAAGAAAATTTTGAGAAGAAAATGTAGAGGCCTGAGTCCCCGACATCCTCCCTAAATCCTGGGCTACGATTATGCAGGGCTTGAGCCTCCAGAGTCTTTCAGTCTTTTCATTAATACGAAGTTCCTTCCAGCCTTCTCTCAAAGAAATGTCGTCTCGATTAAGAGTTCGACCATTGCTTAATGCTGGTAATTCTTTTCTTTCGCTCTTAAATTTCTTCAAACCACAGGTCTCAGACAACGTTCTTCTGTCACTATTGTGTTGTTCCTCTATTATCATCTGAATGGTTTGGTTGGTCAGCACTGTATATAATACATTTTGCAAAAATAAACTCCGAGGTTGCTCTTTCCCACATCTGCTTAGTGAATCCTCTCTTTCCAGGTATTCATATAGGGAACAGTCTCCACTCAAGCTCTGGGCAAACCAAAAACTATCATTGCATCTAACTTTTCTTCTCCAAGTTTTCGGATACGTATGATCAACCATCAAGAATGTTTCCAAGTGAGATCCAGCCGCTCAATTTTCTAGCGGACGATCAGCGCCGTCGCCAGACTTTTTGGGGCCTAAAGCAAAATTTCCACATGAGGCCTTTCATCAATTTAGACAACTTTACCTATTTTTTTGTGTTTTTGTCGCCGTCACGAGGCCTCCACTGGAGAAAGGCCTGAAGCGGTAATACCTACTCGCAACTCTCTAACAACGGCCCGGCTCGAGCCAGAGACTTGAGTTTGAGACTGGAGACAAGACTCGTAACTGACACCCGAGATTGAGACTCAAGACTCACACTCGAGACTTAGACTCGAGCTTAAGACGTGAGACTGAGATATGAGTTTGCAACTCGAGACTGAGACACGAGATTGACACTCAAGACTCAGACACAAGCTCGAGACTAGAGACCAATGAGAAGTGAGACTGAGACTCGGGTCTGATACTCAAACCTGAGACTCAAAACTGACACTCGAGACTTGGACTTGAGCTTGAGACTCAAGACTGAGACTCGAGGCTGAGACACAAGATTGACACTCAAGACTCAGACTCAAGCTCGAGACTAGAGACCAAGACTCGATACAGACATTTGAGCCTGAGAACCGCGCTTGAGACTCGAGACTGAGACCCAAGCTGGTGACTTCAGCTTGAGAATCGAGGCTGAGAAGCAAGACTGATACTTAGGACCAAGACTCGCGACAAAGACTGGAGCTTGAGACTGGAGCCCGAGACTCAAGACTGACATTCGAGACTTGAACTCCAGCTTGAGACTTAAGACTGACATATGACTTTGAGACTCGAGCCTGAGACACAAGATTGATACTCGAGACTGAGACTCAAACTTGAGACTCGAGACTGACACTCGAGGCTGAGACTCAAGCTTGGGACTAGAGACCAAGACTGAATACAGAAATTTGAGCCTCACACTTGCGCTTGAGACTCGAAACTGAGACTGAAGCTTGAGAATCGAAGCTGAGATTCAAGACTGACACTCAGGACCAAGACTTGCGACTGAGACTGGAGCTCGAGACTCGAGCCTGAGATTCAAGACTGATACTTGAGACTCAGACTGGAGCTTGAGACTCGCGACTGAGACTCAAGTTTGAGACTCAAGACTAACACTCGAGGCTGGGACTGGAGACTGAGACTCGAGACTGAATCTCAAGATTGAGACTCAAAACTGATACTGGAAACTAAGACTCAAGACTGCCACTTGGGATCAAGACTCGAGACAGAGATTGGAGCTTAAGACTGAAGCTTGAGACTGAGCTTGAGACTCACGACTGAAACTTGAGTTTGACACTCGAGACTGACACTCGAGTCTGAGACTCAAACTTGGCACCAGAGACCAAGACTGAATACAGAAATTTGAGCCTGACACTTGCGCTTACGACTCGAAACTGAGACTGAAGCTTGAGGCTTGAGACTATAAGACTCGAGCTTGCGACTCGAGTTTGAGAATCGAGGCTGAGACGCAAGACTGCCACTTGGAACCGAGACTCGAGACAGAGACTGGAGCTTGAGACTCACGACTGAGACTTGAGTTTGACACTCGAAGCTGGGACTCGGGCTTGAGACTCGAGCTTGAGAATTGAGCTCGTGAATTGCGGCTGAAACTCGAGACAGAGACTTTTGCTTGGAACTGAAGACTGAGACTCAAGACTGACACATGAGACTGATACTGGAGACTGAGACTCGAGCTAGCAACTCGAGCTTGAGAATCGAGGCTGTGACTCAAGACTACTACTTGGAACCAAGACTCGAGACAGAGACTGATACTGGAGACTGAGACTCGAACTTGCGACTCGAGCTTGAGAATCGAGGCTGACTCAAGACCGCCACTTTGGACCAAAACTGGAGACAGAGACTGGAGCATGAGACTCACGACTGAGACTTGAGTTTGACACTCGAGACTGACACTCGAGGCTGGGACTCGAGCTTGAGAATTGAGCTCGTGAAGTGAGGCTGAAACTTGAGACAGAGACTGTTGCTTGGAACTGAAGACTGAGACTCAAGACTGACACTTGAGACTGAGACTATAGCTTGCAACTCGAGCTTGAGAATCGAGGCTGTGACTCAAGACTACTACTTGGAACCAAGACTCGAGACAGAGACTGATACTGGAGACTGAGACTCGAACTTGCGACTCGAGCTTGAGAATCGAGGCTGACTCAAGACCGCCACTTTGGACCAAAACTGGAGACAGAGACTGGAGCATGAGACTCACGACTGAGACTTGAGTTTGACACTCGAGACTGACACTCGAGGCTGGGACTCGAGCTTGAGAATTGAGCTCGTGAATTGAGGCTGAAACTTGAGACAGAGACTGTTGCTTGGAACTGAAGACTGAGACTCAAGACTGACACTTGAGACTGAGACTATAGCTTGCAACTCGAGCTTGAGAATCGAGGCCGAGACTCAAGACTGCCACTTGGGACCAAGACTCGAGACAGAGACTGGATCTTGAGACTGCAGCTAGAGACAGGGGCTTGAGACTCACGACTGAAACTCGAGATTGAGACTCAACACCAACACTCGAGACTGATACTGGAGACTGAGATTCGAACTTGCAACTCGAGCTTGAGAATCGAGGCTGAGACTCAAGACCGCCACTTTGGACCAAGGCTGGAGACAGAGCCTCGAGCTTGAGCCCCCAGACCGAGACTAGAAACTGAAACTCGAGATTGAGACTCAAGAATAACACTCCAGACAGATACTAAAGGCTGAGCCGAGCTTGAGAATAAAGGCTGAGAGTCGAGACTTACACTCAGGACCAAAACTTGAGACGGAGACTGAAGCTTGAGACAGGTGTGCGGTGACAGGGGATTTGGGATGATGATTCCTCGTATCAATTTTAGGGGGGAGCCTTTTTTTCTTTTTATTTTCCTTGTAATTTTCATTGATAAAAATTTATGATGATAGATGAAAATTTCGTAGCCTGTACAATATTATGTCAAAGTTGAATTTCCAATTTTTTTGGCGAAGGGGGGGGGCGATATACATGTTTCTCAGGAAGGCTCCCTCAGAAGCTCAAAAGGGTCACCGCACCCCTGGCCTTAGACCTTAGACGCGAGACTGACACTTGAGCTTGAGACTCGAGAATGAGACTGATGCTTGAGACTTGAAACTGAGACTCAAGGTTGCGACCTAAGCTAGTGAATCGAGGCTGAGACTCAAGACTGCAACTTGGGACCGAGACTCGATCTTGAGACTCGAGACCGAGATTCAAGATTGACACTCGAGACTGACACTCGAGCTTGAAACTCGAGACTCATGACTGAGACTCGAGCTCAGCGTGGGCGCCATATTTTTAGAGACCTAAATCTAAATTTTCACATGATGCTTTTCTTCAATTTAGACAATTTTAGTTTTTTTTTCTCTCCTCTCGTACACGAGGCCTACAGTAGCGCGAGGCCTGAAGCGGTAATACCTACTCGCCACCCCCTGACGACGGCCCTGCTTGGGGCGATGGACATGTTTCAGGAAAAAAATAATTTTTCAAATTCTTCGATGATATCGTAATTCGGACCCGAGTTTCTTGCCCTCTAGTCAGAACTTTGGGGTTGCGAAGTCTCCAACCTCTCTCTCAAAAAAGGAAAAAAAATGAATTAACGCTGAAATGAAGTAACGGATTGCCAATTGATGAGAAACCAGTCAACTGATTTTTTGAAAATTTTCGTAGTTCCCAGACAAAAGTTCACTCTCATCGCTTAAAGAGTTTGTAATTCTATCAAATCCCTCGTACGCGGATACGGGACCTGCGCATGGGGTCACACAACGATTCGAATTTTATATGCTTTTCTCTGGTTTCTGGATGACGTCACAATCTGTACGAGGATAAATAAAGAAGAAATAAATAAATGAGTAAAAATCAAATACGGAGCCTCCCCGATAATATTGTTTTTAAAAACAACTTCGCCCTGGACAAGACCGACTCTGTCTTCGTCAATAACATTCCTGTGTGTTTTTAACTAGAAGTAGACGAACAATATTCCGCTAGCTCGGAGGTGACGCCTATACAAGTTTCAGCTCAGCCGTTCAAAACCTCTAGCTCCTTCCTTACCTACTCGGTCACAGATCATGAGAGTTGCCAACACAGTAAAGACAGAATTTTTACGAATAAGAAATTAAGCATCTTAGGCTTGCAGTTAGAAGTACTTGAATCTAGGAGAAAGGATTGCAGTCCGATAAAATCTGCCCCAGTCGAACCCTTCACCTCGCCTATTATCCTACTTCCAGGAAAGAAATCGCACCCAATTTTTCACGCCGTAATTCTGCTACCGCGGTACATCAGATACCAACATTGTAACACCATAATTAAAACTCCGACATCACCAGAAGCAAATTTTGTGAATGAACACCCACTCGAATGAATCGGTTTCGATCTCATTTTTCATAAAACACTTTCGTTAGTCATCGCCTCGTTGTGCGCCAAACGAAACCGGTTCGAAACGTCCCATACACGATTTTTGTAAACAAATTGGACGTCGATATTTACACGTGTCATTAAAAATTAATCAATTATTCATTCGTAACGAAAAACGAAGGATCTCATACATCCAGTAGGTGACAGCTATGGAGATAATTGGTTCGATAACGTTTTTGCACTTGTGTATAACGCGAATTCCTCGACCGAAGAATGTCATCGCCTTTCAAACGTGCCCGCGAGCCGTAAGTTTATTATTAAACACCCCCTTCATCAAGATGTCATACGCGACAGCTGTTTGAGTAAGACGCGAAAAATTGCGTCGTGTAATTAAGTATATTTCATTATTTTTTTACTCGCATCGTTCACATCACGTAGGGTGTCTCGTAATAAATGCGCATCATCAAACCCGTTAAAGGCGTCGCGGCGCCGCAATCAAATGCACGCAAAAATATGCGTAATTACAATCAGAAGCCTCGGATTTGAAACGAAATTTCATCATTTTTCCTCTCAATAGATCAAGGATGGAGACTGCATCTCACACGCGTTCTATTTACAGACTTAACCAACGTGTACGTACAATTATTATGATTTTTAATGCGAAGTCTATGTACTTTTTGTTTTCTCGCGAATAAAAATAACAGATTATAATATTAATTAGTCGATTCGATCGAACGTCCTTCTGTGTACGCCTCTCTCTCTCTCTCTCCCTTGTCAGTAACGAATGTTGAGTACATCTATATATTTTTAAATGAATAATAGACAAAATACTTCCTAGTGAAGGCGCCGAACTTGAAACGATGTGAAATCAGAGAAGGAGAGAAAATAAAAATACGTTAACCGATAGAATTATTTTTGTCCACGCTATCGATATATTTTTCCCATTTTTTACTCAATATCTATGCTAATAGATCTTCAATCATTGTCGCCTTCTATAGCCGCAATGATTTCCATACGGCAGCGGTCTATATGACTGGCGTATTTTGTTCTACGATATCGCGCAAAATTAGTAGGCAGCTTGTCCCTCAGATAAGAGATTAGCCTTGGCACACGAACAAATTCGTAAGAAAAAATACTGGAAAAAGAAGTGCGGTAATAACGTGCGAGAGGAAGGAATAAAAAAAAAATTGAACAAAAGACGCAGGGTGATTTTGCGCGGTCAGCAACATACCTATTACACGTATACAATATCGTCTCTTGTCGGATTAAATCATTGGCTAATGGCCAATTTTAACCTTATTACTTTTTAACAGTCACCTTAGAGTAAGCTTCAGATTCTCTGTTTCTATCGTTCCTCCTTTTTTTTTTTTTTTCACTCGTATTCGCTTTACATGAAAGAGTAAATTCACACGAGTATACTTGAACCTGTTTAAAACGCGTTGGAAAAACGTCGTCAAGATACCTACATCGCGAGCACTTGAATTGATAGCACTTATTAAAGCAGGTCTCGGAGTTACAAGGGTGCGCTGTATTCATTAAACGATAGGCTTGAACATATTCTGTTATCCCATCTCAAGTCGTGTGGCCAAATTGTGACCCGATAATTGCGTGTTCTGTCAAAAAAATTATGAAACGAACTCGCAGCTTACTGCAACGAATTTTTGATTATGTGAATGGAATAATTTGGTGACCGCACAATAGGTCATGGACATGTCTAAGAAGTATACGTGGAGCGACGTGTTGTACAAGATATTTTGTTCACAGAATTTTCCGAGCAGACCAATCATGTCCACTCTATTCTTGTCCGAATCATAAAAAAAAATGAAAACAAAAGCATTTCGTCTTCTCTTCACGTCCACTTCACGATCCAGATTTCCTGTGACCTAACACCCCGGATATTTGAACTCTTTCACTCGCTCCACTTTCTGATGACTGTTTTTGTCAGAAGATATACTCGTAATTTAAAATACAAAATATGCAGAGATTTAAAGTCATCTTTTTCAAGTGACACATAGCTCCAATGAAAAAAGATATATTTTGAGTTTTGTGATGAAAAGCCATCTAAATGTACACAATGAAAGATGAGGAACAGGATGATTGTAGTATCATACTTAGGCAAGCAACATTGTTTTTCAGCAAAGCCCATCAAATAAGGGATCAAAAAATTTTACTTCTTTTAACTCAGTCTCAGTTTCCCCGAAATCAAATTAAAATCTCATATTTTTATAAAATCAAAAACGACGGCAAAGATAAATGAGGATGACAGGGAGCCTTTCGTAGGGATCCTGGTTTTGGCATTGAGAATTAAAATCGAGATTTTGACCAGTCTTCAGTTTTTCAGAGTCCCTTGTATCATGGTATTTACCCCAAGTTCTCCACGTATCATGATGTACTTACTATGACTCAAAAGTCAAAATTTTCCAAGACCCTGTCCTTCTGTGACTCGAAAGTTCAACCATTTTCTAGTCCCCGTACCATCGCTAGAAACTCAAACTTTTTCCAAGACCACCTCCTAGATTAACTCACGGTCAAAATTTTTCCAATTCCTCTTTCTATCATAAATAATTATAGCTAGAGAGTCGAAATTTTTCCTGGTCCGAAACCCCTCATTATGGTAGATCAGTTTTTGTCGAACAGCACACAGCCTCATGGCATACGCAAAAATTTCAAGGTAACTGAACATGAAATTAAAAATTTACATCCAAAGTTATCAAAGGTAAGAGTAAAATCCACCTTCAGTTCGAAAAAGCGTCGCCAAAAATTTAATTGTGGCTTCACCAATAAAGAAACTGAAAATACGTTATTTTGTAATTGAATTTTTAGTTTCCTTATTGGTTACTCCAAAATTAAATATCGGCCCCATTTAATGAAAATTGAAAGTGAATTTTCACTCTTACTTCTGGTAACACTGAATGTTTAGTCTTTCTTTTGGGTAAGACTGATAGTAAATTTTCAGTTTCATTTTAAGTAACACCAAAATCAAATTCTTAGTCCCGTTTTTGTAAGACTGGAAATAAATTATTGGTTCCACTTTTGGTAACACTGAAAATCAAGTTCTAGTTTCATTTCTAGTAAATCTGAGAATAATAAAGTTTTAGTTTCATTCTTGGCAACACAGAAAAACATTTTTAGTTTTACTTCTTTTAACACTGAAATTGAATTTTTAGTTTCATTTTTAGTGAAATATTCACTTCCAGTGTTAACGGAAGTGAAATTGAAGATTTATTTTCAGTGTTGCCAGGAATGAAACTAAAAGTTGACTTCAGGGTCACCAAATGCGGAACCAAAAATTCTCTTGCAATCTTACAAAAGTGGGACCAAAAACCTAATTATGGGTGTTACCCAAAATGGAACTGAAAATGTACTAGCAGTCTTACCAAAAAGGAAACTAAAAAATTCTCATTCATCATTACCAGAAGTGAGAGGAAATTCAATTTCAGCTAATGGAAAATGGGGCCATAGATTTAATTTTAGAGTCACCAACAATGAAACTAGGTATAAAAATTCATTGCAGTTTCACTAGAAATGAAACTAAAAATTCATCGTCAGTCTTAACAAAAGTGAAACTGGAAATTCATTTTCAGTGTTGTCAAAAATGAAACTAAAACTTGACTTTCAGAGTTACCAGAAGTGGAACCAAGAATTTACTTCCAGTCTTACAAAAGCGGGACTAAGAACTTGATTTGGGAGTTACTTAAAATGAAACTGAAAATTTACTATCAGTCTTACCCAAAAGACAGACTAAAAAATTCTCATTCAGTGTTACCAGAAGTGAGAGTGAAAATTCGCATTCAATTTCCACAAAATGGGGCCAAAGATTCAATTTTAGAGGAACCAATAAGGAAACTGAAAATTTAGTTGCAGTTTTACTAGAAATGAAACTAAAAATTCACCGTCAGCAGTTGCGTAGATGAAGGGGGAGGGGGATTTGAGGGATATATCCCCCATCGAAATTTTCTTGTGTCTTTTTCCATTCAATACAGTAATTTAATTTTAATTTTGTCTATTTGTTGCATAAATTAGGAAAAATCACCTTCCATCGAAATTCACCCCCCCCCCCCATCAGGAAATTGTATCTACGCTTTTGACTGTCAGTGTTAAGAGTGAAACTGAAAATTTATTTCGAGTGCTGCTAGATTGAAACTCAAACTTGACTTTTAGAATTACCAAAAGTGAAGCTAAAAATTCACTTCCAGTCTCACAAAAGCTGAGCCAAAAAATTAATTTTGGTATTGCTAAAAATGAAACTAAATATTTACTAGCAGTCTCACCAAAAAGAAAACTAAAAAATTCACATTCACTGTTACCAGACATAAAAGTGAAAATTCATTTTTATTTACAAAATAAGGCCAAAAATTCAATTTTGGAGTAACCAATAATGCAACTAATGATTCAATTGCAGTTGTACTAAAAATGGAACCAAAAATTCACTTTCAGTGTTCACAAAAGGGAAACAGGAAATGTATCTTCAGTGTTCTCAAAAATAAAACTGAAATTTGACTTTCAGAGTTACCAAAAGTGGAACCAAAAATTGTCCTCCAGTCCTACAAAAGTGGGACTCAATACTTGATTTTGGTGGGACCAAAAATAAAAAAAAATGAAAATTTACTACCAGTCTTACCAAAAAGAAAACCAAAAAATTTACATTCAGTTTTGACAAAAAGGGACCAAAAATTTAATTTTAGAGTAATCAATGATGAAACTAAAAATTCAATCGGCGTTGTACTAAAAATGAAATTAAAAATTCACTTTTAGTGCTAACAAAAGTGAAACGGAAAATTAATTTTCAGTGTTGCCAGAAATGAGACTCAAACTTGACTTTCAAGGTAACAAAAAGTAAAACCAAATATTTACTTTGTCTTACCAAAGTGGAATTAAAAATTCACTTCCAGTCTTACAAAAACAGCGCTAAGAATTCAATCTTTGTGTTACAAAAAATGAAAATGAAAATTTACCGTCAGTTTTACTAAAAAGAAGGTAGAAAATTCACTTTTAGAGTGAAAAGAAGTCAATCAGAAGATTTATTTTTAGCGTTGCCAGAAATTTAACCAAAACTTGACTTTCAAGGTTACCAAAATTGAAACCAAAAATTCACTTTCAGTCTACAAAAGTGGAACTAGAAATTCTTTTCCAGTCTTACAAACACAGGATCAATCACTTGATTTTGGTGAAATAAAACTCAACTTTCAGTGTTACCGCGCGTGAAACCAAAAATTCACTTTGTCTCACAAAAGTGGAACCAAGAATATAATTTTGGTGTTACCAAAAATGAAAATGGAAGTAGGCCCATACTGTCAGTCTTGATAAAAAAGAAACTAAAAATTCACTTTTAGAGTCAACAGAGGTGAACTAACAATTTACTCTCAGTCTTACATATAATAATTTGAACTCAAAATTCACTTTTAGCCTTACAAAAGTGGAACCACAAATTCAATCATAGTTGTGATAAAAATAAAACTCAAAATTCATTTACAATCTTACAAAAAAAAATAATAATAATTTTCAGTGTTACCCATCACAATTTACACTAAAAATTCACTTTCAGTGTCGCCAAAAATGAAACGAAAAATTCACTTGTAGTTTTATTAAAAATAATGCTACACAGTAAGTATTTACTCTCAATGTTACCAACATTGAAACCAAAATTCCAATTTAATTCTTACAAAAGTGGAACCAAAAATGAAACTAAAAATTCATTTTTGCAGTCTCACCAAATATGAAACTAAAAAATTACTCTCAGTGTTACCAAACGTGAAACTAACAATTTATTTTCAGTGTTGCCAAGAATGAAACAAGAAATTTACACTAGCAGCTTAACTAAAATGAAACTAAAACGTCATTTTCGGCGTTACCAATTCATTTGAAATTAAAAATTAACTTTCAGTTTTACCAAAAGTGAAACTAACAATTTGCGTTCAAGTCTAAGAAAATTTGAACCAAATGTTCACTAATTATACCCTTGATAAAAATGAAACTAAAACTTCTTTTCAAGTCTAACAAAAGTGAAACCAAAAATTCATTCGCAATATTACCAAAACCACGTTGTGAGATTTTTTTACACGGTCAGCGGCTACATTCGGTGATTCATTGAGCGGAGCCTATACCTATAACATCAAGAATTGACTAGGAAAAATTTCGATTTTGGAGCTTTATAAGGAAGGAGAGTGGATTCCCCAAGACCTAAATTCTTTTACAACCCGTACCCTGAAAATCTTTCCTCGTAAGCAATCTTGGCAAGGGTGTCGTGATCCCCCAGGTCCAATGAAGAAACCATGTCAAACTTCGATAGCCGCCGCCCCCCCCCCTTGAAAGAATAGGAAAAATCGTCTTCATTAAAATAGCCTCACAACCCTGCCTGGGATTCCGGGATAAGCGTTGGTTGTAGCCGGTCCACTAGAATTTACGCCAGGATTTTTCCAGATACACTGGGCAGGGTTATCCTTATGTATAGTTAGAGCAGTCCACTGAGTTCCCTTCCCGTACATCCTCAAACTTAGTTAGTACCTCCTATTTTCAGAGTAAATTTCACACGAAGTATTTTTATAGAACGTTCCAAGTTCAAATTTTATCCGCGGAAGAAAGAACTGAAAAATTTGACCATCGAGCTACATTGTATGAATCAAGAGTGAATATTTAATACAAGATATTCCCTGAATCCCTTTTGTCGAACCTAAAGTCGATTTCACTAAGCCGTTTTCTCAAAAGACGTCAACGTCAGTCCACTCAAGAGTCCCAAAAAGTCCTAAAAGAAACCCTCAAGTGACCTCAGATGTGTTTTTGGTTCTACTTTGCCACAAGATCCGTATAAAATTCAAAGCTCTGAATGGGTTTACCTACGTATCTACTTATATCCCGCACACTGCATGTCGAGAAGCTCGCCACATAATTTCGTAAATTGAATTCTTCTCACAAGAATGTCAATAGTTGTAAACTTCGAACTAATATTGCGAAATAATGGTTGAAAACAATATTGCGAAACACTACGATGGTGAAATAAATCGATTTTAAATTTTTATAATAAATTTTCGAACTAAAATGAAGTGCACTTAAAAAAGCGATACTGTACCAATTTTTTTTTTATAAAAACGAAGGTAATGACTTGCATCAACATTCGTAACAAATAAGAAATTCAGCTTCATAATTGTACCCCATACTACTCAAGAGACTCCTTCGAAATTATTCTATTAGAATGACAGAATTTGCGGGAAATTTTACATAAGTTAAACAAATCAATTAGGAAAGAGTTTACGGATAACAGTTGCGGAACATTGCGACTTCAATGAAATAATGTTTTAAGACTCGAGTTGTATTGTGACGTCAATTTTCTTACGCTCCATCAAGTTGAGATTTAACACTCAATTAAGGGTCGTTCAAAAGTGGTTCAACGAATCTTCATTCCCATACAACCTCGAAGTACGTACGTATGAAATTCGTTTTGACTTATTTGAATAATATTCCATTAGGTCGTCCGCGAGAGCTGCGCAAGAAAAAATTTCAATCAGATATCCAAAATCAGTGCATTGACGCGTAGAATACGTTTCTGAAAACCTTTTTTGTTTTTTTTTTCTGTTTCAAATTCGATACAAGAGTTCGCTCGCTGCATCATAGTCTATGAGTAACAATTTTAATTAACATCAACAGTCCACAGTTCGGATAAGCGGCAAATCGTATTCAAATGAGTAGAAACAAGAAACTCGAACACAGTATACACATCGGGCAAGGAAATATGGGTGCTTAGGTGCTGATTAATACTTGCCATTTACACCTACAAAATTATGTAAAATAAAATGTTTCGAAAACAATTTTTTCATTTCAAAACTCGTGCGTTGACGGTCACGATTTCTGCAACATAGACAAAGAACTACAGGATAAAATACTTTAAGAGCAATCAAAAGTGCGAAGAGACGACGGTCGATGGTTCATACGATAGTTCGAAGACGAGGTCGGAAAATTACGAGGTCATGATCAGGGCGACAGAGGAGTGACGTGTACGCGCTGTTGTAATCCTACGTTGTTTGTTTCACGAATGTGACAGCTCAGACTGCCTTTTAGGAGGTTTTGTAGTCAACATAATATTATTAAGAAGCAAAAAGAGTGCACTTCTCGACTTGACTTTATAAATTAAAATAGCTTTAAGGAAGACTAAACAGAAGCGAGTCTTGAAATTTATACCCATAACCTTTCTTGCTTAACTAAGGACCAGGAGTCCTGATGCTGACGCTGGTGAAGAGATACAGCCGAGAAGAACTTTTGTGCCACAAATCCAAGAATTGTCGTCGAAAACGACTGCATGGCTTTCTACAGAGAAATCGAGTCTGTCTATGGCCCATCGCACAAGGTAGCGCTGATGCTCCAGTCGTCGGAGAGGGCATTTTTGTAATCTGCCGAACAGATCTCACCGATCTTAGCCGACGAAATCATCGAACTACTTCCGCAGAACCCAGTGAACGAAGAATTTCCTAGAACACCCAACATCAGTGGAAGAAACTGTAACTATGAAGAAGCTGAAGAACAATAAGATGATGGAGAGGATTAGAAGCACAAAGGTAGCCAGGGCGCCACTATACTTTTTCCAAGGAATTGGGGAATGAGAGAAGGTACCGATGACTTCAGGGATGCTCTGACAGTGATATCCATCAGCGAGAAGGGGGCCCAGGGACTGCTCCTACTATAGAAAGATATTTCTGCTTAGCGTGTCAGGGAGAATACCAGGCGCGGATTATAAAGGACCGGCTACAACCGACGCTTGAGCCAATTATCCTGGAATCCTAGGTAAGCTCCAGCCGAAATACGGTAGGCATGATCATTGCACAGTGCCAGATACAAAAGAGGGTGAGGAAAAAGAGCTCATAGATCTACAAAGCGATTCTGTCAAGGTAGAGCCACTCCGGAGAATTCTGGGCAAATTCGGTTGTCCTACAAAAATAGTTAACATTATTGCTGTTCAAGTTATACTCAAAGAGTGAGGAGAAAACCCAAATACAAGAACCGCAGTACTCAACACGACCGACTGCTTTCGGCTAAATCGAGGTGTAGAAAGCGACTGAACCCGAGACCAAGAAGGATATCATGACTGAACGAGCGAGTCATCAAAGTGAGAATCATTCTCGTAGACTAATTCAATCAATCCTTCCTCAGGAATGTACCTGTTCGAAGCTGTGACGCCGTCATTATTCCGATGCCAAAGAATTTCGATTTCTTTGAGAGCCAATCCTCGCAACACGAATTACGAATTCTCTCTGCGGAGAAGAATTCTGGACCCGTCCCTGCAGTGATCAGCAAAGGCCAAGCACCCATTTTACTTTGTTCCCAAGCTTTTTGGGCTCGTCCAATCTAATTCGCAGCTGAAGGCTAGTCATCCCTATGTAAACACCGGGACAATCCTCACAGGCTACTTTATAAACCCCGCCCCGTCCCTCTCGGCCCTCAAAATGGGACTTGGTAATTTAACAAATAAATTCTAAACACTATCAGAATTGTAATACGCCAGCCGAAATCCGAAGGGACGGAGGATGCGGCCCAACTTCGATGAAAATTTACCAAGAAACGGCAACCTAATCCACCGTTTCCTACCATCAGGAAGCGAATCTCGGGGTAGGAAGGTCGAAAAGTCGAGACTTCTCCTTGTGAGCCTCCCACGGACCATAATATCAATGTCCAATTTAACCCGGTCTACTCTGGCAAGGAAATGCGACCTCACTCAGAGGGATGTGAGTGAGGCGATGTATAAGGCAACTAAAAGAAGCTATTTTGTGAGCAACAGGTACAAAAGACGACCCCTGGACAGCAATATTGGTTTTGGACGCCGTTTTAGACAGATATGCTCAAGTCCAAAAATTTTATAGAGAAGCCACCAACTTCCAGCGTAAATTTCATGGAAGGGTATTGGTTGTTCAAGTAAGCGAGAAACTCACTAAGGAGCTCCGCAAGACCGGTCCACCCTCGCAATACTAGGATGCTAGATCTACGGTTTTGTGGTCCTCAAAAAACTAAAAAAGATACAGTTTTTTTTATAGACTTATTGCGATCAAGAGAAAGGTGCCTTAAACTCTAATACAAGAGATACTTCTCTCCTGTTCGTTATAGACTGATACTGAGTTTCGTAATATTGAGCCGATCAAGGGAAAAGTACCTCAGCTTCATGTATGAGAGATACCTTTCTCCTGATTGTTATTAATGAATTAATCGATCTAAATCCGCAGAAATCCGTTTTTAGGTCTTACAAAAAAAATGGCAGATACGGATTTTCGATACTACGACCTGGCAGCACTGCCACAATATGTCGTCAACATATCTGTGTCAATAGTAGACGTGACTCAAAAACACCCGGCCCAAAGCGAATAGGTCAAGCTCAGATTTGAACCTAAAGACCTCTGAGATAAAAGTTTTCTACCTCTTCAGAACCATCAAATTTACAGATGAGAGGCACCAGATTACAAAAGCAAGTCTCCTATCTATTGGAGTGTGGTAGCTTTAGGGGTGTTAGGGAAGAGCCCAACAACATCAAAGGAGCATAATCGAGATTCCGGAGGGAGACATACGTCCTTCAGTTCACCAGCTAAGGAATCCGAGTTCTGAACTGAATAGAGAGACTCAAATTCCACACGCGATTTAAACCAAAGAACGTGTTCATTTCAAATGGAATACTTGTTAGAACTGATAACATATCTAGAACTTCTGACCATAATTAAGTTACATTACTCTGTCATGTTCCTGAGAACGTCCTCCTTCATATATACATCTTCTTCCTTGTCTCCGTACCACGATAGATTTCCTCAAAATGGAATCTTTATTGTTCTCCATTCACCTCATCTTCATTTCCGTACTTCTTGGACGTTATTCTTCCCTCTAAGTCAGCGAAGACGCCGTCTCGTGTTCTGCTTGTAGTTCATTTTAATATTTTATTATACGCTAGTAATGTCGATCGTATCGGTAATTTTGTCGTACTTGATAATGACTTATTAGTCGAGAGTACTCGCGGTTTACATTTTATGTAATTTTTATGCAGTTGAAAGTGCTATCATTGGCAATCATCATGAGCTAATGGTAGACCTAGGTCAGGAACGTGTCAAGCGGGTAGACATAATTTTGTGCATTTCCTGATCAATTTAGTCGCGATGGATCGGTCATATTGCGTGTATTGGCTCGTGACCGATTTATCGTGAGGTATTCGATCTGAATGATATTCGCTCTCCATCGCGAAAAAATTTGAGGCCTATTTGTAATCCTAAATTTTTTGTGACGATCGATTCTTTCAAAGAGCTCTCAAAAATATTGATGGTATGCCTACACTGTATCAAGAACATACAAATTAAAGTGGAATTTCACGTGACCGAATACGTATTCAAATAAATCGTGTTGATTATAACTTTCGAGAATCAAAAAGGCCAAAACTCTTTTCACCACTTTTCAAAGGAATCGAGTCCTCTTGTAAAATTATTCATCTATGCATGATTAGAAAACGTTTGTGATACGGTTAATGCCATTCAGAGGCGTACAATTTCAGCTCGAAGGCCAATGATCGATCATCATTTCGCCAACCTCTTTGACATTTCGATAACGCAGGAAGTAAAATCGATAGCGCCAAGGTGTCGCTAAATTTACACATTTTCGAGTTGAAATAGGCGACGATTCCGCGGCGGAATGCAAAAAATCGCAGCTAATTGAGATCTTACACATTGAAAGAAACCCACGAACGTGTGTCCCAATCTATCAACATCTATTCGTGTATCGTGCGAATCAGAAAATCCTCTTTCGTCGACCCGATCCAATTTCAGGAGTGCTAATTTGAAATGCGCGCTCGCTCGCAAGGATTGCACATATGTTTGAAATTCATTGCTCCGCGTCAAATATAATTTATTACAATAATTAAACCCGACATATCATTTCGCTTCGCGCGAGAATATCTCCTCGGCTTCCGCGAAAAAATCTGATCAAACTGCCTGCAGCTTCGCACAGGCAAATCGAATGATGGATGGATTATACTTATCGAATAAAATGTGTACACTTTATAATGAACTTGAATTTTTGTTCCTTTCCCTGCGTTGCCAACTGAAATGGGAATAACGGACTTGAAAATTAGATTAATTCCAAGCGATTTTGACGAATTTTCCATCGGGAGAGGGTGAATTTGAGGATATTTTTCAGTGCAGTTTTATGGTGAAGATTGACGAGAAAGTAGTAATTTAGAAGGTCGAAGTTTTGAAGAAAGAACTCGAAATATTAAGGTTCCTGACTGCAGGGACTTGGAGAAGACTTATAATTAATATAGTGTAGGACTGTCATGTACTTCAGGGCTTTCCAAAGGTTGACCGTGGATATCGAAAAAGATGTTCTGGTGGAGCCAAATAAATAGAGATCATGTTTCATGTCTTCCTTTTTCTCACAAGTCTAGTATAAGTCTATTTCAGTATATTTCAAGTCAATAGCTTTTGGGTAGCTCACTCGCTCCACTCGTTTGCCCAGCAAGCTAGTAACTTTTGGGTGTTTCAAGCTCATAGCTTTCGGGTAGCTCACTCCTTGCTCTTGCTAATATAAACTGACAAGATCGGTTTATATTTTTAATGATAAGCCTATGCCCGGACACCCTATTATGAGCCTAGTTTAAGACTAGTCCTAGGGAGGGGTCTTCTTTGTCTATCATGTCTAGTTTAAGACTGGCAAGATCCTAATATAAAGCCATCATGAAGCTAGTATAAACCTAAACTGGGCGAGATGAACTAGCGGGGTGAACTCGCAAATTTTTGAATCACCCACGGAGTAAACAGGGTGAAGGAAGGGGGGAGGGGCACTCGGAAAGTTTCAATTTAGAGGCCAGGGCAGAGTAAAGACATGAAACATGTTAAAAAAAAGAATAGTAAGAGACAGACTCACTTTAGGGGGGCGCCGTGAAGAAAGCTCTGAACGGAAGAAGAAGAAAGAGAAGGAGGGTGGTTTGGAGAAAAGTTCAAACTTCTTTAAAACAGGTTCCCTCCCGTTTCAATCAACGCAGTCAAGATAACCACCTTCGAGCGATGAAGGAAGAGATCTGTTTCACATATCGTTATTTGTTCGATACTGTCCTGGCAGATCTTCTACACTTCGTCAAGGTTGCAGCTTTTGACTGCAGCCTGCATAAAACCTTTGCGCTGCTTGCTTTATTCCCCGTTGTGCTTTTTCCCGCGGTCAGTTTATTGTTTTATTATCTGTACTAGCTGGCATTCAGTGGACGTTTGCGAGCCATTGTAGAGAAAGCCTAGCTAGTAGGTGTTCATTTGATTCACGTCCTGCACACTCACATACTTGCTCGTTGAAGACACAGTAAGATCCAAGAACTTAGTCGAGGCACCTCCCACTTCCAAAGTAAGCTTTATGGACGGGTGCAGCTCAGTAAGATACGTGAGAAACTCCAAGCAGAGATCTCGGGGACCAGTCCCCATACATAGCACGTCATCTACATATCTACGTCAATAAAGGATGGCCAGAGGAAAAGAGGTCGGATTCAAATTTGGACGTGAACGCCTCAGAAATGAGGAAACCTAAAGGCGTACCTATAGGAATACCCACCTCCTCAGGGAACTCATAGAATTTACCATTGAATTTACAGAAATTAGGAGTCCAACACAACTTCAATAAATCAGAAAACTCACTCAACTCTTCATGAGGAGTATTTAATTTCACTATTCACCCATCCGCTGCATAGTGACAGCCTTAGGGATGTTAGGAAAGAGGCCTACGACGCCGAAAGAACAAAGGGTCGAGCCGGAGTTCATTTTTCAGGCTATTGGCCAAGGTAGAAGGATTCTTAACAGAGTAAGGAGACTCGAAATCGTCGCGGGATTTGAACCAACGATCCAAGTATTTGGCAAGGGAGTAGGTAGGGGAGGTGATGAAAGAAACAACAGGCCTCATCGGCATATCTTCTTATGGACCTTAGATAAGCCGTAGAGGAGGGAGGCGTGGGATTCTGAGTTAGAATGGCTTTCTTTACTCGCTCAGTCTTAACAATATTTTTCAACCTTAGAGGTAATGGAAACCCTATTACTGTATATTCCAACATTTATTCTGATTTTTTGGTCATCCTGAAGTTTATATTTCAATTTTACCAAGATTTGGAATTATATCACAAATTATAAATCAAGAAACTAATAAAATTATAAATTTTAGTAAAATTAATTTTTTGACACCCTATACACTTCCGAAAATTTGCGTGTACCAACCCCCTCCCCCTATTAATGGACTTGGAAAATTTTTTGTGAATTACCTGGGAGGTTATCCAGAAATCTGCGAGTACCACCCCCTGAAAAAAAAATAAAATTTAAATTAAATAAAATTTAATTTAATTTAAAATTAAAATAAAATAAATTAAATCAAATTAAATTGAAATAAAATAAAATACATCTCGAATCACCTGGGAGGTCATCCAGAAATATGCGAGTACCACCTCCTGGGTAAAAATGAAATAAAAATGAAATAAAATTAAGTAAAATTAAATTAAATTAAATTAAAATGAAATGAAATAAAATGAACCTTGAATCACCTGGGAGGTCATCCAGAAATCTGCGAGTACCACCAACCTCTGGGTAAAAATGAAATAAAAATTAAATTAAATAAAAAAAAATTGAAATAAATCTGCGAGTACCACACCCTGGGTAAGAATAAAAAAAAAATAAAATAAAATAAAGTGAAATTAAATTAAGTTAAATTAAATTAAAATAAAATCAAATAAAATAAAATAAAATAAACCTCGAATCTCCTGGGAGGTCATCCAGAAATCTGCGAGTAACACCCTCTGGGTAAAAATAAAATAAAAATAAAATAAAATTAAGTAGAATTAAATTAAATTAAATTAAATTGTATAAAATTAAAATAAATCAAATTAAATTAAATTAAAATAGAATAAAATGAAATAAAATAAAATAGAATAAAATAGAATAAAATTAAATTAAAATAAATTAAATTAAAATAAATTAAATTAAAATCAAATTGAATTAAAATTTAATTTAATTGGATTGAATTGAATTGAATTGAAGACATGAAACATGTCAATAGTAAAATTAATATCATCTTTGCTATTATTGGAAGAATAGCAAATTGATTAATTCCTTTTAAAATTTTATCAATAGATTTAATTTATCCACGAATCTAAAATTCTGATTTTTATTTCCATCATTATTATTAATAATTATTATCATATTTATTAATCTCAAACAATATTGATACAGGTTGAATAAATTATTAACAATAATAATTTAATTAATGAAACTAATATTATCTATTAATAAAATTTTTAAGGCAATTAATTCATAATTAATTTTAAAAATTGATATGTACTTTAAATTCAAGTTACTTAGAAAAATATTTTAAATTAATTGATAGATTACCGGTATTAATATTTTTATTGATAATAAAATTAATTAATCAATTTAATTCAAGTTTATTAATAATAAAGAATTAATTTAATTATTTTATTTTTGATATTTTTTCAATCAATAAAAATATAAAATTAATATTTATATTTTTTAGAATTATTTATTTTTATATTTTGTTTAGATATAGTTTTGAAAATTTCATTGTTTTTTTTTGAATTTTTTTAAATAAATTTTTTTAATTATAGTTTAATTGAAAATTTATTAAATTAATGTAATTTAAGAATATTTATATTTAGATAAATAAAAAATTCTCTTTATTAAATTAATATTCATTTATATAATTTTATAAATAAATTTTTCATAGCAGAGGGAACAGAATTTAGGCGAACCAAGTTACAAAAATTACGTCATGGCGTCCAAATGAATGCGGCGTCTGAATGATTGTTGCGCCTAATCGTCGGCGCCGAATCGTCCGTGCCTATGACCGTTACCTGGTCCTTGGGCCGCTGTTGCGGTGCGTCGCATTTAACGGGATATTTACGGTGAAGCTGCCGCCGAGTGTTAAACTTATCTACTATGCGGATGACACACTGGTGGTATGCACTGCACTGCCGAGACAATTGTAGCGGTGGAGAGCAGGGTAAACCGGGCCCGAGAGGTAGTGACGCGTTGGATCGAGTCGGCTGGACTCGAACTTGCAGCTAGTGAGACGGAGGCCATTTTATTCACGACCCTTCGGAAATTCAGTCCACCCACCTTTCGCCTACAAGGTGTGGAAATTGAGACCAAGAAGAAGATGAAGTACCTGGGCAGCTGGTTTGACTCGACGCTGAGCTTTTCCTGATGGCAGCGGAAAAGGCAGGCCGGATAGTTAGATACTTAAGCCGCCTGATGAGGAACCTAGGAGGACGGAGAGAAGCAAGAAGAAGGATCATGATGAGCACCGCCTTATCGATCCTCCTATATGGTGCACCAGTATGGGCCGACTCCATGAAGATACCATACAGAAGACGAGAGATGGTAAGGATCCAACGAAGAGCTGCGCTGAGGTGTGTTGGCGCTTACCGCACTGTCTCGACGGAGGCTCTTTGCGTATTAGCACGTTCACCACCAATCGAGCTCCTTGCTGAGGAAAGAGCGATGGTGTTCAGAGCAAAAAAGACGACAACGACCAACCGTGAGACTCTACGGGTCAAGCAGGAGGCCAGACGCTCCTTGCTTGAGATTTGGACAATAAGAATTGCCCAGAGAGAGCTGGGCAAGTGGACAACCCGTGTGTTAACACGCGACCTTCATGAATGGATGAACCGACCCCATGACCAACTAAACTTTCACCTGACGCAGGTGCTGAGTGACCATGGCTTCTTCAACAAGTACCTTTGTGAGAAGTTAAGGAAAATTGAGCAGGCAACGTGTTCGCACTGGGACCTAGGGCGGGATAATGGACCAGAGCACACCTCACTAGGATGTGAGGCGTGGAAGCGTGAGCAGGACAAGCTTAGTTGACCTCTTCAAGAGATCGGGGTAGATGAAGCGCTTGACCCGAGTAGCCTGGTATCCACCATGCTAGGTTCCGAAGAAGCAGTGTCATGAAGAAGAAGATGGACCGGGAATGGAAGTGGCAAATGTAGAACCCCGCTATGGCCTACTCGACACCTGTGTGCCATCAACAACTAGATTTGCAGGAAGAGGAGGACGACGATCATCCCTGAAGGCAGAAAAAGATGAAGAAACTCCAACAGCAATTTACTATATCTCAAGGTGATGTTGTTGTTGTGTGTTCTTGGGCGTTCTGCATGCTAGGGAGGCTCTGCAGCTTGGCAGTTGCCGAAAGGGTCGATTCCGGTACTGGAAGAAACAAAATCAAATGCTTAAGCAACCCGCACCCACTCCACAATGGAGGACGAGGCGGCGCTGCACATGCGACAGAAACGATAGTCGACTTTTCCAACCTCTTCAACATGTTTAGGAAAACTGAAGCTGTCACCTTCTTTCGCCCCACACTACTTCAGTACATCATAGGTCTTCGAATCGTACGAAGACTTCTACTTCCTCTTCTTCGAGTATCATCCTTTTCCATAATCTTGGAATTTCGTATATTGATACGATTTCACCAGAATTAAACGCAACGAGATGAATTTGCGGTAAGAATGGCCGAACGGTACTCAACCGAATAGGCCTATACAGAAAGAATTTGTTTGAATCGTCAAATAGCGTCAATATTCACCTTCAAGCCTGTCAAACTGTAGGAGATTCCTTATTTTGATTTCAACGTCGAGATGCTGTCACTGTCGACAAACGCAGCGTCTTCGATTACCAGATTCAACGCGGAAAATATAAATGTGATAAGTATAGAAATAATTAGTGCTTAGTAATCTCGTATGACGTTTGGTCAATCTCTGTGTGTAATTGCGTGTTTGATTCATCAAGTTGTATAACAACAGAAAATAAATACCTCTCAGAAATAATCTGAACAAAGATGAAAAGAAGGAGCGAGAGGGAAAGAAAAGCTACATTGCGCTCTACCGCTGTGGGCGAGACGGTAGTGAAAATCTCGTCATCTCTTTGGGTACCTTCTTATTTGAAGCTCAAAATCTTACAATTCTTGGTTCAAAGCTCCAACTTTTTCTAGAATACCACGACAAGAGCAATATTGAGACCTCTTTTCTAGATTTCCCTATAGATTAAGATTTAGGTTTCCTTCTTCTTTTAAATCATCTACAAAGTCATCTGAGAAATTTACGCCAGTCTGTGCGGAGCTACGTTGAATGATGAAACCAGTTCAGTCGCTAGAAACTCCATCTCATGTAAATTAATCTCCAGACAACCTATTATCAATGATGACACGATACCAAAAATGAAAAATATTGATTCGACTACACGTTATTTTTCTGAATTATGCGGTGCAATGAAATACAGATAGGCCAGCATGATATTCTCGTGCCTACGGAGTAAATATTATGCCTATATGTTTTTCTTTTTCATAATTCAGCGAAACAAATTAAGACGTCAAACATGCACCGCAAGACGAGAAGCATCATCGGATGCTGCAACCAACTCGTCTAATATGTAATAAGAATTTTATCATTGATACACGAGAAGAAAGAACTTGATCGAATGCACTTTTTGGTATACAAAAAATTTTCTCGCATACCTTGGGGATGATAAAAAGATTGCAACGCGGTTTGCAATTCTAGTCATCGTTTTAATTGAATTTAAATTAACGAACATATATATGCATTAAGAGTACATAGCAAAAAAACAAAACTAAGGTCAAGTCGTAAATAGGGAAAGTACATAAAATAAGCTTTAGTATGAAGCGATAGAGGGAACTAAACATTATTGCTTTCGGTAATACCGATGAAGATCAATCGAAAAAACAAGTACGTATGTTTGCGAGGAAACTCAGCGAAAATCCAAATTAAATCAAATCGATATGGGTACGTAAGAGTAACTTATCATAGATCTGGTTAAAATCAACAAATCAACTATGTATTTATTTTATCTTCGTATCTAGAGGTTGGTTTTATCCTAAAGTAACACAGCGTTTAGAGGAACGGCGCGTCTATTTATTGAATATCAATTGCGTAAGAATTTATGGTAGTTTTATATAATGTAACATCGTTTAGAAATGGATGAGGTGACGAATGGAAAAATAAATCCGGATACGGACAACAAAAAACTTGTGAAATCGTAATCATGCGACGCCGTCTCAAGAAGTGCGCTCGAAGACGTCATCCTCGAGGGCTCTCTTCACTACAATTTGTACACCACGGGCAAAGCCAGAGTAATACCTGGCGAGGCAGAAGAAATCAACCCCATCTGGACTCTTATATTGACCCTAAAGTTGTAGGAAATGATTTGTCTGGGAGAAGTTATTTGTAATTTTTTGATAGCTGAGTACGAAAAACTTCACCCAAGAATGGAATGAGGTGTTATGTAAGAGATCTATCGATTATCGTAAACGGAAAGAATAAAATCGATCCGTTATTTTATTAGGTAGGTAAGTATTCTCAAAATGTATCATTCGAACCAAATTTCAAGTCCAAGGTTTTCTGCTCGTAAATCGGACACAGTCATCATAAGTATCATCGTATTAGAAAAAAAGTTTTTCGTTCACGCTTATTTGAATTACTAAAAAACAAATTAAGAGACGATTATTTTTTAATATTGATGAATAAACATGACGTAGTTAAATAGATGATTTCAGCTACTATAATACGTATTTTGGATTCGAGTTGGATTCCGAAACCTTTATTTTGAAAATATATTCGCCTGTTATCGCGACAGAGGGCAGAGAAAACACATCGTATGAATGAACGAGAGGAATGCGACTAATGCGACCCTGAAAAAGCTTTCCAGATGTTTTTGTTTCAACTTATAAGTACGTATTTTCGAGTCGATTGAAAATTTGCACGATGTTTGGAAAATTCCAATGGTGAGAGCAGAAGGTACTGAATGAATATCGATCGTCGAAGGTATCGAAGTTATGATGATCGAGAAAATTGAGTAAGTACTATTTTTCGCTGGTCGAAAGGATGGCCCCAAAATGAAGAGGACATTGAAACCAATTTCGTAAAATTGACTATTGGAAAAAGATCCTGAATGAACAAGAAAAGAATGGCCTTCATGGGCAAGCTTTCATACATCTTTCTTCGTAAGATTAGCATTATAAATATTCTCATTCTCGGCGGGAATCATCAAAAAATGTTTACACAATCCAGCTCTGGACTATCTTTTAGAATTTCGTCGTGAGACAAGAAGCATGGGCTTCTTTGAGAAGGGTGGGCAAGAAAATTTTCAAAGATCAAAATCTCGCAATTTTTGATGATAACACAAATTTCAGCAAGGGACCTGTTCTATGAGGGATTTTCGAAAACTTTGCGGTGCGCCGACCAGTCAAAACGAAAGTGGTTCAAGTCCAACATAATTTGCAAAAATGGTTCAAGTCCCTCTCCTAACTCAATACATAGGACTCTTCTCCTGGGTACATCACATTGTCTTGTTGTTTGGCTGATTCTTATACCAACGGTATTTGGTTTACATTGGTCGTACGGCAGGGGAATAGATGTGCTATAATTGCATATTCGATTCCCCTACCGTAAGACCAATGTAAACCAAATACCATTACAATAAGAATTAGGCAAACAAGTATCCAATAAGATATGGGGGAAGAGCCTTATGGCGTGGATCGGACTCAAAAACTTCCACTTTTGAGTTAGACACGATAGGGGGGAAGGGGGTGGTAAAAATTTCAATCTTTGAGCTGTGTATGATAGGAGGGAGACTTTGAAGAAAATTTAGGTTCTTCGCGTTCCTCGTTAAACTTTGTTGAGGAAGCTGTCGTTTTTCAGTTCAAGGAGTTTCACCATCTCCCTTGGCTATGCCTGTGAGAAGACCTTCGTTCTGACCCCAAATGAAGAATCTACTGGAACTTTCTTGCAATATACTAATCTCTCTCGTAAGGTATCACCTGGACATGGTGGAAAGGCCTAGGCAAATTGGCGCTCGTTCTCAGGCGATGGCGTGCCATGGGCTGAAGGCTTGCTGGGCGCTGACGGGTTTGTGGATGGGATAACGGACGGGTGTGGAGAAAAAATACATGAAAAGACCTGGTTCTGATGCCGTAGACCAAGCGGACCACCTGAGCTTTGTGTCGCCTGGATCGAGGGGTTTGATTGTCACACCAAGCTGGCCGGCTGAACCCTGTTTCGCGCGTACCTGGGGTCCGGGTGTGCTGACTGGGCTAATCCCCTGGGATGAGTTGCTAAATCCACAAACTAGGATGGCGTGTCCTACCCAGTGGGAGCATATTGGGTTTGCCCGTGGTGTAAGCTTGCATGGTGGTTGACTGAGCTCAGTTTTATTGGTTGCCCTTGTGGATACTGGGGTACTGATCTTGAGTAATGCGGATGTGAAGATAGTTTTGTGTTTGCTGCGACTGTTCACTTCTCTGCCTGCAGCTATTCGGCGTTTGGTGGCGGTTGGTTGCGGTTGGGGCGCGAGTGGGGCATTGCAACACGAAAGACCCCCCCCCCGTCTCCTTGCAGGTTAGAGGATAAGGGAGGGACAACCCCGACAGAAAACCTTCAACTGCTGAAGCCAATCACACCTCCATCAGAGCCATCAGATCCATATATGGGGTTGTACTGCCTGGTGGGTTTCAAGTCCGGTAGGAATGGGGCAACAATACTGCTTCCATAGCTTACAGGGCCTATTTAAATTGGGTTGCTTATTGCCGTCTGGGCCGTAGGGAAGTTTCCGCCAGTGACTGAGCAGTAGGAGAAGGAAAATTCTGATGATTGATGATGAAAACCCGCAAGGTATTCGCCTTTCCTCAAGAGGACAAAGCAGCTTGCGGGGAAAATATGGTTCTGAAAGATGATGTAAGAACACAATATCTATGAGATAGTTTGGCTCTTCCCGCACTAGTTTTTGGTCTTGGAAGAAGGTTGCTGGTCAACCGAAACGTCGACCTATATATGTAATTTGTTGTATCAATAAAGTGCGGGCAGAGCCAAACTATCTCATAGGTATTGTGTTAACTAAATCCTTGCACGAATAAATTTTCAAATTATTATGATGTGAGAATGCGAAAGCAGCTTCTTGGGTCACCTTGGATGATGCTTCCTGATGACAAAAGGCGATAATATTGGTACTCAAGCGGTGGTGGGTCGGTTTGCTGTCCCCAAATCATACAATGAGGTATACACAACAGCAATTGGTGGTGCGAAAACTAAGAGCACCGAGAGACCAAGGAGAAAGATCGTGATAAGTACCGATCGCCTCAGCGCGGACCGACTTTATGAAGATACCTTAAAGTAGGAGAGATGATAAAGATTTGAGGAAGAGCCACGATAAAGTGTGTTAGTGCCTACCGCATTGTCTCGGTGGAGGTTCTTTGGATATGAGACTCTCACCACCACTCAAGCTCTTTTCCTAAGGAAGGGCAATGGTGTTCAAAGCAAAAAAGAATACAACGACCGATCAAGAGGCTTTACGGGCCAAGCAGATGGCCAGGCATTCTTTGCTTGAGAAACGGAAAGCAGGAATTGCTCAAAATGTGCTGGTTAGATGGACGACTTTGTGTTGATACGTAACTTAGATGAACGGATGAACTAAGATCATGATCAGCTAAACTTTCATCTGAAACGGGTGTTGAGCCGCTATTGTTGCTTCATCAAGTACTTTCATGAAAGAATGAGGAAAATTGAGCAGGTAACTTTTGCACCGCGACCAATGGCGGGATGACCACAGCACAACTTATTTGAGTGTGAGGCGTTAGCGGAACAAGCTAGAGATTGTAGTCGATGAAGCGCTTGCTTTGAGTAACTGATAGTCACCATTCTACGTATCAAGGAAACATAGAGCCATACGTCTGCATTTGCCACAGTCGTGAAGAAGAAAATGGACCTGGAATAGAATAGGCGAATGTAGAACCACACTATGGCCTATTCGACACCTGTCTACCATCCGCATAAATAGATCGTTAATTGATTTTGAAGAAAACAGATGAAGAAAAGATTCCAACAGCGACCTACTACATCTAAGGTGATGTTGTGGCTGTTTCCAAGTTTGGCATTCCTGGAGGCACTGTACTTTGGCGGTTGCCGAGAAGAAGAAGAGGTTCACCAAGAAGATTCTTCTGGCCGACATCCATGAAACCAGGGCTAAACGTTCAGACAACCGCTTCCAGTAGTACTCTCCTTGATATACCACCAAGCAGGGCATGATGTAGGGAGCACAGCCTCTTTGAACATCAAATAAACTCACTTTTACAACACCATTGGGTGAAGAGTATAGCTTTCTTATACTTTGCTGCGTTTTCCTCGTATTTGTTAAGTCATCGCACAAAACTCGAGCAAACAAGTAACAAAATGACTTTCGAATGCATAACTTGCTTCATTTGGAGTGAATTTTCCCTATTTCTTTTTTTTTGCACTACTTGCGTGTTATACTATTGGATTAGAATCAACACCTATTACCAATTAAGGATGAATGTTGGCAATGAGGTGTCCTCAGCGAAACGACTCGCGGCCTTCTGAAACCAAAACTGAGAAACTCTCGTTGCAGGCAACAGCGCATCAACATCAAGATTCATCTTCAAAACAGTGGTCCGTAATTTGAGAAGAGCAGTTTAGCGCTGCAAGCAGTGCCCCAAACTCGTGAGGGCAAGTCACCCAACACAAAACACTTGCATGTTCCAAGCCCAATCAGTTTTTGTCGGACGGCGAATGGCGGGACGTCAAAATTTTCAATAAGACCACGCATACCCAAGCATGCCCTTATTAGTTTTTTTGACCAATATTGGCCGATAAGTTAATTAATTCGTATTATTTTTTTTTTGTTTTTCCCTTTCCAAACAGTCGATGATTTTCCAGTAGATGAAACTGGCCCTGAGATTTTTCAGAATTTTTGGTCATACGGTTTCTGTACATTCCCTCAGAAGACATTAATCGAAATATCCTTCACCTCCCTTGGAACCACAATTTGTCGGAGGGGTGGCAGTCAACGGATGTGTTCCCAAAATAAGCCCCCATAAAACGGGTCCTCTGCATCTAGAACGTGTAACACGTCCATTTTTCGACTTTTTCCATCCCAGAAATCTTCTTCAGCTCTCTCGTATCTGATTAGGTCAGTAAGATTTTTATTCATGTACTCTACACAGTTACAATCAAAAGTTTGCTCAGTTTCTACAATGAACACATGACGAACGTTTCCATGCGCTCGAAGAGCCAAGAAACAGGTTCCCCGTAGCGACTTTCAGCGTTATCACTCTTCATACAGGCGAGTCTGGTAGGTACCAGTTATTCGCTACTTATGAACACTTCGATCGTGGTTATCTTCGTAGTTTACGACATACAGGTAGAATAATTGTAGAAATACGGTCAACAAACTCTACATATTCATCTGGACTCGTCGCGATCTTTAATGCACTTCTAATTCATTTTTGTTCGCAATCTAGAATTTTCCCAACTCTTTCTTAGACCCAGTAACTAGGTAGTCTAGAACTTCCTAAAATAACCTATCAGGAATGAAATTCAAATTTCCATAAATTTCGACATGTTCCTTTATCGCGCGGCGATGATCAAATTGTCGTAAAATTTCGAATGGGAAACGATCATTATATTATCGTACGGTATTCGCAACGAAAAAAGTTTATTACACAAATTATTCGATACGTCAAGGCCTGCACGGTGAAAGACGAAGATTTCGCGGCTCTTCCACTTTGACGCGCGGTCCCTTTGCGCTCGTTCGACAATATTCCCTCTCGAGTGATACTCATCAACTCGATTTTTTTGCGGACGTTGAAATAAAATACCTCCGCCTTGTCGCCGTCGGCTCTCAACACACGCTGCGTCGTCGCGTGGTTTCGCTCTTCACTTTCGAACCATTTCGCATGATTTACGCGCGTCGCACTCGCGATAACTCGCCGACGCCACCACCGCCGCCGCCACATACTCTTGATGTTAATTTTGATCGGCTACAACCGCATGCCGCCACGCCGCCGTGAGAGGGAAGGTCAATATTCTCACGTTTTTCGCGACGAACGTCTTCGCGTTTATGCGTCGTGTTCCGCTCGCAGTTACGTTTTTACGCGCGTATCACTCGTTAGGAAAAAATTACGTAATTAATAACGCGAAATTTGTCATAATATTCGCGCGTTATACGGGCGATTTACGAATACGCGAGTACGAGCGATTCCGAAAACCATAAAAATGTATCGTACACGACAATCTATCAACCTATATTTTTAGCAATGGGTTATGAGGTTGCCTGGAGCCAACGGACAAGATGAAAAATTGAAGAGCAAACCTCGCCAAGTCGTACGACGTACTCGAAAATTGTCAAGTCTATGATATGTAAAATGGAAACGAAATTTTGAGTGACTTATAATATAATGGGGTCGTTATGTATTTGTAATGTGGCATTTAGTCGGAAGTCGAGTAACTTGGTCAATTGAGCGCGTTTTAAACGAGATCAAATGTCCATGTACGAGTGGTTATACCGAGTCTTTGACCCAATACAACTACCAGTGTCTCTTTATCCAGAAATTACCATCATTTACTATGAAAAACGAATAATTGTATGACTGCGTTCAGAAAACGTACACACAAAAACAAAGTGATTATTTACTCGCATTGTAGGACTTTTTCTAGGGAGATCTCCTGTATGTCATCTTCACCGAGGTGGGTACACTGTAAAATTCATCACGTCAGAGTTCTATAGATTTTTCCAAGTATTTTGAAACGCGATGAATGCAATTCATCAATATCATTTTCACAAAATAACGCACCTTTGAAAATCTACCGGGTCCCAACTTCTTTAAATTTCACGACAAATGAATCAATATCACATCTGCTCGGTATATATCCCACCCTCACACAACACCAATTTCTTCGAAATAGCCGATCTTATCCAATCACCCCTTATATAATCTGTGGAGACTTCAATGCCCACAGTCACACCTGGGGATCATCTCGAACAAATTCCTTAGGATGCCAGATCTACGGATTTTTGGTCTTTAAAGAGATACGGAGTTTTCTTTTCTCCAGATTTTACGTACAATATGGATTTCTTGCGATCAAGGGAAAGGTACCTTAGACGCTAGTACGAGAGATACTTTTCTCCTGATCGTTATTGGCTGATACTGCGGTTTCCCGTAATATTGAGTCGATCAAAGGAAAAGTACCTCAGTTCCTATTAAGAGAGATACATTAAGCACTATACCATGCATACTATATAGACGCGAGGACGCCCCCTTACCGCACGTGCGCGACTTTAAAGCTAGTTAAAGCAACATTTGAGAAGCTCCTCGAACGCGGAGATATTATACCGTCCAAAAGCCCCTAGGCTTCACCCATTCATGTGGCGCCTAAGAAGGGAGCGGAAAAGCACCGTGTGTGTGGCAATTCTAGAGCATTAAACTTTCAAACTTTGCCAGACCGATACCCAATTCCCAATATCCAAGACTTCAACGCTGAATTAGCTGGATGTACTATACTCACAGAGCTTGATCTAGAGCGAGCCTATCATCAGATACCATTAGCTAAAGAAGATGCGCCAAAAACGGCAGTAATTACGCCTTTTGGCCAGTATGAATATACAGTAATGCCATATGGACTAAGAAACGCGGCACAGACATTCTAATGTTTCATGGACTCATTGTTAAGAGGTCTCAACTTTGCATATGTCTAGCATCTAAAAGTCGCAAAGAGCACGAAAAACATGTCCGTGTGGTTTTACAACGTTTACAGGCGAGGCTCACTTTAACCGTTTCAAAGTGCAAGTATGCGCAGTAGTCCAATTAAACCCCTACTGGTATTAAGCCAACAGGTGAGCAAGCAGACGCAATTTGCAATTATGAACAACCATCAGATGTCCACGGCCTAAGAAGATTTTTGGGAATGATGAATTTCTATAGTCGCAGTATACCTAGAGCAGCGCAAATACAAGCTCGCCTCCAGGTGCTCATAAAGAGCAATAAAAAGAGAGACACCACTCCAATTGAATGGACAGAGGATGCCATTCAGGCATTTGAAGAATTTAAAAACGCATTAGCTGACGCAGCGACTTCATTCCATCCAGACAACTCTCTAGAAATTATTCTACAGGCAGATGCAAGCGATGTGGCTACTGGAGGTGCGTTATATCAAATCCGTGATGGAAAGTGAGAACCAGCGGACGCCTTGTCCAGAGAGAAAGCAATACCACAATCTTCACCGTTAGCTTATGATGAAATAGCAAGAGTTCAAAAGGAACATGAAGAGCTGAAAAATCTAGTTAAATCCACTGCCTCACGGCTAATCTTGAAATCTGTCCCAGTTGATGGCTCCAACTCATTTGTTTTTGTCGATGTATCCGCTGGTCAAGAAAGAGTCTATTTACCACCGGACTGCCGTTACGAGGCTTTCTTCTCAGTCCACCGATGGTCACATCCCGATCCAAAGGCTACAGCAAGTATGGTTGCGTCACGTTTTGTCTGGCCAGGAATGAAACAAGACTGGTTCAAATGGGCACAAGCCTGCCTTGCATGTCAAAGGTCAAAGATTACGCGTCATGTGCGCAGTCCACTTGGGCAATTTGCAGAGGCAGACCAATTTGACATCGTCGGCCTCCTGCCTCCTTCACAAGGCAAAAGGTCTGTCATAACCATGATTGATTGTGAATCGAAGTGGCTGGAAGCAGAGCCTACAGACGACATATCGTCCACAAATGTCGCTGACACTATTCTTCGTACCTGGGTCTCTCGCTTTGGTTGTCCAGCGAGGCTCACCACGGACCAAGGCCGACAATTCAAATCGCATCTCATACAGAGATTAACCTCACGCCTTGGCATAGCCAAAATACGAACGACAGCCTATCATCCGCAAGCAAATGGACAAGTCAAGCGCTGGCATCGCGCGTTGAAGGCAGCCATCAAAGCCTACAAAACCACAAGTTGGACTCAGATATTGCCGCTCATACTCCTCGGTTTGTGGTCAGTAATAAGCCTGAAAAATCAGGTGGTTCTCCAGCGCAGCTTAGAGTTGGAGTTGCCAGTTCATCTTTTCACGCCCGCTGACGAAACCCCATTGGACGAGCCTGAGTTGGTCAGGCAGCTTGCAGCGGCAATGCAGAGCTTCCAGAAGAAAGCGCGAAAATTTTCCGGTGTATGTACCTGCCGCCTAACAATCTTGTTCGCTTGAAAGTTCCAACTATTCAAGGTTGACTTAGTCAACCATATTCAGGACCCTACAAAGTTCTCCAGCGTGACTCAAAAGTCTTCAAACTTGAAATCAACGGAGAGGAAAAGAACATCTCAATTGATAGACTCCGACCCGCATTCCTCTCAGAAGAATATACAACTCCATTACAGAGAAATACCACTGCAATTGAACCAACCCGTGCTTCCCTAGTCAGAAAAGGCAAATTTAAAGGAATGTATTCAAAATAATTTTTCCCCTCTTCGTCAAATTTCATTTACGTTCTATATTTTGTTTTAAAAAATCGTTTTCAGCACTCTTTAAATTAATATTATTTTTGTGTGATTTTATTTATTATGCATTGTTACCCGTTATTAGTTATTTATTTTGTACTTATACCTTTTATGTGTACGGTACTTTTGGGGGAGTTATGTGGCGTGTCAAGTATACCTGTATGAACATTGTAAAGAAAGAAGAGGGAATAAATAGTTAGACAAGAGATAGAATTCTCGCATGTTCATTTCATAGCGTTCCGAGGTCTAAAGGCTTCCCAAACCATTAAATCCCGCAAAAAAAAAACTCCGTACCTACAATTCTACCCGTTCCCAATACTTCACAAAAAGAGCCCGCGCAAAAGCAAGAACTCCAGTCCGTTCTGGCAAGAAACAGTCGTGGAGCTCATTTGTAGAAGTCGATTTTCAGCTGAGTTCTATAGTCGACACACAACATGACTCGAAATCTACGGCAAATCTACTTAGTCCGGTTAAATACTTGAGAAATTAGAAGATCATTGACTTGCGAAATACGTCTTGGGGATACCATGAGTTGTAAATCATCGTTTACCATTCCTTCTCGCGATCAGTTTTCTTCTTCTGCTTGTGAAGAAATGAACACCGATCAGAAAAGTCGCTTTCAATACGTTGCGATATGAAGAAACTCTCTATGAGAACGAAAATACCACCCTTGTGTCATTGCAGTGGCGAACGCCGAAGAATTCCGGACCGCATATCTTGCGGCATTTACCGCAGTCAATTCTCGAAAAGAAACCATTTAAAACACCTGTTACGTTATTGTTGGTCAAATTTGGTAGAACTACCTGCTGAATTTTCTCAGTGGGTCGGCGCGTATAATCGTAGGGAAAAAAAGTATAGTAAAATCGAATAAAGAATTCGTTGTTTATAATACTCGGAAAAAAGTCATCGACACCACATTCCGACGAGGCAATAAAAAGGAGTGCACCCTACCGGAATTGTCGCGTACGTGTTTACAATTTCTGTGGACGAGATCGTGAATGAAGTCAAAAACAAACGAACGGACGCATCGAATGCACCGTGAAAAAATTATTGTCAATCGGGATAGGCTCGGGGCACAAAGACGCGATCTTCTCGTCGTACGTGTTTCGGCATTTGTAGTGACATGATGATTTCGTGAAAGTCGAACGAGAGGTGTTGTTGAGGTAAGCGCGGAGGCGTATCATGAATTCACGTGACGTACCAATTTTCATTCAATAATTCTTTCGACATACTCGTACTGTATAGGACATGGCCTAGGCTCATTTGTACGTCATTGTTCACTAAATCTTCTTCCGACGTTAGTTCGCGATCCCGAAGGTCGTAAATCGTTGTGATTTCTGGTAATTAAACCCACTTTACTCGCGTAAATAGATCTCGTCTTGGTCGTTACTTTCGTCGATCGAAAAGTCATTACCGTAAGTGACGCCGTTTTATAGGTCTATCTTTTTCGCGGTAAAATCGTCTAATTTCGAAAGCGCTGCTGATGGCCTCAGTTTGACGTGAAAAAACTCACTCACTATGAATTGAAAAAATTAATTATTGTTTCCGAGTCGGCGCTGTAAACTATATGTACAGAATAGCGTTAATTAAAATGGAATGAATGAACATCTGATAAGAATTTACGGGCGCTTTCTTTACACGCGGCAATTAAGAATGGGAAGAAAAGACGAAACCTTACCGCGTACTTCATAAAGTAAATTTTTTCGATTCAATGAAAAATGTAGCAAAAAAATAGGCTCTTAAAAGAGAGAAAACGACCACCGAAGTGCGAGAGTTTCTCGCGTGCGGGTCCAACGACCCAGCCTTGTTCTATGTATGATACCTTACCAAAAATTTTACAAAATTGGCATCCGTAAGAATGAAGAAATAGAATTAGATGCCATTGCAGAAAAGCAATGGCAGCGGGGGATTCGCTGCCCCGAGCCCGGGGGGAGAACTCGAGATTCAAAATTCTTCCAAGTCCCCCTTCTATCATATATAGCTCGGAGGTAGGAATTTTTCCAAGTCCACTTCATATCATATATGGCTAGAGAGTCAAAATTTATCTAAGTCCCTCTCCGTGACGTCATCAATCTCTTTGTGATGTCATCAACCTCTCCGTGACGTCATCAACCTTTGCAGACGCGCTTGCGCTTGCGTTTGCATAAGTCCACTTCATATCTTATATGGCTAGAGTGTTAAAATTTTTTTAGGTCCCTTTCTGTGACAGCATTAACCTCTCCGTGACGCCATCATCTTCTCTGTGATGTCATCATCTTTTCTGTGGCATCATCAACCTCTCCGTGACGTCATCAACCTCTCCGTGACGTCATCAACCTCTTTGTGATGTCATCAACCTCTCTGTGACGTCATCAACTTCTCTGTGACATCATCAACCTTTGCAGACGCGCTTGCGTTTGCATAAGTCCACTTTATATCTTATATGGCTAGAGTGTTAAAATTTTTCAGAGTCCCTCTCCGTGACGTAATTAACCTCTCTGTGACGTCATCAACCTCTCTCTGACGTCATCAACCTCTATGTGACGTCATTAACCTCTCCATGACGTCATCAACCTCTCTGTGACGTCATCAACCTCTCTGTGACGTCATCAACCTTTGCAGACGCGCTTGCGCTTGCGTTTGCATAAGTCCACTTTATATCTTATATGGCTAGAGTGTTAAAATTTTTCAGAGTCCCTCTCCGTGACGCAATTAACCTCTCTGTGACGTTATCAGCCTCTCTCTGATGTTATCAATCTCTCCGTGACGTCATCAACCTCTCTGTGACGTCATCAACCTTTGCAGACGCGCTTGCGCTTGCGTTTGCATAAGTCCACTTTATATCTTATATGACTAGAGTGTTAAAATTTTTCATAGTCCCTCTCCGTGACGTAATTAACCTCTCTGTGACGTCATCAACCTCCTTGTGACGTTATCAACCTCTCCGTGACGTCATCAACCTCTCTGTGATGTCATCAACCTTTGCAGACGCGCTTGCGCTGGCGTTTGCATAAGTCCACTTTATATCTTATATGACTAGAGTGTTAAAATTTTTCAGAGTCCCTCTCCGTGACGTAATTAACCTCTCTGTGACGTCATCAACCTCTCTGTGACGTTATCAACCTCTCCGGGACGTCATCAACCTCTCTGTGATGTCATCAACCTTTGCAGACGCGCTTGCGCTTGCGTTTGCATAAGTCCACTTCATATCTTATATGACTAGAGTGTTAAAATTTTTCAGAGTCCCTCTCCGTGACGTAATTAACCTCTCTGTGACGTCATCAACCTCTCTCTGACATTATCAACTCCCCCGTGACGTCATTAACCTCTCTGTGACGTAATCAGCCTCTCTGTGACGTCATCAACCTTTGCAGACGCGCTTGCGCTTGCGTTTGCATAAGTCTACTTCATATCTTATATGACTAGAGTGTTAAAATTTTTTTAGGTCCCTCTCTGTGACGTGATTAACCTCTCCTGGACGTCATCATCTTCTTTGTGACATCGTCAACTTCTCTGTGACGTCATCATTTCTCTGTGACATCATCAACCTCTCTGTGACGTCATCATCTTTTCTATGACGTCATCAACCTCTCTGTGACGTCATTAACTTCTCCGTGACGTCATCATCTTCTCTGTGACATGATCAACCTCTCTGTGACGTCATCAACCTCTCCGTGACGTCATCAACCTCTCCGTGACGTCATCATCTTCTCTGTGACGTCATTAACCTTTCCGTGACGTCATCATCTTCTCTGTGACATGATCAACCTCTCCGTGACGTTGGCAGCCTCTCCATGACGTCATCAACCTTTGCAAACGCGCTTGCGCAAGTACATTTCTTATCTTATATGGCTAGAGTGTTGAAATTTTTTCAAGTCCCTCTCCGTAACGTCATCAACCTTTGTGGACGCGCTCGCGCTCGCAAAAAAAATTCCTGGGAGTCCCCCCAACAAAAGGGATAGCGGGTTCCATGCTAAAAAAAAAACATGAAAAACAGGGTTTGGTATTTCTGACTTGCCTGGCAACTTCATTTAGAGAGGTGAATTATTGTGTACACTTTAGCAATGGTACAAATGAACAGCTACTAGGCTGGTATTAATTTTGGAAAATTGCAATTCTGGTTCCCTTAATATTCAATCCCTAGGAAACTGCAGAACCTAATTTGAAAATGGATGGGACTGTTGGTGCTACATTTCCTACTGTACCCCTCTTTTACAAGCTTACTGTGAGGGATCGACTGAGGTTTTGAGTCTGGTCAGAGCGACAAAATGTGCCGAAATTCTCCTTGTTCTAGGAAATGGAAGGGTTGTTACCAGGAAGCTCGTCTTCTGATGTGGATTTGCAATGAGTGATCAACGTCAGCTTCGCGTGTAATTTGAGCGGGCGAATGTCACCAACTTTGTTTTCTATTAGAAGCTCACGTTGAGAGATCGCCTACAGACCCGTGTTTGGTCGGGGCAGGCAAAAGCGGGAAAATTGTCGTTGACTTGGAGGCGTCAGAGTGAATTTATACAGGTTCCTCTAAAAAGGAGCGATCTTTGGGAGCAAAGGGCACCTACGTCCACTCCCATCTTTTTGGACGCTACCAGCTCACCGATAAAAACGCATAACGAATGCTTTTTTCATCAAATTAGAACACACAAATGAAATTCTGCTTATCGATGATGAAAATTGAAAATTAAATGGTACATGCATACATTTACAAGCTCAAATATTACGAGCGTAATTCTCGAAAATACTAGTTTTTTAATTACCTTATAATTGTACAATTTTTTGCATTTGAACTTTCTCCCCATTCTAGGATGAATGTCATAGATAGCCGTAACCTTACCCGCTTATTTTTTTACATCTTCTCTACACACAATACGCAAAAAGGAAAGTGATATCGAATCGTGCACCATATCGTTTCCATATTATACTGTTTCTCAATTTTGACTTTGTTATTATCGAGCAGACGACCGATCCCATACGACGATTTTATCTATACAAGACGAAAAAGACGTTTTCGGTCAAAACTAGTTCGTAAAACGATATTTAAAATCGTCTCTCTGAAATTAGGTGAAATGTACTGCGCCGAAACCTCGAGACTATAAATATATGGTAGTGCCGCATGCAGATATATACGGGAGAAAATTTAGCGTACATACGAAATGCTGATGGTTCGAAAGATACAAGCTCGTACAATTCATTCTTGAGGTCATTCTATATCGTCTTTATCAAAATCTCATATGACTACGCAGAGCCAAAATCTTGAAAATTAGTTGCATAAATTTCTACCCGCGTGGTTTGAACCGTTTCGACTTGGGATTTGACAGACACAAATTAAGTTCGTTTTCATCGATAGTCGATGACAATTTTCCAAAAATTTCGGAATTTATTACTCGCAAACGGGAGACGAGCGAGCGATCGGAATGATGAGACGCTGTACTACAAAAAATATCAACGAGGGAATCGAAAATGAGTAGGAAAAAATCAAGAGTGAGCATTCATTAGCGAAATGAAAAACAGAGGAATTTGAAATTTGTGTATACACGTTCCGAAAAATTTGATTAAGAATGAAAAAACAGGACATTACAAGGGCCTAAGAATTTTTATTACTAACCGCAGGTCTTAGGAAAGGAGAGGAGAATTCCGAAGAATAAATCTTCTTTTTTCGGACGAAAAACCAGAGAATTGTGAAGCGAAAAAATTTTTAACGATGAGATTTCGAGGGGGAAGAGGGGAGATTGTCCCACCCTCCAGAACTATGTCACCGAATTGGTTAACAAAGCAGAGAAAGCTTACATTTCTTTTTGCTAAAGCGCAAGTAGGAAGCTTTAGAGCCAAACCTTTTGAAATTGTAGACATACTACCTCGATTTGAGAATTTGACAAAATTCTTATTTGAATACGCTAAATAAATTTCTAAGGCGAGAAATTGACGTGCAGAGCATGAGCCTCTCGACCATCTTCAGTGACTCTCTTGACTCACGTCTTACGGAACGCGCTTCGGGCTACAGCACAAGAAATCTCACGGATTTTGAGAGATTTAAAGAGGTGGATTGAAAAAGAGAAATTAATATAAGCTGGTAATTGACTAGACCTCTAATTGGATACAAAAACCGAGTGTTGGGATATCGACAGTCGGTCCTCAATGGTACGAGAACCGAGAGTTAAGATATCGAGCAGATGGAGTTAATCCGCTTCTCTAAGTTATGGCCAAGATCACAAAACGACAACGACATACTCCAAATGAGTAAAACAAACGCAAAGCGAAAGGGGTGATTTAAACAAAGCCATACTTTTGATATCGACAGATGGTTCTCAATAGTACAAGGACCGAGTGTTGGGATATCGACAGTCGGGTCTCAATGGTACAAGGACCAATTGTTGGCATATCTACGGTTGGTTCTCAATGGCACAAGAACCGATCGTTGGGATACTGACAGCTCGTTCTCAAAGGTACAAGAACCGAGTTTTGGGATAACCACAGAAGGTTCTCAATGGTACAAAAACCGAGTATTGGAATATTGACAGTCGGTTCTCAATGATACAAAGACCGAGCACAGGCCTGACGAGAGGAGGGGGAACCTGGGGATTTTGTCCCCGGGCGCGGCTCGTTTAGGGGCCCGGTTTACAAAGGGGGAGGTGAAAAATTTTTACAGGGGAACCCACTATCCATTTTGTTAGGGGGATTACATCCTCAGAAAACGTCCGCGTCTGGGAGCTTCTGCGAACTGCGTGACCTCACGTAACGTATGACGCTTTATGACGTCAACAATGATCTGGACCTACTTTAGAGACTTGGAAAAGTTTCAACTTCCAGCCGGGATGCTTTAGGACGTCATCAATGACCTTGACCTTGACCTACTTAAGGGACTTGAGAAAATTTAAATTTCCACCGGGAGTTTCTGTAAACTGCGTGACGTAACGTGTGACGCTTTATGACGTCATCAATGACCTTCACCTTCTTTAAGGACTTTGAAAAGTTTCAATTTCCAGCCGAGATGCTTTAGGACGTCATCAATGATCTTGACCTACTTCAGGGACTTGAAAAAGTTTCAATTTCCACCGGGAGTTTCTGTGAACTGTGTGACGTGACGTGACGTGCGACGCTTTATGACGTCATCAATGACCTTCACCTTGACCTGCTTTCGGAACTTGGAAAAATTTCAATTTCCACCGGAAGTTTCTGTGAACTGCGTGACGGGACCTGACGTGTGTCGCTTTATGACGTCATCAATGACCTTGACCTTCTTTAGGGACTTGGAAAAGTTTCAACTTCCAGCCTTCATTATATCAGGAGCATGCAAAATACTGAGAAGAGCCCCACGAACTCATTTTCTAAGGGGGCATTTTCGCGCCAACGTCATCGCGAGCGCGTTTCCCACTGGCAAACGTGCAATGGCCTCTATTTTTTTTTTTTTTGGGGGGGGGGAGGCTGCGGTGTTCCTGCCCTCGAAGGGCCTGCATAAAGTCTACACACTTCAGAAAAGCCTACTGTATTCAAATCTCTTCCTTGATAACTGAGAGACCAAAATCTTCTTGTCAGACCAATCTGCTAGAGGAAATTAGATGCAGCCCGCATGAAATACACTTGAGTTCTTGAAGTTGAGACTCAGAAATAAATCCATTGTCAGGTTCCGAAAGATTCATAGCTCGAGACCCAAAGACGAATTGGTCATTGGGTCAAAACAACACAAAAATGCCCTTTTTAGACAAAATCGCTGAAGAAAGCTCAAAAGTGCAGACGCCGACTGCCTTTACCCCGGTGATTTGAAAATGAGACTCAGAAATTAATATATTTTCAGGTTCCTGAGGATTCATAGCTCGAGACCAAAAGACGAACTCGTCACTGGGTCAAAACAATACAAAAATACCCTTTTTAGACAAAATCTCCAGAGAAAGCTCAAAAGTTCAGACGCATACTCCCTCTACCCTTGTGGTTTGAAGTTGAGCCTCAGAAATGAAACTCCAGTTTCTCAAGGATCTTGAGAATCCAAACACTGACCCTCAGCAAAATTATTTTATTCCGCATCTGTTTTTTTTTTCTTTCTTTTTTTTAACCGGGTACCCGCTATCTATTTTGTTAGGCGGATTACATCCTTAGAAAGGGAGTTTCTGTGAACTGCGTGACGTGACGTGACACGCTCTATGACCTCATCAATGACCTTGACCTACTTTAGGGACTTGTAAAAATTTTAACCTCCAGCATTCATTCTATCACGCCTAATTTACAGTTCCCCGGTAATATCCATTTTGTTAGAGGGATTACATCCTCAGAAAACGTCCGCGTCCGGGAGTTTCTGTGAATTGCGTGACGTGATGTGACGTGACGAGTGACGCTTTATGACATCATCAATTTTCTGTTTTTTTGTTTTTTTTTTAGTTTGTTTCTTTTTCATTTTGTTTTAGTTGTACTCATTTATATTATCTTGTTGGGGTAGTGTCGGTGGTAATTGACCTGAAGGCTGTTATCGGCACCACCCAAAAAAATAAACACGGGTAAATAAATTGAGCCTTTTTGTGAGAGAAAAATGCTTAAGCAATATTCTTGGTTCAGCGTGGAATTTCATATTCTGCACTTCAGACCATCTCATGTCATGCTGATTCTAGTCGTACTTGGTCCATAAAAAGAGGAGGGGGCAATTGGGGATTTTGTCCCCGGGCCCGGTTTACAAGGGGAAGGGATGAAAAAAATTTTCTTAGGGGGCCGCGGGGTTCCTTGCCCCGGACCCAACTCGAGCTCTCGACGGGCCTGACCCAAGTTTTGGGATATTGAAAGGTGGTTCTCAATGGTACAAGAGCAAATTTTTGCCATATCTACAGTTGGTTCTCAATGGCACAAGAACCAATTGTTGGGATATCGACAGCCGGTTTCCAAAAGTACAAAAACCAAGTGTTACGATATCGACAGTTGGTTCTCAATGATAAAAAAACTGCGTGTTATAAAAGTATTTTACTATTGAATTGGCATGGTCGTGCAAATGGAATTTACAGAATTCATACCAATACGTTTGGCAATTTGCATCTTCTGAACTACGATATGCCTCAATGCATACCCTCACCGTTGCATTTTTCTTTTGGGCTAGCATAAGTTCAATTTACTGTATTTTGGGGGGCTCACTCGTTCCGCTTCTACCTCACCTCTTTTCTTTGTCTAGTATAGGTCCACCTTTTGGAATCCCGACTCGTTCCACTCGTTCGCCCGTTTTTTTTTTGGTCTAGTATAATCCCACTTTAGAATATTTCAAGCTAATAGCTTAACCAAAACTCGAAACCACAAACTCTCGTCCAGTTGACGGGGGGGGGGGGGGAATAAAGTACCAAAAGGGTGAGATAAGTGAGGAACGATCGATCCTTACGGTATTTTCCCAAATACTGGCGCCAACTAAAAACCGCTATCACGAAGACCGCGGTACTTTTTATAACGCTAATTCGTAAATTTCATTTGGAGCCAATATACTTTCATATTCTTTTTCAAACGTTCTTTTCTAATCACACCGCAATCAAAAAGTAGCCCGCCTTAGTTGAATTTTGTTAATGATTTCTCATTTTTTTCATCAAAATCGGAACTCAGAAAAGAGTAACTTGGAAATAGGACAACATTACGCATCGGATACCGATCGCCGAAAAGATGTACGATCTAAACGAATTTAGCTCGCGACTTTGAAATACGGTTTAATTGAGCGTCGCCGCTATTAATAAATTTAAAAGACATGTAAATGACTTTGATACATGAATTATAGGATGGAAACAAGTTTTTCGGCTCAGCGTATATATACAACTCCATCGTATTCGTATGTATTATATTTTACATATGCATGCATCTATATACGGGAAAAGGGAATCGAGAATACGAGCTGCGAAAGCAAACACCTAAAACGAAAGGGTTCCACAGATGCGTTCTTTTGTCTCGAACTACGGTATGTGGGAGCCTTTTTTTCCTCGCTCTCAATTGTCTCGACTCTATTTGTGACAGCGTTAATTTTTCAAGGGTGCTCGTGCGGTTTGACTCCGCGGTCGTTGAAAACCTGACTAAGACATTTTCCGATACGTCACACGCGCGTACGAAATTAATTTAAATTTCAAAAGTCGTACACGACGCAAGTGCCCGGCCGATTGTGATTTATCGTCGACGCCGGAACAAAACGTCCACTTCGTTCGGTGCAGGAATGTCTTTGCGAGCAAGATGGCTCCGATACGGTCGCGGAACTCGAAAAATTGCAACCGGAGAACCCGTTATCCTGCACGCCACGACTACCATCTTCTTTCAAGCACTCGCCGACAAATATTTTATACCTCAAATTATTAACTAATTTACGACGGATCACGTGGCCAACGGTTCTTCCCCTCCGCGTCCCGGATGCACACCGCAGACGAGTGCCAATTTTTTCTCCTCGTAATGTCCGGCCTTATCTCGAGTTCGCGCAATTTCCTCCCCACAGCCCTTTATTCTACCGCACCGTTTTTAATCTAATAAAAGTACAGTAATAGGGAACATTTTTAGCTAAAACGCACGTGCGTCGTTCGTAACGGCACAAAGTCGTAAACCGGTTGTCGATGTGTCGTACTCGCTTTTGTTTATTGAGAAGCTGTTTAATTACGAGTACATTTGTTAATATTCGACTCTCGTTCAAGTATTATATACATAGTACATAATAATATGCATTATTTTACTCTGTACGTGTGTAATTACGTCGTTTGTCATGATTAGCCGCAGTCGCGTACGTAAATTACACACTCCGGCCTACCGATAATGCTATAATATAATGCCCTCTTGTGAAGCTGGTCCATCGAGATGATGGTCTCTCGTAAGTTGCCATTTAACGCGAGTCGTGCGAGTATGTCGTATAGAAAAGTGCGCGAAATATAGGTCTTCCTCCGTGGTCGACACTTCTATGACTTATAACAGCGGATCTCTACGCACTATATGTACATACAATGTTTGCTCGGAACAATTCTCGTAAATTATACGACTCTATGTACGAAGTGCTATATATTTGCTCACATAACATTGACTGCGCATTCCAAATGAGATAATTATAAAAACCGTGCATTACGATCACCGAGAGGAGACTTGGAACTTTGTCATAAGATGGCCAAGTTTCAACACAAACGTCGCGTGTATGTACGAGGGGGTACGCTTTTCATATGCGACTTTCCGGAAACGAATATTTTCCGCTCGAAAATCTTCCGACTATTTTCTTTGAATAAAGTTTTCGAGGAAACGTATATCATAATGGAGAACAGAATGAGGTGGACAAAAATCCGCAGTCAACGCAATTCTCATCGCTGTCAGCTCGTGTCGCAAAAACGTCTAGACAAACAGATTTTTCTATTTTTTTTTCAGAATTACGTATAGGCGTCAGAATACCTTGAAGGATGGGTGTGATGCCACCATGCTTGAGATAATACCTCGTTGTAATATTATAAAATCGAGCCTATCTCGCGATTAAGAATTTACAATTCAAAATTAAAACAAAGTAATATTTTCTAGTCAAAATTGCACATGCATGTCTCTGGAAACACTTAGAACGCTTGGTGATTCATTCTTCACCAAAGTTTCAATTTCCTTCATTATTACAATTTATATTCTCTCTTATCAGATCGTAAAAATGAATTTATACGATGGAAGCAATTTAGATGATAAGTTTCGAGGTTTAAGAACTTATTTGGCAGATAAATCGTCTTTCAATATTTTCACCCTAGATAAATGCAATGGGTTTCTAATTTCGTTAAAACGCGTGAAACCTATAGGGCAAGAAAAGTGTGACAAGTTTCTGAAATGTGAATTTTTTTTTTAAATGTATGATTCCATAGGTTCAACCACATCTTCCTTCAGAATAACAAGACCCCACACACACGCCCGAAAAAAATTATCTGGGAAAATTTCTCAACTTTGTCAAAAAAATTGGAAATCTCGAGAAGCGGAACCTCATCACACAGAAATTTTAGACGAGAAGAGGCAATCCCATCAAATCTTGTACTCGAGAAGATCACAAAGCAGTTCTCCAACAAGTCTGCAAGGACATGAAACGGTTGGAGAATGAGCTTAGATTGCTGAAACGCGACTTGGATCAGACCACTGAACGAAACATGAAATTGGAAGAAAAAGTACTCTTGCAGGCTCAAGTGACGCAAAAAGAGAAGGACTTTTAAAGTAACCTACTTTTTATTCGTATTAACATACTCTTGATTGTTTTCAGGAGTTTTCAGATCGTTAGTTCACTGATTTTTTTCCATTCACGACCCGTCGGAAGTTCAGTCAAACCACCTTTCGCCTGCAAGGTGTGGAAATCGAGACCAAGAAGAAGATGAAGTATTTGGATATCTGGTTCGACTCAACGCTGAGCTTCAGGCACCATTTCCTGATGGCAGCGGAAAAGGTGGAGCTGCCTGATGAGAAACCTAGTACGGCCGCAAGAATCCAGAAGAAGGATTATGATGAGCACTGCTATGTCGATTCGTAAATTACGCCCAACAAAAGATAGAGATTAAGAGGGCGAAAAAGATGGGCAGCCAGGAGGCTAGACAAAGATCTGTTACCAAGTAGGCTCCTCACATGGAACAAACAAGAGGAAGAGACTATCCCCGTCAAGTCTTGTAATAACAAATCTCATGAAAGTGGAATCGCGAGCGTCATACAGACAAGGCTCAAGTACAGGAGAGCTCCTGGGCAATGTAAATTACGCCCAACAAAAGATAGAAATCAAGATGGCCAAAAATATGGGCAGTGAGGAGGCTAGACAAAGATCTGTTACAACGTAAGGTCCTCACATGGATTGAACAAGAGGAAGAAACAATCCCCGTTCTGCTGGCACAGTGAGAAGAAGCGTAACATGCGGTGTTCCTCAGGGTTTTGTCTTTAGCCCTACTTTGAGGAACATCGCATTCAATGGCCTATTTAAGACAAAGCTGCCATCAAGGGTGCAGATCATATGCTACGCCGACTCCGAGATGAAGACCAAAGAGAATCAGGTCCTAAGAACTGTAACCCGTTGGATCGAGGCGGCCAGTGCTGACGGATCTACGGATTTTTGGCCTCGAAAAAGATACAGGTTTTTCTACGGATTTGGCGTAAAATAAGAATTTCTTGCTCTCAAGGAGAAAGTACCTTGGACACGTATGTGAGAGATACTCCTCTCCTGGTCGTTATAGGCTGATGGTGATACTGCACTCTCCCGTAATATCGAGTAGATCAAGGGAAAAGTGCTTCTGTTGCCCCCAGGGGATTAAACCTTTCTCCTGATTGGTATTGATAAATTGGTCCTTGTCCGTCGAAATCTCTTTCTATGTCTTACAAAAAATGACGGATACGGAATTTTGAAAACTGGAGAAGGTCGGATAGAGCTTGGCAAATGACAAGACAGAGGGCAGTTTAATCCACCCAACTTTCGCCTGCAAGATGCGGAAATTGAGGTTAATAAGACATTGAAATACCTGGGGCTCTGGTTCGACAGTGGGCTCAGGAGCTTCCGCCACTACTGAAAGATGGTGACGGAGAAAGCTTCGAGGGTGGTGATACGTTTGTCCCACTTTATAGAGCCCCTGTGTGGGCCGACTCCACAAAGATTGGGAACAAAAAAAAAAAGGAGATTGAAAGAATTTTACAAAGAGCTGCGCTTAGGTGTGTTAGTGCCTACCGCACTGTGTCGACAGACGCTCTTTGCGAAACACCGTCAACTGATTTGCTGGCAAAAGAGCAAGCAAAGGTGTTCGAGGCAAAGAAGAAGATAGCGGGTCAAAAAGGAGGTGAGACGCTCCTTGCTTGCCAAGTAGAAGAAGCGACTCGCCACGATAGGAAAGGATGAGAGGATCCGCGGGCTTATCTGTGATCTTGACAAGTAGATGGTCCGAGACTAGAGACAGCTAAACTTCCATCTCACACAAATGATGATCGACCATGGGTGTTTTATGAAGCACCTTCACAAATTGGGGAAAGTTGAACAACCATCGCAGTGTTGTCAGTGTGGCATTGGCACATTTCTGACCTTGGTGGCACACTTATTTTCGAAAGTGGCACAATTTATAACGGCTCTGGCGTTGGTTCCAGGCGTTAAAAGGCACAATTTTGTAGGAAAAAGAGCCACTTTTTTCAAGAAGTGGCTTTTCTTACAATTTGGATCTGGCTACACTGAATCATCGTGTTCACACTGTCAGGAGAGGACGACTGCACACCTTCTTCAAGTGTGAAGCGTGGAGACGTGAGCGGGGTGAGCTGAAACGGTGTCTCTCTCTCTAAAATCGGGGAAAATGAAGAACTCACTCCAAGTAATTTGGTTTCACGCATGCGCAGAACAAGGAAACCATGTGCCCGCATTTGCCGCTGAGGGGATGAAGAAGAAAATGAACGCGGAACGGGCGCGGCAGGTGTACAGTCACGTTATGGCTTCTCGCATCCACGTGTACCATTCCCCGCGCTGCTGGTGCTACTAATACCAGCATGAACATCAGCATATCCAGATACAAAGGCTCGGGAGGGAGCGTCAACAAATAGGAGAGGCAAGAAAGCAAACAAACGCTACATAAAAGAAGAAGAGGATGAGGAAGGGACTCCATTTGAGAAGCCAGAGCTGCGACGCATAGTGACCTCCAAGTGAGGCCCCAGAGATGACTTAAAGTCCTGGTGGAGGAGTTGAAACGCGTGCGTCCATGGTACAGGACTAATCGAATTCCAGGTTGAGTGCTGAGTGCTCTCTCGGTCAGTAGGGTAGAACTTTGTGGTGGCTTCATTGACGGACATTGCACAAGGCGCGGAACTCGAGGAGAAAATGGAGCCAAGCCACTCTCAAATCGAGCCCTCTGGACGACCGACGCAATGCCCTAAATGGTGGATACCAGTGCCGGAGGTGTGGTTTTATGGAGAGCACTTTGGGCGTGCGTGCACGCTCATACACCCTTGTTCTTTTGACATGTTTCAAGTCATTACTCTACCCGGACCCCTGATTTAAAATTTTCAGAGTGCTCCTCCCTTCACCCCTCCATGCACGCCTCACCCCTCCACTCTCGGTACATCGTGGTTGATTCAAAAATTTGCGAGTTCACCCCGCGAGTTCACCTTGCCCAGTTTATATACTAGTTTTATGATGGCTCTATACAAGCTTTATGCTATCAAAAATACAGTATACTTTATAAACGGATCTACTCAGTGCTGCCAGATGATACCATCAATAATCCGTACCCGCCATTTTTTCAAATACCTAAATAGAAATTCTACACACTTGGACCGATTCGTCAATAACGATCAGGAGAAAGGTATCTTTCATACGGGTAACTGAGGCACTTTTCCCTTGATCGACTCAAAGTTACAGAGGAATATAGTATCAGCCCATAACGACCAGAGGAAAAGTATCTCTCATGTCTGTGACTAAGGTACTTTTCCCTTGAGCACAAAAGAACCGTATTTTACGCAAAATCCGCAGAAAAATCTGTATTTTTTTCGAGGGGCAAAAATCCGTAGATCTGGCAACACTGGGTCTAGTCAGTTATAATTATAATAGAATGTAGTGTAGAAGACCCCCTCCCCCGCTAGGATTTCACTAGTCCTAAACTAGACTTATACTAGTCCAAGGAGGGGGGCGAGGGGAGACATGCTTGGAATATTATTTCAAAGTAGACTCATACGAGACCAGTGCTGCCAGTTCTACGGATTTTTAGTCTTTTTGGTTCTCGAAAAAGATACAGATTTTTCAACGGATTTTGCGTAAAATACGGATTTCTTGCGCTCAAGGGAAAAGTACGTTAAACAGTTACACGAGAGATACTTTTCTCCTGATCGTTGTAGGCTGTTACTACAGTTTTCCGCAACACCAATTTGATCAGTGGAAAAGTATCTCAGTTGCTCCTATGAGAGATACCTGTCTCCTGATCGGTATTGAGGCTGATAATACAGTTCTCCGTGACACCAAGTCGATCAAGGGAAAAGTACCTCAGTTACTCTGATGAGAGATGCCTTTCTCCTGATCAGTATTGAAAGATCGGTCAAAGTCTGTTTTTAGGTCTTACGAAAAATAGTCCTGGCCAGCTCAAAAGGCTTTTACTAACTTTTATCTGACAAGATGTATCATTCTACATACGGAAAAGTTCTCAAGATGAAAGAACCCTCTCTTTCTCAACTACATGATTTCTCAATTCATAAATATTCATGTCTTCATCCTCAAACAGTAAACCTTTCGACGTTGTTGAAGGTTCCTTCGGACAAATTCCTCATCTTTCGTTGTTTTGGATTACTTTATTCCACCTTATTCAGCCTTGAACATGACCCACAAATCAAGCACCTAATTTCATTCCAATTTCTCTCCTCCTTTTTCCCAGCTCTAGACCTCTTCCTTTTTTTCCTCTTTTAAGCATCGTTCCTCAGGATGGAAATCGCTTGGTAGCAGTGGTTCAGAATCGATGCCATCGTGTAAAGGGACACTGGAGGTCGGGTTTAAAAAGTTCTGGGGAGAGGAGGGAGCTTCACTTCATCTGAGAGGTCTTACTCTAATTTGTTGGAAGTGTGAGCTTTTCACTGGGTGAAGAAAATGCGAGCAAATTTGGCTCTTCCCGTTGAACCATGTCGACCATTGCTGCCAGATGATGATTTCAAAAATCTGTATCCGCTGTTTTTTCCAAGACCTAAAACGGATTTTTAATGGTTTAACAATAGCGATCAAGAGAAAAGTATCTCTCATACTTGTATCTGAGGTACTTTTCCCTTGATCGATTCAATGTGCTGTAGTAGCTTATAACGACCAAGAGAAAAGTATTTCTCATAAGAGTGACTGAGGTACTTTTCTCTTGAGCACAAGCAACACAAAATCCGTATTTTTTCTTCAAGGGCCGAAAATCCGTACATCTGGTAGCCCTGCTAGACCAAGGAGGGGGTGAAGGAGCGGAGCAAAGGGGCCCCTGAACGCTAATAGCTTGGAATATTTCGAAGTAGACTCATACTAGATCAAGGATAAGGGTGAAAGAGCGGAGCGAGAGAGCCACCCAACAGCTACTGTTTGAAAATATTCTAATCAAGACACGTATTAGAGCTCTCTCAAAGCTACTGGCTTGAAATTCTTTAAAGTAGGTTTCTACTAACCCGAGGAGGCGACACACGAGCAGAGCGAGTGAGGAACTATACACCAAACGCTGGTAAAACTGACCCTCAGACCTAATACGTGAGCCGCTCAACCAATTATAAAGCAAACCAGGTAAACGATGAGAACGAACGAGTGAAAACCTCACGAAAGGACTGCAGACATGAATGATCTTTCTCTATTTGGCTCCACCTGAAGATTTTTCAACGTCGATTTTTGCATCTAGGCTTATAAACAGTGGGTGGAGCTAGCCTTCCAGCTAGTTAGTCCAACATGATGAAAAGTATAGGCTCATACTGAGCTGAGAAATACTGGCAAAGGGACGTTACCATGACGTCATCAAAACTGAGATATATAAATCAAAAGTTGATATGGATTCAATATGATTGATAGATAGAAATTCGATAAAACTGGAGACTCTTTCGGGCTACTAAGCGGAGGAGGAGCGGATCGAGTGATCTTGTCAGTGTAGCCAAAGGCACAGTGTAGCGTACTCGTCAGCTAGTTACCATTCAGATGGAGCAAACGACTGGATTATCGATTCTTTGCCCCTTCCCAAAACAATTACCCTCAACTTCGCACCTGATGACACAAAATGCACGCTTCACCTCGCGTCATCGAGGTTTCAGAAGAATATCTCATAAGCGTAAAATGGAAGCAAGATATCGTTACCATCATGAGGGAAAGTACAAGGAAGCTGACCATGGTGCGAACCGGAGAAACGTATTGGAGTTCTGAATTCTTATAGTAGATACTTCAATGGCTCAGAAATTACCTGCAAGCACAAAAACATAGAAGCGCGTCAATATGGGATGAAATATTGAAACAATAATGCATAAAGTAATGAAGATTCATTCATAAATCGCAACAACATGACAAATCAGAAACAATAATTTGTCACCTACTACGGAACAATTTTGTACTGGGCCGTTGATCCTCTCAACGTCTAGCACGTAAAAAGAGTACATAAAACAATTCTCTTCCTTATCAACAGCGGATCTTGCTTCGCCAATTCTGACGCTCTCCGATGTAGGTACATTTCTCTCAAGCCCGCACATTCGTACATTTCGTAGAACTATGTCTTCACAACAGTCCCCATCAATTATATACGATGCAGGCGCGTTAAAAGCTTTTTGCCCTTTTCTCGATTGTGAACGAACTTACAATAATTGATTTGACGCGTCATTGTCGCTTAAGATTTAAAAATTTGAATATACGCGTAAAGACTATGTTTTATTTATTCAGATTCCAGCTTTCAATGTCCGAGTAAGCCATCGGTTGAAGATCATTAACCGTCGCGGAATTAATTGTACGATATATGAGCGTATCGAACTAATGCTCCCATCGCTATTTACCTCCCACTCGAATATCATCTAGCAGAAGATGAATCATCTATTAGCATTAAAAGACGGCAACTAAATAAACTCGTTTGACGAAATTGAAATTCGCATCGAAGACACTGTTTGACGTCCGCGCTATACAGACCACGAATCGCAATTTATGATATCAATGTTGATGATGTCGATTCTTCGGAATGTGTACTCGAGTATGATCGCTGTATAGGTGCGAAAGACATCGTGTATTCAGTGACCAACGATGATCACTCCGATGCGCTCGCGGTGAGAGCCTATCATCACTATGTCATCGGGTCATACAATAAGATGAAATCGACGCCGTGGCAAAAGGTTATGTTTATGTCATTCGTTATGATAGCGTACGCCTTTTGTAACGAAATGTCGTCGAATTGGAAATGTTGGCGCGCGTTTTCTTTATAAGATGATTAACGTATACGACTTCGAGAGGAGTGATTCTGTGAATACCGGTACATCATCCGTCTAACAAGGTAAAGGGTTGTGGAAGTTGCGCCATCATCGTCTATAATCGCGGCCTATGTTCATTACAGAACAATATTATACACCTCCCCCTCCGCCGCCCTCCGCAAACGTTAATCGATATCTTCGCGCGAATGTCGAAAATCCTTTCAAAATCCTTCATTAACCGTCGAATTATTCCTACTTAACCGAAAATTTATCTTATTCAAAAGTCGTGTTCGTTTTCGGAGCTTCACGCATCCGTTCGCGCGCGCGTAATTTGCCAGGCTTTTAAAATAAACACCGAATCGTCATTTGCAGTTAAAACATAAAATCTGTCTGGTTCTCACAATGCGCGCCTCGCGCGTACCACGGTACATATATATTATTAAGTTTCGCGGGAAAATTTATTTTACTATAGGCTTGCGCCTCTTACGACGCTTAACGACGTATATTCGTTAAATAAACATTTAAAACTATTTTCTCGACAGTTCGACTAATCGCATTAGAAATTCGTAGAAATACTCTCGAAGAAGGTGCCCCGAACCGTTATGACGTGGAATAAGAAATGCGAAAAGGGTAAGAAGTTAATCTCGCGATTTCCTGGCCAAAAAAAGAAATAGGTATTTCGTAGATTTTCGAATTGATTTCAGCTTCGCTTTTCAGAAAACGCGCGGACGAAAAGAAAAATAAACAATGCGAACAAAAAGCAACGAACCGATGAACACATGTCCACATCCATGTAAGTCGGTAATCCGACCACAAAAGCACTCGGATTTCGGCGAGCGAGAAACTTTTACTTCGTAACTTTCCTTATCGGCAAGTCCACAACTCGTTTCAGTCGTGGTACATCCTCTTATACGCAATTGATTTAGCGCTCGTACTACCAGGATGTCTTAATTTCAGAGTCGTCGCATATATAATGCTGTGATTCGAACTACCTAAATTAAATGTACTCAAACGTCTGCATACTGAGCAGATACAGAAGGATAATCCGAAACTTTCACGAAGGATTCCGGGTCGACTTAATTGATCGTATAGTATTAGGTTATCAGTATTTTTAATCAGTTTACTCGCAAAGAGCAACAGATATAGAAAATTTGTACTTTTCCTAATCGATGATAATTACTCAACTTCTTTTCAATTTACACGATGAAATCGAGGATTTTTCTCATTAAACAGGTTATTATTTATTTATTTACGAGCAGTTAGCTACTCTGAGGGCTATATGCTCGACGGAATAGTGAAGTTTGTTATTAATTAAAATTTGGTGAACAACTTAGAATTAGAAACAGAATTAAGGATACGTATATTAGATGAGGATTGACATGGTAAACGGAGTATAATGAGTTTAGATAAATATTGAAGGGATAAGGATGTGGTTTCATGGTTGTTCATTAGGGCCTGGTTATAGGAAGAGAGGACGTTAAGGGAAGAACGGAGAGATGAAAGTTGGGGGCATGAAAAAAACTGTTGGACTGTTAAGGGATCGTGACAGTAAGAGCAGGGTGGAGATAGTAGAATGTTGGGGTTAATAAGGTGGGAGAGGGTGATTCGCGTGTGACCAAATCTTAGTCGGGGGAGGATGACTTCTTCCCGTCTAAGGGGTCTGTTGGAGGTGGACCACGGTACTGAGGATCGTTTTATGGAGAAAAGTCTATTTAGAGTTTGGAGTTTCCAGTGAGATTTCCATTTGTCAAGAATCAGGGAGCGAAAGTGAATTTTGTAATCTAAAGCAGGTATAGGGGATTTATCGGTAATTTTTGGAAGGGAATAGGCTTGTTTTGCAGCTCGGTCAACTTTATAATGATCAGGATAATTGATGTGACCGGGAGTCCAGATGAAAGTGGTGTGAGACTTGATGGAGCGGAGGGTGAGAAGCGTGAGTCGGATGCGTTGTAGAGAGGGTGTGAGTTGTGAATATCGGAGATGGAGTGGAGTGAAGCAAGAGAGTCTGTCAGGAGAAGAAAGTTGTTATTTAGGGGAAGTTGTGAGAGGTGGAATAGACAAGAAAATATACCCATGAGTTTAGCAGTGAATATCGATGCGATGTTGTTGTGAATACGGTGGGAAGTCACGGAACCATTTGCCCTCAGACCAACACTCAAGGATGTCGAATGAATCCCGGAGCAAAGTAACCCGAGCGTTATACCAGGCGTGAGGCATCTCGCAGCGCTCCTTTTTTGAAACAGAAATGGATGCCCTCAAGAAAGGTAAAGCAATCTCAATAAAGAGTGTGGTACTCGCATTGAACCCATTTTTGGATCCCAATGGTTTGCTTCGAGTCGGCGGAAGGTTGCAAAATGCCAATCTACCTTATGAGACAAGAAACACAATCATACTCCATTAAAAGTCGGTACTTGCTGCGTTCCTGGTCCGTCATATCCATGAAAAGTACTATCATGCAACTCATTTGTTTACGCTTGGTTATCAGCAGTCCCTTTATTGGATTGTTGGAGGTAGCTCTCGTCTCATCAAGATAGTCATAAGTCTATGTGTATAATGCGCAAGAATCAAGGGCGAGACCATTGAACAGATAATGGGTGACTACCTCCGGGATGTTCGATTGTCTCTCGTCTAGTTACATTTGTGGGCGTTGATTTTGCCACACAAATCACAGGTTGGCTAAGCACCTAAAACATAAACTAATGACCCTTCATCCGCTCGAAAATTTATGAAACACTCGATCGTATAACTATTAAAACCTGCACTTCGACAATGTATTCCAATTGCCGAATTTGACAACATGAAATTGCATTCAAGATCATCAATCCAGATAAAGATTATAAAATAATCAATTTATTGCTTCCAAATAACTACGAAACGTGCGCTGATAAAAGAAGCAACTTCAATCAGACCACCACAATTACGAAGTTACAAGAATGAACCGAAATGAAATTCAACTCTAAGATAGCGACGCCGAGCGAAGAAGAAATAAACAAGAAAGGAAGGATTTCTTGGCGTTGCCAAAAATATAAAGATCATGTTTCATGTCTTTTCGCCAATCGTCAGAAGCTCTTCATAGTTCAAGAATTTTCGACATCTCCAGCTTCTTCTTCTAAAATAAGTCCACTTTGATGTATTTTAGGCTGACTGCTTTCTGGGACTCACTCGCGGCACCCGCTTGATGTAGTATAAGTCTACTTTGGAATATTTCAGGCTAATGAGCCTTCCTTCTTGGTCTAGAGTAAGTCTACTTCAGTATATTTCAGGCTGATGAGATTCCTCACTCGCTCCGCTCGTTCGTCCCGCTTCTTGGTCCAGTACAAGTCTACTTTAGTATATTTCAGGCGGATGAGTTTTTTCAGAATTATTTTTGATTTTATTTATATTTCATATTATTTTATTTTATTCCATTTTATTTTATTTCATTTATTTATTTTTTTTTTTTTGAGAAAGAATGGTACTCGTAAATTTCTCAACGACCTCCCAGACATTTATTATTCAATTCAATTTAATTTTTATTCCATTTTATTTCATTTTATTTATTCTTTTTTATTTATTTTATTTTATTTTATTTTCATTTTATTTTATTTTTTCTATTATTTCGCTGATGAGATTACTGGGCCTCACTCGCTCCGCTCGTTCATCCCGCTTCTTGGTCCAGTACAAGTCTACATTAGTATTTTTCAGGCTGATGAGTTTTTTCAGAATTATTTTTGATTTTATTTATATTTTATATAATTTTTTTAATCCATTTTATTTCTTTATTTTATTTTCTCTTCTTATTTTTTTTTGAGCGAGGATGGTGCTCGCAAATTTCTCAATGACCTCCCAGACATTTACTTTTATTTTCAATTTAATTTAATTTAATTCAATTTTTATTCCTTTTTATTTTATTATTCCTTTTTTTGACCAAAATTCTTCAAAGTCCCAAGGTCACGACCGAACAATTTTCAAGAATTAAGGGGTAGGGCTGAGATTCGACGTTGAAAATTTTCCAAGTCCCAAGGTCACTGCCCAAGGATGGTACTCGCAAATTTCTCAATGACCTCACAGACATTTATTTTGATTTCCAATTTAATTTTATTTTATTTTTAATTTAATTTAATTTTTATTTTATTTTATTTTATTTTATTTTATTTTATTTTATTTTTATTTTATTTTATTTTATTTTATTTTATTTTATTTTATTTTATTCTATTTTATTCTATTTTATTTTATTTCATTTTATTCTATTCTATTCTATTCTATTTTATTTTATTTCATTTTATTCTATTTTATTCTATTCTATTTTATTTTATTTTATTTCATTTTATTTTATTGTTTTTCATTTTATTATTTTTTATTTTATTATTTTTTATTATTTCTTCTTTTGACCAAAATTCTTCCAAGTCCCAAGGTCACGACCGGACGCCCGGACAATTTTCAAGAATTAGGGGGTAGAGAAAAGACATGAAACATGTCAACACTATGCAGTATTCTTTGTATGCCTGGTCTCACGCGCTATCCATATTAAGGTTGTCTCAGATCTAACGACTGCGACATTCATCACGGCTCTCCAACGTTTCGCAGCCCGGCGTGGCATACCCAACACAATATGGTTGGATAATGCTACAAACTTCACTGGAAATCACAACTCAATGGACGTCCACTGTCGCTCAGTCAACATTACATGGAAATTCATAAAGGCACACTCCCCGCACCAAGGCAGGATCTGGGAATCTACAGTCAAAGCAGGGAAGAAATACTTAGTATTAGCAACCCATGGCGTTGTTATGAATGCAAGGCAGCTAATCACCACGTTTACCATCATTGAGTTAATACTAACTTCCCGCCCATTATATCGGAGACGCAACACTGCCAATCCGGAAGCGATTGATGTCATAACTCCTGGACATCTGCTGGTGGGTTCTAGTCTATTGGATTCCGCCCAACCTGACACTCATCATCTGTCATTAGTCGAGCGGCTTGGACACTACCAGCAGATAATCCACTCATTCTGGCCACACTGGAGAAAAAACTACCTTAACCAACTGCAAACCAGGTCAAAGTGGAAGGCGCATTCACCCAACTTCCAAATTGGTGATGTCGTTCTTCTCAAGGATGAGGGATCGCTCTCTAAGTGGCCAATGGGCATTTTAACCAAGGTTGTTGTCGATAGGCATGACAACGTTCGAATAGCTACAGTCAAAGCCAGGGAATCAAAACTTCAACGCGCGGTTCAACGTCTCGGTTGTTAGATTAACACCCGTTTAAAAAGCAAATAGAAGAATTGGGGTATTGCCTGATTAACAGATTGATATTTTGGATGATGATAGAGTTGTTGGAGACCGAGAAGTTTGCCGGAATTGCGAGAGGGAATTTCGAAATTTTGGAGATATAGGGGTTGGAGTGATGGTATGAGGTTTCTTTTTTTTTGAAAACGACAGAGTAGGTTTAGGAGGGGGAAAATTTGGAGCCGGTTCTCGAGGTCCAAGTAGTTATTGAGTCTAAAATTTCTTGAAGAATTCTGTGAGCTCGTAGGGGTTTAGAGGAACAGATGGAGATGTTTAATTACTCAGCGAAAAGGTGTTGGGTTAAGGCGAGTTTGACGAGTTTAGTTACGTCGTTAATGACTAAAAGGAAAAGTGGAACGCTGAAGACTTCTCCTTGGGGGACATTGGGAGAGGAGGTAGTGTTTTGGACACAGACCATTAATGATCTGTCTTGAAGAAAGCTTTGGAGTATGTTGGGAAGATTGCCTCGAAGGCCAATTCCATGTAATTTAGAGATGATGAGGTGACGCCAGACCCGGGGGAAGGCTTCCTGAAGGTCAAAAAAGGTGGAGTAGAGACCATCGTTATTGATTTGTGATTGGAGGTTTATCTGAAGCCATTTTGAAAGGGTAAAATGAGGTTATTGGATTCAAGGTACCAAAGAAGTCTTTTGTTCAAAATTTTTTGGAAAAGTTTGCCGAGGACACTTGATAAGACCAAAGGGCGGTAAGAGACGGGAAGAAGGGGGTCCGTGTTAAGTTTTCGGATGGGGAAAATGATGACAGTCTTTCAGGAACGTGGGTAGGAGTTGAGAGAGAAGATGGAGTTGAAAAGCAAAAGGAGGTAGGAAAACGGATCGGGATGGAGATTTTTGAGCATGGCTGCGTGGATGCTGTCAGGTGCACAAGCAGAAGTTTTCAGATTTTTCTTGATGGTGGATTCGAGTTCTTGTTCCGATATATGGAGATTATAAAAGGGGAGTTTTCCCAGTTGGGTATCAAATGATATTTTAGATTTTTCTTGTTCTAGTTTGTAGGATAAGAAGTTGGAGCCGTAGTTCGAGTTGGAAGAAACGGAAACATAACGGTTTGCCAAAACTTGGAAGATGTCGAGAGTGTCCGTGATGATTGAATTGTTAGGAGGTGAGTGATGTAGCGAAAGGAACCATTGCCCGAGAGTAGCTCTACATCTCTTCACAAGGAGGAGATAGAATCGGGATGGTTCAGGCCCGCTATGAATGAGCTTCAGGACCGTTTTGAGTAGGTATGATACCAAATAGATTGAACTGGGCGCTCTGACCTATCTCTCACCACAACTAGCTTTTCAGTAACATTCTCTCAAGCGGCTAATACAACGAAAATTTCCGCACGTTTATCTGCATTGATCAATAAAGGGACTTCAGCCACCTCTGACCGCGAGCTCACCACAGAGGACAACCGTTTCAGTATAATATTTTTGCCATCGTCTGAAACAACAAGGGGACTCTCGCGTATTTGTCCGCATCAATCGTACACGGGGCTCTAGCCAATCTCTCTCCGCAAGCTCACACTCCGATAAACCACATCGACCAAATATTTCCATCGATTTTGAGTGAATATTTACCAAAAATAGGCCGGAGGGTCGCAACCTTTAGTAGACCAATTGTTGCGGTCAATTTACTTCCGGCCATACGTACCATGTTTATACCACATTTAGACCACCTTCAACGAAATTTTGACAGACGAAACTGGTCAATTTCCAGGTGATGTGGGACGTCATAAAATGGTCCATTATCTCTACCTTATGTCGACCACAAGTATAATTATAGACATTCTTCAAAAAAATTTCGACTGAAAAAATTAGTCGATTCGTAGGTGATTTAGGTACCATAAAATGGTTCATCGATCATATTTCCTCAGGGATTGACCCATTTTCCCCCGAGAAACAGCCAAAACTGGTCTCTCAAAGCCAATATTCAATCAATGTCAACGAACTACCATAATTAGACCACTTTTGATGAAGGAAGATTGGTCAGTTTCTGGGAAATGTAGAGCAAAAACAGTAGTCTGTTCTAGACTATATTTAATCAATATCAGCAGACCATTTCGACAAACAACAACAATCGTCGCAACAAGAAACAATATAACAATTAAACATTCGAAATAGATCGTCTTCTACGTCCTCGAGGAACTGTGCCGACAATGAGGCCCTCACTGGCTACCGCTAATACGCTATCGCTCCTCCACAAAGAATATAAAAAACCTTGTTCCATCAGGGCTCGGAAATTACATGAGGATGCACGCCAACAAAATCGATTCCTATGACGCCACGCACCATGTACAGCTGTAAGCATAAACACCCCCCCTCAATTGACCTTTCGTGAGATATCTCGTTCTTCTTCATAATTCTCTAAGTGAATAATTTTGTTGCACATGTGAACCGCACGCGAGTTCAAGGGTGATTGTTTTTAATCTGAGCTCGAGTGCAAGTGAGCGCCACTTCCGCAATAACATTCTTCACAAATCTTGCTTTTATTGGCAATAGACGCATACTCAACTGTTTTCGTTTGGAAGCAATAAACACACCGAAAATAAGTAATGAAAAAGCCCAAAGGTTGCTCTAGATTTTAGGCTCGTGGCACCCTCTTATGACGCAATCTTCGTCAATGTCAGCTTCAACTTCGTTAGTACATATTTTGTTACCCTTTAGTAGTACTTTAATTGGGCGAATAAATTTTTTACGATTTGTCGTTGCAATTATTTTTCCGTTAGATTGGTATATAGGAAATGGCAACTTGCGGTTTCGTCTATTCTGACCGGATTATAGGAACACTTTAAACTATCCCACGCTCGTATCCAAGTTTATGCACTTGATCAGTTCACGTTGGAAAAGATCATTCTTGTTCGTCTCCAACTTGATTACGATGAAAGAATGATACTGTAATTGTGGTAGTGGTTTGCACTCGAAGCTCGTAAGTTACATTCACCGGGTGCTGATGTTGATGCCTTGTGTCCGGTATATCTACCCAGCGTGATCTAACCTGTACAACTTTGTATCGCGCTGTGCTCATATTCACGACTAAAATTGATCTTATCTCCTCTCTGTTCCTAATATTCGATTGTGTTGGATTGTTACACTTACTATATGAAATGAAGCGACATGTTTCTCTATCCGAACTGGGCAGATGACATCTTGCTTGTATACGGTTCTTCGGAAATATTAGTAATAATTTCATATCTCGGAACCCGCGTGTGCGAACGAGTACGAGGAGAGGAATTAATATCGAGCAGAAGATATGTTAATTATGTAAATTCCTACGGTTGGGAGTTAAAGTTTTTCAACTATGAGGAATGATGAGAGACGAAAAATAATTTGTATTATCTTCAGCTTTGGGAAACAAAGAATGTTGCTGGGCTAGAAAGTCGCTATAGAAATACATATTCGAAAAAAACTTGAAAGATTGTAAGCTCTTGGATGAAAAATTGTACGAGAATACGTGCTAGAGTTAAGAATATGATGAATTTAACAGTCAAGCATCCTGATGGGTGGAGGCAGAAAAACGCAGGAGTCATGGCGACGATTCCAAATCATTGAAAATGTGCAAATAATTATTGATAAACTGGGTACGATGCTTTCTGAAGAATTCGCACCTCTCTACCGCGTAATTTTAAATTGATGTGAAAAGAAACTAGGATTCCGGATAATTCGCGAAATTTTTCCGATGCCCATTCCGCTGTGCGAGAATTAATCGTCCACTCTCGATTTGTAACGGCCTTTCTTGTTCTGCTTTAAGCCTCTTTCAATAATGACCAGCAATGATCTGTCAAAATTGATATTTCCGAAGGTAATATTTCCAGGTAATTTACACAATTCCGTACTATGCGACGCAATTAAATTAGCAATAATGGCTGCTTATTTTCTGAATAATATGCATTTTGTAATACGTATATAGCGTGTAATAAAATTGATCTTTTCGATAAAAGTTATTGAATAAGACATGCGAAATGAAAACGATAGCTCATTATTTAACAACTCTACCATAACGTTAAGACGCGGTGGTAGTTCCGCTAAACGAGGAAAACTTGTTCTTACAACTTCATCATTTAGGCTCGTCTTCCGACTATCTAATTACGGATTGTATAATCGATAATAGCGATGGTTTTTTGTGTAAAATTGATAAAAGATTTAGTAGGTTTACAGGTAATCTTTAAACAGATTGTAACTGTTTCTAGCTACTGCGGTGGGATCTCTCGTATGTTTGGTGTCAGAGGAACAACACCGTTTTAAGAATAATGAGGGAGAAAATTAATTTAACGAAACCTCCAAGCTACGATTTTATGTAATTTAAATCTTGTGGCATTCAATTTTTGGTACTATATGGATGTTTAAATGTTTTGTTGATAAAAATCTAATTAGATTTCTCTTTGAAAACATCTTGAAAAGAAGAAAACATGAACAAGAAAAGGAACGGGCAATGGGTTTTCCAGACTAGGAGAATTCGAAGAGGCTCAGCTATAAAAATTAACCTAGATTAATTGCATCCTTGTGTGCGATTGGTGGTAAGGATTCTAGATGAAGTTGATTATTTTAAGAAAGTTGTGACTGAATTTCATCTTTGACTTGGGCCTAGACCGACCGATCTCTCTACGAATTTTCTGGATCAAGTTAAAAAAAAAGCTTACGCAGCCGCGTAAGCAACACACGACTTTTCACCCTCGCCTGAAACTAAGCATTGTGCTTAAATCCTAACTTCAGAACTCCAACTTATTCTACAAATTATTTCCTTTATGAGACTCAGATATTCTTACTATCCCTCGCCCCCTCATTCATTATTGATCATCACCGATTCTCTAGCATCATTTGATGTTATCATCAGCCGCCCCTCTCTTCATCAAGGCATAAGCTGTTGAATTCACGCTCTGATTGCTTTCTTCTATTTCAACTCCTTTCATTTAATATTCTTCAATTGCATATCTGGCCACAAGAGCATCCCAAAAAACAAAAAGATTGGACAGCCAAACAGGCAACCAACAACTCATCAGCCGACTCTCCAAATCACATTCACAAATACATCATCAATGCCTGGTTCAATCATTGGTCTAACCTCAAATCACCTCCAAACTAGCTATTCAACTATAACAATATTCCAATCCCTTGAGACTCCTTGAATCAACTCACTCGCAGAGGAGAAATAATCATCACTAGCCTCAGAATCAGTCATTCTAGATATTGTGTTTGACAATCATTATGCCCCGCAACGTATTCCAGCAATTGACTCAGATTCAGTCATTCTAGACTCACACTCACCCCTCTCATCACATATCCTTTCCTGCAACCCTCATCGGACTTCGTTTAAGAAACCGTGAGTTTTTCAAGTATAGACCAGTAAAAGGGGCGCTACTTTGATCCCGCCTTTCCTCCAGCAAATTTCATATGATGAGGGAAATTATGATAGAAAGAATAGAAATTCCATCTGATGACGTCGTTTGGTGAGCAGTTCTGTCGTCATCAAAGAGACTTTTGAATGATCGTAGAGTAAACGTTTTCTTCTTCCAATCTGAAGCCTTGGAAAAATTTCGAATTCTGACAATGAGCTACACAATAAATATATATTAGGCTGTGTATGACCTTATCGAGGAAGGCAGTCGCTTCTATGAATGTTGCAATTTTTCTTGTACTATTTACGATAATAATAGCCTGAAGTTCGGCACTTCATGTCCAGGGAGACAGCATTGATTTAAAAAAATGAAACTAGATCAGAAGGTTGATTTAGAGCTAGAGGCCTTGATAAGTTGGCTAATGTGGTCTACTTTCTCGACTCTACAGTTACCAAAAGTCATCAATTTTAAAAAAAATAGAGGCCAGAATATTATTTTCTGGTCTTTTTGCCCTACAAATATTTGATACTGAATTACCATCGGGAATGAAAAAACTTCCGCACTTGCCGAAAATATAGCTGCTACTTCATCGTTTCACATTTGCTTGCAGTCGAGCATTAAGCTTAAATCCTATTTTCAGAACTCCAACTCATTCTATAAATCGTTCTCTCAATAAGACTCACATATTCTCACCATCTCTCGCTCCTCTAATTCATTCTTGATCATTCATCACTGATTCTCTAGCATCAGTCGATGTTATCCTCAGCCACTCCTCTCTTTATTTACGCACGAGCTGTTGAATGCACGCTCTAATCGCTTTCTTCTATTCCAAGTCCATTTTAATATTCTTCATCTGCATACCTGGCCAGAAGAACATCTCAAGAAACGAAAATACCGGAAAATCAGCCAAACAGGCAAAAAATCATCATTCACCTCTCCAATCACGTTTACAAATACATTATCCATGTCTGGTTCAATCATTGGTCTAACCTCAAATCTTTTCAAACAAGCTATTCAAAATTAAAAATATTCCAGTTCCCTAAGACTCATTAAATTAACTCACTAGCAGAGAAGAAATAATCATCACTAACCTCAGAATCAATCATTCTAGACTCACACTCACCCATCTCATCACAAATCCTATGCCTCTTTGATATTCTCATTGCAATCCTGATGCTCCCCTCCCGAAATCAATCAACATATCTTTTCTTGCCGCAAATTAGCCTCACTACGCAACTCCTTACTCACAATTACATAGAAGCACTACCAGATAACTCTCAACGATCAAATTCCCTTTCCCGCATCTCAACTCAATAACACCGCCGTGCGTATAACCCTGATGACAGGCCCGTAGGTGTATAATTTAAATAAAAGAAAATTGATAAAATGAAAAAAAAAAAATAAATAAATAATAAAATGAAAGATAACAGGATTGCCGCACGAATACTACACTTACACACAAGATTCATTCATAACAAACTCAACAAGAAGGATCATATCCTTATGTGAGTGAACAGGTAACTCAAACAATGAATGAAACTACGACTACACTGACAACCTATGTAATATCAAAGGTTACCCTTGGCTCTTCATGACAAAAGCAACTACCTGAAGTGTTATACTACAAAATATTGGTAGCTCGAGTATTTGCAAATTTCCTCAAATCAGTTTACGCTTGAATTTGAGATATCTCAGGAACCAGGCATTGTATCAACACCAAGTTTTCATATTTATATTTTTAAAGAAGTAAATTAGAATTTATCAACATTTAAAAAAAAAATATCCAGCCATATCAGAGTTATGGGGGTAGAAAATTTTTTCAAAAATTGAGTATATCTCAAGAACTACTCATCCGATCCTAAAAAAAAATGCACTTGCAAAACTTCAGATATAACACTATAACTTGGCCAAGTTTCAGAAAAATCCACCGAGTAGTCTCGGAGGAGAAGCCAGGACAAATTTTGATGTATATATATATATATATATATATATAAGGAAACCTGAAATTTTTTTAATGATGTAGTGATGATCTACAACCTATGAAACGTCGAGAAAGTTCATTTCCCACTCTTTCTGCCACAATTGTGACGGGTGTAATACTCGCTTTTCTTACAAAAAGTCGGTAAAACGTACCAAATTTACCATTCTCAAAAATTGAAATTGTTTTTGAACTTCCCAATTCCACTCAATTGAATAGTGAAATTTTCCAAAAAAAAAAAAATCGAAGAATGTTTTAAAATGCAGGAATTCTTGAACTTTCTTTGCGAAAACTTTGGCAAGTTGGTCCATTCTTGGCACACTTTGGTCCAGTACATTTCACTTGGCTCAACTTTCAGATGAAATCAGTTACAACTTTCCTACATTTTTCGCGTTTCTGCGCTGAAACAAACTTCACCGGAAATCCTTTTCTGCTGTCAACTTTATTTTGGCAGACTCTACAAATGCATAGGAGGGGGGGGGCTCCTCTCCCAGTCAAAAACGGTGTTCCCCAAGGAGAAGTCTTCAGCGTTCTACTCTCCATTTTAGCCATTAACGACATAACTCAACTAGTCAAATTCCACTTAAGCCAACACCTTTTCGCTGATGACTTCAACAACTCCATCTGTTCCTCTAAACCCCTACGAGCTCGCAGAATTTTTCAGGAGCTCGAAAACTGGCTTCAAATTTTCACCCTTTAAAACCTACTCAGTCTTTTTCAAAAAAAGAAACCTCGTACAATCACTCCAACCCTTCATACCTTGAAAATTTCGAAATTCCCTCTCGCAATTCCGGCAAACTTCTCGGTCTCCACTTCGATCAAAAACTTACATGGACTCCCCATATCATGATGTTAAAAGCAAAATGCACTCAAGCCCTAAACATATTGAAATTTCTATCCCACTCTTCTAAAAGCTGCAACAGAGAACTCCTATTACTCATCTGCAAAAGTCTTATCCGTTCAAAATTAGATTATGGTTCCTCAATCTACAATCTTGCCAGCGAAACTGTAACTTCCACCCTAAGGATGGCTCTGGGTGCCTACCGCACAAGCCCGAAATTGAGTTTGTGCGCAGAATTCGATGAACCTCCCTTTTCCTATCGTAGACTCATCCTAACCTCTAATTTTTCATCATCCGTATCCCAAAACCCTGACCTAACAATTTTTGACTCTATCTCCCATCAATATCCCACTTCTCCATCGGTTTCCAATAAATAACTCCCTCGGCATCCTTTCAATGCAAACCTCTTACCCCTCATAAACATCACCACTCCTCCTTGGATCTTGCCACCACCAAGCGTACGACTCGACCTTACTGAATTGCCCAAAACCAACAACTCTATCATCATCAAAAATATCAATCTCTTGATCAGGGAATACCCCAATGCTTCTATTTGCTTTTCGGACGGGTCTCAGTCTAACAACCGAGACGTTGAACCGCACGTTGAAATTCTGATTCCCTGGCTTTGACTGTAGCCATTCAAACATTGCCATGCCTATCGACAACAACCTTGGTGACAATGCCCATTCGCCACTGAAAAAGCGATCCCTCATCCTTGAGAAGAACGACATCGCCAATTTGGACGTTAGGTGACTGCGCCTTCCACTTCGACCTGGTTTGCAGTTGGTTAAGGTAGTTTTTCCTCCAGTGTGACCAGAATGTGCGGATTACCTACTGGTAGAGTCCAAGCCGCTCGACTCCGTTACGGCCGGCTGCAATGCTCACGGGCCGAAAATTCTCCAAGTCCCTCTCACATCATAAGAAGCTCGGAGGTAGGTGTAGCTCCTTCTGTTAACTAGGTATGCAATGCTTCATACACCAGTTGGCCTTGGCTCTTCAATGAGTTAGATATGCAACGCTTCATACATCGAAAGACTCGAAACGCTCTTCTGAGGTATCTCATAAAACAGGTTCCCTACCCTTCTAACCCCGTTTAAGATCCCGAGAAGTTTTAGAATTGGGGGCTAGGATTCAGAGAACTTCAGGAAAGATATGAAACGTGAAACATTTGGAATGTCGACTCGAGCGACTCCAGTCGATTTGAGTTCGACATAAATTTGACCAGCGTACATATGGAAGTAACTTGATGAATTTGGAAGAGTTGACACGAAATGACCTGAAATCGACGACAGCGTCAGGTTGATTTCAATAATGTATTGACACAATTTCGCCCACGATTCTGAACAAAGCAACTTTGATTATCGGTGGACGCCCGGAATCCGCACCCAATATTTTGATGCCAATGCAAACGATTCAATCTTCCAATCATGATTTCTCTCCTTATCAATTGATTGGTGTCAAGAGATCAGGTAACGCTCACGACTGTCCAAGTCCTTATATTAGGTCAAGGTCATCCGTACTCGGACTCCTCTTGAGATGAGCCCCGACAAAAATAACGGCGAGTTCGAGTGAGACTACAGAAACCTGTGAATTCTTATACTTATTATTCAAGATTGGAACCTTTTTCTAGCCTGAGGACTGTTCTTACTTTCTAACCTTTCATTGTACCAACTATTTCTGCTTCCAATTCACATATTTTCGCATCAAAATTCCTCTCTCTAGGTTATTTGAAGGCACCCTCTCCTCTTTTACAATTGCTGATTCTTCTTGTGTTTCAGGACTACAAGAGGTGGTTTCCACGATGGGATGGAAGACAAGAGTGGTTTGCATCTTGTTCATATAATTAGACATGATAGTACTCAACACGAAAATATAAATTTTGACCCAATTACTTGTTTTACAGATCACAAAAATACATAATAAGAAGTGTCTTGAGAGAATAATATCAGAGAACCACACTATAAACAACACAGCATATGTTCGGAAATTTCGTACTAGGAGAGCTGGAAAGCTGTTTCATGAGACATTTCTTAACTTTGATTGGCGATAAGAATCAAGAAGTCAACATTTATTATGTTATCGTTAAAGGAAGTCAACGTTTTTCAAGAGTCCATAATTTTTTTTTATCACCAAAACTTTTCAAAGCTCCTGCAATAAATCAGACACTTCACCTTATCAAAATCACACTTTTGTCGGCAATTCCATTTTTCGAAAACCCTCTCCAAACGTCAAAATTCGTCGAAGTTTCTAAAAAAGACCAGACCTCCTTAGGACAATGATTTGCCGGAAAAATTGCAGAATACCTGCCCCTCCCAAGACGGGTTCCCTGTTGAATCTTTCTGGACGGGTGACTGTTTCAAATTCAGGCTTTCTCAAGCTACTCTTTGGTCAATGCAGAATAGGAAATTGGCTCAGCCGGCTGAAGAAGAAATTTCGTGCAAATTTTTGTGACACTTCTCGTCGAGCTATTCTGAGATTCTGTGACAATCTCCCCTCTATACCCCCTCCTCCTCGGTATAAAACTTCTTTACTCCAAATATTTTGACAAAATCTTATTCCCCCCCCCCTCCTCCTCCTCCTAGAACTCTTCAAATCTTGCACTCGTTCTCGACTTTAGAGCAAGAGATTTTCTCGAGTTCCTCGGGAAGAAAGTGATGCTACCTATGAATCATCTACGACTTCTCAATCCTCTCAAAACTGAGGAAACATTAAAATGACAAACAATGATCTATATAGCTTTCATTACGTCGATACTTCTCAGACTTGTGAGAGCTGAAATAAGAACGTCTGAGCAATAACCCGCTGTTGGATAAAAAAATAAATAAAGAATGTCTTGCGCGGTATTGATAAGAGAAAACCACACTAAAGGCAATACAGTGAGCCATAAAAACAGCCAAATAGTACCCATTAGGAAATAGAGCATTTTCTACGTCCTGACCTTCCTTTCACCCCAAATTCCTCAATATCGATAGAGTCCTCCAAGTGTAAAACAATTAGACAGCGACGTTTTCTCTTACGCGGTTTCGAGAAAGAAATACATAAATTCGAGCCGTTCTATAACGTTCTAGTGGTACACGTATATTTTTCGCGTTGAAAAAAACACATAATTATACGTGTTGACGAGATGAAGAAAAAACCGGCACTTGTCAACACTGTCAACAATTAAGATATAAGTCAACATTTCTCTAATTTCACCCCGAAGAAAAAAAGAGACTTAGTCGTCGAAAAACGAAATTTATCATTTCTGATGTTAATCTGATTACGATACCCGCTGCGCTACATTCATTTTTTTCTCTCTCGTGTCACTTCGTTTTTATCCATAGGGTCCGCTATAAATTCGTACTATATGATCGTATACCAGATTTGAATTAGAATTACCGACTATTTATAATTATTATTGTTCAACAACTACTATAGCGACGCAGCGGCGACGGCGGCATGGTGCTCTGAGATTACAAAACCCATGATCTACTGTAATACTACTGATCGTGAATTGTGCGTGTTGCCAATGAGTCTGAGAAAAAAATTACTACGGCTGTACTCTCGTATTTGCGAGTGCCTTTATACGCTGCGATAATATTCGTCTCGTAAATACTGTACATATCTAGACTCGACGGACTCTTTGTTTCTGGCTTGCATGTGCATGTGCAATCTATACCTTTTAGACTGCATCCAGTACCGTACGTGCGTTCTTTCTTCCTCCTTCTTCTCCTTCGATATAAAAATTCTGTGTCATCGCAGCGGTGCTAAATACTGCGAAGAACGCCAGACGAATAGTCTGGCGAGAAGCGAAAAACGTTATTTCTCTGTTAGAGTAATCGAATATACTGTATACCATTCATAAACCAGTATCGCTACTGGCGAGTCAACAACACCTCACCTCCCGCATTCGTTTCATCCCTCATCCCTAATTATCTTGTTTTACACGCTATATCATTACAGTATACATACAACGAACGATAGACAAATGTCTTCTGCGCGAGAGCGAATTAAAAATACTTCAAAAACTAAGGTTGTCGATATTTTTTACGGTCGATTTACTACATTACTTCTGACTTGTTACATGTCGATACCTGCAACGATTCAATTAATTTTCGACTATTTAATTTTGTTTTCATACTCCTTCATCGACAATCTCGTACTTATAATATCGTTTACTGACATTTTACGCCCACTATATCACTTTCAGGTAGCATGACCACCAAAACAATGAACCAGTTTCCATTCACGGTTCTTTCTTCAAACACACCTTCATCATTTAGTAATTTACCGCCACATCAAGGCTACAAGAGTACATTTTCTATGGTCTAACGAAGTGTCTACAACATACGTAAAATTGAATATCCCTATAATACTTTATGCACTTCTCCCAGTACATAATGAACAAGTATAGCAGTCGCGCCTTAGGTCGAGGACGATTTTAGTGGTCGTTTCCGCACCAATAGCCTAGTAGTAGTGTCCGTGGCAGGTGATCAAGCGTATTCCAAGTCTTTCCGGGGAATGGAAGATCGATAAGAAAATCAAACGCGGATTCTTCGGAACAAATCTCTTCATTCTTACGTAACCCATGCCCGCTTATTCACGGATACCAGAAATCAAACTAGGGTGGGTTCGATAAAAATAAAAAATTGACAGTGTTTACTGTTCGATAGTCAAGAGTTGCAAAAATAGATCTTGATGTGAATATGCCAGAATTAAGTCGGCAATAAAAAAGGAGGAAAGAAGTAGATTATCATGCGATCAGACGTTCAAATCTTGTCAAACTATTTGAATAGGACTAATCAAGTACTTCGTTGTTTTCAATATACCGGTACCTATATGTATAGCGCTTTGTACGCAGAAATTTTCTCAGAACGTATTCTTTTCTAATTTCCATATTCGATCTATACTACTTATACTTATCGTTAATGAACTCATCAATATACCCAAATTTAGAGAACGTCAAAATTTTGTCTCTATGATAGGCCAGTAGCTAAGTGGATTTCGAGTCGAATTCGGAATAGTCTTACCTCACGATTCAGAAATTCTTCGTATTTTCTAGCTAAGCTTCATCAATTCACCATTACAGTATTTCATCAATTTTTGAAATCAAAATATTGTCATTGGAGGTATAGGTATCAGTATAGTAAACCTGTTTAACAAATTGAGTTATCAGAAAGTATGCAAGAATAGATCGTGAGTCGTATTAGCACGCATAGACATAGGTAATCATCGATCAATTCAATTAGTGTTGATATCTACTCGACCTTAGTATTCATTACTTCAGCGCTACCTACCTACTCAATATATTTTTGGATAAAATATTCAAAACTTATTGCTCACCTTCCTTCCAGATTATTTATATACTGCGAGAAATTGAATGTCTGTTTGTTTCGATCATGTTCGGGATGATCTGGGTATGATCAAATCTCATTATGATTCATTCAGTATACAACTAGGAAGAAAAACTTATCATTGATAAATGATATAAGTACAATCATTATTTCTTTCAAGTTAGGTACTTACTGAAGAAGGTAGTTGCGAAATACAAGTTCTATAAGAAGAAGTTATACCTCAACCAGAACGAAGTTAAGCACAATTTTACAGGTGCTTCTTTGACAAAGAATCTAATGATCGCGTTTTGTAGATAAACAATGTCTAATAACTGGAATGATAGTCTGACGACACTCATAAAGAGCCTATTTTCAATATTCAAGATATTCATCCACAAAAGTTGACAAAACTGACAAAAGCTTGACAAAAAGCTGACAAAACTAAGTAATTCCTTTGGAGTGATTCTCGCCTTCCGTTTTGTTGACTCATTGACAAACAAAGGGACCAGAGAGTGTTCACAAGCGTAAGGATTGTAAACACTGCAAGGGCACGTTGCTGCAGGCTGCACTCTGCAGCAAGGTGCCCCGGCCTGCAGGAAGGAACTATAAAGATAGGTATGCGCAAGTGATAAGACAAGTACCGTCGCCATGTTGATAAAGTCAAAGGAGGAGCCGTTTCAAGAGGATTAACCGATTAAGGAATGCCGTGTGAAAAATTTAAATCACAAAATCAAATTCTGGCTGTTTTAGATAGATTATAATATATGATTAGGAACAAAAAAATAAGCGAGTTTCACTTTATTTTGGAGTTAGAATTCTTCTATTTTGAGGTTTGATGATGATTCAAATTCTCTTAGGATGTAATGTAGCTGAAATCACTCCTCCAGCAACTTTATCAGCATGGTGATGGGCGCGTTCTTATCACTTGCACATCCTATCTTTATAGTTCCTTAGTATGCATGCGTATTTTGTAATAAGACAATAGGACTGTCGCCATGTTGATAAAGTCAAAGGAGGAGCCGTTTCAAGAGGATTAACTTATTAAGGAATGCCAAGTGAAAAATTTAAATCACAAAATCAAATTTTGGTTGATTTTAGATAGATTATAATTATGATTATAGAAACAAAAGAATAAGTGAGTTTCACTTTATTGTGGAGTTGGAATTCTTGTATTTTGAGGTTTGATGATTTTAAATTCTCTGAGGATGTAACTGAAATTGCTCCTCCTCTGCGACTTTATCAGCCTAGTAACAGACGCGTTCTTATCACTTGCGCATGTACCTATCTTTATAGTTCCTTAGTTGAGGTCCTTAGCTGAAGCAATTAATACACTAAACAATACCTAATAATGGAAACTCTCCTCAATTTGGTGGTTGCAAGCAACTAGCGGTAGTGGATGGAACTAATATCAGTTGTGAGAGTTGTGAATGTGAATTTGTGTATGTTTTTTGCATAGGTATAGTAGTGACAATCATTGTTTGACAGCCCAAACAGCTCAAGATTTGCACACCCCACGCCGCTGGATGCATTGCGCTGCGTGACCAAAAGCGCTCAATGTAGGTATCAAGGCTTCGGAGCCAGCCAAATTCAGCTCCGGGCTCCGGCTCCGGTAAAAAGTCGGAGCTGGCTCCGTTCAGCTCCGACCAAAAAAAAATAGGCTCCGGGCTCCGCTCCAGGGCTCCGGAGCCCCGGAGCCGAGCTCCGAACTTCGAACTGCCTTGAACGTGTGTGTTTCTTAACTCTTAAGTACACCCCAAACCATCATGGATGCAGCCGCGCAATAGGGCCACACTGATAATTCAGTGCTGCCTATTTTAATACTTTAGTTTTTGTTTTTGACTGTGTGTGTATTTGATTTGTGCTATTTCGTGGCCTCGTTTTTATCAGTATCCATTATCCGATTATGGATTATTACTTTTTCCGGTTTTTCTCATCACCACGTTTTGCGGTTTTGTTCTATGAAGATCAAGACTTTTTGCTTTTTGGTTTTTGTTTCTCAGCCTTATTAGTTTAATGGAGGCTTTCAGCTTTCTTCTTATCAACCGTGACCACGACAACGCCATTGGTTGTATCACGCGAATTAATAATATTAATATTCAAGAAGGAAAATGAAAAAATTAAATGAAAAAAAGACCGAGAACCAAGAACGTTTAGTAAATTTGAATTAAATCAAGAAGCAAAATAAGCAAACGCTAGATAACATTGTCATTTTGTTGTCTTTTGTGAGCTCCGGGGCTCCGCTCAGCTCCGACCAAAAAAAAATTGGATCCGGCTCCGGCTCCGGCTCCGGCTCCGGCCAAAAGTCGAAGCGGAGCCGCTCCGGAGCCGAAAATTGGCTCCGGCTCCGAAGCCTTGGTAGGTATTGAGTTGGGAGTTTCCAGTATTATTGTTTAGCAATTTTTGATGGCCAAGGTCTTACTAACTTTTCTAATACCCTGCCAATATTTTGATCCCTACATCGCAAATTTTGATGATAAGTGCGGAGTTTCCTATGCACGACCAACAAAATCAACATTGGTGTCAAAAATACAATTCCAAATCTGTGAAGATGAATGAGACTGATGTCTATATTGATATTGAAGACCTACTTGGAGTATTCAATTTGCATTATTTTTTGGAGCCAATATTGAAAATAAACAATAATAGGCTAAGCAGATCTTTCGTTCCATGACGGACTTATGTCTCGTTAAAATATCCCGGTAAACAATCTGAAGCACCCTGAAGCACTTGGGAATTACTACCCCTGTTTTTCCCTTTTGAAGCCTGCTTGACGCCCGCTCGAAGCACCAGAAGCCCAAGTAAAGCCCTCTTGAAGCTTGCTTGAAGCACTGAGAAGCCCAGTTAAAGGCTTCAATGAGAATTATTACCCTCATGAAGCCCCAATCAGTGCTTCAACAGGTGCTTCAGACGAGATTAATGTTTACCGGGATGGTATAATTGTGGAAGCCGAAATAAAACCCTGTATCTGCATGAAATTAAATTTTTAACGGTGAAGTGTGAGTGTCTTATGAGTTATGTAATTATTCTTGTTCATAGGTACATCGTTCATTCAATCATATTAAAAATAATAGACAAGCTCTCGGAGTTGGATCCTCTCTACCTCAATTAGGGAAATTATAAGGCTGTACTAGGCTCGCTGAACGAGGCTACTGAAATTGAAAACATTTTGAAGGAAAACTTAATCAGTCCTACATTACACCCTTCTGTATTTCCCTCAAAATAAACTCTACTGACCTTGTCCTCCTTTTACAACTTCAAAGGTTGTACCACAGAACATTACACCTGTACATTCAATTTCTCGATCTGGACTTCCGATATTTTATTGACAATTTTTGAAGACCAATGTTACGAGTATTTTAATAAACTTGCAAAACTCCTATTATTTCAAGACATACTTAATCTTGTTCTCGCGCAAAGATTTTGTCGTATTTTGTCGAGACCATGTTCTCGTGACTTTTTTTTTTTTTTACTTACCTTTTCGAATTATAATTTACTTGCTTTTTTTTCGCTCATCAGACGTTGCTTTTAAGATTAACAATGCACAGAAAATAGAAACCATAAATTCTATAAGCGACGAAGATGCTTAGTCACGCGGTAGCCGGTTTCGGATATCGAGCAACGACCGCACTAATTGCACGAAACGGTGTTTGATAACTTTAGAGAGGAGAAGAAGAAGAAAGTAGAAATTGATATTTTTAAACGTTTCGCGATTCCGCAACAGCGAAGTAGAGACAAGGTCGGTGCACTTTTTGCAACTAGTAGCTTGTTACGTTGACCGACATTGTCCACCACTTTCGACTGAACAAGTAAATTAATCACGCCTCGATGAAGCTTACGATTTTTTTTCTTCTTCAACATAGTAGTTTACAGTGTGAATGAAAAATTACGTGTTAGATAAAATACTGAATAAGAAGCAGATCATCGTGGGCAGACTTTCCGAAAGACAACCTAAAAGTGTTTCCTGGACGTCGTGTCGCAGTAAACGATGAGCCCAGTCACATTAGTAAAATGTCACGACGTGATGCAAGGGGCAGTGGTCGTCTGTACGGGTAGAATTACTTTTTATCATAAATAACGTTTCAGTCGCCAACGACTTCTATCTTTAATTCTGTATTATAATTATCCAAATTTTTGAATGGACTAGAATTTCACAATCGACGTGACTATCGAATTTAAAACAGTTTTTCCGTTATTAGAAGAGGATTTTGCAAATATTATTGATGCTGTTGGAGTATATTTTGCTTTTGTCTGAATTTTTGTTCGTTTCCAAGAGCTGATGAGAAAATGGCGGGAAATTTTTCAAAAAAATATTTTACTCTGGTTAAAGAATATCAGCGAAATGACATTCTTCCAGGTCCGTCAAAATTGACCATTTGGACGCTTTTAAGCGAAACCCAACCAAGCAATATGATGACGATCTGGGGAAAAGGAGAATCTCCACGTATAGTAATTGAACATTTCTCCAGTTCTCCTGATTGTTATCATGTCGCTTGGTCTAGTTTCGCTTAAAAGCATCCATTTTATTTTGCTTCTTCTCCCAATCGACTTTATTTTGTAGTCCATTGACAATATCTTTCCGTAAGGTCATGCCCTCTTCCAGGATGTAATTTTTGCAAGTCTCTAAAGTAGGTCAAGGTCATTGATGACGTCACATCCACATATTTACATTGAAATTCTTGCTGAGACCGATATCTAAAGAAATTTGCTGCGAGTAAAATCATGTCGAATCACTCTCGAAAATCCTCGAAATCCTATCTCACCACTTCTTCTTTCTTCTTCTTATCCAAGTCCTTAGCTACCAGCGATCATTGGAAATTTTTCCCAGGAATAAGTCAAAACTTTCGTACTTGGATAAAATTTTTCAAGTCCTTCACCCCTCTACTCCATTTGTGTTAAGAAGGGCAATGTCTTATCGGAGAGAATATTTTTGAGACATGAAAACGTTTCAGAAGCTCATATTCGATCTTGCGATCTGCAGAAAGGTGTCTCAAATACCATCACAAGAGGACCGTTGAAAGCAACGTGTTTCTTTTCTTGTTGATGTGTTTTCTGGACCCCAAAAACGGTGCACAAAAAGCTTTAATGTACTTGAAAATGTTCCCATGTGACAGAAGAAGTAATGTTGCATAATTTGGGAAATTTTCTTCTTCCCTCCTGCGAAGAAAAACAGCATTGAAGTACAAAATGTCTTTCCAGCAATATAGAGCAGGAATGTCTCTTTTTTCTATAGATCCGTAAGAAAACTCATTTTGTGCTTTCGAGTCCTGACAAGCTTCCTCAATCTCCAGATTCCTATTTTAATTTTTTTCTTCATTGCAACTACACTGAGGTTTATGGGTTTGGAATAAGCAGATGAAGTCAACAAGGATGAATATAGACTTGATCGGAGTAGTTAATTGGGCTAATGAATTCTTAATGATTGTTTGACAAGGAATTTGTGATGCAGGGAGAGACAGAATGGCGAAACTCGAGAACTGGACAAGAGGATAGAACATCAACAAAGCACTAAAGGCTATGAAGGGTGGGAGAGGTTTAGAAACAGAAAAGAGTGGGTAAGACGAGTATGGCCTCCTCTGAGACGGGTTAGGATGATTTATAGGACAGTTTGAAGTAGACCGAGGAATTTTAGAATAAGAGAGCAGCAATAGGATTTGAATTTATAAACCGGGGAAGGGAAGAAATCACGCAATGACTGATTTGCGGCAAGGTCTACTGTTCCTTAAGGTCGATGTGTCCCAGAATCCGTAAGAAAGACATGGAGGATGAGGAAGAATTTGACGAAGGCATAAGGGTGAGGATTCGTTGGACGATCTGATTGGTGGGATGGGTCTCAATTTGAATTCGACCGAGTAGTATAGAAGGTGGGGGGGGGATATTGAAGGAATGATTTTGTTGATGGGTTGTTCTTGTAAATAAAGTTGGCTATTTTGGGAATTTTAGTAAGATCGAAACGGATGTCAGAGATAGGACTAATCGAGGGGTGGAAGAAAAAATGGGACCCAAGGGCCCGAGTTCGTAAAGAGTAGCACAATCAAAGGGTCAGATGCGTGAGCTAAGAGCATGTTTTGAAAAGGTGAAAAAATATGGGTATTGAGCTTCGGTGAGTGAGAAAGCGTGGTAACGGAGAGGAGGAACCCCTGTTTCAGCACAAAGGCTTGAGACCTCAATATGGAAGCATTGAAATCTCAGCCTGTGAATATTGGTCCAATGTTCAGCTGTTGGAATACGTGCATCATTTGTTTTGGATATCCTCGTAAGAAAGACAAGGACTGTATACGATCTGACGAGGGTTTGGATTTAAATTCCACAAGAGAAGTTGAATATATTCTGCTCTCAATAAGCATACTTGAAATTCTTTATCATTCCCAAGTTTTGAATCGTCACCGTGTAATCGTACTTACATCACTTCTGGAATCTATTATCTGAAAAAATATTTTGCATTCTTATCCTTCTTACAATTTTCAAGGACAAGACTCGAAGAAGCGCGAGAAGTCTCTCCGAGGCGATTTTCTTGCCGAGGAATTCTGATTTCGAACTTCTCATCAGATACAAAATTGCTTCATCCTTCCCGCGGCTTAAAACTGGTAGTAACCATTTCAAAAAAACAACGAGCTATTACCGCTCATTCTAAAATATTCGAATATATTAGAATTTTTTCGAAGAGTTATTATGGACTCGAAGCGTAGCCATTTTTCCATACCGAGCTCAAGCTGTCTTTGCTGCTGCGCAAACAAAAATACGATTACAATCATAATCCTGTACGTTAAATACATCGGAATTCTACACAAAATATCAACTCTCGGCTTGTATTTCGGTAAGTCATTAAAGCTGTGTAGTTGATTGATAAAATAGAATTTACGATCTCGCGGCAGAAAGAAAAATGTTAAATCTTGATGACGGGTTATTGACTCAACTTTCAGTGACGCGAAAAATGGTTGAGATAAAACATACGCCGATACGCGAAATAATTTAACGATTTGTTGATGACTTGTGAGAACTGAACAATGCCGGCAATATCGGCGAAAGATCTGCAGATTTCGAATGCTGAAATTGCAATACTGGAACAATGTGCTCTTATAAGTACCTACGTTTGACAGATATGCTAGTGCAACTGAATTGCCATTTTGCGGTACCGGTACTCCTCTTTGTTAAGTAGGTAGATACACTTGGATTCAATTAAAAACAACAAAAGGCGAGAAATTAGATATTTCAGGTACTCAAACACGGCCTCCCGAGAAGTCTTTAGTCGACCCTTATTTGAGACGATGATTGCGATCCAGATCTTCATCTGTCGTCCATACGACCAAACATTTCTTTGTCGTAAAAATTTATCACAGGAAGTAATCAGAAGAGGTAATGAGCTCAAAATTATGCATAAAGCAAGAATATGGCGAGAAATTGTGCAGATTTTAAAAGGCACTGTCAACATTTCAAGCAAAAATTATAAAATTGACGAGAGATCTCAGAAATCATCTCATGAGGTGAAAAGTATAATTTCTTTCCAAAAACTTATCTATCATCTCGTCTCAAATATAGGCAATCGTTTCACAGCTGGACTTTCATAAGGCTCTCCAGTGCCCCTGCTTATTCGACAGAATTTTTATCGACCATTAATTCAGTAAGAGCTACGAGATTGATTTAGATAATGCCCTGATCGATGCCTATTCTCGAAATACACGAACCAAAGTGTGACAGATTGTTTAGAGAAACTTTGCTTCTTCAACTTTTCTTTTCGTTACAATGTTTTCGTTTTATGAACGCTTATTTTCGTTGGTATCGATATCGTAAATTACTCACAATCGATTCATTAATATTCATAGCGTTTTGGTAATTTTCTCGCGTTTTATTAATTTCGAACTGGACTATTAGAGACGCAAGCTCGGTCACATTAAAGCGATAGTACTTAAATAATAATGAATGAATTCGGAGTAGGTATACCATTGAACAATAATCTGCTAACGTTATTACTCTTTCTCTTTTCTAAACGAAGTTTTTCAAAAATATTAAAAAGATTGGCAGTCGCGATCCGAAGGCGAGTATGGAGAAAGGGCCAATTACGAAATGGCGGCTCGTTTCTTCTCGCATGTCATTTCCGGAACTGGATCATCAATATCGTCAGATGTTGATGTCTTAACGATTGGGGAACAAGTCTTCGCCGTAATTGCGGAAGACGATTCGGAAGAAGAAATCTGTCTTCTTTATACAAACACTGTTTTGATTTGATTATGAGAGGAGAAAATGGTACCTAAATTAAGGAACTCTTAAATGAGCCCTACATTATCTGACAATCATTCATGAAGGGATCGTTCCTTTCACATGCAATGATTACTCTAATACAACCCCTAAAAGTCGTTGTTTCATCTTCCAGGCATTTCTATCATGATTAAATTCAGTTTTTCTGCTGTTTTCATTCCAATTTTTCCTCTATTTTCTGACATTGAAATGTCTTTCTTTTTGCCGATTCTCAAACAATAAAATGTTTGCTCGCTTTGCTTGCAATTTACCGTTTAAGGTGATGAGTGGGGGAGGGGGAGGGGGTGTTGGGGCTGGCAAAAAAAACGGTAATTTCAAATAATTGGAATAATTGATAAAATCGGTACACCGGTTTTTTGAGCTTTGAAAAAACAGGTTAAACTGGATTTTAACAGGAGCTTAAAAATTTGACATTTTTGTCACCAGGAGCGCTAAGAGCGTGGCTTCATAGCGGTTCTGGAGCGTAAGGAACCGGCTTTGGAGCGTAATAAACTTGTATCTTATGGACTGGTGGTCGTGCTCTTGACTTTTTCGCTTCAAGCAACAAGATTACAAAAAAGAAAATTAGAGGCCATTGCAGGTTTGCAATGGCAGCGGGGAACCCGCAACCTCCCGCACTCGCAATCACTTTGGCGCGGAAATGTTCCCTCAGAAAAAGAGTTGGCATGGCTGGGCTCTTCTCAGCATACTGCATGCTAGGCATGAAGACTGGGAATTGACATTTTTTCAAGTTCCTAAAGTAAGTCAAGGTCAAGGTCATTAATGACGTCATGAAGCATCCCGGCTTGAAGTTGAAATTTTTCCGTTTCTAAAGTTCGATCCCATGGAAGAGGATACTAGACGCTCTCATGGACGCAGCATACCTGCTTAGGATGATCAGCAGCTATCTTAGCTGCCGAGAAATCCAAGCAGAGACGTCTGCTGGTACAATGAAACGCCCAGTTACGTGTGGGGTGCCGCAGGGGTCGGTCCTTGGCCTGCTGTTGTGGTGCGTCGCATTTAACGGTATATTTAAGGTGAAGCTGCCGCCGGGTGTTGAACTTATCTGCTATGCAGATGACACACTGGTGGTATGCACTGCCGAGAGAATTGTAGCGGGGGAGAGCAGGGTAAACCGGGCCCTAGAGGAAGTGACGCGTTGGATCGAGTCGGCTGGACTCGAACTTGCAGCTAATTAGACAGAGGCCATTTTATTCACTACCCGTCGGAAATTCAGTCCACCCACCTTTCGCCTGCAAGGTGTGGAAATCGAAACTAAGAAGAAGATGAAGTACCTGGGCATCTGGTTTGACTCAACGCCGAGCTTCAGGCACTATTTCCTGATGGCAGCGGAAAAGGCCGGCCGGGTAGTTGGATACCTAAGCCACCTGATGAGGAACCTAGGAGGACCGAGAGAAGCAAGAAGAAGGGTCATGAGCACCGCCTTGTTGATCCTCTTGTATGGTGCGCCAATATGGGCCGACTCCATGAAGATACCATACAGAAGAAGAGAGACGGTAAAGATCCAACGAAGAGCTGCGCTGAAGTTTGTTAGTGCCTACCGCACTGTTTCGAAGGAGGCAGCTTTCTATAACTTAAACACCAGTAAGAAGAACTTCTGCCGTATCAAAGACCCCACTCCTACGGAGAGTAAGAGTGGAGTTTACAGACTCCAATGCAATGACTGTCCGTTCGCATACATAGGGCATACAGGCCGTGCCCTAAAAACTAGACTCAAGGAGCATGAGAGTGCTCAAAAAAATAGGAATCCCAACAAATCGAATTTTGCTGCCCATCTTCTGGCATCCGGACATTCGTTTCCAAGGCCTGAAAATGTCCGTCTCTTGCATGAGGAGAGCTCTAAAAATAAACGCGTTGCATTGGAGACAGTAGAAATAATAAAAGCTGTTCGTAATTTCTCCCCTATAGTAAACGAGATACTTCCCTTATCACATCTCGCTGATACTATCTACGAAAACTTGCAAGTTCAGACTTAGGTGATTGACGTAATATTTGTGTGTGATTCATTGTATGTTCGTTCTTCCTTTTTAAACGGGTAGATTACTACTTCAGTAGTATTCTGTTTCTCGCCCGTCGATGGTCACTGAACCGAAAGCGCTCGCGCATATTGTAATGAAAATTATACGGCATTTTGTAAAACTACTCTTATTTATTATTATGTGTCGTAATATTAAAAACCGCCTCGATGATATGAAGGCTGGGAATTGAAAATTTTCCAAGTCCCTAAAGTAAGTCAAGGTCAAGGTCATTGATGACGTCATGAAGCATCCCGGTTGGAAGTTGAAATTTTTCCGTTTCTAAAGTAGGTCAAGGTCATTAATGACGTCATAAAGCGCCATACGTTACGTCACGTCACGCAGTTCACAGAAACTCGCGGACGCGGACACGAACGTTTTCTGAGGAGGAGGTTTTTCAACAAGCAAATAACTGGTTAAACCGGTAACATGACCGGAGCTGCCCAACATTAGGGGGGGGGGGGTAGTGGTGGTGGCAAACACATTGAAAAATATGAGTTGTCCACAGTGATGAACTTTTTTTTCTTTGACAATTAAAGTTTTGTATTTTTAGGGCCAAGCAATCTTTCTTTTTTTTTTGGCTAGTCTCATAGTCAGTGGTCATGATGTGGACAAAAAAAAAATGAAAAATTTGCCGCCCTGTGCAACTGCACACTCTGCATACCGGGTAAACCCTTCGCTGTATCTGTTTTTAGGGGGAGATATCTTCTCAGAAAATCAATTGCAGCCAGACATAGCTTTTTTCTACGGTTTCTGTAGATCTCTTTCCAGTTTCCTCCAGTTTACTCTTTGAGTACTGTGGAGTATTTTTCTGCCACTATGAAAAAAAGTGCGTCAAAAAGCCACACGTTCTTCTTCCCACATAGTTTTCGTTTGTAAGACCATGATCCCTGGCCTCACATAAAAATCATGCGGCGTGGCTTCATCGATCAATTTTGAGTCATTGTTGAGGGATGAGTACAAAACTGAAAAAAGTGCGTAAACCATTCTTCAAACTGTTGTGTGGTATTTCACGGAAGCAATCGAGCTGTCACAACTTTTTCCTAATTCCGCCGAAGGTCAATAGATGGAATTATTTTACCAAAACTCGGAACACTCGTGCTGTTGTAGATTATTGTCATCTCGTAATATGCTAGCTGCCTATCTCACAGTGATTTTTCACGCTACCTTCCGTGTATTACCCGTTAGAAATTAAAATTCATCCGTCTTCTCGCCGTACTCACATCTCAAAGATCAAACACTGACAAAAATCTGCCATATCCATCACCCACTGCTCCTTTTCGTATTTATCGCAAAATTCCTCTTCGATTTTTGAAACTTCCCACAGTAATGTGTGGACGTCTCTTCTTTCTTCCCCGCTCTACTTCAATGCATTCTTTTCCTTCTCCAAATAATACTGGTCAAACCTTTCGTATAGATTAGAATCTGAAATTATAAACTTAGTTTCGCGATTATAATATTTTATAAGAAAGTTATGTTAATCGTGCCAGAGACCTAGCTTCTTTTTTTTATTATTCCAGATGAATACAACGTAGAGTATTTATGAACTTCGCCAAAAAGAAAAAATAGAATTGTACTTCTAATGGGTGCAGTAGGTATTTCTATAATATCTCGCAGCGTGCTATTTCGACGCTAATTTTGGACTAAACTCTTTAGACCTATACAATATACCGCACATGTCTCTTCTTATAGATCGTTAATGTTTCGGCTGAAAGAGTTAAGCTATACCTGGGGCGTATATGAAATTGGAATAATCCGAGCTCGCGCGATTCCTGCACGCACCATTGTTTCCGCGTAACATCGAAGGAGTCGCAAGCTCTGGATAGAATAGGTATCTTTAGTCCATCACATTAAATTGTATTAAACGAGTCTATACGCATGCCGAGAATACCGGTATACACTCTTATTGACGTAATTATATCGTATATAAATCGTGTTAATCCGACATTGGCGCTGTTTTTTTCAGTAATAGTATCTCTTTGGCGAAGTAGGTAGGATTACCGACGCAGACGCATTTCTTTCTTTTTTCTTTGAAACTTTCTAAAATGTCCTCTAGTAATGTTCCTTCAGAGTTGGTCTTAATGTCTCAATTTCATTTTCCAATATCTTTATTACTCTGCTCTCTGTAGCTACAGTGAAGAATAAATTTTCAGTGAGAAGATGAACATCGATCCTCTTCATCCCCTAGTAATGGTAACTCTGAAGGCTTGCGATCGGACTTCTTCGAGTCCCAATGTCAATTGGTCCGTGTAACCCTACTTTACAAAGTAATCTTACAACGCGAATATCGATGATCTCTGTTGCCTGCGCTTAACTTCTGTTTCACATCTTACGTACCGGTAATCAAAACACAGCGAAATTTACGAGATAACATCACTAAGAATGTGAATTGGATTTTTTTTTTTTTGATGAGTGATTCCAGTTTTCAGCGCGTAGGGGCTATGCATGCCTGATTTGTGGATAGTGTCGCCAAGTGAACGAAAAATATGAGCTTACGGACTGGCGCCAATTCTTTATCCATCGAGACAATCCGCTGCCTATTGAGGAGCGATTCGGCGTGTTAACGAACAACAAACATCAACAGAATGACATAATGGTAGCATAAACATGCTATTAACCGCCAAAGCGGAGGGACACCTTCCTGATAGATTTGTGTTTCGAGTTCAAAGGAAGATAGCACCTTGCTTAAGGTATTACAGTTATTAATTCAAAAATCTATAAAAGAGGTAGCGAACGAGATTGCTTGACATTCAGTTATCCTTCGGGACCAAAGTGCCACCACACTTTACACCTTATCTCGGAGCCGAAACAGATTCAGACGACAGATTGAAAAACACACTTGTCAGATTTATAAAAGAAAAAACAACTTCAATTGGCGCCGCTACCCACCTTCCTACGACTTTCTTGAATTATGTTATGGACCAAAATAAAGCAAAAACTTACCAATTTGCAAAAATCCTTCAAACTTTTACAATTATCATCTCGCGTCGTAGATTTACGAATATTGCATGAAAATTATGATCAAAGTTTCTGGAAAAAAATTTTTGGGGGCCCACACAGGCCTAAATCAGGCCCTGCAATTATATTATTTGATTTGAAAGTGAAATCTAACGCTGATTCCGGAGAGAAAATACCTAGATACCTTCCAAATTGCGATTTGATGACGCCATAAATCAATCCCTGTGACGTCGCGATCTGATGACGACATAAATCACACCCTATGATGTCACGATTTAATGTTTTCGTAGAACAAAACCCTAGCACGGAGGTCAGAAGTAACAGGGAACCCATCCTATGGGAGGGTGTCCAGCAGAATATCCAAATAGGCAAAAATGGTAAGTCCAACACACCTCTCTTAAAATAGTTCAAGTACAAGAAAGTTCGAAATTCTTCAAGTCCCCCTCCTGTCATTATACAGCTTGCAAATCGACATTCTTCAAAGTCTTTCTCCTATCATCCATGGACATTTTCGACATGTTTCAGGTCTTTTCTCTACCCTCTAAATCTCGAAAATGCGTATGAGCGTCCGCACGGATGACCTTAAGACTTGGAAAATTTTTAACGTCCAACCTTAGCCCTACCCATGTTACGCCGAATCTGTCGAATTGCCGATTTTATAATGGAAGCTTGAGAGCAGACCAAGAAGTGGGCCTATTCCACTCTGCTAAAGTGAGTTTAGCTTCCATCATATACACTTAATATACAGTATACAAGACCAAAGGGGGAGGGGGGAGCTCTTGGAAGCTAGTATCCTAAAATATTGTAAACTAGACTCATACTAGACCATGAAGGTCGTGAGTGAGCCGCTAGAAGCTATTGGCCTCAATTCTAAGGGAGACACATACTGGACCAATGAGAGGGGTGAACGAGCCCGAAGTGCGGTGCTATGGAATCTGTTAATTTAGTATACAGAATCCCAGAGGAGCTACCCCAGAGCTATTGGCTTGAAATATTCCAAAGTAGGATCATACTAGCCCACGGAGTGCAGAGGTGGCCACAGAAATTTTGTCCAAAGTAGGCCAGCCGGATGCCTGTAGATTTTTAGGTAGGCCCAGGATTAGGAAAGGATGGATGATTGAGGGAGTTGGGACTCAGAATTCAACTTTTGGGGCAGGCCAAATGATAGGGCGAGAAATTATTGAGTAGGCCTAGCCTGCCTGGCCTCCCTCCTGAACACGCCACTGACGGAGTGAGCTACCCAAAACTAGTGTGTCATTTATTCAATTCATCTAAGCTCCAACTGATCAATGCAACCAATTCATCGGAATCTAATAAACCATGACCAAAATCTTATCAATTTCCATGCGATCAATCGACTTGTCCGCAAACTCCATAGTTACTGCGTTGACCAACGCCAGTTGACAACCAGCTGACAGATACACTAAAATTTTTAACCTTCCCAAGACCTACAAGAAATGAAAATGAAGTCCAGATACACTGAATTCCGGCATATTTAGAGAAAAGAAGAGATACACTGAATTTTATTTTGCTTAGGCCTACATACCGTTAGATCAATTATTGTTTGTGAAATCCGGTAGACTCGACAAAATTCTAGTTCCACCCGCTTCTGAAAAATGTTTGAACCGCCGATACTCTCAGTAATAAGATACCTAATAATCGCACCCGTAAACGAAGTGCCGTTTATTTCGCCGTACCTGACGGCCTAAACTTATAATCCTTCATTTTCTGGTAACCAGCTATTACTATAACACAATTAGTCAAACTATTCTTAAAGGCGTTCATAATTGTTAATACCCATCAGCTGTTGATACGAAAACCATTCGATTCCATGATAATGTCGCAGATTAAATGATAAAGATCTCAGGTAAGAAGATTATTTCTTCTTCTCTCCTTGTCCATAATTGACATCGGTATCTTTACTTTTTACTCTCTTTTCGAAATGGAAGATATCCTTTTTCTGGTCGGGCTGAATACAAACCTAATGTACAGAAGTTATTTGAATTCCACAAACTTAACAGTTAAATACTTTCTCAGAAAAGATGTCTAGTATCCGCTCATTCGCTCATCTTGTGGTTCGTATATTAGGTCTATAATCTATATAATGCAGACTAAACCTACTATAGCGACTCAGCTTTTTTTAGTTCATGCTTAGTCTAGTGTAAATCTGATATGTATGAAGACTAAGCCTACTACGGCAGCCTGTTCAAAGGCTCACTATAATAACAAGCTGGTATACACTGACTAGTTGTGGGATAAAATGAAAGAATTTTCGGTAGTCTTATCCCTGATTTCGACATCGAAAATTATAGGATGCTTACACCTAGTATGAAGCTATAGTATAAACTGACTAGATCCTTCTATTTTAGGTAATTAGCTTACGCCTGGACACCGGAGTAGGGCCAGGGTTACGGGGGGAAGAGGGGGCAGGGGAGGGGAGCGTGTACTCGCAGATTATTTTCTCAATCACCTACTAAAGGCTCTACCTATACCTAGTATAATAGTATATAAAAGGCTAAATCCTTGTATACTTCTAGCAGTGGCACCCGCAGGAATTTCTCCATGACCGAGCCATAAAACTTGAGCTGGGGCCCTAAAATGTTGTGCAGAGGGTAAGGAAATTTTTCGCTTGCAATCAAAAGGCTTCAGCGTCATGACGCGATTCCGCTTTCATTTTTCTTTAGTCGAGGCCGAGGAAATTTCAAGCTGGGCCGGGCCCGGTCGGCCCAACTTCTGGGGACGCCACTGACCTCTAGTATGAAAAATTTTCTTGCATAGCGAGGGCTCTGGCATAGCCAAGTTAATTCAGATCATATTTTATGTCTTTCCCAGTAGCTAGTGGCTTATGGGGAGCTCACTTGTGAATCTAGTATAGGTTGAGGTCCAATTCAAAATATTTCAAGACTAGTATAATCCTAGTAGAAAGCTAGTATAAATAAGCTGACAGCTTCCGGGGGTCACTAGAGGCTTTTGGGGACTTACTTGCTCCGCTTGTTTGCCCGTTTTAGCGAGGAACCCACTATCCATTTTGTTGGGAGGGGGGGTTACATCCTCAGAAAGCGTCCGCGTCAGTTTCTGTGAACTGCGTGACGTGACGCATGGCGCACTTTATGACGTCATCAATGACCTTGACCTACTTTAGGAACCAAAAAATTTCAACTTTCAGTCGGGATGCTTTATGACGTCATCAATGACCTTGGAGAACCTGCTATCCATTTTGTTAGTGAGATTATTTCCCTTAGAAAACGTCCGGGTCCGCATCCAGGAGTTTCTGTGAACTGCGTGACGTGACGTGACATATGGCGCACTTCATGACGTCATCAATGACCTTGACCTACTTCAGGGACAACAAAATTTTAACTTCCAGCCGGGATGCTCTATGACGTCATTAATGACCTTGACCTACTTTAGGTACTTGGAAAAATATCAACTTCCAGTCAAGATGCTTTATGACGTCATTAATGACCTTGACCTACTTTAGGGACTTGAAAAAATATCAACTTCCAGTCAAGATGCTTTATGACGTCATTGATGACCTTGACCTTGACCTACTTTAGGGGCTGGGAAAAATTTGAGCCCAGTCAACTCATTTTCTGAGGAAGCATTTTCGCGCCAACGTGATCGCGGGCGCGGGAGGTTGCGGGTTCCCCGCTGCCATTACAAACCTGCAATGGCCTCTAATTTTTTGTGATCTAGTATTGGTCCAGTTAAGAATATTTCAAGACTAGTATAATCCTAGGATAAAGCTAGTATAAAATCTAGTATATTGAAGGCTTCAGCCCAGTATAGGCAAAGTCATTTGAACGGACGGACGGACGGACGCACGCACACACGCAAATTTCGAAATCAGGGTAGGGATCAGGATTTTGAAATTTTTCCAGTCCCAAGGTCATTTGCACACACGGACGGACGGACGCACGCAAATTTCAAAATCAGAATAGAGGTCAGAACAAAGACATTAAACATACCCAAGGTCATTTTCACGGACGGATGAACGAGCGCACGCACGCAAATTTCAAAATCAGGATAAGGATCAGGATTTCAAAGCACGCTCCACTCGTCACCCCCTTCCGAGTCTCAGACCTAGTATAATGAAGACTTAGCCAAGTATGAAGTATACTGTATATTAGGAAACTGAGCTTTGTTAGTATGGGCATAGTCAGCCCCCCTTCCTAGTCTAGTAGTCTGGTATATGTATATTAAGCCCATACCTACTACAGCAGCCTGATTCAGCCCTAGTATAATGAAGGCTTCAGCTTACTATAGGTTTAGTATATAGGGGCATTCGGCCGGACGGACGCACGCACACAAATTTCAAAATCGGGGTAGGATCAGGATTTCGAAATTCTTTGAAGTACCAATTCAAAATCAGGGTGGAGGTCAGAACAAAGACGTTATGAAAAATTTCAAAATTTGAAATATTTAGTGCATTGACCCTGTGACGTTACGATCTGATGACGTCATAGGTGAGTTTTCGCCGACAGCGTCCCACGGAACTGCGACGCTTGTTGAGGGGGAGGGGGTAGACTCAGAATAAAGCACGTACGCGAGCGCACCGACTTTTGTGACGTCATTATTTTTGAAAAATGTCCTCGATGATGATATGAGAGGGACCTCGGAGCTAGTAGGGGCATGTGGAAGAATTTCTATCATTCTCGGGCTTAGGTAGGTCAGGTTTCTAATTTTTCAAAGGCAAAATGACCATAGAAAAGTTTCTCTTCTAAAGAACTGATTGCCGGATGGTGGACACCACAATCCGCACTGGATGCCTTTTGCCCAGGACGACAATAAGGAAAACCACAGGTTTTTTTCTCAAATTATAAGCAGCTTTTTCTCATTAAAAATCCTTCCAAGACTCTGAAATATATCACTTTCTTTCATCAGAAAAAGAGTTTAGAACTTGAAAAATTTTCGCACTTCTCCCTTTCACCTCGAACGTTAATTTTTTCAGATATGTCTCTCTGGAATTGGCTCATTTCCAGGTCTTACTGTCCACATTTCAAAATCTTTCTCACGCCCTTCGATGACTCCGAGATTCTGGACATTTGGACATCTTCGTTAAACTCTCTCACGCAGAAAAATATAATCTACAAAGAACTGCGATTTCAGGTTTGAAGTCTGCTCTCATCTCAATTAATTATAATCGCTGTTTCGAGATGTTTTTTTTCAAAAGAGCTAATTTCTGTTTTAAAGACTAGCGTATATAATCGGTATCGTGTAGAATTTTCAGTACCGATAATGATGCGCGCATTAAAATATTCTATTCCGACTGCAAAGACGTGTTTCGGGTACGCCAATTCCGCGTATAAAAATCAAAATCCTAGTCTAATAAACCGTGCGCGACACCTTGAGGGGATGACACGATCACAGAACGAGTGGGACAGTTTAACGTTTTTCTAATGATGAAAAAAAAAATTTTTTTACTTTAATCTTCAAGAACGTCTACATTATAATATTGACATATAAATATCAACGTCTTTTTTCGAATTTTCTTAGATCGAATATCGATAACCAATAAATAACGATCGACCGGAATAATTTTCATTAATGAATTCAGCCAACAGAATTCCTTCGTCCGCTAACGTATGCAATTTTAACTAGACGACGTACACAAGATACGTAACTTCTACGGCGCAAGAAATTTTATTTTTCTACCACACTAAACTAGTTGACTTATGATGTGATACCGATCAGGTTCGCCCATTGCAATGAGAGTTATACGACACCGTCTGAGGCAGAACCAAACTTATGGTAAAAAATATTTTTTATGGGCTTACTATGTTTTCAACTCGTATAGTGAATATGATAGGTGTGGAGAGAGTTTATTCAACTGCTCGCGAAAACCATAGGTACAGGCTCAACTATTAGTACACGAATTACGATTATTGTCGGTTGTTTGAGATAGATTTTATGTATTTCAACGATCCTCTTTGAAATGAGGAGGTGAGACAAAGGAGCGGTCTTCCACATAATGACGTTGACATCGGTAATCATAATTCTTTTACACTCGCAGGAGTGAACATTTACTCTTCAACTTGACGCTTCTGTAGTTTCGAGAAAGAGAGAGGCTCATATAATACCGATAGTCTGGAACTATGTTAGCTATTTGTCTAGCATGTGTGGTCCATGTTGTAAAGGCCGGTTCAGAAGAGCGTACAACTAGTATAGAAAATGCAGTTTACGATTAATAGAATAAGGAGGGGTCGGTTTCTTGAACAAATTACGCAATTAAAACTCGTCGTCTTGAATTCAATTTTCGTTTCCCAGCACGTGACCACTTCTTTGGCCTAATTTCTTCGGATTTTGAAACCGACAAGCTAAAATTTGGGGAAATGATCTTCGAGAATGTCTGTATAGAAATATGAGGAAGGGAAATCCAAAATATCCTTGAACTTTTATTTATTATGAACCGAGCACGATTTTAATTTTACCGGAAATTGTAAGTTTGTATTATTAAAAAAGATCGAGACGAATGTAATGACGGTCTTAAATTGTGACACTGACTGCTGTCAGACTTGAAATTTATCGCGCCAGGATGAAGTTCTACTTATAGTGAACCAAATCTGAAACTTGCTAAGTGCAAGTTTTTAGCATTAATATCATAATACCATCTTGACAGCCTTCGCAAGTCGATCAATATCTATACCATCTAGACTTGACTTTCGAAAAATTAGAAGAATTATCGCGATCTCAGGATTCGGGAATTGATTCTTAAGTGCGGAACTGGTATTCTGGAAGAAATATCTCTTGAATAAAACAATATCGGCCATATTAAATGAAATTGTGGTGGTTGATATTGTTTTTTAACAGGCGTTATCAGCTCGGCTAATAGCTTCGGATTAAATGGATACGTAATAGAATGTGAAACGAGGGATGTTTATTAGTAGAGCCCGTATTTTTCGGCACTAAAAATGAAAAGTTTCGACATTTTATAGTTGCATTTTCGGTATAATTCGGCATTTAAAAAAAAAATGGAAAAAACACGCGCTTTTAGTGCTTTTACAAATTAAAAACCAGAATTACTCAATTCCAACCATAATTACGTAATTTTTGATCGAAATAAACGAATTCTAGCGATGAAACCAGGCCAGGCCGGGCCCGGGCAAAAAATTATTTCTAATCTCATGCCTGGATGAAACTCATTGGTACAAAAAATACTAACAACTTTTCAATCAAGATTTTCAATTTTTCAATTTTGGACTGAATCATATTTGAGTATTTTGTCACCAAAATTACCTAATTTCAGCATAATTTACCAATTTTTCGTTCAAAAATTTTCAACAATTTCCCACAAATTGGTCATTTTTGGCCTTATTTGGCTTTAGAAGTATGGACACGAGGAAAAATGAGGAACGGATAATTCGTCAGTATGAGAGCGAAGAACTCCTCCTCTCCCTCTTTCCCCTAAAAAAATGAATGAATTAGGCAAGTGTAACTAATTCAAAGTTGAGCTATAACTATTCCTTCATGGCGTGAGAAACGAATTAAAGTCGTTTAAAAGATCGAAAAATTATTAATCGAAAAAAGTTTATTAAGGATTGAGAGGACCAAAGTTTGTACCGCGATGCGATGATTAAAGAACGACAATAAGATTGCAAGTAATAGGCTGGAGAAGAGGCAGGGTCAGAGAGAAGGGCGTGATTGGCGGCTAGATCCACTGTGTCCTGTCCCGGAAGGGTAATATGACCAGGAATCTAGAGGGAGGCAATTGAAGATAAAGAAGTTGAGGTGAGTAAGAGGACGACAATACGCCGGGCGATCGGCTTAGGAGAGTAGGGTTTTACATGGCTTGGAGAGAGGAAAGAGAGACGAAAAATGGGGAATTTATGGAGAGGGAGAATAGTAGATAATTCAGCAGAGTATATAAAGGCTGAGTTTTCCATACGAAAGTGCGAGACGTAAACAGCTATAGAAGAGGAGTTGCCAGTTTTAGAAACTTATTTGGATCCCTCTGTAATGCACAGTTCATAGGGACGGAAAATCATTATAAAATGGTGGTTTTGATGTGTTTTTGTAAGTCAGCCACGTCGAAGTGAATATGAGGCGTTGGGGATATCCGGGATGGGTTTGATGAATAGATAGGAAGAAGGGACTTGAATTTGAAACGACTGTCTACAAGGGGAGTTTTGGAAAAAAGACAGGGAGAAGGGGAAACTATGTCCTAGACGCAAGATGGTTGGCGGTGAGTGATAATGAGCGGAATTTAGGTGAAAAGGTGCCAGTTAGAGCACATAGGCTGAACGTAGGGCTGATGTGCAAAGCACCAAAATCTAAACCTAGGTGTTCCGAAGTACGTGTATAATGCATTCAGCCTTTGTGAATAATCCTGTAAGAAAATCAAAAAAATTTAGCGGCCATTGCAACTTTGGCCGCAAAGAACCCACAATTTCCGCCCTTAACGGGGATTTTGTTCCATACTGGAAGGAATTTTTCATCCCACCTTCCCTCCCTTCGAGTGAAAACTGCGACTTGACCTAATAAAATTAGACACTTCCGGTTTTCTGTTATCGTGAACGCGGGATTTTATAAAACTTTTACCATTGAGCTTTGTAGGGGTGACGAGAAATTCAACTTCCGAGTTGTTTGAAGAAGGGGAAGGGGGTGAGGAAAAATGTCGCCCTCAGGTCCTCTCTTCTTTCCTCGTCATTGAAATTTCTAATAGTTCTGATCGTGATTTTTCTTGTATCACGCTTCAATTTTCGTAAATTTCTTCTCTATAAAAATTCAATTCAAAAATCACCCTCTAGAAGACGTCACACTCTTCTGCTCGTACTTTCCTCCTCGGCTTTCAGGATTTTAAAAGATGTATGACACTAAAAATCTTATGTCGTCATGCTTTCCAGGTTCCTAACTCCATAATTTTTCTTAACAAATGATCAACCAAGTTCCCGCTCGGGCTAGGAGATTTTTTCGTCATAATTCCTCTTCCATCCTTATCTATTGGCTTAGGCTAGTTGAGAGAAAGCGAGTTTCATTTTGAAAGAGTCTTGGGTTAAAATTTTTCCCAGTCTAGCTTGTGTTGATTGTAGCCTAGCCTTTAAACCCAAATGAGAATTGTAACTTAAAACTCTAGGGTTATAGAAAAAGTTGAAATTTTTAAATTTTTTCAAATATTTACATTAGGTCAAGTTAGGTCATGGCTATTGATCGCATGTAACAGAGGTCGCACGCTGACGTCTTCTAAGAATATAAGCTGCATACCTTGAAACTATTCGGAAGGTACGGGGTCTTGACCCAAAACGCTCTCGGACTCCATCCAAGCTGATAACTTTTTCATCTGTACAGGGGTTCAGAGTTCAAAATTTTTTCAAGATCCTCCATTTTGAAGTTCTATAGCTCAAACTCTTCTCACCCCCCTTCTATAAAGAATTAGAGCTCGAAATTTGAACCGGAAACTCAATCAATTGGTTTTTGACAGAGAAATTCGGCGTATACCGTCTTGGCGAAAGCTAATCTGCCATAAAATAATTGGAACCTAGGGAAATTTTTTTTCTTTTTTCCCGTATTTTTTTTTTCTGATATTTTGGTGTCGAAAGTGGAATTCGAGCTGTATAGAGGTGTGAGCTTTGGAGAAATTTCAACTTTTAAGCTACATATTAAAGGAAGTGGACAAAGAAAAAAACCAAAAAAATCAGACTTCGAAAAATTTTGAAAATCGAGCTATGATATGACAGAAGTACATAAATTTAGACTTCTTCGATCTCCAATTCCAACTTCAATTCTCAATATTAAGATTGAATTCATTCCATAAGATAGGTTCCCCAAATCTCCAGTTGAATCTCGTCAAAATGTCGTCTTTTGACGGGAGACCCACCATCCCTTTAGTTACTAGGGGCCTTCAGAGGAATTCTGTCCGCGTAACGCTGGGACTGGGTAAACTCCTGTTCCTGGCTCTTCTACAGCCCTCTATAGGACTTGAAAAAATTCTTGACCCTGATTGGCGAGAGACCTGTTATCTCTTCAGTTACTGGTGGCCCTCAGAGGAATCTTAAAGCTGGGACTAAGAAAAATTCCTGGCTCTGCTATAGCCCTCTATTCGTCACCTTCTTGACTCTTAACGCTGGGACTTGGAGAAATTCCTGTTCCTGGCTCTTCTATAGCCCTGTATGGGACTTGAAAAAAAATCGTGATTTCTATTTCCTTCATATTTTATACATATTCCTTTCATATTTCTTCATATTTGCTCTTTTATATTCTTCAATGATTCCAAGCATAAAAAACACCTACATTCTACGTAAACTAAAAATATTCAACCCTACGCCATGAGCCGCGGGTCTCCCGCAACTCTTGCTCCCTGAACGAGAGTCTGTCAATTTTTTTTCTGCTGTTTTGGTTTCAAAAGTGGAATTTGAGCTGTATAGAGTTGCGGGATTCGGAGAAATTTCAACTTTTAAGGCTACATATGATAGGAAGAGGACAAAGAAAAATTTAAACCATCAAAAAAATCAGAATCCGAAAAATTTCTAATATATATAAGCTATGATACGACGAAGTACTTCAATTTGGACTTCTTCGGTCTCCAATTCAAAATTCAATTCTCAACATTAAAATTAAATTCATTCCATAGGACAGGTTCCCGGAATCTCCCGTTCAATTTTGTCATAATGTCATCTTCTTTTCAAGTCTCTTCCCATTTCCGTCAAATATTATGCGACATCATATATCTTTATATCTTTGTAAAAGCGTAGCACTAGTCTGATTCTGTGCATTAAAATAACCCCCATATCGCGGCAAAAAAATTATCTAGGCTAAGCCATTGATGACGTCACCAAGACGAGACGCCGACCTTTTCTGAGGATGTAACTCTCGAATCGCGAAATTATAGTCTGAACATGCGGGGAGTCTTAGCCTGAAATGAATCTTTGGACCTAGTTCATGTTTATAGCTAGAGATTCCATAGTCATAGCCTAGCCTGCGGATTTCCAATATAACTTAAATTTTATCCACCTCTGAAAGCAGATTCCGAAAAGAAACTATTTGCCTCCTAGATGTGGTGCTATAGAAGATTGTTGAAGATTTCGTGGAAAGACTATGTGAACACTAGCACGAATGGGCGAGAAAGAAAAATCGCGGAAATGACATTTTCATGCTGGCATTACCGGCGGAAATACAGAGAAAAAAAAGATCAGAGGAAGAAGAAGATGGTCGGAGATGATGACAACAAATTCACCGGCTAACTCAAAGAAACCATCGACTACGCCAGGAGCCGTAAAATATAGACGAAGAAGATGCACCCAGTTTCTAGAAGAGAAGACGCGACCACGATGACGACGGCGGAGGTTCAGAGTTCAAAATTTTTTTAAATACCTCCTATTTAGAAAATTCATGTCTCGGTTTTTCTATAGCCCACTCTATTGAGAATCGGACCTATTGATTTTAATGTTTTCAAGTACCTAAATAAAGTCAAGTCATTGATGACGTCATGAAAGTTGGGCACGGATGCTGACGTGATATCTCGCCCCGTGGGCTTCCTTACTTTCAATCTATCGTCTGAGGAATATCGCCTTTGTAATCATACCACCCCAATCAGCTTGCTCTCATCGATAAAGCCGCTCCCTTTCTCCTAAAATCGCTGCTCAGGGTGCATCCCTTGAATCGTAACGCCATCAGAAGACTCTGGCAGTAGGAGGGGATGAAGAGGGTGGCGATGGCGCTAACAATTGAGACGTACAATGAAAGAGAAAAGTTAGAGACCTGAAGAGGAAATTTATATCTTCAGTTCCTCCCGCCTTTAGGAGACACCACCGAGTCTCGAGTCTCCCTCTCTTGGATGGAACGATGAATTTCTAAAAAGAAGTCCGGCATGGACTGTCAAATAGTATTTAGGGTTTCTACACTCATACAAGGGTGACAGCAGTGCTGCCAGATCTGCGGATTTTTGTGCAGATTTTGCTTTGAATATGGATTTCTTTTGCTCAAAGGAAAAGTATCGTTGTCATTGGTAAGAGAAATACTTTTCTCCTGATCGTTATACCGCAGTTTGTAGTAAGATTGAATTTATCAAGATAATAATACCTAAGCCACTCGAATGAGAGATATCGTTCTCCTGATCGTTGTTGCAGTGAAAGTCTGTAGAAATCTGTTTTCAGGTCGTAGAAAAAACGGCGGATACGAATTTTCCTAAATATATCTGGCAGCATTGGGTGACAAGGGCAATATCAAGTTCTTGAATGGCATTATTTTTTGAACTGCATCTGATGGGTACACATTTAGTTTAGGGGTTTACTTCGAGCCCCAGCCTATTTGACAAAATTAGGAGCTTTTAATTTCGTATAACGGTAGAAAGGACTTGGAATTACTTTGATATCCATGAAACTCAAAGGTTGTGATCACCGTGTAATTAGAAACATTTGGCCCATATTTGCGATCCGTGTAATTTTCATCGTTTCTAAAGAAGAGCATTTCGTCTGAAATTTTTGATGACAAAAATTGTTCTCAGCAATAATTTTGCCCTCTGCCCTATTTTCAAAAGTCATTGTCCTCCACCTTCACCAGAATATAATAAGAAAAACTACTACCGTTTTTTAACCCCTGCTGAACGATAAAACCATCGGAAAAATCGGACCAATACTAGATTTAGATCGATTAAAAATAAACCTACTCCGTGGTCTTCCTCGAATAGAAAGTTCCACTCTAACGAAGTCATCCTTTCTTATCTCAGGGTTGGCCAAATCCTCTTATCCACTCGCCTCCTTTCTCTAATTACTGTCATTCAAATTACTTAAACAATGACATTCGTATTAGAATTTGTTTTTTTTTTTTTTCCTGAAGGAAGGTAGGTAACTTTTTTTTCAACTTGAACGCACACGACTGCGTATAATGCAATGCACTACGAGCTAATTGCTCACCTACGACGATCATATATAAACAAATCGAACATCCTTTTAAATTTAGCACCAACGGTCCAAATCTTCCGTGGTCCACCCACCGACGTTTCAATTTATCGAATAAAATATTAACGAAAGGAATCCGAGAGGGAGCTATTCACAAGTTTTTTCCGTTAAAATTCCCACACTTGTTCGCGTCTCATGGCAAAATTCGACGACATCAGAAAAATGATCTGCCCGTTGACAGCGATCATTCACAATATTAATGGCGCGTTATCAACAAAACGGTAGGGCGATAATTACACAATTCGAAAGAAACATCTTTATCCACTTTGTGAAAATTCGTAAAACCTCCAGATATTATTCCCGGGGTAGGATTTTTTTTTTCATAATATACGAAATTATACTCGCTACTATATGGTGTAACTTATGCTAATATAGACCCAAAGCGTGTAGGTTGACATATGTAATGTTTTTTTTGAAGTGCACAGAAACATCGGTAAATCGGTTCGACGGTTATATACTTTTCCATCGGCGAAGAAGAACTTTCCAATAAAAATAAGCGTTTTTAATTTGATCGACGCGCATAAAATTTTATTAGCCGGCCCATAATATGCGGTCACTTTCCTTAAACAGCGATTTGAACGAGAAATTTTCGTTCGGAAAATACGATTTACCTGTCATTCGGTGACTTAATTATCGACTCTTTGGCGGTGATCTCGAAGTATTGCACGTATTTGTCCACTTCGCCCTGCTTTGTCACGCTGGTCAGATAGAAATTACGACTCGTGTCCGGCTCATACTTGTGGCAATCCAACTGCATAAGAAAATAGGCGAATACGACGACCACGATGACGAAAACGCATAAACCGATTTTCATTATCAAAATTTTCATTTATCGCGAACTGAACTCACGTGCATCGGACAAACGCAAAAATTACTATCGCATCTTCGAATTTATATTCTACCCCCCATGTGTTCTTTTTTTTTTCACCCTGCCTCACGATATAAAAAAAATACGATCCGTCGGAGGTCGAAAATTCTTCCCAATTTTTCGTAATCGCGGCATAATTATTTTATTTTGGAGAATTATTTCGGCGTTCGTGTTCGTGCGTAAATCACGCGAATTGGCGCCAAAGACGACGACGACGAAGCCCCGGTCGCGTAACGCGATTATACGATGATCTGGAATGTGTTTGATTCATGAGAGAGTACAGGATTCTACCCATGAGTACAAATCGTTTTTAGTCCGCGTGATCTTTATGAATGCGTAGCTGCGCACTCTGCTGATCATCTAGCGAACATTGGCCCTTCTTTTTACATGTACGTACAAGTTTTCCAAGTTATAGAATCTCCCCTTCCCCTTTCTTCCACGTGTGCGTACATCTTACTTCTTTCTTTTTTTTTTTTCTCACAAATTTCTAACACTATATTCCTCTTCTCATATTTTCCGGACATATACGTGGTACGCGATTAATTATTAGTTTATGCAGACTCGCGTTCTTCCTGTCATTATTGAAACGATAATGGTATCGTGTAAACGGCATTTTTGAGGAATTCTACGGGCGTAATGAGTGTAATTTCGTCATCGAAAAGAAAAAAGTCTACACGATCGTCTGTATCGTCCTTAATGGCTTCGAGCACGAGAATCCGCGTCTCGATGATGACAAATATTGGCACCCACGTGCCCGAGAAACGGCGTGAAATTTGTACTTCGGAAGTTAATGTACTTTGAAAATTGCCTATTTCCGTGTAATAGGCGTAATATTGTTTTCGTCGAGTACGTATAATCGTCGATGCACTCGGTTACGTTGCGTATTGCGGCTTCGCCGAGTGAACTTTTTTTTTCTGGAGAATATTTTCCGAAGACTTCGTACTTTATTACTTGAAGCGACTTTTACAGTTCACTCTTTCCTCTTTTTCGGAGAAAATCGCGTTGGATAAATTTGCTTTCGAAAGATGAGGTGGAAGGTGTCGACGAAAATGTATTCTTCTCGCTGACTTTACAAGAGTGAAAGATGTACATTACCGTTCTCGATACGACAGCACTAGAACAGAAAATTACGAGAAAAAAAAATTACGTGTTTAGTGAAGGACCTAATTGAGGGGAGCATGGAATAAGGAATATGGACAAAGAAAGACAGCTCAAGAGGATCTACTCGTATTTTGAAAGATCAATTATCTGATTCTGATATTTAATTACCAGCGAATTTTAATCAAACGCCATTCTCCATATTTTTAGCTCCATGTTTGGAGTTCTTCTGCATACACTCTCTCGAAAGTCAAAATTTTTCCAGCACTCCCTTCTTCATTTCTATAGCTCGATTGCCGAATTTTTTCCAAGTTTTTTCCCTCACGGGTAAGACATGAAAAACTGGCTTTTTCAAGATCCGGTCGAAAAGATGAAGAATCTGAAAATTACTGTCCCCCGTTTGCTGTCCGAGCGTTTTTTTTTTCTTTATTTTTCTTCTTTCACCTGAGTTTTCTCCGTGTTCCCTCTCCAAAATTCCCGCTCTTAACAGGAAACCTGTTCCAGGGGTGGGTAGGGGGGGGGGCATCGAAGAATTTACCCTACGTCATGCGCAGTCTGGTCAAAACAACGTCTTCAGAACGCGTCATTACAGGGTTGAATGATGTCATTAGATTGTAACGTCAAAGGGTTGGTAGTCGACATTTTTCAACTAGGAACCTGTTGACATGTTTCATGTCTTTTTTGACACCCTATACACTATTGAAATATCGCGAGTACCAACCCCCCCCCCCCCCTCCTTCTAATAATGGACTTGGAAAATTTTCGTGAATTACTTGGGAGGTCATTGAGAAATCTGCGAGTACCATCCTTTTTCGAAAAAAAAAAAAAGAAACAAATAAGTAAAAATAAAAATAAAATTGAATTAAATTAAATTAAATTGAAATAAAATTGAGTAAAAATAAAAATAAAATAAAATAAAATAAAATAAAATAAAATAAAAATAAAATAAAATAAAATAAAATAAAAATAAAATAAAATAAAATAAAATAAAATAAAATAAAATTGAAATTGAATTAAATTAAATTAAATTGAAATAAAATTGAGTAAAAATAAAAATTAAATAAAATAAAATAAAATAAAATAAAATAAAATAAAATAAAATTGAAATTGAATTAAAGATACCCCCCCCCTTAATAATGGACTTGAAAAATTCTCGTGAATTACCAGGGAGGTCGTTGAGAAATCTGCGAGTACCATCCTTTTTCGAAAAAAAAAAAAAATTAAGTAAAAATAAAAATTAAATTAAATTAAATTAAAATAAAATTGAGTAAAAATAAAAATAAAAATCAAATCAAATAAAATAAAATAAAATAAAATTGAATTATATTGAATTAAATTAAATTGAATTAAAATTAAAATTAAAATTAAAATTAAAATTAAAATTAAAATTAAAATTAAAATTAAAATTAAAATAAAATTAGATTAAAATAAAATTGAGTAAAAATAAAAATAAAATTAAATTAAAATTAAATTAAAATTGAATTAAAGATACCTCCCCCCCCCCCCCTTAATAATGGACTTGGAAAATTTTCGTGAATTACCATGGAGGTCGTTGAGAAATCTGCGAGTACCATCCTTTTTTGAAAAAAAAAACAGAAGAAAAAATTAAGTAAAAATAAAAATAAAATAAAATAAAATTGAATTAAATTAAAATTAAATTGAAATAAAATTGAGTAAAAATAAAAATAAAATTAAATTAAATTAAATTAAAATTAAATTGAAATAAAATTGAGTAAAAATAAAAATAAAATAAAATAAAATAAAATAAAATAAAATAAAATAAAATAAAATAAAATAAAATAAAATAAAATAAAATAAAATTGAAATTGAATTAAAGATACGTTCCCTCCCTCCTCCCTCAAAATGGACTTGAGAAATTTCCGTGAATTACCTGGGAGGTCGTTGAGAAATCTGCGAGTACCACCCTCTTTCGAAAAAAATAAAAATAAAAAAAATCAATAAAAATAAAAACCAAGAAGCGGGACGAATGAGCGGAGCGAGTGAGGCCCAGTAATCTCATCAGCTTGAAATATACTACAGTAGACTTTTACTGGACCAAGAAGCAGGACGAACGAGCGGAGCGAGTGAGGCCCAGTTTAATCTCGTCAGCCTGAAATATGCTGAAGTAGACTTACACTAGACCAAGAAGGCTCATTAGCCTGAAATATTTCTAAGTAGACTTATTTTACATCAAGCGAGTGTGCCGCTCTAAAGCCTCAGCCTAGAACTCTCAAATATTTACGTCTAGCATTTTCCACAACATATCCGATTGGGCAAACTTTTGAAAACTTTTGCGAGTGAGTCCCAGAAAGCAGTCAGAGCCTAAAATACTCTATAGTAGACTTATACTAGAACAAGAAGCTGGAAATTTAGGAAATTTTTGAACGATGAAGAGCTCAAGACATGAAACATGATCTTTATATTTTTGGCAACGCCAAGAAATCCTTTTTTTTTTTTTTTATGGGGGGTTTGCGGAAAATTTGCCGTGCGCTGTCCACCGTGTGGTCAAAATGATGTCATCAGTTCATGAAGCCATAGGATCAGATTACGTCATTAGATCAAGACGTCACTTAGTCAATGGTTGAAACTCTAACAGGTAACCCGTTTTATCGGTGGGAGAGTCTTTCCACAAAAAACGCCGCCGTCCGCCCGGCCGGCAAACCTCTGAGGTCGGAAATTTTCTGAGTTCCCCTCCTATCATATGTAGCTCGGAGGTCGAACTTTGCCTAGTTCAAGTCCAGTATACTATATGTTAGGCATTAGCTTATTAAAATACTCTAGTTTTCGGCAGTTTATACTTTTTTTAGATCCTCCTCATATCATGTACTGTATAATAGCTTGGTGGTCGGTATATATAGCCTAATTAAAATGGGTTGCAGTCATAAAGGCGCGGTTGATTAGGTGCCGACGATTAGGCGCCGACGATTAGGCGCAACAATCATTCAGACGCCGCATTCATTTGGACGCCGTGACGTATTTTTTGTAACTTGGTTCGCCTAAATCCTGTTCCCTCTGCAATAAAAAATTTATTCATAAAATTATTTAATAATAAATATTAATTTAATAAAAAAAAATTTATTTATTTAATTATAAATATTTTTAATTTAAATTATTTAAAATAAATTTTTATATAAATTACAATTGTGATAATTTATTTTAAAAAATTGAAAAAAAGTTGATAAAATTTTCAAAACTATATCTAAATAAAATATAAAAATAAATAATTCTAAAAAATTTAAATGATAATATTAAACTTCTATTAATTAAACTTAAAATTGAAGTATCAATTTTTTAAATTAATTATGAATTAATGTCCTTAAAAATTTCATCAATAAATGATATTATTTTCTTGTTAATAGTTTATTCAACCTGTAATAAAATCAGAATAAATGTTGGAATATAATAGGCTAGGGTTTCCATTACCTCTAGGGTTGAAAAATTTGTTTTAAAATTAATATCAGTTAGAGTTATTGTGATTCCCCTTGCTAATACTGATAATGATGAAATAGCACAATTAATTTTTAAAAATTGTGTCATTTTAATAAAAAAAATTAATTCGCGCCCAATTGTTCTTGCGTCTACTTGAATGGGCGCCTACTTTATTTTCCAGTTCTTCGCGCCTGATTGTCCGCGCCTAAATGATACCAATCCATTAAAATAGCTCCTTCAGTTATGCAATCGCACATCAATTGACCTAGTCCCTCCAATAATATGCAATACTTCAAACATTGTCCCTTCATTAAGCCACATATGTAGCTCTTCAAACACTATAAGACTCGGAAGGCCTTACTACAATACTCCATGAAACGGGTTTCCTACCTCCTTTCATTTCACTCAGTTCTTTCATCGGGAGGGGGAGGGGGGAAGTGAGGTCGAAAAATATTCACCATCCAGCCGGCAAAGCTCGGAGTTACACAATTTTGTAAGACATTCACCTATCATATATAGCTCGGAGGTCAGTGTAGCCCTTCAGTTAACTAAATATGCAATGCTTCATACACTGAGTAGCTTGACGCTTCAATCACGCTTCAAACACCATACGACTCAGAACGCGCTTCTAATTCACCCCATAACTGCCCAGTGCTGCCAGATATTTCCAAAAATCCGTATCCGTAAGACCTAGAAAACAATTTTGACAAACTTCAATTGATTCATCAATACCGATCAGGAAAAAGGTACCTACTATAAGAACAACTGAGGTACTTTTTCCTTGATTGACTCAATATTACGGAAGACAGCAGTATCAGCCTATGACGACCAGGAGAAGAGTATCTCTCATAAAAGTGTCTAAGATACTTTTCCCTTGAGCGCAAGAAATCCTTCATTGAACTAGATATACATTTCATACACCAATCAGCTCCACCCCTTTGATGAGACAGATATGCAACGCTTCCAACGCCATGAGACTCAAAACGCTCCTTCAAGTAACCCTATAAAACGGGTTTCCTGCCTCCCCTCGTTCAACTGCGTTCAAGAATTTCTGAATTTGTGAATTTTCCAAAGCTTTATCCAATCATAAATATTTTGGAGGTTGAAATTTCGACAGCGAACCAGTTTTGTTTTTGTTTTTGAAAAAGTGCGCCCTCTAGCAAAAATGATGTCATTAAATCGTGACATCATAGGGAGTTGAATGACGTCATCAGATCGAGATATCACAGGGTTGGAGGTCAAAATTTTCACTCCGGAAACCGGTTTTGCGAGAGGTTTTCAAAAAATTTGCCGTACATCGTGCACCTTTCGGCCAAAATGACGTCATGAAATCATGAGATCACAGGGTGTGATGACGTCATCAGGTTGTAACGTCACAGAGTCGAAGGTCGAAATTTTTTCTATGTTATACAAATTTCGGAGGTTGAAATTTTGACAGGAACCTGTTTCTTTTTTTAATTTTCCAAGTAAAACCTGAAATCGGGATCACAACGAAGGTCTTCTCACTGGGAGGAGAGGGGGGTTGAAACTCACCTGAACTGAAAAACGACGGCTTCCTTAACAGAGTTAAACGAGGAACGCAAAGAATTTGTTTATGGGTCAAATTGGTTTTCGTTCAGCCAGAAAGTAAAATTGTTTTCAAGTCCCTTTCCTATCATTTAGTCCCCATTCTACCACATATTATGGCTCGAATGTGAAAATTTTCTTCAAAGTCCCGTATGATGTTCGGCTAAAACAAAAATGGTCCAAGTCCAATTCCAATATCATTGGCAAAAAGTTCTTCTCATATCATACCTAGTTCAGAGGTTGGGCTTGAAAAACTTTCGATTTTCTAGTCATCCGCCCCATCATAATATTATGGATCGAGAGTCGAAATTTTTTTCAGCTACGTGTGATAGGAGGAAGACACAGACTAATTTCGTTTTGGTCAGACATCACACGGCGTACGGTGCAAGGAAAATTTTTCCAAAAAAAAAAAAAAACCTTGAACAGGTTCCCTGTCAAAAAGAGCATTCCATAAAACAGGTTTTCTGCTCTCCTCAATTGTGACAATTAATTTTTTCCAAATACCCATCGTACATACACCCCAACAGTTGAGATTTTTTCTCGTATCGTATTCTTCATATCTACAGCTTGTAGGCCGAAATTTTCCAAGTACCTCGTTTTATCTAGAAGTCGATGCTCTAAATACCTCCGAGTATACTTCTAGCTCAATGTTGTAATTTTTCCAGCCTTATTTTCTGATATCTACAATTCGAAAGTCGACCCTCCTGATCTGTATACAGAACTCGGTAATCAAAGTTTTTCTCAAACCCCTCCCTTTCCCCTCCTTTCATAATTTTCTTTCCAAAATATAATTTTCGCGCTCAGCTGACTTCACTCATTCGTGAACGAGGAAGCAAATAGAAACAAAAAAACTTAGTTGTCGCGTTGAAAATAAAATCACATCAACGTACTAACAGAGCATTAATCTCAAAATACTATAAATTTGTTTCTTGTTTACTTTTCGTCTCTTTTTTTGATTACAAGGAAAAAATTAGAACCACATCAGCAAAGTCAAAAAACTATTATTAAAACCTATATAAAACAACGATAATGAGCTGAAATCGATCCAAAATCTTTTTAATTTGGAAAAGAAAAAAGTTTTGATTCATTTATTGATTGATTCACAAAATGATTGCGTCAAACTAAAAAGGTTCTAACGTTCATTCCGTGTTATTATAATAGTGAGAAGGTCAATATTTGACGATACGGAGATACAGTATTTCGAAATTTACGGAGAGGGTTTTGTTCCTATAAATCCTAGCCACTAAAGTGAATTCTCTGAACCAAACTTTGAAAAGGTATTCAAAATGAAAACTTATGCTTCCGTGGTCAATATACGGTGTACTACAAATTTTTTTCCAAATCTATTCTTAAGGACTTCTTCGTCTATTACTAACTAGTACCTTGGCGTGATATGTGCAGATAATTTGAGGAAATTTGTAGCATAAGAATGTAGGTTAGTTACTGCAGAAATTGAAGAAATTTTTGGAAAAGAAGGATTTTTCTTTCATTGTTTCTTAGCCTGTATATCAAACATGCAAATAAGGTTATACAACCGAACTAATATGATCATAAGTCTGAACAGAATCCAGTATACAAGCGGAAGGGAGATGTGAAGTTACAGATGGTCAGATTATTTAGTTAGGTACTGTTATCTATATCCCAGCTTGTGAAGCTGCTTATAGCTGATGAACTGCTTTTCGGGTACTTTTGTCCACAGT